>JAMXBC010000012.1:21315000-24254891 GCA_024138005.1 Lumnitzera racemosa | reverse complement strand
CATGTATAAATAGAAAACATCGAGTATAATGGCAACTCTACAAACAAGAATCTATTAGCTAAAAACAAAAGAAAAACAAACTTATGATCTCATTCTATCAAAGAATTATCGACGATGTTCTAATTAGTAATAGTCATAACAACTTTAAACCATAGGAGAGAGGTTCGAGGCATTATATGTAAAGTCGTGCAAATGGGTCTTAACTCACAGGCTAGCCCATTTAATCCATTTTTAAAATAGGTTTAGGTTAAGCTTTTTGGCCTGCTTAAAAAGCAGGTTAAATTAGCTCTACACATTTAACCTACAAGTTAATCCATGGTAGGCCAAGTTAGCTTGCTTATATAAAGAAAAAAAAAGGCAAAGTAAATCCCTATCATTCTAAACTAGTGCTACACAATATACACTATAGACTTCTAGTCTTATACAATGCACCTTTAGTCTCCTTTACGTTTTCAAGAATTAACTTCAAACTCTTCAATACTTTCTCTCTTCCTCATCATTGTTTCTCCATCAAAGAATCGAAGTAGGAAGTTTCTGTTATTGTCTTTACTCTTCAATCATCAACCAAGTCCAAGTAATCTTCCTCCCTCAATTTTTCTTGCTTTTTTTCTATTAAGAAGGAAATAACTTATTAACAAACGTTGAAATATATCAAAAAGATTCAATTCCCTTATGTTAGGTATGATTCTACCACACTAAAGTCATGTTCTCTAAGTATTTTATATCATAGATATACTAAAGTTTGCATCTTTATTTATCCATTGAAAATTTAAATTGCTATCTTATAACTTAAAATTATTTGTAATTGGTTTTTCCTATCACAAGTTTAGTTGTGGTTTGAGGAGCTAAATGCATAATAGCTTTTTGGAAGATTTTGAGTAGAATAAAAATTATGGGTTTTTGTTCTTAAGTAGTAAGTAGTAGTTTTAATAGTTGATTTCAAAGGTTTATTTAATCCAAATATTTTTCCTATTTAATACAACTTAGCCGGCTAAAAAAATTACTTGTATTTTGGTTTAATTGTGTTTATAACTTTTACATTCCCTCTATTTGTTAAAATGTTTGTGTTATGTTACTGTTTCATAGAAAGTCTTTAAAATGGAAATATTGGAGCTCGGACGACTTGGAAATTTTGCTCTATAGGCAATCTAAGAAGTGATTAAACCCAAGGTAATATTTAGTTGGATCTTAATGTTTTGATCTATTTCAGTATTTTCTATAATGTACTTAGGTGAATGGACCGTGATGGATTCATTTTGTGTAACTTATGACTTATTCATGTGATAGTTCCAATAGTGATGGAATATACTACTAAACTTTCTTAGCCATAGAAAATTTTGTTTTTCCATTACTATATCTAGTCAATGATTATAGGTTTAAATTTATGTCATGAGGATTTCTCCTTTGAATTCATTTTGTTTAGATCCTTCATTTTTCACAAGGAAAAGGATTTTTTATCTTTTATATATATATATATATATATATTCTTTTGATTCTATCTTATTACTTTTTTTTCTTTACCAATAATTTACATTAATAGGTTGATGATGGATTTGACATTTTTCCAAGAATTATTTTCTTTTTCTTTTGTATTGATAAAACTTTCTCTTAATTTATAATTTTAACATTTTAATATTACCATCTAATTGTGTGATATTTTGTGAATTATAGATAATGGTGTAAAAGGACTTAAAACACAAACTAAAGTATATTAGTTAAGAAAAATGGTTTCTCCTTATGAAAACCTTAGTAGCAAGGCCCCTTCAAAAGACGATGTCGATGACCTACTGCACTGGAGTAAGAAACGGCTCACTATCAATGATGAGGAAAATATATCCAAAATGGTTACTTATTCATAACTTGCTCATGGTGAAAAATCAACTAAACTCTCATTCAAAGATACAATACTCACAAATATATTGGGAGCATATAAGAGATTATGGCTACATAACATCACAAAAAAAACCCTCAACAAAACAAGAGAGGAGGATGTTATTTCCAAGAAAGAATAGGATGATTTGAATGATAAGGTAAATTTAGGGCATAATTATGTTAATTTTTCAAAAATTGAAAAAAATATTTTATGTGCCCTTTAGCAAAACACCTTTATAGCAAAGGTGATGGGAACAAATCCAAGTTATAAGGTTTTATGGGATTGGATTAATGGAATGTAGAAAGACTTGAATGGTTTTAAATTGATCTATGTTGGCTCAAGGTCCTACTTAGTTTTAGTAGAAAATGAGATCAATTTTCAATGGATTATAAGGAATGTGTTGTAGTTTATAAATGGGTATTATTTTGCATTGAAAAAGTAGCAACTAGATTTTTACCTTGAGACGGTGAGTTTCTCTATAGTAGTAGTTTGAGTTTGAATTGTTAGATAACCTATTAAATTTTTGTCCCCCTTAGCCATTAGGCAAATTGGGGAAAAATTGTTCCAATTCTCAAGTTTGATTCCTATATGGTAAGATTGGAGCAAGGAAGGTTTGCAAGAATTTGTGCTCAGGTTGATATGAATTCTCCTTTGAAGCATATTATTTTTATTAATAAGAGACCAGATAAGATCCCATACAAAGGTCTTCTAAATCTTTGTAGATTTTGTGGACAAATCAGTCATAATAATGCAAGATGCCTAAATAGACCCATGGAAAAGAATCTAAAAAAAAAAATATACCCTTGTAAGATACAGTTAATCATGAGGAGAAAAAAAAAAAGCAATCACAGGAAATGGCCATTGTTAAAGAGAATAATCCAGTGCACCCTATTATATAAGTTCCAAATACATGTAAGAATGGAAATGCAAATGAATCCATAGAAACCCTTACTTCACCTTATGGGGAATGGATAAAGGTTGCAAATAAAAGGTACAACTCCCAAAAGAAGCAAAAACCATTACTGAGTAACATGAACAAAGGCATGAAGTTTAGCAATAGAAAAGACTCCACAGTTTGGGAAACAGGCAAGGGCATCAATTCAAACTTGAATACTAGTAAGGGCAGCAACTCCCCTTCTAAAATGTTGCATTTGCTTAGCTCCTTGACAAAACGCAACTCCTTTGAGAGTTTTAAAAACCCAAATGCTTTCCAAAACAAGGGTTTTGACTTCCACGACAAAGAAAACATTCCAATATCTTCCCCTTCCTTGAATTTTAAAAACAAGAGCTTATTAGCAATTAAGAGAATAGCCCATAAAAATGGCACCAATGCTCAAGGTGGACATTCACTTATAAGTTCTTCACAACAATTCATACAAATTGAAGAATCATATTGATATGTAGATATGGTTAATCTAGATGGATTTGTTTTTAGGGAAAGTAGTGGCAAAAGTTCGATCCATAGTTATGATGGAGGTGAGTTAGAAGAAGCACAAAATACTAGGGATCATATTCCTTCCTCTATCCCAAAAAGTGTAGCACTACAAATAAGGTAGGAGGTTGATCATCATAGCAATGGAGGCACTTTGTTAGTAAAGATGCCTATGTTTTGAGAGAACCTAATAGGAGAGTGGATTCCGAATACCATGGAGTAAACATATAATCTTATACGGGAGAGTGTCATGATAGGGTTATTCTTCTTGCTAGACATCAAGAGAGTGCAATTTACAGTGAACCTAGTAGAGGATCAGCATCAATAGGTCACCTAACTTTATGGGAAATGCATATCATAGTGCTTAGAACAACATTCAGGCCATTCCAATAGAGGATGAATGTTGAAAGGAAACATTAGATTGCTCCTACAACTTATATTATATATTTATGGTTTCCATGATGAATCCAAATCTAGGTCACTCCCTCTTATCTTCAATGATTCTAAGACCTTTTAAACTCCTTACCTAGAACGTTTGAAGAGCAAATTCTAATGGAAGGAGGAGATTGATTAAAGATTTGTTCACTTAGTATGAACTTAAGGTAGTTGTTATTACTAAGTCTAAATTGATAGTGGCTACTGTAGAGCTATTGAGGATTTTTTATTTTTATTTTGAGAGGATAGCCTATTTGAAAGCTGAAGGAATCAGTAGGGGGATCCTAGTGCTCTAGAATACCCATGATATCATGGTACAAGAGCATAGTATATAATGCCAACAAGTCCTGCTTGAGTTATAAGTATGTAATTCTACTTTTTATTGGTACCATTTTGTAATATATGCTAATCTTATGTTTAAGGAGAGAGTGCGAATTTAGGAAGAGTTAGAAAGTTTTGTGCAAATGATCAGTAGACCTTGGCTTATGATTAGTGACTTCAATGAAATCTTGTTAAGGAATGAGAAGTGGGGTCGTATTATAATAAACCAAGTTAGAGCTAAAAGATATCAACAATGCATAAATACATATCAAATGGTAGAACTGGGCTTTGTGGGCCTAAAATTTACGTGGTCTAAAAGATCAAAGAATATTATAGATCTAGTGCAATCCTAACTAGATAAGGCATAGGCCAATTATGAGTAGAGTAGATTTTAAAAAAAAAATTCACGTAGCTTTTTCACATTCTAACCACCTACTCTTGGTATTAAACACATGCCCACGTATACGTATCGAGGTGGGTCTTAAGAATCTAAGATCTTTTCAAGTCTAACTGATGTAGGAATACCCATCGTTTAAGGATCTCATTGCGAACTTGATAACTCTGATTTTAAACATATTTCATATGATGATTTTATAGTATTTCCCTTACATTTTTTGTTTTCTTTAAAGAAATTGACACTTAATTAAGTAAAATATTGATTTCAGGGTTTAAAAGCATTCTAGACTCGAAAACGAAGAAAAGGAATCAAATTTTACTCAAATCGGAGTTCAAACGAAGAAGTTATGAAGTTTTGAAGTTGTGCAGAAAATTTGCCTAAGTACAGAAAGTTACACGACCTGGGGACACGGTCATGTCTCAAGCCATGTCTGGTGACGAAAACAGAATCTTTATAATACACATATAAAAAGACATATTAAGGTTTCAAAAAAAAAGAAAGAAGAGACATTACAGAAACAAGAGACACAAGAGACGAGAGGAGATTTGAGAAGAACATTAATCAAGAAGCAAGAACGACATCGATTTCAAGAATAGAGAGATTGTTCATCAAATCAAGAGGGGTTTTTATGCTTTAATTTACGTTTTTGATGAAACTCATTTTTAGATTCGTTATGATAGCTTAGAAATAAAGTATTTAGGATTATGGAACCTAGGGTTTCATGTAACCCTTGGATTGAATTATAATTTCAATAAAGTTTCTATCTTTTCTTGATTCAATTATGTCGTTAATTATTGTTTGATATTTCTAGAGTGTCAATATATGATATTATGCATGTTGATTGAGAAATTGCATGTGTAATTAGATCTAAGCATAATTGAAGAGAATTACATGTATACTTAGAGATAAGATACATGTTTCTTCCGGAAAGTTTATTGTTTGCATAGGAATTCATTACAGGTTAATGCAATTCTAAATTATATTACTAAGTGAAGAGATTCCGATAAATAATTTAGGATTAGGATTAATATGCTTGAGAAAGATATTAGCTTTAATTGTGAATCATCGGGTCAAGAATAATAGAAATTGAATTGGATATATTTTAAAAAGGTTACATGTTAAACACTAGGGGAAATAATTCCTAAATACATTATTGCATACTTGAAGTCGTTCGTAGTTTATTGCTTCCTGATTTGCGTAGTTAAGTCTCATAAGTAGTTTAGTTGTTAATTTCAGTATTTTTAATTCATTCAACTCATCACAATTTTCTGGTTAGATAATAAAGCTAAGGTTAATATTAGTACTCAAAATCTTTGAGAAATCGATTCGGACTCACATCCGCTATATTAAAACTGATAGGTGCACTTGCCTCACATCAAGTTTTTGGCGCCGCTGCCGGGGATTTTCGATATAAAGAACACTAGTTGCTTTATTACTTTAACCATTTTTTTTCTTTTGTTTTCATTATTTATTTTCATTAGCTAGAGCTGCAATTGATTCTATATTTCTTACCCTTGCAGTGCATGACTCGAAGTTACCCCGAAAATTTTGTAGAACTTGATCCTGAAATTGAGAGAACTGCCCTTCAAAATTTGAAATCACGACCTAGACAAATTGTGGCGACCATTGACGACGAGTCAATCGTTGAAATCAAGGAAGAAGGTGAAGAGACCAACACTCAATTCATCGAACGAGAAGATCTACCACACATGGCTAACAACGGGAATGAAGCAAATCGGACCATATCCGATTATTCAAGGCCTACACTTATTGGAGCTGACTCTAGCATCGCAAGGCCAACCGTCGCGGCTAACAACTTCCAAATTGCACCTAACATCATACAAATGGTGCAACAATATGTTCAGTTTGACGGTCTCCAAGATGAAGATCCTAATGCCCACACTCTAGCTTTCTAGAGATTTGTGATACTTTTAAAATCAACAGAGCCACGAATGATGCCATCCGACTATGGCTATTCCCTTTCTCCTTGAGGGGTAGAGCAAAACAATGGTTGAACTCTCTACCACGAAATTCAATCACAACTTGGAATGAATTGGTAGAGAAATTTTTGGAGAAGTATTTCCCACCTGCAAAGACCACTAAACTTCGGAATGATATTTCTTGTTTTGCTCAATTAGAAGCGGAGACTCTATATTATACTTGGGAGCGGTTTAAGGACTTGCTCAAGAGGTGCCCACATCATGGCCCCCCACTATAGATGCAGATTCAGACCTTTTACAATGGTCTCAATTTATCCACTAGACAGATGATTGATGCATCCGCAGGAGGTACTTTGAACACCAAAACACCTGAGCAAGCACAAAACCTGATTGAAGGAATAGCGATGAACAATTATCAGTAGGAAAGCACTAAAGCCAAACAAAAGGCTATGGGAATTTATGATGTGGACTTGACCGCTGCTTTGACAGCCAAGGTGGACTTATTAAGTAAGAAGATTGATGCACTCTCAGTTGGCCCTCAACAAGTGCAATCGGATGTAAGTGATTTTGGTATGCAGGGGTATGGAACACAAGAACAACTGGAACAGGTAGATTATCCAGGAAATCTACCTATGCAACAAAATAACCCCTACAGCAACACTTATAATCCTGGATGGAGGAATCACCCCAATTTCTCATGGGGAAATCAAAACCAAGGCCAGCAGAAGACCAACTTTGGCCCACCTGGATTTCAAAGACCATTTCCACCTCCTCCTCCTCAAGAAAAAAAGCCCAATGTAGAAGAACTTCTCACAAAATATATTCAAGGAAATGAGGCTCGCTTATCCAACATTGAATCATCGCTGAGGAATCAAGAGGCTTCAAATCGCAACCTTGAGAATCAAATTGGTCAACTTGCAAAAATGATCTCTGAGAGGCAACAAGGGACACTGCCAGGGAATACCGAGGTCAATCCGAGGGAACATGTTAATGCAGTGACCTTGAGAAGTGATAGAAAACTGCAAGTAGAGAAGAAGGATGGTGAAGAAGTAGTTGAGAAAGAAGTGGAAGTCAACCGTAAGGAAGATGCAAAGGCACTAAAATCAAAAGAAAGTATGGAATCACCGAAAGTAAAGGAGTACAAGCCTCCCATCCCTTACCCGCAGCGCCTTAAGCAAAGTTACACTTATCAGAATAAGGAATTCGGTAAATTGCTTGATGTTTTCAAACAATTACACATTAACTTACCTCTTGTTGATGTTATCTTGCAGATGCCAAAGTATGCGAAATTTTTAAAAGATCTTCTATTGAACAAGAGGAAGTTGGAGGAGCTTACAACAGTCACATTGAACGAGGAATATTCAGTACTTCTCCAGAAAAAGCTGCCACAAAAATTAAAAGATCCAGGGAGTTTCACTATTCCTTGTATGCTTGGCAATTTGTTAGTAGATAATGCTTTGGTAGACTTAGGAGCTAGTATAAATTTGATGCCGTATAAATTGTTCAAAAAGCTAGGGTTGGGAGAACCTAAATTAACGTGCATGAGCCTTCAATTAGTCGATAGGTCTATCACAAACCCTAGAGGCATCATAGAGGATGTTTTAGTGCAAGTAAACAAATTCATCTTTCCTGTAGATTTTGTTATACTTGATATAGATGAAGATATTGAGGTGCCAATCATTTTAGGTCGACCTTTCTTAGCCACTGCTAAGGCTATTTTTTATGTTAGTAAGCATAAGTTGATATTATGGGTCAAGGATGATGAAATAGTTTTTAAAACTCCAGAGGCAACGAACAAATTTCTTGACTCAGAGGACATAAGTCATAATGTTAATGCCACTAATGTCATTACATCTACATGTATGCAGGAAACACTTGCCAAAGATTCCTCAAGCTATCACTTGCAAAAGGGAGATGAAAATTTGGTGATTAAGCCCAATTGTGCAGAAGTGGCAGCTCAAACAGAAGTTCATGAATCAAGTATGGACGAGAAGGGGATTGATCCACTCTACAAGCCAAAGGACCTTAGGTTAAAATCTTTCAAAGAGAAGCTACCAATTTTGGAACCAAACTGTCAAGAAATCATTTGGAACATGTCTTTGCGGTGAAAAGTTCAAAACCCCCAATGACAACTGCATCTAAGCTAAAAGCAAACAAAACGAAGAAGTTTAGGCTACATGAATTTGATAAGTGGCATGATAAGGAGAGAAACTATGGAAGTTATGCATCAATGAAATGGAATTGGCAAGGTCGATGGCCGAAGGGTAAATCTACACTTGTATGGAGAGTTCGAAAGCGAGCTACAGGAAGAGTTCTATTCCCACCTGGATGAAGAATCATGAATTACAAGACGTATTCCGTCGAGCTATTGACGTTAACTATAGCGCTTCTTGGGAGGCAACCCATGTCTAACTTTGCTTACACTTTAGTTCTTTAACTTTATTTCATTTTATTTTTCTTTTATCTAACTTTGCTTTGCTTTGCTTCTTTTATTTGTTTTAATTTTAGTCATAGGCTTTTCCCTTTTAATTTCATTTTTATTCTTATCTTTAGTTTTCTTTTTCTTATTTTTCTGGTTTCCTTTATCTTTATTTTTACTAAAGAAAAAAAATTTAATACGGGCGAAGGACACGATCGTGTCGCAGCCCGTGTCCATCCAAACCTTCACAACTACCCACCCACAGAAAGTTACACGGGCGTGGGACACGGTCGCATCCCAGCTCGTGTCCGTCCAGTTTTCATGCACGGGAACAGAATGTTACACGGGCATAGGATACGGTCATGTCCCAGCCCGTGTCCAACCAGACTCCACACGACTCACACAGATTGTTACACGGGCAAGGGATACGGTCGTATCCTAGCCCGTGTCGACCCCAATAACACGGTTTTCACACACGACCGGTTTATTTAAATTACACACCCTCTCACACTCTCACAATCAAACATATCTCTCTCATATTCTCTCTTATTCTCCCTCTTCTCTTCACAATTCTTGCATTCCTCATTTTGATCTAAGTAAGTTTCCTACTTAATTTTGCTCTCTCTTCCTCATTATTAGGCTGGCGAAAGTGATGAGGATGTCGAGGACAGTGATGACGATGATGATGCTACGATGGCTGAGGCTTCGTCTGATGAGGCAAATGCAGAGACGGATTCCGATCCCTCTTCTTAGTTCCTATTTTTTTTTTTGTTCTCTTTTGGTTGGCTAAGGCTTGTGAACTCTACTATATAATGATGATGCTTCTTCATTTTGCGCTTCTGTTTGACTGGTAGGGAAGTATTAGTTTTCTTTTCAGTACATATATTTTCTTTTTCCCTATGCTTCTTTTTCGTGCTGTTATGATTTTTTGTCATACATTGAGGACAATGTACATTATTAAGTGTGGGGAAGGGATGTATATGAATTTATTACTGTTTAGGAGACCAATTATTCACATTTGACCCAATTAATTTTTAAGTTAACTTGCAATAGGTGATTAACTGGTATTAAGCCAAATTAACTGTTTCATCTTGATTATTATTGATCTTATTATACTTTATTAAAATTGATTAGTCAAATTTGTGGAAGGCAAAGTTACGAGTTATTTAGCTTCGGACTTTAGGATTTGAGATTGGAGCAACATCACTAGTTGAGAGTTAGTCATGGTTATTTTTAAATTTACTTTTATGTATGCCTTTCTCTTAGATATTTTTAAGAGTTATAAAATTTTTATTAAACAAACAAATGAAATTCTTCTTTTGAGAAACCCCTGAAAAATCACAGTGATTGCAGGTTAAAAGTAATAACAAGTGTAAGAATAGAAAAAATTGGTAAGGATTCGTCTTGGTCCGTCAGAAGAGCGAGATTGAGTCCCAATGCCAATTCAAATGAAAAAAAAAAAGAAAAAAATTGATATGGATCGGCCTTGGTCCGTCAGAAGAGCAAGGTTCTTTCCCGCTATCAATATAAGGAATAAGTTGGAATGGATCGGTCTTGGTCCGTCAAAAGAGCGAGATTATTTCCCGCTACCAACACAATTGTGCTTAAATAAGGTAAATTTAAAAAAACCTCTCAACAAAAGCATGAACTAGGGGGATGATCAGAGGAAGAGTGGACGTAAAATGTGTTTGTTTTAGATTATGGTGCTTGGTGAGATGGAAAAGAGAATTATATACACTTTAGTTGAATGGACAAAATTTTTATGACTCTTTCTTCGTTGGCGAGATGTTAAATCCAATTTTTAGTTTAAAAATCTTTAGTTAAATGATTCGGGGTAAACTTTGATTTTCATAAATTAACTAGTGAACTCTAATATTAAGTATTGTTGGAGCATTTGAATATGGTCAGATGAAATTGGTTGACTTTATTATTGCAAGTTAGTTGAGAATGATTTTCTTACTTTTCTTCGGGTCAAGTGTATTCGTTCACAAGTTTCCTAAATGGTGATAAATTTTGATTAAGTGTTTCTTGTCTTGAAAGTTTTGTTTTGATTTATTTGCTTGAGGACAAGCAAATGCTTAAGTGTGGGGAAATTTGATAACTCTGATTTTAAACATATTTCATATGATAATTTTATAGTGTTTCCCTTACATTTTTGGTTTTCTTTAAAGAAATTGATACTTAATTAAGTAAAATATTGATTTCAGGGTTTAAACGCGTTCTAAGCTCGAAAACGAAGAAAAGGAAGTTAGGTCATGTAGTGGGGTTATATGATAGTGTATGGAGTTAGGTCATGTAAGTGGAGGAAGTTCAAAAATTATTTATGGAATTTTTGACAAATCTTTTTACTTTTAAGAGGGCTTTTGTTTAGCTGGATGTTCCTTGTTAGGCGGAGGGCCAAAGAATCTTATTAAAGGAAGAAAAGAGTGATCTAAGGAGAGTATAGGCAAACTTGGAAATAAAAAAGGCCCTGTGGTCAATTAGCAATAGCTAAGCACTAAGGGTAGACAGATACCATGTGGAATCCTTCAAAGAGTGTTAAGATTTTGTAGGGAAAACTCTTTACCATGATATACATAACATCTTAAGAGCTAGAGTCCTCTCATTAGAGTTGAACAAGATGTTAATAATTCTTATACCAAAAATGCTAATGGTAATAAGGTGAAGGATTTCAGACCTATTAACCTTTGCATGACAGTGTATAAGATTATTGCTAAGCTTCTTGTGAACCATATTAAGCCACTCTTAAATAATCTCATAGGCTTAAAACAGTCCAACTTCGTTCAAGGATGAAATGTGAAGGATAATCTGTTTATTTTTTAGGAGGTAAGGAACCTCTTAGACATGAAAAAAGGTAAAAGGAGTTAGATGGTCCTAAAACTTATTTTAGAGAAAGCTTATGATAAGGTAAAGTAGGATTTCATTCAGGTTAGTCTGTATAGCCGTAATTCCTAGAATCTTAGGTAGAACTTATTGGATCTTATCTGGCCACTACCAACTGTCAATTAATGCTCAATGGGGCCACGATGGAGGAGTTTCTCTTAAGTCGTAGTTTTCGTCAAGGAGACCCTATGTCACTATACTTATTTATCATGGTGATGGAGGTCCTTATTAGAATGGTTCATCTTATGGTTAAAGAAGGTAAGTGGCTCCCAATTAAATTCTGCAATATTAAGATTAGTTTATCCCATCTCTTCTTTATGGACGATCTTCTGCTCATAAGTCAGGCTATTGAAGAGAACACACAATCTATGCTCAACACTACTGAATGTTTTGTGCTTTGTTAGGATATAAGGTTTACTTTGCTAAATCACACTACATCTTTTCCAAAAATAAGTCTAGAACTATAAAGGAGAGAATCTACGGTCAATTTAACATCTAAGCTAATGCATAAATGCAGAAATGTCTGGAGGGTTCCAATTAAAAGTAGAGGACGACTAAATATAAAGGATTTCTCTTTCTTGCTAGAAAAAACAAGAGCTAAAACTACGAGTTAGAAATCGAAGCTATTGAGTATGTTAACATGAAAGTTACTGTTATCATCAGTCTTAGAGAATATTACAAACTACTATTCCCGAACGGTTCCTCTCCTTCTTAGTATGGTAAGAAAACTTAAACAACTCCATAGAAACTTTCTCTGTGGCTCATCTGAAGAATCTTGAAAAATTCACTAGATTGGCTGGGAAAAAGTGGAGATAGACAAGGAGCTTAGTGGTTTAGGGGCCCTTGACATAAAATGACACGATAAGGCAAATTTTGCCAAAGCTACGTGGTAAGTAAGGACAAAAAATGTGGTATGAGCATCTTTGTTTAGATGGAAGTATCAATTAGATAGGAAGTGCTTAAAGATAAAGAATGGTTTTAGAATTGCCAAAGAAATTACCAAAGCAATCAACTGCATAAATGATAGGGCAAAAATCAAACTTGGCAATGGTAGAATAACCTCAATTTGGTTGGATAACTACACCAAAGATGGTAGTGTGATGTGTTGGCTATATTGGCCCCTCAATAAATACAATGGATTAGTGAAGTGTGGATTGAACCAAGCTATTAGAATGAAAATATAATTGGGTATCTAATAGATGATTTGATCCAAGGTACCTTTGGGCATGTTTTTCTTATAAAGGAAGAAAGAATGGAGGATGTAAGCTTATAGCTAGGAACGGTAGATGGTGAGCTCTTATCAAAGCTAGCATATAAACACCTGAACATGAAAGATATGGAAATAAGCTTATGGGAATCAAGCTACGGGGCCTCTGACCCACAGTTGAGCCCAAGGACTAGAGGGGCTGGTACGACGAATCCTTATGTTCCAACCAACCCTTACGAAGGCTGAGGCCGAGTACTTACTTGCCGAGTCACCTTTAATGCCGTGCCGAATGACCACCCTTTATTCTGTGTTATGCCAAGTTGATGACTACTCTAATGTCGAGCTAACCAATTACTCGGCATCATCCTTGCCCAAAGGCCGAGAGATAGAAAATCCGGACTGATTAGGTTAATCCTACTAGAACAAGCCCACCCATCCGTACCTTTTGTCTACATCCCCTAACAACCTTGCTAATGTAGGATCACCACGTATATAGTATCGTAAAGAGAATCTATAGCACCAATGATTGATTTCCTTGTATATTTATTTTTACCCTCTTATATCATGTACATTGCTTCTTTAAGAAATATCCTTATTGTCTTTTTTCTTTTAGGTAAGTTGCTATAACTCACGGGTATAAATACCCTTGTACTTGTAGTTGTAACATATCAGATTATCTTCAATACACTTGAGTACTTTCTTCCTTGCATAAATACCGCTTGTTTACTTTCGGCATCACTCTTATCATTTCCCTTAAGCAAGGTTAAGTGGCAAATAACCTCACCAGACCAATTCATGCGTCATATCAAATTGTGCCCTAAGTCCTCGAAAATTCCTTTAGTGCATCATATCCTCTGGAACTGTTTGTGGTCTTTGCTTACTGTTCCATTCGTCTTTGTTACTCTTTTCGTACTTTTCCCCATTAACCCTTTTTCGAGCTTTCTACAAACTAGGATCCATCTAGTGATGGGCCTTGTCTGTTCTTAGTTACTATTCGCACCATCTTCACATTAGAGAAGAGGTTTTGTATAAACTATAGTTAGTTCTTCTAGAAGTTCTGTTATACTTTGTTTTACGTATGTAGAATAGAGTCAGTTACTATATTCATTTGACTGCTGTGTTATTGGTTGTTCACTTTCTAAAGTGTTTGTTTGAATTTGATTCTATGAGGAAAAATGATAGACCCAAGTATGAATGTTAGTACTGGTGATGATAGTGGAGTTGTCCACCACGAATGATAATCTCAAGGAACTCCTAAAAGCATTGATGAGAGACTTGATGAGATAGCTGACCTCTTGGTAAATCTGACCTGAGCTGTTCATGCCCTATCTTGTCGACCCATTGAGACTGCGTAAAACACTCATCAAGTTACTCAACTTGTTAGAGGTTAGAACCTAGCTTAACCAGTTTGAGGTGGAGGTGTTGGCAAACAAGTAAGGCAAAGGATAGACCTAAGAGAGCTTGATGAGGAGGAAGAAAAGTATTTTAAAGAGGAGCGTGTACAAGTCCTCAGAGCATTCGACCATGTGAAGTTTTGGATTCTAAGTTTCAATAGATTTGGAAATGCTGACAAGTATCTAGATTGGGAAGAGAAAGTGGAGCGTGTATTTGATTACTATTAATATGAGGATTATGAGAAAGTTAAGATTGTTGCTGTTGAATTCTCTGGATATGCCTCCATGTAGTGGAAGAATTTTTAGGCCATAAGAAGAAGAAAGGGATACCGAGAGATTAACACCTGGCCCGGATTAGGAGAGTGCTCAGAAACAGATTCATCCTGGAAACGTATCTCCAAGATACTTTCACTAGGCTTCAAGAGTTGAGACGAGGAGGCTGAATTATTGATGAATTGTTCAAGAATTCTAAATATTTATGATAAGATGCATAGTGGAGGAACCACCAGCTTGAGCAGTCTCAAGGTTTATTACTGGATTGAGAGGAAACACCCGAGACATTGTAGAGCTCTAACGATTTGATAGAATAGATGAAGCTGTTAAATTACCCAACGAGTGGAGAGACAAAGAAGGAGCTAAGTAATGAATAGAATGCCGACTAGCCGACCAGTCGACCAAGACAAGTCAATCACTAAGCCTCGTTTAGTATCAAACTGAGTAGAAAAGTTGATGTTAAAGCCAAGCAGAAAGGTTAACCTGAAGATGTAGTGTATTCTAGAACATATGAGAAGGGGTAAGAGTCTGGTAGGAAGACCAGCTAGATCAAGTGCTTCAAATGTTAAGGGTTCAAACATATGGCTACTCAGTACCCAAATCAAAGGACGATGGTCATTAAAGGAGACATCCCGAAAGTAGAAGTAGAAAGTATGGATGAGGAACCTGAGAAGGAGGAGGTTCCTGCTTAGAAAGAACTAATTAAGTAGGACATATTTCTTAAGAACTTAAACCAATTACTTATGGTTGTCTTGAGCACTATGAACATGGAACCCTTACAAGAGGAGGAGTAAAGGGAGAACTTGTTTCATACTACTTGCAAGGTAAATGATCGAATGTATGCTCTCGTTGTGGATAGTGAAGTTGCACCAATGTAGCATCAATCGATCTTATTTCAAAGCTACCAACTATTTCACATCCTAAGCTATCTAAGTTGCACTAGTTGAATGAGAAAGGAGCATTACATGTCATTCGGTAAATATTGTTACCGGTCACTATAGGGAATTACTCTAACTAGATCCCCTACGACGTGCTGCCTATGTGTGCTTCCTACGTATTACTGGATAGGCCATGGTTGTTTGATAGGAGAATTATATATGACGGTTACAGGAATACGTATATGTTGGAAAAGGATGACCAGAAGATCACGCTAAATCTAATGCCACCGAGAGAAGTTCACAAGCTACAAACGAAACTTGTTCGTAGATCAAAGAAAGCTCTGGTGATGAGTAGAGCTAAGCTCTGAGAAGCCATCAATGCTAAGGAACCAACCCTATTATTAGTCAGGTAACTACTGGAAGTGAAGGAGCGAGATGAGCTTCCCTAGGAAATTAAAGGGTTGATAAATGACTGTCACGCCTTGAAGCGATAGAGTCATAATAGCCCCGGCTTATAAACCATTCTAAGATAGAAGTTGGCTTTACAACCACTATCCTAAACCTGATCTACACAAGGCATCCACGTCTATAGAGATGTGAGCAACCACAGCTTAGTAAGTTAAAATGGAGGACTTAAAACTATACTACAAATATAAACAAGGTTATTAACCAAATCATTTGGTACAATGCATGCTTAAGCACATGCCATCGTACGACATTGTCTGACCGTCATAAGATTAGAAAAATTGCACCCACTCTAATCCGGGTTGAAGAGTTGACATTAATGCAGCAGCTCACGACCAAACCCAGGCTTATGCAATGGAAACACCGCTCCTCCCATGACTAACTTCAAACCATTGACTTCACTCTCGCCACGACCCCCTCTCCTGTCACTTAGTTCAACTAAGGATGAAGAAAGGATCATTATACAATCCTGCACTATCCCTTTTGAAGAGGTTGGTATTTGGTTAGAGAATCCTAGATTTCCCTTAATGGGTTGCCATACAAGTTTGATTATAATTACAGGTCATATATTTGATTAAATCCAGTTTAGGGTGATCAATCATTTTATACAAATCATACAATACAAGCTAGAATAGTAAACAAAATCATAGCAAACAAAATCATAGCATCACTCATAATCAAGCACATGCACACAACCAACTATCTAACATGCACAACCAAGTATAATCTCAAGCCTCTAAAATACAGCATCGTATTAATCCCAACTTACTTAGACTCCTTGCTCACTCACTCGAGGTCTAATTCGCTCAAGCCATCGTCGATCATCCCTATCACACAAACATGGTTTCAATTTTTCATATAACTATTATAGGTTGGTTTTATCCTATAACGCTTATTGTTATATTTTATTTAGGGTTTAATATATATAGTTATCTAGGTTCTCAAATCTTTTACAATTATTTTGGGTTTGGGGCTAGGTTTGAGGCTAGGTTTGGGTTCAGTTTCCGCAATTATTCTAAATTAGGTTCTAGTTTAAGTACTGTTTTATACCCAAACCCTAGAAATTCATTTCAACTCATAATGTGAAATTAATCATATTACTTTCAGGTATCCTAAATACCATAATTACCCCTAGTCAATATTTTATTCTACCCGGTACACTTAAATCCTTATTAGTGTACTGAATTTACTCCTAATATAAGAAATTTTTATATTTTTCATATAATTACATAAATTTAAGTTTTCTATCAAACTTATTATATATCCCTATTATTTATATAATATCAATTTTTATTCTAATATCTTCTATTTATTATATTTCTAATAATTGTACATTATATACTATTACTTATTATGTACATAATATGCATCTAATATTTTTATCATTCTAATTACCATCTCCCAACATCAATTATCATTTCAAAATATCTAAATTTATCCTAAATCAGATTTTACACCTAATTACCCTAATTTATAAAATTAACTTAAAATTTATTATTTTTCCCTATTACTTATTTACTACATAATTAACCTAATAATTACATCTAGCACCCTAAATGCTACAAGTATCATACTTCATCAAATTTCAACATCCTAAAACATACAATTATTCACTAAATCATTAATTAACTATTTAATTACTTAATTAACCTTAAATTATCCATTTTATGCCTCATTTTAGGGCCTAAAAATTTCAAAAATTAATTTTTGGAAACAAGATTCATAGCATTATTTTATATCATCTAAGTATTCTACAAAAAAATTTTGAGCTCAAAACTACACCCCTAAGGTTATTTATTTCTAAACTGAAATATGCTCGGTTTTGCATAATTTCTTAAGAACTATATATCATGGGATATATTTTGATTAAAATAATATTTTTCCTAAAAACTACATACAAAAATATTCCAGAATAACAAGTTTCATAATTTTATAATAACATTTACTATTTTTACAAAATTAAACAAAATCTGATTAGTAATCGAACTCAACGATTTGGGTAACTCCGGCCATCGACGGTGGCCATGGGTGTGTCGGCCCACCTAGGCACTATGACCACCATGTGGTGGTGGTAACCGTCTACTCTTAGCTGCTTGTCGAGTTTAGGTTCTCTTTAGAAGCCTAAACTGCACAGATTTTTAGTGATTTTTTCTAAAACCCTAATTTACTCACAATTTTGACTCTCTCTATTTTTCATACTCTCCAAACTAACCAAATAAGCTTTTGAAATTTTCTTGCTATTTATAGAGCATTAGGGAAATTATTATGCATTAAATTGATTTAATAACTACCTTATCTTCTTCCAATTTGCCTTTTATGTTATTCTAATTTAATTGGCTAAATTTTTTCTTATTTTCCCCAATTGCTACGACCTAAATCCAAATAATTCCTTATTTTTTATGATTTTTCTTTATTTTTTCTTAATTAATTATTTAGTATTATTTTAGCTCATTTCGAGTATTTTAAGTAATTACGCGTATTTCTATTTACATGTAAGTTCATATATAGTACAAATAAACATTTCTAAATATTATTTAGGTCATTCTATGGTTTTTAGTATACATATAATTTATCTCTAGTGATTAGTTAATTATCGAAATGTATTTTATGCATTTTCGATAAATAACGAATTATATACTTAAAATTTAGAAATTTTATACTCTTTTATTTTATTGCTTATTTTTTTAAATTCGAACTTATAGGAACATTTTTATTAATATTTCTAATATTACTTATAATTTAGGTTCGATCAGATCTTTCAACCGATCGAAACTTTAAATGACTGGTTGTAGGGCTTACAATGACTATGCCAACTTGTTCCCAAAATAGTTACCTAATGGGTTGCTCCCAACTCGAGGTATAAAGCATTACGTTAACTTACTACTCAGCACTGTACTGCTGAATAAGGCAGCTTATCAAATTAATCTCAAGTAGGCTTCTAAACTCCAATGTTAAGTCAATGAGTTGCTAAAGAGAGGTTATATGAGAGAGAGTCTTTACCCTTGTACCTTGCCTATACTTCTAGCATCGAAGAAGGATGAAACTTGGCACATATGTATTGATAGCCGAGTTGTAAACAAAATTACGATCAAATACAAGTATCCAATCTCGAGGCTAGAAGACATATTGGATGAGCTAAGTCAAGCCAAGATTTTCAACAAGATTAATCTCAAGTCTAGCTACTATCAAATTTGTATGAGGTCAGGAGATGAGTGGAAGACTACGTTCAAGACTCAAAATGGACTTTATGAATAGATGGTCATGCCCTTTGGCTTGTCAAATGCCTTGAGCACTTTCATGAGACTTATGAACCATGTGCTGCGACATCTCATCAGGAAGTGTATCGTGGTGCACTTTAATAACATCTTTGTCCACAGTGCCAATATGGTGAGTCATTGTGAACATCTTAGATCCGTCTTGGATATCTTTTATGCCAAGAGACTATTCGGCAACTTGAAGAAATGTTGCTTTTGCTAGAAGGGAGTAGCATTCTTAGGGTATGTAATCAGTGGAGGAGGCTTGCGAGACAATGATGAAAAGATCAAAGCAATTGTTGAGTAGCCGACTCCTATTACTTGTACCGACGTAAAAGTTTCCATAGACTGGTTTCATTTTACAAAAGGTTTATCAAGAACTTTAGCACCATCACGGTGCTACTTACGAAGCTAACAAAGAAGAACACTGACTTTTGATGAGGAGAAAAAGAGGAGAGGAGCTTTACCGACATAAAAGAAAGATTAACCTCCACCCCATTGTTAGTACTACCTGACTTCCATAAAATTTTTGAGCTGGAATGTGATGCATTGGGTATTAGAATAGGTATTATCCTAATATAGGAATGCCGACCAATTGCCTTCTATAGTAAGAAGTTCCAAGGACTATAGTTGGACTACTTCGTATATGACAAGAAACTTTTGGCACTAATTCGAACAATGCAAGTATGGCAACATTACTTATTGTCAAGAGAATTTGTCATATATACTAACCATAAATCACCGAGGTACCTCCAAAGTCAGACTAAGTTGTCGAAGCAGCAAGCGAGATGAGTTGAATTCCTCGAGGAGTTCGATTTTATGATAAGGTATAAGCAAGGAAAGAGTAATGTAGTTGCAGATGCACTTTTGAGGAGGCATGCGCTCCTATCAGAACTTCAATACTCTAGGGATCCATACATTGAATCAATAATTTCGTGATGCGTTGATGAAAGGACAATAGATGAGTATTATGTGGAGGATGACTATTTATTCAAAGGGGGGAGAATGTGCATGCCAACTTGTTCCTTACGAGAATTATTAATCAAAGAAGCCCACAGTAAAGGGCTCTCTGGGCACTTTAAAGAGAGAAGGACCTATAAATTATTGAATGGCCGATTCTTTTGGCCAAGACTGCGAAGAGATGTATACTGAATTGTAGAAAGCTGTGCAATTTGCAAAAAGGCCGAGTGCCAAGCCAAACAAGGGAAAGCAATGCCCTTACCTGTTCTGATGAGGCTGTGGACTAAACTAAGTATAGACTTTATTCTCAAACTGCCGTGAACTACTCAAGGCAAAGATTATGTAATAGTTGTCGTAGATCGATTCAATATGATGGTACACTTCATGCCCTGCTCCAAAACTAATGACGCTTCGGCTATTGCTTCTCTTTTCTTATAAGAGATTGTGCAGATACACAGTATATCAAGAAGTGTAGTCTTCAATAAGGACCCGAAGTTCTTAAGCTATTTTTGGAGGACCCTGTGATATCAACTGAGAACCAAATTACTCTTTAATATCTTATGTCACCCTAAACTGATGGCTAAAAATAGGTAGTTAATTGTATTTTGGGGTCACTACTCCGGGCAGCAGTAAGCAAGAACTTAGCTGATTGGGTTGTCTACTTGCTAGTGGTCAAATTCACCTATAACTGAACCGTACATGATACTACTAAGCAAACTCTCTTCAAGATGGTCTATGGATTTAATCTCAAGTTACCCCTCGACCACGCCCCTGTACCAACACCTATGTAAGAGTAACCTCATATCTCAGCTAGAGTACAATCTCTTCAGCGCATCTATGATAAGGTCACTCGTTTTATTAACCAAGTTGTCAAAAGAATGCGAGAAAAGACCAAAGGTAGGTCGGTCAAACAATTTCAGCTGGGAGACTTGGTATGGCTACACCTCAGCAAGAAATGGTTCCCAAATAAAAGGAAGAACAAATTATCTGTAAGAGCGGAAGGGCCTTTCAGAATCCTTTAGAAAATCAATGACAATGCTTACAAGTTGGAACTGCTTGAGGACTATAGGGTTTCTAACGCCTTCAACATTGCCAACCTCAGTCCATATCACCTTGATAGATAACTAAGTGAACACCATTCGGATTTGATCCTAAATCCAAAACAACCTAAAAGGAGTGATGGGAATCAAGCTATAAGACCTTTGACTCGCAATTGAGCCTAAGGACTAGAGGGATTGGCACAACGAATCCTTATGTTCCAATTAACCCCTATCAAGGTCGAGTACTTACTTGCCGAGTCAGCTTTAATACCATGTCGAATGACTGCCCTTTATTCTGTATTATGTCGAGTTAATGACTACTCTAATACCGAGCCAACTAATCACTTAGCATAATCCTTGTTGAGAGACCGAGAGACAGAGAATCCGGACTAACTAGGTTATTTTTACTTGGACAAGCCCACCCCTTCGCACCTTTTGTCCGCATCCCTTAACAACCTTACCAATGTAGCATCGTCACATGCATAGTATCGTATGGAGAATCTGTAGCCCCAATGATTGATTTTCTTATATATTCATTTTTACCCTTTTATGTCATGTACATTACTTCTTTAGGAAATGTCCTTATTATCTTTTTCCCTTTTGAGTAAGTTGCCCTAACTCACGAGTATAAATACCTTTGTACTTGTAGTTACAACAAATCAAATTACCTTTAATACACTTGAGTACTTTCTTCCTTGCATAAACACCGCTTGTCTACTTGCGGCATCACTCTTATCCTTTTCCTTAAGCAAGGTTAGGTAGCAAGTAACCTCACCAGACCAATTCGTACGTCATATCGAATTGTACTATGAGTCCTTAAAAATTCCTTTAGTACATCATATCCTTTGAAACTATTCGTAGGTTTTTGCTTACTGTTCCATTCATCTTTGTCACTCTTTTCATACCTTTCCCCATTAACCCTTTTTTGAGCTTTCTACAAGCTTAGACCCATCCAACAACTAACCTTGTCTATTCTTGGTCATGGTTTGCACCACAAGCAATAAGTCAGAGTGGAGCTGGATTTGGTTTCGTCTAGCCATTCTTAGAATACAAATGTTGCTCTACAAAATCCTTTATAATGGTTTCCCCACCAAAGAGAATTTGAGGAAAAGATGCATGGACATCCCTACGAAATGCCCTCTTTATCTAGAAAAAGATAAGTTGATCTAACTTCTGTTTCTAAACTATAGGTAAACAAAGGGAGTTTGGTGGAACTTAAACATTACGACTCCAAGTAGCAAAATACCTTTCTCTGAGTTCAAGACTTGGTTGATAGGGAAGACAATTTGCAAGTAAATAAAGTAGAAGTCTCATTTAGTTCCAATTCAATCACTGGTTTAATTTATTATTAGAGAAATCTGGAAAGAAAGGAACTGGAGAATTTTTAGGCCATAAGAATCACAAGAAGACTGGTGCCAAATTCATATGTAAATGAATGAGTGTGGGTTGTCACCGTTTTAGGAAGCAACTAGGACATTCGCACATTTTACTTCAAAATGGGAACCATTAAGAGATGGATGGTTTAAGGTGAATTGTAATGGAGTACTTAATAGTAATGGTAATAAGGTAAGGGTAGGATTTGTCTGCAAAGACCATATTGGTAGTGTTATTAGAGGTCTTGTAAAGAGAATCCTAAATGTCTCCCCACTAAAAGCAGAACTTTAGGCTACTTATGAAGGGATGAAGCTAATGAAACATCTAAACTTGCTTCGCATCATTATCGAAACAAATTCCTTATAAGCTATAGATTGGATAGAGAAACCAAAAGTAAACATAAATATCTATAATCTAGCTCTATCTATGTGTAGGACTAACTCGAATTTATTTTAATATGTTAGTTTTTATAAGGCTCCCCTGCGAAGGGAACATAGTTGCAACCGATTAGCAATATATGCTCTCCAAGAGAATGAAGATTTGTTTTTTTATATTTCTTGTCTAATTTTCTTATCGAAATTTGTATTGCAAGACCTTGTTTCGTTTTTTCCCTACTGCCTAAGAGGGTAGTAGTGTGTTTTGTGTTTCTGTTGGACTATGGTCTTTTTCTTTGAGTGAACGAAGTTATGGTTCCACTAAAAAAACAAAAAAGGACTTGAAACAACATCGTCAAGGGAGGATTCAAAAGCTGCTGGTGAAGAATGATTAATGTTGATTGAGGTTTTCTATAATACGAATTTTGCTTTTTCTTTCGTCTTCAAAGGATAGTGTGTAGTTTTGGTTTCTATAAGATGAATTGGAATGAGTTTTAGTCATCTTCATGCCTTATTGGTTGTTAAATTTTTACTTAATTATGCTTTATTCTCTTAGGATGTTAAAAGACGTGCAAGCATTTCATTTTAGAATTTTAAAATACCAAGTTTTTTTTTTTTGGTCATCCTAAGTTGGTTGTTCATCCATACTATTTCCAGTTTATGTATGTAATAAAATTTGATTTAATTTAAATTTAGCACAAGCTATTTTATTATTAAACTAGTGGCATGACAGCTAAGTCCTTAGTACGGAGAAATTTGAGGACAAATTGAAATGCTAAAGTAAAAACATAAAAGATATATTACACCAACATGTTAGTTGTTCATCTATATACATTAATAAATAATATAATCATTAGAAAAGAATTATAGAAAATTGGAAAAGAAATTCAATGAATTATCATCAAATAAAATCTCATAATTACATTCATTTATCTAGTGGGTTAACCGATTTAACCCACGAACTAAAGTAGGTTGGGCTAGGCCAGGCTAGCAAAATTCTAGTCCATTTGTAAAGTCGACTAAAATTGATTAACCCATTTAACCCACAGGTCAAAATGAGCTAGATTGGATTAGGTTAACTCATTTAACTTACTTACACACCTCTAAATTAATATGTTGTATTCTAAAAGTAAACACAACTCCTTAAGCATGGTTCCTCCAGTTCTCTTTTTGCATATTATGTTCTCTCTCTTTTGCATCATCCTCATAGACAATATGTCTAAGCTATTGTGTCTACTCATACTTTTAATCTGTTTAGTTTTTTGCATATTTCTTTCTCCTTCCTTTACTCATTGATCTTCATAGAAGTAATCAGTAGAAATGGTAAAAGGTAGAGAAAAAGAATCCTCTTCTTAGTTACTTGCCCATACTATATCCTTTCTCATTCATCATAAATTTTATGCTTTTTATAATGATTAGAACTATATTTTACCTACTAACCCTTCAAATTAACAAAGTAGAAGAAGAAAGCCTTAGGAAGTCAAAATCATTCTTCATCCTTTTAAATTTATGTTCACTATCTACAATTTGAATAACATTAGCAATTGAATGGATACTTATTTCCAAAGATAAAATCCTTGGTTGTGGCAAGCATATATTAAAATAAGTAAATGAATAAGAACTAAAATTAGAATGACACTCCATATACTTTCATTAAGCACAAATGAATCTCATCTATCTATAACCATTTTGCGAATGATTATCAATTGATGATCATTATAAGGAAAATAACAACTAAGAACTATAGAATCATTCCCTAACATAAGCCCTAGACTAAAAATTTCCGAATACACCAAAATATTACCTTAATCATTCTTTTTCATAGCTACGTATGTTGAGAAAACCATATTTGCAACCTAAGGTGAAAGCTAAAAATGTCTTATATGTGTATAACCATATTTTGTACGTTATCTTCTTTTGACAACTAACATCTCTCCAAAAATTAATGATCTTTCAAGCATAATGGTGGCATCAGTATTGACAAGGAAAAATAGAATGATGTCTTCATACAATAGGTGTCAGTAAGGTAGTGAATAGTAAAACAAGGTGATCTCCGATTACCATGTGTTGAGAATTTTTCTACAAACAATGTCTACAAGTTTTATATACTCGACTTCTATGTTATACTATGAATAGGATGAAAAGATAGATTAGTCCTATTCTTCTTAAAGAAACCTAAGGTGATTTATTCTTGTTTAAAAAATCACTAGTAAAGCTTCAAGAAGATTTTTAGCAAAAAAAAAAAAAAATTAAGAGGATCATCTAGTCAAGAATCAATAACAACAAACATACCTAACCACAGTGGCATGAGTATAAACAAAGATATTGTACAATGATTAGGCAACAACAAAAAACCAATCACAAAATTAAGGGACACATGAGGCTTATAATTCATCTTACTAGATGCAAATACTAATTTTGATTATACAATAAGAAACATGCATCACTTAATTTTAAGAGAGCTTCAATTATATAGATACTTCAACCTTGACAAAGAAGTATCACTAAGCTTTTCAACCACCTTTAGAGTTGCATCAACACATAATTGGTAAAATGAAAATCAATCATGATAAATTGCAATAAGTAAATAAAACATGATAAAGTAGCATAAGAAGAAAGCATTTAGGATAACTGGTTGCAAGGCTAAGCACTATGATTATTTCTTACTTAGCTACTTCTCTAAGAAAAGATGAAAACTTTCTTGGGTCAATATAATGTTTAAACCAAAAACCATAGCAAGTCTTTACAAGAACAACAAATGTTGTGATTTAAGAATTTGGTATGGGATTATTTTAAATTTTTAAGATATATTTATTTTATACTACACGAAATAGATTTTTATACAATCAAACATATTATATAAGTTTTTGAATTTTTATCTAATACTTTACGACTCTTTTATCCAGTAGTATAGCTAATTATGCCAACCAAATAAATGATAAAAACTTTTATCCAGTCTAGTACCATGAAATTACAGCAACCAAATGATCACTTAAATTTTTTGGATTTTTCTTATTTCTTCAACTAATCCATTTAAAATTAAAAAAAATATCAATTTTTATATTATCCATTTCAATTTCATTTTCTTTTTCTACAAACTGTTTTTGTTTTTGTTTTTGTTTTCTTTTATTTTTCAAAAACCATTATGTTTCAAACTTAATATTTAGATAATTTATATTCTTATTTTGGTGAGGATAGTTATTGAGAAATGAGAACTGTGAATCAAAAGTTCATGTATTTTCAAATGAAAAGGTATTTAGAAAAAATGCTGTACATTTTAGAAATAATCTAAAAATATAGGCAAAGCAAAAGAAATGTAAAAATATAGCATATGAAATTGTATGTTCAAGACACTTTTTATATTCATGTGGTTTTATTATAGGATAAAATTATCTCTTATATACCCAATTTTAACGAGGTTATATTTGTAGTTGACCCCTTTCTTACTCATTTCATCTAAATAATCTCTCTTTAAAACATAAAACCCTTGTCCATTCACTAGGGTAGAGAAGGGTGGAATTGCAATTATATGTAATCATACTTGTTAAAGTCGTAAGTTAACTATGCCGTTCTACAAGTGATCTTATGAGGTTTTTCTAAGTTAAAATCAATATAAAATCATTTAGATATAGGCTTATGGTAAAATTATAAGTTTAGTTATATGATTCTAAAACCTTATGGTTTTTACTAGTACGATCCTTACAATTCTCAACATTTGAAAGGTAAAATTACGACTTAGACAGCCTTATATAGAATAAAATAAGATAGGAAGAGCTGTTACATTGTTTAATTGAATTAAAAATGCAGTTAAAAAAACCTATAATAAGATTTAAAAGATAATATTACTCTTCATCTTCTTCCTTGGCCATTTTCTCTCTAAAAATCTCATATGCGTAATTTTTCATTCTCTCTATCTCCCTAATGCAACAACAACCCATTATACTCTTTATGAAAAAGTAGAAATTCACTTACTTAAAGTACCTTGACTAGTTACACTAACAATAGTATATGAAACGATTCTCCTTATGAATTAACCAAAATATCTACCAAAATATCTACCAAAATCTAATCTTTTTCTACACTTTCCATGTTCAAAACCTAAAATTTCATAATGGGTATTATCAAATAATTTAAATCTGCTAACCATATAGTAAAAAGTTTAGAAAGAGATTAAAAAAAAAGAGAGAGAAAGAAACCTTTGAGAAGGAGGAAGGTCGAGTGAAATAAGGATGTTGTTGGAGGAAGAAGATGGTTGAGGCGAGTATAGATAGATATTAGAAGTGTTATTGAAGAAGAGTTTTCATCAACCCAAGAAGGATTTGATGCCATTAGAGAAGAAAAATAGCTTGCTTTATGGGATTCTTTGAGATAAAGAACAAGAGGGTTGGGGAAGATGTTGGTGGTATTTAGTGGTAGTAATTGTGCACTAGTGGTGCATGGTGGTAGTATACTGTGGTGATTTGGTGTATTGTGTTGTGGTGAACAGTGATGGAAAGGGGGTGCCTTTGTTTTTTTTTTTTTCTTTTTCAATATTACAATTCTTAAGTCCAACCTAAGAATTGCAATTCAATTCAGAAATAAGGAGTTGTAATTCTTTATGAAATTATGGGTTGAAAATAAAATAAATGCTACACCAACAATTTATGAAGAATTGGGGAAGAGGGGAATAGAATTTATTAATGTTGCCTTTACTAATAAATTATTAAGTGTATAAATATTATCTAAAAATATAATCTTTCCTTATGGTGATATTTTAGTCGGTAACTAAAATCGAGTATGGATTTATAACATTAATTCACAATGTTAGAAACATTTTAACTAATACAATAATGTTATGGTGGAATATAACATACTATAATAAATCTTGGTGGTAAAGCCATCTGTTTAATTTTTAATAGGTTAGATACCATAGTACCTTACATTGGTCAATTATATTTAAGTTAGATTAATTGAAAATTCGACTACTTCATTAGTGCTATTAAATATTAAGGCTACATTTTTCATATTACATTAACATCTTAATGTGAGATGTTAATAATTCCTAATATGATATCTCTCTAGTAATTTAAAACCACGTAAAGATATCCTTAAATTCGTTCCACAAATTGAAAGCTAATGTACATAAGATAGGTTATATAAGAGCATGGAAGGTCTCAAATTAACACTAGAAATTACTAAGGCTATGTTACAAAAGTATCAAATGAAACTGAACAAACGTTATGATAAGATCAAGAGTTTTTATATATACACACCGAAAGAGTATAGTAAATAGCATAAGTATTGTAGTTCTGTACATCTTTGTATATCCTTATAAATGAGAAAAAATACGTAAATCTTCTCTAGATAGGTTTAAACCTCTCAGTGTGGAAGTCCTAACATTGATTTGGTACATAAAATTGGAGTCACTTTCGTACATGAAACCGATTTCACATATATACACTGAAAGAGCATAGTAAAAGAACATGAGTATTGTAGTTTTATACATCTTTGTATCTCCTTATAAATGAGAAAAAGCATATGAATATTAGGAAAGTCCTAATGCCGATATGGTACATAAAATTGGAGTCACTTTCATAAGTAAAATTCATTATTGGAATTTATTTTATCACTTTAGATTTATGGATACTTAGTACTAAGCACCTCTTGCTAAAATATATAATAGAATCTATAGTATTGACTTGATGGGGTTTCAATGAACTTGGTCCTTATGCTAAGGATAATATTTATCCTACTTTATGAACTATATCCTATGGAATGTTATAACAAATATGTTTATGGTGTTTTGTAATATTCTTACCACTTGAAAAAGTATAATTCTCAAGATACTAGATAACGAAAAAAACAAAATCATGATTTAATAATTTTATACTTTTTGCCCAAAGAATTTCTATTTAATAATTAAAAGAAAAAAACCTTATTAACACTAGTAATTGCATATAATTTATTTTGTATAAATTGTACTATATAAATGTGAGTTTAATATTTTAAAGAAAACTTAATTTGGATAACTACAAATATTATGGGAGAAATTACATATAACCTTCCTAAACTTTGACTTAAGTGAGGATTTACCTTTCGATGTTTCAAATATTGCAAATCATTTCCCTAAACTTTGACATAAAGATTTATTAAAAAAAGTGACACCATAATTAATGTTTATAAAGTCTTAAAGTATATTTTAATGAGTTCAAAGAGTGTTTCCTCACCAATTTAGGAGAGTGATTTTTAATATATAGGAGTTATTTGCTAATTTATTAAACTTTAGGGAGGGGATTTGCAACATTTAAAATTCCAGGGATTATTTTACACTTAAGTTAAAATTTAGGAGGTATATTTACATTTTCCTCGAGATTTTGTGCAATCGTATCTACCATGGTAATGAGCTTCAATGATAAATGTTCTTTCTTCTTTTCTTTTCAATAAGCTCATCCCTTTTTTTTTTTTTGGCATCGGGGTAAGGGTTAACCAAGATAAATAATATATTAACAAATAATTGAGAATTATAATGTTTCTAAAGGTTGAATAATGAGATCTATACAAAAGAATTATCTTGAAGGACTTAAGGGATTACCATCTTAAAAACTTACTTAAGCCCCTTTTTGTTATAGGATGCTACCTTATTAGCTGTAACATTAGTTTTTCTATGAACTATAGCAAAAATACAAGATTTAAAGACAATTTTATGGTCTATGTATCCCTAACTACAGCTAAAATTGACCATGAAGTATCTTGCAATGACATACATTTGAAAATTGTAGAAGAATCCATCTCAATAACCATCTTTTGTCATTCCTTTGCTTTAGCTAAAGATATTGCCTCTTTGGCCGCAGCTACCCATGCATAATCACTATCATTTACATTAATATTTTAATAGCTTGTGCTTAGGAAACACCCATTATGGTCATACACAACAACTCCAAACCTTACTACTGTCTTCTTGATATTACATGCACTATCACAATTCAATTTGATGACTCTAACCTGAGGGGATTGCTATTAAATAATTAGTTGCCCTTCTACTGTAACTTGGCCCCTTTATCTCTAATAGTTTAAATTCAACAATGGGTACTTTATTAATGTGATAAGCTTCTATGAATATAATGTCCTCTTATTCAACAAATAATTACAGCGTTACTTTAAGATCAACTACAGGCATGTTCTAATTTCTTCTATCATAACCTTTAGTCATTGCACACTTCTACGAAAAATTTTCTTTGATTGATAGCAACCAATTGTTAATTATGGATATTTATATTAGCTCAATTATTTTCTCTATATAGGGAATGTTTATTCACATATCAAGGTAATATTCTCTAAAGTCTCTTCCATTCTGCACATTATATAGCTTTTTATAGCCTTTATTTGTTTCTTCCATAAGTTTATAGCAGAACTAAGTACATAAAAGTAAAGTTACACATGAGATGCTTCATCTTGGGAATAAATTCTGCTTTCCAGAACCATTTTCCACACCTCATTACTAGTTACAAGCCAAGATGAAGCTTTGTATAGATCAACGTCTTATCTTAGTCTAAAAGAAATATGATAAGCAAATTTTACGCTATAGTCACCATTGCTTTCTAAAGGCTAGATCATCTTATCCCTTACCCTTGTTTCAATATGATATATCTTCTCTACTATATGTAATGGAATGTGTTGCTCTATTACATCTTTTGACCAACTCTTACTGTTAAAGTTGATAATGTCTTTACCATCATTATATCCTATTCCTCCACATGCAATATCTATTAATCATTCAATAATAAACGTTCAGATCATATTCATACCTTCCCTCCTAAACTGATCTACAAGCAAAACTTTTCTTTTACTACATCACGTCAAACCATTATACTCCTCCATACCTATGAATCTCTACCCCCTGATTTTGTACCCACAAAATCTCCATCGGGGAAAGTAAATCCCTTTAAAACTCTTTTCCTTAATTGGTTAAGATTATTTAATAACCTCTATTCTAACTTGCCAAGCATAACTTTGAAGTTCCTAAATCCCAATCCTTCTCTTCTTTAGTTATAACTAACTTATCCTAACTTTACTACTAAATTGCATGTCCATTGGAGTTATCTCCCTGCTAAAATTTGCTAATCATTGACGCCTTCTTCACTCCTCAATTTTATAATACTCTCCTTCCTTCCCTAAGAGAATAGTGCACCTTTCCATCCTTAAACTTTAAGACCTATCTTCTCTTTAACTAAAGTAAGAGCAAGCCTTTGATCGACCCTAAATTGTTGGTATACATAGATACACTTTTGTAGTATTCTAATAAGGGATGCTTAGCTACTGGCTTAGGAATTTTGTACTCTCTTATGGGGTATTTCTATTAAAAATAATAGTTGACTTTTGAAAAATTGATGGCTTAACCTGAAACTGAGAAATTCCACACGATAATTTTTTTATGTTTTCTAAAATTTGTCTCCTTTGCCTCCATGAAGGAAAATTGATCATTCATGTAAAGAAAATGTATCAATTCTAAACATGACTTCCCAATTAGCACTTATCTAATTAATTTTTTTATAGAAGCTTTAATAACATTCTTGATAAAATATTTGCCATAATGAGAAAAAGATATCAAGAGAAAGGGTATCCATACCTAATTCCTTTAGTGAGAAATAACAACTAATTCTTTTTGCATTAAGCATTAAATTATAGTATGCATTATATAAACTAGTTACAATTTAGTCCGCTCGTCTTCCATGAAACTCAAGTCTCAACCAAACTTCCTTAAGAAAGGTACAATCAGCCTTATCATTTGCTTTCAATACGTCTATCTTGATAAGCCTTCAATTTCAACTCATGGAAAACTTTATGAGCTAGCACCATATTCTCTCAAATCATGTGACCTAGAATGAAAGCATTATGACATAGAGTGATTAACTTATCGAAAAAATGTCTCTACCTATTTGCTAAGACTTTAGAGTATATTTTAAAGGAAGAATTACATAAACCGATGGGGAAAAAGAAGCCTAAGGAGGGATATTACTTGATCTCGTGATGTATAAGATAGCTCCATATACTAAAGGACCAATAAAATTCCAAAATGATTAATAAAAAGTACTAAGAAAACCATTTAGACAAGTGGTTTATTTTCTCCTAATTGAAAAGCCGCTTCTTAAGCATCCTTTTTGCTCAACTCTCTTATAAGCTTTCGATTAATCTCTTTCATCACTAATTTTGGCAAATTCTATAGCCTTAAAATCTCTAATAGACCTACTTTTACTTTGTATATATTGTTGTAATACGTAGTGAACAACTTAAACAATTCATCTTCTTCATCTTTCTAAGCATTAAACTCCTTAATTCGAAACACTTAGTTTCTAACTCTTCTATTGATTGTCATTTAATAGAAAAATTACATGTTCCCAACACCATAAGAGGCCCAATTAACTAGTTATTTTTTCTTCCAATAAATCTCTTCCTTATTTAAAGCTTCTTTGAGGACTATCTTGATTTCTTCTTCCTTTGAATCATCAACATCCTCCACTTTCTTGTTATGTTCATTAGCAAGCAATAACAAGAGTCAGTCCACTTCTTGGCAAAGTTTGGAATTGACTGTGTACTCCAACTCTTGAGCTTTTTCCTACACCTCTTTAATCTAACATATCCTCATTGTCACCATTACCAACCCATAGTTCTTCAACAATGTCTTGACACCCTTCTAGTGAGCATTAATTCTAGTAATAACAAAATAGAGGGAGTTGAGATTTTCTCCATCTTAGACTAAGACCTAAATTTACACATGAACAAATTATTCTTCAAGGTTGAGATTTCAATACCCCCATACCTTAACCATGCCTTCATTAATATATGATAACCTGCTTTTTTGTTTGGTTATTTATGGGATAACACTTTGTTGATGATTATCCATTCCTACAAACTTCTTTCAAACTCTAGGGTTATTGGTGTGAACCAGAAACCTAAACTGATAAGATCGGTTGCAAGGGTAAGTTCAAGCTTGTAGAAAGCTCAAAAAGGTAATTGGAAATGCGCAAAATCAATAAGAAAAAGTAAAACCCACGAATAGTTCTAAGAATATGATGCATTAGGAAACTTTTGATGACTCATAAAATAACTTAATATGACATATGAGATGGTTCGATAAGGATACTCGCCACATAGCCTTACTTAAGGTTAAGTAAGTAAATAAGCTAATGAGAGTAATGTTCACAAAGAGTGTATTTAATATATTATGTGATAAGATAATGAGATCATTGTGATTACATGTACAATAGGTATTTATACCTAAAAAATTAAGATAATCTACCTAAAAAAATAAAAGACTAAAAATGGTATTATTAAAAAGAAGTAATGTACAGGGAATAATAAGGATACAATTAAAAATAAAACAAAAATGAGTATCTTCTATGAGGGATTTTGTCACATGATTGCTTAAACACATAGCTCCTTGTGGATGGATGACCTTCAGGTAGAAAAGAGTGCGATCGGTTTGGTATTTGTCGAATTAAGGTACTAAGCAAAGGTAGTAGGTCAGTCGAGTTGAGCTAAGTAAATAATTTTTTTAAGATGAATTTGCCTCGACCGTATTCAGTTTAACTTGGATTTAGGTCAGCTAAGTTGGTGATTGAACATGTTTCAGGTTAGCAGTTAGAGATGAATGATGAGTATGAGAGGGTTTAGCTCGACCAAGGCATCAAGTCGATAAAACGCAATAGCTCAGACTCTTTGGTGGTGGGTCATAAGGAAATAATTCACTTAGCTATGCTCTTTAGCCCTCGAGCTCGAGCTATAGTTAAGGGTTAAATGGTTTGATTCCTATTGGCTATGATTTCCTTGTGCTCTTCATTAGTTATTTTGAATGTTTAATAATCTTTTTCATCTAAAGCCATAACTTAACTAACAAAAGGAGGAGATACTAACACAATCAAGCAACAATTGATGGAACATAACTCAAAGGAGTATAACTGAGGAAAGAACAATGTTTAAGATCAATTAAGGATATAACGAAGATATGAATTGACCTTACTTATAGAAGAAACAAAAGAAATGAAAAGACTAGGCATTAAGACAATATAGAATATAACTGATTGAACATAAACAAGGTACGATGACTTTTAAGTATGGTGATGGATAGAGAATGTAAGGACAAAGAATGCCAAGTGAACATGAGATCATGGTACTAAAATGGTGTAATGGTATCTCATGAAGAGATAGAGAGCTCTCATGATGATCTAACCCTTATTAGATGCTTTTTCTCATGCAAGTGAGCGCTTTGTTTAACGATTTCTTATCGAATATGTCCATTTTTCATTTATTTCTTTTCGAAACCATTGTTTAAAATGTTGAAGTAACTCCACGATGATTATTGTTATTATTATTATGATGCTCAAATAAGGAGTCCTAACTACTACCTCTTAATATCTACAAGATTATTTAGTATTCCTTTGTTCTTATTTACATGAAGTGAATCTTTGAAACTATATGACTGCCTACTTTACAATTTCAAATTTTCTATTTTCATCTTGTTTATGATCCTCAATTAACTTAGTCTTCATTGACCCAGTTAAACAATAATTAAACACTCCATGATTGTGTTCATTATGGAAGGAGAAAGTTTTACATAATAGTAGTTGTGTTATTTAGTCTTATGATAACTCATGGATCTATCGGTCTAGATACATCACAGATATGCTTATAAATTAGCTTGTATAAATAAACCTCGGTAGATTAATAAATGGGTATAAATGTTTGATTTAACATCTTGAAGTGGTAATGAAACGGTTGATTAATTAGATTCCTTATATATATACGAGGGTCATCCCTAATAATTGTAGTTTATATATAAATTAAGCAGTAATCCTCGCCAGTCACCAACTACCGGACAAAACATGACCTAAGCACCAACTACCGAACTCAAAACAGAAAGACACATCTGATTCTCGATCAAACCAAAATCAAAACAAAGTCAATCGTTTCAAATGGTTGAGTTTCAAGCTTCCAAACACACAATCGCTAACCCGCCTTCTTCATCATCATCTTCCTCTCTCTCTCAACCTCACACACTCTCCCTTCTCTATGAACCCAACTCTCTTTCTCTTGCCCTCTTCCACTCCGACTCCTCTTTCTCTCTCTACTCTCCCTTTTCCCTTCTCTCTCTACCCTCTCCTCTCCTTCCCCCACAAACCCTAATACCTCCTCCTTCTTCTTCGTCAACCTTCCTCCTCCTACACCATAGAAACCCTAATGATTCTAATTCTCCCCATGTGCTTTTCATTGTCTCTGGTCCACATAAAGGTGGGTCCCAGGTACTTCTTCGGTTTTATGTGCTTAATAAGAGTAAAAGCAACAGGTTTGTTAGGGCTAGAGTAGTATGTAATCAGAAAGGTCTTAGCTTTGAGCCTAATTTGGGTGTTTTAGTCAATTCACATCATGGATTTTCGGTTAGGCTTTCTGGGTCTGTTAATTTTTTCGCAATGTATTCGGTCTCGAATGCGAAAGTTTGGGTCTTTTCAGTGAAGATTGTGAGTGATGAGGGTAGTGGTGATGATGGATTTGTTGTGAAATTGATGAAGTGTGGTATCATTGAGTGTTCTAAGCCAGTCTACTCGATTCGGGTGTCATTTGGATTTTTGGTTTTGGGGGAGGAAAATGGAGTTAGGGTTGTTAATTTGAGGTCTTTTGGTAAAGGGTCCTTGAGGAAAGTTAAGAATTTGAATGTGAAAGGTGGTGGTAGAAGTTCCCACGTACTGAATGGGGTAATTCAGGATGGGCTTTTAGGGAGTTCGGATAATGGATGTGGTGATGGTTGTTTGGAGGGAAAGCTTAGCAAGCATGCTGCTTCTGGTTAGTACTTCTTTTTCATAAATTAGATGGAAATGCGTATGGAATGCTCTTCTCCATTGTAGTTCCCTCTAATTTTTCTATTTTTGTTTTGTAAGCTCTTATGTTTTGTAGAGAGTTTGTGAATCCTCTTATTAGTTAGAGTTTCTTCCTTTTGTATGTACCCAATTCCTGCACAGTTTTGGTCGTGCATCTTCTTTTTGTGAATGAACTTAGTTATTTACCAAAAAAAGAATATCTGTATGCATGCATGAGTTGATTGTTTCATAGGAATATCATATGCATCATTATTATTATTATCGATGTGACTTCTTTGCTGGAAATGATCCTTATCGTTTTTATTATTTGGTGACTGAACTTATAAGATTTAATAGATGGTGTAACCTTCTTGTATTTAAAGGAATATTATAGATTTCATGCAAAAAACGTTGATGCTTATAATATGGTGTTAAGTCAGTTAAAGGGTTATTACCAATAAAAGGTGTTTCAAAGAATGCTTTCTCAATTTTGAATGATTTAACTCTTTTAACTCTTGGATAGTCATGTCATTAACGATTCAGAGGTGAATGAATAAAAATGATGGGTATTTAAGGAAGTAGAGCTCTTTGGCTACGTCTTGACTTCAAAGGCTGTTCTTTCTGTTGTCATTTTACAATGAACAACAAACAGTTATTCAGTTTCTTTTTCTTGTGCCAATGTTATAGTGGTCATAGTGTTGATTGATTTCAGCTAGATTTTCTGAAATCACAAAGTTCCCACTACTTTGTCCTTTGGGTTACTAAGAGTTGCAACAGAAGCTCTGTTCGTGTATTATTTAAGGAGGTTGGACGGCCAAACTGGTTTTTCTAAGAGCCATTAAAGAGTACCTTTGAGCATAACATTTGATAAATGGGTTCTCTTAGGAGCTTAAGCTTTTATATGCTTTCAATAAATATCTGAACACAGCGTATGACATTTATCCTGACAGCATACCATTTCTAACAATAAAGAGGTTTGTAATGCCAAAGTGCAATGCTAGTTTGTCTTCAACCTTTTTACTAAAAAAGTGAACCTTAAGCTGAGGTTCATGCTCTTTTCTGATGAGGAAATTGCAGTATACCATGCATTTATGGATATAGAAACTGTCTGCAGCTACGCAATGTGAGAAGTAAATTATGGTGGAAAGGTTATTTCTATGCAACAGCTCTATATCTGTTGGTTTCTCTTAGGGGGTGTTTTGTTATGTGTTATCCAATTTTTGGAGAAAGGAATACTGTGGTTGACATAAAACATATTGGTCATAGGAGGTGGTTGTAAAATTGGGGATATATTCTTTTTGCAAGCTAGCTAAAGAATATTAGGAGGTAATGTCCTTTTTTCTTGATGATATTTGCTCCCTTGCAGCAATATTACCGTGTGATCTTAAATTTATTAATTCCTTGTTAATAGTGGGGCTATCTTACAGAGGCAAAAATTTTGTCATCTTTGTGCAGCTGCCTGCCTATCCAATTGCAGCTGTGCTCCTTTTTTAACCAAAAAAATGGAAGAAAATTTATGCTTTTCCCATGAGCTTGCAATTTTTTAATTTTCAATGGTTTTTCATTATCAAGTTCTTTAAATATTAGCTTTTACCAGTGCAAAGTTGCAACTTTTAATTAGACTAGTGCATTTGTTTGGTTTATATTTTGAAGATGCATTTACCTGGTAAATTACTAGTTGATGGCACTTAGGAGCTGCGGCTAGTTGCATCCCTTTGGAGTGTTATCTGGTTGAGAATGATGAACAAAATAGTATTTGTGTGCTTCCTTCCTTGAAACGATGGTTTTGTGTTATGCTGGGGGGAAAAGAAAAAATTCATCTAACCCAGAAAGAACAAAATAGTATCTTAAGACACTTCTTACTTAATGTTTAAAGAAGATTCCTGGGAGAATTTTGTTCTGCCACTAAGTTAGCCTTTTGGCATTCAGGGAAACAGAGGTTCGTGAAGTTAAAAAAAGAGAGCTGTGAGGGAGATACTTGCTTTGTGGTCTTGAAGGGAGAAGATGTTGCTGGGTTGAAATCTAAAACCATTGGTACAATGTTGAGAAAAGCAATTTCCATCCAACCATTGTCCCCTAATAAATTCATGGTATTGGATTCAGCTGGAGATCTATATCTCTTACGCCTGCCAAAGTTTGGACTCTTAACTGGTGCAGGTGTTGAAATTCAGTTGAAACGACTGCCTCACATTATGAAGGTTCAAAAATTGGCTTACATTCCAGATGATATAATGGGTATGCTTCTTTCTCTATTGAGGTATCTGGCGCGTCACTAGAAGTGCATCTATGACTGTTGCCTTTCTTTTCATAGAGCCTTATGCAAGGAAGAAGTTGATTTTAGCTTCCTGGATACCAGTTGGGGTCTTTGGTCACTAGAGTCACCATCATGTGTAAGTGCAAGTAAAAGCATATTCAATCATTTTGCAGGAGCACACGCTGTTTGGATATCTGATGGATGCCATTCAATGCACATGATAACAGGATTTGACAGTGATCCTGCTATGGATGAAAATAATGCAAATGAGAATGAAAAAGATACTATAGAAATTTCAGGTTGTTATTTATATCTCATACCATCTTTGTATCATTTTTAGTTGTTATTGTTTTGTGCTTCTACTTGTAGTTTCTTCTTTATTGGTAAATTTTCTGTATCATTCTTGGTGAGAGCTCAAGTAGCATTTGGTCAAATGAAGTAGTTCTGGCAATTTTTATGATGCACCAGGATGTAATAGGAAACTAGGAAAGGATAAGCCTTCAGACCTGCAACTCCTTAAGTAGTCTTAAATCTGGCATATTAGGGCGATATTATTGCTTCCAATATGAGAGAACCATGTGTGATGAATTGCATTTCTTAACTACACACAAGGCATTAGTTTGTGGGAGCTGCTTCAACAAGCCTACTAGGCTTGGATGCATTATTAAACATGACAATTTTTCCTAGTTTCTTCTTTATCCTATGTAAAAGAATATACATGCTTTACACACACACCCCAACACCGCCCCCCCAACCTTCTCTCCTCTTTTCCCCTTCCTGCTTTGCATTTCCACTATTAGATAGAATGTATGATTTATTTCTTCCTTTTTGGCAGTTGCCAATGCAATTTTCACCAAGGAGAAGGTTCAGGATGTGGTTTCTTTGACATCAAATGTGGTTGTAGTTCTTGGAAGAGGTAACCTGTGATGTTATTACTTAGATTTCTTCCTCCAATATGTGATGTTATCCATGCCTTTTTTTTGGGGGGGGGTGGGGGGTTGTTATTTACCAAGAAAAAAAATAATGCTTTTCCTTGTTGTGCTCAACTTTGGCAATATGAGCGTGCTATCCCCCTTTTTTTTTTTTTTTTCTGTTGTTTAAATTGTAGCATGTAGTTTTTGAATGTAAAGCGGCATACAGAAAGGGGAAAGGTAATTTGCCAACTTGAAAAAAACATATAATTTTTGGCTTTAATGTGAACCTTTTGGATTAAAATTCTGTGCTTAAGCTCATTTTCTTCTGGTTTTTTGATTGAAATGGTAAATATCGGTAGTGGTGAAGATGCTACGTCCCATAAAAAGGTTGGAAATTGACGGAGTTGATTAGGTGAAGGAATTAACTTGGACTTCTCTGTTCAAGGCATATGTTTATGCAATTGGGTGTATCATAAGATATAACATAGAAATTACTATGGGGTTTCCTTTTTCTAAGACTTTGAAAGTCCAATTCAAGTCAAAACCCAAAGGGTAATAAAAAACTTAACTGAATCACCCTGTTTTTCTCCCATAGCTTCTAGTTTGTCATCAACAAGGCTGTCCTATTAGCCAGACATTGCCGAAATTTTTTTTATTCTACTAGATTGACCATGGAAATTTCACATTATTTTGTAATACATCTCAGTCTGTCCCCCAGCATTCTCTCTTTTGAACAATGTCCAAGAAAGGGTAACTTAGTTTAACTAGCATTGTGGTTCTACTTTTGATAACCCTTCGTTCTAAAATTCAATGTTAGTTCATTGATTTTTTTGTTGTTGAAAGTTTTCCACTAAACAAGGTTATTGACCCCAAACAACGCCCCCCCCAAAACACCACCACCAATCCAATGCACTTTGATAAAAACCTTGTATCTTTTGGATATTTAATTTTTAGCATTGTACTTCTAAATACCTTGTATCCTTTGGATTAATGCAATCTGATTAACTCTTTTTTTATTTAAATTAATTTAATTATAATTATCTGCTTTCACTGCATCTGTTATTTTGCAGGAAGTCTATATGCCTATTCATTTCCCTAAAGCTGCCGGCAATGTATCTATCTTTTTGGTAGGTCAATGATTTTTGTTTTTGGCTTCCTAAGATGTATTGCTCCACAGTTGCTAAATATTTTATTTTCAGGAAATTTAAGATTCCAGGCTTCATCTGATGATTCTGCCTGTATCATGGTTTGTTGGTTGATGTTTAGACTGTAAGCATCATTATTTTGCTTACAAATTATGCTTATTTATTAATGACAGCATGGGATGGTGTTTTCACTTGATTTAGTAAAATTCAGCTCTGCAGGATACTTTCTGGTTACTGGCTTTTTGATAGTTGAATCTGGAGCTTCAGTTTTCTCACATATCTAATGATTAGATGGACTTGGGGGACACTGAGCTCTTCGAGGTATGCTTTTATAGCTGTTTGATGAAAGACCAACTGTATTTTTGGAACCAGTAGGTCAGGCGTTACTTAAAGGAAATCAAAATAATCCAGCTAGACTTTGAGTGCTTTTGATGTGGGTTTAGATTGTATTTGTTTACAGTGTGAAGACTCATTAAATCAGAATAGTCCAGCTAAGGCTTGATTGCATTTGATTGAATTATTGACTATCTTTGTTTACATAGCTGTTATGGGCTAGCATTGAATTCATCTGTTGTCATCATGCATCTCAATTGTTATAGAAACCCCTCTAATGATGCCAACCTCGACCATGGACAAAAATTGAACCGACCATCTTGCTTCTAAACCTATGTGGAAGGTGCTCCTAACTTAGCTGGATAACTACGTTTCAAATGTGCTGGCCTTCTTGATTTAAGATCTTGGGAATCAAGATAAATGCTCTAGAAATCCTTTTATGTTTGTATTGAAGTTTGCTTAAGTTTCTATTTAAGTGGGTCATCAAGTTATTTATATTTGTGTTGAGGTTCAATTAAGTTATCTATGTTTTAAGTACTTTATATTTGTTCCATTTAGTTATCTATTTAAGTGAGTCACTAAATATGTTATGTTTGTGCTGAAGTTTGATTAAGTTGTCTATGTTTTTAGTGAGTCATTAAAGTACTCTATAGAGGACTTCTACTTTACTTGCCACCTGAAATATACAACTGGTCCTTTGTTATCTGCAGTAAGTTCACTTGGCCATAATAGCAACATGATTCCTCCCTTGTTCATTATATAAGAGTTATTATGGCTTTTGATTGAATTTTAGGTGCGTAATAGCAATTCCGTAGGCAATGAATAGGAATTTATTGCTTAGACATATGAATAGCAATTTAGTGATGACATTGCTTTAATTTTTCTAAAATACCTTCATTAAAATCTACATATTAAATCTCTCCCTCAAATATCAAAACATAACTGCATCAATTGAAAGAATAAAACCCTAGTTTTTGCAATAGATGTTCATGTTTGCCTCCTCTCCAAACTACTCATCCCTCTTCTTCCTCGCTCACTCTTCTTCTCCTCTTCCTCCTCCTCTCTATGTAAGCATCACCCAGATGTACTATTTTTATCTTTTGTTGTCATTTAAAAACTAGCTTTGTATATGCAATCTGCTTTTCTTCTATTGCCATTTGAAAATTTGCTTTAAGTCATAAACTTTCTTTGTTGATTGTGGGACATAAGGACCTTCAAATAAATGAATTTGGGAAGTTAGTAAAAGTTATAGAGAAATCAGATTATATATATATATATATATATATATATTTTCAAATGTTTGTTTGTTGATATTTATTTGCATAGCTTTCACCATGAATGTAAAATTCTGTGTCACAAGTTTTCATGTCTTCCTTATAATGTAAAAAATAAAATAAAAAAAGTTTATTATAGTCATAATTAATCAAATTTTATTAATAAATCATTGTGATTATTTGTTTCCTGTCCTCTCATCTTCTGAATCCATTATATTGGAACTAGTATTTGTATGGGAAACACCTAAACTAGCAGGTGATTCCAGGAAGAGGAAATTTGCCCTTATGTCTTGACATTAATTCAAGTCAAAATGTCACGACATATGTATTGTGGCATAATTTGATAATTTGCATTCTGTTATTATTAATGTTGGATTTGGATGTTGCATATAACTCTCTTCTAAGTTGCAGTTAGTTCCCACTTGACCGATTCATTGCTAGACTAGTTTGTTTTAGCATACTTAATAAAATGGGACCTCTTATCATTTAAAGTTACATTTCACAAAGCATATTGATGATGATGTATTCTATCCAAAACATTAGAATACACTTCTAGAATGAACCATGATGAGCAGGGAATTACTTACGCCCTATGGTTGGGTGATTTCAATGGCTTGACGAAAATAATTCTATCTTGCCCCTTATATACTTAATGCCTTATAAGTCTAGATGAAATATTTGGTAAGTCTGATGAAAGAATTGACCAACGGAGAGAAAAAGCATAGTATGTTTATATAACAATCTGAATAAAACATAACAGCAGCTAAGGTGCTATGAAAAACTGTCTAACCTAAGGCCAACCTCTTCATCTATGCCTTATAAGGTTTTGTATATATATATATATATATAGTAAGATAGAATTATTTTCATTGAGTCACCAAAATCTTTCAAACACAAGGTATAAGTAACTTTTTGCTTATTGTAGTTTCATTTCATTAGTGTATTCTAATGTTTGGATAGAATGCACTATCTTCGTTATGCTTTGTGAAATATAAATCGTGATGAGAGTTCCTGATTTGTATATCATCTATTTGCAATTTGAAATAGAGTTATCTATGTGATATCCAAAACTAAAAAGTAATGGAGTACAAATTAGTGTTATGCTACAATTCATAAACTACTAATTTTTCAATGTGAAAATATGTTGCCACATTTGACTGCTATTAATGCCAATACATAGGCAGATCTTCTCTCTCTCAAATCACTTGGTGGTGTAGGTTTCTCTTATCCAAATACTAGTCTGATCAATTCAAGAGGTGAGAGGAGAGCTATGGCAAATCATAATGATTTATTAACAAAATTTAATTGATTATGTCTATAGTAATGCTGTTTTTCTTTTATTTTTTTACAATCTAAGAAAGATTTATAAATTCTTGACATAGCTTAGAGTGTTCTCATTCTTTTAATGAGATGGATGTCAAGATTTTCTCAATACACCTTACACAAAAAATATTTTCTCAATAGAGATGCAGGAAATTTTACATTTTTGGTGAATATGCAAGCAAAAACATCGCCAAACAAGTGGAATACTATATATATATATATATTTGTAGATCTGATATTTGCCTAACTTTTGGCAACTTTCCAAATTCAATCAATTGAAGGTCATTATGTTCCGAAAACAGTGAAGAAAGTCTATGACTTAAAGCAAAATTTCAAATTGCGATAAAAGAAAAACAAATTGCATGTACAAACTGTGTATACAAAGTCAGTGTGCAAATGAAGATAAAAGGGAAAATAAAAAAAGTAGGAATGATAGTTACCAGTGTGAAGAAGGGTGGCAATTGATGGTGACAACTTCTCTTGGACTGCATAGTTGCTTGGGTGACACTTCCGTAGAGGGAAAAAGAGAGAGAAGAGGCAGACATGAGCAGCTGTTGAAAAAACTAGAATTTTCTTTTTCTGATTGACAAAGTTATGTTTTGATATTAGAAAGTGTGATTGTAATATGTTGATTTTAATGTGGGTATTTTTGGAAAAATAGAAATGTCAGCTGTGGATGGTTATTCATAGGTGAATTCATATCCATTATTTCGTGTAATAGAGATTCCTTATGGAGTCGTAATAAATCTTGTAAAAATAAATATATGTAGAGTGGAGTTGCTATTACAGCCAAGTGAAGGGGCTTTAAACTCCATAATTCAGCCTTTTTTAATTGTCTTTATATCATTCTTAAATTTTTTTTTTTTACTCTACTCAAAACCTGGATGATTTTTGCGTGTTGGCCTCAATGAAAAGCTCCTAGCAGCCTGCTTACTCTCTCCTCTCCTAATTCTCTCTCAATGTCAACTTACTGGTATTCCTAATAGACATAGGCCATGTTTACCACTGTCTTGGCTCCTATTGGGTTGTATCGCCATGGCTAGTATATTAATTTTATGCTTTTTGGTATTTTAATATCAATAAAGTAATTATAATACTGATCAGTAATTTATATTCATAGTCTTATTAAATTGAAACTATGGGCTTATGGTTAAAAGGGGAACTTAGGGGATTATTTGTACCAGCTGATTCATCAAGGGATTAATTGATCAAAGCCCAATCAAAGCCCAAACTTCCAGGGACTTATTTGATTATTCGTTTAACATTAGCCAGTTACATGAATGAAGTCCTGAATTACAAGCTTTTTCTTCTGCTTGTATCAAATATTCCATATTTTAACAAAAAGCACTGTGGCTTTTGTAAATCTACCTCCCAGTAGGTTGTAATTACTATGAGCAGTTTTACCATGAAAATCAAAGGCTTCTTTGGGCTGTTTGGCTTGTAGGTTTTGGATTTGCTTCCTCAAGTTTGTTGGTCGAATATGTATATATATATATATATATATTAAGCACATTCTCATCTCTCTTTGTACTGCAGATAAACTTGGATGAATGGACAGAAGGGGTTTGTCTGCTATACCTGATGACCACATGCCCCTGAAACTGAAAAATCTGGATCTCAAGTTGTCTAAAACTACTTCACCGATAGGCTTTGCCTCTATCAGAATTATGGATCATGCAATGGCTGTTCACCGGGTATCCTTAAATGCTTTCATACAAAGGTCAAATGATGGTTGTTGCTGCACAAGTTACTGTGCTATTTAAGCAACATTGTTTTCACAGGAGAAGATTCCAGTTTCTCATGCTTCATAGTGTAATTCTCTTGTATTCATACTTTCATAGGGGTTCCCGTCTTTGAAGACATTTATGTCAGCAGATGAACAGTTTTCTTTGTTTCCTACAACTACAGTTTGGTTATGAAATTTTAATTTGACCATGTGATATCTGTCTTATGTTGATTTGGCTTAGCATATTTATCACAGCCATAAATGATGTCCTTTTTCAGTATATTTTGTTGCTTTCTCTCCGTTCCTCTCGTCCTAACTGTCTTACATGACTAATTTGACCTTTAGGTTTATTGATAGGTGTATGAACAATTTTTGATGTTTCCTAAGAAGTCGAGGACCTCTTAACTCGCCCCAATGAATAAGGAGTGGTGATCGATTTCTACTCGTCTTTTCGAGTTACGACTCTCTAGTCCAGTCCTCAAATAGTGTCTTCATTCCTCTTTTATTCAATCACATACCCCTATATTCAATGTGAAGATTTCCAGGAGAAGGCACTACCTTTTCCCCCCATGAAATGGTAGGATAAGTGAGCAATTAGGTGTGGGCGAGGAAGGCCAAATGCTACTACCTGGCCTCCACTACCCGTAAATTGTACGCGTGGTACCGGTATTGTGAATGTAACTAACTACAAGGCGGGACAGGTTAGTGCATGTGCGTGAGCGTGGAAATAGTAAACTGTCTCTTGTACCACGCTGTCCTTTTCCTGGGTGATCTGCATTTAACATTGAGTGTGATCTCATCCCAATTCCCACTTGGCTCAGGCAGCGTACAAGACAACCTCTTACGGTTGGAATGTCTACTTCAGGTTGTAAAATGAGGAGGCAAGGATGGTTCAATCTTTATTCAGTTTTATGACTGGGTGGCTGGAAAGAAAATGTAACTAGTACCAAAATCTCTCTTAGGCCCGTCGACCCATGAAGAGCATGATAACATCCTGGGTAACCAATTTCTATTATTTTTGAGGTGTACATGTAGGGTAATAAGATATGAAAAATCTTTACCCAAAAAATAAGATATGAGAAATGATTTTACAGATCTCAATACCTTAAAATCGGATTTCTATCTTCTGCCCGAGTTGGGAGTTATAGAATCATTTCTAGATCATCCTGTTCTATGTACCTGTGAGGCTTTTGCGAATCAAACTGAGGCCTATTTGTTTCAGGATTTCAGTGGGTGTAGGCTCAAATAATCTAAGCGGTTTTGAAGTATGTGAAGCTTTCATCTTAATTGATCTCAGACAGATTTAGTTATTTTGTCAACAATAGGTTCAGATCCCTATTCTGTATTTGTTGTTACAAAGTAAAAAGGAAAATGCGATAGATATTATGTTTGCAAGTGGAAAAGACTTATAGAAATTAAACGAAGTGAATGGACCCAAGAGACAACCACAAAAAGCCTTCCCTTTCCCTATCACGAAACCAACTACTGCATGCGCATCATACAAAACTGACGGTCATGATCATCCCATGAGGGACCCGAGTCTTCCACAGTGGGAGGATCTCTCTTTTCTTCTGTGAATGATGATAATGACAACCGAATGCACATGCACATAAGACATTCCCAATCTCACCCCATTTGCTGCCATCCACTCTTTTTTATCTTCATCCAACTCATACTGAAAACAACCCAACACTGGTTAATATACATATTACCACTCATATCATGTTAGACTCCTTTAGGGCAAATGTTAAAGATGTAAGGTATAATTGTTTCTTCTGTTTGTTGTTTTTATTTCATCTAATCTCAGGTTTGCATCTGTTTTATATTTGTTCTGCATTTGTTATGCATATTTGTTTTCTTAGGTTTTTATTTATTTATTTAGTCTCTGAATATTTGATTTTGAAAAGGTATCAAAATGTTGGGCCAATGACTTTTAAGGAGAGAATTACACACTAGAGGATTTATGTTTGAGGTTAAATTCAAATAGAGAATCAAATTTTTACATGATTCAAATAGAGAATCATTAGTATGTTTAATAATTTAAATAAAAGATCGAACTTTTAAATAGTTTAAATAGACGATCCTTAAAAATTTTATTCTCTATTTGTAGTTAATCCCAAATATATGATGCATTGAAATGTGAAAAGTTTCTTCACATAATTTCTTTATGAGTGTTCCTTCATTTCTCCTTTACACATTCCCTCCCGAGACATCCTTTCCAAACTTATTCTCCTCAAATATAATTTCTTGATTTTACCATTATTAAGAAAAGAGTAAAATATAAACTTATTTATTCTAAATCTCTAGAGGCATTTTCTAGCTATAAAATTTTCGAGATCATTATTTTAGTTCTTAACCATTTTGTTTGGCTAATTAATTCTTAACCAGTTTAAAATGTGTTTCTTCGGTTTATTTTGTTGGCATAATATGTGATGTGTCGTCTTCTATGCTAAAAGTGAAAGCATTCATTGACGTAGTCCTTCAACCGACCTTATGCATAACTACACATTTTATTCTTTACAAAATTCCTTTATTTTATTTGTGATCTTCCTTTTCTTTTACGAACGTGATCTTCCACATGGACCTTTTTTTTTTTTTCTTATTTTTTAATTTTTCCTGCACCCGTAACATGGGTGTGGTGTGATGTCTTCGTTAAAAGCTGTACTAGCAAAAACGGTTTTGACAAAAAGGAAAAAAAAAAAAAAAAAGGAAAAGGAGAAGAAGAAGATCTCAAGACTTATTAATTTCACATATATCCCTAAGAAAAAATTACAGAAGCTTCAACTTCAAAATTGATATGTAACAGGGTTATCCTTGTTGTGTTGTCTTATCTCCTTGATTGAATATTTTAGTGTATAAAAAGCTGCTTCTGTTGAATGATTGCTGGCTGAATGTCATGTTAGTTAGCAAATATAGATATTAACAGACTTAAATAAGTTTCTAATGTTTGAATAACGGATGCGTCTATATCGGTGCTTATGTACGTCAGTTTTGCCTTAACATAGTACGTTACCTTGCACCTATCGTGAAAAATAAACGGCGTTATGCTTGTCTTCTTGGAAAATAAAAACCAGCACAGTTAACATGTGCCGGCAAGTTCAAGAAGAAATTCGGCTCTCTCTCTCGCTCACAGATAACTGAGAGACAATCCATGGCAGGCCGAATATATATCTAAAGCTGTCCTTGATGGGAAAACGTGTTTATAGGGATAATGAACGTATCGACCAATACATATATAGAATTCGTTTGCATTAGGACGGATTATTATGAATACCGAGTCTAATTTATGTATATATTATGAATTACGATGTAGGTAACAATACTGTCATGTGGGCACAATGGTTTGAAGAATTTAACCATTTGACCTTAAAAACTTAACTATCCAAGAGCATTTTATTGACTAAGCCTTATTTGCTAACTTTTTGACAATTTCGTCCTTGTATTGGTTCTGTATTCACTCGACTTGGCATTCCCTCTTCAGATTCAGCTATCATTACATTTCCTCCGTAGAGAAGGCAATCTATGCACAAACTAGTCCATAATCTAATATAAGATAATAAGAGGACATGCTCGATATGCATAACTAATAGACGTGTTTGATGTACGCAACTATTCATGAGTATGTATAACTGGAACAAGGATTAGTTATGCATATGCAGCGTAGACCCACTGATATGCGTGACTAATCTTTGTGCTACCCTAGGGACAGAATCCCACAGCTGGCATGGTGGTGTGGCTGATCGTGTGGTACACATGGACCCACCAAACCATGCCCGAGTGTTTTTAAGACTTTCACCCCTCTCAAAATGAAACTTCCAGGATTCCTTACACAGAATTTGCTCAAAATGTGCCACAGAAGTTGCTGATGTGGCAGACAAATGGATTGTGCAATTTGAATTTAAAAGTTAATAGCTGAAGCCCAACATAATGTAGCAAGTGGGTTATACAGTGAGTGAAAGCATTAGAGTAACTGCAGCTTTCTCTGTTTTCCTTCTTTTTCCTTTGAATTACACAAATGGAGCATGCTCCATATGGTTCAAGGACATGCGAAGAGCCCGAGTTTAACTTAAAAGAATGGGAACTAAAGGCTAGAATAGTCTGCCGCGAAAACACCATTTCCCGACGTTATTCGGCTTCCAATATCAGAAGCTTTAGGGAAGACAACAAGTCTATCAGATCAAATTTCACTATCTCTAGCACAGCTTCTTCCCCTGGCTATCCTTTTCGTGGTAGGTCCCCTTGGCAAGTATGTTGATTATCGTTTCTTCGAATCCCTGTATCCTTAAATGCTCTAATTTTCTGACAGATGAGATTGATCCTGCAACATATTCGTTCACTACAGCACTCAAAGGTAATGTAAATTTTTGTTTATGCAAATCCTGGGCTTTCCATTCATTTCTTGTGCTTTGTTCTATTTGTTTTGCCTCCAGGACTGTCAAAAAGAAAAACATTGTTCCTCTATCCTGTAGAGATACCGAAATTGGGTCAGTGATCATTTCCTTTACCCTTTTTTCAGCTCTTCAAGCAAGGTCGGGTTATGTTTGGGATTGCTTATCGCCGGACGGGTTTGCTCTGAATTCCAAGTGGAATGACGCAGAGAAATACATATGCAATCCTCTTTCAGGAGAGGTTCCGATTGAGTGCTTGTCTGCGAAAACACTTAGTGGAAGATCTTTCCGTAACTTACCAAGCCGAATTACAATGTCTGCTCCTCTCACTTATCCTTCTCATACGCAGAAAATGAATAATCCTTGCATAACCATGCAGGAGGATGCTGTACAAATTCCGATTGCAGGTTCTTTTTTTTTTATTTTATATTAGACGATTCTCCTTTCAGGATATAGTTATAACACAGTGACATGAAAATAACAAATTTCAATGCTCCTTTCAATTGAATTTCAGAGAAGAAACTGGAGATTGCTATGACTAGAGATGTGGGAACACAAAGCAATCCTGCTGATTTAAGTTCTAGTTGTCCGAGCCCTGCTTCAACCCCGTCAATTTTCGAGAGAAATTCAAAGAACTCTGGTACCGAGGTTGAAGAATCAAGCTACTCTAATACAGAACAGAAATCCAATGAAGAGGTATGTTAATGCAGATGGAATTCCTGGTTACGTAATAAAGTACCTTTCTATGCATTTATACTTCTATAGAAAACTTTATCTTCTTATGCATGGTTTACAGATTAAACATTATAGAACTAGCTGTAGCTGTAGATTCACATGTGAGTTCTTCCTAACTTTGAACCAGCTTACATGATGCAATTTTCATTAGAAGAGACAATCAAATTATCAAGCAATATCCTTAATAAATTTTCAAAACTGTCTAATCAATCGTGAATTTAATTCTATTTTTTTTTTATTTTAAGGTTAATTAAAAAAAGAATATGTATTATTTACCTTTTCAGTTACATGACTTGAATTTTGTACCTTTTCACTATATATATATATATATATATATATATATATATATATATATATACCGTATTATTTTTAGGCACATATCCTAAATTTACACGCTTTTGACACCAGATTAGAATTTAACATAATTTTTCTAAGGCAATGCAGCTGCAACCTTTTATTTTTCTTTCTTCTTGTTTATATTTTGATTGTCGACCAAGCCCTTGTGGAGAAAAGAAGAATAGATAGGATTGATTTTCCATTGATAACATTTAGGACAGGTAGATCTACATGCAATCCTATTTTTCTATGTATAAAATCTTATATGTTAATATATTAATGAAAGATGCATCCAAAAGCAGATACAACTAGTGGTATTGATCTAATTTTAACTCGAATTAATTATAGTATCCAAATTCTTGTTGTTATTCTCCAACGTCGTCATTCTTTTCTTAATTGTCCTACGGTAGAGCGTAGAAACAAATTCTTCAATGTCTTCAAATTCAACCCGATGCTGCCAAAAAGATAGAAGCAAACACCCTTCAATCGTGCATGATCATGTTTTCACTTTCGTCTGAAAAAGGAAAAAGGTAGAGCTTCTTTTTTCTTGATATTTGTTTTTGGTTATTTCAAAAGAAAAGCTGGTTCACCTTTTCATATCAACTCTGATATGATTCCCTGAGAATATTATCCATTCGGAATCCATCTGCTAAAATCCAGCATCCACTGCCTATGACTATGTTGGTCCTGGCTAGATATTATGGAGACTTTCAATAATATGAGAAAAAGCCAGCACAATTGATTATATTTATCTATAAATACGTTATCTATTTTGAGGACCAAGTATAAATAAACGAGACCATATGGAAATCAATAATTAATGTATCAAAAATTTACTAAAAGATATACTTATTCCTATATGTAATACATCCTATGAAATGAATTGTCCCCTTTTTTTTTAACCCAACGCTCAAATTAAATTATTGATTCCCAAGTTTTAATTTTCTCGTTCTAGGAGTTTTTCCATGATCCAATGCACACTTGATCATATAACAATCTACATATCCTAGAATAACAGTGATGATACTTGTAAAACTGTAAAGTTAGTATAAATTTTAGATACACCCTTGAAACTATTAAAGTTACACCTGATTTTCCTTTCTTGGCCAATTTAATACTTAAACGATTAGTACAAGTAAAATTGCACGGTAGATATTGGTTTCAAAAAATAGCAACAATTACATATTAATACAAAAAGATTGACTTGAATTGTAATTAGATTTTGTTTCAGCCATATAAGGGCTTAGAATTTTCAATCACACAATGATTGTCATTAATAGTACGGAACTTTTACGGTTCTGTTTATTATTTGAATGAGATTGATCTAATCCTTAATTTCACTATTTATTTAATATCTATTAGATTTAAACGGTTAATAATACAATCAATTTAATGGTACAAATTTAATGAATATTAAATCAATAGTACGATAAGAAGTAATATCGGCCCTGTAAAAATAATGGATTGAATTGTAAAAAATCTATAAATTATATTAAGTGTCTCTAAAACATTCAAAATTACATATATATATATCTATATACATCCCTAGTTTCTTCAATTATACAGAAACCTTGTTAAATAATATTCAACTTTAAACAAGTTTAAAAAGGATATGGGCATCCCTTGATAAATTTTATAACTACACACTTACGTTTCTATAAGGATGAACCTAATGCACGTTAAACGGGGTGTAAGTGGATAATTGGAGAAGTCATTGGATTGTAGAAACTCACCCACTCCAAATGCTTCTTACATGCACAAATTTTCTAGTAAAACTTCGATACCAGCAAAACTATGTGAATCTAATCTAATCTTGAGTGAAACCTCTATCCTATTGAACTTTGCACCTAAATTCTTTTGCCTTATGAATTGTGGTTTTAAATTTCAGATTCTCATTTAAAAAAAAGGTGAAAAACAGCTCATTTATTTCGGTGATATTTAAACTGCCTGATGCTAAAACGTGCACAGTAGCAGTCTTGCAGTACTCTGATTTATGCCTCATCATTGCACTTGGTCTTTTTCAACGTTGCTTTCACATGATGCTATTTATCCCCATAGAAACTTTCCTTTAAAAATGTAACAACTGTACCATAATTTTCAGAGATAAGAGTGATTATAAGAATAGCTATATTTCCATATATCCATTAATAGATTGAAGAATAAGACACATATATGGTTTATTTTTTCAAGAATGGACTTAAATACATGGAAAAATTAGGTGACCTCGGTAAGCACACCCGGTACCACGGCTGTAACTTTTAGGACGTTGTGATTTACATGAATTGTTTTGGTTTTCAATTTCAGTGGTTCAGATTATAATCGGACAGCACTATGGTGCAGTTAATCATTGTGGTACGTCAATATCAACAATGATTCGTTGATGATATAATGAAATGAAAGGGATGTGACATTACTGAATTAGCTAGGATAAGTTGCTAGAAAATGATATTTCAAGGATTTTCCCCAAAAAATAAATAAATAAATAAAAAGTAAAAAAAGAAGAAAATTTTTATAGTTCCCAATGCAAGCAAGTATATTTTTAAGTAAGAAAAATGTTACACACTACACTGAGATTTATTAATAAACTATATAAAAAGCTTTGTATCTTTTGATAAATTTGTTTTTTCATAGAGTTTATACTTTGTAATGAATATTGATCAATAGATAAGTATTTGTTTTAAGAACTTAATCAGCATTTTATGTATGTTACCTGACACCAAATGATTTAACTTATTTTTTTTTAACTATTTAAATTGCATGATATGGACATTCAGAATCTATTCCTGCTTTATCTTAAGGTAACATTAATAATATGTGACTAGACTATGAGAGGCTTATAATAATTATATATATATATATATATTTAATATGTCAAACGATGCCCTCGAGTAAGGGGAAAAATAAAAACTGTGTAATATTCTATATAGGCCCCTTCTCTGGATTTTGAATAAAATATTAACATGCACTAGGAAAAATTATAATTATCTTCCATGTTGCTTTCTAATGTATTTGTAAAAGACAAACCTTACACGTTCAAATATAAGTAAAGGCACATTTACTTATTAAGTTGACAAATGCCGAAGTCCTAGTTATTAAAAAAACTGTAAGGAAAAAAAAAAACCAAAGGGAATCATATCATATATTGATATTGTTATGGTTTTGTACACTCGTGAATTTCAGGGAAACGATAAGGAAATGAGAGAGAAAGAAGAAACAAAAAGAGAAGACGAGGAAGTGAGCAAGAAGTGCAGATGCAGGAGGGAAGGTGCAGGATGCTTGTCTTGGATGAGAAAAAGACAGAGAGAGAAACACAAACAAAATAACAAGAAAAGGGATAATAATATTATCTTTATTCCCTCATGCATTATCAATCCTAAGGTCCCCGGCTAGTTTGCTAGTTTAATTAAAAAGTATCCCGTTAATGGATGTTTTTGAGAGTAAGTTAAAAAATAAAAGGGAGAGATAAAAAACGTCTTTTCATATATTTAAAAATAGTCATATTTTAATATGAAACAAATATATATTATGAATGTTTTCTTATGTTGTTTTTAAGGAATGTCTTGGGGTATCCATTAATATTTCCGTCGGTACATTCAGTAAAGGGGAGAGAGAGATCAATGAATTATGGAGATCTGGAGCGGTGGTTGTATTATGGATTGTGTTGCAGAGAATAGGAGGGGACTTTTTTTGTTTGTTTTTTGTTTTTTTCTTTTTTTATGCCATGTTCTGTAATTCTTGTGCATGTTGGCGGAACTGCAAACAGCTTTTTGCGATCACTGATCACATGCATGTCTCCCCTTTTAATTATTATGCTTAAAGTTCAAAATTGTTAATCCATGACACAATCGAACTTTAGCTCGTGGAAATATAAACTTAAAATTGAGTTATTATACCTACCGGTAGTATTATTTTCCAAATTTATCTTCTCCATCCTTTTTAAAATGATGTCGTGGCAAGTGTTCATTGATCAATGAATATAAGTGTAAATGATAAAAAATGAGGTAATAGATTTAACTAGCAAAAATTCAATCATGTATAGTAATTAGTAATTTTAAACTTTAAGGTGAAATTGGAAAAAAATAAACTAAAAAATTCAAGTAGTTATTTTTGCATTATCCCATTTTTCTTATTTTTGACTTCAATATACAACATCCTAAATCTGCCATTTACACGATTTATTTTAAATTGCTTTAGTTTGCTACTAAAATCAAGATGAATTTACATTAAAGATTAGATTCCATCTTTTTAGGAAACAAATATGTCTGAGGTTTGAGACTTTAATTAAGAATAAATATTCATTTTCTAAATATATAATTAAACTTTTATAAATTAATAACCTCTCTAAGATAATATTTTTTTAGCCTCAACTTGGGCTATTTTATAAAATTAGTAATTTAGATAAATTAATAAGATAATAATTTTAAAAAAACCTTCATATAAATCTATATTTTTATCAATATTATAAATTAATAACTCTATAATTACAAACATAAATAGCAAAATTAGTAGTTATACATCGTATGTACTTTTACATGGCGTGTACTACCGGTTGAATTATTTTTCTTATTTGAGTAGTCACTACAATGAATATTGCTTAAGTGTTAAAAACAACAAATATAATTTATGCATTTGTTTTCATAAATATATATAATAAATTTTATTTTTAAATTTATTCACCAAAAATAATGCATTATTAGTGATATACAATAATTTTTTACTTACTAAATTTATATTCACTGAATTAAAAAAGTACACTTTAAATTAATAAATTATTAATTTATTGATTAATTAATATATTTTTAAATTAATAAAATTCCATAGTTCCAACGTTAGGTTTTATTATATATGAAATTAAGTTTTCATCCTTTAATAATTTCTTTTAATTATATAGTCCTCCCATCACCGCAATTCTAAATCCGCCGTTTGCATGATATATTTTAACTTGCATTAAAATCAAGATAAATTTACCTAAGAGAATATTGAGTTCTATCCTTTTTAAGAAACCGATATATCTCATGAATACTACTTTGGCTAAGAATGAATATTACAAAGTCAGCAGCTAGCAAACAAATTGAAAAAGGGTCAGCAATATAATGCATACATTGATAACAAATTAAAACAGTATAAATAAATATTCTTGATTAAATAATGCTGCGGGGTGACAACGATTGAAAGCAATAAAGAGAAAGTATGTGATGTGATAAGAGGGTAATGCGTGAAATTCGTTTGTCTTATCTAAGGATAAAGTAAACCTATATTACTAAGCTTTTAAGGATCGATTCATTCCGTGAACTTCAAGGATTAATAACTACATCTAATATTACCATTATCTGCAGAAAGAATCAAATCGAAGAGCAATATATATTTTAATGACATTGTAATATTGAAATTTTTAATTTAAAGTTGGAAAGAGTATTTCTTCTTTTAGTATAGGAGTTTTTTCTTCTTTTTCATTTTTCTTTTTTTGCCAACCATCACATTCCTACTTTGAGGAAGAGCAAATCAAATTAAGTTAATCCTATTTAGAGATTAGTATTTTTGTTATTAGATTATAATAGTCATGTAATATAGAAGTTTAATATTGTGTTTCTTAACATGACACATGATTTTTGCCAAGCATACTAATGATTTTTACAGGTATATTTGTTTTAGGGGCTGAAAACTTATTTATCAACATAAAGGAGGCAGATATAGATCCTGTTGGTTGTGAAAACCAAAGAGATGGATTAGATGCGGGTTGCTTCAAATATGGTGCGTTCCTTTTTCAATGATCAACCTACAATAAGTCTCGTGATTTTGTCCGTGTGGACCTTTTAATACTTAAATTAGTGAGAGATTGTAAAGGTTATAAAGAGAATGTTTTAAGTATTTGCGAGTATGTTTTACATAGCTTTTAGGCGTGTTTGGATACTTGAGAGTAGAAGGAATTTAGGGAAAACGAAAGAGATCCCGTATCTTTGGCTCCTTAGAAAGGAGCTTACCTACTAAGAACATGTGTCACTTACGATTTGGTTGTATTCACCATCCGTAGGAGACATGTGCTGTAGGGGGAGATAGAACTGCTCTGTATTTCGGTTGGCCATAAACACGCTGTCAGTCACGTCTGAAACTCGGAATGCTGACATGTCTAGGGCTACTGGGTGTGTTAACTGTACTATAGATGTTTAAGAGTAACTAATGAAGGCAGAGGAAGAGAGAAAGGGATAAGGATGCTGCTAGGTGGATGCAACCGTGGAGCCCTGAATTGTGTGTTGAACTCTTATTGCATGCTTGAGAGGAAGGGAGGTGGCCTTGGCAGGATGGGGTTGAGCCTGGGTGTTTGGGGACTTCAAGGTGCTTAGGGACTTCCAGGTGCTCGAGGTGACCGAGTAGGTAGCATGCTGGTTTGCGAGTAGTCTGGGCTAGGCAAAGTGCCCAGTGTCGTTAGAGTGAACGAGGGTAGCTCGTGCAGGTTCCATGTAGTAGACCTGAGCTTGCTTAGCGAGGTGGCCCTCTACATGAAGGAGCCGGGTACTTGGCCTTGGGATTATACTGGGAGTTTTGGGAGCCTGGGCCCAAAATGCCTATCAACATATTCATATCTCTCTTAAAATATATATATATATATATATATATATATAAAAGGTTAGGAGATGATTTTTCTTTGATGATTTTTTTTTTTATTCATTTATCGAGAAAGAGTTTGAAGAGTATTTTTATGAAGTTAGAAAGAGACCCACGGGTTCCATATATGGCACCGTAAAACCCTCCTTCCAATTTTCTTCATGTCCATGCAAAAGCTATTTGACTCCTGAGATCTACTAGTTTCAGAATCAGAACTTGATTTGATTTTGTGTTGACCAGTGAAGGCGGTTCAATTTGTAGTTGTTGGTGAAGCCATTTCAAGTTGGAGATTTAGTCTATTTAGTCTACTAAAGAATATACTCTCATATATATATTTTTGACAAATTACAGCCACATCTCCTGAACAAGATCAACAATGAAAAATAATTTCGAGTTTCTAAGATATTGCCACATACCTGACTTGAAATATGTAAACAACAAGAAGTTTTCTCCTCCAATATATTGCAACGTCTATCTATCATATTAGTATACAAATGTAATTATTGTATTTGAAGTCGATTTATTATCTGATCTCACCATATCAATTGATAAATGTTAGGAAAACCCTTAAATTATATGATGATCTATTTACAAAAAATTACACGTTGTATTTATATAAAAGACAGAATAGTATATGTATGAAAAAGAAATTTTTTAGTGTCAACATTTTTGAAAAAATAACTATTGTATTTTAGAAATTGAACATTTTCCTATAATTTTTATTTTTTCATGGTATCGTTACAATCGATCAATTCTTCTTCTTCTTCTTTTTCTTTTTTCTCCTTTCTTTTTACTCCCGTTAGGTCAACTGGTCAACAACATATAACTTCAATCGACCCATGACCAATTTGTAGATACGCTAAAACAAGTGTAACAAATACGTGCTTCTAAGTTCAAAGGATGGCTTAAGAGAAGTTGATGCTGGGCTTGTCCAACATGCTTACTTTTTATTGCCTGAGCAAGTTAGTTTAGAAAAGGACTAATGTGCTTTTATAATATCAAAAGTGGCAAAAGAGCCCGCCATTCTTAAGCTTTGTCGATTTCGAAAAATTGAAAATTTTCACTCTTTCCAATATTGCTAGTTTTCGATTACAAGATTTCAACTATCGTATAATCCCGCACAATGAGCTGGCACGATTTAACTACATATATATATTCATCTTCCAATACAAAAATTACAATATGTGTAAGGATTTACGAGATAGTTGTGTGATATGTATCTCAAACAAGACAAGATAGACAGAGTAAGCTTTTTCATGAACAACGTTCAACAAGAAGGATGAAATAAACACAGAGGGAGAAGCGGGAAGAACAGCGTGATCTATTGCATGTAAAACTTGATAGGCTAGAAGTGGAAAATGGAGAGCACGCACAAATTTAACAAGTTCTCGTCGAGGAGTATTGAGAAGACCTATAATAGAGTGGTCAAAGTCCTGACATGAGTATGTATAAGAGAAAAAAATTAATCATTACCGTATTGGGTTTGTTATCAATGACAAAGATCAATGGGTCCATAGTAGCTATAAGAATTATGAGCTTAAGAAGTGGACGATCCATAACGGAACTAGGTTAATACTTCATATGTTGAGAAATGTTATGATTAATTAATCTAAGTCTAACTTTGAGCTCATTAATTTGAAACTCTCTTATTCATGCCATCGCTGTTTTAAATATACAATGTTCATGACTAATCCCATAATTTATTCCTTTTTGTGTGGTTGATGAAAATGTAGACCATGTGCTTATTGATTGTTCAATCTTGTGACGGGTTGCAAATGAAAGTTGTATGATTATTTGGCTATAACTTTGTTGTAAAGTGTTAATGTTATTTCAATGCATAAAGAAGTTCATCGGGGTTAAATGTTAGATGGTTGAATTGTAATACGTATAACATTACTTGTGCTTCCTATTGACATGTACTCATTATCATAATTTCATCACATCAACATGTGTACAACAACCGTTTCCATATTGGGTTCAAGAGAGCACTAACAAGTTTGAGTATTAACCCAAACTATGTACATAAATTAAATCCCAGACATCACTGGGTAAGTATGTAGTTTGATCTACAAATGGACACATTAAGTACATGGCATGGTTGATAAAATTGGTTTCGATCGATATAGACATCTTGTTTTTGTTTCCTTATATTTTTTAGAATTTTTATGATAAGAAAAAGGGTCCTAATTTAAGAAAACCACAAAAAAAAATTGAAAATATAAAAAATAATAAAAAATTAGAAAAATGAAAAAAAAAAAGAAAATTAGGAAAAATTCACAAAAGTAAAAAACTTAGGAAAAATTTAGAAATTTAAAAATAATGAAAATAAAAATTTTAAACAACTTAAATAGAATAAGATTTTTAATTTAGCTTTAATATTTGTTAGGCCTTAATGATAATAAGTGAAGAGGGATTTTTAGGCCTAAGCTTAGACTTAAATCAAGCTCAGATCAGCTAAGACCATGTATGCAATTTGATTGCAAACATGGATAAAGCATAAGCCAACAACCTGATGGTTCTACATACTGACTTGCACATGGGTTTAACTTGGATATCTTAGGTTTGAATCTCACCAAATGCACAAAGTACCTTTTGTTTTTTCCCATAGGACACACTACCATGTGTCGAGATAGCATTGTACCATGTGTCCACCATGGATACATAGCACTAGTTCATCCAACACTTTGGTGACATATGTCATGTCATGTGTCGTGACATGTGGCATGTCGATACGTTAGCATCCTGCTACGTATCTGGTCAAAGACATGTGGTACGATGCCATTTAACCGCTCAGCTAACATAATGCCACATCAACAGGATTTTCCTTCTCTTTCTTTCCTTTTCTTTCCCTTTCCCTCCTTTTCCCTAGCAAAACCAATCCGTACCCTCTACCTGGGCCTCATTTTTCATATAATTTCCATGTGTAAATTCACCAATTAATGGATGATTCCTATTCTCTAGCTAGAATAATTTGCATCGGTACCAAAAATACGTCTTGATACAATCTTTTTATAGGTTGAAAATGAAGTTAAAAAATCGGAAATAAGCTTAAATGTTTAGATTTTCCTCCAATTCATTCTACTTGATTCGAGCTATTCTAATAACATTCGAAGATTCTTTGGTTGTTTTTCAATAATAACAAGGGTCAAGGAACAAATTTTAACCTTTAATCTTGTTAAATTATGTCAGAATTCATAGATTTAGAATCAATTTCATAAAATACCCATTAACTTCGAAATCTTAGATTTAATCCATTTTTTGACTTTCTTTCTAAAATCAAGCTTCTTTAATTATAAATAAAGGTCAAGGGAAGCATCAACTATCTCTCCCGAACTCTCTCTTCAACTCTTGAGTTCTCTCTCTCTCTTTACCATTGTCTTTCCCTCTCTCTCTCTATAACTCTCTCTCTCTCCAACCACTTTTGAGCCAAACGAAGCCCATCACGAACCTTACTATACTTTACAACCTCGAAGCCAGTCCCTTTCGCCCTTAACCATAACACATTAGCACTCTACCACATTCTGCTACACAAACCTTAGCCCTAACTGTAACCCCTACTCTCAAACTACCACTTACCACCACCTTTAACACAAATCGACCCCACAACTAAACTCCCTATACCCCCCCCAACCAAAACTCGAGACCGCATACCCCTTTTGAACCCAACGATCACTACTATGGCCATTTGCACCTGACCGTAACCACTAACCTCTGACGAACTATCAAACGACCACCACTCATTACGGCATCGAAATTGCCTCATTCTCTAATAAAATAATCACGAAACTCCCCTTCCTTACTCATTTTGACATCCAAAAGCACCTGAAGCACCTCCTCGATCGGTAGTTGCTCATTCTTGGCGTAAGACCTTACCACACTTCAACCCGCTCCAGACTTTACCCGAAATCTACATCCAAGACTTAGACTCAAAGCCTGATCTGTACGATATTTGATTTAGCCCTCTTTTTTTGTTTTATAATTTTTTTTATTATTTTTAAACTATTTATTATTGTAACACAAAAAAAAATAAAACAAAGGAAAAGTCAAAAGAAAAAGAAAAAGATCGAAAGAAAGGAAAAAAAAAGGGAAAAGTCTTGGTTTATTTTTTATATATTTTTATTAATATGTAAAATAAAATAAAATAAATAATAAGAATAAGAATAAAAAATAGAATAATTATTTTATAACTTAGAAAAATCCATTTTTTAAAATCAAGTAACATAAACCAACTCTTTTCCAAAATTAGGACTTTTTAGTATTAAAAAAAAAATCAAATTGAAGACTCTCTTTAGAAAGTTTTCCTCAAACAAACTCAAATCGAGTTAAAAAACATAAACCCGATTCTTTTCCAGAAATAAAAATTCACTCACCTACCTAAAATTTTATAAAAATAATGACGTACATCTAATTTCAATTAGCAAGTATGTAGACACTTCCATGATGACGTAAAAAATGAAAAAACTTAATTTTTTTATTTTAGCTTAAATTGTTCAATTTAGTAAAATAAATTTAATATTGATTAAATTATTATTCTAAAAGGTTGTTTTAAAAAAATTAACCTTATATTCGGAAAGTTGGTGATACTACTAAGAGTTTAAAAAATTAACTCCTTGACTCAATCTTTGGTTTTTCAAAAACTCTTTTCTAAAAATCAATTTTTCCTCATGCAAACCAGTGTCGAAATCAAAACCAAATCTATCTATTTGCTTTCGACCTAAACCATTTCCAAACCCCGATCGGGTGATGACTCCTAAGTGTTTATAAAATTCTTTTAAAATTCTTTAGTTTTCTTTAAAACTTAATAGAGGGTCAATATTAAACAAGTAAAATTTAATATTGATCGGGTTAAAAAAAAACTTATAAAAGCTAGGAAAAATTAGGCTCGATAGCTATAGATATCTCATTTTTAAACCCCATTAATTTTAAAATTCTTATAATATGGTAAAAGGTCCTAATTTAAGAAAAAAAACCACAAAAAATAAAAAATTTTAGAAAAAAAATTTAAAAAAAAGAATAGAATAATAGAATTTTTCTGTAGATAGTTGAAAATAGAATATGAAATTTCAAATTGGCTTTAGTTTTCTTTTTAGGCCTTCAATAATAAAAAAATAACAAAGGGGATTTTGGACCTAGGCTTATATTTACATTTAGCCTAAGCTGTGTTAGTCCATATATACATATATAGACAAGATACAAGCTAGTGATCTGATGATAACATACTTTGACTTTACATGGCATATGACTAAGAGATCTTCGGTTTGAATCTTGCAATAGGCACAAAGTACCTTTTATTTTTCTAAAACCTTACTTACTACATCTTAGCTTGCCACTAGGCTATATGTCTATTGCTAACACATAGCACCACTTGGCCGTGACTGCACATGGCGCCACATCAACATCCCCTAACACGTACCATGCCATGTGTTTGATACATGGTACAATGACACATCAGCCCTCTACCACATGTTTAATACGTGGCATAACATTATTAGGCCACTCGGCTAACGTAGTGCCATATCAGCAGCTCTTTCCCTCTCTTTCTTTCCTTTTCTTTTTGTTTCTCTACTTTTCCCTAGCAAAACTAGTCCATACCCCTTACTTTGGCCTCATTTTTTAATGTAATTTCCATGTATAAATACATTAATTTATGGATGATTACTAATCAACACATGGCCTTCTTCAAATAAAGTCCAAAAACAAGGATATATTTACTCATTTTTGCGCCTAAATCGGCTCCCAAAATTGGGAAAAAACTTGAAATAAGGAATTGTGCATTCATACCCAATTTCGTCATTAATGGAGTTTTCAAGCTTGTTCAAACTTGGAATACTACAAATAGGGATCTCCCCATCTTCATCGGATACGAACCTCTCACTCTTAATCTCCTAAACACTATCACAAGCTCTCTTTCTCTCTCTTTAAACTATTAGCTGTCACTCTCTATCTTTTTCTTCTCAAACTACCATTGCAGCTTTTGGGGCATAAGACCATTACGGCCAAATTCCCTAAGGGCCGAGCTTTCAAATCTAACTACCCTTAAGTAATGCCGTGTTCGCCATACACACCACCAAGCAACTACTGCAAGAACGCTAACCACCCTTATACCTACGTTCAAAACCACCGCTACCTCTACCCTCTGAATGAAATCACCCCCATGGCTAAGTTCCTCATGTCTCAAAACCCCCAACCTAACTCTCCTTCAACTTCCAGTAGCCACCATACGAGGGTTATCCATCATCACCGCCGGTCGCTCTTATCTAACCACCTTAAACAACTACCAACAACCATGGCATTGAGCCTATATCCCTCCCCCTCTAGTTTTTCCCCTTTGGTTTGACACTTAGAGCAATTAGAAAGCACCTCTCTTGATGGCTTATTGTTCAGTCCACTTGCAACCTGATCCGACCTAGGATCTGAAGTTAGACTTGAATAGCAGATCCGACCCACATCCTCCATTTTAGAATACTTAGTCTTGTTTTATTGCTTTTAAGTGTTTCATGTAATTTTTTTCATTTATTTTATTCATTCTATCCGATTGTAATTGCAATAAAAAAATAAAATAAAAATAGAGAAAATAAAGAAAAAGGAAAGAAGAAAAAGGGTAAATGAGGGAGAAGCTTTGTTTTATTTTTTTATTTTTTCATTTTATTTCTTTTTGCTTCGATACATAAGTAAATAAATAAATACATAAGTAAAATAAAACAAATAGTAAATAAATGAGTTTTATCACTTAGAAAAATCATTTTCCAAATAAATAAAAAATAATTAACTCTTTTCCAAAATTAGAGTTACTTTAGAATTTTTCAAAACAAAACACCTATATTAGGACCCTTTTCAGAAAGTTTTCTTTATATAAAAATAAAATAGCTTAAAAACTTATAGTCAATTGTTTCTAGAATTCAAATCAACCAACAAATTAAGATTTTATAAAAACGAATTATAAAAGTTTGATCTCAAATAGCAGAAATGTATGTATTTATACACAAATACGGAGCGACTTAAAATATGGAAAGTTTTTCCTTTTTTCATCTTTATAAATAATAGTTTAAATATCTTTTTTGACGTTATTTATTTGTTTACATGTGATTAAATGTTTTCTTTTAGAATGGTACTATTGAAAAGTAAATTTAAATTCAGAAAGTAAAAGTGGTAGCTATTCAAGGTTTAATAAAATAGCCCTTAGATCCAAAATCTTTAGCTTTAAGACAATTTTTTTTAAAAAAAATTTGGTTTTTCAAGCAAACTAGTGTAGGTTAAATTGATATATCCAATCAACTTAACCTAACCTTCTTCTTCTTTACTCCAGTTAGGCGGCAACTCTAAGAATTTTTAAAATAAGTTTAAAAAATCAAGTTTTCTTAACTCTCAGTCAAGGGTTAATATTAAATAGGTTAGAGTTTAATACTAATTAGATTAAGGAAAATATTTTAAAATTGGAAAAAATTTAGAGTTGACAACTTAGTGACTCCATTGGAGACGTCAAAAGGGTTAGCCACCTAAAAACTTTTCGAAATTAAATTTAACTTCCAAAAATATATATGTTGTTTATTTGATTCGTTTCATGTAAATATAGTTGTTTAGTATATTCACTTATCACATGCATCATACTTGAGATTTTAAGGGGGAATGATTACAACAAGGATGTATGATAGATATGGTCAGACCTAAGCTATCTTAGGACTTTAGGAGGAGGGCCATTATGTAGGCTCCGAGTATAGTAGTGTAATGATCGCTCTAGATTGATTAAGCTACCTCACTTAAGCTTCGATGCAACCAATGAACCATTTTTTAGAAATGTATAATGTCATAGAGTTTAAGGACTTTTAGAACCCACTCTTTTTCATACATGAATCTCTAAACCAGTGAATAAGTAATAATTTAGCATGCCGTTAACCAAAGGTCATGACCCTATTGGAATTCCTCTATATCATAAAGATATTGCAATATATTCTCCTTGTGCTACCCATATACTTTAGTTGTAAATTTGTGATTTCCTTTTGTAAATATTTAGCTATAAATTATTTTTTTATATAACAATTTAAAATAATTTTGTAATGGTGGAATTTCAATAAGGTCATAAACCTAAGTTTTTTCAAACTACCATATTACTAGTTTATCACTGGGCTTTTACATTTGCATTTGTGTGCTACGTTTTCCATTGTTTGTCAGTCTTTACATCTTTTTAAGATCCTATTTTCCTATATAAATAAATCCCGTTTCAATGCCACTTTTGTTAAAAAAAAAAAATTACTTCATTTCTCTAAACATTGTAAAATATTTAGTTTTTCAAATAAGTGTCCATATCCCTAGCTTAAATTAGATTTTCCTCCTTGTGTCAACTTAGTGACTTCTTATAGAATGTTCTATAGATTTCAAAATTTTACGAATGTAAAATAGTATCCTTCCTCTTCCCTCCTTTTGGGTAGTTGCTTGTACCCTCTTGGAAATTTTAATAAGTTTGTCATTAGGATTTTTTAGTAAATTATCTTGTAAAATAATCACATCCATATCCTTTTTGGCAATCGTAGGTAACCTTTAAATACCTACAAGTTGAAGTATCCTAGTCTTCTTTAGGCTCTCTTTCATTTTCAAAATGTTCTCTACACTGAAGGTCATCTTCTTATCCTTCATGTAAATAAACCTCATTCTTATATTTCCACTACTTCATCTTTCTTCTTTTTTTGTATTTTGTAAATATCGAGTACCTCACCAAAGTTTTCTTTTCTTGGTCACAGTCAATCTAATTCATTTCAAATTAAAAGTTTTCAAAAAAAAAAGAGAAAATAAAATTGTTTTTAAGAATTGCTAACAAGGATGGATTCTTACTAGGATTTCTTGAGTAATGGCCAATAGTGGAAATAATGATAAATTTGATAGCACTAATCCTTTAGAAGTGAGGTTCTATTCATTAGAGCAAACTATAGCGAAAATAACTGAATAGATGAATTTTGTAGTTGATAGAATCGTTTTACTCAAAGCTACAATGTCATCAAATGAAGAGCACTCGGAAGCCTAACATGGAAAGTCTGTTGAAGTACCTCTTCCTGAAATTGAAGAGAAGATTAACCCAGCTTTTCGACCTAAGACTTATTCTTTCCCAATTAACTCAAAGCTAAGTCAAGAAAGTATCAAAGAGTTGGAAAGGAGGCTAACTCAACAAATAATTGAAAAGATGAGAACACTTGGCAATGATAATTGATTCGAGCAAGCTGAGACTACTAACTTTTCTGCATATGATGTCAACGCTTACGTAGAAAAATTCAGAGTACTAGAGTTTGAGAAGTATGATGGGACCAAATGCCTAAAGCTACACACCAGATTATACCTTTGCAAGATGGGCATATATATTCAAAATAATCAACTCATGATACAAACTTTTCAAGAGAGTCTGACAAGGCTTGCATTAACTTGGTAAGCCTAGCTTGATCTTAACTAGGTCAATACTTAGGAGAAATTGTCTCGGGTATTCTATGAGTAGTACAAGTTCAACATTGAGATAACTCCTTCAATTTGGGACTTATGCATAATGAGTAAGAAGAAAAATAAGTGCTTTAGGGAATAGGCCCAAAGATGGAGGGGTATGGCAGCCAAAATCATTCCTTTTCTCCTTGAAAAAGAATTAATATTTGTCTTTGTTGACTCATTGGAGGAATCATATTATGGGCACTTGTTGGCTAATACAATGGCCAATTTTGCAGATTTTGTACTTGCTAGAAGTCGAATTGAAGAAGCCATAAGAATAGGGAGGTTGATAGGAAAAAGACTAGTCTCACTAAATCTTAGTACATATATAAATACTACAATGTTAGAACCTAAACCAAGCAAAAAAGACCCAAAAATACTCAGAAGAAAGTTCACTCAGATCCCTCTCTCATTTTCTTAAGTCTTTGACCAACTAAGAAATGAAGGCTTATTGCAACAGAAGGCCTTAATGCTAAGATATTAGCCAAGGAAATACAATCTAAATGCACAATGTGAATACCATATGGGTTAATAGGGGCATTTTATTGACAACTGCTAGGAATTGAAAAACAAAGTTCAAGACCTAATAGATGTAGAGATGATCCAATTGGATTCGATTCAATTCAAGGATAAGGGTAGATTTTCGCAACGACCTTTACCAAGTATGTAAAGGACAAGTGATTCAAATAAAGTACTTTGTTTGCATTTCTCTTGTTTTAAGCTATCTCATTAGTTAAAAGGTTTAGAATGAAGAAAGGCAAGAAGAATCCCAAACACCAACCCTGAGACACTTTAAGAGTTAGAAACTATTGAACTCATTCCATAAAGGAGGTCCATCTTGAATTTGATACATGAATCAAAATGAAGTTAGGCATTCATTTTCAATATCTTAAACACAAAATCTCTTGTTAACCCAGTTAAGCCTTTTAAATGAAGTATTTTCAAAACCAAACCCTATTAAGAACCACCCCATAATGGGGCAAATAGGAGTTTAGGGACAATAATCGAGAGAAAAGGTTAAAACTGATATGTGCTTGCTCCAATCACATCTATTCAACTATAATTTTCATCATTAATGACTTATTTCCTTTGAAATGAAAAAGTGCCTATCTTAAACACTATACACTTTAAGATGCAAGCTAGAAGAAGGAATGATCACCTTTATCTTGAGTCAAAATGAAAAAAAAAAGAGAGAAAGAAAAAAGGGGCATGAGGAATTATGAGGGGAATCTACAAAAACAAGGTGATCATATCCAAATCCTTGAAACCTAAAAATGATTAGGAGCTTGTACCTCATAAGTCTTTTTCTAAAGTAAGCCCCATCGCTCAAAATAAAAACCTAGAAGAGCAAAGGTAAATCCACTCCTTATGCAATCTAAGGCCTATCTATGATTCTACCCCTTCTAAAAGCCCTTTTAATTAAAGGACATAACTTATCCTTAGTAAAAGTTACGTTTGAAACTTAGGCAAGCTTAATTTTAGTTTTACCTAGAAGGTTCTTAACTTGTAAACTCGGGTTGAACATTAATTGTTTCATAAAAAACCCTTTCACTAACATCCATTTTGAAACCAAAGATTGAAAGCCTTTATAACATTACAGTCAGAAAAGACCTAACGGATTAACTAAAAGTAAATCGCTTACAAGATGAACCATAACTTTTGGAATCGAAGTCAAAAGAGAGAAATTTAAGTTGAGAGTGTGAGTAAGTCCTTTTAGACTAAACTTATCTTTACTGAGATATCTTTAGTGAAGAAGAAATTTGAAGAAGTCATGCTTAATAACATGGACAGCCATTTCACCTTAAAGAAATGTAAAGACCCTCAAGAAAGGAAAGGGCCCTCTCAGACAAAGGTAGCTTAGAAGGTCAAGTTATTATGTTATTGAAAAGCATATACACTTGGAACCTATGAAGAATCCAAACCTGTTAGCAAGATTCTTTTCCCATGTCACCTCAAAGGTCTAGGTTTTTAATAATTCAAGACAAAAATACTCATTCCTTTTTAAAGTCATCTTCTCTAAAGTTAACCCTAATTGTAGGCTTCTATCATTCAAATATAGTTACCCCAACAACTATTATTTTCAAAGGGGTTCGCTTCTTATTGTCCAAGTTTAGAGATTTGCTCCTGCATAAAAAATCACTCCCAAGTTAGCCCTAGAGGCTACAATCATCCTTTTTAATATGATCACCCTCATGGCTAATGTCATCCAATTCCCTTATATCAAGGGACTTTGTCCTTAACATTTGCTCCATCTTAGATGGCTCCCAATTAACAACACTATTTACATAAGCTCTTTTGTTTTGGTCCCTGTGGATTATTTGCTTTTTACAGCACTATCCATGTAGCAAAAATGTTAAGTGATTGCTTGCTCTAAGAGCGTTATCCTAATTTGAAGCCTTAGGATTTCATGCTATCGAAGCGTTATCCTAATCCAAGTTGAAACTCTTGGAGTATTATCTTGACCCAAGTTAAAACCCTCAGATCACATGCTCTTGAAGCGCTATCTTGACCCAAGTTAAAACCCTCGGATTGCATGCTCTTAGAGCGTTATCTTGACCTAAGTCAAAACCCTTGAATCACATGCTCTTGGAGTATTATCCTAACCTAAGTTGAAACCCTCAGATCGCATGCTCTTGGAGCATTATCCTGACCTAAAACCTTCAGATCACATGCTCTTAGAGCGCTATCTTAACTTGAAACCCTTGAATCGCATGCTCTCAGAGCTCTATCTTAACCCAAGTTGAAAGCTTTAGATCACATGCTCCTAGAGCACTATCTAGACCTAAGTTAAAACACTCGAATCGTATGCTTTTAGAAGTGTTACCTCAATCTAAGTTAAAACCCTTGAATTGCATACTCTCAAAGTGCTATCCTAACTTAAAACATTTGGATCACATGCTCATGGAGCACTATCCTAACCTAAGTTGAAACCCTTGAATCGCATGCTTTTGGAGCGCTTTGCTCATTTGCTTAGGTTAGCCAACTCAAAGGAGAATGACCTGGTTTTAATTTATGATCTTAGCCAACTCAAGGAGCGTTTCGCCTGTTTATTTATGTTAGTCAACTTAAAGGAGCATGACTGCATTGTAATTTAGGGTCTTAACTAGTTTAAGGAGCATTTCGCTCGTTCGCTTAGGTGGAGCATGACTAGGTTTCAATTTAGGGTCTTAGGTAGCTCAAGGAACGCTTCGCTTGTTCACCTAGATTAGTTAGCTTAAAGGAGCATGACTAGGTTTCAATTTAAGGTCTTTGTTAGCTCAAGGAGCACTTCGCCCGTTTGCCTAGGTTAGTCAACTCAAAAGAGCACAATCAAGTTTCAATTTAAGATCTTAGCCAACTCAAAGAGTGCTTCACCTATTGGCTTAAGTTAGTCAGCTTATAGGAGTATGACTAGGCTTTCAAATTCTTTTAGGGCTTTTACCAACTTATAAGGGTACTACCTTCTTTTAGTTTCTTTTATGTCTCAGCCAGCTCTTCAAGCACTTCCTCTCTCTTTTACCTTTCACTATTCGCCAAATACTTGGTAGACTAAATCTACAATAACTAGCTAGTTATAGTACTTCTTAGGACAATTTCACCCCCAAGGCAAAAATGGTGCCTCTTTTTATTTTTGTAGTAAAGTTTTATTCAAACTTTATCATAAAGAAGGGCAATTGTAAATACCCCATTTTTGCTCCTCTTTAATTTAAAAAGTTTTAGAATGGGTAAAGGGTCCTAATTTAGAAAAAAAAAGGTACAAAAATAAAAAATTTAGAAAAATACAAATAAAAAAGAAATCAAAATAATTAAAAAAATAGAAGAAGAGAAAATTTCTTTAGATAGTTTAAAATAGAATAGGAAATTTCAAAATAGCTTTAGTTTTCTTTTTGGGCTTTAAATAAAAAAAAATAACAAAGGAGATTTAGGACCTACGTTTATATTTATATCTAACTTAGGTCGACCTAATCCATATATGCAATTTGATTGCATATATGGACAAGACATAAGTCAATGGCTTGATGGTAATACACTCTAACTTTACATAGCATATGACTAGGAGATCTTAGGTTCAAATCTTGTAACAGGCATAAAGTGCATTTTTTTAATTATGTATCACATATGTTATAAGTATTGGCATAAGGGTACATAAGTAACTTCTAACAGTTAAGAGAGTTTATAAAAGTCTAAATGTTTCCAAGAACTAGCTAATGAGCTATTTTATGGTTTAAAGGGTAATATTTGCCTAATTGATGCTAGTGAGCAAGTTTGATGTTGAAAGGACAACATTTGCTTGGTACAATCTCAAGAGTTATTCAATGGTTATGAAAGGAACAAAAACTACCAAAAGATTAGCTAATGAATTGTTTGAGGATTACCTCACATCGAATAGACAAAGTACAAATATGAGCTTAAGAATTTTGAGTTGTGGTTAAAATCAATGAGGTGACAATGGCATTAGCACATCATATGGATATCATTTCATGTTTTAGCATATAAGTGAAGTAATTATGTTATTTTTCTTCTGTGTCGTTTTATGTACTCTCTTAAATCTATAGAGAGCTCAGGGTTTGGTGTTTTACTGATCTTAGGTACAGGTGAAGATCCTTGAAGACATTAGCTTAAGAATTTTGGAAGAACTCTAAGAGCATGAGGCACTTATGTTAAAGTTTTATGAGCTTTGTATTGGCTTATATGTTGTGGCTTAAAAGTGTAATTTTGTAAGATGTATATAAATTATAATGTTATATAAGTTCCTTATAATAGGTGTTCATAATCCTTGGAGTTGGTTTAACAAGTTTGGCATGATATCGGTTATATAAAGAAAAAATGGTAAAGCTCTTTCTTCTTAGTAAATTACATGTAAAGTTAGAAGTTCTGTTTTGAATGGTAGAATGTTAAACTCTAAGCAAGTTAGAAGCAAGGTTAGAATATCAGTTTTGAATGGTAGAATGTTAAACTCAACATTGTAAGTAAGTTAAAAGAAAGGTTAAAAGGTCAAAAAATAAGTGTAGAAAGTTAAACCTAGTATTTTAAGTAAATTAAAAGCAAAATTAGAAGATTCTTTGAATTGGGCAAATTAAAAGCTATCTTAGAAGGTTATTATTTGAGAGCAGCAAGATTAACCCCTATACTTAGAAGATTAGAAATCGAATTAGAAGGTACAATTTAAACACGTGGAAGGTTGTAATTCATTGTCATATGATTCTATCAATAGTATTAAGTTTGAAATACTTAGAGTATATATAAATGATGAGTTGAATCATGGGTTTTGAGTTTACTGAAGCCTTTAAGACTTAAACTTAAAAAGCAAGAAATTAGACTTAGAAGGAAAAATTATATATACTGAGTTTTATGATTTAAAGTAACTGGTTTCTATTATGGTGTTATGATGGAATGGCAACCTCTAAACCTCTTACACGAGTAAGACTCTAAGGCCTTTGAAGCTTAGCAAAGTGCATAATAACCTTACAACCGATCAAGGATGAGTCTTTGTACTAGCATGGTGACTAGTTGAATTCTCTTGTAGCCCTATCCATTTGTGTAGTAGTTTGAACTAATGAAGTCTTTACAATGGAACACCAAACTTCCTCGATTACGGTAGACTTCCCTAGTCCCAAGCTCCATAACTAAATTGCCTACATGTCGACTAAACCCCCATCCAATGACAATCTACCTACAGAGGTTCAAGTTCCCTTATCAATCCATTGAAGACCGACTTATCACCACTATGTGCCTTGAAGATAGGCCCAGTCCTAATCCAAAGCAACTCAGCCCTAAGGAGATTTGTGCCAATAGCATTCTAACATGTGTTTCCTTTTCTTGACAATAGTGTTATATCCTTCTACTTATAATTGTCTCATTTACCCTTTTCGGAATATATTAGGTCAACACATTTTTTATTTACTCTTTTTGTAATTTCCTTTTCCTTAAATGTTGTGCTAGAAACTTCTTATAAATAGTCTTTCTTTTTGCATAGTCGTAACTAACTATTAAATGATACCCGAATATTCTCCTTCTTGTGAGACTTTCCCAAGTTAACTCCAACACTCTTCTCTAATTCCTTTGGTAATAGGGAATTACTAGTAAGTAAACCTTAATCCTCAGCTTATAGGTTAAATCAAGTGAGAATCAAGTCATATTAGGCTCTCTAGTGCATCATATCCATAGAGTGGCTTTATGAGGCTATTAATTTTAGTCGACCTCATATCCCCTCTAATATCTCAAAAAATCCACCATTATTATGGTAAAACCTAGTAGTAATACAGCTCTTAGGCACAAGATGTTAAATGTGAAATAGATTAAAAATACTTGAACTTTATATTTGAATGATAGATTTAAGTTTGAAATTAACCATGTCCATACATTAGGGATGACATAACGACCTTTCTTGAGGTACCAAGATTTCAAAAAATATTGGACATTGGGATACCTAAAAGGTAGGGCATTACATAGTGGTATTGGAGCACGGTTTTAAAAAATTGATATATTGAAGTATCTTATGAGTAAAGATTTGAATATAGTTTGAAGGATCTGATGAATCTAAACCAGTTTTGAGAAATGGATTAAGTTACGGTTTAAGAATTGGTAGATTAGAGTTGATTGTAAGGACAAAATTAAATAAGAATTTAAACTATATATGTGGAAACACATTTGGAGAAAGGAATAAATTATACCTTAGAAGCAAATCACTTGGGATACGAGCAAGGTATATGGGGTAGATGAGGTTATAGTTAGGAAAATTTTTTATAAAGTATTTAATTGTTGTATTAATTGAGATGTTCGATCATAGTTTGCTTGTTTTTAAATTTAATGACTACTTATTTGTTAACTATTGATGTTTAGCGCTGTGATGAGTACACAGGTTAGAGTAAGTTACTTTAATCTATATCCTAAATATGTCAAAAAGTTTAGTTATTAATTATTTTGAAATTGCAACTAAGAATGGATAAATTACCCCCTTACTACGTAACAAGTGACTTTATATATATATATATATATATATATATATATATATTGGGAAGTAGATGGTTAAGTGTAAATGTAAGTGTTTTACAGCTACTTTTGAACTTGAATGTATGCAGTGACATACAATGAAGTAGATCAAGAAATAGAAATACACGGTCTAATAAATTAACCTTATGATAGATGGGTAGTTGCCATACTTAATATGTAACTGTATGGAGATAGTTTGGTTGTACTAATTGAAGAATGGTTCTAATATATGTTAATAAATCATATGAGAAGTGATGCAATAGAGGTATTATGGATAGGTTGCTCATAATAGAAGGTTAAGATATGAATGAGCTAATCAAGGTTGTAGTCTTAAAGTAAACTTACGATGGGAATCAACCTCCAACCATATCTAAGCTGAGGCCTATCAATGTTTGCTGAGGCTAAGTTATAGTTAGAAGGATGAGAGGAAGGAAAATAAACACTCGGCATCAACTCTGTCGTCAGTCGAGGTGCTAAGAAACCGTAAGGTCGAGTACTCGAGACCAAAGAACCACTTAGTACAGCTCCGAGAGACTCATGTCGACCAACTCTAGAGCTCGGTAATTATGGGTTGACCTTTCTGATGTCTCGGCTAAACCACACGAGACTTTAGGGACTCTTTCCCGAACCCGCACATTCAACTGCCGACTTCGTCCGATTCTGATACTAGACCTCCTAGGACATGCCAAGTGACTGCATGCCAACTCCCCCTTAAAACGTACAATTTTGTATTCTTGTACATGTTTTCCTTCATTTTATTTATAGGCTCGATTTTTTAGGGTTTAAGGCCTTGTACATTATTTACAGTTTTGTCACTAAGGTTTTAGACATGCTATAAATAGAAAGATTTTCACTAAAAGAGACAGCGACATATAGATAGGGAAGATATTCCCTCACATATAGAGAGTGAAACTTTCCTCTCTCGAGCAAGGCTATACTTGAGCTAATAGAGCTTATGTTTGCAAGATTATTAAGTATCGATTACTTCCCTTAAGCTCTCTCGTATTCTTATCAATCTTATACTTAGGATTATAGTGAATCCCTTTCATTTGAACTTATTAGTGAGTTATATCTAACCCTCATTTGAATCCTAAGCGACATTTAGTGTTTGTGAGCTATATTGAACTCTATTTTGAGCTTAAACCGCTGATTTTGTTTGTGTCTTAGTGAGTTATATCCATTCACATTCATCATAAAAAAAAACCCCCCTGTTCTTTGTACCCATTTTTCTTTTGGAATCCCGAATACCTATTCGAGGTTCTTAACCCACTATTGTTTCTTTGATTCTTATCATCTTAGTATTAGAGCTTTGGGGAGACATGCATACTAGTGTTCTTCAAGGTAGATTTGTGGTTCTAACATTTCTGTTAATCATTGTTCTGTAATGTAGTGTACTGTTCGTAGTAGTCATAAGTAGTTGCAGAAGTTGAGTAGTAGTTGTTTCTGGGTTACTGTTATTATGTTTTGTTGTTTGTTCAATTCATTAGTTAATTATTATACGAATAAGAATGTTAGAGGATAGTGTCAACAACACTAGTAATAGTCTTCGCGGAAGCTTAAGGTGACGTGTTAACAACTTAGAATATTAGATTCAGAATCTCACTAACTCTATCCAAGAACTCATTGGATTATTCAGAGGCCGTAAACGGGATGGCAGAATACCCACAAGTGGAAGTGGCTCTAATGATCTTGATCATGATGATCGATAGTAGAGAAGAATTGTCTAGTCGAGAAGGAGAGAAAACCGACCCAAGTCGAGAAGTGGAAATGAAAGTAATGTTGACTCCAAAACAAATCAAGAAGCCCGAAGAAGAGAGCCAAGGCCGAGAAGGAACACAGCTGAGCAAAGCTCTAACAGAAGTAGCTGAATTGAAGTGAATCGATCAGTTCGGAGTGTAAGGGATGAACTTTAACCATTCGATCAAGGACTTAACAATGTCAAGTTGAAACTGCCTACCTTCTGTAGAAGTAGTTGACCTAAAGAGCTCCTTGAGTGGGTTCCCCGAGTCGAAAAGTTATTCAAGTGCTATGAGTGCGATGATCGAGCAAAGGTTAAGCTGTCTTCATTATCCCTTATTGAATATGTGAGTCTTTAGTAGGATAAGCTAGTTGTTAAGTGAGATACTAAAGGAAAGGAGCCAATCAGAATTGAAGGCTCGTGAAAGGATTGATGAACCAACGCTTTGTGTTGACTTATTTCAAGTAGGAGATGCTCCATGCTTTCCAGCACCTGATATAAGGTCGAAATACTGTTGAAGAGTATTTGCAAGAGTTTGAGAGCTTGATGATGAAATGTGAGATGGCCAAGCCACAAGACCGTACCATTGCCGAATTACTGAGTGGAATCCGGGATAACATTGCCGATATAGTTGAATTACAACCATTCAACTCTTTAGATGAGCTAATTAATTTTATATTAAGAGTGGAGAGGCAGAAGAGAAGAAGGCATCAGAGGTCGAGTAAGTGACCTCGACCAGGCAGCCCTGAGCCTAAGAGGTATGCTGAGAGAAGGCAAGAAAAGAAGATAGAGAAAGGAGAGTCTAGTCGACCTATCCATGCCGAGAAAATGATTGCCAAGAAAGAGAAGGCACTTGGCAACAAGGCTCGAGAAGTGAAGTGCTTCAAGTGCTTAGGCTATGGACACATTTCATCCCAATGTCTAAATAAAAGGGTCATGGTCTTGAAGGGCAAAGGGCCCAAGGCTCAAATCAAGAGTCAGAGTGACAAGAGCTCGGATGACCAGTTGATAGAAGAAGATATCTATCCCGAGGACTTGGATAAACTCCTAGCTACCACTACAAGAGCTGACCTAAGGGCAGATCCTGGACAAAGGGAAAATTTATTTCACATACAACGCCTAGTGAATAAGAATACCTGTTCCTTGGTTATCAATGGAGGTAGTTATACCAACATCATTTCTACCAAGTTAGTAGAAAAGATGAAATTGCCAACCTACCCGTATCCCCAACCTTATGGATTAAAATGTTTTAATGATAAGGGTATGGTTCATGTGCATAAAAGAGCATGGATCGCATTCAAGGTAAGGCAATATCAGGATGAGATTGACTTAGACATGGTGCCTATGAATGTTACGATCTACTTCTTTGCTAACCATGGGAGTTTGATTGGAAGGTGATCCATGACGGATTCCTCAACACTTATATTGTTCGAAAGGATAGGAAGAGTTATCTCTTAACCCCGATGAGCATTGAGGAAATCTAGAGACACTCGACCCCTATGGTAAAGTGAAAAGGGAGAAGGAGCTTATTTGGCATCCTGGCCCATTCTCAACACTTAACATCGAAGATGACTTCCTTTCAAACCTGCAGTAATGATAGGAATCAACCTCTGACCATATCCAAGCCAAGGCTTATCAATTATTCCGAGGTTGAGCTGCAACCAAAAGGATGAGAGGAAGGAAAATAAACACTCGGCATCAATTTTGTCATCAGTTGAGATGCTGAGAAACTGCAAGGTCAAGTACTCGAGGCTAAAGAACCACTCGGCACAGCACTGAAAGACTTGTGCCAACTAACTTTAGAGCTCAGCAATTATAGGCTAACCTTTCTGATGTCTCGGCCAAACCACGTGAGACTTCAGGGACTTTTTCCCGAACCTGCATATCCAACTGCCAACCTTGTCTAGTTCTGATACTACACCTCCCAAAACATGTCGAGTGACTATACGCCAACTTCCCTTATAAAACGTACAATTTTGTATTCTTGTACATGTTTTTCTTCATTTTATTTATAGGCTCGATTTTTTAGAGTTTAAGGCCTTATATATTATTTATAATTTTACCACTAGGGTTTAGGACTTACTATAAATAACAAGATTTGTACTTAAAGATAGTGACATACAGATAAGGAAGATATTCCCCCACATATAGAGAGTGAAACTTTGCTCTTTTTAGCAAAGTAGTACTTGAGCTAGTAGAGCTTGCGTTTGCCGAATTATGGAGTATCGATTACTCTCTTTAATCTCTCCCGTGTTCTTATCAATCTTATACTTAGGATTGTGGTGAAGCCCTTTATTTAAACCTGTTAGTGAGTTATATCTAACCTTCATTTAAATCCCGAGTGACATTTAGTGTTCGTGACTTGCATCAAACTTTATTTCAAGCTCAAACCCCTAATTGTGTTTATGTCTTAGTGAGTCATAATCCATTTACATTCACCACAAAAAAACTTCCTGTTCTCCGTACTCATTTTTCTTTTGGGATCTCGAATACCCATTCTGAGTTCTAGGCTCACTGCTGTTTCTTTGATCCTTATTATCTTGAATACCCATTCTAGGTTCCTGACCCACTACTATTTCTTTGATCCTTATCAACTTGAGTATAAGGGGGCAATCCAAAGTGTGGTTTTCTATTAGGTGAATCATAAGGTATATAAGAGATGAGATTTAGAGTAAATTAAGCACTAATCACTATTAGTATGCTTATGGTTAAGCGTAGTACCTAAGTTTGATGTGTACTTAAACTCATAAAACTTGATATGCTATGAAGGTATCATAGGCAAGAATGTTTTTGTATATATGTGACTATTGAAGGTGTAACTCTAAGTTGAGTTGATGATTGTGATGTGATGAAATAGACCTAAAGGTCTTATAACTGGCTTAGTTAAGCTAGTTGTGATTATCAATTTCATAGTATATAGTTTACTTAAGTCTTTTGCTACCCTCTTGGCTATCTTTAGTAATGTTTAGACTCTTTTATGACTTTATAGGTTATTAAGGCCCCCAAAACTTGGAACGCTATAGTCTACCATGTGTCCCTAGCCTTTACTAATACGTTAGGTACTTAGAAACCTATGAACTATCCAAGATCTACAGTGTAATAACATAAAATCTACCAACTTACAATTTAATAACTTTGAATCCGAAATAAGAGTAGGCTATCAACCACTCAATCTCCACAAATTCCACACCATATCATAACTTAAATCTAATGTAAAGAAAGAATTTGAAATAAATGCACCAACCTAATAAACTAGAGTCTCCTAGCTCTCACAGAAGTCAACCTACTAGGTATCAACAACAAGAGTCATAAGCGACTCCATAACAATAAAACTCCATAATTATTCAAATACATAAAAAATAAACATAAGTGTACTGAGTTCACACCTATAACTAATCTACGAAGTCCCTATGCCATCATCATAGTAATAATGGTCTCCTCTTCATCACATTACAAATAATCACAATTGGAGTCCTTAACATAAACCCCATCACATAACTCATAATCTGAACCTGTGGCTAAAAAATAGTAATCTTTATAGAGTGAGCCAATAGCCAGTACAAGATACCACATACATGCACATAAATATACATGTAATAAGACATGCATACACACACATGTATCATTATAAATATAACAAATAATCGATTTTAAATCTTTTAATTAAGTCTACAAACAACACAGTCTTAGTATTATGAGACTTAGGGTTACTTATGACCTTTATACATACAATATATAAATGCTACATAAGTATTGGTGTTAAGTCCTCCCTAATTGCCTAAGTGCTAAAAACTATCTTAGATCTACTTGGATCATTTTAATACGAAACTCTACTGGGGATAATATCGCATAAAGATCACCAAGTACCTTACTAACACCACTAGACCTAATCAGTAGGTGGTCGAAACCAAGTAGAAGCAGCAAATAGTTAAGTCCAAGTTTCATTTAAATCTGGTTAATGTACACTAATCTAGTATACACAATCAATAAACATGTATCCTATACTTGGAGCTATTATCTCAAAAGATCCGACACCATGTGTCCTCTAGTACTTGTTGAAAACATAATTGCTAACTTAAAATTTAATAAATTTTGTAACTTAATACTTCTTTCTCTTAAACTCTACCATCTACTTCATACTTTGAGTTTCCAAACTACACTCCATTGATCTTTCTAATATCCCCCTAATATAAACATACACATGGCATACACATTGATAACACCTACACATACTCATCTTCACGCCGATTGCACACATATACACACATTCACGTTGACAACACACACATACACACTTAACCTTGTGCCATACCTGACATACACATAAATACATACTTCATACACACATCGCCTAATACTAATACACCATGTCTACTATATGCCATTTACACACACCGCACACTGTTGCATGATTACAACCACACACACAATCACCCACACTATACGGCATACAGAAATTCTACAATATACATACAACCATTGAAAACCGAAATGACAAGTACTTGTAAAAATAGTGTAAAGGCTCGACTTACTCTTGGTGTCTTAATGCACTAACACTAACACTCCTACTAATGATTCTTATGCTACTTCCACTAGTGATTCTTGTGCCACTCCTTTGAAAAGGTACGATTTTCTTGAGTTGCCTTTGTCTAGATAAGAAAAAAACAAATTTCTTCGGAGAACAAGTGGTTACTTACGTAGTTTCGAATTTCCTTTGCAAAAAGCTACTTTTTGCTTTAATTTCTACCTCCTAACTCCTTAAATCCATACCTATAAGCGTTATTGAGAGTTCTCCTTTTAAGTTTTTTGATAGGGCACGTAATGAGAACTATATGGAATGGTGGGGGAAGAAAATAACATAGGGGAGAGATATGAGTTTAAATATTTTCCTTGGACAAGTTTTCCCTTAGTATTTAAAGCCCATTTACATGCCATATCAATGTTTGGATCTTTTTCTATTATAACAATATCCCTGCTATCTCTAGCAAATTATAAGTTATACTATGTTTTTGAGCCTTTATTATATTATGACATTCCTTCCATTATTTTATATTTCTAAAATTTTATTATTATTATTGTATAAACTCTTTTTTTTTTTTTCTAAGTTTGGGTTTTACAACTATCTATCAGTTATGTTTAGAGTCTTTCCACGACTCTCTTAGCTATGTTTTAAATCTTCTGTAACTCTCTCATGGGTTTTCAAGATTAGTAAAGCTTTAAGAATTAAACTTAAAAAATAGGAAATCTAATTGAGAAGACAAACTTGTATACATTGAGGTTTATGATTAAAAATGGTATTATATGTGAAACCTTGAACCTTATGTTTGAATGACCGACTTAAGTTTGTAATTAGCCTTCTTCTTATTTTAGAGATAACATATTGATCCTCCTTCAAATACCATGATTTTGAAAAGTATAGGGTATTTAGACACTTAAAAGGCAAGGCGTTACCTCAAGAATTTGATAAAAAACTAATGACATTTGATTCTTCAGAAAATGGCTTGGTTTGTGAACCATTTTGACTAATTCTGATTTCATAATAAAAATTCTTAATTCTAGGATGCTAAGTCTTGAAAATTTCTAGTTAATATTTTAGTATATTCATATCTAGAAAATAAGTCCTACTATCTAGTTATGCTGTAAATTGGTTTCTGAAGCACAATTGAGCGTTCGATGGCAAATAAAGAAATTGAAGTAGCATACACTTTATCATATATCATCATGTAGATTTAGCAATTTGTAGGGTAATTTGCACATAATGGTGATGGGAAATTTTTAAGTAAAAAAATTTGGATTTGTATTAATTATGATAAATAGGCTACTCATTTGACTTCCAAGGTGAATTTGCATAATAATTGCATTTTCTTTGTTTTCCTCAAAGGTTTTTAATATTTTCTACATTCAGATTCTAATTTATATTACGTGAAGTTTTAATTTACAGAGAGTGGAAAAAATTTGTAATATAAGTATGGCTTTTGATTTCAGGAGAATGGTGAAAAGATTGATTATCATTCCATAATGAATTCATTTTTAAAGCATAAGCATTTTTTATGAGCTTCATCATTTTTAAGCAACATAAAATGAAAGAAAAAATAATCAAATTGAAGTTTCTAATGGAACTTTTTTTTTAATAGAAAGGATAATATAATATTATTTATACTTACTGTTATATTAAGAGAATATGGATTATTGACTCCATATGTTGCAATATATAGTTTAAAATGTAGTTATTCTTGGTAATTGCTATAGACCTCATATTTAAATTGTTTTATTGAAAGGGAAAAAAAAATAAAAAAGACTATGGTTTCTCACTCTCAATCTCTCTATTTATACACCAATTTTGAATTTCATCAATAAAAAATTTATTTTTTTCTCGTGAAATAAAACTACCACAAGTTCTTTTTTCCTTAAAGGTCCAATTGCTACCACCACCGAATCATCCGCACATAAAATAAAATAAATAAATATATAGAAAATTTGCACTTCTTGTGTTAAGTATTATTATCCGATGAATACTCCCATTAGTAGAAATGCAATCCTACAAATTTTCAATAAATTTGACTTCCTAGTTTTCTTTTTCCAATACCCGCTCCCTTTTGTAATTCTTTGTTTAGTATTAATGATATATTAATTCAAATTATAGACATTGCGACTTTAATTGATTTTTCTAGTTTATGCTTTTGTATTGCTTTCATCATTAATTAAATCTTAAGTTTTTGTCCTAAACTTTTGCAAGTTAATGATTCCAATAGCTATAAACCATTCTGAAGAAAAATAAGAACATTTTTTTTTTTTTTTAACGAATCATTCTCTTTCAATTGTAAATAATTCTTACTTTCTCTCATAGGTTATTATATCAAATATCATTATATCTTTTCTCTTATTCTTTCCATACTTAAGGTATTGCAGTTTACCATGAAAGAATTGCAATTTCTTTTTTTTTTTTTTTTTTGAGTGATTGTTAGAAGTTTTTACCTTTACATTTTCTACCCTATTATCCTTTACGTTTTTCTATATCATTATTACATTTATGTAAACTTCGCCATTAATTAATGTTAACAATCATCAACATGATTTTTTATAATTAACACCTATAAAACTCGATAATTGTTATAGTTCCTATTATCATAAAATGTATGTCTCATTCTCATATAAATGCAATATCGATACTCTCCTCTTCATATTTAGTTGTCATAATCCTCTTATTGTTTACTTAACCATCCTTTATTAGTTTTTCTTTTTTTTTTTTTGAATAGGTATAAATTTTTTTTATCTTGGTGAACTAAAACTTCATTAAAAACATCATAGTCAAAACATAACACTTCATCTTAGTTGTTCATCACGAGAAACATCTTCCCCCATGCTATTAAAAGGGAAACTAACATCACAATAAAAGTCTTTAACAACAAAATCAAAAAGAAAAAATTGGGTCATAATGCATAAAAAAGGAGTTTTTGAGTTGATGCGAGTCCCTCTTTAGCAAGCTTATCTACAACTTGGTTTGATTCACGGCTTACTCTGCAAAAAGAAATATCAGGGAAAGAACTAATACGCTATAAGCAATTCTGGAGGGAGGGGTGACTTGCTAAACAGTAGGATTGCTAATCCATTCTAGAGCTTGTTGGGAGTCGACTTCTATAATTATCTTCTCACGGTTTAGTCTTGGAGCCAGCATTAGTCCTTGAGTAATGGCCTAAAGTTCAGCTTGGAGTAGAGAATCTGCAATAATTTGCTTATAAATTCCTTCCATGATTTGACCTTCTTCGTTCCTGCGAACTGCTCCAATTCCCGCCTTCTTATCATTTTCTCCTTTTGCACTATTATAGTTAACCTTTATCCATCCTTCTTTCGATTTCTCCCAAGTCTTCTCTATGGTCTATCTACCCTTTTTGAGCACGCAGCCCTATGTCTTGTCCACCATTCATTTGCTGCTAGTCGTATTTTCGTAACACAATTTTTATCCCTTACCTCTGGTCTAAAGAATCTTTTGTTCCTTTCCATCTAGATATATTTTAAGGCTAGAAGCACTTTGACTGCTGTAGGAGTATTCTGCTGCTTCCATAAATTCTTTTCCGTCTACATGATTTCCTCAACTAGTCACTACATTCAGTGAGAGATAACTCTCTGTTTGGAGTGTTCAGTCCGATGAGGTGCTAGAGCTCTCTGGTCCATTCACAATTGATGAATATGTGTGGCACTGATTCTTCTTCTTTTCTGCATAAGGGACATTCGCAACCCACATGAATGTTCCCCTTTTGTAAATTATCCTTTGTTGCCAGTCCATTATGGAGAATACGCCATAAAAGGAACTGGTTTCTTGGTGCTGTAAGGGTTTTCCAAACACACTCCCAGTTTTCGTCATTTGGCATTTCCTCATCTCGGCGAAGTATAGAGTAGACTGAATTTGTCGCTATCTCCTTGTTTATTTTGTAAGGCCAACTCAGAACATCCTCCAACTTTTCTTTCTCCTGTAACATTACCTCACTCAAATTGTTGTGTTTCATTTGGTCAATCCGGTGCCTAATCATTTCTTCCTTCCTTCTTGAAATGTTATGCCAAACCTGCTGCATGGTCAACACATGATCAAACTTATTTAGAGGGCCATATAGCCAACATGTTATCCTTCCATTTTTTAACCAGTTCCTATCTAAAAGGGTGTGTTTTGGCAAGTTTTAAGATTTATCTTGGCTTTAGATTCTATCCAATCCGTTGCTTGTTTCAATTCCTTGAAGAATGGGGATCCACCACTTTTTCTTCTTCCTTCAAGTTGGAGTTTATATTTACTTTTGATCAGATTCGCACACAACGAGTCTTTCCTCTTAACTTTGTTTCACAAAATTGGCCTTATTCCTCTTTTTAATGTCAAACATCCTTAGACCTCCTTTCTCCTTGGGATTCTTTATTTTCTGCCATCCTACCCAGTGGACTTTGCCTTTCTCTGCGAAGATCCCAAAAAATAAAAATTAGGGTAGACTGTCCGTAGCTAATTTGCAAGACTTGAAGATATAGGGATAGCTTGGGAGTAATAATTCGTTATGCTTTCAAGCACAGATGAAATCCATAGCTTTCAACCAACCATATTGAGAAGATTAGCTTTCCACCCCACTAACTTCTATCTCATTTTTTCCAAAATAAAGTTCAAATCCTTTCCTCCAATCACCTGCCTTCTTTAATGGGAATTCCCAAATATTTACCTATGTTGAAATCTTGTTTGAGCCCCAAAAGATCAATGAGGTGTTCCTTCGTCTCTTTGCTAGTATTTTCTTCAGAACAAAATACTAGACTTATCATAATTTATTCATTGTCCCGATAAACTATTGAATCCATTCGTAACCTTCTTCATAATATCGACATTATCTTCTATCGCTTCACCCGTCAAAAGGAGGTCATCTGCAAAAAACAGGTGGGAGAAGCACATATTGGTTCCTCGAAGCTTAATTGGCTTCCAGGCGCCTTCCTCAACTAGAACATGTATAATCCTACTTAATAGCTACACATAAAGAATAAAAATGTAAGGGGAAAGAGGGTGACCTTGTCTCAATCCTCGATTAGGAGAGAATTCGTCTGCCATTGTATCATTAAGTATTATTTGATACTCAACAGTTGACATACAAGATCCAATAAGCTGAATCCATGTGTCCGAAAAATTGAGGCTGTGTAGGACCATTCGCACAAAGTCTCACTCCATTCTATTATAAGCTTTCTCGAGATCAAGTTTCATTACCATCCAAGCTGTCCTTCCAGATCTTTTATTTAACAAGTGCGAATTTCTTGAAATATAATAATTTATCTCTTGAGGCTCTGCCCGGGATAAAGCGAGCCTATTCCCGGCTGATAATGTCACTTAATAAGGGTTGAAGTCTATTAGTCCAATCATTTTGTAGGGAATAACAACCGTCCCCTCATAAGGTTTTATGAACCCCCATTCCAATTATTATGGGCTCTTCGGACAAAATGCCTATGTCTGTAGTAAGGAGATCTTCAAAGAAACATTTAAACAGCTTTTGAATCCCCGCTTCCTTGGTCACTCAGTTACCTATGGAGTCAAATAGACCACAGATATGGGATTTGGATCTTCTGGCAATGACACTCGCGTGAAAAAAGCAAGTATTACATTCTCCATATATAATCCATTTAGAGCGAGCTTTCACAGCCCACAGGAGTTCTTCCTGCCGTAATAACCGTTCAAGTTACATGTGAAGATCATGCTCTCTGTTAATGAGTTCCTACGTGGGGTTTGCATACAGGATTTTCTTTAAGCCAAGCAGGTTTTCCTTAACTTCCCTTATCCATGGAGGAACATATCCAAATACTTCCTTATTTTACTATCTTACATCTGTAATGAACTTCTGTAGGTCATCAAGGTAACGAAAGTGAGTGCTATTCCATGTCAACCCTACCCACTTTTTAAAATCGGGGTGTTCAAGCCACGTCGCTTGAAAACGAGAATTTCCTTCCCCTCGAATTTTTGGGAGAATATCGAGCAGAATAGGCAAATGGTTTGACTGGTTGAACAAAAGAGGGAAGATTTTAGTTTCAATCCACATTATTTTGTCTCTTTTATTTATTGTTATTTTGTGCTTTTTATTAATTGAGGTTTTGAGATAATTGAAACTTCAAAGATAGTTGTTTCTAAAAAGGGAATATAGGTTCTATGGATTCCAAACCTAAGTATTGAGAGCGTTAGAATATTAAAGTTTTACTATGATACGAAAAATTCACATAACGGGTATAATCGTTGAAAGTTGTAATGTAATTTGCATATACAAGTTACTGCTAAAAGTATCAAAATGAATAGAAGTATTGACAAAAATAACAAAGCGAGAATCGCTATATGATTTTTTATTACCTAAATGTATACGTATATTATATACATATATATACATACATACTACCTTAGTTAATTTGTACGACCTAAATTAATTGTTTATAAGTTTAATTAAAATCGATAGTTTTGAAAATACTCATCCCAATAAAATAGGAGTTCAAAATATCAAAATTAACTAGAGAGTAACGTATTGCACCTTACTTCAGGAGAATATACTATATATCGTTCTGATTAACTGACACAAGATAATTAATCCAGTACGATCAAATACAATCGATAATTACCACTTACAAAAAATGGAGTTGAAAGCTTAAATATTCAATCAATAATTTATAGCTTTATCACAAGTTCATTTCATTTCTCATATATATATATATATATATATATATACATATATACACACACATCGTGTTCTGTCTTGATTGACTTATATGAAATGAAACATACATAGTATGAGTTGCATAAAAAGGGTTACCAGTCCTACCAGGTACCTTATTAATTTTAATAAATATTTTATTTAAAAGATATAAAAGCTTGTATAGTTACGAGTTAACATGAAACTTTTTAATATGCGCATATCTATATTATTTACACTATTTCTCGAAGCAATATGTATAAGATAATAAATACGATCGGTATATATTCTAATTGATAGAGTAAATAAATTAAAACTCTCCACGATGTAAAATGTATGACAAAGAATATTTAAGTAATTAGAGTTTCTAGAAAATCTTCTCTAAATAAAAAATAATAAAAAACTAGGAAGTTTACGCCCCAAACCCCATTATAAGCCAAAAAATCCTTTCATCTTTATTCAAATTTAAAATTTTTACTTATTTCTTATAATATTACCCCCAAATCCCCATAACTCCCTTCATCCAATTAAAATTTATGCATGAAAACTAAGAGTGTAATTAAGTTTGAGTTGAACCGATAGAATAATAAACTTGAGCTCAACTTAAAAATATATATGGCAAAATCAACTTCACTTAATTAGCTTGATTGAGCTTGAAAATTTGATAAATTTTTCCTACTCAATATCAAATTCTCTTATATATGAATAAATTAAAAATATATTAAAATTATACTAAGTTTAATTAAGCTTATGAGCCTAATAAACTCAGCATTTTAAAACTTAAACTCAATTCAATTCAATTACTACTAAAATAACTTAAGCTCGAATTCAAGCTCGATTCGATTATTAACGAATTGAATTCAAATAAAACTTGATCCGAGCTGAAATAGCTTGCAAAGCAACTTGATTCATTTACACCCCTGATAACAACGTTCATTCCCCCATACATGGAACTCTATTGTGCTGCTACTTAAACATCTCTCATTTTCCTAAGCCACTCACTAGAGCCCTTTAACTCCTCATTTCGTTTTCCCTCCCATTCGTATCCTTCCTATTTCTTTTTCTTTTCTTCTTCATTCCAATGTCCTACACTATAAGTTCGTCTTGGAGAAAAGATTTTCCCTAACCTTGGTCAAACATGACATTTAAGAAAACAAAGTCCAGTTCCATCGATTGCAAGGTCGGTTCATCTCGACTTCCTTTACCAACAAGCATTATGCATGCTATTATTGAAAACTTACTTTAACTTCTGTCTTTGATATTTATTTTCATGATTTTTCTTTTTAAAACCCTAACATATATTAGAAGGGCCTATTAGTAATTCACTGTGTGAGAAAAAAAGTAGATAGACTATTGATCCAGTTCCATCAATTGCAAGGTCGGTTCATCTCGACTTCTTTTACCAATTTCTATAAGGATATTTTACAATCGGATAGCGTATATGACGATGGATTATTATGAAAAACCCAAATTTTTACATCCATGTATCCTGCACCCTTTCTATAATCTAACAATATGATCTCTGTGTGTAAGTATGAGTTTCACTTTAACTCATATTCTAAATTATATGTCAGTTAGATGATAAAAAGAGTAAACGTACAATTTACATTACACTACGTTTGGTAAACTTAAGAAAAGCGGAAATCAATGGAAATAAGGAAAAGGGGAAAAAAAAAAAAAAAGAAGGAGATTAAAGGAAAGGAAATGAGAAAAAATATGGTATTTATTTTTTGTTTGAATTTTTAAGATGGAAATGCAAAGAAATATTTCCTTTCCATGTTAGTGATGAATGAAAATATCCATAGTATTATATATTAAATTTAACTTTTCTTTTAGAGGCATTTTTGTAATTTTATTTAATTTCCATCTATTTTCATCATTTTCTCCCTAAAAATAGAGAGAAAGCAATTGGTTTTAAAAGTGGAAATATTTCCACTGATTTCTCTCCAATTCTATCCATTTCCATCCATATTTTTAATACATAAATACAATGTTTCTACTTATTTCCTTTAATTTCAGTAGATTTCTACCATCCTAAATACAGTGTTAATTTAGAGTCGAGCTTGTTATGATGTTTACGATTATGAAAATAATGCTGGATTCACTATAGTTTCTTATTTCAGGATTCGATGTTGGAATGTCTCTGCACCCTTACCCACACCCCTATAAAACCCCACCCCGCGTACCGATTTTAGAAGTTAAAATGCCCATCTCTAACTTCTGATAGCGCTAGTAAACCCAAATGAACTATTTCCTATGCGATTGAGTTTAATTTCTTGGAAATTAAAATATGGACAGATCGGAAAGGGTATTCTCATAATCCGTATTGTGCCTGTAAATGGAACAAAAATAAGATTCATAAATGATTAAGAATTTTACTCATGACCATAATAAATTACATAAATCTATTTGCAATCTATTATTATATATGCTATTCGTTTGTCGATGGAACTTGAACATTATTTTAGAAATTTATATAAGCCACACCCTCTCATGTTGTTTTTACATAATTTTATTTATTGAATATGAAATATTCTTGTATTTAATGTCATACCCCAGAAGATAAACTTAATGTAATAGACCCACCGTATGCATCATAGAGTAGTGGCTAATTCCCCTATTATCCAAAAAGGGTCTAATAATGCACATAAGACTTTGCTTTCACATGAACTATTCAATGGAGTTTGATTACTATGGTGTAGCGGACTTGTACTAATAATGATGTGTATCGTGTTTATGTAGGACGTAGTATCCTACCCAGGGTATCATAGACTCGATAAAAATTATACCAAACAATACTATCACCATTCAATACATAATTTCCTATCACTACATCTTTAACCTACTAGCATGAGTGTTAATGTTCATTTCACGTGTTAAAACCTACCAATCATAACTTGGTTTAAATCACTATGCTTATCCATTCATCATGTATACATATTCTTAATTCTCTTCATATGAGGAAATCTTTAATGGAGCAACACTTCAAACTTGTCTCCACCTATATTTTCATTAACATCAATCTAACATGGTACTTAGGATCTTTATATTTATATAATGCTTTGTACAAACCAAAACACTCTTAAATTCAATATCATGAACCAAGTTAGATATAATAAGTTATATAAATATATATAGGTTAGTTTTTGCAAATAAAAGAGTAAGGATCCTCTTAGTCTTGCCTCTTGGACTCCCTTTTCCCTCAAAAGCCTTACTTACCTAAGATAAGGTTGACGTAAGTCATAGGAAGCTAGTGCTTGTACATCATAAGGAAATTTATGGGGATGGGAGCAAAATCAACAATTTAGTAAGATAAACTCTCATATTGCACAGTATATCAAGTCAAGTAAGTTATCAATCCATATGCTATGTAACACTCATCCATATGCAATGCACATTATCAAAAGATCATCTGGATATCTTGCAAGGGTCAGATTTATGACATTCGAAGCCACAAGGTTAAGAGACTATTCTTACACATCAACTTCAAATTATGAACTTGTAAATTCATTAGCAAGTCATCGTAGTTGTTCAATATTCACTTAATACTCCAAAGCTAGCTAGATAGGTCATTTCTATGCTCCGATTAGAGGGCAGTATCTCCCCATGCAATGGTAGTTGCCAAAGGTTGGAGCAAGGTAACATATGGAGAATTATCTCCATATGGCCTTCCAATTGGGCTACATTGTGTCAACAGCCTTCAAGAAGAGATGTAGGGGATCCAATCTATGTCTAGCTTAGTTTAACTTAGTTAGTCCTTAATTAGTTTGATTTACATGGTGACCAACCAGTTACAAATAGTAGATAATGAACAATTACTAAGTAAAGCATCACAATCAAACCATTTCCATATGGTCTAATGTGAGCAAATGAACACATCAATCAACCACAAGCATATAATCCCTTACTAACTCAATATACATTCCATTTATAAGCCAATAAACAATTAGTCTTGATAATCACAAACAAGTGTGACAATTATGAAGTATCACTCATTTAGACATCTTGACTAGTTAATCAAAGTAATCATCAAGCAAGTAGTTTTTCTGCTTAATATTCACCTATCATATGATGTTAAGAAGTTAGTACAAGTGCTTTTGAAATTAGATTATAGCCTAAAAGAATGCCTTTAAAGTCCTCCATTTAATTTCAATTTTGTGTAAATAAGTCATTTCGTGCATCTTAGCTTGTTTTAACCTTATATTGGTCATTTCTTATTAGAATTTTGCAAATAAATAATTGTTACAAAGTTTAGTGTAGTTTTAAGCTTTATAGGCCACACACATTTCTTAAGTTAAGGGAAGATGCAGTAAAATAGAACATAACAGAGCATTACAATATGTATGGTTAGGGATGTTTTAGTTCGATTCCCTTCTTGCTACTTACTCTTTATTATATCTCAAGGCTTAACTAGATGAAAGTTAACGTCCAAACATTTAAAACCATATTGAAACAACCATCTATTCCTTAAGTGGGTTGCATTGGTAACAAGTAGTGTAATTAAGTAGCAACATATTTAATCTATTACTACTTATGTTAATTGGTCATTACCTTATTTGCCGTCTTTAATTCTCAAACTCATTTAGATATTGAAATAGTGTTATATTTCTTCCTTTATAAATGTACAAGTGAGGTTTCCATTACTTCCATAGTCTTGGTTACCAAATGCAAATCTTAGAGTTGCACTTAATTTATTGTCTAGTTTATCTTTCGATTTCCATATTTTCGTCGATTACTTCTTATCCTAGGTGGCAATAGAATTGTTGAGGTTGTGGTACTTAAGTATGCACTCCAACAGGTGCTTCTTATCTATCTAATCTTTGCATAGTCAAAGCCTATTGTTAGGTCACAGCTTACGTTATGTCCCAAAATTGGTTTAGCCTTTGCTTTGTGTTAAGATGGGCTACTCCTCTATATTGTGTCATTGACTCTTGTCTAGTTGTTATTAGGCTATGGTCTACACCATGTCCTAAAGTTGGTTTAGCCGTTGCTTTGTATTTGGATGAGTTACTCCTCCTTATTGTGCCATAAGCTCTTGTCTAGCTAGTGAGAGATTTTCTTAGGCTTTTTCTCAACGTAATCATCCTTACCTACCTCATCTATAAAGTCAGACATGGTTACTAAACTCTTTCGCATATATAACATAAATGCTTTTATGGACATATCATCACAAATTTTTCTAAAAGATGCTTTTATTCAATACACGTAGTAAAGCACAAACATAACATTTCATTCATATATGACTATTATACTATGAGTCAAAATGGATCATTTATGACCAAAATTTGCTTCAATCCTATCATCAAGGCTATATTCACAACAAAAAGTTTTCTAAAAGCCCCATTCTACCCTTAGAATATGACTTACACATTGTATAGAAAAAAAAAAGATTCATAAATATATCATATCAAAGACACACATACAAAATAAAAGGGAACATCAAAAAGTCTTTTAAAGAAATGAAACATAGTTCTAAGTAGCCAAACGTCTAGTAGGTTAAGTTGTCCTTCCCCAAGTACTTCTCATGATACTATTAGGGAAATCCTTCAAACATACAAACAATTAGTACAGGTGGAGATGGTGATGATGATGGCAAATGACCTAGGCTGGTTAGTCCAATAATAGTATTAGAATTAACACTTAAATCACTTTTATGTTTCTCATCATTCTCTCCTTTTGGTTGCATAAACTTGATGCCCGCATTCAAACCCCATATTGAAAAAATTGGTGGGGTTGAAGCGACACAATCCATGGTACATATGGCAATGCATAATTACTCCAATGTTTATATACTAGCTAAAGTTTTTTTATTCAATCTCCTTACATAAAATAAGCACTATCAAGCATAAGAATGGGTACTTCATGTCTTACCAAGAATATAGTATTTTACCTTTCCTCTAGTTGGTTAATAGCCAAATATAAATTTTTTAACATTGGATAACCACATAGGAAGAAACTCCACCTCCGACTCTAAACTCTACTTCCTCCAAAATTAATCTCCAATATCATTTTAATCCAATTCTTTGGCATTACAATACTTTATCAATGGATCACAATATGTCAGTTCAATTCTACAATTATGTGTTTGTAGCCAAAGGTGAGGAATGTTAGATTACTTTTGCAATAAGACCTAGGAGACACTTCAGTCTTATTGTTACCCCTTAAGGATGTCATGTGAAGATCTAGTAAGACTTAGCATTCTAAGATCCATTAATTAAGTATTGTGATGCTAGAGAATTGGATTGATGGTATACTAGAGTGCAATTTTAGAAGAGGTAGAGTGCCTTCTTATGAGGCTATGCAGATGTTAGAAAGTTTATCTTTGGATTTAAATCAATAGGAGGAAAGGCAAATACTAGATTCATGGTGAGACAAAATTATTCATTCTTATGCTTAATAGTGCTTATTTTTCTAAAGTAGATAAAGTAAGAAACTTTTGGCTAGTAAACAAACATTGGAACAATTATTGATTGCCAAATGCACTATCGATAACTTCTCTACTATCTCCACTAATCTTACCACCATAAGGGTATGAATGCGAGCATTAGTTTTAGGTTATAGGAATAATAAGAGCATAGGAAACATGATAGTAATTCAAGTTCTCGCTATAACACTACTATAAGACAGATTAGCTTAGGTAATTCACCATCATCATCATCACCTCCACTTACACCAACTGTTAGTGAATTTGGAGAATTTTCCTAAAGGTGATATGAAGGGTACTCAATACTGGACAACTTAACTTGTTGGTTGTATGACTACTTACAACCATGTTTCATTTCTTTAAAGGACTTTGTAATGTTGCCTTTTAGTTTGTGTGTGTATTTGATATGATATATTATGAACCCATTTCTTTTTATGTACAATGCATAAGTCATGTTCTAAGTACTGAATATGTTGATCTCCATGCAAATTTAGTCATAGGTGATCCATTTTGATTTGTAATATAGCAATCATATATGAATGAAATGTAATATTTGTGCCTTATTATGGATAATAGATGAAAGCAGCTTTTAGAAAGATTTGTGATGATCTATCTATGAAATTATTTATGTTATGTATGCGAAAGGGTATAGTAACCATCTACAATGGTTATAGATAAGGTAGAAGATGAAGACCTAATCGAGAATAGGTATGCTATAATCCATCACTAGCTAGTCGGTGGTACAACAAGGAGGAGTAACTTAGCTCAACACAAAGCAAAGGCTAAACCAACTATGGGACATGATGTATGTTGCAGCCAAACAACAAACTTTGATTATGTAGAGATTTGATAGATAAGAAACACCTGCTGGAAGACTTACTTAAGTACCACCACCTTAACAAGTTCCATCGCCTCTTAGACCTCTAATTTAAGAACTACTACTTGCATCAGCATTATTCCCGCCTGCTCTATTGCCATTACAACCCCAAACAAAACCTTGTAGTGCTTCTTATCTAAAAGTCGAGATAAGGAGCTTATTGCCAAAATTCTTGAGATTGAACCGCTTCTTCAATGGTACTTTCAAGAAGCCAAAAGATGTAGAAAATTGGATAACCTAAGTGGAAAGATCATATAAAGTTTTTGAAGTACTGCCACATCTAGAGATTGGGTAGTCAAGACTTAAGGCTAGAAGTTGGTGGTAAAGCCAGAAGAGAAGATTACCCTAACCTATTCTATGGAGGACCTTCGAAGAGGAATTTACAAAACATCACTTTCCAAGTAGTCTTAGAGAAAAATTGAACACAAGTTTAGTTGCTCTCACATAAAGTAGAAGGAGCATAGATTGGTATGGACATGAGTTCGGTAGATTATCTAGTTTGCTCTTGAAAGATATGAAAATAGCAACAAATTTAAGATGCAAATGTTCATCAATGGATTAGATCCTAAGATACATCAATATTGACTACTGACTTTAACCAACTTATCCACGTAACATAAGTAGGAAAAGCTCGAGTTCTCAAAGGGAAAGGAAGTGGGATCAAGAGTAACTGAAGCATAAAGGCAAGTTATTCAAAAAGAGACACTTGGAAAGAGTTAGGCCTAGCAACAAGGGAAAGAAAATGTAGTCAATAGACCATTTACACAATCTTTTACTTTAGGGGCCATGACATGTTGGAAATGTAAAGGAAAGCACACCCTAGAGAATGTCCTCAATTGAGGGGCTAAAACTCTAGAGGATTTAGAGTTAATGGCTTTCAACATCAATGAAGCATTGGATGAAGGATTAGTTATAGGTATGCCTACGATGTTTATCTTCAAATCCCTTACTCCATGTACACTTATAATAATCTTAATAGATAACATAAATAAAATACATAGCAAAGCTAAGCATAAAATAAGAGCAAAAAGGGATAAAACATAATATATATATATATATATGTATGTATGTATGTGTGTGTGTTAATAAAGAGGCTTAATGGACTTGGATTAGATAGAAACTGTAAGGATAGCTAAATACCTAGCTTATACCTTATTTGATATAAGAGCTATCTACCCCTTCATTATTGTAGTATTAGTTAAAAATTGCCAATGCAACAAATGAAGGTGATATGTTGAATAGCACACCTACAGGCCTATAGTGATTTCAAATGAAGTAGTGATTAAGTGTCTAATATCAATAGTTTACGGAATAACTAAAACCAATGTGAGCATAATGAATACAAAGAAATATGACATCATACTAGGATATGAAATGGATGACTAAAGTTCGAGCAAAAATAGATTATAGAACAAAGATTATCACTTGCATTACCCCTAATTGAAAAGAAGTAACATTTAAGAGAAGCATAACAATGGGGAAAGACCTTGAGTTGATGTTGACAAAGGTGTAAGAAGAAAATGAATGTCAAAATTGAAGTTACTTCCTTATATATGCAATGGAAGGAGAGACAAAGTCAAAGAATTTGAATGAGGTCTTAGCAGTAAGGGAATTTGTTGATATATTTCTAGAGGAGTTATCAAGCTTGTCGTTAGAAAGAGATATGGATTTTACTATTGAATTAGTGTATAGAACCTAACCAATTTCAAAGCCACCTTATATAACGGCTATTATGGAATTAAAAGAGTTGAAGGAACAATGTCAAAACTTCTTAAACAAGTGTTGAACTTAGAACTCATACTTTAATGAGAACCAAAACAATAAATCAATTAGGTTAAATCAAGATTAAGATTAGTTGAGTTAATTAAATCATATAAAACGTGAAATTTATCAAGAATCAATTAACTCATCATGTAAAAAAGAATGTTTGTATAATTGAAGTGTACTTCCTTTGTTTTGATCTTTTTTTTTTCAAGTAAACATCTAGAGCAATGACTAGCATCTAGATGCTACAGTGCATGGTGTCGAGATGCTAAGCTTCTAATTAATCTTGTTTCCTCAATACATCTTAACACCTTGGACATAGCATCAAATGCTAAGCTTTTGTAATAGCATGATCCTTAACGTCCAAATGCTAAGTGTAGTGAAGTCCAGACACTATGCATAAAAATAACCATTGAACAGCATTTTGATGCAGTCAACTTCCTAGAACATTTTCTCCAACATCCATATTGTTTAAGAAGCTATAAATACAACTATTTAGACAATTGAAAAATAATTAATAGAGCCAAAATTTGCAAACATTCTTTTTGTTTTCTTTTTCAACATTTAAATTGCCTTGTAATTATTTATTTGCATATATCTTGTAAACCATAGAATAGAGCGGAATTATTTTCACTTGCCTATTTCTTATGAAAGTGCTCTATACTTGAGTTAAGTGTATTGAGGCGATTGTGAAGATTATATAAACAAGATTAGTTATAGGCTCTTAAGCCATTATGTTTGAAATTAGTGCATGAAGACCTTGATCAAAGTATTATGTGATCATGGAGAGTAGGGTGATCTAAACTTCATGTTAAAATTTTAAGCTTGATTTCTCTAACTCTTACTCTTTTAATTTGGGCACTTCATTTGTTGTTTCATTATCTCATTATTGCATTTATTTATTTATTTGAATCAAACATTGGTATTAAGCTGTAATTAGAGCAATAAACTCAATTCACAACACATACATACGAACCATACCCTACCCACCCACCTACTACCCCATCCCCCCCAAAGTTCCTAATCATTATTTTATTTGGTATCAAAGTTTAGTCTCTAAATATATTGATTACTTAACCACATTATAGAGTAAAGATCATGATAGTAAATACATTAGTGGTGTATCCATTCCTCCCTTATAGTATGTTATTTTATTTGGCACCAAAGTTTAGTCTCTAAATATATTAATTACCTAACTACATTATAGAGTAAAGATCATGATACTAAATACATTATTGGTGCATCCATTCCCCCCTTATTATTTGAAACAACTCTATTGCAATTTTTAGTTTATAAAATCACAATTATAGAGAAATTTCAATTCCTTAAAACACTAAATTATGGTTCATGGTTAAAATCTAAAAATCCCCATTCCTTAATAAAAAGACTTTTGATGTCCTTTTCTCTTCTTCTTCTAACATACTTTTTACACTATCACAACACCATCATTATCACAATGATGCTACATCACAACATTACCACCTACCAACACAACATAGCCTCCCACCAACATAGCATCAATGCCATCTTAGCAACACCACCACCTACAACACCGCCACCAATATAGCACGACTACTATCTTAGCACCTACCACTACCTACCAACACAATACTGTCACCTATCAACATAGTGTTGCCACCATCACTTACTAGCGATGACTTCAACTCTATAACTTAAGCACCTAATGATCACCATATACACTCTTGTTTATAGTCGTAGATTTGTGTTGTGTGTGTGTGTGTGTGTGTGTATGTGTGTGTGTGTGTGTGTGTGTGTGAGAGAGAGAGAGAGAGAGAGAGAGAGAGAGCGAGAGAGAGGGGGGGAGGGGGAGTGAAAGGAGGAGTTGTAGATATGAGATAGAAAAAGATAAAGAAGGGTAGAGGAATCCAAAGAGAGTGAGAGAGAGAGAGAGAGAAAAGATAAGATTAGGATTTAGAAGGAAGATAGGGGCATTTTAGACATTTTGTTCTTATTACGGGTATATTACTTAGTTATTTTTTATACAACTAAATAACGTAATTGTAATTTCAAGATTATTTGATTATTAAGGAATTCTAATTCTATTACATGTCCATTACTTACGGTGCAATGAATACACTATAGATTTCATGAAAAGATAAGTGATTAATAGGCCATCACTTCTAACTAGTGAAGACTATCCCTTTTAGAAGTATAAAATGAAAATCTTCAATAAGACACAAAATTGAAAGCTTTGGAATATAATAGAAAAAGGACCTATCAAAATAGAGAGTGAAGAAGAAAAGAATTGTATTGATAATGATTAAAAAAAGATTGATTGAAATAAAATTCTTATGAGCATCTTACATTGTGCTATAATTGAAAATGATTTCAATAGAATGTATACATGCATAAATACTAAAGAAATATGAGATGAATTGCAAAGTATATATGAAGGAAGATCAAAAGTTAAAGATACAAAAATAAGTCCTTTGTTTAGTAAATTCAAAAATTTCAAAATGCTTTATAATAAGACAATCAATGAAATTCACAAGAAATTCATTGATATTATAAATCCCTAGATGATGCTTAGAAAGAAATTTTCTAATATGAAAACCAATTCTAAAATTCTTAGGTCTCTTATAAAGGAGTGGGAAGCCAATAAAAATGAAATTGAAAAAATTCATGATCTTGAAGAAACAATTTCCTGATACGCTTAAAACATATGAAATGATCAAAATATATGGATAAGAATCTAAGAAAAAGCTAATATCTATCAAAGCTTCCACTCTAGATACAAGCGACAAAGATAGTTATGATGATGATGATGAGAATAAGGAAATGGCAGTAGTTGCTTAAAAGTTCAAAAAATTCATAAAGTTTAACAAAAGGTTGAAAAATGATGAAGATAGCAATATTTCCAAATCCAAAAAGGAGAAAAATGAAGTGATTAAATGTTTCAATTGTCATAACCTTAGATATATCCAACAATATAATTTACTTAAAAAGGAAAGCAAAAAGTACAAAAAGGAAAGCAATGGTTGCTTCATAGAGTGATGATGATTATAGTGACTTAGGGGATAATGTGTACTTCATGTCAATAGATAATGAGGTATGTTCCACTTCTCATAATACTTCCTTTGTTTAATTGAAAAGAATGTATGACAATTTGCTTAATGAATTTGTTAAATTACAAAAGAAGAATAAAATATTGAAGAACATAATGAATGAGGTATGAAATGGATTTGATATTTTCAAAGTATGAATATAGTAAGATAAAATGATGAAAAAAAAAAAGAATTTAGAGAAAGATACTTGAAATTAGAAAATGAAAAGTTGAAAGTTGAACATAAAAAATTAGAAATCGAAAATGAAGACTTAAGTAAAAGGAACGAGGAAATCATCAATGCAAATAAAGAGTTAATAAAGGAAAATGAAGAAGTAAAATCAAGAGTTAATGCAATTAAAGATGAAGATGCATGCATTAATAAATTAGCAAAGCTATAAATTGAGAATAATGTTTTGAAGTTTAGTTTAGATGATCAAAGATAAACTATAGCCAAATTTGTTGAATAAAAAAAGAATTTAGAAAAGCTTTTAGGACAACAAAGATTAAGATTAGAAAAAACTAGGTTTAACTATAATAAAAGCAATATTTGCAAGTTTTATAGAAGTTAATTTATCAAGGTACCTAATAAGATTTATAACTGTTGTAGAAGGTATGACCATATTGCATATACTTGTTCAAGAAGAAGGAATACTAACTTCAATTATAAAGGAAAGATGGTTTGGACCCTTAGACGACATGGTTATATTGATGCAACTAACTTAAAAAGACTCAAACTCAAGTAGGTACCAAAAGTGTAATTTTCTACTTTTGTATGGAACTTCAAGGAAAAGTAATAAATGGATTTTGGATAGTAGATGTTCTAAATATATGACAAGAGATACTATCAAGTTTATAACATTAACCTTGAAGGACGAAAAGAATGTTACCTTTAGAGATAATTGAAAATCAACTGTCTTGGGTAGAAGTAACATTCTCATTAATAATGACATTAAAATTAGAAATGTTTTAACTATTGATAACTTGAAATATAATTTACTCAGTATTAGTCAATTATGTGATAGTAGATATAAAGTTATATTGCTAACCAATACATATATCATTAAAAGAATTGATAATGACTAAAGTAATTTTGAAAGGTATGGATATAGAAATATTTATGAAATCAACTTTGACAATCTTTCTAGTCAAAATGAAACTTATTTATTTGTCTAACACTAATTATAGTTGGTTATGACATAAATACTAAAGACATAATAACATAAAAGTTATTGCTAAACTTGTTAAAAAAATATCTTATCTAAGGATTAATAAAAATTAATTTTCAAAAGGACACAATATGCTAAGCATGTCAACAAAGAAAGCAAATCAAAAGCTCTTTCAAATAAAAAAAAAATGTTATCTCAACTTCTAGGCCACTACAACTATTGATATGGATTTTTTTGGTTTTATACAAACTATGAGACTAGGTAGGAAAAAATATACTTTGGTCATTATTAATATTTTCTCTAGATATACTTGAACCTTCTTCCTTATAAGTGAGGATAAATCATATCATGCTTTCTTCAAATATTGTAAAAAGATCTAAAATAAAAAGTCTTTCAATTGTTTTTGTAAGAAGTAATCACGAGGGAGAGTTTGATAATAATGAAATGAAATAGCTTTATGATAAAAATAGTATAGAATACACTTTCTTAGCATCTAGAACTCTATGACAAAATGGAGTCACTAAAAGGAAGAATATGACTCTTGTAAAAATGGTAAGAATAATACTTTGTGAAAACAATTTATCTAAGTACTTTTGGGCTAAAACGTTGAATATTACATGTTATATATCAAACTATGTTTTCATAATACCTATGTTAAAGAAAACCTCATATGAACTTTGGAGAGACAAAAGACCTAATATTTTATACTTCCTTTTTTTTTTAACCAAATATTAAGTACTTAACAATGGTAAGGAACAACTAGGTAAGTTTAATTCTAAATCTGATGAGACTATTATCCTTAGTTGCTTTTTAACTAGTAAAGCATATAGGGTATTTAACAAAAGAGTTTTACTTGTTGAATCTATATATGTCGTTTTTTATAATTCTTTCTCTTTAATGCATGAAAAAACCAATAATAAAATGAATTAATGATATAAGTGCGCATTTGGATATGTTAGACTTAAGCAATAATCAAAACAAAACTCTTAATAAAGATATTCCTAAGGAAGATGATAATATGAATCAATTTAATTTGAACCTCGTTAAAGAGTATTGGTTTGTTAAAGATCACTCTAAGAAGCTAATTATAGGAGAACTTCAAATAGAGTGTTAACTAGATCATTCTTAAAAATATAAGCAATCTAATATTCCTATCTCGAGTCTAAAAACATTAATGAAGCTTTAAAAGATAAATTTTGAACATAAGCAATGAAAAAAGAGCCTGACTAATTCACTAGAAAATCCAATGATAAACTAGTAAATGGAGCTAAATGGGTATATAGAAACAAATTTAATGAAACCAGTATAGTAATTGGGAACAATGAATAAAGCTAGATTAGTAACTAAAGGTTATAATTAAGAATAAGGGATAGATTTTGATAAAACTTTTGCCTTGGTTGCTATATTGGAAGCCATCAGGATGTTAGCACTTCCTCATGCTTTTGATGTTCTAAATTATTTTCCACACCATATCATTAACATTATGACAACAAGAAGGATGACTTCCCTCCTGGCCTTTTTTTTTATTATTATTATTATCCTCTTATGACCCCTTAATTGATTTATCTTTAAGAAATTATGGTTTAATTTACAAGAATGCATCATACTTTTAAATTATATTACATATATATTTTCACGCTCGAATCTGCTAAGGTATGGCAGTTCGTCATCTATCTCACTTAAGTGGTCCACACTAGACTTCATAAATTAGGGAGTAGGTTTCCAGCCAATTTTAAACTTTGCAAAATTGTTATTGAGTTTACAAAATTTGACTAATGAATGGAAAACTATTTACAATTACAGAGGAAAATGGATAACTCATAAAAGTAATATATACTTAAGGAAAAAAAATACCACATTGTTGTCTAAAACTTAGGCATGAAGGCCCACTAAAAGTATTAGCATAACAACTAGGGCTTAAAACATAATATCAAATCTGATAAGTAAGCATAAGTGTAAATATGTATAGTCATCCATAGTGTCTTAAACTACTCAAAAAAATCTACAAAAGTAAACTGAGAAGGGTATGAGTGCCCACTAAAAATATTAAGATAAAAAGGGTCACAAAGACAACCAAAGTCCCTTAAACACCTAGTCCATCATCGTCAGAATGATCTCCTAAAACATTAGAATACGAATAATAGTCGAGACCATACAAGAATTCAGCATAGACATCTTCATTAGAAAAATATTTAAGTGAATAAGCTCTAAGGAACCTAGTGTAACAGTAACCACAAATAACAAATGCAACAAGAAATTTCTATTTTATATGCTATCATTTAAGTGAAACATACAGCATAAGAGTACTCTTGATTCCAAACATCATGATGCAAAGCAAAAGAGGTTTGATCCCAGCAAGGCCATTGAAAGTCATAAGAGTGAATTTGAACTCTACATAAAGAATCTTAGAAAGTAATCTCATATGAAGTGTCCAACCGTTTGTATAAACATCGTTAAATTGAAGTTTATGACTGTATTTCACAATTGCAATCCCTCCATCAACTACTTGTTGAGCTACAGTAGTAAACACAAGCTTTACTACTACATCATCCTAAAGCTACACACATGGAAGTTATCTAGTTTAAGGATACCATCAATGCTAAACTATACAACTAAGTACATGTAGTAAGCATTTAATTAGGCCAAGTTTACATTTTTAGCCTAGTTCATTATAATAAAGGATTCTAGCAATTAGTATCCAAAGTCATTGTGTACCAAAATGCAAGGTCAATTAGCAAAAGGAATAAATGCATCATGTCTCACTCATAGGCTGGTTAACCAATAATAAAGTGTTAGTTTACTATTCTTTATGTCATAAAACCATACTTTATTAACCTATGCTTAGGTTATACATGTTTAGGCATTTATGTTAGTTAAGATCCATTTAAATTATGGATCTTAAGGGGTTAGTAAGCTTAATTACTTTGAATGTGAAATAAGCCCATATTATTTAATCAATTTAATCAACCTAATTAAAGAAATTATTGTCAATTATTAGCCCATTGGCTCTTAGTAATTAGCTAAATTTAAAGCTTTATTTTAATGAAGACCTATTCAATATAAAAGCTCTAGAAAACAGTTATGGGCCTAAGTAAGTTTTAAAATTTAGTCATTACTCATTATAGGGTTAAGGCCTTTAAATTTATTGAAGTCTATGGTTCTTTATAAATGCCTATAGCATATTAGGCCCTAATTACATAAATTGGCCCAACTAATTATGTAGTTTTATCCATTAAGTTCCTCTTAATTAATTATTTAGTAGGTCAAATTATTTTGATGTAATTAGCCCAATTTATTGAATTATCGTTTTTACTCTCATCGTCAACTTGATTAAGTTTAATTACTCCAACTCAACTTTCAGGTCCATAACTTTAATTAGCCTAAGCCTATATAAGTTATAGGCCTAGAAAGGATAATAGGCTCACTAGTATAAGGTTAATTTAGCCCATCTTAGGGATTTTGAAATCAAATCCCAAAAGCCTATATCATGATTATGTGCCTTTTAAATCCATAAGTAAAGTCACATTATTTAGGTACTTTATTTAACTCAAGAGCATGATTGTTAAAATCACAAGTCAAAAGTACGATTCTATAACTTTATAATTTTCTAACTTTTTTCTTAATTAAAATGAAGATAAAATTATTTATGTATAAATTTTTAGTAAAATTATAAAATTTCATATACAATTCTATAATTTTACGATTCTACTGGTTTTATATGATTTTACCAATTTTATGCCGTCAAATAAATAGTAAAATCGTAATTTTGATAATTATGCTCAAGAGAACTAATTATGGGGTAAAGTAAATATGTTTTTGGTAACTAGTTTTAGGTCATAGAATATTTAGGGCTTTAATGGCCCGATCTATGTTAAAGTACAATTAAATAATTATCCATTTTTCCCAAAATATGTTTCAATTTTACATCTTTATGATCAATTCAACATCAAGGCCCTCTAAACATGTAACATAAGTCAAAATTACCCTAGAAGCTTATGGTAGTGGTAGCTCATAAGGAAAACATACAATCCATCAAATTTTTATTCACTAAACCTACATTTAGGTATCCTTTTCTACTCATTTCATAATCTAATCATAACACTAACTTACAAAATCATTAAGAACCTTAATAAACTCAAGAATTGCACTTTATTTTCACATTAAGCATGTTGGAAATTTCATAAACCCACCATCCAAAAGGCTATTAAACATACAATACATTTAACATGCAATATTCAATATTTTACCACTAAGCATTCAAATCACAACTTAACATGAGGTCTACTACATTTTTCATTGCATAAACATAACTTCATCTTGAAATCACAATTCAAAATAAGGAAAAACATTCGATCCAAGTAAATAGGTGGTGGCATTGCTAATACTAAGATCAAACTCTAAAAATTAAACCTTAATCAACTTTTATTCCTCATAACATTTGCCAATCACCAAGATTATTCCATTTGTCACTTAGATTGCCATTAAAAAAAAAAAGGATTGTGATCCTAATAAGTCCTTGCTAATCGAACAACTTAAACTTCTTAAATCAAGTATATAGGCATTAAACAACCTCTAATCATTAAGGTTTCATCACTTAATCACTTCAAGATACAAGATCAAGTGACCCTTTTCTGCTCCATGAATCATGCCATTTATAGTGCATAGAACACCCAAACCATTCTTCACTAAACATCATATATTACATTAAAGTATTTAATTAAGCTTCTTATGTAACTATTATACATATTAATCATCATTTCAAGCTTCGTTTAGTAGCTTACCTTTGTTGAATCCATTTAAGCTTCCAACCCCTAAACTTATGCCACCAACAAGGCCACTAAGTGGGTTTCCTTCAAGTCCTAAGTAAGAAACTAAGATCAAACTTACTAATTAGTACTTAACTTTAGGGATTTAATCATTAAATCAACATAAGCTTCACTTAAATGAACCAACTTACCTCTTTTTCTTTATTGATTTATCCTTTTAAAACCTTAATATCAACATCCGTTGCGATCTAATCTAGCATAGATTTTATCAGTATCACATTTAGTTTCAGAATAATCTAATCCTTACTACATGTGGTGGATAAAATCTAATCCATGAATTTATTTAGTGTAGCATTACATATGGTCTTAATGGATTTAATTTTTTTTTCTTTTTTGGTTTGAGAAAATGTCTTATGCCAATGGACACTGTAAGTCGTAATTATAGGTTTAAATAAAAGAGTATTTATCTAATAGCAACTATAAGCCATGCATGTATAGGTTCGCTCATAGTAGTATAGCATGGGTATTTTATAACACACTTATATCAAAATTATAATAAGTTTCATATGCTTTATTATTTTCATTAATGCATTATATAATTGTGATCATCAGACTAGTATTATAGATAGTTTCATACACAAATAAAAAATCCTGACATCCCAAATTAAAATTATTAAAATGAAGTCCATTTTATTGAGAAGTCACTTTATGAATAGTTAAAATGAAAATTTATGTGGCCCTTGAAAAATATGACCATTTTTCATTTAACAATTGAAAAATCATCCTTTGATTAAATATAATTTCTATTGATTTTAGGTTAAAATTTGAGAATATTTCCCTTAAAAAAAAAACCACAATTCAAATCTAACAATTTGGTAAGTCTAAGATATACAAATTTCAAATCTGAAACTACAAGTTAATGGTTTTATTCTATGCAAAATTGGAATTAACTTTAAGGATCTGTTAATTCTAATTGGAATTTTCAATTTGTGATTTAACTCTAAACATAATCAAAATTGACTTGTAACTTAACTAGTCTCATTAAGGGTCTTCTTCATCCTCCACTCACCCTATATCCATAACCCTTGCTGTAACCTACCCCTTTCCCCCTCCCTCTACCTGCTATGGATTTCGTGGATGAACATATGGACTTAAATCACATGTAACTAACGGGGTAAGTCTGGCCATGAGATAACCTAAAAGATAAATGAAAATTGGTGATTTAGCAAATCCCACACACTAACTCATGGATATAATACACCATAGAACTACACACGGACCTAAACTAATACTCGATATGACGTATAAACACTAGGCCTAGGGTTACTTGCCATAATCTTTGCTAAAATGATTGATAAGAGTAGATAGAGAAAAGCTTTCCAAGAGAAAAAACTTAAGGGTTTTTCATTAATATGTCCAGTTTTTCTAAAACCCTATATAAGTGTTCTATTTATACAAAGTAGTAAAGTTGTAAATAAAATGGCTAAAGGATGCACTAGTGACATTCCTGTAATTATAAATAAAACATAGAGACAACTTATGGAAAATACAAGAAATATGAAATTTAAATAATATAAGTAAAATAAATAGATGAATGAGATTTTCAAGTGAGGGTTGATGTTTGATTCCAAAGAGTTGTTACAGGCTTTAGAGCTTTGATCTGGGCAGACCTGATTCTAGAAGATCTGTCGCCAATCTAACATGACCTTAGCCTACCTAACATGGCCATGGCCGACTTCATATGGTTAGATCTACCTAATATGGAAGTGGCTAACCTGAATAGATGTGGTCGACCCATTTGATCTAACCCAGTGCAGCCAAGTTGATATAGAATAGTCGAGCAGTCTCGACATGACCAAGTAGATCGACCTCGGCAAAGCAAAGCAGACAGGTAGGGCAGGATAGTCCTATAAAGCAGGATAGGTTGGTAATGCAAAGGATGTTAGTAAAATAGGATAAAACCATTTAAACGAAAGCAAAGCACACTTAACTAATTAAAGGGTAGAGCATACCTGACCAAAGTACGGTGAGGTGACTCTACTATAGTAAGGAAAACTTGGCAAAATAGGACATAAATAGTAGGTCAAGACAGAACTTACATAATATATAGGGTCTTCTAATATTGCTAAAGTTTATAGATAGGTTTATAGGATAGCTCAGACAGGATAGAACAAGGCATACTCAGCATAACAGGGCAAATCTAACAAAGCCAAGTAGACCGTCCAACGCTGATAGAGCTTATAAATAGGTCATTCATTTCTACAGAGCTCATGAGTAGTCCTCCTATATAGTTTGAAATCTGACATATCATCGGGTCGGTATCTAGAATCCTATTACCATCCTCGCTCCTCACCACACCCCCTAACCCCAAAAACACACACATAAAGACATAAATATCTTTACATTATTAAAGGATTAGTCATGTTCAAGTTTTATTCCAAAATAATGGTACTAGACCTAATAGAATCCATCTAAAATGAACCCATTAAATTTAAAAAGTAGCAATTAGTTGGCTCTACAATTTTGAAATGGAACTTAAACCTAATGAAATTTCTTAAATAGATGACTCAAGAATGGGTTGGTTCTTAACTTGAAGTTGACCTAGTTGGTTAGTTTGTGAATTGGGTTCAAACCCATAGAATTCATGTATTTTTAGCAGGTTACTAGCCTAGACCTATAGAACTAGCAAATCTTTACTCGGTTCCATTAACACATTTTTCTTAAGAAAAATACATAAAACGATACATACACACATTATTCTCTACCAATTCATAAGGTACATTTCATAAAAGTCATGAATATGATCTCACACATACTTGTACATACAAATACTCATATACCCAATAGCACCCATAAACATAAGCATTTCCATTATACATTCTATAAATTCAAACACGTACACTCATTTTATAGAAACACATAAACACACAACATACAAAACATAGGAACTGTGTTGTTGTTAGGTGATTTTAGGGTAGGATCTTATTCCTACAAAAATACAAGAGGCTAAGTGGTATTAAAGGTAATCTAATATAACCACTCCGATGCTTAAGTCAATAGATATCTTTAAGAGAAATAAATGAATAAGCACAAAGTTGAAGGTCGCAAGAGAATTCTTATAGTGCTTTCTTTCCATATTTATAGGTGAACATTAGGTGTTTAAAATTATAGTTAATCATTAATCGTGTGCCACATGGAGATCTTGTAATCAAGCACATGCCTAAAATATAAGATTAGTATGCAATTATGTAATAAGATTGAAACTATTTGCGCCACTTTCATAAGTTCAAACAATATATATTTACAAGCCGGGCTTTAAGGCCCATCAAGTGGACTAAGCCTCAATCAGCATTAGCCGAGAATAGTATTAATCGTCTTTTCATCAATTGAATGGCTAAGTAATATTTTAGGGTGAAATCCGACTATCAACGTTTGCTCCCCAATTCCCATGGTTAAGAATTCGGGTATGAGAGTAAATAAAGCCTAATGCTTAGTTTGGGCAGTTAGATGGTTAAGACTAAAATATGTTTCCCAAATGTCGATGACATAGGAAGGTTCGATTTTTTATTTTGAAATACGATGAATCATATCCTAAGCGAAAAGTTGCAACCTTTTAATTTTCTCGCCTATTCACTTTTTTATGGTAACATGCGCGATAGCTGTTATCCTAGCCATTATTATACTACAAGGGCTAATAACTGTCAATAACACTATAACTATCAAATTTTTTACTCATAACACATGTTATCACTTTGTACTTGACCGTCTAATCGAAACCACATTCCTATAAAAAAAACGTATTAGGGTTACAAGGAGAGACTATTCATAAATAATGGGTTTTTCCATACTAATAAAGATTTCTCGCTCTTTTGTCATTCATATCCACTTTCATCTAGCTAGTGATTTCCTTGTATAACTTCGATTAGGTATGGCTTGAAGTGTCATTTGTCGATTTATAATTTTAGATTCTGAAGCAATTGAGTTCTAGGCTACTTCCTCTTACCACCCCACGTCCCAACCTAACCATCTTCCCTACCCCCTACCCAAAGAAAAGTAATGATTTAGTGTGCTTTTCAAGTAGTTCAATAAATAGCATAATGGAGCGATGTGAAAAACTTGCTCGCATTAATGCTCTTTTAGTGGATAAATATGATTAGGAAGGAAGATCTGTAACCAAGTATTTATATTATAATAGTAATTGCCATAAACGATGCCAAATGTTGTTACATGAATATAAGGTAGGATCTTGTTCCTACATAAATACAAGAGGCTAAATGGTATTAAAGCTAGTTCGATGCAGTCACTCAATACTTAAGTCAACAAATATCTTTAAGAGCGAGATAAATGAATAAGCACAAAGTTGAAGGTCGTTAGAAAATTCTTACAACGTTTTCTTTCCATATTTATAGGCGAACATTAGGTGTCTAAAATTGCAATTAATCATTTGTCATAGGCTATATGGAGATCTTGTAATCAAGCACATACTTAAAATATAGGAGTAATAGGTGGTTATGTAATGAGATCATAACCATTCGTGCCACTTTCCTAAGTTTAAACCAAACATATTAAAAAGCTAGGCTTCAAGTCTCATCAAGTGGATTGAGCCTCAATCGATATTAGTCAATAATAGTATTAGTTGTCTTCTCATCAATTGAATGGCCGAGTAATTTTTTAAGGTGAAATCCGACTATCAACATGTGTTACAAAGTCTCTCTTAGACTTAGGTTAGTTTCTTAATGTTTTTTCCTATTTCCCTTCAAAATTTCTCCCATGTTAATTTTTCCATATATCATAAAACTTTTCAACTCCTCTATAATTATGTATTGTAAGATGTATTAGTCTATTTTATATAGCGATACCTATATTGCCAATTTATTTTAAAATTCGTAACAAACAAGAAAAAGAAATATAGAGTTCAAGAATTAAAGAGAGATGGAGAGAGGTAATCCTATAGTGGTTCATTTATTTCACCTCTAACAAAACATGGTACCTCTAAACTTTAAAAATATATAGAAAAATGATGCCATGAAGTAGAGTTAATTAGATAATAAATAGTTCATCGCAAGTTGAGGTCATCAAGAAAACTTATATATATCATTGATATAAATGGCTTATCTCAAAGTAATTGAAAAGGGAATGAAATGCATATTTTTCTCAAGAAATTTTTCATACTTATTTTCAAAATGGTAATACTTTACAACGTTGATATTGGAATCAATAGAACAATGAAGGATTCCCAGTCTACATCTTCCTCTAATTATTGAATTTTATTTTTCTCTTCATTCTAATCGTTTGTTTCAACTTCTCGCTATTTTAATGAACAGTGAGGGTATACTTATTATAATCTACATGTAAAAGTAGTGCCATGTAAATAAAGACTAATAGTGATTACAAGACGAGTTATAAAGGTTTATATAAAATTTTTCAATAAGTGAAAAATATGAATGTTATTAAGTACATTTTGATTAATTTGTCCTATTTATGTTTTCTTATTTCATATAATTGTAACATGGTATAAGGAGATTCGTATCACTATCTATTTTTGATATTCATTGATATAAATTATAACAAAATTTCATTATACTTGAATAAATTCATTCAGAGTACTTTATTGTACGTTTTTTATATGTAAGGCAACAAATATGTCTTCTATTATAGCCAATAAATGTACGAAGACATTCAATTGTTGTTCTTATGGCATTGTTTATCAGTCGGAAACGAAACGCAGGAAGCAAAGCGAAACACAATATAATTTTAATCACCGATATATATGCAGGAAAGCAATGAAAATTTATTTAAAAAAAAAAAAAACCGAATGGAGAAGGCTGAGCCGGTTCACGGGTCCCGAACTGTAACCGGCACTGGCAAGTTTCACCTTACAACCCCGGGCAATGGGGCCGTTATGGAGAACCGGAACTGGGGAGCTTAGCCTGCACCGAGAAGGGCGCGCACCGCGCCCTGGTCCATCCGTGAAGAATATTTATTCTTCAAGTAAGGAACGAGCCTACCACCCCACAATTAAACCGATTAGTACCCCTGATTGAGGGTACCATAACATACCAGGGATGACTCTTGAGGTTATGTAAGAGGGAACCGCAGGCGGACATTGAGCCACTGACGGTGACCACACGTGTCAGATGTGGCTCCTTCAAGGTGGGAAGCATTCGGTATGTCCCCACCCAAATCTATCGTATCGCTTAACGGGCTCATATTGCACCCCTAGATTTTGTATCATACGTGGCAGTTTCCCACTGGTCCAACAAAGATAAAGCAGGTCCCACCTAAACACAATGTTGGTCCAGTTTCCATTGTCGGACATATATATCCATATTAATTCAGTTCAGGTACGATGAAAGAAACTCAACTCCATTATTCATTATTGAAATAGGTATAGCAACCTTGTACTCGTACATTTGTATTTTCCCTCTCTAACTATTATTGTGCTGCACAGACAGGGTCATCCTATAACGGGTATTTGTTTTTACGTATTTCATTTTTCTCCTTTTTCAGTTTTCTTCTTCCTTGGTTCTTTTGCTTGGGCCCTGTTCTTTATATTTTGTTTTTATAATTTTGCTTATAAATGGTTTGCTTGTTGAGAAACTGTGTCGAATCAATTAGTAGTTCTGTTGGAGCTTCTCTTTTGTTAGATTGAAAACTCAGAGGTGAAAACAGCACGCATGTCACTTTTTGCTACTTTTGTTGAAATTTAGAATGTGTTTTAAGATTATAATGCGATACCTTATGGTAAGATGAAGTTTCACGTAGATTGTGGGACGGATTGGTATTAGTTTATAATATAATAGTAGTGAATAATTAATCAAATTTTGGATAAATAGTTAAAATATATCAATTAATATTAGTTGGTTTGATTATTTATTATTTTTGACTTGAAGTAACTTTTTACTGTAATATGATAATGTTTGATAATTTTAATACAATGATTATAACAAATGTAGAGAAAAAACAAGTACACTGTTAGATCATGAATTAATATTTAAAATAAAAATTGATGTTAAGCCAATCAATGTAAAAGCTCAAGATATTGTATTATATCCATCATTCAGTAGGTTCATATATGGTACTGGGAAAGATGTTTCTCCAAAAATTCAGGCACGTTTGCTTCGTCAGCTTATACCCCTGTTGGTTCTAGGCGATATAGATGGACCAAAAAACAAAGGAATATGCTGCATCAAGTCAAGTTATTGCTATTATCAGCACGTCAAGCATCAGTTGAAGGTTCATGGACATTCCTTTCTCTAAATTTGGTGGAGAAGGGGATCAGATTCTAGCATATGAGAATGAATTTAAGTACATGTTTTAACTTAAGAGGATTTATGAAAATAATCAAGAACTAATAATGAGATGTCTGCTTGAAAATTCCGATGCCTAGAAGACTCGCTAAGTAATAAAGTTTGTTCCATTTCCATTAGGCAGAAAACGAATAAGCAAAATGTATAGAAATAGGTATGAAATGAGTAACCAGGGTTTAAATATTGCAACTCTTGCTCTCGCACCTCCGACCATCTAATCTAAAAAGCTTATGATTTTATGGGATCTTTTTAAATTTATTGGTTAACGATAAATTTTTTCTCTCCTTCCTCCAGGTTGTTATGGCTGTGGTGCCAATATGCTTCAAGATGTGCTATCGGAATTGTCATTTAACAGCACATGAAACGGATCAAGATGACAGAAGCTTTATTAGAGATGGTGGTAAATTTCCTATAGTTTCCGGGTGCATCTATTCCGATTTCAAAAATACATGGGGAAGATGTTCTGTTGTATGTGCTAGAAATAGTGCTACTACAATCGCAGCCAGAGATAACTTGTCTAGATTATTATCTCCTTGCAGAAAATTATCACACTATAGGACCACAACGTGGAGAAAAGATAAATTGTATGTGTGCTATGCATATGATCGCAGTTGTAATGAGCAGCAAATTAAGGCATTAGATTCCTACTTTGAGAAACTCCAAAATGAAGCTTACCTGTCAACACAAGATGATTCTGAGAAGGAAATTGCTGGTATAAGTGATGAATTTCAATCAAGGACTGATCTCAGTACTCTTGAACCTTCCCTTGGGAAACTAGAGAACACTGAGGATACGGCAAGTCAAGGTATTCTATAATTTCATGCTGCTTGTACAAGATAGGAACAATTGATTCTAGATGATGTTGTTAAGGTTAGCGCCACAACTAACTGATCTAAAAATGTAACTTAAAATTCTAGCTTTGATGTGGGATTTATATTTATTACTTGACATCTTCCCTAGCTTATGGGCTGACACTCTATCGAAAGCCCATCAAAGGAACAGTTTAACTCGATACGGATTGAATAACAACACAAGGGTTTGAACATAGGACCACCTTCTCTAATTTTATAATAAAGTTGGTACGGCAATCAAACGATATAAAAGCTTAAGCTTAAGATTATAGGTTTGGTAAGAGCTATAAGCTTGAAAATTTTAAATCTACTGTGGTTATATATTTATTGGTCAACAGTTACCATTTCATTTGTCTTTCTAGTAAATATCATGCATCTGGCATTTTTTAACTGCTAACTTTCTTTGGAAGTCCCCTGTTTGAATCATTTTTGATAAGTAGTTTTGTCATTAAAGGGTATCTAAAATTTTATTTCACTCAAGTGCTGTTTCAGGCAAAAAAGCTTTTTCTCCCCTGGACATGCCAGCATCTGACGGCAGTCTGGCACCTCCATCATCTTTGAATAAAAATAGTAAACGCAGCAATTGGAGGAAGTATAAGGGTCGACAGACCTCTCAAGCACTACAACAATTTGATGAAGCTTCAGATCTCTACTTGATGTAAAGCCTTGATCTGTTGTGAAGAAGTTTTCTATGTTAGGAGCAGCACACATTTTCTTATCAAGTTCTAGGTGCATATTTTCATGTCAATAGTTCTCTGATGGCGAAATTCTAATTTCCTATGGTTTTCTGCAGAAGCATCATAGTTTCGGTGAACATTGCGGTGTTTCTGTTTGAAATAGCCAGCCCCGTTCGGTACTCTGAGTTGGGGGTTTTTTCCATTCCACTTCTATATGGAGCAAAGATTAATCAACTGATCCTGGTTGGAGAATGGTGGAGACTTTTGACACCAATGTTTCTGGTACAAGATCGACGGTTGGTTACATTTTCCTTAGTCACATGTTTTGGCATCAATTTTTCTTAAAACGTCACGTCTGTGTGATTAGTGGACTATAGACTGCTGTAAGATTGTTCTTGTTTCTTGACAATATCAGCCAATTTTGTCCCTAGTATAATGGGAGAGGTAACTTCTCTCATAGGCTCGGGTAATAGATCTAGTTAGTAGGTTGACAGAAAGAAAATTCATCTGGAAGAAACCTTGTTGGAGTTACTACCTTTCCTGGTGGAACCAATAATTAGCTTTTGAGGGCTCGTCTGGGGGAACCTTCTGTCTCATGTAACTATTGATTACTGCTAAACCCGTCTTATTTCTCATAGAAGCTGTTTAATTATTCCAGCATTTTTTCAGTATTGGCGATTCAAAATCATTGAAAATTTAAATTGCCTCAAACTAGCGATTAATTTTTAATATATTGGTGGATTGATATGGGATGGGTTGCACAGCAAGTGTAGTCATTGTAGATAGTGTTGTACAAGACACGGCACTTCAGTTCCATATGCTTAGAAATTTAGATGCTTCCTCCTCTTTGCTTTCTCATTTGGCCTTTCTGAAATTTGATATAAGCAGCACTCAGGACTTCTCCATGTGGCTCTTGGTTGTTGGGCACTCCTCACGTTTGGGCCTAAAGTTTGCAGAGGCTATGGCTCACTTACATTCTTCTTGATATACTTGCTTGGAGGAATATCTGGCAACCTGACAAGCTTCATTCACACACCAGAGCTGACTGTTGGTGGCACGGTAAACATTATTCCATAACCTTTGCAGTATTTTTCGAGTTTTTATGATGCAGTTTTTACTTGACCGTTGCTTTCAATAGATGCAATTGCTTGTATCATTTTGAAGGCCACGGACAGTACATTCTTTATCTTCAGTTTGAGGCACATCTGTTTTATGGAACAACAGCATATGACTTGGTTGAACTTCCCGTTTGTTGCTGGCAGGGACCTATATTTGCCATGATTGGCGCATGGCTTACCTATCAATATCAAAACAAGGATATTGTTTCAAAGGAAGTTGCAGAGGGTATGTTCCAGAAGGCAATAATTATCACAGGACTCAGCTTCCTTTTGAGCAACTTTGGACCAATAGACGATTGGTATGCATCAAATCAAGTAAACTCCAGCTCCACGTAGAGCACATTTGTTTCAATATGGCACCCTTAACTGTGTTGTCATTTGAATTTGATTCTTAACATGATAATGTGCATCCAATTCTTCTTTCTCGTCGATGCAAGCATCTGGTGATGTAAACTACTTTCCCTTGTAAAAAAGTTCAGATGACTCTTCTCTTAAGCAACTTTAATCCAGCAGAATGGAAAACAAGATAACCGGGATAACTGCCATCACGCCCTCAAAACTATTAGTCCAATACTGATACATCCGTAGAACTATTTAAGAGTGCTTTTACTTCCCAAAAAACTTCCAAGAAATGCATTTACGGGCATTGATATGATATCAAAGGTCAATAAAGCAACTAGGTAATATAATTGTTTTTCACTTGTGATCAACTGGTTTCAGGACACATCTCGGTGCGGCAATTACAGGCGTTCTATATGGCTATTTCACTTGTCCAACCCTGCAGATGGATGACTCGTCTTCATCAAAAGGCCAGGAAGAAAGAATAACTCTTGTTAGAAAATATGCTGATCCTTGCAAATCAGTACTAGTGTTCACTCTCTTTATGGTGGTCTTTGGCTCTTTGGCTTTCTTTATCGGGCCCCGTCTCAGCGCACTAGTAACAGACAGCTTTGAATAGATACATTTGCTATGATTTTGTTGCTAAGACCTTTTGTAAATAGAGGGAATTGCGTGCTGAAGTTTTGAGGTAATGACTTCTAGTCTGTGTTGAATTCAGATTTTGTTTTATAATAGCATCAAGATAATTCAAGGATATGTTTAAATTTATAGGTCTGTGTGGGGATATAAAATTTAAATTATAGCAAACTTTAAACCAATAAAAACCATCAATGTTATTCTCTAGAAATACTCTAGCAAACATCAAAGAAGAGATAGTTGCTTCGCATTCAGAAGGTGGAGTCTTTTGACAAATACTCATGATTCCTTTTTCAAAATGAGGCAAAACCTTATGCCTCACAATTAAATTTGCTCATTGAAAAAGCTCAAAAGAAGATAAATGATTCGAAGCCTGACACCTTTCTCATAGTAGGCTAATTACTCTTAACTAAGTTAATGCTTGAAGCTCTTCCCACTTATTATATGCAAGTAAATTATCGCAAAAAAAAAGGAAAAAAAAAACCTATCTAAATTAACCTAAGTGAACAGAAATCATGTGAAATGGAGTTGTCAAGAAAAATCATATTCATAATATAAATTGGGAAACGATTGCTTCTCTTGATAAGACTGGTGGATTAAGTCTCATAAACTCAGTCTTACAAAATAAAGCCTTTACCATGAAAAGGTATTAGGAATTTTAAAAAAGGAAAGTTCTTAAGTTAAAGCTTGTTTTAGCCAAACATAGGAAACATAGACGGGAAGATAATGAGGGTTACTTTTCATCATCATCCTTTCAAGTAAGAGATCCAATTGATAGTTGAAAATGGATGAAAGAGTGAAGATTATCTATCTTAGGAAATGTCAAAAGTACAAAGTTTTGGTAGGATTAATAGGGAGGAAATTTCATAATAAGATAGATAATTTTTTAGTCCATGAAAAGGCCCTCAACTTATCAATTTGGGAGTATTAGAGAAATTAATGGGATTGGGATGAAGATAAAATCAACTTTCCATTATCAATTCTGTTAAGAGGGACTATAGAACCAATTATATTACATTAGTCCAAAAAGGACTCACCATAAAGATACAAATTAACCCATCTTTAGTTGATTTTTACCAATTAGTTCTCTAGATAAAAGGCAGGTCCTCCTTTTCCACCAACACTTAAAGTTTTGCTATAAAGAATATAGAAAGATTGATAGGAATCAACACCTTAGACCCATTACTCGAAGTCAAGCTAAGGGACTATAAGGTCACATCAACGTGTCTTAGCTTGAGAATTATTTAAGGATGAAGATTTCCACCAAGCCTAAGGCCAACTACACTCCATCAAACCTAGATATAAGAATTTGGCCATGGTTAAGACAAAGGACTACTAATGACTTTTTTCTAAATAGGACAACAGGATTTAGGGTGCTAGGTGACCCAACTCTACCATAAGCTTCCTAGTTGCTAAGTAAGTCCATTGAGCTGTTGTCTTCACCAATCTGACTTTATCTAAGTCAAGTCAGCTACTCTAACTTATACCTTCTCACCTACTATCGAGCTAATCCAACCGATTACCAAACTTATTTGAGGACTCGAGCTTCCTTGTCACCAGATACTAGCCAAGATGCTAATTACTGTTTTTGTCAAAGCCTCCAACCAGGAAATGACACATATCCACGGTACATGATCCAATGATGATGCCCCCTTAACAAATTCTTTATTCCTTTTACCCGTTTTATCCTTTTAGATATACACTAAAAATCTTCATGTAACTAACATTACAATTTACTCCTTTTAGTCATTTTCACTCTCTCTCTCGTAAACCCTAGTAGTTAAGTATAAAAAGCTACCCTTGTAATTAGTTGCAACAAGTTGAATACCAATTTAAAAAAAACAATATCTTTCATTTTCGAGAGTATCCTCTTGCAATCAATTCTTATTGAGCACCTTTAGCAAAAGTTAGTGACGAATAACCCTAATGAGCATCTTGTGAGTCATATCAAGTGTTTATTAGGCTGTATGGATCACTTGATGCATCATATTCTCTCAATCGCACACAGGTTTTGCTAGTTTTTATCTTGGTATGATTAACCCCTTTGGCGTGCTCTCATGTGTTCAACCCCAAGATACATCAAAGATAGTTTATATGCAGTAAAAAACTTAATTGTCTAGAAATTTTAAGAAGTGGTTGCTTATCTTAGATGTAGCAATAGAGATGGAAGACCTATTACATGTCTTTAGGACATGTAGAAAAATTCAAAAAAGCATACAAAGCTTTGAATTTGTTGACTAAGGAACACAGCTGTCAATGAAGACTTGGATTTATTTGAATTGTATAGTCAGGAAAAAGGAACAAATGAATGTTGATCTTCCAAAACAATTCCTTTTCATTTTTATGTTTTTGCGCTTATGGATTCCAAGAAATAACAAATTATTTCAACTAGATCTGATGCCGAAAATCATGTATTGATCATTTGAAAAATGTCATTTGAACATTGCGCATCAACTAGGAAGTAGTAGCAAATCGGATCAGTTATAAAACAAAAAGAAAAAAGAAAAAAGCACTTAAAATGGACTACCCTAAAAAATTTGGTACAACTTAATATTGATGACTCAGTTCTTAATATAACTGAAAATACAATAGTAAGTGGATCTTGTGAAATTCATAGAGACAATGGTTATTTTGTTTTGCTCAAATAATTGGGATAGTGGCCATAGAGTTTTAAGCAATACATTGGGGGTTAAAGCATTGCATTCAAAAAGGACCATTACAAGTGGAAATTAATACTGATTCAATTACATCTACTACATTATTATCATCACATTAAATACTAAATTGCATTGTTCAAATGTTATCTTTACTTGTAGGGAAAACTCTTGCAACTATAAGATTGGTAAATTTGACTAACCTCCTTATATTTCACTTTTGTTACAAAATCATGTAACTAAATATGGTTGTAGTAACTTTAAGTCTATAAGTAGTAGCAAGACTTGTATTGTTATACATATGCAACACGAATTCTGATGATTATTGCAAATATAGCTTGATCTACCCAAAAAAGAAAAATATTGAAAACAATATTAGGGAGTTAGGTGTACACTTGAAGGAAAAAAAAGAGAGAGAGAGGCAAAATAATAGTTTTAAAAATGGTTCTCCACCTTTTTCTCTTGCTATTATATAAGTCATTTATTTTAAAATGTTATATTTGTGTATTTCAATTCTTACCCGTTTTCTATTGGAATCCATATAGTTCATATTTTCAAAATGACATATAAAACATACCTTCATCATAACTATTTATGATTTTCAGCATAAAATTTAACTAAAAGATATCCACGTCATAAAATAGTTTTAAAAATAGTTCTTCACCTTTTTCTCTTGCTATTGTATAAGTCATTTATTTTAAAATTTTATATTTGTATATTTGAATTCTTACCTGTTTTCTATTGGAATCCATTTAGTTCATATTTTCAAAATTGACTTATAAAATATACCTTTGTTATGACTATTTATGATTTTTAGCATAAAATTTAATTAAAAGATATCTACATCATAAAATCTTAATGAATTATTATTGAGCATAAATAGTAGAATTTTTTTTTTTATAATCATTTTGAATAATTTGAGCACTTGAAAAGAAAAGTTATAAGCTAGAGAGTCTAATGAAAAGAATAGCAAAAAGTGAAGGATTATAGGGTTTGCTCAGCCATTGCCTATATTAAAATTAGGCTAAGCCCACAACCATAGGCTACAAAAGCCTGCAAATGCAATATTTCCTTGTCAGAAGGTCCAGTTTTGGTCTAGAACAATTAAGCCAGATTTGCTATCAAGGGTCCGTTTCACCTATGTTTATTTCTATTCGTTGGCCCAGTAAGAAGAGCTAGAAAAATTCGCCCGAAAGGAATTTTTTTAACACACTTCATGAAGAAGTTACGTATAGTAATTTCATAAATAGATTTTATTGACCACAATAGTTAATATTTTTCACATGAATTTTTTTTCTTTTTATTTCCTATTTTCCCTATTGTCGTATGTGTCAAGAAATAGAAGGATAAGATAATTTCATCACTCTAAGGGACTATTTTTTCTTTTTTCTCTAAACTACAACGAACTGTTTGGATTGTTTTTTTTTTTTTTTGTTTATATATTATTTATACTTATTTTGTATCTAACTTATATCTATTTAAAATTAAATATTTAAAAAACATTTTTATATATACTTCTCCATTTCTATGAATATATGTTTAACAGATAATTTCATCGTTTTAAGGATCTATTTATATATTTTTTTTATGTGTATCTTATCTATAATTATCCTATATCTAACTTGTATATATCTGAAATTAAATATTTAAAAAACTATCTTATATGTATCTTATGTGATATTGTTTTATAATTATAATGAAGATGATAATTAAAGTATGAGAATTTGGAAATGAATATTCACGTACTTTTAAAAAAAAGGTTTGAAAAAATATATTTTATATATTACAAAAGATTATTTTAATATATACTTTTATAAACATAAATTAAGTAAAGAGTTGATAAATTCAACTTTATAAAGATATTGAGCATTTAATTTTAAAATAAGGATATTTTTAGTATTTTATTCTTACTAGATAAAATATTTGAATTGATGTAAAAAAAAAGACGGAAATAGGATGAAAATACAGCTAATTTAATTGATTATATAAATTACAAAACCGTAAATATTTGAGGGGAAAAAATGTAAAATTCCATAGTATACTACATATACATGGATAAGCTTCCTATCAGCTTTCTTGTAATAGTATGAATGCATGCACTGCACGTGTCCTAACCAACTTACGTCAATATGTCCCAGTGTTCGGTAACTACGAGAAAGCTGAAACTAACCCATCTAGATTTTCTTACCTAATTCAAATAGCTAATAATATTCAAATAAAATATATGAATTGATGATGGAATTGTGACAGCACAAAATGGCTGATGGAAGAAGTGGCAGAGGATTAATGATTCCTATTCTAATTGTGAATTCAGTAGTGTATCTGATCATACTCGGTCTAGCCGGATGGTCTCTTAACAAGTATATCGATGGAGAACAAAACCATCCTCGTAAGTTCTTCATTCATCACTTTGCATTTCTTTTATAGACGATATGTTTTCTTTTTTCTTTTTTCTTTTTTTCCCAACTATTATCATTACAATTACAATTACAATTTTGGAGAGGGGGTTTGTGTTATATCCATCCCATTAGGAACCAATATTCGTGAAGATTTTCTAGTTTGTTTAATGTGGTAATGTTTTATGGATTACAGATTTAGGTGGGAATCCTTCAACAACATTCATGTTGATGTTTGCACTAATAGCTGGAGTGTTAGGCTCCTGTGCTGTGCTTTATGGATTCTTTCATTTTCATTCATGGACTTCGGATAGCTTTTCTTGTGCTTCTTCTATAGCTATCATTTCATGGGCCATGACTTCTCTTGCATTAGGGTATGATATCATTGTTCCCTCCGTTAGCTTTGTACTCTTATCATTTCCGTGTAGTTGTTTTTCCGTTAGCTTTCTTTTTTGCCACCTCGAACAATTGTCTAATCAGTCATTAACGGACTCTTTGTCTAAACTTATACTGTTTGTTTTTTGTGTGCATATTTAGTGTTGTTGTCAAAGAGATGTTATTGGGGGGACACAGAGGAAAGCGCTTGGTAAGATAATTCAACTGATCAGGCTTTCGTTGAATTGTTCTGCTTATAAACTACATTTTGCATCAAGTGGCTAAGATTGTGCAGGTTAAAGTATATATGAGCTTATCCTGATCCATGAAGTTCCAAAGACAATGATGGCTGTGGATCCCATTTAAAAGATGGAACTGCCTCTGTGCTTGATGTACTATAGTGCAACTATCTATTTCTGATTAGCCTTGGCACTTCCGTACTATTATCATGATTATCCGTTGAAATTTGTGCTATTGTTAACACTAGGTGACATTGGAATAGTATGTCATTATTCAGTTAGCATGTTCTTCATCGTTCTTTTTGAAGTTGATCTTGTTTTTGTGAAACTTCTTATTGTGTTTTGGCATCCTGTTGTACCTATTTCATGTTATCATGCCCATCTGGAATAACAAACCTGTTTCGTAAACTACCTGAATGAATGATATGTTAACCAATACATATAAAACTACGACCAACTGAGTTGACCGCTTGAAACAGAAGCAAAATGCAAGGATTCGACAATTGTATTTTCTTGCTCTGATATCGTGTTGAATTTACCTCAAAAACCATTTGATCTAATATCTTGAGCTTGTTAATTGTTATGAGTTTCGTCTTCTTATTACTTACACAATGATGCTAAGATTGTAGCACCAATGTTGCAGCAAACACTGGAGGCATTCGTATTTATATCAGCATTTGGTCAGTTAATGCATGTGGTGCTCTTGCTTGCAAGCATGTCAACTGGCTATAAGTATGGACCTGCTTACTGCAGCCATGGAAACCAGTATAGTGGTGATTTAGCCATGACACATCAAGCCCATTAGACAGGTACTCAAATTCTAGCCATTGTCCACCTTTGATTTCTTAAATTCAAATTTAGTCTTTGCAGAACCGGTTGTATCTCATTGTTTCTTTCTTTTCTTGGCAACTCCCTTTCATTCTGGCGATCTTTTTCTTTTCCCCACTGCACCTCTTCTGCAATGTCACATCACAATATTTTGTTTATTGCCAGAAGCCTGATTGGTTAAAATACGTTGCATGTAAACACACTCATATATATTCTTACATGTACCAACTACAAGAACTTGATGGGTTGCTAGAGTTAATTATTAATAGCTTCGAAAAGTAGTTTGCATAATGGGCTATCTTTCACCGAAAACGGAAACTTCATGCATCACTATAGGTATGGTCAAGTCAATCTTGTTATAAATGGTTGTAGAGCTGAACTTAACGTGGTGTGAACATGCAAGATCAAGAGTTCAAATCACTTTGCAGTCATTTCATCTTTGTAAGTAGTTGAATTGATGGATTGAATATTAGTCAAGCCCACAAATTAAGAGGAGTGTTCAATCAATAAGCATATATGAAGGCCCACGCAATATCTATAAAGCTTAAACTATTAAAATTTGTTGGTTGTGGAGTTAAATTTAATAAATCTCTTCCACAGTAGTAGAGCTTATAATCAAATGAGATGGTTCCACATTTTGATTTGCTGAAAGAGCCGGAAGTTAGAATACCATCTGAACTTGCTCTCAAGTGAAGGAACTTCGTCCATCTCAAAGATATGAGACCTGAACTTGATGAGTTTACTTGTAGTATAACTAGTTGAATGTCTCATGATGCAGTATATCACGACTCAGATCAAGCAATAGCAAGAATGGTGCAAATGAGACATTTTTTGGCCAAGGATGGTAGAGATTGGACCTCTAATACTAGTGAAAATAAATCCACTAAAAATTGTGTCTTACCATAAATTGAAAAGAAAAAGGGAGGGTTTTGTTGTTTTGGTGGGGGCGGTGGTGGGGTGAACAAAAGAAAGAATAAGAACATGAATATATGATGCGACCATCTTTTGATTGGTTATAAGTTGATTGTAAGTCCGACAGCTTTGCCAGTACTAGAACTCATGTAATTCCAATCCCAATCTTCATCTAGAATCCTAGTTTATTTTATTTTTCAAATCCAACATTCTCCAGAAAAATGATTGAGTGACATTTATTTAAGTTTTCTGCCAGTTTTGGAGTAGCCCAACCAACAAAAAGACGGCAATCGCCTGCAATTATTATACGGTACTGTTAGAAGATCAATAGCACTTTCTTTGCTTAATTTCACCAGGGTAGGTGGGAGCTGAGCTAGTATGCAACAGCAATACATCCCTACAACGATGGAGAAGACACAGCCTAGCAAAATTCTAGTGTCAGCCTCTTTTGTGTTTTACTTCTTTCCTAAGTTATTGTTCTCCATGAGATCATTGACTCGTCAATAGAACAGAGCTTCATGATTCGTTACAGTTAGTAGCCAATATTTAGATATGTTTCATGGCATTCGAGGAATATATTACATTAGTTTCAGTTTAAACTTTCTTCTGGTGCTTTTTGCTATTTAGTTCGCAGCACAAACATGATAAGAACCAAAGGAACTCATGTTTTACTTCCTGAACTTGAGCAGGAAGAGAGGTTACCGAGGTAAATGAAATGTTTGGCGGCGGAATAGAATGCCCTCTCCCCAACATCAGACGGAAATGTCAATTCGGTGGACTATGACATACTCGAAGCTCTGATTTACAGGACATCAGCTAGAACAAGTAGACTCTGTGTGACAAAAATTTACATATGAATTGTTATTCACATTGTTGCATTGGGTGTACTAAAAGGGAAGTTTTGTTTGAAATGATGATATCCCCTAGAAACAGTTGCTCTGTGTGTGTGTGTGTGTTTTTGGGTAGTGTGTATATTCTATTCATTAACATGTATTGTTTATTTCAGGGTATATGGTTTTTCCACGTGTTTCAGGATTACAAACCTTAATTACTTACATATATACACTTCATACATTTGATGAAATTATATTTGCACTTTATCATACCTCAAACATATAAATAGTATTGAAGTAGTTAATCGTGTGGTGAAATTCCAATGCAATCATTGCACTTCCATTTAATTAAGCCACCCATTTATGGGCTTCAATCTGAAGTCCCACAAGTAAAGGGAAATTGGGTAATGTTAAGTAATTGATGTAAAAGATCTATTAAATTTACGAGTTTAAACTTTTAAATTAGGTAATAATCTTAATATCAACCTTAACGTGGTATTAGACAAAAGCTACAAGCACCACAGACCACTGCCTTCTTGGTAGCTAGTGAAATAGAAGCCACAGTGTAGCTAAACTAGCCATCATCAACCCCACGGTCACCATGACATTCGCACAAGCAGTTACACCATCCCTAGCCTTGCGCTAACATGCTGTTGACCACAAACACTCAACCGGATGCGCCACCACTTGCTTTTAGTAGGTGTGATGGATGATGGTAGATAGAGGTTGTAAAGACAGTGGTAGATGAAACATATTTGTAGCCATTACGTTAAAACAATCTCTGCTATTTGTTTGAGAAGGTCTATTTCTGTCATTTGTAAATCATCCATTCACTGAGAGGAAGTACCTTTTGCAGAGCGTATTGATATACTTTCTCTAGAACTTGTGAATGTGTGTTGTGAGCTAAGGCTGATTTAGCGTTTTCGAATAGCCTTCGAAGTGCCAAAGTGCTGCACAAGAAAGCCCTTGAACAATGGTTTTACTAAGAAATTATTATGCTTCTTCTTCTTTATTCACTTCAAAACAAATCTGCAAAACTGATAATAAGACAAATAAACCGATATAAGATGGATTTATCAAATAGAGACATAACACTTGGAGCCTTTTCCTATAGGGTGAGCCCCAATCCCATTGCCCTTGTTATATGAATCCTATTGCCCTTGTTATATGAATCCTATTCCTCCACCAGTGTCATAAAAAGTGAAAACCAAAAAGAGAAGCCCTCCAGCCTCTTCACTTTAATAAGAGGGAATGGAATTAAGATTCTTGAAGAATTAAATAATAATGTGATATATATTATTTTATTTAGTTGAATTAAAAAATAAATTAGTAATGAATTAATAATAGAATTTTAATGACTAAATTATCCTTTCTCTTCTCTAGAATCTAGAATGGAAAAGCCATAGCTCGATGCATGAATCCTTCCCAACAAACCCTATTTTATATATCTGTTTCCTTTCTTCATTTGTTTGGCGTCAATTCTCCCTCTCTGTTTAGCAACAAAGCCTTAGATTTCATTCTGAGACTAAAGAAATAAAGAGAGAAAGACCAAGAGGTCGACGGTCGGTGGTCGTTCTCTGTTTCCTAAGAAAACATTCTTTTAAAAACAAACGAGATCTACGGCCAAACATCACTTAAATAAAGAAAGAAAGAGTAAGGAAAAGAGGAAGGCTATATGATCATCTACAGTGGTCGGTGATAGAACAATTGGAATGTTTGGTTTGTAATCAAGGGCCTCGATTGTCAGTAGTCATCATATGTTTTTTTCTTTTTTTTTGCCAAACCCCCTTCCCTCTCTTCCCAAATGCCATGAAAATGCAAAAGATGTTCGGCGGTAGGAGGTAGGCGAGCATGGTGTTGTGCTGTGATGGGGGTTGGTGGCGGATAGTGAAGCTTCCACGTTGTTCCTTGAAAGTGTTGGAGAGCGTAAAGCTATACCGTGATTTGAAAAGAAAAATTGTAAGAGTATGTTAGGGAAAAATAGTTCACATGCAAGGAATAGGAACTCTTAGATTGAAGTAAGAAATCCTTCAAAATAATAGTACAATTACGAGATATAAAACCAACTAAACTAAACAGCGTAAGAAGGAATAAACTCCAAGTGAACGGGCTAACTGATTTGGTCTGAATTGGCACTCAGACAATTGCAGCACAAGGTATGGCTTCCATAGTGCTTCTCTTATGTCAAATGAAACCAACTTACATTTTCTCATCTGAAATCTAGATTACATATTCCCAATGGATGTCTACTCATGTCACAGACCAAGGCAGAAACACATGCATGTCAAGTAATGCATATTCTTGGATTATACATAATTAAGTAATACAGAATAAATGATTTGGAATCTTTTCTTCCAAAACTTAATTGGATTCATGGGCGTGCCATTCCACCACGGCCAAGGTATGGCGCCCACCACATGCAACAAGTTTGGCGATCCACTGTCCTTCACTTTCATCGCTGCTAACATTTTTGGGTGGTGGAAGATTTATCGGTACCTCCATTGGCTGACCAGTCGTTACTTTCCTCCCATATCCAAGACGCCCATGATCACCTCGACCAAACTGCATTGGCAAAAACAAAGTCGTTTTTCAAGATGAATCTGATGTTCTGCTAATATGATAGCAATAAGATCTAAATCAGACTAAAGGCAAATATACTTACCGAAAACATTCGCCCATCGCGTGTCAAAGCAACTGAGTGTGTGCCTCCACAAGACACCTTAATTACAGAGACAGCATAAAGGATTATTGAATATCCACCAAACATTTTCTGCCTATATCTGTAAAAAAATGTCCTCATGCAAATTGAAACTGAAAGATAAGAATCAATTCCTTCTAAATCTTTATTTCCAGAAGATAATATTGCAAATAAGAGAACAAATCATAAGTCCACGCCATCATACCAGGAATAATCCCTATCCACTTATCGGTCTACCCAATAGTTAGTTGAGACAGGATGCTAAAACCACTTCTTAATGCATACCAGTGCAAGCTAAGCAAGTATTAGAAAATCCTTTCAGTTGTTCAACATACATCCTTAGAAGTTGGATTGCAGGATGAAATGATTCTATGCAAATTGTTCTTATGAGCCACAACTGTACCTTCTGATTCTCTTACAGATACTTGGTTAGAGTTGAAGTGTTGAACAGATAGTAAAGCTCATGTTAAAACATCTTTCAAATCTAATGAACCTTTTAAGATCCACATAAAGCGATAATAGCAACCAAAGTTAAACATATGCAAGTAAACAGGGATCAGAATCTTCAATACCTGAACAATATCTTCTCCATCCAAAAGATTGACCTTTTGAGGCACCATTTTACTGCTTTTATCATTGTCTCCAAAACCAAGCCGGCCATGCTCCCCTCTTCCCCATCCATATACCTGAATGCCAATGGATATGAACAATCATTAACTTCATTTTTCAAAGCTAAAAGACAAGGTTCAACCCAAAAAAAAAAAAGAAGAAGAAGAAAGGAAAAAAAGACGTGCTAAAAAAAAGACTGCTCCAAAAAAAATTCAACATGATTAAAGAAAAACCATGGAAATGCAAATGATTTTGCAATGTAAATGCTGAACAGGGATAACTAAATACAGTAAAGTCTTAAGAGACAACTTTTCCAGTTCTTACTTGCTTCAAAAGGGGAATCAAGAAAACTGTTAAATGTTCGGATGCTTAATTGATCAACTCTGCTAAGATGCTGAGACAATTTTTACAATCTCATAAGGATACAGCTATTGCACCAAGAGGAACTAAGATTCTTACATCACCAACATCCAGTGCTTTTTCTTTGCACAGAGCATACTAGAAGTGCTTACATCTATAATCTTTAAAGGTATATCAATCACCTTAGCAGTAAATGCATTAATTAGTATAGTAAAAAGAACACATAATATTACCTCTCCATCATGAGTTAGAGCTGTTGAATGCCATCCTCCTGCCGCAATATCAACCTTCACATTAGCAAGAAACCTATGAGTACTTTTGCGCAAAGAGAAACTATGATTAAAAGCTACAAGCATATTGGCAGTGAACAGAAATTTAATAGAGAAAACTAGAGAATCTTATTGATCTCTTTGGTAAGAAATTGATTACAAACCCTGATTCCTCCAATTAAGGATTACCATGAGCTAAAGATCACATGAGCACCATTGTTCACACTAACCAACCAACTTGGACTAAGAAAATATCTGACTGTCTACTCTAACTCAAATCCTCTTTATAGTAGTGTAACTAACAAACTAACTCATAGAAACTTCTAGACACTTACACACATCAAAACACCATAACTGTGCACTATACAGCATCAGAACATACAACACTGCACTACACACAACACAGCACAGGTATGCCACCAGCCCTTGCACAAATACCGCATACTACTACACACTAGAGAGTCATATCACATATTCTTCTTTTTTTCTATGTTCCTTTATTTATTTGTTTTTTTCCAGTTCACAAGGAAACCAGTCCAAGCAAATAAATCAACCACTTCAAGGAAACAGCTCTTTGCTCGTAATGTAGAATAATTTATACCTGCATAGTAACTTGTAGAAGTAGGACAGAATACATTGGACGAAGAAACAGTTGATTGTAATATATGCTAGCTAAACATGATGTTTGCTAGAAAGAGATTGAATAGCATATACAAACCAAATTAAGATCGGTAAGCCCGTGAACAGGGATTGGTTGAGATCGGGGTTGGGTGTCTCCCGTGCCAAGTTGTCCATATTCGTTGTTTCCCCATGCCCATAAAGTTCCCTCCTCTTGAAGAGCCAAGTTATGGAATGCACCCACAGCAATTAGCCTAACCTTGTCAAGACCTTGGACACGTACAGGAACAGCAATTTGTTTGCTGGAAGACAAGTTGATAGACGATGGAATGAATCCCACAACATCAATATTAAACTAACATTCCATGACGGATGATTAAGATATCAAGTCAGGTCATTACATACATGTCACCAGGAGGCCATGGTTGACCCCATGTCCATACATGGCCTTCACGTGTTAGTACAACAGAGTGAGTGCCTCCAGCAGCTACCTTTAAAAGAGCAATAAGAAACTATTATAATAAAAATCTGGATGCTAGAAAGGCAAGAACAATGTCGCATCGGGAAAGTTCATTGCTGCACATTATCAACGAGCAACGAATCCTTATCTAATGAATCTAACATTTCATAGAACAGACTTAGTTTTCTTGGCCTTTTCAGTCATGCCAAAAATCTCATATCAGACTATCCTTTTGGACAAACAAAGAAGAGGAAAAAGAGAAAATAAATCACTACAAAACATAGAAACGGATTCCTCATTCTAGCAAAACACAATGAATGCTTCTTATACTAGAGTTTGAGAATGAGTATGCACAAAAGAAGTAGCATGCAAGCAGTCATAGACTCTTCCATTGCTTCAAACATATTCGATCACAAATGCCTGAGGAACTGACATCACATAAAGTCTACACAAAATTATTTTACATTCTTTTAGCTAAGTGCAGTCAATTGCTTTACAAATGGCTTAAAAAATATCAATCAAGAGAACCATATCGCCATCAGAGGCTCTTGCTGCATTACAATTCTTTCCAGGAACTTGGACCGAGAATAAGGAAATCACCTGGTGAACTACAAGTTTTGGTGCACAACGTTGAGGAATCACAATATCCCTTCTCAAAGGCTTCCCAGTGTCATCTTTCTTGCCAGGATCTTCACCACATTGTCCATACTCGTTCCCTCCTATACATATGCATATTATTCAAACTTCTTTTAGAGAGCCACTAAAGATCTCCCAAAAATCAACATTGTAGCAGGCTTCAAGGACCCAAAGAAACATATCTCCGATATAAAGCACCAATTTTTTGGTATTCCATATATATATATATATATATATATATAATTACATTATTGTTTTGATTAAAGAAACAATGCATAAGATAGACATAGATTATACCCCAAGCATATGCACGGCCTTGATCATCAACAGCCAAACAATGCCATCCACCAATAGCAGCCTAATCATTAAATCTTATTAACAATAACTCAAATAAAGCAGCATCATTTGACAACAAAGAAAAATGATTACAACAATAAGCAAGCTTAAGTTCATTACCTGAACAATCTTGACATTAGCAAGAGCTTCAACCTGACTTGGTATGTTTTCAGTCTTTGTTTCAGGTGGATGGCCAAGTGTCCCTCTCTGGTTCCAACCCCATGTAAACAGCTGTAATAAAACCAATTCAGAACGGTCAAATTACTTGTTAACAATCACATCTTGAACACTTCAATCAAAAGATTACTCTTATTTAAAATGACCTAACAAATAAAGGTGTCTTTTTCTTTACAAAAATACTTCTCATGACATTAAGAATAGAAAATAAGCTGATGGATACCAAATTGTCTCGATTTCAAACGGAAACACTCAATTAGAAATGTGGAATATAGTTTCCCTTTAAACCAATAACACTCAAGTTTTTCGCAATTCTGATTTACGTCGAAATGAGTGGAGGGCTGGCAATAGCCAACACAATATATTAACACAGATGGACTCCATACATATAAAATATACAAAACCTGCGACAAAAATGCGAAATCCAAGACAACACAGCTTCCTAAAAAGTGAAATCAATGCAGCATGAAATGACAAGACTATGCAATAAGTTGACTATTAGGCATATATTACCGATTTTACATATTTAGACAATGCCATGAATTCGACTCAATGAAACAGCACGGTTTTCCAAAGGAATTGCCACCTCTGGGGACAATCGCGTCAGCTACTAAAAGCTGCCATTACCTTTACCACCACTTTCTACCGAGGAAGCAGACGAATTATATGGTCCATTAAGAAGAGCCCAGAAATTTGCTAAAAGACAGGATTAAACTTTTCAATTTTGTACAATATCGTTTACACATTTCACCGATGACAAGTTTCATGAACAGGTGAATATATGAAAAAGTGAAAACTTTCTTCTGGGGGGTGGGGAGACTTCGAAACCAGCGGTCGTGGACTTCTGTCATCATTTTCTAATGAACAACTACAAGTGAGAGAACACAAAAAAAAAAGAAAAAGAAAAAGTAGAGACCTTTCCCTCCTCAGAAATAGCAAGAGAGTTTCGACTACCAGCAACAACAGAGCGAACATTCTCAAACTCCAGAGCTTTGACTACACAAACCAATTCTTTCTCTTCATTATTTCCAACACCCAGCTGCCCATCTTCTCCAGAACCCCTGGAAATGTCCAAACTCTTTCACGTTAGGCAACCATTTGACCGAAAAGGAACAATCTTTAGACAAAATGGTGGCAAAAGAGATATGGGCTATATTTGGTTTTTCATATTACCAAGCTATTACAGCAGAAGGTGTAGTAGAAGAAGACATAACCCTGAAAGCAAATAGTGCGCTAGCGAAGAAGGTAAGGCAACTTATACTAGGGAAGTGTAATTTTAGGTATGTATGTTTATTTTAAATTTGTACTGGGCTGGGTTCCTATTCCTTTGTTCGTAGGTATTTGTGTCAAATCTTTATAAGATGAAAAGAAGACTTTGGTCGAAGTTGGTGCTGTGGCGAATCGGATTCGGATATGTGTATTGAGTTGATGTGTCGTCTATCGTCTATTGTCTAGCTGGCGCAAGTGCACAGTAGGGTTTTTTTTTTTTTTTTAACAAAAGGGTATTAGAGAGAATTTTATATTTAAAACTCAAACATTTACATCTTTTCTATCTTAATTTTAAGCATTTCAAAATTCTTATTTAAATTCTCTACATTTAAAAATATTATCAAATAAGGACTTTAAGTTTTCTATCTATTTGTATCATGTGACACATTTTGATTGGTTTACTTTTTTATTAAACAAATATTATAATAAAATATCTTAAAAATAAATGAAATAATAAATAAAGTAAAAAAATTATAAAAATTCAAAAAAGAGAGGAAAATTGTAAGAAAAAGAACAAACAAATAATAAACAATATACATATATATAATAATAAACATATAATTTTATTAAAATTGCAATAAAAAATAAGAAAAATAAAAAATAAGAAATTTATAATAAAAAAGGAGAAACTTTTTGATTAAAAAAAATTGATTCCTACTACTCCCTAACCTAAGGATAGTCGGAACCAACACCAAGTGACAATATATCATACAATCGACAATTGATTGTCGTTGATTACTCTTTGGTCTTGGGGTAGACCAAATAAATTTTCTTTATAAAAAAAATTTCCATTTTTTTTATTTTATTACAATTTTAATAGAGGGATATATATATATGTATGTATGTTTATTATTTGTTCTTTCTTTTTTATAATTTTTCCTCTTTTTTGGAATTTTTCTAAATTTTTTTACTTTTTATTATTTTATTTATTTTTAATTTATTAATATTTAATTAATAAAAAACGTAATCTAATCAAAATGTGTCACGTAGCATAAATAGATTAAAAACTTAATAGTGTTAATGGAAGTGCGTATTTGATAGTACTTGTAAATGTAAGACTTAAATAAAAATTCTAAAAAATTTAGGACTCGAACAGAAACGATAGAAAAGGTCGAGTCCTGTAATTTTTCCCTTTTTATTTATAAAACATTAGCTGCATTACAAGGTGGCTACAAGCTATATTGACCTTCCATTGTGAAAAACTAAAGATAGTTCAAGGAATTTTATATTCTATTTACATTACACGACCAGTAAAGTCTGACAAAAGAGGTAATAAACATTCATATGAAGGGACAAAAAAACAACTCCTCCTCTAATCCTTCATGCTATCCAATTTGCTAAGAGGTTACCTTCCTTTGGCATAAAAGTAATCCGAACATTCTCAAAGGAAGAAAACAAAGATCACATGAAAGAATTTGTTTAGTATACTTGTTTCCATAAAGAGTAGATGATCTAACATTTTTGAGTCCATATTAACTTTTACTCACTTAAATCCCATTTTCTTTTTCTAGATTTCTAAGCCCTAGTATAACTCCCATAACTCAGCACTTAGAATGTTCACTTCCCCAATGTTATGTAAGTAACTCATTATCCATCTACCTAACTTGTTTCTTATTACTCCCTTAGTTTTAGATTTTCCATTACTTTCTTGAAGAGATACATCTAAATTTAGTGTTACCTAACCAAGGGTGAGGCTTCTCATGCCACTCCTCTTAGCTCTATTTTGTGTAGTGTTTTTTGTTGCCTTGTAAACCTAAAATTTCATGAGCAAGATCATGGGTTACGTAATGAAGCTCCTCTTAACAAGTAATATGTTGAAATAAACCATTATTCCTTGTTTTTCACAAAGTCTAAAGGCCAAAACTAATAACAATTGCCTACAATGGATTTTTAGTGTATAGCTTAGATTTATTATACTTACAAATATCCTTTATCTACCTCTCATGTTCCATGTCCTGCCTTTGATCCATCTAGTTAAGCCATATTTTACACCAAAATTTTTTTGCTCCTAAGCATGATCTAAGGAAATACTCTATGGATTCGACTTTACTTGGACATAGACGACAGTTGTCTAGTATTTGGTTAATAATCTTATCAACATTGTTTGCTATAGGTAGAAAATCAGTTATTGCTTTCCAAATGAATAATTTACCTTTAGGTTCTAAGGGACTTTCCCAAACCCATCTGTAATCTCTGAATGAGACTATTTCATTTTCCCCTATTCTTTCATCAATTTCTTTCAACTGTTTATGCCTAATAGAGTGTAAGGAGAAGTAGTAGCTGTCACTTAGTTGATTAGATAAGGATATTTGGCCAATTTTGTTACTTAGCCATTCTAAAATAGGATAAGTAATAATTTCTTCATACTATACCATTTCTAACATCCATTGCTAGTTCTTTCTCAATTCCTTCCATAAGTTATATCCACTCTTAATTCTGATTTCTCCCTTTTTAGTCTACTTTTTATATCTTTTTACAAGGATTTTAGCCTAATATCCTAAAACCTAACTCTATTTTTTTATACCAAAAGCGTATTTTACTAATAAATACACTAGGTTATGTATATGGTAATAAATTGGTGAGAACCAAGTCAAACTCACAAGAAATGCTATACTAGTTCTCAATCATGTTTGTCTCGAACACTATAAGCATGAGATCAATTTTCAAAGAAATGCTTGATTTTGATGGCTACAAAAATTTTGGGGGAAATTGCAATTATTATTCTTAAACTTTGATTTAAGTACAGATTTACCCTTTAAATTTTTAAATATTGCAAGTTATCTCTCTAAACTTTGATAAATTGGTAACATAAAAGACATTTCTATTTTAGTTAAAAAGCAACACTATAATCAAAGTTTAAGGGTTCTTAAAGTATACTTCGATAAGTTTAAGGGGTGTTTCTATACTAAAGTCAAAATTTAAAGGAGTTGTTGTTAACCTATGGGGTCTATTGGTAATTTATTAAATTTTAGGAAATTTATTTGCATTTTTCTCAAAATTTATGAAGTCTATCAGTAATATAAAAGATATTTCCTATTTTAGCTAAAAAGTGACAGTATAATCAAAGTTTAAGGGTTCTTAAAATATATCTTAATAAGTTTAAGGGTATTTTTACACTAAAATCAAAATTTAAGGGATTTACTTTTAACCTATAGGGTTCATTGACAATTTATTAAAATTTAAAGGAGTTATTTGCATTTTCTTCAAAATTTTGTGCAACCTTACCTATCATTGTGATAAACTTCAAAGGCAATTATTCTTTTGTTGATGCAAATCCACGAACACATAGCGAGCACAAACCATGAATGGGTATTTGACATTTGAGTAGGATAAGGAATAGGAAGTGGAAAGGGGTTTTAACTACGGATGTATATAGATATCACACACTAAGACACAAACACAACTAAGGATTGAGCTCAAAATAGGGTTCAATATGACTCATAAACACTAAATGTCACTCAAGTTTTAAATAGGAGGTTAGATGTGACTCACTAACTTGCTCAAATGAAAAGTTCACCATAATCTTAAAGTTGAGATTGATAAGAATACAAAAAAGATTAAAGAATTAATCGACACTTAATAATCTGGAAGAGGCAAGCTCTAAGAGCTCAAGCATATGCTTGCTCAAAAAGAATGTTCAAGTGTAATCAATGTCTATGAATTCTTTTCCCATCATTCATTGTTAATTACAAAAGTTGCTATTTATAGTAAATTCTAAAACCCTAATGGCAAAAGTGTAAATAATATACAAGATTCTTAAATCCTAAAGAATGCTCACAATTGAAATAAAGAAAATATTTACAAAGTATACAAAATTGCACATTTAACAGAGTGGTCGATATGCAGTCATTCGAGTTGTTTGTAAGAGCAGACCCAAGTAGGGGTCGGTTGGTAATCGAGTGTCCAAGTTGAGGTGGGATGTTTCAAAGTCTTATTGTACTTGGTCGAGCTCCTTATGCGGTTAGCCCATAATTGCTACACTTATGGATTGCTTAGCGTTAGCTTTCCCGTACTATGCTGAGCTATTCTTTAGCCTTAAAGCTTCAACCATTTAGTCTCTTGCTACCTTGGCAGATGACAAACCTAATGCCGAATGGTTTCTTTTCCTCCTTTCATCCTTCGATTATTTGTTCGGCTTAAGCAAGAGTAGATCAATCTCGATTTAAGATAAGTCGACTTCAGCTTCAAACAAGTCTGCATTAGCTTCTGATAGGTTAGCCTCAACTTAAGGATTGTGACTGATTTCTATCATCTGTCTTAATTCTTCTTTTATTTTCAATGATCTTGTCGTTTTTCTTTTCTTGCCAATTAAGGGAAATAATATATATTAACAAATAATTAAGAATTACAATGTCTCCCAAGGCTAAATAACAAGTTCTACATATAAGACTTTTCTTATAAGATTTGTTGAATTAACACCCCAAAAACACATGCTCTAGCCCTTTTGCCTTGGGAAGCTAACCAATCAATAATAGTGTTAGCTTTCCTATTAATTAGCACAAAGATACAAATCAAGTCAATAATTTTGTTTATTGTATATATAAATATATATATTTTGCCAAAGATAATATTTAGTCATGATTTTTTTTCTTTTCTCAATTATTTTTAATTAGTTTCTCAAGAAGTATACTTTTTCAAGATATGGTTACATGGTAAGGATATTAAGAAACACTATTAACATATTGGTTATAACAATCCATAAGATATAGTTCATAAAGTATCGTAAGTATTATCCTAAGCGTAAGGACCAATTTCATTGAGTCCCCATCAAGTTAATATAAGTTTCGTAATTAGGTGTTCAGGAGTTGATACGTAAAATTTAGAGCCATTAGATAAGTTGACCGATCGAGTCCAAAATTTATGATGGAGTTAGGAATATTAGTAAAAATAATCCCCTAAGTTTGAATTTAGAATTATAAATAATAAAATAATTAAATATTATAATATTAAGTTATACGTATATTGTTCATTATTTATCAGAAATATATAAAATGAGTTTCGATAATTAACAAATTGATAGAAATAAATCATATGCACACTAAAAATCATAAAATAACATAAATAACATTTAGATTATTTATTTGTATTATATATGTATTTACATGTAGATAACAAAATTAATTAAAATACCTACAATATGTTAAAATAATAATAATTAATTAAGGAAAATTCATAAAAAATCAAGAAAAAAACTAGAAAGTGTAGAAATGTATAGATATCGAGCATGACATCTTGGGATTTGAAGAAAGAAAATCAACAAATAAGATTAAGCCAAATAAAAATTGAAAAGGAAGAAGAAAAGGGGACATTTGGCATAAGGAAATTTAAAGAGAGACTTAAACCCCATTATAAATTTAGAAACTCTCTTCCAAAAATCATTTTGAGCATATGAGAGCCCAGAAAAATTAGAGAGAGAAAAAAGAGAGGAGAGAATATTGCTACAAAAAATTAACAAAAATAGTGTGCAATTAGGGTATTAGAAAATATCATATTCTCAATGACCACCTAGAAAAGGATGGCTACCATCACCAAACAGCTAACCCTTTGCCTAAAGCTGTCAGCATAGTGGGAGCCACTATTGGTGGCTAGAAGCCATTCGATCAATGAGTTCTAAATTTCATTCTGATTTTGTTTATGTAAGCCCTACAACTAAGCAATCCGAGGTTTCAATCGGTTGAACGATCCCATCGAGCCTAAATTATAAAGTAAAGCTAGAAATATTAGTAAACCGATCCCGTAAGTTTGAATTTAAGAAAATAAGTAATAAAATAGGAGGCTACAAAATTTTCAAATTTTAAGTATATAACTCGTTATTTATCGAAATTGCGTAAAATGCATTCCGGTACTTAACGAATCGCTAGAGATAAATTATATGTATACTAAAAATTATAAAATAACCTAAATAATATTTAGGAATATTTATTTGTACTATATATGAATTTACATGTAGGTATAAATACGCGTAATTACTTAAAATACGCGAAATGTGCTAAAATTATACTAAATAATTAAAGAAAATTATAAATTAATTAAAGAAAATTATAAATTAATTATGGAAAAATAAAAAAAAATCATAAGAGGATAAGATTAATCAAGATCAGGTCGTGGCATGTCAGGATAAGCAAAAGAGAAATCAACCAATAAAATTTGGACAACATAAAAGCCAAAAATAAAGGAAAATGGGCAAAGTCTTGTCAAATTAATACATAATAATTACAAAACTTGTCTATAAATAGCAAGAAAAATTCAGAAGCTCATTTGGCTAGATACAAATCAGAGAAAATTAGAGAGAGGCAAAAATTGAGAGAAAAATTCGGTTTAGAAAAAAATTAGAAAAAAACTGTACTATTAGGGCCTTTAATGGGAACCCCAACTAGAAGAGCAGCTAGGAGTGGACGGCCACCACCACCACACGGTGGTGGTAGCGCCCAAGCCGGACGATAAGGCCACGACGACCGGCGGTGGCCGAAGCCACCCAAATTGGTGAGTCCGATTTTGAGCCTGATTTTGTGTAATTTTGTAAAAATAGTAAATATCATTAGAAAATTATGAATTTTGTTATTCTGGATTGTATGTAATTTGTAGGAAAAATATTATTTTGATGAAAACATGCCCCTAGATATATGGTCCCTAAGAAATCATGCAAAACCGAGCATGTTTCGGTTTAGAAATAAATGACCTTAGGAGTGTAGTTTCAAGCCCAAAATTTTTGTGTAGATTAATTAGATGATATAGAACAGTGCTATAAAGCCCGTTTTCAAAAATTAATTTTTTAAATTTTTAGATAATTTTTAGGCATTAAAATGAAGCATAAAATGGGTAATTTAAGGTTAATTGAGTAATTAAATTATTAATTTACTGACTTAGTGAATAAGTAGATGTTTAGGGATGTTGAAATATGATGGAGAATGATACTTGTAGCATTTAGGGTGTTAGATGTAATTATTAGGTTAATTATGTAGTAAATAAGTAATATGGAAAAATAGTACATTTTAAGTTAATTTTGTAAATTAGGAGTAAAATCTTATTTAGGATGAATTTAGACATTTTGAAATGATAATTGATGTTTAGAGATAATAATTAGAGTGATATAAATATTAGAAGTGTAATATATACATAAAAGGTAATAATACATAATAGGTAATTATTGGAAATATAAGAAATAGGAAATATTACAATAAAAATTGATATTGTGATAATAATAAAAATGTACAATAAATCTGATAGGAAATTTGAATTTATGTAATTATATGAAAAATGTAAAAATTTCTCACATTAGGAGTGAATTTGGTACACTAATAAGGATATAAGTGTACCGGGTGAAATAAAATACTGACTAGGGGTAATGATGGTATTTAGGAGATCGGGAAATAATGTAATTAATTTCACATTATGGGTTGAAACGAATTTCTAGGATTAAAATATAAAACGCTACTTAGAAAATAGAATTAGAACCTAATTTAGAAATCGATGTAGAAACCGAACCCGAACCTAATCCTAAACCTAGAATAATTGTAAAAGACTTAAGACCTAGATAATTAGGTATCTTAAACCCTAAATAAAATATAACGATAAGCGTTATAGGATAAAACGAACCTATAATAGTTATATGAAAAAACTGAAACCACGTTTGTGCTATAGGGATGATCGGCGATGGCCTGAGCAAATCGGACCTCGAGTGAGTGAGCGAGGAGTCGAGGTAAGTTGGGATTAATACAATGCTGTATTTTGGGAGGCTTGAGATTATGCTTAGTTATGCTTGTTAGATAGTTGGATGGGTACATGTGCTTGATTATGAGTGATGCTATGATTCTGTTTGTTGCTCTAGCATGTATTGTATGAAATGATTGATCACCCTAAACTAGACTTAATCAAATATATGACTAGTAATCATAATCGGACATGCATGGCAACCCATTAGGGGAACTTAGACTCTCCGGCCAAATACCGACCCCTTCGAAAGGGATAGTGCGGGATTGCAAAATGATCCCTTCTTCATCCTTAGTTGAACTAAGTGACAGGAGAGAAGGTCGCGGCGAGGGTGAAGTCAGTGGTTCGAAGGTAGTCGCGGGAGGAGTAAGGTCTCCATTGCACAAGCCCGGGTTTGGTTGTGAGCTGCTTTGCATTAATGGCAACTCCTCAACCCGGATTAGAGCGGGCGAAATTTCTCTAATCTTATGACCGGCCGGACAACGTCGTGCGATGGCATTTATTTGCACATACATTGCACCTAATAAGTGATCGAAAACCTTGTTGTGTGTATGGTATAGTTTTAAGTCCTCCGTCCTAACTTACTGAGCTGTGGTTGCTCACATCCCTATAGACATCATGCAGGTGCTGGCTAAGAAGCGGCAACAACTACTCTGAAGCTAGCAACTGCTGGATCCTGGGGAGTGAGGAAAAACATTGAAGAATCAATACATATGTTATTGCTTTTCATTTTTGAATAATGTAATAACTGAATTATAGTATATATATATATATAAATTTTCTCACTTTCTTAGATAAATGCTTTATCTAAATTACAAACTATTTACTTTAAAGCGGGTTAGTCGTGGACACCTTGTGTAGATCAGGTCTAAGATAGCGGTTGTAAAGCCAACTTCTATCTTAGGATGGTTTACACGACGAGGCTGTTACGACTCTACCGCTTCAAGGCATGACAGTTTAATTTATTAAAATTATCAAATTAATCTAGAAAATTATGAAATTTAGCATTCAGAAGTATTTTTGTATCTAGATTTAGGAAAAGATGTTAATTTGATAAAATTAGATCTCAGGATATTCTACATTTGAGAAATCATTAAATTCGAGCTAATTTTGCTTTTGATTTAAATGGTCTTAATAATGTAATTTTAACCCCAAAATTTTTGTATGTACTGTTTAAGGTATATATATCAGTGTTATGAAGAGACTTTATTAAAATTAATTTTCTAAGATTTTACTTAATCTTTAAGTCTTACAATCATACATAAAAAGTAATTTTTAAGCTTATTTTGGTGATTTAAGGTTAATTTAATAAAAATTCTGATTTAAGATATATTTAGACATCTTGAAATGTTAATTGATAAAGAGAGATGGTATTTATGGTGTTAAGAAAGCTAAATGTGTATAATATGTGTACAGTATGTAATAGCATGGAATATGTGAAAATGGAAAATAAGTAAATGAAGTATATTAAAATAAATTTTTAATATTATAATATAATATAAATTTAGGAAATTATATGAAAAATATAAGTTATTTTCACATCGAGAGCAAAATTTAAGAGTTAGATTAAGAATGAAGTGTATAGTATAAACTAGAATATTAGTTAAGAGCTAAATACAAAATTTTACGATACTCAAGTGTAATTAGATGAATTTCACATATTGGTTCGGAAGAGGTTCTTAGGGTTTATGAATAAAATTGTAATGAGAAGCCAAATTAGAGTCTAAATTAAGAGCTAATTCAGAAACTAAATCAAAAGCTAATCTAAGATTGATTTGGTTATAAGTAATATAAAACTTGGATAATTGGGTAAAATTATAATTTAGAAGCTTATATGTAATAAGGGAATAAATAATAAAAGAGATATCTATATTATAAGAACAAGTGGCGATAAATTGACCTTGCATCAAGTTTGAATGATCAAATCAAGAATTTTAGAGAAGTTAGAATCAATATAGCATTACATTTTAGAGTATTATATTATAGTACCCTGGAGGCTTAAGATTGTTTTTGTTTATGCTTGTATGTAGATGCTTATGTATATGCTTATATGTAGAGGCTTATGTGTATTCTTGTTTGTCTCTAATTATTGAGCTGTTTATTGAGCTTTACTTTGGTGATTTATGGTGGTTTGTGTGGAGTGAAATTGTTTGATCATTTAAATTAGACTTAGCTATATTTAACCTAAACCCCTTAATTAGACATGTATTGTAACATTTTAAGGAACAACTAGGATTCTCCAACCAAACATAGATATTTTCGAAAAGGATAGTACTATAGCATAATGATCATTTCTTCATCTTTAATCAAACTAAGTGATAGGAGAGGAGGTCACGGTAACGATGGGGGCAGTGCTTCAAAGGATAGTCATGGAGGAAGCAATGCTTTTGTTGCATAATCTTAAGTTTGGTTATAAACTATTGCATAAGCGTTGAAACTCCCCAAACTTGAATTACAGCAAGTAAAATTTCTCTAAATTCACAATAAACTGAATAATGTTGTGTAATGGTATTTGTGTATTGCATTGTATTTAATTAATTATTTGAGAACCTTGCTTGTGTTTATTATACAGTCTTATGTTTTCATCCCTACTTATGGAGCTATTGATTTCTCATACCCTTATAAATTTTATTTTAGGTGACAATCCAACTATTGTGTTATAACTATCCTAAGGTTAGTACCCTTTTGAAGAACTTTGGCAAGTAAGGATTAAACTAGAAGATCAGCAGAGTTTTAGATAGCTTTTGTTAATAACTCTTAGACATATAGGTTAATTATGCAATATTTGACTTATCAAACTACTATGTGTGTAAATATCTCTTGAGATCATGAGACAATATATATACATATATGAATATGACTTGAGGTTTTGTATGTAATTTTTATTAATAATCTTATACAAATTATTTACTTCAAAGTAGGTAGTTATAGACGCCTTATGTGAATCATATCTACAATAGTGATTGAGATGTTAGTTATTATCTTAGACTGATTTATACGGTAAAACTGTTATAACTCTACCGCTTTAAGGTATAATAATCAATATTATAGATTTTAGCAAAGGACGTTATAAAGTGACTTCAATTCTATGTATCATATCGACATTGAGACTTTCGTACCTAGAGGTTCATTCCTATATAGAGAAGATTCGTATATTTTTTCTCATTTATAAGAAGATATAAAGATACATAGAATACAATATCCATGCTTTTTCATTATAGTAATTCATGTGCATATATAAAAGCCAATGTTTCAACTCTTGAGCTTAACACTATGTTTCAAAGGATAGAAATTTGTAGATATCAAAGAAAAACATAAGGAAATGAAAAAAAGTTATGTGTTTAGTTAGGGTGGAAATGAGATGAAATAGTTTAACCATAGTTTTCCTTTTCTTTCTCTCCAAATTTAGAGAGAAATAAAAGGAAATGGATAGAAAGTACATGAAAATACAAAAATAGCCTTACAATGGGAAGGAAATAGAAAAGAAAAGAATCCAATAAGGTTACTTTAGTGTTAGGAACATGATATGTCTAAGATTAACAATTAAGATAAACTTAGAGGTATAAATAGATTGCCTTCCTTAGAATTTATGTCTCTTGTACTCAGTTTGCTAGGAGAGTTAATGTACCAAATTCTCTCAAGCTACAACTAAGTTTTGGTATATAAATTGTAAAAATTCATATGTAAAACCATGCTTGATGGAAATTCATACTTCAAGGAAATGCTAAAATACATAGCAATAATTACATCTTATCTTATCTAGTTCAAAGGAAATAATCCTCCATCAACAGTTATAATGATTTCATATTGAATCTAATTTGTTAAATTAAGTTCTAATTAGTTATAAATTAATCTAAACCCTCGATCATGAATTAATACAAATCTTTACGATTAAAACTTATGAAGTTTGATCAAAAGTTGTAACTTTATCAAAAATCACAAACTTCAATTCTACTTACTCAAAGTTCAAGGGCAGTCAATTTACGTTTACATATTGAAGATTATAGTCGAGTTCACAGCCATAAACTTTGATTGTAGACCTTCAGTAATTATTTATTTTTAGTTCCTTATTAAAGATCATGATTAAGTTCACTCCTATAATCCTAACCATGAACTTTACATTGCAAATCTCCTTTTTTATGCTTATGTGAAATGTGATTACCAACTTAGTTAATCATTAAGTATTATAAACACATAGTTTACACAATTTAAAACATATAATTGGGAATCTATTTGTACATTGTCTAAATATAAATACATCATTGATTACGCATAAATAATAATAGATTTGAACTAATTCTTATTATAAAATATTAAAGTTACAACAAACTGAGAAGTAGCTTGTCGCTTTGAATTTTTACGCTATCAATTACAATTTAAGAATTTATATACGTAATTATTATATAGTGTGATAATGGCCATGCATTCATCTCAATTTTATTGAGAATTTACAAAGCTAAACTTCTTAAAATTTTGCTAGGAACAACACTACTCCTATGTTTAATTAGGTGGATCTATCAAATTTATTAATTTAGATTCAAAATCTATCTATTAATAGATATTTATTATATAATATGTTATCTTTTTTTACAAATAGTACTTATTGTACACTCAATTAGCAATGACTTATTTTTATCCTTTGAATAAGGAAACTAATGATACATTAGAGCAAGGTATGGTTACCATTAATACTAACTATAAAAGTTTGAGACTCATCTTAGCAGAAGTACTTTTTATCAGATCTCCTAACAATCTTTTGGTTAAATAATTTGCTAAGTTATTACTAGTCTCGACATAAATGATGGTTATAATTCCATCTCTTATTAATTCTTTAATATACTCATATCTTAGTCCCATGTCTAGATTTTCCATTATAAATTTTACTATAGTCTCAAGATATTGCTTCACCATCATAAAGTATTGAAATGGCTTAAACAAGTTTTTGCTAAATTTCTATTTTCATCAATAAATTTCTCAACCATTCTACTTCTTTACTAGTTGCATTAAGTGCTATAAAGCCAGCCTCAAATGTAAAACCCATTATACATATTTATTTCTTAGATATCCAATTTATGGTGTCACCACCTATGGGAAATATCCATCCAATAGTTGAACTTCATCACTAGTACTTGTTATTTAACTTGTATTTAAATATCATTCTAACATAGTAGGAAGGTCACCAAAAACATTCTGAATTTTCACTTTTTTTTTAAGTATCCAAGTACTTTAGATATTACTTTTCTAATGCTTACTACCAGGATTATTAGTGTATTTTGACAATTTGCACACAACATATACAAAATCATGTCTAATGTAATGAGAAGCATAAATCAAACTCCTTATGGCATTAGCATATTCTAATTTTACTATTTTTCTTTCTATTTTTTTTTTCAACTTAATATGAGAGGTATAAAGTGTAGTATATTCATCCTTTATTAAGTATTCCAACTTTTCAAAAATCCTTCCTGTATGATGTGATTAACTTAATGTAATATCGTCACTATGCTTCTAAACTTTAATCCCTAATGTTGGATCTAGTTCATTTAAATCTTTTCTTTTAAACTTTAAGGTAAGATATTTCTTAATTTATTGATGCTAATCATATTTTATTCCAAATATTAATAAATGATCAACATACAAACAAATCATAATGCAATATTCACTAGTGAATTTTGAGTAAATATATTTATTTGCATTATTACGTTTGGAGCTGTTTGTAAAGATTACAACATTCAATTTCTCATGTTATTATTTTGGGGCTTGCTTGAGTCCATACAAAGATTTAATTAATTTGTAAACTTTCTTATCATTTCCTAGTGGCATAAAACCTTATGGTTGTTACTTATTCATCTAGTTGTTACTAATTCGTTAAGGTAAATTCAAGAAGGCCATTTTAGCATCAAGTTTATGCATATGAAGTTTGGAAATGGATGTAAGGCAAATTGATATCCTAATGAAATTCATTCTTATAGTGAGAGCATAAGTATCCAAATAGTCTATTCTCTCTCGTTGCTTGATTCGTTTGGTCACTATCCATGCCTTAAAAGTTTGTAAAGAACCCTCCAAGTTCTATTTTTGTCTAAAAACCTACTTACATCCATTTACCTTAAATTATTAAGGTAAATCAACTAGAATCAAAGTGTTATAACAAAGATTCTATCTCATCATTTATCATCTCTTTTCCTAATGCTACATCTCTAGAAGCCATAACTTCACTGTAGGTTTTAGAATTTTACTTATTACTAAATCTCTATTTTCTTACACTCTAGATTCTTGCTTTTCCTTTCTCCTTTGCTTCTTATAAGTTTTATGGTAGATTCTACACTTGCATTTCCACTAGAATCCCTTTGTTTAGTTTCTTATCATGAGGTAGGACATGTTTCCTTTTTAACTAGATCACCATAGAATTTCTTTTCTAAAAATTCTATGTCTCTAGTTTCAATAATGATATTAAATTATCAATGCAATATTGTATATTCTTTAAAGTTTTGAATATAACCAATAAAAACTCCTTTTAAAACTCTAGTATTGTTTTATGATCAAAGATTATATAGTAAGCTATGTACCCACATATTTTGAAATATTGCGAATTTGGTTTTCTCCCTTTCCATTTGTCATAAAATATAAGATGAAGTTAATAAAATTTCTTCCCATAAGTTAAATGGCAACTTACTATTTAAAATTAATGCATTAGTTATATCCACAAAGTTTCAATTTTTGCATTTTGTTGACCCATTTTGTTGTAGTATATATTGTTATGCCCCGAAGTTATAGAGTCGCAATAGTCCTGCCGTGTAAACCATTCTATAATAGTAACTAGCCTTACAGTACCTACCATAGACATAATCTACATAAGGCATCAATGACTCCTCGCTTTGAAGTAAACAGTCCAATATGGTAAAGATCACAAATTTTAAATAAACCCATATAATTATATGTAAAGTTTACTGAACTTCCCAAGAAATTCTACATATACACAACAGTTCACTAATTTACATAATAATTATCAGTCTTTCATTCTCAAACTACGAAGGATATTCTTGCTACACATCACTACTAAGTAAATTGCTCCTCACACCCCTAGCTTTAAAAAGGACTAACCTTTGGATAATTGTAAGGCGGTATAATACTTGAAGTGTTCAAAGATCAAGACTTACAAAAGGATCTATAGGTATATAAGCACCTACAGCTCAGTAAGTTGAATTAGAGACTCATGAATGCATACAAACACAAACAAGATTATCAAGTAATTATGTTCATGCAATGCAACAATCAAGTGTTATCGCACAACGTAATCCGGTCCGTTGTGAAATTAGAAAAATTTCACCCGCTCTAATCCAAGTTGAGGAGTTTCCATGTTATGCAGCAGCTTACAACCAAACCCAGGCTTGTGCAATGGAGACCTAGCTCCTGCTGTGACTATCTTTGAACCATTGACTTCATCCTCGCCGCGACCTCCACTCCTATCACTTAATTCGACTAAGGATGAAGAAGGGACCATTTTGCAATTTTGCGCTATCCCTTTTGAAGGGGTCAGTATTTGGTTGGAGAATCCTATGATCCCCTAACGGGTTACAATGCATGACATTTTTGGTTATTAAAATCGAATAAGATTAAATTTCATTTAGAGTGTTCAAACAATTTCACACCAATTTAATCAATCACAAAATCACTCACATTACAAATTCAGTACGCGTTGAGATACACAAACACATGCGTAGACTATTTACAATCACAACCATATACAATCCTAAGTCTTCGAGTACCATAAAATAGCACTCTAATACAGTAAGTAATAACTCAACTTACTTAGAGTTTATCAGTCACCCAATCATTTGATTACAAGCCGATTCGTCTCTAGATATCCTATAATATAAATAGGTCCTTTTTAGTTTTTATACTTTAATGATTCACATTCTAAGTTATGATTTAGCTTATTTTTTCCATGTATAACTATTATTTACTAATGATTCATTCTACCCCAGTTCGGGGTTCGGTTCCTAAATTAGATTATAGTTTTGATTCTGAAATCTTCAATATGCTCGACTCCTAATGTGAAATTAATCACATTAAGCTCGAGTATTTTAATATCTCATTGGGTCTAAATTTAGGGTTCTAAACAATTCGGTATACGTTAATCCTAATTAGGGTACCGGATTTATTCCCGATGTGAGAAAATCTTATACTTTTTATACAATTACTTAAAATTAAATTTTATTTCAGATTTATTATATTCTGATTTCTATTATTATATTATCTAATTAAACCTAATTTTTTATAATATTCCTAATTTTCTATAATTAGCACATAATGCCTTCATTACTTATAGTTAACACTCCAAAGGCTATGATTAGGTTTTCACATAAGAGATTATCATCTCTAAACATCTAATTACTATTTAAATTAGTAATTACTGTCTTAATCACCTAATTAACCCAAAATTATCCAACTCTTCCATCATTTTAGGGCTAAAAATTAACTTAAAATTTTCAAAAATTAATTTTAAAAAAATGGCTTCATAGCAATGTTCTATATTCCTTAAGCATTCCATAAAAAAATTTTGAGCTCCAAACTACGCTCCTAAGTCTATTTATTTCTAATTCTAATCGTGCTCAATTTTGCTTAATTTGTTAAGAACACTATATTTTTAGACGTAATTAAACTAAATCACTATTTTTTCCTAAATCTACATACAATAAAACCTCATAATAACAAGTTTCATAATTTTCTAGATAAAATAACTAATTTTAAGAAATTATACAAAATCGGAATAAATTAAAGACTCACCCGGTCTGATAGCTTTTGGCCTTCCAACACCGGTCCAGGTGTGTCAATCGGTCTAGGCGGTGGGTCTGGCGTGGGGTGGAAGTGGTGGCTTGGTCCTAAATGGTGGTGGTATGTGGGTTTGGCTCACTAGCCTTAACTACACAGTTTTCCTTTTCTTTTCTTTTTTTTCCGCTAGTTTTTCTCTTAAATTTTCAGGTCTTTCTATTTTTCTCTAATCCCTAACTGTTCAAAGGAGTTCTCTGAATTTTTTTCCTATTTATATACGTTTTTGGTAATTAATATGCATTAATTAGACATGACATTGCCCAATTTCTTTGATTTTTGGCTTTTGTATTGCTTAATTCTAATTAGATAATTTTTCTTCTTTTGTTCCTGACTTGCCACGACCAGATTTGCATCATTCCATACCCTTCTAATTTTTTTTCTAATTTTTCTCTATTAATTTAATAATTTTCTTTAATTATTTACTAAGTTTTTGGCCAATTTAAGAAATTTCGCGTATTTTTACCTACACGTAAATACATGTGGGGTACATGTGAACATTCCTAATTATTATTTAGGTCATTCTATGATTTTTAGTATATATATAATCTATCTTTATTAATTTATTAGTTATTAAATTATACTTTTTACCTTTTCGATGATTAACAATTATTATACTTAAAATTTGAAAATTTTGTAGTCTTCTATTTTATTACTTATTTTTTTTTAAATTCAAGTTTACGGAGTCATTTTTACTAATATTTCTCTCCATAGTTTATAATTTGTGTTTGATTGAATCCTTTAATCGATCGCCCTAAATCTTGTACTCTAAATTCAATCCTACGGTCTTTTGGCTTAACTTTAGGTCTTACATATATGAAGTAATAGATTAACATACTATATTGCACTCTAAATTCAAGAGCCAATACTATCATTCTATTAGTTACCTAGTTTAGGACATGACAACTATTGTTTGCTTTAATCATGAAGTTTCTTACTTAACACATAACCTACTAAATGTCAAGAATAAAACATAAATACATATATTTATAAAAAAAATTATGAGGCATTTTTTTCCCCTCATATGAACCATTAGGATCATAGAGAATCAGATCCCCCATCAAACAGTAAAATAGGTAGTAAAAATAATTCTAAAGTTAGCTTATTTCATAATAACCTACATTCACATACTAGCATAGGTTCTCCCATTGGATTTGTAATAATTCTCATGCATTCAGGATCCTAACTCATCCAAGGCTTAAGGTTCAATAACCTATAGAAGACTATAGGGGGAATGAGACAAGGAACCATAAGCTCAATAGATGATAGGAGACAAAAAGCATATACAAGCTGAGTAAATCAACAAGGTTGTTCAATCACTTTATTTCTTGTAATACAGCAAAACAAATCTCATTCGCACGATATTATTTGGTATGTTGCGAGGTTAGAGAAATTATGTCTACTCTAACTTAAGTTAAGGAATTTACACATAAGGTCACAATACCATCATAAAGGCCACAATGCCTTCACGGCCAAACTTAAGCTTGCACAATAAGGACATTTCTCCTCTCTCAACTACTTTTAGACAACACCTCCAACCTTGTGCAACCTTTTGTCTTGTTACTTAGTTTAACTAATGGTAAAGAAATGCCAAAACACTACACCTCTTTAAAAGGGTTGGAATTTTACTGGAGAATCCTAACTGTACCTTAATGGGTTATAATATATATCATTTCTAAAAAGTCAAGTTTGTATTAGTCTAATTCATAAGTGATTACCAAATTGCAAATACATCAAATAAAAGTCAATTACACAGCAACACAATAAAACATATAGTTCAGCTACTAACCAGTACTTTAGTATCCAAGCACAAGCACAACAGACACATAATCAACTATTTACAACCAAAAGCAAGCATTTACTCAAGTCTATAGAATTCCTACTTGTCATCAGTTATGGTCTCTTGAAGTATCATCTCCAAAACTTGAATCCAATTATTATTGTCAGAGTGAAAACATTATTTTAGTTTCTATAGGAATTTTAGAAACACCATAGCATATTAATATTTATGTAAGTTTACTTAAACCTATGAATTAACATTGTTGTAGTTTATTTTTATAATAATTAAGTAGAATAAAATTATTTACATTTTTCCGTTCATTAAATTCCATCATTGTCGATGATTAAGAGGATATATCGCATGCCTTTATAATTGTGAAAAGAGGATATTTTATATATGTATGTATATAGCTTGCCTCTTCTAGAGAAATGTTGTAGAGATCCTATGAATTATATGGATATACCACATATGGAATTATAGTTAAACATTTATAAATTGATAATCTATAAATTAATAACCTCTCTAAAATAATATTTTTTTTATCTCAACTTAGTTCGGTTTACAAAATTAGTAATTTTGATAAATTAATAAGATAATAATTTTTGGGAGGATTTTTACATAAATCTATGGTTCCGTCAATATTATAAATTAATAATCTCTAAATTTGCAAACATAACTATGATAGTCTAATGAAATATGAATCTATTATTGTTTAGTTTTTTCTTGAAATTTAAATTCAGGTGGATTTTCTCTCTAATTTTTCTCATTATATTTAAAAGTTTTAATGCCATGTTCTTGAACTACAACAAAAAAAAATATGGGGTCATGGTTAATTTCTAGACACTTTTAGATAAGAAGCTATTGTTAGGTATGATTTCAAGAATTTTTTCTATATTATTTATATAGTAATTCTCTTCATCATCATACATTCAATAGATACGAGTAACTTGTGTTGAACTTTATTTAATTAGTTAATGCAATGAATATTATTTAAATATTAAAAACAATGAATACCATTTATGTACTTATATATATATATATATGTACAATGAATTTTCTTTTTAAATTAATTCATGAAATATGATATATATATATATATATATTAGTGATATACAACGATTTTTTGTCTAATTAAATTAAATTTTTTATGTACAATGAATACTGTTTATATACAATGAATTTATAATGATTAATTAATACATCTCTAAATTAATAAAATTTTATGATCCCAACATTATTAATTTATAGATATTTTAAGGTATATGAATAATTTCCTAATAAAATTTTATGCTACATTATATCAAAAGACTATCTATTCATCTATAATCCTATACCGATATATGTACATATATATTATTTATATCCTAAACATACTATGTAGTATAAAGTAATTTTTGAGGTGTGTCGTATGTTTTTGTATAATGGATCAAAATATTAATTATGATATTTTGCAGAAACCTTATGTTGTTCGAGTTAATATATACTTAATTAATATAAGTCATATCAACTCCGTTAAATTCATAAAAATATCTCATAAATACATAAGAAAACAAAGGATTTATACTCAAATTTCACGATAATCTCATTTAGACATGGATTTAACATAACTTATCAGGATTTGCAACCCACACATACCTACGATGTCAATAACCTCTATGTTACAATTTTGGGCTAGTTCTATGAAGATTATTACTCAAGTCGAATTACATAATTCAATTCTAAGAACTGTCATATTTAAAAGAGTTCTTCGCTCATATTTACTAAATTAAATTTTCTTCTCTAAGTTACTACAAACATCCAAGTCTTGGAAACATCTTTCATGACAATATATTCTTATTACACATAATCGGTAAAGACGAGGGATTCGAGAAAATGACCGTCAAACTACCCTTTTCACAATCTACATTATACATCGTCTTAATAATACGGCATTAGTATCACGTACAATAAATTTCTTCGTACCCTTCCAAAAAACAATTCAACGGTACTAATATAATAATTGGTATTTTTTTTTTAGAAATACGTTATTTCACTTACATATATCAAAATTTTATGAATATTTACATAAAAAATATGTATATTTTTAACCTTCTTGAGCTAAGCTTGTTTTAAGCTAGGCTAGGCTAAATCTCGATTATTAAACAAATTGAGCTCACATTTAAGATAAAACTTATTTATTTGAGTAAACCAAGCTCAAACTCTAGTTTACACTTGTTTAGGCTCTTGAGTAGATTTACGAGTTTTATGTATATTATTACAAATAGTACATATATTATATATTATTAAAATTCAAAAACTAATATCTATATAATATATATAAAGATATAATATATTATAAGATAATATATGATAAATAATTTAATCTTTATTCTCTATTTGTGAATCTAATTTATCTATTTCTTCCTTTTAGATACTTAGAATCGTGAGTAGGTTTAAAATCGATTCACTTTAATATTGGTTTGGTTTGAGCTTGATTAATAAATGAGCTCAACTTGAATTCAAAACAAAACTTTTTTATCTACATAAGTGAAGTTTAAACCTTAATTACAGGCTCAATGAAAAATCCGATTTAGATTTAAATTTAATAATTTTTAAATGAGTTAAGTTTTGAATTTTTTAAAAGTTGGATTCAGTTCGACTTATCTCTGACTTGGCTCGATTCATCTCATTTACAGCTTTATAATACTTGCATGGTTGCTGTCGCAGTATGCTGTTATTTGACGATGGCCTTCACAATGGAGCGCCAGAGTGCAGAGGGTCATCTGTCTTTTTCTTTTTGATTCTTGATACTCCCAAGTCTTTTTTTGTTTAAATAGAAAAACCTAGTCACGGATTAAGATAATGTAATATATATTCATAGATAACTTTCCTTTATGCAACCTAAAATACCTGGAGCTAAATTCGCCCTTGGCAAATGTCTTGCCCTTTAATATACTAGTTAATGATGGTGGAAATTGCTTTGAAACCAAGCAAAAATGGCGGCTAAGGAAGTTACTTCCTAACAAAGTAGTGCACCGCGGCGGTACCATCTTAAGGAAAGAAAAATAATAATAAAATATACAATACATGCCCGTTCAATTCGTTTGCAAACCTTGTGTGTTATTATCCTGTGGTTAGTTATCCAATAAAACTATAAGAGGTAATAGAGAACCCTTATGCAATAAGGACCTAAGTTAAGGGTAGACTCTTAGGATAATTATGCTATTCGATTTTTTCTAAATTCTTCGAGTGCAATTTTATCAAGATTTTATTAAAATGTTTGTAACATCACATTTTTTACCCTACTTTTGTCATAATCCAAATGTTACTAACTTAAATAGTAGGTTATTACCAAGTAAATAAGATTTTCCAACTTAATATTACATTTATACTCGGGTAATTTTAAAGAGCTTACATATTTGATATTTTTAGTAAAACTTCAATTGATATACTTAAATTTTGATAAGTTTAGTCTTATGATCACATACTTTTTATTTCCCTATTATAGACTAGTGTCTAAATATCTTAAGATATGTAATTCTCTTTTTTACTATTAGATTTTTAATGAAATTAGTATATTGTAGTTTCCCCTTATATGCTTTGTAACTCGGTCTATAAAAGCATATTTCTTTCTACAAGCAATATAAACTACTCCAAAATTAATATGTTAGAATTGTAAGGCATTACATACCATTCCATTTTTTTTCTCACAAAATTGGTGAGATTTATTTGAAAAATACTCACCCACGCTATCATTATGTATTGTGTAAATTTTCTACTTTAGACTTGTACCGCTTAAAAAATGTAAATGCTTCATGCTTTTATCATATTAAATATACATAAGTATGACATGAAAAATCATCAAATGTTATAAAATATCTTTCCACCTCTTGTTAGATTTCCATTCAATTCACAAATGTCAGTATGGATGAGATCTTAGTAACTTGGTATTTCTTTCTACATTAAAAGATTGTTTCTTTGTGATTTTGGCTTAAATGCATATTTCGGATTTATTCATAGTATCAAAATCGTTAAATTTAACTTATCCATTCTTATTCATAAACTTAATAGTACTAGAATTGATATATTTTAGTATAACATGGCATATATTACAAGAATTAACAATATAAAAGGAAACATTTATCTTATTCATATCAATATTTAGTTTGAACATACAATCAATAACATATCCCGTTCCTATGTATAGATGCCCTTTCATGAGTACCAACTTGTTAGACTCATATTACAGCTCCAAATCCTTTCTCATATAATTATCCTATAGAAACATGATTCTTCTTTATATTTGGAACACACAATATGTTTAGTAGCCTCAATTTCTTTTTGGACACAAAGTGAAGATCAACATCGTCAATGCTGTTCAAACTAGCTAAATAGCCATTTACCAATAAAACTTCAATGTCTTCAACTTTCTTGAAATTCTAGAATTGGTGCTTATTGTAGCACACATAAATAGTTGCTCCAAAATCAAGCCACCAATCATCGCATTTGACTATTGTAACCATATTCAACTTGGTGATCATACTAACATGAAAACTCTTGAATCCAGTGATAACCATTACTAGAAATTCTTAATCTTTCATTGAATTTGTAGAATTTTAGTTAATTCATTCTTAACCTTCTTTTGTGATCAACATTCCTTAGTAAAGTATCTCTTTTTATTACAAATGTAGCGCCTTTGAATTCTCCTTTTGACATCAAATTATTTGGCTTTTCTTTTCTTCTAAGGTTTCTTACATTTTCCATCTTTTACATAATTCATATTAGATTTATGTGGTAGATTTACTGTGTTATGCTTTTGAGATTCCTCCTCCATGCATATATATCCAAGAATCTTTTCAATGTTGAAATCCTTGGCCATGTAAATGATCTTCTTCCTATGGTCATTCCAAACTATGAGGTAATTTTTCAATGTTGAAATCCTTAGCTATGTGAAGGATCTTATCTTATAATCATTCCAACTAACAGGCAATTTATGAATAGACTTGGAATAATCACATGCAAGTTATGTAGATGATTGATAAGAACTTGTAGTTTATGAACTTGATCTGGTACAGATATTATCAAGCATTTTAAACTTAAAATATTTCAACATTAGGAACTTATTCGTATCATGTTTTTCGATGTTATACTTTTCTTCTAATGCCTTCCATATTTCTATCACAAACTTGATTGCTATGTAAAGATCATAAAGATTATCTATTATGTACTGAACAGCAAAGTCGTAACTGTTTCGCTATATAAATAATCCTGAGATAAAAACTAACCTCATAGCCACTATTATAAGTTTGGTTTACATAAGACGTTCACGACTAATTCGTTTTGAAATAAACAGTTCACAAAATAATGTTGTTATTCACCTACAAAAGTCCAAAAACACATATTAAGATTCAGATAACTTAAGTGGTATCTACACGATTCATTAACCTAATTTACTTAAGAATTACATAGTTTGATACTAAAAGATTAATAGATAAGGGTTAAAGCTTCAGAAGTGCTATTGTTTATTAGTTTTATATCATTATTCCCTTTGATCTAACAGTCACTAGCTTTGAGGTAGTTACAATGTTACTTCTTAGCCAATACCTACAACAGCATCTATAGTAATGTGAACAACCAACTACTTAATAAGTTAAAAGGAGACATAAGACTATTTGATATGGACTGTGGATAAGAATTGATAAGGCCGACTGTCTAGGTAAGTCTGATATTACTGAAGGAACAAAAATGGAATGGGTTTAGTGAGGGTTTTAGCAAATCCGTGAACCACCTAACCGGATATGACATACCAATAAGATTCTACATTGCATATGACTCGCCGGATGTGATGCATCGATTTGAGTAATAGGGTTGCTTGTCACAATTTTTGCTAAAGGAATTGATAAGAGCTAGTAAGAGAGAGCTTTCTAAGAGAAAAGACTTAAAGTTGGGGAAGGGGGGTTATTAATGTTCTATCTCTATATTATTACAAATGTTGTTATTTATAGCATGTCTTGAACCCTAGTGGCAAAACTTTAAATAATGTATAAAGCCTTAAACCATAAAGAATTAGGCCTATAAATAAAATAAAGACAAACATATATAAAAATATAAAATAGCGCATTTTACAAGGAGAAGTCAGCATACGGTCATTTAGCATTCCTTGAAAGTATTCTTGCATTGCTTAGTTAAGACACTTGGGAGGTCGACCTATAATTGCCAAGTTTTGAAGTTAGTCGGTGCTAGTCTCTTTGAGTCTTGCCAAGTAGATCCAACTCTAGGTAACGTGATCTCTCGACATATCGGTAAGCGTGAAGCCAAATAAGAAATTGGTTAGGCATGGGTGAGGATCGGTCCTATTGCTTCTTAGCACTCTTTCTGCCAAAAATAGTGTCATTCGACTCGATAGACAAAATGAGTCAGCAAGTAAATGAGCTCAGCTTTGGCAGTCGAGTTGGGTTGGTATCTTAAATCCTATCGTTCCTTCTCCTTTAAAGAAGTTTCGACCTGAAACTTGGTGATTGGTAGCTCCAAATCCTACTAGGATCAAGTACTAACCTGTAAAAACCAGAGAGAGTGATATAGAGATAGCTTGGGTCTATGATCATTGCTGGCACCATCTTAAGCTCCTTCCACTCGTCATGAGCCTAATCGACTAAACTCCTCTTTAAGGATCCTTCCTTCTATTCATTGTGTATTTGATCAACTTTATCCAAGTAACCCCAACAACTATCGATTAAGGAGATTAATACAATTTTTGGCTCAAACATCATGTGATGAACCTGTTACACCTCAAAGTTACAGAGTTACAACAGTCTCACCGTGTAAACCATTCTATGATAGTAATTGGCCTCACAGTGTCTACTATAAACATGATCAACATAAGTCATTGATAACTCTTCGCTTTAAAGTAAATAGTCCAATTAAGTATCTAGCTAAAGTTACAGTAAATATCAAGAACTTTAAGTTAATATATATAATTACATGTACATTCCATAAAATTCTTAGGAAATTCTACATCGAATGTAACAGTCAACTAGTTTACATATCAAATCTCAGTCTTTCTATCTTAAACATACCAATGAGACTATAGATACAACTTAACTATTAGGCAAATTGATCTTCACACCTCCAATCTTCAAAAGAGAACTAACCTCTGGATAGTTGTAGGGCAGCATATTAGTTAGAATACTAAAAAATCAAGACTTGTAAAAAGGATCTATACGGGTATAGGCAACTATAATCTAGTAAGTTGAATTGGAGACTTATGAATGTATAAAAGTATAAACAAGATTATCAAGCAATTATTTTCATGAAATATAACAAGCAAGTGTCATCACACAACGTAGTCCGGTCCGTTGTGAAATCAGAGTAATTTTACCTGCTCTAATCCAAGTTGAGAGTTTTCATGTTATACAACAGCTCACAACCAAATCCAGGTTTATGTAATGGAGACACTGCTCTTCTTAAGATTATCCTTTTAGAAAATATCCTCATCCTCATCACGACCTCCTCTCCTATCACTTAGTTTGGCTAAGGATGAGGAAAAGAATAAATTGTTATCTAACACTATCTTTTTCGAAGGTGTCGGTGTTTGGTTAGAGAATTCTAATGATCCCCTAAAGGGTTGTAATGCATAACAATTTAAGGTATTAAGGTTGATTAAGATTAGGTTCAATTTTGAGTGTTTAGACAATTTCACACCAATCCAGTCGTAATAGACAATCAATCACAGGACAAATTCCAATACAAAGTCAAATACACAAGCACATGCATAAAACTACTTACAATCATAGTCATATACAATCCTAAGTCTTCCAGTATAACATAGTACTCTAAATATAGTGAAGTAATAAACCCAACTTACTTGGAATTCTCAGTCACTTGGTTGCTCAATCACTCAATTTCAAGTTGGTTCGCCTTCATGTATCCTATAACACAAATACGTCTTTTTAGTAATTCTATTTTGATGATATATATATATGTATATTTTAACTTATGATTTAACTCACTTCTCCATATATACCTATTATTTATTAATGATTCACTTTACATTAGATTAGGGTTCAGTTTCTGACTTAGATTTCAATTTTTGGTTCTAAATTATTTTCAACTATGAGGAAGCCTAAATATGTTTGAATCCTAATGTGAAATTAATCACATTAATTTTAAATATTCTAAAAATCATATTAAGTCTTAATTTAGTATTATAATCTATTCGGTATACTTTAATCCTAATTAGGGTGTCGGATTTACTCTTGATGTAAGAATATCTTACATTTTTTTATCCAATTACATAAAATTAATTTTTGTACCAGATTTATTTTGTACTAATCTAATTACTATATTATCCAATTTAACCTATTATTTCATATTTATTAACATTCTAATTTCACATATTACTAAATTAATCACAATTACCACATAATTCCCATATTAATTGCATTTACCACTCCAAAGACTAGGATTAGGTTTCCGACATTAGAGATTAATATCCTTAAATATCTAATTACCTTCTAAGTTAGTAATTAATTATTTACTCATTTAATTAAGCCAAAATTACCCATTTTCTTCATTATTTTAGGGCTAAAAATTTACTTAAAATTTTCAAAAATTAATTTTTTTTAAAAAGGCTTCATAGCATTATTCTACATCACTTAAGCATTTTACAAAAAAAAAAAAAAAAATTGAGTTCCAAACTACACTCCTAAACCTATTTATTTCTAATTCTAAACATATTCAATTTTATCCAATTTCTTAAGAACCTTATATCTACAAATGTGATTAAACTTAATCACTATTTTCTCTAAATTTATATACAATAAAACAATATAATAATAAATTTCATAATTTTCTAGGCATAATTAATAATTTTAAGAAATTTTGCAAAATTGCTAGAGGACTTGGGACTCACCTGATTTGAAAGCTTTTTGGCTTCCAACACCAGTTCAGGTGTATCGACCGATCCAGGCAATGGGTTTAGAGTGGGGTGGTGGTGGTGGTGGTTCGGTTCTAGGTGGTGGTGATGTGTAGGTTCGACCTATTTGCACTATTTGCACAAATTTGGGATAAAATTTCTAAAACTCTAATTTTTCCTCTCAATTTCGATTCTCTCAATTTTTTTCTAGTTCCCAATTGACCAAATGAGCTTTGTAAATTTTCTTGCTATTTATAGAGCCTTGTAGGAATTGTTGTATATTAATTAAGACAAGACAAGGCCCATATTTCTTCCTATTTATCTTTTTTTGTTGCCTTGTTTTTATTGGTTAATTTTGGTTTTTTACTCCTTAACTTGCCACAACCACTTTCTGAATTGTTCTCTACTATTCTGATTTTTCCTTAATTCTTTTATAATTTTCTTTAATTATTTAGAAAATTTTTAGCTAATTTAAGTAATTTCGTGTATTTCTACCTACATATAAATACATATGGGTATAGGTAAACACTCCTAAATATTATTTAGATTATTCTATGATTTTTAGTATATATATAATTTATCTCTAACGATTTTGTAAAATTTCTTAAAATTATTAATTATGCCTCACAAATCGAAAATTCCTCGTTAACTCTATTGGCTCTATTTCTACTATTGCATTCAAGTTCTTAACAAACTTTCTTAACATGGGAATATGGAATACATTATGATAATCTAACAAATTCGAAGGTAGAGTTACTTTGTAGGATATATTACCAAATTTTTCTAGTACTTTAAATGGACCAATAGATCGTAGGCTCAGTTTTCCTTTTGAGCCAAATCATCTAAGTCCTTTGAATAGGCTTATCTTAACATAGATATGATCACTAACTTCAAACTCCAATGGCCTTCTTTTCAAATTTGCCCAACTCTTATAACAGTCTTGAGCTTCCTTCATTCGCTGCAGAACAATCTTAATCTTCTCACTTGTTTGATTGATCATATTTAGTTTAATTATGGCATATTCTTTGTGATTCCAATACAATGGTGATATACATTTTCTCCCATATAATGCTTCATAAAGTGCCATCTGTATGGTTGCATGATAACTGTTATTATAGGCAAACTCTATCAATGACAAATATCTATCTCAATCACCTCTAAAATCCAACACGCAAGCCTGTAACATATGCTCTAGGGTTTGAATTGTTCTCTCAGACTGCCCATCTGTTTACAGGTGATAAGCTGTACCAAATTGCAACTTTGTACCCAAGGCTTGATGTAAACTCTCCCAGAATTTGGATACAAATCAACTATCCCGATTAGAAACAATACTCTTAATTACACCATGTAATCTTACTATTTTTTGGACATATAGTCTAGCTATCTTTTCTATTGAATCACCCATCAATAAGGTAAGAAATGTACACTCTTTGTTAATCTATCTATGACTACTCAAATGGAATTGTATCTAACTTAAGTCCTTGGTAGTGTTACTACCAAATCCATAGTAATATGGTCTCATTTCCATTTCGGTACTTCTAAAGGTTGTAGTGGTCTACTCGATCTTTGGTGTTCTACATTAACTTGTTGGCACGTAATACATTCTGATAAATACTATACCACATCTCTCTTCATTCTATTCCACCAAAACATGAGCTTTAAATCTTGGTACATTTTATTTCCTCCCAGATGCACATTATAACTTGTAATGTGTACTTCATCCAAAATTTACTTCCTTACATCGAGATCTTATGGTATGCATATTTTTCCTCTAAACTTTATTATAGCTCTTCCATCCAATTTAAAGTTAAAGTCACTTCTGTTACTTAATTTCTCTTTTATCTCCATCAATCTTATCTTCCTCTTGCTTCTACTTTATTCTTTCCAATAAAGTAGGTTGCAATTCCAAGTTCATTATCTGACTATTAGGTTTACACCAATCAAACCCAATTTACAACTTTTGAAATTCTTGCACCAATTTACGTTGGGGTGTTAACAGTAATGTAACCTGTTCATAATTCTTTCAACTTAATGCATTTGCCACCAAATTGGCCTTTCCAGGGTGGTAATTTATATTCAGATCATAATTTTTGATCAATTCTAACCATCTCCTTTGCCTTAAATTGAACTCCTTCTGAGTAAAGAAATAATTCAAACTCTTATGATTAGTGTCCATTTCGCACCGTTGTCCATATAGATAATGTCTCCAAATCTTTAAAGCAAACACTATAGCTGCTAAGTCTAAATCATGGGTTAGATAATTCTTCTCGTGTGGCCTCAATTGTCTTGATGCATATGCAACAACTTTTCTATCCTGCATCAATATATAACCCATTCCATTCCGGAAAGCTTCGCTATATACATTATAAGGCTTATCTAGATCAAGTAATGTTAATACCAGTATTGTAACCAGTCGTTTCTTCAACTCCTGAAAACTCGATTCATAATCCTCATTCCATTCAAATTTTACATCTTTTTGGGTTAATTGAGTTAATAGCTTGGCGATTTTGGAAAAATCCTTTATGAATCGTCGATAGTATCCAGCCATACCTAGAAAACTCCTCATCTCTATAACAGTGGTTGGTTGCTTCCAATCCATTATCGCTTTCACTTTATCAGGGTTTACAAAGATTCCTTCACCGGATATAAAATGACCCGGAAAAGAAATTCTATCCAACTAAAAGTCACATTTACTAACTTGGCATACAATTTATTCTCTCTCAACTTCTGTAATGCCAATCGTAAATGCTCTATATGCTCTTCCTTGTTTTTTAAATAAATCAAAATATCATCAATAAACACTATAACAAACTTATCCAAATATGGTTGATAATATGATTCATTAGGTCCACAAATACAGCTGGGGCATTTGTTAAACCAAATGGCATCACTAAAAATTCACAATGACTATATTGAGTTCTAAATACAGTCTTATGCACATCTTCTAGCTTAATTCGTAATTGATGATATCCTAATTTCAAGTCAATTCTAGAAAACAGAGTTACACCTTGTAGTTGGTCAAATAAATCATCAATACGAGGTGATGGATACCTATTCATAATGGTAACCTAATTTATCTCTCGATAATCTATGCACAATCTCATAGTACCATCCTTCTTTTTTACAAATAATACCGATACTCCCCATGGTGAAACACTTGGATGAATAAACCTCTTATTCAATAGCTCCTAGTTCCTAAAGTTCCATAGGTGACATCCGATATGGACTTTTAGAAATAGGCTCAGTTCTAAGAACTAACTCTATAGTGAAATCTAACTCTCGAGGTGTGGCTAAACCTAGTAAATCCTCTAGAAATACATCTAGAAATTCACACACTACCCGTATATCCGCTACCTTTGGTACCTCTTCCTTTACATCCATAGCAAACACTCAGTAATATTTCCAATCATTCTTCTTTACCTTTGTCTCATATAGTTCATCACGTATCTCCATTATAGATAAATTCAACTTACTTCCACCAACCTTTCCTTGAAACACCATTTCTCCATTATTAAGATTGATAATTTTACTTTTACACTCCACAATTGCTTTATTCTTAGACAAACAATTTATCCCCACAATTACATCATAACCTATAAAGGTAATATTACAAAACTTATAAGATACTCCTTCTCTTGAATTTTAATTCTACTATTAGCTACTACTTCTCGGGTCATTACTTTCTCCCTAGTCAGAGTTCTAACTTTATAAGTTGTATTAATAGTAACTACACTAATCTCTTGTTCATTTACAAATTTCTGATTTGCAAAAGAATGAGATGCACCAATATTAAATAGCACAAAGCAGGTTGTCCATCTATTAGCACATGTCCTGGAATGTACTAATATTATGATTACTAACTAACTAGCATTCATAGATCTTAAAATGCAAACACTTTAATTTAATTCACACTTAAAAATATCATCAAAATAGATAGTTTGAGTACGTACCTGTCACAAGTCCTTCATCATTTTCTTCTTCAATGCCCATAATCTCCTTGGCATAGTTATGGTAGTAATCCTCTATCTAATCTAAGAAATCCTCATTCTCCTCAACTCCCATATCCTCCAGTGTAAAGATACGAGTAGGTGCAGTTATGTTGTTAGAACCTTCCATCCGCTTAGCTTCTTATCCAAACTGTGGACAATATTTGGAGAAATGCTCCTTTTTACCACATTTGTTACACTTCACCAATTTCATCTTAGGGCATGCCTTCAGCATATGATTCGGATCTCCACATATAAAACATTTTCCCTTGAGTTGAGCATAATTTCTCAAAAAATGATTTGCACTACACTTCCAACACTTGACATTATCATCCTTATCATAAAAACTCAAACCGAGCACTGACTGTACTGGTTTACTATCCAGAGTTGCTGGTTTCCTTCTCTTTTGTCCAAAATTGCTACTAGCAGCACTAGGATATGATTTCTTAAATGATGGACCAAGTCAATATCCTTTGTTGATCTTTTGACTCCACGTTGCTTGCATCTTTACACAATTGTCTTCCAGTTGCCTTGCCTTATCTACCACTTCATTATAAGTGGTGAAACCATAATCCAACAGCTTGCAACACATTGTGAGGTCACATCTAGTAAGAAATAAATCCTTTTTTAACTTAACTTATTTTGGTATGAGTTAGGTACATATTGTAACAATCTATTGAACTCAGTTTCGTATTGAGTTACACTCATACCTCCCTTCTTCAATTCAAATAAATCTTGTACCATCCTGTTTCAAACATTATGAGGAAAATACTCCTTGAATTTGTCCTTAAACTTTTGCCAATCAATATTATTCTCGAGTTGCCTTGCTCTTGAGTCCTACCATACTCTTACAGCTAACATTAACAAAAACGTACCATAAGATAACTTTTGAGATTTAGGGACTCTAAAAACCTCAAAACTCCATTCAATTTGGGCTAGCCAATAAATAGCTACATCTAGTCTACCCATCTCCCTTTCAAAATAGCAGTTGGCCTTTATAAGCAGAGGAATTTATTTACCTCTTAAGGTCACTTTGTTCTTTGTTTAGCCTCTTGGGATCTTTTGTTTCTTGCATTACCACTAATCATAAGATGTTGAATCAACATTCTTTGCTACCTCATCATTGTATGCATATTGACAAGTATTTGTCTAATAGGTATATTCTCTTATGGAGGCGGCGGAGGCAAATCTTGTTTATTTTGTTCTCTCGGGGGTAATGATGCTTGTAGTAGAGGGTTTTGATTTCCTTCAGTTCCTCCATGACTACTCCCGTTTTTAGCTTCAACCATATTTACTTAATAAGTATAACTTATAACCCTATATTCATATTTATTTATAGATTATTCTATACCTTTGCTTTAGAGACTTTTCAAAATTTAATAAATTCTTACAATATGTGCTTATATGAAATAGTAATAACAGTATCATTGTAATCAAAGTATGTAATAGATCTAACTTTTACTATTTACATAGTTCAACCTTTACATCATTGCTCTTGGTTACAACTTCAAAAACAAAAAAGTACAACTCGATAATTTTTTAATACAAACATAATATTTACAACTTGATTACATCATCGTTTACATAACTTATTATAGAATCGATCTTTACAACTATACAATACAAAAGGTTACAATTGGTTACATCAGACTTGATTACAATAGACACTTTCACAACATATGTTTAGCTTGATGATTACAATGTTAATTTTCAAAAGTCACCTAACTAAAGTCATAATACATCAAAAGGTCTCAAAATATATCAATTTTCATCAAAATTGCTATTAGATCCTATTTAAAGGTTTAGCTAACTAGAACAAGTCAATCACCTAACTAAACTAATTCTCCTCTGAATCTGTGGTAGCTACCCAATCAAAAGGATCATGACCTATATGACCTCCTACCAAGTGATCCTCATGTTAGCTATTAGGCTCAGAATCTATAAATACTATCTCTAGAGTCTTAGGAATCATAATCACCTCCTGTACCTCATCGTCATTTGACTCAATTACATCACCAGCTCTTACTCCAGCTATCCCGGTGTTTGCTATCACCTACATAACTAAAGCATGAATGTCTACACTGAGTTCATCCTCATTCTCTTACTCCTCCTCGGGGTCTTCTTTTGGATCTTCTTCCTTAGGGTTTTGCTTTAGATCTTCCTCAACATGAACTTCATCCTCTCGAGGTTCAACTAGAGGTGGGTTTTCTAATGGTAGTTCTTATATCTCAAGCTTAGGTTTAGGTTCAGGTTCAGGTTCAGGGTTGGGGTCTATTGGTATCTCTATACCTTCCCTAGTGAGTTCTAGAAACTGAAGAAATCAATCAATAATCCCTAGGGGGGGTACTATTTGGGGATGTATGGGATGTCGATAGGGATATGAGCAATACTAACTAGGTATAGTCTCCTATCCTTTAACCTAACAGGAAAATATCATAAGGACATCATCAAAGTTACAATTCCCTCTCTCTCCAACCATCTCTGCTCAAAAGTTGCTATAGTAGTATATCTATCATATTGAGGCCCTAAACTCATCTCCATCTATACTCGCTCATCCTTCCAGCTATAGCACATCTTATCATGAAATTTATCAACAATCTCATCAATTATCTTAAATATGTTCCAATCAGCTAGTTTCATCAATAACCATTGTAATTTAATCCTATAGTCAATATAGGACATCTCTCTATTCCAACTAAACCGTATCCAACTAAGTGTTCGTTCCCACCTTCGACCCTATAATTATAGTTAGAATCAATTAACATTTACTATACTAAACATCATGCTTACTTTTACTTTAGTATGCTTAATACAATCTTTTATCACCTACTTAATACCACCTACTCTCAATATTCCTATGATATCTAATTCTTTTAAATTTTGATGCTTCAAAGCAAGTTCACTAGAACTACGCTTTGATACCAACTGAGAACTGTTACGCCCCAAAGTCACAAAGTCATAACAGTCTCACCGTGTAAACCATTATATGATAGTAACTAGCCTCATAATGTCTACGATAGACATGATCTACACAAGGCGTTGATGACTCATCGCTTTGAAGTAAACAGTCTAATTAAAAATTTAGCTAAAGTTATAGTAAGTATCAAGAACTTTAAGTCAATATATATAATTACGTGTACATTCTATAGAATTCCTAGGAAATTCTACATCAAACGTAATAGTCAACTACTTTACATATCAAATCTTAATCTTTCAGTCTTAAACATACTAATGAGACTATAGATACAACTTAACTATTAGGCAAATTGATCTTCACACTCCTAGTCTTCAAAAGAGAACTAAACTCCAGATAGTTATAGGGCAACATATTAGTTAAAATACTAAGAAATTAGGACCTATCAAAGAATCTATGCGGGTATGAGCAACTATAGCTCAGTAAGTTGAATTGGAGACTTATAAATGTATAAAAGAATAAACAAGATTATCAAGTAATTATTTTCATGCAAGATAACAAGCAAGTGTCATTACACAACGTAATTTGATCCATTGTGAAGTCAGAGTAATTTCACCCGCTCTAATCTAGGTTGAGGAGTTTTCATGTTATGTAACAACTTACAACCAAACCCAAGTTTATGCAATGGAGACACTGTTCCTCTTAAGACTATCCTTTGAATTGATGCTCTTATCCTTACCGTAACCTCCTCTCTTGTCACTTAGTTTGACTAAGGATGAGGAAAAGACCAAGTTGCTATCCAGCGTTATCTTTTTCGAAGGTATCGGTATTTGGTTAGAGAATCCTAATAATTCCCTAAAGGGTTACAATGCATGATAATTTAGGTTATTAAGGTTGATTAAGATTAGGTTCAATTTTGGGTGTTTAAAAAATTTCACACCAATCCAATCATAATAAACAATTAATCACAACACAAATTCTAACACGAAGTCAGATATACAAGTACATGCATAAAACTACTTACAATCACAGTCATACACAATCTTAAGGCTTTAAGTACTCTAAAATAGTACTCCAAATACAATGAAGTAATAAACCCAACTTAATTAGAATTCTCTGTTACTCAATCACTCAATTTCAAGATGGTTCGCCTTCATGTATTTTATAACACAAATACGTCTTTTTAGTACTTATGTTTTGATGATATATATATATATATTAAGTTATGATTTAACTCACTTCTCCATATATCCTATATTTCTAAAAAATTTAACTCTAAAATTTCAATGAACTAATTACATAGCATGAAAATATAGAGTATGGACATCTTATCTTCAAAAATTGAGATAGAAATTACATTATTTGACCTTTTAAAATTCAATTAAAAATTGATGCGGGTGTGTGATTTCTTAAGGAATATATATTTGCACTTAAAATTTTAGAAAGATGGTCTTACTTTTGAAATCTATACATAAAAATATTCCAGAAAGCACGTTCTTAGAATTTTCCAACTTAATTTGATAATTTTAATAATTTATCAAAATTTAGTACAGTTTTAGCTACTCACCATTGTGTTAATTTCTAACCACCTACCAATGGCAAGAGATTGTCGGCAACCCAAATTAATGGGTTTCTTATTAGCTTGTGGTGGTGGTCCACTCCAAAGTTGCTTAGAACCCATTGAACTTCAATTTACTCAAATTTCCTCCTATTTTTGTTGAATTTTTTCTAAAACCTATTTGAGCTTGTTCTAAGGATCCTATATTTTTCCTAGATGCTAGTATGGCTAAACTAGTCTTCAAAAGTGCTAATTTGATTTTATACAATGTGGGTTCTTTGGGGAAAATTTTAGTGCCACATGTCTTATTTCTTTATATTTTAATTAGCTTAGGCAACCTTACTTGATCACTAACACATCTTAGACTTACCACTTCAATGTCCACCTCATTCAATTGTTATTCTACTACCATCACATTTTTGCTTAATTTTTGATTAGTTTCCTTTAATCATTTAGTATATTTTAGTATAATTTTAGGTATTTTAAGTGATTTCGGATTTTTTTTTCTATATGTAAATTCACATCTACTACAAATAAATACTGCTAAATATTATTTAAGATGGTTTATAATTTTTTTAATGCATATATTTTATCTTAAACGACTTGTTAATTTTCAGATCCTGTTTTACTTATTTCTAATAAATAATGAATAATTTTATATATAACCCAATAATATAATATTTAATTATTTTATTTTCCCAAATCTAAACTTATGAGATTACTTCTACCAATATGCCTAGCTACGTCGTAAAAAATTCAGACTCGATTGAACAATTTTTATGATTATCCTAAATTTTATGAATCGTTTTTGAATTGATCATTTTTGAGTTAGTAACCTATTTTGTAGGATCTCACATTATTTGATAGGGTATTAAGAATATGACCTATGCATGCAAACTCGTCATCTGCTCCCTTCTTTTTTGCTTTGTCATGCTTGACTTTCTCTTATAGATTTGCACCTTCTTTCAAGTCTTCAATAGGTCGTATTTTTTGGATCTAATATGTATGCAATATTGAGCACAAACAACAGAAAGAGCATTTTTTTTCCTTCCAACAGTTGAAGTTCAATCCATCAAATTAATCCAACTTAACGAACTCTCGATTCATTACTCTTAATTCGTTTCACTTTCCATAATAATCAATTATCTAAGATTGTTAAGAGAAGGATGTGTGTTGGGTTAACAATTAAGATAAGCTTACAAATACAATTATAACGTTTTCCTTAGAAAATTTATACCTCTTACACTTGCTTTGCTATGAGAGTTAATATGCAAAATCTTCCAAAGATACAATTAAGTGTTATTATATGGATAGTAAAAATTGAAATATTGAACCACACTTGAATATAAAAAAGATGTGTGTTTATTTGGTATATTTTGAAGGAGGAAGATTTGTAGAGAATGGATGGAAATTCATGCTTTAAGTAAATGCCAAAACATAGAGTTGCAATTACATCTTATGTAATCCCATTTGAAAGGAAACAATCCAGTATCAAGAGTTATAATGATTCAATATTGAATATTGTTCATTAAATTAATTTTTAATCAATTATATATTAATTTTAACCCTCAATCAAAAGTCACAATTGTTTCAAGAATCACTAATTTCAATTCTACTAACACTTGTTTTACTCCCATAATATTTGCCTATGAACCTTTCATAGTCAATTTATGTTCACTTGTTTTGCTCCTATGATCTTGACCATAAACTTTACTAAATACTACAAATCTACTTTTTATGCTCATGTTTAGCACATGTAATAACTCAGTTAATCCTTGAGCACTCTAAACATAGAGTTTACACACTTTAAAATATGTAATTGGCAATCAATTTTTACATTTAGTCTAACAATTACTATGTTTTCAAACATTTCCATCTATTTTCGTCCATTTCCAATCTTCATATCAAAACACATGTAAAAATTGTATTTCCTTTATTTTCCTTTCATTTTTTTTTCCCTTTCTATAGGTTTCTTTTTTTATTTTACTCTTATTAAAAGTTTCTAAATACAATGTAATACTACTCTCTCATAATATCCACTTAGTTTAGTCTAATACTTATGTAAGTAGCCTTAATAATTTTAATGTTAATTTAGGACCTTCCATACTCTTATATAACCTACATTACGTACATTGACTTTTGGTTTATCAAATGAATTGGAGGATACCTTTATATGGATTTTAAATTACTAAAGAGGCCCAACCATGTGGATATCACATGATATCCTAGTTGAAGGTATTAATGTAATTTGAAGAATATAGCCTTAATATTTTGTAGTATTTACAAAATGGTTGAATTTACAATTGATTTAGCTCAAATGTAATTAAACAATGTAAGGTATATCATATCAAACCTATTAAACATTGAGCATATTTTTTCACCACCAAGTTTTATGATAGTATATTATATTCCACTATATTATTATTATTATTATAACGTTTATAACATTATGAATTAATGTTGTACATTCGTACTCGATCTTAGTTAATGACTAAAATATCACCATACTCTTATGAATTAAGTTAAGATTACATTTCTAGATAATATCCATAGCCTTCATAATTTACTAGTAAAGGCATGTTTAGAAATTCCTTTCCCTGCTTGTCCCTCATAAATTACTATCACAAAGTTTACTTATTTTTCCAACATGTAATAGTAATTTTATAAGAACTGCAATTTCTTATTTTGCTAAAATGCAATTCTTAAGTTAGACTCAAGAATTGCAATTATGGGGGAAAAAAAACCCTCCCTTCCTCCCCATCATTGTTTACCACCACCATTACACATTATCACCATGCATAACAGACCACCATGACACACTGTGACAACATAACCACCAACAATAAGTAGCATAAACTTCTCTCTTTACCTTAACGTTCTTCATCTTACATAATCCTAGAAAACCCACTATTCTTCTTCTCTAATAGCATTAAATCCTTCGGATTGATGAGAACTCTTCTTAATGAATGCCTGCTCATATTCTCCTTAACCATTCACTTCTTCCAACGATGACCTCATTTCACTCAACCTTCCTCCTTCTTAAAGGTTTATCTATTTTATCTCTTTTCAAATTTTTTATTTCATGGCTAGCAAGTTTAGAATATCTGATAATACCCATTATGCGAGTTTGTTTATATATTGTTGGTGTAACCATTTCACTTTGAGAATGGCTACAAAGAAGATATAGTTTTGTTTTTTATTGCGCCTTTTTCAACTAAACAATGCAATAGCCATCCTTCCTTATTTTATTTCATAATAATTATAATTCCATTCTTCTTCTAATGAATAGGAAGTTAGGGTTGTAAGTTTTATAGAGAGATTTAAACAAATGAGAATATAACCTCGATAAGATCAAGTAATCGAGAGACAATTCTACACTATAATAAAATCATGTCAATTTAAAAACGTGTCTTAAACATGTTTTGTATTTCCACATTACTTCTGCTTTAACTGTATTTTTAGATTATTTTTAAATAGTATAGTATTTTTTCTAAAATCTTTTCATTTGAAAATACATGAACTTTTTATTCACAATTCTCATTTTCAAATATCCATCTTCACCAAAATTATGATAAAAATATAAGAATATAATTAATGTAAATATTGAGTTAGAAACATAATGGTTTAGGAAAAAAATAATGAAATGGAATAAAAAACAGTATGATAAAAAAAAGAAAATGAAGTTAAATAAGATAATGTAAAAAGCGTTACATTTTGTATGGGTGCAAATGGTGGAAAGCTATTAAAATGGAATAAAATTAGTGGAAATATTACGTTTGATAGTGGAAATGGGTAGAAACGAAGAGAAATTAATAGAAATATTTCCACTTTTAAAGACACTTATTTTTTCTTTGCTTTTGAAGAGAAAATAGTGAAAATTGATGGAAATCAATTAAAATACAAAAGTACTATTAAATATATATATAAAGTTGGAGGTATTTTACTCAACAACTAAGGAAAAGGAAATTGAAAATGCAAAAAAAAAAAAATTATAAAAATGAGATTTTAGGAAAAATATTCTTAAACATACGGTAGATGAATTTAGGTTTACAAAACTTAAATTTAACTTAAATGGGTTAAACTTCAAAGGCCGATTATATCAGTAGCAAAATCAAAATGACCTTTACTTTTAAAAAGCTAGTATTGGTGCAAATCATGATCAAGACCAGATAAGATTGATCGCTGAATGGGTTTAAACTTGTAGAAAGGTCAAAAAGGGTTAATGGGAAAAGTTACGAAAATGGTGAAATCAAAGGATGAAAACAGTAAGTAAAAACCATGAATAGTTTTAGAGGATATAATACTCTAATGGAATTTCCGATGACTCACGGCATAATTCGATATGATATACGAATTAGTTCAATGAGGTTACTCGTTACCTAACTTTGCTTAAGGAAAAGGATAAGAGTGATGCCGAGGGTAAACAACAGTGTTTATATAGGAAAAAAGGTATTCAAAAGCGTGTTGTATATTATTAGATCTCTTTTACTACTACAAGTATAAGGGTATTTATACCTACAAACTATGGCAACTTGCCTAAAAGAGAAAAGACAAAAATGACATTTCTTAATGGGGCAATGTATACATTATAAAGGGACAAAAATTAATATATAAGGAAAATAATCATTGGTGTTATAGATTCTATATATGATACTGTATACATAGTGATGCGGCATTAGCAAAGTTGTTAGGAGATGTGGATAAAAAAGTATGAATGGATGGGCTTATCCGAGTAAGGATAGCTTAATCAATCCGGATACTCTCTCTCGGCTTCTTAGCAAGGATGATGCTGAATAGTTAGATAGCTTGGCACTGGAAAGTACTCATCAACTTGACAAACAACAAAATAATGAGCTGTCATATGGCATGGCATTAAAAGTGACTTGGCAAAGAAATACTCGGCCTCAGCAGGAGTTGGTTGGAACATAAGGATTTAATGTACCAGCCCCTTTAGTCCTCAAGCTCGGTTGCGAGTCAGGGGTCCCGTAGCTTGATTCCCATCAAATATAGTTTAAGTCTTGTGTTTGAAAAAAATTATTAAATGGAAATAAGTCTTAGATTTACCTTACCATCCCACACTAGCTTAGATTTGTAGAATGGTTATCTAGCAAGAAGTAAGCCATCTGATGGTCTTCAATTTATGCAAAAAAAAAAAAATGAAAAAGTAAGCTACTATAGTTACAATTAATCAACAAAGCATGAAAAGGAGTAAAATAAGTAAGGGTATGTAAAAAGTAAACATAATCATAATAAACGGAACACTAGCTAATTATTATAGTATATATCAATGGATCTACATGACCATTGTTGTAAATTACATGGGAGACATCTCTACCTGTTATGGCCTTCACCACATAAACTGCATGAATAAGCAAGAGGCCTTTCCTGGATATCCATCTCATTTTGAAATCGCTTCTCTTATGGCCTCCCATGCTTTCTAACCCTATCAGTAGTTGTAATCAAGTGCTATACAGGAATGTTAAGCGGGAACCACTTAGACTTATTATCACAAGGCATGAAGGAACGTACGTAAACTTGCAACTAATGTTGCTACGTATACCAATAACCTACATGTGTAGCATAATCCATTTGCATCTTCCCCATTACCGCCATTTAAAGGTGTAATTGAATTGAATCGAATCGAATCAAATCGAACCAAATAATATTAGGCTCAAGCTTGAGATCAACTTGAAAACTCAAAGCTTAAGCTCGGCTTGAGTTCAGTTGAGTTTTAAATTTTAAGAACGAGCTCAATTTGATTAACTCGATTAAACTTGAACTTTTACAAATTTTCCTTAACTAATATTAGATTTGCTTATATTTAAATATATTAAAAATTATACCAAACTTGATTAGGCTTGTGAGCCTAATAAGTTTAGTATTTTAAAGCTCGAGCTTAGCTCGACTATCACCAAATCAAATTTAAATAAAACTCGAGCCGAACTCAAATAGTTTGTAAACTAGCTCGATTCATTTACACCTCTACCGCCATTGTATGAGAATAATGGATCTTATAGGTTTGTCACTTGTCATAAGTACCTTGACTTGTCATTAATGCAATTGTGTTGTTGTTTTCACCCTTTTGGCCATGTACGGTACAACGAGGAGCGGTTATGACTTTAAACACCTATTCTTTGTAGTTGAAGATAACAATATAGTGGCTACTGGCTATTTTGCACCACTTATCAAACTTTCCCTATGAAAGTTTATCCTGACCTATTTCTTTGGAAATATCAATCCTTCTCTTGTTGAAATAATCATTACAATTGTAAAATGTCTTCTTCACTAGTGCTGCAACAACAAGTTCCTAGCATCTCTTAGGGTGTTGTTGTAACTCTTAGTAATATTAGTAGTACCAATACCAAAATGGGACCCATCATTGTATGCTAATGTCCATATTATTAGGTGTAAGCCATTGAAGTAAGGTCTAGTTTGTGGGCTCATCATGTGAGCTTCATCATAATATCCAAGAAACTTACGGGGCTACACTTAGAATGCAGCTTTTTAATTAAGTCCCCACACTCTTTGTTTTTTACTCGAGCATTGAAATTGCTTGCTACGTGAAAAATGAACTAATGCCATGGCTAACCATTTGGCTACACTACATTCTCGCCTTCTACAACATACTTTATACTAACATGGTAGTCCGATATCAAGCATATATGTATATGATCCTTCATGGCATATGCCACCACGCACTTCAAAAACCACCCAAACATCATTGATTTCCAGTGAGATGTTAGCTATCAAAAGAAGATGATAGCTTAACGTATGAAACGTAGTTATCATCAGAGGCTTAAGTAGCTAGTAAGGTATGTTCATGCACTATTCTTAGCCACTACTTAAATTACTATTAATCCTTATACCTAATGGTTGCTTATTTACTCCTTGATTTATTTCTTTATGTGATTACAAAGTGTAATTGTTTGTTTGGTGCCCTTATCTCCTTTGTTAAAAAGGAGGTAGACATCTTATGTGATGGAAATGCATACTTAACAAATGTGGAAAGTGGAGTGGGTTTAGGACCGATGATATAAAACCTAAACATTTTCCTATAGAGTTTAATGTTTCCCAAAACCTTATAAAAATCTTATAGAGTTTTGCCTTTTGTTACCAAAACCCACCACTATAGAGTTGATTCTATGGGGAAGGTTTTTATAGAGTTTAGATGACCTTATAAGAGTAGGTTTTTATAAGATTTAAATGAGATAAAAGAGAGGGTAGAGTGGAAAGCGACTAAGTAAGGCTAAGGCTATACTTATTGACTTATATACAAATAAACTTGAAAATTAAATGTGTTATAGAGTGTATAACTAATGGAGGGTGGTGCATAGGTTAAAAATGAACATTTTAATTGATATATATTCTTTTATTGGGTTGAGTTTCTAGTTAAGTTTTTTTATAATTGCAAAACTTGATCCTAGACCCTATAAAGTTTTGAATTATGTCCCAAAACTCCGTAAAAGCCTTATAAAGTTTTTATTAGGTAAAGCCGATCGGATATTCTATAATGATCATCCCGGTTGCATCCCTAATGTAGCACTAGTAATGAGCAATGCCATAAAAAAGTAGTTTTACTAGAAGCCCAAATTCTGAAATTCCTCCTCTTTATGCACATAAGATATTTCCAGCTTTCACCTTTGGTTGTGAATCTAGTTTTCTTAACATATATAGCTATGGAAAAGAGTAATTGGAGTAATATTTTGGTGGATCTGGATATTCTGCTTCAAGACTTGTGATAAGGAATGATTTTAATAGTTTTTAGTTGCTCTTTTACTTATAATGATCATCAAATGATAATCATTCACAAAATGGTTATAGATAAATAAGATTCATTTATGCTGAACCAAAGTATATGGAATGACATGCTAATTTTAGTTTTTATTCATTTACTTATTTTAATATATGCTTGCCACTACCAAGGATTTTATTATTGAAAATAAGTATCTACTCAATTTGTTAATGTTATTCAAGCTGTAGATGGTTAACAAAAATATAAAAGGATGAAAAACGATTATGATGTCTTGAGGTTTTCTCCTTCCAACTTCACTAATTTGAGGGTCGGCAAGTAAAATATAGTTCTTCCTAATCATTATAAGAAGCCCTCATTATTGGGAACCATAACTTGTGTTGCGTTCATTAGTATTCTTTTGAAACTGATGTGGAGGGGTCTCTTTGATGTAGGTAGCGGCTAGGGGCATAGGAGATGATGCTAAAAAGGATGAGTAATTCATTGTAAAAGCGACACATTTTGATAGGGAAACAAAAGAGTAAGCTATTGCTATACTCTTGTTATCCCATCTCTAATAATATTGAGAAATTTTGCTAGACCATTTTGACCTCATTAATTTTATCTCAAGTGCCTTCTTTATTTGATCATCATGATGACCTTCATCAATGTTGTGTTTCTGTGCATTTTTTTCCCATTAAACTGGTTCTTCATTTTTTTAACAGGTTTGCTCCATACTAATTAAAACTCAATCTTTCAATCTCCTCATTGATTTGGATGGCTATTACTGGAAATTTAATCTCCTTGAGTACTTCACTAATATCTGTCATATACCCACATGCTTATCAACTACTACCATAGGTGGATTGAGATGTCAAATAAATAAAACCTTTTTCGCCTTGTGATTGGGGGAAAAAACATGCTAAAATAACAATTTTTTAGAAAGTAAAACGTGTAGGATATAACATTGCTGCAGAAATTTCAGTCTGCCAAAGTGAAAAGAGAGCAAATACATGCACATCTTCAATTAAATGAAGTGCTAAATGCATTTCTTAAAGAATGACTAGTATAGACCTTTCCATAAAATTTATAATAAATGAGGAAGAAGATAGTATGGGCAAGTAACTAAGAAGAGGACTCTTTCTCTCTACTTTTACCATCTCCACCTAGTACTTCTATGAAGATGAATGAGTGAAGGAAGGTGAAAGAAATATGCAAAAAATTAAACAGATAGAAAGTATGACTCGACATAATAGCTTACACACGTTGTCTAGGAGTCTGACGCGAAAAAGAGTGAACATAGAAATAAAAAGTAGGAACCATGCTTATAGAGCTATGTTTACTTGTGGAACACAACATTTCCGGCCTCGAACCTCTCTCTTGTGGTCAAAAGTTGTTATGACTATTGATGATCAGAACATTGTTGACAATCCTTTAATAGAAAGAGATCGTAAGTTCTTCTCTCTTTTTTTAGCTCATAGATTCTCATCTGTAGAGTCATCATTATATTTGAAGTTTTGTGTTTTATACATGCATATTCTCACGATTAGCCACCTATCATTGAGAGAATCGATATGGAGAACATAATTCTTTAAACAGAAGAAATGTATCGATTGTTCATACCTGGTCAAACAGATGGCATTTGCACAATGTTCATCTCTGCTAGATGTGCTTAAGAGAACCTTTTTTTTCTTTTTTTCTTTTTTTTTTTTTTTCCCGAGGCTCAATGAGAGGTATGGGCATAGCATGATCGGTTGTCTTTGTGCACATGGACTAATCTACAAGGCTCATACAACAGTTCATTACAGCTTACAGTATGTGTGCCTAACTCAACTTTGTTTTGGCTTTAGCTAACCTTACACAAATTGGTGTGTAGATAGGTATAGATGGATGGAAATAGAAGGCCATTGTATTTAGTAACTTAATTAAACAGTGGAAATGGATGGAAGTGAAAGAAAATTGATGAAATTATTTTTACTTTGAAGTTTATTTCTTTATTCTACAATTGGAGACTAAAACTACAATCACACCTCTTGTGAATCTTCGTAATCTTGCATTAATGGAATTCCTCAGCCATCGTAATACCAGATGGTTCACCATGAAAGAAAGAAGAGTTGTACGTTCTGTTACATGAGGAAAGAGAAAATGAAAGTTAGTTACAAGCTACTTCTACTAAGTATATATATACTATTTGCTATTAACCTACTATCTACTCCTATGTTGACATGTGGAGGATAAATAAGGAGTCAATAATCTAAGAACTTCCAAGCTGGCTCCGCTACGATTATAACACCAAATGTGTATTCCTACAGACCCCCCTCAAGTTGGAGCTTCCCGAAGCCCCAACGTGACACACAAGTCTCGAAGATGAACAGCACTCAATGACTTAGTTAATATGTTAGCAACTTCTTGATGAGAAGTAATGTACTCTGGATGTAAAAAAACAAAGGAGATATGGTCTTGAAGGAAATGTACGTCAATGTCAATATGCTTGGCCCATCTATGTCAACAACGATTGTGTGCAATTAGGAGGACCGATTTGTTATCACACGCCAAAGCAATAGGATGATTAATAGTGACATGTAAATCTCGAAGAATGTAGGATACTCAGAGTAACTCTTTGGTAGCAGTTGCTAGACTATTCAGCTTTAGTAGTAGAAATGGATGTCATAATTTGTTTCTTGGAAAATTTCTTGGTTTTCCAAGAAACTAGGGCACTACCCAACATGACACAATAATTGGACAACGATTTACGGTCAAGAGATAATGAACCGAAATCCACATTTGAAATACCACGCAACTCCTATTAATTCTTGGCTAAATAAAAAAGCCCTAGATTTGTTGTACCTTTTAAATAACGGAGAAGATGAAATAAAGCAGGGAGATGTGGCTGCCTTGGACGAGAAAAAAATTGACTGGGCTTATGAATAGCAAAAGTGATATCAGGTTGCGTCATGGAAGTGTACAAAAGTTTCCTAACCAAACGCTTGTAGTATGTTGGGTCAGAAAGCAAATCACTAAACTAATTATCTAACTATAGTTTAGTAGGAAATGGAAATTCAACAACTTTAGCCCCTATTAACCCTACCTCTTGCAACACATCAAGAATAAACTTCCTCTGATTTATCAGTAAGCCATGAGAACCACGACACAATTCAAGACCCAAGAAAAGTCGTGCTTGGCCTAAATCTTTCATGGTAAACTATGCATCCAACCGCTTTTTAAGATCAGAAATGAAAGCAGCATTTGACCTAGTAATTAACATATTGTCAACATAAAGAAGTATAAAGACACATCCAGATGAACTATGATGAGTGAACAAGGAGTAATCATGATCTGATTGGGAAAATCCGAGATAAATCAGAAACTTGGACAACTTAAGATTCCATTTTCACGAGGCCTACTTTAAATCATAACGTGACTGTTTCAAATGGTACACTTGATTAGGCAAAGCCTTATGATAACCTTAAGGAGGTTTCATATAGATATTCTCATCTAAATGGCCATGTAAAAAAGCATTATTTATATCAATTTGATGTAATGGCCATGCATATGCAGTTGCTACAAGTAAAAGAATACGAACTGATCCTAATTTAGTAACAGGGGAGAAAGTATCATGATAATCTTCCCTTGCTACTTGGGTAAAGCCTTTAGAAACAAGCCTGGCTTTATATCGTTTTATAGTCCCATCTGGTTTGTACTTTATTTTGAAAACCTATTTAGAACCTATTGTCTTTTTCCCTTGAGGTAATTCACATAACTCCCAAGTGTCATTACCCTCAAGTGCAGTAAGTTTTTTTTGCATAGCATCTTGCCACTCCTTATGTTGTAATGCTTCAAAGTAGTTACGAGGTTCTTTGCCAAGAAATACTTTGGCTAACGAGGCCAAAAATTCTGTGGAAAAGGCAACAAAGGTAGTGGAATCAAATAAAGGGTATTTAGAAAAGTGATGGTTAGGTGTATAGTGGTTTTGCACAGATAAGTAAGTGGATAAAGTTGTGTTGCTTTTCACTATACAAACGAAATCCTTTAGCCACTTAGGAACTGTTCTTGTGCGAAAGGATCTTCTCAAAGATACACTAGCACTGTCTTTTTCTACATCAGCAGATTCTCCCAATACAGTAGGTATAGCTTTTGAGTTCTTATCAGTAAAACAAGAAGGACGAAAATTGGACTGAGTAATAGTGTCAGATATAGAATCTTGTGTTTGCAAAGCAGGAATATGTGGAGAAACTGACTGAACAGGAACAAGACATGACTCGAATGTAACAGGAGGTGAAGAGAGCTTAGGATCAAAATAGGGAGATAATGAATGAAAAGGAATGGACATGGGGTCTTTGAAAGGAAAAATTTCTTCAAAGAAAATGACATCCCGAGAGACTAAAATCTACTTGTGTACCAAGTCATAAACCTTACACCCTTTTTGCCCGTGTGGATAGCCTAGAAATACACATTTGAGTCCTCTAGGTTCAAATTTATCAGATGGACAGGGATGTTTTGCTACATAACACAAACATCCCATCACTTTCAAATGATCATAGTATGGTTTCCTACCAAACAACATCTCACGAGGACTTCTCCAACCTAAACTTTCCACAGACATCTTGTTAATCAAGTATGTAGTTGTGTAAAGACATTTACCTAAAACTCCTTGGGTAGCAAAACATGTAATTGCAAGGCACGTGAAGTATCTAATAAGTGCTTGTGTTTTCTTTCAACTTTTCCATTTTGTTGTGGTGTATACACAACAGTCCTTTGATGCAATATTCCTAGGCTTTTAAAAAAAAATATTGACATGATTTGGACATGAACTCAAGTCCATTATCTGTTGGTATATACTTGGGCAAAAGAGAAAAATAATTGGATACATGGGATAGAAAAGTTTGCAGCAATGTAAGTGTTTGACTCTTATAGTTCATGAGAAAAATTCAAGTGGAATTAGTGTAATCATCTAGTACAGTAAGAACATACTTTGCACCTAAAATGAAAGGAATACCATATGGACCGCAAATGTTAACATGAAGTAATTCGAAGGAAAACTTAGAAGAATGATTGCTTCTTAGAAAAGCAAGCCTGTGAAATTTGGCTTCCTAACATACATTACAAAAGAAATGTTTAAAATCTACATTTGTGCACGAATCCAAATGCTGAAGTTTAGAAACTGACGTGTGCCCTAAATGAGCATGCAACAAGTACAAAGATTTATTCTTACTAGAATGACCAATTGTAGTACATGAAGACGAATTACACTGATTAGATAAAATTGTCCCTTGCAAACTTGTCCCTTGTGAGCCGGCTGCATCAAGAATGTACAATCCATTTATTGCTCTAGCTACTGCTATTTGCTTTCATTAGCATTAAGCACAACGACCAATTGCTCATCCCCTACTAAGCTATGGATAGAAATTAAGTTGTGTGTGAACTCAGGGATGAAAAAGACATTACGCAAAGTAAGGGTTGGTGATATGTGTACTGTTCCAGTTATAGTAACATGAACAGACCTTCCATCAGGTAAGTGAACTTTCATTGGCTGTGATAGGCTTGTGGTATCATGTAAAAGAGGAAGAAATGCTGTCATATGATTTGTAGCCCTGGTATCTACTATCCAAGATGACAAGTTACTACCGAGAGCATGAAAACAAAGGATGGAATTAAGAGTACCTGCATAACTCACATTTTTGCAGCTTGCATCGGCTTATGATCCTTTGGTCCGCATCATCTTAAACATCTCTTTGTACATGTTCTGGAACAAATGTTTATCCTGTACTGTAAATTGCTGAACATCATCAGAACGAGTATCAGTCATACATTCAAGAGGAGTTTCAGTCATTGAGCATGACGTAGTTGCTTGCAGTGAAGGAACTGTGTTAACAACTGAAGTATGATTTACTGTTGCTTTCCCTTTAACAAACGCTTACCTTTGAACCACTCGGGGTATCTTATAATCTAGAAACACGAATCATCGTATGACCCTCACCATTATAATGTTTGCATACAACTTTAGCCTTATTCTTACACTTACCTACTGTATTGCCTTTTCCTTTAATACTAAATGCTGCTCCTTCAACATCTGAAGTAAAGATTAATGCAACTTACCTTTGTTTCTCGACTTGCTGCACTAGATAAAATGCTTTGTTTACGCTTAGCATAGGATCCATCAATAAGATTTAGTTTCTTACTCCATCAAATACTTCATTCAAACCAGTCAAGAACTGCATTAGCTTGCCTTGAGATTCAAAATCAGCCATTCATTCCAAGACATCACAAGTGCACAAATTCAGATGTCTACAAGTAACCGGATAAACACGCAATTGAGCTAATTCATCCCATCATTTCTTCAATTTATTATAATATGCACCAACAGAACTAGTATTTTGTCTAAGATTAGTTATCTCATGTTGTACTTGAAAGATTAAAGGACCATTCGACACTCCATATTACTCTGTAACTTCCTCCCACAACTGTTGAGCTGATTATGCATAAAGAAAGCTTTGCGCAATATCACTGACCACAGACATAATAATCCCACATCTAACCATATGGTCATAATGTAGCCACCGCACTAAATCATGAGAATGATTAGGCGGTCTAGACACAGATCCATCAATAAAGCCTACTTTCAATTTTGCACCTAGACCTAATTTTATTGATCCACTCTAGCCAAGAAAATTATTACCATTGAAAAGTATCGATCCTATAGACATATATGAATAATGGATCATTGATTGATCGATCAACAACAACACCACTTCCTCCATAAGTAATACTCATGATCGGCAATAGATCAGGATATGTACCTCGTGCGCTCTGATACCATGTGAATCTTTGTAATCTTGTGTTAATGGAATTCCTCAACTATCATAATACCAGATGGTTCACCATGAAAGAAAGAAGAGATGTACGTTCTATTATATGAGGAAAGAGAAAATGAAAGCTATAAGTTACTTCTACTAAGTCTATATATACAATCTGCTATTGACCTACTATCCACTCCTGTGTTGACATGTAGAGGATAGATAAGGAGTCAATAATCTAAGAACTTCTAGGCTGGCTCTGCTATGAATATAACACCTAATGTGTATTCATACACCTTTTATAACAATGTTTACCAAAATAAATTGGGAAATTTTGTTGAAAGCACTTCATTTTTCTTCTTTTCCTTATTGTAATAAAAAACAAAGAAAGTAATTGGAAACATACATCTCCATTCTTTACCCAAAATAAACATTCATCTCCGTTTCCTTTTTGTTCCTACAATCCTAAACATAAAGTGGAAGTTATGCTTTCTATTTACCCTCGTTTTGTCTCTATTTCCAGTGATTTCTGCCCACTTCTTTTCTCTCCTACATTGCCAAACATTTTGGAAAAGACCAAGATGTTATGGATTAAAGTACTTAAAGTTCTCTAGCTCTTGTTCAGCTCATGCGAGCTTGCCTTGTTTGTTTGTCATCAAACTTGCACGCTACAGGTGGAGCAATGAGTTGAGCATCATTTGACTCGCTTTATTCTGTTGTATTGCCATCATGCGCTCTCTTTCCACTATATTATGTTGCGGTCCTCATTCTTTTTGCACTAATTTTTCAACATTTATTTATAAAAAATTGAAGTTTTAGATGGGGAACCAGATGACAAAGAGGGCAGTGGGCAAAGGTAGTAAGTTCTTATTGCAGATTTCTAAGAATCAGATCTTATTGGCATTTGCATCTACACTCTGTTCATGTATAAAACTATAATCACCACTATGTCAATAAGCTTAAGCTTCTAGACCTGTTCTCAGTCCAGTATCAAACTTATCTTGTTAGTGATCTAAAAACCATGAGCTCAAATTCCCTGCACCATTATTTCAATCTATTCAATTATTTTAGTCAGTGCGCTTACAATAATGTCTTAGCCTACAGGTTGGGTACTAAAGCATAAGATAGAAATACCATATCACATCCACAAGCATAAACCCTTAGATTAGTAAACTTGTCAGCTAAAGTGCATTATTTCTTTATATCATCCCCAACTCCAATTACCTTTCATCTGGCAAAATCTGACACATTCTTTTTGTTAGTGCATTCAGAAATTATCAACTGCCCATGTCGCATGTTATGTCTTTTCCACGGAAAAATGATCCTTCGACAGCTCAAGATTTCCCTCCTGGCAGATACGCTTTCGCTGTTTATCCAGGGACAACTGCACTTTACAAGGCAACTGTTGTCAACTCTCACTGAAAGATAATTTGCCAGATAATCTCTATGTGGTTCTACTAGATCAAGTGGTTGAACACTACCTCCGAATTATAGTTATCGTTTTTTCTAATATGAACTTTAATTGTACAAGGACTGACCCTTTATTTTACTGTGACACTTGTTGTGCTGGCTTTCGAATATCATTCATTCAGAGGAAGATGGATGAGTAAGTATAATCCATCTTCCTGTTGTATCTAGTGTCACTTTCATATACGCATCTTAACGTGAATCTCTCACACTGAAAAAACAAGATTTGCAAATGATGTGTTTAACTATTAATTCAGTTACCATCCCCATAAGTAGAAAGCAAACCGGCACAATGAAATTGTGGAGCGAACTGGGTCACTAGACTCTTAGATTGTGTAACTAAGTAGGCTTAAATTCATAGTGTGTAAAACACTATCTAGATTTCTGAGCGGTCCAATCTTTTACGTAAGCAGACTGTCATTGGAGTTGATATAACTGTCTACGATGGAGTTCATGTTCTTGTTTGGCAGTTAGTTGATGGAATTTGATGACGATGAAGAAGACAGGGCGATGCCCCAAAGGACGGTGCCATACTTCAATGTGGTTCCCCTCCCTGAAGGACATAAGCAATGAGAATCTGTCCATAATCTGTTAGAAGTTAACTCAGTATGGATATGAATATGACTCAGTAGTTATCTCTGCTCTACATCTTGCTCTATCATGAGCAGAATCAAATGGTGAATGGTGATGCATTCAGGTAATTAGCAAATGGAAATTGCCACGTGTTAAATTTTTATTTATTCTTACTTTTCACTAGTCATATTATTCCCATTGAAGCACTTCCGTTCTCATTTCAGTTGAAGTCTTCGCCAAAAGCCACTACATTTTACTTCTCTAGTCCAGAAAATGTTATTAACTAGACTAGGAACATTTTCTAAATTCGCACAAAGAATGATTGTGTGAAAAAAGGAAAGGCCATCCAATTTTGCAGAAAGGTTTAGCTATATCCTTTATGCATATTCAAAGCCATTTTTGTAAAGTATAATAGCGGAAGCATGTTCACTTATTATAACTTTAATTTTGTAATTTTTCAATTTTTTAAGTTATAGTATTATGGTGTTGGGGTATAGTTTAATTTATTCCATAAAAGGATGAGAGCTTCTTTGAGCAAAATCTAGCAATTGAATTGGATTTTCTTTAAAATCACATGGTTCTGTTTTTGTATAAGTTTAGCGATGTATAAATGAAATTAAACAATTGTTTTTTTTTCCCAGTGGCAATAGGCCTCATGGTTCAATTGAAGTGGCCGAACTGAATGAAAATTCTGCTCTTTAATGATTGATTCTGAATAAGGTGGAATGAAATTATATTCACGATACAATTTCAACAATTGAATTGAATGGATAATTATCTACTAAAGATAAATGAAAACTGAACCAATTTAATAGTCAAAACAAATATAAATTCAGTTTTTTCTTTTATTTAAAATTGAATTTGCGGTTTTGATTCAGTTTGGGTAATTGAGCTGAAGTATGGTTAGACAAACCTCGATGAGCTTTGTCCCCTTGTTAGCTAGTCACCACTAGTCATGTTTGTCTACTTAGGTTTGATCGCATAGCGGTTTCGGTTGAACCGACTCAAAGTTATTGCTCTATAATCCATTACCCTTGTGAAACGATACAACCCCGAGTTGTTTTTTCTGTGGTTCGTATTCCACTCCATTTCTTGCAATAGTGTCTACGGCGGCTGATTTTGAATTATTTTGTCTCGAGTCTTGATGGTTTAGCAAAATCTGATTGCACATGTTTGAAATGGAGTCTAAATTTGAGGTTTCAACTCACTTGCAATTTCATGGATAATTGGCCATATTCAAGATGTTTTCAGTGCAGAGCATTTGTATCCTGCATATGAATTAGAAGATTTGTTTGCTTTTAACTGTTGAATTTTCGGAGTGAAATTTAACTGAATAAAGAAGACAGTTGAAGGGTGGGGTGCGCGATTTATGTGTAACTTTAGTTTCTCAGATCAAAGTTGATTTGCAAGTTTACAGGAGACATGGGTTAATAAATCCGAGGAGGATATATGTAAGCATGTCAAAGGAAAGCGGTTCCTCAGCAGCTTAGGTTTGTTCTTTTTTTCCATTATTCATTTGTACATGGAATCATCCTTTTAGAATTCGACATTATTCACATCTTTGAAGAATATAATATGTCTATAATATGTAGGAAATTTTGAAGGTAATGTAAACTGTATAATGATCCAAAAAAAACTAATGATATAACAAACTGCTGCTACATGTGAATAAAGCAAAAGGTTACAGAAAAGAGTTACTGGACAGAAATCATTTCTGTAAATATTGAGTAGTGGAGTTACAAGGTCTGAGGTGGTCCGCAAATATAAGAGGTAGTTGTTAACTCAATTGCTTAGCTTTTTTTGTAATCTTTTAACTGTTGGCAACAGTTGTGGTTAGATAGGTTATATAATAAGCTTGAATTGAGACTAACCATAAGAATGAAAAGATTAGATTTATAGAGGCACAACATGAGCGGTAAACCTAACCATATCAATACAAGTTTGAAGGGCTCATATCTAAAAAGCCCTATAAATTATATCCAGTTTTGATTAATTAAATTATTGCCTTTTTTGATGGTAGCCTTTAAAAACTCTTAAATCTTGAAATTTCAGCCAATGTTAGTAGAATATCATTTGTTCTGAATATGATAAATTGACAACTTAGAACAGGTTAAGGGCGAATTTGATTTCTCTATGAAAACTTGATGAGTTCAAGAGTTGAACTAATGGAAGCTTGATTTTAAAAGAATTCCATTTTAACCCATCAAGTTCTATAATTGAGATATTCTACTATTGACACCATAGACGACTTGAACTTGTATTGCGATTGTGATTATCCTGGAAAAGTAGGAGCCTAAGGCTCACCAACTTGAGACAGCAAAACCATAGCATGGCGTGTGTGAGCGCAACGCTGCATGATGCATCATAATTGGTGTCGATGAAGAAACAATCGTCTGCACTGAGTTGGAATTCATCATAATGCATTATAGCTGACGGGGTTGGTGGTTGACAGATGGTTGCCCACCCTTTTTCCTTGTCCGAGCAGTTTGAAGTTTTATAACTTTTTCCCCTCTGGCTGGTAGTCTGGGAATCTAATAGGCCTATCGATATCTATTAAGTCGAGCTGGTAAACCCACTCAATTGTTGAGTTTAAATTCAGGCCTCATCATCGACTAGAGCACGATTGTTACTACTCCTACTGCGTACATGACATGAATAATCCTATAGAGAGCTATTCATTGTAAAGACACTATGAGCACGGACGGATGCTGGATCAAGTGACAAGGGGGACTATAGTCAATATCATTATAATCACTAAGTCCATGTCATTAACGTATAAAGCAAAAGGTGTAAGCTTAAAATGTCAAATTAAAAATAAAATAAAAAAAAAATCGTTGAAACATAACTTGTCAATACTCCTATCATAATATTCATTGGTGGGATCTATATCAATTTTTTTTTAGTAATACTTCTTTCTTTATAAGAAGGTTGACAAAAAATTCATGACACATATTATGTTGTAGATAATATAATGCACAGTACATGTTATATATAATACATATTATCAATTATGGTTTGGCATTATATATTGCAAATTATGTATATAATTATGATATATGATAGGTAGCTCATATATAATCTATAATATAATTTACTTTATAGATTTGATCATATAAAATATAATTATTATCTTTAAGATACTTATATGAGGTAGATAATATTTGATTATATAAATTACAAAATATTTATGATTTATAGTGTTTCTAATAATTGATACTTAAGGTAATATCGTAAAAAACTGAATTAGTTCATGAAAAAATTAAGATAAAAAAGAAAAAAGATAGGAAAGAGACAACATAGGATAATGATATTTACATCGAGGGAAATTCTCTGGTTTTGTTCCCTATCTTGATGGGACTAGTCCCACACTCTATACCACCATTCATTTTCATTTTTTTAAAATTTGGATTATTAAATTCATAATTTATTTAATAGTTTAGATTCAAAAGAGTATAAATCAATAGTATAATGGAGAGCGATATTGGTTTCATAAAAAATAAGAGTGGAATCATAAAAAAAATCCTTATGTCAAGTCCAAAAGAACAAATTATACAATGAAAGCAAAAGTCACAAGGGTATGAGACATGATACGCTATACATAATAAAGAAATTTAACCTTATTATACAATGAAAGCAAAAGTCATAAGGGTATGAGACATGATACGCTATACATAATAAAGAAATTTAACCTTCTTATAGATAAAGAGCAATAATGATAACATCTAACTTTTGTGGTATTTCAATGTTAAAAGAAAAATTATATTATTTGATTTTTCTATGAGAGAGAGAGAGAGCTTTTTTTTTTTAACAACAATTTAGGATATTGGAATAAATTTAAATGCAAAATTTATTTGCTTTTAGTAATAAAAAGGAAAATTGGAAAACAATGACTTTTTTTTTTACATTTACTTATTACAATTATGATATTTTAAACCTTTAAATCAAGATAAAAGATTTATTTCCTTCAAGTAATATCCTATCTATTATATTTGCTTATTACATTTGTTTCTCATTTAAATCATACTTTTCATCTAAATATCAAAATAGTTTTAGTGTCCTATTATTTTGTCGTAAATGCAAAGAATCAATTAGTCTCTTAAATCCATTTTAAATCAATGTTCATAAATATGAATAATTTTATATTCCAAATTTCTCTAAATATAGCATGTCAAAGTAAGAAAAGAATGTTAAATCCATTAGAATTTCCGATAAATGACCTACAGTATCCAAAATTTTCTATGTAATTAGATTGAAGCTCCGATTACTATAAAAAAATTCAATTTTTTATTTTCTTTTGCCAACTAAAAACCTTCAATATTTGTATCTATTTATTTTACTTTAGTTCTTTTCTTTTGTTGAAAAAGAATTACTTTTACTTTTGTACAGCATTCTTTTTAGCTACTTTTTTCTTTTGCAAAAAATCTAATTTTTAAAAGTCCATGTAAATAAATGGTTTCGAAAGCTTCTTATCCCTTTATATTCTATCTTTTCCATCTATTTCAGTTGTTTATTATGATATCATTGTAATTTTTATCCTTGATAATGTCCAATTGGTACAAGTTTCAATTATTAGATCACAATATAAAAATACATAAAAAGGACCATGCTTTTCCACCAGGGAAAAAAATTATATAATATTAAGCGTAGGGTCAAGACTTTAAAAAATGACAGTTATTGTTCGAGGATATATTGGAACATTTCATTAACTAAATATGAGACGATTTATCCATGGCATGGGGATAGCTGGACATGTATGGCTTGATGAGGCCAAAACTTAGAGCTAGTAAGATCGATAAAAGAGAAAGAAAATTGTCGTTAAGAATGATAAACATAGGAAAAAGAATTTAGTCCTACAATTCTGGCATGAATAAAGCAACTTTGATGTGTCATGGGATTTGGGATGATTCAACGTGGACGACAACAATTACGGGCATTAGTTTTGCTAATTATTCAATGAAGCGGAAGTTGCATGGGTTGTAGCTATGGGCTTTATAATAGGCTTGTTTATATATTGGGTTAGGGCGGGGGCTCCTATGTGCCCCTCTCTGATTATGAGAAAAATATATAATCTATTTATAATATATAAATAATTTTGAAAGAAAACATCCACCTTTTTATAGCTTTTTAAAATAGTTCCAACTTCGTTCACTATCGTACCTTTACTATTAAAAAGATATCTTTTATAGATTCTTAAAATAGTCTCAACTTTTCTAGTTATTGTACCATTTCGTATTATTTCAAACCATTAAATTTTTTTATTTTAATTTTCATCCAAAGCAACTTATTTTTTTTTTATATTTTATCGAGTAAAAAGAAAAAAGCAAGAGAGATGACTATTCGATGAAAATGACTTTCTTTTGCAAATTATTTTCCAAAAACAAATCCTCTTTAATTATTTTCTTTTCTCCTCCCTTCATTAAGCATTAATTCACTTTTATATCTGTCTTCCATTTAGTTTTCTTGTAGCTAGTTCCAAGGCTTCAAACTTATGTAGCGTTACTATTTATATCGTAAATAAGTTATGTTTTTTTTTTCATGATTTGGAAATTAAGTTTCTATTATTGCTTATAAATTTAAATTTAAATTTAAATTATAATTGCCTTAAAATGTTCAAAATGATGGCTTCGTATATAAGAGTTTTGTGTTTGCCCCATTTTCCATATATACAACCATTTTTCTAAAAGTGTTTTTAACTTCTTCTTTTTTTCCCAAAAGAGATTAGATATTAAGTTATTATTTTTAGTTTGTGTATTGACCTTTTTTTAGTAGTAATATACGTAATGCCCCAAAACCCGAAGACATTACAATTCACTACGTGTCCCCACCTATTACGAACATGTTAAAGCTATAAAACCAATTACAATCTCCATAATCACTTATAATAATCCTTCATCATATATAAAACAACAATTCACCAAGTATATCAAATCGAGTGACTCATAGGTGAGTTACTTTAACTACAAATATAATAAACAACTAAATTTTGATATTCTACAATATATAGAACTAACAGCTGCTCCTTCCTAACCTGATGATGATAGTTCATACTTGTAAATTATTGGTTTGACTTGCAACTAAAAAAAATAGAAGAGAGCCAAAATCCAGTACGAGTGCACAATTTTACTATAATAGTACTATTGTCTTATTTCTTATGAAATAACTATCATGGGGTTTAATTATACTTCAAGTATGTGATAACAATTTTATAAGAGATTCCTATTATTAAAACAATTGGGCAGTTGCTTATTACCGAAACCTAGGATTCATAATTAAATAATGGAGTTGATTTTTTTTTTTGGCCTTTTAATTACCCCTGCAATCGAAGTTAACTACCAATAATTTTATTATAACCCTATTTCAATTTTAAGTAATAATTATTATGTTACAAGTTCATTCTAGTAAACGAAATGAGCACGATCAGACAATTTGCTACCAAAACTAGGGAAGCCAAAGAGCCAAAAAGAAAATCATTCTTTTGTCTTTTTTCAAGGAGACAGTCAAGTGAAAGAAATGCTATGGAAAAGGAAGGGGAAGCTGAATTGAACTTTTAATTTGTGGTTGGTACTGTCAAGGTTGTTTCAATATAAAGCGGGATGACATAGTTTTAAATGTTTCGAAAAAGTATATTTCATTTAATTAGTGGTGAATTTGGATTCCATACCCATAATCAGGGATTTCGAATGGTACTTTTAGCAGCTAACGAATGCTAATACCCATTGCCTTTATGAAAATTGGAATATACATACATACATACATACATATATATATATATCCTAATATTAAATTGATACTACTATATGTTCTTAATTAATATATATGTTTTTTGCTCTACCCACATGAAAGGAATTATTAAATGGAAATAGTTATATATCAAATATATTTACATCATTTTTCGATTCTATATATCCAAGTAAGAAGTTATATATCAAACACCTTGTGGATATGGCTTTACATAATGGATATGTATAGTTTAATATTCTTGTTGGAACATGGATGTAACAATTAACATGAACTAAATCCTTACCCAAAAGGATATATTTAATTTTTGTAAGTTACGGGACGGATATTCCAATTAGGAGGTGATTCAAAATAATAGATTTAACAATCTAAACCGTGAGAACCACCAAATGAAAATGGAGATCTCTTTTTGGTAGGAGTATACTTCTCCCTAATACAAGAAGATATTGAGGCATGATATTGAAAATTCAATACGATAGGTATTAACCATATCACGAAGAACATTATGGATATAAATGCACCGGATCCCTTGTGATGCTTTACAAAAAGTATAAACACTAATGGTACTTATTATAATTATAATGATATATATTACACGTAAATTGAGAAAAACTACAAGTTTGGGCCATCTTCAAAGGCTATATATGCAAACTACACGAAAATAACGAATGCAATGTATATAAGAATTTACTGAAGGACTATATTAAATAACTAGTAAGTATTACCATCTTCATGAATATTCGTGGATTACCATCTCTATCCCTGGCCATATAGAATGATGGTTCAAAGATACTCCTCTCTTTGAGTACTAGAATCCAGAGTTATTTTATGAAATTCGAGATATGACCTGTTCATATATTTTGTCATGTTGTCATTATACTAGGAGGTGAATATGGAATGGACAACAAAACGAGTGCAATAAAGTGGCTGATTATTTAGCCAAAAAGGGGGTGTAAGGAAAAGTTAGATGTGTTGTTTTTATTCATCTGTTATTCGGCAATGTCTGCGGAGTTTACATATGTAGTTAAATAAAGACAAGGACAGGAGCCTGATGCAAGAAGGTGTATAACTCCGTGAGTTGGTTTATTTTGATGTTTCTACTGTATTTGCAGCATATGTGCTGCTGTTTGCTGTTTGCTATATGAATGAAAGAGTCTTATTCACCGAGGGTAAAAGGAAAAAAAAAAACGCAAAGGAAAGAAAAAGTCATTATCCTTCCGGATACTATCAAAATTTCGCAGTATATGGACTTTCGGTCCAGGCTTAAATCCATGGAGAAATTTAAAGATATCACCTGTTACATTGGACCAGTATCATGAGTATGTAATATGTATAATCAAATTACATTATTAGTCCTTCCATAATATATGTTGAATATTGCTAATAGAGTTGAATAGTTAATCAATGTTCCGATAATAGACGACGTATTATGCATGTAAAATTAAAAAATTAAGACTATTTAATAATATTTAAGAAACAAAGAAATTATTAAATATAAAACTAATGATTGTATTTTAAAAGTCAATTCATATATTGGTATGGAATATTAAAAATAAAAAAGATTCTTTTAACCTTTTATGGTTATCCATAGAGAGTTTTTATATAATTTTATCTCGAAATTGTCTTGTAAAATACACTATAAGGGCTTTCCATACAGTTCAAGGGATCACATAAGAAGTTGCAAGTTGCGTTACAAACCTGAGATGTTAGAAAGAACATATGTCTAATAACTAAAACCGCTTTAATTATCAGCAAGTTATGAAGAGGGTCACTCTTAAGCACATTTTCTCATATAATCATGTAAATATTGCCATTCCATTTGTCTCTCTTTTATAATTGCAATATTCATTTTTGCATGCCCAGACCAACGGATTACTTTTCTACAAAATTATGATGTAGAATAACGACGTATGTAGTTGGACCTAATTAAGTGCTAGAATTTATGTATAATTTACATATAATAATAAAATTAGGCTCACACCATTTAACAAACTAATGAAGGCATTGCAACACATAAGAACATAAAATTCTGGTTAGATTAGAATATAAACACCCAGTCTCAAAATTTTTTAGAGCTTCAGTAATCGTACATTGCAACTAATTAATCCTTCTACCATTTTACTTGATACAAAATGTATTGAATCAAAATATATACATAAGAGGAAAAAAAAAAAATCATCTCCATTATTTGTATCTATAATATTAAACCCCTTGTCGCTTTGTCATTTTAGGTATCATTTTTAGCATTTAAATTTTCTAATTTATAACGCAATCCTCATCGATCATTTATTTCCAAAAAATTTTATGCTACATTGCTAAATAAGAATAAAAAAATTTAGTCATAATGCCGAGAAAATGAAAATGCGTTTGCCATTTTAAATTCTAAAAATTAAAAACTCAATTTATCTTAATATTAACTAATTGGTATTTATAACATTCAAAGTGAGAGAGCTGACTTTTGATATCTGACCATATTCTCATGATCGGTTAACGATGCTGAATAATTCTTAATAATTCGTTAGTAAGTTAATGTTACTAATGTAAAGAACTATTGATTATATTAAGCATATAATTTCTTTTGGTATTAAATCTTTATATAACTTTTAAAAAATATATATGAAAAAATCGTGATGAATAAGGTGTATCTTATCTAGAAATTATTTAGTAATTGTAAATAATATAAAATAAGGATAAAGATGGTCTTTCAGTACATTTTCCTATGTTCTTTTGCTACCCATTCTTAACCATCCACTCACTAATTATGACTATGTGTCCCTTCATAGTGAAACTATTGTAAATGTATATTATGCCTAGTATAATGACTATTAAAATTATTATTCTGTAAATAATGAAATTATAATGAATGAACATTACGTCTAGTAATAATGACCATTAAAATTATTGTATAGTGATCAACATATACAGTTGAATTTTACAACAATATTTATATCTCTATATAATCAAATTATAGTAATGTGCATTAATTCGTAGTGATAATTCTATATTGTCAAACTATAATAAATAAACATTCATGTAATGTAACACGTACAATTAAAGCATAATAAATAGATATTAGTATACAAATTAATAATATATAGTCAAAATAGTAAATACACAAATAATAATTCCATTTTCTACACAAATGAAATCTTGGCTTGTGAAAATACTTCCTCAAATGCCATTCAAGACTCATCCATGATTCATAAATTAATGTTTTAATTAACTTTTCAAATTCGCTTAGTCATTATTATTATTATTTTAAAATATCATACTAAAATTAAATTCCAGAACAAAGTCTAGAAACTATGTGCTTCGTACACCCATACCCGAACCATGCTTATCCCAAAGTCTACTCAAATACATACAATTTGTTCCGTAGTCCATATTAATTACATTAGTAATACATAAAGGAACAGAATCTTCAAGAACAGAATCATTAGCGGTGCCCACAACTTCCTTTACAAGGAGATTCGCTGCTTGGTTAACATCACGATCGACCCTCCATAACATTAAATCATCTAAACAAGTTATAGAATTAATACAATACGCAAGAGCGGGATGGCACAGCTTAAGATTTACTTTTGAATTTGTAATCCAATCCATAGCTCGTTGAGGGTCCATTTCAACAACAATTTTCCTAAAGCTTCTTATAGTTGCAAACTCCATTCCTAAACTTATAGCCCATAATTCTGCTTCCAATGAAAAAACATTTTTCATGCTTTTAGACGGTCCTTAGTATGGATATTGTGAATGAACACACAGCATCCATTATCATGCGAATTAGGGATTGGTTTGAACTGCGAGATGGTTTGAAGAGTAAATGAGAGTTGAAAGTTAAGCAAGTATCTTTGTGCACCGATGGTGAATATGACATATCAACATCTCACACAAGCTTAAGTCATACTTGATATTACACATAAGTATGTTAGAGATTATTCACCATTAATCCATGCTTACAATGGATTGAATAAGAGCAAATTAGAGTAAGTCAAAAGATACTTAGCTCATAAAAGAAATGTTTGAAATTCAATATTACTAAATGTAGTGGCCATTACAAATTATAAGTATTTATATGACCTAATTAGGGTAAGTCCTAGGTTTATGTAAATTACAAAAGGATTTCCACTTGAAAGGTAAAAAGGAATAAATTATAAGGGTAGAGCTATAATAGGATAAAAAGGAATATTTGAGTACAAAAATAGGACAATATGGATGTTCAAAAAGGTAGCGCATATCAATTGTCCATTTTGTGGTCCTAATGATGTTGTTTGCTAAGTAGAATAGGTTGAACAGATTAGGTTGAAGTCAGGTGCTTAGTAGCTTGGATGTTCCAAACTAAGGAAGGGTAGGTTTTGGAGGTAGCCCAATGTTTGGTCAACCTAGGATTGGGGATAGCTTGGCCTCAACAATGTATTTGGTCAGCAGTAGGTTGGTTCGGTGCTTGATCATAGATTAGTGTATTGTAAAGAGATTAGCTCGGTGATAACTATTATTTTAAATACATTTCATATCATGATTTTATAGTATTTCCCTTACATATTTGGTTTTCTTTAAAGAAATTGATACTTAATTGAGTAAATTGATTTTAAGGTATGAACGCATTCTTGGATTGAAAACGAAGAAAAGGAATCAAGTTTCACTCAATTTGGAGTTCAAATGAATGAGTTATGAAATTTTAAAGTTACATAAATAATAAGAATTTTGGTCAGAAAGTTATATAGTCTGGGACACAACTATGTCCTTAGGCTATGTTCATCCAGGAAGATATGCCAAGGTCAGAAAGTTACATGACCTAGGGACACGATTGTATCCCAGGCTGTGTTTGGTGATGAAAACGGAAACCTTACAATATATTATAAAAGGACTTACTAGGGTTTTGTACAGAGGATTGAACATTGAAAAAGAGAAGAGGCTTGAAGAGAAGGAGAAGAAAAATGTGAAAGCAACACTCAGCTTAAAGATTGAAGAGATTTATCATCAACAAAAGGGGTCTTTCATGTTTTATTTATTGATTTTGTTGCAATTCGTTTTTAGTTTCATTATAATAGCTTAAAACTCTTGTATTTAGGATTATGGAACTTAAGGTTTCATATAACTATTGGATTAATTGATAATTTTCAATAAAATTCCTATCTTTTCTTGATTCAATTATGTTATTTAATTGTTAATTGATATTTTTATAGTATCAATTTATGATATTATGCATGATGATTGAGAAATCACATGTGTAATGAGATCTTGACATAATTGGAGAGAATTACATGTGTACTTAGAGATAAGATACATGTGTCTTTCGGAAAGTTGTTCTTTTGTATGAGAATTCATTATACATTAATACGATTCTGAATTATATTACTAAGTGAAAAGATTTAGGTAAATAATTTAGGATTAGGGTTAATATGCTTGAGAAAGGTGTTAACTTTAATTGTGAATCCCTTCGGTAAAAAATAATAGAGATTGAATTGGATATATTTTAAGCGGTCACATGTTAAATACTAGGGAAAATAATTCCTAAATATGTTATTTGCTTCTTGAAGTCGTTCTCAATTTGTCGCTTTCTAAATTGCTTAATCAAGTCTCATAATTAGGTTAGTTTGTTAATTTTAGTATTTTTAATTCATTTAACTCATCATAATTTTACGGTTAGATAATAGAGCTAAGGTTAATATTAGTACTCGAAGTCTCTGAGGGATCGACTCGGACTCACATCCACTATATTAAAACTGATAGGTGCACTTGCCTTGTATCACTTGGCATTAGGTTGGTCACCTCAGGAATCCTTTTAATAAGGTAGAAAACAGAGTAACTCAGCAGGTTAGACTAAAGAAAGGATCATTCTTCAAAGTTCAACTCTTTTCGGATAGCTCGGCGAATCATTTGGGCGAGTCTTTGAGTTTAAGAGTAAGTGATTGGTCTGTAATCTCTATCATCCCTTTCGACCTATTTGAGATTTAGGATCAAATTTGGCTTGGCATTTTGTTGATCGTCCTTAGAAACATTTGGATAGAGGTCGGTAATGTTAAAAGAGTTTGAGACTCCATATCTCTCGGGTAATTCAATCTTATAGGCATTAGGATCAATCCTTTCTAGGACCTTAAATAGTTTATCAGGTTTAGGAGATAGCTTGTTCTTCTTCAAAATTGGAAATCGGTTCTTAGAGAGGTGGATTTAAACTAAATCACTAAGCTAAAATTCATTGTTCTTCTATTGTTTACCTCGCCTCTCGAGCTTAGTAGTAGCACAACTTAGTTGTTCTATGACCCTTTAGTGCATGGCTTTAATGGCCTTTGACTTCTCTATAGCTAGTTGGTTTTCATTCTAGCTTAGAAGGGGTGTCTTGTCCAATGGGAGTTTAGGGTTGAATCCATACGTGATCTTAAATGGTGGCATGCTTATGGTGCTGTAGGTAGTCTTGTTGTAGGTGAACTTGATTATGGGTAAGCATTGGTCCCAATCAGTTATGTTTCGACTAACAACAATTTAGAGTAGAATTTCCACTATCTTATCGATAGCTTTAGTCTGTCAGTCCGTTTGCAGATGGCAAGACATGCTGAATAACAGTTTGGTTCCTATTCGCCTCCATAATGTTCTTCAGAAATGGCTTATGAATTTTAGATCATGGTTTGAAACAATGGTCTTGGGTACTTGATAAAGTTTGATGATTTCTTATAAGAAAAGAAAAGAGATAGTTGAAACATCGTTAATTTTGGAGTAGGATACAAAGTATGCCATTTTGCTGAAGCAGTCTAGGACTATTATGATGGAGTCCATCCCTTGAGAAATCTTTAGTAATCCTAACATAAAGTCCATGCTCAACTTGAACCTTGGTTTGGTTAGGATTGGCAAAGGTAAATATTTCCCTTGTTCGGCTCAGCTTTTACCCATTTGTAGGTAGCACACCTTTCTAGTATGACTCAGACATCTCTCATCATCCTTGGCTAAAACAGTCTAGAGGTTAGTACCTCATAAGTTTGATGTTCGCCAAAATGTCCAAACAATCCTCTACTGTGTACCTTGCATAGTAGTAATTTTCACATAGAATAGGTTGGAATACACAATCTTCTCTTCCTAAATAAGTATTTGTCCTCCTTAGGATAGTTATCAAGTGTTTGACCTTCTTCATATATGGCATAAATTAGACCAAAATGTGGATTATCAGTATACAAATCCTTAATCATAGAAAACCCAATAATCAGGTTTACAGTTAAGTCAAGAGGGAATGTCGTTTCGATAGGGTATCGATTACTACATTGTTCTTGCCGTCTATGTACTTCATGACATAAGAAAATTCTTCCATAAACTTAACCAACTTAGCTTGTCTTCAAGATAACTTAGGCTGGTTCTTCAGGTATCACAAAGATTCATGATCAGTGTAGATCACAAATTCTTTAGATAACAAAGAATGTTGTCAAACAATCAAGGCTCAGATTAAGAAGTAGAACTCTTTACCATGTACAGAGTAGTTGATTGTAGTTCATCTAAGCTTCTTATTAAAGTAAGCGATAGGTTGCTTTTCCTATATCAGCATAGCACCTATGCCTAGTCTGAATGTGTCATACTTTGTTTCAAACACTTTGTTAAATCTAGATAGAGCTAAGACATGAGTAGTAGTCAACTTCTCCTTTACCTCTTCAAAACTCTTTTGTTCCTTCTATCCTTACCTAAACTCAACATTTTTTTTTTTTATAGTTCAATAAGTAAGGCCACAATGATACTAAAGTTCCTTATAAATTGGCAATAGAATGATGCCAAGCTGTGGAAGCTTCGCACGTCAGCAAAATAGGTTGGCATAAGGCATTTAGTAATCGTTCTTATCTTCTCATTGTCAACTTGTATACCACCACTACTTACAATAAACCTCAGAAAGATCACTTCAGGTTAGCAAAAATCACATTTCTTTAGATTGGCAAAAAACTTCTCAAATCGAAGTTTTGAGAAGACTATTTGGAGGTGCTTACAATGAGTCTTTAAGTTAGGGTTGTAGACTAGAGTGTCATCAAAATTCACCACTCCAAATTTCCCTATCAGTTCTCAAAGCACATGGTTCATTAATCTCATAAATGTGCTTGGCGTGTTTGATAATCCAAAGGGCATAACAAGCCATTTATATAATCCATTGTAGGTGTGAATGCAGTCTTCTACTCATGTCACTCTTACATTTGGATTTGATGGTATCTAAATTTTAGATCAATCTTGGAGAATATTCTTGCTCCATTCAACTTACTAAGGATATCATCAAGCCTTGCTATAGGGTATCTGTACTTAATTATAATGTGATTGCTTGGCTATGCATACACACTCTTCATGTCCCATCTTTCTTCGGTATTAACAAAGTTGGCATGACACATGGCCTTAGGGACTCCCATACATACCCTTTGTTCATTGGTTTATCAACTTGCCTTTATGGCACGGTAGCTTTTTCAAGATTTAACCTATAGGTAAACTTATTCAATAGTGCGACTCTTGCCTGCAAGTTTATCGCATGTTTAATACCTCGGATGGGAAGTAAACCTTCAGCAGCTCACTAAGGAACAAGTCGGCAAACTCATCCAATAAGGTTTTCAACTCGATAGGTAGCAGTTCCTCATCTATGCCTCTCATCTCAAGTAACCTTTGGACTAACAGATAGGTTAGGTCTTCAAGCTCCATCTCTTTCTTTAGCTTGGCTCGGATCATTATTGAAGTCTCTTTCTTTAGAACTCGACTCAATTAAGTCTACTTGTTTTCAACTTGTTTAGCAGTAATAGGACTTAACTTCACCTTCTTGCCCTCATGCTTTAAAGAATAGGTATTTTTCCTTCCATCGTATACCACATTCTAGTTAAACATCCATGGTTGTCTAAAAAGAATATAGGCAGCACTCATGGGTAACATATCATAAAGTACTTTGTCTCAATAGTTTTCAATATTGATTGGCACAATCGCTTGCTTATTTACTTGCAGGGCTCCTTTGTCATTGAACCGGTGCAATTTATAAGGCTTGAGGTAGGGCTTAGTTGGTAACTTCAATTATTGGACCATAAAAGTGGATGCTGCATTGGTGTAGTTGTCATTATCAACAATTAATACACATAGTGACCCTTTGACCTTACAACTAATGTGAAACAAAATTTCCCACTGTTCATCCTCAGGTACAGGACTCATACTCATTGTTCTCCTCAATACCAAGGTTACAGGCATAAAATTACCCTCTTTAATATAGATGACTTCCTCTTTCTTAAACAGCTCGATCTATTTAGTCTTTTTTGTCTCTTCCACTTCCTCATCGGTGCTGTCTACCTCAATGGTCAACGCCTTTCCTTAGATCACCATGTCTCTTTTGTTCAAATATTGGGTAACCATGTATCCAAACCTTTGACACTAAAAGCACTTGATTTCACTTATTTTCGTTCTTAAGCTTTGACCTTTTTCAAACCTCCATAGGATCTCTTTCTCTTTTTCTTGGGTAGTTTGAGTTGGTTAGGCTTCAGTAACTTTGGTTTGTTCAGATCACACAAGTCTACTCGAAACGAGATGGCTAGTAGTAGGTCGGCTAATAAGAGTTTAGAATCTCTTATTCAGTGTCTTTTAATTCTCTAAGTGGCTTGGATAGCTTCATTAAGTGAATCAATATCCATGGCCTTTAGAATATCTCTAATCTCGTATTTCAATCTACTAATGAATTGAGATATATGTTGGTCTTCAGGCTCAACAACTTTACATCGGATCATTAACATCTAGAATTCCTTCATGTATGTTTCAAAACTTAATCCTCCTTACCTTAACTCTTGTAACTGTAGACACCTCATTTTTACCATTTTTGTTTTATTATTTTTATTGAGTCAGAAATAAAAAAATAATAATAAATAAAGAAAAAAAGAAAATTAAAAGAAAAGGAAAAATAAAAAATATATAAAGTGTCAAGTCGAGTCATATCGAGTTAAGTCAAGTTCAATCGTATCAAGTTAAGTCGAGTTGGATTGTTTAATGTCGAATCGGATAATGTTAAATCTTAAGTCATTAAAAAATTGGGCTTCATTAAAATATTTTAGCCCATTTTGATATAAAGTGAATTTTTTTTATTTAATTTATATTGAGCTAGAATAGACTTAGGATTTATTAATTAGGTCATTAGGCTAAATCAAATTGGATTGAATCGAGCCTGAAAAATAGAAAGCTTAAATTGAGATAGGGTTTCTAGAAATTAGGTCAAATCTTTAAAGAAACATTATCGTATATTTCATATTTGAGTTTATGATCATATCTTCCAATATGAAAGATTTAATTATGGGTTTATAAATAGGAATTTGATAGTAGAGTTTAGAGGTTTTTAGAATCCCTAATATATGTAGTCAATGCCCCTACCGTTCAATCATACTTTACTTCCCCTTAATCATCAATTAAACATACCCCTATACTTACTGACGCCGCACTGCCTGTGTATTGGATCACCCCTATTGCTATTGCCAACACTTATCCCCTGAATAGCAATACACCAGACACCACAACCAATATGCCACTGTACATTGCACTAATTGATAACTCCCTCGCACAACACAACAGCAATCATACTGACCCCCTTGATCCTATGCCATATCCGAACACCAACACTCCCCTGGATACGAGACAATCCCCTGATAGAATCTACGACCCACTCATTGAAACAAATTCACACACATTAACATTTGTCTCAACATCCTGATCCCATGAAGATACATATTAAATTCTCACTACACTTTACATCCTTAACACCCGCACTGCACATCACTCTCCTCGTTTACTTTACAATTCAATACGCGACATGGCCATTCACTACCCTATTTACGCCGATAGCCCTTCATCGATCCCTTACACAACACACGTCACTGCATTCTAACTCACTTGCAACCTATCCTTGACGTCGCTTTACAATATGCCATTGAACAACTATTGTATACATAATCCTACAACATGGTCACTCACCTGAAGCACATACTAATCTAGTCACTTGCAACACATTGACATAGCACTCACCCTTGTCCTGGACAGTACAACCACACTAAAGTCCAATCCTCACCGCATATGAGCACCAGATCACATTTACGTCCACAATCATGAGCATTCATGAGTTCACTTACCACGGTCACACTTCTTCTGTTCAATCCAGATTTACGCACACACACACATATTGCACACGATCATGAGCGTACCGATTACATGTGACTCCAATGGTTTAGGTAAATAATAATAATAATAATAATAATAATAATAATAATAATAATAATAATAATAATAATAATAATAATAATAATAATAATAATAATAATAATAATATATCTTATTTTATTAGTTAGTCCAATTATTTTTACTAATTTATTTTTTTAAGTGCACTGTTTTTGTTATTATTATTTTTATATTGCTTGTTTTTGTAGATAATTTTAATTTGTAATAAAGTTAACTCAATTAAATTTTTAGTAAAATTGTATTTTTGGAAAAATAAGCTTATCTCCTCTATAAGATTCGTATCTTTGAAGAAGATATTTATTGAGATATGTATTTTGTATTTAAGATTTTGAAAAGACATGTGTCTAGACACATATCTTATAGTTGGAATTTAAAAAAGATACGTATTTAGATCATATTTTAATTAATCTTGTATATAGGATTTAGGAAAAATATCTTTTGATACATATTGATTTTTTAAAAAATAAATAAAAATCTTAACCGAAGTTTTTAAAAAAGATTCATTTAGTTTTTTTTTTAAATTAATTCGTGAAATTAGATTTCTTAGTTTTTTGAAATAAATAAATGGTTAAATAAATGTAAATTTAGCTCGATTTTCAAAATAAAGAAATCTACTCACTAAACATTTTATAAAAAAAATTACATTGGTTTAATCCAGAGTAATAGGTATGTTTTAAAAAATCGCTATGTATATATTTTGCATATTTGTAAAAAAAAAAATACTTTTTCCTTTTTCTTAGAAATTAGTAATAAAAAAATAATAAAAATTCACTTTAGTTATCTTTTGTATATTTGTATATATTTCAGTATTTTTTATAAAATTATAAAAAATAAAACCATTAATTTTTTCTTTAGTTTTTATATGGTGCCTTAATCTTAATAAGTTAACTCTCAAACTTTTTTTTTTTTGGTTTAATTTCCTAAAAATTATTTTTTAAGAAAATTCTTAGATTTTTGAAAACTCTAATTTCATTTTTTACCAATTGAATTGGTTGTTGACTTCAATTTTTTAAAATATTTTTTTAAAGAAAAATGTTTCCTTAATTTTATATCGAGTAATTTATATTAAACGAGCTGAGCTTAATATGAATTAATTTAAGGAAAATCGAAATAGGGCTTGATAGAACTAGCGACTCTACTAAGGAAGTTTGGTGGGTTAGCTATGTAAAAATTAAAAATTAATTGATGGGTTTTTGTATTATTATTTTTTGTATTATAGTTGTATTAACTGTTTTTAGTGATATAGGACTTAAGAGATAACTCGACCTAATGGGCCTCTATTAGGGAATTAAAGGGGGCTTTTTATTTTTTAGTAATCATTTGTATGTTTAGATGTAGTTAGACTTGGGCCACCTTAGGAGCTTAGGACAAGCCATCATTGTGTAACCCTTAGATCTTTGGAGTCTTTACCCCCGTCTAGTAATGATAGGCGAGCCTACTCAAGTTTTGATATAGCCCTCTAGGTTTTTCTCTAAAAAGCCTTGAAGCTATACTGCTTAAGACTCGCAAATACCACTCTCTTGAATCTTCTTTTTTTTAAAGGGGTAGCCATTTTTAAATTATAGAAAAAGCCCGATTTAATCTGCAATTGGTTCGACTTTCTTTTTCAAAAAAAAAGGGGGGAAATTAAAATAAAACCAATAACCCTTATATCTAAGTATTCGTGAGTTACATTTTTTTAAAATCATATTTTTGACTTATTTATATATAAGGGTGCTCTTTGACCACAGATTTGTAGTACTTCCTATAATTTATTAATTATTGGCCTTATTGTATTACATGCATGTATAACATACTGCATTTTTTATATATTTGATTTTTTTTTATGCCCATTTCTATGTGATTATTTTATTTCGTGTATTATATGCACTTTGGTTTTTATTATCCCTTAGTGAGTAAAAGGCTATGTAATTTCTAAAAAATAAATATTCAAAAAGCTGTGAGATTATTAATATCATATCTAGCTTTATTGTAAATTTAGTGGTCTTGTTGTAAATAATCGCATCATTTCATATTTTTTTATATAATATAGATGTAAAAAGTCAGGGTAGTATCAATCTCAAGCCTATCTATGAGGTCTAGTTGAATCATTATTCCTTCCCCAAGGTTATCTTGAAAAACTGGTTGAATCAACTTCTGCCCACCAAGAAAAATCACACTCATAAGAAGATCAGGCCAGGCCATGTCCTCCATGTAAGTCCAGCTCTATTGGCTTCTAATTTAAGCCCTTTATCCATTACTAGGATTCAAAATCTACAGCTTTCAATTTCGGCCCACATGTATTGACACCCACTTTAGAAGAATACTCGCAGTTACTTAGTGCTCCATCTCTCAAAGCAGACATAACTATCCCATATCTCAATGTCCAGCCCAAGAAAGCCTTTATGACCTTGCTAGGAGTAAAAAAAGCAGCCTTGGTACTGTTCTTATCTTCAGAGGGCAAGAAGTGTCTCAGCATCTTAAGACTAGTAGAATGGTTTCTAAGCTTAGACGGTTATCAGAAATATTGTCAAATATTTTGTGAAGGATATGAATTATGGGCCGAAAAAAGGGTAAATGCCTTTATTGTATCAGTATTTAAGACAGTACCATTTCCCGATAGGTACGATCAAGTCCATTATAGGGTAGTCGAGCTAGTAGTCCAATTCTTAGCCGGTAAGTCCTATATATTGGCGTTATTGGTAAAGCAATTCAAGATCCTCACCCACTTAAGGAAGTAGGGGTAGGGGTACTTCATGGCTAACCCTACAATCCTTACCGTGTGGTTTCTCAGTCACACATAAGGGTATGAAGGGAATCTTCTCATAACATCCCTGACTGAAAATATGAACTTGATTGACGATTTTGCTCGTCACCTTAAGGTACTAGATGAAGCTTAGTTTAAAGGATAGGTATCAGTTAAGTAAGATTTAGCTAGTAGATTTTATGTGGACAGCTAGGTAGAGTAACTGTACTCGAGCTATCTTAGGGTACGTCGATTATGCAGGGGTCCATCTTATTGATATTACGGGTTGTATAAGATATTTCCTAGCTTGTGTCACCAGACAGTTAGGTCCGCTTCAAGAGATAGTTTATAGAGATTCCTTGGATGACGTTACATTGAGTTATCAAGATCCTTGTTTACCTACGGCTACTCTAATTTAATGACTAGTAGAACTTGTGAAGCTGTGAGAACGGAAGGAAGTTAAGAAGATAGTTAACGTAGGAACTTTGAGGGGCAAAGTTAGAGAATATTGGGCTATAAAGCAGTTCATCTATGATCAGTTAGAGAAGACTAGAAAGATATAGTATGAAGCTCCAAATGTATTCAAACATGAGCTAGAATATCTTTCATCTATCGAGACACCGTATGGGTTAAAGTTGAAGCCTAGTTCCAAGAATGCAAGAGAATCATTGAAGAATCAAAGATGGAGAATGGGAGATTATTGGAAGAAAGTCAATTCTTAAGGGGTATGATTCGAGAAAGAGATGTTATAATCCAAAAGCTGATGAGAGAAGTCGATGAAGCTTGTCTTAGTCAGATACGCCGGCTCTTATAGATATAAGATTTGAGTTTTTAAGAAGACTAGTTAGGAGTTTTTTTTTTTTTTTCTCTTTCCTTCTTTTCTTTTAGTCCATTGTATAGGTTAGATTTTATGATTATTAATAACTTTGCAGCTTCATTAAATGAAAACCTTTAGTGATTACACAGTTTTTTACTCATTTTTTTTTATTTCTTGATGGTTGCCTTTTCAATAAAAAATGAACAAAGAAAAATAAAAGAATAAAAAAATACACAAAAAAGAGAAGTAAACAACAAAAAAGAAAAAAGAAAAAAAAAAGGAAAAATCAACAAAAAAATTTAGTTCACAAAAATGTCCAAAACTTAGGTTTTTGTTTAGGATTTTCAAGATAGCGCTCAAGTGAGCAGACTCAGGTACAAGCTCGATATTCACTTGTTCCAAAGCAAGAATATTAATGTAAAGATAGGAGGCAAGAGGTCACTTGAAACAACCTAAGCAGCAGATTAAAACTTTTGGGCTTAGATATGAGTCTATTAAAGAGAAGATTCAAGAAATGAAGACCAAAATTAAAGGCAAGAGAGGAGATCAGCTGTACCATGCTCACGTAGACTTTCTAGGCATCTGTCAAACATTCCCAATACCAGCTAGTGTTCAAGAACTCGTAGTAGCCAGTTTATCCAAAGTTTTGGCTTAACAATGTAGCATTAGTCCAGATAAGAAGAAGGATATTAGCGTCCTAGTTTCCTTATGCAACTAGTTATCCATTCGTGCTAATAGGTTTCTTTAGAAAAACAATATTAGATTAATTAAGAGCATTTGATTTCATAATTAGTCCAATTAGTTATGCCTTTTTCTTTCAAACAAATTGAATTCATTCAATAAAATTAGTTCCTTTCTCTCTATCAATTCTTCTTTGTTATTTATTCTTTATCCTTTTTCTTTTTCCTTTACTATTCAAATCCGATAAAAACAATGGACATAATAAATATCTCATGCCTGTAAATGATAAAAGTACCAATATCACCTTTAGCCTTATTGGGTCAAACGTTAGAGATGATATTGAGACTCTGAGCGAAATATAAGAGAGTTGGTGTCGATTTGAACATGGTAGAGTGATTATTGATGAACTAATAATTGTGATTAATTTGGAAACATAAGAGAATCCGCGAAATTTAAAAATTGGCAATAATTTAGTGGATGATTAGAAACAGGAGTTGTTATGTTTGTTATCAGAATACCTGGTCCTATCAAGATATGCCCGGTTTGGATTTGTCCATCGTAGTTCATAAGTTGCCAATAGTAGAAGATATTAAACTGAAAAGACAAAAGCTTAGATGATTTAGGTTAGATATACTCTTTAAAATAAAAGAAGAAGTGAAGAAATTATAAGAAGTCAAGTTCATAAAAGTGTTGGATTACCTCAAATGGTAGCTAATGTAGTATCGGTGTTGAAGAAAAATGGGAAAGTTAAGATATGTGTGGACTTCCATGATTTAAACTAGGCGACACTAAAAAATAACTTTCCTTTGCTGCATATTGAGGTATTAGTGGATAACACAACTCTCAATCATCTTTTCTCATTTATGGATGGTTTCTTGGGATATAATCAGATCAAGATGGTAGAAGAGGATAAAATCAAAACCACCTTCATTACCACTTGGGGAACATTTTATTATCACGTAATGGCTTTCGGGTTGAAGAATGTTGGGGCAACTTATTAACATGATATGATAGCTCTGGTGCATGATATGATGCATCGGGAAATCAAAGTTTATATAGATGATATGATCACTAAATCTAAGGAGGATGAAAATCATGTGGATATTTTGCATTAGCTATTTGAGCGGTTAAGGAGTCAACTGAAGCTAAAACCTGAAAAGTGCACTTTTGGAGTAATATTGGGCAAATTGTTGGGTTTTGTAACTAATAGAAAAGGAATCGAAGTAGATCTAAATAAAGTTAAGGTAATCGTAAACATGCATACACCGAAGATTGTAAAAGAAGTTTTGGAGTCTGTTAGGGAGGTTGAATTATATTGCTCGGTTTGTATCATAGTTAATCGATATATGGAAGCCATTATTCAAACTTTTGAGGAAGAATGTAGTGATAGAATGAGATGAAGAATGTAAGCAAGCATTTGCTGAAATTAAGGAGTATCTCATGAATCTGCCAGTACCAGTTACTCTTACACTGGGATGGCAATTGATTCCCTACTTGACAATCCTTCTTGAATCGATGAGATGTATACTGGGGTAGAAAAATGAAATAGGTAGAAAGGAACATCCCATATACTACTTAAGCAAGAAGTTCATAGAATGTGAGCAAAAATACTCAGAGGTGGGAAGGACGTGTTGTGCCTTAGTATGGGTGATGCATAGGCTCATGCAATATACTCTTTATTATTTAGTAGAGTTGTTGACAAAACATGACCCATTGAGGTATTTAGTAGAAAAGCTGGCATTGATCGGGAGGATATCGAAGTGGCAAATGGTGCTCTCTGAGTTTGATATCAAGTATGTAAGTTAGAGTTCAATCAAAGGGCAAGCAGTAGCTAATCATTTAGCAAACTATCCATTGGAAGATGAGGATAATGGTTTAGAAGCACAATTTCCTCATGAAAATGTGATGGTGACAAATGAATTAAGTAGTGAGAAATTGGGATGGAAGATGTATTTTAATAGAGAAACTAATGTGTTTGGATGTGGAATAGGAGCAGTATTGGTATCATTTAAGGGTAATTGTTTCTTTGTGGGAGCAAGGTTAGCATTTCTATATACAAACAACATAATAGAATACGAGGCCTGCATTTTGGGGCTCAAAATAGCGTTAGACATGGGGATATAGAGGCTTGAAGTATATGGAGATTCTTCTCTTATAATTCTCCAGATCTTGGGAGAATATAAGATGAAAGACGAGAAGTTGATACCTTATCACAAGCATTTAAGTAAGTTGATCGAAAGATTCTAAGGAATTTCATTCACTTACATTCCAAGAACCCAAAATCAATTTGCTAATGCATTGGCCATTTTAGCATCAACGGTGAAAGTCATGAATGGGATAGAAATTCATCCCCTGAAGATTGAAGTGGAGGAAAAATTGGCTTTTTGCTTGATGGTTGAAGAGAAGGGACCAAAGAAGCCCTGGTATTATAATATCAAAAAGTTACTTTAAACAGGTAAATTTCTTGATAAAGCTAGTGGGAAAGATAGAAAAGCCTTAAAGAGATTGGCTACTCATTTCCTATTAAGTGGAGCTACGTTGTGTAAAAGATCACTAGATACAACATTGCTAAGGTATATGGATGAAGAAGAAGCTGAGAAATTAATGAAAGAAGTGTATGAAGGAATATATGCTCCTCACATGAACAGATACATATTAGCCAGGAAGATCATGAAGATAGGATATTTTTGGATGAGGATGGAATCAGATTGCATCAAGCACATGAGGTACAATCACTTGTGTCAGGTATATGCAAATAAAATCAATGCTCTTCTCCAAGAATTACATGTGTTGTCGGTTCCTTAGCCTTTCTCAATGTAAGGGATGGATATGATTGGTCTAATTTTGCCAATGGCTTCAAATGGGTACAGATTCATTCTAATCATGATCGATTAATTTACTAAGTGGGTGGAAGCGGTATCATATGCTACAATGACCAAAGGAGTTGTAAGCAGGTTTTTGAAAAGAGACATTATTGCAAGATACGGTGTACTCAAGTCTATTATTATAGACAAAGGGACAAATTTGAACAATAAGTTAATGGTTGAAGTATACAACCAATTTAAGATCAAACAAAGAAACTCAACTCCATATCGACCTTAGATGAATGGGGTAGTTGAAGTCACTAATAAGAATATCAAGAGAATCATTAAGAAGATAGCAATCACTTATAAAGACTAGCATGAGATGCTTCCCTTTGCTCTCATAGCTTATAGAACCTTAGCCAGAACCTCTACAGATGTAACACCTTATTCATTAGCACATGGAATTGAAGCAGTGCTACTAGTGGAAGTGGAAATATTATCATTCTGAATGTTGGTAGAAACTCAACTCGATGAAGTTGAGGGGGTGAATAAGCGAAGGAAACATTTAAATCTCTTAGATGAAAGGAGGCTTGTTACAATATGTTATGGTTAATGTTATCAACAACGAATGATTCAAGCCTTTAACAAGAAAGTGTGCCCGAGGTACTTCAAGGAAGGAGACTTGCTGTTAAAGAAAGTATTGCCAAATGTAAAAGACCCTAAGGGTAAGTTTGCTCTTAATTATAAAGGTTCTTATGTGACAAAAAAGGTGTTTTTGGGAGGTGCATTAGTGTTGATAGAAATGGATGGCCTGGAATTAAGAGGACCTATGAATTCAAATTCAGTCAAGTTGTATTATCCATGAAAACTGAGTTCAATAAAGATTCCAATTTTTCTTGAGAATTGTTTATGGTTAATCTTTTATCGTTTACAAGTAAAATTGATATCCACGAATGTTCTCGCATTCAAATGGTCATTGACCAACAAACACTTCACCAATAAACTCTTGTATTCCATGTTTCTTATCCTCAAACACTTAAACACCAAAAACTTACCAAGGAATTTAAGCCACCAAATAAATTGAAATTAAATGTTCTTAATGATTTAATCTTGTTTCTTTTGAAAAGAGATTTATTTTTCAGGAATCATAGAGAAGGTGGAAATTAAAACTTAATGATGATAAAAGCAGAATCAAGACATGAGCACGGTACAGTTAAGTAAAAGTTTTCAATCATAAAGAAGACCTTATTCCAAGAAGGAAAAAGAAAGAAGAAAAAAGAAAAAATGAAAACATAAAAGAAGCAAGCACAATACTTTGGTGATATTCTGTTGACTGAATGAGTGAATGCTGGGAGTCAACGTAAGGTATGCCGACTGGTTGTTATCTATGAGATTCTTCATTCCTAGGTAAAATGATCCTAAAAGTTATTGAAAGAGATATTTAGGAGAATTAAAAGTTTTTTGAAACTTCGAAGAAATCTATCCTCTTGGGATTATTCACCAAATAAAAAAAAATCTCGAAGAGATCTATCATCTTTGGATTATTCAATAAATAAAAAAGAAATCTTAAAGAGATCTATTCTTTTCAAATTATTCATAAAATTAAAATGAAATCTGAAAGAGATCTATCCTCTTCGGATTATTCACTGAATAAAAAAAATCTTGAAGAGATTTATCATTTTTGGATTATTCACCAAATTAAAACAAAATCTCAAAGAGATATATTATTTTCGGATTATTCACCAAATCAATACAAAAATCAAAGAGATTTACCTTTTCAGACTATCCTCCAAACCAAAACAAATCTCGAAAAGATCTATTTTCTTTGGATTATCCACTAAAACAAGTTTTTTGAAATCTCAAAGAGATCTATCATCTTCGGATTATTCATCAAGCCAAAGCAAGTTTTTTTGAAATCTTGAAGAATTCTATTCTCTTTGGGTTATCACCAAAGCGAAGTTTTTTGGAAATCTCCAAGAGATCTATCATCTTTGGATTATCTACCAAATTAAGACAAGTTTTTTGAAATATTAAAGAGATTTATGATCTTCAAATTATTAATCAAACCAAAGCAAGTTTTTTTTAAATCTCGAAAAAATTTATCCTCTTCGAATTATCCACTAAAGTGAAGTTGTTTGGAAATCTCGAAGAGATCTATTTTCTTCTAATCATCCACCAAATTAAGATAAGTTTTTTGAAATCTCAAAGAGATTTATTGTCTTTGGATTATCCATTAAACTAGAACAAGTTATTTTAACCCATAATGGTTTTTACGTTATCCTTCCAAGATAGGCACCTTAAAACTATTACCTTATCCTTCCAAGATAGGCCACCTTAAGACTTTTGCTCTATCCTTCTAAGATAGGTCACCTTAAAACTTTTACCCTATCATTTCAAGATAAGCCCCCTAAATCTTTAACCTTATAGGTACCCAATTCCTTTGCTTTATCCTTCTGAAATGAGTACCCTAGTTTCTTTACCATATCCTTTCAAGACGGGTTTATAAGTTTCCCATTCCTTTGCCTCATCCTTTACATCAACTTTTTAAGTCGGTATCCTTCTTCAATATAAAACATAGCTCAATTGACCATTTAAGTCAGTAGTCCTCATTTAGTTTAAAGTTGGGTTTGGCAAAAATGGGTATCTCTTTTATTTTTGTAGTGAAATTCTAATCGAACTCCACTATAATGAGGGGCAACTGTGGATATCTTATTTTTGCCAATTTTTTTATTATTTTTATTGAGCTAGAAATAAAAAAAAATTAATTAATTAATTAAAAATTAAAAAAAAGGAAAATTAAAAGAAAAAAAGGAAAAAATAAAAAAAATATAAAGTGTCAAGTTAAGTTGTGTCGAGTTAAGCTGAGTCCAGTTGTATCGAGTCAAGTAAAATTGTATTGAGTCAAGTCGAGTCAAATTGAGTCATATCGTTTAGTGTTAAATTGGATAATGCTAAATCTTAAGTTATTAAAGGATCGAGCTTCATTAAAATATTTTAGTACATTTTGATATAAAGTGGATTTTTTAAAATCTAACTTATATTAGGCTAGGATTTATTAAATAGGTTATTGGGCTAAATCAAATTAAACTAGATTGGGCTTGAAAAATAGAAAGCTCAAATTAAGATAGGGTTTATAGAAGTTAGGTCAAATTTTTAAAGAATTGTTATAGTATCTTCTGTATCTGAGTTTATGATTATATCTTCTAATATGAAAGATTCAATTGTGGGTTTATAAATAGGAATTCGACAATAGAGTTTAGAGGTTTTTAGAATCCTTAATATACCTAATCAATACCCCTACCATTCAATCACATTTCATCGCCCCGCAATCATCAATTAAACATAACCTAACACTTATTAACACCGCATTGCCTACGTATTGGATCATCCCCATTGCTAACACTTGTCCCCTGAACAGCAACATACCAAACGCCACAGCCAAAATGCCACTGCACGCTGCACTGACTGACAAATCCCTCGCATAACACAGTAGCAATTACGCTGACCCCCTTGATTAAACACCATGTTCAAACACCAACACTCCCTTGGATACGAGACTACCCCCTTGACACAATCTACGACCCACTCATCGAAACAAATTCACACATGCTAACGTTTGTCCCAACACCTTGATCCCATGAAGACACATACTAAATTCGTATTGCACTTCACTTCACGTCCCTAACATTCGCACTGTACATCACTCTCCTCGCCCACTTCACAATTTAATACACAACATAGCCATTCACTGCCCTATTTACGTCAATAGCCCTTCATTGATCCATTGCATAACGCACGTTACTGCATTCTGACTCAGTCACTGACCCTTCCTTGATGCCACTTTACAATCTACCATTGAACAACCGTTGCATACTTAATCCTACAACTCGTTCACTCACCTGAAACACATACGAATCTGGTCACTTGCAATACACGGATATAGCATGCGCCCTTGTCCTGGATAACATAGCCACACCGAAGTCCAATTCTCACTGCATATGCGTACCAGATCACATTCACGTCCATGATCACGAGCATTCACGAGTTCACTCGCCACGGTCACACTTCTTTTGTTTAATCCAGATTCATGCACACACATGTTGTACACAATCACAAGTATACCGATCACGGGTGACTCGAATAGTTTAGGTAAAAAAAAAATTATTATTATTATTTATCTTATTTTATTGGTTAGTTCAATTATTTTTATTAATTTATTTTTTTAAGTGCAGGGTTTTTATTATTATTATTATTTTCATATTGTTTTTCTTTTCAAAAAATCTCAATTTTTAATAAATTTAGCTCAATTACTTTTTTGGAAAAATGAGCGCATCTCCTCTACGAAATCTGTATCTTCAAAGATGATACATATCGGGATACATATTTTGCATTTAGAATTTTGAAAAGATATATGTTTAGACGCATATCTTAACATATTTTACAGTTAGGATTTAGAAAATATACGTATAAAAATACGTATCTAGATCACATCTTAGTAGATCTTGTATATAGGATTTAGGAAAAATATCTTTTGACATAGTGATTTTTTTAAAAATAAATAAAAATCTTAACTAAAGTTTTTAAAAAAGATTTAGTTAGTTTTTTTTTAAATTAATTCATGAAATTAGGTTTCTTAGGTTTTTTTTTTAAATAAATAAGTGGTTAAATATACATAAATCTGGCTTGATTTTCAAAATAAAGAAATCTACCCATTAAATATTTTATAATCACTATAATTCAGTTATTACATTATTCAGCAATGAAAAGTAATAACATATGTGTTGATTCTTCAATGTTTTTCCTTACTGCCCAGGATCCAGCAGTTACTAGCTTCAGAGTAGTTGCTGCCGCTTCTTAGCCAGCACCTGCACGACGTCTATGGGGATGTGAGCAACCACAGCTCAGTAAGTTAGAACGGAGGACTTAAAACTATACCATACACACAACAAGGTTTTCAATCACTTATTAAGTGTAATGCATGTGCAAGCAAATGCCATCGCACGACGTTGTCCGGCCAGTCGTGAAATTAGAGAAATTACGCCCGCTCTAATCCGGGTTGAGGAGTTGCCGTTAATGCAACAGCTCACGACCAAACCCAGGCTTGTGTAATGGAGACCTTGCTCCTCCCGTGACTACCTTCGAACCACTGTCTTCACCCTCGCCGCGACCTCCTCTCCTATCACTTAGTTCGACTAAGGATGAAGAAGGGACCATTTTGCAATCCTGCGCTATCCCTTCCAAAGGGGTCGGTATTTGGCCGGAGAGTCCTAAGTTCCCCTAACGGGTTGCTATGCATGTCCGATTATGATTACTGGTCAGATATTTAATTAAGTCCAGTTTAGGGTGATCAATCCTTTCATACAAGTTATACAATATGTGTCAGAGCAACAAACAGAATCATAGCATCACCCATAATCAAGCACATGCACACATTCTCTATCTAATAAGCACAACCAAGCATAATCTTAAGCCTCCAAAATACAGCATCGTATTAATTTCAACTTACCTCGACTCCTCGCTCACTCACTCGAGGTCCGATTTGCTCAGGCCATCGCCGATCATCCCTATAACACGAATGTGGTTTCAGTATTTCATATAATATTATAAGTTCATTTTATCCTATAACGCGTATTGTTTAGTTTTGTTTAAGGTGTAATATGCCTAATTATCTAGGTATTAAGTCTTTGATAATTATTTTAGGTTTGGGTTTAGGTTCGGGTTCCGCATCGATTTCTAAATTAGATTCTAGTACGATTTCTAGGTACTGTTTTATACCCGGACCCTAGAAATTTGTTTCAACTCTTAATGTGAAACTAACCACATTATTTCTAGATACCCTAAATACGATTACTACCCCTACTCAGCATTTTATTCCATCCGGTACACTTAAATCCGTATTAGTGTACCGAATTTACTCATGTTGTAAGAAATTTTTACATTTTTCATATAATTACCAAAAATTAAATTTTGTTTCAGATTTGTTATGTTCTGATTTTCATTATTTTATTATCTAATTAAACCTAATTTTTCCAGATTTATTAATTTTTAATTCTACATATCCCTAGTTTTCTACATTTACCACATAACACCTTCATTACTTATACTTAACACTCCATACACTAGGATCAGGTTTCCGCATCAGAGATTAACATCTCTAAACATCTAATTACTATCTAAATCAGTAATTAATATCCTAATCACCTAATTAACTCCAAATTACCCAATTTTTCCATCATTATAGGGCTAAAAATTAACTTAAAATTTTATAAAATTAAATTTAAAAAAATGGCTTCATAGTACTGTTCTATATCACATGAGCATCCTACAGAAAAAAATTGAGCTCCAAACTACACTCCTAAGGTCATTTATTTCCAAATCGAAATATGCTCGGTTTTGCATGATTTCTTAAGGACCATATATTACGGGGCATGTTTTCATCAAAATAATATTTTTCCTATAAACTACATACAGAAATATCCCATAATAACAAAATTCATAATTTTCTAATAATATTTACTATTTTTACAAAACTACACAAAATCGGGCTGGAAATCGGACTCATCGATCTGGGTGGCTCCGGCCACCGACGGCCTCTGTGGCCTTGTCGTCCGGCCTGGGCGCTGCAACCACCGTGTGGTGGTGGTAGCCGTCCACTCCCAGCTCCTCGTCTGGTGTGGGTTCCCTTTGAAATCCCTAACTGCACAGTTTTCCCTTTTTTATTTTTCTAGATTTTCTCTCGATTTTTTCGGTGTTTTGATTTTTCTCAAATCACAAACTGACCAAAGGACTTCTGGAATTTTTTTTCCTTATTTATAGACAATTTTAGAATTTAATGTGCATTAATTTGATGGGATTTTGCTCATTTCCCTAAGTTTTTGGCTTTTAGGTTGTCCAAATTTGATTGGTTAATTTTTCTTTTTCTGATTTGAAGCTGCCATGACCTGATCTTACTTCATCTTATCCTCTTCTGATTTTTTTCTAATTATTTTATAATTTTCTTTAATTATTTGCTTAGTTTTTAGCCAATTTAGGTAATTACGCGTATTTTTATCTACACGTAAATACATGTGGTGTACACGTGAACATTCCTAATTATTATTTTGGTCATTCTAAAATTTTTAGTATACATATAATCTATCTCTAGTAGTTTATTAGTTATTAGATTACACTTTTTGCCTTTTTAGTAATTAGCAATTATTATGCTTAAAATTTGAAAATTTTATAGTCTCCTATTTTACTATTTATTTTCTTAAATTTAAGTTTACGGGGTCATTTTTACTAATATTTCTCTCAATAGTCTATAATTTGGGTATGATCGAATCCTTTAGCCGATCGCCCTAAACCTTGGGTTCTAAATTCAATCCTGCGGTTACTTAGCTGAACTTTGGAACTTACATTTTATCCCCCTTAAAAATAGTTTCGTCCTCGAAACTACTGTATACCTATGTATTGCTTACTTGCTAGGATTCATAGTACATTTAGCTCTACTTAAATTTCTAAGTCTAGACCTTCATCAGGTCGTATCTTTACCTATTCCATGTCTCAACTCTTGAACTTCTGAACCTGATTATCCAGTATTTTTGGGGGTTACTTCATATCCTTAACTCCCGTCTTCCATTCTACTGAGCTATCATCAAATGAGACTTTTGTGTAATCTATTGATTAAGTTCCTTAATTGCTTTCTAATTAGTATTTTATTTCTTCTCTATTTGATCCTTTGCTCGATCTCTTAATTTCCTTCGTTTGCATTCCTTATCTTAGTATCGATCAGGGCTTATTTCATCGTTGTAGTCTCTTAATCACATCGTATTATCTTATAACTTAGCTTTACGATTTTGCAAATTTTCTTATTGGTTTATTCTCCATTTATTCCTTATTTGATTGTTTCTTAAGTTTTATTTATGATCATTAGCGATTCTACATTTACTTCATATCATCACCTTTCCTCTCATCCATAATCTTCTATTCAAAATGATGATACTACTATCTTAGCTTCTCATTTGTTCTTCATAAAGCTTAGCATAGGATCAACAGAAGCAATTTGGCAAATCTTAACGCTTCTCCATCTCAGATTCAAATGAGATGGTTAACAACTCAATTTGATTTGACTTGACTCGAGGAGGATGAATATAACTTTTGACTGAAAGACTCAGCAAAAGAAACAGTATTGAGATTATTACTGGACAAGACATGACACAACAAGATACACTGACTACATCGACAAGACATGAGACTCAACAACAACAATTGGACAATTCAGATTTGCCATGTTCCTATTAGATTACCTATTGCAATTGCTAATATGAAGTACATTGTAGCTTCATAGCTTCTTTGTTTACTAGATTACCTCAATAGATTTTTCCTCTAATCATTAATTCAATATTTCTAATATCCACCAAAATCTCGTATCCAAATATAACGAACTAATGAAAACATAATCTCTTTTTCGAAAATCACATGTCTTCCATTTCAATATACTATTTTGATCACTCAACTTCAATAATGCTGTCCCCAGATATTTTGTATATCAAAATACTATTGATGGATACCACCACAAGTGTTTCCATATATGGTTGGCATGTATTTCTTTCTCCTGATTCTAGGACTACAATTAGTACACAGATCGTATCTTGATGCTCTTCCAATCTAACATTATTCTAGAATTTGATAGTTATCCTTCTAACTCTTTAAGTCTCATTTACAACGTTCAATACAGAGTTTCGATCATAGGTTTGATTCTTGATTGACTTAGTCATGAAATTCAAACATCTACAGAATAATCTTTAGAAATACATTTAAACTCTTATATATTACTAGTAGATTCAGTACTTAGTGATATTTTCTTTAGTCTCTTCTTTATAGATATGAATAAACTTCTCATAATTTACCATCAGTAACTTTCCTTTTTAAATTCCATTTCCATCATATCTTATGATTATATGGATTAATATCCTTTCTTCAATATAAATTCTAAACTGATAGGTAACGATAATCTCAATCATCTTAAAATCCTTGTCCATTCACTAGTTTCTAACTTATATGGAATAAATACCTTAATATCATCCTTGTACTTGTATTTCGTCCATTTGTATATTCTACAGTGAGGATCTAAAATCACTACTTATCTTCTAATTCTTTTAAGCTCGGATCCTTAAATACTATCTGTAATCAACATTCCTTATTCTAATTAGTTTACTAATAGATGACTGTCTCATAAAATTTACTTTCTAGAGAGTTATGCCTTGCTAGATAGGTCCTTAGGATAACTAAGTAACTGTTGATCAAAAGTCCTAACTGTCTCCGACTGGTTACTTTAATTCCATCTCCACCGTCGCTTGTTACTCATCCTACTAATATTTTAGGGTGTTTCGATATTTATTCAATTATAGTTTACGTAGCAATCTTACTTCATTTATCATGTACCATTTAATAACTATCCATCTCCTATAATCAAATATAAGGACCATATAATAATATAATTCCACTTGCCTTAACACTACATAAGGATCTCATTATCCATTTCATATTCATTTGGCTTCACTCATACTTAATTATCACTCCAAATTATAATTCTTTAATTCATGATTCATTAAAGACCTAAGAATTCTTAGTTTGATTGTAACCTCATAACATTATTCCTTCTACTGTTCTTACACATATAAAAGACTTCCAAGATTGTCTACCAAAATACATTTGATCTTTTTACACTCCCAGCCACAAATATGTCAATCATCATTGCATTTGCACATGTCCAAAAGTTTACACTTCATTTAGAAGCACTGTTACATCCATTAAAAGATCGTTTAGATATCCACACATATAAATAACTAATGCAGGGTCAATTCTAATTCTTAAGAAAACACGATCAACTATCATACCATATCCAAAATTCAAATTACTTATAACAACTATTCATTCAAAAGAATTCCACTACATTTGTCTTCTAATTAATTCAATATCATTTCCACTTGTTGATTTGATCCTTTATATTTCCATAGAACAAAATCAGAAATAACGATCACTTCATATACCTTTTCATCATTAGACTCCTTATTATTGTCATCATTTATCATCCGTATATCGCATATTCTCATTCTATACAAGATTTACTCCTAAATTAGGTTTTGCTTATATCTCTAGTATAGGTTTTGATTCATTTCTAAATCAGTTTCTAACTTTTCCCTCTCAATAATTTGTCTTCTTAAAATTTGTTTGCATACCATGCTTTATTTTACTTCGGATTATACTACCTCGTATTTATACTAAACACCAAAGCTGAGATTATCTCAGAAATCTTATAAGTTTTGGATTCACCTTAATTTTTTATACATATCACCACATCTCTCTTGTTCCAAAACTCAAATTGATTTCCACTATTGTTCATGAGTCCCGTCACTTCATCGCATCACATTGATTACAACACAAATTCATCAACAAAATTCTTAGGAATTTCATCCACAATATTAACATATCCTAATATTCAGTTCTATCAATATTCGTCACATCTCAACTCTGTATCAACCCAAAGATTCTTCTTAATTCAATTTAAATCACTTCAACAAACCACTAATTCTTGCATATACAAAACACTTCCAAAATCGGTTGCCTAAGATGCATCCAATCCTCTTTCACATTCTTACTCACAAGTGTATAATACATCATAGCATATGTACATATTTAAAGAATATATATCCATTAACGAGCACTACTGTATCTATTAAAATATCAATAGGATCTTAACTTATATGAATAGCTAATCATATGATCAATTCTAACTTCTAACAAAAATATAACCATCCAGTACATTGTATTCATCATTCCAATTTCTACCACATTTATCTTTCCATTCATTGAGTATCATTTTCCATTTGGTGATTCAGGACGTCGTACTTCAATAAGAAAATCAGAAGTAGTAATCATTCCATATATCTTATTATTACTAAACTCCTCAATAACATATTCTGACTTAATCAATTATCATATTGTTCTCCATATCTCAATTCTGGATTTCATCATGGATTCTTCTTCATTCCACTTGAATCATCTCAACTACTCACCTCAACTAATCACCAATTTCTCTACATGATCCCATCACCAAAGTTAACTTCGATTAACGCCTATCTTAATGTAGCGTTACAGTTACTACTTATCCTATAATTTGTAGTTCGTTACTTTAATATCCCTTTATTTCTACCCACTTTCAATGTACTCCTAAAGTGTCTAATTCTTTTAATTGTTCATTTCAAAGCGAGTTCAGTAAAACTACACTCTGATACCAATTTAGAACTGTCACGCCCCGAAGCGGCAGAGTCGTAACAGCCCCGCCGTGTAAACCATCCTAAGATAGAAGTTGGCCTTACAACCACTATCTTAGACCTGATCGACATAAGGCGTCCACGACTAACCCGCTTTGAAGTAAACAGTTTGTAATTTCAATAAATCATTTACCTAAGAAAGTGATAAAAGTTATATATAATCACTATAATTCAGTTATTACATTATTCAGCAATGAAAAGTAATAACATATGTGTTGATTCTTCAATGTTTTTCCTTACTCCCCAGGATCCAGCAGTTACTAGCTTCAGAGTAGTTGCTGCCGCTTCTTAGCCAGCACCTGCACGACGTCTATGGGGATGTGAGCAACCACAGCTCAGTAAGTTAGAACGGAGGACTTAAAACTATACCATACACACAACAAGGTTTTCAATCACTTATTAAGTGTAATGCATGTGCAAGCAAATGCCATCGCACGACGTTGTCCGGCCAGTCGTGAAATTAGAGAAATTACGCCCGCTCTAATCCGGGTTGAGGAGTTGCCGTTAATGCAACAGCTCACGACCAAACCCAGGCTTGTGTAATGGAGACCTTGCTCCTCCCGTGACTACCTTCGAACCACTGTCTTCACCCTCGCCGCGACCTCCTCTCCTATCACTTAGTTCGACTAAGGATGAAGAAGGGACCATTTTGCAATCCTGCGCTATCCCTTCCGAAGGGGTCGGTATTTGGCCGGAGAGTCCTAAGTTCCCCTAACGGGTTGCTATGCATGTCCGATTATGATTACTGGTCGGATATTTAATTAAGTCCAGTTTAGGGTGATCAATCCTTTCATACAAGTTATACAATATGTGCCAGAGCAACAAACAGAATCATAGCATCACCCATAATAAAGCACATGTACACATTCTCTATCTAATAAGCACAACCAAGCATAATCTTAAGCCTCCAAAATACAGCATCGTATTAATCTCAACTTACCTCGACTCCTCGCTCACTCACTCGAGGTCCGATTTGCTCAGGCCATCGCCGATCATCCCTATAACACGAACGTGGTTTCAGTATTTCATATAATATTATAAGTTCATCTTATCCTATAACGCGTATTGTTTAGTTTTGTTTAAGGTGTAATATGCCTAATTATCTAGGTATTAAGTCTTTGATAATTATTTTAGGTTTGGGTTTAGGTTCGGGTTCCGCATCGATTTCTAAATTAGATTCTAGTTCGATTTCTAGGTACTGTTTTATACCCGGACCCTAGAAATTTGTTTCAACTCATAATGTGAAACTAACCACATTATTTCTAGATACCCTAAATACGATTACTACCCCTACTCAGCATTTTATTCCATCCGGTACACTTAAATCCGTATTAGTGTACCGAATTTACTCATGTTGTGAGAAATTTTTACATTTTTCATATAATTACCAAAAATTAAATTTTTTTTCAGATTTGTTATGTTCTGATTTTCATTATTTTATTATCTAATTAAACCTAATTTTTCCAGATTTATTAATTTTTAATTCTACATATCCCTAGTTTTCTACATTTACCACATAACACCTTCATTACTTATACTTAACACTCCATACACTAGGATCAGGTTTCCGCATCAGAGATTAACATCTCTAAACATCTAATTACTATCTAAATCAGTAATTAATATCCTAATCACCTAATTAACTCCAAATTACCTAATTTTTCCATCATTTTAGGGCTAAAAATTAACTTAAAAATTTATAAAATTAAATTTTAAAAAATGGCTTCATAGCACTGTTCTATATCACATGAGCATCCTACAGAAAAAAATTGAGCTCCAAACTACACTCCTAAGGTCATTTATTTCCAAACCGAAATGTGCTCGGTTTTGCATGATTTCTTAAGGACCATATATTACGGGGCATGTTTTCATCAAAATAATATTTTTCCTATAAATTACATACAAAAATATCCCATAATAACAAAATTCATAATTTGATAATAATATTTACTATTTTTACAAAACTACACAAAATCGGGCTGGAAATCGGACTCATCGATCTGGGTGGCTCCGGCCACCGACGGCCGCCGTGGCCTTGTCGTCCGGACTGGGCGTTGCCACCACCGTGTGGTGGTGGTGGCCGTCCACTCCCAGCTCCTCGTCTGGTGTGGGTTCCCTTTGAAATCCCTAACTGCACAGTTTTCCCTTTTTTTATTTTTCTAGATTTTCTCTCGATTTTTTCGGTGTTTTGATTTTTCTCAAATCACAAACTGACCAAAGGACTTCTGGAATTTTTTTTCCTTATTTATAGACAATTTTAGAATTTAATGTGCATTAATTTGATAGGATTTTGCTCATTTCCCTAAGTTTTTGGCTTTTAGGTTGTCCAAATTTGATTGGTTAATTTTTCTTTTTCTGATTTGAAGCTGCCATGACCTGATCTTACTTCATCTTATCCTCTTCTGATTTTTTTCTAACTTTTTATAATTATTTTATAATTTTCTTTAATTATTTGCTTAGTTTTTTGTCAATTTAGGTAATTACGCGTATTTTTATCTACACGTAAATACATGTGGTGTACACGTGAACATTCCTAATTATTATTTTGGCCATTCTAAAATTTTTAGTATACATATAATCTATCTCTAGTAGTTTATTAGTTATTAGATTACACTTTTTGCCTTTTTAGTAAGTAGCAATTATTATGCTTAAAATTTGAAAATTTTATAGTCTCCTATTTTACTATTTATTTTCTTAAATTTAAGTTTACGGGGTCATTTTTACTAATATTTCTCTCAATAGTCTATAATTTGGGTATGATCGAATCCTTTAGCCGATCGCCCTAAACCTTGGGTTCTAAATTCAATCATGCGGTTACTTAGCTGAACTTTGGGGCTTACAGTTACCTTTGTTCATTTATGGAAATTACCATGCTAGTTTCTAAGTTAGTAAGTCTATCCAGTTGTTCATTAGTAGATTGGGGAGTGAAACTTCTCTATTGACCCTAGCCATTATAAGCACCACTCTTTTGGTTTCCTATGGTTCCTTGAATGGTAGAATTGAACATTGTTGTATATTAACAGTTGAAATACAACAAAAAATTCCTCTCTATTTAAGAAACAACAAAACAATTCAACACTAATAGGTATTACAATCAAATACACAATAAATCAAGCAAACAAACACATGCACACTCTGTTTTGCAAGCAAGAAATAAGGGAAAACATAGTATGAAATCTCTTTAACTCTAAACACTTTTTGAACACACACAACATGAATAAATAGATTCTAAAAAAAAACACTTACAACAGTAGTAAACTACTTAGAGCATTAAGTAATAAGAACTTACTCGAATGTAGCTAAGCTTTGAAGGCAAGCTCTGATACTAAGATAATATGGATGCTGTGAATGAACATAAAATGTCCAATATTACACAAATTAAGGGTAAGTTCGAATCGCGAGATGGTTTGAAGAGTAAATTAGAGTCAAAGGTTGAGTAAGGGTCATTATGCATCGACGATGGATATGATGTACTAATACCTTACATGGGCTTAGGCTGTACTTAATATTACGTACAAGTGTGGCTAGAGAGTACTCATCACGAATCTATGCTCATAATATACTAGATATAAGAGAAAATGAGAATAAGCCAAAAGACACTTAGCTCATAAAAGAAATGTCTGAAATTCAATATCATTAACTGTCGTAGCCATTAGAAATTATAAGTACCTATATGACCTAATTAGGAGAAGTCTTAGGTATCTGTAAATTATAAAAAGTATTCCTACTAGAAAAGGAAAAAAAGGAATAAATTACGAGGGTAGAGTTATATTCATATAAAAAGGAATACTTAGGTATAAAAATAGGACAACACAGATGTTAGAAAAGGTAACGCATGTCAACTGTCCATTTTGTGGTCCTAATGATGCTGTTTGCCAAGCATAATAGGTTCTGAGTAGATTAGGTCGGCGTCAGATGTTCGGTAGCTTGGATGTTCTAGACTAAGGAATAATTGGTTTCGGAGGTGCCCTAATGTCTATTTGGCCTCAGTTAGTTAGCTTTAGATCAAGGGCAACTCGACTTCGGTAATGTATCTAGTTAGCAACAAGCTAGTTCAATGCTTAACCATAGGTTGGTGTATTATGAAGGGGTTAGCTTGGCATTAGGTTGGTCACTTCGGAATCTCTTTAATGAGGTAGAAAGTAGAGGAACTTGGTAGGTCGGACTGGAGCAAAGATTGTTCTTTATAGTTCAACTCTCCTTGGATAGCTTGGTGATCCATATAGGTGAGTCCTCGAGCTCGAGAGTGGGTAATTGGTTCGTGATCCCTATCGGTCTTCCTACTACTTCACCCCATTCATTATGACAAACTACTCCAATTCCACCTTCTATACTCCTTTCATTCACTGCATTATCGTAGTTAACTTTTATCTATCCATGTTCTGATCTTTCTTACCTTACCTCGCTAATCTTTCCAATAACTTCTCTTCTCTTACCCTTTGTGTCACCCACCATTCGCTTGTTTTTGCTCGTATCTTACTAGTCTAATCTTCATCAGCCTCTTTAGGTGTAAAGACGCTTGTGTTTCTTTCCCTCCAAATACCTTTTAGAGTAAACAAGATAATTGCTTTTGTTGACGGTTCTCTTTAGTTCCACCTCCTCCTTCTATAGAGAGTATTTGTTTTTATCTAATCCAGTTTTTGGTCATCATTTTCAACAAGAGAACCTTTTGTACTGTTGAATCACTTAGTAACATGTTGATAACAAACACCTAAGTTCACTGATGTAATTGTTAAGTATTGTTAAAGAGCAAAAGGAATTTATATTCAAAGGTAAAAGTAAGATTGGACATCTAAATCAAGAATAGAAACTAAAGAAAAAAAACTTAGAAGCACAATTAAAAGCTATGAATTTTATGTAAAAGATAAGCTTAGTTCAGTTGAGTCAAAGAGCTAAAAGCAAACTTAGAAGTATCATTGAACATATGTAAAGTCTAAAGAAGAAAGTGATTCAACAAACATAGAAAGAAACTTAGAAGGAACTTCGATAAGAATCAATGTTGATCAGAAGTTTGAAGACTTAAAAGCATACTTAGAAGCAACTATAACAAGCTCAAAAGTTGTTCATAAATAAATTAGTAACTTAGAAGTATACTTAGAAGCAGATTTGAGAGATATAGAAGATGTATCAAAGCACTTCAGATATTTCGAAAAGAGATCCAAAATCTATTTTAAGAATTTTGGATTTTGTGGCTGCTTATCAACAACTAATTAGATATTTCGAAAAGAAAATCAAACATTTAAATTATTCAAACTTGAGATAAGGCTTAACTAATATATGGAAGATCTAGTAGCCACTGCAATTGAAATTTAAAAGAGAGGACATCATGTAGAAGAAACCAATAGAGAGCACATCTAATATCATTGGCAAGCAATGAAAAAACTCTTGAACTTTTATATCGTATATTAAGTTTCGTGCATCAATAGCTAGGAATATTCAATTGTTTTTCCATCAAAACCTTGTTTGTAATTTCTTATGAGTTGGATTTGAGAGAGAGAGTAGATCATAGTAGTCTGTATAACTAGAGACAAGCTTGAAGGTAGAGTTGTGTTAATTTTAGCTAAGTAGCTGAATTTGTACTCTTTCTTAATTATTAAAATAGTATAACTATGGACGTGGAAAACTAAATCCCTAGCAAGTGGAGTTAGAATAAAGAACTAACTCATAAGGAGAAACTTCTATAAATCCCCTACTTGATCTTCTTGAACTCTTTATCTTTTAATTTTTCTGTTTGTTTTACTATTTACACATTATTTATTAAACTATAAGCCATTATATAAGTAATTAAAAGGGGTTACTTTTTACTTGAAAATGTTTTGAGATTTTAAGCAATCAATTCACCTCCTCCCTTCTTGATCGCTTGTAAGGGACAAACACTTGGTATCAAAACTAATCTCTTATACTAAGTTTGAGAGAAGATCTTCAATGGCCGATAGCTTATCTTTAGTGCAAACTAGCTATGCTCCTTATTTTGATGACTTTAACTACTCTTATTGGAAATACAGGATGGTGACATTCATTTAACCTATTGATTATGATACTTGGAAAGTTGAAAGAAGTTTGATGTAGGTAAGGAGTTTAAAGAAAAGGAAGAAAAGGTGGTGCTAATTTGCTATGAGTGCAACAAAACATGTTAGATGTAATATGAGTGTCCAACTCTATTGAAGAAGCTTTAGTAATTCAAGCAAAAGAATGAAAAGAAAGCATTAATGGTTACATGGAGCATAATGAATCCAAGGAGGAGACAAATGAAATAGAAGAAGCAGAAGTAGAGTCAAATCTCTATCTCATGGCTAAATTTGAGGAACAAGAAGTAATGCTTAAAGGCACTTAGTTACTTAACAGTGGTCGTACTGGGAATATGAATGGAGATGCTTCAATTTCACTATATTAGAATGGAGGAAAAAGTGCTATGTCAAGTTTGGTGATAATGGAAAAGGCAAGACACTTCGTTTCGGTTATATTGGTTATCTCCCTTATCATATTGAAAATGTACAATTGGTAAAAGGCTTAACACATAACTTATTAAATATTATTTAATTGTGTGATAAGTTTTTTTAGGAAAAATAAGTGTATTGCATTTGGTAGAACTTCTGATAAATTATTGTTTGAAGGATATAGGAAAGGAAATGTTTATATAATTAAATCATTTGATGTTAAAACGGAAAACGGTTTGCAATAATTGCATGATAATATACATTTATGGCATATATAGCTAGGACATATTAATTTAACATAGCTCCAAAAGTTATTTAAGAATAAGCTTGTAAATGTACTGCTTAGAATAGATATAAAGGAATTTGTTCATTGTAATTCATATTCCAAAATTAAGTTAGTTATATCATTTCATAAAAGTAAGAATGTTATCTTAACCAATCGCCCTCTAGAACTGTTGCATATCGACTTGTTTGGTTTAACTAGAACTTTAAGTCTAAGATGAAATAAATATGAACTAATAATAGTTGATGATTATTTTAAATTCACATGGGTCTTATTTTTGTAGCATAAAAGTCATGCTTTTAAAGTCTTAAACACCTTATTTTTGTTTCATGTAATTTTTAAGATTTTATTTTAGAACAAAGAAAACTGTCCTAATTAATTTATATATAAAGAAATTTAAAAATTAAAAAATTTATGAATATACCAAAGAAAAAAAAACTTTCAAATTAGGAAAATCATAAATATAATAACATTAGAATAGAGCGATCAATTTATGATTGGTTCTAGAAAGGTTTTGAGTAGGTTCACTAATTTATTAGGGTCTAGTTTTAGTTTATGGTTGGGATTGGCTTAGACCGAATTTAAGATTCCAGGCAAATTTGGTCGTTATATAAAATTTGTTTGCACAACACAATGGGCATGAGGTTGGCCCAAGGAATTTGAGCATGGACTGAGTATCACGGATAAAAGAGAGGTTACGGGATGGAACTTGTCTAATAGGCACTCATGGTTCATTTTTTAATCACATGACAAGTGATAAGCCTCCATTGGTCCACGTTGCTAATATGGTGCCTCGTAGACTCCATGTCAGCATATTCCTCGTAAGCCAAGATCAGCCATAGATGTAGGATTGATGTTCAAAACACTCATTTTCAAGCCATTTTTTCTTCTTCTTCTTTTTTTTTTTCTCGAAAATCAATACTAAAACTTGGCATTTTTAGATTACTGACATGTGATACTACTGATCTATTCATCTTCACGTCCAAATTCACACATTTGATCAGCCAAATTGAAGCTTGGAATCAGGAAAAAATCACAAACGTAGATTGGACAACTTTTGAATCCACTCTCATATAGTAAATTGCTTTAATTTCGAGCTGCAACACATCCTTGCCAACATCTCCTTACCCATTTTGTTCAATTAAAATAAAAAAAAATTACTTCAAATTTGAGCAAGGACAGCTTGGTACCGCACTTTTGAGATCCCTTGGTTTCAGTCCATGCCAAGTTGAATTCGAGCTCCATGATTATAAATAGGCTCTCCTCATCACTTCTAGATACAAATTTGCATTCAACTCCTCTGATTTGAACCGTTTGTGACTCTTTCTCTCTTTACTGTACCTTACTTAATCTCTCTAGGTTTACTTCCAGTTCGATGTTAATCAAGCACAGTTGCTTTACTCAATAAGATCCTTAAGCTCTAAACTTTTTGAACTTAACCACTGTCTCCTCCCACCGTTGTCTCCCAAGCTGCAACATACCAAACCCCATGCTCCACCACTAAGACCCAAGACCACACCCACCTTCCTAGAATCTCCACATGAAGCCACCACCATTAGGTAGGTCGCATGCAGAAAAACCCCCCCTACGGAAACCTTTCGTCCCTTCGAAAAACACCACAGCAGCCACACCACCTCTTTCTCTCACTGCACCTAACCGCCTAATTCCGAACACCTTGAAACAACTAGAGTTTTGTACTTCTAAGGTACAAATTCCAAAAACATATCTTGAAACGATGCATCTCGAAAAAATTTACGAAACTAGTATAATGAAGGCTTACGAAAACACGCACCTTCATTATTCATCGTTTTTTTTTAACTGAAGGCGCATTTGTTTAGCGCGCCTTTCAAGGTATAAGGAAGGTATAAAGATGGTATGCGCCTTCAGTATGTAAAAAAGGCACGCTCCATATGCGCGCCTTCAATATGCAAAGAAAGCACTCTCCACATGCGTACCTTCAATTTATTTTTTTTTCTTTCTTTATCTAATTAGGAAAACTATTATACTAAAAAGAACGCGCCTTCAGTGTTAATTTATTTATTTTTTAATTTCTTTATTTAATTAGTCAAGCTATTATATAGATGCATGTCCTTTCGTGCACTTTCAATATCCAGTAGCGTACGTCTTTAATGTTATTACTGTATATGTTTTCAATGTCACTACTACGTTGACACTTAACACTATTCCTGGCTAAATACTTTGAAAATGACAAGTTAGTTGCTAATTATGCTCTTAAGTTAAATTTAGGGTTTACATTACCTCTTGTTAAGTATACTTCCTACTAGAAGTATTAATGGAGCAAGTTAACTTAAATGATTCACTAATTTACTAATTAAACTTGTTAAAAGCAGCTATAGTATAAATAATAAGTATATATACATATATAATAAACAATTAGTATTAAGAAAATAACAATATAATATGAAAAATAATTTATAAAAATCATATACACAATGAGTAATAAATATTAATAAAACATAATAATCAAACTAAGTAGGAAACTCGTTATATGCTTTCTCCTAATTGCTATATATCATTGTCATAGCTTTTCTCTTTGTATCCCAAACTCTCTTTCGAGTCATATTATAGCTAAATATGTTTAAAATGTTTGCTTGCAAGTCTGTAATCTTTATATCGGTATCTTCTTTAAGTCTACTATTGATCTATTTGTGGTCCTACATCACATCAAGTTGACATAAGTTTGTGGACCCTCAAGAATTGTTAAGACGAATAGCCTTGTTAAATTTTTATACCTTCACTTGCATCCACTATCCTTCTCTCTATAGCAAACATCTCATAGGTTTGGTTTTGATCGATTGATATAATAGTCACAATGATTGTTAATGTGATATCTTTTAACTGTGTTGATAAGCTTATCCTTTGTACTAAAGTGTTGTCCGATACATAAATCTATGCCGTCAACCTAATAACTACTTTCCGCTTCTATCTCCTCTTCGAATCCCACATAACCACTATCACCACCAATGTTCATATACAGAATTAAATCTCTAGCTTGGGATGTCATCATCCCAGACTGATTATATTAGGGAGCCATCTCAATTCCCTAGTTAGTAGTAAATTGAGGAACAGATGGAATGCGGCTTAATATATACTTTGACATGATCGCATAATCTACAATGTTTTCAACCTCCGCAATTTTTTCATCTACTTCATATTCTACCCCTACATGCTCCCCTTTAACCTCAATTCCAAGTCCCATTGAAATCATATCTTTATCAGAGTCATAGCTCAGGTCATCTTATAAGATTGACCCTATTTCTGTATCAATTGCCTCTTCATCCACACCACCCTCATCAAAAGTGAGGTCTTCAACTAGATAAGTTTTTTGTTTGTGATACATAAGGTTATCTTCATTGGTTTGCTGCACATGAGGTTGAAGAAAACCGGAAAATCAGACCTGTAAAGTTCTATCAGCAATAGCCTTACTAGGCTTATTGAAAACCCTAACATATATTTCTTGTATTCAGTTTTCTTCAAACATGTCGGCTATTTCTATAAAGTTTTCTACATCATTATCATCTATAATAGCCATTAAAGTATACGAAACACCTCTCTCATAATAACAAGGATGTCGATGAACAAGCTTAACCTCATAAGAATTAACTCTGATACTCGTACAAATTTGTTAGAGAAGTTGGAATCCTTCTTCATCTTCATTTTTACTGGATTCCTATCATATCATGGACCATTACTTCCATTTACAATATTCCCACTCGTATACATAATTATCTTCACGTAACCAGCCATTAACAACTTATTGAATCATAAATGACAAAATCAATAAAGTCTATACGATTTTGCACTATTCATAACACCTACACAATTTCGTGAGGCATCATAACTTCACACTATAACTATAAACTCCTACACAACTTCATTTCTTGGTGAGGAATTTTATTGCAACTATACAATTTTACTTCTCGGTAAGGAATATTATTATACTTTATAATTTACACTATAACTGTAAGCTCCTATATGATTTGTTTTTCAGCGGGGCGTCTCATCACACCCACACAATTTTATCTTGGTAAGGCATTTTATCGTACCCACACAATTTTACTTTTTGGTGGGGCATCTTTTTACACTCTATAAAGTCACACTATAACTGTAAGCTTTCACACGACTTCGTTTTTCGGTAGGGTATCTCATCGCACCCATAAAATTTAGTTTTTCAGTAAGGCATTTCATCGTACCCATATAATTTTACTTCTCGGTAGAGCATCTTATCACACTTTATAACTTTACACTATAACTTGCATGCTCCTACATAACATCGTTTTTCAGCGGACCGTTTCATCACACCCATATAATTACACTTCTACGTGGACCAGTTTATCTCATACTATAACTATAATCTTCTACACGATTTCATTTCTTGGTGTGGTGTAACTAATATATCGGTAAAATCACATATTATATATGAGTCGCATATATATATTTCTACATAACCACCATAACTTATATAACTACAAAAATTGTAAATAACACAAAATTAAGAATAATAAACAAAATTAAACATGCATATTACGAAAATATAAATACTAGAAAAATTATCATGTAAATATATTTCACATGGGCAACATAAATATAGTTGTAAATACAATGCAATTAATAATTAAAAAAATTATTGCGAAATAAAGATGGTGGATAGTTATATATAATATTGTTGAGAACGCTATTGCTTAGAGAGAGAAAATAAGACTAAACTATCACTTCAAGGTAGAATATCAAAGGTGTTGAGGGTTTTAAGTATTTAGAAGTGGTGCAAATGAAAGGAGAAAGCGAAAACGAAGTATTTACAGTGAATGGAAGGTGTATAAGGGGATTGCGCCTTCTTCACAAAATTGAAGGCGCGTTCTTTTCTTGCGCCTTCTTTGTAGCGAAGAAAGCGTGATCCCCCTACGTACCTTCCTTATCCAACTCAATTCGATTCGAATACAGACCTAACCCAACCTACTTATATCCATTCCTTTACTTGAACCGCATTACTCTCTAGTCCATTTTATTTGTATTATCTATTTATCTATTTACTTATGTATTTACTCCTATTTGTTTGTCTTATGTATTAGAAAAAAGAAAAGAAAGAAAAATGATTTTTTATTTTTTCTCGTGAAATATCTTTTTCAAGAACCGTTTCCTAATCTTTGAATAAACAAACAATTGACTTAGAAAAGATTTTATCACTTAGAAAAATGATTTTTTTCATAAAAAATGATAATGATAAAGCCTTTCTCAATTTATGACTTATTATAAACGACCCAAATTAGGATCCTTTTTTATAGAATTTTTCTTAAATAAAAACAAATGGCTGAAAAATATAAATTCGATTATTTTTCAAAATTAAAATAAACTAACAAATTGTAGATTTTTTGAATTAAAAGACAAGAAGTTTGATCTTACTAAAGGGTACATAGTCACCTTTGGAGTGACTTAAAACATGGAATTTTTATAATTTTTCCTTTTCTAATTAAATTTATTTTCTCAATTTCCTTTTTATAAATGAAAATTTATTCATTAGTAAATTGCAGTTATTTTTCCAAGTTTGAAGGGTATTTTGAAAAATAAATTAAACTTGAAAAATTAAAGTGGTATCCATTTAAGATTCCATAAGATAGTCTTTGAATCTAAAATATCTATTTTTTGAAAATCTTTTTAGAAACAATTTTCTTGTAGCATAATAGTCAAATTAGAATTACTTCATCTAATTGATTTCAATTTAACTCTTTTCGACCTCAATTGGATAGCGATTACAAATATTTTTTAAGTTTTATAAAAACCAATTTTTCCTTCTTAAAGGAGGATTAATAGTAAACAGATATGATTTACCATTGAATGGATTACGGAAAAATAAAACTAAAAAATCTGGCTCTGACAAAAGCCATTCCCGAATTTATAGCCCATAATTTCACCTGTAGTGGGGAAATATTTTTCATGCTTTTAGACAGTCCTCGTACTACACCTGTTCATTATGACAAGCCAATCTAATTTCACCCACTGGCCTCCTCTCATTCACCACACTATCGTAGTTAACTTTCATTCGTTCTTGTTCTAATCTTTCCCACCTTTCCTTGCTAATCTTTCCAACAATATCTCCTCTTTCCCTTTGTGTCACTCATCATTCTCTTGTTTTTGCTCGTGTCCAACGGCCTCTTTTAAGTCTAAAGACTCTTTTGTTTCTTTCTCTCCAAATTAACTCTTAGAGCAAATAGCATAACTACTTCTATTGCCACCACCACCCTTTTTTTGTATCCCACCTCCTCCTTCTCTTGTGGGTATTTCTTTTTATCCAGATCATTTTTTGGTCTCTTTTCAAAAAGAGAACCTTCTGCAGTTCACTTTAATAATTAACAACTGTAATCAGAGTTCATTTACTCATCGTACACAGGAGAAATCATATGGCAACGATGTAACAATAATTTGGTATGTAATTTTAGGAATACAACAATCACTGGAAAGATTTTAAAATTCATTGACAAAAATGTGATGTAGGGGGTCCATACTATAGCAAATTACTCGTAATATAACATGAATATATTATAAGGATCTTATTATACTCTTTAACTATTGTAGTTGTAATTTGTAACGAATATACTCTCGAGTTAAAAATTGTTCTAAAGATAGCAAATACTTACTATACAGAGAGAGTATAGAGCGTAAGGACAGTACCATATTTTGATGGAAATTTAATTTTCTTCTATTGTAATCCTGGGATTTACAATTTTTTATTTGGATATCATGGCATAACTTTATTCATGTACTTGAAAGGCTACGGAAATTGGAAAACTAAAGAAGTCCCAAAATTCTATTTCTCTCCAATTATACTATTATTACCCTATATATAGTTCTTAATCCATTATAGGTTTAAAAAGTCTTTTCAAAATAAGGAAATTATGGCAATTCCATGGGTACGATTTGCAATATTGTAGACCTCCGGTAATTTCTATACTTAAGGGTGTGATACCATTAAATTAATTACTGCTTGGTAGTGTAATAGGATTACCGCTTTCATACACTTATAGTATATATGGAAATTTGTAATAATAAATGCTATATATATATATATATCATATTTTCTTTATCCGAATATTATTCTCTTTAGCTATTTTGGTTAATCTTGTTTGATGATGATATCTAATGTAAGGGTAGGTACAAATCGATTTGGTTTAGTTTTCCCTTTAAATCAAACTAAACTGTAAAAATACAATCAGATTTTTTTATAATTTTAAAACAAATCATTCAGTTCAAATTGAGAAATTTTCTAAACCATAAAATTTCAGTTTGGTTTTATTTAGTTTATGGATTGAATCATATCTTCTAATTTAGAACAGTATATATGCAAAATATGTAATCTTATGTAAAATGTATTGATTTGATTCAAAATAATAAATATTATCATAATATAGATTGATAAAAGTAATATTTATGTAACTAAAACTTTTCAAATGTTAATAAATAATTTCATTTATAAAAATAGCGTATAGTACAAATTTTAATTCAAGCTAGATATATAATTTATATATTATAATAATTACATGATTAATATATATATATTTCAATAAATTTAAGTAAAAAATTATTTTAAATGCTATATTACAACAAAAGACACTCTTTACTTAAAATAAAATATCATTATTTTTTTTAAAAATAGTTTGGTTCGATTTTATAAATTGGTTCAATTTATCCTTTCAAACCAACCGTAAATTATTAATTTCGTTTGGATTTGAAATTTTTTTAAACCGAATTTTAAAGAAAATAAGCTATATTTTCCCTTTGATTTGGTTCGGTTTACGAATTAGTTTGGTTTAATAGGTTTTCTTTTTTGCCCATCTCTAACCTAACGTTATACTAGAATGCCATGACAGAGGCATTGGACACAAGTCCCTTCGTACATTCTAGGATTATAATATTATATTGATTTTATGTCTCCCTACATTGGACCGGTATCATGACTATGTGATATGTATAATCAAATTACGTTCTTGGTCCTTCCACAATATAGGTCGAATATTGTTAATAGAATTGAATAATAAGTATGGCAGATAATTATGTTAATCTATGCTCCGATAATAAACAACATACTTTGCGTGTATAAATTAAAAAATTAATACTATTTAATAATATTTAAGAAACAAAGAAATTATTAAATATAAAATTGATGATAATATTTTAAAAGACAACTCATATGTTCCTATGAAATTTTAAAAATAAAAAAATTCTTTTGACATTTTATGATTATACATAAGAAGTTGTTATATAATTTTACTCCATAATTTATTTATTTATTTATTTTTGGTAAGAAACAAACTACTCCAAACAACAAACTACCGTTGGGAGGCATTCCTCCCTTAGTGAAAACTAGAACCACTATCCAAATTTCCAACATCCTTACTAACATATCTATCAAAAAGAAAGGAACCACACTATCAAAGACGAATCCTACTCCCTTCGCAGACCTCTTTTGGCAAGATAATTTGTGACGTCGTTATATCCACGGTTTACACTACAAAATCGAATCTTAGAAAAAAGTGAGAACAACTACTTACAATCTTTAAGCATTAGACTACAGTTATTTGAATTCATAGTTTGATTATTAATTCATTATATCGCTTGCTGTGTATTTGCTTCAATTACTGCTTTTTGTCTTCTCAACCTACTGAATATGGTTCAAGATAGATTCAAATTCATATTAATATTGCTGAACATTACCTTTTTGAGTCAGTTTAGTCAACTTATCCTCATAATCTTCAAATTTCATAGGTCCAAACCTCATTTCAACTTGTTTCTTGAAGACATACCACGAGGTCAGTAAATCATTTCATAAAAGCCATTGAAACCATGTTAATGCTTTACCTTCTAGAGCAAATGATGCCATCTTCAATCTTTCTTATATAGGTACTCCATGAAAATAAAAAATAAATAAAAAAAAATTGGATTATCTTGAATAGCCAAGATTTAACATCCATACCTTTGAACTTATGCAACTCCAAGAGTATAGACTTATGAAATGTCCTCATTAGTTTTGGAAGGTGATGAATTCTCTTTGTTATACATTGAAGAATTCTAATTTCCCACAATTTTATAGGATTGCATCATTTGTTTCATGTTTTCATTCATCTCAGTTATCATATCATGCAAAGATTGATGTTGAGTTTCCAAAAGTTGCATTCTATCCTGTAATTTGTCTAATCTTTGGTCATGATATTGTAAATTGCCTTAAACTGTTGTATACCTCTAGTATGATTCACCATAGTGAAATCTTGAATGAGTTCAAGATCAATGAAAGCACTAATTATTAAGCCTATCCAAATAAAGGCCTAGCCTACTACCTCTTTAGATCACTCAGAGACAAATATCTCCTCAAATTATTCTAGACTACACAATGCAAGGTATATATACTCTCACTTTCTTTTTGTCTATCAGACTTCTCTTCGTTTCTTTAGAATCATCTTGCATATTCCTCCATCTATTATAAGGTTTGCTTTCTGTAAATTTAAATTTCATTTTGAAACAAAAGAATGATATCTTGCTATTATATCAATGTAAATTTGCACTACAAGAGTACTCATTGTTGTTATTGTTTGATTTTATGAGGTGAAAATGAAAGGAAACAACTCTTAAAGAATTCAATTGATAAACTAGACTTCGAGCGCTAGTAAACCCCTTATAAGGTCACTCTCGGTAACAATGATTGTGAACAAGCTCCATTTAATATTTTATTTTTTCTTATTTATACGTACTTTCGGTTGTTTGATTAAATCTGCTAGGAAACCTTAACTGTCTAACTATTGTTTAACCATTTATGTTTACATTCTTTGTATCTTTGTATTATGTGCAATTCCTTGTTGCTCCTACTATATACATGCAATATCTTTTACTAAATGTAATCTTTAAATCTATTTGACCACTTCAATATTCGTCTTGGCCTCCTAGTATTGTTGTGCATAACACATCCCTTCTTTTGTTGCCCAAAGCTATGGTTTAAGAGCTAATATCACACTTAGCTACTTATGAACTCCTCTAAAGACAGTTCTATGTGATTTGTGCATATTACCAATACTAGCTTTATCTCCTTTCTCTGCAACTGCTTTGTCATAGTTGATTTTAAGACGACCTTCCTCTGACTTCTTCCAAGTTTGTTTAAGCAACTTCGTCTAAGCTTTAACTTACGGGATCTCTATGTCAGCCACCATTTTTATGCTTTCATTCTAATTGGGGCACCTCAATTTTCATCTACCTATTCATTTTGTAACATTACTATTTTTTTCCCTCCAAATCCTCCTTATAGCAAATTAATCAATGAGTTTTAGCATTAAGAATCTAAAACACACTTTTTCTGTTTTGTCGTGAAATTGATTAGGAAAGTAAAAATCCATGATTTTTAGCTAAATGATAATTCGTATGGAAAAAAAAAAATTGTGAGTCATTATCTCACTATAATAAAAAAAAAAAAAGAAAGGAAAAAAGGCAAGACATATAAAAAATTACATTTATAAAAATTTAGGAATAGATGAATACCAACTTCATTAATATAAACGACAAGAAACAAAATCATATAATAAGATAAGAAAATGAATCAAAAAAGACATTTCAAATGGCAACTTATATATGCATTTATCTAACATTACAACCTCCAATCAATCAACACCAATGTCTTTCAAAAAAATAATTAATAATACAAAAATGCAACAAGTGAAATTTCTTTCAAAATTTCCACCGGATCCACCTTCATTAGTTTGATCTTGTCATTGCAAACTGAGGTAAGTATCCGTTAGTTTATTGCATATATAGTTCTTTCAAAATTTACCTTCATTAGTTTGCTCTTGTACAGAGGAAAATAATAATTAGAAGATAATAAAAATGAAAAATATAAACTATTTTTCATGAAAGGTACAAAATTAAATAATGAAAATATTATAATAAATAATGGCCGTAATATTGCAGTCTTTTGATCATGCTTAAAAGTGAAGTAAATTAAAACGAAAAAGAAAAAGAAAGAGAAAGGAAGCATTTTTCAGGAAAAAAAATGAGTAAAATTAGGTAAAAGTTCAACTTTTATAAAGAATTTTTTTTTTTTACTAATAACAATTTTTAATATATAAGTATTTTGGATTGCACCTAAAATTCTAGTAACTTGAAAGAAAAAGAAAAGGAGCAAACCTATGTCAACTCATTATTTCAAAGTCAATTTGATTATTTTATCACAAGTTTTCTTGCTCATGATTTGCTGATCATGTGTTCCAAAACAAATTCAAAGAAACTCTTTCTTCTAAGGCACACATCATCATGTAAAAGCTAACGTGACGAACATTAATCTATATCAATAAGAAAAATCCAACAATTTAAATAAGAAAACTACAACTTTTTTAAATTTCATATGCCGTAGAAGCTCTTAAGGAACAACCATCTACAAAATAGAAGGCTGTTGCTAATGTCACGATAGAGGGAGATAAATTGAAATTGGTTTAACTTTTCAATAGAGAATTAAAAGCTGAATAGATAGAATTTTTTTTTTCAACTGCATTTACATATGATAACTTGGAGAAGGGAGATTTGAACTTAATTTATCTTATTATAAGACTAATATTTATGTCATTAAGCTTGATAGACAAATAGAAGAAAATTGCTAAACAATAATGATGATGTCATGCAAAGAGAGAACAAGGATAGATATATCCCTTTTGCTCTTTTATATTTAGACGTTATAAGGAGCATGGAGAGAGTGTACAATAAAAAGAGTTAGATTTATTTAGGAGTATTGAAAAGAGTTGGATCATATCCCTTCCCAAATTGTATAAGGTTCTTCCAAATTATATGACTTTTTAGATGTAAATGATGATGTTTATACAGATTGATCTTTTTTATATAGTTTAATGAAGTACCACATAAGTGGATATAAGAAAATCTAAATCCGCTAAATCGCTCATGTTATGATATTCTACATCTTAAGTCTTCTTATTCCATCATTTGGCTTATGTTCTTCATGTAGCATTCAAATTGAATGACTCTTTAATATTACGTCGATACTTCCACATATCATAAGTAATGTAGGAGATAAGTTTAATTTTTGTTGGAAAAAATTTCAATTTACTAAGCTTCTATTAATTATCTAAAGTTAAGATTGAATAATTATAGATCGATGAGATATGTTAGTTGGGCTAATTTTTTAATTTGGTTTATTTATATGTTAAGCCCATTTATACTATATTGAAAGATGTAGTTAGACAACCTTCTCTACTCCTTATCATTGACAAGAAAAGAAAAATTAAAAAATATATATATATAGTTGGCTAGTCTCATTGAAAGATGTTGGTTGCAAAGGAGGAGAGAAAGATGTAATCACACATACATACACATAAAGTCAATATAAGAATATATAACAAAATTATAATTATTGTGATTAACGTACTCTAAATTTGTATATGAAATTTAGATAAATTCTTACATGCGATACGAAGGCCTACGTATATGGATTTAAAAGTAATTATTTTAATTGAAATGCTTCTACTTCAAGATCTCTTTGCATTTTTATTTTATTCATAGTCATGTAATTTATATGCCTAAATCATGTATTTAATGATAAAATGATTGAAAATAGTAGTTTTGAATAAAGGGATTTGAAATATACATTAAAACAAATTTAGCGTTTGCAACATGTTTTAAGCCATTGAAATTGATTTGATGGATTGAGATTATTCTTTTGTAACATTATATGATTAAGTCATCGTTTTATCAATAATGAGTGGGTAGGATTAAAAAAAAAATTCCTTCAACTTTAATACTTTAATTTTCATATGCATAATATATATATATATATATTATGTTGTTGCATGGTTTGACTAATAACAATCTATGTGTATTAAAGGCAATGTAATTTCACGATTCTATATGTATCGGATGATTTCGAGAATTTAATAGAAAAATATCAATTTAAGATGGATAGCATTTTGGTTGAAGTTTAAAATACAAATTTAGTATGAGGAAACTTACCAAAGATAGTGTTTAATGGACACTAGAATTTAATATGAATCAAAAAAGGCTGCTTTTATAAGTGATGCACTTCAATTAATATTGCAAAGAGTAGTCAGTATGTTGACGTGCAAGGAGCTATAAAGTAATAGAATAACATTTGTCCCTCTTTATTCGATCTTTAATTTCCGATAGTTTACATAATTGATATAGAAGGGAGTTTATATGTTTGATTTTTTTTTCAATGGTGGGTTTTGGTTTTCCTCTCTTACTTATTGTAGATCATAATAAAGATAAATACTTTATTATTTTATTGGCTTCATCATTATTTAATGTGACATTGCTAAGAAAAGAGAAATGATAGTAATTTAGTAATTATATTCTTTGGTTGATATGATGATAAGTAATTTCATTCTTTTTATTGTTGTTTTAGATATTAAAATTAAATTCTTCAAAATAAGTTTATCAATGTTCAAAATTATTGCATGTTGGAAATTTTGATACTTTATGCAAATGAGATCCTTGAACTATTAGTTTATCGTGCTTGCAAATTTCCAAAAGAGATATATATTTATGTTTATGAAACTTTTCAAAAAGAAGTAGACATGTTTTTTTTATTATACGTATTTTTGCATGATATTATGATATGTTTTGTTTTGAAAGTGGATCTCTTTATTAAAAAGGACTTATAGATTCCTTTTTTTTTTATCAGGTTAGATAAAGTATTTCTTTCAATAAAAATACTTTATCTATAAAATAAGATTTTGATTTGTAATTAATGCCTTTAAAGTTTGATGGTATGATATTATTATGGTTTAAAAAAAACAAGGGTATATCTTATTATTTTTCTCGATAAATTATGCTCTCATTGAAGTTGTTGTAATACACATTATATGAGTATTGAAATTGATATCCTGTATCGTTATAATCATCTAAAAAAACAATTGATATCTTGTAAAATTGGAATCTATAACATTAAATTTCCTTTGATAAATGGTGGAGACAAGCAAATTTTATTTGGCTTTGTTTCCTTTCTTTTTTTTTTTTTTGTAATGGCTTTTATGACACTATTAGTATATATATCAATAATCATTAATTATTGCTTATTGATTTGGATCTTTGTTTTTTTTTTTTTAGTGTTTGTGATTGTATTAGCTTTGATATATTATAACATTGACTATCGATGTTATTAAACAAACATCTTCAAAAGTAAAAGATCTCAACATAATATCTTTGAGCGAAATATAAAAGAAAGTTCAAGTATATTGCAAAAATTTGACTAAAATAAAACATTAAAAGACTCCATAATACCTATATTTTTAACATGTATGTTAAATACAATAGGTCTTAACCACTCAGTCAAATGATCAATAAGAATATTATCAGTGTCAATATGCTCAACAATAATGATACCATTTTTCACCATATCCCTGATTGTAAAATACTTAAATCTCTATATGCTTAGACCTACTGCTACTCTTGTTATCCTTAGTAAACGACATAATGAACCTATTATCACAATAGATCCTAAGTGGTTTCGCGATGAAATCTATAATGTCAAGACCTAAGATGAGGTTCTTTAGCCACAAGGTCACAGCTTGCATAGCAGCTCCATAGCATGCAATAAATTTAGCTTGCATGGTAAGAGAAGCCAAAAGCATTTAATTGATACTTTTCCAAGACATACTAACATGTAAATGTACCTTGAAGTAAACTTCAAACTATCTTGACAACTAGGAAAGTTAGAATTCTTATACCGAATAATCTCAAGATCATTTACTTTTTTGTAGGCTAACATGTAACTCTTATAGTCTCTCCTTCATGGCTCCTCTACATAAATAGAAAATTCAAGTATTAATATTAACACATCTTTACTAAATTGTTTTTGAATTGATGTGAAGTGACCTGATCTTAAGGTTGATTCGAGCATAGATCAGCATTAATGTACCTAATATAAAGTTGGGATCTTTTGAGTTATCAATATAAATAACAAGAAAATAAATGTGGATATGAACGATTATTGATGGTAATTGAACTAGGTTTACTGAATTCCTATTCCAATATACTCATAAGAATAGAAATTAGTAAAATATGTAAATAGATGAATCGATGTTACTCATGATTTTACTTTAATTACTAAGTAAAATGCAAAGAAGGTGTTTGCAAAGATCAAAGATCTCTCAAAGTAAACAAAAGGTTAATAACCTTTAATCAATATAAAAGTGTCTATCTCAAATACTTCTTGTCTAATTGTCTAATAATGGAGAAAATAATCTTAAAATATAAGAACTAGAAAACCTTAAGTCAATGGCAATATTGTTAAAATAAAAAAAATAATAAATAAGAAAAAAACTATAATTAGAAGTCAATGGTAAGATCATAGTCAGGTCTATAGGGTGTTATCATGCTCATGATCCTCTCGAGTCTTCCATTCCCTTGTTCCTTTATTTTTAAGTGATAACTTCCACATCCTTTTGTCTTCCATTAGCCTCTAACTCATTGTATATAGCCTTTGATCTCATCAACCCTAAACCCCCTACCTCCCATTGGATAGGGTTCTCCCTCGAATTTGGATATTTTTTCTTCTTCTATGGTCTTCTTTTTTGGTAAACAAACTTCATTAATCAGCATCTAAAATTCCGCTCATAATTTATTTTTCTTCTACCTCAAATGGGCTCATGGGCAATAATTTTATCTATTTCCTCCTAAGATGAATGTATAAGAATTTTAAAACGTATAAAAAATTACCCTGCAATCTAACTACCATGATCTTCCTAATGGTAGCTTCCATTTGTTCTAACTCTAAACCCATAACATAGCTTCCATGTCCCCCCCCCCCCCCTTCCTTACAATAATTTATTTCTTTCCTTTTGCTTTAGTATGGTAAGAGCCATATTAGTCTCATTCTTGTAGATAGAAATAAGATCCTAAACATGTGCTGACATTCACTAACATTACAACATACTCATTTGGACATTGGTATGTAAAATGACTATGGCTAAACATCTCCTACATTTCATCTAACTATCATCATCTATTCTATCCTTTAAACTCTTCTCTACTTCATTGAATTCCTTATTAGTTTGTTATTTCTCCCTTTTGTTTCGCTCCTAAATGCATTTGTTGATTGCTTGTTTTGATCATTCTATGTCTTCAACGTTTGCCTTTTTTGTTCACTCTACCTTTTAATATTATCAACTATTCTTTGCAATATCTTGTTGACTATCCTACTTTGCTATATGACATTAAGGTGCTCTTTTCTTTTTCTTTTTTTTTTTTGTTTCTTTCTTTCTATTTTCGTTTTTTTTTCTTTTTTCTTTTTTTTTTGTTAATAGCAATCACAGCCTTTGTTGATAATCAACAAAACTACCAATTCAAACACCCAAATCTTAACCACAACCCATGCACTCACAAACCTTAACCTCAAATCTCCAAAAATTCCAAATAAACCGAATTAATTTGAGACTTATTGCGAAGCCTAAAAACCACAAGTTTTGATACTAAAAGATGATGTAACTCGAGTCCTAAGGTTAATTCAAGCACGAATTAGCATTTTGCAACGAATATAAAGTTGGGATCTTTTGTACTTTATAAATAATGGAAAAATAAAGGTGATATGAAGGAAAATCGATGGTAATCAAACTAGGTTTATTGAATTTTTGTTTTGACATGCTTAAGAGAATAGAAATCAATAAGAATATGTAATTAGATGAATTGATGTTACCTACAAATTCACTCTAATTACTAAGGAAAACATAAAGCATATGTTTGCAAAGATTAAAGATCTCTCAAAGTAATCAAATGGTTAACGACCTTTAATCAATATAAAAGTGTTTATCTTAAATACTTTCTATGTAATTGTTTAACAGTGGAGAAAATAAGCTTAAATATTGAGAACTAAAATAAAAAAAAAAAAAACCCTTTTGTTAATGATAACGTTGTAGTTAAAATAAAAAATATGATAAATAAGAAAAGTTCGTAATTACAAGTCAATGATAAAATGATAATCATGGTCATAGGGCATGATCATGCCCATGATCTATAAGTCTCTTATTTCCATGTCCTTTTGCTCCCGAGTGATAACTTCTACATCTTTTAGTCTTGGCCTCTAGCTTGTTGTTTATCTCCCTTAATCTCATCATGGTGCTCTACCCTTTTCTTTGATTCAAATTGTTAATTTCAATTACATCGATTGCATACAAACTATGATTTCATTTTTTTTTTTTTTATAGTTCAACTTTTTACTTTTATCTCTCTTTCTTAACCAACTTTTTATTTATTTTTCATATAGGTGGAGATGAAATGAGGAGGGAATCTAGATCAAGTAATAGAAATCATAGAAGTAAAAAGATTGATAGAGGAGTTCTAGATGCAGTTTTACTAGAGTTATATGAGTTCTATTATAATATCGTAAATATAAATTGACGTATATTCTATAAATTCTATTCTACACTTTTATATTATATTATATATTTGTTAAGCAAATGATGATAAAATTAATTTATATATTGCAATGACGGAATGGGGTGATAGATCCTAATTGAGTAGTTGAAACTAGTGAAGTAAAATGCTTGATGTGTAATTTAACTATCTTTATTTAATTTCATAATGTTGTATTCGAAATTCCTTTTACAATGTAACAATGAATTTTAATGACTGTAATTTTTATTTATTGCTTTTTACCTCACTTTATTTCATGGGAAGCTTAATTTTTCAATATATTTTTGTGTCATTCCGATATTACCTCAAAGAATTTAAATATAATTACCATATAATGAAAATCAATACCTATTCATGGCAAGCTTAAAAAATTATTATAAAAAAAATGAGGACATTAATAGTTTAGATTGAGGTACTAATTGTGGAATTAGAGAAACTATTAACTTGAAATAAAAGAAATTATTAAGCAATTGAAGTCTGCATCTTACGTTTATGGCGCTATTATTTATTTTTTGCACCAAAACTTCCTTTTCTTATGTTTCCCAAAGTAATAACTCTTTGTTTCTCCACAAATGAAATCAATAAATACAGTCTTTTTACCAGAATTTCATTGGAATTGTCGCTAAGTGCTAACCATAAAATTTAATTTACTATTTAGTTTGAAAGTAAAATATGAACTTGATATTTAGGAACTAAATTTTTTGTGTAATTTTGAAAATATTCATTTAAAATGTAGTTTCGTGCATGTAATGTACATTTTAAGATATTATTCAACTTTTCCATAATTTTTATACAAAATAGCATAATTCTTTGCATTCATAAAATTCACGTTTCTATTTTGAATAGATATAATGCTTTTCAAATGACACGTCATTTTATTTCATGTGAAATCACCTATATAAAACTTTATATTATACCTTTTATACTAAAATAATAATATTTATCATATTACTTAGTATTTAATATGATAATAAAAACTATATTGATGAATCATTTCCACATTAATTACGTTTTAATTTGGCCCCTTTATAGTTATAATAATTACTTAAACCAAACATTTAGAATAGAAAGTGCTTAATAATAATGGTGGCTTTTGAGAAGGAATTAATATTTAATGATAAAGTGTTGCATAGTATCTAAGATCTTAACCTCTTATACAGTCAATATTTTATCATATTTGATTTCTATATTAAAGAAGACATTAATTGCTTTCAAAATAATATGTTTTTAACACTAATCCATTATGTCTAAATACTATGTTTTATTTATTTTAATATTACGCAAATTTTCACTTCTAAAATTCAATAGTTTAGATCATTTTCCTATTTCTTATTAATTCATTATAAGATGTTTTCATAATATATACATATTTGGAGCTTTTCACTATAATGATCAATCAAATTATATTATATAATTATAACGATACTTATGCTCATATTTTCATTATAAGAAATAATTCATTCTATATTTACTGTTAGTTTTTAATCCATGATATTTGTCATCAATTATTTTTTTTAAAAAACCTTTTCTTTTGGAAGTAAACATGAAAAGGTTAGTTTAGTTCTAAGGTATTAAAAAAAACAATAAGTTTCTAAATTTAAAAAAGCTAACAAAATCATAGATTGTTAACGATTATCAATGTCTATGTAAATTAAGAATAATCTATGATAGAAAGTGTATACTATGCCAATATAATTTGCTGATTATCGATATCAATTGATGACACAAGCTGAGATGTAATTTGATTATTATATATGTTAAACTCCAAGTTGTGTAATGTTGAGCTATTTTTTGAACGTCAAGAGAAAGGGTTGGATACTAAAGATTTGGTCGAATCAATGTTTCATATCAATTCATCTATAAATCAAATATTATTTTAATTTAAAAGCCAACTCAAATCTCATATTTCTTAACCAAATCAACTTAGATATTATCAACACCACCATGCTTTATCAAATCTTGATTTGAACCTTCTATACTTATATATATTTTTATATGTGATAATTTTAATTTAATCCTTTTATATGTGATCATTACTTTATATTCAAACAATTAAAAACATTCTAATGCGAGAGTGTGCGCACATGTGTGTTAAAATATGAATATAAATTAATAACATATTCATTATGAAAATATTTTAAATAAAATTATTTTTTCTTAGAATAAATATATCTTTTAGATTGAAATATGCACAAAGTGCATAGTATTAACTAATTAAAATTAATATTGTACTCAAAGAAGCTCAAATGACACGGAACTAGGATTAGATGGAAGCACAAATAAGAAGCACTGAGTGAAGTATTTTCTTCCCACTGATCAAAAGCATTTTATCTGATTACCGACGTTAAGTTGTTATACATAATATCATAATTTAAAATTTGAAAGTTTTTATATAATGTCGTAGTTTAAACTTTGAAAAAATAAAATAAAAAAGAATAATTTTTCTAGGTTATTAGAAACTAAATATTTTACCCTTCTATATAATAATAATTAATTTATAGTTTTATATTCTATCGCGGATGCACAACCACAAGTTGTAGAACACTGACTTAGAGCAGGCCTAATTTACGAATTTGAAACCACAAGATACATGAACATAACTCCTATATCTTAATTGATGTATGAGAATCAGTTCAAGAATATCTCTCCTTCTCTTGAGGAGAGTGAGAGAATCTTCTTTTACATTTAAATGGATTTTTTCCAAAATTTTATCTTATCAAGATCTAAATAAATAGATAGACCAGACTTAAAAGAGTGACAATGATAAATCATCTTCCACCATAACACTTTAATAAAAAATAGTGATGGCTTGTCTACAACAGCATGATCTGGAAGCTGCCAATTCTGGCAATACCAGCAGTAGTGATTTAACCTGGAATCCTTTTGACGTTATAACCACAAAAAATGCACCTATTGAAGATCTAAAGCGTTGGCGGGTAATCAAAATCTCTCTCTCTCTCTCTCTCTCTTTGTTTATCTATGGATCGCAATTGAGATGAAAGCGTACATCAAATTGATAATTTCAGATAACTACATTAAGTCTTCTGTATTTGCTATAAAACTCGTAAATTCCTTGTGTTTTAATCGAGCAAGTTTTTACAAAAATTGTCTCAAGTTCTTGTGTCAACAAACCAAATACGAACACTCATCCATTAGAAATATAGAAGGCTTACTTGTATGAAATAACTAATTAAATTTCAAAAGTATGTATCGGATTACGCGATCCTAGAAAACTAGTCTTGTCCGAATTCCACTTGTTGGTCAGTGTCGGTTTTGTTTAATACATGGGAAGGATCTTGATGAGAATCAGATCTGTGATGTGTTTGGCTAATGGAAGTAAAGTTAAAAAAAGGGACAATTTAAAAAATCAGTCTTAGATGTGATTTGCTTTCTTTGATATGCTTTTATATTGCTCTTTTGAGTTTTAAAAATAAAGAAAGTTATAAATTAGAATCGGGTCTGCTGTGTTTATTCGGTTTTCTTTTTCATTGTAAATTTTTATTATGTTTACTGTATGAATTGATTAAATTTATTTGAAGATCTACTCTGTTAGCATATACGTATTAACTCCTGACAAAATTTCTAATTGAGCCAATAGAATAATTTAAACAAAAATTTTTCAAAACATTAAAGGGTATCTGTGGAGTAAATTAGGCCATTTACCCTAAAACCTAAACGCGCCATATCTTTCTCGTAAATGGTGTTTTTGCACAACATTTTAAACACGCTCCTTTTTGTGAAATCAAGAAACATATCATGTGTTCTTATAATTTTACATATATATTTTTTTTATTTGGCAAAACATGTCGGACAGAGTATGTTTTGTCAAGGTAGACTAATGATTTATTGTTATTATTTCCTTCTTAGAAATCGATCGTTGCGCGTTGTTCCACGCGAAGATTACTTTACACTCTGAGCTTGGAAGAAGCAGAAGCCACTAAGTTACAAATGGCAAAGAATAGGCGTCAACTTCAGTGCGGGGGCTATCTGGACATCAGAGCCACTTGGGTATCACACCAGTATCCTCAGCGCCCAGTTCCGAATAATCACCGGTTTTCAGTAAGTTAAGCTTACTTTCGCAAAATTGATTGTCTGAAATTATTTTTCTAAATTATATATTAATAATTGAAATTATCTAATTTTTTAAAAAAATCATAATATCGTTATGATAGCAGAGGATCTAAATTATGTAGTTTATTACTGTATTTTTTTAAAAAAAAATTTTCTCCAATGCCATTGCTATTTGAGAGAAATATCTATTTGCATATGCTTTTTATCCTAAATTTAATGCCCCACCCCAATATATATATATATATATATATATATTCTACTCTATAGGTATAGATTCTAAAATTTATATACTCAAAACCTATATTGTAATACCTTAGGATTACTCTATATCTTGTATCTTGTAAATTTCATAGGATACAACATCCCATGTAGAACTTTTTTCTTTTTTATCTTCTTTTGTAACATTGTGCATGTACATAATCAATAGCAAACCTTTAACTACACTAATGGATCAAATTGTAATAATTTGAAAGGTTTTTATATTTGTAATATATTTAATTATAATAATATGAAACTTTGGTGGGCAGAATAAAGAATATTCCTATAATTAAAAACGTTCAATCATTGGTTGGATCAATCTAAATTATTTTTCTAATCTTTTCTTTTCCATTCATCCATATAAAATTTTTATTGAATCACAAAATTGTTATATACCGAATATAGAAACCATATGCTAAGTAAATCCAGTAAAATATATTGGACGATAAGTTATTAACTGAGATGTTTTAATACCTTACTAGATTAGAGTTAATAAAAGAGGAGTTTTATCGGAAAAAAAAAGAGAGAGAGAGAAATTTTTTTTTAAAAAGAAGAAGAGGGACAAAAAAATAGATACAAGTGTGCTTAGTCTTAAAGTTTTATTATAGGTTGGACTTTTGTTGTTATTTTCTTTACAGTTAACAAATATAATAGAGCACACTTACGTTACACTTTTATTCTACCATGTGAGAGTAGATCTTGTAAAATTATTACCAAAACCTATTTTATGACCCCATTTATTTACCCATAACTTACCTAGTAAAGTAAGATCTAGGCGAGTGCCTTATATAGCATGGTTACCTACTCATCCCCAATTGTCGGCATTCTATTTATAATGGTATGTGATACCTCCACCCATTGGAACCTTATGGCCCTTGTTACTTAAAGGTTATATAGGGAGTATCTATAAAGCAAATTATTTTGAATGCATTCAAATAGGAAAAGTTGATAAAAATATGATGGGTCAAAGTTCAAAAAGATACTCTTCTTTTAAGTCTAATAAAATTAGGTAAAAAAAAAAAAAACAAGAAATATACTTCTTATTATCTTCTTTACTTGGGTTCAGGCACTTTTTACTCCAATGGTATATTTCTACTCCTTTATATAGGAAATTGTTGTTACCCTCTGAAAGATGGAATTATTTGTTGAGGTATAAAAATTTTAAGTCATGGACAATTATGTCATTAATTAGTAAAAAAAGTTAAATAACTTTTAATTATTCTTCAAAAAGACTACATAAGAGTATATTGGTTCTTTTTGTTTTGTTTTCGATTCATATTATAATTAATGAGTTTAAATAAATACTGAAATAAGTATATCCGACAACAAAATATTATATAAAATAAACACTGGAATTTATATTTTTAAGTCTTTTCCTGCTTATAATTCTTGAAGCATAACTTTCCTACTCACAATCAATTCTATTCTAGAAAGTAAAAGCTTCCTTAGTGGACATCTAACAATTGAACTCTAAATCAAACAAAATAATATACATTCCACTTCGAAACTCCAATAGCCTTTTCACCTCAATGGATGTAATAAATTTGCAATGTTGTAGCTTTAATTGAGGAATAGATAGATGCCATAATTACTCTTCCACAAAGAATAAGGAAGGAATGAAATCACTATTATAGTAAAATAAATAGGCTATAAAGAAGGTTTTGAAATTCTTGTTTTGTTGATTTAGTGCTTTGAAGTAAAGTATGTATTATTTGGGGCTGGACACCGTGTGTCACCCGCACTGGTAAAACATTATTGTTGTTAGTGGTATTGCTGAATAAAAAATAACATATTTCATGCACCTATATATAGAAAAAATAATAAAATAGTAAATTATAAATATATAAAAATATAGGTCACGTATTTATAAAATTATTCATTAATCTTCTCCAATAACATAAGTCCCAAAATTTGAGATTCATTGCAAGTCGTCATAACGCATTTCTTATAATATTTACACAAATAAAGCTAAAAGAGAGTTATGTGATTTTGCATATGTATATAGGGTCCGGTAGAAGGAGCAGTGTGGTTTGATTTACCACGGGGTGCAGTGACGATTGTGGGATATATTCTTCATCGTACTTTGACTAAGGTGAGTTTGGTTTTTATGTTGCGTTGAAACTGCGTCCTTTCTCCAACCTATAAATATAGGGTTGAGCTACTTTCTAACTTTTACTTATTGGAATATTTTAGCTTCTTGATATATTGATAATACATCATGATAAAAGACAAGCATACCGTATGCATAAAAAGATTTTTACATAGAATATGTAAGTGCATTCAACAAAATCATGTAAATATGATTCATCATCATATTATCTTTAGCTAGTCAGCCTAGGGGCAGAAAAAAATCAGTAGATATCAGCACTTGCTTGTGCTGTGAGTTTCACGTTTTACTTAGCTTTAGAGGAGAGACATAAAAATGACAAATATAAGTTGTGATGATTTAAAGAAATCACCTCACCTTGTGAATACAGTTATGACAAGTAAAGAAAATATGAGGAAAAGCTGTTGAATCTTTACAGAGTTTGCAATTGGATTATCATCATCAAATTGCTTCAGTATGATGGATGGAACAGCCAACTCTCTAATGGGCTTATAAACCGGATAGTTTGCAACTTTTAAGTGCATGAGCCTAGTGAGAGAGATTTAAGGGGTCAAGCCAATCTTAACAGTGCCTTTTCGAACGAGCCAACCAAACCTAACCTAGTTGTCACTTAACTCGAATAATCGAGCCAATCTTGATAGTGCCATTTCAAGCGAACCAACCCTCACCTAAATCTTATCACTTAACCCGAATAATCAATCCAGTTATTGTCTCTAACTCAGTTTAATATAAAGCCATTTTGGTCCTCTATAAATAAAGTAAAAGTAGTTTCTTTTGTCTGAAATAATTTTTGAGGTATCCGATCCCTATTAGTTAGGTACGAAATTGTTGAATGTTTCAATAATGTTCTGGAAAAGTTTCTCGAAGAATGGATTGGGGTCGAAAATGTTGTTAGAAATGATATATGTTAAAATTTTCATTTTCAAAAACTTGTATATTTAGCTGTTTCACATATTTCATTTAAAAAGAAATTTTCTGAGTTGGTGTCCGATGGCATTTTCTTAATTGAGAAGCTAAAAACGCAAGGGATTAGTATTGAGGCATGTGATTGGATTACGTGAATTTTCGTCTAACTCTCATTTTTCGATCATTGTTCTTTAAATGAGATATAAAAAAAAAAAAATAAGTTATCCGAATATCTAGATCGAACCCATATGATATTTTTTCAAATAATGGATTTCAACTAAATAGAGACAATATACAAATAAGACATACAATTGAAAAAAGAAAAAAGAAAAGAAAAGAAAAGATAAGCAATTTAAGCTATGCAGTGCTCTTTTAATTGATCCCATTTTGCAGAAACAATTGGTCTTTTGAGATATTCATTCCTTTGATTCATTATCAAGAAGTACATTAAAAGGATAAAGCCTTGGATGTATTATCATTTGAAGAAAATAATGATGCTGTCAATAAAATCTGAAAGTATTCTCTTTTTAGGTTGGCATATGATGAATGCGGTACTTAGTACGTTTACTTATAACCTATGTTTCCTTGTATTTTTGTGCACAACATAAATAATTAAGTTTCTCCTCTGACTAGGATATTTTGAATGGATGGGTTTACATTTCTCCTCTCATCCTGTGGCATTTCTTTCAGCTTTACAGCGTTTTAATACCAGGTATGAAAAATAAACCCTGTTATTCAGCCTAAAACCTTCACAGTATAGTTTACGAATTTCTAGCTGGATTTTTTTGCTTTATGCCAAAGTAAAAATAATAATTTGGTTTGCAATATTGTACCGCAGATACTATCGACGTCTTTATGTCGAAAAGTCCGCTTTCAACGGTGGCCAATAAGAGACATACCTGGTTTGAGGTTCATATACTTTGTTCTTTATTTTTATATGTGAATATTAAAACAGGTTCAATTCATACAAGTGCTGATCATATTTAAACACAAGCCGGTGGTATGGTGTAGTTTTTAAGAAAAAAAAAAGAAAGAAAGAAAGAAAGAAAAAAACTATTACCCATGATGATATGCATCTTTAGCATGAATAATGGATATACACCACATATACATGTAACATGGATGACGTAATGAATCTTTTTTCTGTTTTTGTGTAGGTAATCAGACATGGTGGAAGCATCCAAGTGTCTCTACATGGGATTGCTGTTGGCGATGTTGCAACTCTTGAAGTTGGTGATCAAGCAAGTGGCTCTTCTCCTCTCTCATATTATAACTATTGATAACACTTGTTACGCTTTTAGGAGTTGTTCATGTGATGCTTTTGTTAATGTTCCAGGTTCCTGGTGATGGGCTGTTGATTTCAGGCCATTCTCTTGCTGTTGATGAGTTTAACTTGTCCGGAGAGAGGAAAATTGTAAAATTTAAGCCTTGTTGAATCTCCGCATCTGTCAATTCCATCTATATTGAAGAATTTCATTTCTTTGTATATCATTAATTTTCTTTAATCAGGTTCACAAAAGTTCCAAGGATCCATATTTGATGGCAGGATGCATGGTTACAAAAGGCAGTGGCACCATTCTGGTAAACAGAGTTTAATTAAGGCAATCTTCATACTTTATATTGTTCTAGGAAATTCTTCGAGTTCCCTACTCCATTTACGAACTCTTCAATGATTTTACAACAACTTGAATTGAACAAATAAGAGCTGGCTCTTCTTCTCTTTAGATAACAAGAGTTGGGTTAAGCACCATGTGGGGAAATCTCATGACAAAGGGGCGATTGCCTATTGGAGAAGAGACTCCACTACAGGTTATATTTTTCATTGCCATCCTTATTAAACTAATTTTATTATTTTATCCATACTTATTACCCTAATAATATTATGTTTTTCCTATAATAAAATAGGTACGCTCGAATGGTTTTGCTACTATCATAGCTAAAGTTGGTAGAATTGTCTCTTTTGGTATTTTCATTGTTCTTTTGCTTAGGTAATTAATTTTTATTTGATGCTTTGAGTTCTCTAGCCTTTCCATTTCAGATTATCCATTCAATGTTTGTAGAGAATATCAAACATATCATATCACATTGGGGGTATATCTTGATTTTTGGCAGGTACTTCATTGGCCAGTTCAAAGTTGGACAAACTAGTAGCATAACTGCATTTGCCAATGTGGCGGATATCCTCTTGATAACGGTATATGTGTTGCATTAGTATAGTTTAACAAGGCGCCTATTTATCTTTAAGACACACACACCAAAATATATATATATATATATATATATAAAGAAATATTAGTGTAGTTCTCTAACCAGTGAATATCCATTTATGCAAAGATAGGTACGAATAAAGTTCTAATTTTTTAGAGTATGAATTTATTTTCCAAGTCTTTCGAAATATGAATTTATATCTTAGAATCTTCGTTGCTATTCATACTTCTTTAGAAAAAAAAATTGTTTTTTGGGCAATGATTTAAAAGTCATGAATTTTAAAGCAAACTTTGGAACTTTATGAGATTTATTTATTGATACTTAACCAATAATTTGCAGTTATCTCTATCTATAAACCTTCATACTTTGTCTGTTTGTTTGTTTATTGTCAAGTGTGCATATTTCACTCTCCAAATATATAAGGTGATACGGCAAAAAGAATTTAGTGGAACGAATTGTTTGTTGTCTTAATATTCTTATTAATATGGATATCGGTAGCTGATACAATTGAATTCCAGATTGCAATGTTCATCTTTGCGATTCCAGAGGAGCTTCCTATTAATGTTACCCGCATGTAGGTTCATCTGTCTTCCTCTTCTATGATTTTGTGTATGGTCCCCTTTCCAATAGCTGTAATGTTTGGCCAAAACTATTTATTAATTAATATAAAGTCGTGAACAATTTTACAATATGTTTATGATTTTTACGGGATTGATCTAACTATTCATCCAACTTTTATTATAATATCCATTATATTTGAATTATTACAAATACAATCATATTGACTGTCTAAATCTAATGGATATTATATTAATAGTAGGATAAAAAACTGAACGGATTCCTTAAAAAAATATAGACAGGAGAGTAGAGAAATACAAATACAAGGTGTTGGAGTACTGTTACATGATTGTTCGACTATTACAGGGCATCTCTCTCATGTTATTATTTTTTATTCTAATGCAATGCAGGATAGCATACTCAACTCATAAAATCATGAAAAAGAAAGCACTGGTATGATCAACTCGATTCTGCTTTATTTTAAATACGAACATGCTATTGAGGATGAATTCGTTGTTCCCTTCACTTTGAATACAATTGCAGATTCGAAGGCTATCTGCATGTGAAACTATGGGATGTGCTACGACAATATGCACTAATAAGATTGAATTCTTGACGACTAAGGTATGGTATGAATGCCTTGAAATCTATGTAAATATTATCGAGGATATAGATTTATTCAATTTTCATACAATGAGTAATTGCTACATACATCATTTTTTTTTTTTTTTAAAGATGATAGTAAGAGAGGCGTATATTTGCGGGGGAAAACTTGACTCTCCTTGCACTTCAAAATTATCGTCCTATTTGAAGTTATTGTTGATCGAGGGTATTGCTTGCAATACAAATGGAGTTCGATATTCACCCGCTGAAAAGGCCATTCATCAATGGGGAAGCAAGGTTTTCTCTTTGGATTTTATTTAGAATTATGATTGGATCTACCACAGTACATTTTTTTGAAAGCTAAGATTCGTTCATTTTTCCTGCTCAGTTGGGAATGCAGTTCGACACAGTCAGATCCAACTCTCTAATCCTTCACTTTGTTCCATTTAACTTGGAGAAAAAAAGAGGTGCAGTGGCTGTAAAGCAGGTATCTATGACAATTCTTAATTGACGGTTCAATCGCCTTGTTAAAAAAAGAAAAAATTGAATAGTTTAAAGAGCAAGGAGTAAATTTTGATGGATCTAAGACAATTATGAACCATTACATGATTACCGTAAATATGAATATGAAAACGCCATTTGTTCATGTGTTTTTTTTTTCCCCCTTTTTGTGTGTATAGTCAAATTCCAAGGTTCATATACACTGGAAAGGAGATGCTGACGTAGTTTTGGCTTCATGTACCAAATACATAGATTCAAACGACAATTCAGTCACGATGAACGACAAGAAGGTACGAGATTTAGTTTGTCCTGCTTAATAAATTTGTAAATCTTAAACTGAAAATTGAGGAAAGCTAGTAATCGGAAAGAATCTTTCATTACTGTGCAGAGAACCTTATTCAGAGCAGCAATTGAAGATTTCAGCATCAATAATATGCATAGTGTTGCCATAGCTTTTAGGGAATACAAGTTGGCGGATGTTCCGACTAGCGAAGAAGGATTGAACGAGTGGGAACTTCCTGGGGATGACCTAACTTTATTAGCCCTCTTAGGTCTGGAGGTAGGTTTTGACACGCCTTTGCTTTTTTGTAACCAAAAGTTGGAAATGATTCACGGAAGAGAGAGAAAGAGATGCTATTTGTGATACTTACAATGAAATAAAAAAATTAATCCTTAACCAACTATAGATGTATAACTAATACTAATGGTTATAAATGATCGTATAACCATCAAATTCCATATTTATTTTTACCTACAATTTCTCAGTGCATCACTTGTAATCTTTTAGTTACACTCTTGACAAGGAAAGCCTCTACTTATTTAGATGAATGCAAGAAGTGAGGCTAAGTTCTTGTCGATTTGAAAAATTAAAAGGAGGTTAGAATTTCATTTTCTATCATATTGGCAGGATCCTTGTCGCCCAGGAATGAAAAACTTAGTGAAAGCATGCCAAGTCGCTGGTGTTAAGGTGCACCTTCATTTTTTTTTTTTTTTTTTTTTTTTTTTTGCTTATCGGATCAATGCCAATATTTATATTGATTTTTATACTAACTGACAGGTACGTCTAATAACGGAAGACAATCTCCAAAGAGCTAAAGCGATAGCTTTAGAATGTGGCATACTAGATCCGCATGCAGATGCTTCTGAGCCATTGCTACTCATTGATGGAACACAATTTCGATCCTTATCTCTTGTTGAAAGGGAAAAGATTGCAGAAAAAGTTGTGGTACTTGTTATTATCTACTCCTATTTTACATTCTAAGCCTTTGTTTTTTTTTTTTTTTAATTCCTTTAAAATTTAAGTATTAACAACGTTAATCTGGTAAAAGCCCACATTACATGCATTATCATTTTTTTAGAATTAGGATTCAATTGATAATAAATATATATACATATATATATATTTGTATATTATTATTGTAAATATAATGCGTCGTTTTGAAAGGCGTTATAATTTTTTATTTTTCAAAATATAAAGGTGTACTATTATAATTTATGAATGTTAAAAGTTAGTTTTCGATTGGAGGATATTCTAAATATTACATCATCACTTATATGTATAAAGAGACATCTATTGACCGAAATGTTATGAAATTATTTACATAAAAGATTTTCCACTCATTTGATAGGTTATGGGATGTTCATCTCCTAGTGACAAATTTCTTTTAGTCGAAGCTCTTAAAAGGCAAGGACAGGTTGTAGCCGTGACAGGGAATGCATCTCATGATGTTTCTGCCTTGAACGAGGTATATATGAAATACATCGTCCCTTTATCTTATTTATTAATGAGCTATTATCATCGTTGGTGCTACAAAATGAATTCCAACAATTGGTATATATATGAGAATATTCAGGCAGATGTGGGTCTTGCTATGAATATTCAAGGGACACATGCGGCAAAGGAGAGCTCGGATGTCATTATCCTGAACGATGACTTCGGCACAATTGTGGAGGTTCGTGCTTCTAAGATGCAGCAATTGCTTTATATATTGCACAGTTCGCAGTATTAATTTCCTCTTTTATTTTTTTTTTAAATATATATATATATAAATTCCTTGTAGTAGTTAGGCGCGTGACTTGAATGCAGTCTCGTTCATTCATTGGGACTACATTAATACAATAAAAAAAAAAAGAAAATGAATTTATCTTTGTTGCACGCGATATGCTGCAGCAAGCACTTTATGACGACACTGAAGCTTCCATACATGTATCTGTGTAGCTTGTCAGGTGGGGTCGATCCGTGTTCTCGAATATCCAAAAGCATGTCCACTTTCAGCTTACAGTAACCATTTCAGCTCTTGTAATCAACCTCCTAACCGTCGTTTTATGGGGTGATGCTCAGCTGACTGTAATCGAGGTTTTGATATGCTCTTTCTTTCTCTCTCTCCTTCTCTCTCTCTCTCTCTCTCTCTCTCTCTCTCTCTCTCTCTCTCTCTCTCTCACACACACACACACACACACAGTGTAGGGAAATTGTGGTCTCTTGCATGCTTAGTATCATTGTTAAAGAGAAAAAAAAAAAAATTCATCTCCATGCGCTAATCTGTCTCTTAACCTCATTGTGCAGCTTTATTTTATAGGTACCTTGGTGGAAATTTGCGGTGCAATAGCATTTGTGACTGAACCACCAACCGATGATTTGATGCGTAAACCACCCATAGGTCGAAGGTAAGGCTCGAATTCATTGATTGTTGAAACACGAAAAGGATTACAGTACCTTTGTCATTATATATTAAAATTATAGATCAAGTTCATCTGAGTGCACATGCATGAACCAGCTGATTCTGATCTCCAACATGGTAAATGTGTATTTTTCAATATGTGCTGGGGATGGGTTCGGTTAATTAATTAACACATCGAAGATTCATTCAGCCAATTCCTTGTATTCCTATGGAAGATGGCACTAAATCTAGAGCTTTTATTTGTTTATTAGGGAACATTTCGTAACAGATGTCATGTGGAGAAACTTACTCGTACAGGTACATATAGCTTTGATCGATCTCCTCGTTTAAAAAAAAAAAAATGTTGTTTTCGTCTTTTATGCAACTGATGATTGGCATATGGGTTTTAACATTGTGCAGGTATGTCATCAAGTAAGCGTAACACTCATCCTCAAGATTTGGGGACGGGGCCTGTTGAACTTGGAGAATGATTTGACCATCCGTGCTATCAGAGTAAAAAACACAGTGATCTTCAATACTTTTGTCCTTTCTCAGGTAAGAACTTCTATCCTATTTTGATGAAGATACATTAAGGGATATATCTATATATATATATATATATATATATTTTATTGATGTTTTACTTAGTCTAAATTACGTGAGCCATTCTAAATTTTAAGAATTGCATCAGACGTTCCATGATTTTTAGTTGTACTTCTAAAAAGTTTTGAGAGTACGTACAAGTTTTTGTATCTATGAATAGACATCGTCTTTATAATTTTCATAATTGTAGCTGCAATGCATATAAGAAAGGTACAATTATACAATAAAAAATAAAATAAAATAAAAATGATGGTGTAAATATAATTCTGAAAGTTTACGAGCATGGTTTGTGTCATTTTACTCTCTTATTTAGTGCTTTCCTTTAGATATTTTCTTTGATATATTCTTTTGTCATTTAATTTTGTTGTTGCGCAAAATTGATCTATGGGATGTGTGATTACACTTGAACCTCTTATGAGGAGATTTAAAAATTTCTAGAGTAATCAATAACTTGCAAACAAACTTATTGACATGCAGATTTTCAACATGATTAATGCTCGAAAGCACGATGAATTCAATATATTTAAAGGGATCTTTTATAATATAACTTTGATGATGGGTATCGGTTTCATCCTCATGAATCAGGTGATGATCATTTAAGGTTTATTGCTTTCATTACAATGATTTTATGGATTTATTATTAACTTCTTATGTTATAACAGGTTCCCATCATTTTCTTTGTTGGAATCGCTTTTGGTACAGAAAACCTTAACTCAGAGCAATGGATTATATCAATTGTTCTTGCTTTTATTAGGTTAGTATTTGTAAATTGGTTACAATAATAAGAAATTATAAAATGCTCGATCTGATATATTGATATAGGATGACTCCATTTGAATACCTCCCTCACTCTCTTTTTTTTTTTCCTCTCTTTTTAATTTTTAATTCTAATAGAAGTTTCTTACTTACTATATCCTATTTTTGTTGCATCATTTTTGGGGAACCAGTTGGCCTTTAGCTATAATTGGAAAATGCCTACCTGTTCCAAGTGCTAAATCGCTCAGTTTTGCCAAGAAAATTTTCCCTACAGAGTGGCTTGCACCACCCAAGTATTCTTGAAGCAGGTAAGTTTTTCTAACTTCTTAATTGCATATCAAATTTTAGAAGGAAAGAGAAAAATTCTGGAGTGCGCATGCCCTTGACCAGTTTTTATATATAGTAAACGACTTGATATATGTATTGCTTGCTTTAATTTTTTCTTTTTTTTTTCAAGGCAATTTTATTTCCATGACCTCTCACTACATCTGCTTAATAAGAAAATTAGGCAAACCTCTTACTACAATTAAATTTATATGCCATCATGGAAAATAAAACAATGACCAGACAACAAGAAGGAAGAGAGAGTGGGTGTTTTAAAATGGATTTTTTTTTTCTTTTTCGCCAACTTTTAAAATGGATATTAGATCATAAGACTCGTGAGATAGATAAATTTTATATAATTACCTTTATATTTAATCCTTCAGGAAAAAAATGTAGCCTATGTAAAAGGATAAATAAGTAAAAACCTGAAGAAAAAAAAAATAGTTAGTGAAGTATAGCATATAATAACATGGAGTAGTAAGTTTACATTTTGATAAGTGATTTGGATTAAAAATTATAACCTCATTAAGATTGCTAAGGGTATCTATGGCCGATGTTTATCTTCTAATTTATATAATTTTTCCGTTTTTCAGGTATCAGCAATCTGGCAATTATAGACAATAGACACTGGCAAAGAAAACGATGTTACCTTTGGAACATCTTATGTTAGGATAAATTAAACCATCCAGTATTTACTTTTCTTTGTTTTTCCTTAAAATTCCATTGGGTTCGATGTTGGGCCTGTTTAGCCCATCGTAGTTCTAATATCATCTTTGTGGATTTAGGCTTTGGGATCCGAACACTTGTTTTGCCCATTGCTGCGACGACCCCAAATAAGTTCTAGATTAATATTCTTTTTTATTATGAAATGCATTATTAAAATCTAAGGATTTGAAATAAAGACAATTCATTTAAACATAGAGAACTACCCCATCCTTAGTACAAAGATGACATTTCGTATCAGTAAACTTATTTAATCCAATTTTAGCGTTACAACCGAGCTATGGAGATTATACTGTGCATAGCTAATACCCATCCGAGAGGTCCGGTTATAAGAATTTTTTGTAGAAACATCTACAATTGCTTCATAACCATCTATAGTCTCCGTTTTATATTATCCGACGGTTGGCTTAGATGGTAAGTCCCCCTCAGCAGGTGGAGAAAAGTTCAAATTCTACCACGCCACGTGTCTAAGTAAACAGCATAAGTATTTAATACTTGCATGTCATCTAAATACATAATATGTTACTTTAATAATACGTGGCCTAAGTCCAACTTTGGTCACGGAGTTGTGGGGGTGGAACCCGACTTTTGTTTTTTTTTTTTTCTTTTATGTTACTGAAAATTTTCATAATTTATATGTATTATTAATTAAATATATTTAATTATATTATTTTATTAATTTAATTATTATGGGCCCAAAAAACCAATACGTATTCCTCTAGCCAGCTGCGATAAGAGATAACAAAATAGGGATATATATAAAATGTTAAAAATAAAAAATAGATATATAAAGGGACGTGTAATGTGAAATTTATTTATTTTTATTTTTTTAATGCCAAACTGCTCACTTCACTCTGTCTAAAACTTTGCTTTGCTTTCATAGAATATTTCCTAATTTATTCCTTGGACCGATCCAACTTGCTTCACTGCATCCTTCCTCTGTATTTGCATTTATTGTGGACCACTTCTCGGCCAGATGGACTGCTACGATGCCTTTTGCTGGTGAACCCGCGGGCCTAATGAAGTGGTCCTGGATCGGCCCTAATCCGGCCAGACACAGTCCATTAGAAAGTTGAACCGTAGCGCTACTATCTGCTCGGGTCAAGATGGATCCAAATAATCCAGTTGGGTAGGATCTTACTCCAGCGACAAGGAAATGTTTCCCACAGCACATGTCGGGCACTGATCCTTACGGGAAAAACGATTTCCGTGAGAAAGTTATTATTGAAAATCAATTTGGTATATGTGCCATAGCTCAGAATGGAGATTTGACGATGTTTGAAAAATGGGCGGTAGAGGTGGGCTTGTTGAACATGAGTTACTATTGATGTCTATGCTCGGCTAGCGTTCGTGTGTTTGTTATGTGGTAGTCACCGGGGTTACGTGCAGTGACGGTAGGCAAATGTCGTGATGCTGTGGTGGTTGAGTGAGTCACGTATGGGGTTGGAACGGTGGTTATGTTTGGTGGACAGGGGCTACTACAGTTGGTTTAGGTAGAGTGGATGTCGGGTTGACGGGCAATGAGCAGTTGTAGGTTGGGTTGCGTGAGGTTCTACAACAGTAAGGATTGGGTTTGAGTTGTGGCCATTAGTTGTGGTTGGTCACGATAGAGGATGGATGTGTGCAAGGGTCGTCGGTGGAGCTTGATTGGTTCCGGCGTTAGTTGTGCATGAGAGAGAGGATAGTCGTAGATGAGCGGTGTTGTTGGGGGACTATTGTAACTATTGGTGATCGATGAAGAAAGTAGCTGTATGAGGTTGTTGTGTGTACATACTGTTGATGTTGTGACGAGGATGGTGGGTTGCAGACATGTTTTATAGACTTACAATCCCTAGGTTATGATTAAGTTGAACCTACTTAGGCTTTGTTTGGGATGAGGGAAAGCGGAGCTAGGAATGGGAAAGGAACGAAATGGAAGAAAAAATATTTGGATTCCATTATTTGGTGTGAAAAGGAAGTGGAAATCATGAAGAAATCTTTCCATGGGATCCACTGAAATATGATCCTCTAAATTTGGATGGAAACCGGAAGGAAATGGGAGAAAATCATTTAAAAATTTATATTATTAATTTTTATGGATAAATTGATAAACTGTTGTCTTTTTTTTTATTTTGTTTTTATTAATCATTACAATTCCTTCATTATTCCTTTCCTCCACTAACCAAACACATTCTAAGAATCAAATTCCTTCATAAATCTTTCTCTCTACTTTCTTTCCTTCTTAATTCCTTTCTTCATACCAAATGGAGTCTTAGTGTTTTCCAAATCTTTCATTGGATACGTACCCTCACAAATCCTTTTAGATTCTGCTGTTCTTGAAGATAATTTAATAAGAATTTAATTAAATCCATAAAAATTTATTGATGATTTGATAAAAATCAATTACAATATTAACTTCTAGAAAATGTAACTAGTTTTTCTCCTTTTTTTAGCCTTTTCTTAACCAAAAGGAAAAAATTGAAATGAGGATGATGATGTTCACATGCAATCTAATTGTTCTTGATGATAATTTAATAAGATTTTAACTAAATCCATAAAGATTTATTGGAGATTTGATAAAATCAATTACAATCTTAGCTTATAGAAAATGTACCTATTATTCCTCCTTTTTCTAGACTTTTCTGAACCAAAAGGAAAAAATTGAGATGAGGATGATGATAGTCACGTACCCCGTATGTGACTTGGCCAAAAAATAAAATGCCCATACACACACTATAGGAGAATCAAACTCCTAACCTCTAATTCTTCTAGCACCAAGTCCATATCTCTTGCTAGCTCATCTAACTTTCTTTCTAATGTAATCCAGTTTTATTTTTTATCTAAGCTTCTTTCTCATGTAATCTAGTTTTATTTATTCACTTCTCATTAAGCCCACTCTTAATTTGGGCTTTCTATCCTAGACCTAACTCGACCCAACTTATTTTAAATTGATCATAGCCTTTTACAATAACCCTAAATATATATCCTAAATATACTCTAATACTACTTGTAAATTTAATAAATACGAAGTCTTATTTTAACTAATCCCACTAAAATATTTTTAAATTGGATAAAAATCCATTTAAATATTTTATTGGGATATTTTTTTAATGAAGCATAAAAATTTTAAAGTCTTAAAATTTATTAAAATGCCTACATACTTTCAATTATTGTCCAACTCGACTCTAAAAGACTAACTTACCTAACTTAGACACTTTTTAATACTTTTTTTTTTATCTTTTTTCAATTTTTTATTTTTTATTTTGTAAACCTGGCAAAAAAAACCTAAAATAAAATGATAACAAAAATGAGATGTCTATAAATATAAGATCAAGAAAATTTGAATCTTAATCAAAATATGTCAAAAATTAATAGAAAAGGATGAGCTAGAGGTAGAAGAATATGAAGAAAGTTTGATAAATGCAACATACAATGTTATGCGTGCAAGAAGTATAGTTATGTTGCAGATGAGTGTAGGAGTAATAGAGGAACTAATAGAAATGATGAGGAAGCTCTTGGTTTTGCCTAAGATGGTGACAATGATTCTCAACATGTTTTATTAATAGTTACTCCGATTCCAAAAATTGTGGGTGTTAACTCAGAACCTATGGGTGCTAATTCATGATACTTGAATATTGATTGTTCAGATCATTTGTCTAGAAATAAGGGGTAGTTCATAGATCTTGATGAAAATATCAAGAGTAACATAAGATTTGTAGACAATAGCACAATTATGGCTAAATGTGTTGAGTGAATTTCTATTAGATAAAAGAATGGCAAAAGTTCGCACATTTCGGATGTACTTCATGTCCCAAACAATAGAACAATTTGTTGAGTCTTGGACAAATGTTAGAAAAGGTTATTCAATGAAATTGCAAGATAAGCACCTATGTGTTTTTTATAAGAGAGGGAGGATAATTTTGAAGTCTCTATTGTCTAAGTATAGGACTTTTAAAATCGACATTCAAATAGTTGAGCATCAATGTTTTACTATTGCCATTAAAGATGAGAGTGGGCTTTAGCACTTAAGATATGGACATTTAAAATTTCAAAGCATTAGCTTCCAATGATTCAACCATGGGTTAAGTTGTATGAGAGTTGTTATGCTTGCAAACAGCTAAGTTAGGAACATAAAAGGTGAATAGGAGTTAGATTACAAAAACAAAAATGGAGAAATAAAAGTGGAAGGTATTATAGAAGGTCATATATAAAGTAGTATATAGAATCCTTTGTTGTAAACTAAACTCGAAAAAGAGTAGCCTAAAACATTTGCAATAATTTAAGTCATCTAATAATTAATAAATGTTTAAAGAAGAATGTGAAACTGACTAGTAACATATATGAAATAATTGGAATCAAATGAATTAAAAACTTGAAGTATTTTAGAAGATTTATAGCTACCAAAGGCTTTGGTGGGTACTTTGCCAAAAATGTAGGCCTCGTTTATCCAAACGATCATCTTAATATTAAAGAACACTTAGACAACTTCACATCAATTATAAATGTGTAAAAGTATAACTTAAAGTGAGGAAGTTTCAAATAAAATACTAAAAATGGGTCAAAACTGGAAATTAGACAAATTACAGTAAACATTAGTTTAGTAGCATAGCTTTCCAAAATATTCATTAAGTTTTATTATCTCTTGGGTCACTCAATTGTAGAATTTGAGGTATTCTAAGGATCGTATCAAATGAGTAATTATGCCTAAGTAAGGGAGTTCTAATTATTCGATATCTACTTAATATTGACATGTTGCTTATTGGTTGTTATTAATTGTTTTTTATTGAATGATTGTATCTTATCATTTATGTGTTCATTGGAAAATTACAACGGAAAAAATCAACATTTGGGGGTAAGTTCAAATAAGGGATCAATATTTCAAAGTAGTTCAAATAAGTGATAAATATTTCAAAAAATTCAAATAAGAGATTAACGTTTCACAAAGTAGTTCAAATGAAGGATTCATAATAACTAATCCCTAAAATTGTTTGAACCATTTTGTGAAATATTAATCATTTATTTAAATTTTTCAAAATGGTTGTCTCTTATTTAAACCATTTTATGAAATGTTGATTCCTTATTTAAACTTTTTAAAATATTGATCCCCCATTTGAACTTATCCTCAAATGTTGATCCCTTCTGTTGTAATCCTCTCATGTGTTCATTTGAATAAATGGTCTTAAGATCTTGACTCAAATAATCAAATATAACTACAACATTTTTATGACTGATCAATACACTAAGAAAAGTATTTAGGCTTTACGGGATGTTTTAAAAATGTTTTACAAAAAGAAAAATTTTACTTAAAACTAGCGTTTGCTCTTAGAAACTACCTTTTACTTAAAATCGTATATGTGCTCTTAGAGCTACCTTTTTTTAAATACTCTTGTGATTAAGACCCAAGTAGCATTTAATAATGATGGAGAGGTTAAATTAGGAGTATGTCTTGGGACATAAGATTCCTTAAGTAATGTAATTGAAGTAGCTAACTTGCTAGTGGTATTATGATTTTTATTACTCCTTAGCAATGAGTAAGCATTAAGTTCATTTATAGGACCATTGATTGTAGACAATCCCTTAAGTAAGGTAGGTTGCCCCATAAGGGGTAAGTATAGGGGATTAATTAAAGTGTAAACTTCGATATATCTAGATTATCCATGATTCCAAACTTTAATGGATAAATTATTTGCATTCATTATATGCATGCAGTTCATATGTAAATAGATCACACATTATGCTAAAAACTGCTTGAAAACTTACGTGAAAGGTAATGGTAAGGAACAAACTTACTAAATCGTGATTTTGCTTACACTCCTAAATAGTCTTTCTTGGGGCAATCTAAGAATGGGCTAGAATTGGAGTAAGAGCATTTCCCAAATTAAGTCTTAAGGAATAAGTGTAAGATTATAATCTATTGTTCTAATATTAGATTTTGATAAGAAAGTTTTTAGCTTATATACCTTTCTTTTTGGACCAAAATTTTGTCTATCCTAAATTTTGTTTAACTTATGATTTTCAAATATTTGACTACTTCGTTTTATATTTTGTAAGGGATTGCGATTCTAGCAAACTGTTGAATATTAATTTATGTAGTTATTTTCATTCCTATCAATTATATGTGCTATTACTAAGTGAAATGAGAAAAAATTTACTTAGTCTTGTAACCTATGCCTTGAAAGCGGTTTTTATATTTCGGATGCATACGACATATGACGATTTTAGGGTTCTTATTAGACCCCTTTTTTAGGGCATGATATATAAAATCTACTTTTGATCAATATGCAGGATGATGAACAAATTTACATGCTTCTTTAGCAATGGTCATTTGATTCATCCAGTACGCTAAAAAAATATTATAAGAGAAGCAAAAAGGATAAATTACTTTTTGTAGTTATTTTTAGCATTGTTATTTTATTTACATTAATATATTTTCTTTTGTAAATTGGTGGCCTTTCTTAAAGAACTAATGAAGGATGTTTAAATGTAGATATTTGCATTAATATTTAATTAGGTTAAGGTAAATAATATAATTGAATGACATAGCAAAATTGATTATAACATTTGTTGCACCCTTGTTTGTTATGTTTAAAAGCTTAAGTAATTTTTATTATGAACTTTTTATGTTTATAACATTTTTGATAAAGTTAATAACTATGTTTAGGATTTACTATGGATTTTCTTAATCAATAAACGAGCTCTATATTGGACACATAGCACGTTTAATGAAAATATCAAATTATGATTTTAGGATTTCATATATTTTTTTCTTGGCCAACTCAATTATATGTACAACTTAGGAGATAAATTATTTGAATCTGATTTATCTCATTAAGAGACCACTGTTTGTACCATTTAACTATAACAACCTTGATAATTTCATATTGATATAAGGTTTTTATATTGATCTAGAGTATTTTCCAAAAGTAATTGTTTAAAGAGGTTGTTTAGAAAAATAATTAGACTAATAGGTGATGTAGATGTATACAAAATATGTATTGTTCTCATGAATTGTACTACAAGTATGTACAACAAATGCATCATAAGTATAATTGTTTGTCCTTAAAGCACATGTAATTATGGTTGGAATTGTAGAATCTTGTAAAACGATAAAATCATTTAAAATCATACGTATAAAATGATAATTCTATTAAAAGTGGATTATTTTAATAATTAGACTTTTAATCTAATTTAATGTCATAAACTGATTTAATGAGCTAGTAATGAAGCTCAGGAAACTAGGCCTAGGAAAATAGACTCGAAAAACATACTTTAAGTCAGTTTAGCCTTGTTTAAACTTTATAGATTTTGGGCCTAAATAAGCTTTGAGCTTATTTTAAAAAAATGTAGACTTATATTATAAGACATTGGGCTGATTAGGCCCATGCCCAAATCTAAGGCACATCCATTATGTAAAAATTAGAGGCTTGAATTTAGATCATTAATCATTAACATTAATTAAACAACTCTCATCAATGGCTTATCTGGTTCATCCATTTTAGATTTATCTAACAATCAGATCAAGGGCCAAAATCTATATATAGGAGTCTTTTTCCTTTCATTTGCAGCATTTGAACTACTAGCAAATTTCACAGAAACGCTGTTACTCTATCGATCAAATACTAAATTTATCAAGAACGGAATATGAATTCATCAAATCATGTGCATCATAAGACATCGAGCTTTTTCTTTTTTCTCCTACACTTCTCTCTACTATCATCTCACCACATGTCATTAGATCAATATACATGGTATGTGATTGATCATCACTAACAACTACATCATACAAAATCTATACCAAAACAATTTTTTATTTATTTTAATTAAAAAATCATAAAATTATATACTCATAGATTTGTATTAGATTTCACAACTATATATATATATATATATATATATATGTATGCACGTATACATACGTGCGTGTACACATGCGCATGTGTATTTAGTACAAGAAACACAATTAATTTCAACAAGGGCACGTTGTAAGTGTAATGTAAAATTCAACGGCTTTTCCAGCCCACTATTTTAATAATTGTTTTGAATTTAAAAGAAGCCCATATCCATATCTTTAAGCACGACACGACAATTGATTGCTAGCTTAGCTGATGTGTTAATTTAGAAGACATCATTTGCCGAATTCGAAAGGTCCATGCTCCTTGCTTCGTGCGTGGCCACCCCGAAGTACGACTTCTTCCTCCTCAGCAGACTACAACAATCGGCATCCCAAGGTCACAACGAACTGCATATTACGTTTCTCAATGGGATACGTCCAGGAGGCGCGTGAAAATCACGTGAAGAAGAAAGTCGAGGAAGGTAGGTGCTTGCAATCGACCACACCATCCTCATTCTATTTCCCATAAAATCCCTAACGAAAGAATTGAGATTGCGTGATCGTTTTTAAATGAGTTTTCTTTTTTTGGCTGATAGGGTTCTGATATTTGGTAAAGTTCGAATCTTTATGTCTGAGCTTATGACGCTTATAGTACAGTATGTTTTGCAGTAAAAGTGTGGATTTATATCCAATGATGTCCTACTTCAGATTGCATATGAGCTGGTGGATGTAATTTAGTGTGTATTTTGCTGTAAAACGTAGCCTGGATCGTTTTTCAGATGCTTGTAAGCTTGTATTAGAATGGTGGCTAGCCAGTAGCGTCTAAGTGGTAGGAGGTGACTGTAGCAGTGAGTGTTTCGGATTGGTTAATGTCCCTTTTGAAACTGAACAAGATTACAAGAGACTGATTTCTATTTTAATAAAAAAGGAGGACATCGTTTTTCTTGTTTCTATCAGGAAGTTTTTATTTTGCGGGGGTAAGTCTATTAGACCAATTCATTTTGACTAAAAATTGTTTTCATATGGACTGATGTATTTTTAGTGGATAAATTGTTATTTGGATCTCTACAACTATGGATCATGTATGGTCATCCTGGTGAACTCTTGAAAAGTGATTTTGTCCATTGAAACTTGACAAGTATGTGCATTTCTTGTCCTTGAACACAGCTAAAGGCTTTCAAAATATAGCATTTAGCATCCATGTGCAAGGTTAATGCACTTTTTGAAAAGTTTTAGGAAGCAAAATCACGTCTTTGTATGTTTAGGCATGGTTACCTATGATCAATAGTTGTGGGGTCATTCTGTTCTTGTCCAATTTTACTCCATTCTTAGGGTCTGGAAAATATCTTTGCTGAAACAAATGACTCTTAATTGCTTCTAATGTATCATTATGGTGAACCAATATTATAGTTGATATGAAAATACAGAAAGACTTAATGGTATTATTGTCTTGAACTTTTCTTTGATAAAATACTGTCTTGAAGTAACATTATTGTTATTTCTCAATAATTTGTTATGACATTCATCTTAATTATCTGTTATGAAATGCATAAAAATATTTGTGACTTTCAGCTTTGCGCAGCAAAATGAAGCAGAAGGCGCTTAAAGAATGCGATTACTACACCTCAAAGTATGCTGAGTGTGCTGCTGGGAGAACAATTTCAGTAGTTTGGGCATGCCGAAAACAAGCCAAAGAATTGAACAATTGCCTTCATCAATAGTAAGATTTTCTTTTAATCAATAGAGATTCTGACCATGTAATGGTTTGGTATGTCCTTCTGAAATTGTGGCATGGGATTAATCAAATTGACCAAGCATGTGGATGACTGTTTGGGTTCTGTAGATATTTTGTGCCTACAGTGGTTAACGGCTAGCAATCCATCCATAAAGCATGTTTCTGAAGCCCAGTTTAAATTCTATCATGCATTTGATTACGGTGCATTGACATACAGATACTTCTATAGAGATGTTTTGCTCAATATAACAATCAATATTTAGTATCATCCTATTGTTTGCTATCCTATCCTAGGGCATCTGCACTTCTTTTAGAATTTTGGAAAAGGCAGATAGTCAATATATTTTGATTTAGTTCTTGTAATAAACAGAGACATCAGTAAAAACATCATGACATACGAGGGTGTTTTGAGAGTCTTACCTTATCGATCGAAATGCTTTTTGCATCAGAATAATTGAGCATGAATTTTTCTTCATAATTGTTCAGTAACTCGACTCATTTGACATGTCATAACTGTTGCACACTTCACATTTCTCAAGTGTCTCACATATTTCCTTTTTTATTATTTTTCCAGCACCAATGATGCTGTCTTAGAAGAAATGAAGAGAGAGTATGCACTGCAAGAAGGGATGAGCTCTGCAAAAATTTAACTCATGGCATAACCTTAGACCTTATGCTGATTACTGGTTGTTTTTCAAGATGAAGTCGTTCTTTTACCATCTTTGGTTGGGATGATTGGGCAAAGGAAATACGTGGAATTTCTTCTTAGTCATCTCACCTCATTGTATGATGGAACTAGAATTTTGCAGAAATTAGCCTTAGCAATGATTTTGATATCAGGACCTTTTTGTGCTTATTAATGCATAAAGTGCCCATGAATTATGTTAACTATCTTGCTTAAACTGTATTATGTTACAGGATCGAGAATAATTTCTTGTATTCGGCCTTTTTACTATAATATCAGCATCACTCAACTCTCTAGACATCTTCCTACCTTGTTTCCCTATGTAGGAATAAAGTTTCAGGCTCGCTGAAGAGAACCCGATCTCCGGTTTAGTGAAAAACCAAGTTTTGAAGGAGTAACTGGATAATCTTTATTGTTGGGACTGACTTCCCTTTAAAAGGTACAGAAATGAGGCAGTTACAATTTTCTGCATACATATAACTTCGTACCCTACTAACTAACGTGTCATAAACTGCCCAATACATATCTGGAAAGTCCCTACACCTAACACGAACACAGGCCCAACAGTGACAGCATACCACCTTCGTCCACAAAACACACCTACACAAACGCGACTAATGTAGGATCGAAAATAAAAACTACAACAGAAATATGGATCCATAATATAACACAGTATCCACACTTAATCTAAAGATCCTTTTTTTTTTTCTTTCGTTTTTACACACGTAATGGAACAATTTATTCACCGAAGAGGAAAGATATCTTTCCTATCTTCTTTGTGTGGAGTAGGATTGCATTGTTATTGCTTACATTTTAACCTGGGAGCAATGTGTCAGATCTAGGAGTGGCATCAGCTGTTGTACCAGATTACAAGCTCAGTTAGCAAATGCCACGGTGGCTTCTGATTGTAACTTTCTATTTTTATTATTTATTTATTTTTTGAGTGATATCATTAGATGTAACCGAGTCTTATTCTCTACATCGCATTCTCTCATATATGAAGTTTCCTAGTCATATTTTGTATCTTAAACATTTGCTTCGGACAACCTTGTACGCCAAAACCAGCCTGGCCTACTGCTATCGATTATACGTCTGTCATTGTGTGAATGTTTGACACCTTTGCTTTTGGTAGTTTTTGGGAAGCAAAATAATAGTTTCTCAAGATAGTAAATTTTATATATTGGGAACATCAGTTTGCTGGCAAGGGACATAGTTTCTGTCATCCTTAGGAGATAAAGGAGATTATTGTACTCTACTGCTTGGATTCTTTGTTAATGGCCGGAGAAGCAAATACAGTGTGGCTTACCAGAAAAAGAAAAAAAAAAGAAAAAAAAAAGAGCATGGATTGTGTGCCGGCAACGCAGCTCAATCTTTGGCCAAAAAAGAAAAAAATAAAAATGCTGCCCAATCGAGACTCATTTTGTCCTGTCATGGGAATATGAGAGCTGTTATTTATATGAGCAGCCACTGCTTGCTCTGATCACTCATATCAGAAGTTTAGGATCAAGTATGGTAAATCCGAATGCTACTGCAGTATCTTTTATCCAGTCTATCAATAACGCAGTGCCACTGGAAACTGCAGAAGCAATGCCAAGCAACCAGTTGAGTCAGCAGCAATTCAGATCACCCCCAACCTTGCAAACATGTGTCCCCAACACAACACATCCTGTACCTTTCCCGCCTGCCAATCTACAAGTACATCAAATTCACCCCCCCGGTCCTGCACTACATCAAGCCTCACACATCAACCCGATGCATACTGGTGATCCAGGACTAAATTCACAACCAAATACAAGTTGCATGCCTCAGCATATTCGGCACCCGGTTCATTCAATTCCCATGAACACACATGTTCCGCCTGGTCAAGCATTTCCTGGAACAACTTCAGCCTATTCCCAAGCACCATACCAACATAATCTTCCTCCAACGCCCCAATCACATATAAACATGGTTCACATGCAAGGAGGAGCTCCAGCAACTAGTTGGACCACGGGATTGTTTGATTGCATGGATGACCCTTTGAATGGTAAATATGGCTTTTTCTTAATATTGTGGGTATCGTTTCCCTCCTTGACGGCAAGCTGAAGGTTTTTCTTTTGTTTACAGTTCTGGTGACATGCTGCTTCCCTTGCGTGACATTTGGACAAGTTGCTGAGATCATTGACAATGGTAACACATGTTAGTGCTCGAACCTATTCACTTTTGAATATCTTACCATATTCCAAAATCACTTTAAAGTCCTATTTTCTGGGCCTAGTTCTCAAAAGAAGCATAAAACATGGATCTCAAGTACAGTTGTTATAAAATGGAGTTGGCAATTTCTAAAAGCCCTGTTTCATAATTTTTTATGGGGAAATATTGTTTCCTCAGTGATGCAACGGATGATGCAGGAAAAACAACCTAATATAGACAGCACAAGTAAAAACGAGAGGAAATTAGAGTAAACAAAGTGTTCTTCAAGTGTCTTGACTGGTGACACTTTTACTTTATACATCGACAGACAATCATGTTCCTGATACTTTTGTGTTTGACTTGGTTTTGTCATGCAGCATGTGCAACGAGTGGGTTTCTCTATGGTGCAATCCAATTCTTTATTGGATGCCCATGTTTATTATCCTGTACTTACAGAACAAAGCTTCGGGACAGATTCAACCTCTATGAATCTCCTGCACCTGACTGGGTCACCCATTTCTTCTGCGAACCATGTGCCCTATGTCAAGAGTACAGAGAACTCAAAAACAGAGATCTTGATCCTTCTATTGGTAAGTAGAGATGACATCTATGTGGGAGATAAATAGTTTTGCTCCTCTAAATGCACAATGATCGTTGCATGTTCCCTATGCTAACTTAAATAATAATTCAATTTACAAAAGATGGTGTTATGATCTATTATGTGTGCACTAGACTTCTGCTCTAGTGATTTCATCAGTAATCAATAGCTAATGAAAAAGCTGAATTTTGACCTGTAGTATATTAAGCTTAAATTGTATATCAAATAGTTATGCTTAAAGTTTTGTCATCTCTGTACAGTGTATAATTTGCTGAAGCTATCTGTTTTTTTCTCTATGCTTTGATAGGATGGCAAGGGAATGCAGCAAAATGGCAGAATTTGCAGTATCAAGTCGCCATGATGCCCCCAACCCATCTAGTCATGAGAGTTTGAGAAGCTACACATCCATTAATGCTCCTCTTGTACGTTTACAAGTCATCCCTTTCATTACTTCTGTTACTGGATGATCTTTTGTGTCTGTTGTTGTGACTTGTGAGATTCTTTTGATCAAATCCTTTAGAAAAAAAGCTGAAAGATTTACATATCTTGTGAAAAGGATTTGTTGTGAACTATTTCTCCAATCGTGATCGTCTGGTGTACAACATATTCTGGTAAACAATGGCAAACCAATGAAACATTGGAGATCATCACTATTTCTGATGAAAATCATGAAAATTCAGCAAATTTCTCAATAATAATATTTGCTTGCACTCAGACATATACACATGAAGACGTTATCTATCCTTTTCTCACTGCATGAATAATTGCAAATGTGAAGCCTCTAAATGAAGAGCGTTGAGTTGCTGCTTTCAATCTTTGTTAAATCCCTCTCTTCACCTGTTTAGTATGCATGGTTAATTGGTAAAACCACACGACATACTATAATTGCCTACATGATCTTGTACATATCCATTAGAAAAACGCAAATGAAGAGCAAAAGATAAGATTTCTTGTAACTCCTGGCAACACACTTAGATTTCCTTTTTATCTTGAATGTATGGATGATTGCTTTAGGGCCAACATTTGCACGATGACAAGAGTTATGTAAAGATAAATGAACTCTTAAAGTTTACGGATATATCTATGCTTCTTGGTAAGCATTTTGGGCGTATATTTACAATTTACTCCCTTGGAAATATTGACTACCTCGGTAATTTCACAACTCTTACAATATCTACGAACACATTTGCTATCTGCCCATTCTTAACTTGTATTGACTTTTTCTTCAGTTAATATCTTGGCTAATATGTGGGGGTGGGTATTAAAAAATTATGTATATATCAGCAACCCAGAACTGAAAATTGGTTAGCACTTGTGGAGTGCCTTCATCATCAGGCACAGATATATGGTTTAATCTGTAATCCCCAGGGACAATTCATTTATTAGGAAAAAAAAAAGAATAAGTATAAATCTAAATCTAATGATTGGAGAAGGATTATGAATTTGATAGATGATGTTCCTATAAAGTCTCATATAATATAATATATAAAGTCATATATTTGAAATGACCTGACAACTTTGAGAACACGTTTGTTTAGTAGAATTAAATACAATGGAAATGTAAGCGCAATTCTAAAGGAATACGACAGAAAACTAATACTATTCGTATATTTGGTTGCACTTAAAATGATGTTAATAATAAATTTTGAATATTTTAAGAATACCAATATGGCCTTGCTTTGATCCATAGGCTTGACTGTTGGTAACTTTGGTTGCAATCTCATGGGTAAGGTATGAAAAATGCAGGAAAAAACTCAGTAATAACTACAATTTCTTGCTTGACCATAATAGGAATTTTGTGGAGTAACTATTTTGTTAAACAAATACTATTAACAGTTTTGTAAGGGAGGAATAACTACTTCGTCTAGTCCACAGTACCTTTCATGTTGCATGCATACATCATGGTAGTCAAAAAAGAAAGAGGAAAGGAAAGGAATTTGTGACAGAATAAAGATGGCAATCCATTGGCATATCAATGGGACTGGAAAGAACTTTGTCCTGATGGAATGAAAGGAAGAAAAGAATATTAACTTTTATTAGATGGAATTTCTATTGAGTGAACGTGATAAAACATCCGGTGGATACCGTAAAGGATCTCCAATATGATTGACTTTATATTTTCGCGTCACTTTAATTCAAGGGTTTTGACATGTGAACTTACAGGGTTCTATCAGACCAGAAAATTTGGTATAAAATCTTATGTGGTCCAACTAAATATTGTTGCACTTTACTTCACTTTATCTTAAAACAATCACATTAGTCTCATGTAAGGGTGGCAATTAGTGTTATCATGTACTTCGTAGCCAACTGAACTTAAACATGTATAAAATTGATCAAATGTTGTAAATACTTGATCTATAATCTTTTGTCTTTCTAATCTTGTTTGAAATCAGGTTGAATCAGACTAATTGAAGAGAAAAAGTTGGCTGCAGAAACCCTTAAAGCTTAAAGCAAATAAAGGTAGAATCTGGTTTCAACCTTCTAAATAAACACAACACTCACACAAACACAAATCCAATCTGGGTTTAAAGATCCCTCCCTCGGATGGTGGGACACCAGGCAGATTCATATTTTATTCGTAACATGTACTTAAATCTTGGCCGCTTCATAAGGAGCTTGAAAGTTCATTTTTTTGATTCATCTCAACTGTATTCCCACAAATCCGGCTATAAAGTCTAGAAAAGCTTAACTTCTTAGTAACAAGAACTAGATGGATATGTGATGTGAAGTTCTAAATGATCATGAGGAAGTGAATTTTTCTTTTGCTAATTCATTTATAGAACAGACAGCTTGATTGTGGATGAAGAAATGCTGATTTGTCAAAACATATAGCCTCACAAATTCGATTTGAGTAACTTGATTCTCTTAATATTGAAGTACATCTCTTAAGACATTGGGCAAACATCTTTTTTCTTTTCTCTTCTGAAAGAGAAGAAAAATTTCCTGGGATTGACTACGATGACATCTCTGTGTACTGAAAGGTGATCCTTCCAGACAAAGAAATTAGTCCATGTAATCCAATCATAACTTAAAAATCACATAATTATATTCATGTCACAGAAAGCAGTGGTGCTAGCTGGTGGTAGCTAATGGTCCAAGGCAGTGAAGGGGACAGTGGTTGCTGGTAACAGGTGGTTGCAGACAATATATGTATTGAACAAGTTAAAGATTTAAGGCAAATGATTCAATTTTTGCTGTTGGAAAACGATTTATTTTCTCAATCCAAAAACAACAGTTTCATGCCAAAGGCTTCTTAGTACATATAGAATGGACACCCGTTCTCTCAACAGGATGAAACAAGTTTGATTCTTATCTCCCTTTCTCTTGGAAAATAAATAGTTTGTCAAAAAACAAGAACAGTTCTATCGTACCAAAAGAATATTTATGCATTCATCAATTTATTCGCTATTCTTTAATCGGAAGAATATTTTATGTAAAATAAAACCAACGCATAGTTTACTTATTTTTTCATTTATTCTTTTGGCTGTGTATAGTAAGTCCAACGTTATGTAGCAGATATCACATTCAGTCATGCAAGTGGTCTTATGCACTTCATGGTTCTGACTTTCTATACTGATTATCTTTTGTAGTCAAATTGCTTATAAACATGGACAATGCCATACGTACTTCAATTATGCTATTATTCTAGGAATAAGCATCCTAAGCAATGCAATCCCTGTTACCTTTCGGAAAGAATATTGTCCTATTGTCTATCAAGATTTTCTGCTTTCCGCAGACCCTCTTAACTTTTCCACGGAAGAACTTTACAAGCTGGTGGCAGTTTTAGCACATTCAATTTCTGCAAGTCTGAAAACATTTATACTAGGGAAAGATGTTGAAAATGGGAATAATCTGTCAGATACTACTTCCATGTCCCATAGATTTGCTTTTGTCTTTAATCCTACTTATTCTCAAGTCTCTTAGTTGCAATTAATGGTCATAGAGCATATTTTATGTAAGTTCACATGAAATCAAATGTTAAGATGGACAAAGCGTATAGGATTGTACAGAAAGCACATAAAAATTTATTCTATGTATTTGATTCCACCTTGGTTTTATTTGCCCTTTTTCAACCCCCCCTCTCCCTCCTCCTTCTGACCAACTATATGTCTTACATCGAATGAGGAAGGAAAATTGAACTCGTTCCACCGTGTCAAAAAAACATTGTACAGACTATATAGGCTAGATGGCCTTGGCTTTCCACCTTAGTGATATCAAACAACATGATGTTTATCTCACACAGTAATAAATTGTATACATTAGAGTTGCATATAGTCTACTCAAGCCTTTATGTGCTGCTTAAATACTTGTTTGCGTCTTCTACTTAATAAATTAGCTTATGATAAGGGGATTCGGATTTTCCCTGTGTAGTGTTAGGAAAAGACCATAAATCAAAATATACTATCATACAGCAAATAGTAATAAAAATATCCATGCTAAATATGCCAAACAATAAAGCCCTCGCCCAAACGATGAGCTTAACTTTTTCATCAGTTTTGTGAGGTACTAGAATTAACATGATATCGGAATAAGAGGTCTTGAACTTGAATCCTTGCATCATTGTCATTTAACCCCCATTTATTAGACGTTCACTTGATTAGTTTTAGTCAAATTCCCAGTGGTGCTATACTCAACACTCTGGATAATGATAAAGCAGGGCTCCAAGAATAAGAATATGCTTCTTTTCTTTGGGGAATATAATCTGGCAATCGGCATGCGTTTCATCAAAAAGACTTGTTCTCCTGCAGATTTCTCAGTTGACAAAATCTTACCCCAAAATCCTCCCAAAGATATGCATTTTGTCTAAATATGTCCATACGACGGCTGAGCAAGTTGTTTCACATGCTCATTTTTGCGCTGCAAAAAGGTGAGGGCGGTTCATTTAGATGATCCTGGATAAGATTTTTTGATGATGATAGTTGGCAAATACTGCAAGAAACTTCCAATAGCCTAACACGGTCAACATAGTGCACGTCTCATGTGAAACCTCCATCCGGTGCAAAATAAAAAAGTACAAGTGATTTTCAATGATTCCCCAAAGTTGATTGATTTTGAAAGCAATAAAACTGAGAAACTTCTTAACTCAAATAAGAAAGAATCCCTGCAATGACACTGGGAGCCTTCCATTGCCAACTTGCTCATAAAAAAGGTTCCACTAACTTTCTCCTCGGCATACGCATACGCTTATTTGTTTTTCCTATATAAAGAACTTTAAGCTACTCCAGCAATGCAAAAGACCAAGAGCAACACTCCATTCACTGATAAGAAAGGGAGGAAAACAAAAATGGCTGCCATATCCTTTGATCCAAGACCGGACATTCAAATGACCAAAAACCATCTTCAAGGACTAGTCCTTGAAGAGATTGAAGGGCTAATTAAGGTTTATAGAGATGGACGCATCGAGAGGCCTTCTGTAATACCTAATATCTCTTGCATGATGTTTGCAGAAGCTGGTGTGACAGCCCGTGATGCAACAATCGATAAATTCACAAACTTATGGGCACGTATCTATGTCCCTGCTGGAGCCGGAAAGGTCCCTGTGCTAGTTTACTTCCATGGAGGAGGCTTTTGCGTTGGTTCCGCCGCATGGATTTGTTACCATGAGTTCCTAAAAAATTTAGCTTCCAAAGCCAACTGTGTCATTATCTCATTGAATTATCGTCTTGCACCCGAAAACCGTCTTCCATGTGCATATGATGATGGATTCAATGCGCTCAAGTGGGTAAAGCAAAAAGCTATAGATGGCTCCAATGAGCACAAATGGTGGTTGAATCACTGTAATCTTTCAAGGATATTTTTAGCAGGGGATAGTTCAGGTGCCAACATTGCTTATAATGTGGCTGCTAGATTAGGATCATCTGGTATCAAATCCATAAAACCATTAGGTATAACTGGTCTCATATTAATCCAACCTTTTTTTGGAGGAGAGGCGCGGACAGGATCAGAGAAACATTCTGCTCAGCCTGCTAACTCAGCCCTCACTCTATCATCGGCTGACACATATTGGAGGCTATCCCTTCCTACAGGTTCTAACAGGGATCATCCTTGGTGCAATCCTCTTTCCAATCTGCAAGGACTTTGCACTTCCTCTGTGATGGTGTGTGTATCGGAGCAGGATATCCTGAGAGACAGGAACTTGCAGTTTGCATCAGCCCTGGCGAGTATGGGAAAGAGAGTGGAAACTAGGATGTACAGAGGAGTAGGACATGCTTTCCAAATCTTGAACAAGTCCCAAATATCGACATCACAAACTCATGACATGATGTTTCACATCAAAGCTTTTATTAACCAATAGTGACCGATAGGATCATGTTGCTATTTATTAGGTTCATCGACATTCCAGCATTGTCTGTTTCATGCATTCATGTACATTTGTTACTGTCTTACAGACTTGGTAAGTTGTTCCAATGATCATGTTGCTTCAGTAATTGAAATATTTATGCATACATACTTGTAAAATGTTATAGAATAAACTAGAATTGATTTCATGGTACTGGTGATGTTTCTATCAATTTAGATGGAAAGTATAAGAAAAATACTAATCTTTAAGCTTCAACATAGGCATTTCAAATCAGCTGAGTTTATATTGTACCAATTCTAACATGTTATCAAAGCATACAGTCTAACGTGAAATAAGTGTGAAGCTATCTCGCTTACATGATGTCACCATGTGAAAATATGTGAACTAAACTTTTGGCCATTATGATTATGCATTTCTTAGCTTTATGACCTAGATTTAAGTCAAACTTGCCATCTTCCTAAGCACAAAACGGAAAGTAAAGAGAAACCTTCAATGTATGCTTCCTTCTTGTCGGGAAAGAACAAATTTGATTCCTAAAATTTTCAATAGTGGAATTGTAACTACTAATTTCTCTGATATTCCTTTTCACATTTATTAGTTTATTGCTTCTTTGTTATTTAATTATCATTTTAGCACCGCTCAAATCTGAATATTTGAATAAGAAAAATTATAAATATATATGTAACGATTGTTTTTCAGATACAAAATGGTTATAAAGAATAAAAAAAAAAAAAAAGGATAAGATCCGGACAATCCAATCGTCACTATCAAAATAAGCCTTGTATGGAAATGTCTGAACGGCATGTCATGGCTTCTGACCGAAGCATCACCTTCTAAAGTTGGTTAGGTAATAGATTCTTACACGTCATTTTTTGAACATGGAAGATGACATGAATAAAAAGAAGATTTCCCAACTTCTGGAAGGAGGTATGAGGGCAAAAGGTAGCATATAAAGCAAGCGAAAGCATACCAGCTTTACTATATTTTCATGGCGGTCCAGCCATACATGTGTAGGGCAAAAGAATCTGGCTTCATTATTCAAACACAAAGAATCATACATGCGGGACGCATTTACCGACTGTTAGTTCTAAGTGCTTCATGAGATCGATCAATTGTCGTAGCATTCCAATGTTGATACACCGAGGCACTTAAGATTACGTTCACTTTGAGATTTAGGCTCGACAATTGCTGATACGGAAACAAAAATACAAACACCGTACGATTTGAAACACTATATTATGTAAAAACACGACGTTCCATACACATAATAAATATATGGCTATATTCTAACTTAACTAATTGTAATTTATATTCAATTTTACATGTTTTTGATACTGACACGAACTTAACGTAAAATAAAATGCGAATACGTCCAACTAACGCAAATTGCTATCTCTGGTTAACATTCTCGGTTGTTATCATATATGGTGAGATGCATATGATAATATGATATCAAATTGTATCATAATATTCAGAGTGCAAGGTGTTCGAATAACTATTGCTAATCTTCTTTCTTTCTTAAAACTGAACGAAACAATGGTGCTGTAGAAAAACACAATCACGTAATTTGTCCCAAAAAGAAATTAAATTCTGCTGACGAAAAATTTTTCGGTAACTTTCACTTTGTTTGCCTCCGTTTTCTTGACATTTGCATTACTTTGATTTTGTTATTAACACATTATATACATATTTTATCCCTATCTATCACTATTGATCAACGGATATGTATCAATTTTTGATTGGTTTATTATAATTAATTTATATATCTTGTTTAATTAGCTTAGAACTCGAATTAGAAATAATAGACATATTTTGGTCCATGTTTTTATTTTGTTGGACAATTTTGCAGATTTTCATAGGTAGTCATAGTTCACTCATTTTTTTACCCTCATTTCATAAATCTTGTCTTTTTCACCCTTCCTCACTAGGTGTATAAATGTGTCAAAACTTATGAGCCATTCCAATCTAATTTAATCTTTATTCAAATTTAATTCGATAATGGTTAAGTCAAAGTTTCGTGATAGTAAGTGCTATAGCAATATTGATTGCAAAAGACGAGAAATTGAGCATATTAAAATAACCTTATGAGAGGTCTATTTGATATTTAAAATTTGCTTAGTAACACTCAAACAAGTAGGGAATGTCGTTGTCAACCAAATAAATTTGTATAGAATTATATTGAAATGTTGGTTAGGTAAGCGACAACTAGTAAGCATGAAATAACTTGTTGACAGCATCTTTGTAGTAAAGGTTGTAATGCCAGATGAATCATCAATATAAGACATGGAGGGGGAGGTCATTAAATGTTTATATCATAAAATCAGTTTTCAACGAAATGAAAAATACATATACGGTAAAATCATAAGTACAGAAACAACCTAATTGAAATGCATATGTTTCTGTCATACACCATGGGAATGGTAAAAAGAGAGATATTTTTAACTCAACTAACTCACAAACTTAATCAAGTTCAAGTCTAAGTTCAAATATTAATTAACTTCTAGTAAGTTTGGATAGCAAAATTTATTTTAATTAGAAGAATGACTTTTTTAGAAAAATAAAGTTTAAACAAGCTTATTCAAGTCAAGCTCCTACTTAGTTGACTATGATACTGAGTTGAGTTCATGCTTATTGAGTACTACTTCAAGTCGAGTTAAAGTGCGAATTACCCAAATAATTTATCGATTCAACTTTAGTTTTATGGTATTTAGCTTAATTAGTTGGTGAATCTAATCAAGTTGAGAAGCTTAAATGTTAGTTAAATTTGAGTTGAGTTTAGATATCAATGTTGTTTTGATTGGAAGACAAATATATTTTTAAATGAATTGAATCTAACTTGATTTAATCAAATGGACTTTAAGTTCATTGAGTATCAACCGAGATGAAATTAAGCTCAAAGTTTTGAGCTAAATGGAGTTTTAAATTTTTAAAATGAGCTTTGGTTATGGTTGGTAATCACCGTTGGGTCTCCCGAGTTAACTCTAGGTTATCCTTTGGCCACAAACGTTAGGGAACTTACAAAAATCCCCCTATAGCTAAGTTAGTGAGGGCTCTTCAACACTTAACTTAATAAGGAGAGAAGAGTAATGCAGGTGGTAAAAGTGAGTTCCCAATAGAGAATAAGGAAGTAACAAGTATTGATCCCTTTACTTGAAGAACTTACTCTAATTTATAGGTTAGATGTGTTTACTGTTGTTTATATATAGCAAATTCTAATTGGCTAATACATATTCGATGAGGAGGCATTGATTACATCCGATGGGACATCCTTCACTCTATTAGTTGGTAGAGATTAGAGAGATGAGTCTATCCCATTAGGAAGGGGTGGATACCCTAGTTCGGTAGCTGATCAATGGGCTACGTAATAGATGGTCAATCAACATTAAATGAAAAGAGAGAAAATGGTTAATGGATAGAGGAAGTGCCTAGCTTATAGTAGACGTCCCTTTGGTTATGATCTATTGAGGGGACGGGGATGAGCTTAGTATAAACACTACGAACAGTGGCTAAGCACATATAAGGTGCTCAAAAACTTTTTGAGCGAAGGTATAGTTTGAACTCGCCTAAGATATGTGCGAGTAGCATGGGCTTGTGCAGTTTAAGCCAAACATAGATGGTGATTAGTAAGACTTATGCTTAGCATTTCATTGGGCTTGGTCCCTAGGAGCCCTTATGATGGGAATCGATCGTTAACAAGCTTGAATTCGAATTTAATACTATATTATCTTGAATTATTTATTTACACTATTATTCATCATCTAACCAAGTTATATGGGTAGGAAAATATATACAATTTTGATAGACTTTTTTTTCTTTGCCTTATTTATTTTGTTTTCAACTTCTTTCCTTTTTACTAAGGCTAGTTAATAATAATCAACTATTTTGAATATCTATTCATTATATGGTGTCGTGCCCCAAACTCGAGGAGTCATAATATTCTTGTCGTGTAAACCAATCTAGATTAGGAGTTACTTTCCATAGTTGCTAACATTGGTATAATCCACATAAGGTAAATAACGACTTAACCAGTTTTAAAGCAGTCAGATAGGTACCTGAAGTAATTAAGAACTACAGAGTAACATCTTAAAAAAATACATTTTCTTATATCTATAGATAGTTTAGATCTTCTACATAGCTTTATATACATTAAAAGTATCAAAGTTTTCAAAACAAACTATACATCTTCACAAAGAGGACTACGTTACATATAGTATATATAACAGTGATCTAGCGAAAACTATAAAGCCTCCTAAGGAGACATTATAATCCTCTCACATAAGAAAAATAAAAGTAACATGAGCTTAGATCCATTCATTAGACTTCAATACTTTACTCCTTGACCTATCAAAACTAACTTGCAAACAATTATAATGAGGTATCTTTAGATATTACTCTATACCTATAAAACAATCTATTGAGATGTAAGCTCAATTAACTCAATAAAAAAGGGACAGAGTCATAAGGATACATTAATAAACATGGCTATTCAATCATTAATTAAATACAAATGTATCAAGTAAACAATAGATCATCACACAATGTTTAACCGGTTTATTGTGAAGTTAGAAAAATTTCATTTACTCTAACCTAGATTTCAAGGAGTTTTAATGCAACACCATTAGATTAAATTTAGGCTTATGCAATGAAGAACACTTTTCTCCTTAGACAATATCTGAATCAAGGTTCCCAACCTTGCTGTGATAAATGACCATTTTTGTTATCCTTATTAAAGTGTCGATATTTAGTTTGACAACCTAATTGTTATCCCAGTTGGGTTCGTAAATGTTAAGTTAGATCTTTAGTTAACTTCATATTAGTCTAGATTATAAGGTGAGCAACTAAGTTCATATACATAAGACATAATATATTCAAGTAGAAAATAGCACTCAGAGTTCAACTTCCAATCAACAATCAGTATCATAAGTACATACATAGTACGCGCATAAACAATCTAGTTATAACCTCAAACAAGCACTCCTATTTTTTCAAGTATCCTGATATGATACTTCAATATGCTATGAAGCATTAATTTCAACTTACCTGTGCTTATAAGTCACTTACTCTTGACAGTTGCATCATTGATCTTCAATTGACTCTAAAAATATACAATAGATTAGTTTTCAAGCCTTAATTCATTAGTCATTAGTTTGTTTTATATGTTTTTTGGTTGTTTAGTCATAAATTTCATAAGTTATTTTTACTTAAAAATCGTGATTTCTTGACCATTCATTAATTTTTTATAAGTTACCCTAATCAGCCAAATCTTCTAAGTTACGTTTTGAGTAGATTTATAGTAGTTTTCTTTAGTTAAAAATCCTTTAAGTTACCCTTTGAGCTATATAGGAATCATTTGTTACACTAGTTTTATTCTCTAAGATAGCTTCTGAACTTCTTTAGGTTAAAACCCTTAGTATGCTTTTTTCTTAGCTATCCTCTGATTCTGTTATCTTTAAAGTTTTAAATAAAATCATCATTTGAAAAATCTTTTGCTTCCTCTATTTTTTACATTTTATTCTTAAGTTTTGCTTCTAACCTACTCTCTACTCTCTGAGTATTATTTTAGTGAAAAATTTATTTCTAAAATCTTCCGAATCATTCTTTGCTTTTCATCAATGTCTTATAATTAGCTAATTTACTACTTTCTTCCGATTTACACTTATGAAATTAGTTTAAAACAGCTAGTAGCACTCTAAACAAACCTTCCTCAACTTTTATTGCTTCTCAACTCTTCATACACTTCATCATGGTTCATTAATTTTTTCCAAATTCAACAAAATATTCAAGTTGTCAACTTCACTTTTTAAGGCCAATACACAATTTTCCATGACTTCGCACTTTACTAATCAATCCAACCATTTCAGAACAATAATCATAGTTCAATAATGATTTAAACTTAGTATCTAAGTGAGATTGTTTAAAGAAACACATTATTCATTACCAAAAACTCTATTTTATGCATAAAATTAATGTTTGAAAATCAAATAAAAATATAGAAAATAGTATCACAAAAAACTTTCACATAGTAATTTAATATTAACTTAGGATGGTTTATAGAAAAATTTTGAAGTTGAAACAACGTTGTCTACTCAATTTATTTCAACTTCGAAAATTGTCTGATTTCTTTAATTTCTTAAGGAAGTATATGTTAACTATTAAATTTATACAAAATAATATTTTTTCTAGATTCTATATGTAAAAATATGTAGGAATAATTTTTCTATAATTTTCTAGGTATTTTTACAAAATTACTTAAAATCAAATCAAAAAGGGACTTCACCTATAGTTGCTTCCTCGCTTGTTGGAAGCTTTAAATGATGGGTACACCTTCTATTGGTGGTGGTAGTTGAACTCTAGTAATCTCTTATGTTGTCGTACCCTTTAGTACTTAGATTAATATTTATTTTTGTATTTTTTCCTGAATTACTTCTTTAAATCCCCAAATCTATCACTTAATTTTCTTAAATCCTAATTTGTATGTATTAAATGTTAGAGAGAATTTTTGTATTTTCCCAGCTTGCGGAGTAATGTAATGGATTTTTTTCTCTCTCTTTAAGCATTTTCCTTTAAATATTGACCCAATTTTTGCATGATCCTTCGTCATATTTACTAAACACTTGTCCTTAATGATTTCACACTCCTAAACAACAAATTCCTCATTGCCCATCATTTTTTAGTTATTTTTTTATTAATTTTCTTATGTTATTTTAGCCTAAAATGCACATATTATGGTATTTTAGTTAATTATGGGTATACTTATATACTTAAAAATTACATACAATACATACTTATATATTCTATATGTTATTTTATGTCCTATATTAATTTTTTAACCTATATAATTTATAGTTAAAAGTTTACAATCTAATGGGACTTATTTTACGCGATTATGCAAATAATAAGTAATATTGTTAAATTGTACTATTTTAGTTATATTATTATTTTATTATATTTTTAATATCCGGGTCCACGGGTTCTCTTTGATTAATATTTTGAGCCTATTTGTAATTTTCTAAGTCAATTGAATTAGTTTCATTAATACCCTAAATTTATTTGTTCAATTCCTATTTACTAAGTACGAGGCTCACATATGGTTTATAGTTTTCCCTTTTGTTGTAAAATCATAGCAAAAATTAAACATGAAAAATTTAACATTTAAATCAAGTTAAAATAGTATATCAAACTTTCACATGATTAAAATATTATGATTAATATTGTGATAAGTGGCCTAGAAAAACATTAAACTTTCAAACAGTTAAAATGATATCAACATTATGATATGTGGATTAAATATAAAATTAAAACCTTAGTTTTATTTCAATATTAATCTCTACACCACAAGAGTTTTGATTTTTAGTAGCTTTTATTTCATATATTTAGTGTCATTTTTAGTGGTCATTAATACCTCGTTCACTTAAGGGAAATTGAATTTCAATTTCCCCTTTATTTCTTATTATAACGTTTACTTGATTTTTTGTTTTCAAATCGTAATTTTTTAAAAATCACTAAGTAATAGGGATTCCTTAATTCAACAAAGAATTACAAATTTTTTTATGAAATTTTACTTTTTTTTTTCAAAAATAACCTCATTTCAATTTAATAATGATCACAACTACCATTGCCATTATTATTATTATTATTATTATTATCACCACCACCATTGACCAGCATTACTACCGCTGTTGCCACTGCTGTCGTCGCAATTACTACTATTACTACTTCCATCATTACTACTACTAACCATTAACTACCACTACCTACTATCACCACCAACCTACATTACCACCACCACTAACACCATTACCATTACCTTGCTACCACCACCATAACCCATTGCCATCACTGCCGTAGCCGCCATCATTATGCTACTGTCGCTATTACTACCACCACCTCTGACTACCGCTGTTATCACCATCATTATTGTTGTCACCGCTACTACAATTACCTCTACCCCCTTTCAAGCCGCTACCTTGTTCGCCGTTACCACTATCAAACATTGCCATCGCCATCGCCACCGCTACCGCCACCGCCACCGCCACCGCCACCGCTACTACTACTGCTATCATTATCGACTACCACCGCTATCACCATCGACTACCACCATTACCATTACTTGCAACTGCCGTCGACCATTACCACTTCCTCCACCCCCACGGTCGATTTTCACTATTATCACCACCTATTATTTTAAAATTACATGAGAAATAAAATGGATAAAAAATAATTTAGTCATTAAATTTTTATTACATATCATTCTAAAGTTATTTATTAATATAACTAAACAAAGTAACAAGTATTACACACTTATTATATTCCTTAAGAATTTTAATTAAATTCATCTCTCATTCCATTCCATTCAGTAAAATGAATAGGCTATAAGATTTTTAGCGATGGTGTAAAATCACTACGGATACAAGAGTAGCAAAGTATCATTAGCGTTACTTTTTCCGATATAGGTATATACAATGTCATAGCAACAATTTTAAAAAAGTGAAGGTATATGTATACTACAATAGCATTTATTGAAAGTTACTAAATTAAGTATGTAGAGGTAACTTAAAAAATACCATTAATGACATAATATGGAAACTATTTTAAATCATTAATGTTTTTACATTTAATGTCAATTTCAAATGACTACTAATAATGTAAGATAGTAATTATGATAATCTACCATTATTTCCCTTCTCATGGAAAGGAAAGGAAAGGAAAATCACACATAAGCAGTGAAAAAACAACAAACGAGTTGCTTCAACCATTTATTAAGAGTGACATAAGCGAATAACTTAAATAAAAAATAAGAGAGAGGATATAGAATGAAGTAAATAAATCTTCACATCAAACCTTAGAAAACCATATGAGATGAAATAAATTAAGTAATGTGCATATCATATAGCTAACCTTCTTAAATGTGTCAGTGAAGAAAGATACAAATAAGAGATTTGTTAGAGATAAGTGGAAAATGTAGGTCAAGCCATACAACATACCAAAGATGGAGAAAGTGGGCGAGAGATATTGAGAACACAAAAAATGAAGATGACAAATAAAGTAGAAAGATAAAGGGAGTGCAACATATCAAAGATAGAGAGAGATATTGAGAATGGAGATTGATGAGTGTCATAAATAATTAGGTTAAAATAGCCTAAAACTGGTACTATATTTTATCTTTTTGTTATCGTTTTTAAAAGAGTTTTTATTTTATGTAACTATTGAGATGGCAAAAAAAATAAGTACTATAATTAATTACTAATAGTAGCACTTTTTTGAAAATGCTAGTAATTGTTAGTAGCTATTACACTAAATTATTGTATTGCTATTTGAACAACTTATCATAATTTATATATTTTTTTTATCCATTTGAAAGTTTAATCTTTTATCTAAACCAATTAACACAACGATATATGTTTAAAAGTTTGATTTATCGAAAGTTGATTTTTTCATGTAATCATATCTCAAAACATGTGACATATTATGTTGAGGTAAATTTGTCTTAATTTAAGAAATTTCTTGATTCATTTATTTTTCATAATCAAGAAAATTAGATTCCATTTATTTGCAACCAATATCACATAATTATTTTGCATGTTATATCGGGAAGTTTCAATTTCCTTGTTTGGGAAGAAGAAAAAAGCGCATGTGTGTTGTGTTTGCTTGGGTAGATTTAAAACTGTATTATGAAATTAAATTAGACAACTTTGACCGGACCGGTTCAAGGAAAATAAAGAACCGTTTTCATATTTTCGGCCTGACCAATGACCGGTTACTTATCGTAACAACATCATCTCCAAACGTGCACGATCTCTCTCCTCCTCCCCCCGCGGCGGCCGTCGCTGAAAGCGCGAAAGTTCCGCGACATCGAAGCTCTTTCCTCGCACAAGTAAGTGTCAGTACGTCTCAAAGTTTCAAGCTTTAAGCTTTATTTGGCATGACCTACATGATGCAGCGTTGGTTTTGTCAGTAAATCTTCCGTGTGATTTATGAATTTAAGCAAGTATATGTTCACGTAGAAAATTATTTTAGGGATCTTATTAAAGTGTCCGATACTTGTTATTCTTCTCTCAAAAATTAAAGGTATAGAAAGTTGAAAAGTTCTTTCTTTTATCATCTTGAATATCCTTTTCCTTATGGAAAAAGGGTGTTCATGTAGTTCTTTCGAGTGAATTTGGGTGTTCATATGGTTTGAAATTCGTTGATAGAAAGAAACTATTGTAGTTAGTCTAAAATATTCGCTGGAATTTGGTTTCCCGTCCCGGGATTCATAAACCTTGCATGAATGGAAAAGCAAAAGTACTGCAGACAGTCATGATACGTTGCGGCTCATGATTGGTGGGATACGACAGAAATTTGTTGAAAAATTTGAAAAGGCAGAGGAACTCTTACTGTGAAGGATCCCCTTATTAGTGCTTAGGGCAGTTGTTAGGAGCTAGATAAATAGAACTTTCAAGGTTGGTTTACATATTTCACGAAAGACTTCGGGGGTGGAAATGCAAAATGTTTTAATGCTGCTAGCTGTGACATGGAGTTCCTATACCATGATTGGAATTGGAATGGGCTGCTACAACACCCAATGAAGTGCATTTCTTTTTCTGTTGATAGTGAATAGAGTCGTGCATGGTTTAAATGCAGCTCTCACTGCAGCAATAACACCAAGAAGCAGCCTTTGGTTGAAAAACCAAGACGGTGGTACAATCTGTTATTGCTACTCTTTGGGGCTTTTACTTGTCTGGTCAATGTTGAGGAAATTTGTTTTAATCATTGGGCTTTGAGATTTGATTTCATATTATTCGGGTTGTTTTGGTTCCTGCATGCTAATGTGATCCTCATACTGTAAATAGTTGTTTGCCATCTTTAAATTTCAGATTGCATACTCGCTGTAACAGAAAAAACCTATGATCATAAAACAAGTATTGTTCACTATTTTATAAATTTAACATTAGGTTACTTAGTGGAACTTGCTGTAGTTGAAGTGTTTAAACAAAGTAATAATAGCTGGAAACAGTCCTTTTTGGGGAAAAACTAAGAAAAATTATGTTCGACCTAAGTTGCCAACCAAGCCTGATTTGGCAGTCTTTGGCTCTTGATTCTGGCATGTAGAATAATCATTTTTAATATTTATATAATGCCTTTGACCTGGTTGTTTTATCAATTCCTTTTCTTTTCCTCTTATTTATGCTACAACAATTCTACTTTTTTAGTTCTATTTGTGTTTATTTGTTTTATTTTTGCTGTTTATGTAGAGCCATGAAGGAAGGAAAACCCAGAAACTTGGTAATTTTGTATGCCACTCAGACTGGCAATGCAATGGATGCAGCAGAGCGCATTGGCCGTGAAGCTGAGCACCGAGGGTGCCCTGTTAAGCTTCTATCAATGGACACATATGATGCTGTGAGTTTTTCTTTCTTTCCTTTTCCTTCATTTTTTTCTCCTACTTTTTCTCCCCTTTTCTTTTCTTTGTTTCCTTTTTTTTTTTCCCCTCCCTTTCTTTCTTTCCTTCCTCTCTCTCTCTCTCCCCCCTCCCTCTCTGCCTCTCCCCTCCCTCCACCCCCACCCCCACACCACCCTCCTCACTTCTCTCCCCTTGCTTTTGTACCTTTTATACTTGTACATGGGATGCATTATATATTTATCCATGTCTGTTGAATTAAGTAGTTATTTACATAAATAGTTGACTCTTTTTTTGCCCCCCTGGGTCTTGCTTAATTCCTAGAAAATACTTGAAATGGACAAGAATTTTGTTTTAAGGGCATATGATTGAACTTTTAAGGGGTAAAACATAATTTTATGGATGATGTAGCAACAAAATTTTATGATGAAATTTTGGTTCTTTATTTGGAAAGTACAATTGAAAGGTTAATCTAGTGGATGGGAGTCAAATGGTGGAAAAAAGCTTGGAAAGTGGGGGAAATTGAATATTGAATATGCTCTTGTGAGCATATTCACTGACAAGGTTGTGAAAAAGAATAAAGATTCTGTCCTGGAGATGAAATTTGCTTTGCCTCAAATGTTTTGATATGCACTCCAATTTGATCTATGTTGGTTTAGGGGAAGAGATGTTGTGTGAAGGAATATCATATGTGTGGAGGTAGTTGTCTCCTAAGGACACTGTTCATTTTGTTGTTTGTATCAGCTACATGTGTGAAAATTGAGAAGGTAGTGGAAAAGAATATTGAAGATAATTTCTCCACTCCTGTAATGTGTATGTGAGTGTCTTTTTTTATTTTTTTGGGGGTAAGTGGGTTTGTGAGTGTGAATTTATTAAGCAAGGTCCTGCAATATAGACGTATTCGATGCAATGTGACTCTCAAGTTGTTTTTTGCATGTATAGTTTTGTAAAAACATTTTGTTTCTACTATGTCAGAGTTCCTTGCCTCATGAGGACACTGTAATTTTTGTTGTTTCTACCACAGGGCAAGGGGATGTACCAGATTCTATGAAGGTTGGTGGAAATTTTCTTTCTTTCCTATTTTTATTTGTCAGAGTATGAGATAATGTTATTATCTTACCTATACTCCCTGAATTTTTTTCACTATACAGGTGTTTTGGAGGTTCCTTCTGCAAAGAAATTTATCTCAAGGCTGGCTACATGGACTTCATTATGCAGTTTTCGGCTTGGGTGATTCTGGCTACCAAAAGTATAATGTAATGTGGCTATGTACTTTCTTGTAAATATAGCAAAACCACTAAACTTCATATTTTTGTAAAAGTTGTTCATATCTTGTTTTTAGAGCTATGATTTTAGAGGTGGTCTGCATTTGCATAACACTATAGGGTGAGAATTATCCATTCTGAACCATCTGGCTATCTTTTGCAAGCTTGAGATGTAGTGTCTTTGAAGTTGCTGATTAGATTTCTTCTTTAAATTTTGTAGGTAATTACTTTTGTCTTTGAATTTGTCGATATAGCTTTTGTTGTTTTCAGATCATGTAATGTTACTTTGTGTTTGTGAAGTCTGGTCTGAGATTTTTGCATCTTAAAGTGAATGTATTGAAGCTGTTAAGTAAACATTCATGCTTTCTTCACTATGACTTTGATGAAGAAACTTATGTCCTTTTGTTGGTTGGTGCAGTTTGTTGCAAAGAAACTTGAGAAAAGACTATCTGATCTTGGTGCAATGGCCATTGTTGAAAAAGGTTTGGGTGATGACCAGCATCCTTCAGGGTAAGATGTTATTACTTGTACAGGCTATACCTTGAAAGGGGTCAAAGGTAGTTCTGCTTTCAAAATAAGCGGCTCATGCTTCATGTTCTAAATTAAAGAAAAAGAGGAAAACCCCAGGTTTTCCTGAGCGCACTTTTAATTGCACAGTACTGAATAGCTTTATAGATTAAAGTGGCTCGTAATGTGCTTGGTGGTGGTTGGGATCTCCTCCATCATGCTTGCTTCATTCTTTGTCTCCTCCTTCATGCTTCTTGTGAGTTGCTGATTTAGTCTTTATCTCCATTTTTCTGTTCAATGTTGACCACGTTGTCAGCTGCCTTTTCGAAATGAAAATCAAGTATAATATGCTTCATTGTATACAAAATTGGATAAAAAAAAAAGAGACTGGAAAATTAGAAGTGGGCAGGGAGGCTGTACATGCCAAGTGGCAAGCATCCACGTCTTTTATTGCTGTATCATCCAATAATATGCCCATGTGTTATAAGATCCTTTGACAGGTTTGGGTGAGGACATAATGATAAATGAAAGAAACATTTTTTTTTTTTTTTAGGTGGTTCTCATTCTTTGTCTTTTTTTTTTTTAATTAATTAATAGATGTAGTTTTCCTGTTATGCATAGGTCATTTACTATGATTAGAAGTAGTCAGGATGTCGTAAATGTTTCTAAAGTTACTTAGGAAAACTTGTCTCTGTAAAATGTGTAATTTTTTTCCCCTATCTGTGGACCCAGAACTTTAAATATGTTTCCTTTTGATAGTTACTAACTTGTTTTTCTTTGCTTCTTTTCTTATTTATTTATTTTGGTTGCAATTTCTCTTGCTTTGAATTATGTGCAAGATTTATATAGAAATTTAATGTCAATCACTCAATTGTAGATATGAAGGTGCTCTGGATCCATGGATGTCATCCTTGTGGAGAATGTTGTACCAGATTATTCCCCAATTCTTTCCTAAAGGTCCAGATGTCGTTGCAACAGGAGAGAAATTTTTGGATAGACCAAAGGTCCAGATTAAATACCACAGACTTGACAAGATTGAGTCGCAGTTTTCTAATGCATCAGGTATTTTACTGTCTTCTTAGACGGGAATGATGAGAGTACCAACAGGATAAACAGGAAAAGTTATAGAGGAAAAGTGGATTAGAATGTCTACTCCTACCTGAGCATTCTAGTTTTTGCTGAACCCATTTTATTCAGGTTTTCAAAAGCATTTGTTGCAAATAACTTGGAGAAAAGAGCTTTTAAAAGTGGGATGACTTAGTGAACCTTGATGTCTTGTAAGATCTTAATCATTTATGTATTACTTTTCTGTACTACAAACACTTTAGCTATAGACTTTGTTGACTGCTTGTCTATTTCTATTCTAATTTCTCACTATTGCCACTTTGCATTATCTTTGGTTGATGGGTATTTCCTACCTATATTATGCTTGCTACTTCTGCACACTTATTGGTGACCTTAATGCACCTCTTGGTCATCCATTTCCTTCCATCATTCTTTATTTGGGTGTTTTATATGAAGAGTTCTTCATCAGGGAAACACCGGGCAGTCAACTGTCTTGCTGCTGTACCCTTAGAGCACAAATATTTGTGGTCAGTTGCCAATTTTCATTTGTATAAAATAATTAGATATGTTGTCCTCAGAAAATATTGCATGAAATCAGATGATGCAGCTCACTAAATGATTGTCTTAGGTTGGGATTACCCAGTTTCAGTAGAATTGGGTCTTCCAAAACATAATGACAGTCTGTTGTAGACTTCTCTAGATGATTTTTAGATGCATCATTTAGTTCCTTTTATGAGAGATGAAAACAAAATATTGTGCAATGCTCATTGGAGGGAGTTTTTGTCTTGCTGAGTCAATTGGAGACTTGAATGCAAGCAATTGTATCAACATCAGTTCTGTTATTCTTTACTATCTTCTTGTCGTAATATGGCCTTTTATATGTGTGCCTGGTAATCTGGTGTTGGATTTGCTAGAAGAAAAGCTTGGATTTTGAACCTGAAGTAAACATGAACAATTAGTCTCCTATACTCTCTCACCCCTCTCTCTCTCTCTCTCTCTCTCTCTCTATATATATATATATATATATATATATAGCTCCCTTTCTCTTTTCTAGTTGCATCCTAGTAGATGGAAAATTTATCCCATGTGGGTTCAATTTATTTTGACACTAAGATATTATTCCTCCAATTTGTAATATTCTCTCTGGTTGTTGCAGACATAAAGTGCAGGGAGATGGAGATTGCAATGGCTCGCTCTATGTCTCCTGGAAAATTTTCTGCTGTCAAATACAAGCCAGATTGCTTTCTTAAGATGGTATTTCCATGATCACTTTTTGTTATGTTGTGTATTACAATGCATTATTTAATCCCACTATTTAGTTCCATGCACCATCACAATATCCTCTGATCTGGAGTCAATAAATTTGTGTGGGTCATTGCACCCTACTTTGCATCCAAGAGGAAATTCAAAGATCTAGAAACTACTAATGCATTAACAGCCAAGTGTCAAATGGCAATTCACTATCATTGTCATCTCACTTCTGGACCTGGATATAGCGTACATTTAGTTTTTATATATTTTTCATTCTGGAGGAATGTATTTACTAAGGTTAATCTGTAGAGGGGGTGGCAAAAAGTGTCTCATACACATTATTCATCTGAATTGCTGGTGCAGACAAAAAATCATCCGTTGACCAAAGTGGGCTGTGGAAGAGATGTACGCCATTTTGAGTTTGAATTTGTTTCATCTGTAAGTCTTTTGGTAATGTTTTCCAATTTCTGTTTGGTTGAGATCTTTTCTGTAAAACAAACATATCATGTTTCAGGCAGTAGGATATGATGTTGGTGATGTCCTTGAAGTTCTTCCTGGTCAAGATCCTGCTGCAGTTGATGCTTTCCTGCAGCGATTTAACTTGGATCCAGATTCATTTATCACTGTGAGTAGACTTGCCCAATTTTATTCTCTCTTTCTATGCATTGAAGTCTCAGGTAATATCATTGTGCTCAATGAATTTCATGTTGTTCCATTTTACTGTCTAGTATTTATATCTATTCTCCTTACCTGCTATTACTTTATGATATGTAATTTTTAGGTTCATCCCAGAGAAGCAGAGCATGACTTGCTTGCCAATGACACTGGTGTCTCAACAGCTCCAATAAGATTGAGAACCTTTGTAGAAACTACTATGGATGTCTCATCAGCATCACCAAGACGATACTTCTTTGAGGCAAGAAAAATCTTTTTGCTTGAGTTAATGTATTGTTAAATTAGATTAGATTATTTTACACTAACGAATTATGTTGGTCATGATCAAACAGTTGTTTGAGGAAGAGGGGGTGGGTGGGGGGGAAGGGGGGGAATTTTAAGATTTGTCTGGAGTAACTGAAATTCACCATGAGAATGTGGATGAACTTATGCAAGTAGTACATTGATTTTTTTATTTTTTATTTTTAAATATGTATTTCCAGTCTCTCCTGTTGAGCTATCAGCACTTCCTGTCTATAGATGGCATGTTAAGGCATGTATGTTCTTATATATGCATGTGGTTCCATGTATACATAATTATGGGGATACCTGTAATCAGATTGTCAGGGATATTTTGTTTGAAAGTCATCTTGTAATAGGTATCCTTTTGCATTGTTTTTGTATGTTTTAATGCTGTCCAAACTAATATTGTTATGTCCTCAGGTTATGAGCTATTTTGCAACTGCCGAACATGAAAAAGAAAGGCTGCAGTATTTTGCATCAGCTGAAGGAAGAGAAGATCTATACCAGTATAACCAAAAGGAACGGAGAACTGTTTTAGAGGTGAAAACACCAGATGCCAGTTGCATCATGCTTTTCCTATGTTGGAGCTGTAATGCCAATATGTGAAAATTTCTTCTAGTGTAAGAGTTTCTACATATGAAAATATCATTTTGTTGATTGGAGTTGAGATTTGAAAATTTCAGAAAGAACCATGCAAAGGGAACATGCTAAAATTAAATTATCACCATATTGTGTTGTAATCCCAATTTTACATTAGACCAGTTTCTTAATCTTAAATGTGATGGTATTACTCGGGATATGTAAATTATCATGTGATATTGTAGGGCTTTCTTTTAATGATTAATTTAAAAGCAAATTAGTATCTGTTTCATATAGGAATATGGTTTATGTAATATTGTTTGATATTGATTGAAGATATCATCGCTCTATTGCTTTTGTTATTTTGAGGTACTTGCTTTTAAAAATTTGCATGGATGAGGAGACCTAAGCAATTTTGCCAACTGTCTTTCTTTTACCATAGGTGTTAGAAGATTTCCCCTCAGTGCAAATGCCATTTGAATGGCTGGTACAATTGGTTCCTTCATTGAAAACTAGGGCTTTCTCGATATCTTCTTCACAATCTGCTCACCCAAACCAAGTGCACTTAACAGTGAATGTAGTGACTTGGACAACACCTTATAAGAGGAAGCGATCTGGTCTTTGCTCCATGTGGCTAGCCAAACTCGAGCCTAATGAAGGTAAATTTATGAGATTCTACTAAAAGCTGATTCCGTGAATGTAATTTGTGCTAAATCTTTGATTCATCATGAGCAGGAATGTATGTTCCGGTGTGGTTTCACAAAGGTTCCCTCCCTCCCCCACCACCATCAGTACCCCTCATTCTCATTGGACCTGGGACCGGATGTGCACCTTTTCGTGGTTTCATCGAGCAAAGAGCTATACAAAGTCAGTATGAATCAACTGGACCTGTACTATTCTTCTTTGGTTGCCGAAATGAAGAAAATGACTTCTTATACAGAGATTTCTGGATTCATCATTCGCAAAATGGTGGAGTTCTCTCAGAAGAAAAGGGTGGAGGTTTTTTTGTTGCCTTTTCAAGGGACCAGCCTCGTAAGATTTATGTGCATCATAAGATGCAGGAACATAGTCAACAGGTTTGGACTTTGTTGAGGAATGGAGCTACTGTTTACATTGCAGGTTCCTCAACCAAAATGCCGTCAGATGTATTCGCAGCATTCGAGGAAATTATTTCTGAAGAAAGTGGGATTGCGAGGGAATCTGCTGTAAGGTGGCTTAGGCAACTAGAAAAAGTCGGGAAGTACCATGTTGAAGCATGGTCTTGAAGTTTGTTGCTTTGATCACTTCGCTGAGGAGTGATGATAAAAATTTTTATTAAATTTAAAGCAGTCGGGCATGTGATCCTTGGGTTTGCATGGCCAGCTACGAAAAACATTTCTGGATAGAGCGCATTAAATGACACCATGAATATGGTGATATGGTGCTCATTCCTTTTGTTGCGGACTTAATTTTTCTGGAATTTTCATGATTTATACTTTTAGGAGTTGTGTTAAGACATTTTTCTTTATTTACAGCGGTGGTAAATGGCAGGACGAATTTCTAGCTAATGTAAAGCGATTTCTAGGAAAACAAATAGAAGAATTTGGTAAAATAAAAATGGAAATATTTGTATATGAACCGTTAGTGGAATGTACAAAAGAATTCTATTCTTTTTACATCATATGGAAGATAAAGCATTTAACTCGTATGCTTTCAGGTCTTAATACATGCGCGGTGTATTGTGGAACCTTGGTTCTTTGGACACAGAGGAACCCTGGTTGAATATTGTGAATCTAACTCTTGCTTGTATCCTGGTGCCTATTCTTTGACTTGTATACCTGTTAAACAGATTAAAGCTATTTTTACAGGATTCGTTTAAACTCTGAATCTTTGTATACATAGGCGAAGTCCTCTCATATTCTCTTCAGGTTGAATTCCATAGTATGATGTTTGGCCATCTTCCTTATCTGAGCTCAAAATCGTGAAAGGCATCGATCTTCTTGTGATTTATGACATTAGATAAGTGATTTATCCTATTTTACCATGCATGTTTGGTGTCGAGGGTGCTAGTTGAATCCTCCAACGGGAAAACTTGTATCATCATGATCATCAGGATCAGGAACTCCCGATTCTGATCTGGATAATTGCACTGCTGCTCTGGCGGCTGCAGCAGCATAAGCAGCTGATTTGAAAGCATCTTCAGCGGCATCAGCTACATCTTTATACTTCTGGGGTGGAGTCGTGGCTTCAGGATACTTCTCCTCATGTTTCCCTTCTTCTACTGAGTTGTGACCATCCTCTTGCAGAATGGAATCTTGCAAGTTAGGACTGGAATGCTTTTCCCTATGATTGAGATGCTGATTTTCCTGCTGTATTAAGAAAAGATCATCCTGGACACCCGAGTCTTGATTTAAATCACAAAAGTCAGAAGAATAAGAATACCCACCTCAGCAGTTTTCTCTATCTGCAGATGCAGGGTTATTCCAATTTCTGTAGCAATTTCTTCGAGTGTCCTCAGCCTGCTGTCCAAGTTTGGCCTTTTTGTTGATAGCTTTTGAATGAGCTGATTATAACTTTCCAGGGTTATTCAAATGTCAAAAGCTTTGAAATTCCAGTGCTTGATCATCTAAAATCGTGTGCGTATTTCGTGTTTAGCGTAGTTGGAAGGTTCTTTAACTTTTGCTATAAGTTATAATGGTACCGCTATAAGATATTCCCTCACAAATCTCAAAAAAGTTGGGATAACAAGTGGTTTTATAGATGAGCGGTGGTCGGTTGTTACAATGGTAGTCAGTGGCGGATGGTGGTAGTTAATTACCAATTGAAAATAGTAACAGAAAACGATATTTCTCGTTTTTCGTTTGTTTACGGCTTTGATATACTACTATCACTGTCTACCCGCCGCCATCATTTCCTGTCTATTACAACCTCTTGAGATTAAAGAGATTTGGGAATGTAAGCTATAGATGACACCAAATACTAAAGGAGTAAGGATAACGTCATCTGCGTGATAAACACATTACCTCTGGGTTCACACCGATCTTGTCAGGTAGTTCTACAGCATGATTAGCAAATTCCTTGCCATATCTTCCTAGGAAAATCTTACGAATCTGCTGGAGCTCGGGGAAGTCTCCACACCTTGATGCTGCAAAGATTAAGCTCGAAACTGCCTCCTTCAATTCTTCTGGACACTCACTGTCGGAACAAATGCATCATAAACAATTCCAAGTCATGGTAAGTCGAACTAACGACTTCTCAGCTTTAAGCTTGGTAACTAACCTGTTTTTCCGAATGAGTGAGACATTTTCTTTAAGGGCATCGCAGTAACCTCCAATCATGGCAAACACATCCAGCATGTTCTTCTCTTTGATTACATGCTCAACCTGTCAATGGCACATCGTTATATAGCAAGTTACAATAAATCGAAGGGGACGAAGAATCTCAAATCTTTGAGTATGTTTGTATTTACGCGAAGTAGTGCACGATCTTGCTGTCCTACTTTCAACAGCTCAATGACATCCAAACGAGCATGAGAGCACCTGACCAAACGCTGGTTTTTAAAAATCATTGTCCTAGATATGGCAAGTTTAGCCAGAGTCTTAAGTTTGGAGATCTTTCTGCTTCTTCCTAGCAGGACATCCATTTTTACTTTCCGTGGCCTATTGAATAATGCAGTCCTAGCCTTGGAAAACAGAAGAATCCCGAAGTTTTTTTCCGCCACAAAGTTTCCATTCGAGTGTTTTGTTGCTTTGCTTATATACACATCCAGGAAGGTAATAGTAAGTTGGTTTATCTGATTTGTCAACTTTGTTGACTTGTAGGATCATGAACGGGCCAAAGATTTTGGTCAATTCTAGGTTGCTCATCAGTTCTAGATGAAAAACAGAAAAACTAGTTGATGAATTGGCCCGTTAAGGTCGTCTTACGAGATTTTCCAAGGAAAACTAAACACGTGTGTCGAGAAAAGTTCCACACGGAAACTGTACTTTAAAATATGTACTTGTCACTTGTCAATTTGTTTAGGAAGCGCTGCTTGTGGTCTCACCACGTTGACATGTTCTTCAAGACTAATGGGTGGCGGATTTCGGTCTTATGTGGTTAATTTGTGGAGTAGGATCCTAAAGATATACAAACTTATATATATAGATATAGGTATTGATATTATAAAGAAATTGATATAAATATAGCGTCGAATCGTGAAAAAAAAAAAAAAAAAATATGGTTACAGTTTCTAATTGCATAGAATCCTAATAACACGTGAAAGAGAGGAAAATGTTTTAAAAAGTAGAAAGGTACGGAGATATATTTTTCTCCCTTATACCTCATACTCTTATCAATCGAGAACTTGCCAATAATATAGAAATTTGAGTTCTTCAAAATTGTACTCCGTAGAAATGATCTAATAACCTTAAACCTTTTATTTTTTTTTCAATTACCATTATATTATAATTTTGAAGGAGGATGGATTGAATCTCATAATTGAATAACTCTTTTAAGATAATTCATAAAGTTTTAATCCGAATTATTTACTATCAAATAGATGGTAGTACTACTTTAAATTAACCGCGATTTAGGATGAGGAAAAAGAAATCAAATGTGGATGTATTGAGTCATGTTCATATGTTTTCCACGAACAGCCATCACATGTTCTCAGGTCCATACGCCCTGTGGTTGCCGACCCCAACAAATAATTAGGCCGGGAGATTCCGTCTGTCTTTGACAATGAGAACGGAGAATTCCGATGAAATTCAATTGCTTCTTAGATTTTTTCTCTCTCTTTTTATCTTGGATATATTATATTTATTACGATCAAAGCTTATATAGTTAGATGTTATCATAATAATCTTAAAAGGTTATGCTTTCTATTTTTTATTTTTAGCAATAACTAATGATGGAAAACAAAGGTCACTTTTTGTAGCATAGTAGTACTGGTTATTGGTTAACCATCATAAAAAAAATGCAACGGAAAATGCAAAGCATGATTTCTATTCTCATTTACCATTATTAGTATTTTCTATGATGACTAACCACCAACCGGAATCTCTTGATGATACAATGATAATAATTTGGGGAAAATACAAATAATCCTCCTCTAAACTTTAATTTAGATATAAATTGATCATCTATACTTTCAAAATATGGTTTTTGACTTCCAAAATTTTGATAAATTGGCAAAAAGCTCCTATAAATTAGGAACAAACTCCTTAAATTTTGATTTTGGTGTTAAAAATCTCTTAAATTTATTAAAATATACTTTAAGATCCCCCTAAATTTTGATCATAATATAATTTTTTTTAATTAAAAAGAAGAAAGTATCATTTATATTATTAATTTATCAAAATTTAGGAGGTCAAAAATCGTAATTTAAAAATTTAGGGGTTCAATCCACTCTTAAGTCAAAGTTTATGAAGGTTATCTATAATTTCTCCTAATAATTTACAAACATAAGGTTTGGTCATAGTAAATATTAAAAAATACTCAAAAAGATTTTTTTTGGAAAATAAATTCAATTTCTTCCATCTCAAATGTTCTTCATTTTTAACTTGTCATGTTTGATAGATTTTCAATTTTGTATTTGGAGCTTAAAAGTATACTAGATGGGTTAAAAATATAGGGAGTTAACTAAAGTGTGAAATTTTTTGTAGTTTAAGTTTCCTGAAGTCATTTGAACCACAATGAGCGGTGCTCTCAGCTAGTTGAAGCAGAATAGGCGAGAGAAAGATTGGACACCAACTCATTTAAATGACTTTAAGAAGTCATTCAAACGAGTCAATGTTAAGAGCAAAATAACTCTCGATTGGACAAGTTATCTAAGATTTCGAATCACTCTTTGGAGTATTTCAAGCTACTCTTGAAATCTACAGAATCTTATAAATCGCATTTTGATGAAGAAGTATGTCCATTAGTTGGACCAATCTATTATTTTAATTCCAAGAGTTGTGTTGCGTCAAAATGTCCTAAATGAGTTAATAATTGTCCAAAACTTAATCTAATGATTAGAAAATAAATTTGTTTCAATGATCATATATCATTCAAAAATATTGCAACTCTTAAGAATTAAGGAAATGATATCTAAATATATATTTATACATAATTATAAACATTTCTTATACTATTTTTACACATATTATTCTTCATCATTTTCTCTCTTACAACATTAACAACAACTTACATAACGTTCCAAATATTTTGGAATCTTGTGTGGTTATTCAAATCAATAGTTTGCTAATTTTGTTCTTGATACATACTTAACTATATTTTAGAAATCATGAAATCTTTAACAAACATAGTATAACATGTAAAACTCTTAAAAGATAGCAATTTCATGCATCTCTGAGTATCCTTATTTCCTCCCATCATTCATAGGTTTTAATTTCAATATACGTAAAGGGTGTTAAAGATGATGATAAGGTGAATAGATATATGATAATAGGAGGTGCATGAATGGTGCAAAGTGAATTTGATGGATTATGAAAGGAGGTATGATATGCTGCAATGAAAGACAAATAAGGGTGGCTATATTGAGGGTGGGTTTGAATTTGTAAAAGGCATGAAGTGAAGAATGGACATCTTAGGGAGTCAAGCAAAACCCATAAGATGTTCCTAGGATATTATACATAAAGGAACGCTCATGGACGAAACTGAACTAATTGATGTGATACATAGCTAGCTAGGTTGTGTTACTCGCCTCTAAGCTTTAGATAAGAGTAAAGTATAAAATGTACTTAAGAAGATAAGCATAAGTTACAAAGGAAATTTGAATGTCTATATTATTGAGAAGATGATTCTTACGTCTACAGTTACATGGGTATTTATACCTACATTTTTAAAGTAACTTTTACAATGAAAGAGTTTATTAAAATGGGCATTTACACAAAAAGAAAAGTACAAGAAAGAATATGCATGGAAAAGGACAATTTAGTAAAATACAAGAAGGAATATCTATCCTTGTCCATATAATACGACTGTTAGAGGACACTTATCATGATTGGGTTGGGTGCTTATCGAGTATAACCAGTTATGTCGACAATTATGGAACTAGTTAATCTAATGTCCTTGTGATATGGTTGGCATCCTATCCTCGTAACTTGGGAGTAGTTGAGATTTTGAATAAGCTTGTCGAGTAACTCGAGGTGCTTAGGGTCTCAATTGCTCAAGGTTTCCTCAAGTGGACATTTTGCAACCTAGGATACTGTATAAGGTTAGGAGTAGCTGGGGAGTTAAGGGAAGTCAGGTGTAGTCAAGAGCTTGGCCTCCTCGGGAGTTGGGTTGGAAGAGAGAAGTTGTCGAGACATATACTTTAGGCCTTAGGCTTGACCTTTAATCAGAGGCCCAATTATTTGGCTTTTATCATCTTCTTTAGCTTCGATGGGAATTGGGATCAAATTCAAGCCTCCTTCAAGTGATTCACCTTCTTCAAGAATGTACAGGCTCAAGTTAGCAATGTTACACACATTAAACTCTATAATCATCTGGTAGTTCTAGCTGGTAGGTATTGTTGTTGATCCTCTAGAGCATTCGAATGGTCTTTTTACTGGAGTGGACAATTTGTTTTTCCTTTTGTTTGAGAATCTTTCTTGGCTTAAATGCAACCAAACTAAGTCCATAGTTTTGAAAACTGTAGTTCTACTTATATGATTCTACAGATTTACGATTTTATGAGGTTCTTTCGAGTTAATTCAAGTATAAAATTATTTTCTTATAGAAACTTATGTTTTTAACTAATACTACATATCAAACTCGGTAGAAATTCATATTTTTAACCAAGTTTAATGATTCTACTTATATGAATTAAATGGGAAAAAATAAAAAAAAAATGTGACTAGCCTATTGATTATTAAGGAACTAAACCATCTTCTCTATCCTGTTATAATTTTTTTCCTCTTTCCTTCTCTCCTAGTCGTTTGTTTAATATTCATAACCATCATTTAAGTTCCATCTCTTATAAAAAAGTTTATAAAGAAAGCCACATATTTAAATATCTACTATTAATAACTTAAAATGAGTTCAATTATTTAGTTCCCTTCAAGTTATCGCTTTTTTTCAAGCAAAATAATGGAAATAAAAAAAGATTTGGTTTTAACTCTAGTTGCCTTCTCCTATGGGTGTTAGACTATAGGTTAAGAAATTTTTATGGAAAAAGAACTTGATTTCTTCATTTCTCCATTTCTAACATATATATCAATTTTTTTTATAACTACTACAAGCACATTTCTAGTTTTTTTAAAAAACTAGTTTACATGAGTTATAAAAATTTATCTTTCTACGTTTAGATTTTAAGTTTCCATTCTACAAACTCTCTAGTGATTTTAAATAGAATCATGAATTTGACAATCTTGATTAGGTTGTTGGGTTGAAGTAGTCTTCTTCTTCTTCTTCGTCCTTATAATTCTAGTTTTCTTATAGCTTGATTAATCTGCCGAGTCACCTTTTAGTAGATCTTTTGGAGAGATTAGGCTAAGTCTCTTACCTTAAGGTTTCTTAGTCGAGTACATGTACAGGTACATGGTCCAAAGGTAACTTAAGATTAAAATTATGTATGACCTCAAAAGGGGTCTGGCCTATAGTATTGTGAATAGATTGGTTATAAGCAAATTCGACCACTAGTATTCAAACATCCTAATCAACTAAGTTCTTTCCCATAGCTACTTGGAGTAGCAATTCTAAGGTATGATTGACAACCTTTGTCTGACCATTAGTTGGGCGGTATTGAAGAGAAATTTAATTCCTAACCAATGCTAGAGGGCTCTTTAAAAGTGGTTCAATAACTTGGGGCCTCTATTTGATACTATACTCTTTAGCACACCATACAAACAAATGATCTCCTATAAAAAGAGAAAAGAAATAGCTGAAGTATCGTTAGTTTTTGTACATAGCATAAAGTGTGATATCTTATTGAATATGTCCACGATGACCATGATAGAGTCCTTTCCTTAGACCGTCTTATGTAAGCCAAGGATAAAATTCATGCTTAAGTTAGCCCATGGTTTGGTCGAAATGAGTAGAGGCATCGCTTTCCCTTACTTAGCTATACTCTTCACCTTACAGGTTGTACACCTTTCCATAATCTTATGGACATCCCTTCTCATCCTCGGCTAAAAGAACTAGGCATTTAATAACTCAAAAGTCCTCTTCTCTTTGAAATGTTAAAATAGCCCTCTATCGTGAGCTTTTCTTACCGATAGCTCTCTCATGGAACAGGTTAGCACATAACGTTTGCTACCTTAGAATAGATATCTGTCCTCCATATGGTAATCATCTACTACTTGCCCTTCCATGCACCGTGCATATATAAGAAGAAAATGATGGTCCTAGGTTTATTGCTTCTTGATACTTGCAAATCCCAATAATTTAGTATACAGGTCGATAAAGAGGGTGTATCTTTTAGAGAGGGCATTGACGACTACATTTTTCATGTCGCTCTTATACTTGATTAAGTTAAATTCTTCTAGGAATTCTACCCATCTTGCTTGCTTCGAAAGTTTAGGTTGACTTCTAGTACCTTAGAGGCTCATGGTTAGTGTAAATACTGAACTCCTTGGGCAAAAGATAGTTACCATACATGAAGCGATCATAGTAATGCCCAAAGCTCCTTATTATATATTGAGTAGTTCAGTTACATTCCTCTAAGCTTCTTATTGTAGTAGGCAATAAGTTGGCCTTCTTGCATTAACATAGCTCCAATGCCAATGCCAATGCTTGCTGCATCACATTCTAGCTTGAAAACCTTCTTGAAGTCTGGAAGAGCCAAAACTAGGGTAGAAGTCAACATCTCCTTCACCTTGGCAAAACTTTGTTTTTTATTTTTTTTTCTCTCCCAGTTTAAACTCCACATTTTTCCTTGTTAGCATAATAAGAGGTGTAACAATTGTATTGAATCCTTAAATGAAATATTAATAAAAGGAGTCTAATCCATGAAAATTTCTTACCTCGACATATGAGATCGGAGTCAACCAATCAACAATAGCTTGGATCTTCTCACTATCAACTTGTAAGCCATTGCCACTAATTTCTTAGCAAAAGTAGCATTTCTTTAGATTGTCGAATAAATTCTTAAGTTGCAACACATTAAACACAACTCAGAGGTGATGAATATGATTGGACAGGTTGGAATTGTATATTAGAATATCATCAAAATAAACCATAACAAACTTTCTAATCAATTCCTTTAATACATGATTCATCAATCTCATAAAGGTGTTCAAGGCATTGGACAAGTCGAATGGCATAACCAACTACTCATACAAGTTATAGCAAGTCTTAAATATTATTCTCCACTCATCTCCTAGCCTCATTATAATCTGATAGTAGTTGGATTTCAATCAATCTTACTGAACACTCGGGTGCCATTGAATTCATCCAGCATATCATCCAACTTGAGAGTAAGATACCTGTATTGATTGTGATTTTGTTAATGGCTCGACTATTTAAGTACGTCTTCTATGATCCATCTTTCTTCGATATAAGCAAGGTAAGGATGGCACATGAGCTAAGACTTTCCTTCATATATCCTCTTTCCATTAGCTCGTTAACTTATTGCTATAGCTTAGTCTTGCTCAATATTCATTTGATAGGTAGGCTTATTAGATAAGGTGATACTCAGGACAAGGTCAATGCAGTGTTTTATCCCTAAAAAAGGAGATAGTCCCTTAGGCAACTCTTTAGGAAACAGGTCGGTGTATTCTTTTATCAATTTCTTGACCTTTAGGTATAACTTTACTTACTCCTTCAACTCTACTAATTGACGGATCAATAAGAAAGTTGGCATGTCCAATTTTATAGCCACTCTAAGCTCCAAGTAACTAAGTACAAGTGCCTTTTTAGATCCTTGGGCCAACTTAACTTATAGCTTACTTGCTTAGCCTGGAGTTATTGGGTTTAGTGTAATCTTCCTCGCATCTTTCTCAAAACTATAGGTGTTTCTATACCCATCATATATGACACTCTGATTAAATAACCAAGGTTAACCCAATAGCACATATGATGCACACATGGGTAGTGCGTCATAAATGACTTCATTAGAGTAATTCCTTATTGAGATTGAAAAAAGTACTTGTCGAGTCACATGAAGCGTACCTTTCTCATTTAGCAAATGCAGCTTGTATGACCTTGAATGTGATAAGGTCAACAACTTAAGCTTCTAAACTAATCTGGTGGGTGCAGTGTTAGTACAACTTCTATTGTTCACAATTAGTGCATAGAATTGGTCTTTAACCTTGCAAATGATGTGGAACAGATTCTTTCGTTGTTCTTCCTTAGTAGTTAGCTCTAAGCTCATCACATGATGAACAACTAAGGTTAGTTTGTTCATGTCCTCAGCAAACACCTCTTCTTTAACAAGTTTGTCATCAACCTGCTCAATATGCTCCTTCACTTCAACCTTTTCCTTAAGTGCTTCATCCATGTTATCTACTTCAACACTTGAAGCCTCTCCCTTTTTGACCATAGTACATCAGTTTGAGCACTAAGCAATCATGTGTCTAAAACCCTAACATTTAAAGTACTTAATCTCATCGATCTTCCTACAAAATGTCTATCATTTTTCAAATCTCCTTTATACCTCCTTTTTGGTAGGTCGACTCTTATTATTAGCTTGAGCATCACTTCTTCTATTTAGTTTGGTATCAGATTTGGTTCAGTTTTTGCCTGTTATGGGTCAGCTGCTCGAGATAGGTTAGCTCAAAGGAGGTTAGCTTGTCTTGCTCCTTCAATACCTTTCCATTCTTTGAGTAATTCTTATGGCTTCATCAAGAGTTGTGAAATGTTGTAATTCTACAATATCTTAGATCTTATACCTTAACCCAGTAAGGAATTTGGATACTGTTAGAGCTGTTGGCTCATTGACCTCACAACTTATCATGATCATTTGAAATCACGCATATATTTATCAATAGTACAGCTTCCTTGCTTCAGCTCTTAGAGTAAAGCAAATGTATCTTGCAAGTAAGAGTCTAATATGAATCTTACTCTCAAGATTCTCTTCATTTTGGGTTAATTGCTAACTTCTCTGTATCTTTCTTGTCTTCACATAACCTTCTTCTATCATATAGTAGCATACCCTAAAGACTCTAGGAATGTTATACTCACCTTTTCATAGTCCTTATACTGGTAGCAGTCGAAGATTCTCTCAACTTTCTCCTCCCAACTAAGGTAATCATTGGCATCATCATTGCCATTAAAGCTTAGGATTTATAGTTTCACATGGTCAACAACTTATGGTGTACGAGCTCTTTCCTTAGCTTTGAAATAGTCCTCTTCATCTGCCTCTTGCACATCAGCCAAGTTTATTCTCCTTCGAGCTTACCTTCCCATTCTACCTTCTTGGTCTTGTTGAGTTAGGAACTAGCTTCTAACCGATTGCACATCTTAAGTAGCATCCTAAACTTTCGAAACTGCTTAGGGAACATTATAGATGACTTCAACAAGTAGGGAACCTAAGTTATGAATAGCTCACATCAATTCTGCAATCATATTTTTCATTTTATCAAATTGTTCATTAGCGCTTCTAAGGATGGCCGGAGTTTGCCTTCCATGGTGTCGAACACTACTTTTGTTATCTCTAACACCAACATCTACACTTGAATATGTCATCTTCTTCAATTATAGCCTCAACCACTTCAAAAAATGTTTGCACTCACTCATAATGCTAACTAGAAACAAAACCAACTAGCACACAGTGATCAATTCCTTATACACAAACGCTTCAAGTATAGAAACTTAGATCTAATACTTGCTCTATTTTCCCAAACTCGAAATAAGAGGGTATTACTCGACAATAGTCAAATAAAAAACAAAGTCACAACTACTATAGATACACACACACAACATTAAAAACTTACCCTTCACAAACCTCTACTCTAATAAAAAGATTATATGCTACGGCTAAGGACAAACAAGGACAATTATATCAGGAGTGGTCCGTACCTATAGAGGGCATAAAGTGAAGGATGGACATCAAATGGAGTCAAGAAAAACCCATGAGTTGTTCTTGGGATGTTAGGCACTAAGGAACTGCTATGGACCAATCCGAATTAACTGATGTGACGTACAACTAGTCGAGTTGGGCTACTTGCTACCAAGCCTTATTTAAGGGTTTAGATAAGAGTGAAGTGTAAAATGTACTTAGGAACATAAGCACAAGTTACAAATGGGAATTTGAAAGTTTGTATTAGTGAGAAGATAATTTTTATGGCTACAGTTATAAGGGTATTTATACTTACATTTTTAGGGCAACTTTTAAAATGAAAGAGTTTACTAAAAGGGGCATTTACCTAAAAAGGAAAAGTACAAAAAAGAATATACATGGAGAAGGACAATTTAGTAAAATGAAAGATGGAATATCCATCTCTATCCATATAGTACAGCTATCAAAGGACATGTATCCTAGTCAACTTAGGTGTGACCATTGAGTAAAACTAGCTAGGTCGGCAATCATGAAATTGGTCGGTCCAATGTACTTGTGATCTGGTCAATATCATGTCCTCGTAACTCAAGAGTGACTAAGTTATTGAACAAGCTTGCCAAACTATTTGGTGAGTAGCTCGGGGTGCTTAGGGGCTTGGTTGCTTAGGGTTTACTTGAGTAGAAATTTTGTGATCTTGGATACTATATAAGGTTAGGAGTAGATCGGAAATCGAGGGAGGTTAGGTGTAATTAGGAGCTCGGCCTCCTCGGGAGTTGGGTTGAAAGAGAGAAGTCGTCAAGCCATACACTTTAAACCTCGAGCTTGGGGTACCAATCAATCAGGAGTCTAGTTGCTTTACTCATTCAAGGTGTATGAAGTTTGTAAGAGTTTAAGAAATCAATAATGAATCAATTTTCAAGTAAGTTGACAAAACTTGTTTTACGTGAAATGTTGTTTGATATGATTTCCTTTGATGAATACTAATTGTTCTTTTCGTTAATATTTGAAAACAAGCACAACATGGATATCGGTGTTTCAAAACGGTAATTGAAAATTTCTATTAAGACAAGGGAAATCATTGAAATACTTATAAGCACGCATTTGCCAAAAGTTTCTTGTATTTTGTCCTCCCTTGAAATTGAAACTGCAGCTAAAGTGAAGAGGTCGATTCTCCAGCATTCTTTTATTGATTAGTAAGCATAAATTGTATTAAAATAGAATAAGACATTGGGAATGATGAATAATAATGGATTTTGAGCCAATAATAGCTACATGAGTTTATTGGTAACTACTCTTGCTTTTAAACAATTCCAACGGTTGATTTATGGGTTTAGGTAAATATATCGATAGTAAATATAGATGGGTTTACGAGTATATAAAGTATAAGAATGCTTGTCATTGCCATATGTCTAGATCTATGTGTCTTGCTTCAGAAATTAAAATTTGAGTTCCATGGCTAATAAGCCCTATAATATTAGTGAAGGTGGTGTTTCTTAATGATTATATTGGTGTGCTCTTAAAAAGATGCAATTGTTTCGTTCAAGAAAAAGAGATGACCCATGTTATATTACATTGTAAACCAAAATCAAAATCTTCCTGTGTGTAATCTGGTTTTCAATTTAAATGGATGATGGATATTATAACAAATGCAATAATGTTAATATCACGTTTGTACGTGCCAATAGACGTAAGATGGGATCATGATTTTACGTTTTATTTCTTAAAATCTGCTATTCCAACTTTTAAGTAGGTGTTTGATTATACTTTTGAGAATGTAAAATTATGATTCTATTCTACCCTCATCAATTATTATTTATTAAAAAACTTATTTAATTTTTCATATAATTATAATATCCAATAATTAAATGTTTTTTCTAATAAAAACTATTATATGCAAATTTCATTCAATTTAATTCTAGAGGTATTACAAACACAAGGAAAGGGTTTGTCAATTCAATTCCAATTTATTTCATTTCAAACTATTTTTACATATCAAACATCACATAAAGGCCTTGAACTAGAACTATATGTAATAATCTTAAAGTTTTGGTGGCAATTTGAAGATACATACTTATATATTCAAAAGTTATAAAGAGATACAATTATATTTTAAAAATTTAATAGATCTATTTGTACCTCTCAAATAGTTTAAATGTATACTTACAATTATTCCTTAGATTGTACATGAAGCGATTTCTCCATGTTTCATCATTTTACAAGTTTTATCTTTTGTGAGAAGTTATGTAAATTGTAAGGACCTATACCAATGCACTGGACATCGGAATAGGAATTAACTTCTAAGCAAAATATTTGCGTTCAATTATTTAAGTACATATTTAGCATGAATTTAGAATTATACATATGTATATGCATCTTTAATTTGAAATACCAAATTATATTTTATACAGTGATTTGTAAATAACTTTTGACTCTCAATACTATCTATTAGCTAATCGTAATATTCATAATTAACCATCTACAATACAATGCTCATTAATTAGAATAAGGGCTATTGCACAAATAAAAAATCTCAAAATTATATATATTTTGGATCGACTCTTTAATGGTTAAAGTTTGAGTTTAACTTTAGAACTTCAAAAGTTTATATGATCACTGAATGCAAAATACTAAGTAAGAAGGATTTAAAATTTATTATAAAAATGTTCAAAACAAAATTAAAACTACTAAAGTGCTTGTGAATTCACTTACCAAAAAATAATAATGATGTTGGTAATGATTTAAAGTTAATATCATTATAATCTAATAGAATGGACATTAATTTTTTAATAAGATAGATTTAGTTTGAATTTTTTTTTGCCAAAGTTGTAATATGATAGTCGAAAAAAAGGAAAAAGAAAAAAAATGATAGATGATGGCGGTTTAAAATATTCACCACGTTTCTCTTTATAAAAAGAATCTTCAAATCAATTATAAGCTAATTAGATTACATCTATTAAATGTTGGTTATATCTATTTACATTTGTAGATTGTAGTAATATGTATGAATGTTTAGAAATATGATTATTATCTAAAAGGATTCGAGAACATTAATTAACTACAATGAATAATTATTATTATTATTATTGATCATCAAATAATGCATCCGCATGGTAGGTATAAAAGTGATTGTATATAAAATGATTGATAAAATGGATAAAAATATGATGGACTTATAATATGTAACTAAAAGGTACAAAATATATATAATTTAGAGATCCTCAAGTTTTATGGCAATATATTTTAGTTGGATTGCTAAGAAAGGAAAGCATTAGTTTATGGAAGAGAGAGAATATGGAAATGACAAAACGAAAAAGGATATAAATTATTTCATACTACAAGGAATTACATAATTGGAAAAATGCTATTTTAGTGGAGGATAAATTGGTTAGTAAAAAAAATATTATTTTAATATGTATAATTCTTTACGATAATAATATTGACCTATTGAGATTTTATTAAAAATTATTAAGCGTTTAGAACCTTTTGGTAAAGTTAAAAACCAAATAACTACTTTTTCATAAATAATTAAGTAATATTGAAAAATAAAAAATATATATTTCGCTTTAAAAATCCTTTCAATCATTCACGATGATGAATAATACGCATTTATCAAATAATAGAAAATTATTTAGATAATAATGTTATATGTAATATATTATTTCCACAGCACCTTAAAGTTACTTTGACAACTTTACCATCATCGTCCTCATGGCATTACACAGTCCTCTAGGACTTTCACGGCCATCTTCCTTATCTACACTAAACCCTAGTCTACCTCCTCACCCTCCCTCACTCCACCTGCCACGACAACGTTTATATACTCTCTCTCTTCTCCGAAACCGCATCACCACCATCTCCCGTCTACGTCCCATCGCCTGCTCCTCGTCCGAAGAGGAGCCTCCGGAGTCACAACCCGCCACCACCAAGTTGCCGCCGCAGAATCAACCGACGACCGAGTTAGGAGAGGAGATAAGGAAAGTACTGGAGGAGAGGAGAGAGAAAAAGGGAGAAGGAGACTTGTTGAGCGGGGTTGTGGAGGAGATTGGAGAGATCGAGTGGCCTGCGTTTGGGAAAGTTTTGGGTACGACCGGAGTCGTTTTGGGTGTCATTGCTGGGTCGAGTGTCGTTTTGCTAACGGTGAATGCAGTTCTGGCGGAATTATCGGATAAGGTCTTCGCAGGGAGAGGAATTCAGGATTTCTTCGGATGAGGTAAGAAAAATGGAACTTTCTGCAAGTTGTCGTGGGCAGAGTAATGGTGTTGCCGCTTGATCGTAAAAATATGATTGGTTATATGCAGATTTGTTTGTAATTTAGTGGATGTAGACTCATTATTCCTTTTTGTTTTTAGGAATTTCATTTTGTAATAGTAAATTCATGCATAATTGTCTGATTTTGATTAATGGATTATATATGAATTGATTTTGATTTGTGGGATTGAGAGATAATAAAATTAGAGACTGGAAAATCTAAACTAAATAGCTCAAGGAGGACGGATGAGGGTTTAACCACCAATTAATCGGACACATTCGCATCCTACTGTTGCTGCCTACCCAGTCTGGTATTAAATTTGCACTCTGAGAAATAGTCTCAGCTTAAAAGCTGCCACTTTATAAAGATCTTGCTCAACCTCCTCTACTACACATCAACAAGCCCAGCCAACCATGTAAGAGTGAGATTTCAAGGATTCCATTACGTTTGAAGCATTAGGTCTAGTGCATCCTCGGCGGCTAAGCGCTCATCCATCTCTACACTACTAACAAGAACCTCTTTCAAAAAGCCTGCTCTAATTATCTCCAACACGCCTGCCGTAGCAATGTACCCTCACTGGTCTTTTGGAGGACTCCACCTCTCTTATCGTCTAGTCCCATCCAGTTTCCTCACCATCATCTCTATCCCTCGAAAATTACGCCATTCCCTCTCGAGAAAAAGCAGCGACCTCAAAACTTCATTTGGATCTAGGGTCTTGCTGTCATAAAGAGTGCAGCATCTAGCCTTCCATATCATTCAACGAGTCGATTGACTGCTTTCTCTATTCTTGCACCGGCGCTTCTTGCTTTTGCTTTACCAATTGAGTCGTCGTCGAACCAAGATTTGAAATTTCCAATCGTAGACCTATCAAACCACAACATCAAGGTATGCAACCACACTGGCTCAACCCAAGGGCAAAAGATTAGTGCATGTTCAAAGACCCCTGGCTCTCCACAATAGGTACGGTACGGTTGCCAATCTAAGCGATTTTATGTTTTGCTAAACTTTCAAAAATGGGTAAGGGCCTCTAAAATTATAACAATTTTGATGGGCTTCGTTTCCAATGAAGCTCGATGTTTGGATGCTAGGCCCCGTACTGAAATTCAACCATCTGGCCTATTTTGGGCACCCAAGCATCGGGGTTACAATTCTAGCGCCCGAACGCTAGACTTCCTCCTTTTCTTTGCTCCATCTTTTTGGACCCATATTACGACTTAAAGTACTATTTCCTGACAAAGTACGTGGAACAAAAGAATTAACAAAATCAAATTCCTCAGCATCCAATTAATTGTTGATGATCCTCAATGTAAGATTCTAGAGGCCTTTCGTTGTTGGTCTTGTAATAAGACTTGTAGTTACCTACCCTTTGACTTCTAACACTCACCCCAATATCTATTCGACCATGCAAGGCTTGACCGATGCTCAACCTTACTTTGCATGACTTGATCGAAGATAAAATAACTTGGTACATAAACTTGTATTCGTACAATTTAAAGTACTTTAATTATTAGTAATATATATATATATTCATGCAATTAAATAGTAAGGAGACAAATTGCTATGATGGATGCTTAAAAATAAAAGAGCTTAAACTATATAATTGTAATGGTTGAATGAATTGAAGTTAGTGGGAGATCTGCATAACATTTGTTATGTAGGAAAGTTGGTTTACCTTTCGTGTTCTAGCCTTTAAAAATTACACTAGTGATATAGTTTATATATTGTGGTGTAGACTTGAACATCATGTTTTAGCTTAATAATTGTGACACAAAGGTTCATCAAACGAATGTTACATGCATGCAACATGAGTCATGCACTTTGCATGATTAGAGATGAGTATGTAACTAGGGATGACACTTTTAGTGGAATGAGATAGAGAGGGATTAACGAAGAGGAAGATGTGATCTTAATAGGCTTGTAAGCTTATATAAAAGCTAAAAGAGTATTATTGCTTTGACTTTGCAATTCTTCATCTTTAGAGCAATAGCAATTTGAATTAAAGAAGCTTTTATCTTCTTCTCTTGAGTCTGATTTCTAAGTGTTCAAAGCTTGATAGTTGGCTATATTTCCCTAAAAGTGAAGACCTAAGTAGCATTTATAATGCTTGGTGTATGCATGGGGTTTCGAGTGTGAAGGTTACGTGCATGCTATATGATAGACGCGTTACGTGTGACTAGAGAAATTACTTGAGTAATTCGTACAAGATCATCAAAAGAGAAGTGTAAAGAGGAGCGTAGATGATTTCAATGAGGCTCTAATACTTGTAATGATAGGTAGAGAAGCATGAGTGCATCAAACTCTACTATTGATGAAGAGTATATAAGTGTTCTTAAAATATTCAAGTGTTTGATTTTTCATGGCGAGAATCCAGCAAAGTAACTACATTCGTGTTAATTCTCTATTTAAATGAGGGAGGGAGCGCGGTATTTATAGAAGATGATCCTTGATCTTATCTGTTAAATCGTGATGATGATCGAGGGCTAGAATTAATCCCTTCCTTTAATGAATTTGAAATTGATTATCTTTATGGGCTTCGGCCCAAAGGCCTCATTGTTTTTAATATGAACTAAGTTGAGAAATATTGGATTGGACAGACCAATCAAACAAATCCTACTTCGAGCTCACCATACCAAATTTCCCGTGATCATCTCGATAATTTACAAGCCTAGCTTCTCGAACCTTATTACTTTAACTCGAGAAATCAAATCCGTTTAATTAATGACATTGAAGCTCAATATTGAATTTAGCTGTCTACACTTGACAATCGATAATCACAACTAAATCGTGTCAGTGATTAGTAGACTAGATTAACCAAGGCTTTCCAGGGTTATTTATAGGCTTTGAGAAGATGTACATCCAAGCTCAATAGCTTTTGAAGGTGCTTGCTGAATATATGATCCTATTGAGAAAAATAAGACTAGTTGGGTCAGTCTTAACTTATCTTCAACTAATCTCACCAATCTAATATCCGCTAAGTCATTCCAAAGAGTAGGCTTAATTATTTGGATATTGTTAGTTATCCAAACAATCCGTCCAAACTATTATTCATATTATCACTATTAAAGTATTTGTAATTTAGCCTTCATGATAATGTAGAATATATTATAATATTCCTACATGAAGAGACATGATTAATATATATGTTGTGATAAAGTTTTTAACAATTCTAACTTTTGAAATAAGAATTTACTTTGAATTGAGATCTTTCCATACAGCAATACCTTAAGCTAATGTATTTTAACTTTGTGAACTCACTCGTACCCCACAAAATCAAGATTCGTAACTTTCCAACATAGTGTATCTTGTCATGTGTTTGTTACATGCTGAAAGGACCAATACAATCTTCAATTTTGAGTCGCATGTGCCCTTTACAAGGCAAATAGTACCATAAAGAACATGTTTCATGCTCCTTTTAATGTTCTTTTGACTATAGTTAAAGTCAAAATTTCCTTTCTAAAGGCAATAAGCAATAATCTCGTGGGCAGTTGGGATTTTTCGCTGCCCCTTTCCGCCATTGATGACATTTTTGCTACAAATTCTTGAGAGAAAATTTCTTTTTTTGACTTTCTAGTAAGAAAATAATATCACAGATAATTTACATGCATGTGATGTTCTTTTACTTTTACCCCGTGCTCGATTGTAATGATATAGGTTCACTTAACATCACGAATGTTCTGGTCCAAATGCGCATCACCAAAACATGAAAAATTGTGAAAGGTACTAACATGTATGATTGTTTTTTGACTGATATTGCATTTGCATTATAGGTTGCTAATAGCATCAAAATACATTTCAAAAATATTTAAGAGAATTCATTCTGATCCAAAGTTTAAAACTAAACCAAAAACATATATGAAAAATAAAATTTTGTATACTTGGTTCTTTTTCTCTGAGATGCAATGCCAATATTTCCCAACCAATTTTCTCAATATAAGCCAGCAAAACTAAATTCTCAAGTGAAAAATGTACTTCTAAGCATAATTCTAAAAAGATTATGTCGAAACTTGAATAACCTAAATTATTTAACCACTTATTGAAGTTAGTACCACTAATCTCAATGATCTAAAATGCCTAACAAATTCAACTAAATTGAAAAGTAACAAATTTCAATTTTTGAGAAGATCAGCATTAAAAAAAAAGAAAAGAAAAAAAAGTATGAAATTGTCTAAGAAAAATAGGTGAAAAAAGCCGATGGAAGCGATTAATTCTAAGTCCAAGCACTACTTGTGTAGTCATTTTAGTGTATGTAATGAGGAGTATTAATATTCATCAAGAAATGTTACTCTCATTCAATATCTATATTCCCATATCAATCCTTAATTTATTTGCCTTAGAACAGCAGAAGCCAACTCTCTCGCAATGAATCCACAATTCACAGTTTTTTGCTTGCATATCCTTGATAAATCAGAGTTTATATTTAGTTATAAGGGATGTTCTCGAAACTAAGATGCCCAAAAGACTCTTTAAAAACCCCTGTCCTAATTTGCTCATTTTTGGACTATTATTACCAACTATAGCCATTAATAAGAAGCTATAGATTGCTAACATCAAAACAATATAGTGTTAAACTCAACTTAAAAATTGATAAGAAGTTTTAAAACTTAAGTTGGAGAGCTTATAATTTTAAGCTCAAGTTCAAGCTCAAACTTAAACTCAAACTCAAACTTAAACTCAAGTAATATCCAACAAGTTCAAACTCATTCCCATTGAACTTGGTTATCTCAATTTGTTTTATTATAAAATAATATTAAAACTCATACCTATCTCGAGCTCAACTCATAATGAATCTCAACTCTATCTTGATTAATCTTATGGGTTAGTCACACTAGATATCATGAGAGTTAAGCTAGACTCAATAATTATCAGATTGAACTTAAATAAACATTGACCAAACTTGAATAATATACGAGTAGGTTTGACTTATTTATACTCTTTATTAGTATTATCATCATTAAATGCTTTGTTGGATAACCTATATAATAAAAAACACGAAGAAATAAAAAAATAAAGAAAAGAAAAGGGTGTAGCCACCTATACAACTAGAGTTGTATAAATAAGTGCAACCCCTATTAATTACACTAGATGGATGCATCTCACAAGGATGCATCCTAGGTTGCACCAAATGTACGTAACCTAGCCACGTTAGATCCCTTCATGGTGGTGATAATGTATTGGGATAGTAGTAGGTGCATGGGTACTCTAGTTGTAGCAGGTATATGGGGATGGTAGAAGAAGAGTAGTTTATGGAGTAAGATTATTTATTATTATTTATTTCTTACCCCTAGAATATTTATTACATGACTAGTGATAGTAGCTATTCTATTCTCTTGTCAAGCTAATTGATCTATGAGATTTTCAAATGTATAAAAAAAAAAAAATGGAGATCCATAAGATGGTCCAATAGCTTCTTCCGATTGAAAATTAGGTCAAAAGAGTGAAATTTTTTAAAGGACACTTGAGAGAATGTCGTATAGTATAATGGGCAACATAATGGTCATTATAATAATGTACTACTTTGAAATTGTGCATTTTGTTTGGCAAAACACTTGTCAATAGCCACCAATGTATACACTTTCGTTGATGCAATGTATAAATATGGAATATATTGAACCAGTTGACTCTCTTGAATTTTTAATGAATCTTCATTGGATTTACCTATCAACTAAGGAATTGTTGGACATTTGTTAATATCAATCATGTGGTTATTCTTTACAAATAAAGTATATGTTCTTTACTATAATAATGCTACACTAAAAACAAACATTTTTAAGTCAAAGATATTAAAAAGAAAAATTAGCTATGTAATGCATCGTATCTATAAAGTTAAGTGTCTTCATTATTGTGATTTTGACTTCTCACAACTCTATATGGCCTTCTTCTTTTTCCTGTTTAACCTCTTATCAATAGATGAATATTATTAGGTTTTTGTATGGATATGGAGCCATCTTCAAAGATAATTGTTGAAAAAGGATGTTTACAAAAGTTATTAAGTGAGCAAGATAAGGACGACGCATACTCTGTATGGGGTTCCGCTATTTAGCATTGTTTTATCGATAGTTATACACCGTAGTAGCATCTACTATGCATGATTAGGGGGGCCATCCATCCTCTTATAAGTATAAGTTGAGGATTGATTCCTACATATTGTCTGATATGAGCCTTTTTAATGTTCTCTTGGATAAGGGGAGGCACTTTGTCTAGATGGGGAATGGCTCGACTACTACTTATATGCTTTTATGTAGTAGAGTGGTGCTTTCCTAGACTATATAGTGTGTTAGTTTAGGGTTATCGACATAATCCAAAAATGTTAATGCATGGAATTGACTACATAAGGAGAATTTATATGGATTGGTTGAGGTTGCATGAGCCTTATATATGCTTATGAGATGAGCATCATGATCAATTGGTGTAGCTAGGTCTTAGTAATAGAGTCCATCCAGATTACATTCCATTGTATAGAAGTATGAGCTATATTTGGATACTTAGTAAGCAAAGCATTTATACTTATGTAATAATTGTAATGCCTTCAAACCTAAGAAGCCATAGCCCTACTACGTGTCAGTCATAGGAGTCGACATGCTAAGGCATTTAGTAACCTATCATATGTCTATAATCTACAATAAAAAAATACCACCAAGCTCACATCAAATTTCTCCTCAAATAATAAATAAAGGTGGTAATTACACCACTTATCTCAAACATATATCACTATTGTCATTCAATTCAACCATTGAAACTCTTTAAATATCTAACTTTTAACCTTAAATGGTTCATGACTTTGAACTAAATATATCATACTCCAAATAAAATAAAATAAGGGAATCACAAGCGATCTCTACAAGTCCCCAAAAACAAATATATAAATAAAAAGAAATCGTTCAACTCTCAATAATTATATTATCCACAAACTTGATTCATCCACCAGGAGAAACCTAGCTTGTCATCAAAATAGTAGCATCTTGTCTCCTCATCAAAGTAATAGTAATTGTAATCTTAATTTGAATTTTCACAATATTTAATACTCTCCATGTTACCTAAGCTTGAAATTGAAAAATAAAAAATTTTAAAGAGTGAGCTATGCCCAATATGAAACATGAAAATCACATGTGTATATAACACAGATAATACGATTTGTATACATTCATATATAAAACTAATGGAACAATAACATTTTAATTATATGTCATTTAGTTAGCAAACAACATAGTTGTAGCATCCTGTAACTTAGAGTAACTTATGACTTTAGGTATATATAAATAATAGTATTGGTGTGGTCTTACCTATCACTTAAATTAGTCTTAATATGGAACCTCCATTAGGTGAATAGTGTACGTTCATCTTGTGCCTCACTAACTTACCAGACCTTACCAATGAGAGGACAAAGCCAAGTACACGTAGCACAATAATTTAATAAGCCAAGTTTAATTTAATTCCAATTGGTGAATTACATTAGATAAGCACAACAAGACAAGCATGTATCCCATACTTAGATCTAAAGAGTAATTGCTATTATTTTTTGTGTTTAGGCTAAGAGTAAATTCAAAATCAACACCTTAAAATAAATAAAATAAAAGGCTCTTTCATGTCTTAACTTAGATTCCAAAATGATACTTAATTCTTAGGTTAATTTGTTGTTATCTATACTTTTAGGACAATTTTAGAATCTTAAGATGATCTAGATTAGTTTAAGTTATGAATTAGAAGGCTAGAAAGTAAGGAAAGAAGAGATAGAAGATGGAACAAGTACATGGCCAAGAATCACGATCATGTACTAAGGTCGTGGTTCCCGATCTGAAGTACAGGAAGGACTACGAGTGGGACCATGGTCGTGGTCCTCTCTAACCTAAATTTTCTCCTCTTCCTTTGTACACAACTCAACTTGACTCCTAGGGACATATATAGTCATGACTACGACTATGTCCTTAACCATGTTTTCCTTGAAAACTAATCTCTTCCTTCAACCACCAGTCTAAATCATCTTTTCAACACCAATCACTACCCTCAACGCACCATTTAGCCTTTATATAGCTAGAAACAGGCCCTCAAACATTAAGATCAACTAAATCACCGAATCAAACATACAAAATCAACCCTAATATATTTTATTAACATGAAACTTTAAATTAAAGGATACTTACGCTTTTCCTCGTTGTAACAACACCTAAAGATCAATTTCACACCTTCACTATGCTACAAATCACAGATGTAATCAAATTTGTCACTCTTTTTAATGGAAAAAAATGCATTCTACAACATCTATTAGGGTAAATATACCTTATAACTATATTTTCGTAGCAAATTTTCTTTTTTCTTGTGATTTTTGTTAACATAGGTGTTGTGATTTGAATTTTTGAGGTCCAAAAGTCAAGATAATGAAAAGACTCTTATTGGACTAAGCAAAGGTTTAAATAGAGTGGGTTCCTAAGTTAAGGAGGGGTTTTTAACTAACTTAAATGCCCCTATAGGTGTTAGTCAATTACATGCAATACTAAGGCCCCTCTTACACCTTATCATCTTTATTTATTTAAATTTCTTTTTGTTTTTATTTTATTTTTATGGACTTTATAATAACTTAATGATATAACTCATATTAACTTATTTTGCTTTGTTTCTTTATCAAGTTGACATCCTTTGCAGTCTCTACTTAGTGCCAGATTTGTTAGTAGCAATTTCTCTTGCTAATGGAGGAATACAATTTGCTAAGGGTCATAACAAGATGACATTATTCCATATACCTCATAAGGAGTAGGCACATACTGAGGAGGAAAGCCTAGGATTAGTAGAGGTAAAATCAGCTCACCTAAGCTTATAGCATTACCTTGCCATAAAAATAGAGTTGGAATTAGAATCCAATGATGCATGGTGAGGTCGCCATCAGACTTCTACATTGTGCTCTATAATTAATGTAATACCCCTTAGATACTTTGTGACAAAACTTTAATAATCAACGTACCTTATTGGAACTCTAAAGTTCAGCATACTTAAGCTAGGTCAATCTTAAGATGGGTTATCTCATAGGAAGCTATTATACTAAGAGATAAAATCATACAACATACTATGCTAAAGTAGATAATACCTCAATAAGAGGAGTTTTAGTTGTATCCTTACAAATGATATCGGAGCAACCCACCAACTGGAAGGGTAGTCCTTACTTAGTGGTGGTCCTTGACTTGTGTAATGAAATTAAGAGGATACCAGTTTTATAAGGAGTGTAGATTATAATACCTTTTAAATACTGAGTAAAGGAACATTAATCATTGAGACACCTTTTGATGTAATGACTTGGGTTAAGTTAGAACTTTAAAATTATATGTGCTTGAGCTAGGTCAATTCTAGGATAGGTGACCTCGCTGAAAGCTACTACACTAAGTTACAAGACCGTGTGACATACTATGCCAAAACAGATAATACCTCAATAAAAAGAGTTTCGATACGGTTGTTACAATAAATCTCATATATCTTGGCACATCATCAATGTTACATTGCAAATAGGTGACAACATAGGTAGCTTAGTACTTAGCTCCACTTTGCTCTTGAAAAAAGACAATCTGAGTTATTATAGATGATGATGAAGGAGGTTTTCAGATAGCTCTATCCTTTTGCCCAAATTAGTCTAGTCACCCCCAATGATTTTGATGAGCTAACCTAATAGGATTCTACATCATAGGAGCCACATATTGTAGATTGTCCTCCTTTAAGAGATAGGAATATTTGCATTTTTATATATTTTGATGGAAATTAATATGTCTTAAAATTCTTCTTACTTAGATATCTTGTAGTTTAGTCTTGAAGATTGCATCTTATTTTCTGAGTTTGCATTGGATATTGAAGTAGGATTTTAGATTTTGTGAAGATTGCCATTGGAGATTTCATTTTCGAAAATTTAAGTTGGAGTTTGTTTTAGATTTTGGAGCTTTGTATTTAGATAATTACTATTGTCTCTAAGTGATGTGATGTGTCCGTGATACTAAGCTTATAGGTAAAGTTTCTTTTAATTAATTTGAATCAAATTTGGTTATTTGATATTATTTAATAAAACTTTTTTTACTAAGTGAGCATACGGATGGTATTGAACTATTGTAGAGGTTAGTGTTGAAAGCACATAACCTATATACACTTTTAGTTCAATTGGATTAGAGGCACATATTCTGTATGTGGCTTTAGTATAATTTCCCATAACATGACAAATATATACCTTCACTATGCTACATGCCTAAATTAGTTTTTTACGTACCTATTTTTAATAATTATTTTTTAAAAATCATTGTATAACAATATATAAACCAATATTACTATGTATAATTCAAGATATAAAAAAGGTATAAGAGATGGTATTAATGGACCCACAATCCAAAAGATGGGGATTCAATCTTTGATATGCCATGTCTAGTGATTACGATATGTAATTAAGAGATGGAATTGTACTTAAATGTACGATCTTTCGGGCGAGGAGCACTGGAAAAAGATCGACCTTACCCTTATACCCTCTTTCGTTTAATAGGATAAACGGATTAGTGCATGAAATATTAAGACCCGTACATGATTCCAGGTGTCTCGGGTATCTTATCAACCTTCCGTATGTAGGAACGATTGGATCTAAATCTATGACAAAATTGTTTAATTCGTACATAGGAGTTGCCTAATTCCCCGAGTCAAACTTATCACGGGCCAAACATCACAAAGTTTTTTCCCTAGTTTGAATATTAAACCGAAGATTCTCCTGCCTACAAGCTTTCATATGATTAGTCTAAATAAAATCAACACTGAGATACACGTTTGCCTTTTTATAATATCCATGCTGATCACAATGTAAAGTTCAAAAATCATGAGACAGCTTGCAGGTCGAACTTATTTATCATTAAGATCGCGAAGATCATGAAGAAAGATTCTAATGACTCGTGGAATGAAAAGCATGGCGTTTTGTTTTGCTTTTTCTTTTTTTAACAAAAAAAAAAAAAATTACAAATAAAATTTGAAGTTGTTGAGCGGTTGATATACTCAACCGAGCTTTTCTTTCTTTTTTTTTTCTCTTTTTAAATTTACTACCTTTAACTCTTGCAATTTACACTTATTCTCTTTGACCAACAAACGTTTGCTATGACATGCTTCTAAAAATGACATACGCATAGATAGTAAATTGACAATTAAAGTTCAGTTAAGCAAGATATTTGTTAACTTTAAATTTCATACTTAAAATTCAAAAAGAAAAAAAATTGATGATATTTAGCAACTTCAAAAGTTGAAATACAAAATTGATGGATAAACTCTAACAGTTAAGTAATGATTTGACATTATTCATAGATTTTAATATGAGAATAAGTAGTTAATAAAAAAATAATAATAATTACAAATATACTTCCTAAACCATTGGTCAAATGGGAATAGGCCCTTAAACTTTTAATAATAACCTCACTTCTCACTAAAATTTTTAAAATAATGCCATTAACTCTTAATCGGTTGCTGAAATCATAAAATTTATGAGGTGTCTTTGTAATTTCGGGGGGGGGGTGGTGGTGGTGGTGGTGGATTTATCAAGTGTTGACTTATAATATAGGTGCTGGTATCAACGTAAGATGAAAAAAGTTATTATAAGCTAACTCTATGACACATTTACAGTCTGTTCAATGGAATAAGTGAGGAATATAATATGAATTCTTAAGAAATGTAATAAGGGTATAATATTTATTACTTTGTTTAGTTGAATTAATAGATAACTTAAGAATAGACACATAATAGAATTTTAAGGACTAAATTACCCTTAATCCATTTTCTTTCTCAAGTAATTCTAAAGTAATAGGTGGTGGCAATAGAAATTGACTACGAAGGCAGAGATGGTGGTAATGGTCGACGGTGGTTATGAGTGATGGTGGTGGTAGTCGATGGTGGTAGTGGCTGCGGTAGCGGTAGTAATAGGGATAGTGGTAGCAGTGACAATGGCGGTAGTGGTGGTGGTTGAGGTAATGGCTTGGAGGAGGGATGGGGGTAGCTGCGGTGGTGGTGACGATAGCAGTGGTGGTGATGGTAACCATTGCGATGGCGGCAGTGATGGGTGATGGTGGAGGTAGTAATATGATGATAATGGTGTTGGTGGTGATAACAGTAGGTGATGGTGGTCGGTGATCAGTAGTAATGGCGATGGTAGTGGTGACTGCAGTGATTATAGTGGTGGTAGCGACGACGACAGTGGTAGCGGTAGTGGCGATAATGATAATAATGGTCGTTCATGATGTTGGTGGTAATAACAGTAGTTGGTAATTGTGATGGTAATGATGGTGGTGGTCATTGTTAACAACCCGTTTACTTTATTGAATGGAACGAGGGAGTAATGTAATTGGAATTCTTAAGAAATATAGTATGGGTATAATACTTATTATTTTGTTTGATTGGATTAATAAACAACTTAAAAATAAATACGTAATAGAACTTTAATGACTAAATTACTCTTGATCCATTTTTTTTTCTTAAGTAATTCTAAAATAATAGGTAGTGGTAGAAATTGACTGCAAGGGCAGAAGCGGTGGTAATGGTCGACTGTGGTTGCCAGCGGTAGTGATGGTGGTAGCGGTAACGATGGTTGATGGTGGTAGTGGCGGCAGCTGTCGGGGTAGCAGCTTGTTAGGCGGGGGTGGTAAAGGGAGTTGCGGTGGTAGTGACGACAGCAATGGTAGTGATGATGGAGGTAGCGGTGGCAGTGGCGGTGGCGGTGATGATGATGACAATAATGACAATAATAGTGGTGGCGATAGTGGTGGCGATAGTGGTAGTAATGGTATTGATGGTAATAATGGTTAGTGGAGACTATAGCAACAGTGGCGATGACGGTAGGTAGTAGTGGTTGTGGTGGCGATGGCGGTGGCGGCAACGGTGGTGGTAATGGTAGTCGGTAGTGGTGGTAGTAATAGTAACCAGTAATGACGATGACAATGGTAATGGTTATCATCATTAAATTGATATAAGATTATTTTTAGAAAAATTGTAAAATTTTATAAGGAATCATGATTTTTTAGTTAAATTAAAAAATCTCTATTACTTGATTTTATGTAATAGGGATTTATAAGGAATTGGGATTCGGAAATAAAAAACTAAGTAAATGTTATAATAGAAAATAAGGAGGGAATTAAATTCCAATTCTTTTTAAGTGAACGACACATAAATTGATATAAGGTTATGTTTGGAAAAAATGTAAAATTTTGTGGAGAATCATAATTTCTTTTTTGTTGAATTAAGGAATTCGTATTACTTAATTTTACGTAATAATGATTTTTAAGGAATTGTGATTCAGAGAAAAAAAAAAAACCAAACGAATTCTGTAATAAGGAATAAGAGAAAAATTAAATTTCAATTCCCCTAAAATAAGGTATTAGTAATTATGTAAAAGCATATAAAAATAGTTATGTAAAAGCATATAAAAATAGTCGCATATCACTAGCTCTTACGCTCAATGAGTTTGACTCCGAGAAGAATTGAATTATTAAAACTAAGTTGTCACTATAATATAAATAACGCAGACCTTGGGATAACAAATCTGTCACGGGCATGGATATGGAAGAGTTTATTTAATTCTGTTGTTGTTTATATAACCTAATAACTGCTATGTATTATCCTTTGAATTTAGTTTCCGACAAGCCATACAATAAACAATTAACCCATGCGTTTTGTACCACCTTTGAGCACATCCATCAGTCGTCACATAACAATCTAAATTTTTCCGAATAGATTCCAGCCTGTCGAATTTGCACATGACCTACACATTTTATTGTCTTTGAGGGCATAACTTTAATGTATGTATTTTATTCCTCGTTGCAAACGTATTTATAACAATTTTGCTTTTATTTATTTATTTTTTTTTCCGAACTTCCATCGATGAAAAAAGCATCAATAGTATTAATAAGCCACCTAAATGAATTAACGACATAAAAATACTAATAAAATTTTAATATGTGAAGATTTAATGGTAGTTTTTTAAAAGTTAGGTAGTATCCCCAATTACTAGGAAAATCTAGAATACTGAGAGTATATTTGTTTAGTGAAAAACTTCCTTTGGAATTTTTCAATATTTACAACAATCAAAACTTGGCATCAGTAAATATTATCATATCAATGTTAACATGTTGCAAATACTAGCCATTTACAGCAAGTGGCTGTAAAAGATGGTGATACTAGTGGCTTGCGATTATAGAAAACCTTAATGGAAAATCAAGAAAATGATTCCATCTTTCAAGAAAATGGTAACCATTTTTTTTCCATTTTTCTACGATCATTAGCCGCTACAGTTACCATACATCATTTCTCTAGCGTTAAGAACCAAATTACCATAATAATATTAAAGAAATCTGAAGTTCTAATTATAATAAACACCAAAACAAATCTACAAAATAAAACCAAATTGAGAAAACCCTATATATGTTCGAAATCTTCGAGCTTTTCAACGAAAAAAGAGAAAAGTAGACGAATAACTTTACCAGTAATATCTTATATAGCTAAATAAATAGCCTGCTTCTTATAGTTCGAAGGTATATTCTTAGTGCTTCCTTTCTTGCAATATAAATGGCTCATTCCTCGGATAGCCACACAACATCACGACTCTCCCTTTTGTACGTACATCACTAGTCATAGATTTCCCACTGTCTGAGATATAATCATCCTCCGGTCAGGGTCTTTACCTTGTGGTCACATAATAAAAATGGTCCTGGTGATTTTGACTTCGATCTTTGTTTTATTCTTATGCTTGATGTTACTAAAACATTCGTACGAGATCATCTCATTCTACTTGCTGACGCCGAGACGTATCAAGAGAATAATGGAAAGACAAGGCGTGCATGGCCCTAAACCTCGGTTTCTAGTCGGTAACATCTTGGACTTGTCCTCCCTTGTTGCAAAATCTACCTCGGACGACATGAGCTCCGTTAACCATGATATCGTCCTACGTCTTCTACCACATTATGTTCTTTGGTCCAAACAATATGGTACAAACACAAATTCTTTCCTTATTTAATTTCGTCTCGTGCGATCTATGTTAACATTTTGTAAATTTTTTGTTGATGATATATAGGGAAAAGGTTTATTTATTGGCACGGTTTCGAGCCTCGCATGTGCTTAACTGATATGGATTTGATCAAGGAACTTCTCGCAAAATACAGCAATCAGTGTGGTAAATCATGGTTGCAGCAACAAGGATCGAAGCACTTCATAGGAAAAGGAGTATTGATGGCTAATGGAGATCACTGGTACCACCAACGCCGCATGGTTGCTCCAGCTTTCATGGGAGGCATGCTCAAGGTCGTATGGCACTTCCAAACTTTTATCGAGAACATCCTTTTTGGTTTTTCTTCTGTGTTCTTCGTTATTGTTTACTTACGTTTAGTTGTATGCACAAATAGATGTAATCTTATCCATTTTATAATACAAACTAGACCCACATAAGGATTATTTTCCCAATCGTGAGCCTCAATGTAGGCTGTGCAGAAAAAAATCAGCGTAACCAAGTGAACTTAATTACCTGCTTCAACATCAATTAGACAATTTGCTGAAGTTTCGAATTTGATAATATATATATCCACCAGACCTTCGCGGGTTTCATGATCGAAAGCACGGAGAAGATGCTTGAATCCTTGCAACAAACTATGGAATCGGGCCGATCCGAGTTTGAGATTGGGGAGTACATGACTAAACTAGCAGCAGATATAATCTCTAGAACCGAGTTTGGGAGTAGCTACGAGAAAGGAAAAGAAATATTCTGTCTATTAACAGAATTACAGCATCTTTGTGCCCAAGCAAGCCGGCGTTTGTGCTTTCCTGGAAGCCGGTGAGTCATTCACTTATGGGACGCATAGATTATTCCTTTCATATCATGGCTATTTTCTTAGTTTCTCTCCACATGGATTTCGAGGTTGTTTCATGAAAACTTCATATTGCTTTGCCTTGCCATATGATTCTTTTCTTTGAATATTTCCCATTGCGTCCAAGCTGTTAAATATTTGGAATTTACGTAAAACTTGATATCTGGCAAATTATGCCGATAACCCTCGTAAATTAACTTTAGAAATTACACCAATGTATTCAATTTCTTTTTCTTTTTCTTCTTTTTTTTTAAAAAAAAAATTGTGCTCGTATAACAATTTGCATGAATTGAGCAGTCTCTTATAAAAATATTAGTGGGGTGCTTTTAATTATAGAACTTATCTAGAGATATGTATGTATTCTTTTTAAACGATTTACCGAAAAATCAATTTGAAATATACTACATTTAATTCCTTTTATTATGAACTAAAAAAAAGATGAAATATACATTAATCTTTGACATAATATATAAATTATATTTTGATTCGAAAGAAATCCAGAAATTGTATAAATATATCTAGGGAAAATTGACTTTGAAGTAATTATTCCTAGATACACAAGTCATGTTATTTTATTTTACAATTAAATCAATTTAAAAAAATCAAACATTAGGGATTTATCAATAGGTAATATTGCTTCGATAACTAACAAAAGAGTCATTACTGTATTAATCATAAAGACAATTGTCGCTATTGGACATTGTGTCTAATTTTACACGATAGCGGGTGTAGGTGCAAAATTTCGTCAGATTTGTAATTTCCACTATATCTAAACCTTTTTTTTTTTTTAATTTATTTGTATCAATGCAGGTTGTTTCCTAGTAAATACAATAGAAGGATAAAATCTTTGAAGAAGGAAGTAGAGAGGCTTTTGATGGAAATAATACAAAATCGAAAGGATTCGGTTGAGTTTGGACGTAGTCATTCATATGGAAACGATTTGTTAGGGATTTTACTTGATGGGATGCGAGAGAATAATCAAAAATCAAAGAATGGATTTAACCTAAACCTACAAATCATAATGGACGAATGCAAGACTTTCTTCTTTGCAGGCCATGAAACTTCTTCTCTTTTACTTACATGGACGGTCATGCTGTTGGCCACAAATCCTTCTTGGCAAGACAAGGTTCGTGCCGAGGTCTCCCGTGTTTGCAATGGCCAAAATCCCTCACTCGACCACCTTGCCAAATTGACCCTGGTAAGCATGCAAAATAGATGCAATTCTCGATTTTCATTTTTCCATTTAAATTAGATATTTTGTCATTATGATCCAATAAAATATCTTGAAAACGTGAAATTTTATTTTTATTGTTAATAGGCATAATTTATTAAAATCCGATAAAAAATAAAATTATTGGTAGTTTTTATTTTATTGTTCATAATATAATTTATTAACTATGGCGTTATATTACTATGACTTCACGGTAGAAAACCCTCTTGAAAAACCTATTATTAGTGTAAGAAGAATTTGAAATGTTTTCTAGTCTTTAAATGTGTGGCTAATATATATATATATATATATATATATTTTATGGATAAATTATATTTGATCCTCCCAAATTTTTTTTTATAAAATTAGGCATGAATAACTGCATTACTAATGACAAAGCTCCACCATTTCTAAATCGTTAAATAGATAGAAAAATTCAAAATTCACATTTCTTTTTATTTGAAATTTGCAGCTTAATATGGTGATAAATGAATCACTGAGGCTTTATCCACCAGCAACGGTCCTTCCTCGCATAGCATTCCAAGATATTAAACTGGGAAACCTCCACATTCCAAAGGGGTTATCAATATGGATTCCTGTTCTTGCAATCCACCGTAGTGAAGACCTTTGGGGCAAAGATGTTAATGAGTTCAACCCAGAGCGGTTCGCATGTAGGTCATCTCTATGCGGCCGGTTCCTCCCTTTTGCGGCTGGCCCTCGAAACTGTGTTGGCCAGTGGTTTGCTATGATGGAGGCTAAGATTATACTGGCCATGTTAGTATCAAGGTTTAGGTTCACAATCTCAGAAAATTATCGCCACGCCCCAGTTACTGTCCTCACCATAAAACCTAAACATGGGGTTCAGATATATTTGGAGGCATTGAAATGATCCCGGATAATTATAAGTCGAAGGACCTGAGCTCATCTTCGAATACAGATAGAGCATCTAAGTTTTAAGTGATGCGACATTACTTATAGTTGGCATTCTTTATATGCATTACATGATGTATATAAAATTTTGAAGGTCCTTACAGAAAATCTACTCACTCTATCTTATAATTATTCCCAAATAAATTTATACGAATATAGGAAATTATATTATCTGTCGGGATTGTTTTCTTGGCTGTTTGCCAATGCCACTTTTTGAGACGTCGATTTAAACATTACGAGACGTGATGGGTAAAATGCCTTTCTTTATTCCTCCTGTTCTTGACGGTAAAATAATAGAACGCCCGGTGCAACCAATAACGTCACTACATATGAAATCTAATTATTAAAAGGAAAAGAAACAAGGAATATATGATCGCTGGCCTTTGAAAATGCCGTGTGATAAAAGCTTTTTGTGGCGCCAATCGTATATTCAATTTAAACTGATCGAGCAGATATGGGCATGGATGGGCAGATGGATGGGCCGAGAACAGGGCACGATGGATTTAATTGGCGGCCCATCCCAAAGTTCTGGCTCCTGGACCCGAAAGAATATAAATGAGTAAATTCACGTCGCTGCAAATTGCAGCTTTAACTAGGATGCGATGAGTCCTTATAAGGTAACTCAACCCGCCAAATCCGGCACTTACCTTATGGAGTTTTCGAAGAATCTTGGGTCTTCTTTTATAACCCTATAAGGTTTTAAATCAGATTTGGGGATCAAAATAGAACCTTGAGGGAAACACAAATTCTCTAAAAAATAATAAGATAAATTAGTAGGAAAGCAAGCGAAGGATCCTTATGAGGTATCTAAACCACTCTATCTAATAATCACCCCATAGGGTAATTCCCTAAAGGGTTATGGAATGGATTTCTAATATTGAAGGGAAAACCTCATATGATTTTATGTGCTTAAGAAGAATAATCACTAAGACATCTAGCGTGTGTAATGGAACAATTAGAATGGATTCCCTCCAAATAGGGAAGATTAGGGTTTAAGGGTTTAGCTAAGTGTGAAATTATTTCTTAGATATTAATCACCATGAAATGACCCACTATCTTATTCGATTTGATATGATCGTAAAACAACATTAGAATTACTTACTATAATCTTTCTAAAGGATTTTGGCTCGGAAAAAAAATCTTGCTAAAGGATTGATAAAGGGAATAGATAATGAGAGGAAAAGATTCAATAACTAAGGTTCTTGTAAACATGGGATTGAGCTAGTTAGGGTTCGTCTACTCTACCCTAACTTTGCTTGTTTAGTTTAAGACACTCTAGGGATGGGATGGTTCGATCTTTGGTTGCTAATAGGGTATCTAGGTCTAATCATTTGTTGCTGCTTTGACTCTATGGGGGCATGGGTACAAATGCATAGGTCATATGTGTAAGCCCCACAACCAGTCATTTAAGGTTTTAATCGGTTGAAAGATTCGATCAAGCCTAAATTATACCTAAATTATAAGTAAAGTTAGAAATATTAGTAAAATGATCCGTAAATTTGAATTTAAGAAAATAAGCAATAAAATAAAAGAATATAAAAATTCTAAATTTTAAGTATATTACTCGTTATTTATCGAAAATGCGTAAAATGCATTCCGATAATTAACGAATTGTTAGAGATAAATTATATGTAAACTAAAAATCATAAAATAACCTAAATAATATTTAGAAATATTTATTTGTACTATATATGAATTTACATGTATGTAGAAATACGCGTAATTTACTAAAATAATACTAAATAATTAAAGAAAATTCATAATTAATTAAGGGAAAATAAAGAAAAATCAGGAAAAATAAGGAATGATCCAGATATAGGTGGTGGCAGCTGGGAAAAATAAGAAAAAAAAATTAGCCGATTAAATTAGAATAACATAAAATCAAATTGAAAGAAGATAAGGTAATTGTCTAATCAATTTAAAGCACAATAATTTCCCTAAAGTTCTATAAATAGCAAGAAAAATTCAAAAATTCATTTGGTCAGTTTAGAGAGTGAAAGAAATAGAGAGACTCGAAAATTCAAGGGAAAAACTAGAGAAAAAAAAAAGGAAAACTGTGCAGTTGGGGCTTGTAAGGAGAACCCAGACCCGACGAGCAGTTGGGAGTGGACGGCCACCACCACCATATTGTGGTGGTAGCGCCCAAGTGGTCCGACATACCCATGGCCACCGATGGTGACCGGAGCCACCCAAATCGGTAAGTTCGATTTCCAGCCCGATTTTGTAAAAATAATAAATATTCTTAGAAAATTCTGAAACTTGTTATTATAGAATATTTTTGTATGTAGTTTTTAGAAAAAAATATTATTTTGATAAAAAAATATCCCGTGATATATGGTCTTTAAGAAATTATGCAAAAACGAGTATGATTAGGATTAGAAATAAATGACTTTAGGAGTGTAGTTTTTAGCCCAAAATTTTTGTGTAGATTACTTAGATGATATAGAATAGTGCTATGAAGCTCGTATTCAAAAATTAATTTTCAAGATTTTTAGATAATTTTTAGGCCTTAAAATGAGGTATAAAATTGGTAATTTGGGTTAATAAAGTCATTAAATGGTTAATTACTGATTTAGTGAATAATTATATGTTTTAGGATGTTGAAATCTGATGAAGTATGATACTTGTAGCATTTAGGGTGTTAGATGTAATCATTAGGTTAATTATGTAATAAATGAGTAATAGGGAAAAATAGTAAATTTTAAGTTAATTTTGTAAAGTAGGATAATTAGGAGTAAAATCTGATTTAGGATGAATTTAGACATTTTGAAATGATAATTGATGTTGGGAGATGGTAAATAGAGTGTTAAAACTATTAGATGTGTGTTATATACATAATAAGTGATAATACATAATACACAATTATTAGAAATATAATAAATAGAAAATATTATAATAAAAATTGATATTATGATAATAATAAAAATGTACAATAAATCTGATAGGAAACTTGAATTTATGTAATTAGAGGAAAAATGTAAAAATTTCTTACATCAGGAGTAAATTCGGTACACTAATAAAGATTTAAGTGTATTGGGTGGAATAAAATACTAATTAGAGGTAATGATGCTATTTAGGATATGTAGAAGTAAAGTGATTAATTTCACATTATGAGTTAAAAGGGTTCGAGTATAAAATAGTACTTAGAATTCAAACTAGAATCTAAATTAGAAATCGATGTGGAAACTGAAACCTAACCCAAACCTAACCCCAAACCTAAAATAATTGTAAAAGACTTAAGACCTAAATAATTAGGTATATTAAACCCTAAACAAAACATAATAATAAACATTATAAGATAAAACGAACCTATAATAATTATAAGAAAAATTGAAACCGCGTTTGTGTTATAAGGATAATCGGCGATAGCCTGAGTAAATTAGACCTTGAGCGAGTGAGCGAGAAGTCCAGGTAAGTTGGGATTAATACGTTGTTGTATTTTGGAAGCTTGAGATTATGCTTGATTGTGCTTGTTAGATAGTTAGTTGTGTGCATGTGCTTGATTATGAGTAATGCTATGATTTTGTCTGTTGTTTTGGCTTGTATTGTATGATTTGTATGAAATGATTGATCACCCTAAATTGGATCTAATCAAATATATGACGTATAATCATAATCGAATCTATATGGCAACACATTAGGAGAACTTAGGACTCTCCGGCCTAATACCGACCCCTTTGAAAGGGATAGCACAGGATTGCAAAATGGTCATTTCTTCATCCTTAGTCGAACTAAGTGATAGGAGAGGAGGTCGCGATAAGGGTGAAGTCAATGGTTCAAAGGTAGTTGCGGGAGGAGCCATGTCTCCATTGCACAAGCCTGGGTTTGGTCGTGAGCTATTACATTAATGGCAACTTCTCAACCCAGATTAAAGCGGGCGCAATTTCTCTAATCTTACGATAGGCCGGATAACGTCATACAATGGTATTTGCTTGAACGTGCATTATATCTAATAAGTTGATTGAAAACCTTATTGTGTTTATGGTATAGTTTTAAATCCTCTATCCTAACTTACTAAGCTATGGTTACTCACATCCCTATAGACGTCGTGCAGGTGCTGACTAAAAAGCGGCAAACAACTACTCAGAAGCTAACAATTACTGAATCCTGGGAAGTGAGGAAAAACATTTGAAGAATAAATACATATTTTTAAGGTTTAAGCTTTTACTTTAGAATTTTTCATTTCTGAATAATGTAATAACTAAAAAATATATTATGGAGAAATATTGTAAACGATATTTGTACTAACTAAATTATAATGTATATATGTATTTCCTTACTTTCTTAGGTAAATGATTTATTTAAATTACAAACTGTTTACTTCAAAGCGGGTTAGTTGTGGATGCCTTGTGTGGTCTAAGATAGCGGTTGTAAGGTCAACTTCTATCTTAGGATGGTTTACACGGCGAGGCTGTTACGACTCTGCCGCTTCGGGCCGTGACAATGTGTATGCTATATGAGAAGTCATGCAACATATGACTAGGGAAATGACTTGAGTGACTCATGCAGGATGATTATGAGAGAAGTATAGGAAGGAGGAGTAAGCAATTTTGGTGAAGCTTTGACATGTATGGTGATTGGTGGGGGAGCGTGTGGACATCAAACTCCAAGATTAATGAAGAATAGGATAAAGTTTTTGAGGTTTTTAAGTATTTGATTTTTGAAATAAGATTTCAACAGAATAACAGCATTAATGGGGGTTTGTCTTCTATCTAAATGGGGGTAATGATAGTTGATCACATTCATTAAATCATAATAGTGACCAATAGTTAATATTAAAGCCTTTTATTAATGGATCTTAAGTAAGCTATTTTTATGAATTTAGATCCATATAAAGGCTTTATTTATTATTTTAGTATGAGTTAAACCAAGAAAGGTTGGACTGAAAGAATTGATTAAACGAACCTTACTCCAAGCCCATCATGCCAAATTTCCCTTAATCATCTTGGTAATTTATAGGCTTGGCTCCTCGAGCCCTGTTATTTTAGCCTAAGGAGTCAAATCCATTTAATACTTAATCAATGGGCTTAAAGTCCAATATTAAATTTAACTCTCTATGTTTTGTCGTCTAACCAAAGTCCTTTGGACAAAGTCTAAAGGGTTTAGGTATTGAATGAGTCTTTCAAATAACTTAAGCACATGCGCACTATCAAATAACTATGTCGCTACCAAATTCATTTGAGAGTTGTCTTAGTGCGTAAGTTCGCAGTACTTCTTAATCATGTATCGAGCCTTAACTGGGTTATATTATATGTCGTCCCCAAGGCCTCACCTTGAAATAAATCTTCTTTAAGCTATCTCTTCTTGAGCTGATTTGTCTCTTCAATTCGATATATATGAGTTATTGACTCTTGTTGAGTTGGATTTGTATATTAAGTTCATATTATCAATTTCATTAGGCTAACTTTCATGTATCAATATCACCTTAATCCTCTTCACATATTAGAGAATTCCTCTTGTAAGATCTCTATGCATATATGATTGTTGAATATCTTGAATCATAGTTACATGATCTAAACTATAACTAGTGGCAATATTTTGAGAGCTCAACCTTAAATGCTATTTTTTTTTCTAGGCAGTACAAACCAACTTTAATTGATTTTTTTTAAATGCATGAAATGCAACATTATTTAATTAAACCTATTGCTTCGACCGAAAAGATTCCCTCTTTTGAGATCTCATGGCCAATACCAAAAATATTAAGGCATACATTTCTAATTGACCTATGATGTACCTATATGCAGTGCCTGAAGTTTCATTACAAATAACGTAAAAAGAAGCCATAAAAGTCACATGTCCACTTGTGAAGCCAACAACCTAAGGGCCAACATTATCCATGCAATGCAGAGGAGTTGAGGGTTTATTAACCATTTTCCAAGACTAGATACAATGGTCGCTAAAGTATAAAGTGGAGGGGAACGGTATTTCTTCTGCCCATTTCGTCTATTTTTAGGATAAACTCATTGAAGAGGAGTAAAATTTGATTCCATTAGCTTCGTTCTCGAGGACAGAGACAAAAAACACAGACAAAAGGTTCCATTAGCTTCATTCTCGAAGATGAAGATGAAAACCTTGAAGATAGAGATGGAAAACAAAGACAAAAGGTTCCATTGCAATGTTTAGTGTAGGGCCATTTTGTTGACAAGTGGTTTAGGTGAAGGACAACAATTGTTCTTATTTTCTTTTTTGTGTAAAGACTAAAAATCAACTACAATCAACCCTATCCCTCTCTTTCTCTCTCTCTCTCTCTTTTACTCTTGCTTTCTTATCCGTCCCTCTTGTCATTTCTTCGTAGAGTTCTTTTACAACACAATTAGAGTTGGTCTCATCCGTTTCATTCACTACATCGCTACTCAACTCGTGCTTCAACTAGAAGGAGTTGGTCTGAAAATCTGACAATGGTAAGCTCCTTGAACAATTGGCTTGTTAAGTACTTATTTTACTTTAATCTCGATATAAATTTTACTAGCTTACTGTCTAATACTTCACATGCCCAAACGCTTAGTAATAAATAATCAAAGCCTAATCCTCAACTGTTTTGCCCGTATCATCGCTTCAATTCGCATATAAAAATACTAAGTAGCCTAACAATTTCATTTTTGTAGATTAAAACCAAAAGGTATAGCCATTATATGATGCGGAGAAGGATAAAGTATATTCCTTATTCTCTTGTAAGACTAATGCTCCTTAAGGCAGATTTTTATTATCCTTTCCTTATAGTAAATTAGAGGCAACATTACTCTTCATTTTCACGAAACTCAATATAACAAGAATCACATTTTCATTTTACCTTTAGAGCTGATGTGGTACCTACTTTTCCTTTATCCAATAAATTGTAATGACACCTTAATGTAGGTATATATGTTCTTTATCAAGATACATGTAAAACATATGGCTTTTCCTGTTTAATGATATAATAAGACATGTGATATATGTGAATTACGTGGAACCTCATTCTTGAGTATAGAAGCATCCCATCACTTAATGCATTTTCTCTTGATATTGATCCATGATAAAAGAAATTCTACTAATAATTGTATGAGTTTCCACCTTTATGTTTACCTACTATCTTGATTCAACTTAGGTATTTGATTTGAAGGCTTGCCATAATATTTCTTTCCACACAATATGATTGAATTGGTTTTTCCATAGTGGTGCAACTCTTTGCTTCATAATCTTTCTTTCTTTATTATTATTATTTCACTATTTCAATAGCCACTTATTTGGTTGATTTGAGATGTTGGGAATCTTGCATATAGCTCGAACTCATGCATTTTCTTTAGCTCTAATATTTCTTCTTTGAATAATGAGATAGTTTCTACTACTTGATGCCTTTGTTCTTGTAATTTTACGCATGCTTTAATGTGTCTTTGGGTAATTAATTGTAACTTCCTTCTCCTTCCCTTTTTCTTTAAACGTTAAAACTGACATCTCCTCATTGCCTATGCTTTGTAGGTTACATAATCAACATTTGAGAATTTGGTTTTAAAAGGATCTCTTCACTGCTTGAACTATAGTTGCTTGCAATCGAGGGTCAAAAGTCTGCAATTGTAACTTGAGGACCACATCTCGAATTAGCAACAGTTAACAAATCGGCATGGTTTAAAAAGGGTAGACTCTTTACTGCTCAGACCATAACTATTCGTTAATCGAAGGTCAAAAGTCCATAATTGTGACTTGAGTACCAATCTTCATCAACGGGTGATAGCAAAGATGTATAATACTTGGGTCATGTATGACCTCTAAACCAATTGTAACTTAAAATGTGAATTGAATCATGAGTCCAGAGTTGTAATGACATGCACACACTAGTACATGAGAATTGAGAATGAGCTGAGTACATATGATTTGGATACAAGTCTTAGACATGAACATATGAGAGTAATACACTTGAGTTGAACATAACCTCCCTTTAACATAAGCACTTGTGAGGTAATACGTGTAATGAGCTTGACTCCCCCTTAATATAAACACTTATGGGCTAATCATGCAAAATAACTATGAGGCTTCCATATAACCATAAAATGTAAACTTGAATAAGAGCGTGTGAGAGTTTAGTATGAGTCCATGAGCTCAACACATAAGAATAAGACATAAATCTTGCGTACTAACACATGAGCATCAAACACTTCAATTTAGCATAGTGTCTTTGGTACGAGTATATGTAGACTTCAACATAAGCACTTCTGAACTTTCTATATGAGCATGCGTGAGTCAACTATGTAAATTGAATATAACACTTTTGGTATTTAAGCTGAACATAAGTCTTGTCATGTACATCAAATATAAGCCTTGATAAATGAGCTTTGATCATGAGTGAACATAATGGTTGCATATGAACATTGAATATGAGAGTGGATACGAGTCTTAAACATTAGGGTTGAATATGAGTAAACGAAAGCTATAATCATAAGCCTTAAACATGATTTAATCAATGGAATCAAACATAAGCTGAACATGACATGAGCCTTGAACTTGATGTGAGCCTTTAACTTGACATCACAACGCAACACAAGTCCTAAATGTAAAATAAATCTTGAACAAGTCATGAGTCTTGAGCATGACTCAACATGAGGCCTAAATGCGATACAATGCATGAGCATGATGTGAGGTCTGAACATGATATAGGCCTTAGCATAATAGGTTAGACATGGTGTTCGGTATGTGAGCTGAACACAAGTAGTCAAATCATGAGCCTTCTTTACATAAATGTGAAAAGACATAAGCCCATTACATGAACTGAGCATGAGGCTTTGAATATTAATCTTCTAACATGAATACATGTGTTGGAACATATCATTTAAACATCATCATAAATATGTGAGTTGGGCATAGTATCACTGATCTCATGTGTAAATTGCCTATTATCAGTACACTTTGCAAGAACCTTTGTACATATGTGTGATCTCTAGTTTTCATAAGTAGATGTCATACTTTTTTACTGAACCTCACTTCTACTAACTCTCTTACTTCCCTTAAATTCACATGTGGTCACTTTCCTTCGTACTTGTATATAGACATTGCTGCTGCCTTTAGGGGTCACTGTTATGGGTAAAGAATCTGGGACGAGTTATTCTCATAGTAACAATGTTGATAAGAACAATAAGATTTTGGCATATTCTGTGGATCATATTCCAACAGTCTCCTTACCTCTAGACAAATGGCTAGACTTAACTGTCGAGGATGACTTCTTTTGGCATGATATAAAGAGGCAGGGTACACATCTACACTTACCTAAGGATGGCAAGCTGCATTTCATAAGACAAGAACTTCTAGTACATAAGAGGGTTGAGATTGAAGCAGATTCTATGTTGTGTTTTAGAAATGAGAAGAAAGAAATCCCTCTCTCAAATAGTAGTTTCGATGGTCCAAAGCACATAGTGAATGGCTCGTTATCTTAGGTGATCTATATTTTCAATAATTCCGTATTTACATCCATTTTGGAAGAGGTAAGGGTGTACTATCCCATATGGGTATCTTCTCGTTTAACTTTGCACCAACCACAATAGATAGAAACATGGCAAGCTATCGTGTCCCATTGGAGTAATCAATCACATACCTTTGTGACAGCATGGGGTGAGATCACTCTAACATTAGAGGATGTTACTATCCTTTTGAGCCTTCCTAATCTTGGATTGACTGACATTACCATAACTTCAATCTTGAAAGATGATTGGGCACTGATTGAATTATTAGAAGTGTACAAAAAAGAGGCTTTAGATTATGGGGGTAGCATTATCAATACGCTCTTCCTCTTCCCCCCTCTTTTTTTTTTACACTAATATTTTCTTTAAGTTTACTCTACTTAGCTTTCCAAATCTTGTGTGTAACAGGAGTAAAGGGGTAAGGATAAGATTGGCACTTCTACTAAATGGAAGGTGGTGAAAAATCATCCTGATGGAGCGAGTGGTGGTACTCTTAAAGGCACTTCTTTAAGTCAATGTATCTCTCCTATCATTCAGCCTTTTTAAAGTCATTATGGTACAGGAAAGGTACTTCGGGCTAAAGATCCATCTACTGTTATCGAGGTTGTAGACAAAGGAGAAGATGATTTTAAGTTAGTTGATTATGGGGATTCTCCTAAACGTATAGATGACAATAGAGAAAATTTAGCGACAAACATTGATGACGACTAAGAAGGGCAATTCAATGATGAAACAAACTTCACAAAGCAGGTTGATGAAGGCACCCGTTATAATATTAGAATCTTCGATGTGTTCAATATCATTGAAGATTGTAAAGATAGCGAATTTTCACTCTTAGAAGAAAGTGTGACCCGGGCATTTACTGATGCTTTGATGGGTGCAGGGTTTTGTAACAAAGAGACACATGTCGCACCCAGCACTTCTATGGATGCTACTGTAGTTAGCAATGTCCCTCCCCTTTGTAGTGATGCGACTTCACCTATTCTAAGAGATCCTACAGCATCACTTCCCCTAGAGATTAGAACATCACAACATGGAGATAAAGGAGTTGCAATCAAGGTAACAGTGAGCTTAGAAGATACAGCCTCCTTTCATGGCTTCATGACAGCTTTTAACCTCCTAGCACCACTAAAGTGCTTATACAAGATGGAGGGGATTTTTGGACAGGATCCATTTGTTTGAGTTCCAATGTGACTACTCATATCTTGGGTCTACTTAGGTAAGTTTTAGGCTTATTTGATGAAGCTTGGTGCTCGTTATCCATAGAGAATCTTAAACTTTTGATTAGTATTGTCACTACAACACACGCCTTTAGGTTTAAGCTCAATAAGATGGAAATTATTGTACCTAAAGCTTAAAAGTTGTTGGGCAATCGAGACATTGAGAAAAGATATGAGCTACTTGGAGCCAAACTTGCAAAGGAAGAACTTGAGAGAAAAGAGTGTCTTGTAGGTATAGATCTTGATTCTACTGTAACATCTAGTACTAAGTATTGATAGTATTACTCTTATTCTCCTTACACTTTTTTTTTTTCACATAGAGTGTAAGGACTTGTTGAGCTGAGTATGTGCTGTTTCATTTCTTACTTATTTAAGATCTGTATTTTTATGTGGATCATCATGAATTAAATTGAGTTATTTATTGATTTAGTAAGCTCTTAAAAGTTCACATAATTATGTGCTTAGAAAATGTTACATTTCTTTAGTAGCACTTTATAGGATGGATTACTTTACGGCTTGATTACTTTACGGCTTGATAAATTTTTGAGAAAACCCTTTGCACTAGAAGTTTATTCTTATTTGTAAGCAAGGATTCGAATATGTGATCCAATAATATGGAGATATTGAATGGAACAAGGAATATTAGTTCCATTAGACAATTACATGTAAGTTAAGGGGGCAATACCCACTACCTAACTATTTTGGCATGCTCTACAAATGCATACTCATATAGTATAAGTCATTATCTTATTTGATAAAGCATCATATAATGCGCTTGGGTATCAAAGTTTCAACCAGTTAGCAACTCATGGGATAAATGTATATTGCACATTTAGGAGACAATTCTCTTACCAAGTAGCGGCATTATAAACACTAATACTTTGTTGTTATTTTCTTCTAACATATAATACACAAAAGAGATAATAGTAGACATAGATATGCAAAACAAGCTTGTACAACTCGAGCTGTAAGTTTCATTCATTTAACTTTACTATAGTTTCTTTTTTACAAATAGAACTTTTTGATATATTGAAAGTTGACAAGAGTAGTAATAGCATCTATCTTGGGACTCTTGAGTTTGCAATATTTACTTTCATACATTTCCTCAACTATGAAAAGTACTTCTTATTTTGTTATAAACTTAGGCGCTAGAGAACTTCAGTACACATGTTCAGTTGTACGAAGTATGACGTCACCTTAGTGAAATGATCTCTTTCTCACTAAAACAGTCGTATGCCATTCTAAGCATATGCTGATAATTGATGAGATTATGTTTAGCGATATCACACCTTTTGTCTAATGCTTTTAGATCCATTACTCACAATGTGTCAAGTTCAAGCTCAGTATTGATAGCCAATCTAGCAAATGGGATTAAGACTTCTATAGGAAATACTACGTCAACCTCATATACCAAAGAAAAAGGAGTTGTATGCGTTGACCTTCGTTTGGATGTCCTATAGGCCTAAAGCGCTAATGGTAGTTTGTTATGCTATTCCTTATGATTATCATGTACCATACGACTAAGTATCTTCAACAAGTTCTTGTTAGTGGCCAAAACTTATCCATTTCCTTTCAGGTAGTAAGGCGTGGACTTTACATGATCAATATTATAGGAAGCCAATAGTTGGCAAACATGTGAATTGATGAAAGGAGTACCATTGTCAGATAAAATATGCTTCTAGATTTCAAACCTACATATGATATTCTCCTTCATGAAACCTACAACTGCTGGTCTTGTTGCCTTCTTTAAAGGAGTTTCCTCTACCCACTTTGTAAAGTATTCTGTTCCTCCTAGAATCCAGATGCATCTTCTTAATGGTGAAAGTATAGGTCTGATTTGGTCAAACGCTTACGTATGAAAAGGATAAGAAGTTGTAATGCTATGGAGTATAACCATAAGAGCATGAATAACATTACCATACTGTTGACAGACAACACACTTTTTGGTGAAGTTGAAAGTGTCTACTTCCATTGTTGGCCAATAGTATCCTTTATTGAGCAAATAATAATATAGCTTCCTTCCTCCTTGATGTTCCCTATACTTCTTAGCATACACCTCAATCAAAACAGTTTCTGTTTCAAGAAGAGTAATGCACCTTAGGGATTCTCCCATAAATGATACTTTATAAAGCTCACCTTCATACATAAGATATTTCCTGGCCTTTCGTTTTACAATTTTGGCTTCCATACTATTCATTAATAGTACATTGTTTCTCAAGTAATCAATGTACGGGTGCCTCTACTCTCTAGCATTAGATACAAAATTATACCCACCCTGGTAGGGGAGCTCATAACATTTAAGGCAATGTACTTGCACTTGAAACACATCTTTAGCCATTGATGGCCAATAATAGCTTGTAGTTGAATACAATGATACAGTGGTGGCCCTTTCTCCTTGTACTAGATCTAATGATACTTATTTAGCTTGAGATGAGCTTCCTTAGAATCAATACATTGAGACATAGTGCCTTCTGGACCCTTATAATATAACATCCCATTAATTTTAACAAAATTCTTCAATGTCAGAATAGAAGCTACACTAGGGTATGCTAACTACTCCATAAGTAGGATGTGTCAATTATCTTGTATGTCTTCATCGTCACCAACAAAATTCAAAGTTGTACATGGTATATATTTTTTAATTACTTGGATATTCACATTATCACTAGCATCTTAAATTGGAATTTTGGATGCCAGTGTGGTTAATGCATTGGCATATCTATTTGTTGATTGACTCATATGCTTATACCGTACAAAATTAAATTTTCTGACCATAGCCTACACTGTAACCCTATAAGGCGCAAGTGTAGGTTCTTTCCAGCTAAACTTACCCATGGCCTATTTAATAATCAAATTTGAATCTCCTTAAATACACAATGACATGCTTTGACTTCTTGTGTCAACAATAAACCAAGTAATAATGCCTCGTACTTAACTTCATTATTGGTGCATCAAAAATCAAATTTAAATGCTAAGGGTATCTCTTGACCCTTAAGCGATGTCAATATGATTCATGCTCCTCAACCTTAATTTCCTATAGAACCACCCAATTGAAGCATCCATTCACCATCTACTTCGACCATCGAAGTATCTTTATGAAATTCAGTTGGTATTGTACTATAGTTAAGCCCTTTTAGGCATTCGAGAAGTGTGTTAATAGATCGAAATATTAAATTCTCCAAGAAGGAGTAGCTACTTAGCAACTTCTCTTAGATAAAGTTGGTCATGACAATAAATACTTGATTGGATCCAAACAAGTTACTAGATTAATCTTATGCGCAAGGAAGTAATGTTATAATTTATACATGGCAAATACTAGCACGAGACAATGTTTCTTGCAAGCTGGGTAATTGATCTCTCTTCCTTGAAGGGTTTAGTCCAAACAGTACACCGATCATTCTTAACCATCTACTTCTTGTGTGATTAAAGCTCGAATGGATCTGTTGGTAAAAGAAAGATACAAATTCAACGGTAATTCCTTAATGGGCATGGCCATGGTCTAGGAGGAAGTCAACATCATTTTTATCTTTTGAATTGCCTCTTCATGGACCTATTCCCATTCAAATGAAATTCCCTTTTTTAGAAGTTAGTGTAATGGGTATGAAATCTCAGTAAACGCAAGTATAAACCTTCTAATATAAGAGACATTTCCTATAAAATCTTTAGTTCCTTGAAAGTGGTAGGGAATGGCATCAATCTTATAGCTTTCCCTTTTGTAGGATCAACATCAATTCCTTTTCGATGGACAACAAGCCCTAAAAACTTCCCTAAAGACACTCCAAAGACACATTTGAGAAGATTCATGTGAAGCTTGTATAGCCGACATCATTTAAAAACCTTTTGTAGATGAATCATGTGATTAAGTACCTTTCTAGAATTAATGACTATATTATTGACATAATCCTCTATGAAGTCATGCATTATGTCATAGAATATAGTGGTCATTATCCTTTTATAAGTGGCACCTGCATTCTTAAGTTTGAATGGTATGATGGTGTAATAAAAGTTTCCAATTGGTGTCCGAAAGGTGGTTCACTCCACATCTCTTATTTCAATCTTAATTTGATTATAACCTCTGAATCTATCCATAAAAGAGAATAGATCATGTCTCGTGCTTACGTTTATCAGAGTATTGACATATGGTAAAGGAAAGTCATCTTTAGGATAAGCCTTGTTCAAATCATGAAAGTCTATGCATACTCTTATCTATCCGTTCTTCTTTCTTATAGAAATAAAGTTACCAATCCAAGTAGGATGTTGAAGGGGCCTTATGAATCTAGCTTGTAATAACTTTTCAACCTCTTACTTGATTTGCACTTCAATTTTAGGGCGAAAGACCCTTTGTCCTTACTGCACAAGTGTAACTTGTGGAGCAATATTCAATTTGTATACTATGAGGAAGGGATCTAATCTTGGCATCTCTTTATAGGTCCATGTAAACACGTCTCTATATTCTTTCAGCAACTCAATAGTATGAACTTTTATTTCTTATGGAGGGCACTTGCTTATGAAGACTGGCCATACAACTCTTCTAGTTACGCTAGATCCAACTCTTATATTTCTTCAACCTATAGCTTCATTTGGTCTTGTAACTATTGTAGGGTGGGTTAGACTTCTTACATTGGTATGGGATCTGAAGAGGAGAAATATACCTCCTCTAACCCTTAAGACTATCATAAGCGATATAGCCTTCTTCCATCTTCTCAAATGAAGCTTTCATTTCCCTTAGCTTGCTTGTTCTTCTTCTTTCCCCTACGACATTTGTGCATCCTCCTTTTCTGCTGCTGACTATATTGAACTTCTTCCTATGTAGGTAAAGGGACACCAAACAGCTTAGCTATCATGGTTTTGCCTTCCTCAGCAAATTCATCAAAGTAGGCTAACTCAGTAAAGTATGATTCATGTTGCTCAAAAGGATTCTTATTAGTTGAAATGTACACATCCTTCCTTTTCCAATGACCCTTGATACATTGGTGCAATGTTGATGGGACCAAGTTGTGATTGTATAGCCACTTCCTATCAATAAGCAAATGGTATTGAACTAGCACATCAATCACATGAAAGGTAGTAGTATCATAGAACATACCCAATATAATACAAAGAGGCATGGTTAAATCCATTTATTGAGATACATTGTTTAACTAATTGTCGAATGTCAATTCTAACAGCCTTAAAAGTACTCATTGGCATGATATTCAGCGAAGAAACATTATCAATGAATGCTCTCTTGATCGGAGACTTGTTAAGCATACCTTCCATATATAAGGGGCAAATGTGATTGAAATTCTTCACATACATGTTTGCATCAGTAAATAGAATTGCATTTTCATGTGCTATGGCCATCTTCTTCATAGGCTATACTGTGCTACACTATACTTTGCTTATTGACTCAAAGAACTGTGTGAGTGCAATTGCTACTACAAGCTAAGCTTTCTCATTGACTCCTAAGAGACCAAAGAAGTTCCTAAAGTTAGTTACCTTTAACAATGTTGCAATAACAGGTGGGTGTTCGTCGTCTTGAGCTTTAATCGAATTTCCTTTATCTTCATCACTTCTAGTAGCCTAGGTATCAATCACTTTAGTTGTGATAAGATCATGGCTAATGGCATTGACAGCACCCTTCAGTTGTTGTAGGCAAGAAGTGGATCATTTTTAACATCATTGTTATCGGTGATCAACTCACCAAGTACAACTTAATGATTGAATATTTTCTTCAAAACGAAACAATCTTTAGTTAAGTGATCAATACTCCAATGAAATCTACAATACTTGGGATCATTCTTTTCTTCATTTATGGGGAGGCATTTGACCTTCGAGAGCTTAATATTTCCATCATGGAACCATTGGTCAAGCATTTGACGCTCTTTGGTCGTGGGATAAGTATATGTCAAAGATGGCCTAGCATTGGTGGGCTTATCATCTCTTTGTTTATTTGCTTCCCTTAGTGATTTGCCCTAAGTTGCATTTACAGACGAACTGCACTTGTTGAATCTCCCAATTTCATTTCTTTGTCGTGCCATTGAGTTGTTGATCCTTCACATATTCTCAACTAGCGTAGCAAAGGAAGCCAACAAAAGATTCTTAAGGTAGACCGCATACTTAAGAAACATTCCTTGGATATAGATCTTGACCAACTCCCTCTCATCACAAACATCCCGTATATCTAGTGAGTGCTCCCTAAAGCTTTCAATATAGTTTATAAGATCTTCTTTGGACTTCTATCGAATCCTTCCCATGTTAGTAAAGGCGACTCTCTCTTTTGTGGAGGAGAATCTCTCTAAGAACATCTTACACATATTACCCCACAAATCTACTAACCTTGGAGGGAGATTAAAATACTAGGTGTATGCCTTCTCAGTGAGTGACTTAGAAAATTCTTTCAGTTTCAAATCATCATCTAAGCCATATACTTCCAGTTTCTTAATGGATTTCAGCAATTGTTCCTTAGCACTTCTTTTCTTGCCATTAAATAGCACAAATTTCGAACTAACATAGTCCTTAGAGTACAGCTTTACATTACGGCAATGTGTTAGTGATATGGAAGCTTTACTTTTGATATCCTAACGATAGATTTTACTTGTATCTCCTTCAAATATATGTCTAATTCTTCTTTAATCACAAATGAACCTCTCTGAGTGGATGCTTCCACCCTTAGTGACATCGTAGGAGTAGGGTACATGGGGTATGTGATTCTTAGGTGTAGATCTTGAAGATATGGGATTCATTGGTATTGGTTGCATAGAGTCAATAATTTTGACATGTCGTATAGTATGTAAGGATGATGAGCTTCCAATCTAAACTCCCTAGTTCCTTACTTCAGGTAATGAATCTTTCATGGCCGTAGGTTCCACAATAGAAAGTTGTTTCTCAATCTAAGAATGTCATGCTCATTGACAATGGGAAGGTTGAGTAGGGTATGTTGTTACACCACATTAGAAGGATTCGAATTCGAAGTAGTTGCTCCTTGTTGTGCAATAGTAAAGGTAGCTAAAGTAGGCGTGCATCGAGCAAACATCGCCATGAGTTTACCTAGGTTCCGATTAGTCTCTTGCAGCTTACGCGTTAGTTACGGATTATCAAGGAGGTAAATTTTGGTCAGTGGTCATAGTAGCGACATCTTTCTCTTGATTAATTCCATCAGTTAGATCAAGTTGTCTTTACCGTAGAGGTACCATGATATGAGTATCAAGTCTTCCCTCCCAAATGGAGTTGTTAGAAAATGTGGGGGCATGGGTACGAATGTAAGGGTCACGTATGTGCCTTGTAAGAATTTGCGCTAAACGTTACTAAAGAAATTATTTGAGTAACTCGCATGGGATGATCAGGAGAGAAGTGTAAGGAGGAGGAGTAGGAAATCATGATAAGGTTCTAATACGTATGGTGACAGGCGGAAGAGCACGTTAACATTAAACTCCAAGATTAATGAAGAACAAGATAGAGTTTTTGAGGTGTTTAAGAGTTTGATCTTTGAGATAAGATTTTGACAAAGTAAAGGTGTTAATGGGGGTTCTTTTCCTATCTAAATGAGGATGAGGATGAGGTATTTATAAGAAATGATAGTTGATCACATCCATCAAATCATAATGGTAACCAATGGTTAAGATTGAAGCCCTTTATTAATGAATTTTAAGTAGGCTATTTGCATGGGTTTAGGCTCAGATAAAGGTTTTATTGATTACTTTAGTGTGAGCCAAACCAAGAAAAGTTGAATCGAACAGACCAATCCAATAGGCCCTACTCTAAGCCCACTATGCTAAATCTACCTTAATCATCTCAGTAATTTATGGGCTTGGTTCCTCAGGCCTTGTCACCTTAGCTGTCATGCCCCGAAGTGGTAGAGTCGTAACAGCCCCCGCCGTGTAAACCGCCCTAAGATAGAAGTTAGCCTTACAACCGCTATCTTAGACCTAATCTATACAAGGCGTCCACGACTAACCCGCTTTGAAGTAGACAATTTGTAATTTAAACAAATCATTTAAGAAAGTGAGAAAAGTTATATATAGTCACTATAATTCAGTTATTACATTAATCAGAAATGAAAAGTAAAACATGTTTTGATTCGTCAATGTTTTTCCTCACTCCCCAGGATCCAGCAGTTGCTAGCTTCAGAGTAATTGGTTGCCGCTTCTTAGCCAGCACCTGCACGACGTCTATAGGGATGTGAGCAACCACAGCTCAGTAAGTTAGGACGGAGGACTTAAAACTATACCATACACACAATAAGGTTTGCAATCACTTATTAGGTGCAATGCATGTGCAAGCAAATGCCATCGCACGACGTTGTCCGGCCCATCGTGAAATTAGAGAAATTGTGCCCGCTCTAATCCGGGTTGAGGAGTTGCCGTTAATGCAACAGCTCACGACCAAACCCAGGCTTGTGTAATGAAGACCTTGCTCCTCCCGTGACTACCTTTGAACCACTGTCTTCACCCTCGTCGCGACCTCCTCTCCTGTCACTTAGTTCGACTGAGGATGAAGAAGGGACCATTTTGCAATCCTGCGCTATCCCTTCTGAAGGGGTCGGTATTTGGCCGGAGAGTCCTAAGTTCCCCTAACGGGTTGCCATGCATGTCCGATTATGATTACTGGTCGGATATTTAATTAAGTCCAGTTTAGGGTGATCAATCCTTTCATACAAGTCATATAATATGTGCCAGAGCAACAAACAGAATCATAGCATCACGCATAATCAAGCATATGTACACATTCTCTATCTAACAAGCACAACCAAGCATAATCTTAAGCCTCCAAAATACAGCATCGTATTAATCCCAACTTACCTCGACTCCTCGCTCACTCACTCGAGGTCCGATTTGCTCAGGCCATCGCCGATCATCCCTATAACACGAACGTGGTTTCAGTATTTTATATAATATTATAAGTTCATCTTATCCTATAACGCTTATTGTTAGGTTTTGTTTAAGGTTTAATATGCCTAATTATCTAGGTATTAAGTCTTTTATAATTATTTTAGGTTTGGGTTTAGGTTCGGGTTCCGCATCGATTTCTAAATTAGATTCTAGTTCGATTTCTAGGTACTGTTTTGTACCCGGACCCTAGAAATTTGTTTCAACTCATAATGTGAAACTAACCACATTATTTCCAGATACCCTAAATACGATTACTACCCCTAGTCAGCATTTTATTCCATCCGGTATACTTAAACCCGTATTAGTGTACCAAATTTACTCATGTTGTGAGAAATTTTTACATTTTTCATATAATTACCTAAAATTGAATTTTGTTTCAGATTTGTTATGTTCTGATTTTCATTATTTTATTATCTAATTAAACCTAATTTTTCCATATTTATTAATTTTTAATTCTACATATTCCTAATTTTCTACATTTACCACATAACACCTTCATTACTTATACTTAATACTCCATACACTAGGAAAAGGTTTCTACATCAGAGATTAACATCCCTAAACATCTAATTACTATCTAAATCAGTAATTAATATCCTAATCACCTAATTAATTCCAAATTACCCAATTTTTCCATCATTTTAGGGCTAAAAATTAACTTAAAAATTTCGAAAATTAAATTTAAAAAAATGGCTTCATAGCACTGTTCTATATCACATGAGCATCCTACAGAAAAAAATTGAGCTCCAAACTACACTCCTAAGGTCATTTATTTCTAAACCGAAATATGCTCGATTTTGCATGATTTCTTAAGGAACATATATTACGGGGGATGTTTTCATCAAAATAATATTTTTCCTACAAACTAAATACAAAAATATCCCAGAATAACAAAATTCATAATTTTATAATTATATTTACTATTTTTACAAAATTTCACAAGAATCGGGCTGGAATTTGGACTCACCGGTTTTGGTGGCTCCGGCCACCGCGGGCCGCCGTGGCATTGTCAGCCGCCCTAGGCGCTGCCACCACCGTGTGTTGGTGGTGGCCGTCCACTCCCATATCCTCATATGGTGTGGGTTCCCTTTAAAACCCCTAACTGCACAGTTTTCCTTTTTTTTTTTTTTATTTTTCTGGGTTTTCTCTCGATTTTTCGGCTCTCCCTAATTTTCTCACTTTCCAAACTGTCCAAATGAGCTCTGTAAATTTTTTCCCTATTTATAGACATTTTTTGTAATTAATATGCATTAATTTGACAAGACTTTGTCCAAATTCCTTAGTTTTTGGCTTTTGTGTTGTTCAATTTTTATTGGCTAATTTTTTATTTTGTAGCTTTGGACCTGCCACGACCTTATCTTGATTCATCTTATCATCTTCTGATTTTTTCTTATTTTTCCATAATTATTTTATATTTTTCTTTAATTATTTGCTTAGTTTTCGGCCAATTTTAGTAATTACGCGTATTTTTATCTACACGTAAATACATGTAGGGTACACGTGAACATTCCTAAATATTATTTTGGTCATTCTAAAATTTTTAGTATACATATAATCTATCTCTAATAATTTATTGGTTATTATATTATACTTTTTACCTTTTCGGTAATTAGCAGTTATTATGCTTAAAATTTGAAAATTTTATAGTCTCCTATTTTGCTATTTATTTTCTTAAATTTAAGTTTACGGGGTCATTTTTACTAATATTTCTCTCAATAGTTTATAATTTGGGTGTGATCGGATCCTTTAGCCGATCGCCCTAAACCTTGGGTTCTAAATTCAATCCTACGGTTACTTGGCTGAACTTTGGGGCTTACATTAGCTCGAGGAGTCAAATCCAGTTAATATTTAATTAACGGGCTTGAAGCCTCATATTAAATTTGGCCCTTTATAAACTCTTTCTCCAATGTTACTCTTGTTTGGTAAGTTATTCTTACTTAGATAGGCTAAGTCATTGAAGTTCCTCGTCGTCATTTGAAGGGTACACTTAGTCATTTTGTGGTTGCATAATGTTTTACTATCCTGGTGGTAGGATGGATATTGTATAAACGGTACCCTTTCAATTTTGTGGAGTTGTGGAACATTAACCTAAATTTTGCTAGATTGATCTATATGGGTCTTCCTTGGTCTTAATGATTGATAAAATAAGTTCCTTGTAAGAAATGTGATATAACTCATCTGAACATACAAAAGCAAATTCATCTTCTAATGGCTACTTGGCTAAAATTCTAGTTTAAAGCTTTAGAGCCCTTATATATGTGTCTTGGTGATAAATTTAATATATCTTAAGATTATTTATTCTATTATAACTCATTCCTTTTTATTGGCCAATAAAATAAATCTTTGCTCACTATGAAAAGAGATGATAGAATAGGAAACATAAATATGAAAACTAAATAGGTAATGAAGCTTTAAATTGTAAATATAGCAAGTAAGTTAGACCATGCATCTATCCTTCATCACCCTAATGCATGTCTTGTTCAACTTTGGAATTATCAATATTAGCCTAATCAACCTAACATTGAACCCATCGATGTGGATGTCTATCTAGTTGGGTTACTCCATCATGGTTAACCAGGTAGACTCCAGTTCTCTTAATCTATCTAACTATTTTCTACTTTACTTGGTTGGTCTCTCTTTTGATTTTGGTTAATCTTGAAATGGGTTTGGATAGTCTTTTTTTTTTTTTGGCCTTATATACTTAAATAATAGGTTTGGTTTAAGATTCTCATCAACAACTCATTATGCTAAGAGGGTTTCATAACTTATCACCTTAGGTGGGTGAAGAACCACTAAGTTTTTTTGTCTTTTGATTTGTTTCTCTTTTTTTCTTTTTGATTTTTGTATGATCTAGCTAGCCATAATTAGTGATCCACTACCTTAGGCAAGTACTGCTATGGTTTACTAAACAGATAAAGAGGTAGCTATTGCTTATCCTTTGTCTTCTAGTAATTCTTTTTTTCATTTATATTTTTAATTATATGAGTTAATATTTATTTATTTTTATTTTAAATTTTATTATTTAAAAAATATTTTTTTCCTGCATAGTATCTCTAAAAAATTTAAAGTTATGAGGCACTAGCTAGGAGTGACCACAGTTCAATTCAGTATAGTTCTCCCTCCCCTAAGCAAACTGAATCTAAAATTAACGGTTAGATCTTTTTATAAACTAAACCTAATTATACAGTTTGATTAGTAAATTTTTTGAACCTAAAATTAAATGATTTGGTTCTTAGTTCAAACCTTTTTTTTTTTTAATGCACTAAAGTACTACACCATTAGATGCGCTTTCTAGCAACAAGTTAACCTAATCTGCCACTCAATTTACATAACAACTAACTAAGCTAAAAGAGGCCGACTAGAAATTGGACATCAACATAGAAATATTGTAGACCAAATCTCGCAAGTCCAAAGCGGATTAGTTGTGCAAATAGCTTAGTGAGCTGCTACACAATCCAATTCAAATATAGCTTCTTGCCAACCTTCCTGAAAGGAAAACTTAAAAGTCTCCAAAATAGCTAATGCTTCGGCATGTCAGCAGAAGATGTTGAACATGCAAATGCATCTCCACCAAGTAGGGACCTATAAGAACTTTTGGCAATGAATCTAATAGTTACCTTATAGGATATATAGTCGAAAGAGGCATCCAAATTCAGCTTAATACAACTATCTTCAAGAGTTATCCATTTGTGGTGATTGTTAGAAAAAAACAAACATGCTCTACACGATAGCCACTTGATCAAACCAGGTCACCTCATTTTCTTTATGACTCTATGCATAAGTGCTTGTAGCGTTGCCTTGTTAGACAAAGCACATAAATCTACTTATAGAATGTGGTATGTGTTGAGTGGATAACTACCCTCAAGTCGTTACTATCAAAACACGTTTAATCATTAACTGGATGAAGAACCAAGTTTGATTGAAATATCACTCCGTAATATTGCTGTTGCGATTAAAGATCAGGTTGTAAGCCTTGTATGGGAATCGAAGGACCATGGTTTTCTTTTTTCAACAAAAATTGTTTCGGTTTGGTTCACTATGTCGAACTAAACTGCGAATCGATACACCAACACTGAACTAAACTGATAACTGAACCGTATGCAAAAAAATCAAATTTTCAATTCAGTTCATGGTTTTTTCACCCAACCTTAGCACTAGCCTTTATCTTACTTCTATTTTTCATTAAAAATGGTTAATCAATACAATTAAACATATTTTATAAAATATAACTTTGAAAACATCTCAAGATAACTTCTCTCACTTTGTAAATATCAATAAAGCCATGAAAGTGAATCAAGCCCCATGAGTTTATCCCTATAACCCACCCTAGATAATGGGTTACAATTAGGGTTAGGAATTCAATTCACCAACCTATTTGATTCACTAGTTAAGTTAGCTCATCATTAGTCAGGTTAATCCACTTAAATATATATATATATATATATATATACATCATGAACTTTGAACATTGTCATTTCATTTTTGGAGCATAGGTTTTGTTCTCTTTACACATTCTCTCTCTCATTGATGCACATATGTAACTACTTACTAAACTTTGATCAACTCTACCACCAGAAGAATACAAGGTACCACCTCCATAGTATAGGGCCATTGATACTCAACTTCTTACAATTTGACTTGAGAGAAGCTAAGAGTTCAGGTTCGATGGCTCCATATTGCTCACATAGACCTTTAGTCTAATCTTATGATAACAATGCTTAATATAAGAGGGGATTGGTTCTCTTTGGATCCTATTGTTTAAGGGAATTTACACTCTTGTTCTTATTCTTTTTTTTTTTAATAAATTAGATTACGTTTCATATCACATCCACCCCTTTAACCTATACTTTCATGTATGAGATTATACTTTTATAAAGAATTTACTCACTAATAAGCTCTTTAATTCCTAAAAGTTAACATACTGAATTTTTGTCTTATCTTTACTTTTCTTATTAATTGTTGTTACAATATCTGAGTCTAGATTATTAATGAAAATTTATAAAAATGTTCAAAAATCGTTTCAAGTTACTTTTTTTTTTATTGCTATTGGTTTCTTATTAATTGATTTTCATATTACAAAATGTGATGTGTAAATTGCCTCTACTTTCTAGACTTATATATGGCATGTTTTAAAAATGAACTATACTAATGTTAATTTATATTGTGGGTCATAAGTTTCTTAAGCATATCTTTTAACCTGGATGGTTAGGATAGGTGTAATAATCAATCTTACATATGATATTAGGTGAAAATAATGGTGAATAACTATTCAATACTTAGAAGAACTTTTCTGATAGATGAGCATGAAGATCTTTGTGTCACCTATTAATTTGATCGTTGATTATGGTAAGGCTAAGACATTATAAATGATGTAAGAGGCCACCTACTACTAATAAATTTATGATATAAGACCTAATCAAGACAAAAGTTGGTGGAACTATCATAACCTAACCTAACAAGATAGTCTTATAGGTGCAAGTAGCATTAAGGCAAGACCTAAACAAGGAGTAGCTTTGGGAGGGTTTTTAGGAAGTGAGGTTTTAGTAAAGAGGGGATAAAAATGAACACAATTGTTTATTAAAATTAGGATAGACTCCACTCAGTTGTAAGGTAATGTAATAGGCATATCATATGTTTTGTAGGGTTAAGCTATGATACCCTAATAATGTAAGAAAATAAAAGTATACAAGTGCATTATGTAACAGAAGTAATAGAATCCATGAAGCTAATATAAAGAATACAAAATAAGGTTGAAATCATTATGATTGCATGGATGTGCTTACTATATTAGATAGCTTATATGAGATCCTACAATTTAATAAATAAGATATTGGCACCTAAACTAGAATGTTGATAAGAGCTTTATGATTAAGCTTTAAGATTCATGACAAGGCTATATGAATGAGTTAGAGTAACCTTGTAAGTTTACACTTTAAAAAGGAAATAATAATAATATAGTTATTAGCAACTTAAGATCAAAGCCCTAATTTAAGGTATTCTCATAAGTTAGTCCAATTAAGCTAAATTTGTGCTAGTAGGCTATAGGAGCAAGTTGAAGAGACCAATTAGTGTAGATTTCATGAAATATAATAATAAAATAAGTATATAACTAGAAGGCTTATTATAGTAGTATTATTGATTATTTATTAGTAGTGCAAGAATTGTGTAACGATCGTCAGCAAATCCTTGTGGATAAAATATTTTGGTGCTAATATATATATATATATATATAGCACAAAATAATATTTGGAAATAGGTTTGCACATAAAGTATACTTAATGTATAGATATACATGTAGATAATCATAATTTATTAAAATTATGTCAAAATTCATAAATAAATTGATAAATAAACATAAATAAATCCATAAGAGTGGAGAAAAATCGAGGATTTGCATAGCATCTAATGAGGTCAACAATGGAAAGTTAAAAGCATAGGTAATAATGGACAACTAACAATATCATGGAACTAAGGTAAATTGTGTAAACGACACATGTCTTGAACAAATCCATTTCTTTGAGATTACAAACTCTTTTAGATACTTCATTTTAGGTTCTTTAGGCAAGTTAAGAGAGAGAGAAAATATATCATATTAGAGAAAAATGAGCTACATGCAAAATTAAAGAGAATTAGAAGCATTAAGGGAAATTTTGAGAAATTTGAGTTCATGCATTTAGAAGCAATTTGGAAATGAACCAAGACCACCACCCTATAAGAGTAGCAATGTTTAATCTAGTCGACATGCCCTTTTACCATGTAGTAGTCAAAGCTTTAAGTTCCAGTTTAAGTTTTAATGAGTGTTTTTTTCCTTGATTTTGACTAAAATTTACTAAAAATAGTAAAAGATCTTAAAAACTCTTTAAACTTAGTTTTCCCAATATTTATGCATGAGGATTTCAAATATCAAACCGGATTTTCGAAATTTTAAGTGCTAATATAAGATCCTTAAGAAACATACCCTATCAATTGATTTTCAATCGCTTTTTCAAAAATACAAATGTTGCAGTTTCAGTTCCAATTTTTGTATGTAAACTCTTAAGAGACTATATTTTCATGCTAAGTGATTGGATTTTCAAAATTTTGAAGTTAGATTTAGAGAAATTTTTTGTTTTCTCTAAAATAATGAGCTAGTAGTTTAAATTCCTTAACAAAACACTTGATTTTATTGTAAACTATATATAATCAATTTTCCTTAAGTGTACAACAGCTAAACATAAGGAGTTTCAATTCTTAAATTGAGTATTTTATATTGAAGTTAGAGTTTACACTTAATTTTGATGATTTACAAAACTTCATTCTACAGTTTTTCTTAAGAACTTGAATGAATAAAGTTTAGAGAAGGACTATAATAGGGGGTTGTGAATCTAAGGTGCTGTGATCATGTAAGGAGTGAAATGAATATGGTTTTATAATTCTAGATAAGTCGGACTTATGTGCAAAGTAGTGAAGTATAGAAGTACTAGAGGAGTCATAAATACGGTTGGAAATTTGTCTTGTAAAGGAAGCTTAACATATAACTAAAGTTATAGTAGTTGGAAATTTAGTTAGAAGGTAGTTTGGTATAGTGCACTTAATCCTAATTGAAGTTAGGGGGTGAGTTAGAAGTTGCTCATATTATGAACTTTAAGAATTTTCTAAGTTAGAACCCAAGTCAAAAGGTTCTTTTTCAAAACCTTATATGAAGTATGTAGTTAGAAACTAGGTCAGAGATCTTCCTAGATATAAACGCATATTAGACATAAAGTTAGAACCTAGGTAAAAAACTTCTTAGGTAAAGTTCTAGGCTAAAACAATAGGTTAGAACCTTGATCAAAGCCTTGTTAGAACCTATATTACTTAACTAATACTTAACAAATGGCTTAGGAAACTAAATTAACTCAAATGAAGAGCATACCTAAATAATAAAATGAACTCTTACTTTATATATTGGATAGAAACTGAAAAAGTTATATTAAATATTTAAGGATAATAAAGGAAGACTGAAGCAACACGTAAACATGACTAGTATCAAAACTAAGCTAAGTAGGATCAATGCTTTGCAGTATTTTGAAGTATTATTTTAAAATACTTGGAGGCTTGGTACGTTTATTGGCTTGTGGTTATACTAGTTGTTTATGCATGTGTCATGCATGCACTTGAATTTTGCTCTAACATCGTAGGAGCTGAGTTCCATGTTGTGTTTGTAGAACCTTGATCAAAGCCTTGTTAGAACCTATATTACTTAACTAATACTTAACAAATGGCTTAGGAAACTATATTAACTCAAATGAAGAGCATACCTAAATAATAAAATGAACTCTTACTTTATATATTGGATAAAAACTGAAAAAGTTATATTAAATATTTAAGGATAAAAAAGGAAGACTGAAGCAACACGTAAACATGATTAGTATCAAAACTAAGCTATGTAGGATCAATGCTTTGCAGTATTTTGAAGTATTATTTTAAAATACTTGGAGGCTTGGTATGTTTATTGGCTTGTGGTTATACTAGTTGTTTATGCATGTGTCATGCATGCACTTGAATTTTGCTCTAACGTCGTAGGAGCTGAGTTCCATGTTATGTTTGTTTAATAGATACTATTTTGATTTAGAATGCTTAGGAATTGGTTGATTACCCTAGGAACAAACTAACTTAAACTTGACTAAACTTTTAACCTAACATGCAATGCAACCTACTCAAAGAAATGGCTAAGATTATCAAGCTAAATACGGATCTTTTGATGAGGATAGCTAAAATAGTCATCTCCTTGCCCTTAGTCGAATGAAGTGATAAAAGAGGAGGTTGCAGCAAATTGTAGACAATGGTTTAAAGGTAGTCTCGGGCGAAGGGTGTTCTCTAATACATAAGCCCTTGTTTGGATTTGATTTATGAGTGCATGACATCAAATTACTTAACCTAAATTAAATCAAACATAATTTCTTTAATCTCACGACAAATCAAATAATATCGTGTGATGGCACGTACTTATACATGTATTGCATCTAAGTAACTTGATTGAAAACCTTAATTATTTTGTATTGAATACATATTGTTGTCTTTGTTATACTTATTGACCAAGTTATCTCTCAATCCCTAATAGATTTTGTTGTAAGTCCAACGTATTATGTGGTACTTTACTTAAATCTAAAACAACAACGAACAGGGTAAGGAGTGAGGATCATGGTGGAGTAGCTAGATTTTTGTTTTTTATTGACAATAATTGTTAGCTTTTGGGAAAAACTAATGGAGTCTCCTATGGTAGCCCTGTAGTTTTCAATCCTTAGTCTATAATGTTATGAACTTAAATGTGTAGTTCTGAAAGACTCTTTTAAAAATGTAACATTTTCATGTGAGCATATTACTTGCAATTATGATTATAAATCAAAAGTTTTATTCTATTGGTCTATGGTAAAGAACTATTTTAGAAAAATTACACTATAGGTTTTATAACTTATAGGTAATGAGTTGGGTACTTCAAAGCGATTGTGTCAAGTACATATTGTGTGGACTAGGTCTATAGTAATAGTTATGTGGTCGACTTCTATTTAAGATGATTCATATGACGACACTACTGCAACTCCATTCATTTGGAGCATAACAGTTTTGAGTTGGTATGAGAGAATAATTCTTAAAAACTAGCTCAAAGCATGATTCTTAGGGACTTTCTTTGAGGCATCATAACTAAATGTAATTAGATACCATAGAAAATGCTGAGTGTAGGTAGTAAGTGGCCGGTAAAAAGATTTAAACTATAAGTTTTTATTCGTACTATATATATGTACGAGAATCTATATGATAACTCTCCTAAGGATATAAGTTATGCAGATTTAACTTTTGATCTAAGTTACATACAAGAACATAGTATGAAAAAAAAAATACATGATATCTGGTTAGAACACTAACTAGGATGGTTGATCCTACCCTAATATAGGGTCTAATTTCAAAGATGGTAGTGGGAAGAGTTGTTTGGGAAGTATTTAGAGTAACATTGTAAATTGGGTTGTACTAAAGGAACCCATGCAAATGAAGTTAGAATTACTGTACCATGAATATGTGGCAATAAATGAGAAAATTAATGCTTAATGTTATATTTGAGCAATATTGTAAAGCCTAGAAAAAGCAAAATAAAAACAAAAGGAATTTAAATAAAATAAAGATACTAAGGTATAAGAGAGGCTTTAGTATTGCATGTAATTGGCTAATGCCTACAGGAGAATTTAAGTCCAATAGAAGTTAGAAACCTCCCCCTCAACCCTAATAACCCTAACCCTATTCAAACCCTTAATTAAACCAACAAGAGCCTTTTCACCATCTTGACTTTTGGAGCACTCAAATTTAGATCCCTATACCCCAAGTATTGGAAATCACAAGAAAAGAGTGAATTTTCTTGGAAAACACAATTACAAGTTATGAAACCTTCGTAGATGATGTAATATATGTTTTTCCATAGAAAAAAGTGATAAATTTGATTGAATTTGTGAAATGCAACATGGTAAAGGAGTGAATTTGATTGATGGGTGTTGTTATAACGAGGAAACGTATAAGTACCCTTGAATATAAAGTTTTATGTTAGTTTCATGTAAATAAAATAGATTAAGGTTGATTTTGTATATGTTTTAATCTATGGATTGGTTGATTTTGGTATTTAATAGGCTGTTATTGGCTATGTGGAGGTTGTAAGGTGTGTCAAGGTTGTGATTGGTGTTGAATGGACAATTTGGAGAGGTGTTTGAAGGAGAAAATTGATGTTCAAAGGGAATACAGACAAGAACCGTTGCCATGGTCATGATTATGTTCTTCCCCAGGGGTTCGTGTTAAGTTGTGTACGAAGAGGAAGGGAAAATTTAAGCCAACAGGATTACGATCAAGGTTCACGATTGTAATCCCAGCCCATGGTCTTTTTGCTATATATGAACAAGAACCATAACCAAAGTTCACAGCTGTAATTCTTGGCTGTATACTTGTTCCACCTTTCATTTATTCTTTTCTTGCTTTCTAACCTTCTAAATCATAACTTTAACCAATTTAGATCATCTTAGGATTCTAAATTTATCTTAAAAACATAGACAACATTAATTAAATCGAAGATTTAAGTAGGATTTTTGAATCTAAGTTATGACATGAAAGAACCTTTTAAAAAGTAGATTTTAAACATGACTTTTATTATTATCAAGTGTTGATTTTGAACTTATTCTTAGTTTAGACACTAGAAACAATAGCAATTGCTCTTCAGACCCAGGTATGAGATACAGCATGTTTTGTTGTGCTTGTCTAGTGTAGTTCAATAATTGGAATTAAATTGAGCTTGGCTTATTAATTATTGTGTAGCTTGTACTTGGCTTCGACCTCCCATTGGTATGGGCTAGTAGGTTAGTGAAATACCTAATGATCATATGCAACTCACTTCATGGGGGTTTCGTTTTGAGATGACTTAGCTATATCAAGGAAGGGTTACTTAAGTGATGGGTAGAACCCATACCAATACAATTATATGTATACATATATGTTGTGTGTTAAGGAGTCATGAGTTACTCTAAGTTCTAGGATGCTGGAGCAATGTTGATCGCTGGTTAAATAAAAAGATAATTAAAATGTGATCGTTATACTAGTTTTATATATGAATACATGTGAATCATATTATTTGTATTACATTCACACGTGCTTTCCATGTTCTGTATAGGCATAGCTTACCCTTCAAGGATTTTTGGTTTTCAGTCTTAGTTATAGGTAACATGAAAAGTATAAATTTAGTGAAGATTCAGATTATGACTATTATTACTTTGATGAGGAGTTGGGATGTTATTGCTTTGATGATGGGACGGGCTTCGCTTAATAGATGGATTAAGTTTTTGAATGTTATAGTCATTGAGAGTTGAATAGTTTTCTTTTATTTACATATTTGTTTTTAGAGACTTATAGGGGTTGCTGTGACTCCTTAGATCTATTTTATTTTATTTAGAGTATGTTACATTTAGTTTACAGTCATGTACCCATTATGGTTAAATGCTAGATATTTAAAGAGTTTCAATAGTTGAATTGAATGATGGTAGGTGCTACGTATTTGAGTTAAGTAGTGAAATTTACAACTTCTATTTATTGGTAGAGGAGACATTTAATGTGAGAATGGTGGTATCATTTGATTACGAATTTTAAATAGGTGGTAGTTTATTAGATGCCTTAATGTGTCAACTTATAAGGCTGACAGGTGGAATGGCTATGGCTTCTCAAGTTTTAGGCTGTTACAGCTTTTAATAGTATTAGTGCAATAGGTTATGGATCTTTAGAAAACATAAGCTATTGATCTTTTAGGTAGTAAGTTGTAGAGAGAGTGAGTAGAGTAAGGGCTAAGCTGAAATTAAAGTAGAACTTTAGAATTCAATATTTTATTTTATTTTATCTTATATTAGTTATTCCTTTGTATATATATAGCTATCCTTCTGTAGTTGTTCTTCCTTACTTTTGATCAATTTTTCCTTGTGTTATTTGTGATGGTACAACATTTAATGCCTCCCCTCAACCCTAGGGGGATGGGATGAAAACCTCAATCTAATCTCTTTACCTATCCTTACTCAAAACTAACAGAACCCTAATACCCAACACTAAGGCAAGGGCAACCTCAACAAGGCTAGGGAGTACTTGCTCTTGATGTAGTACCACTACAATGGAATTTAATTTAGAATTTAGGCCAAGGGTTTGATCAAGTAACAACTACTTAGATGCTATGGAATATGAATGTTATGATTAGTATGATGGCTCAACAACATTAGTAGATTCAAAGAGATATGCAAGTGATCCAAGCTAGTACTAAAATCTAGTGATAGCAAAGACAAGTTACTAGGCAGTCAAGGATGGACAAATATCTAAAAGTGGCTAAGGAGTTCATCCCTAGGTAAGATGATGCAATAGTAATAGTGATATGCTTCAAGATACCGACCTAACCTGATTGCCAAAGCGGATACCGACTTATTCTATCTGCTAAGTTGAATAACACTATTTCTTGTAGTTAAAGTGCCAAGAAGCAGAACGTTGAGACAACAATCGAACCTCATACATGCCTGACCAATTAATTACTTAGCATCATGCTTGCCCATAAGCCGAGATAAACACATTTTCGAGAGTTGGATTCACTTGGCAAAGTATGTTGTTGACTTAGTGGCCGAAAGATCACATTACCGAAGATTGGATCTACTCAGTGCAGCTTGGAGAGACTATTACCGATTGACTCCAATATTAGACAATTATAGGCCAACCTCTCTGGTGTCTCGACCAAGCACTACAAGACTACTTCTAAGGCATGTTGAATGACCACATGTTGACTTTTCCCTATAAAAGGCACGGTTTTATATTTTTGTACTTGTTTGTCTTTATTTTATTTATGAGCCCAATTCTTTAGGGTTTAAAGCCTTATACATTATTTATAGTTTTACCACTAAGGTTTAGAACATACTATAAATAGCAACATTTGTCTCAATATAGAGACATAAGAGAATCAATGAAAAACCACCTTTGAGTCCTTTTCTCTCGAAAAGCTCTCTCCCCCTTACCAGCTCTTATTAATCCTTTTAGCAAGGATTGTAGTAGGTAACCCTATCACTTGGACCAGTGTGTCACATTTGGCGAGTTTTGGGTCCATGTATGGTTCTATGGTACGTCATATCTATAGAGTTAGTGCGTAGGATTTGCTAAACCATCGAATCTCATTTATCTTTTGTTCTTTTGATAGGATCGGACCTACCACCCCCTACGGCTGGCCTTATCTATCCGTAGCCCTTAGATTCGTATCAACTTGGTATTAGAGCTTGAGTTTTAGTCATTGTATCTATTCTATTTTGTGTTTGAGGAAGTGCTTACTTATTAGGTTTGTTTAAGATATCGAAGATTTGTTTGCTAGATATAAGTTTGGTTTCAATTGAACTTCCTTTGAGTAGGTTAGTGAAAATTTGGGTTGTAATTTCTTTACATTGTAAGTCCCATATTGAGTATACATATTAAAGAAAAGGTGAGGAATTCCACTCTAGATTTTTGCTGAGATATGGCTTCTTCAAGTGCTTAATGTGTTATCCTAATTTGGTATTGCGATAGTGGCCGAGAAAGTACTGTTATGTTTGCCGAGTTGATTTGCTAAGAATAGTTGTGCTGGATTTGAACTTTGCCAAGCTTCCAAGCTATTTCAATCTAAAGTATCGAAGCAAAGTGAAGTACCGTATTATCATCTCTCTAAGGTTACCGAGCTAAGTTGTTTGCCTATTCAACTGCTGAGTTATGTAAGCATCCAACCCGCTTTAACCAAACAGCTAAGCTAATTCTAGATCCAAGCTATGCAGGCCTCTGAGTTGTCGTATTGAGTCACCAAGTGTGGGATAGTTTGTCATTGCCGACAATATTTCTTGCGAGCTAAGCTAGTCTACTAAAGTGATAACTTCATGGCTAATGATAATTGGGCACGATATGGCTATGACTTGACTATGAAGACATAAGATCGAGAATACCCATGTTTAATGGCTATGGACCCCGATATGAATACTTAGATTGGGGATTTCGAGTCAACAAAGTCTCTGAAAAGTACCTATATCTTGAATGTGATAAGGAATATATCATAGAGGATTAACTTCAATGTCTTGCTAGGACTTGGTGGAAGAATGAATTAAGGCAAAGGATCCTTAAAGGAATGAGTTCTACATGGAACTCAACGAAACTTTCCATGAGAGAGAAATTTGTACTTGCATCATATCAAGATGGGTTGTATGAGGAGTTGTTTACCTTAAGGCAGGGACAATGAGTGTCTAAGAATTTTCCTAGAAGTATAAAGCGCTCCTACAGCGATGTGAATGGCATGAATCTCTTTCATGTACTATCTCGCAATTCATAAGAGAGCTAAGATCGGAGATTGCTTGCCGTATTGACCCTTCGGGAGTAAGAACCTTAAATGAGGCTATCTAACTAGCCTTAAGAATAGATTGTAGCCTTGATGCTAACTATTATGATGTACAGGAACATTTAGAAGCTATACTTGTTTAGCTTGAAGAGCTCAGAGAAGAAATGAGGCAGCAAGGGATTACTCGAATAGAGAAAGTTGGTAAGAAAGAAGACCAAGGAAAGGAAGTAGGAGAAGGGGGGCTGGAGGTTACTGGGGAGAAGAATGGAAGAGTCGAGGTAGATTAAGCTAAACTGTAGTTAAACCCCCATGCTTCAGAAGTGGTCCCATTACCTACCATAAATGCCATAAATGGTAGCTCCAGGAATTACTATGTTTGCCTTCCTCGTATCGAAATATTGCGTCTAAGTCATCTGACAGGTTTACATGGATTAATATGAGCAATTATAGCATTACACCTATGAGCTATTATCAACTGTGGGTTAGAGTTGATCAAAGCCGAGGTGATGGATACATAGGTAGGGGATATGTCATCTTAACCCTTAAGACTCTCCTATTGGAAAGAGTTAAGATGTGTAGATGGAAAGAGGAGGAAGAGCCGAATTACGAGGAAGTAGGGGTAGTGCTGATTACAATTGATGAGTAGATCATGATGTCTGAGCTAGCCGAGCTTGAAGAGGTAGAAGCACTTGCCATTAAAGAGCCATCTTACACCTCGTTGACACAAGATCTACGAACCCCTAATTCTTTGTATGACCATGAGGTCGTGTTGCTTCCCGTAATTGATAGCTACCGGGACTATCAAGGTGTAGTTGATAGAGCCTATGATGAGTGGAGGGAGCATCTTCTGGTGATGCCCATGTTACAAGAACTGTGGTGTACTATGTTTAAATTTGAACTTTGTCGATTAGTGTTTGACTCCAAAGGGATTAAGAGCGGCCAGTTACTAAGTTTCGAGTCAAAACTTCTCTAAGGGCGAGGAAATGATAGGCTTTAGGATACCGACCCAACCTGACTACTAAAGCCGAGATCATCTACTTGCTAACTCATTCTGTTTGTCGAGTAAAATAACACTATTTCTTACAGTTAAAGTGTTGAGAAGAAGAAGGTTGAGACAATGACCAAACCTTATATATGCCCGACTAATTAATTACTCGGTATTATGCTTGCCAATAGGTTGAGATAAATACATTTTTGAGAGTTAGATTCAATTGGCAAAGTCTGTCGTTGAGTTAATGGCCGAAAGATTATGTTACTAAGGGTTAGATCTACTCGACATAACCTGGAGAGACTATTACCGATTGACTTTAACATTCGGCAATTATAGGTCGATCTCCCTAGTGTCTCGGCCAAGCACTACGAGAATACCTCCAAGGCATGCTGAATGACCACATGCCGACTTCTCCCTAGAAAAGACATGGTTTTATATTTTTATACTTTTTTGTCTTTATTGTATTTATAGGCCCAATTCTTTAGGGTTTAAGGTCTTGTACATTATTTACAGTTTTGCTACTAGGGTTCTGGACATACTATAAATAGCAACATTTGTATCAATATAAATATATAATAGAATTAATGAAAAACCCCTTTTAAGTCCTTTTCTCTTAGAAAGCACTCTCTCTCCTACCAACTCTTATCGATCTCTTTAGTAAGGATTGTGGCAGGAAACCCTATCACTCAGACTGGTGTCATATCTGACGAGTCTTAGGTCTGTGTGTGGTTTTACGGTGCATCATATCCGTAGAGTTAGTGCACGGGATTTGCTAAACCATCAACTTCCATTTATCTTTCATTCTTTTGACAGGATCGGACCCACTACCCCCTGCAGTCGGCCTTGTTTGTCCTTGGCCCTTAGATTTGTATCAACTGAGGATTGGATAAGAAAAACTAAAAAGGCTTTTACCTTAACTAAGGTACCTGATAACAAAAAGATTGATTATGTTGTCATTATGTTGAGGGGCGATGCTTCTAAGTAGAGGGACAGTGCTTTATGTACCCTACCGAACGTTGACCAGTTAAGTTGGAATGGTTCAAGTAGGCCAAATTTGACAAATTCATCCCTAGCAGTATCAGGCATCAAATGTAGCTAGCAAATCAAACCCTTTAGTAAGGTACATGGTCCGTGGTGGAGTATGAAGCTGAATTGGACAGGTTAGCACATTTCATACCAAAGGCCACCCGAATTGATGAATAGTCACAGATTTACCACTTTATACATAGGGTAGAGCTAAAGATGCAGGAACGTATGGTAAGGTTCCAACCTATGGTATATTCAGAGGCCATAAATATGGCTAATGTTTTGAGCAGTTGTTAAAGAGAAAACATGATTTGTTGAGTCACCATATGGGTGAGATATGGGAAAGAGGGTGATACCGAGTTATGAAACATTGAGTTTTGAGAAGGTGGCTAAGAGGCTAACTTTAGGTATTGCTATTAAAGGCCCTAGAGACAAACTAACTGTATGGCAACCCAATCCTATAGCCTTACCACTAGTACCTCAGGTTAGAGCTCTAGCACCTATTATGACATGTATGCGGTGCTTTAGTCCATATGATCTGTTAGCTTATAAGTGGACCATAGGGGCTTGCTTCCTCTATAAAAAGACAAGACATTTGGGTAAGGACTATAAGGAGGCTACAATATTTCACTAGGGGGTTTCTTTAAAATGCAAGTAGGGGGGGCTACAGGATTGCTGACTGTAGGGATGAAGCTATACAGACTATAGGGGCACTGATTGGTAAATCCCCTCTAATTCCCAAGCCACATTACCTCAGCATATAGGACTGCACCAAAGAGCCTCGCAAGAGTGTTCACTCTTTAGCATTAGGAACTTACCTTAAACATAAACACTCTAGCAAGCATGCTCTATGTCCATAATCATATAGTATATGCATTATTTGATATGAGTACATCACATTCTTGTATGGTTGATTCTTATGTGAAACTATGTTGTTTGTTTATTGCAAATCTAAGTTATGTGTTTTCTATAGATTCACCTTTAGAGAGTGAAGCACTATTAAACCTAGTATGTAGAAATGTAGAAGTAGTTGTGGAAGGGAGGATCTAGCCAGCTAGTTTATTAGCCTTACGACTCTTAGATTTTGACATTATTCTAGGCATGGATTGGCTATCAAAGCACTATGTCACCATTGACTACCACAATATGGTGGTTTCATTTGAGCCCCCAAGTTTAGAGCCCTTCAATTATCAATAGAGATGCAAAGACCGACTTGGTGTCTCACTTATGAGCTATGGGAAAAACCGATTATAGCTACCCTAATGATTGAGTTAAGTAGAGTTAAGTTGAAAATAGGGCAAGTCTTAGTGGTTTAAGAGTTTCTTGACATGTTCCTAAAAGATTTGCTAAGTTTGCCACTTGAGAAGGAAGTCGAATTCAATATAGCAGTGGTACTTAGAACTATACCCATAATGAAGTCAACCTACAAAGTTAGTAGAGTTGAAAAAATCGTTATTAGAGTCGCAAGATAAGGGATTTATTAGGCCTAATTCATCTCCTTGGGGGAGCTCTAATCCTTTTTGTAAAGAGGAAGGATAGTAGTCTATGCATGTGCATTGATTACAAAGATCGAAACCAGGTAACTGTAAAGAATAAGTATTCCTTCCCTAAGATTGAAGATCTCTTTGATCAGTTGTAGAGTGCTAAAGTCTTCTCTAAAATCGACTTGTTCTAGGTACTATCAATTGAAAGTTAGGCTAGAGGATGTTGAAAAGACGGCTTTTAGAACTAGGTATGGTTTGTATGAATTCTTAGTGATGTTGTTTGGCTTCATCAATGCTTTAGTTGCATTTATATACCTCATGAATAGGGTATTTAGAGATTATTTGGATTGACTTGTCATGGTTTTTATTGATGACAAACTTATATATTCCAAAAGTCATGAGGAGAATGCCAAGCACTTGAGAATTGTTTTAGGTAAGTTAAGGAAAGAAAAGTTATATACCAAGATGAGTAAGTGTGACTTCTAGCTTGAGTCAGTGTCATTTCTTAAGCATATCGTGAATAAGCATAGTATTGCAGTTGACCTTGAAAAGATGGAAGTAGTAGCTAACTAGTTGAGGCCTACTACAGTGTCAGAGGTTAGAAGTTTCTTGGGGTTAATAGGTTATTATAAGAGGTTTGTAGAAGGTTTCTCAAAAATAGCAACCTCGTTGACATGCTTAACTCAAAAGGGAGTTAAGTTTGAGTAGATTGACAAGTGTGAAGAGAGCTTCCAGCAACTAAAGGAAAAACTTGTAATTGCACCAATTTTGGCTTTTCCTTACAATAGGAAATAACTTATTATATATAGTGATGCGTCTATTCTGGGTTTAAGATGTGTCTTAATGCAAGACAGTAAAGTAATTGCTTATGCATCATGTTAGTTGATGTCGTATGAGAAAAATTACCTAACTTACAACTTAAAGCTAGTAGTTACAGTACATGCATTGAAGTTGTGGCGACATTATCTACTAGGCAAGAAGTGTAAGGTGTATACAGACCACAAAAGTATCAAATACTTCTTTACTCAAAAGGATTTAAATATGAGGTAAAGGCGCTGGCTAGAATTAATAAAGGACTATGACTTGGACATCTAGTATTACTTGAGAAAAGTAAAAGTAGTAATAGATGCTTTAAGTCGAAAGAAGTGAGGAAACATAGTCAGCTTACTCACTTTACAGCAATAGTTATTAGAGGAGATGCACAAACTTGAGTTAGAAGTATTGACCAGAGAGGTAAGTATTAGATTTGCTAGTTTGAGAGTACAACTCACTATTTTAGATAGAATCAAAGCTGCTTAGATGAAAAATCAAAGTATATAAGAGATTAAGAGCAAGATGAAGGTAAGAAAGGCACCTGAGTTTGCAATGGATGTAGAGGGAGCATTGAGGTTTAAGCATTGATTGTGTGTTCTGGCAAGTACAAGGTTAAAAGATGACCTACTTAAGAAAGCATACTACTCAACGTACATAGTTTACCCTGGGAGTACAAAAATGTATAGAGACTTGAAAGCCAATTATTAGTAGAACAATATAAGGAGGTAGATAGCTGAGTACGTGTCTAGGTGCCAAATTGTCAAATGATTAGAGTAAAGCACTAAAGACTAGTAGGAAAGTTGCAGTCATTGCCTACTCCAGAACGAAAATGGGAACATATGGCTCGAAATTTTGTCATAGCCCTATCTAAAACCATGGTAAAGCATAACATAGCATGGGTGATTATAAAATGATTGACCAAGTATACACGGTCCATTCCCATAAATAATAAGTGTTTGATAGAGAATCTTGCCAAGTTATATGTATAAGAGATTATGAGGTTGCATGGTGTACCAATATCCATTACTTTCGACCAAGACACTAGGTTTATGAGTAAATTTTGGAAAAGTCTACACAAGGCATTGGGTATGAGGTTACATCTCAATACTACCTTTACCTTTAGATTGATGGGCAATCAGTGTGTATAGCAACAATTACTGAGGGCTTTTTGGGGTTAGTTAATAGGAATCAACTCCCTGAACCAGTTATGTACAGCCGAGCTAGAGAATTCTAAGGATTCATACGAAGGAAACTAGCTTGGAGCCCTATCCAAGATGAAGATTCTTAGTCCAATCTCCATCTTTCACTTTACTGTCGGCTCGAACATTGAGCTCTCATGTGCACCAACATAGTTTTCGAAGCTGTTGAGCAGATGTACCAACCTGTCAAGCATGCTAGCTGACTTGTAGAGTAGCCATACCTATCACTAAGCTCTTACCAAAACCTAGATTGTGTTCGAGCAGACCAACCTCTAACTTCTGTCCAAGTCGAGCTCTTGAGCCATCTAGCATCTAACCCTGTCCGAGCCAAACTGCAAGATACCCAACCTGAAGGGGATTTAGACATCCTTCACCTTCGTTCGAATTGTATTATAATCTAAGCCACCAACCACCATGTGATACATATCTTTTAGTACAACATTCCATAAGGATTATTTACTTTTCTGTATAAAATATTTCTTGTCTCTTTTACCTTTTTTAGTATGTTTCATGTATTCTATTTACATATTACCCTTTTGTCTTTTCACGTATGTATTGTAACCCTAGTGGAGTGAGTTTATAAACCCCAATTTATTGTACACAGACATCACTACTTTATTATTGAATATTATCAATTTCCTTATTGAGTAACCATAGTGCTTTCAGTCTTTCTTAACTCTTACTTATTCCCTTTAATAAGGAGTAATGATAAGTGACCTTTATAATTTGGATCGGTGAATCATATTAGGTGAATTATAGGTCGAGTAGGATCATTCGGTGCATCATATCAAATTAGTAACTGCCTATATTTGTTAATCCCCCTTTTGTTTTCTTTTGGTTCCTTCTAATTGTGATGCTCTTCTGTATGTTCGACCATAGAGATGCATCATTATGGGATCAACATCTGATAATAGTAGAGTTTGCCTACAACAATAGTTATTAGGCCACTATTTAGATGGCTCCATATGAAGCCTTGAATGGAAGGAAGTGTAGATTACCTATTTACTAGGATGAGGTTGGTGAAAGGCAATTAATAGGACTGGATTTGGTATAGTAGTTACCCTATATTGGAAGCCTTACAAAGGGCTTATGCACTTGATTTTAGGGGTTAATAGGACCATGTGACTATTTAAATGACTTCACATGAAGCCTTGTATGGAAGGAAGTGTAGATCACCTATTCACTAGGACAAGGTTGGTGAAAGGCATTTGACAGGACCAGATTTGGTATAAGAGGTAACAGATAAAGTCAGGTTAATTAGGTAAAAGATGCAATCTACCTTAAGCCATCAAATTAGCTATGTTCATAAGTAACAATGTCCATGGGAGTACCAAGTAAGAGATGAGGTGTTGTTAAGCGTATCCCAATAAAGGGTATTGTCAAATTTGGGTTAAGAGGAAAACTAAGCCCTAGGTATGTTGGTCCCTTGAAGATCCTCGAGAGAATTAAAAAAGTAGCTTATAAGTTAGACCTTCCTCCTTGACTTGAGAGTGTACATGATGTGTTCCATATATCCATGTTGAGGAAGTACAAGAAACCTAACCCAAATTAGGAAGAGGAACCACATGTGCAAGTCGTAGATTTAGAACACTTATAGTTATAGTTGATCATGTTTATAGATGAATGACTAGTTAAGATCATGGACACTAAGATACATAAATTGAGAAGGAGAAGTATACCCTATGTTAAGTTTTAATGGTTAAACCGGTCTAAAAGGAAGGTGACTTGGGAGCTAAAGAGGATATAAAAAAAAAGTATCTAGAGCTATTTCAGAATCCAAATACGTAACTTCGATGATGAAAGTTTTGTTGGGGGAGGGGGAGCTGTAAAGCTTAGAAAAATAAAATAAAAACAAAAGGAATTTAAATAAAATAAAGATATTAAGGTATAAAAGGGGCTTTGGTATTGCATATAATTGGCTAATGCTTATAAGGGCATTAAAGTCTAATAAAAGTTAGAAACTTCCCCCTTAACCCTAACCCTATTTAAACCCTTGCTTAAACCAACAGGAGCGTTTTCACCATCTTGACGTTTGGAGCAGTAAAATTTGGATCCCTACAAGTTAAGTATTGGAAATCACAAGAAAAGAGCGAATTTGCTACGAAAGCACAGTTATAAGGTATGTTAACCTTAATAGATGTTATAATATACATTTTTCTGTGGAAAGGAGTCATAAATTTGATTAGATCCTTGAATTGCAGCATGGTAAAGGTGTAAATTTGATCCTTGGGTGTCGTTACAGTAAGGAAATGCATAAGTATCCTTGAATCTAAAGTTTTATATTAGTTTATAATAGATTAAGGTTGATTTTGTGTACGTTTGAATCTATGGATTGGATAATCTTGGTGTTTGAGGGGTTATTATTGGTTGTATGGAGGTTAAGTAGTGTGTCAGGGGTTGTGATTAGTGTTGAATGGATGATTTATAGTGGTGTTTGAAGTAGGAAATTGATGTTCAAAGGGAACACGACTAAGGACCATGGCTATGGTCGTAATTGTGTTCTTCCTTACAAAGTTGTGTTAAGTTATGCACGAAGAGGAGAAGAAAATTTAAGCCCAAAGGATCATGACCAACATTCACAACTATGATCCCTACTTATGGTATTTCTAGTGTACGTAAACAAGAACCACAACCAAAGTTCATAGCCGTAATTCTTGGTTGTGTACTGGTTTTACCTTTCATTACTTCTTCTCTTGCTTTCCAACCTTCTAAATCATAACTTAAACCAATATAAATCAACTTAGGATTCTGATTTTGTCCTAGAAACACAGACAATAACAATTGAACCCAAGATTCAAGTAAGATTTTTGAATTTAAGTTAAGACATGAAAGAACCTTTCAAAAAGTAGACTCTAATCATTACTTTTATTATTATTATCAGGTATTGATTTTGAACTTACTCTTGCTCTAGACACTAGAAATAGTAGTGGTTGCTCTTCGAATCTAGGTATGGGATAATGCATGTATTGTTGTGCTTAACTAGTATAGTTCAATAATTAGAATTAAATTAACCTTAACTTATTAATTTTATTGCTGCTTGTGCTTAGTTTCAACCTCTCATTAGTAAGGTTCAACAGGTTAATGAGGCACTTGGTGATCATACACGATTCACTTGATGGCGGTTCTGTAGTAAGATGACTCAACTAGATCTAAGAAGTGTTACTTCAAGTTTTAGGACGTTAGAACTTCATTGATTATTGGTTAAATAAAAGATAATTAAAATGAGATTGTTGTATTCTTTTCATATATGAATGCATGTAAATCATGTTATTTGTGTTATATAAGTGAATTCCTTGTTTCGTACTAGGCATAACTCACCCTTTAAGGATTTGTGATTTTTCAATTTTACGTACATGTAACATGGAAAGTACCAAATACCATGAAGATTCAAATTATGAATATTATTATTTTAATGATGAGTTAAGATATTATTCCTTTGATGACAAGATAGGCTTCACCTAGTAGATGGATTAAGTTTATGGGTGTTATAGTCACTGAGAGTTGAACAATTTTCTTTTATTTATGTATTTGTTTTTGGGGACTTATAGGAGTCGCTTATGACTCCATGCTTTTTATTTAAGTTAAGTGATGAAATTTACCACTCTTATTTATTAGTTGAGGAGAAGTTCAACGTGAGACAAGTGGTATTATTTTATTGTGGATTTTAGAAAGGTGGCAGTTTATTAGATGCCTTAACATGTCAGCTTCTAGGGCTGGCATATGGTAGGGCTATGGCTTCTCGAGTTTCGATGCGCTTCAGATATCTACGAGGATACTTGTATTACGTTTTCTAGTTAGAATGAGAGAAAGTAAGTCATATCACATAGGTAATTGTTGATCACATTCCTATCAATGTACTACATTGCTTTAGTGAGTATTTTCCAATAGAATAAATTAGTTTTCTCATTTTTCCTAAGCTCACATTTGTGTACATTGAGATGTCTTTAAAATATAATGAATTTACACTTAGAAATGAACTACATGACTTATCTAATAAACTACATGTTGCAACTAATGTACCATTAGTTGAACCTTAAGTGAAGGAACTCTCCATAAATTATAACATTATAGAGAAATATATCTCAAATAGAATAAGATAATCTAAAAGTAGTTAAATTAGATCACAATAATGATTTAAATGTAGTTATAGCTCAAGATAAGGCAATAGATTTGAGGGATGAATTTAGAAGTTGAAAGACAAAATATATCAAGTGAAGCAGAACTTGATGTAGAAAGTGTAGCCAAATCAAATCTAGAAAGTCGAAAAGAAAGTTTGGAGGTGAAAATAAATGATTAACTTCTTAACAATAATAATAATGAGTCTAATGTAATATTTACTATTGATGACAATGTAAAGGAGGAAGGAATACATGGAGTCACTAAAATTCTTTATATTTCCAAAATTATAATATTACGTTTGAATCGTAAAGAAACGAATGTTGGGCAAGGATTTTAAAGAATCTGAGGGTGGATAAGAAGTAAAACTTAAGTCAACAATTAAGACAAAACTTGAGGTAGAAAGTATATGAAACAAAAAAGTCAAACATGAAGTAACAACTATTGATTACGATGATGTTGATGAGGATGAAATGCTTAAAGTTACAGAAATGTCTAAGACTTTTGGGATTATATTGTTACATTTGGATTCCAAATTAGAAAGTGAAGATATAGGTACAAAAGGATAAATAGAACGAATTATATTAGAAGAGATGACAATATTTGATAGTTTCGATATTTATGGAATTAGTAGGACAAGTCATTTGATGATATAATTGTATATGTTATAGTATTACACTAATAACATAATAGTGATGAACTCCCTTTCTAAAATTTGAACCACAAAACATTTTCTAACTTGAGACATATCTACATTTATATAAATATTGCTTTATAAACTTAGAAATGCCACTAAAATAGACGTAGATTGGTCTAGAACTGCTTAATGATCAAGTTAAAATGTAAATGTATTATCAACTCCTAAAATATTTCTATCGTCATATATACATGCAAGTTTTATGAGTGGTGACACTGAAATAAATAATATAAGGTATAATATGTATCATAATGCAAGAATAATAATTATGTATATGACCTTGAAAGTCCTAAACTTATGTCCCCTTAACCTTTTCAAATACTATTGTCACAACTACAAAATTGAAATTTATAAACAATTATTAGATATTGTACACCAAAGATGCAATTGTACATGGATAATTTTATAAACTTGAATGCATATAAGGGATGTTTGTAAATAAAATAAGAGTAGATCATTAATAAGGTAAGATTTCATTTATGATACATTAGAATTATTATGCATATGTATGATTTTGTAGAAATTTTTAGGAATTAGGACATGTTATATTAAACTTGAAATGAAACAAGCATATTTATTTTGTATGTATTTTAAATCAATGTTTTGGCGTTACTTCCAGAACAATTCAACATATTTATGATTAAATTCTATGGAAATGATAGATAAGGGGGATAACTCATCCTATAAGTATTGCGATAGGAATTGTTATGTATTTAGCCTATTGCTAACTCTTTATTAGAAGAATATTGTTAACATAATTGAATTTACATATTTTTTTTGGAAAATTAAATTTATATATTAATTGTTAGTTGCAAACTACCATTTTTTACCATTTGCTATATTAATTTCCAAAAAACAACCTTTCTATAATTCACATGTTGTTAATGGCCTTGCAATAGTCAAACCATCACATACTATATACACAAAAACCGAGCATGAAATACTTTGATATATTGACTTTTGACAAGGATGAGTATACTAATATCGAATTTAGACATAACCTTAGTAGAAACACCCTTACAATGTTAATCACAAAGTAATTTTATGTACAACCTTACAATACTTAAAGGATGACATTGTTAAATAATGATCATGAACTATGACATACAATTTGATCAAGATATAAAACATTCAGCTAGCTCATCTTAACTACCAATACTAATGATGAAAATATTATGGAAACCATAGGATACATCATCAGCACCAATAAATTAAAGGTAAAATTTACCCAAAAAAATCAATTAGCTTAATCTACTATCTATAATTAATAATTAACTAAAAGAAAGGAAATCTAGGGCTAAATTATACAATATGTTGAGCAACTAATTAGGAAAGAAAACCAACTATTGTAACTACAGATATAATTAAGACAATATAAAAAAAATATTCTTTATATATTTATTAGTACATATGAGTAAGCAAGAAGAAGATGGTATATCTATGACTCACATGTTTCTTTAGTCGAGTCTTCTATCTCACTTAACAGTCATGTATGTCATGTTAAGTATGAGTCAAGTCAGTAATTGATGTCTTTAAGATTCTTTTTTGTTGATGTTGTGTCAATTTTCGTTGGGTTAGGTCAAGTCAAGTCAAATTGATTCGAGTCATTATCTATCTTATTTTAAACTTAAGATAGTAAAAAGGTCAAGATTCGCCAAACTTGTCCCCGTTGATATTTATGCTAGCAATATAATGTAAGAAATCCATAATCATAACAATAACAGAGTATGGTGCATCAATAAGGCAAAAATGAATAAAATTTAAATTAAATGTAAAAGGAAATGATATTGATGTGACTAACTTCGAGTTGAATATAGAATTTGGATAAGGTAGAAGATGTAGCAAAAGGTAAAATTAGAAAGTGCATTGATTTCATTGTGATAAACCTACAAGATAGGAGGTAGAACTGGTAATGGGTTCGTTAATAGATGACAATATGGGAATATAATAATTAGAATGGAAGACCTTATGACTCTATAAGTTCGAGACCTCTCAATATAAGAGTTGGTATACAAGGTTCCTTCATTAATAGTTCACAGCATCTCTAGGACAACAAAAAGGTAAAGGAATTCAAGCATACTTATCAAGATAATAACAAGCCCCAGTTTTGCGTCGATTTGTGAATGCGTAACATCAAACTCCTTAATTTAAATTAGAGCGGGCACAATTTATTTAATTTTGTGATAGACCAAATAATGTTGTGTGATGGTACTTATTTGTATATGTATTGCATCTAACCAACTTGATTGAAAAACCTAATTGTTTTATACTTAATGCATACTTTTGTCTCTATCCTACTTATTAAGTACTGAGTATATTATGGCTCATTTCCCAAAAGATTTTATTACAGGTCCAAAGTAGAATGTGGTACTTAACCTAAATCCAAAACAATAATGAATGGGATTAGGGAGTGAGGATCAGGAAGGAATAACTGGACTTTTGTTTAACTAGCTGCTATTTTAAGATGATCCATGCAGCGGGATTGTTGTGACTCCACTCATTTAGATAGTGATAGCTTCTAGATTATTTTTATATTAATAACTCATATAAAGATAAATGGGTTCTTCTTAGGAAAAATTACACTAGCGGTTATCAATCTTTATGGATAAGTTCAAATAGGAAATTAACGTTTTGGTAAGTGATTAAAATAAGGGATTGTCATTATAATATCGTTAGCTTAGTCTAATGTGGTCATTAAGTGACACATAGTGCTCACGTAATGTACACGTAGCACTTATGTGTATATTTAAATATAAAAAATGGGAACAAACTTCAAAAAATATATAAAAAAATCTAAAAACAAGAAAATTATGAAAAAAAAAATTCAAAAAACTAAAAGCTAATACTAATATAAATATAATATATAATATTACAAGTAAATTTATTGTCCAAATGAAAGATATATGATACAATATAATATATTATGAATATAACAGATATAATAATATTATAATATATGTAATAATAATAATAATGCAATATGAAAATAATATAATTAATTTTATTATATATAAAATAAAAAATGGAAATTTAAAAAAGGAAAAATAGCAAAAAAAATTTAAAAAAATAAAACCTAGCTATTATTATTATTATCATATCATATATCTTATATTGGGATCAAAAATTAAATTTTAATATTATATATATTATAGTACTAGCTTTTAGTTTTTTCATTTTCTTATTTTTTTTTTATTTTTCATAATTTTCTTCTTTTTTAGATTTTTATGTATTTTTTAAAGTTTTTTTCATTTTCTTATATTTAAATATACATACAAGCACCATGTGTATGCTACGTGTACGCCACTTAGTATCATGTGTCATTTAATGACAACATCATACTAAATTAATGGTATTATAACGACTATCTTTTATTTTATCCATTAATTCCTTATTTGAATATTTTAAAACGTTGACTCTTTATTTCAATTTACCTCCCAACGTTGATATCTTCTAAAATAATTCTTCTGTTCTTCTAGCCATTATTAATTTTAAAGTGCTTATAATGCTACAACATAGGATAAGTTTTGCCATGGTGTCACTTTCAAATGGTTGCTTAGCTTTTAAGGACTTGATTTGTTACTTATTTTTATTTTATTCTTATGTTACGTAGAAATTTCGCTTATTACGTAGTAAATAATATCCATCACTATCTTCAAATTCTTCAAATGATAAGCAAGGGAGCAATCATAATATAATTCAAACGATTTCGCCCTAAAACCTTATCAACCCATATTTTACAATGAAAGCTTAATAGCATCGGAATGTAAATATGAAATTGATATCAATCTCAACTCTCATATTGGCTTTTTTTTTTTTTTTAACGTTCTATTTCTTTTTTGTCACAAGTCCTTGTATCCCTCAAATATTGTTTAGTCTTTTAACTTCATTTTTTTTTTACTTATAATTTTTTACTTTTACTATAGAATGTTATACTTTATTCATTACACTCAACCATATATCAATTCCCCATAAGAAAGAAAAGGAATCCCTCAACTATTTTTTTTCCTCTTCCCTTCATGATAGTTTTCTTTTTTCTAATCGGTTCAATTATTTATATTATTAAAGCTTTTTAGAGTTTAAGTAACTGTAATTTTTAAAATTACCTATTTAACTTATATTTAACATTATTTAAAAAAAAAACTAATACAAATATAAACTATTAAAATTATAAAAAATTGATAAAAATTATAAATAATTAGTAAATTTTTCTACATACTCATTTTTCTCTTTATTCATTTCTTTACCACTTTCTCTCTCTATCTCTCACTTTTCCTATACTGTACATCTCTCTCTCCCAACCCTCAATATCTGTATTTTTCTCTTTTATTAATATCTTATATTAATATTATATGAGCACATTATTATCAATTAATAGTATCAACTAAGTTTCAAGTCGAGCTCGATTAAAATAAGCAAAAATATGATTAATCCATATCATCCCCGGATATAATTAAGAAAAAAATTATGTTTACTTGTCATTCAACTCTATTGGAACTGTTTAGTATTAATTTTAAAATTTGCGAGGCGTTATGTAATTAATCTTATAATGTATATATAAGTGAACTTAGTACACCCACGTCTCACTTTGTCAAATGACTTGCACAAAAATTCTCAAGTATCACAAATTTTCACAATTTTCTGTATAAAGACTATAAAACCAAATAAAAACATTGCCGTCATGTCTAGCAATTAAGATTTTATGTTAATGACATGCTTGGATTTCAGGCATCACTAAGGGCCTCCCGAAATAATCACCAAACCTTCTCTTCTTAACCGGTACCACGTGTGTCACACGTGCCACCGGTTCGATCCCCAAGCTCAGGCCTAATGTCAAGTCGAGTTGGATTTCATTCCTCTCGGCCTGAACCGACGGTTTAGCTGTTCCACCCATTTCAGCTCCTGAATTCTTCGGCTCCTCTGCGGCGTCTCCGGAAACCATGCTATCCGTTTCCTTACTATCAACATCACCTTCACGAGCCACCAACTCAGACTGGTGACTCAGCGATGACTCATGGCTCGATGTCCGGTTCAACCCCTCCTCACAACTCTTCACCGGTTCATCCCGAGCCGTCGGATCATCAACAATGACCGGCTTGCAGGCACCACAATCCGGCCTGGAAACACGCTTGAGCCGGCGCCGGGTCTTAGCTCGCCGCGACTCGGCTTGAGCTGCCACGTTATCGTCCTTGGAAATATGCCTAATGTCATAAGCTTTCAAGGGTGGCGCATGGCCATTGGCGGCGACGGCTTCGGAGTTGATTGGCGTGACGGCGTCGCCTTTAAGGACGGCTTCAACTGCGGCTTGGCATAGTTCCCACCTACCCGAATATAGCAACCCGACTGACCCGTATATGGGATTCACGATACGTCCACATGCCTCGTACAACAATGATCTAAAGATCGCTGGAATTAAAAACACATGTTAAGTTTGGGGAAAAAAGTTCAAAGAAGGAAAATGAAAAAAATAAAAAATAAAAAAGGATATCCAACTTTTATGCTTAATTTCCAAGAAAAGAAATAAAGAATAAATACATAAATAATTCATCTAAAAATATTTGGGTCATGTTGCAATTAGTACTTTCCTGTCCCTCGTATAACTCTTTTATAGGATATCGATACGTTACAGTTACATGATAAACTGAACGAATTTTTGTTAATGACCAGTTAAAGTTGCCTTTAATGTAAAAAAAATATCCAGAAGAAGTTGATTATTGAATTCTAACCAGGTCGAAGATTTTCGGGTCCGGAGTTGATGAGGTTCATGAGACCAGCGCGGCCATAGAACTTGGCAAGGAAAAGGGTGGCGTTTGCTTGAGACTCGGGGCTCTTGATCCATTGAAGACACGGTCTTATGCTGCAATTATCACTACAACCTTTCCGTAGGACTCGGCATCCATTGCAACTCATACGCATTTTCGATTTATCGTTGTAATAACCAAGATGGGAGAAAGAATACGGAGAGTTAAATCTTATACAACAAGATGTGAGTGAAATTTCAAGAATGTTTGTGAACGTGGGTTTTGCAAGAAAGTTGTGGGTATTTAAGTTGAGTGGGAATAGGATTTGATGTTTTATGGGGCCAATTGGTTATGTCAAGTACAGTGGATAGATTGTTGATGGTTTTTTCTTTTTTATTCCTTTGTTGTATTATTAAAGTTTGATCTAGTTGCAATTTAATAATCAATACTGGTTTCAAGATTATGGGAAGTTCGAGAAAATTAACAACCTAGTTTTAACTTCTGTTTGGTCCTGCCACTCCCAGTTTAGCGCGTGATCTTAGTTCCCCACATGTAATTTTGTAATTATCATTTAACCTATGTAAATTATACCTGTAAAGCAAAAAGTCACATAAGCATAATGTTAATGTTGCATTTTTTAAGTTATCGATTAGTATTCAATAAATATTTTAAATTTTTAAAGTAAAATTTCATTTCACATCACTTTTAAAAATGTGTTTATTTTATATTGTCTATACAACTCGAAAATCAATACTTTTTATGATGTATTTAGCGATTAATTTGAATTATAGTAATGGTTTAAGAAATATTTGTTTATTTTAAAATTTATAAAAAGATACAAATGCATTTTGAAAGTTTATTGTATCCACACTTAATAATCAATAGTTTAGGGTGCTAACTTGCAAAATCCCCATATATGCAATTATCGCTATTTTAAATTAAATAAAAACTTAAGATTCCAATTATAGTCGAATGTAATAAAAGTATAACATTGCTTTTATAATATATTAGCCGGTATATGGAGAGTAATTATTGTTAAAGTCTAAATTTTTTGAGCTTTTTCTCTTAACTTGAGATGGTCAAGAAATTCCACTTGAATCACCCGAAAAACAAAAAAAAAAAAGGAAAAAGAAATTCCACTTGTGTTCTCATAATTAATAAATTTCACCCTCAAGACATACAATATGTTTCATTAAGGTTACAAGACAAGAGCAGGAAGCAAAACAGTAAATGACTTAAAAGTACGCAATACAGAGAGAGGGTAAGATGAATACTATAATTAACTTCAAAATACTTAATTATTAGGAAAAAACCACATGTAAAAAAGGAACAATCTACTGAAAAAAAAAAACATAATTTTGAAAGACGTATTATGAAAAAAACTTTCCTTCATCAAACCACCTTTACAATAAAGATCATATATAAAAAGAAGAAGGGTAAATTACATGGACACCTTTTGAAAACTTTTAATATTACACAGTTCCTATTTTTTCAAAAGTTAATACTTATACCTTTTAAAACAATATATATGTTTTATCTTTATTTGTCATTATTAATAAGGAAATACATATTAGTTTCTAATTGATCATAATAATTAATTTAAAAAATTATAACTATATTTAATAAATAAATATTAAAATATATAGCGTTTTATCCATGATTTTATCTTCTTCTGCTTACAACTCAAGATAAACTTTACAAAACAATTTTCTCAAGAAAGTAAACTGCATTTCAATGGAAAAAAAAAGAAAAAATATATTCCAAGTCAGTGACTCTCTGCATCTTGATTAAGCACTAACTATCAAAGCCATAAGTACCTATAAGTTCATTATTGGTTAATTTTAATGAGACTAACGAAAATGAGGATAGATAATGGAAGGTTTTAAAAATGACAAAGAACTTCTATGTTTATGGATTACAACATTTTCTAGAACTCCTGTTGCATGCCAACCTACTCAATCCAAGCTAAGGAGATCCTCCCAAGCTAAGAAAAGAAATGATTGATCTGATGATTAACTAAGTAGGCTAGCTAAGTTGAATTGAGGTTAAGCTGACCCTAAGTACACATGAAAGAGGACAAATCTCATGATGTAAGACCATCGAGGTGAAGTGCTTTAAATGTTTTAATTTCAAATATACGGTTGCTGAGTGTCTGAACCGACGTGCCATGGTACTTCGAGGAAATGTAGTGAATAACACTAATGAGAGCAAGCTTAAGGAAGAGAGGAATGTTGGAAATATTGAAGCTAAGAAGGAAGAGGAGACTAGTGTCTATATCGACCAAGGAGAAGTAATGACCTTGGTGCTAAGATGAGTATTGAGTTCCTAGCTAAACTTCGTGGAAGACTAAAGAGAGAATCCACTCCATATGAAGTGGACCATCAAGGGATAGTTCCGTATCATCATAGTTGACAGAGGAAGTGGTACCAACATTGTCATACAATCCTTTGTGCAAAGGTTAGGACTGCTGACCTATAAGTACCCCCAACCTTACAAACTACATTTGCTTCATGATAAGGGTATTCTATACATGATGGAACAAGTAACTATACCGTTCAGTGTTGAAAATGTATATAGGGACAAAGTAGTGTGCAATGTCTTCCTTATGGGAGCTTTACATCTATTACTTAGAAGACTTTGGATGTTTGACCGACATGTTATTCATGATGGATACAAGAATACCTATGCCTTTGTTAAGGATGGGAGAAGATTATATTGCAACCCACGACATCAACCCAAGTAAATGAGACCCATAATTAACTCACTTAAGCTAGTAAGAAAAAAACCTTAGTGATGAGCCGAAGTGAACTCTAAGTTGTTGAGAGGGCTAGCACGCCTATGTTTCTATTGATTAGGAGATTGTTAAAGATGAGAGATCTGGAAGAAGTACCTGAATAGATCCAAAGATTGATTGACGAGTTTTTTGACCCATTTCTTGAAGAGCTACCTAAAGGGCTACCTCCAGTCTAAGGCATTGAACATTGTATTAACTTGCAACTAGGCGTTACCCTACTAAACCAACCTACCTACAGAATGAAACCTAAGCAAGTTGCTAAGTTGAAAAGATAAGTAGATGAGCTCATAAAAAGAAGATATGCAATGGAGAGCATGAGCCCTTGTATTGTACTGGCCTTGCTTGTCCAAAAGAAAGATAGTTTATAGCGCATGTGCATCAATAGTTAAGCAATTAACCGAATTACTACAAAGTATAGACACCTAATACCGAAGTTCGATGACATGTTAAACGAGAATTATGGCGCTAAGGTATTTTCAAAGATTGATCTACGAAGTGATTACCACAAAATTCACATGAGACTAGGTAACAAATGAAAGATTACTTTCAAGATGAGGCATGGTTTCTATGAATGGTTAGTTATGTCGTTTGGGCTTACTAATATGCCAAGCACATTTATTAGGATTATGAACTATGTGATGCACCCTCTGATCAAACGATGTGTGGTCATGTACTTTGATGATATATTAGTGTATAATACCAACCTGAATAACCATATTCAACATCTTTGAGCATTTTTTAATATTGTATGAGCTAAGAAGTTATTTGGGAACCTAAAGAAGTGTACATTCTATCAGGATGAAGTGGTCTTTCTTGGGTATGTCGTATTAGGAGAAGGAATCGAAGCTAACAAGGAGAAGGTTCGAGCTGTCTTAGAGTAGCCGACGCTGAAGAATCTTACTAAAGTACAAAGTTTTCATGACCTTGCTTCTTTTAATAGGCGATTTATTAAAAATTTCAGTACCATTACAACCCCTTGATTGAGCTGACTAAGAGGAGTAATGGGTTCAAATGGAATGACTAAGATAAGTAAAGCTTCAAGGAGATTAAGGGGAAGCTTACCCCTACCCCCATCCTATCATTACCAGATTTTGAATGTGATGTATCAGGCATTGGAATAGGTGCTATCCTAATACAAGAATGATACCCGATTGCTTACCATAATGAGAAGCTTAGTGGTGTTGCATCGAACAATTTTGTGTACAAGAAAGGATTTTAGACTCTTTTTTTGATATCTTACTATCTAGCAACATTACTTATGTTCGTGAATTTTAGGAGTTGGAAATGTCCTACAAAGACAAGAAAATTGCTTGGTACCGGGGTCAGTTTGGTGCAACCACTCCAATACATTAGTTAATAAGCAAGAATGAGGAAAGTAAAATAAGTGATTAAGAGTTATTAGATATCTCTTACAGAGTTTCCTTCCCATATATATAAGAAACTATTATGTTTGAAGGTACAGTTATCGGAATAACTATTGAGTTATGTGAAAGTTTCTTGATTAGACATCTTTCCTAAAATATGGGGAGAGCAAGCAATTATGTAAGATAATTGTTCGCACCATTAACTTGGATTCAAATTAGGAATGGATATGTGTTACTTGGCTGAATGCTGAGTGTGTCAATAACATGGCGAGGTGCTGAGAATATGGATCACCTAAATTGTCGGTAGCCAGATGAACGAGTAAGCAAAGTTATATCAACACTTAACAAACTAGGTAGGCAAAAACTGACTATTAACATTTAACTGCTATGTTCGAGAATTTAACAAAGGGAATAATGTATAATGCATTAAAGGCTAAGTGGGGAGTAGTTCTTTAGATGCCAAGTGAGGTAGGAAGTAAGATCGTTCGCATCCTAATTGAAAAGTCACAACTTTCAAATTCCTGCCTATTTAAAAAATCAAAAAGGTAGGAGGCATGACACCTATCACCTAGATCATCATTATGCTATAGGCCCAATAACTATCAGAAAGTTATCAACCATTGGATCTCTGTCCCGAAACACGCGTCAACAATCTGCACCACTATCAACTCAATGCATCATTACCGTAAAAAACAAATTTGCAGTTATGAGGGTGAGTTATCTTTATTTAAAGGACTGTTCAAAATTAAAATACATTTCTTTATTTGCATCACCAAACGTTGGTTTGCGCTCTTGTCTTCACTCTCGCATTCTTCAACTTTTGTGATATCATTCCTTATAACTATTTACGTATGGTTCGTAACATAATCTATTGACTTGTCTTATCTAATTTCAAAGTGACAAAAATTGAGGCGACTTCTCCTTCCTAAATAAGGAGCGAAACGGCATGTTCCTTTGGTAGCTCGATCGACAGCATTGAGGAAAGGTAGGATAAACTTAGTTGGATAAACGCTCTTGCCGTGGAAAATTATCCTAAGGACAAAGAAGGGAGATCTTCAGTGAAATATTTGTGCAACAACATAGTTCAGTGAAATATTTGTGCAACAACATAGCTTACTTTCGTGACTATTAAGATGGAACTACCAATTCTGCCGACAGAGTCCTTATAGTGAAATATAACCAATACTGGTAAGATTAACTTGGATTTTGGAATCTTAAGATGCTGATAGAAGAGGAAAGGGTATGTTTCCTAAGGGAGCACAAATTCCACATATACTTGAAATATTTAGATTTTAGGTTATGCTTCCCTTTCTCAACTTTTGTAAAGGGTTTCTTCAACTACTTAGGAGTCACGCTGAATATGTCCTCACCAAACACATATCGATTTCTGGAGGCTTTCAAGATAGTTTGTAAAGAATTCGAAGTCAAGGCTATGCCTCAACGATTTCGGTATTTCTTCGCAATTAGAAGGTAACTTGACAAGTGGTACTTTGCCGCTGCAAGGTATGGGCGTAAGTTCATGAATGGGTTAGAGTTCAAGATCCATAAGTAGCATGACAAATTTGTGTCGATGGTGTCTGATGAAGAGTTGGACTTCTAGACTTAATGGACTAAGCCAATTTGCATGAAGGATATAGAACTGATGCTGAATGATGCTGCAATGGTGAAGAAAATTCAAGAGAGGAGGAGGAACAAAATGTTCTTTTGGATGCCGAGAGAATTATAAGGCGTTATGAAAGCGAAGAGCTAATCTTTTCTAAAAAAGAAAGTACACTAATAAGTGAACATAGTACTGAGTATAGCTACAGGAGGAAAGTCATTCTTGTGACCTGAGGGGAGAATCATTCCTTTGAGCCTTGCTTGATACAGAGAATGTAAGTTTATTCTTCCCTTTCGTTTATATTAACATGTTTGCTCGTGTTGCCAATATGGGTGCTAATGAGGTAAATCCTGCTAAGCTACTTGCCCAGGCTAAAGCTAAAAAATCAAAAGCTGATAAAAGGGCAACCATAGTAGCTACTACCACTTGGCTTGTTGCCGTGAAGAGCATAACAAAGGAAGACACATCAAAGTAGATGGCAGCATAGAAGAAAACTTCCTGACCAACCGAGAGGCGGAAAGAATGTGAGAAGACAATGCCGACAAAGGCAGCTCATTCTAGGGAGCCTTCGATCGAGAATATTTAAACTGCTGCCAAACCAAAAAAGGGTAGTTGAAAGACCCAACCCCGCAACGAAGCTAGAGATACCACTGCCGCCAAAGGGTTATCGTTGGTGGTGGAGGTAGTACCAAGTATTGATAAGAGATTAGGGAAGAAACACGTTGGTTAACCACTTGCCAAAAGGTCTAAGGGTTTGGATTAGAGGATAAAGGAAGCAATGCGGTCCAAAGCTCTCAACATCAACAGTGCTGAATTTGTCACCAATAAGGAGATCGGCGAGCACTTTGTTCCATGTTGGAGCCACAACATTTTGGATATTGACTCAGCTCTAGGAGACGGGACAAAATCTTTAGCCTTAATGGAAGGAATTATTCTTCCGAAGGATAAATAGATTGCCAAGAAGGATGTCGATAGGGTTGGTGGCTGCAATAAGGCCCATATCATAGCCAAGTTATAAGATGTGAGTATCCATATCTATCTTTTAACAGTTGAATTTACTCAGTTGCCAATATTCATTTTCTTTTTCAAATAAGTGGCCACACTCTAACGGCTTTCGATAAGGCTGATAAAGAAACTAAGAAGGTAAGATCCATAGTAGTTATGTATTATGTCAAGTATCCATATCTATTTAGTACTTATCATACTAAATGAAATTGTTGCAAAAAATCGATGATGCATATAATGCTTCTAAAGCATAGATTACTGCTGCCAAGAATGCAAGGATAAGGGTTGAGATGAAGGCGAGAAAGCTCCAAGAAGACCTTGCTGCTAAAAAGTTGGTACATACCCTGACTATCAATGAAGTCTCGAGCCTAAAGGCCAAAATTGAAGAGCAATATAAAGAATCCAAAGGCTTAAAGGATGAGCTATAGAAAAAGAAAGAAGAGTGATGAGGGCTAAACTGAACTCTTTGTATGATGAGTGACGAGGATGATAGGTTCAGAATGCAAATTAAAGAGTTGGAGACCAACAACACAAACTTACAAAGCCATGTGGTCGAGTTGGAGGAGACTGTGAGGAGAGGACCATCAGTGGAAGAGGTTCTTGATATAGTCATTCCTAGTCAACAATACAAGAGACTTCTACGAAAGAAGTTGTTGGAAGGATCTAAGTGGCAAGAGAGGAGATCCTGAAGCTTTACCTTAATTACGATCTCTCCTGCCTTAATTTTGCCAACATCGACGACCAAGTCAATAGTTGCGACAAAGCTAATGATGATGAATTAAGCACCGAGATGGTTATGAAGGGTAATGATGAAGCTCATGTCCAAGATCTAGTGAAAGACAAAGAATTTCTATCAAAAGAAACTCCTTATGTGTGGAAAGAGAAATCCGTTAGCTCTGAGACCCAAAGAGCCGAGAAATAAGTTTACTTAGAGAAAGCCCTAGCCTCTTATCTAAAAGTTACTTTTGCTGATCCTAAGAATAAGCCATAGGATTTTCTTTGTATTCCTTGCACCTTGCATTTTCCTAAGTATTTGTAACAATACACTATTGAATGAAAAGTATCTTTCATGTAACTATTTCTAATACGTTTTATTTCATGCACCACTTTTTCTTGGCATGTATGATATATGTATTTTGTTTCACTCCTTATTCATAAGCATGTTTTATTTCACACACTAAGTATTTCTTAATGTATTTTATTTCACACACATAATTGTTTCTTGGCATGTTTTATTTTACACGCCTAATTATTTTGGCATATTTTATTTCACATGCCTAATTCGTGCATCTTTATAGACATTGTCCTTTAGCCACTTAAGACATGGACTAGCCGTGTTACTTGGCTATAGAATTAATTTTTGTAGTTCGTTGATCGTGATAGGCTAGAACTTATGTTAGTTCATTTGATGTGCGATCTAGAACTCGTTAACTTAGCAATCATAAAAGGATCATGAAACATAACAAGACTTTCAAACATAATTCTCATGACTATCATCTTACAAGCAAGTAGGTTGTCGCCTTACAAACAAATGGAGATGAACATCATCTGAACAATCAATTGAAATATAATTTCAAATTCTTAGCATTCCATACTTAAGGGATGATTGATCCATCCAACCCTTCTAGTCGATAGGCCCCCTCCTCAATGACTTCCTAGATTCTGATAGGATCTACCCAATTCGTTTCGAACTTCCCTTAACTCACTCACATGCTAGTAACTTACATCTTTCAGCAAACTAGATCTCCAGGTTAAAAAACCTTCTGCTTCACTTTCTGATTGTAATACCTTACTGCTCTATGCCTGTATGCTATAACCCTAACTCTTGCAATATCTCTAATTTCATCAATGATGTTGAAATTTGCTATTAATCCAACTTGATTAACCATCATGTCAAAGTTCTATGTCCGTAGATTAGGCAAATCCAACTCAATCGGCAACAATGTTTTTGTACCATATGCTAACCTAAAGGGAATCTCCCTTGTCACAATACTATAGGTGGTTCGATACCCCCATAAGACATTCGGTAGTTCATCGACCTATTTCTCTCTAACTTGATCTACTTTCCTTCTTAGGTCATGCAAGATGATCTTGTTTACGGCTTTGACTTGTCCATTCATCTAAGGTTATGCTACAGATGTATGGTTAGGGCAAATGCCATATACCTCATAAAATGCTTGGAACTTATTGTTGTTAAACTATGGGCCATTATCTGTAATTATCATGTAAGGAACTCCGAATCTTAATATTATGGAATTGAAAACAAACGCTTCCAATTTCTGTTCTATGATCTTCGCCACTACCTCGGGTTCTACTCATTTGGTAAAGTAATTTATGGCAACAATGACGAATTGTCGCTGGACAGTAGATTTCAGAAAGGGTCCGGGAATATCTAACTAAGGACAGTGCTGAACAACTTCCTTTGCATCTTCCTCATGGTTGGCCAATAATAGTTGAGTTGTAGTGTTCAAACATACAATGTCTATGCTTTTATGTAGTTACTACATACATTACCATGCAGTTCGAATAATACCCTCTAGGCATCTCTTTGAAGAAGGCATCAAAGATAGGGTTGTGATATGCCGCGTTTGTATAGTTGACCATCAATCAACGTATAATTCACAGCATAGTAAACCAATCTTCACGCTCCTTTCTTGTCATTAAGGAAAGTACCATCTCTCAAATAATCTATTAGGGAATCTATCCAAGATTCTTCTTTCAGGCAAAGAGCCAATTCACAACTTTACAAAAGAGTAGATAAACCTTTCTGTAGAAGAAATTTTACAAAAAGTTTATTACTTAAGTCAGGGAATGCTATATTGGCTAATTTTGACAACTTGTTGGTAGCAATATTCTTACTTCTTGGAATCATGTAGATGGAAAAAGATTGAAATTCTTTTACAAGAGTTCGTATCATAAATAAGTACTTACTCATCTCTTTTTCCCTTACCGCATAACTTCCTATGACCTAATTTACCACCAATTGTGAATCAAAGAACACTTTAAGTTTCTTGATGCTAATCTCTTTTGCTAGTTTTAGTCTGGCAATCAAAGCTTCATACTCTGCTTCATTGTTGCTGGTCAGGAATCCGAATTTTAAAGCATAATGAACTTTGACATTGTAGGGGCCTTGAAGAACAAGGCTTGTACAACTTCCTTCTCTCATTGAAGAACCATCCACATAAAGGAACCAAATTGGTTTCTCTATAACCTTTACACAATCTTCTTCGCTAGTGAATTCGGCTACAAAATCTACCAACACTTGAGCCTTTAGTATTGGTCTAGGTTTGTATCATACGCCATGGGCACTTAACTTTAAGGCATATTTCATCATCTTCCTAGAGGAGTTAAGCCATTGCAATGCTCACCATAATGACTTATTAGTGAGCATTATGATCTAGTAAGCCTTAAAATATGGCTTCAACTTCCTTACTGAGAGAACCACTGCTAAAACAAATTTCTCAATTTTCATGTACTAAAGCTCTAGCCCTTACAAAACATGACTCACATAATAACGGTTCAATGCTCTTTGCTATCAATTTGGACCAATATAGAAGAAAGAGCTTGGCAGCTAACTGAAAACTATAAATATAGACTCTCTCCTGAGATGGGTATCGAGAGTATTAGTGGTAATGAAAGGAATTCTTTGAGATCGTTAAAAGCTCTTACACAATCATTGGACTAGTTCAATTCTTTAAGATTTTAAAGAATTATGCACAGCTATCTGCACTTCTCGACTCAAATCTATTAACGTCGGCTATTCACCCGGTAAGTTCCTATACTTGACCATATGAGGGGATTTCATGTTTATTATCACCTTAATCTTTCTCGGGTTAACCTCGATGCTGTGCTGATTGACTATGTATCCTAAACATTTTCCTGACATTACATCAAAGATGCACTTCTGTGGGTTGAGTTTCATGCAGTATCTCTTTAGTGTACAAACGTCGCATCAAGATCGGCCAGATACCAATCTTCCTTCATACTCTTCATAATCATGTTATCATCATATACTTTAATGTTTCTATGAATCTAGGGTTTGAACATCTTAGTAACAAGTCTCTGGTAGGTTGCATCAGCGTTTTTCAACCTAAAGGGCATCACCGTATAATAATATGTTCCAAAATTAGTAACAAAAGATGTATGGACTTCATCCTCCTTATCCATCTTGATTTAGTAATAACATGTGTCAAGCGGTTGAATCTACCATTTGATCGATTTTCAATAGTAAGAAACAATCCTTAGGATAGGCCTTGTTGAGATCCGTGAAGTCTATATACATTCGTTACTTGCCGTTAAACTTCTTGACTAGCTAAGTTGGATAAGGCTCTTCTTGGATAAATCTTACCTTCAATAACTTTTGGACTTCCTCTTCTATTATTGCTTATCTCTCCGATGTAAAATGCCTTTTCTTTTATTGGACCACCTTCACACTTCGATCAATCTAGAGCTAGTATACCATAACTTCTCTTGGGATACTTGATATGTCCGAAGGGGACCATGTAAACATGTAATGGCTTGCAAGAAATTAATCAAACTTTACTAAATATCTGCTAACCAGGGTTTCCATATCCTTGTTTTTTTCCCAAGGTTATCTCCTAAACAAATTTCTACAGTATTAGTTTTGATGAACTGTCGACTAATGGTCTCATTACTTGCTCACTGCTCCAAGGACTCTAATCCCTTACCCGGAAAATTCTTTCTTGGGAACCTACTGACGATGAGAAAGTTTACGCCAAAAGAATGTACTTGAACTCCTTAAGCTCTCCTAATTGTCATACGTTGATTTTTACACTCGGTAGTGATGATGTCAACCATTTCCTTGCTAAGTAAGCTGACCCACCACTGCCGAGAAATTCCTGCTGAGTGATGAAAGACTTAATTAAATGGCCGAATAGTTTTCTCTCGACATGCGACCGGCCCTTTTGTCTTAACCCTTTATTGCCGTAACATTTTGACTCCTCTTGTTTGCTATGCTTAGAGAATATTCGTATAGGACCACTGTTGTACTACCACCTGTCCACCTCGTTTGACATTACTACTTTTCCATTTTCAGTCTTTTGTCCTTTTTACCCTTTTTTTGTGTACTAGGAATCTCCTTTTTGTATATGCTTTCTGGTCATTTCATTATTTATAATGCTACCCTAAGTTGAGGACTATGTACTCCTCTTAGTCAAGAGACTCTTAGAGGTTCGAGAGGTTGAGAACTTACCTGCTAAAGTGTAGTAGCTACTTTAGGAATTTGCTAACCTTTTCCCTACCGAGATGCCAAAAGGATTAACTCCTTTTAGAGGAATTGAGCATTGCATCAATCTTTAACCTAGAGTAGCCCTACCTAATTGTCTTACTTATAGACTCAATCCTAAACAAGCGGTCGAGCTGAAAAAGCAAGTTGATGAGTTGGTAGATCGCGGATATGTCCGTAAGAGCAAGAGCCCATGTGCCGTCCTAGCCGTGCTAGTACCAAAGAAAGATGGATTATGGAGGATGTGCATTGACAGTCGTGCCATCAATAAGATTACTATTAAGTATCGACACCCGATCCCATAGTTGGATGACATGCTCGATGAGTTGCATAGTGCACACATTTTTTCAAAGATAGATCTAAAGAGTGGCTATCATCAAATATGAATGAGATGGGGGGATGAATGGAAAATAGCCTTTAAGACTCGAGATGGTCTATTTGATTGGATGGTTATACCGTTTGGTTTAACTAACATGCCAAGTACATTCATACTGCTCATGAATCATGTGCTTAGAACATTGATAGGCAAATGTGTTATGGTCTATTTTGATGATATTCTGGTCTACAGTATTGACCTTCTCATTTATGTCAAATATTTGAGATTGGTGTTTAACATACTCCATTCCAATAAATTATTTGGCAGCTTAAAGAAATGCGTGTTTTGTCAAATCGAGGTTGTATTCCTCAGATATGTCATTTCTGGGAGTGGAGTTCAAGTTGATGAGGAAAAGGTCAAAGCTATTAATGAGTGGCTTATGCTGGCTAATACAGCCGAGGTTAGGAGCTTCCATGGTTTAACCTCATTTCACCAAAGATTTATCTAGAACTTTAGCTCTATAACTATGCCATTGATTGAATTGACTAAGAAGAATGTTGAGTTTAAATGGATAGAAAAGGCTTAGAGGAGTTTTGAAGATGTGAAGTGTAAGTTGACTTCTGCTCCAGTACTTACCCTACTAGATTTCAAGAAGGTTTTTGAGGTTGAATGTGATACATCTGGTGTCGACATTGATGCTGTCCTTATGCAAGAATGCCAACCCATTGCCTGCTTCAATGAAAAACTCTGAGGTACTGCCTTGAATTACTCAACCTACAATAACGAGTCCTATACCCTTATCCGTACACTTCAGAACTGGTAACATTATCTATTGCTAAGAGAATTCATCATCTATTCGGATCATGAATCTCTTAAGTATCTTCACAGGCAGCGGAAGCTTTCTTAGAGTTATGCTAAGTGAATTGAGTTCTTAGAGACCTTTCGCTATGTCATCAAGTATAAGAAGGGAGGCACCAATAAAGTAGCTGATGCACTTTCTCCCTGTCATACCCTCGTTACAATGTTGCAAGCTAAAGTGTTTAGATTTGGCACTTTACCTGATTAATATGAACAACCCACATTTTGGTTCTTCAGTAACCGGGTGCAGTGATAGAAGAGCTGTGGACGGATTCTCCTTGAGTGAGGGGTTCTTGATGAAAGGAAAATAGATTTGCGTGCTGAGTAGCTCTATAAGGGAACTATTGGTTTGAGAAGCGCCGAGCATCTGGGTGGCCATTTTAGGGAAAAGAGGACAATTAAGATATTGTAGGAGTACTTTTACTAGCCTAGGATGATGAGAGATGTGCATTGAATACTTGAGAGATGCAAGGTGTGTAAGTATGCAAAAGGGAGGAAAGAACCCTATGGAGAATACATACCCCTACCAATTCCCAAGCGGTCATAGACTGATCTAAGCATGGATTTCTTGCCCAGCCTTCCCTACATGCCAAGAAGACATGATTCGATCATAGTAGTGGCCGATTGGTTCAACAAGATGAGTCATTTCATCCCTTGCTACAGAACTAATGATCCCTATTCATCGCTAACATCTTTTTAAAAGAAATTGTGCGACTGCATGGAGTGCTAAGGAGTATTGTATCCAACTATAATTGTAAATTTACAAGCTTCTTTTGGAGACCTTATGGAGGAAACTCAGCACTAAGCTCCTATTCAATACCTCTTGCCATCCTCAAACAGACGGCTAAACTGAAGTAGTTAATAGAACCGTCAGTAATCTCTCGCATGCTATTATTCAAAAGAACTCTTATGACTAGGTTTATGCATGCCCATCATTGAATTTGCCTACAATCGCTCCACTTACAGCTTCACTAGAAAATCACCATTTGAGGTTGTTTATCCACTTAACCCGAACCTACCCTTAGACTTGGTTAACAGTTCAACTATACAAGGGGAGAGTCAATTTAGCCTATAGCGTGCCAAGGAATTTCACAAGATGCATCAAAGAATTGCCAAGTAACTAGCCAAAACTACGAGCTAACAAAAGGAATTAGGAAACCGCAAAAGGAAACAAATCGTTTATGCCCCTAGGGACCTTGTCTGGATCCATCTTAGCAAGGAACACTTCCCTAGTAAGAAGATGAATAAACTATCTTCCAAAGTGAATGCCCTTTGTAGGATCTTGAGGCGCATTAATGATAATGCCTATGAGATTAAGCTACCAGAAGGTATCGGCGTGTCTAGCACTTTTGACATCACTGACTTAACTCCATATGTGCCCAAAGATGATGAAGACCAAGATTTGAGGACAAATCTTCAACAATCCCACGGAACTGATGAACTGTTGACTAATGGTCCCATTACTCGTGCATGGCTCTGGGGACTCTAATCCCTCACCCAGTGAATTCTCTCTCGACAACCTACTAATGACGAGAAAGTTTATGCCTAAAGAATGTAGCTAAACTCTTTGAGCTTTCCTAATTGTCATACGTTAATTTATATACTCGGTAGTGATGATGCCGACCATTCCCTTGCCAAATAACTTGTGTCGAGTAAGCTGACCCACCACTGTCGAGAAGTTCCTACTGAGTGACGAGAGACTCACTTAAACGGTCGAATAGTTTTCTTTCGGCATGCTACCAGCCCTCTCATCCCGACCCTTTATTGTCGTAACATTTTGACCCCTCTCGTATGCTGTGCTTGGAGAATATTCGTATGGGACCAATGTTGCACTGTCACCTATCTACCTCCACTAACATTATTACTTTTCCATTTTTGGTCTTTTGTCCTTTTTACCCTTTTTTGTATGTACTAGGAATTCCCTTTTTATATATACTTTCTTATCATTTCATTATTTATAATGCTGCTCTAGGGACTTACTATAAATAGTCCTTTTCTTTTGTAAGCCACAAATAACTTACATTTGAATATTGAATATTCTGTTCTTATGAGACAACCCTTTTCAAGTCCATATTTCATACACTCTTACCTAATCTTGCCAAATAGCTTAGGATTAGTGGTGGGTAGACCTTGACATCAACTTATGTGTCATATCAAGTGTAGTGTCAAGTTGTGTTGGGTTTGTTAGGGATTAACATCCTCCAAGCAGCTTCACATCAGCTACTCTTGTTCGGTTGTAGACCATTTCCCTCTATTTTTTTTTCGATATCTCAAAGGACTCATTTTAATTCAAATCTGCCTTAGTAAGTCCTAGTGATAACAGAGCTCCTAGGCACACCAACTTTCGGCATTCTCTATACCAATCGACTTGCCTTCTAAACAGGTATCTACATGAAATACCTCTTCTCATCTTAAAGCTCTCATATATAAAGACCTTATCAGTTGCTGATCCCCTTTGCACACGCCGACTCTCATGGGAGTAGGGAACTTAGCTTTAAGATATGCAGTTGAAGGGACAATGCCGAGTAGATGCTAACACGGTCGTCCCATTATCATATTGTATAGGGACCAACATTTGATGATGAGAAAGTCCACTTTATCCTCTACTACATACTCATCATCGTCAATCTATATCGACAAAGAAATTCTTCGGCTACTTAGATAGGTTGTTGTTGAAAGCATAAAGATCATACTTATAAGATCTTAGATGTGATTTGATCTTGGGTCTCATCTGGTCAAACGCATGTTGAAAAATGATATCTATCGAACTTCCTATGTTAACAACAATTTTCTTGACCTTGATGTTGGTGACTGTTGCACTAATAATAAGTGCGTCATCATGCAGCATCTAGATGCCCTCAAAGTCTTCTTCTACAAAAGAAATTGTGTTCTCAATCGTGACCTCTTGCCTTGGATGTTATAGACGTAATTTTTGGCGTTAGTTAGGCTCGAAGAGCTTAACTGGCAAATAGTAGATCCGCCGATAATGGTGTTGATCACTCCATTGGGTGCTCTGCTGGAATTCACATCCCTTGCATCTCTCTCAGCTACAACTAGTCGAGTGTCATTCTCATGTTCCTCACATCACCTTTGGGATGGTCTCTGGATATTTTCAGCATCATGCACTTTGAACTTTCGCAAATGCCTCAATTGAATCTTATCCTCAATCACATTCTTAAGCTAGATGTACTCATTTGTGTTATAGCCTTTGTCATGGTGGAAGTCACAGTACTTATTGGAATTTCTCCTTGAGGGATTTTCTCTTATTCTTCTAGCCATTCCGGTATGCCTCTCTACCAACGTACCTCCACCAATATGTTCGAAATTAGACGATTGACAAGCGTATAGGATGAAAATGTTAGAATCATGAGTTTCTTTCTTTTGGAATTCAAACTTTGATCATCATCTATATTAAGTTTGTCCTTTGCACTTTTCCTCTTGTCATTTTTTCTATCTCCTTTGTTTTGATTGGCCTTTCGCCAAGCCTTTATGTTATCCTCCTATCGAATGTATGAGGTAGCTTTGGCCTTAAACTCGACGAAAGTTTTCAATTTGTTCTTTGCGAGAGACTTAAAGAAGTCTCCATGGGGCTTAACTCCATTGATTATGGCGTTGATGGCTACAGTCATATCCAATTCTAGGATTTGAACCATCTTAACCATAAACCTAGCCAAGTAGTCTCTGATTAACTCATCTAATATTTGTTTGATTGTGTTAAGGATTGACAAATCCTTAACAAGAAGTTTAATTGTAAGGAAGTGTTAAAGAAATACTTCTGCTAGTTCATCAAAACAAGAAATTGTGTTTGGTTCCAATTGTTTGAACCATATGTTGGCTACATTCCTCAAAGTTAAGGGAAAAGCTTGATAGGTTATTACATCACTCAAACCATAAACTTGGCTAACATACGGTAGTACTCTAAGTGGTCTTTGAGGTCCTTCGTTTTGTCATAAGTTTTAAACTGTGGCTGCTTGATGTGCCGAGGTATCACTTTCTCCAAAATCTCTAGAATAAAGAGACTCTTCTTGATTTGGAATTACTTACTCGTTGCAATGGAGGTGCTAACATGCGAGGGTCTCGTATGGTGCACTTGCTGCGGTTGCTTGCCTTTGTCATTCTTTTTGAAAGTAGGAGCCGAGGGTCACATTACAACCTCAGCTTGCTTTTTCAGCAACTCAGGTGAATAAATTGAATTGTCGCTATTATCAGCATCGTGATCGACATGCTCATTATTATGATTTGGATTAATACTATTATGAAGGAGGTTAAGGATCTGTTTATGTTTTTTGTTTAACTCTGAGTTTTCCTTGGCCAAATTGAGGCAAAGTTACTCAAGTTTAGCTAATTATTGCTATCGAGCCTTAATTTGTTTTCCTTAATTTAGTCTATATAAAGCTCAGCTTGCTTAATATAAATTACTCAACATTAAATTAAGAAAAAATATTTCCTAAAAAAATGTTTTAAATAAAATATTTTTAAAAACTGAAGTTGCCAACCAGTTAAACTGATAAAAAATGAGATCAAGGTTTTTAAGTAGAAAAACACTAATTTAGCCATTAGTTTACAGATATTCTAAAAAATATTTTTTAGAAATTAACCAAAAAAATAATTTTAAGAGCTAACATATTAAAACTAAGTCACCATGTAAAAATAAAAAAATTAATGGGCTTTATCTTTATATATATATATTTTAAAAATACTAAGATATATACAAATATGTAAGACATAACTAAAATGAATTTTTTATTACGAAATTTTCAAGAAAAAGGAGAAAATTTTTTATTTTTTATGCGATTGTCTTGAAGGTGCCTAGGTATCCGTTAATCAAAATCAAATTAATGTAGTTTTTTTTTTATAAAATATTTAATGGATTGATAAATTTTATTTTTTGAAAAGTAGCCAAGTTTATGTTTTTGCTAGTTTATTTTTTATTAAAAAAAAAATTGAAAACCCAATTTTTATTCCCAATTGAAAAAAAAACCCCTAAAGATCTAATTTTAAAAAAGACACCAAGTTAGTATTTTTTATTTACTTTTGGAAAAAACTACTACGTGACAAAACTTAAAAAAAAAATCCTACAGCACCTAAATGAGAAAAAAAACAAATAAATAAGATATGCAAGTTTTATGAAAATATGTAACATATAATTATCATAGAAAACGTGCCGTTTTATGAAAAAATAATGTAATTACTATTGATAATATGTTTAACCATAGAACAAAATCTTAAACTATAGAAAAGATACCTAAACTATAAATAAGATGTCAACTATAGAAAAGATGTCTAACTATAAAAAATATGCCTAAACTATTGCAAAGATACTTAGAACATGAAAAAGAAGCCTAAACCATGGAAAAAAAATTTTAACCATAAAAAATATGTCAATTAAAAATTTTTTATTTTATGAAAAACTAACAAGTAACAAAATGATATTTCTAAAAATCCTTAAAATACCGACTTTATTTAAAAATGTAGCTTTAATGAAAAACATGCAAATTTAAATAAAAGATACAAATTTCCTATAGAAGTGCAATTTCCAAAAATAAATAAATTTTATTAAAATATGCAATTTTGATTAAAAGTATGTAACTTTATGCTAAAACATGCAACTTATGTGAGAAATGCGAAAGACACAAATCATTGAAAATCAACATAAAAGACCTCTAAAGACTCAGATTAGTACTTATTCTACATAAAATCCTCATTACGTAAAAGCTAATGTAACACTTTAATATACCCATATAATAAAACTAATAAAATAATAATAATAAATAAATAAACCATTAAATTAAAAAAATAAAACTATCACTAAAATAAAACCTATGTAAAAATAAACTAAAGTTAGCATGGGTTATTAATAAATTATCTAAACCAAAATAAGAAAAACAAATAAAACAAGAAGGGAAAGAAAAAACAAATAAATATAACTATACTAGAAAAATGGAAAATCCACTTATACTCTACAATGCGGGTCAAATCAAGGATTTGCTTTATACAAAATTGCTGTTCGTCGGGTAGTTGATCATCTAGTTGCCAATCGTATAGAGTAGTTGTTACACATACATGTGTTGTCGTGGAGCTATACGTAATCAGAAGTGTGTGCATGGAATGGAATTGTGAATAGGAGTGATTGTATGTAGGCTGTGCGTATGTAAGACTAGAGTGTGTGCCTAGAATGTACGTTGTGTGATGTTGAGTTATCATGTGGATGTGACTTGTGTGTGAAAACAATGTAGGTCCGTGAATGATTAGTGGAGTGATGGTGTTATGCAACTGTTCGTAGGTAGGATATGTGGTAGTGTGGGGATGAGTGTGGTGATATTATATTATATGTTGGGGATTATGAAAAACACATTCAAACTTCATTATTGAATTCTTATTTATAAGTTATACAATCGAATCTTTTATATATTTTTAGATATAGATTTAATCTCAACAAACCCTAGATACGAAAGATATGATAATGAATCTCAGATATGAAAGATATAATTTAGATTTTTTGAAGATTCAACCTAGTTTCAAGAAACCTTATCTTGATTGACGCTTTCTATCTTTCGAGCTCGACTCAATTCAACTTGATTTAGCACAATAACCTACTTAATAAATCATAAGTCTATTTTAGCTCAATATAAGCTAGATAAAAATCTACTTTATATCAGACTGAGGAGGAAGTACCAATACTTGCACTTTTAGCCATTCCAGGTTTAGCCATCTAGGTGTATTTAAGAAAAAACAGACGGCGTCAAATGTTGTTGATGAATTTTGGGAGTCGGAAATGTCCTATAAAGACAAGGAAATTACTTAGTATTGGGGCCAATCCAATGTAACCACTCTGATGCCTAAGTCAATAAATAAGAATGAGAAAAGTAAAATAAGTGGTTAAGAGTTATTGAATGTCTCTTATAGAGTTTCCTTCCTGTATTTATAGGAGATTGTCATGTCTAAAGGAGCAATTATCAAAATAAATGTTAAAACACGTAAAAGTTTCTTGATTAGATACCTTCCCTAAAATGTAGAGAAAGTAGGTAGTTATGTAATATAACCATAATTGTGATAGCTATTCACGCCATAAACTTAGATTCAAATCAAGAATAGATATGCATTACTCGGCTGAATGTTGAGTGTGTTAATAAGACAGCGAGGTACTGAAAATATAGATCACTTGGATTATCGACAGTCGAATGGATGAGTAAGTGAAGTTATATTAACACTTGACAAACCAGGTAGATGTAAACTAACTATCAACAACTTACTGCCGTGAGAGTTTGTTATCTATAATGATCATAAGTTATTGAAGTATCTTAGAAGTTAAAACAAACTTTCGAAGAGGCAAGCTAAGTGGCTGGAGTTTATGGAAAGTTTTTCTTATGTAATCTGTCATAAGAAGGGAAGCGCCAATATGGTTGCCGATGCTTTATCATATCAACAAACCTTACAACTACCTTGCAAATGAAATCACTGAGATTTTTGCTAATCACTGAGCAATATTGATACGAACTTGTGAATAAATACACAAACCCAATATCACACATAATCAAAGGAGTGGGTCTAAGCCGCAAGATGGCTTGAAAAGTAAATGATAGTCGAAGGTTGAGCAGGGGTTCCCTTACACCAATGAAGGACATAATGCACCAACGCCTCACACGAGCTTAGGTCACACTTGATATGATGCACAAGTATGGTCGGAGGTCACTTACTACTAATTTACACTTGAATGGGCTAGATAAGAGTAGCTTAAGAGTAACCGGGACACTTAGCTCAAGAGTGAAAAACTTTAGTGTATTCTCCATATTCCGATGTCCTTAACTTTTAAAATATGACGGTATTTATATTATCCCATTAAGGCAAATTCTAAGTTACAGAAATTACAAAAGAATTGTCCTTATTTACTAAAAACAAAAAGAATAATTAACAAGGAAAATATGAAATCATGCAAAAGAAGGAACCTGGATATCCTTTGTTAGAAAGGATAGTACGGATGTCAGTAAAGGATAGCACACATGTGTTTTTACTGTGATTCTAATAGTATTGTGGTCCAAGTAGGGGTAGACCTCAATTCAAGCCTGTTCAGCATCAGAAAGGGCTGGACAATGGTTGTTTCAAGGATGGCTCACATTGGGGTTGACCTCAGATGGTCGAGTCCTAACAGTTCTGCTCGGCTACGGTACAGTGGAGATTGCTACATTTAGTTTTGGCATTTGGACTACAGTTTAGTGGAGGGTTTAGCTTGGCATGCTGGTTGATCACCTTGGTAACATCTTGGATAACATGGAGAGTAAAGTAACTCGGCAGATCATATAAGGGGCAAACATTACTCCTCGGCGCTTAACTCACCTCGAACAACTCGGTGGACTTCCTAAGAGCGTGTAATCGGTTCTTGATCCCTATCATCCCTTTCGAGTTGTTTGAGATTTAGGATCAAATCTAGTTCAGGTCTAGTTTGCTCATCTTCGGGAGTGTAAGGTTGGAGGTCGACAATGTTAAAAGAGTCTAAGACTACCTATCCTTAAGGTAATTCAATCCTATAGGAATTATGGTTGATCTTTTCAAGCACTCTAAAAGGTCCATTGGCCTCTGGGAGATAACCTGTTCTTCCTCAAGTTTGGGAATCATTCCTTGCTAAGGTGTATCCAGACCAAATCGCCAAGTCAAAATTCTCTCTTCTTCCACCCTTAACTTCACTTCTTAAGCTTAATAGCAACTCGGCCCAGTTGATGTACAACTTTCTAGAACCTGGTTTTGATGGCTTCAACTTTCTCGATGACCGGTCAGTCATCATCATCAATCCTCGGTTGTGGTGCTTGGTCTAATGGGAGCTTGAGGTTAAACCCATAGGCGACTTCAAATGAGGACATGCTTATGATGCTGTAGGTGGTCCGATTGTAGGTGAATTTGATGATTGGTAGATATAAATCCCAATCGGCCATGTTTCATCAAACAACGACCTATAACAAAGTTCCCATAGTTCGATTGACAACTTCAGTCTACTCATTGTTCTGTGGATGGCAGGACATACTGTACAATAATTTAGTTCCTAATCACCTCCAAAGTGTCTTCTAAAAGTGACTCATGAACTTTGAGTCTCGATTCGAAACTATGGTTTTAGGTACGCCGTGCATCTTAATCACCTCCTGCAAGAAAAGAAAAGAGATAATCAAAGCATTGTTAGTCTTGGAACAAGGCACGAAATGTGCCATCTTGCTAAATCGATCCACAACTACCATGATGGATTCCTTCCCTCAGGATGTCCTCAGTAATCCTAACATAAAGTCCATACTCAGTTTGAACCATGGATTGGTCGGGATCGGCAAAGGCTAGTAATGTCCTTGTTAGGCTCAACTCTTTGCCTTTTGGCAAGTCATACATTTTTCCAGCTTGGATTGAACATCTCTCTTCATCCTTGGTCAAAAGAATCTAGAGGATATTACCTCATAAGTTCAGCAATAGCCAAAGTATCCTCTCAATCCTCCTTTATACGCCCCACATACTAGTAGTTCTCATATGAAACAGGTCAGGATACATAGCTTCCTTTTCCTAAATAAGTATCCGTCCTCCCTATGATAGTCATCCAGCATCTATCCTTCCTTAAAATGGGCATAGATAGGACCCAAATGTTGGTCTTTGGAATGCAAATTCTTAATGGTTGAAAAACTAAGTAGCTTCGCTTGTAGTTTAGTTAGAAGGGTATGTCGCTTGATAGGGCGTTGGCCACTGCATTGTTCTTTCCATTCTTGTATTTTATGACATAAGAAAAACCCTCTACAAACTCAATACACTTGGCTTATCTCCAGGATAACTTCAGTTGGCTCTTTAGATATCTCAAGGATTTATGATCAGTGAAGATTACGAATTCCTTGGGCAATAGGTAGTGTTGCCACACCATTAGGGCTCGGATTAAAGAGTAGAACTCTTTGTTGTGGATGGAATAGTTGAGTGTGGCTCCTCGAAGTTTCTCGCTAAAGTAAGCAATAAATTGGCCTTCTTGCATCAACACAATACCTATGCCTAGTTCAGATGCATTACACTCTACTTCAAATATCTTGTTGAAGCTTGGCAAAGCTAAGATGGAGGCTATAGTTAACCTCTCTTTCACTTCTTCAAAACTCCTCTTCTCTTTCTTACGCCATTTGAATTCAACATTCTTCTTCGAGAGTTTGGTGAGTGGGGTTACAATCGTACTAAAGTTCTTTATGAATCAACAATAGAATGATGCCAAGCCATGGAAACTCCTCACATCAATAGTATAGGTTAGCTCAGGCTATTTTATAATCGCTCTTATCTTCTCTTCATCAACTTGGATGCCACCTCCACTCACAACAAATCCCAAGAAGATTACCTCGGATTGGTAGAAATCTCATTTCTTCGGATTAGCAGAAATCACATTTCTTTAAATTGGCATAGAGCTATTTAGCTCGGAGTTTTGCAAGCACTTGTCGGAGACGCTCTCGGCGCGTCTCCAAGTCAAGATTATGTACTAGAATGTTGTCAAAATAAACCATGATAAACCTTCTTAGTAACTCTCGGAGCACGTGATTCATAAGTTACATAAATGTACTCAGTGCATTCAAATTTGATGGTATTATAAACCACTCATATAAACCAGTTGTGTCTTAAATATGATTTTTCACTCATCTCCTTCATGCATTCGAATCTGATGGTATCTAGATTTGAGATCGATCTAGGAGAACACTCTTACTCTGCTTAACTTGTCCAGCATATCATTAAGCCCAGTTATAGGATACCTATACTTGACGATGATTTGATTGATAGCTTGGCTATCTACACACATCCTATCTACACACATCCTTTAAGAACCATCTTTCTTTGGCACTAACAAGGCCAACAGAGTACAGGGGCTCAGGGACTTGTATACATACCCTTTCTTCAAGAGGTCATCTACTTGACTTTGCAGCTCGGCAACCTGTTTAGGGTACAGCTTATAGGCAGGCTTGCTTAGCAAGGTAGCCCCTAGCTACAGGTTGATCGTATGTTCGACGCCTCAAATTAGGGGTAGACCCTCCGATAGCTCTTTCGGAAATAGATTGGAAAAATCCTCCAGTAGGGCTTTTACCGTAGTCAACAACTCTTCTTCCTCGGGTCTCATCTCCAAAAGCCTCCTGACAAGCAAATAGGTAAGTCCCTCCAACTCCATTTCTCGTTTCAGTTTAACTTGGGTCAATACCAAAGCCTCCTTCTTCAAGGTTCAGCTAAGTTAGGACCACATGATTTTTACCTATTCGGTAGTTATGGGACTCAATTTCACCCTTCTTCCTTTATGCTTGATAGAACATGTGTTTCTCCTGCCATCATACATAACTACTCGATCAAACATCCATGGTCATCCAAGTAGAATGTGGGATGCACTTAAGGGGAGCACATCATAGAGCACTTCATCTCGATACTTGCCAATGCAGATCAGCATAGACACCTGCTTATTTACTTGTAAGGCTCCCTTATCATTAAGCCAATGAAACTTGTAAAGTTTCAGATGGGGCATGGTTGGCAATTTTAGCTACTGGACCATAAATACGAAGGTTGCATTAGTATAGCTCCCACTGTCTACAATCAGTACGCATAATGATTCATTCACCTTGCACCTAATATGGAAGAGATTTTCTCTCTATTCGTCTTCAAGTATTAGATTGACATTCATCATCCTCAATATTAAAGCGGTTGGCATGAAGTTTCCTTCCTTGCTATATATGACTTCCTCATCAAACAACTTAGCTTATCCATCCTCTTTTAGCTCCTCTACTTCTTCATCTGTATTGTCAACCTCTACGGTTAACACCTCTCCTCTGATCACCATCGGTCGCCTATTTTGATATTGAGCGGCCATGAGTCCAAATTCTTAGCATTTGAACAATTGACCTCACTCATCTACTTCCCTGAACTTTGGCCCTTCTTAAACTTCCTCGGAGGTTCCTTCTCCTTTACTCAGGTAGTTTGGGCAAGTCAGGTCTTAGTGACCTTACTCGGTTCTGTTCGTATAGGTTTGCTCGAAACAAGTTAGCTATTGCCAGTACAGTTGACACTTGGTCGAAATCTTCCTGTTTAGTACCTTTCTATCCTTTAGGCAGCTTAGATTGCATCATCAAGCATCCTAACGTCTAGGGTTTCCAGGATATCTCTAATTTCATACTTCAATCCGCCAATAAATCAAGACATAGTTCGGTGTTCTGGCTCCATAACTTCGCATCGGATCATTAGCATTTGGAATTATTTAACGTAAGCATCCACACTCGATGCTCCTTATCTTAATTCTTACAGTCTCTTGAAGGCATCTTATAGATAATAGCTAGGCACAAATCTTCTCCATATCACTCTCTTCATATCATCCCAACTCCTAACCTCTCGTTCTCCTTCCCTTCTTTTAGTAGCTTGCATGTTCTTCCACCATAAGGTAGTCTCTTGAAGGCTTCTTATAGATAATAGCTTAGCACAAACCTTCTCCACATCACTTTCTTCATATCATCCCAAATCCTAACCTTTCGTTGTCTTTCCCTTCTTTTGGTGGCTTGTAAGTTCTTCCACCATAAGGTAGCATAACCAGTGAACTCCAATACAGTAAGTCTAACCTTTGCATATCAGGCACTTTGTGGTATTCAAATTGCTTTTTAATCTTGTCTACCCAATCTTGGTAGTCTTCAGCATCACCACTTCCAAAAAAACTTAAGATACGCATCCTGAGTCCTTTGACTCTAGGGGCTCGTACATTTCTTTCCTCGAGTTCTTAGTACTCCTCTACCTCATCAACTCCTTTTGCCTCCTTCTCAATCTCTTTAAGTGCTAACATTTGTCTAGCATCCTTACCAACTCCTTCAGCTCGGGGTGGGCAAGCTAGGGCATTAACCTGGCGAAATTGACCATTGCTTCATTGTTGCTACTTACGTTCTTTGGTAGGGTGATTTCTAACACGTTGTCTATCTTCTTAGATAATAATCACCATGCTAGCTATCAAGTCGGTAAGCCTATCTAAGCAGTCATCCACTGATTGAGGTGAAAAGCTTCCTTCTTGCGCTTAGTTGTATTAAGTACCACTTTCTTGGTTTCCTAAAGTCCCTTGTATACTTGAATCTGACATCACAATGACAATTTCTCACTACTAAACTTCAAAGCTAATAATGGAATCATTATCATTTAAGAGTAGTAACAAACTATTAAAAGAACATAGTAGAAGAATCTAGCTTCGAACATAGCCAAGCTCTAATACCAAGATCATAAGAACTCGTAGGTGAACATATGAACCCAATATCACACATAACCAATGGGTGGGTCTAAGCCAAGTCGCAAGATAGCTTGGAAAGTAAATGATAGTCAAAGGTTGAGCAAGGGTTTCCCATGCACTGACAGAGGATATGACTACCAACACCTCACACAAGCTCAGGTCACACTTGATATGATGCATAAGTATAGCCGGAGGTCACTTGCCACTAGTTTATGCTTGAATGGGTTAGATAAGAGTAGCACAAAACTAAGAGGGACACTTAGTGGAGAGTGAAAAAGTTCAGTGTATTCTCCATATTCTGATTTCCTTAACTTTTATGATATGACGGTATTTATATCATCCCGTTAGGGCATATCTTAAGTAATAGAAATTACAAAAGAGTAGTCCTTATTTGCTAAAAACAAAAAGAATAATTACTAAGGAAAATATGAAATCGTTTAAAAGAAGGAATGTGGATGTCCTTTGTCAAAAAGGACAATACGAATGTCAATAAAGGACAACATGTACATGTTTTTACTGTGATTCTAACGATATTATGGTCCAAGTAGGGGTAAACCTCAATTCAAGCTTATTTGGCAGCAGATGGGTTGGACAATGGTTGTTTCAGGGACTGCTCACATTAGGGTTAACCTCAGATAGTCAGCTCCTGACAATTCTACTCGGCCTCGGTATAGTGGAGATTGGTGCATTCAGTTTTGGCACTTGGACTATAGTTTAGTAGAAGCTTTAGCTTAGCATGCTGGTTGATCACCTTGAAAACATCTTGGATAGCATGGAAAGCAAAGTAGCTCAGTAGATTGGACTAGCGTCAGCACTGCTCCTCAATGCTTAACTCACCTCGGATAGCTTGACAAACCACCTGAGAGAGCCCCTAGGCTTAAGAATGTACAATCGATCCTTGATCCCTATCAAATATTCTCATGACCCACATTTAGTCCTATTTTTGAATAGTATAGAGAAGAAGTTATTGTTGGAGGATACTACCTCAAAGGTGGCTATATGTATCAAAGGTTGTGTATATCGAGCTGTTCCACTTGTAAGCTGTTGGTTAGGGAAGCTCATAGTAGTAGTTTATCTAATCGTTTTGGTAAGACCAAAACAACCAAACTATTGAAAGAAAAATTTTACCAGCCTAGTTTAGCCAAGGATGCCCATAAGATAGCTGGTAATTATGAAGTATGTAAGAGAGCTAAAGCGAAGAGAGAGCTTGGTGGAGACTATATGCCCCTACCAACAGTAACCTTACCTTAGGCCGACCTTAGTATAAATTTTGTTCTAGGATTACCCCGGACATCTATGGGAAAAGATTTGATCTTTGTTATAGTGGACTACTTTAGCAAAATGGCACACTTCATCCAATGCCATCAAACTAACGATGCTTTATAAATTACTATTTTTTTTTTTTTGCAAGAAGTTGTATAACTACATGGAGTGTCACAAACTATTGTTTTAGACTGCGATACGAAATTCTTGAGCTATTTTTAGAAGACCCTTCGGAGAAGACTTAGGACTAAACTTGTGTTCAACTCTAGTAAAAACCCTCAAACTGATGACTAAACTGAAGTTGTGAATAGAACATTAGGTAATTTACTCAATACTGTCATAGGAAAGAACTTAAAGGATTGGGATCTATGTCTAACAACCGTACAGTTCGCATATAACCGAACAATCCACATCATTATTGGGAAGACTCCATTTTAGGTCGTTTATGGCCTCAATCCCACTATTCCACTAGATTTGATCAATACTCCCACAGCTATTGAAAATAGTCAATTGAGAATTAACCAAGCTTAAGAATTGTAAGAGCTACATCAGTCTGTAACAAAAAAGATCACCAAGTTCAATAGAGACAACAAGAGATTGGTAGCCGAGGTCGATGAGCTATTTCTTTTAAACTAAGAGACTTGGTATGGATTTACCTCAGCCGAGAGTGATTTCCACACTTAAGATAGAATAAACTATCTCCATAAGCTGATGGTCCATTTATAGTCTTCAAGAAGATCAATCACAATGCCCACCAGGTTGAGCTACCTAAGAATTGTAGTATTTTCTTCACCTTCAATGTATCTGACCTAATTCCCTACTATAGGCACCTCATTTTTGTTATTTTCATTTTATTATTTTAATTGAGCCAAAAATAAAAAATAAAAATAAATAAATAAATAAATAATGAAAATTAAAAGGAAAAAGGAAAAAATAAAAAATATATAAAGTGTTAAGTTGAGTTGATATCAAGTCAAATCGATATCAAGAATGCAGTATTGCTAACAAAAGAGATTCTTGTAGGCTTTGAAAGATTACTTTTAAAGTGATCCAGCCCAACTTGAAGCCCGTGATCACTTGTTTTTAAAAATAATCAAGATGTCTAAAGCTTTAGAATAAAGAATAGCTATAGTTGAAGAAGTTTTGAGTAAGCATACAAAACAAGTCAAAACCATGGCCCATACTTAAGCCCAGGGGCCTATTGACATACCATCTGAGGTAAATGAGTCTAAAGAGTTGTAGGTTTATGAGCCCACTATCGATATGGTACAAGGATTGGAAAAGTTTCTAGAAAAGGATTTGGATGGTTGAGCTTAAGGATAATATTATTGCCATGATATGAAAAACAGGGTTGTAGCCCTAGAAAAAAAGTTGATGATGTTGGAAGAGAGGCCTGCGGGTACAGAAATGGTAATGAGTTATGTGGTCAAGCAACTCGAAAACTTAGATCTTGGTATGAATATGAAGTCCAAGGAAAGAGAAGTCAAAAAGGGGTATACCAATTTAGAAAGCATAGAATCAAGACAAGCCCGTTCATAATAAGAGGAGGCGACTTACACAGTTCAATATTCTAATGGCATTAAGTGTTCAAGTAATTAAGAGATGCAGAATTGCTAACATGTGAAAACCTAACAAAGAAGTACAAGCCAAGGGATTATGACCCCAATAAATGGTGCAAATATCATGTGGGGCATACCATAGAAGATAGCTGGAAACTAAAACATAAGATGCAAGATTTGATTGATGTAGAAATTATCTAACTAAGCTTTCTAGAGGCTAATGGGTCAATTAGCAGCGGTATTCCTTCCTTAGATTTTGAAGAAGCATCAAGTAAACAGCCTCTAGCACCAAATATTGAAGGCCTACTATTATCATCTAATAAGGTGGCTCACTATTTGAAGCAATTGGGTATATCTTCAAGAGATCAATTTAACTAAATAGGCCAAGTTCGAAGCAGTGATAGAAATAAGGGCAAAAAGTGGAAAAGAATTTTAGTTTTTGCATTTTTTTTCCAGAATAATCTTTTATTTTGGAGATTGTAATAGACATAAGTTATTGAACAAAGCATTTTTCATGTGCATTTTTGTCTTTGTATGCTATGAAGCTAACTCAATTTAAATAAGGGAATTTCGAACGAGTGAAAATGGATAAAAATGTAAACTTAAAACTTAAAATTTTCTACTTAAGGGGATGTAACACATTACTTAAAAGATTTAGGATGAAAAAAGGTAACCAATGTCCTAAACACTAACCTCGAATGCATAAGAGTTAAGCACTACAATGTGAGTATTTAGCTTATTCCTTAAATGAGGTCTATGTTGAACTTAGTATACATGACAAAATGCTACTAGGCATTCGTTTGATCATTCCTAAACACAATTATCCCTTGCAAACCCATTTGAGCTTTTTAGGGAATTTTTCTTAAAATTAACCCTACCAAGAATCACCCCATACTGGGGCAATCAGGAAGTTAAGGCCATCAAAATGAAGAAAAAGGAGTAGACTAATATGTGTTTGCCTTAGTTGTGTCAGTTTATGAGCAAATATTGTTATAGATAATTCAATTTCTTTTGAATGAAGAAGAGTTTCAAATCATATACACCTCACTCAAGCCTACATACTCATTTAAATACCTTAAGCCCATGAACTTTTCCTAAACACTCTAAAGCCTTATACACTGCTCCCCAACCTATACTCTTTAAACCATAGTTTTAAGGCTTTGAATCCTATCAAGCAAAAACTTAACAACAAAATGTGACTACCTTAACTAAAAGAGAAAAAATAGAAAGAAAAGAAAAAGAAAAAAAAAACAAAAGAAAAGCAGGAAAAAAATAAAAAAGAGAAAAAGAAGAAGAAAAGTGAAACAAAAAAAAATTGAAAATATTAGCAAGGAGGTTACCTTCAAAACTAAGCCAAATCACCAAAAGTCCAAACTTGTGATGATATCCAAAGACCAAACACTTTAAATTCTTAAATCATAAACTAAAGCCCTCACCATATGATCCCACCTACTACACCACCCTTGATAAAACTCTTTTGACTAAAGAAATGAACTTATCTTAAGCGAAATTTACTTAAGAAACTATAGCAAGCCCATGTTTAGTCTCTCTTAGGTTCTTGGCTTGTAAACCTGGGACGGATAGGATATAGTTTTTTTCAAAATTGGCCAAAGCACATTGATATCCATTTGCTTAAACCATTGACCAAAAGCCTTATATTGCAAACCTAGAAAAAACTTGATTGATTGACCAAAGTGTACTACTTACAAGATAGGCTATAATTTTTGGAGTTGATACCGAAAGTGAAAATAAACTTATGAGAGTGTAAGGAAGTTCACTTTGACTAAATATTTCAAGTAATGATATTTATCCTTTTAGTGGAAAATTAAAGACTAGTTGAGTGCTTTTTTAAGAACATAAATGGTCATTTATCGCAAATTTAAAGTCAATACTTCTAAAAAGTTAAGAAATCATGAATTATACTCCAGGAAATAAGACTAAAAGAATTAGTGATCAACGGGCGAGGAGGCAAGCCAACCCGTTATTTGTGATCTTTAAGGTCTTCAAGACTTTCTTACTTATTAGCAGCACAATTTTCTATCGAAGAGTGTTTTTTTTTTTATTTCTTGAAAAAAAAAAGAGAAGAAAAAGGAGAAAAAAATTTTCAAAAAGGAAATGAAACCTTTTTGTCAACAGAGATTTCTTAAAAAGAAAAAGTTAATATTTTCATAGAATCATCAAAATCCCTCAAACTCGAGTCTCATATCATTTTAGCAAAACTCATCAAAGTCCTTAAAATTCATGGATGGCTTACCCTTTAGTGCGCTGTTCATTTCATAGAGTAATCTTAGATCGCTTACTCATAGGAGCGTTATCCAATCCTTTTTAGGATCTCCTCCTCAAAGGAGCATTGTCCTATCCTTAGTTGGATCACTTGCTTAAAGGAGCACTATCTATTCCTTTCTAGGAGCACTATCTATTCCTTTCTAGGAGCACTATCTATTCCTTTCTAGGATCACTTACTCATAGGAGCACTATCTTATCCAATCCTTTGTACAATGGCTTACTTAAAGGAGCGCTGTCCTATTCCTTTTGAGGATTGCTTGCTCAAAGGAATGTCATCCAATCATTTAAAAGATCACATGCTCATGAGAGCGCTATCTCATTTTATCTTTAAAAGAATATCATCTTATATTACCTTTGAAAGATCTATCCTTTCAAGCAACTCATCTTAAAAGAGATCTATTTACTTTGGATCATTCACCAAAACAAGTTTTCTTGGAATCTAGAAGAGATTTATCCTCTTTGGATTATTCACCAAAACTAGTTTTTTAAATCTCAAAGAGATCTATCCTCTTTGAATTATTCACTAAATAAAAAAAAAATCTCGAAGAGATCTAATTTCTTCAGATTATTTACCAAACCAAAAGGAATCTCAAAGAGATTTATCCTCTTTGAATTATTCACCAAATAAAAAGAAATCTGAAAGAGATCTGTCCTCTTTAGATTATATACTAAGCTAAAAAATAAATCTCGAAAAGATATATCCTCTTCAGATCATTCATCAAATAAAAAAAAAAAAAGAATTCTTGAAGAGATTTATCCTTTTCGAATCATCCATCAAACCAAAATAAGAAATCATGAAGAGATCTATCCTCTTTGGATGATTCGTTAAACCAAAAAAAGAAATCACGAAGAGATTTATACTCTTCAAATCATTCATCAAACTAAAACAAGAAATCTCGAAGAGATCTATCATTTTCAAATTATCACCGAATTAAAACAAATCTCAAAGATATCCATCTTTTTCGGATTATCCACTGAACCAAAACAAATCTCGAAGAGATTTATTCACTTCGAATTATCCACCAAATCAAAACAAATCTAAAAGAGATCTATCCTCTTTAGATTATCTACCGAATCAAAATAAATCTAGAAGAGATCTATCATCTTTGGATCATCTACCGAATCAAAACAAATTTCAAAGAAATTTATCCTTTTCAGATCATCCACTAAACCAAATAAAAACAAATCTTGAAGAAATCTATCTTCTTTGAATTATTCAACAAACCAAAACAAATCTTGATGAGATATATCCTCTTCGAATTATTCTTCGTCAAGATAAAACATAGCTTAACTTATTAGTTTAAAGTAAGGTCTAGCAAAAAAGGGTATCTCTTTTATCTTTGTAGCGAAGTTCTAATCGAACTTCGCTACAAAGATAGGTAACTGTAGATACCTCATTTTTGCCATTTTTGTTTTATTATTTTAATTGAGCCAAAAATAAAAAATAATGAAATAATAATAAATAATAAATAAAATAAAAATAAAAAAGGAAAAAATAAAAAAATATATAAAGTATTGAGTCAAGTCGATATCGAGTCACATCATATCTAGTTAAGCTGAGTTAAATCATACCGAGTTAAGTACAATCAAATTATATTGAGTTAAGTTGAGTTTAGTCGTATCTAGTATTATCGAGTCGACTCAAGTTGAGTCGAGTTGGATCATTTAGTATCAAATCGGATAATGGTAAGTGATCAATTTAATGAATCTAGAGTCATTAAAAGAACGGTCTTCATTAAATATTTTAGTCTGATATAAAGTAGGTTTTTATCTAAATTATATTGGGCTAAATTAGATTTATAATTTATTAAGTAGACTATTGGGCTAAATCAAATTGGATCAAATCAAGTCCAAAAAATAGAAAGCCTAAATTAAATAAGAGTTTCTAGAAGTAAGGTCAAATCTTCAAAAAATTACTATCATATCTTCCATATTTTTGATACGACAAATTCAATTGTAGGTTTATAAATAGTAAGTTAACAAGTAACGGTTTTTAGAAAAGAAAAAAAAAATCATAATTCTATAATCCTAGTAACCACACACCAAACACAATTCACTTACTACATACCAATCCGCTTCAACAGTAGCACAAAGTCCACAACAACTACTTTATGTCCTACACCGACATCTACAAAGCTAATACCCCACAAAACCCGCCGTACATCAACACGACATCAGACCCCAAAGAACAGCAATCCGCATGTTCTCAATCACGCCTTGATCCTCCACCCCCCTCCCCCTTTACTGAACAACCAAAAGCTAACAACTAAGCACACAACAACTAACACGCCTTGATATAATTATTCTTCAAATAGCTACAACTTGCCTAACTGAACTGCACGCCTCCTGACATACTCCAACACACATCCTTAGCACTCCGCTCGACTTACACAACATGCTAAGCACAAATCACAATTTTGCATGACATGCCACATACGATTTCCACTCATACACGTCAACACGTCCCTTGATTCGTCGATGGTAGCCCCTCATTGACACCTGATTGCTCACATGCACGAATACAACACCGATCGACGAAATCACACACAAGTCAAGACACTTCGACATACAATTCATCACTGAGCACTATGCACGTTGCACATAAGCACAAATTATGGGCGTACTGATCATGCACAACTCGACTCATAGGTAAAAATTATTATTTTGTTATTGTGTGTTTTTTTAGATAATCTCAATTTTTAATAAATTTATTTCAATTACATTTTTTTGATAAAATTGTGTTTTTTGAAATATAAGCGTATCTAGATCGTATTGAGATACATAATTTACAGTTGAGATTTAGAAAAGATAGGCATGAGATATGTATCTAGATTGTATCTTATCGTTGAAATTTAGAAAAAGATACGTATTAAGATATGTTTCTTGCGATTAAGATTTAAAAAAAAAAAACGTATGAAGATACATATTTAGGTCGTATCCTAGTAAATCTTACATGTAAGATTTAGAAAAGATATCTTTTGACATGTAGTGAGTTTTTAAAAAATAAAAATATCAGCGATAGTTTTTTAAAAAAATTTAATAAGTTAAGGTTTTCTCAAATTCGTGAAAATTAGATTTTAGGTTTTTTTTTTTAAAAAAAAATAAATGTAAATCTAACTTAATTTTCAAAATAAAAAGAATTCACTCACTAAATATTTTGTAAAAAAGAACTATATTAGTTTGATCCTAACTATTAGATACATATGTACCTTCGAGGAAATCGTCTAAAAAATAAAAAAAAATTCTTGAAAAATTTGTAATAAAAAAATTCATTTTAGTTATCTTTTGCATTTGTATATATTTTAGTATTTTATAGAAATTTATAAAAATAAAACCCATCATTTTTTCTTTAGCTTTTATATGGTGATTTAGTCTTAAAAGATTAGCCCCCGACCTGGTTTTTTTCTGGTTTAATTTTGTAAAAATCATTTTCTTAGAAAATCCATAATTAAATGGCCAAATTAAGGTTTTCTTACTCAAAAACACTAATTTCACTTTTTATCAATTGAACTGATTAGCGACTTCAATTTTTATAGAAAAAAAAATTAATTTTATGTCAAGTAATTTATATTAAATTAGTTAGGCTTAATATGGATTAAGTTAAGGAAAATCGAAATAGGGCTTGACACCTACTAACCAAAAGAAGAAGATCCTACAGATGCCCAGGAAGAATAAGAACTGAAGACCACTTCAAATTTGAGGTCAAATCTTTCCGACCTCAGGCAATTGATAGGAGTCAACAATCTGGACCAATCACGCATAGTTGAGCTAAAGGACTCCAAGGACTTACAATGAGAATAATAGCTTGCAACCTATCTAGGATAAGAATTCCTATTCTGACCTCCATGATTCACTCTACTGCCAACTTGAGTACCAAGCTCTCTCGTACACCAACATTGTCTCTAAAGCTACCAAGCAAACATACTAACCTTCTGAGCAGGCATGCATACCTACTTAGTAGCTGTACCATAATCTTGACAACATTCAAGCATACCAGCCTTAACAATTGTCCAAAGTCAAGCTCTTGAACCAACCAGGATCCGACCCTAATCTAAGACAAATATTCATTGGTGATTGATTGGTTGAGGATCAACCACACCTAGATTAGGTTGGCTCTGACCACATACCCTCTTTTTTCCTTCATTTTTGTCCGAATTGTACTATATTTCATAACACCAGCCACTGCTATGATACATGTCTTCTAGTACAACATTTTATAAGGATTTTTTACTTTTTTGTATTGAATAGTCTTTGCTTATTTTGCCCTTTTTAGTATATTTCACGTATTTCAATAGTAAATTACCCTTTTTTGTCTCTTTATATGTGCTTGTAACCTTAATGGGGTAATAGGGCTAATATATAAACCTCATTCATTTTGTATACAAACATCAATTAACTCTTGATTATCATAATATATAAGTTTCCCTTTTAAGCAATCTTAGTGTTCTTACTATTCTTTTAACTTTTATCTATTCCTTTTAGCAAGGAGTACTGATAAGTGGCTCTATAATTCGAATCGGTGAGTCATATTTGACGGATTATAGATCAAGTAGGATCAATTGGTGTCTCATATCCAGTTAGTAGCTACCTAACTATACTAATCTTCTTTTCTTTCAATTCTTTTGGTTGTAGTGCTCCTCTGTGTGTTCAACCTTGAAGATGCATCACTTAATAAGTTTTCCATATTATTTACTATTAGGAAGGTGATCAACAAGTCACTTCTCTCTTTATCTTTTAGAGAGATAATATTCTCTCTAGTTGTGAGAGTTGTTGCACCAACTTATTGTGCTCTTTTACTTAACATGTCACCTTCTTCCTACTTACATATATTGTTCATCATTATTAGAATTCCATACAATCATTATTGTATTTCTGAATCAAAACTACCTTTCATTATCATTTCATTGCTTCTCTTTTTACACTACTAGTGCATACTACACAGAAAAAAAAAAAATCCATCTTTTCATTACCATTGTTACATTCATAGCACTAGATAGTCTCTAAATGAACTCATTGATTTGTGGCGCATTAATAAGGGTCCTTTATTGTTGATAATTGCTCTTTGTTGGCCTCTTATTCCTACTCCACAACATTCTGTTCTTTTGAGAGTTTTTCTTTTTAAAAAAAAAAATCATTGCTTATTTCTTGTGGATAGTATAAATGAACTCGAATATTTTGATAGGTTTCTATTACTATATCTAGTGCTTTGTCAATCGTATGGTCATCCTTTTTCTTCTTTCATTTCTTGCATCTTTGTTCATCTTTGCTTGTCCTTGCACTTATAAGTTATATATAAACTCTCTAAGTTTAGTTCACTATCTATATTTGAAGTTACCCTAATATGTGAAATATTATATTTGATAAGAAATGGATCACCGTAGCAAAGGAAAGAGTCCAATGATTTCCTAAACTGAAGAAAGCGACTCTAAGGGACTAATCTTGGAGTTAGATGGAAGTGGCTCGAGTTAGATTGATGTGATAATGCCGTAGAGAGTATTCATAGATAAGGCAGTTAGTAAACCCGTAGTCATGAATGTGTCAGCGAAACCATGGGAATCTTTTTCGTAAGGTGTCTTTTGATTTGATTGGATTAAATAAATCTCTTATGCATTTTGAATGCTTGGATATGATGCTTCATCTATTTCTAAGGAAGATCGATAAAGTACTTTAGGTCATGTGTTTATTCTTAATTAATGGAATCTAAATTATAATGTTGATTTAGATTTAATAGCATTTTAGGTTTAAGTGCATGGTTTTAAACTTGATCAAGTGATAATCAACAATGCTAAAATTATATATGCAGCTTTAAGGAAAGTGGTGGATTGCGATCCAGTTGATAAGAGAAATGGCTTGAAAAGGTGTTGATAGGGATTACGGACCAATCAATCACTCCTAAACTTGAGAACTCCCTTATATGGTTTACTGAGCTGTCTAAGAGGAGTTGAACTCTAAAGAACGATCCTTTCTCTAGTTTGACCTTCCGAATATCTTTACTCTCTACCCGGGGTAACTGACTTGTTGTTGAACCGAACCCTTCACAATATATCAATCTAAGGTTAAGGACTAAACCCACTTGCTGCCAACTTGATACATTGCCAAGGCCAAGCTACCCCCAATAGCCGAGGTCGACTAAACAACAAGCTACCCCTAAACTAATCCTTCCTTAATCCAGAACATTTAAGTTACCAAGGCCCCAACCCCAACCTAATATACTTAAAACTAGTTCTGCTCAATAAACAGTATCATTAGGACCATAGAATGGACAGTTGACACATACATTTTTCTAACATTTATACTATCCTATTTGTACCTGAATATCCATTTTTGTTTAAATACAACTTTACCCTTATAATTTATTCCTTTTTCCTTTTTCAAGTAGGAATCTTTTTTATAATTTACATATACCTAGGACTTGCTCTAATTAGGTCATATAAATATTTGTAATAGATAATAGTCACATCACTTAGTGACAATTCAATTTTAGACACTTCTTTCTTTCATGAGCTAAGTATCCTTTGCTTACTCTCATTTGCTCTTATCTAGTCTATTGTGAGAGTGTATTAGTGGCAAATATCCTGCGGCCATGGTTGTACATAATATCAAGTGCAACTTAAGCTCATGTGGGACGTTAGTATATCATATCCACCATCAGTGCATGAGGACCCCTACTCAACCTTTAACTCCCATTTAGTCTTCAAACCACCTTATGGCTCTAAGCTACCCTTTTGCAGTTCACATGATATTAGACATCGTGTATTCATCCATAAATCAGTATAAGGTGTTTTCATATCGATCCAAGTGCTCATTAATTGTAGAAAGCCTTTAAAAGAAGAGATGTGGATTGTAGATCATTACATGAGAGGTACAAACTTTTCTTTAAGTATGAAGGATTAGTTGATTTTTGTTTTGGTGTGGAAGATTAGGGTATTTAGAAATGAACTGTAAGGACAAGGATGGCAGCAGAAAGGTGTTTGGACCCACCTTGAGAGCAATATCAGTAAAAGATGGTTTCTAGTATAATTTAATTGATAATAGAGTTAAAGGTGAGTCTTTAAGAAGTAAGAAGCTTAAAGTCACTCTAATCCTAGAAGATCCAGCACCTAAACTGAATATACAGACCAATCTACATTCCCTCAACCTAAAAGCCTCTTTACAAAAAATTGCAACACGTAATAAATATATGCACTCATCCGTAAACACAATCCCAGACTTAGTAAAAAATAAAAATAAAAAATAGAAGATAAAGTATCAAACAGTCCATTATACTTAGAGCAACTGCAACCACCTCAACATATAAAACAACAAAACAACCAAGAAACTTCCATGCCTCGTGACAAATTGCCAATACCTTACAGAATGAGAAGAATACGAGCAGTTGGGAGTATATAGTGGAACGCCCTCCTAATGGTGGAGTTAAACCTCCTCCAAACAGGTTAAAGTTGTCCCCTACAAATAAAATTGAATCAATTGTGAATTCACTAATGGTTAGAGTGTTTCAGGATTTATATTTGAAGAGTAAAAGAGATGAAATGTTGCTGTCACCTAAGAAGAAGTTGTGCTTTAATGAATTATCAATTAAGATAGAGGTTAATCAAACGTTTATGGTAGAGATAGGAAATGGAGATGGGAAATCAAAACAGAAGGGGAGAAAGAGGAAAGAGCAGTAAGGTAATACAAATTTAAAGGAAAAGGTAGGTGAGGAATTTGAATAAAGGCCAAATTGAAGATGTTATAGATGGTAGTGGTTGGCCTTTAACAGCCACAAGAGTCTTATGAGTATTATCAATTGGAATTGTCAAGGAATTGGTCTAACCTTAACAATTTAAAACCTTTGTGAACTTGTAAGAAAAAATAATCCCAACTTAGTTTACTTAATGGAAACTAAAAATAAGATGAGAACAGTGGATAAGATAAGAAGAAAATTAAAATTCAAAGAGGCGTTTTATGTTAATCATATTGGAAGTACTTATGGGTTAGCACCTTAATGGGTTAGTGACATCAAAGTTGAAGTTTTGGCAATATTTAGCAGCTTTATTGTTACTAAGTTAAGTCCGCTAAAAAAGAGTTAATGCTATGTTATGTGGGTATACTCTCCATTGAATCTTTTGTTGAAAAGAGAATTATGGTAAATTGTAAAAAGTTAGGCACAAAAGTTTGAGTCTCGATGGACGTGTATGGGAGACTTTAAAGAGATCCTTAAGGATCATGAAAAGTAAAGAGGTAGAGCGAGATGTAGATGGAAAATTGAGGGTTTTATGGAGTTTGTAGCTAATACGAAACTATTAATATCGATTTTAAAGGGCTAAAATTTACTTTGATTAATAAGAGGTTTGATAGGGTGTTGATAAAAGAAAGAATTGATCGTGCTCTTGTCTCTAATGCTTAGCTAATGGCATTTCCATAGTTTCAAGTTAAACATTCACTTATGGTTGGTTCCAACCATGTAGCACTTGTAATAAAACTTATGGAACCAACTTTCGTAAGGAAAAGAAAATTTCATTTTGAAAAATTTTAGAGGGCAATTAATGGTTATAGGGAGGAAGTAGTCCAAAGTTAGGGTTAGAAAAGAAGTAAGAATCCCATTGAAGGAGTTTTAGGCAACTTAGAAACCTACAAAGAAAATTTAGTGGCATGGAGTTCAAGAGCTGTGTCAAACAATAGAATTCACATTGAAAGATTGTTAAATAAGCTGGAAACGTTGCAAACAAATGAAGATTAGGTTGATGAGGATGAAGAAGATAATTTTTTGAAAGAACTAAAGGAGTATTGTGGCAAGGAAGAGGAATATTAGCATCAATGATCATGAATTAATTGGCTACACTATGGTGATCGAAATATGCCTTTTTTTTCCATCAATCCATAATGTATAAAAGGAAATAGAATGAAATATAGGGTATTCATGATCAACACAGGCGGTAAGTGGATGATCCTACGGATGTGGCTAAGGCTTTTGTGGAGTTCTTTAGTGAGATTTATGTTAGTGAAAGAGGTAAAAACATATAGGAAGTTGTTAATTAGGTGCAGCTGGCATTTTTAGAAGAGGACAATGACATTATTTGTGGTGATGTCTTAGTAGAAGAGATTAAAGATGCAGTTTTTCAGTTGGGGGCACTAAAAGCCGTAGGCCTTTAATGGATTCTCTAGTATCTTCTATCAACAGTTTTAGGACATCATTAGACCATCTATTGCTAAGGCAGTCCAAAGTTTCTTCTTATTAAGTCCTTTTCCTAACTTACTAAATTTAACTAATATTGTGTTGATCCCTAAAGTTCTTCATCTTGAGTCAGTTAGTCATTATAGACCCATTAGTCTTTGTCATTTCTTTTATAAATAATTTTGAAAATTCTTATAAATAGACTTAAACCATATCTTAGGGAAATAATTTTTGAAAACCAAAGTACTTTTGTTTTAAGAAGGTTGATTCAAGATAACATTCTAATTGCTTATGAATTTTTTCACTTTTTAAAAACAAAGAAAAAGAAAAATTTTTAGTAGCACCCTGATATTAGACATGAATAAGGCTCATGATAAGATTGAGTAGGACTTCTTAGAGGAGGTTTTGTTAAAATTGGGCTTACATGAGAAATGTGTGAGGTTGATTATGTGTTGTATTAAAACTATAGAATATAACATTTTTATTGATGGGTATGAGGTTAGTCATATCAAACCCATTAGGGGATTAAGATAAGCAAATGCTTTATCCCCCTATCTATTTATCTTTGTGGCGGATGTACTTTCAAAAATAATTAACCAACTTATAGAAGAGGGATATGTAGTGAAAGTGAAGCCTAAGCCAAGATGTCCTATTTTTACCCATTTATTTTTTGCTGGTAACTCTTTTTTGTTTATGAATGTTGATGATATGAATCTTATCAATTTGAAGAATATCTTAACTCAATACTGCAATGCCTTAAGTTAAAGGGTGAATTTTGCAATGTCATGTTTGTTCTTTAGTAGGAATACACCTGTAGAATTAACACAAAGAGCTTCAAAAATATTAAAGGTGCAAGAGATAGAGGACCAGGGTAAGTATTTAGGCCTTCTGATGTTATGGATAGATCGAAGACTAATGCTTTAAAATTTGTAAAGGACAAGATTGAAAAAAAAGTTATAGAGGTGGAAAGGGAATCTCTTTAGTGAAGATAGTGGGGAAGTATTAATCAAAACTAATACCTTTGCTATCCCAATGTGTTCCATGGAATGTTTTAACTACCATATCAAATGGTGTAACAATGTGCATAGGTTGATTGCAGGTTTCTTTTAAGGCCAGCAGCAAAATGAAAGGCATGTTCAATAGATGAGTTAGAAAAAATTAACAAGGCCTAAGGAGCTTAGTGGCTTAGGGATGAAAGATTTTCATCTTTTTAACATATCACTGCTTATTAGATTATCCTAAAGAATATAAATGAATCCCTAAGCACTATGGATGAGAGTGTTGAAGGGATTATATTTTCCAAATGTAGAGTTTCAAGATGCATAGAAGGGTAGTAGAGCTTCTTAAGGTTAGGTAAGCATTTTGGAGGGCCGAGATGTGCTTTTTCAATGTAGGCTCCAAAAGATCAAGAGTGGAAAATCAATACAAGTTTGAAAAAGGTAGGCAGGTTCTTATCTTAGGAGATTATAAGTTAAAGACTAAGGAATGATGTGATCAAGAATTAACTGTCTACAACATCATCAATAGTTATGCAAGGGCATGGGACCGTTCAAGGATTTCAACATGGTTAATAGAAGATGAGGAAAGGCCTATAAGACAAATTCGGTTTCCTAGTACAGCTACGGATGATGAGCTGATTTAGCTGTTCACAAGGAGTAGGGATTATACTACTAAATCAATGTACTTTCATCTAGTTAAGTAAGCTCAACAAGAAGAGTCCAGAGTCCCATCCTCATCAAGAGTTATGTTTGCAAAAGAATTAAAAACAACTCGAAACTGAGATGTTCAACCTAAAGTGCAACACATTTTATAGAGGGTGTTTTCAAATATCTTACTAGTATAAGAGAATTTGGTTCAAAAGTGAGTGTTAATGATAAATGATTGCTTGTTCTATAGTGAGAAGGAGACCATTGAGCATGCACTTTCTTTTTGTTTTTTTTCTCTTAGGTTTAGCCAATTTGGTTTAGAGCATTGGGTATATGGCTAGAAAGGCATAACCTTGCTAGTTTAGTGGCTAGTTTATGCAAATGGTGGAAAAAGCTCACACCTTTGATAGATTTGAGTCAAATTTGGATAGATCTATCGCATGACTAGCTTGGGAAATACGAAAGGAGCAATGCTCGGCTATGTATGATGGGAAAAGGCTAAATACAGAGACAGTGATAAGGAAGATGAAAAGTGATTTGAACAAATGGTGTAAACTAAGGAGGAAGGAGGCAAGTGTAAAACCATTAGTGACAAAGGAAGTAATGAAGACTTAGATGTTTCCAAATGAGGCAGTGGTGAAGGTTAATGTCAATGGGTTGCTTTCTTCATCGGATTTGAGTGGTGCGATGACTGGAGTGGTAAGAAACTCATATAATAAGGTTGTAGAGGGTTTCTTTAAAATGTTATCTATGGTATTTGTTAAATGCATGAAACCACTTGCTATTAGTAAAGCTATCAGGCTTACAAAATTGAGAGGGTGGGCTAAGGTGATTATTAAGTCCAATTCTATTAATGTGGTGAATGCAATTAATAAAGGTTGAGTTTTAGTAAGCTAGGGCAGTATTGACTTGATCGAAGAGATTAAGAAAGAATTACAAGTCCATAAGTATCTTGTTTGTCTTATTTCTAGAAATGCTAATATGTGTGCAAATTGGGTGACTACTTATACTAGAAGGCAAATGTGCCCGATGGATAGGTGGTTGCATACCCATCTGACCTTTCTAAGCTACTCATGTTAAATGATTTAACAACTAATTATTTCAGTTTTAATTCTAATTGTAATAAAAATTTGAGAATTAATCATCAATATATTATCTTTTGATAAAAAAAAATGTCTTCCATATTATTTGATATAATTTATTGAAATGAAAATGAATTTTTCCGTTTTTAATTCCATAATACTTCCTTGCTTTGAAACTCAATACTAGAGTGATTTTTAATAATGAGTCATATACTTTTCATTTTCATGAAACCCAATAATGATAGCGCGTGAGCGTCAGTCCCAGATGTCAGACTAGAGTCGTATCGCCACATTTTTTCATGGATATCGTGGAGTGAACCAACTTTAATCAATTGGATGTTGGAATATTAAAAGAAGAAGAAGCTCCTGGTTTTCAGGAGAAAGTCGGCATCGGTTTTGTGAAACCAATGACTGGTTTCCGGTTTTCGTACGGTACCATGGGCGGGCATTGGTATTTAGAAAAGATCATGCCATTACTGGCCAACAGTTTTCGTAGGATCCATCCTAATCCTTAATCCTCATCCTAATCTCAACGTGTCCAGTCTATAAGCATTAGCAGATATCTTTGACATATTAACACCCATCGCGAAAATTTTAGTACCCTAATCATCCGTTTTTTACCGTGGCATTCTTTAAGGTTTCACAGGCAGCTCTGCATGCATCTCTACGTATAAAAATAAAATAAAATTATAATACCATTATTTAATTTTTTTTCTTTAACTTAAGTATAAGAGAAGAAGAGAAGGGAGATTTTTCTTTTAATTTACGTATTTGATGGTTAATATTTTAAAAGACGAATCTAAAATAGATTTTGTTAATTGGAAAAATAACTTACGTGCGGATAAATCTGTAATTGAAATGAATGATATATAGGATATTGAATAATAATAGTTAAAATTAAAATATAAATTAACAAAAATACTAGCTTTTGATATTTATGGGTAGTTATTAAAGTCTTTTAGCTTAATAATATAGATTGTTGATTAAGCTACTTCATGGGAAGTACCAATTATAGAGATACTCTATAATAAACATGCTTAATATTAAAATTTTAATGAATTTCGAGTTGTTACAATAAAAGATATTTCATTTAGTAGCCCTACCATACTAAATTTAAGGAATATTAAATTATAGACATACACTTTTGATTATTAAGTAATATTTGCATTAGTCCTAGGAATTAGTACATTACTTCACAATCAAAAGTAGTGTTTTGTTAGATTAATTCTAGTGTGAAATCTTATAAAATGATTTAAATGATTATTTTATAAGAATAAATTTATCCCCTAAACGTTTGAATATTATATAATCATTTCCTTAAATTTTGATAAATCGGTAAATAACTCATAAAAATTGTAAATACCCCTAAACTTTGAACTTAATTTTAGAAAATCTATTTAAACTTATCAATGTATATTTTAAGATCACCTAAATTTTAATTATATTATTTTTTTTAATTAAAAAAGAAAATACCATTTATATAACTAATTTTATCGAAGTTTATGGGATGATATGCAATTTTTGAAAGTTAGTTGGAGAGGGGCAGGGATGTTAACTCCACACTTACATTAAAGTCTAGAAAAATTATTTACAATTTTTTTCTTATATTATATTTATGAGATAAAACCTTGCACTATGAGTGGTTATTGATTTTGCAATATAGTTATCAATAAATATATAATAGGTATTACTTTCTAATTATATATGTATATATATTAAAGTCTAATAATAATTACCTAATATTTTTAAAGAAATAATGCATTAATAATTTCTGAAAACATATGCGTGGAACATCAATAATATGAATATTCTTATTATCTTCATTTACGCAAACATTGTAGTTATTCTAAAAGTTATCTCATTTGCATTAAGTGATGTATCTCTCCAAGAGAAATATTTTATAACATATAATGCTTGTTTTAAAAAGATATAAGTACAAAACCAAAAACAAATGCCTCAATCCAAATAGTATGATTCCAAAAAGTTGAGTTTTTTATTTTTTTTTTTTAACATGCATCATTTTTCTAAGGTTATATTAAAGGGGTATGATAAAATAGATACTATCATCTAAGGATTCTTATTAATAGAGTAGTTATATTATTAGGCCTTCAAGAGAATGAGCTAGTAAGATAAAAGGTCCTAAGCCCGGAAGGGTCTTCAAAATTTGTTAGTAAGTAGAATAAATAGGGCTTGTCTAGAAGAACCACCCTTATACTTTAAGTCAATCATGTGTGAAAGAGAAAATGAGAGATAATTCTAACATAGAGTGGGATGGTTTATGCTTACTTACAATACCTTAAGTATTTATAGTTAGTATCTTTAGTCTAGTAAACTTATAGCCTCCAACTTAGGACATCAAGTCCTAAGTTTTTATGACTTGGGGTTAGTAAGATTTTCTTATACATTCAGGATATGATCAGTGTTATTAGATCTAAGTTAACCTACCTAATTTAACCTCGTATCAATTTGACCTTTCTATAAAATTAGTTTGAATCATCTTTTTGACTGTTATTGATAATGATCATATTTCCACCGATTGACCTAATTGTTTAACTCAGTTCCTCTAAAAATTCATTGAGTTTTTCTAAGTTTAAATATATATTTTTTTTCTTATGTTTTTTTAGAAAATATACTAATTTACTAAAAAAATAAATTTAGATCGAAGAAAAATAAAAAATAAACTATAAAAAGCTCTTAATTTTTAATTTTCAAGAATATAAATAATTTTTATTACTTTATAAATATATATAAATTATATTACAATATTTTTGTTAACCCTGACTAAATTTCAATTTAACCCCAGTTAATCCTCTTAACCCTTAACCTTTTTTTTCTCTCAAGTCAACCTTTCGATTCAGATTTGACAACATTGGGTATGATTACTTTGGCCATAGCATGTATCTTCTTGCATTTAATGCTTTAGGATGTTGTAAAGTAAGGTCATACTTTGCACTAACATAGAAGCCCTTAAATATTGTATCACATTTAATGAATTCTAGGCATCATATGAATGGGCACCTGAGTTCCCTTATGGGATTTATAAGTGTTGCCAAGTTACGTTAAGAAGTCTATAATATATGGAGTGTGGAGGTCATACTTGCTCTTTGAAGCAATCTTAGGGGCTCAACTCAAGAGAGGTCAGCTTTGGCATTAGGAGCTCAACTAGGGTCGAGAGAGCTCCGCTTATGAGCTGAGGGGGTTGGCCTATGTTTTGAGGCCTATATCCAAAATTGACTATCAATAAATACAATTTTCGAAAAAAAAAAAAACAATTTATTGTCATTTGAAAAGGTACTTAAAATTTAAGAAAAAAAGGTGAAGCAACTTATGTTATTTTTTATGAGGTACTGCTTTTAAAAAGTATAACGACCCAATCAGAACTTCTCCTACCAAGGTATTATCTGTTTTAGTATAAAACATCATATGATTTTATTTTTTAGTATAAAAGCTTCTCAAGAGGTTATTCGTTTTAGAATTGATTTAGCTTAAGCATGTTAAACTTCAAAGTTTTGATGAAATTCAAGCTACTATACCAAAAGATACTCGATGATTAGAGTTCTGTATTTAACATTTAAGGGATATTAAAATCTATGCCTTTACAGAATTGATATCCTTGTTAATTTCATTATACAAGTTTAATACCACCACCAAGTAGAAACTCTATTTTTTTCAGTTGGTAAACTACTTTGATTCTACCTACAACTACTCGATTGAAACTTCTTCCATCAATGTATTATCTATTTTGGCATGAGATGTCATACGATTTTGTCACTTTGTGTAGCAACTTTCTTAAAAGTCACCTATCTTGAAGTTGACCTAGCTAGTTAGCCTTAATATACTTAACTTTAAAATTTCGATAAATTTCAATCCATAATACTAAAATATGCTTCAATGATTAAAGTTACAGTATCTAGTATTTAAGGAATATTACAAACAAGTAAACAAGTAAAACTAGAAATGTATGATTTTAATTATACTATTTAAAAATGGTGAAACAACTTAAGTTTTTCTTTTTTCTTTTTCTTTGAAGAGGTGCTATATTTAAAAAGATTGAATTGAAAAGGTATAACAACAACAAAAAAAATATCCGAAATCATATATTTTAATAAATTAGTGATATTGAGCAAGTTAGTTTTATAATACCTTATAATAAAAATGAATCTTTTAGAATATTTTACGTAAAGTTACTAAATTAATAATTAAAACTATCTAAATATTATTGAGATAATTATTAGTTTATTAGCATAAACACTGATCTTCTAACAAAATAGATTAACTTCGAATTACATTTCTCCAAATTATAACACAATTAAGGGAAAAAAAAAACTGTTTAGATGGTTGAAATTACTTGAAAAGTTAAAAAGCATTCAAAAACATTTAAACCGTAATATATACATATTATATATATAATACATATTCTTTCTTTTTATTGGTTTGAAAAAAAATACAGTTTATGAACTGCACGACTACGAGACTGTATTGCATGCTCCCAGTAATTCCGGTCAAATGTTTAAATGGTCAAACCAAATTCTGTGCGAAATATTCCTTCCCAGTTCCGAGTTACGTTCTCGATGGGCTGCTCGTACTCGTGGCACCTAATCACCGCAAAGATAATATTCTACCTTGTGGGTCTTGCAGGATTACAATCATAAACATGTGTGCTTGTTTCCTCATTATTGGCACGGCGGTGCCCGTGAAAAACCCATCAAATGAAGTTGACCGGACGTCTATATAAAGCAGTACCCACTGTTTCTGTTTCAACCATTATATATATTATATAATAAAGTACGTACGACTGACTCAGCTCTCTCTTCACATTATGTATATTTATATATATATATATATATATATTCCTGTGGTTGTCATCTCTCTTTCAATTATATAGTTTTGTTAATACTTTGGATCATCACCCTAGATTCATTGGGTTTATATAATGTAATATAATATTAATCCAAATGCAGTCCCAAATGCCGCACGTCATGCGTGGGGCCGAAACGTTGTCTGGTTTTGCAAATGGAAACTGGACGAAGAAATTCACCTAGAAGCCCTTTGTTTTACTTCGTTAGAATTGTCCAACTACATTATTATATATTTTAGTAAAAAATTAATAGCAATACTATTAAATTATAATGATTTATATTATTTAATTATTTTAGATTAAAAGAAAAATTCGTATCAATAATTATATACTTTAATGATTAATAAATAAATATTAATAATATTTAAATTATAATTAATTCATAATTTTATATATTAAAATTTTATTAATATTGATGCCTTGATTTTCTTAGGAATTGGTCTTGCCACTCGTGGGACCCATGCCACGTATTATAGTCGAAAAGTCTACGCGGCTCCTGGTTTGTGGGAAACAAGTGTAAAAATAGTAAAAAACACTTTTGTTAAAGTTTAAGCTGACGTGTCCCTGCGTCCCTGGGTTTTTGCTTTTGAACCGTGGGCGCGTTTTAATCGTTTGTTTTGTCTCTCGTGTTTAATGGAGACTAGTGTACGTTGACTATAGTAATCTAGGGGTAGGAAGCTAAATAGTTCGGAGAAAGATTAGCTGATGCCGGGTTTGCCCGTGACGTGGTAGAAATGGAGTAGATAAAAAAATTTGACATTAGGGGTATTTGTAATGAATTTCGTTTTCCGTATCATGGATGGAAATAAAGTCATGATTTCGGTTTCATTTATTTATTTTTTTTAATCTTTGGAGGTACATTTAACCTATAATATCTCGTTTCTAACTGAATTTTTATTATAGTTGGGTGAATGGGTCCATAAACTACTGAAGTGAATATTGGTGGTGATTATAAAAATGGACTTGAATGTTTCAGCAATTAATAGAAATATAACTAGAAGCATCGTATAAGAATTGGTTGAATTAAATTTCATTAGCCTATTATAAGAGTTTCTAAATTTATGCAGTTTTATATAATTCTTGTCAATGTGTTCATGAAGGAAAACGAAAGAGCAAAATTGCCTCGTCTATGCGGTATGTTATCTATAATTGTATTGGAGAAAGCTAATAAAAGCAGGTTGAAAACTGAGGAGGACTCAGCTGTAGCAGTACTTGTTTTATGACTAATAGAAACTTTATACTTGATATATTTCAATATTTTCCATGATTTTTTTAGCTTAATTTTTTGGATTTCCATCCAACATCATATGTCGGAATTCTCTAGATATTTTCCTTATTTAAATGCGATGCTCTTGAATGCATAAGATAACAATCTATCTTGTGTTCATAGCTCAATATAGACACAATGAGACCCAAAACTATTATGAATCCACAATTTGTAATAAGTGTACACTTAAAATTACACAAATAGGTTTCTTTTGTTCTTAATACAGTATAGTTAAGAAACTTATAACAAATTATGATCTAAAATAACTAAAATGTATTACATTAGTATGTATACAACTTTTCAACTTCTCTAGCATAAAATTTGATTCCATCCTTTTATCCACAACTAACAACACTCACTATTCTCCTGTATCTGAAAAAGATCTAACCTATAAAGGGGTAAGTCAATGCCCAAAATATAACCATCATAAGCATAACGTTTTGACATGCAATATATGATCACTTATAACTTAAATATAATATAGTGATTATAAATAAACAACATGGTCTTGACATCTTAAGACTCGGAATAACTCATGACCCCATAGCAAACAAAAGTTCAGGTTAAGTATTCCTAACATCTCATGAGTCCTATAAGCATTAATGTATCATATGAAGTTATCATTGGACTGACCCTTGACATACAAGTCCACTAAAGTTGTCTATAAAAGTATCCCATGTTGCTAGTACGACACAATTGTACCTTTGTCGCATCTTAAAATAACGGAGTCGTAATAGTTTCAACATACAAATTATTCTAAAATAGAAGCTGACTTTATAATTACTATCTTAAACTTAATTTATACAAGGTGTACACACCTAACTTATCTTAAAGTAAATAGTTCATAAATTAAATACATTATTTATCTGTAAAAAAATGCTTATTTACATTTAAATAGCCTGAGTATGTTTACAAAATTAAGTAACCTAATCATAATTTACTTAAGTAATACATAAATTGATACTAAAAGATTTAAAAATAAAATCCAAATTTTAAGAGTGTAATTGATTTTTAGTTTTATATCCTCACCCTCTAGGATTCAATAGTTATTAGCTTTAAGGTAATTAAAAAGTCACTTCCTAACTAGCACTTGTAACAACATTTATAGGAATATAAGTAACCAATCTCTTAGTAAGTTGAGATTGAGACTTAAAATTATACATCGAGTGTAGATAGGATTATCGACTAATTATTTTAATGCAATACGACAAGTAAATTTCATCGCACAACGTTATTTGATTCGTTGTGAGATTAGAGAAATTACACCTATTTTAATTCAAGTTGAAGAGGTAACACATATATCAATAACTCACAACTAAAGCCACGCTTGTACAACGAAAACACTACTCCTCCTGTTACAAACTTTAAACCATTGACTTCATTCTTATTGCGATCTCCTCTCTTGTTAATTGGTTTAACTAAGGATAAGGAAAGGACCAATCATATTATCCAGTACTATCCATTTGAAATGAGTTGGTGTTTGGTTGAAGAATCCTAAACGTTTCCCCTAATGGATTGAAATGCATGTCTGGTTAATTTTACAAGCTGTATATTATTAAGTCTAGTTAAGATGATCAATCTATATTACATAATATATAACAATTATAAACCAATACAGCAAGCCAATAGTACACTATACATTTAAGAAGATGCATACACATACATGTGTATAATTAAGCTACCTTCGAGTACTATAAAATAGTATTCTAAAATATAATAACGTATAGATCCTAACATATCTAAAGTCCTCTATCTGCTCACTCAAGTTCAATGCAAGGTCAGATTATCTGATTGTAAATATCATTTTAGCATTTATATTCTTATTATATATATATATATATATAAGTTTTAAATCATTAGTTTGTAGTTTAAAATTAAAATTTTATTCAATTATTCAAGTTTTGTATTTCCTATGACCAAGCTAGTTCTAAACTCGTTTTTTATTCAATTTCTAAATCAGTTTCTAAATTAAGTTCTATTTTAGCTTCTGATTATTATTTTTATTTGTAAACTCTAAGAATTTCCTTTGAACCAATATGTGGAATTTATCTAACTATACTTAGGTATCCTAAATCTCCGTTTTAGCTCCTAATTAGTATTTTAGTCGATACGGTACAGTTTATTCCTAATTTAACTACTAAATAAGCTCCCAATATGAGAATGACCTATATTTTTCACATAATTACCTAAATTTACATTCTAAATCAGATTTATATCATATTCCTAATATTATAATACCATTAATTTTTACCTAATATTTTCTACTTATTTATTTTCCAATTTTACGTATTATGTATTATTACATAATCTATACTTTTATCACCCATGTAATATTTCTAACATTACATATATCATCGTTCATTACCAAATAACATATCAAAATGTCTAATTATTCAATAAATCAAAATTTATAGCCCCAAATCACAAAATTAGCTTAATTATTCACTTTTACTTATTATTCATTTCCTAATATGCATGATACACACAATTAACACCCCAAACCCCACAAATATCATACTACATCAGAAATTAACATCTCAAGATACCTAATTATATATCAAATCATAATTTTCATCAAATTATCTTTAAATCAGTAAATTAAGCCCATAAATCATATTTTATGCATGATTTTAGAGACTAAAAATTAAGTAAAATTAAAAAAAAAATAATTTTTTAGACAAACTCTTCATAGCATGATCATAAACACTCTAAACAGTTTACATAAAAATTTTGAAGTCAAAATTATACTATTAAGGTTACTTAAATTAGTATTGAAAATTAGTTTGAGTTTAGGAATTTCTTAAGCATGACATATTTTAAGACTAAATTTAAAAAAAAAACAATATTTTTCCTAAAAAATCATACAAAAATATTCCAAAATAATAAATTTCATAATTTTCCATAATTATTTGATATTTTTAATAAATTAAAAAAATGGAAGGAAAAATAAAACTCATCGGCTTTACTTGCTCCAACTATTGTAGCCTTGTCGGCCAGTCTGAGCGTTACCTCCATCATTCAGTGGTGGTAACCGTCCACTCCCAGGTAGTAACCGTCCACTCCCAAGTGGTCGTTGGTCATAAAATCTCCTTCTAACCCCTAATTACATACTAATTTGTCTATTTTTCCTAAAAATTCTCTCTCCTCTCTTTTTGACCTCTTCATATTTTTCCTAAGTTAGTATCCAAAATAAATTTTGGAAGGAGGTTACATATTTATAGAAAAGGTTTAGAGTTTCTTTTACAATTTAGTTTGAATAAGTATCCTTTTTCTTTTTCTTTTCCACTTTCCATTTGGCTTCTTATTATAGGCTAATTCTCCTTATTTTATTTTTTGTTTTCCATACCTCAATTCTGGATATTTCTAAACTTCCCATGAATTTTCTTTATTTTTCTTTAATTTTTTTATGAATTTCCCTTAATTAATTAGTATTATTTTAGCATATTCTAAGTATTTTAAATAATTTTGCATATTTTTACCTAAATGTAAATATATATATGATACAAATAAATGCTTGTAAATATTATTTAAGTTATTTTATGATTTTTAGTGTGTATATAATTCATTTGAATTAGTTAATCATTAGAACTTGCTTTATGCATTTCTGATAAATAACGGATAATATACATATAATTCAATATTATAATTTGTAATTTTTTAATTATTTATTTTTCTAAATCTAAATTCATAAGATCACTTTTATTAACATTCCTAACTTCATTATAAAATTTAGACTAAATTGGATAATTTATGTGATCGTCCTAAATTTTACAAACCGTTCCTGAATCGACCAATCGTGAGTAGATCACCAATTTTTGTAGGACCTCATAAGCTTCATTCTAATACCCTAACTTATAACCCATCAATCACAAGCATTAACAACGATTAAAACCTAATCTATCATATCATTGTAATATATAACTTTGCTTAATATTACTACATACTAGTTAATGGGTACTTATCTGATCATTGGTAGCCCTGGATCTCTCGATTGTAGCTAAGCATAAGTAATAAACGATTAAAGTTTCAATATGCCTATTCATTCAAGTTTCCATCCTAACAAGCCCCACATCAACTAGAAAAATAATCATATACTCAAAACTAGCTTTTAAAATAATAGCTGGGTTTCCTTAACCTTAAGTACTCATACGAAACCGCTGTTATAGTTAACTCAACAATTCAAAATGGATTCTAAATTCTATTTGTAAATCTTAAGCTTTTACTAAGTTATTAGATATATCAACTCATAAGTCATCGCTTAACGTTAACTAAACTCCCTATTTATGTATTATACTGCAAATGAAATAGCAAAGATTATAAATTCTCGTTCTTTATAATATTAAGGTTATGAAGGAGTTATGGAGAACATATTACTATGTTAAAGTATAAAAGTATCGTAAGAAATCATGAAAATAAAGAAAACAGGCAAAATTACATGGAAAGGTATCAACATTTCAAAATGAGTTCAAATAGAGAATCAAAGTTTTGAAAAGTTTAATAAAGAATTAATGTTTCATTAAGCGACTCAAATAAGAGATTCAGTTAACTCATAATTATAATACCGTTTAGTCAATTTGAACATGGCCATTAAGTTGTAAATGATACTTATGTGGCACTTGCATAGTGCTTATGTGGTACTTGATTGAAAATATAAGAGGAAATTTTTTTAAAAAAAAAACAAACATGTAATTTTTTTTTAAAAAAAAAGGAGTTGGAAAAAGTAAACAAATGTGAATAAATTATAAAAAAATATCTTCATATCTATTTATGTAATTATTGATTATATAGTTACGTATATATTATATATATTTTTACATATGCTTGATTTTTCAATAGTTTTTCTTTTTTTATAAATAATTTTATATGTTTTTTCCTCATTTATTTCCAATTAAGTGCCACATAAGCATCATGTAGGCAACACAACACCTACCACGTAATGGCTACGTCAAATTGACTTAACAATGTTATAATTATGAGTTAATAGAATTTCGTACTTAAACCATTTAATAAAATGTTGATTTCCTATTTGAATTTACTCTACATATTAATAATTATGAGAGATCTAAAACTTGTGATACAAAGAAAAGGTCCCTTTGCTCTAAAAGATCCATTTAGACTCAAACACTATAGACTCTTTTTAAAGGGTCTAGACTTAGACATTTTGTGAACTTAGGTCTTGATGCTTTGAACTATTAATAAAAACTTTAGAGTTTTGTATTAAAATACAACTTCCATAGTTTTCTCACATGAAAACTTCCATAGTTTTCTTAAATTTAAATCAACCCCATGCATTCAACCACAACTTAACTATTCCAAACATATAATTTACCATACAATACTCCACCTTTCACTACCAGAAACATTCTCCCTAATTCAAATTGTCAGTTAACTATATAATCAAAATAAATGATCTAGAAACTCAGTTGTTTCTACAAATTTCTAGTTTTACGCTTTAATTTGCCATCTTCTACGCTACTGCCCACAATTTCTTTGCCACCAACAATTTTTAGATTTGTTTGACACTATATATTCTAGAGGTAACAAGATTTATCACTCACCATCGTTATGATGGCAATTGGCCACAATTCTTTATATTCTCTCACTTCTTCATCCCAAGAGTTTTGATGATTATCCTTAAAAAGTGTGATGATTTACCACAATTCTTTGTATTATTACTCTTTTACTTTTTTATATATATATTTCCAACAATTTTGTTATATTTTCTAATATATAAATTTTATTTTATTAAATTAGTTATTTTATATCAATCAAAAGTCGATACATATTCTCTAGTTAATATTAATAAATAGTGATAAAACAAAGATTATGTGCTTCACAAAAAATAACAAATATAGATTATTTGTTTATAAAAGCAACAAAATGTCATGTATTTATAATTTTCGCTAGTCATATTGGTCAAAATAGACAAACTAATCTTCTTTTGCAAAAAGTTGAATATGTGATTCTTGTGTAATTACTAGTTATCTTCATTCTAAGTTTTCACTAAGGAAAAAGTAAACCAATATACAAGGAAGACTATAAGCTACTTCCTATTAAAGACGATGATTTGTACTATTAGAAGATTACATTGGCTAAATTTTGAGCAAGGAATAATTCACTGAAAGGATGAAGTTTAAACTGCAAATGGTTAGTGTATCTAAAGACTAATGATGGATATGTTCGGTATGAGGAAATCGTGAAACTTACCATACATATACGTAGGAAAGGGTCCGATTTGACCCATGAATCAAATCGAAACTAGCTTGGACCCATGAGTTACGAGCTTGAATTGTAGCCTGATTCATTGGGCTTAGTAAGTTGACGTAGTTACTCAATTTGCTGAGTCAATGGGTCCAAGCCCAAGTTGAAAGACTAATGCTTCAATCAGTTGATTTCGATTGAGAAATTAAAAAAAAAATCTAAATTTAGATAAATTAAATGCAAGCATTCCGTTTAATTAAAATATAAAATAAAAATAAATATATATTAGTACTTATATTTATAAGTTAATATGGAGATTAAATAATATATATGAGTTTATAAGAAAACGAATCATTAAAATCGTATATTTTAATGTTAGTAAAAGTAGATAATTATGGTATGAAATATATTACTCTAATAATTAAAGGAGTTTGTGACGTAAGATATTATAAGTTTCATATAATCTTACCTAACTTTTGAGAAAGTAAATACTTTTATAAATTAATATGTTTTAATGACTTATGAAAATACTAGTTTATTTATAATATAATACTCTTAAAAGTAATAAGAAATATATTTATGCTATATATAAAATGGTAAGTGTATTATGGATATTAAATAGATAATATTATCTTTACAATACTTGATTCACTCTCATATAGATTATATTGTTTTTTAAAATTTCCTCTAAAGTAATAAAAGATCATAATAAATATTACTTATCACAAGTTAAGTCACACATTGATTATATTAGCAAATTTTCCTTTAGATGTTACATATAAAAATAAACTTCTTCACTCAATTCACCAATTATAGGTATATAGTAATAATTGTATATTGTAAAAGATGCAGATTTTTAATCTCAGTACTCAATAATTAATAGGATGAAATAGTTAAAATTTTAAATTTTTGTAATTTATTAATGCTTTTTTTTAATTAAAAATAAAGACAAAAAAATATATCTTTTTCCATAATAAAAATAAAATTTAAAAAAAAATTATCAATTCACATGTTGAGAATCGATTTTTTTAACTATCAAATCAAGTGAAGTGATTCAAAACCAGACTAAGCCAAGCTGCTTTTGGTTCAAAGCAAATCAGGCTCTTAACCTGGTAGATTCAAACCGGTTTCGAGTCAGATTTGATTTGGTCCCTTACATCACAGGAAGCATATGTAATACATTGACTATGGAAGCTCTTTTATACAAGAATATAAAAGAGTCTAAGGAAAATACATTTAAACCATAAAAATTAAGGTTTGAGGGAAATGTTGCTGCGTTTGTTTTTTTCTCTTCCCAATATTGTTGCTAGAGATATGGTTATTGGTGTTTGTGTTGATGTCCAGTACAGTGATGGTAATGGATTGCTTCGATTGTCGAACAGTTAACTCTGCTCGTTTCTATTATTAATCCAAATTTTATTACCCAAAAAACTATCACAACAAAGGTGCATGTATGGATGGTACAAAATTAAATGACGAATGATATTGGATCAAATTATTTGAAAAGGTATTATTGATAAAACAACAAATTATACGAAAAGCAAAAGGTATACATTATATGATAATGTAGACTATGTATTATATTAAGGAATCTATTTCACGTTTTTAAATACTATATTGATAATTTAAAAACCTTCATTTTAAAGAAACCTATTGTGTTGTTCTTAAGTATCTCAAATAAAATTTCTTAATTATTTTTTTTAGTTAATAATAAGAAATGAGGGAATCAAATCCTAATCTATCTCAACGAGAAATCAATAACAATACCATTAAATTACAATAATATTGACTCTTTAATATTTATTAATATTTTTTGTGAGGCCTACAACATAAAATTTAAACTAAGGTAATTCTAAAGGAGTGGGAGAAACTAATGGTAGCTTTTTTGGACCTTAGCTATCATGACCAACTTTTCAAAAGAAACCAAGCGTAATGCATAAGGACTCCACTAATGAGGTAATTTAATATCGACACACCTCATTACACATGGTCTTGTAATTCGTTGATAGGGACTTGAGCAGGTCTAAGTACATAGTATTCAACACAACCGTATTTGATAATAACTTTAGGATCCAAATCGATTTTTAGGAATTTTTGGAAGTTTCATAAATAGGTTACGGAACCAGTTCGTAAAGGGTAAATAATATTAATATGATATATTTATAAAAGGTAATTTCAAATGATTCTAATTATTTTTTTTAGAATATTAGTTTTTCTTATCATATAAATATGTTGTTGATGGCATGTAAGATCTCAAGTTAATTTGCCTTGTATTTCATTCAAACCATTAAGTCTTTCTTAGGATATTTATTTTTTATTACAAAGAGAGGAGCTTTTGAAGTATTTTAATTAATTCAGATAGGCTCATCTTGAGAGGGTTTTGGGAATCCTACAAGACTATCTATTATGCCAAAATTCCAACAACTAGATTTAAGCACAACTGAAAATCGTTTTCGTAATGTGAAATTCGGATCCATTGGGTTTTCAATAATAATAGTGGGAATTTTCATATGTATATTTTGACACATTTATGAACAGAAAATAAAGAATCTGAACGATTCTAGGATTTGGGAAATGACGTACCGAACCTAAATCAAACTATGTATTAATTAAGAGCAATACTATGGGATTTAATTTAGATGGTTGATCCCAAGATATAAGAGGATCAAGAGTTAAAGGGTCGACCGGAGTTCAGTTAGAGGTTCTGAACTCAAACCTATAACTACAAAAAAATAAAAGATAAGTCATAATTTGATTATAAATAACAAATGCTTCTAAAATTACACAATCATGTTTATCAATTGATCAAATCTATCCATTAGCCAATAAATCAACATGAAACATGTGCTCTATATGATATATAGGTCCACATAAATCTAAACTTTAATCAATCTAAATTAATTTAAATAATAATATCATTGTTGTAACCTCACATTATATTATATAAATTTTAGTTTAAATAATTGTCTTTCAACTTTTAAGTCCAACGGGAAAATGCAATGCTCATTTCGTTAATAACAAGTTTACTAAAATAAATTTAATTGGACATATGCAAGAAGGTGAAAAAATTACTCATTGAAAAAGTATGTGTAAGACTGCATTGATATTTTTCTAAGAACAAATGTGTTTTTACGAACCAAACATATATATTGCATTGCTTTTTAATCTTTGCTTCTCATCAAGATTTATCTAAGGATCTTTCCCAGTGGAAGCACGGTGCCAAGAAAGCTCTAGCTTGACACGTGAAAAAATCATGTTCGACCATTGCAGTCTCTTGTTTAACTCCTCGTTTTGGATTTTCAGCAATTTGTTTTTCTCAATTTTTGTATGATGATGAATGGGCTACTGAAGGTTTTGTTTGTTCTTTTGACCAACAAATTTGGAGTAGAAAGGACACACTTTAGAAAGTGAATACGTTTTTCTCGCTTATTGTAATCCTTGAGCTGAAAGGTAAAATGTCTTGCATCGGAAACTCTATGTAATACTTACACTATCGATACTTATAAAAGGAAAATAATGTATGGCAGTTTACACATATAGTGGCCTGTGTACACCTTAGTAGTAGGCTCGTTACTGGGCTGACCGTTGGGTGAAGGCCTAAAGTAGTTTAAAGATTTCATGTTTGTTAATTTAAAATTGCATTGAGGCTCGTACGAATTGCTCACTGTTTGGATAGTGGTTGAACTATGAGGGTTGCTTGGTTTTAGAGGTGTAAGGTGTAATTATACATGAGCTACTCGAGTTCCGTTTAATATTTACTTGAGTTCGATTTAAAAAAAAATCAAATAGAGTTGAAATCAAGCTTCATAATGTTTAGCTCGACTAGTTCGTAAGCTCAACTAGTTCGTAAACTCAATCGAGCTTGAGTCAGATATGAATGTTAGTTGAGTTTAAGTTGATTTTGAACACTAATATTATTATAATTAAAACAAAAGTGTATTTTTAAATAAATTGAGTTTATACGAGCTTAATCGAGTTAAGCTCAAGCTTGTTTAGTGCTATTTTGAGTTGAGCTCGAGCTTTAAATTTCGAGTTGGGCTTAAACTCGAGCTCAATACTATATCGTTTCAATTTAACTCGTTTATAACCTTACTTGGTTTATTGTAGGTCAATACAAATCTAGTTTTGATAAAGGATCGACTAGCATTAAAGGTGGAATCCGATTTGACTTGATTAAATCGTTCGAATCAATTTGAGTTTGATTATAGTGATTATGAGAATGATATAATACACAATCTATAATCAATCAAAAGTGATAATGATATTATGCATATTTTCTAGTAATCAAAAGTTTTCCATAATCTAATAATTAGATTTATGAGAATGTTAGAGTTGAATGAGAAATCTTATGCTAGCAAATTGGCATATTGAAAGAAGATCAATGGCCTAATCATTAATAAAACCTAAAAGAACCCCTTTTAAATAGTCTCTAGGGTAGCTACGGGCAAAATAGTTATAAACCAAATAAAATTGTAATAATGATTCATAATAGGCATGGCTTCAAATGACAACTTAAGCTGCTCGAACTCCCTTAACTTTATCCAAATATTGCTTCATTCAATTGATTTGCCTTTGTCAAATAGCATTATATTTTGTTTGAATATTTTTAATAGTAATTAACTTTTTAGGTAAGCTACCACTCCATTTAAACAACCTAAGAAGGCATTTGAATGAGGTGGTCCTAATCTTCTTGCTTTGCTTTATTGTCATTTTTATCAATTGTTCCATTGGCTTCACTTACTTAAATTAAATTGAGTTTGCTTGTATTTGTTCCCCCACTTATAAGTCAACATCTTAAGTCTTAATTCTTGTTATATCATTGGGTTAGCAAGATTCATTCTTGAATCTTAACTAATGATGCTTGGAACTTAAATTTGGTTGCTTCAAATTCTCATGCTCTTGTTCTATTCCCTAAGAGCAATTTGGTCTCTTTTTCTCTTGGCTTATTGGCAATAGATAATTCTCTAACCATATTTACGAAATGCATGATTTTTTTTTCTTAATTCGTCATAGATTGCTTTGTGATCTAATTGCGATAACCTTCCTAATAAAAGATGAGTAGTTGGAACTACATTACAACTAACTCCTTTAACATGTTTACTAATGATAAAAAGAATCTACATTTGTTTGCTAACTTATGTGCCCTTCTCTTATTAAGCCAATATAGGCTATAAAGCTTTGGATGCATCATGGTCTTCAATCCCCATGTCTCAACAAGTTTAGTGAAAGTTAAGTTAGCATAGCTACCTCATCAACAATCGAGGTATATGCCTTTCCTTACACTAGACATATAGTATGGAACAACTATCCCTCTATTTCACTTCTTAATTCAAGTTGTGCATCTTCTCTTGAAATTAATTTATTGCATTTATGGTATCACACAAAATGACCTAAGGGAATTTTCTATAACTTTTTTTTTTAAATAATGAAAGTCTTCTATTTAAACCACTTGGTTTTACAACATATTGGTTGTATATTTCAAATTAAGTCTTTTGACTCCCTTTCTTTAGACTTTAATATTTCTTCACATTATAATTCTTTGGAATCTTTGGATTGAGTTGGTGAGGATCAGTCAATTAGAATCTAGTATCATTGAATTTATACATTTATTAGTATGGCATCCCTATGTTGCATAAGAGTATGTAACGTTAATTTATGTTTTGTATGACATGTGCAATGTTAAAAGATCAAAATATAAACTTAATTTTAGGATATAAATTCGATCTATGAGATGCAAATAGAATCTATGTGATGATGGTATAAGCATTCGCGGTAGGCTTATGATGAAGATTTCATAGCAGCATCATAAAAGATCACTTGACTATATTATATAGACTTATATTGTAAAGAGGATGAGTGTAATGTCTACTGCTTGATGTAATATGAGATGTAAACAAGGAAGTGTTCTATGAAGTTATAAATGGAAGTAATGGTTGTACAATTTCCACTATGGTACCGTATGTTGATAAACAGGAGATTCAAATGATATTGATATTTTGTTGAGAAGTTTAAATGCTCGCCTATAGATTAGCATTATCCTCAATTTGGTGCTATTTTAACAACCTGTCTTTTAGGTAGAAAAGGTCCAGTAGAGGTTAAACAAACACTTAGAGTGTTGGGGCATTACATGGTCAACATAATCATACAATCAAAAGCCTTTTTCAACTTTATATAACCATTCTAGATATTCATTTAGAGAATCAATACCTTTGAATTGTAAACTTTCAACTTTATTGTGTCAATATATTGTTTTGAATGGTTTCCATCTCTACCTTCTCTAAACATAAAACTATCTCCTTCTTGCTCCTTTAACTTATTGATTTCCCTGCACTTTCCACCTTATTATGGTGAAAGTTAAATTGCCTACAAGATCGTCATATCAAATTTGCAAAAAAGCTAAGAAGACTAAGAAAATATTTCATCCTGAATCAATTGATAAAGTGGTTCTTTAGAGATTCAATCTTTTAGTCTATAACAAGTGCTCGCAACTTTTTCACTTAATAGGACATAGAAAAGTAGAGAAAAGAGAACATTACTTCTTAGACTTCAAACCCCAGCTCTCAAGACCTTAAAGGGGAGCTTAGGAATATTGTCTAAAATCTACACATCACATACACACAGATGATATGGAAATTCCCTTATAAGTCAATTGTGGCAAAACTCTATCTAATTAATTACTATGAATCTAATTTTTGTTTTTTTTTTTTAATTTATCGTAAAATATAAACCTAACAAGCTATAGTCTACTAGAAATGCAGAGAGTTGGTATTCTTTACCAAATAATAAGATAAAGTAAACATAAATTACAATTTTAAAATATGATAAGGTTGCAAAATTTTAATTGATAGATATTCATTATACAAAATATTCTAAATCAATTATAAAAGCTCTTTATTATCTCTATCTCCTCATATACCACTCATTAATTGCACTATATACTTAACCTCTATCTAAGTCCTAGCTTAAAGGTCACCTACAAAAGAAACTATAGAAGAACGAGTAAATCATAACTTAGTGAGTTTATTCCTTACTACTACCATTCAAATAAGTTATCAAACATTATTATTAATCATGTAAGTCTATCTATACATGAAATGAAAGAACACGTGATGGATACAAGCAACACATCTATGGGCATCCAGAATTATGAAAAGTATAGATTTACGTTATCTACATATTGATTATCCTTCGCACTTATCCATACAGAACACCTCACCTTACTCACATGAGATTACCTCGGAGCACCATTCCTTTAAACAACAATTGACTATTACTCTAGATGAGGCAAAAATACCAGTCAAAATAAGTTGCTCCTAACTAGGGCCATCCACTACCAATCAATCACATACAATGCCTCATGGGCTCACTATTTGCAAATCCAATCAATGCCCTTTATGGGCTAAGCTATGTGAGTCCTCTTGCTATCTATTAATTGAAAAATTTGGCAATGCTAGCACTCTCCACATATAAATTAGTTAAGTTGGAGACATGCAATAAAATAGAAATGATTATTTTTATCAAATATTTATTTTTACTAATTTATTGAGTTGATTACACAAATGATAGCATACAAGGCAAAATGGTCATCCAACAGATAATCAACAGTAACCTGCAAAACAACAAGCAAATATTAAGCACAAGTAGATGATAGGTCATTAAAACGCCTTCACCTAAGCTTGTTTGCCTACGTGTTATGGTCTTCAAATTTCTTAAACTAGAAATTATGTCCCCTAAATTGATAATAAAATCTATATAAGTAATTGGAAAGATAACTCTTTAAGACCCTAAGACTCTACATAATTGCCTAAATTCACCACAAATACTTGATTTTGATTAGATTTCTAATCACATATACATTTTTCATTGTAATTCCAATTTGATCAAACTTGTAGTCGTTTCCCGTCAATTTCAAACATACTTTTGAATGATGGAATACATTTGGGAGATGGAACCTAAAATTTGTACAACATTATGGACTTATTATGAATTTATACGTATTTGAGTTAAATTATTTTATTTTCATTATTTATGGGTTTTTCTCGTCTTTTCTTCAATTCAAGCCTCACATAAATTTATTGTTAGGTCCAAATTAGGTGTAACTTATCGTTTTATGTACTAAATTAAAGACTAAATTATATATATTAGGCTACCGAATTAACCATTCAGTTATCTTGTCTAATTTAATCTTAATTTTTTGTGTTGCAATCGTAAATAACTTTTTCATTTTAAATCTGATTTTTATGATCTTATAACCAATATTTATCATTTTTTAACATACTTTCATATAACGAGGATTGTTTTGAAAGTTAGGACCCACACAATCTGTAACATATTGGCCTCATTACAAATTTTCCATTAATTTAGGTTTGATTTTTCTTTCTTTTTGTTATCTTTGTGTCTCTTCCACTTTTTCTTCTAATCGGCCTTATATAAATTATGGTTGGGCCTTAATTAATTGTAAGCTTATTATTTATGGGCTTTAATATTATTGGACCTCCATTTTTAACATGTTTATTCTATAGGTTTCTAAGTGAGTCTAATTATGCTTATTTTCACATAAATTCTAAACCGATCCTTCTAAATGATACCAAGCTTTATGAATTTTTATTGATTCTTCAAATAAATTTTATTAAATAATTTTTTAGCTAGTTTTACTATTATTTGGGCTGCTATTAACAATTCTATGCCTAAATAGGCCTCTTCATCCATTTTCCACAATTTAGCACACAATGAGCCTATCCAACTTGCATTGTTTTACCTATATTCCAACTTGATAAATTTTTTAAGAGGGTTTCCTTGAACTTCCAGATATGACTATGATAGGCTATTGGGATCCTTAGTCTAATTTAAAGCCCATTTTATCATATCCCCTAATTTTATATCCCCTAATTTAGGCCCTAGTTTGTCAACGAACCTAATTAATTAAATTGTAATAAACCTAAATCAAACCTTATCTACCATTTTATATTAAATATCCAATCGGATCATATCTATTTACTTCATGTAATTGGCCCTTTTAGTTTAATTTTGAGCCCAATTTCTTATTTTTACCTATTTAAGGCCCAATCAACTATTTAACCTAATAAATTGTAAATCAAACAACCTAAATTAGTTCTAAATCATTATTTTACATGTAAATTCACATGGGATCAGATTTGTTTACCCTTTGTAATTGGGCTTTTCATATCAATTTCAAGCCCATTTTCCCTTATTTCCTAATTTAGGCCTTACTTAGCAAATGAACCGAATTAACCATGTCATAATCTACCTAAATTGATCAATAACTCATCACTTTACATAAAAAATCATTATGAGGTTAGACGGTACATGCCCTTCCTGTGAGTTTCCTAGGGTACAACTTGTGCTATTTTATTTTACTTTATTGATTTTCTCTCTTTTCTTTTCTTTCTTTTTTTTTTCAAGCTTGGTACATTATCTACTATTAATGTTACATTAATATGTTTCTAAACCAAAATTTCAAATAAAAAAGTTCAAAAAAGAAAAAAAATTAGGGATTCCTACATGATGGCTCAACCAAGGGGCAAATGTGGGAAACTTCCATTTGTTTCTACAAGTACCATACAAATGTTGTGAAATATTGCATGTGATCTCAAATACATCATGTTGCATAGATGGTTCCTAGTGTACTTAAACTTTACTTTACAAATCTAACATTTTACATATCAAAATAAATTCCTAATACAAGATTTACTAATATACGTACACTTATTTGCTTATAATAAGCTAGAAAAGAAAAAAAAAATGAAAATACATAAAAATGTTGAGATTAGTGGAAGGGCAAAAGGAAATATACAAAATGTGTTAGAACCAAAGAAAATGCTAGGATAACTTCTTGAAAATAGGCTAGAACTCACAGGTTAATGGAGCTTCTTTAGTTTCAACCTTCAACTCTTCAATATTCTTGTTGTTGCTCGAAGTTAATTGAAGTAATCGAGCTTGACATGTGCTAAACTAGATATATGATGAAGTTTGGAAGATAGTTGATTAAATTGAAAGGGTAGGAGGGGTTGAAATGTTGGATGGAATAGGGGATAGGAGATGGTAAGAGTTCGATATTTTGGAAATAAAATGAAAAATCAAGTTGAGTTGTATTGTGTTTGTTTGCTCTCCAGCAAGTCGTGAGAAGTAAAAGAGAAGGAAAAAATTCATTAATTTGTACTTGGTCAGCAATTCAAGGCATGAAAGGTGCAAGTTCCCTAAGTGGACCAATTTTTAAGGAGTAAAATGGGGGATATTTTATATGTTCATAAAAAAAAAAACAAAAGACAATAAATTGTGTTATGTTGCTTCATCCCAATATGAATGGTAGAGGGAGGGAATTGATTTGTCTTGTCTTGAGTCAATAGAAAAAAGTTCAAATCAAGTTATGAGTGGTAGGTAAGGTAAGGGAAGGGTGCCTGACAGTCAAAATTTAGGAGAAAATACAAGGATATTTCATGCTTTATGTCTTATCTAGTTTATAGATTTTAGGTAGGTTAAATTAAGATAAGATATTAAAAGTTTTATCTAGCTAGATGTAGGTATAGACTAGGTAAATTGACTACTTAAATAAAATTAATTAGGTATATTACACTTATATTATATTTAGTAAAATACATTAGTGAAATATAAAGTATGTTATATAATTCAATGTAGGCAAAAAATTAATAGATATATCGCATAATGTATAATTTTATGTACATAAAAGAGTGTATATATATACATACACATACATAGGGCATTGTGTGCATTTATTAGGAAGAAAAAAAATGTAATTTTATTATTTTATTACTTAAATTAGCTTAATATAAATCAACTGATATTACATGGTATGTGGTATGTTTTAACATAAGTGACCAACATTATTGTTACATATTCATGTTTGGCATATTTTACATGTTTATGGATAATGTCCTAATTTATTAATTTACGTATTAACTAATTATTTTTTTTACGCGATTAAGGTCTTCGAGTTTTACATTGAGGTTTTTGAGTTCATCTTAAGGTCTCGTTTTAAAATTTTTATTAGTTTTAATTTCTTCAGTCTTATTGAGTTTAGGAACATCTATTAAGATTTGAACTTGACTCCTATTTCAAAAACTTAAAATTTCTAGGTTTACATTAGCTCTATTTATAGTCTTTAATATTTAATATCATTATGGCTCATAAAAAAAAATAATATAAAATATCTGGATTTCTAATGGGCTCATATCAAAAGTCTATAGAGAGGAGTTTAAAAGCCTTATCCATCAATCAATGAAAAGATCACTTTTATTTACAAGCTTAATTCCTTAACTTAATGAGATAGCTAATATTATATAATTAATCGATCTGGTAGCCCATAAAATCACAACAATCTCCTACTTAAGCGATGTTTATCACCTAATAATTATATACTATAAAATCTATTTGAGCTCAACATTACTATGTATGTCGAATTTTACCTTTAAACAATATGGTTCATTAATTATATGAATATTGGATTGAAAGGACATTCGTCACTATCTGTCATGACATAACCTATAAAGGGTCACTCTAAGACATCTTACTTTATAGCTCTTAATATACTCCATACTTTATACACAATCGCAATATATATATATATATATATATATCTTCATTGGAAGGAATTAGCAATGACAAACATATGGGTTAATTAGGAAAATGTCAAATACAATTGAACATCAATTGAAAAAAAAAAAATTTCTCAATATTCTATTATATCATCAAGATGAACAATACCCATATGAGAGACATGTTCTTGAAATGCTTTAGGTGGTGAATCATCAATAAGGGTTCCATAATTATGAGATTTATACTAATATGTTCAATTACACTTGAGAACTTTGAACTCTCTCATCACCAACAAGAAATTTTATGTTGACATGTTTTAATTTCAACAAACTTCTATTGTTCTTAGAATATAGTTTTGTAGCATCATTAACACAACTATTCTTTAATAATCTTTCAATTCCATTGAAAATCTGTAGCCTTATGATAAAGTTTTGTAACTATATTCCTTAATTTGTTGCCTTATACAAAGCAATGAACTTCACCTCTATGGTAAAAAAGTTATAAGTGTTTATATGACAAATTTTTATGATAAAGCATTGCTAGCCATCGTAAAAACATAACCCAAGGTTATATTTCTATTATCATGGCATCCAAAAAGTTAGAGTCAAAATATGCCATGATCCTCAAATGCTCAAATCTTTGATATGTGAATATATATTCTTTATGCTTAATAGGTATCGCATGGCACATTTTGCTACTTTTCACTGATTCTTGTACCAGGTTTACTTATATGTCTACTAAATGTTCCAACAATGTACATAATATTTGAACACATACATTCTTAAGCTTACATGAGACTCCTTTTAATGTATAAGGCACTTACTTCATTGCTTTATCATTCTTAGGATATTGAGTAAATAGAACTTATTACCGTTAGCTACGAGATTGTCTTTTACCACAAAATCTATCAAGACAAATCTATTAAATTCTTTATTGATGTATGTTATTTACGACAAGCCTAATATATCCTCTAAACAATCATGATGGAAGTGTATGTCTACAAAAGATCTTTCACCTTAAAATTATTTGAAAGAAATATTTTAGTCTCATGCAATAAACCTATATAGTCACTTACAAGCAAAACGTCATCGACATATAACATTAACTAATCTTGTAATATACATATTGATCAACAACTTTTTCCTTAAAATCAAAATAGAAGTACCATTTTATTTGTTTTACCTTAAGTTGAAAGGTCATGTGACTCGCTATGTCCTTCCTTATAAGTAAGGACACACAAGAGCTTTATAGCATGTACATCCCTTAATTCTCATTTTCTCTTAAGACTAGCCAATACCTTAAAAGTTAAAGGGTCCCTAAAGGATAAACAAAAGCTTAGGATTGACAAAACCAACTAACAACAACATCAATACTCACGCAACATACATTCGATTTGCTAATTTCCATTAAGCACTTCTCATACTACACTTCTGACTTCCTTTATTAACTGTAGCCTAACCTTTAAGAATTGAATAGCTAGAGAGGCCTACGAGTTGAATACTCATTTGTATGACTAGAAGTAGATCGCTACTAGCTTAGTTAAATGAGATGGAGCTTGTTAAGACTTCATCAAACCTAAGGAGTTCAAATATGAATAGGGGTGCAAAAAGTTAGGATTGCTTACAAAAATAACCACCTACCAGCAGCCAAAATGCCATCCGCGTTCCTTAAAACCAAGGTATGGTCCAAAATTCAAAAGGCACATACGTGTGTATTTTAGAGGCAACAGTTATTGAGCAAGGGATGCCTTCAACTATAAATATAGCTTAGCATACCACTGTAAGGTTCTTTTGGCCTCTTATACAACTCATTTCCCTTTACTTTATCTTTCTTTATACAATTATTTTACTTAAATATCAGAGTGGCTACATTGAAGTTACCTAGGCACCTCCATACCTAACTTTCTTTTGTTTTGTAGAGTCCCTACTCAATAAGCATATAAAGATCTTGTTGAATTAATTTTCACTATCAATAATTGGTGCTGTTGTTTCTTGAATCCTAATTGTGACTAAGACAAGAACTAAACATGATAACACTCCAGGGCAGGGTAATGCTCCTCACATGGCTTTAGAAGAAAAATCCCGATAGAAACACACTCTAGAAGTACATTAGGTTAGACAAGTTCAAGTCTAGAATGATGAAGTCTCGCATATCACGTGGTTAGAGACTTTATGCACCAAATTTACTAAGGACCTCAAAGAGTTTCGAGCTTACAATCAAGAATTAAGGAAGAGACTCAACAAAAGTGATGTTGCCTCTTCTTTAACTCCCTCTCTGGAAGCAGTTGGATAAGAGGTTGAACTAACTGTATATGATGATGAACTACGATGACTACATGGTGAAGCCTCCATGGTGAATGAAAATGCTCAACAACTATAGTGAGAAACCTATGTGGAGAAGGATTTTCAACAAACACCACTGCACACTTAGGTTGGTGGACATGATCAGGCATGTACAAAAGGGATTTATCATTTAGGTACTTGCTTACCCTAGAAAGCAATTGCAAATATGAGTTTACAAGACCTGGAGGAGTACATAAAAAAGATAGCAGTAAAAGGAACCTCCAAGAAAGAAGCAGATACTAGAAGTAGGAAGTCAAACCCCTTTGTACAGGAAATTTTTGAAGTTCTCCCTCTAAGTGTTTAATTGCCTCAATTTGACACATATGATTTGAAAAAAGACTTAGATAATCACTTAAATACTATCTATACTTTGAAGGAGTTGTATAGAATTTTTTATGTTATTGTCTACAAGGTATTCCCCTCTACTTTAAGGAAATCAACAAGCAATTGGTTCAATTCATTGAAAGCAATGTCTATTTCCTCATTCAACCAATGAGCAGGTGAGTTTAAGCAGTATTCTTAGCTAATAAACCTCTTGCAAAATTTTCCTCACTTTTAGCCTCAATTTGGTAGAAGCCAGGGGAGATTATCAGGGATTATGTTCATCGATTCAATCAATTGATGATTGAAATTACTAATTATGACAAAAGTATTGTATTACATACCATCTATAGAGGTGTCAAAGAAGATTCATACTTTTTCAAGTCTCTTGCTAAACATCCATCGACCTCATTGGACAAATTCCAATAAGTATTGTGATTTCCATGGAGATCATAGCCACAATACAGACAAGTGCATCCACTTGAAGAATGTACTAGAAGATGCTATCCAAAGAGGAAATTTGTAATGAATAGGGAAGAAAGCATTGAACAACATATACAAAAAAGAAGGGTCAAGCAGTAACCTCGAGATAATGATGTCCAACCTAATAATCAAGAACTAACAACTCCGGATAATGCTAAAGGGTACAAACAAGCTCCAAGAGAAGTAATTAATGTGATATTTGGTAGGCCAAGAGGAGAAAGTACCCTAGTTACTTTGAGTTTGGCTGAATCTCCAAGAGACCAAGTGCTGAACGTTAGAGAGGCATAGGGTAGATGACATAATAACTTTTTTAGATAAGGATATGTAAGGGATTCAATTTCCCCATGATGATACCCTAGTCATTATAACCAAAGTTGTTGAGTTTGAGGTAAAAAAGATCATGGTCAACACTAGACGTTCAACGAGCATTATTTCCAAGCATACGTTTAACCAAATGCAATCAAATTTAGAGAATTATAAGATGCAACTTTATAAGTATAACTTGTATGAGTTTAATAATTAACCAGTAAAAGTTCAAGGAGTTGTTACCTTAACTCTCCAAATCAGGGATGATGTTGTGGAGAAAGAGGTTGATTTCATTATAGTTGATTATGCCTCACCCTATAATGGGATTATGGGCTGACCTTCCATCAATATCTTTAAGATGGTTATGTTAACAACTCATCAAAAGAAAAATTTTCCAACCCTAAAAAAAATGGGAACATATCATGGGGACCAACAATTAGCCAAAGATCTATACTTGAAAGCTTTGAGGAGGGATCGAGTTTATCACATTGAGCAAGGCATAAGCAATCGCTTGCAAGTACGAGGAAAGCTAACAAAGGAAACTTTAACTATATAACTAAGCAACAACCTTGAGCACAACATAAAGGTTGGAGTTAGTATGCCAACTAACCTTTGAGAACATGTAGAACGTTTCCTCTATATAATAAGGATATTTTTGCCTAGTCCCCATTCAATATGATTGATATCCCAAAAGAGTTAATTAACCACAAACTAAACATTGAAGCAACTACTAAGGTAATACAACAGAAAAAGAGACACTTTGTCCTAGAAAGGCAAGCAACTATCAAGGAAGAAGTCCAAAAGTTGTTAAAGGTAGATTTTATTAGAGTAGAGTTTCACTCCACTTGGTTAGCTTATTATGTGTTGGTAAAAAAGGCAAATGAAAAGTGGAGGATGTGCATTGATTTTATAAACTTGAATAAGACATTCCCAAAGGATTATTTTCCTTTACTCCGTATTGATTAGATGGTCAATTCGACCTTGAGGCATGTTTTATTGAGCTCTATAGATGCCTTTTCTGGATACAACTAGATTAACATGCACTTCTTCGACCTGGTATACACCTCTTTCATCAATAATTTCGAAACGTATTGCTATAAGGTTATTCCATTTGGTTTGAAAAACATGGGTGTCACATGTTAAAGGCTAGTTATGAAGATGTTTTTAGCCTCATATACATAGAAATATTGAGGTTAATGTCGATGGCATGTGTAATACCCTAAAGTTTAGACTAATGATCTTTTGAATCTACCAAAGGCAAGATACATTCAACCCTACAAATTTTGATATATTTTTAATACATTTTAAATTAAAAAATATTAACAAAAGCATAGTTAAAACTTTTGCTTAAAATTCAAGGGAAGGGGTGCAAGGAGGATAAGAAAAAAAAAAGGTTCCTTGATTAAGACTAATTACGAGAAATAGATTTTTAAAATGAGTTGGATTAGTAAAGTGTTGCTTTGAGATAACATGAACCTTACGGTGCATCACTATAAAATACATGAAGTAGTGTTGTAAATTCATATTATTTAAATAGGTTAATTTATTATCTATATCATATAAACTTATGGTTAGGGAATGAAGTAATACATTAGCTATTGCAAACTCAAACTTTAAACTTTGGGATATGACATAACACTTAGTAATAGTCTATAATTATAGGTAAGAAATATACTCAATGGAGTACTTAAAATAGTTTTATTTAAATGAAACTATGGTATTATTTATCAATATATATATATATGCACTTATTTATACTACAATATGTTTAAATCATAATTACAAATAAGTGAAAATTTAATGTATGTATTCTCATTAGAAAGGACAATAACCTAAATAGTAACAACAATTGTAATCTATATTTAGTGTACTTAAGTATGTAGTAAGGAAAATCGACACCTAGACATTTAAGATACTTCCTTTTGTTTCACACCATAAATTGTAGTTGGAGGAGAAATAACCTAAAAAATAAGATATACTTACCAAATAACATGAGAAAATAAGTTCATAATTAGTATTGCTTGATTGGACTATTAAAAGGAGTTACAATTTTCATAGTAGTTAATTTAGATCTTGAATGCATTACTCATCTAATTGCTTGAGATCTAATAATAATAATAATAAAATTAGTTTAACATATGTTGAATGGTAAAAAAAAATAGGATAATGGCTACTAGTAATGTTAAAAATAACTTATTTAACTTATAAGAAGAAATAAAAATATAACTAAAGTACAAAAAAAAAAACACAAAAAAAACATCGTATATATAAATGTATGTATGTTTGCATATCTATGTAATTACTAAATAATAGGTGGTAAAGATATCTTAAATCACTATAAAATCGGTAAACACATTGAATCAAGGGATAACGGCAAATGAATTGCCCTAAAAAACTCTATTCTTTGATAAAACATGGACATAAGCATTGGTAGAAATCAAAATAACACCTAATAGATACTTACCTTAATTTTATTGGGCCGCTATCAACAAAGCTTATGTAAAAATGGATTAAACCAACAAATGTAACTATTATAAATTGATAATAACATATTGCTTACTCCCTTATGGTAGAAATAAATAAATAACTAAACGATAAGGAAAAAAAAAGAAGGAAAAAAAAAAAAGAAATTAGCCCCCAAAAATTAACATTTAGGACACTAATACCTAGATGTAAGGTATCCACAAAAGTTCTTGTAGCTCAAAGTTTATGATAAGTTATAAAAAATTAATTAAAGTAACTTTGTAAATTGGATTTCAGAAATGGATTGATAAAATATAATGTAATTAAATGATTAAATATATTGTTATTGTTCGGTATTTTACAGAACCACGAAATAGATATATTCTCTTTGATTGTATATTTTGACTACTCAAATGATTTTACTAAGAACATTAATATCTATATCTATATAGATAAATAAGAGATAATTATATAATATCTTATCAATATAAATACATATATATATGTCTATATAAACACATACTTTATTACGTATAGCTACCTCTCTCTCTCTATATATGTATAAATTAAGGAACAATGTTCGAATGTGTATTAATATATATTAGTGGATAACACATCCATAATATATATGTAGATTAAATAAAATTAAACTTATATTTTTAAAATTTACCATTATCTATATAGTAAAAAATTATAATTTTTGTTAAATAATAGAAATATAGATTTATTCTTTTTTTTTTTTCTTATTTACACTCACTTTAAATCCTTTAATTTTTTACTTATAAGCAAATTAGGATTACGGATAGAAATCAATTCATGCGAGTATATATTAATAATCATCATAGTTATATTTTATCATAATCTAAATTTTGGCCATATAATGTGCGCATATAAAGTAAGGTAGGAGAGAAAACAAAAACAAAGAGAAGCCGTCAAGGAAAGAGATCATGAGATAAGCACTATATTGTGTGGGGAGATAATAGAGAAAGTAGGTTTTGAGACTGGAAGAGAGTGGATAAATACGTCAATTACCCTTGATATAAAACAATTATAGTTTTAATAAGTTATTTTTAATGTTAGTTTTTTTGTGATAAAATTTTAATTGGAGGACTAAATAGTAATATTTAAAGAGACAGTTACTTAAAGATCAATCTACTTTAATAATATAGATATAAACATATATATACATAGTTATATAATGTGTATATTAAAATATATATAATATACTAACCACCTCGTTAAGGTGGTGAAAGATGACTTCTAAAAAGCTAATGGGAGCCATTTTTGCAACAATTGCATAGAGAGAGAGAGAGAGAGAGAGAGAGAGAGAGAGAGAGAGAGAGAGAGAGAAGGAAGAAAGAAGAGGGCAAGAAGAAAAAGAAGAATCCAAATTTAATAATTCAACTAAGTTTTCACATTCGACAATTTTAAGTAATTTTATAATTTTTACGTATTGTTTTTATTTTACATTAAATAGTATTAGAGAAAATATATCTACAATAAAATAAAATAAAAAAATAGAAATAGAAATAAAATAATGATTTAACTCTGACTTTAATAATCTTTACTACAGGAATCTTTATTATGATATATTAGATTATAAAATAATATATACATAGTAACAGTCCTTTGTAAGTACATACAAATATATTTACCAATTGTTAATATTCACAAAAGATAAATATGTTACACCAGTAAGTACATGAAAGTAACATAATTATATTTGGATATATGTACTGCATGATCTTCTTAACCCAACTTCATATCAGATTTAACCCTTATAAAATTATCTTACCCATCCAATTGTTAAGCATTGGATAAAAAAAATATAATCATAGAAATAAGTTAATTAAAATAACAACAATGGAAATAAAGTCGATAAGTAATACTATAGATATATTATATGATCAATATATACCATGACATGTAGAAAACATAATAGTCATTATTTTCACCTTCTTATATTATCATTGCATTTACACTTCGTTAGATTAATTATGCACTTTGATTTAGCTTTATGAATAAAACATTCGAATGTGATTTTAATTGAAACATAACATTAGTTCAAACTCTAATTTTGTGGAAAAATGTAAAACTTGTTTGACTTGCCATGACATGTGGTAGGCTATTAACTTGGCATTTATATCTTATGCTTGGTGCAAATATATAAGATCAACATAAAGGTAAAAACAGTAACCTTAGTTAAGCACAAAACCTCTAGTTAGTAGAGAAAATAGGAAAGTAGAAGCAAAATTTAAGGAAGACACTTAACCAACTATTGATTTATATCCCTATTGAATCAACTACCCTATTACATTTAGAGAATAGGTAATGTCTAACTACATCTTCTATGTATGGGTTATAAGGTGCTATAAATCATATATGTGCTTCTCATATTCATATATTTTACTTTATTAAATATAGGTTTAGTAATATAACAACTATATATATATATATGTGTGAGTATGTATGTGTAAAGTGTGCTTTAGTAATATAACAACTACATGTGTGTGTGTGTGTGTGTGTGTGAATGTGTAAAGCGTGCTGCAGGTATAGTATGTCATATGTAATTATTATCTAATTTGTAATTTTTCCATATGTGTATGTAAGTGTTATACATACCATAAATCTTATAAGGTATGTATACTTAAAGGTCTTTTGGATCATGTATAACTAGATTTCACTCAACGAAGACCATGTAATCATAAAACAAATATAATTAAATAAATTATGAGATTCATGAAAATTGTACAAATCCTTAACTTCCATTTTGTTGTAAAGAGCTGCAAGCGATAAGGATTTTGAAAAAAGCAAATTTATATGAGTAAGCAATAGAAACTCCACGTAAGTAGGATTTGTAGAGACTAGAGTTTATGCTTGCTCATAGTTGTAAGTAGTTGTTTATGTACATACTATGCCTGTACTTGGTTACTAGGATGCCTATTGGTGGTTGAGTTACATGTTTAGCTATGTTGATTAATCTTCTTTGCTGTGTTATGAATTGGTTGATCATCCTTGACCAAACTAATTGAAGCATGAACTAAAATTGTAAATAGATATGCATCGCATCCTACTAAGGGCCAATTAGGTTTCTTTAGCTAAATTCCAACACCTTTAATGAGGTTGTAGTGAACTAGCCTTTCCCCACTCTTAGTTGAACTAAGTAAGAAGTAAGGAGGTTGTGGTAAGGTTAGGGATGTTGGTTCGAAGGTAGTTACTAAAGGAGAAAGGGTCTCCATTGCATAAGCTTGGAATTAGTCATAGGAGGACCTCGTGGCATTTATGATTGATATTGTTGTTATCATATCGCAACTTATCAACCTAGGTTAAAGCAGGTGTAATTTCTTAAAACTCATAACAGATCGGATAATGTCATTATAGACACCTTATCTTTGCCATTTTTATTTTAGTATTTTTATTGAGACAAGTTAAAATAATAAAAATAAATAAAAATAAAATTTGAAGTCGTATTGAGTTGAGTCAAATCGTTTAGAGTTGAATTGGATAATGATATACATTCAATTTAATAAATTCTAAATCATTAAAGAATCGGGCTTCATTAAAATCTTTTGCAGTCTAGTCTGATATAAAGTGGATTTTTATCTAATTTATATTTTGTGAAACAGATTTAGGATTTATTAAATGGGCTACTATGTATTATGGGCTAAATTGATTTGAGCTGAGTCGAACCTAAAGAGAGAAGCCCAAATTATTGTAGGATTTCTAGAAACTAGATTGAATCTTCAATAAATCTAAATCAAAGATTATCTTATTTTTCGTATCTGAGATTTGTTATTATATTTTTCGTATCTAGGATTTATTGAGATTAAATCTGTATCTAAAAAGATTCAATTGAGTAGCTTATAAATAGGAATTCAGTAATAAAGTCTTGATGTTTTTTTCATAATCCTCAACATACAACACATTCATCACATAATCACACGCATCCACCGTCCTTCATACTCTCCGTGATCATCATTGCATATTGCACCCTACGATACAAACATATATTCACCCACAACCACACTTGATTGCTATACTCACTTCACATACACATTGATACACATCCCTCGATCACAATCTATACAGCCATACATACACCTCAGTCACACCATAATTCATATACACACTACTCTAATACACCTCGCTTGCACCCACTGTACAATAGAACACTGCATAAACACATCCCTCGATCATAATCTATACATACACTAATCTGATCACTGCCAAGCACCCATATCCTATACATGATAGCACTACCACTCATTCCCCCACACATGACAGCACATACACCAACCCTTACACTCTTTCACACACTCGTATGAAGTCAACACAGCACATACTCACTTGCATTCGATCACATCGAGACACCAATTACACAACAACACAGCCGTACTAACTACTCATACATATGCTTACGTCTTAATATACACACATAGTCACACTGATTATTCACTACCACATACACCAAATCTAGTATGCACGCAATCCACACTTCCTTATATGGTCACATATTACACTCACGCACCGTCGTATACAATTCACTACTATATACATAAGATCCACTGTTGCACACATACAACCAACGCGCACAACCAGTATACATATCAACAATGCAAACCTAGTCTAAATGATCACGATACGATCAACATAAACACGCCAATCATGCATGACTCGACTCGCTTAGGTAATAAAAATTATTTTCTTTAATTATTTATTTTATTTTATTATTAGTTAATTAATTATTTTACTAATTTGTCTTATTTAATGTAGGTTTATATATATATAATATATGTTTTTAATAATCATCATATCGTTTTGCTACATTTTTTAGATAATTTTTAGTTTTTTTATATATTTAGTTAAATTGCATTTTCATATTTTTGAAAAATCGCATATTTTGTCTTTGAGATTCATATCTTAATATATCTTGCATATAGGATTTAGAAAAAATAATTTTTTTTAACATGTAGTTATTTTAAAAAATAAAAAATCTTAACCAAAGTTTTTAAAAAGATTTAGTAATTTAGGTTTTCTTTTAAAGTAGATTCGTGAAATTAAGTTTTTTTAGGTTTTTTTAAATAATATAATAAATGGTTAAATACAATATCACCTTCGACCCTATTGGGTCAGACCTTAGAGTTGATATTGAGACTCCAAGTGAAATACAAGAGAGTTAGTGTCAATTTAAATAAGGAAAAGTGATTATTGATGAACCAATAGTTGTGATCAATTTGGGGACAGAAGAGAATCCGCAAAACTTAAAAATTGGGGATAATTTGGCAGATGATCAGAAACAAGAGTCGTCATAATTATTATCAGAATACCTGGATATATTTACTTGGTCCCATGAGGACATGCTTGGTTTGGATTCATCAATCATAGTTCATAAGTTGCCTACAAGAGAAGATATTAAACCTCAAAGGCAAAAGCTTAGCCAATGTAAGCCCCACAACTAGTTACTCAGGGTTTCGATTGGCTGAAAGATGCGATTGACCCTAAATTATAAGTAAAGCTACAAATATTAGTAAAATGATCTCGTAAGTTTGAATTTAAGAAAATAAGCAATAAAATAAAAGAATATAAAAAGTTCAAATTTTAAGTATATAACTCATTATTTATCGAAAATGCATAAAATGTATTTCGATAATTAACGAATCGCTAGAAATAAATTATATGTATACTAAAAATCATAAAATAATCTAAATAATATTTAGGGATATTTATTTATACTATATATGAATTTATATATGTAAAAATACGCGTAATTACTCAAAATACACAAATTATGCTAAAATAATAATAAATAATTAAAGAAAATTATTAATTAATTAAGAAAAAAATTAGAGGGATAGGGAATGATAAAAATCTGGTCGTAGCAAGTCAAGAACTAAAGAAGAAAAATTATCCAATTAGAATTAAGTAATACAAAAGCCAAAAATCAAGGAAATAGGGCAATGTCATGTCTAATTAATGCATGTTAATTACCAAAAACGTCTATAAATAGGAAAAAAATTCAGATAACTCCTTTGGATAATTAGGGATTTGAAAAAAATAGAGAGACTTGAAAATTCAAGGGAAAAACTAGAGAAAAAGAAAAAGAAAAGGAAAACTGTACATTTGGAGCTTGTAAGGAGAATCTAAACCTAACGAGCAGCTGGGAGTAGACAGCCACCACCACCACACAGTGGTGGCAACACGCAAGTGGGCCGACATACCCATGTCCATCAACGGTAGCTGGAGCTACCCAAATCGATAAGTTCGATTTCCAACCCGATTTTGTGTAATTTTGTAAAAATAGTAAATATTCTTATAAAATTATGAAACTTTTTATTTTGGAATATTTTTGTATGTATTTTTTAGGAAAAATATTATTTTGATGAAAATATGTCCTATGATATATGGTCCTTGAAAAATCATGCAAAATCGAGCATGTTTCAGTTTATAAATAAATGACCTTAGGAGTGTAGTTTTAAACTCAAAATTTTTGTGTAGACTACTTAGATGATATAGAACAGTGCTATGAAGCCTGTTTTCAAAAATTAATTTTCAAAAATTTTAGATAATTTTTAGGCCTTAAAATGAGGCATAAAATGAGTAATTTAGGGTTAATTAAGTAATTAAATAGTTAATTACTGATTTAATGAATAATTATATGTTTTAGGATGTTGAATCTAATGAAGTATGATACTTGTAGCATTTAAGGTGTTAGATATAATTATTAGGTTAATTATGTAGTAAATGACTAATAGGGAAAAATAGTAAATTTTAGGTTAATTTTGCAAATTAGGATAATTAGGATTAAACTATGATTTAGGATGAATTTAGACAATTTGAAATGATAATTGATGTTGGGAGATGGTAAATAGATTGTTAGAAATATTAAATGTGTATTATATACATAATAGGTGATAATACATAATACACAATTATTAGAAATATAATAAATAGAAAATATTATAATAAAAAATTGATATTATGATACTAATAAAAATGTACAATAAATCTGATAAGAAACTTGAATTTATGTAATTAGAGGAAATATGTAAAAAAATTTTACATCAGGAGTAAATTCGGTACACTATTAAGGATTTAAGTGTACTGGATATAATAAAATACTGACTAGGGGTAATTATGGTATTTAGGATATCTAGAAGTAAAGTGATTAATTTCACATTATGAATTAAAACAAGTTTCTAGAGTTCGGGTATAAAACGGTACTTAGAAATTGAATTAGAATTTAATTTAAAAATCGATGTAGAAACCAAAACTGAACCGAGCCTAACCCCAAACCTAAAATAATTGTAAAAGACTTAAGACCTAGATAATTAGATATATTAAACCCTAAAAAAAACATAACAATAAGCGTTATAGAATAAAACGAACCTATAATAGTTATAAGAAAAACTGAAACCACGTTTGTGTTATAGGGATGATTGGCGATGACCTGAGCAAGTTGGACCTCGAGTGAGTGAACGAGGAGTCCAGGTAAGTTGGGATTAATATGTTGCTGTATTTTGGAGGCTTGAGATTATGCTTAGTTATGCTTGTTAGATAATTGATTGTGTACATGTACTTAATTATGAGTGATGCTATGATTCTGTCTGTTGTTCTAGCTTGTATTGTATAATTTGTGTGAAATGATTGATCACCCTAAACTGGACCTAATCAAATATACGACCTATAATTATAATCAGATCTACATGACAACCCATTAGGTGAACTTAGGACTCTCTGGCCAAATACCGACCCCTTTGAAAGGGATGGCGCAAGATTGCATAATGGTCCCTTCCTCATCCTTAGTCGAACTAAGTGATAAGAGAGGAGGTCACAGTGAGAGTAAAGTCAATGGTTCGAAGGTAGTCGCGAGAGGAGTGAGCTCTCCATTGCACAAGCTTGGGTTTGGCCATGAGCTATTGCATTAATGGCAACTCCTCAACCCGGATTAGAGCAGGTGAAATTTCTCTAATTTCAAGACGGGCCGGACAACATCGTGCAATGGCATTTGCTTGAACATGCATTGCACCTAATAAGTTGATTGATAACCTTGTTGTGTTTTTGATATAGTTTTAAGTCCTCCATCCTAACTTACTGAGCTGTGGTTGCTCACATCCCTATAAACGTCATGCAGGTGCTGGCTAAGAAGCGGCATACAACTACTTTGAAGCTAGCAACTGCTAGATCCTAGGGAGTGAGGATAAATATTTGAAGAACAAACATATATTCTTAAGGTTTACGCTTTTATTTTAGAATTTTTCATTTTTGAATAATGTAATAACTGATTTATAATGTATATATATATTTTCTCACTTTCTTAGGTAAATAATTTATTTAAATTACAAACTATTTACTTCAAAGCAGGTTAGTCATGGATGCCTTGTGTAGATCAGGTCTAAGATAGCGGTTGTAAGGCCAACTTCTATCTTAAAATGGTTTACACTGTAGGGCTGTTACGACTTTGTCGCTTTAGGGCATGATAGGCGATTAGGCCAAATATACTTCTTAAAATAAAAAAAGAAGAAGTTGAACTTACTGGAAGTCAAGTTCATAAAACCATCGAATTACCTCGAATGGGTAGCCAATATAGTGCCAGTACTGAAAAAAAATGGTAAAGTTAGGGTATATATGGACTTTCATGATTTAAATTAGGCAACACCTAAGGATAACTTCCCTTTACCGTACATTAATGTATTGGTAGATAATATGACCAAAAATCATCTTTTCTCATTTATGGATAGTTTCTTAGGATATAATCAAATCAAGATGGTAGAAGAAGATAAAATCAAAACCACCTTTATTACCACTTAGGGAACGTTTTGTTATCACATGATGCTTTTGGGTTAAAGAATGCTGGGGCAACTTATTAGCGTAATATGGTAGCTTTGTTTCATAACATGATGCATTAGGAAATTGATGTTTATGTAAATGATATGATTTCCAAATCTGAAAAGGATGAGAATCATGTTGATGTTTTGCATAAGCTGTTTGGGTGATTGAGAAAGTTTCAATTGAAATTAAATCTAAAAAAGTGCATCTTTAGAGTAACCTCGGGCAAATTGTTGGGTTTTAGTATACCTAGACAATTTGTTTCATAACATGATGCATTAGGAAATTGATGTTTATGTAGATGATATGATTTCCAAATCTGAAAAGGATGAGAATTAAGTTGATGTTTTGCATAAGCTGTTTGGCTGATTGAGAAAGTTTCAATTGAAATTAAATCTAAAAAAGTGCATCTTTAGAGTAACCTCGGGCAAATTGTTAGGTTTTAGTATACCTAGACAATTTGTTTCATAACATGATGCATTAGGAAATTGATGTTTATGTAGATGATATGATTTCCAAATCTGAAAAGGATGAGAATCATGTTGATGTTTTGCATAAGCTGTTTGGGTGATTGAGGAAGTTTCAATTGAAATTAAATCTAAAAAAGTGCATCTTTAGAGTAACCTCGGGCAAATTGTTGGGTTTTAGTATACCTAGACAATGTTAAGGCAATTGTAAACATGCTTGCACCAAAGACTATAAAGAAAGTTCAGGGACTGTTGGGGAGGTTGAATTACATTACTTGGTTTGTATCGTAGCTAACCGAAAAATGCAAGCCATTATTCAAACTTTTGAGGAAGAATGCAACGATAGAATATGATGAAGAGTATGAGCAAGCATTTGCTAAAATCAAGAAGTATCTTATGATTCCACCAATACTGGTCACTCTTATGCCGGGAAGGCCATTAATTCTTTACTTGACGATCCTTCCTAAATTGATGGGATGTATACTGGGGTAGAAAGATGAAATAGGCAGAAAATAGCATCTTATATATTACTTGAGCAAGAAGTTCACAGAAGGTGAACGTAAATACTCAGAGGTGGAAAGAATGTATTGTGCCTTTGTATAGGTAATGCATAAGCTCAAATAGTACACTCTCTATTATTTAGTGTAGCTTTTGACAAAATATGACTCGTTGAGGTATTTATCAGAAAAGTCGACTTTGATCAGGAGAATATAGAAAGTAGTAGATGTTGCTCTTTGAGCTTGATATCAAGTATGTAAGTTAGAGTTCAGTTAAAGGGCAAGCAATGGCTTATCAATTGGCAAAATACCCACTAAAAGATGAAGATGATGGTTTAGAAGCTCAGTTCCCGATGAAAATGTGATGGTAGTGAATGAATTGGGTAGTGAAAAATTGGAATGGAGAATATATTTTGATGGAGCAGCTAATGTATTTGGAAACGAGATAAGTACAGTATTGGTATCACTTGAAGGTAATCATTTCCCTATGGTAGTGAGGTTAACATTTCCATACACAAACAACATAGTAGAATATGAGGCCTACATTTTAGGGCTCAAGATGACATTAGATATGGGAATACAAAGGCATAAAGTGTATAAAGATTCTTTTGTTATAATTCTTCAAATCTTGGGAGAATATAAGACAAAAGATGAGAAGTTAATACCATATCATGAGCATTTAGGGAAGTTGATTAAAAGATTCCAAGAAATTTCATTCACTTACATTTTAAGAATTTTCATTCACTTACATTCCAAGAACCCAAAATCAATTTGCCGATGCACTAGCCACGTTAACATCAATGGTGAAAGTCACGAATGGGATAGAAATTCAACCCATAAAAATTGAGGTAGAGGAAAGATCAATTTTTTGTTTGATCATCAAAGAGAAACAACAAAAGAAGCCCTTGTATTATGATATCAAAAAGTTGCTTCAAATGGGTAAGTTCCTTAATGAAGTTGATAGGAAAGATGGGAAAGCTTTAAGGAGATTAGCTACTCACTTCTTATTAAGTGGGGCTACGTTGTATAAAAGATCACCTAATACAACATCGCTAAGGTATGTACATGAAGAAGAAGTTGAGAAATTAATAAAGACATGCATGAGGAGTCTATGGTCCTCATATGAATAGGTACATGTTAGCTATGAAAATCATGAGGATGGGTTATTTTTGGATTGTGATGGAATCAGATTGTATCAGGTATATGAAGAATTGTCACTTGTGTCAGATATATGCTAATAAAATCAACACTCATCCCCAAGAATTACATATGTTGTTGGCTCCTTAGCCTTTCTCAATGTAGAAGATGGATATGATTAATCTAATTTTGCTAACGACTTAAAATGGGCACAAATTCATTCTAGTCACAATCGATTATTTTATCAAGTAGGCAGATGCAACATCGTATGCTACAGTAACTAAAGGAGTGGTAGTCAGATTTCTAAAATAAGACATCATTGTAAGATACGGTGTACCCAAGTCTATTATTAAGGAAAACGGGTTGAATTTGAATAACAAGCTAATGGCTGAAGTATGCAACCAATTTAAGATAAATCATAGAAACTCAACTCCATATTGACCTCAAATGAACAAGGCAGTTAAAGTTGCTAATAAGAATATTAAGAGAATCATTGAGAAGATAACGATTACTTAGAGAGATTGGCATGAGGTGCTTCACTTTTCTCTCATGACTTACAAAACCTTAATCATAACCTTTATAGGTGCACCACCTTATTCATTAGTATATGGAACTGAAGTGGTACTATTGGTGGAAGTAGAAATACCTCCGTGCCAAGTGTTGGCAGAAATTTAGCTCGATGAAGCGGAGTGGGTAAAGAAGCCAATGGAGCATTTGAACCTCTTAGATGAAAGGAGGCTCGCAACGATATGTCATGGTCAGTGTTACCAACAAAGGATGATCCAAAACCTTAACAAGAAAGTGTGCCCGAGGTAATTCAAGGAAGGGGATTTGGTGTTGAAGAAAGTATTGCCAAATGTAAAAGACCCTAGAAGCAAATTTGCTCTAAATTATGAAGGCCTTTGTGTAGTAAAAAAGATATTATTGAGAGGTGCATTAGTATTGATGGAAATCAATGGTTCGAAATTAAGGGGACCTATGAATTCAAATGTCGTTAAATTATATTATCCACGAAAACTGAGTTCAATAAAGATTCCAATTTTTCTTGAGAATTTTTTTATGGTTAATCTCTCGTCGTTTATAAGTAAAGTTAATATCAATGAATGTTTCGAATTCAAATGGTCATTAACTAACAAACACCTCACCAATAAATTCTTTTATACCATATTTTTTAGCCTCATACACTAAACACCAAACATTTACCAATAAATTTAAGTCACCAAATAAATTGAAATTGAATGTTCTTAATGATTTAATCCTGTTTTTTGAAAGGAGATTGATTTTTCAGGAATCATAATGAGGTGGAAATTGAGACTTGACGACGATAAAAGCAAAATTAAGGCATGAGCATGGTATAGCTGAGCAAAAGGTTTCAATCATGAAGAAGACCTTATTCTCAAAAAAGAAGAAGAAGAAGAAGAAGAAGAAGAAGAAAAAAGAAAAAAAAAAAAAAGAAAAGAAAAGAAGCAAGCACAAACTAAAGGAAATACTTGAGTGATATTCTGCTGTTTGAATAAGTAAATATCAGGAGTCAACGTGAGGTATCCCAATTAGTTGCTATTTGCAAAATTCTCCACTCCTAGCTAAAATAATCCTAAAGTCCTTAAAAGAGATATTTGGAAGAATTAAGAAATTTTTTGAAATCTTGAAGAGATCTATCCTTTTCGAATCATTCACTAAACCAAAACAAGTTAATTGACCCTTAGTGGTTTTGCCCTATCCTTTCAAAATAAGCACCCCCTTTCAAGATGGGCCTCCTATTTCTTTACCCCAACCTTTCAAGACAGGCTCCTTAATTCTTAGCCCTATTCTTTCAAAATAGGAAGCCTTAATCCTTTAGCCATATCTTTTCAAAATAGGTACCTTAAATCTTTAGCCCTATCTTTTCAACATAAGCCCCCTAACCTTTTACCCTATTCTTTCAAGACTGGCTCATTTTTGCCCTATCCTTTCAAGATAAGCTTCCTGATCACCCTAAATCTTTAGCCCTATCCCTTTAAGATAGGCACCCTAGTTTCTTTATCCAGTCCTTTTAAGATGGGTTTCTTATTCCTTTGTACTGTCCTTTCAAAACGGATTTCCTATTCCTTTGCCTCCTTATTTTAAGATAGGTTCCCCATTCCTTTGCCCTGCTTTTTCAAGATGGGCTGTTTATTCTTCACATCTACCTTTTAAGTCGGTATTCTTCTTTAAGATGAAACACAACTTAGCTGACCATTCAAGTTTGTAATCCTCATTCTATTAGTTTAAAGTAGGGCTTGGTGAAAATAGGTATATCTTTTATCTTTGTCACGAAATTCTAATGAAACTTCACTACGAAGAAGGGTAGCTGTAAACGCTTTATTTTTGCCATTTTTATTTTAATATTTTTATTGAGCCAAGTTAAAATAATAATAAAAAAACTAAAATTGAAAATGATAATAAAAATAAAGTATCAAGTTGTATTGACTTAAGTTGAGTTGTTTAAAGTCGAATCGGATAATGGTATACGTTCTATTTAATAAATTCTAAATTATTAAAGAATTGGGCTTCATTAAAATATTTTTTAGTCTAGTTCGATAGAAAGTAAATTTTTATTTAATTTATGTTGAGCTAAACAGATTTAGGATTTATTAAATCCATATCTAAAAAGATTCAAATGATTCAATTGAGTGGCTTATTAATAGGAATTCAATAGTAAAGCTTTGACATTGTTTCACAATCCTTAATACACAACACATTCATCACATAATCACACGCATCTACTGTCCTTCACACTCTCTCCCTAATCATCACTGCATGTTTCACTCTACGATACAAACATATATTCATGCATAGCCACACTTGATTGTTGTACTCACTTCATACACACATTGACATACGTCCCTCGATCACATTCCGCATAGCCATATACACACCTCACTCAAGCCACAATCCTATACACATTGATTTAATACGCCTCACTTGCACCCACTCCAAGACAGTACACTGCACAAATACGTCCCTCGATCATAATCCACACATATACTAATCTAATCATTGCCAAACACCCATATCCTACACATGACAGCACTGCCACTCACTCCCCTAAACATGACAGCACACACACCGACCCTTGCACTCTCTCACACACTAATACACGTATGAAGTCAACACAGCACACAGTCACTTACATTTGATCACATTGACACATTGGTCACACAACAACACAACTGCACTAACCACTCATACATTTGTTTATGTCCTAGTACATACACGTAGCCATACTAATTATTTACTAAGACACATACTGAATCTAATATGCACATAATTCACACTTCCTTACATGGTTACACACTACACTTACACACCGTCACACACTATTCACTACTATATGCGCACGATCCACTACGGTATGCGTACGACTAGTATACACACCAAGTACGTGAATGTAGTCTAGATTATCACAACACGATTAATAAGGACATGCCAATTATGTACGACTTGACTAGTTTAGGTAATAGAAATTATTTTCCTAAATTATTTATTTTATTTTATTATTAGTTAACTAATTATTTTACTAATTTGCCTTATTTAGTGCAAAGTTTATATATATATATATATATATATTTAACAATCATCATATTGTTTTACTACATTTTTTAGATAATTTTCAGTTTTTTTATAAACTTAGTTAAATTGTATAGACACCCAATTTTTTTCCTTTTTTCTTTTATTTTATTTCATTTCAATAGGATAAGGAATTCTAAATCCAGAAAAACACAAAAAAAAATATAAAATTAAAGAAAAAAATAATAAGAAATTTAGTAAAAAAAAAAGAAGTTAAGAAAAATATCAAAAAAATAGGAAAAATAAGAAAAAGCATTAAAAAATAAGAAGTTTATAAAAATAAGAAAAATAGGAAAAAGTACAAAAACAAGAAATCTAGAAAAAAATGAAAAAAAAATGAAAAATTTAGAAAATTGAAAACTATAAAATAGAATAGATTTTTTTAATAAATTCAAAGAAAGGACTGTTGGACTTGGGCTTTGAATTTAGCTCAGGCTGACTTAACTCATATGTGTAATCTAATTGCATACATGAACAAGATATAGGCTAATGGTCTAATGGATAAGCACTTAGACTCATGCTAAGAGTTAGGGGTTCAATTCCATCTAAGCACAAAAAGTGCCTCTTATTTTTTTCAATAAAAAAAAATGCCTAATCTTGACCAATTTGGTCCACAAATATCAAAACCGGGAATAGCTTTGACAATGTAGACGTATTGGGGCAAGCGCCCCCATCTTGTTCTAGATTTCGTGATTTTAGCTCGTTATTTCCAACTTTCATTCTTTCCCCGCATACTTTGTTTAAGGCCATTTTGAAATATTTTATTACACGATTTTACCAAATTAATGGTGAAATTGTGTAATATGCTTGACATACTTCTAAATTCACCCAAAAACTTGTCCAAATTCAGTCAAACGTGCAATTAAAATTAAGCTAAAAAAAAAATTTCAAGCCCATTAATGGATTCTAATGAATTAATTCATTTTGCCCGACTTTCTCAATTTAAGCTTCATGCTAATAGTATAAATAGGGGTTAGTCTTTCATCTTCAACACTCATAAGCACTAAAATCACTCTAAAGAACATCCACACTACACTTTCTCTCTCTAACATGGTTCCTCTCTCTAGAATAACCTCCTCCACGATGGTTTTCGGCAAAAACCAGCACCGCCATTAGAATTCTCAAACCCAAAAACCCTACGTAAGACACTCTAATTGAACTTTTCAAGCTAGTCCAAGCCGGATAAGTTTACCAGAGCTGGTTGGAGTTGACCGAGCCAACTCGAGCTAACCCAAGTTGACTTGAGCCAAACTAAGTCTACAATTTTTATCTATTTCTCTTATTTATGTAATTGTAAATAAAAAGAAAAAAGAAAGAAGGGAGAAGAAGAAAGAAAAAAAAAAGAGAAGAGAATAAAAAAAAAGAGAGAGAGAAAAGAATACTTTATATTTTATAGATAAAATAAGTAATAAATAAATAAGATAACAAAATAAAAATAAAAATGAAAATAAGTAGAGAGGTTAGTAAATAAAAATTGTTCTTTAACACTTAAAAAAAATTGGTTTTTTCCAAAACAGATAAAAATAAATGGACCCTTCCCAAATTTGGACTATTTTAGAGTTTTCCAAAAACAAAATATCAATTACGATCATTTAGTAAAATTTTCTTAAATAAATTGAATCGAGTAAAAATGTAAACTCAATCTTGTGTCAAAACTAAAGTCAACTGACCCACTATAGTTTTATTAAAAAAACAATTACGTACGTTTGATCTTGAATAGCGAATTTATAGACACTTACAAGATGACAGTAAAAAATAAAAAAAAAAAACCTATTTTTCCTTTTTAGTTTAGATTACTCAAGTTATCTAATTTAGCTAAATAATGGAGTTCTGTTTTATAGAATTGAAAAGTCATTTTTAAGGTTAAGATTAAAATTGGAAAGTTAATGGTATTCGTAAAGGTTTGAAAAACCTAACTCTCGATTTCAGATCTCTAGTTTCTAAAATCGTTTTTATAAAATTGATTTAATTGATAGACTAGTAACTCAGTTATAATCAATCCACCCAACCAATTAGTTATAACTTAACTCTTTTTTCCTAATGCCGATTGGGTAGCAACTCCAAGGCATTTTCAAAACAAAAACCAGTTTTCTTTAAACTCTAGTTAAGTGTCAATATTAAATGGGTAGGGTTTAATACTGATCGGTTTAAAAAAAGTCAATTTACATAATAAACGAATAAGGTTTAATACTGATCGATTTAAAAAAAAAATCCATTTACATAAACCAGGAGTAAAAAACCAATTAGTATTAAACCCTATTCGTTTAATACTAATCTTCGACTAGGATTTAAAGAAAACTAATTTACAAAAACCAAGAGTGAAAAATCAAGCTCGACAGCTTGGAGACTTCACTGGGGACATCAAGAGGATTACCCATTCGATTTTCCAAAATTAAAATTAACCTCTAAAATTCACCTTAAGTGCAATTTATTTACTTATTCATTCTTTGTTATTTGTATCATAATTGTACTAATATTTTTACAGGTTTAGTTTTATTTATTTAAACCAGTTAGGGGGAAGGATTTAATTTTCCGCAAATGTATGGTAGAAATAGTCAAACATGAATTGTATTAGGAACTTAAGACGAGTGGCCACTATGTAAGCTTTAGGTGCTGTGGTGTAACCATCGCTCAGGGTTGATTAGGCCACCCCACTTAAGTTTGATGTGACCAATGAAAGTATTATTTAACAGGTGAGGTCATACGAACTTAAGGACCAATAGAACCTACCCTTTATGCATTCATGACATCCAAGATCAATGGATAATCAAGTAAGATGGTAATTAAAATATATAATGGCTTAGAGTTTCCTTAATTTCCTTTGTAAATATGTTATAAATGTAGAATTGTTGTAAATAGGTTTCGTTTGTTGTAAACAACGGTCAATCAATTTTGTAACATATTTTTCTTTTGTAATTTAGATTAGTAAATGGCCTCTTCATCCAACTCTATCTACTTCAAGGAAAAGTTTATTGGTTAGCCCATCTGCCCTATGTTCATCCTGGACCAATGGTTTCGACACTTCAATCTAAGGGAACAAGAGACCATCGTTAGCAAGATTAGGCCCATTCCATCACTTCCTAAAGTAAAAATAGAGATTAATTTGATTAGGGCTCTAACCAACTTTTGGGAACTTGAAGTAGTGGCTTTTCAAGTTGGGCTTCACCTGATTAGCCTAACACTTGAAGAGTACACCCAATTACTTCAAGCCCCTTCCTTGGAAAATGTATACACCCCAAATTTGGAAGTGGACCCGGTGAATGCCTTTTCAAGATTCCTAAGTATCAAAAAAGCTGAAGTGAACAAATCCCTCAAAAGCTATAATAGGAATTGCATCAAATTGGAAGACCTAAAAACCTGGTTTGCCATTAAGCCTAAATCCAACCAACGAAGCATCTTCTGTGATGACCTTAAGGATTGGGGACAAAACAAAATAAAATTCTTTATTCTAGCTGTACTCAAGAGTCTTCTATTCCCTAATTGAAAGTTCCTCATCCATTACAGGGTCATTGAGTTAGTAGGCCAGTTTCTTGGAGGTAAATCATATGTCCCAGTCCTCCTTACAGAATAAGTCAGAAGCCTTAATATTTTGAAAGAAAAGAATGATGGTGCACTAAAGACAAGTATGGCATTATTGATAATATGGTTTGCAAGACACATGAAATGTAATGGGCTTGATTCGATCCAAGGAGAATTTGCAAATAATATTGATCTGATCGATTCTCTTGTTAATGAGGTCTATCTCCTAAAAGAAAAATCCACTTACTACTAGGTAGATATGTTGAGAAACTTCTAAGTTGTCGATATCTTATGGATAGCAAGATGGAGCAACTTCAAAAGGGTAATCCTAGCCTACAAAAATTATCAAGAAATACCCCTAATTGGGATGAAATTGTACACAAGTTATTACCCTAACAATATGATCAGACAATTTAGAGGTATCCAAGATATAATCTACAAGCCTCTACTAGATATCATGACCTTAGATTATGAGGACTTTCAGATTCCACTACCATTAAAGGTGTCTAAACACTGGGCTATCAAACAATTATGGGAAACAAGGATTGTTAGCTCGAACATTGATTTAGGAGAATGGTTAGGAGAAGTAGACAAATACAGGGTCACTAAGGAATATTTATACAATCAACTCTATAAGGTAAGGGAGGTCCAATATTGAGCACTAGAAATCATCCAACTTGCACCAGCTAAACTAGATCCCCAAGGTCAAGACCTATATGGACCAAGTACATGCTCACGTAGAAGTAATCTATGAAGCCCAGGACCTGTAGGAGGATCTCTTTTGAGAATTAAGATAATGTTCCCAACCCTTAGAACATCAATTAAGGATGACCCAGAAAAGGCTCAGAGAACTTGAAGAAATTGAAGAGCCCAAACCAGAAAAAAGGAAGGAAGTACCAATAGGATCCAGTAAGTAGAAAAGGGGAATGCTTATAAAGCGCCAGAAGAACATTTAGAATAGTCTCCTTAAATGTATTCTCTTTTTCAAATAATATAAAAGGGAACTCCAAAAGCTAAAAAAATAAAAAATTACCATCTTGCTAGTTATTCATTGATCCTATTCCTTTGCATCCGTCTGCCATTCATTTCTTTGTTCTTCATTCATCTCTTTTAAAAGTATTCATATGCTAACTTGTTGAGAAGTGGTCTTAAATAAGTCACTGAGATGTCTCCCAAGCGTGAAACCTTCCAAAGAAGTCCTATCCGAACCCATACACAGACCAAAATGGCCAGCCAAGGGAATGGCAACATCAACACTAACAATAACAGTATCAACCTTGAAATTGTTGATCCTATCGAGCTGAGGTCCACTCTTTAAAACAAACAATGGGAACATTGCTAAGCAATTGAGCTTCTTCACTAATAGCATCATTTTGCTCAGGTTTAGAACTCCATCAAATGAAGAAAGCTCTAGAGCCTAATATGGAAAAAGTGTTGAAGCCTCACCCCTCAAAGCAAAAGAAGCTTACCCCAAAGTTAACTAGGCCTTTGAATTCTTTGAGATAGAAGGGGTCTATTCAAAGGTTAACTTGACTTTTAAGCCGAATACTTACTTGTTTCCGGTCAATCCAAAGCCTAAAGCTAATCAAGACAGATTGAAAGAGCTTGAGAAGCGACTAACTCAACAAATCACTGAAAAGATGAAAATGCTTGAAGGATATGATGGTTTCCAGTAGGTTGGTATAACAAACTTCTCTACCTACAACTATGGAAGCTTCCTAAAAAAATTCAAAGTACCTGACTTCAAAAAGTACAATGGGATTAGATGCCCTAAACTGCATACCTGGCTGTATGTACGCAAGATGGGCAAATATGTGTAATATGACCAACTCATAGTCTAAACTTTTTAGGATAGCTTATCTGGCCCTACTTTGACCTTATACACCTAATTGGATCCAAATTAGGTGAACACATGGAAAAAGCTAGCTAGGGTATTTTATGAAAAATATAGGTTCAACATTGAAGTGGCACTGACCATGATGGATTTAGTTTCCCTAAGGAAGAGGTACAATGAATCTTTCAAAGAATATGCCCAAAGATGGAGGTCCTTAGCTACAAGGGTATCTACCCCCATGATTGAAAAAGAGCTAACTTCGACTTTTATCAACACTCTTGAAAGACCTTATTTCTCTTCCATGATTAGCAAGCCTCTTCCAGTTTTGCAAAAGTAGTAGCAATAGGGTGCCGAATTGAAAGTTTCATCTCCTTTAGCAAGTTACAAGAACCATTAAACAAACGACCACCCTCTGCTAAACCCACCACTAGTAAGCTTAGAGAAGCTACTTTCGGTAAGGTTAATTCGAATACTAAGCCTAATACTCGGGTTTCTTTCAAGGTAAATCCTCCGCTAACTTAACAATAGTACAGAAGCCAACGCAAGTCAACAGGGCCCCTAAGCAATTTACTGAAATACCCGTTCTACTCAATTTGATACTTAAAAAACTAAGAAAGGATAATTTGCTACATTCTGAGGCTCCCAATGAAAGGTATAGGCTAAAATTCTTTGATCCTAATGTAAGGTGTTAGTATTAACTAGGGCAAGTAGGCCATTCAACCGACTCATGTTGGAGGTTAAGGAACAAAATTCAAGACTTAATGGACAAAGGTATAATCCAGTTGGAATGTGTGGAGGCTCCTACTCTAAACGTCAACAACAACCCCATGCCTAACCATAGGCCCATCATCAATATGATATTTGATAATTCAAATCTTGCCATCAATACGATTGGTTCTAATTGAGAGCCCTAGGTCTATAGATTCTACAAGTAAGAGGAGAAATAAGTTCTATAGGCTAAAAGGTATACCTTCCATGTGCCTTTAGCCCTTGAAAGTTATAAAATTACCCCTCTCAACCACCAGGTAATAAATCAAAGGCAATTGAGCTCACTTATAGGAGGGATTACCCACTTTAGTAAAATCTACAATCCAAGGGAAGACTTGAAAAAGAAAGCTGAGCTGGAAAGACCAAACAATGAACCAATTGAACATGAAGAATGATTGTTTGCCTTCACCAAGATAATCAAGTCTAGTAAGTATAAAGTAATACATCAGCTCGCTAAGACTCCAGCACAAATATCCCTCATGAGTTTATTAATGGTGTCAGAACCACATCGAGAAGCTTTGTTCAGAACATTAAGAGAAGTCAAAGTCCTTCGTAAAATACTGACTGAAAGAATAGGGTTTGTCACCAACTCTATCCTCACTATAAATCAAATTTCTTTCTCTACTAAGGAACTAGGCAAAGAAGGTAACCAGCATACCAAGCTTCTATTCATAATAGTGAGGGTAAACAATATCATCACAACTAAAGTCCTCATTAACAACGGGTCATCCTTAAATGTCTACCCTCTAGCTACCTTGGATCTATTGAGCATTGATATGACCACCATCCAGCCAAATTCAACAGCAGTCAGGGCTTTTGACGGATTTAGAAGAGAAATTATAAGGGAGATTGACTTACAAGTTGATATCGGCCTACAGATGTTAAACATTTGATTCTAAGTTTTGGACATCTAAAGACCTTTAACCTATTATTAGGAAGGCCTTGGATACACTCAATAGGGGCCATACCTTTGAGTCTTTACCAAAAGGTTAAATTCATCTCCAATGGCCAGGTCATCACGATTCTGGGTGACCAAGATTACAAAATTTATAAAGAAACAACCATACCCTATATTGGCATCAAGGAGCAAGCTGTCTTCAGGCTCCAAATGTTTTTAAGAAGGTTACATGATTACTAATTGAAAGAAAGATGAGAGGCCAAAGTTCAAAGAAGGTTGGTTTGGAACCTATAGGCTAGGCTAGGCTACATCCTAACTTTGATAGAAGAGTTGCAAAGAATGCAAGCTAGGGGTAAAAAAGGTGATAAGTATCACACCCCAATGACCTTCCCACCATTGTTAGAAACCTTCATCTGAGCTAATGTCCAGAATTCAGAGCTTGCTAAAGAGGACACCTCCAGTAGAAATAAAATAGCTGGCCCATCCAACAATTCCCAATACTTGAATAATTGGTTCTCCATCCATATGAATAGCAACAAGTCTTCCCTAGGGTAAAGGATAAATGACGGTCCAGTATTTTATAGAGTTTTGTAATAAATTACCTTTATTCTACAAATAACCGTACTTAAAAGAAACTTCCTCTAATTAAGAATCAGTCTCTGTTCTCTTTACTTCTTCCTTACTTATACTCTTTCCTTTACATACTTTTTTTTTCCCAAATCCAATGCTTCGAATAAAGGCCATGGATATCTCACCTAGATAGGTGATGAAAATATTGATATCACCTTTGGCCTTACTAGGTTAGTTGTTGGGAATGATGTCAATGATGTCAATGACTATAGTGACGTACAAGAAAGTTAGCAAAAACATGAAATTAGTAGAATTTCCATTTACGAGCCAACTGAGATAATTAATGTTGAGACCGACAAAAACCCTAAGGTATTGAAAATTAGAGGAAATGTGCAAGAAGACCAAAAGGTAGAAATGACCACATTACTAGTTGAATACTAAGATGTATTTACATGGTCTTATGAAGATATACCCGAATTAGATCCATCAATCATAGTCCATCGTTTACCCATACAAGAGGATATCAAACCTAAGAAACAAAAGTTAAGAAGGTTCTGACCAGATGCTCCTTGAAGATCAAGGATGAAGTCAGAAAATTAATAGAGGTTGGTTTCATTGAGGTATCTGATTATCCCGAATGGGTAGCCAACATTATGCCGATAATGAAGAAGAATGGAAAAGTTAGAGTGTACGTAGACTTTCAAGACCTTAATCAAGTAACCCCTAAAGATAATTTCCCCTTTCCCATATTGATGTCTTGGTTGATAACACAGTTGGAAACCATCTTTTCTCTTTCATGGATGGATTCTCTGGATATAATCAAATTCAAATGTCTGAAGAAGATAAAGCCAAAACAATATTTATCACAACTTAAGGCACATTTTGCTACAAAGTAATGCCTTTTGGACTAAAAAATGCTAGGGAAACTTATCAAAGGCCTATGGCAGTTATCCTTTATGACATGATGTACAAAGAAGTTGAAGTATCTATTGATGATATGATTACAAAATCCAAGGAAGGAGAAAATCATGTGGATAATCTAAGGAGATTGTTTAATAGGTAGAGAAAATTCCAATTGAAGCTTAACCTAGAGAAATGTACCTTTGGGGTAACTTTAGAGAAATTGTTGGGTTTTATAATCAGCTAAAGGGGTATTGAAGTGGACCTTGACAAAGTCAAAGCTATAGTTGACTTGCCCCCTCTACGCACACTCAAAGAAATCAAAGCCTTATTAGGTTGTTTAAACTACATAGCTCGGTTCATATCTCAACTCATGAACAAGTGCCGTCCTTTGTTTAAGTTATTGAAAAAGAACGCCAAGATCAATTGGGATGAAGAGTGCAAGCAAGCCTTTACAACAATCAAAGAGTACCTCATGAACCCTCCAATTTTGGTAGCTCCAAAACCTAGGAGGCCTTTATTTCTATACCTGATAATATTACCAGAATCCATGAGGTGTATGCTTCACTAAAAAGATGAAGAAGGAAAAGAACGGGCTATATATTGCTTTAGCAAGAAATTTATTGAAGGGGAACAAAAATATTCAGAAATTGAAAGAACCTACTGTGCTTTGGTATGGGTAATGCATCAACTTAAACAAACTGGCCTTAATTGGTAGAATCTCAATGTGGCAAATGTTACTATCAATGCTCAACATTACGTATGTGAACTAAAATTTAGTCAAGGGGCAAGCTCTAGTAGACCAGTTAGCAAAAAATCCTTCTAATAATACCCTACAAGAGGTATAAGTTAATTTCCTTGATGAGGATATCTTAGCAATCAAAGGAGGTTCTGATAAAGGAGAAGAAGATGAACTACCAAAATAGAGGATGTTCTTCGATAGGGCAACTAATGTGTCTGGATGTAGAAATAGGGCAATACTAATATGCTTTGACTGTGGCTATAAGACTCGTTTTACCATATACTAATAATATTGCTGAATACGAAGCATGTATCATGGGACTCAAAATGGCCTTAGATAAAGATATCCAAGAATGAGAAGTGTATGGAGACTCTTCACTCATTATCGGTTAAGATTAAGGAGAATATAAGACAAAGGATTCTAAACTAGTACCTTATCACCGGCACTTATCTAAATTGATGGAGAAATTCAAAGAAATCACCTTCCATCACTTACTGAGGACTCAAAATCAATTTTCCAATGCCTTAGCTACTCAAGCATGATGATCTAAATATGCGATGGAGTCGAGATTCAACTCCTTACTATTGAAATTGAAGACAAGCTTGCCTTCTACCTAGCAATTAAGGGTATGAATGAACAAAATCTGTAGTACCATGATGTTAAAACATTCCTACAACAAGGCACATACCCTAAAGAGGCTGAAAAAAAGGATAGAAGGATGATCAGGAGATTGGCCACTCAATTCTTAATAAACGAGTCCACTTTGTATTGGCGTTCTTTTAATGGTACACTTCTAAGATGTATGGACAACAAGGAGGCTAAGATATTGATGAAAGAAGTACATGAAGGAGTATGTAGCCTTCATATGAATGGTTATATGCTAGCTAAGAAAATTATGAGACTAGGATATTACTGGTCAATAATGGAAAGTGATTGCATCAAATACGTCAGGCATTGTCACTTATGCAAAGTTTATGTAAATAGGATAAACGCCCCACCTCAAGAACTACACAACACTCTCAACACCATAGCCTTTTTCAATGTAGGGAATAGATATCATCATCTTGATTACACCAAAAGCAACCAATGGGCATTGCTTTATACTAGTCACCATTGACTACTTCAACAAGTGAGTTAAGGCCTTGTCTCACTCGACCATTACTAAAGGGGTCGTAGTTAAGTCTATCAAGAGAGATATCTTAGCCCAATAAAGGGCTCTAAAAACGATCATTACTGACAATGGTACCAATCTCAACAATAAGCTTATGTTAGAGTTGCGCTGATAGTTCAAGATCATTCATAGGAACTTTACTCTTTATCAACTCCAAATGGATGGAGTCGTTGAAGCAGTCAATCAAAACCTCAAAATATTCATTGAAAAAATGATTGTTACATATAAAGATGGGCATCAGATGTTACCATTCGCACTTATAACCTATCGAACTTCCATTAGAACATCGATTGGGGCAATACCCTACTATTTGGTATATGATACTGAAGCAGTGTCACCAATAGAGGTTGAGATCCCATCACTTAGAGTACTAACCTAGTTGGACAAAACTGATTGGGTAAAGAAACACATCGAACAGTTGAATTTGATTGATGAGAGGAGATTGATAGCTTGTGTCATAATTAGTATTATCAATAAAGAATGGCTCGAGCTTTCAGCAAAAGGGTACGACCTTGGAACTTCAAAGAGGGTAACATAGTGTTGAGAAAGGTTCTCCTCAATGCACAGGACTCTCAAAGGAAATTTGCTCCCAATTATAGAAGCCCTTACATCGTGAACCAATTATTACCAGGAGGGGCTTTAATTTTGTCTCAAATGAATGGTTTAAATTTGAGAGACCTTGTAAATACCGACGCTGTAAAGTTGTACTACCCATGAGAAGTCAACAAAAATTTTTGCTCAAAACACAAAAATGCTAGTCATTTTAAATGTCATTGTAGTATAATTTTCATTATCTGCAAGCAAAGTTGATATCCTTGGCTATCGTCTCCATTGGAACAATTACCGTCTCCATTGAAAGGTCTTTGAAATACTTTATTATGGATTGATCCCCTTCAACGAGAAATTTTATTAGCTATTTTTCAGGAAAGTGCGAAATCCAAATAAGCAATCACCTCACGGTAAATATTTATTAGCCGAAAACAAAGGTTTCAATTCATAAAGGTTCCAGAAAGACAAAAATAATAGGTGACATTTCTATGATATCTCTAAAAAGAGTTAGTAGAGTCTTACTGGTTCCATACCAAAATCAGTTGGGTTGACAACAAAGGATTAAAGAATGAGTTTGTCAGTTTTGATAGGACTTTCCAAGAAAAGGTTTGACAGTTTGGGCACTATTAACAAGACCATTTAAGTACTTCCATATGATGTTAGTGCCTTAGTTTCTAAACATTACATTTACATTTAGACTATGGCCAACTTTTACACCTAACATTCTTTTGAGCTAACCCATATGGCACTCACCTTCTACATTTGGTGCTTAACTAGCCTCTGAAGGCACAATCTTAACTCAATCTCTTTTAGCGAGCCTATAAGGCTCTTCTGCTCATCAGTTTCTCTCAAGCGAGCCTATAAGGCGCTTCCCTCATCATCGAATCCTTTTGGCGAGTCCATAAAGGCGTTTTTTCTAAAAGTCAATTTAGGGTTGCTAATCCTTGAGAAATACTTCCGCCTAAGTTAGTGAGCCTAGAATGACACGACCAATTTCTCTAAATTGATCCTCACTTAGAGTTGCTAGTTCCCAAGAGATGCTTCTGCCTAAGTTAGTGAGCTCAAAAGGGCATGACCAAGTTCTCCAAATTAATCCCTACTTATGGTTGCTAGTCTCCGAGAGACGCTCCTACTTAGCCTAGTGAGCTTAGAGAGTATGACTAGGTTTTTTAAATCGATTCCAACTTAGGGTTGTTGGTCTCCAAGAGATGCTCCCTCTTAAGTTAATAAGCCTAGAACGGTACAACTAGGCTTCATTTCTTCACTAAATCCCTAATAGATCGAGTTTAGGATAGCTAGTTAGTCATTATAAAGTTATCCCTAGAGCAAAAATAGTATCTCTTTGTCTTTATGGCAAAGTTTTGTTTTAACTTCACCATAAAGAGAAACAATCGTAAACACCCAATTTTTACCTCTTTTATTCTATTTTGTTTCATTTCAACAGGTAAGGGATCCTAAATCAAGAAAAACACACAAAAAAAAATAGAAAATTAAAGAAAATAAAAAAATAAGAAATTTACAAAAAAAAAAAATAAGAAGTTCAGAAAAATATCAAAAAATAGGAAAATGATAAAAAAAAGCATAAAAAATAAGAAGTTTATAAAAATACAAAGAAAAAATAGAAAATTAGGAAAAAGTACAAAAAATAAGAAATCTAGAAAAAATGCAAAAAAAATGGAAAATTTTATAAGAATTGAAAAGTCACAAAAAGAGAAAAAATTGAAAATAATAAAATAGAATAAATTTTTTTTAATAAATTCAAGACAAAAACCATTGGACTTAGGCTTTGAATCTAGCTCAGACTGACTTAGTCTATATATGCAATTTAATTACACATATGAAAAAAACATAAGCCAACAATCTAATGAATAAGCACTTACACTTAAGCTAGGAGTAAGGGGTTTCATTCCATCTAGGCACAAAAAGTTCCTTTTAATTTTTTCATTAGAAAAGAATAATGCTTTGTGCGGACCAATTTGGTCTGCAAATGTCAAATCAAGGCACAAACCCTAACATTAGGGACAGTAGCATACCCCATTATTTTTCGCACGCACACGTAACACGTGCCCTACACATGACCAGTGCCCCCATCTTCTTCCAGATTTCGTGATTTTAGCTCCTTATTTCCAGGTTTCATTCCTTCTCTACATGCTTTGTTTAAGGTCATTTTTGACTAATTTTATTATATAATTTAACCAAATTAATAGTGAAATTGTATAATAAACATGACCTACTTTTGAATTCACTTAAAGACTCATCCACATTCAGTCTAACGTACCATTAAAATTGAGCTCAAAAACGAAAAAAAAAAAATTAAACTTTCAAGTTAAAACCCATTCATGGATTCCGGTGAATTAATTCATTTTTCCCGACTTTCTCAGTTTAAACTTCGTGCCAACAATATAAATAAGGGTTAGTCTATCATCTTCAATACACACAAGCACTACAATCACTCTAAGGAACATATACATTACACTTTCTCTATCGAGCATGGTTCCTCTCTCAAAGATAGCCTCCTTCACAGTAGTTTTTGGCGAAAACCACCACTACCATCGGAATCATCACACCCAAAAACCCCGGGGAAGACACTCCAATTCGACTGTTCAAGCCAATCCGAGCCATATGAGTCGACCAAAGCTGATCGAGACAACTAGAGTCGACCGAGCCAACTTAAGCTAACTCGAGCCCAACCCAGTCTGCAAATTTTTATTTATTTATTTCTTTTATTTATGTACTTATAAATAAAAAAAATAGAAAGAAAGAAGGGTGAAGAAGAAAGAAAAAAAAGGAAGAGAAGAAAAACAAAAAAAAAGAGAGAGAAAAGAGTAGTCTATATTTTATAGATAAAATAAGTAATAAATAAATAAGATAACATAATGAAAATAAAAAATAAAAATGAAAATAAGTAGATATGTTAGTGAATAAAAATCGTTTTTTAACACTTAGAAAAATCGATTTTTTTCCAAAATAGATCAAAAAATGGACCCTTCCTAAATTAGGACTATTTTAGAGTTTTCAAAAAATAAAACACCAATTATTATCATTTAGTAGAATTTCCTTAAATAAATTGAATCAAGTAAAAATGTAAACCCGACCTTTTGTCGAAACTAAGATCAATTAACCCACTAAAGTTTCATAAAAAAATAACTACATAAGTTTGCAACCTGAATAATGGATATATAGGTACTTACGAAGCAACGATAAAAAAAAAAGAAAAAAAAAAACTATTTTTCCTTTTTTAGTTTAGATTACTCAAGTTATCCAATTTGGCTAAATAATAGAGTTTTGTTTTATAGAATTGAAAAGTGATTTTTAAGGTTAAGATTAAAATTGGAAAGTTAATGATACTCGTAAGAGTTTTAAAAACCTAACCTCCAGATCTAAAGCTCTAGTTTCTAAAACTGTTTTTATAAAATTGGTTTAATCGATAGACCAATAGCAAAGTTATAACCAATCCATCAATTGGTTATAATTTAACTCTTTTTTCCCAACTCCAATCGGGTGACAACTATAATGCATTTTCAAAATAAAAACCGTTTTTTTTTTAAACACTAATTGATAGACAATATTAAATGGATAAGGTTTAATACTGATCGGTTTAGAAAAAATAAATTTACAAAAACCAGGAGTGAAAAAACAATCTCAACAAATTGCATTTTCTTTAACCAAAATTTCTTTTTTTTTGAAAAATTGCATATATTTTCTTTAAGATCTATATCTTCAAAGAATTATATCTTGTATGTAGGATTTAGGACAAATATTTTTTTAACACATAGTTATTTTAAAAATAAAAAATAAAAAATCTTAATCGGAGTTTTCAAAAAGATTTAGTTAGTTAGGTTTTCTTGTAAAGTAGATTCATGAAATTAAGCCTTTTTAGTTTTTTTGAAATAAAATAATAAATGGTTAAATAAATATAAATCTAGCTCGATTTTCAAATTTAAAAGAATATCCAACCAATAAATCTTTTCTAAAATAAAACTACATTAGTTTTATCTTGACTAGTAAGTATATAGACACTTCCGAAGCAACCGTATAAAAAATAAAAAACTTCGTTCTTTTTCTGGAAAATTTTCAATAAAAAATAATAAAAATTCATTTTAGTTATATTTTTTCATATCTGTATATATCTTAATACTCTTAGAAAAATTATAAAAATAAAGGCCATTAGTTTTTTTTTTTTTTTTACATAGTTACTTGGTCGTAATAAGTTAGTCTTCGAACTTAGTTTCTTCTGGTTAATTTTATAAAAATTATTTTTTTAGAATTTCCACAAATTAGTGGTAAATTAGGATTTTCTCACCTAGAAACCTTAATTTCATTTTTTGTTACCAATTTAACTAATTGGTGACTCCAATTTTTATTAAATTTTTAAAGAAAAATGTTTCCTTAATTAATGTCGAGTAATTTATATTAAATGAGCTAAGCTTAATATATATTAAATTAAGGAAAAATGAAATAAGGCTCGACAGTCATGTGGATGATACATTGCTTGCTTATGTATTATGTGTAATAATTTATTAATAACTTTGTTGATTTGCTCAGCTTGTACATGCTTTTTGTCTCCTACTCCTTACTGAGCCCAATGTACTTTGGCTCATTCCCTTATAGTTTTTTTCCAAGTTAATGAAGGAAAAGTATTGGATGGGCTAAGATCTTGAGTGTATGAGAGTTTTTGCAAATCCAATAGAAGGACCTATGCTAGGATGTAATCATTATAGAAGGAGTTAGTTATATAATTACTTTTACTACCCATATTACCATTTGATGGGAGATTTCGATTCTCTACGATCTTAAATGTTTATGTGAGAAAAGGATGCCCCATGATATTTTCATAAAAACACCTATATTTATATTTTATTTTACTTTATTTTTTACAACATCCAGTATATTATAAGTTAAGTTAAAGCATTTATAATTATATAAATAGAACAATTGTCACGTCTAAAACTATGTAACTTACAGAAGCATTGACCTTTGAATTTAAGGCATGACAACATGATTATTAAGAGTAAGACCAATGAGCAGTACCTTTCCAACCTACAAGAGACCTTTGATATACTTAGATGCCACAACATGAAATTGAATCCCTAAAACTATGTGTTTAAGGCATCTTCAGGAAAGTTTTAAGGCTTTATGCTGATGCAAAGAGGAATTGAGGCCAACCCTTAGAAGATTCAAGCTGTGGTATATAGGAGTCATGGAAGTCTATCAAAAAGGTCCAAAAGTTGACAAGAAGGATAGCAACATTGAATTGTTTCATCTCAAAGAGTGCCGAGAGGTATGTGGATTTTTTTTGCACTCTAAGGAATCCATTGGAGTTCAAGTGGACCATGGAAGTAAGTAAGCTTTCAAGGCTCTAAAGGAATTTTTGACCAAGCCACCGATCTTATCAAGACCAATTAAGGGCATGACTCTTTATTTATATTTTTCTATAAGTAACCAATCTCTCTCATTTGTGTTCATATGAGTAGAAGGAAGAATACATCAACTTTTTTATTATGTTAGCCATGTCCTACAAGGACCTAAGCTATGCTACACAAAGTTAAAGAAGTTTGTCCTAGCCATAGTTACTGTAATCAAGAAACTCTAATGTTATTTTAAGGTTCACTAGGTCATAGTCCTTACTGATTAACTTATGAAGCAAGCTTTATAAAAGCCTAATGCCTTAGGGTGAATAGTCAAGTATGACTTAGAGCTTAGTGTTATGGGGATCCAATAATGTCCTAGGGAAGCCTACAAAGCTCAGATTTTGGTCGACTTTATAGTCAAATTTATCATAAGTGAAGGATCCATTACATAAAGTGAAGACCTAACCTAGACCTTACATGTTGATGAATCATCAACATGTAAAGGAAGTAGTGCTAGCCTAATCTTGAAGGGCTTAATAGGAGTTCGAATTTCTTATGTTTTAAAATTTGGGTTCTTAACCAGTAATAATAGGTTAAAATATGAGGTGCTCTTGGCAAAGATAAAGTTGGCTAAAGAGGTTGGAGTTAACTACTTAGATTCCCAATTGATTGTTAATTAGGTTAAGGGTGATGGTATGGCAAAGGATGAGAGTATAGTTAAGTATTTGCAACTGGTTAAGGAGCTCAAAACTAGGTTTTAATCTTAGCAATTGGTAAAAATTCTAAGGACGCAGAATTATGCTATGGATAAGTTTTCCAACTTAGCTTCCATAGGTTTGTTGAATTGGGAGGAAAGAATTTTCATAAAATATTTACCAAAGAAGAGTATGGATAAGCGACCTATGGAGTGTTTGGAAGTACAAGAGAAAGAGATGGAGCCTTGTTGGATGGATCCCATCCTCAACTATTTAGAAAATGGAGTCATGCCTTAAGATAGTAAAGAGGCTCAAAGACTCATTTATGAAGCCACCAATTTTACAATACTTGATGGAAGGCTATACAAGAGAGGGTTAAGTATGCCCTATCTAAGATGTTTGTGATCATTTAAGGTAGAGTAAGTCCTTTCCGATCTACATGCTGAAGTTTGTAGCAACTAAATTAAGGCTAAAGCTCTACATGTAAGAGCTTTACGACTTGGATATTGGTGGCCTATGATGGAAAAGGATTCCCTTTGTTTGGTTCAAATTTGTGATCATTGTCAATGGAATTCTTCGATCGAAAGAGCATCGAGTGCATATTTGATTCCACTTACTTGCCTAAAGGGGGTTAGATATTCTAGGCCCATTTCTGAATATCACCAAACAAAGACAGTGTATCATTGTTGCAATTGATGATCGGGCGTATATTACGTTAGTAGGCAAGTGCACTTGGTCATGTTAAAGTATAAATTAAAACAAACATAAGTCCAAGTATTGATCCTACATGAACCTAATTACTAGCAATTTACCTAAAACTCCCAATTATCTAACTTATCAATATATGGGAAATTGTGATAAAATAGGCAGGTTGAAAAAGATTAATAAAATAAAATAGGAATGATAAAATAAATAAGAACAAGTAAAATAACGAAACTAATTAAAATAAAAAAGAATAATTCAATTAAAATAAAGAAGACATGATCCTTAGTAAATTGTTATTATTTACTCTCTAATTCCTTGCAACCTTTTAATATTGATTATTCTCAAGACCATAGAGATTTCTGATCTTATTCATATGGAAATTGAATTTTGAATTAGTTGGACTCACATTTCTAACTAATTCCTAACCTTGAGACTCTCTTTACCCACATCGCTATTGAATGGAGCGTTGTAGGATCACATTAAAGACTTAGATCCCACTATAAGGTTTCCCTGTTTTAAAAGGATCCTATACCTAACTACAATTATCTACTTACTATAAGCATCGTAACTCTATAGTAAAATCAAACATTATATTAGTAATTATAGTAAATACTAATCAACGAAATAAGCTAGGTATAATTAGATCATCAAAGAATAGGATCAAGAAGAGTTGTTGCAAAGAGAATAAGATTTCGATAATAATTTACTAAGAATGATCAAAACAGTAACATGACAAAAAAGAAAGAGAAGGTAAATTGAGAGATCCTCAATAATAATTCTAAGCTATAATTCTACTAAAAGGGGCTTTCCTTTTGAACCTAAGCCTAAGGATCTATTTATAAGGAGTGAGGCTAAGTTTACAAGGAGAGACTTAACAAAATGGAAGATTCATTGAATATTACAAATCCAAAAATAGAAGATTTGCTATAAAAATAAGAAATTTGCTTGTTAAGGGATGACTACACCCTAGGTACACAATCGTAATGGATGGGTATGTTCTTATTCTTCGTGCAAAAACTTCGAAATTGATAAAATTGCTTAACAAATGGATTAGGGGTATGGACCACAAACATAGTCCTAACTTAACTTCTTTATTTGCTCAATTTTTGTCTGAACTCCCTCCTCTTCATTTCTTGAGTAATGATTTTACTTCAAATTACTTCAAAAAGTGATAAAAACCTTCAAAACTTTATAACATTCTCAAAAAGTTCTTAAAAATGAAATTTAAACAAATTAAGCTCAAATTAACATAAAATCTATTGAATTAAAGTGTAAAATAGTACAAAATAACCATATAAAATGTATACTAATTTAGAGTTATCAATGGATTACTTCACAAAATGGGTTAAAGCAAAAGCTATAGCGAGTATCATAAAACAGAGCATCGAAGCTTTTGTGGTTATTAATATCTTGACTACGTTTAGGTACCTTACGCTATCATTACAAATAATGGGCTATGGTTTGACAACAATAAGTTTAGAGAATTTTGTGAAGCTTGGCAGATTAGGTTATGCTATATTTTAGTCACTTGCCCTTAGAGTAATGGATAAGCTGAGCTACAAACAAGGTCATTCTTCATAGTTTGAAGAAGAGGGTAAACCAAGTAGGTCGTAAGTGAGCAAATGAGTAACCAAATGTTTTGTGGGGTTACAAGACTATGCAAAGAACTTCAACTAGCCATACCCGCCACCAATTAGCCTTTAGGTCTAAAGCAATATTAACCAATTAAGCTTTAAGTGGAAAGTGCAAGAGTTTGAGCTTAAGACTTGAATACAATAATGTTAGCCTCTAAGAAAATTTAGATACCAATCACCAAAAACCCGAGCATTAGATAAAGCTTATCTAACTACCTACCAACAACAAATAGCTCGGTATTATGGCAAGCATGTTAAGCATAAGTATTTTTGGCCTAATGATCTAATCTGTAGGAAAATAAAGGCCTTAGGAGCTAGGGAAAGTCAAGGAAAGCTAACTCGAACTTAGAAAGACCTTGTGAGGGTAAAGGAGTTGGTGGGTAATGGATGAGTTTATAGATTGGAAAGACTTGATGGATAATCCATTCCTTGGGCATAGAATGAGGATAATTTTCGACCCTGCTTTGAGTGATTAATCTTCTAAAAGAGATATGTAAACTACTGGCTTCAGGTTTCTAATTTCAAGTTTGAAATTTGTGTGTATTATGAATAATGTTTGTTTTATGATCATGTCATTGAATTGACAACGTTGGTTTTCTAATCTACATATTTATTTTACCTTATTATGGTATTTATGTTGTGAATTGTCAATGCTAATTGACCGACCTGTATATCTATTTTTCATATCTTGCTTTTATGGATCTACCTAATGAAGTGTTAGTTTGTTTAACATCTATTAACTTTATTTCATAATTATGTCTTCTAACATAATTCAAAAGATACCCAACCTAAAGCTCTTGATCGACCTACACTAATGCACATGGTTTACGAGTACTCTTCTAACCTCTCTTACAATGAAAAGGTCGAAAAATCTCTAAACCCTAATTACAAAGGGTGATGAGCAAATCACATGAAGCGCTATCCCTAAATCCTATGTTAGACGAATGACAAGAAATGGTTATCCACAAACCTCTAGGTTTAAAGAAGTACTCAAACAATGAGATGCAAAACCTTAAACTCTTTTTAAGAGCGATAGTCATAATCACTATAAGTCCTAAGAAAGGACAGCAAGCTATGTGAAAAGCTGTAAGTCATCAATTGACGACATGCATATCACTTTAAGTCTGAATATTATGTACAACGAGCTATTATAAACCAAAATGCTCTAAGTCTAATAAATGAACAATAAGTTCCTTGACAGCTCTAAGCTATTGACTAGCAACAAGTGCAATGCTCTGAGTCCAATAATAAATAGGGATGACAAGCTGAACAAAGGCCTTAAACTATTTGATGACAAATTGGAAAGGCTCCTAGGAGTCATGAAGCAAATACATACACGATATATCAACGAACACCTTAAGTTAGTTAATAAATAATGATGGGTTAAAAAAAAAAAGAGCCAAATTTTGATGTGATGTAAAAGGTAAAAGATAAACAAGTCCATACAAAGACCTTGACAAAAAGTCCAATAAATTGTCCTTATAACAAATTAAGGTTGGCATCTTTAGCTAAAAGTAATGAAAAAAAAAATCAAGTAAAAGGACATTTCAATTCCTCATAGTTGAATTGTTAGGGATTGGAGTTTGGTCATCAGAAGCTTGATAGAGATTGGTAAGGGAATCAAAATGAGGATTTAGAGCAAGAGCCTTAGGAACTTCACAAGCATTAGAAGCTTTGTAGACATCTACAAGAGTAGCCACAGGGGTATTGGTGCCTTCAACGGATTGCTTTAGTTTCAATAACATTCCCTTCATTTGCGAGGACCTCTTTTTGACCTCGCTTAATAAAGTCTAAACAACTCAAATCATAGTCAAGGTAATGGATAAGAATCTCATCCCAAGCTAAGTTCACCCCATCTAGCTCCTTCTTTAACATTAGACTAATGTATTCTTAGCTGTCTTAGATGTCCTCAAAGGCCTTTCATAAGCTTTCTCATATCTTGAACCTTGCTCCTTCTCGAGATTTGTTGTTTTGGCCTTTTGGCTCGTCACACGAGCTCTACAAATAGGCAACTTCCTCAATATATTTACTTTTGAGGCTCTCCACCTCATTTTTCAGCCCTTGTAGGTTGGAGACAAGCTAACAAATATTCTTTTGCTCTTTAATTAGAGAAGCTTTTTTCTCCTCTCTAAGCTTAGCCTCTTTGTTAGCCTTCTCCTTCAAGTTTTTGGCCTCTTCTTCCAATTTTGTCTTCTCTTTACCCCATTTTTTATGGAGATTTCAGTACTTAGCCCTAAGACTAGCCACTTGATTTTTGGCATCTTTAATGATCTAAAAAAGAAGTATAAAACATTATAAGTAAAAGCAGATTAGCGAAGGATAAAATTGAATAAGATGAAGATCTTATGACTTTTTTCTCCTCCACTAGAGCCTCTACAATCATTAACAAATACTAGAAGCTCTGTAAAACAAAAATGCGGTCAAAAGAAGAAATGAAAATATTGAAATCAACGTGTAGAGCCATTACATCATAAACCTTTGAAGCAACTAACTAAAACAAACTATCAGAACTAGAATTTTGGCAAAACTTCACAATATTGGTAAAAGGACCAACATCCTCTGGAAGGCGAATATCCTTCACTAACTCTAAAGGGACATTCCCATTCCCAAGATCATGGTTGGCAATATTAACATTCCAATAAGGGAAAATTTGAAGGACCTCTTTATTCTCCTTCCTTAAAGGAGTCATTGGTCTAAGTAAAATGATTGGAGTTTCTTTAGGTTTGGACCCTTAAAGCCTCTCCTAGATTTACCATCTTGCTTCTAACCCTTGTTAAGAGCTTTTCCTTTGGTTAGATCCCAATCTAAGTGTGGACAATCAAGTGCATTAGGTTGCTTCCTCGACTTGGTAGCCTCTATAGCCTTTCTTTTTAGAGTAACCATTGTTTGCTATATCTCCTTAGTAGTCTTGGTGGTTATGGCTTTGCTTAAACTTCACAAATGATTTCACTAGATCCTTCTTGACATCTTCTTTTTTCCTTGCATTATTGGCTTTCAACTAAGCAAAGAGATCTTTTGAACTATGATCTTTCAGTGGCATATCTATAAAGAAAGATTAAAGGATTAGGTCGAGAAAATATTAAAACACAAACACAATGATGCTGTGCGAAGCACGAGTAAGGAAGACCATTTAGCTCCTAAAGAAAATGTGAAGGTCCCTCTTCTTACAAGCCTACTTAGCATGGCGAAGTCATAAACAACTTGTAACTTACCTTCATTAGTGCTCTCAATATCTTTGCCTTAAGTGGCACTGGCAACCTGGGGAGCTCTCACTTCATTTTTGGGAAAGATCGATGTCAAGCTTGATTTTTTACTCCCAGTTTTTGTGAATTAATTTTCTCTACATCGATTAGTATTAAACCCTACCTGTTTAATACTGACCATTTACTGGGGTTTAAAAAAAAACCGATTTTTATTACGAAAATTTCTTGGAGTCGCCATCCAACTGAAGTCGAGAAAAAAGAGTTAAATTATAATTAATTGGATGGATTAGTTATAACTTAGATACTAGTATATCAATTAAGCCAATTTTATAAAAAATGGTTTTAGAAACCAAAGATCTAGATCCAACGGTTATGATCTTTAAACCCTTACGGGTACCATTAACTTTCCACTTTTAACCTTAACTTTAAAAATCACTTTTTAATTTTCTAAAACAGAACTCGATTATTTACCTAAATTGGATAACTTGAATAATCTAAAAAAAGGAAAATTAGTTTTTTTTTTTATTATTATTATCCTGTAGGTGCCTATGTACCCGCTATTAAGGATCAGACGTACGTAGTTTTTTTTGTAAAACTTTAGTGGGTTGATTTAATTTTAATTTGAAAAAGGGTCGAGTTTACGTTATATACCCATTTCAATTTATTTAAGGAAATTATTCTAAGGGGCCCTTTCAGCGACATAACAACTTAATCTTTCGAGCTACCTTAGTCTAAGAGAACCTTTTATTTCCTTTAGGGGTAAACAACTTTCCATGACTTCTTCAAATTTCTTCTCATTAGAGGCTATCTCATTAAAGTTAAGTTTAGTCTAAAAGGACTTTCCTACACTATCGACTTAAACTCTTCTCTTTTAACTTCAATTCCAAAAATTATGGTCCTCCTTATAAGTAATACACTTTTAATCAACCCGTTAGGTCTTTTTCAGACTGTAATGTAATAAAAGGATTTTGGTCCTTAGTTTCAAAATGGATATTTCTAAAATGACTTTTTATGAAAGAATTTCTTTTTCACCTAGGTTTACAAGTGAAGAACCTTAAGTTAAGAACCTTATAGGTAAAACTAATATTATGCTTACCATAGTTTCAAATGTAACTTTGACTAAGGAAAAGTTATCTCCTTTAATCAAAAGGGCCTTTAAAGAAGGGTGGAATTGTAGGTAGGTCATAAGCCATGTGTCAATTATAATTTCTTTAGGGATCATAATTTTGGGGGGGAAACTTTGGTATTTGCTACTGCCTCTTTCAAGCTTAATTGCTTTGACTCTTTTTTTTTTTTCTTTTGGGACCTCCTTTTTTTTGGAAATGTGGGTTTTAGTTTATGTGCCCCTTGTACTTTTAGGTTTTAGGGCTTTGGACTTAATCATCTTACAGCTCAAAGCATATGTGGTTTTAGTGTTTATGATGGATGCCTTTCTTCATTTTAGAGGAAATTAGTTATCAACGGTAACAATTATTTTTGAATTGATGTGACTAAAGCAAGTATAAATTAGTTTTAACTTTTCTTCTACTAGATATGCCTAACCTCCTTTTTGCCACATTGCGAGGGTGGTTCTTGATAAGGTTTAATTTTTTAGAATACCCCAATAAAAGGTCCAATGGGGTCGATAAAGGATTTTGTGTTTGGAATATTGAAAAGATTGCCTAACTTCAATTTAATTTAGGTATTAAATGCAAGATGGACTTCCTTTAAGGAATAAGTCCAATATCCTCACAATGATGCCACTCGACTCTTAAAGTGTCTTAAGATTGGTGTTTAGGATTCATCTTGCCTTTCTTCATTTAAAACCTTTTAACTAATGAGATATCTTAAAATACGAACAAACAATTTATTTGAATCACTTATCTTTTACAAACATCATGAAATCAGACCCTTTGAATTGAGTCCAATTAGATTGCCCCTACATTAATTAGGTCTTGAATTATGTTCTTTAATTCCTAGAAGTTGTCAGTAGAATGCCCTTGCTGACCCATATGATATTCACATTGTATATTTTGGTCATATTTCCTCGACTTGTATCCTAGCATTGGGCCTTTTTGTTGCAATAAGCTCTCATTTCCTAGATGGTCAAAGATTTGGGATAACAAGGTAAGGATCTGAGTGAACTTTCTTCTAGGTATTTTTAGGCCTTTTTTGCTTATTGTAGTATTTATATATGCTCCCGAATCTATTAAGGCTAGTCTTTTTCTGGTCGGCCTATGTATTCTTATGGCTTCTTCAATTCGGCTCCCAATAAATACAAGTCCATAAAGCTGGCCATCATATTACCTAATAAGTGTCCATAATATGGTTCCTCTAATGAGTCGATAAAGATAGATATTAATTCTTTTTAAAAGAGAGGAAGAATGATTCTGGCTACCATTGCCCTCCATTTTTTAACGCATTCTTTAAATAACTCATTTTTCTTTTTCTTCATTATGCACAAGTCCTAAATCGAAGGAACTGTCTCAATGTTGAACTTGTATTGCTTATAGAATGCTCAAGCCAATTTCTTCCAAGTATTGATTTAGCTAAGATTGAGCTAGGCATACCAAATTTAATGCAAGCCCTATTAGACTATCTTGGAAAGTTTGTATCGTGAGGTGATTATTTTGAACATATTTGTCCATCTTGCAAATGTATAATCTGGTGTACAGCTTTAAGCATCTAATCCCATCATACTTTTCAAACTTTGGTATCTTGAATTTTTCTAGGTAAGCCTTAACATCAAATGTAGAAAGGTCAGTGATCTCAACCTGTTTGAATCCATCATAGCCTCCAAACACCCTCATTTTCTCAATGATTTGTTGAGTTGACTTCCTTTCTAATTCTTTTAAACTATCTTGGTTGGCCCCTAATTTACTCAACCTTTTATCGATTGGGAATGAATATGTGTTAGGCTCAAAAGTTGGGTTGACTTTTGGATAGACTCCTTTCTATTTCAAAAGACTTAAAAGTTAGATTAGCCTTTGGATAGTTCTCTTCTGTTTCCATGGGTAAAGCCTCAATATACTTTCTCCAGCTGGCCTTGGAGTGCTCTTCATTTGATGTGTCTCTAAGTACAGCAACACTATCAATAAGGAAACCCAACTGATCTACGATTTTTTCCACAACTTGCTCCAATGAATGAAACCTTGTTTCTATAGGGTTGGTGCCATCAAGTTTGTCATTATTTCCGCTATTGGCCATTACTTTAGACAAGAATCCTCACCTATTAGCAAGTTCTTTATTTCAATTTCCTTTTTTGAAAGAATACTCTTCTTTTTAAAAAAGAGAAAAGGTCAAAATGGAATATAAGGATAAGACTTATTTAAAAGTGGTGAGAAAGGAGTAGAAAAATATTTCTAAAAGATTAGGAGCCTAAATATTTACAATCTTACAAAAAAAAAAATAAAAAACATCTTAAGGATGTATAGGAGAAGAGAGTAGAAGGTACAAAGAAAAGAACTTAGAAACTTAAGGACACAACTCTCATGATGTTATTTAAATAGAAACTAATGAATATTTATAGGAAAAATGCAATATGAGGATAAGCGGATGCAAAGAGGGGAGCTAGAAAACTATCTATGATGTGCCAAGAAAAAGATTTTTATTGTATCTTTGAAGTTTTCCTTACATTATTTAAAAATTCATTACAAATAAACCCTAAATTCTAGATCCTCTTTTACTACTGATGTCTTGGCTCTTCTTTAATCTTATTTCTTTTCTTCAGCTCAGTTGCCTTGATCCATCTAGCAACCTAGGAGATATCTTCAGTATGGAACTTCTCGAAAGCTCTAACCCAGTAATAGATAGCAATACCTTTAAGGAGTTCAATCACAGCAGCAAACGCATCAATAGGATTCATCCTCTGGATGCTTTGTTTATGAAGGAAATCAAGTTTATGGCTCCAAGTATGGCTAATAAACCAAACCATAAGTAGGGCTATACTAGTCTTTAATTCTCCATTCTTCTCTTCTTGTAGACAATCGAGTGATTTGGCTTGTGTTGCTTGTAGTTTTGGGGCATAAGATTTCCCTTCTAAAAATTGGGTCACTAGCTCTACAATCCTATGATGTAAGTGAAATATCCCGTTAGAAAACAAAATAGTTCCAAATGCTGCTAAGATATAGGCGTTGATCCTACATTGCTACCAATCTTCAAAGCTACCATAAAAGAGTTTCAAGTTGTAGCTAGATAGGGTCACGAACCAAGTAAAAAGATCGTCCACCTTAATGATTCTCCTGTAAGGATCTGCCCATATTCTGCATATTTCAAATTTATGGAAGCCCAAGAGTTTTTTGAAAATTTTTGTAAGGCTAGTCATGATATCTAAGACATATTTTCCGTTTCCAACAAAGGGGACTCTTAACAGATAAGAGTATTCTTCAACTGTTGGGCTTGGTTGGCATGAGCCAAAGCAAAAAGACTAACTCTAAGGGTCCTAAAAGTATACCAAAGCCTGTACCATGATGATATTGGTCTAGACTTGAAGCAATGAGAGGACGGGCTTAATGTTGTCTTTAATGAATTTCTATTGGTCTGAATTGAAAAATTGAAACCATCTTTCAAGTATACCCTTAGGCTCTAAAGGCTTGTGGATATAGACTTCTTTGAAAAGGGCCTGTATAAGAGATGACTGAACCATTTTCTACAAAAAGGATTAGAAAGAAAATAAGAATTGTCTTATTTACATAGGGATTATATCAATATTTTAAAGGAACAAAACATTTACAAGGAAAGATTACAAAACTTCACAGATTTTTTTTAATCTTGCCACATTGTGTCAATTTGTCGATTTTAGGAAAAAGGGTTCATGAATGCAATAAGGGTAGGTTCTAAAAAGATCCTTAAGTTTTGTAACGTCACTTGTTAAAGAATACTTTCATTAGTCACATCGAGCTTAAGGGAGGTAACCTAATTAACCCTGAGCAGTAGTTACACCATAGTAGTCGAAGCCTACTCAATGGCCCTCCTGCTAGGGTCCTAAGACGGCCTAGGCTCAACCGCATCTACCCTACATTTTTTATGCAACAAATAACCCTTCATATCCTAATACATGTAGTATGTAAAATAAATATGATAATAGTATACGTGTGATGTTAATAAAAGCTAAGAGTGAATTCTAGGAAAAATACAGGGAAAGAAACTTCAAGTTTTTTTTTTTTCTCTCTCTCTCTTTTATAACAATGTTGCCTTATTAGCTATTCGCCAAACCTTAAAGAATATATGCAAGAAGGGCAGGTTCTAGAAGTCCTTAAACTCTATGACCTCATGCGTTCCTAAAAATGGGTCGAGTTCGACCGTATCCATCATGCATTCATGATACATAAAGTAAATCCCCTCCTACCTACCTTCCCTAAATAAATAAAACTAAACCTGTAAAAACATTAGCATAATTATGGTACAAATAACAAAGAACAAATAAATAAATTGCACTAAGGTGATTTTTAGGGATTAATTTTAATTTTAGAAAGTTAGCTGGCCAACCATCTTTACTAAATCCCTAGTGAAGTCGTCAAGCTGTAAAGCTTGGGTTTTTACTCCTAGCTTTTGTGAATTAATTTTCTCAAAACCGATCAATATTAAACTTTACCTCGTCTAATGCTAACCATAGACTAGGGTTTAAACAAAACCAGTTTTTGTTTCGAAAATATATTGAGTCGCTACCTAACCAAAGTCGAGAAAAAGAGTTAAGTTGTAACCAATTGAGTAGATTAATTATAACTTAGCTACTAGTCCATCAATTAAACAAATTTTATAAAAAAAAAAATGGTTTTAGAAACTAGAAATTTGGATCCGGGGGTTATAATCTTTAAACCCTTATGGATATTATTAACTTTCCAATTTTAACCTTAACTTTAAAAATCACATTTTAATTTTATAAAACAAAACTTGATTATTTACCTAAATTGGATAACTTAAATAATCTAAGAAAAGGAAAATTAGTTTTTTTTTTTTATCGTCGCCTCGTAGGTGCCTATGTACTCACTATTCAGGATTAGACTTACATAAGACAACATTGTTATAAAAGAGTTGGGTTTACGTTATTTACCCATTTAAATTTATTTAAGGAAATTATTCTAAGGGGTCCTAATTGGTGTTTTATTTTTGGAAATTTTAAAACAATCCTAATTTAGAAAGGGTCCATTTATTTTTATTTATTTTTGGAAAATCGATTTTCTAAGTGATAAAATGGCTTTTATTTGTTCATTTATGCTATATATACATATATATATTTATTTTTATTTTGATTATTTATTTATTATTTTACTTAACACAAATAAATAAAACTTTTTTCTTTTTTTTCTTTTACTTTTTAGTTTCATTTTTTTTTTTTTGCTTTTCTTTCTTTCTTTTTTATTTATTCCTTTTTCTTTTTTCTCTTTTTTTTTCCATTACAAGCTACTATTACAAGGAGGTAAATAAATAAAATAAACCAAACAAATTAAATAAGAAAAAAATTAAAAAAAAAATAAAACTAAGGGCCAAACAAAATAGCAAGGCAGGGTACGCAGATCTTAGGTTCAAATCAAAGCGATACATGGGTTGGATCACAAGTTGGTTTCGGATCTTAGATCAGATTTAAGTCACTCCAATGGGTTAGATCGGGTCACTTGGGGGAAGAAGATGGCAGTTCTTTGGAAGGGGTGTTTAAGCTCGGTTTAGCCATTAAACAAAGTAGGAAAAGTGATTTTCGTGAGTTTTTTTATTGGGATTACGGGGGGTAGAATGAATGTCGTAATCTATAGTAGTCAATTGGAGGTGGTTAGATGAAGGGTCAACAGGGGTGATGGTGGCACAGCTGTATATGGGTTGCTAGGTGTGAATGGGTGATTGGTTTTAGGGTTAAGGACCAAGGTGAGCTCAGTTATAGGGTCGGTTTAGCTTAGTGATCGTTGTACATGGTGGTTCTGAAGAGGAGCTACCTTAGGTTAAGGTTTGATGGTGAGCGCTTGGCCACGTAGCTAGGAGTCACGGCTGTTACGCCCCGAAGTCACAAAGTCGCAACAGTCCCGCCGTGTAAACCATTCTATGATAGTACTTGGCCTCACAGTGCCTACCATAGAGATAATCTACACAAGGCGTCGACGACTCCTCGCTTTGAAGTAAACAGTTCGATTAATAATTATGCTACAATTATGATAATTATCACAAAGTTCTATAAAACATAGATAATTATAAATAAGTCCACAGAGCTTCCCAGGAAGTTTTACATAACATAACAGTTTACTAGATTACATAATAACTATTAGTCTTTCCTTCCTAATTACATGGTCATTCTAGTCACACATTATATTAAGTAACTTGATCCTTACACCCCTGGCTTCAAACGGACTAACCTCTGGGTAATTGTAGGGCGGCATAGTACTTGAAGTGTTCACAAATCAGAACCTGCAAAAGAATCTATAAGGGTATGAGCAACTACAGCCCAGTAAGTTGAATTAGAGACTTATGAATGCATACAAGCACAAACAGGGTTATCAAACAATTATTTTCATGCAATGCAACAATCAAGTGTTATCGCACAACGTAATCCGGTCCGTTGTGAAATCAGAGAAATTTCACCCGCTCCAATCCGGGTTGAGGAGTTCCATGTTATGCAGCAGCTCACAACCAAACCCAGGCTTGTGCAATGGAGACCTCGCTCCTCCCGTGACTACCTTCGAACCATTGACTTCACCCTCGCCACGACCTCCTCTCCTATCACTTAGTTCGACTAAGGATGAAGAAAGGACCATTTTGCAATCCTGCGCTATCCCTTTCGAAGGGGTCGGTATTTGGTTAGAGAATCCTATAATCCCCTAACGGGTTGCAATGCATGACATTATTTATTATTCGGGGTCGACTGATATTAAATTCCGTTTAGGGTGTTCAAACAATTTCATACCAATTCAATCAGTCACAAAATCACTCACAATACAAATTCAACACTAATCCAGATACATCAAACACATGCATAAACTACTTACAATCACAATCATATACAAGCCTAAGTCTTCGAGTACTACAAAACTAGTACTCTATTACAATAAGCAATAACCCAATTTACTTGAATTTGCTCGATCTCTCGATCCTCTAGTTGCGAGCTGATTTGTTCCTGGGTGTCCTATAATACAAATAGGTTCTTTTAGTACTTATATTTTATGGATTCTTATTCTAATTCATAATATAACTCATTTTTCTCATGTATACCTATAACGTATTAATGATTCGTTGTATTCTATTTTGGGGTTCGGCTCCTAAACTAGATTCTAGTTTTAATTCCTAAATCGTAATTAAGCTCGAATCCCAATGTGATATTAATCACATTATGCTCGGGTATTCAAATATTCTATTGGGTCGAAATTTTTGTATTCTAAACTATTCGGTACACACTAACCCTAATTAAGGTATCGGATTTATTCCCGGTGTGTAAAAATCTTACATTTTGAGATATTTACTTAAAATTAAATGTCATTTCAGATTTATTATTTTTCTGATTTCTATTATAATATTATCTAAATAACCTTATTTTTTTTAGATTTATTAATTTACATTTTCACATATTACTAATTTATTATATTACTTACCTAATTTCCCTAATTAACCATACGTAGTACCTAAAGGCTAGGATTAGGGTTCCACTGTAGAGATTAACTTCCTTAAACATCTAATTAAGATCCAAATCAGTAATTAACATCCTAATCACCTAATTAACCCTAAATCACCCAATTTTACCATCATTTTAGGGCTAAAAATTAACTTAAAAATTTCGAAAATTAATTTTAAAAAAATGACTTCATAGCACTGTTATACATCATATGAGCATCCTACATAAAAATTTTGAACTCCAAACTACATCCCTAAGCCTATTTATTTTCCGGTTTAATCATGCTCGGTTTTGAACAATTTGTTAAGGACTCTATATTTCCAGACATAATTAAACTACAATATTTTTTCCTAAATCTAAATACAATAAAACCTCATAATAACAAGTTTCATTATTTTCTGGGCAAAATAAATAATTTTACAAAATTATACAAAAATCGGGTGAATAAATGACTAACCGATTCGAAGCTTTTGGACCGTCCAAACCCGGTCCAATGTTGTCGGCCGGTCCAGGCGATGGTTCTATTGTAGGGTGGTGGTGGTGTTTCGGTCCCAGGTGGTGGTGGGTGGTGGGTTTAACTTACTTACCTAATCTGCACAGTTTTCCTTTTTTTTATTTTTCTGGATTTTCTCTCGATTTTTTCAGTGTTTTGATTTTTCTCAGATCCTAAACTGACCAAATGACTTCTATAATTTTTTTCCCCTATTTATAGACAATTGTAGAAATTAATGTGCATTAATTTGATGGGATTTTGCCCCAATTCCTTGATTTCTGGCTTTTTGTTTGTCAAATTCTTATTGGTTATTTTTTTTTTTTGCTGACCACGACCTGATCTTGTTGCAGCTTATCCTCCTCTGTTTTTTTATAATTATTTTATAATTTTCTTTAATTATTTGCTTAGTTTTTGGCCAATTTAGGTAATTACGCGTATTTTTATCTACACGTAAATACATGTGGTGTACACGTGAACATTCCTAATTATTATTTTAGTCATTCTAAAATTTTTAGTATACATATAATTTATCTCTAGTAATTTATTAGTTATTTCATTACACTTTTCGCATTTTCGGTAATTAATACCTATTATGCTTAAAATTTGAAAATTTTATAGTCTCCTATTTTATTACTTATTTTCCTAAATTCAAGTTTACGGGGTCAGTTTTACTAATATTCCTCTCAATAGTTTATAATTTCGGTTTGATCGGATCCTTTAACCGATCACCCTAAACCTTGGGTTCTAAATTCAACCATACGGTTACTTGGCTTGGCTTGGCTTGGCTTTAGGGCTTACAACGGCTAAGAGTGAGGGTTGATAGGCTTAGACACTCGTGTTATGGGGAAGCTAACTAAGGAAGCCTAATGTCTCCAGAACAGCTAGGGAGAGGGTATTGAAGAGAGGCCTACTATGAGTCTAAAGAGAGGCAGTGATCGAAGAAGAGAGAAAGAGAGCTCGTGAGTGGTTTTTGAGCAATGCAGATCCCCAAACAAGGATGGGATGGTCCAATTTATAGGTTCTTAGGCTTATACGAGCTTGGAAAGCTCATTAATGGTTAAAATCTGCCATTAACGTCCCATCTTTGAAATTAACTTTTTCTATTTTTGAAGCTTAGTTTAGCTAGTCTTAATAGATGAATGTAAACCGATTTGAGGGTTAAATCCAATTAAGGCTATGTGTAGAACATAAAAGCATAATGGAATTACGTGTGTACGTGCGGAAATTGTGTGAAAATTCACAATGAAGTAGGGACTATGAACTAGAAAGAAAAGGAAAATCGAGGAAAAGTAAGGAAAGAGATGATGACGTAGCGCTACGTTAGCTGGAGCTCCAATAGGGAAATGCCATGTGTCCAATAGTGGACATGTGGCACGCTACATGGCACTACGTCAACACCAACCATTCCAAAGCTACCACACATCAAGATATGTAGCATAATGAAACCTTGATACGTGGCAGTATAATGTGTATTGTAGGAAAAAAGAAAAAAGAAAAAAGAAAAAGGCAATTTTTCCTCTAACAAAATTTGAACTGCTAGCCTCACACTTAAACTCAATGCTACGTGCATATATTTATCTGTTAGGCAGTTAGCCTGTACCTTGTCCATATATATAATTAAATTGCACATACAGACTAGGTCAAACTATATTCAAATCTAAACCTACGCCTAATGGTCCCCTTTCTAAATTTATTAAAATTAAAAATCTATTATAAGTTCCCTAAATCTTCTATCTTCTTCAATTTATTCTATTTTTTGTGACTTTTCAATTTTTTAACTTTTTTCAAAGTTTTTTCTTTTTATTTTCCTATTTTCCTTTTTTTTATATTTTTCGTAGATTTCTTTTTTTTTATGCTTTTTCCTATTTTTTCTTTTTTTTTTGTATTTTTCTAAACTTATTTTTTCCTAAATTTTTTTTTATTTTCTTTAATTTTTTATTTTTTGTGTTTTTTCTGATATAGGACTCCTTATTTTATTGAAATAAAATAAAATAAAATAAAAGGGCAAAAATTAGGTATCTATAATCGAAACACCATAGGAAGATTTATCTACAATGTTGTCAGCATCCTAGAGTAACCAATTGTTGTTGTAGGCTCGCATGATGGTATCATAAGCCTTTTAATCATTGGGGAGTAATCTTTTGATTTCTATCTGCCTAATAGGTTGGCTGTAGCTCCAAACTATAGGAAAATCTAGATCAATTGCAGAATGCAACCCATTTTTATTTATAATCATGAATGGATGATTCTAATCCTATCAAAATCCTCTTAGGAGGTTGAACACAAATTTAAAACCACCCATTGCCCTTTTTAATAGTGGGAAAAAAATGAAATAAAGTCACAATGGTCCTAACCTTTAAGTCCTTGCAAATGTATTTGAAAGCAACCATCAGTCTATAAGAATCTGGAGTCAAGATGGAGGGACAGATGCGATGATATGTAAAATAAGATCATTAAAAAAGGGAAAAAGGAAATCTTAAATTAACTTCGAAGTACCTCTTGAAGAGGGTGAATTCACAATCACCTAATGAAGTGATGCATCTATGCAATTAAGGGAAGTTACCATCATTATCTAATGGGTACTCGTCGAAGGGAAGTTTCCTAATTCTCTATGCCCTATGTGCATGAACCCTAACTAATCCTGTAGCTCTTGACAAATCCCAAGGATAATCGCTATCTATGTTTATTGTACCAGTAGGTTCTTCTTAAGGAGGTGAACCACTTATCTTGTGCATGGTGGTCAGTTCCTGGCTCTACTATTGGCCATGAGTTGAGTCATCTGATTAAGTAGAAGACATGACCACCTTGATAATGTAATTGAAAGAGAAAGGATGAATTAAAGTGTAGATGATGTAAAGGACAAAGAGTGTTGAAGTAAAGAGGGCAAAGGAAGAGATTTCAAATGCGAAGTAATTGAAGATGAAGAGTACAAGAAGGGTGAAAAGGGAACAAGATGGAGTTAAGAGAATAAAAAGGGGACAAGAAGATAAAATGTAAATTTTGGGATTCATGTAAAGTTCAATTATGAACAATTTTTTACCATTTGATTATATTAGCTTAGAAAGAATCGAACAATACAATTAAATTGCATTACCATAGGCATATGTCAGGGCTAACATGATCATATGTTTTTTAATGACTGAGATGTGCAATGTCACTGAATAACACATGAAGCTTCCTCAATAAGCCAAGAAAAATCCATTTGTGAGAAAATAACAAAACCTCACAAATAAGGTTAGAATAGCTAGTTCAAATATAAGAAAGATCGGATATCTTAAAATCCATTTATACTACGTTGAGGATTCATATTAGAAGATCATTCTAGTGAAGTAGTTTTCCTCCCCTTGATGAGCCCATCAAGGAGAATCAAGAGGCAAATGGTGATAGGGATTTTTCCTTAAGGCACCTAAGACTTGAATCGACCTAGGGTGACATACATCCAAACCGCTAATTTCCATTAAGTACTTCTCATACTATGTTTTCGACCTCTTTTATCAACCTATAACCTGACCCTTAAGAATCGAATAGCTCGAGAAGTCAATGAGCTAAATACTCATTTGTATGACTAGAGGTAGATCGGATCAAGTAGGTCAAGTTAGCCTCTACTAACTTGGTTAAATAACACAAAGCTCATTAAGACCTGGCCAAACCTGAGGATTTCAAATTCAAACTGGGGCACGAATAATTAGGATTGCTTACAAGAATAACCACCCATTAGCTGCTAAAATTCAAAAGGTACGTATGTGTATATCTTAGAGGCAACGCTTATAAAGCAAGTGACAACCCTTAGTTATAAATATAGCTCGACATACCACTATAAGGTTCTTTGGACCTCTTATACTCTACTCATTTCCTTTCACTTTGCTTTTCTTCATACAATTATCTAAATTAGGCATCTGAGTGACTATGCTAGAGTAACCCCAACACCCTTATAACCTAATTTTCTTTTGTTTTGCAGAGTTCTTACTTGAAAAGCATAAAAAAATCTCATTAAACCAATTTTCACCATCAACAATTACTACATTATCCAACTATACTACTCTATCATTTTACCGATACCACTACCACAAACACTATAACATAACCATCAATACCACCATAGTGTTGGCTATTAGTTATCTAATGGTGGTGACAATACTAGAGGTAGCAGTGGTGATGTAGCTTGGTAATGATGTGTTAGTCATGATGGGTTGAAGGAGATGATATAATGATGGTGTATGGGATGGTATAGATGGAGGTAGTAGCCAATACTCCTAATATGGAGATATTGTTCACTTTGATGTAATCCTTGATGCAACTTCTTCCTAAGAGTTTATCCATATTAGGAGTGTTCTTTATTAAGTATGCTCCATCTTAAAATTCTAGTGAACTCCAAACCATTACACCAAAAGACATATTGATATTTAAAAGTTCCATCACACTCTATATGAGGAATTTCCTCATCTTACACTGTATCTCTAAGCATGAAAGTAAACACAAATAGGTTGCTAGTTGAGCTTCTTCTCTAATTCCTTTCTTCTAATTCTTAAACTTAAATACATATTGAAGAAAATACCAAGAAATCTCATTAAATTATAAGATTTACAGACGAGGTTTTGTGGTCACCAAAATTTATGGGAGACTCTAACTAATGCCTAGCACAACACTACCACACCAACATTTTCTTCTACCAAAATCTTATATATGATTTGTATTACTGTCCAAAAAGAGCTAAGATTGTAAATGTGAAATTTAGTATTTCGAAATGTCCATCATTGGACGAAAAAAAAAAAAAAGAGGAGCAAATACGCATGGCAAAGAAACAGATTACGTGAAATTCTCTCGTATGTGGTAGGCCACTACAAGCATTATAAACTCCCCGTTACTTCACTATACGCAAGTTTCTTCTTGTTTTCTTCTTCTTCACCATAAATACTCCATTTGCTTAATGTAATATTTATAGCCAAGTATGGCCTAACTCTGATAAACCGTGAGCCAATAGTTCCACCACCTTTTATCAAAGATAATCGAAATTGCATCTCACTTATATTCTGATATGCAAATGTTCTTATGGCATTTGTTACTCTACATATACTCTCGAGAAAATAGTAGACTTCTTTCAGCTTTTCGACGGAGGATGGGATTAGAATTAATGTTGTCGGAACCATTTATCCAGAAAAATTTCGATGTGATGACATAACACGAACACAAATCCAACATAATCAGTAATAAATTTATGGAGACACCATAAGATGAAAATTATTATTATTATTATTATTTTATCTCTATTCGATTTTGTGTATTTTTTATACTAATAGGAATTGAACATAAAATACGATAGACATCGAACCATCAACAAGAATTGCAATTTCTTCAAAATCTAGCCGTTAACTTCCTTACATTGAGACTATGGCTGATATGAATAAGTGAATACAGGAGTTTGACATCAACTGACATGGGCTGAACTTGACTATCGTCCTAATCTCAAACCACCAATGACGAGATAAGATTAGGGAAAAGCTGACACGTGGCACTGTTATTGCGCTGGGGTAAGGCTATATCAAAATTTCCCTTGCCTTATGTGGCCAATCATTACTTGTTCAATGCAATGGTCAAAATTCGAAATAAAAATCGAGTCCATAACTTTGTAATCCTAGCAAACAGCCATATTGTAATGTCATATATAGGCTACTTTTGTAACACCCTAACACAATTTCATAGGAGACATCTAAAAGAAAATACATATACGGGGCTTTTAGGCAGGTAAGAAGAGAGAGAAACAATGGCTTCCTCAATGCTCTCTTCCTTCTATTATTTTCTTATTAGCTTTTTAATTAAGACCCCCAGGGCCCTCTTGCTGCACCAATAACGGATTGGGCCTAATTGGAGGGCCTGAGAAAGGGGATGGATCATTTTTTGGACTGGGGGAAAAACTCAGCAACTATATTCTTGATTGACTTGCGTTTTCAAAAGTTTGCTCAGAATCCAAAATAGATGTCCTATTAATTCACCATAAAAGTTCACAATCACCGAATTGGTACAATCTGCTTTGCTGACTGGAAATGTTCAAAATTTTAAAAACAACTATTATTCACAAAAATAATCCGTTGAATAAAAATTAAAAAAAAAATTAAACGATGAAAACATTAAAATCTATCATAGATTATTTATCAAACTCTCACAAAATTCAAACCCACTCATCATTCTCAGGGGACACCTACTATGACATGCATCCTATCACCCCGGTACAAGTCAAATCCTGAATGTCTTACAAATGCTTTTAAATGTCATTACCTAAAAAGATCGGAAGTTTTAAAATGATGAGAAATGAAAATCTACGTAATTATTGCATCACACATGTTCATATGTCATACCTTACACAAGATTACAATTATTAAATGCAACAAGTAGGATTTGTCAAACTATTTCATAAGGTGTAGCACATAATACGATATTGATGTCCCGTGTTTGGAGTTACTTGGTTTGCGATCAATACACAGGCCAAATCCTCTGTTAGGTTTCTGTAGATTATAGAAACACAGCAGAAGTAAAAAACAGAGTAAAAAAAAAAAAAAAAAAAATTACTAAACGTATCATAAGATTTATGTGTTACATTTAAAATAAGAGAAATAACAAATGTTTATAAAAGATACATTTTCTTATAGAAAAATATCTTTCTCCTCTTAAGGATGGTATTCAAGTATGATCTGTGAGTCGTTTTATCTTTCATAAAATCATGTTTATTACAACTTTATCTCTTATAAAATTATATTTATCACAAGAACGCAAAACACAATTTCTTTAGCAATATTTGCACGCATAACAATAAAAATAATTTCTAATCCTTATATCGCTAGATGGTCTAAATTAGAAATACGAGGTAGAAACAAAATAAAGGACGAGGAGAAATAGTTGGGTAGCTATTTTCAATATGTATATGTTGCTTATCAAACCACATACATAGTATATCTTTCCCAATGGACTGCCGATCTATTCTTCTTCTCTGATGTTATGACACATTAAGGCCCAGAACTCATTAATTGTTTTTAATTGCAAAAAAAAAAAAAAAATCGTGGAGAAAATCATCAAAGGAAAAACATAACCTTTATTTTTCATTCATTTTCCTTTAATAGTTTTGTCCTCTTTCTAAAAAATTTAATGAAACTTTATATACATAAACTTGGTCAAAATAGGTCCTTAAAATTTTTGTTTTTTACTAAAATTTTCTAATATTATAAGTTAATGGTTGTCATTGCCTAGTTTTTTTAAATAATCCGTAACATCATTTTCTTAAAAAATCTAAATAATGATAATAATTTAATTTATAACTTTAAGAACTTTAGGAAAATAAGAATTTTAAAGGATCTAAATCCAATTCGATAAAATCTGCCACTTTGCTTCTAAACTTTAAATAACATTATTTTGGACTAAATTACTTCTATTTCAAAATAATTAATTGATAAATTTTAGGGATGCAATCGAGGCTCAAGGCAGGTTTTATTAAACCCGAACCTACCCCTATAGAGTTTGGCATTTTCTATAACTTTATAAAAACTTTATAAGCTTTTACCTCTATTGATAGGGCCTTTTGGACTTGTTCTCCTGAAATCTATGATGACCTGATTAGGTTCATGGTTTAAACTTTGCTTCCCTGGACTTAACATCTCTACCCTCGTAGCCGGCCTTAGCCTAAGCTCATTATACGGCCTATCTAACAACAACAATTACCAATAGTTATGACATTTTAGATAGGGCTAAACGATTAGGTCAATAACCATCTCTTATAATTGCGAACCAAATCAGGCCTTGCAATTCTATTGCCCATCACTTACGGACGAGGGTTCTATCCACCAACAATCTTCCAATCACCAGTTACCCTTCTTTATAAATACTAAACCACCTACCAATGGTAAACTACTTAATACTTTATACACTTGAGTTTTATCCTACTCTCTAGCATACTTACTACATTTCCTTTTATACTCTTCACGGACTTAGGCATCAAAGTGGCTACACGAGACAACATCTCGGTGCCCTTCACCTATTCTTATTTTGCAGGTTCACCCAATAGCGCAAAGTCTAGATAACTCCTAATCTCTACCTACTAAAACCTAGAGACGACATTTAGCATCATTTATAGGAACCTAACCTTGTCTCCCACCTAAACACACTTCAAATACTCACCCAACCACAGCCTTCATTTTTGCTTTAGCCACCACGTCTCATATCATAGATGCCAACAACAACCAACTAATGGACACCAGGTAGGTAAACACCGGATCAACGCTTAAAACGATTGGTGCAACCACTTGAGTAGTTCATCACTCACAATAGAAAGCTCTAAGCCAAGCTTAATGAAGCCAAATGGTACAGCAGGCAATTGCTTGAAGATTCTAATCCCTGTACTAGGCACAACAGCCAACAACAGTAGCTAAATGGCATGAGTAGTCTATAACCACACCCTTAATGGAAATGAGGAAGTAGTCGACTCTCATAGAGAGTTGACATACTCTGTAGTGTGCCGAGCTCACTTAGCAAGCAACACCAACCTCAACGAGCTTCATACAATTATAAAGAGGCACTCTGAGTAGTACAGGAGCAAAATAGCTAATGACATTAGGCTAGTAGCCAACAACAAAACCTCCTTCACTAGGAGTGTCTAAGATGAAGTCTTGCCTCCAAACAATAAACTCCGTACTCTAGACCAATATGATGGTACGGGTGCTGTTGATGATCACCTCCTCCATATCCGTACCCTTATTAATCTCCATGGTCATGGAGATGCTATTATGTGCAAAGCTTTCCCAGTACTTTGAGGAAGGTAGCTCAGACGTAGTTTAACCATTTACTCGAGAATTCCATCGGCACCTTTAATGAGTTAGCTCTTAGGTTCAGTCTCCACTTCAAGGCAAGCAAGCCCTCATCTAAGAACACTTCATCTTTGTACTTGATTAGGCAAAGCAAAGGAAAGACTTTGCTAGAATATGTAACCCGATTCAACAAATGTTGTCATCAAAATTCTTCAGTTAGATGAGGGTATAACAATACATAGCGCACAGCTCAACATCAAACCTTTTAGGGACTTTATCCGTTCACTTACGAAGAGCAACCTAAAGACCTTAGCCAAATTCTAAAATAAAGCCTTGAAGTATATGGACCAGGAAGACAACAACCACGCTAGGGTGATACCGACCGAGAGAGGTTGGGTAGAAAGAAGGATAAGGAGAAATTGTCCGTTAAAAATCACCTTAATGGAAGGGCACTAAGTAGAGCTAAAGGGGAAGGTTCGAGCAATAAGAAGTACAAAGCCAACCCGAACCCACTTCCCCCTTCCATTTATACACACCACATGCCCCTAAATCGACCTATCACTCAAGTCTTTGCTAAAGTGCAGATAGAATCCTACTATAGAAGCCCCCCAAGATGAAGGGGAACCCTAGTCAACGGAACTCAAGCAAGTATTACCAATTCTACTATAGTCGATAACCATGGCCACACAATAGAAGAATGCTTCTAGTTGAAAAATGCAATTGAATATGCAATTCAGCAAGGCTACTTCGGTAAGTATGTGGCCCAACATAGGAATGACCACCATTCTAGTGATAACGAAGATAGGATACCTCAGAGGTAGTAAATCAAAGGTGCTTGAGCAAAATAGAATGAAAACCATTGCAACAACCGAACCCCCAATGGCGTCATTAACATAAAAATTAGGGGGCCATACCTAGGTAGTCTGCCGAGCACTAGTAGCTCGGTTAATGCCTTATCCAAGGTGCTAGCTATCATGGAGAAGAGGTAAAAGATTGATACTGTAATCTCCTTCTCCAACGAAAAGATGGAGGGGTAGACACCCCTTATTAGGATGCCCTTGTGATTAGCGTCAGAATTGCAAACTATGAGGTTCTCAAGATTATGGGACATCAGCAACTCTACTGACATTCTCTTAATGCATACGTACAAGAGGATGAGGAGCAAATTGTTAATCAAGATGAAGCCCTATCACCATAATCTCATCGACTTTAATGGGGGAACTATCCAAACCAAGGGTATTATCACCCTTGACATAGAGCTTAGCGATGGTAATAATGTCACTCGACTACTAATGAAGTTTGTTGTAATGGACTACCTATGCTCCTGCAATGCTCTTTTAGGATGACCAAGCTTGAATGCTTTTAAAGTCATTACCTTATCCTTCCATCTGAAAGAAAAGTTCTCAACCCTCACTAAGGTAGGAATTTGCTGGTATGACCATAAGCTTTCCCAAGAGCTTTATGTCAGGGCTGCCAAAGCTGATAGCATCTTTGCTCTAAAGACCAACCCGTAGGAGAAGCCAGTTGAGAGAGGTAAGGTAGGTGAAAAAACTAAAGAGGCATAGATTGGCGCTTCTCCCGATTAGACCACTAAGGTTAGGATTGAGACCTCTCATAAAGTGAAGGAAGATATAGTTGGCCTCTTGAGAGCCAATTTAGATAAGTTTGCCTAGTTAACATCATAGATGCCTAGGATCTCCTCCGACCTAGCAACCCATAGCCTCAATATTGACTCTAATCCACAGCCTATCAAGCAAAAGAAGAAGCATTTCACTTCAAAAAGGCAGGCCCTATAGAGGAAGAAGTACAAGAACTACTTAAGGCTGGCTTCATCAAAGAGGATAAGTATTCAACCTGGCTAGCTAATATAGTGCTAGTTAAGAAAAGTTTGGGAAGTAGCATATGTGTGTCGATTACATTGACCTCAACAAAGCCTGTCCAAAGACTACTTCCCTCTCCTTAGGATCAACTAGTCGGTTGATTCTACATCGAGACATACTCTGCTCAGCTTTATGGATGCCTTCTCAGGCTACAATCAAATCAAGATGAACCTGAAGAACAAAGTTCATTCCTCCTTCATCATCGACTTGAGCACCTACCGTTATACTGTCCTACCTTTTGGCCTTAAAAATGTCAGGGCAATATACTAGCTTATGATAACCAAGTTATTCAAGCCTTAACTCAGACGAAACATAAAGGTGTACATTAATGACATGATAGTTAAGAGCAAATAGCTTAGCGATCATGTCAAGAACCTACAGGAAGTGTTTGACTAGCTGAGAAAATACGACGTAAAGTTGAATCCCCAGAAGTACATATTTAAGGTTGGCTCCAGCAAATTCTTGGGCTTCCCGGTCACCTAGCAAAGAATCAAGGCCGACCCCAAAAATATATAAGCTATCATGGATATGAAGCTCCCTTCCTCAGCTAGAGACATAAAGAAGCTTACTGGCATAGTAGCTGCGCTAAGTAGATTTATCTCTAAGAACATTAACAAATACATTAAGTTCTTCAAAATCCTCAAGAATCCTAAGAGCTTTGAATGGACTCCTCAATGTGCGGCAACCTTTAAGGAGCTACAAAACTTCTTCACACACTTCCCCATACCCTCCTATCCTCTCAAAACCTATTTCAGGAGAGGACTTGTATTTGTACCTAGCTGTTAGCAACTAGGCACTCTCCTTTGTAGTGCTCAAAGCTGAAGGGAAAGAGCATAGGCTTGTATATTATGTCAACCATATTCTCCAAGGGCTTAAGGTTAGGTACACCAAAGTAGAAAAGTTTACTTTACCCGTTATCATCTTAGTATGTCAGCTTAAGCCTTACTTCTACGTACAACAGATTATCGTGCTCACAGATCAACAACTACGTACACTACTACAAAAGCCTGACCTGTTTAAATGGACGGTAAAGTACACAATGGAGTTGAGCAAGTATGAAATCTAATATCAACCACAAATGACCTACAAAGCACAAATCCTAGTTGATTTCTTGGTAGAATACATAGGAGAGAACCATCACTAAGGGATTACAAACTGGTGTGAACTCTCCATGTTGATGGATCATCTACTTCAGGAGGTGGAGGTGCAAGCCTGGTACTTATCAAACCGCACAAGATCACTGTCTATTATGCTCTTAAGTTCGGGATTAACATTAGCAATAACGAATCCAAATATGAGGTACTGATAGCCGATCTCAAGTTAGCTAAGGAGATCGACACTAAGTACCTACGAGTTTTTTCAAACTTGATGCTAATTATCTAGTAAGTTCAAGGTAAATATGACGCTAAAGATGACACCATGGAAAGATACTTAGACAAAGAAAGAAGTCTCCTAGCTAGTTTCTATCCTGAAGCATCACAAACATCACCTAAATCAAAAACTCAGCAATAGACTAGTTGTCTAAGCTTGCCTCTAAGGGGATATAGAAACTCGAGGTGAAGGATAGGAAAATTTTCATTGAGTACATACCAGAGAAGAGCATAACTCTGAGCTCAATTGAAGTCTTAGAACGCATAACAGTACCATCAAAGCTGAGCTGGATGGATTCCATTTGGAGTTACTTGGAGCAAGGCACATTCCTAGATGATAGGAGAGAGGCAAAGAAGCTAAAGTACCACGCCATCAACTATACATTGATCAACAACATTTTATATAGTAGGGGAGTCAATCGTACCCTACTTAAATACCTCCGAGCAAACAAGTGGTTGCACGTCATGGGGGAGTTGTACATTGGAGCGTACAACAACCACATTTAGTCATAAGGATGATTCGATTAATGGCTTCAACTTAACAATTTGATTGAGGGTAGGTAACCGACATGAAGTAAGATGTAATGCGGTGCTTGGCATAAAATTCTCTGAACTTAGGGTTGTCAAACTGACTCCCGTTGTCCATGATAAGGGCGTAAGGAACTTTAAATTTGGAGACGATATTGCTCTGTACGGACAACTCAATACTCCTCTCGGTAATCTTAGCCATGGTTTTCCACGACTCCTCAGTTCGTGACACTATGGCCAAGATTACCGAGAGGAGTATTGAGTCGTTCGTACAGAGCAATATCGTCTCCAAATTTAAAGTTCCTTACGCCCTTATCATGGACAACGGGAGTCAGTTTGACAACTCCAAGTTCAGAGAATTTTATGCCAAGCACCACATTACATCTCACTTCACGTCTATTACCTACCCTCAATCAAATTAATAAGTTGAAGCCATTAATCGAATCATCCTTAAGACCATGAAGAAGATAGTAGACTAAGCTCAGGACGCCTAGGCAAACGAGTTGCCTGATATCTTGTGGGGATATAAGACCACCCATCGCACTTCCATAAATGAAACCCCATTTTGCCTAGCGTTTGGGTCGAAAGCAGTCCTCCACATTAAGCTAGAACTTCCCAACATCCAGACTCAAAGTTTCATTGCTATCCTAAATAAGTCCCCATTGTACGCCAACGTCAACACTATACAAGAAATTATGGACCTTGCTGTAAGTCAAGTAACAGCTTACCAACACTAAGCAGCTAAATACCATGATTAGAAGGTTAAACATAAATAGTTCAAGGTTGGTGATCTAGAATGTTAGAAGCTAAAAGTTACAGGCTTACAAGAAGGATAAGATAAGCTGGCCCCCAACTAGGAAAACTCAATCAGCGTAAGAGAGAGCTTGGGGAATGAAGCATACAAATTGGAGAGATTTGATGGTAAGCTCATCCTGTGCACTTGGAACGGCAATAACCTTAAGCCATATTTCGATTAATGTACAAATTCCTTGTAAAACATTAATGAAAGCTCTATTCCTCATGAGTGTCATATATTTTTACTTTTCTTTCTCTCCTTCTCTTACTACTGTACTAAGTCCCAACCCTCAAAGGGTAAGCAAACCCACCATCTGAGTAAGTTAGAATGCCATCGACCTGATCCCCCTTAGATAACCTTAGTAAGGGGAAACACCTCTTACATAACTAAGGACCTCCCATATTTAGGTAAGTTAGAACACTACCAACCTAACCTCTCTCAAGTATCTTTAATAAAGGGAAATACCCCTTACACAACTGAGGAACTCCCATATGTAAGCAAGTCGAAACGCCACCTACTTGACCTCCTTGAGTAACCTCAATAAGGAGAAATACCCTTTATACAATTAAGGAACTTCCATACTTGGGCAGGTCGGAAAGCCACCAACCTATCCCCCTTCAAGTAACCTCAATAAAGGGAAACATCCCTTACAAAATTGAGGAACTCCCATACTTGGGTAAGTTGGAACACCACCAACCTAACTCTCCTCAAGTAGCCTTCGTAAAGGGAAATACCCCTTACACAATTGAGGAACTCCCATACTTAGGCAAGTTAGAATGCCACCGACCTAACCCCCTTCAAATAACCTTTACATGGGAAAATACCCCTTTAACAAGTGAGGAACTCCCCTATGGGATGCACATCTACCCTACCCCTAAAATAACTCTAAGTATATAAGTTAACTTCATGACCAAGCAATTAAGTACAAACGCACAACGATTAATGTCAAGTTATGCTACCTAGCAAGTACAAAATTCAAACAAAGTAGCAAGGGTATTAAAAGAACTTAGAGAATAGAAAGCAAAGCAAATGCACTAAATGCAAAAGCTCAATTCCATTACCAAAGAAGATATTTACAAAATCAAGGTCGACATCCTAATGTGTTATACAATTTCTCTTACCTAAGTACGGGAAAAATAAATAAGTACAAAAAAGGAAAGGGGGATAGTGACTCATTATTTTGGATCAATAAGCTCCTAGGAGCTCTAAAAAGTCTAACACTTCAATCCATTCGGAAGGCTAATCCATTGGCAATCCCTACTCCTAAGATGTCTTATCTTAAGTTGTAGAAAGAGGAACCAAGACTCGTTGGATTGGATCAACAGAAGGATTACCTTAACCCCGATCAATCTGAGAAGCACTTTCAAGTATGAACCCTTGTCGAGCTACCAAGGAAAAAATGGATGAAGGAATGTCTTGTCCACCTTCAATAGCAAAAAGGACAACTTGGACTACGTCGACTGCTTAAGCAATAACCATTTCTGCTCAAAGGGCCTCCCTCTTCTCCTTATGAGTTAGAGCATCCAGCCAAGCCAAGAAGTTGAGGTCAAGCTTGGGATGATGTGTAAGCACCTCATTTTAGATATCCAAACTACACTCAGTAGAGATGTCCTTTAATTCCTCCATCCTCAAGATTTTGTACCTTTTACTCCAACTCGGTCATTTGACCTGCTAGCTCGACTAATGTTTTCTTAGTAGTCTTACAGTCGACTATCTTCATCGTCAACTTAGTCTCCAGCCATGAGATTGATGCATTCAACTCAGTGTTGAGGTGATTTAGCTCTTCCTTAGCCTTCCTTTCTTGCTCCAATGTCTTCAAGAGGTCAGCCTTGGACTTCTACTCATCATCTAGCTAAGCTTTAAGCCCATCGACCCCTTATAAGGCCATCTTAGCATAAATCCGACCATGCTCCTCTTCCTGCAACCTAGCCATCTATACAGACATCTGCATATAAGAACGATGCAAACGCCGATTAGCCTTACTAAATTTGTTATAATACTTTTCAGATGAGGAATCCACCTCCCTCACTCGATACCTCCTTGTATAAGTCTGTTACCTTATTAAGCAAAGTGTTGTAGTCCATTAACAAAAGCAGTACCTGACCATGGTATTGCAAACAAACATATGTACTACAATCAGTCTCAACAAATATCCAGAATTGCATCAACAAAGAAGAACACAACTTAAAGGAAATGAAAACTTACCTACGGGATGAGTGAGCTCAGGTGACCTACCATTTCTAAATGGGACTTCACCTGGGTCCTCAATAGGTCTTTGAGGATAGCTTAGTCCCTAGGGGTAAAGGACCCCATCGAAGCCTGAAGACTGAGCGTCCGATGACACACCGTAATATCATTGCCTCGGATGTCCCACATCGAGTTGAAGAGCCTCCTCCAAGCCTTCTTGGTGACGAACTCACTGGTTTGACTATACAACCCCTCATCCCTAGACTAATAAAGTACATCCTTGAACGAGTCTCGTGTTATCCCCAAGCATCGAAACTTGATCAAGACCTCATAAAAGGCTTCCCTAAAGTTGTCAACATACCTATATGGGTACCATGTCATAAACGTACAATCGCTTCAGGGGCTTCCTCCCCTTATCACCTTAGGGGCAGTAGTTTGAGAAGGCGGATGTGTAATGTTAGGATACCGCCTCATCAACTCAAATGTAGATGGATGGGATATCTACTCAACTAATTTCTTACTTATAAAGAAACAAACAATCGATGATACAAAGATAATTACAACACCATTGTTTACCAACTCCGCTGTAACCAACATAAGCAAAGAGGATCCCCCACCCCCCACACTCCTTAAAAGGAATTCGGATGAAGCATAGCTCTACATAAGCCCATGCTAGCATGATAGAAGAAGCTGTTCATAAGCAACGAACTTGTACCTTTAGTCCATTTCTTCACCGCAACCATTTTCACACTAAGGAAGAGCTTAGAGATTGGATACTTAAAGTATCTCTCCATTATCTCCTTGGTGTTTATCTCTTCGCTGTTCCTCAAGGACATAATGGCCATTATTTCTCTCACAACCTCAGTATCACTAGGTCCAAGCTCCTTCTAACCTCTAATTCAGACCAATGTAGTCTACCACGTCCAGAAGTCTACTTATTTAGGCAACTCTACCACCAAGAACTCATTTTGTTAGCCCTTTATGGAATCTACTAGGCCTCTAAACAATTTCCTCCCCGAATGGTTCTAGAAGTACATCCATCCATTCAAATTCTTCCATAGGAAGAAGTTGTTAAAGATTTCTAAGGTAACTCATAGCATTAGATACTCGCGCAACCCCTAGAACGCCTTCAATACTCTCTACCCATTAGGAAGGATTTGTGGTGGACCAAACCAATGGTAATTAAAGAGTTCCTTCTCGAACTCACCTAGGGGGAAGCACATCCCATACGCTAAGCACTTTTCAAACAGTGCAAAACACCTCCCTAATAATAAAGGTACCCTTTCCTCTCTTGTCAATAGTCCCACTGCCCAGCACAAAGTTGGTCCAACCATGAAATTGCTCAAGACCCATTTAATGGTGAACAATTTACTATTACTGATCTGATCACTCAAACCCTTATCTGTTCCAAGCCTGATGAACAAGTTTGTAGCCTTAGGTAAGAGATCTTCTACATAAACATCCCTAAGGATGGTGCTGATGAGCTTTACTCTATCTAGTGCCTCCACCATCTCTCTTGACTTTTCGTTCAACTGTACATATGATGAAACTTCGTCCTCTCCTCCATGGGGAGGGTCACTCCTTATGGCTTCAAAGTCAATCGTCAGATTGTATCTAGACACATAAAAAGGCGTCTCAACTGTATTTGCCCTACTATTGGTCAACCTTTTGATGATGAACAGCAAAACTTAAAAGGAAGTTGTAAACTGAAAGAATAAATCATTAAGAAGGTAAGAGAGTTTTTTGAAAGCATTTTAGATAAGCATATATTGAGAAAGAGATGTAGAAAGAGTAAACGATGGTGCTGAAAGGTATTTAAAAGCGCAAAATTTAGGGAATTGTGCTGTCGATTATAGGGATCCATATGAGCGAAGATCCCCTTAAGGAAGCATAATGGTGCTACTTATTAAGGGTTTTGATAAGATAATTGAGTTTTAGAAGATAAAACGTTTGCAACTATATGCATGCCTATAAAGACAAGGCACCTGACATGTTGTATTAAATGTACCATGAAAGCGTATAATAAAGAAAGAATTTGAAAATTCTAACTGCTTGGAGAAGCTTCCCCAAAGGCACTTTAGCTTCCACATCTACCACAGCCCTTTAGTAAAACTACCCCTCAGCATAGACCTATCAATTTGACCCAGCCCTATTGTTGTCTCCTCGAACGTCTCTACCTTAACCTGGCGAAACTCTAACTGCTTAGCACTCCTTGTTGCCCCAACAAGTTAGACTGTTTGATGGGAATTAGACCACTAGACATTTAACCCGAAGCTAAGCTTGAGGCTTAGAAGGACTCACAAGATGAATGCTCATATTCCAGCTAACTCTTGCCAGGGAGTCAAGCCAATCCTTGCTACAGACTAATTCCTTATGTCGAGCCAAGTAACCACACATCTCTCAGTAGTTGAGTTCGACTCAACTCATGCTCTACCGATGACCCGATCCCTCACACGTTTGTTCAGCCATGAATGAGTCGACCTTTAACTTGGTAATATTGGTGTCGAGAAGTCGAGAGCTCCAATATACATCCATAGCTACTTCTTCTTGGACGAACTCAGGTCTACTTGACACCCCTACTCGATACCCTCATCTTAACCACACTATTTATCTATTTCCACCAGATGTACCTCCAATAATTTGTTGCTACGTCTTCAAGACCTACGTAAAGGATTCTACTACACTAATCTACTGATTTCTTTGATTTTTCATTTGTATCCTTCATTATTACTTATACATTACATTTTTTGAACATTTCCCTTTTAGTTTTTTCCATTTTAAGCAGGTTGTCCTAGTTTTTTAGGTATAAATACCCACTAGATATGTCTTGTCTCATAATATTGAATATACTATTTGTGAATGTTGCTCTCATTAGCTTGTTTACTTACTTAACTCTTATCTTAACCCTTGAGTAAGGTTAAGTGGCGAGTACTATTACTAAACCATCTCGTATATCATATCAAGTTATGTAGTAAATCCATGGACGTTCCCTGGTATGTCATATCCTTAAAGCAATTCGAAGGTTTGCTTATTTTACTTCCTTTGTTATTCACATGCATTTTCATCACCTTTTCGAGCTTTCTGTAGGCTTAGATCTACTATGATATATTTGTCCGTATAAGTTCTCAGTACAATATATCACCGCAGGTACTCTACCTCAGCACCTGCCACCTGACTCAACCCAAGTGACAGATCGATTGGCTTGGTTAGTCCAGCTCAACCCCTAAGTCATCCAACTTAGACACTTCCACTTGGCGTGTTCTCGGCTCAACCCTTAAGTTACCTAATTCGAACATCTTCGCCCCGACCTTTCACCAGTCTGGACTTCAACCACACTACGTCAATGCCTCTACCATAACGTCAGCACAGTAGCATTATTGCCATGTCTCCTAGCCAAAATGAGCACCTCCAGACCAAATCGACCACATGCTTGAGAAGTCGATCTTTCCCCTCTCCTTACCTCCACAATGGCAATGAGACTATTGGGGGGGGGGGGAGGACAGGTAGGGTAGGGCAAGTGTTGATAAGGCCTTTTAGACCTAGACCCTTGAAGCCTATGCCGACTTGATTGGGCTCCTGGCTTAAGCTATGTTTTACTGGACTCAACATCTTTATCTTTGTTGCCAGCTTTGGCCCAAGCCTATTATACAGCTCGTCTAACCACAACGATCACCAACACCTATGACATTATAGATAAAGCTAAACGATCGGGTTAATAACTAGCTCCCACAATTGTTGACCACATCAAGCCTTGTAACTGCAATACCATCACTTGTGGACATGGCTTCTACCCATTAACGATCCGCCAACCACTGGTTACCATCCTTTATAAATACCAAGCCACCTCCCAACAATAAACTACTTAACACTTTGCGCACTTGATCTTTATCCTACCCTCTAGCATACTTGCTACCTTTCTCTTTATACTCTTCACTCACTTAAGTATCAAAGTGGCCATGCTAGATAATACTCGGGTGCCTCTTACCTATTCTTGTTTTGCAAGCTCACCCAATAGCAAAAAGCTCAGATAACTCCTAGTCCCTACCGGCCAAAACCTAGAGACAACAACCTCTTATTCCCAAAACTAGATGCTACAAGGTTAAAAACCCTATAAGGGTAGGTTTTTTGAGGATTCGAATGGAATTAAGGAAAGAGTAAAATGGAAAGAACTTAAGTAAGATTAAAATTACATTTATTAACTTATACAATAATAAAAATTGAGAATAAAATGTGTTATACAATATAGAACTTATGTAAGGTATGTATGGCGCGTAAGTTAAGAGTAAATATTTTTATTAATACATATATTTTTACTAGGTCAAGTTCCCATTGGGTTTTTTTTTTTTTTATAATCACAAAACTGACCTTAAACCTTATAAAGTTTTGAATCATGTCTCAAAACTCGACCCTAAACCCTAATAAGTTCGACAGATCAAGTCTTCCTTTAACAATCGACGCTATTGCATCCCTAATAAATTATATTATCTACTAAATTTTATTCAATTATCTTTTTCTTGTAACATGATAATTTTTTCAACCTTCTATGTTTTCATATATGAAGGTAATGTCTATCCAAAACAAGCCAAGGTAATAGTCTAACATCAATTTTAGCCACCCAACATAATAAAACGCTTGTAAACTATAAATTGCTATAAGATAATTACTGCGTAATTAAATCTCTTTATCAAAAAATATCTTGACTAAACTACTGCATGTGTTGTCACAAATAGTTAATCATTTACTTCGTTAAATTGGACTCGAGAAAACTCATTGTGACCATAAGCTTATAAGTTACTCTTATCTCAACTATGTAACCCTACATATCAACTCCTTAATCTAATAAAGTGATGAATTTTATCTTAACCAATTACTATATTCTCTATATTTTATGTTGGCTCAATAATTGTATTGTTTACAATCTTAATTGAGATTGCATTTAATGGTATCAAAGCATAACATTCTATATATAAGATATATGAAGATCTTAAATTTAGGGATCATTTACTCTTGTTCATGTAGAGGAGAGGCCAATGATATTAAACATATAGTATCTTGACTCTATCTATGTAAGAGTTCTAATGTAAGGATCACGTACATATTGTGTGAGTATCACGCAACACGTAATTAAGGGAATGCCTTGATTTGAGTAATTCTTACAGTATGATTAGGAGAGAAATGTAAGAAGGAAGATTAGGTAATCTCAATAAGGCTTTAACATAGGATGTAACAAGTAAAAGAGCTGAGTAGCATCAAACTCTACCATGAATGATAAATAAGCCATGTATTCTTGATTAGTTTAAGTAGGGAATCCAGTAGAGCAGTGATGTTAGTTAGGATTCTCTCTTATCTAAATGAAGGCGAGATAGGGTATTTATAAAATTTGGCCATTGATATCATCCATTAGATCATGATGATAATCAACGATTGGAATTAGTCTCTTCTATTTATGGATCTCAAATTGACTCTTCTTTATGGTTTAGGCCCAATAATGGCATTATTCTCTCAATGTGGGCTAAATTGAGAAAGGTTGCAAGTCTACCATCTAAATCTCCTCGATCATCTTGAAAATATATGGGCTTAGCTCTATGAGTCCTATTACCTTAACTCAAGGAGTCAATTCCACTTTAATAATTGGGCTTATAGCCTAATTTTTTAATTTATCCTCTAATACTCCCATATTTTTTTACATACTTAATGGACAACCAAACATTCAAGTGCTAGGATATTGACTTCAATTTGCTTAATGTGAAACTTAGAGAGAGCAATAGGATGAGAATCGATACTATATATCTTATCTCCATTATATGGCATGCTTCAAGAATTATGTGGCAAATAAATGGATAGATCTCATCTCCTAATTTTCACTATCACAATTTTTTTCTCCCACAACAAACTTCAATCATCATTGCTCGAGTTTTTAAATTGGAAACTCTTTTTTGATGAGGGCAACAAAAGTGTACAATGAGATATGAAAATCTATGCTACATGCATTTTATTGTATTAGTGAGAATGAATAGGATAATTAATGTTATACACAACTAGAGAACGGGAAATAAAACAAAATAAAAATTAGTTGACCCATCTCTTTCGATTGCACACAAGTTCATTTATAGAATTCAAGCAGCACCTCAATATACTTTAGGTAAAAAGATAAAAGACATTGTTACCTCAAGTTTTCCTAAGCTTTATTGATTTGAAATGTAATGAACTATTCGAGCATTGTTGCCACCATTCCTTTCTAAATGGTTACAAGAAAAAAAGGATTCATCAGACATTTCATGCCATGTGTTATATATAGTAACATGTAAATATCAATTAAATATTAATACGAATAATAATGGAATGGGTTGTTCACAAATCAATTATTATATATGATTTGCGCATATTGGTCCTATATAAGATATCAAAAAGGAGGTGAATTGATACCTTTAAATTTTTGAAAACTTTTTCTTAAAAAATGAAGTTACCCCTTTTAACAACTTATAATGGTGAGCAGTGATAATTTAATGATTCAATGCACAACAAATAATAAGCAAAATTAAAAGAGTGTCAGGAAAGAGAAAATCAAGTAGAGATTTTATAGAGCTTCGACCTTCTGCCTTTTTCTAGTTTTACTGCTAGAGACCCGGTCTACTTCACCTGTATCAGTCTACTTCACCGATACTGGTCTACTTCACCGATGCCGATCTACTTGATCCACGAAATCAAATCACAAACAAATTACAAGCATTCATCACAGCGATTTTACAACATAGCCTCTCAACAATGTAAGCTAATACAGATCTATATAGCACAATTGACTTCTCTCTACAATAAAACCTAGAGATTACAAGTGAGAGTAAAGAATACAATTCTCAAACAATTTTATACTTGAAAGAAATAACACTTGTTATAAAACTTTGATTTGGTGAAACTCTCTAAAGAAGTATCTAAAAAACTTTCTAAAACTTTTCAAAAAGTAAAAACTCATCAAGATTTTTTGTGCAACAATAATAAATCTTTAGAGTTGTATATGACGTTTTGAATCCTTCTTCCTTTTATATTGAGTTTTTCCAACGACTAAAAATCTAAGATTATCTTTTATCCAATGGTTAGTTATTTAAGATAATTCTTGGGATATTTTTGGAGAGAATCTCGATCTTTTAAATTTAAAAAAAAAAATGACTCTCCTTATCTTTTTAGATTAGATATTCTTTAATCAATAACCACTAAATAAGCTTCTGTTGTAAATTTGAAAAGATCAGCTTTCATTGGCTATTTCCGGATTACCTTTGTGTTCAAGATTTGAAATCCCACAAAATCCGAAATCCCACAAAATCCAAATCAACCTTATCCTTATCTATTCTTACACATATCTTAATTTATCCAAATATATTTTTTCGTAAAATAAATCCCCATAGATCATGATTCCATCTTGAGTGAAACAGGAGTAAATGTATTTTCATAGTACACTTAATATAGTTGAGTTAGGTCTTAAATAATTCGAATCTAATTAAAATTAATATTCCACGTAACTTTCCAAACCTACCTTCTGAATAACCTTCTAAAGAGAATCAGCCTTCTTTTCTCAAAAGTCTCTAAACAAGCTTCTGAAGAGTTGTATGAATTCCTTTTATAAGAGCTTTTGTAATACTTTCTGAAGACTTTCTAAAGCAGTCTATTTTCAAACAACTTGAATCTTCTAAATAAGCTTCTAAATGTTACTTAAATATACAAAAATATAGTTTTTGAAAAACCTTCTGTAAGCTTGCAATCTTAAATATTCATTAATTTTTAACCCTTTTTGTTATCATTAAAATGTATGAGAGATATCTAATAGCACACATTAAATACGTCAATATTTTTATTTTTATTTACATACTAAGTGTACATAATACATGGCATACATCACCCATTGAGACATTTCTCAACTATAAGATATCCTTACAAAAGTACACTCAAGAAGGCAATAAGATCTATGTTAAGTATTACGTAGATGCGATACTTGCAAAATGCAATTGTAGAATTATGGCCATTCAAATAATCAATCCACAAGCTGCTCCAATCCGTTGTTACCAAATAGAAACATTTGCTTGCAATACATACCCAATTATTAGGGAGAAGAGGGACAATTTAAAAGAAAATGTTTTTCATCAATTTATCATATAGACCTTAGAATCTATAAGTTTACATAGTGCATCTAAAACACAGTAAAGGGCAATTCCAAGAGTAACACAAGTTACAAGCTGATGCTTAATGACCGAACCTAAACGTAATATAAAATAGAGAACAAAAACCAGATTAAGAGTTTTCCAGATTAACGGAAAGATGGGGATAAATTTTTAGAAAGTTGATTAATGCTCGACGATTTTCAATCTTAGAACATTAAAGAATATGTCATTATCTGTTAGATAGGTAACACTAACTGGATGGAATTAAAATATGTGGTTTCGCTAATGGGTGCCATGGCAATGTTTCTCACTCTTTTAAATTGACAATCATTAAAATGTAACTTCAAGCCTAGAAGTAGGCTCATCTTCTAATCATAATCAAAATAGAAGGTAAAGATGGTGTCAAAAATTCATATGGAATTGCTTTTAAGGTTGTTTACAAGAATGTTAGTCGTCTAATATAAATAAATAAACTTATGAGCAACTTAAATAGTTTATCAAGTCAAATTTGAATTTCATGATATATATTTAGCTTAATTAATTCACGTACTTTATTGCACTTGAGAAGAATTTAAATGTTAGTCAAGTTTAAGTCAAATTTAAGACAAGCTTGAGCTCATTGATTGCTACTTCGAATTGATCGTAAGTTCAAAATGCTAAATTTAATGAAATTTGACTCTAGCATGAACTTCGAAATTTTGAGTCTAACTTAAGTCTCATCCAATACTGAGTATCTTAATTCAACTTGTTTACAACTCTAATCATAGCAAATAGTTACAAAATTGCAAGGTCTATACTACTAGAGAAATAAGTACACAATTTTAAGAAAATTTGGGAAAAATTTTAAAAGTTGAAAGCATGGTCAATTGCGTAAATTTAATGAAATTATATTGATGGATTAAATTGAAGTTTGCACAATTAAAGGTGGAATAATTTTTTTACAAAATAACAATTTTAGACCTTAGAATTTTAGGCATACCGAATGAGTCTTCAAGTTAGGCCATGGTTGAATTTGGTAGGTCCTTGTCCTTTCTAATTCCTAGAGTTAGATACACATATTCCCTTTCATCAAGATGGTTGGTGCACCTTGCTTGCTTGGTTATTATAATGGGCTTTTCCATTATAGTTGAAATTTTGTAATGAGTCATAACTTTTTCAAATATTTGATGTCATGTTTAAGTATCTAAACCTTATTCAACTTTAGAATCATACATTTTGGGAGTATAATGACTCTAAATATTAAAGAATGCATTATTTTCTCACACACTATTCTTTATTTTGCAATCACAAAATTAATACTAACTTGTTCAGGAGCCAGCGATGTGTGAAATAAAGTTTGAATAATTATTATAATTTTTTTGAAACAGGCAAAATAAATACAATCAAGATTAATATGAAAATTTAAAATATGAACATCATAATGATATGTTAATTAGAAAAAATATATTATTTGTCATACCCCAAATGCTGTGAAGTCATAACGGTTCATCATGTATATCGATTTTATGCCAAAAACTATCCGCTCAATCACTAGCATAACTATGATATACATAAAGCTCATACAATAAACCATTCTGAAGCATTCACAAACATATATACTCATAATAAACTTATATTTACAATAAGGCTAAGTATAGAGTATTTATAAAAGTATATAAGTATGTGATATGACTCAAAAGTAGAAACCCAATAAGATTGCCTAAATAATTTAGTTGATCCCATATAAAACAAAAAGTTCCAAAAATATAGTCTTCATCAGTTTTGCCTCACTCAAGCCCAAATACATCCTTTTTGTACACCTAAAGGTGATCGCCATGCTACATGATTACTTAGATTCTGTAAACAAATCTATAGAAGAGTAAGCAAACCACAGCTTAATAAGGGGCAAGAGGCAAAAAGTAAATACAAGCAAAATAGTTTAACTAAGTTATCAAGCAATTATTACGTATAATTTATGAACAAGTAATGTGTCATCTATATAACATTATCTGATCTGTCATAAAATTAGAGAAATTTTACTCACTCTAACCCGAGTTGAAGAGCTGCGATATAATGGCCATAATACCCTATGCCCTCAATCCTGTCGCAGCTTCCTATCCTATCACTTAGTTCAACCAAGAGTAAGGAAAAGCCAGATCACTGCAACCTAATCAAAGGCATCGGAATTTAGCTAGAGAAATCTAATCATCCCCTAATAGGATGCGATGCATTTCCATTTATAGTTTTAGTTCGAGTTTTAATTAATCCAGTCAAGAGTGATCAATCAATTTATAACACGCCAAACAAGGTTAGTCAACATAACAAATCATGTAGCTCAGCAACCAATCAACATCTTAGTAACCAAGCAAAGGCGTAGTATGCACACAAACAACTACTTATAACTACAAGCGAGCATATACCCCAGTCTCCACGAATCTCACTTACTTGTATAGAAGCTTACTCCAATAGGTTTGGAACATTAGTGCTTCACTCACTTGGAATTCCTATATATACTAAAGTTCATATTCGGTTTTCATAAAATTTACAAAAACTTTAGAGTTTTATCTAGTACTTGATTGAGATATTATTTATAGAGCTATTCAGTAGAGTTGCGTATATATATTTATATACATACACAATATATATACATATATACTTTAAGTTTTTTATTTTATCATATAGGTTATATCAAATTACTTAATAATATCTAATGTATGTAATTTTACTACTATTTATATTTATCGTTTTGATTTTATCGAAACGTATTTTTTATTAATTAAATTGCATTTTAATTACGGAAAGATCATCATAGGAAGATATTTTTTTATAATATTATTATAGAAAACATCTATTTTATTACTTAAAGTGATCCAATTTTAATGAGCTCAGTATCGTAAAGTTTGTATAAACTCAACGATACGTGTTATGTTTTTCGTTTAAAAGATGATTCCTAAAGGATATTTCTAATCCTAATATATAGATAAAGTTATATAGCAAGTAATATCACATTGATACCATATTATATAAATAAAATATATTTTCATATAATTTTGCGATAAAATATGATAAATCATATTATCAAATCCTAGCATATATATATCATAACCCGATGCAAACAATATCTCAAAATATAATAAAATAATAAGCAATCTTATTTGATCAAAGCATTTTTTAATTGAAATTAAATCAAATAATTAACATATTTCAATATATTATTACTAAATACATGTCTCGATTATCAATTTAAGCTATTTAACTAGGAAAATTCATAATGAATAGTGAAGATCATTAAATAATTCTACAAAAATTCCAATGAACTAAAAAAAATGTAAAATTTAACTAGCAACTTGCTTCATACAATCGGGTTTATCACCTATATAAATAAAGTTACATTTGTATCCTAATTTACGGTTAATTAAGCAAATAATATGATTCTTACACCAAATTAATTCTAACCTCTCTTAACATCATTACAAACATTCAAAATCAATTTTATCCTACTTTCATCAATTATTTCATCTAAAATCAATTTATTTCACGAATTGCCCTATTTTTAACTATTTTTAAGACCCAAAAATGCAATAAATACTAAAAGTATATATAATCAAAATTGGGCTACATATTATTAAACTAGATGTAATATGTATTTTACAAAAAAATTTGAGCTCAAAACAACATTATTTAATATATTATTTTAAAATTGAAAATTCAGATGAATAGTGTATTTATTAAGCAAGTATATAAAATGTTCATAATTTTGAAAAAATAAAATTACATCATAAAATTATATCTAAAATAGCCTAAAAATTAATTTTTTTTCATAATTTTCTGAAAAGGTTGAATATTTTTAGAAAATTCATGAAAAACAAAATAAGAATAAAGACCAATTGTTCGTCGAAGATCCAGTAGTCGTCGGCCAGCAAAGCTGTATCAACGGTGAAGGCATTGGCAGCTCTATCAATGGCCAATAGAGCTTCACAACAAGTGGTGGTTTGGGGTAGGAACCAAGCCAAGGTGGTGCTTGCTTTATTTTCTTTTTTCTTTCTATTTTTGTCTAATTTTTATAAAAAAATTTCCAATTTTTATTGAGTATTCTTTATTGCCAAAATGCGAAATCTAAGTCTTAGTGTCCTATTTATATTGTTGTAGGTCAACTAGATTTTTTTTCTTAATTATTATGAAATTTTTCTCTTAATTACAAGTGTAAAAATCTAAGTATGAGTTGTTAAATTTTCATCAATTTGCTTTTGATATAGCTACTTATCCTTTTTAAGCTACTCCACATTTAATCCAATGATATTCTAGGTTGTTTCTTATTTTTTTTATAATTTTTAGAAAATCTTTTTAGGTATTTTGGTATTTTACATTAATATTTAATGATTTTATTAATATACGGATATATGTGGTACACATAATGAGTAACTATATGCATATAATCATGTTTCTAGCATGTATTTTATTTTTAAGACATATTTTCTATTTAATTTTAAAAATTTATTACGTATTATATATAATTATGTAATTTTAAGTTAATTTATGGATGTATTTATTATATATACCGGGTATATTCATAAAAATATACATATATTCATATAGTATATTATTCTATAGTATTCCTTTTTATAACTTGAATAACTTATTTCCAAGCCTTTATTGCATTTTAGGCTCAGTTTTAGGAGTTCTGACGAATCTCACGCTATATTAAATAATTATACTTCTAAAGCTAAAAGTGGTTTTTTAGGATATTATTCTTAAAATTTAACTTTATTAAGTAACTTTAACAAACTTTTCTAACATAGTTATAAAATTTAGGCTCAATCGAATAAGTTTTCTCAAATGCACTAAATCTAGGTACAATTATTCTAAAAGTAATTTTAAGGGCTTACATTATTATCATGAATAGATAGACATATGAAGGTTTTGTTTTTTTCTTTTTATTGGTTCCCCATAGAGCTGTCTATTATTTATTGAATGTTGAATTGAACTAAAAAATTTATAATATATTGATATCATAAAAAAATATAAAAATACATTCTAATAAAATTATCCTTTTGTTATAAAAGGTTAGAGTTTCTTACTCATTTTGTTCTTAATTCCTCACAAAAAAAGATTCAATAGGTAGTACGTAACATGTGTAAATACAAGTAGTACTTAAAGATGTAACAATATGAGTAGTAGATTTGTAAGTAATCATCCATTACCAACCCATGTATTTCAATTTGATTGATAGTTACATACTACGTGTATTTTAACATGGTGTATATTATCCATTAAATCCCTTCTTATTCCTCATAGTCATTTTTTTTTTTTGTAGAAATGCATTTGTATGCATGGACAAACTCGAATCAAGCTTGATCGAGACTTATCTTTTTTTTTTCTTCAAATTTTATTTGTTTTAGTTTTTTTTCTTTTAAATACAAATCCCTATGATAGAATGAGTTTTGATTAAATTACGGATGAATTTTTATCAAAAAATTTGATAAAAACCGTTTCATGCGACCAAATCTTCCTCAAATTATAGGTGGATTTATATATATAAATAAAAAAACCTCATAAAACTGCTTGATTTGACCAATCCTCCTTCCCTAACCTCTTTCCCTCCTTCCTAAGAAAAGAGTTTCTAAAAAAATATATTAAAGACCATTAACACAACTTAATAATAAGTCTTAAAACCATGTATACTTTTTAGTAATATAACGAAAGCATTCCATACCAAAAAGTGCAAAGAGTTAGTAAGTAGCAAGAAGCTACTAGGTAACACATAAGTATCACCTGAAAATACATATTGCTACCAAAAAAAATAGCAAAAAGACACATTCACTTTTTGGTATAACTTATTTTTAAATCACCTAATGGTAACTTACCTTTATCAACTCCCATTGATATAAAAATAGACTAATATATATAAATATAGATAACATGATTTGACAAATAAAATTACAAATAGCTATCTGTAGACATCTAATTTTTCCCCCTCCATAGTCTTAATTTTTATTTTTACAAAAAGGATCCTAATTCAAAATAATAATAAAAAAATAATAAAAATTAACAAATAATGAAAATACCAAAAAAAAATAAGAAAAGGAAAAATCATAAAGATTTCATAGATTTTTAGGAAGTAATTTATATTAGGAATAATTAGTTTTAATGTTAGTTTTAGTTTTAGTTTTAGTTTAGTTAAATATTTTATTTTTGGATAATTTAAATATAATTTAATAGTAATAAATATCAAGATACAGGTCAATGGCCTAACGGATAAGCAGCGGAGTATTTGAGTGGATTTAGTTGGAGGTTATGGGTTCGAGTCTCAGCAAGCACCTATGTCTTTATTTTTTTGCAAAATCGGATTCATATCTAATCGGGGAGCCTAATCTCTAAACATGCAGCCTAATCTAAAAACACACAGTAGCAACAGTGACAGTGCACACTAAATCAACCGTGCGACACATTACTCCACTGTACGCTGCACATCCAGACTTCAATCAGCTCCATCGTACACTGCACGTCAGCTACCCTTAGCTTTTCGAGTTGTTGCCTTCACTACCACCTAGAGCATGACTATCACCACTTGGAAGCTCTTCACTGTTCATAATTCTAGCCCGACGGGCTCCCAACTTCCAACCTTCACCGCCGATAATTGATGGAACCTGAGAAAATTGGCTAACTCGTCTATTGTTCATTCCCATCGTAGATCTAATCGAGACACGTGTATGCGTTGGAGCTTTGGCCCGAATATATCAAATTGATGCACCAATTGATTTAGACCTAATTGACCTACTTTTGTAATTTATTTTCTGATCAAGACTTTTATTTTTATATTTTCCTTGATCTGGCGATGGAGGGGGAAAAGGTCTAGCTGCTGAATTTCGAAAAACCAAAACATTGATGCAATTTATCCAAATTAAAAACCACAAAATTTTCGATTCAATCAGATTGCCAGAGTCAATTTAATCAAACGACTAAAACTGCTCCATCCCTTTCCATTCTAAAGCTCATCATTGCGTTTTGCAACCTAACTAGCAGTGTCACAAAGAGATTGAGGAAGTGACACATTGAAGGAAGATACTGAAGTTCGATCCATGGCCAGTTTTCTTCAAGAGAGAATGGAATCGCAATTGGCCTTTCCTTGTTGGTTTCGCCATTACCGGAACCATCATCACCTCATTGAGGAAGATGCCGAGAATTCACCTTTCGTTCAAAGACACAACAGCAGAACGACAAGTAAGGTTCGGTTATTTTTATTTAGTTATTTGTTTAGTTATTTTTATTATTATTTTGTTAGTTAGCCAATTAAGTTTATAACATACCTTATATATTAGTTTAGTTGTTAGTTTTTTTTAGAACTCTTCACATAGAAAACTTAAAAAATTAATAATAAACCTTTTTTTTAAATAAATAAATAGAAATTTTAGAGAGTTTTTATGAAAATAAAAGTATTCGAAAATCAAGGCTTTTTAGATTTTTTTAAATAAACTAAATAAATTAAAACATAAACGTGGACAGTTTTCAAAATTAAAATAAATCAACACACTAAAGATTTTCTAAAAGAACTACGATTGTTTGATCCTAACTAGCGGATACGTAGGCACCTTCGGGGCGAAGATAAAATATGTAGAAACTTAGGTTTTTTTATATTTTTTTCTTTTGATTTTATTTATTTATTTATTAAAATATTACAATTAGAAAAATAATCCTAATTTCGATAAATAGATAGTGGTATCCATTAAGGATTTAATAGGTTAGCCCTTGAACTCGGAACCCTCTAGTTCTTCATTTGAAATTGAAATCAAAGATCGGTAGCCAAATCGTAATCAATCCACCCAATTGGTTACCGTTTCTTTTTCTTTTCCCAACTTCGATTAGGTGGCAACTTAAAAAATTTATTTTAAATAAAAAACCGAAATTTCTCAATTTCTTTAGTCGAGGATTAATATTAAATGGGTTAGGATTTAGTATTAATCAGGAAATGAGAAATCAATTTTAAATAGAAAACGAAAAATTAGGCTCGACAATTTGGCGACTCCACTAGGGACGCTAGAAGGCTAACCACTAGAATTCTAACCACTAGAATTTACCGAAAATAGGATTATTTTTCAAAAAAATAAAAAAGATGAAATAATAACAATAATAAAAAAAAGAACTTAGGTATGCTATTTTATGTATTTGTTTATTTCATTTATTTATTTTTTACTAACATTTTTTTTTTTGTTGTGGTAGTTTATTTAAGGGGGGTTTACTTTTATTTTGTTTTTCTGCATCATAAATGCATGGTAGATACGGTCAGAACCAGGCCGTCTTAAGATCTTAGGAGGGGGGCCATTGTGTAAGCTTTGAATGTTGTGGGGTAACCACCTTCCGGGATCGATCAGGCTACTCCACTCAAGTTCAGATGGAACTACAAAATCTTTGCTTTGAAAAAACGCAGTGGTTGCAAAACTTGAAAACCTTTAGAACCCACCCTTTTGCATTACATAAAACCTTTTTTCCAAAAAAATTACAAGAACTTATGATGTGGTAAACCTAAATGAATAAAGGCAGTTGTGAAGTTGTAGCTGTAATATTTCCTTGTAAATAATTTGTAATGATTTTATGTAAAGTTTAAAATACGTTATAATTATAACTTTAATTTTGATTTTGATCAGTCATGGCTAGATCGAGTCAAAGGGCTTCCAAACAGATCCACGTCTATCCACCTCATTGGCCTTAAAAGATATTCTTAATATGGTTCTAACGTTTTAGCCCAAATAAGTAAGAATTTATTAAGAACAAAATTGGACTTATCTTGCCCCTATAGAAGAGCCCTATAAATATTACTATAGTAAGGGCTTTAGTACATCTATTAGGGCTCGAATCTATCACTTTGGGCCCACATCAATTGAGCCCAACCCTTACGGAGTAAATAGAAGACAAAAAAAATAAAAATAAATAAAGGAAACAAAACGAAAAGAATTAAACCTATAAAATAATAGGTAGTTATCATTGTGCCTAGTATTCTACCAATAAAAAATATTCATTCTTTTAGGTAAATTCAACATTTTCCAAATAGCCTTCTTCATTTGGAATAAATAAGATTTAGATATTTTCTTTATTTAGTTTTTTTTTTTTCCTTTCAGAATTCCTCATTTGTAAATAGACCCTCAGTAATGTTGTTCTAGCTCTGTATATAGAATTCTAGTAAAACAACCCTTCATTTACAATTCCATCACTCGGTCTTTATAACATAAAAGCCCTAACTTTTCCTCTCTCTCTTTAAAAAGAAAAAAGAAAGAAAGAAAGAGAAAAGAAAGAAAAAAAAGAAGGAAAGGAAAGAAAAGAAAAAGAAAGAAATTTGCTAACGGTTACAAATCCTTATAGGGTTCGGGACAAACACAATTACTTGGCCCATTAAGGCAGCTAACCTAAACAGATCCACTTGGCCCGAGAAAATAACCAACCAAACCCGAGCACTAGCCCATCAAGATAGTTGAACAAACTCAAGGCTTGAGCCATCAAGTCCAACCATGAACCGAGTCAAAATACAAAGCCATTAAACACTATCCTAAGCTTGATCCTTGGTACAAACAAAAAGGGCAATTCATTAGTCCCTTCTACTTCAAAAGTTGTTAGTTCCACCCCATTCGAACTCTAAAGAACCTAACCCAAAGTCACATATGGAAGCTTAAGGGCGTTAAGACCTATAAGTCTGGGACATGGGGCATTTAGTCTTTGAAATTTCACAACTGGGGCATGTTCCAAGGAATTGGGGAGTAAGGTCAATACCCTAAGGTCAATTAATCCCAATGTAAAGAACTGGTAACTCACTTTTAAAAAGTTTTGAATGAAAAGAGGCGAGTTATATCCTATACACTAACCCTTAAACACTTTGAGAGTTAAGAGACATCATGGTGAGGATATTTTGGACTCATTCCTTAAAGGAGGTCCATTTTGAATTTGATACGTAGATCAAAATGAAGTTAAGCATTCATTTTCAAATCCCAAACACAATTATCCTTTGATAACCCCGTTGGACTGATTTGGAGTCATTTCAAATGTAAACCCTATCAAGAACCACCCCACGGTGAGGCAATTCGGAGGTTAGGGTCATTAATTAGGAGAGAAGGATAAAACCGATTTGTGCTTACCCCAGTAATAACAATTCAAGGATAATTTTTGTTTTTGACAAATTGTTCCCTTTAAAGAAGAGCTAACATTTTTCTAGATACCCCAAAGGCTACACGTACCTTACTTAAGTCAATGCACTCTAAACCTATGGATTTAGGGCCTTGATTCATCTAGAGACAAAAACTTAACAAAAAAGATAGTTATTTTTTGGGAGAGAAAAAAATAAATGAAATAAAAAATAAAAAAAAACTAGGGAAAGGAAAATGAAGAAATACCCAAATATTGGGCTTAAGAAAATCTCTAATCAAAGAAAGCCTAAGTTGCTTTAAAAACAAAAGGCCTTAAATCATATTCCTAACCAAAAACACAAAACCTCATATTCATTCAAAATCACGTTCTCTACTACAAACCAAAAACTCCATATTCAGTTCAAAATCACACTTTAAATCATGAACATAAACCCTTTCTATTCACTCAATCCTCAAACACAAGACCTTCCCACCCACATTACCTCTCTACTCAAAGCTCTTCCAATTTTGAAGAATAATTTATCTAAGATAAAAGTTATTTTTGAAACTGGGGCAAGCATACATCTAGTTCATTCCTAAGAGTTCTTGACTTGTACCTCCCCGGTCGGATGAAAGCACTTCTTTCAAAATAGGCCCTCTCAATTAACTTCTTTTGAAACCATTTAACCAAAAGCCCAATTTACAATACTGAGCCCAAAAAAACTTAACAGATTGATCAAAGCGTATCAATTGCAAATTGGATTGTAATTTCTGGAATAGTAATCAAGAGTGAAATCCAGACCGAGAGTGCATAAGGAAGTCCTCTTCAATTAAACTAATTGTGAGTTACCCTTTCCTTACAAAATGAATGTTTAAGGCCTATCTAAGAAGCTCATTGTCTACGTTACAAACTAAGGTAGATATGAGATACCCTACATGCTTATTGCGTTCGTCTTTTGTATCCGTTAGCAAAATTTCAAGGAAAAAGAAAAAAAAATGAGGAAAAAAAGAAAATGAAAAGACATGAAAGGGAGAGAGAGAAAGTGGAGGCTTGTTACAAGTTTTTCCATTCATTTTCCAGTCCATTTCATCCATTGTAGCCAAATTTTCAATTCATGTTATAAACAGTTTTCACCAAATTCCTCGTTTGTAAATTTCTCAAATCAAGAGTTTTTCTTAAGTTGGTTATGTTCCTCAGTTTACTTTCAACTCTCAATAGAGCTTAAGCGAGTCTGAAGAGTGCTTACCCTTTATCCGTTTTCTCAAAGATATAGCTAGTGCATAGAGCACTGTTCCTATCCATATCTTCTTTAGCGCTTCAGTCAACTTATGGAGCGTTATCTAAATTCATATTCTCATTTAGGGATCTAGCCAACTAATAGAGCGCATTCCCAATCTAAAGTTTCTTAAGCTTCCGGTTGGCTCGCAAAACACAGTCCCAATTTATAATTTCTTAAGGAGCTAGCCAGCTTGTGAGTATAGTCCCAATCCAGTGTTTCTTCAACTCCCAATCGTCAGACTCATAAAACATTACCCGACTCAAAATTTCTTCAAGGGATTTAGCGCTTCAGTCAACTTATGGAGCGTTATTTCGACTCACATTCTCATTTTGGGATCTAGCCAACTTATGGAATGCAATCCCAATTTAGAACTCCTTAAGCTTCTGCCTAACTTCTAAAACTGTCCCAATTTATAATCTCCTAATGGTTTAGCAAGCTCATTCAGCTCTATCCTAATTCAAGTTTTTCTTCATATTTTTAGGTCTTAGCCAGCTCAAGGAGCGCTTTGACCGCCTTAGTTAGTCAACTCATTAAGGTACGACCAAGTTTTCCTTCATTTTTTAGGTCTTAGCCAGCTCAAGGGGTGCTTTGACCGCCTTAGTTAGTCAGCTCATTAAGGGCACGACTAAGTTTCTTTCATTTTTTAGGTCTTAGCCAGCTTAAGCGGCGCTTTGACCGCCTTGGTTAGTCAGCTCATTAAGGGTAAGACCAAGTTTTTCTTCATATTTTAGGTCTTAGCCAACTCAAGGGACGCTTTGACCGCCTTGGTTAGTCAGCTCATTAAGGGCACGACTAAGTTTTTCTTCATTTTTACGTCTTAGTCAGTTCAAGAGGCGCTTTGACCACCTTAGTTAGTCAACTCATTAAGGGCACGACCAAGCTTTCTTCATATTTTTAGGTCTTAGTCAACTCAAGGGGCGCTTTGACCGCCTTGGTTAATCAACTCATTAAGGGCATGACCAAGTTTTTCTTCAATTTTAGGTCTTAACTAGCTCAAGGGGCGATTTGACCACCTTGGTTAGTCAGCTCATTAAGAGCACAACCAAGTTTTCTTCATATTTTCAGGTCTTAGCCAACTCAAGGGGCACTTTAATCGCCTTAATTAGTCAGCTCATTAAAGGCACGACCAAGTTTTTCTTTATTTTTAGGTCTTAGCCAGCTCAAGGGGCGCTTTGACCGCCTTGGTTAGTCAACTCATTAAGGGCACGACAAAGTTTTTCTTTATTTTTAGGTCTTAGCCAGCTCAAGGGACGCTTTGACCACCTTGGTTAGTCAACTCATTAAGGGCACGACCAAGTTTTTCCTTCATATTTTCAAGTCTTAGCCAACTCAAGGGACACTTTAACCACCTTGGTTAGTCAACTCATTAAGTGCATGACCAAGTTTTTCTCATATTTTAAGGTCTTAGCCAGCTCAAGAGGTGCTTTGACCGCCTTGGTTAGTCAGCTCATTAAAGACACGACCAAGTTTCCTTCATTTTTTAAGTCTTAGCTAGCTCAAGGGGTACTTTGACCGCCTTGGTTAGTCAGCTCATTAAGGGCACAACCAAGTTTTTCTTCATTTTTAGTTCTTAGCCAGCTCAAGGGGCGCTTCGATCATCTTGGTTAGTCATCTCATTAAGGGCACGACCAAGTTTTTCCTTCATATTTTCAAGTTTTAGCCAGCTCCAAGGGCGTTTTGACCATCTTGGTTAGTCAGCTCATCAGGGCACGACCAAGTTCTCATTATTCTTTTTAGGGATTTTTGCCAACTCACAAAGCGCTACCCTTTGCTATTCTAACCTTCGTCAAGTATCTTAACGTTCCTTAGGATAGAGTCGTCCTAAGGCAAAAACGGTGTCTCTTTTGTCTTTGTAGTAAAGTTTTGCTTAAACTTCACCACAAAGAGGGGCAGCTGTAGACACCTACTTTTTACCCCTCCATAGTCTTAATTTTTATTTTTACAAAAAGTGTCCTAATTCAAAATAATAATAATAAAAAATAATAAAAATTAACAAATAATGAAAATACCAAAAAAAATAAGAAAAGGAAAAATCATAAAAATTTCGTAGATTTTTAGAAAGTAATTTATATTAGAAATAATTAGTTTTAGTATTAGTTTTAGAGTTAGTGTTAGTTTTAGTTTTAGTTTAGTTAAATATTTTATTTTAGGAAATCGGATAGTTTAAATATAATTTAATAGTAATGAATGTCAAGATACAAGTAAATGGCTTAATGGATATGCAACGGAGTATTTGGGTGGATTTAGTTGGAGTTCACGGGTTCAAGTCTCAGCAAGCACCTATGTTTTTATTTTTCTGCCTTTACAGAAGCAAGATTGAAAATCAGATTCATATCTAATCAAATCATATGAATATTAGTTAAATCAGATTTGAATTAAATTTGAATCTAATTTACCCTTATCTTTTCACTGTTCACAAGTCCAGCCCGCCATGCTCCCAACTTCCAACCTTCACCGCCGACAATTGATGGAACCTGAGAAAATTAGCTAACTCGTCTATTGTTCATTCCCATCGTAGATCTAATCGAGACACGTATATGCGTTGGAGCTTCGGCCCGAATATATCAAATTGATGCACCAATTGATTTAGACCTAATTAACCTACTTTTGTAATTTATTTTCTGATCAAGACTTTTATTTTTATATTTTCCTTGATCTGGCGATGGAGGGGGAAAAGGTCTAGCTGTTGAATTTCGAAAAACCAAAACATTGATGCAATTTATTCAAATTAAAAACCACAAACTTTTCGATTCAATCAGACTGTCAGAGTCAATTTAATCAAACGACTAAAACTGCTCCATCCCTTTCCATTCCAAAGCTCATCATTGCGTTTTGCAACCTAACTAGCAGTGTCACAAAGAGATTGAGGAAGTGACACATTGAAGGAAGATACTGAAGTTCGATCCATGGCCAGTTTTCTTCAAGAGAGAATGGAATCGCAATTGGCCTTTCCTTGTTGGTTTCGCCATTACCGGAACCATCATCACCTCATTGAGGAAGATGCCGAGAATTCACCTTTCGTTCAAAGACACAACAGCAGAACGACAAGTAAGGTTCGGTTATTTTTATTTAGTTATTTGTTTAGTTATTTTTATTATTATTTTGTTAGTTAGCCAATTAAGTTTATAACATACCTTATATATTAGTTTAGTTGTTAGTTTTTTTTAGGACTCTTCACATAGAAAACTTAAAAAATTAATAATAAACCTTTTTTTTAAATAAATAAATAGAAATTTTAGAGAGTTTTTATGAAAATAAAAGTATTCGAAAATCAAGGCTTTTTAGATTTTTTTAAATAAACTAAATAAATTAAAACATAAACGTGGACAGTTTTCAAAATTAAAATAAATCAACACACTAAAGATTTTCTAAAAGAACTATGATAGTCTGATCTCGGCTAGCTTCGGGGCGACGATAAAATATGTAGAAACTTAGGTTCTTTTTATTTTTTTCTTTTGATTTTATTCATTTATTTTTTAAAATATTATAATTAGAAAAATAATCCTAATTTTGATAAATAGATAGTGGTAACCGTTAAGGATTTAATAGGTTAGCCCTTGAATTCGGAACCCTCTGGTTCTTCATTTGAAATTGAAATTAAAGATCGGTAGCCAAATCGTAATCAATCCACCCAATTGGTTACCGTTTCTTTTTTTTTCCCGATTTCGATCAGGTGACGACTTCAAAAAATTTTTTAAAATAAAATACCGGAATTTCTTAATTTTTTTAGTCGATGATTAATATTAAATGAATTAGAGTTTAGTATTAATCAGGAAATGAAAAATCAATTTTAAATAAAAATCGAAAAATCAGACTCGACACTATCATCAATTTGTATCAAAAATTGATTTGACCAAATCTTACTAGATTATAGCTCTTTCTCTCAACTTCCACTTTAATATGTTATAATATAATCATAGCTTAAAACTTTTTATTAATGGACTTTTAACACTTTCATTTTAATTTAAAAATTACTAAATTTTACTTATTTTCAAAATTCTCAGTTGTGTTTATATTTTATGGAAAGCTTTAAACTAGTATTCCTTTCTTATTACCCATGCCTAAGTATTGAAACTTCTACAAACTTGAATGTGTACTTTGTTAGACTACTTTAAGTACTTGAAAAATTTAAACCACAAAATCCGGTTAACATAATTATCTAAAGATTTACAGGGTAATATTTATATATATTATATAGATATTAAACTTTAAATTTTAATATATAATATTTATAATATATATATATAATTTGTAACCCTACTTATGAGCCTAAACGAGCTAACTCATGAACCTAAACTAGAGCTTGAACTTAGCTCGTTTATCGTTTAGTTAAATAAGCTTCATTTTAAGTTAAGCTTGGCTCATTTACTAATCAAGCTCAAATAACTTGACTCACTTTCGACCCTATTTTCTATTTTGTATCCTTTAGACTTGGAAGACGGTAAAGCAAGAATTGAAAACAGGTTGAACTTTTGTTTTGTTTCGGCTCAAAGCAAAAAAATAGTTCTCGTTGTTTACTCCTTCCTTATCCAAATAAATCAATCCATAGGCCATATGGTTATATCCGTCCTATAACCCATGGTGACAACCCTCATGGCTTACTTGTATGGCAGTAGGCCTTTTGACAACCCCAAATTCTTTAGTCTTTACCCTACCACAAGACTTTATTTGATTCACTTCAGGAAATGAAATGAAATAGTTCCCCCAGACAACTAGGTCTGCCGACAACAAGATACATAGCAGACTTTATTGTAACTTGGAACCTAATTATAAATGAGCTAGTATTGAAATAATAATAAGTATTAAGCTTGAACCTACAACTCGATTGCTTAAGTTAAGTTTAATTAGGAAAATCATTCAGCTTGAGCTTGATTGAACACAGTATCGGCATATACTAATGTAAGTTACCTAAACGTTAGAATTGTACGACATACACTAATGACTTCACGTTAATTATTCCATCCCTTAGGATAGCAATTTCTGGTTGTACCCAATCGTTTTGCCACACTAATGTAACTTGCCTAAACGTCGGACAACAAATAAAGAAGTAAGAGGCTTAGAATTTTTGCTAATCTTCGTACGTTGAGTAGATTTTTCATTATTACATGACATACATTATCTACAAACCATAAGAAGAACGAAACGCTTTATTTGAGCATGTGGCCTAAGGGGACTAAAAGAAAAGTTGGGTTCTTAGAAAAAGCAAGAGAATGAGGATAGAAAAGCATGGGATGGTCAGTGGTGTGGTGGATCAGTGGTCCCTAGTACACTTTGTTTGGTTGTCTTGTCGAGTAGCTGGGTGAAGTAAGCAAAGGCACTAATTTTGAGTTCATGGGTTCTTGACCAAAATGTAGAATGTAGAGGAATTGGTATACTATAGTTGATCTCAGAGATCGTAGAATTCCTATTGATGCAGGATAGCGGCCACAAGATCAAGAAACTTGATATCAATCAAGAATCTAGATCTCGAAAGGAATATCATTGAGATAAATCTCAGTAAAATAATTGTATCATTGATAGTCAATAGTACCTCTACACATAGGAAAATCTCAAAATAAAAAAATAAAATAAGATAGTGAAAGTATGTCGAAAATAAGTAAAAGTCGTAAAACGGAATAATTGCGAATGGAAATACTTCGACTAAGTGTCATGTAGCAACATTACAAATCCTGTAATAGCGATTTTGTTAATTTCATTTTGGAAAAAGTGGTAAAGAACATTTGACCATTGCAAAACGACGACCAATAAGATTATTTCCTCTCTCTCCTCCAGTGTGACTTCATATAAACATGAAAATGTGCCTTTCAAATGAAGTCTAAGAATAGACACAATCTTGCCTCGCCTAAGCTCCTTGATATATTCCTGCAGTCATCTACCTCCAATCCAAGAATCATCATAGAGGTGCTTTGCTTCACTTATGCTAATAACCGAAGCAAACCTATTAGGATCAGAAAGCGATCTCATGAGATACCATGCTCAAGCATGAAATTCAATGAAGAAAAGCAAGTACTTGAATTTACAGTATATATCAAATAGGAGATATAGAGTTTCTATATGGAACACCACAAAAGAGAAGAAAACATATAAGATACCATTAAATACTTCACATAACATATTGTACCTACTCAATTATTATTATTTTTTTTTTCCAAGAGGAAATTAACCACCTTTTGGACAAAGAATGCGAGTAATTAAAGGTATAAAACCAAACCAAAATTAAGTGTTTTTTTTTTTTTAAGAGTGTGATGCGATTGTCATTCATACAATATCACTTGATCTTACATTCATAATGCTATTACTTTGTAGAACAAGAAAGATAAGCTTCTAACTTAGTAATACACTCTAAAAGTCTATCATAGGAGGAACAAGGACAATAAAGCCCTATTCTAGAAAATATAAACTTTCAATAAAATTGTTAGATGAATCCTACGACTTATATCCATGGAACATAGAAAGGGCAAATATTTTCCAAGTTACCCTATGCTGGAAAATAGATATCCATCATTTTCGATTTTTGAAACCATGGCAATTTGGATAATAGATGAGCCAAGTTAATTACAAGTTATTCAAGCTCGGCTCATTTTAACTTCAGCTTAGTACAAGCTTAATTCATAAACAAACTAAATATCAGTTTAAAATAAAACTTGTTCATTTGAAAGCCAATACATAGGTAGACTTATTTATATTTTTAATGAGGTAAATGTGACTAGGCTCATTTATATAATTATGGACCTAGCTTGCAAGTCGATACATTATATTAAAAATTATATCATATTAATAATATTATATAAGAATAAGAGTAAGACTAGTATAATTAAAAAATTATTAAAAAAATAGAAAAGTAAGATATAAGAATTGGAAAAAAAAAAAACCACCATAGGCTAAAGTGAAAATCATTCAAAATCATTATTGCAACTAAAATAATAAAATTTTGAATTGATTTCATTAAGAAAACGGGATGAGAAAGATATATTTTGAAATTTTGAATTAATGTTGTACTTTAATTTGAAAGCCCAAGCTTGTTTAGGTTTACTTATCTAAATAAGTTTGAGTTCAAGCTTTTTTATTTAAATGATCAAAGCTTAAATTTCAAATTCTTTAATGAATTTGAGTTCGAGCTTATAATTTATAGGTAGATAAAAGCTATGTGATTTGAATTTTACAATTTTTAAATGAATTGATTCTAAGCATTTAGAAACTTAGCTTGGGTTCGCTCTTTTGTAGTCCTGCAACAGTAAGAGCTTTGTAGTGGTAGCAAAAAGAAAGCCATTTAAGCCATTAGGCACAAAAGGGCAACACAAGCCACTTGGAACACAAGGACAATTAAGGTAGTTCGAACAAAATTAGCAAAGTCGAGGCACCAAGAACAAAGGGCAATTAAAGTTGACTCAAAAAGGGGAGGAAAAAAAGGATTGCTGCTAACTAAAAGAATATTAGTTACATATGATAGCACTATAGAAAATTAAATTGAAAGAAAAAGAAATTAAGAGAATGTAAACTGAAAAAATCCATTTCGAGAAAGCCACAGGATGATGAAGGATATTTAAGAGGATGGATGATCATGCATTAAAGTGACAAAGGATAACCTCGGCTTAATTTCTATAACCTGAGTAATGCATTCTTAAATTCTATCCTAGAAAATATAAGTAAAGATAAGTCGATCTTATAAGAAATACAAAAGAATACGTAGAAATAAATAATGTCGGATGAATCTTGGAACAAGAGAAGTCAATGGAACCTGGATAAAGGAAACCATATTCAACATAATGGCAACTCGATATTCTTTATACAACCTCCCCTTGATCCAAAGATGTGACTTGTCACATGATCGATGACATTCTCTTATACTCTTTTCCATATTACATTTATTTGCATATCTATTTATACAAATTAACAATATACGAGCTTCTACAGAGTACTACGAGACAAGACATATGTAGATGATAAAGACGAAAATAATCTAGTCGCCACACACAATTTTCTATCCAAGACATGCATTTTGAGATGTTAAGTTTTGTCAAATTTCAATTATCTCCATGTATATTTTCTTTGACAATAAAAAATAGGCATAATTACAAATACATCATCTAAACTTACGGATGCAATGAACTTTTCAAGTGTAGTTTTACCTCCCATAGTTTTTAAAATTGTGTAAATAACCCTTAATTTTTTACTAAACCCCAAAAGTTATAAAGCTTTATTAATTGTTTTGGGGTTTCTATGTAAAATTTTCAAAGTTATGAGAGGTTAAATTTATACTTTAAAAACAAAGAAAGTGTATCCATGCCTAACTGTAATAGTTTAGGTGTATTTGGATTTTTCCCCAAAGTGTAATACGGTTCCAATACAACCTATACGCTAGCATGGTCGTTGGAACGGATGTTTCTATATCACCCTTTCCATAAATGCATGTCAAATGGCTAAAGAGATGAATAAAGTGCCGCCGAGCTGGTTTGCTCTCTTCTGTGGGTTCGATTGACCTCTTTTTAGCTCTTATCATTATCACTACTTTATATTCACATCCTGAATTGCATACGGCCTATTGATGAGTTCTCTCTCTTACGCCTCAAAGTACAAATTGCTATATGAGATTATATAACAGATTGCTTTATTCGTATTAGTTGATCAAGTTTGTGTTGAATTCACGTTTGTGTTAAGAATGTATAAAATTGATGAAATAGTAATTAATTAGTTTATATTATAATTATATTATCTATAATTTTTGTATCACGTATTATCTCCATAATCATACCGAATTTATTTTCTATGTCCCCGTATAGCACCAGGAATTGCCAACACTACATTTACCATGGCTTGGTACCTAGAGTAATTAAATCCTATGTGACAGTCTGATATAACCACTATAATGTACTGTGCAGCTATTTCAACTCCTCTCCACTAAAGGGTATTTGAGAGGGAGGTTGGGGGCTGACGGCCTTCTAAATCGACAACTAAAATCTGCCATTACTTACAGCTGCCCTTGTAAATGTCGAATTAATGACGAAGGTACCCGATGTAGTATGTTATATGACATTATAGGTATGATATTTGATTGTATCTATATAACGGAAATCCATCTATTTTAGCTAAATTAAAATTTTAATAATTAAAATTGTTTCAATTTTCAAAATATCATGTGATATTATTATAGTGTCATCTTTCTTATAATATCAACCATTGACTATATATAACTATATTTTAAAATAATAACTTTAAAAAAATTTAGGAGAATAACTTTAAAGAAGCCAAATTCATATATAGTATATACTCCAATGTATATCTATGCCTTGTACACTAGTTAAGAGACACTATTAAGACAAAATTTTACTAATTCTACTGCATTTATTTTCTCTTTCATGAAATTCGTGGTCCATATACTTAATAAGTATATATTTTTTTTGTCAGCTATCCTTAACAAGTATTCATGAATAACTCATTAGAATTTTTTTTCTAAGTTAAAATAACGTGTACTTTCCTAAATCCTAACCACCTGAAAATACTACATTTTATTTGTTAAGGCAAATCCTTCAATCAAACCATATTTCGGAGAGTCTAACTCGATCTTAAAATTAATACAATCGGATTGCATTAATGCTCCTACACATATATTTCTTGGTCCTAATTAAACTTGCAGCTTATCCACAGTTTTTTTTTTTTTTTTTTGTTATAAATTTTCTACATCAATTATTTATGGATACATAATCAACAAGATTCGAGAGCTGTCCCTTGATTATGATTGAGGGAAATAAAAAGCTTATATGAAAGGAAAGATCTTTATTATGAACGAAATATCACATATGATACTTAAAGGTAATCAAAGCCAATAAATATTCAATGCTTCATCCTTGATATGAGGATATTGATAACAAATTAATAAAAATATCCTCATATGTTAAATTTTTTTTATTCTCGATTACTACGTTACTATCCACATAACACATCACTCTTAACAAAACCTCTTGATTAATAATTTAAAAGCGGTTAATCCGACCAATACAAGGTTGAGATTTTGTGATAAATATGATGAAAGACAGGATACACACAGGTCATCTCATCGAAAGACACTTTCCTGTTTGGGTAGGAAAGAAGAAAAATACTTTAGTACCACTCAACCAACTCCATGAATGATGGCTTTTGGTGCTTAAATCTTTCCCCATACCCTATCATCTTTTCATATCATCCATTTGCACGTTTCAAGGACCCAAACCCTTGAATTCCCTCTCCCCTCCTCAGTTTTCCGTGCATCATTCTCTTTAGTTCCTGAAATAAGTCAATTTTTTTTTTTTTTTTTTTTACTATTCATGATCGTGAATCTTTGAGTTTCTAGGAAAAGCCATCTTCAGGCTTTCCTTTGGCTGTGCATTTTCCTAGAACTAATTGATTCCAGTCTATTCTGTGAACCAAACTGTCCACTTCTCCTAGTGGTAAATATATCCATTGGCTCTTTCTTTGTAGTCCTGTTAGACAATCCTGGAAGAAGAATGGCAGTTGACCTATTCTCAGAGAATGACTCTTCAATGAGTCCTAGAATTTCTTTCTCTCATGATCTTAACCTATCCGATATCGTCCCGATAGAGCGGAGATCCTTGAGATCGAACTCACCAGGTCGAAACCCGAGCATCGACTTTGATTTCTGTACTCGAGAGAGCATTGATCAGGATTCTTCATCCGCTGATGAGCTTTTCCTAGATGGCAAACTTCTTCCAATTGAAATCAAGCCAAAGCCTCCCCTTTGTAAAGAGAAAAGCCACCCCCGCGAAAATCCTGGCAAACAGAATCCTGAAGAAAGGAAAGTGGTGAGCAGCAATGAAAATGAAGCATATGGGAAGCAAAATTCCAAGTCTTTCTGGAAATTTAAGAGGAGTAGTAGTTGGAATTGTGGCAGTGGATATGCAAGGACATTGTGTCCGATCCCACTTCTATCGAGAAGTAATTCAACAGGATCTGCATCTTCATCAAGCGTCAAGAACTCGGTATTATCCAAAGAAAGCCATTCCCAGAAGCAGCATTCTATCAAGCATCATCATTCCGGTGCATTGCCGAAACCGTCTTTACCTCCACCATCCACTGGCCATCAAAAGCCTCCGTTAAGGAAAGGTAATGGATCTCATGGGAACGGCATTCGCATTAATCCTGTTCTGAATGTCCCATCTGGAAATATATTTGGACTAGGTTCGATTTTCTCCTATAAGAATAACAGGAAGCGATGAAGATTGCTTGAATCCTTGTGCTGCTATGTACTGAATTGTTATGATCTATTGTTCTATAAATTTACAAGTTAATTGAAGAATTTCGTACTGAATCAACTACTGTAACATCGAATTCGAACCGTTGATTACTTACCCTCTTTGATTTCTTACTTTGATCAGTTGTTTTATGACATGATCTGTTGATGTTTATTGAATTATTGGCAAATCTTTCTAATGAAATGGAATTGCAGTGGCTTGGTTTCCTCTGAGATTGATGTTCCAACCATTTATGGAAAACTATTACAAGGTTATATCCAGGTAATAAAAAAACCATTCCAGCAATAGCAATAATTGAGTTCTTAGATGTTAAACAAAGGCATGAAACATATGCTTGCATCACATATCTGTTCGGGTCAAATTCATTTTTACCCATTGGGATTTTTGTTTGCAGCCAAAATTTCCTGTTGAGGAATAATTCTCAACCAAACTTCCTGTCTTCTTATCTTCTCTATTGTAAGACAGTGATGAACTTGACCTCGTTTAGGATGGAAGTCCTGTTGTGTGACGATGCAGAAGTTAGATGGACTTGTTGTTATAGAGCAAGTAACCGAGATTTAGAGAAAAGAGATCAGCAAAAGAAGGAAACAACACATATTATAATACATTAATCAATACAAGGCCAAAAATTATGGGAACGAAGCAGCAAATTTACTATGTCATAATGTTGTTTAGGTGCGAATTTGGAATTATCTCTTTAAACTAGGTCCCCAAATAACAAAATGTGAATATACATAAGAAAAGGCAAACAAGCAGATAAAAGCAGGCAAATCAGGGCCTCCGGTAACCCTGGTCAACCGTCAGCCGTTTGGATCCCTCTCTTGTAAGCCATGTCTTGCCTTGGTTGACCAGACCAGACAATCCTTCCAATTTTCTGAAAGTCCATCTTTTGACTTGATTTCTCCCAACATGTTTTGTCCCGTGCAGAGACTGTCTTCGCACCTGCTTCCTACCCGGCACTCTGCACAAGCCGTGACTCCCGACCCTTAGACTGAAGATAAGCCACACACTCCATTATTAATTAATTACCAAACCCTATAGATATATACAAAGTATCATTTATATTTATAGATCATTCATCCTGACACGTAGTATAGTATAACAGTACCACATTATAAATTTATATTGTTTCAATAAACATCAGAAAGGCAACAATAATTGTTCTGAAAATTGGGATGCTTAACTGCACATGCCTGTTTTTTGTGTCATGCAATGAGAGAATGACATTGTGTGTAGACGCCCCAAATTTAGCATTCTTCTTGGAGAACACTAAAATCCAAATTTCTGAAAGGATGTAGAACAGTCTGTCCTAGAATGTTATGTCTCGAACAATCATGCCGATGGACCAGCACCGTGTACCAGAATGAGTAACTGTTGACCTCATCTAACTTTGTTTATTCTATGCTTATATTAAGAAGATTTACATTCTAGGGCGGCAACGGAGAGATACAGCTAACAGATAGTGAAAGATAGTGTATGCTGAATTCAGTTGTCACTTTCTTTCAGTTATTGTTAATGTGCTATCCTTGGCGAAAAGGGATTCTAACTTGGTAGTTTCATTTTCATAGACGGGGCAACAAAATAAAAAAAAAAAAAAGAAAAAACACCGAGAGAGAGCTCACTCATGGATCGGGACTAAGGATATAAATGAATTAAGTTGGTTTATAAATTATTTGAGTTTAGTTTGATTTTTATTTGAACTCGATCTAATAACAGTCAAGTAACGTTCAAGCTCAATCTCGAGCTTTAACTATTCAAATAGTAAATGAAGATAAGTTTAAACTTTAAAATACTAAACTCGTTAAGCTTATAATCCTGATTAAATTAGTTATAATATTTTATTTATTTCTAATTTTTTAGATGCAAGTGTATATGAGGTTATTTAGGGAAATTTTATAAAAGTTTTAAAACTAATCAAATTGATCAAATCAAACTTGAGCCTATCAAATATATCTTCAAGTGGAGCCTAAATTCAAAATTTAGAGTTTGGTCAAATTTGAACCAAGTTCAAGTTGTGAGTTTTTAAGTTAACCTCAAACTCAAACTTAATAATGTTATTATGAACTTTCTAAATACCTAAATCCATTTCTAATTTAGTGCTAATTTTGGAAGTTAAGGGAAATATCTTTTGGCATTTGTCTAATGTGTTCGAGGATAGGATTGCTGGGTGATTCTAGAGTTAAAAGCATATACTGCATACCTATAGGTACATATAACAAATATTCTTGACATTTCTTTAATTTTAATGAAAAGTGGGAATCGTAATACACTAATTTAAATTCTTTGTTTCTTCAATCAAATCTCCTTCCCATTGTAATGAAAATTAAAAGAAAAAAAAAACAATTTAAAGGTTCTTTTATAAAATCATAAAAGTATAATTAAACCTTGACAAAATAGAAAGGTAAGCAAATATTGGTAGAATCCTATAAAACATTTTATTATTGACTTATTTTTACTCATAATTAAATTATATAAAGCCAAAAGTCTACCGCCTTCATTGTAAGTACAGAATGTATTTGAGCCCTTCTAGACCCGTTTATGAGTCAGTTCTAAACTATAAACCTGCTCATTTTAAAGCGAGTCTGAACCGGCCTTTGAACCGTCGGACCTCAAGAGTCCAAGTAGTTCAGCTGTCTAGGATAATTGAATGGACGGGTTAACTGACCATCGAATCTGCTAGTTTAAGCTTCTTTTTTTTTTTTACTAAATACGAAAATTTTCTATCCCCCTTTAAAAAAATTAAAAAAAAAGAGAGAAAATATTTATTTCTCTACAATGATTTACAATTAATAGTTATATTATTTTTTATTTCTCTACTGTAGTTCATAATTACACAACCAAAGAAAATTGTTTACCTGTTACAACTACTCTCGCTTTGCTAGATATCATTCATTATTTTAATATTATACTAATATTAACTTTATGTGGGACAAACATATTATTTTGAAACAAAATAAAATTTTAATTGGAAATATTAGTTAATAGTATACACGACATTAAAACTTATTATTTCGAAAAAAAAAAACCAACTTGGAAATTAACAAAAAATTGCTCATTATTAGAATTAATAAAAAAATTAGAAATTATTAATATGAATAGTTAAATTTAAAAATAAAAAAGAGGCAGTTCAAGAACTAACGAACCGACCCTTAAATCGCTTAACCTATTAAACCGATCCAAAACCATGACCAATCAGACTAATCACAGTTCGACCTTCAATCAACTTGTGAATCAACTATTCCAAATTGGTTCAGCCCAGTGATCGAATCTAAGCCCTCCATTTCTATTTCCCATTTCGGTAAAAGTGTATTTTTTATGTTAATAGCGTGTTTAAGGTTTCAATAACTATAAAGAAGTTGATTGGGACGTGCCATATTAACTGGCTTGAACATATAGGTTAGTTAAGGGACGTAATACTCGGCTCGGCTTTTTGGATGGGCCTAATTTTGTACGACATTTTCATCCTACTTATATCATGCTAAACCAGCGACCACTAGCTAACTGTAGATTAGTTACTTGACCTCAAACATAATGATCGGTTTGTGTAATTAGTTAATTTAACTGACAAGTTACTCAGATCGGATCACCTTTGTTAATAAAGGCTTATGTTAACAAATTAATTGAACGGACCTAAATTTAGTGCTAAAATTTGAGCTTATGTATATTAGAGCAACTTGAGGAGGGTAAAATTTTTTTATTTTTTTTTTTGCCAACCATATACATTACAGTTTTGAGAAATGAGAAAATCAAACCTAATCAATTCTATTGAAAGATTAATATTTATACCAATAAATTTCCGTTAACTAATTATTTATTTATTATCTTTTTTATCTTGATGTGCCATCAATTACTTTTATTAACTTTCCTTACATTTGATTATACATCATCCATGTCTCATAATAACATAATGGATATGGATGCTCTTAAATTCTTTTAAATTTATCAACTAATGAGTGAAATGATCTAAATTTTTAAAATATCGTATTGCATCATTGGAACGTAGTCTTTTCTTATAATTCTGACCATCAATTACATATTAGAGCATCTTAAAAGTGTAAATTTAGAAAATTTTCAAAAAAAATAATTTTTGAGGATTTATTTCTTAATATAATTTTATTTTGGTGCGTGAGATAATTTCTTAGCTTGCATGGCTCGTCAAAAGAAGTAAAAAGAGTCATTATGTATTATAAACCACATCTATATACCAGTGGTGGTTAATAATCATCATATTTGAAAGCATAAGGATGATGGTTATAGTCAAAAGAAGGAAAAAAAAAAAAAAAAACGACCTATATTTTACGAACACCATCGTGTATCAAAATGCTACGATATTTATCCACTATTTGTATACATAGAGATGTGTACTACTTAAAATGGAGATGGAGATTTCAGTTTCAAGATGGGGCACGGTACAAAAATGATTAATGAAGATCTCTCTGGGCCATTTGTGCATAAAAGGACAAAAGTAGCGGATATTGTATTTACAATGCTTGCATTTTGATGATGAATAACAAAAGGTACAAGCTCCTAATAGGATAGATCTGATCTGATTTCCTCCTTCCAAAAAAAAAAAAAAGAATGTAATGGTAGTTCGAACAAAAAAAATTTAAAATGAAATGTACAAGATATAGTAATACATATATTAACCCTTAGGTTCCTATGTTAATGTAGCACACTAAAACTCGCTTTACACTAAAATTAACTTCAAAGTGAGTAGAGTCATGTAGGGTAGTGGACAATTTTATCTCAAAAATACGTTATCCAAGTATTCCCTTTCAAGTATTATATATCTATCGTGAAGGATTATTTCGTATAACGAATAAAAAGGCTCCTACGTTGATTTAGCTTTTCAAGCTTAGATTGTGAATAGTACAGTACTACAATAATAAACTACAAACTTTTCCAATAAATTCTTATTTCTTTGAATGAAAATATATAGAAAACAATATGTGCGGCTTGGATCGACTCTCTGGATACGTTGATTTCGGGAAAAAATTCTTTAAATATTTCTAAACATTTGCTAAAATTGTATAGTTTTAATTGTGGAATCTTATTATATATACACAAGAAGTTGTAATGACTTTCTCACCGCTTGTCTACAAGTACCGGATTAATTTCAAGATGGGACAGGACACAAACATGGCTAATGAAGATCTATCTGGCCCATTAATGGCTTAAAAAAAAAATGGTCGATAATGTATTTGCAATACCTGTATTTTGACAATATATAATAAAATGTACAGGCTTTCAATAAGATGGACCAAATTCCTACATTAATGTATTACACTAAAACTAACTTGAAAGAGAGGAGAACCTTGTAGGGGAGTTGGTGGACAATTTTATCTAAAAAATACATTACCAAAGTATTCACTTCGAAGTATTATCATGGAGGATTATTTTGTGTGATGAACAAAAAAAAAAATGTTGATTCATTGATTTAGCTTTTCAAACTTAGGTTGTGAATAGTACTACAATAATGTGTCAAAAGCTTTTCTAATAAATTTTTATTTCTTTGAAAAAGAAATAAAAATCTAAATGTATGATTTGGATCGAATTGACTCTTTGGATACGTAGATTTTGTAAAATTATTCTTTTAATATTTTGAGATATTTGTTAAAATTGTATAATTATACTTATGGAATCTTATTATAAATTCTCAAGAAGTTATAATTTATAATGATAGTGGTAATCACAGATGAGACTCCTAGGAAAACTCTTGGTGATTCGTCAGCCGCATATAGTTATAAACCTATAAAAAGCCTCATGTGGCGTAGTTAATAAGGGCCCTCCAAAGCTTAAGTTAGCAAGAAGAGAGAGAATTATGAGAGAAAGTCAAACAAGTTCCGACGAGTCTGGAAAGGAGAGAGATCTCCTTACTTGGTGGTCTAACTCTTATTTATAGGTTAAGGGATTAGACCTACCTGGATACATAAAGGAAGGAGATTGGTAAGCACGTACTATTAGGAGGCAGCATTATCAATATGAGAAAAGACTACCGACCTTCTTCCAATTGGTGGAACCTTGGGAAGTGGGCCTATTCCATCAGTAAAGGGTATCTACCTTAGCTCGATAACTAAGAATAGGCCGTGTGTCAAGTGGTTGTTCAACATTTAATGATGAGAGAGAAAGAGGCAAAGTAGAGGTAATATGCTTGCTTAGTCAACAGACTCCTCAAGGACACTTAAGTTAGGTAAACTACACAAGGCTTGGTGGGAGCCAATTCGATCTTCATCCAAGATGGCAAGGCCTTAGCACTATAGAAGTTGAGCTCTTTGGTAGGCTTAGGCCTCCGAAGAGTCGACCTAGGGATTGATCACCAGTACTTGGCCCCTACTCTTCTTCATGTCCTAATGGCGGAGGGAGTACAGGAGATTGAGGCTCAGAAGGCCGAAGACTTTGCTAGACTTCGTCATAGAAGAGTAGGTATGTAAGCTTATCGGGATGCTTAGCTAAGTACCATGGGTGTCCCTTTAGATGCAACAGTTGACAAGACCATTGGTAGTGGTCTCTTCTAATGTCTTGTCCCCTTTGTGGGAACTTACCTTTTCTTTTGGAGTACTGAAATCGTAAAAGCTTTCTTCGTAGAACATAATGACTACGCTTTTGGAGGAGCACTACACGTATGGCTATTAAAGTGGATAAGAAATCTGCAAATCTTGATTAATGACTGGTATTAATGATGACCTGTCACCACCACTTTCCATTAGTTGTTGAATGGTTCAGTAGTGACAAATAGGATCCCCTTGCCAGTTTCCATATAAAGGGTTGATGGAGACAGTTTCCTTCATTTTGAACTTGTTTTGTCCAAACCATCCAAGAGTGTGGTATAATTCCTGTATCTCTAAAAATTTTGTAGCAAATGAGTAAATCCAAGATAATCATCCTCTTGAGTAGGAGAGCATTCAAGCTAGGGTTTCGCCCCATTAGCAAGCCCCTGATTAAGGGATGTAAAGGGTTACCCAATGGCTAAGGGTGATTTTTTAGCATCAATCGAAGGATGTACGTGGATCCCTCAACTCTTCGTCAGGTGCTTAGTTTTTTGTTCTCTGATTCCTGGGGCACTAGCATCATGGATGCCCAGATTCCCATGGCAAATGCCCACGTATTGCCTTCCATCCATGGTGTTTCTAACCCTAAGAGGGGGTTCCTCTAATGCTTAAGAGTGCTCATCCTAGATCAGCTCTATAGCTCTTATTGGGGGCCCAAGCCTTGAGAGGACAATAGGTTGCTTAAGTCTACATGCTCTCTTGTACCAATTCAATGGTAGTCATTGCACGCACCTTAAAATGATTAAGTAACTTCCATGGACTCAGGCCCTTACTGGTTCTTTTTAGCTAAAGACGCCGACCAAGTTAAGCGTCTTGGGTGTTACTAAGGGGTATCCCCTCAAGGTTGCCAACATCATCGGAGTAGTTGAGTACGTCAAGAGAAGAGCTCACTACCACGTTAGATTTGACAAGATGGGGGCTCCTGGTCTAGTGGTGACTATGATAAAAGAGGAAATGCAAGGATGCATTTTTCAAAGGTCGCAGCCATCAATTCAAGTTGGTCATGGTTCCTTTGAGTCATCGGGGAAGCTAAGTTAAAGTTGCGAGTCGATCAACCCAAGTGAGGCCCTTTGTCCTTATAGTTAGGGTGTGCAAGCAAATCGAGTCTAGAAAAAACTTCCTCGTAAGGCCTAGTTAAAGTTGCAACCTCAAAGATAGGTGTCTAACTCTAAGCAGTAGACTAGGGAGGCTCCGAGCCGATTTGTTTTACCCTTATATTTTCTATTGATTGTACTTGTATATAAGGCTGGTATACTGACCCCTAAGCTTTGTAACTGCTTTCTGCAAAAGTAATAAAATTTTCAAGTTTCTTCACATGCTTATGTACCTTTCTTTTCTTTTATTTTCTTTCTTCTACTTAGCTCGTTCTTCCTGTAGAGTAGTCTTAAGGTATAGTGAGGTGCTCAAAGATAAGGCTAAGCTCCTATAGATCTTATTCGAGCTGGTAAGTCGTATACCTAGGCTTTAAGCATTCCGACTGTATTTATGTCTCCAATCATTAGTTGCTTCGATCAGACGTGACCATTAGTGTAATTAATATGATTGTTGGTGTGACCGATGTGATTGTTGGAGCGTTCGAGGGGCATACGCCATCGTGTCACAAGTAAGGGTGCCTAACTGGCAATTCGTTCACTAAACGATTTTTAGCCATTAATCTTCTAATTGTAACATATGGTCATTTATGATGGCTACTTTCAAAACAATGCTTGCATGGCCTTGTTAACCTATATAAAGGCTTGGGGCCAATCCATTTTTCATTTTACAACTGTTGCTCTCTCTTAACTTTTTCATAGTGTTTCTCTTGTATTCTTGCCCTTTCTATTCCTTTTTTTTTTCTTTTTATCCATCCTAGACTTTTGATGATGGCTAACCAATCTCAACAACCAAGAAGGAATCATTTTGCAAGTGAGGCTTCAAGAAATGAAGGTTACAGCGAGAAGCCTATCCTCTCCCCCCCCCCCCCCCCCGAAACAAACGACAATAATCAAGCTCGACTACGTGGATAAAAGCTATACTTAAGAGGTGAGGAGGACACATGCAAAAGATAGGCCTCGATGTACCTAAAGACAAGAAGGATGAGATCATTCCTTTGTTACCAACCACTAAAGGTGATGGTATTGTCATAGAAGTGGAGTCTGTACACTAAGAGGATTGATGGCATAAGGTTTGCCAACAAGTTATATGAAACACTGATGTATGGGAAGTAATCCAACCCAGGAAAGGTAAGCAGGCATGCGATTAGGGTGAAGATAAACAATCTTCCTGTATATATTTGATGGCTATAGAGATGGGGCTACGTTTACCCTTCACGAAGTTTTAATTGGAGGTTTTTAAGCACTCTAACACCTATCTGGGCTTGCTTCATCTGATCACCTAGCAGGTGTTAGTAGCCTTGGAGGCTGTATCTGTTTTCCATATGAAGAGACCTACTATTCGCCTTTTTCGATATTTCTTTCATTTAAAAGGTAATCCTAAGGGTTAGGAGTACTGTTCAATGCGAGGCACCATTTCGAAACTGTTCTTCAGTCAAAAGTCTAAGATTGATGAATAGAGATACTAGTTTTTCCTCATGAGGTCAACCTATGAGTTGGACTTTGATAAGTTACCAACCACACAAGCCTTAAAAGCCTCCAGTCCTTCACCATGAGAGTTCTCTCTCATCATCCTGTCGAAGACGAGAAATAGTATATGAAAGAATGATGGCTAAACTCCTTAAGAGCTACGGGTGGGTACACCCTGTTTTGCTCTATCCTTGTACCGACATCAACGACTTTCTTATCGAACACCCTTTACTGAGTGATTAGAACCAAGGACCTATGCCAATTCAAGCTTAGACCTCCATTTGCTAAGAGCTTACTACTGAGTGACAAGACACAGGCTTCTACCAACTGAGTACTTATCTTGTGTCCCCCTACTTCTCTTTCGACATCCCTTACTCATCTTGACAACTTATGTCATGTTCCACCTCAGCTACTACACCCATAAATTCATTTGTACAGATACATTAACAAGTTACCACCTGTCCCCTTTACTTGACATTATACTTTTATTCCCTTTATCCTTTATCCCTTTGCCCCTTTTGTATATACTAGGAATCTCCTTTTTTTTGTACACCTTTTTGTCATTTTCCTCATTTGTAATGTTGCCCTAGAGACTTACTATAAGTAGTCCCTTCTCTTTATAGCCAGAATATCTTATCATTCCATACAAACATATTGAATATACTTGGTCCTTGTGAGACATTTTCTCTAAGTCAATTTCCATACACTCTTATCTAGTCTTGCTAAGTAGCTCAAGATTAGTGGTGGGTGAACTTCAGCATTAACTTGTACGTTATATTAAGTGAAACACCGAATTATGTTATGTTCGTAGATGAGTCATATCCTCTGAGTAGTTTCACATCAACAACTGCATTCAATTTTCTAACCTTATCATTCTATTTTCTTCAACACTTCAAAGGACTCATTTGGTTCTCTTCCCTTATAATAAGTCTTAGTGATAACTAAGCTCTTAGGTATATTAAACTTTCTGACAAAGTGGATGAAGGTGATTCTAGCATAACCCATCACACACTTCAAGAAGAAGGATAGGGATGCCAAGGAGTAGATAATTGATATAGGATGGTGGAAAGGTCGGTGGTTTTATGTAATCGAGACCACAAAGTTATATTTGAAGGAGAAAATGTTGCACATCTAGGAAAAAAGTATAAGTGTTGCCGTGGTCGGGGAAGGTAGCCAAGAGTTCACCACAGTTGCGTGCTGGTAAAAGAAGAAGCTCAGGGTTATTTTGCTTGTAGCTATGTTACTTAGTTTTATACTTTATTGTTACTACTAACTCTTTTACTGTTCTTGCAACATACGACCTGTCTAACAACACCTTCAAGGAGCAAATAATGGTAATTCGAGAGTAAAGGTATTGGCATAAAGGGAAGAAGCCGATAAAAGGAGATGATGCCGCTCTTATTACTGCTCTTGCTATGAAGAAGAGCAACAAGGCCCTACCAACCAGTAGCAAGGGGAAGAAGGCCATGGGTAAGGGGTCAGGAGGCATCTTGACCGCTACTCCTTTTGATGTTGCTGAACAGTAGGCAGTTGCTATTATGATCGGTATGATGGATGCACCTAAGGAAGATGAGCATGGACAAGTTAGTACTACAAGGAGCCATGCAAGCAAGGGGGGAACAAATAGGAGGTTTACCAGGTGGCGACTAAAAGGGACGTACAAGAAGAAGAGGCATGCGAGCGGGTTGTACATACTAATGCTAAGTTTGAGAGACTTATCTCTCACCAAGTGGTTCGAGAAGTTCATATAAAGGGTAGGTCAACTATAGGGGAGCTGACCATAGGTTTCAAAGGATTGCTTGAAGAGAATAGGGGATAAGCTACTGGGGAAGCTAACAATTTATCATAGAGACAGTCTTTTTCTTTAGTTCATTTGGAAGCTGAAACAAGCAAGGTAATGCAAGCATATAATAATGAGTGCATCATGAGAGAGTAGCCCATGAAGAGGGTTCATGGGGTGTAGATGCAAGATAAGCCTTTTAGGTGCGCTGGTCATCTTGGGAAGGTTAGGGTATGCAATTAGTTTATGCAGGCATGTGCTTGCTCAAGAGAGTCTTCTGCTTAAGAAGGTATGTTTTTGTTACCCTTTATCTCTTGTAATGTATTATTTAAGACTTCGGGTATTCATGACTTCTTGCACTTGCTTTTGGGCTAGGCCTTTGTCTAACATAGTTAGGGTAAAGAGGACAAAAATGAGGGAGTAAGGCAGTTGCTAGCTGAGTTGAGGGCATAAAATTTAGAGCTCCAAAGGCATTATGATAAGTAGAGTATGGAGAAGTTGCATTTAGAGTAAGAGGTTGGCAGCGTCGAGTCTAAGCCAAACATTGCTATGAAGAGGGAGGAGGATCTAAAAGCAAAACTAGCTCCTCGCAATAAGGAGCTTATTGCTAAAGAGGAGGAAGGGGAAATGGCTAGGTAGCAAGTTGCGACTACGAAGGAAGAGCCCGATTCTCCTAGGAAAGGGGAGGAGATGGCAAAGGGTGAACCTAAATCTATAAGGAAGGAGCTTGAGGAAGCCCGAGCTAGTTTTTGAAAGAGAGAGGAGGACGGAGCAATGGGCGAAAGCTAACCCCAGCAGCAATAGAAGAGCTATTAGGGGAGTTCTTATCTAGTAAGAACTTCAAGGGTACACTCATGAATGCTAGCCGATATGAGGCCAAGATAGAAAAAACGAATGCTAAGGAGAGCTATTCCTGTTTGGACTTTATCTTCTTAAATTATGTAATTGAAGAGATGTAGCTAAGGGAGAGATTGGTGAGGATGGGGAGGATAATCCTAATGATAAGGAGGCGATTACTGTGGGGGGGCTTAGAGGGGCTGGATAAGTTCGGGGAGGCTTAAGATATTCTATTTTCACCTAGTTTCTTGTTCTCTTTTCTCTCTTTTGTTTTTTATTTTTATTTTTATTATTATTTTTTTTTATAATAGATGAAGAAGGCTAGTTGTATGATGTGCCAGGATGTATTCCTAAACTGTTTGTCCGAGTCGACATGTCGACCCTTGAATTTTTGTAAGTTGGATTGTACATGAATGAAGAATGCTCCAAGTGTTGTTTCCTTCTCATTACTTGATTTTCTTTTATGTAAAATTAATGTCCCTTTTTCTTTTTACATTCTTGCTCCTCAATGTATTGATGCGGATAGGCTAAAGATGGGGCCATATGATTTTAAGTATGGGCCCGACAAACCTGGTCAAATAACACTTGGTCAAGAGCATCAAGATTGTAAAGCTTAGGTCCTGGGAGGTCGAGCATTATGGATGAAGTCCATGTGCTCATCTTATAAGACCCTCAATTGTATGTACCCATTGAGTGCTCAAGGTAAGTCTCAAGGCATAAATGCGCTAAGGTATGAGGACCTATTGTAGGTGTCCGGACGTCGAGGATGGAAATCAACTCGACTTAGTCTAGCATGTTTTTTATCATTAATAGATAAGAGTAAAGGGTTGATAAGAATCAAGCTATGGTTTTACAATGCATGATAAGGTGGGGTGAATATATGATGGCACGGGAATAATACAAGAGTGGTTTTTCATTCCTTTTTTCCAAGGGATGCACCATATACATACAATTATGCATACAATTTACATAAAATAAGCTCAAAGGTTATCTGCACTTTGTGTTCTAAGGATGGGTTAGCCATCCAATGTTTCAAGTTTGTAAGAGCCATTTCCTATGTCATCTTTTATTCATATGGGGTCTTCCCAATTAGGTGCTAACTTACCTTACCCTTCTTAGGACTTGGTGGCTTCAAGTTTTCAACACATAAGATTCCTTGGTTGAAAGACCTTGTATTTTACCTTCTTATTATAGTATCTGGCCACACATTGTTGGTATGTAGCTACTCAAGTCCTTGTAGCTTCTCTTGTTTCATTGATGGTGTCTAAGCTTGCCTAGAAGGCTACCTTGTCAATGCCAAAGTCAAAGTTCTAAGTCTAGCTTGTTGGTAATTCATGCTCTATTGGTAGGACCGCCTCTAACTCAAAGACGAAGCGAAAGGGGCCTTGCTTGTGGTTGTCTAATGGGTAGTCTGGTATCTCCAGAGGATAACGAGGAGCTAATTAGCCCATTAGCCACCTGCTTACTCGACCCTTTTTTTGAGACCATTAAGCACAATCTTATTGACTACCTCCACCTGCCCATTAGTTTATGGATAAGCAATTGCGGTGTAAAGAACTTGGATCTAATGTTTATCGTATAATCCTCGAAAATGCACACTATCATATTGTTTGCTAATGTCAATAATGAGGTGTTTATCACAGAATTCCTAAAACCTTGAACTATTGAATTGTTTTCCATTATCTTTAATTGCTTAGATCTTGTGAGGGTTAGCCTTAACGCCTCATTCCATGACCACATATCCAAGAAACTTGGTAAATCCTACCCCCAAAGACGCACTTCTATAAGTTAACCTACACTTGATACTTTTATTGTGTATTAAAAGTTTTACAAAGGTTAGCAATGTGATCAGCTTTATTTCTACTTTTAACGATCATATCATCAACCTAGGATTCTAAATAACTTCTAGTCTCCATGTACCACTCCAATTCTTGTCGGTGTGGAAAATTTGACCATGAGATAACATGAGCTGATGTAAGCATCAAATTTGTTAAGGTTAGGATGCTATAAGATGATACTATAGGGAAACTAGTGATTAGCAATCATAAAATCTATCCATTGTAAGGCAATGTGCCTGTCATCGCCCTATCGAACAGGTAGTTAGGATCGCCTTTCCTTGGGATCGCCTTTCCTCCAAAGCCAACGAGGCTCTGCTTGTAAGGTCAAAGTTCCTTGTCTAATTGGTCTTTCATTTGTTCATAAGCGGAATAGAAGAGTATATTGACCGAGCTTTCATCATTAACAAAAGTTTTTAGGACATTGATGTAGCCTATTTCATCATTGATGACTAGGGAGTCAATGTGGGGGGTATTCGACACTCTTTTTGTTGTTGTAAGTAAAGGAGATGGTTATGTCTATCTTTGGCCTCTTATATTGGATTAAAAGGACCTCGTACTATAATTAGGTGGAGCAGTCTTAATCTAATGATACCAGTCTACTTATGATTGCTTGTACTTATCCTTGGTGGCCCTTTACTTTATGTTCTCAAGTGGATTTTGTTGTTAAAGCTGGGACTGTTGTTATAGTTCTTAAGTGTAGTGTCGTTAGGTAGGTTAAGGATGATTCCGCTCGTTAGCCACAAGGTGGTCAATGTAGCCTTTATGAATAAGGTCTTCAATCATGTTTTTAAGGTACCAACACTCACTAATATGGTGATTACAAGAGCCATAGTAGTCATAAAACTTACCCAAGGTAAAGGCCTCGAGTACTTCTCTAATAGCTAGGGCATAGGGTAAGCAATTGCACACTTCATAAAAGACTTCTGCTAAAGGGCAATTTAATGGAGTATAGTTAGAGTAATTAGTGAACTTTTGCTTTTGCTTTTGCTTTACATAACATTTGCGAAAAGATGAAGGGCTATCTTTAGGGGGACCAAAGCAATCCTTTACAGATGTACTGCATTGAAAGTACTCTTGAGACGTACTGTTTGGAATCAACCTGCAACCATCTCTAAGCCGAGGTAAACCTATCATAAGCTGATACTGACCTGTTAAAAACTAAGGCCGACCTACTCTAACTCGAAGCCGAACTGTTCATTGCCGAGGCTAATCAAATCTTACCGAAGCCGAGCTGATACCAGAAGGCTGAAAGGAAGAAAAGGAGCCACTCAGCAATTGGCCTATCATCTATCAAGAAGCTGAGAGACCATACAGTTGATGTCTCAAGACCATAAGTCTACTCAGTATGGTAGGGAGAGGTTAATGTTAACTAATCATAAAACTTGATAACTGTGGCTAACCTTTTAAGTATCTCGGCTAAGTACTACATGATTTTAAGGGTTTCTACCCAAGCCTGAATATCTAGTTACTGATCTCGCCTAGTTTGGATCCTACTCCTTCCAAGACAACCTGAATGACTGCATGCCGACTTCTTCAACTAAACACGGTTTTGTATTCTTGTACATATTTTCTTTATTTTAATTATGGCATTCTTTAGGGTTTGAGGCCTTGTATATTATTTGCAATTTTGCCACTAAGGTTTTAGCACCTACTGATAAATAGCAACATTTGTAAGCAGCCAAACAAAAGAAAGAACATACATATAATGATTACACTCGGAACTTTCCTCTTTTGAATAAGGTTATTCTTGAGCTCTTATAGTTTACATTTGCTAGATTATTGAGTGTTGATTAACTCTTAATCCTACTTGTGCTCTTATCAATCTTAACCTTAAAATTGTGGTAAACTTCTCATTTGAGCCAGTTAATAAGTTACATCTAACCATCATTTGAATCTCGAGTGACATTTAGTGTTCATGAATCATATCGAACTCTATTTTGAGCTCAACCCTTTATTATGTTTGTGCCTTGATGAGTGATATCCATTCACATTCACTGTCAAAAACCCCTTACCCCACCCTCCCCTCCCCCCCCCCCCTCCCCCCCCAAGGCCCATTTTACTTCCTATTCTTCATACCCCACTTAAACCCCAACTACCCATTCTAGTTCCAACCTGTTGCATACACTCTGAGCCATAACATCTTAGTATCAGAGCTTTAGGAAGATACGCATGCTAACGTTCTTCAAAGCTTAGTACATGGTTTGAACATTTCTATTTATGATCATTCTATAGTATAGTAAGTTATTCGAGTTCTTAGTAGTAATTTATGGGTTGCTGCTAGTTGCATTTTGTTGCGATTGTATATGTAGAATTGTCTTGGTGGTGGTTCTAAGTCGAGTACAGTTAAGTATATCACATGTTTGTTCAATTTTCTCTGGAAATTACTGTATGGACAAGAATGTCTAAAGATAATGTCAATAAAAGTGGAGATAATGCTTGTAGAAGTTTAAGGCAACATGTTGATAACTTGGAATATTAGATTCAGAATCTCACTAACTCTATTCAAGAGCTTACTAGTTTAGTCACAGGCCTCAGACGTGTTAACTGAGATGGAAGAAGGGAACAAATACCTACCAATAAAAGTAGCTCCAACGAGCTTAATGATGATAAACGACAACCACGAAAGGCTGCTGAGCCGAGAAGGAGAGAAAACCCTCCCATCCCAAGAAGAAGCAATAACAAGAGTGTTGACTCCAAGGAAAATCAAGGAGCCCGACGAAGAGAGCTAAGCCTAAGAAGAAATATGGCCAAGCAGAGCTCCAACAAAAGTGGCCAATCCGAGGTGAACCGACCAACTAGAAATGTAAGGGATGAACTCCAAGCACATAGTCAAGAACTTAACAACATTAAGCTTAAATTTCCGACTTTTAGTGGAAGTAGTCGACTTGAAGAGTTCCTTAACTAGATTCCCTGAGTTGAGAAATTTTTTGAATGCTATGAATGTGACAACCAGACAAAGGTTAAGCTAGATTCATTATCCCTTGATAAATATGCAAGCCTTTGGTGGGAAAAGTTAGTAGCTAAGCGAGATGCTAAAGGAGAAGAGCCAATCAAAACTTGAAGACTTATGAAAAGATTGATGAATCAACGCTTTGTGCCAACATACTACAAGTAAAAGATGCTCCATGCTTTCCAACACTTGAGTCAAGGTCGAAGCACTATCGAAGAGTATCTACAAGAGTTTAAGACCTTAATGACGAGATGTGAGATTGTTGAGCCATAAGACCTCACCATTGCTAGGTTTCTAAGTGAACTCCGAGATGACATTTTTGACATAGTTGAATTGCAGTCATTTAACTCATTAGACGAGTTTATCAATCTGGCATTAAGAGTAGAAAGACAAAGGAGAAGAAGGCATCAGAAGCCAACTAACCGACCTCAACAAGTTAGCCCTGAACTTAAGAGGTATGCCAAGAGAAGGGGATTAGAGAAGAAGATTTAGAAAGGTGAGTCTAACCGACCTAATTAGGCTAAGACAAAGAAGGTAAAGAAAGAGAAAGAGAAAAAGAAAGAGAAAGAGAAAGAGAAAGTACCTGACACCAAGGCTCAAGAAGTTAAATGCTTCAAGTGCTTAGGCTATGAGCATATTACTTCTCAATGTCCGAATAAAAGGGTTATGATCTTGAAGGGTGAAGAACCCAAAGCTCAAGTAGAGAGTCAAAGTGATAAGAGCTCAGAAGATGAGTTGATAAAAGAAAATGTCTATACTGAAAATCTAGATAAACTCTTAGCCATGATGAGCTGACCTAAAAGCAGATCCTCGACCTTATAGATTGAAGTGATTTAATGACAAGGGTGTGGTCCATGTACATAAAAAAGCTCGAATAGCATTCAAGGCGAGACAGTATAAGGACAAGATTTACTTTGACATGGTCCCTATAAATGCCACAAATTTACTTCTTCGCCGACCATGGGAATATGACTAGAAAGTGATCTACAATGGCTTCCTTAACATTTATACAGTTTAAAAGGATAGGAAGAGTTATTGCTTAACCCCTACAAGAGTAAAAGAAATCCAAGGCAACTCGGCAACTAGCCTATCGTTTGCAACTTCTTTTTGGATCTACAATAATGATAGAAATCAATCCACAACCATCTCTAAGCCGAGGCTGACTTGTCCCAAGCCAATACTGACCTGTAAGAAATTAAAGCTGACCTACTCTAACTCAAGGCTAAACTGTTAGTTACTAAGTTTGATCAACTCTTATCGAGGCTAAATTAATACTAAAAGACCGAAAGGAAGAAAATGAGACACTCGACAATCGACTTATTGTTTGCCAAGAAGCCAAAAGACTATACAACCGAGGTCTCAAGACTATAGGTCTACTTAGCATGGCATGGAGAGGATAGTACCAACTAATCATAGAACTCAACAACTGTGGGCTAACCTTTTAGATATCTCAACCAAGCATTGCAGGACTTCAAGGGTTCCAACCCAAACTTGGACATCTAGTTGCTGACCTCACCCTGCTCGGATCCTACTCCTTCTAGGACAGCTAGAATGACTACATGCCAACTTCTTTTACTAAACTCATAGTTTTGTATTCTTATACATATTTTCTTTATTTTAATTATGGGTTCATTCTTTAGGGTATAAGGCCTTATATATTATTTACAGTTTTACCACTAAGGTTTTAGCACCTGCTATAAATAGCAACATTTGTAAGCAGCCAAACAAAAGGAAGAACATATGTATAGTTATTATACATGAAACTTTCCTCTTTCGAGTAATGTTATTCTTGAGCTCTTAGAGTTTGGATTTACAGGATTATTAAGTGTTGATTAACTCTTAATCCTTCTTGTGCTCTAATCAATATTAACCTTAAAATTGTGGTAAACTTCTCATTTGAGCCAGTTAATGAGTTGTATCTAACCTTCATTTAAATCCTGAGTAACATTTAGTGTTTGTGAATCGTATCGAACCTTATTTTAAGCTTAACCCTTGATTATGTTTGTTTCTTAGTATGTGATATTTGTATACATTCATCATCAACCCCTACCCTACCCCTACATTACTTCATATTCTTCATACCCACTTGAATCTCAACTACCTATTCTAATTCTAGCCTACTGCATATACTTCGAGCTGTAATGCGTACTCAAATGGAATCTTCCTATGCAACATATTGTTTGCAATGGTCATAAATTTTTCAAAGTTGTCTAGCCAGCATAGTGCAATTACTTCAAAGAGTTTGATATTGGGGTTTAGGCTATATAAAATGGCTTCAAAAGCTTCCCTAAGTCTACTCTAGGTATAAGCAATTTGGTGTGGTTAAAGCACTTTAGGTATGCTCAGAGTGTCTCATGTGGGCATTAGACACATTATGTAGTAAAAATCCCTATATGTTACTTTACTACTCAAGAACTGTTGTTGAAATCTGGTGGCAAGGTCTTCAAAATATCTTATGCAATTTCCCAAGAGTTGGTTAAACCAAACCAATGTTACCTTAGTCAATGTGCTCAAGAACACTTTACACATTATTGCATTAGTGAAGTTATAGAGGCTCATCATTATATGGAAGTGTGCGAGGTGATCATTCGAGTCATTTATTCCGTCATAAGAATTCAAGTAAGGAAGGAGCACTCCTTGTGGTAGGATTTCTTCTAAGATAACCAAAGTAAATGGGCTCTTGCGTGCAACTACGCTTGTTTGTTGAGCTAAGGAGTCAAGGCATTTCTGATGCTTTGGTGAGTTCTCGAGGAAGACTTCTCTCCTAATTTACTTGTTCCTAAATGAGTATCGTGGTGATGTGCCTTATCGCAGTTGGTGTTTAGCTGGTTGCATAAGTTTAGTAACAGGCGCTGCTCACTTTGGATACCATCCAGTAGATGCACAGGGTTTAATGGAGGTATAGGCAAGCACCTGGGACATCTGTCAGGTCAACTAAGGGAACTAGCTATGGTTTCTTGGATATGGACTCTATCATTAAGGTAGACTTATGCTTTAAGTTTTTGGCTTATAACTAATTGTTGTCTTAGAATAACATTTTCTTAGAGGACCTTGGCATTGGTTTCTATCAAGTGGTTGAGCATCTCCTTGATTTGATCTATTTCTAAAAGTGGTAGTTCTGTCGTTAGTGGTGGTAGATCAATCGTAAGTTAGTCCCCACCAAGTGCATTGTACATTTTTACTCTTAACCATGCTTTGTAAGTTTGCATAAATGGTGGATGCCAAGTAATGATAGTGGTAATCACATGTAGGACTTATGGGTAAACTCTTGGTGGTCCATCGGCTGCATATGGTTGTAGACCTACAAAAAGTCCCCTATGGTGTAGCCAGTAAGAGCTCTTGAACACTTAAGTTAGTAAGGAGAGAGAGAATTATGAGAGAAGGTCAAGTGAGTTCCTAAGAGTCTAGAAAGGAGAGAGATCCCCTTATTAGTAGGTTAAGGAATCAGACTTGTTGAGAATATAGAGTAAGGGGATTGGTAAGCACGAACTCTTAGAAAGTAATGCTGTCAGTATAAGAAAAGGCAATCAACCATCTACTAATTAGTGGAAGTTTAGGAAGTGAGCTTGTCCCAAGATGGCTACCCTAATTCGATGGAGGGTGGCTACCCTAATTCTACAACTAAGCCCGTAGGTGGTGTATCAGCTGGTCATTCAACATTTAATGATGAGGGAGAAAAATGCAAGGTAGAGGCAGTATGCTCATTTGGTCAACAAACTCCTTAGGGATGTACATGAGTCAGCCCAAGAAAACTACACAAGGCTTAACAAGAGCTGATTTGGTCTTCATTCAAGCTGGCAAGGCCTTAGTGCCATAAAGGTCGATCTCTCTAACAGGCATGGGCCTCTAAAGACTAGACCTAGAGACTAACTGTTAACAATGGTGGTTAAGACTAAATAGTATTTGAAAGTGATGATGCAATAAGCAGCTTGTAGTAATTGTTAATTATTATGACGAATTCAAATTAAAAATAAGAAAAATAATATTTATTATCTTTCACATTAACATTCAATGTTTGTTGACTATATGACATTACTAATAATCACAGCAACTACTAATTGTTGCAATAATATTTGATGATTATTAAATATTAATAGTAGATCATAAAAGAAATAAAGGGTTAAAAAGCCTTATCACTAAGAACAAACCATTTGTAAAAGAACTTTGGAGGACTCTTCATTACTCCCGATGCTAAAGGAATATATATATATATATATATATATATATTTCAATAGAATTTCAAGCTGTTCACGTGATATATTACTCCTAACCTTTTACTATACTAATCATTAAGTTTTCTCTATCAACTTATTATATTACAACTATTGAATGGGAAATGAATGTTATTATTTTTATTGGAAGACTAATATCATATCACTTATAGCACTAGACAACTATAACGACTTAAAGCTATACCAATTATCGTAACATAAACTTTTGCCAGATAGGTATAGGCTGTCAAGTCGTTTCTTCCTCCGGCCTTCCATTGCCGTCGCTCACAACACCTAGTCGCTTCCCAATAAGCACGTCGATCACAAAACAACTAAGACCAAGTCACTCTACAATCTACATTTTACTGAAAATGACACGAAAAACATCATTATCACCTTTCCATCTACTTAAGAAACCTCAAAACAACATTCAATCTAATCAAATACACGCACCATTTCCAAACTCTTGATACATAGATATTGTACTGAAAAAGTTTCTCAAATATTTCACCCAAAAAAAGAAAAAGTTTCTCGAATATGGGAATTGATTTAACCCATGAAAGTTATTCTAGTAATACAAGTAGCAGCAGTAGCCCTAGAATTTCCTTTTCCTTCAACTTTTGCCAATCTGATCACCATGTACAAACTTCTTCCTCTTCCTCTCTTCCATCAGCTCCTGCTAATTCAGCCTTCGAATTTTCAATTTCAAGCAGTTACTTGACTAATGTTGAAGAAACTTCCTTAGCTGACGACATTTTCTTTAACGGGAAAATCCTTGCACGAGACGTAAACAAGAACAAGAAGAAAGAAAACTTTGATCATCACTTCCATTTTCCCGGCAAACAAACAGAAGAAGAAGAAAAAGAAGATGATCATGATGACGAATCAGAACCTCGTGAATCGTCTCACTCACCACCTTCAGTTTCACGACTTCCTCCAAATAATAATACTAATAAAACGTCGAAAGATGGAAGAAGCAAAAGCGAAAACGCGACGAAGTCGTTTTCAGGATCCAGGAAAAGTGGCAGATTGAATTCTACGAGTTCATATAGTACGAGGTTGTGTTTTTTCCCTCTCATGGTAAGTAGTAGTTCAACTGGGTCATCGTGTCCTCCTCCTCCTCCTCCTGCGAAGAGCATGAACATGAAGCCACCAGCAATTGCATCATCTGTACCAAAACTTCGTCGTCCAAAGCCTCCTCTGAAGCTGAGTTCAAGTTCGAGTTCGGGTTTGTGTAATCATAATAATGGCAAGAGCCTTGTTCAGGTTCATCCTGTCCTAAACATTGCTTGTTCAGGGAGGGTTTTGGGTTTGGAGTCGTTATTTGTTAAGAGGAAGAGCAAGAACAGGATCAAACCAAATGGATCTTTGCCATCTTAATGATCACTTGCTTGGATTGAACTTGCATGATGAAGAAATATTTGAATACTAATAGATGAGCCCGGAGTTTAACGTATCTTAGCACGGTAACGTCCACCCAGCCGACTGAGGTATACGTTAAAAAGTTTTTTAACTATTTCTCCTCCCAAAAAAAATTCAATAAATAATATACATTACCTAAATATAGTATAATATATAATTTTTATTGATTTTCAAACACATAACAATAATAAATTTTTATAAAAAATATCATTTCATGTTGTCATATGATCAAATACTATAAATAGTTATCAAACATATGTACATACACATAATGAATAATACCTTCGTGGCCTGTCATATTAATGTTTTATTTTTCAAAAATTCATGGCTTCATGTGGTATACTTATTTCCAGCTTTTATAAAAATTCAATCTTCGGAATAAGTCTATTATACTTTGACCAGATGAAATATACCGCCGTACTGGTGTATAATTCCCAATCCATTTAATAAAAAGTTAATAGGGAGATTGTAAATAATCCCTTTAATATGCTGATATTTTCATTTGGGACATATTTCCGTACTTATAGATTGTATCTTAACAACTTTTAAACTTTTGTAGGTTGGTAAAAGTATAGGTTAGAAATTATTAAAGTACACTTTAAAAAGCTTGAGATGTATTTGCAATATAAGATCAAAGTTTAGAGGTTATTTGTATTTTCCAAAGTTAGCTTCTAATGTAGAAGAGAGTAGGAGTGTCGAAGTCCAAATTTTATGAGTTTATTTCATTTTACCCAATTTCAAAATAAATATTATCAATTTATGGGAAGCTTATCTTATTGTAGGTAAAATTTCTTTTGTTATTAGATTAACTGAATTTTCCTCGAATCAAAAATTGCTAAAATATATGAGAAACTAAATTTCTAGTGATTACATGTATTGTTTAGCCGTTTGTACTATGTATTTGAAATTTCCTGGTGAATAGACGTGAATTGTGCACACCATATCCATAAAATGCATTATTATATATTTTTCGGGCTTACGTTCAGTATAATTTATATATATGTGTGTGTGTGTGTATATATATATATATATATACAGTTTCATGAAGTGAAATGTTTTGTGGCGAGACATCCTCATGGTTTAATATATCATTAAAGCTTTAATGGAATTGATATGTGTATTTGTTGAGTGCACGTAGCTTCCGACAACGTGCCATCACGATAATCTTATATTAGCCCATGAAAGTGCTTGTGTTTAGGGTTCTTTTTCTGGTTAAATGACAACTTAAGCTAAGATCGGCATTCGAATTTTAGATACTTCTACCGAGTATCACTCGCAGAATAACTAAGGAAAAAAATATATTTAGATGCATCTAGTCTATTAAATTAGGATAAACGCATTATGAAACATGTACTAGATATAAGGGTAGTTAAATAAATGTGATAGAACACAATGTATTTCCTTCTATATCGTTTACACTGTGCGGCAGTTCCAGTCTAATAGACCCAATTTCTGCTGCTATTTTGTAGTTTTGGCCCGAGATCCTTTATTTTGCCAATCGGGTCATCAACTGAATTGGCCCAAACAATGTCAAAATAGCCTCATTTTATGCACTTATTCGACAAACTAAGCATTTCCATGACTATCTAATTTGGGCCCATCTTTAGAAAGACGTACATAACTTGGCATGCTACAGTGATAATTTCAAAATAATGACATATGTGTATATATATATATATATATATATAATTTAAGAAAAAAAGAAAATAACTAAAATCTACCTAATTATTTAACTCCACAAATTTTAGTATAAAATTTTATTATATTTATTACTACCATCCTAACTATCTCTTTTATCTCTCTCTTTCTCACACACCTTTTACATCTCTCTCCTTATCTCTCTCTCTCTTCCATCTCTTCCAGATTCCTCTTTTATTCATCCACCCACTTTCAATTAATAATAATACTAAAAACCGTTTAAAAAAATTTTATCTGATTAAAAATTTTCAAAGAGTTCTAAAAATATATTATTTAAATTAAAAGACTTATAATTTGATTGCAAAAATTTAAAAAGTTTTCAAGTACTTCTAATATGTGTATATATTTTTTTCCTTTTAATTTTTGATGCATGCATTGCAGTTGCACGGTTTGGTAATGTATGTGTATGTGTGAATTAGGGGTAAGCAAAGTAAAGTAGTTAGAGAATAAACCCTACTCGTACCCTATCTTATGAGTTTAGATTCCGAAACTTTATTATCCATACCTTATCTTATGACACTTTAGAACAATCTTATACCCTATAAAATTTGTAGATTTTTCTTTTATTTTCTTTATAAATTTCAATATGACAACTTTTTCAAACCATAAAACAAACCTAACTTTTTTTTTAATTTCAGAAGCAATGACTTAATTTAGCCAATCCTTCAAATGACACATTGAATGAAGTCCATTGCTCTTTATTTTAAACCAATTTTTTTCCTTAAATGGTTCTTTATTTATTGTTATTAACAAATTTTTACATAAACATTATATAAAACATTCTTTTATGTAAATAAAGTATTCATTTTATAATAATTATATTATAGAGATATTTAAGAAAATAAGTATATCGTTTTAAAAAACAAAAGCGATAAACATCGTACTTAATAGTAGACCTACAATGTTTATTAAAACATAAATAAAAGATTCAGAAAATTATATAATTCAATAATTATGGATGTGAAGATACTGTAGGATCAAATAATTAACCATGGGAAAATAAACACATAACATAAAAAACTAAACAAGATGTAAATTCAAACTAAAATATTTTTCTTTATCAAAGTTTACATATCAGTAAGATAATGTTCTTATACTCTAAGAAAATCAAATTTTCATCTTGTAATAATACCAAATCTTTTATCAATTATAAAACAAAAAAAAAAACTATTCAACTATAAAGAATAAGTATGGATGAACCTTATGGCTTATAAGTAATGCTAAAAGTAGAAACTAAGTACTTAAATACTCTTTTTCGAACTTTATTAGACAATGGGTTCAGCAAAAAGGGGAGTAGAAGGAAAACGAAAATGGAATAAAGATTAAACACAAAAAACGAAAGGAAAGAGACTAACAAACAATTACTTTAGGGTTTCTAATAGGCTAAGTTTACTTTATTTTGATGAGATAATATTCGTTACATATTAATTTTATTTAATTACTATTATAGGATGAGAAAACTGAAACATGTATCATGTATGCTTTAATGTACAAGTTTCAAGATAAGTACAAGATACTCTAACTTCTTATCCTTATCCTACCCTATGAGAATAGATTCCTAAAAATTACTATATAGAACCTACCCTACAGTCTTAATTACCCCACCCAAAACCTAGGTTCGAGTAAATATCCTATATGACAAGATTATCTACTCACCCCTAATATATATATGGGTGAAAAAGGTCCAATGCATTAGATTAAAAGATATTCATAAACTAAACACAGCAAAAGCAAAAATTAAACTTAAAGAGAGTTGTTTACTCCTACCATGGTCCTAAGAGATCTCATCTCCTTGCATAATCCATAAGTATGTGTCCTTTTTACAAAAGATTCAAAATAAAAACATGGAGATAATTATTTTTAAAAAAAAAATCATCATCTTCTTACTCTTGTGTTCCATTAGCTAAAGCAACTACCACTATATTGATCTTCCTAAGAATAGCTTCAAGGTAGAAGGGGAAACTTTATCCTACAACACATGACACTATAAAATTTCAATTTAGAATTTAGATTAGTGGTTATCAAAGTCTCAACAATTGTTGAATTAGTATTAATCTCTAAACAAAAAAAGTTTCTTGTATAAACAAAAAAGAAGTCCCTAATAGATTACCCAAAGCTTGGCTATTAAAATGTCTACCATTCCAACTTTCCATGCAAAACCATATATATCTTGCTTGATAGCTTTGCTAAAAAAAAATCATTTTTTTATAGCAAAATTTTCTTAAGCATAATCTCAATTCCCAAAGACAAATTGCTTTAGAAGGAAAGACTAGTCAAATCTCATTTGTTCATTTAACAATTCAATTTTATCCATTTCAAGAAATCACCCCTTTAGTTTAAGTTGCTATCTTTTTAGAATTCCCATTCTCTAACAATTCCCTCCAATTCATTACAATTTTCAAAGCATTCCTTAGGTCTTTTTTCAAAGCATTCCTTAGGTCTTCGTTTACATCACCACATTTGGGATAATTATCATCTTGTAATATGTTTTTTATTCCCCCTTAAGTTTAATATGCTTGCTAACATGCTGGATTCTCCATAGTTATAATTTGATTTTTAGAGGAAAGGTGAAGGTCCAAATCCAATCCCAATTACTCCTCTTAGAAATTTCTAATTTAAGAAGATGCTAATAAATGCCTTTCAAGAAAGGATAATTTCCGTTATCCTCAATTATAGCTTTATGATCCATTTTATATGTACTTAGCATAACTAGATTGTCCTTTCTTTAAGTAAGCTAAAAATACAAAAGCTTATTTTATCTTCATTCCATTTATCTTCTACTATCTACTAATCTCTAACAACAAGCTTTTCAACGTTTTGAGGTAAGGGTCCTTCAATTAGTTATCTTATTATTCCTCATCTATATTAAAGATAAAACCAGAAACTTGTGTCATTATCATTCCCTAGAATAGAAACTTTTGAGTTAGAGATAATGTTAGTACATTCTCATAGCTCTTTGGTAAAGAAAGAGAAAATTTATGTGCTTTTGATCAAATTAGAACGATACTTTTATATTTTACCTTCATCAAATTAGTCCAACACACCATCCTTCCTTTTAGTTCTTAAAATCTTGTAATAGCATTTCTAATTTCCAAGTTTAGCAAACCTAGTTCCCTCGATTCTTTAGGTTTAACTATCTTATCCCAACTTACCTAGTGCTTCTTCTCTCTTTCTAAAAACTCATTCCAAAGGAAGCTATTAATAACTTGTGCTATTTTGGATATTACCTTCATCGGCAACTTCCTTATCTTTATGCAGTAAGATGATAAGGTTTTTAGAATAGATTTCATTAATATTATTCTACCAGCTATATTGTTTAACCTTCTAACCACTTAGTTGTTCTTTATGTTTTATTCAATGATAAGGTTTTATTAGTTGCCTTTTGGTTTCAAGCCTTGATCAAGTGAGAAGCCTAAAATTTGCCAAAGGGAGAATTACAACAAAGATTATCAACGTTTAGGAGTAAGTTCAAATAGAAGATTAACGTTTAAAAAAATTCAAATAAGGAATTAATATTTCATAAAATAGTTTAAATAAGGGATAAATGTTTTGAAAAGTTCAAATATGGGATCAACATTTTACAAAGTGGTTCAAATAATTTTATAGATTAACTATTATGAATCCCTCGTTTGAACCACTTTGTAAAACATTGATCACTTATTTAAACCTTTTGAAATGCTTATCCCTTATTTGAGCCACTTTGTAACATTAATTCTCTATTTGAACTTAACCTCAGACGTTAATCCCTTTCGTTGTAACTTTCCCATTTGCCAAATGACTTAATAGTCTTGACCCTTAAGTATTTGATAATCTTTTGAACAAATTTATTACTTTTCTTATATGTATATTTTAAATCAATAACTTCCTTTAATAGAAACTATTACCTAATTATATACATATACACATATATAACATAAAAAATATTATGAAGTTATATATTATATTAGAATGAGAATTATATCCTTTAGTATTAAATCATGCGAAGGTTGCAATTGTTTTAGGGATGTGTCTTTTGCATACATGACCACAATAGAATGACTTTTAATGGTAAAATTATCTAACCAACAAAATGAAAAATTGATCATAAGGTTTTGCTAATAAAAACTTACAAATAATAAAAAATTTTGAAGTTACATTTATTAAAGCTTTGGTATTAAATCCTGTATGGTTGCAATTATGCCCTTTAGATATATGATTAAAATAAAATGATTTTTAATAGCGAAATGATCTAATTTGTAAAACAAAGACTAATGAAAACTTATAGATGATTAAAAAAAATGAAATTGCATATATATATATATATATATATATAGATATGTATATATAAATGATGTAAAAGCTAGTGTTTTTTGAGAAAATTCCAATAACCAAAATTTAATATCAAGTAGATACTAATTTTACTTTTAAAAAATTAAATTTAATAGTTATGATGAGAAATAAAAATTTCCAATAATGAAAAGTAAATTTTCCTGAAATCTGTTGTATATATTTAATTTCAGAAGTTCTTTCAATGGTCATAACTTTTTAGTTTTACATTTAAAAAAAAGTATAATTATTTATCATATCCTTTCAATTTAACCCATTTAACTTCCACAACTACTCAATTTACATATTGTTATTATTCATTTCTTTGCTTCTTTCTTTTTTTTTTTCCAATAACTTTATTTCTTAAAATCATCCTATTCTTCCATTCCTTTTTGCTCTCCTATTGATTGTATAAAATAATTGCTATGAAACTACTCACTTTTACTATTTTTGAAAACAAATTTTACTCCTATCTTCTTCAATGCTTTTATTTATTTGTTTGTTTTTTTTTTTCCAATAATCTCGATGCTTTTATATTAATTGTGTGGATTTGCTTACGAATTTGCTTGCAGATTTACCTTCCAGATACTTCTCAAATAAATATTAGCCACTAAAGTTAAGGTTTTTCTCCTTCCCATATTGCACATATTCAGTTAATAATGGTCTTTATCATTTAGTTATTGTACATAGTTGGTTAATAATTTGTGAGGAGTCATCTTGCTTTACTATTTTTATATCAATAAGATATTGATTACATTTATTTTATTAAATAACTAGGATATAGATTGTATTTGTATAAAACATGTTAAATGAGTCTAACTAAATATAATTTTTGTTTATGGCTATGCCTAATGATACCGCTATTTTCTATTGTGTTAAATAAGAATAGTTAACAAAGAGAAAGTAATGGAGATTTTCAAAGAATAGTTATGTATTGTTTTTAGTCATTAGATTCTACTGAAAATAATATTGTAATCTTATGTATTAACAATACTTTTTGATTTTCCGTAATATTTTCATCCATCAACACTTTCATATTTTTGCATTACATCTTATATAAAGAATGGAGAAAGTCCTTTAATATAAGATATTTTAATTGTTTATACTTAGTACTAGATACATTTCAAGAAAATATTATGTGGGTTTTTCAAACTTTTTGCTTTTTTCGGATAGTTTTAAATTGTTAAGTCTGTTAATTTGGTTTTGATGATAATAAAATATATGATAAATTATCACTAATGTATTTACTAAGTGTGCAGGCCATTTTAAAATGAAATCGGTTCAAGAAAGAAAATGAGGTTTAAAAATTATATGGTCAAAATGTATATCAGAATATGTGTCAAAATTTATATTAGCAAAAGAACATAATAGTGTTAATGAATTCCAGAATCACAATCAAAATGTTGTCTTGAGCTAATCTTAAACAATTTGGATTAATCAAGTTGGACAAATTTTAAAGAGACCTAGCTCCACTTTTATTGAGTATATTTAGGCAATATGCTCAATTCCGTTCCATTAAAATGATTTAAGTCCATGGGGATTTTAAAAGAAATTCACATTTGATTGAATTTTTCTTAAAGGATAACATTAGTCAAATTGATGAAGTAAATTAAATATTTATAGAAGACACTCAAGTTGATATGAAAGTAAAGATGCTAGAAACATAAAGTGTGCAGTTATGTTAGGAAGAGTAAATTTCAAAGCTAGAAGAAGGTAAAGAAAAATCTTGTGATTAATGGACTTGCTGATATGGAAGTATGAGACTTGGATTGCAAAATAAATCAACTTTAGTAGTAAGATTATAATTCTTCACATGAATAAGTTGTCCTTAGTATCAAATAAAGCCAATTAAAGTAGATGTAATCGTGCATTTGCTTTAATAATTTTTAACATGGCACATTAGTTATTTCAATAGGAATTACTAAGAGAAATATCTGAGATTTATTATAAATCAAGAGATAAGGTATATCAGTTTCCAAATTCAAATAAGAGAAACTGAAGATATGGATAAAGATTTGGTGTATATTTTTTGAAGATATTTTCTTCAAGTTTAAGTTCTGAAAATTTAAAAGAGATTTACATGGAATTAGTCTTCCAAATAAAACGGGATTTGTATATCTATTGTAAGATGAAATTCGAGCAGATATTTCAAGCTTTTTGGTGAAGATTATAAGGAGAAAAAAATTAGCCATATATTTTGGACGAAATTTTTAAGAATATATTTGAGGAGATATGGATTAATCTTGGAGAAATATCTTGAATTCAAATTCAAATAATATATGATGAAGCTAAGGAATAAAAATACATGCAAATATTTTGGAGATATTATTTTTGAATTTAAATTATGAAAGATATGGTAGAGATTTACAATGGATTTTAATTTCAAAATGTGTGGAATATATATATTTATGCAAAGGATAAGTTTTGAGTTCATATTTATGTTTTTTGATGGAGTTTATCAACAAAAAATGCAATAGGTATTTTTCAACGAATTTCATAATATTTATCTTTGGAATTTGAATTTCAAAATTGGAGATAAATTTGAAGAATAAATCAAATCCCAAAAACACTCAAACTAGTTGTTTCTAGCTGTTACTCTAAGGGAAGAACTCAATATAAGTCGAAGTTATAGAAGAAATAAGGTACAATACTCAAAATATAGTTGAACATTTCAAACTCTCTTGTGCAAACTGTCAAAAACTGAGTGAAAACAGATTTCTCATTTTATTGTTCTTGTTTTTGAGTGAATATTGTAAAGAGATCTTTGATTATATCATTTCATCTTCTTGTAAACATTATTGATATTGTAAATGAGTGAATGTAAGGTTAAGGAGTTACTTATATGCATGTATTTAACTTAGGTGAGAGCTAGTGAGACAAGACAGAGAAGCAATCGGATATTCTTATAACCTTAATTTCATTTTTTATCAGTAAAGGATTGGACTAATGAAACGGTACTGATAAGGAAAACCAGATCCTCAATAATGGAGTTGGAAGAGAGCAGTAAACAAAAGATAGAAATTCTATAAATCATCTGCCTGATTTTTCTCTTCCCTTGACTCTATTTACTTTTTTGCATTTTATTGTTTATATTGTTGTTTTTGCACCTAAGATTAACAATCAATCTTATCATTTAAGTTATTAAGAGGAGAGTTGTTTTGAAAAATGAAAAAGTATCTTGTTTTGCAAAAGATATCAATTCACCCCCATACCTTACACGGGACCTATATAAATGAAACCCCAAAATGAAAAATTCTTTTGATTACATGTTTATTTCCATTTAACAAAAAGACAAATAACATGTTAATTTTTAATGATTCTAAATGAATGTAAGAAAAAGATTACTTTTATATGATTCGTTATTACATTAGATACTATGAATAAAGTTGTGATATGTAATGGTTTCATGAATGGTGGGGACATGTTCAAAACAACAACTTTTCAACATAATAAATATTTATCTAGAGAATTGCATGTCCAATGATACAGAGTTTTGCATCTTTATTAAATAACAAAATGATATTTTTCTAGCATATTTTAGTTTTATTATATAAATACAATTTACTTTTGCTATCTTGACTTAGTAGTTTAAGGTAATGCATTTTATTACTCCTTTGCAATTGCTAATTTTACAAGACTATTTCAAATTTTTTACTTTTTAAATTCAACTCTTATAAAATATCATTTCTTTCAGCCCCTAAAATCGCTTTCACGATAACCTGTCCGGATTTAAGGTCTTTGAGAAAACTTATTCAATTATGTCCAAACTTTATAACTAAGTTAAAAAATGTAGTCTAAGTAATCCAATAAAGTTAAATTTTAAAAATAATTTCCTAAAACCCTAATTTTAGCTTTAGAAGTACAATTATTCTATATAATGTAAAACTCGTCGAAACACCTAAAATCGAGCTTAAAATGTAATGGAATCTTAAAGATAAATTATTTAAGCTATAAAGGTGAATAATATTGCATAAAATACCATATGAATATGTTTATATTTTTATGAATATACTTGGTATATATAATAAATATATTTGTAAATTAACCCAAAATTATATAATTATATAAAATAAGAGATAAATTTACAAAATTAAAAAAATAAAATACATCTTAAATATTAATAACATGAGTAATACGTTATTACATGAATATGATTACCATTACATGTATCATTATATAGGATATGTACCTGTATATTAACAATACTACTAAATAATCATATATTATGCATGAATCACTAAAAATACTAACTAAATCTATCTAAAACACAAAATAAAAATAGAAACAGTTTGAAAAAAACAAGCAGCTGCATCAAAAGTGGAATAGATTAAAATTAAATAGCTCTTACTTATTTTTCATCAAAAAAATAGACAAAATAATTAAGAAAAATTCAAACCAACCTAAAACACTGTAAATAGGATACTACAATCAAGATTACACATTTTGGCAACAAAGAACACTGAAAAAAAAATAAAGAAAATAATAAAAAAAATTAGGGAAAACAAGGTACCCTATTACACCCTTTCTATTCCCAACCCAAATGACGACTTAGTAACAAACCCAACTGGCCACCAATAGTGGAGCCCATGCCCTTCATTGCTAACATACCTCCATTGCATGCCAAACCAAAGCTCTGACGAACAAAGATTTCTATTTTCTACCATGTTTTTTCTTTATTTTCTAAAAAATATTAAATGAATTAGGAAAAATATAAAAAACATTATTCTTAGATTATTTTAGATATGCTTTCATGTGGTATAATTATTTTGATAAAATTTTAAATATCTTATATACATCATTAAGAAACACACTATTTATCTGAATTTTTGAATTAAAAATATACATATCAAATGATGTTATTTGAAGCCCAAAATTTTTCTATAGGATTCTTATTTCATCTAGCTTGATGCTATGTAGCCCGATTTTGATTTTATATATGTTGAGTATTTATTGTATTTTAGCCCCAAAAATAGCTAAAATAAGCATTTTCTAAGATAAATTAGTTTTAATAAAAAAATAATTGATGAATTTGACATGTAATGACTTCCAGGCCCTTGTAATGACAATAGGATAGGTTAGGATTTATTTTGTATAAAAATGATATTAATTATTTAATTAATTGTAATTTAAGGGCAAAAATGTAATTTTATGTATATAAGAGATAAAAATGATTGCATGAAACAAATTACTGGTCAAATTCTTTTTTTTTTTAGTTTATAGGAATTTTTGTAGAATTAGTTAATAACTCGTGCTATTTATTACGAATTTTTTTAGTTAAATAGCTTAAATTAGTAACCAAGACATATATTTAGCAATAATAGATTAAAATATATTAATTATTCGATTAAATTACAATTAAACATACTTTGATTAGATAGGATTCTTATTATTTTGAGATATTTTGCAATATTATCTGCATTAGATTATGATAGATGCATGTTAGGATTAGATAATATAGGATTTATCATGTTTATTGTAAGCTTATGTAAAAATATGTTTTATTTATACAATACAATATCAATATGATATTACTTATTATATAGCTTTATCTATATACTAGGATTAGAAATACCCTTTAGGAATTATCTACTGAACAAAACACGTAATACGTATCGTCGAGTTTATATAAATCCAATAATACTAACTTTATTAAAGTTAGATTACTTTAGGTAATAAAATAGATACTTCCTGTGATATTATAGAAAATATTGTCTTATGACGACCCTTCCGTAATTGAAATGTAATTTGACTAATGAAAAGTATATTTTGACACAATTGAAACAATATACGATAAATAGTGGTAAAACTACATATATTTAATAATTTTAAATAATTTAGTATAACCTATACAATAGAATATAATACCGAAGTATATATATACATATTTGTATATGCCTATATTACCAAATAAGTAATACACCTTGGAAATATATATATAAGTATATATAAGTAACTATTAAATAACTATATAAATAGTATTTCAACCAAGTTATATAATAATAAGAAAGGCCAAATAAAACCCTAACATTTTCGTAAATTTTATGAAAACTAAATCTAAATTTTAGTATATATAGGACTTCTAAGTGAGCGACGCATTGATGTTACAAACTCGTTGAAGTGAGCTTTAGTACAAGTAAGTATGATTTGTAGAAATTAGAGTATATGCTTGCTTAAAGTTATAAGTAGTTGATTATATGCATGCTATGCATATGCTTGGTTATTGAAACGATGATTAGTAGTTGAGCTACACGCTTTGTTGTATTGATTGACTTTATTTGTTGTGTTATGAATTAGTTGATCACCCCTAACCGGACTAATTAAAATATGAACTAAAACTATAAACAAATGTGCATCTCATCTCTTTAGGGGATGATTAAGTTTCTCCAACTAAATTACAAACGCCTTCAACAAGGTTATAGTGAACTAGCATTTCCCCACCCTTGGTCAAACTGAGTAATAAAAGAAGAGGTCACGACAAGGTTGAGGGCATTAGGTTCGAAAGTAGTCAATGAGTGGAGCAGGAGCCTCCATTACATAACTTTGGAATTAGTTGAGAGAAGGCCTCATGGCCTTTATGATTAGCATTGTGGCTATCATATTACAACTCTTCAACCCAAGTTAGAGTGAGTGAAATTTCTCTAAATTTACTATGAACCAGATAACATCATGTAGATGACACATTGCATGTTCATGCATTGTACATAATAATTGCTTGATAACTTAGTTGTACTATTTAGCTTGTGTATACTTTTTGCCTCTTACACCTTACTGAGTTGTGGCTTGCTTACTCCCCTATAGTTTGCTTTCAGGATATAATTACTTCTAAGTGTGCAAAAAAGGTGTATTTGGGCCCAAGTGAGGCAAGCTTATTAGGATAATGTTTTTAAAACTTTTTGTATTGTATGGGATTAACCAGATCACATGAGCAATCTAGTTAAATTCTTACTTTTGAATCATATCACATACTTGTATACTTTTATAAATACTATGTATTTAACCTTATTGTTAATATATGTTTGTTATGAATATAATGTTAATATATTTGTGGAATTGTGAATGCTTTATAGCTGTTTTTCATTAGAGCCTCATGTATATTAAGGTTATGTTAGTAACTAAGTTGATGATTTCTAACATAAAATTGATATACATGATAGATAGTTCCGACTTTACAGTGTTCTAGGCGTGACAATTCTTGATTGATATCAATGCATGGTTCGTAAGAATTGTCTCTAAAAAGTCTCTACAGTGTCTAAGTTAAAGATTCTATAGACATGATAAGATAAGTAAGTATGGGTAGCCAATGGGTAGTAAAAGCTTTAAACATAGGATATATATATATATATATATGATTACTAATACATAAGAATAAATAAACTATAACATAAACTTATCAATGTGCCGATTGTTGTTTTACTTAACAAGATTGTACAACTCTGCTTTGGAATGCTTGAGTGAATTTAGATTGAATGGAGAAGAAACTTCTATAGATTATATGATTAGGATGCAGCGTTTACTCTTGAAAATGGTTGATTGGAATATTTTTGTGACTATAGATAACATTATTGATAACTACTTTAGGAGATTATCCTATAGTCTACACGATTCTTGGCTCCTAATGATCCTAAAATTAGGACATCATTATGACTAATACACCTCAATTACGGCCTTTGAGGATCGACACATGCAGAGATTGGGGGTGATATCTATGATGATACCTATCTTATATTTCCAAGCTAGAACTAAACCAAGTCGACCTTATCCTATAGGCTTTGATCAAACCCTCCAGGAGTATTTTGCATTCTTAAATTGTATCCAAAGAGAATTGTAGACTGATTTTCTCAATCTCCCTATCCCCTACCTAAGGATTATGACATACTACCTAAGCCATTTAACCCTAATGAAGACATAGTTAAGATAGTTCCTCAAGGTCAACCAACTAACAAACTTGTAGAGAATCCTATAAAGAATGAACCTATAGAGCCATAAGAGGACCCAGAGGAAGAGGACCCTAAAGAAGTCTTACCCAATGATCTGAATGAGGCACCAGCCTAGGATGTAGCCGATGAGGAAGAAGTAAGCCATAATAGTGTACTAGAAATTATTGTAATACCTGATACCTAGGAGATTATACAAAAAAGTTCAAGTAGTAAAGCTTATGGTGAGACTGATGATGAGATAAACAGTAGGTTTAGTGTTGCAAGGGGAGATATAGACTAGATTCCTTTAGAAACTTGTTAACCTCAACTAACTTCAGTAGCGCAAGTAATTAGTGGATTGGTCATATGAGTTAACTAGTAATGGGAAGAATGATAGAAAGTTGAATTTTTTGTATATCAAGCAACTTTTGATGTACCCTACTTCTTTTATATGTAGCCTGATATTTTGATGTACTTTTACTTTTGTTATGTTTTCAGTGTCTAGATCAAACGTATAGGGTTTAAATTTGTAATTATTTATATAAAGAGATGTAAATATCGAGTCTATACAAATCTTTTGTATGTAATCTTGTAAATACTGAATTATACTTTTACCTTACTATATATATATATATATAAGTAGTATCAATATATATCAAATATTATGTTATTAATGGATCTGTAGTAATTAGTATCTTTTTATTATGAATTATTAATGGATATCTGCTAAATACATTAATCATGTAATTTGTGTTAAGCAACATCTAGTACTTATAAACAACTATGTAACATTCTTAACAATCGTGCTTATAAAAAAATTTACAAAACTGCAAGGTTAATTAGAAATAATAACTTAAACGTAAAATCATGGCTAAAGCTAGAAATGACAATAACAACAAAAGTCAACCTACTACAAGCCAAACACCGCCACCAATTAACCCTTTTGAGGAACAACTAACTGGAAATGAACAGCCACTACCCCTTCCCAACCAAACATAAAGACTTACCAACCCTATACCTATTTCAATAGAGCTTATGCTCACAAATATGCACATAATGATGCAGCAATAAGGTTCTTTGTTGCAACATCTTTTAATTAGGGGAAATCTAATAGACAGAAGGCCTAAAGAAATGGACACTAGGAGAAATGGGCCTTTAGATACAAACCATCAGCATAATTTTATTAAAGTTAATTAGTATTTTGATAGAGACATTAGGAAGCTCAAAGAAGAAAATGATTGGCTAGCTTACATTGAGTGTAATCTGGCCGTTTTTCAAATACCAAACCATCAGAAAGTATCATATAGGACTTATATGTTAAAGTCATAAGGCTGCGTATGGTCAAATTCAAAGGTAAGATCAATTAAAGGATCGGTTACTAAAGAAGTATTTAAGGATGAATTTAGATAAGAATTCTTCCCAAAAAGTGTTCAATTAAAAATGGTTGAAGACTTAATTTTCTTGAAGAAAAAGAACATGAGCGTAACCCAATATGAGATTAAGTTCAACAGGTTATTTCAATATGTACCATCCTCATATAGAGATAATGGACATTTAATGAAAACTCTATTTATCAGAGGATTTGATCCTGTAACATAATGTAGACTTCAGGATTGCCATCTGCCTACTTATAATGATGTAATAGAGAAAGCTTGGAAGCTGGAGAAAAATTGCCTAAAAATGCTATCATAGTTAAATAGAAAAGTAGGTAATGGATCTCAATCTAGATTTCCTTTTAAGAGACCCCATCTAAGTGCTAGTAGTTTAGGGCAACAAAAGAGACCAGTTGTTATAGGAAGCAATCTTACTCAACCTACACCAACAAGGAATTTTTATGATAGGAATGGTAATGCAATGTGTTGGAAGTGCAGTGCAAGACATTTTCCTCAACACTGTAAGCAACCAAGAGGGAAGTGCTATATGTGTAGCGAAGTAGGTCGTATAGTTAGAAATTGCTGTAAGCTAAAGTATATTAAATGAGGACGATGTGAACAAAAGGGACATTTTAATCACTGTTTCCCACAATTTGGATAAGGTTTTAGGAAAAGAGATATTACAACCAAGCAAGTAGGAATGGGGAATACAGGAGGATCCAGTGCAGCTACTGCTCTTGCAAGAATATTTACTATTAAGAGCAAGGATGAAGTGGAGGAATTTGACGACTTCTTAGATGATTATTACGAAAAAGATTATATGGAAGCATTTTTTAATTTGGAGGATGAAGTAGAAGAAGCATTAGTAACAGGTATGTAGCTTGCCCTACACTTTAATTTTTGCTTTTTGATCTAATCTATATGAAATGATTTGTCCTTAGGAGATCTAATTTTCCAAGTAATGAACTAATTAAGTGTACAATGATACTATTTAGATGAATTTTAAATAACTAGGATAGTAAAATGTTTCAAGGGAAATACAAATAAATGATCAACCTGCCTATAACATAGGAGCATCACATTCTTATGTTAATTAAGATTTTATAATAAGGAAAGGAATTGATATGACTAAAGTACATACCGCATATAGAGTTAGAACTACTATTGGAGAAAAAGTGTCAACTCAAAAGATTGTAGATAATGGGTGAATAAAAATACAAGAGACAGAATTCCTAATTTATCTAATAGTATCACCTCTGCAAGGTTATGATATTATTATTGGAATTGATTAACTATTAAAACACAAGGTAAAGGTAAAACGTCAACACAAAAGTATTATTTTGAATGAAGGAAGCCTTGTGTTTTAAGAAAAAGGAAGTAAAGGCAAACCTACCAAGCTGGCAGTCATTGAAGTCAATGAGGATGTTAGGGAAAGTGAAAGTGATTAGTAGTATTGTTGGACTTTTTCTATCCAAGGAAAGAAGGATACTCAAAAAATATTTGATATACCTGTTGTATACAAGCTTCCAGACATATTTCCTAAGGATTTACTTAGATTAGCTCCGTATAGGGAGCTGGATTTCACCATTGAGTTAGTGGCCAAAATGGAACCTATTTCTAAGGCCCCATATCGGATGGCACCTACTAGACTCCAAGAATTGAAGAAACAATTACAAGAGCTCCTAGATAATGGTTTTATCAGACCAAGTATATCTCCGTAAGGAGCTCCTGCATTATTCATGAAAAAGAAAGACAGTATAATGAGATTATGTATCAACTATAGAGAAATTAACAAGGTTACCATCAAGAATAAGTATCCATTACCCCAAATAGATGATTTACTTATTTAGTTGCAAGGAGCAATTGTATTTTCACAAATTAATCTTGAATCAAGGTATCATCAATTAAGGGTGAAACCTAAAGACATCCTTAAAATTGCTTTTCATATGAGATATGGGCATTACAAATTTCTAGTTATGCCATTTGGATTAACCAATGCCCTAAGAGTATTTATGGACTTGATGAATAGGATATATCAGCAATATTTGGATAAATTTATGGTTATTTTTATTAATGATATACTGATATACTCTAAGAATAAGGAAAAACACGTCGAGCACTTACAACTAACTTTACAAAAGTTAAGGAAGCATAAGCTGTATAGAAAGTTATAAATATGTAAATTTTGGTTGGAAAAGATGTCGTTATTAGGTCTGTTATGTTTAAGGAAGAAACTTTGATGGATCCAAAAAAGATCAAATCTATAATCGAATGGAAGCAATTGACAACTGTCATAAAGATTCAAAGTTTCCTTGGATTGGCTAGCTATTATAAACAATTTATAAAAACTTTTCAAAGATAGCTAAGCTTTTAACTTGCCTAACTAAAAAAGATGTAAAGTTTGAGTACGACGAAGAATGTGAAAAGAATTTTTAGGAACTTAAGAATCGACTGATTATGACCCTAATATTGACGTTACCAAATCTAAGAAAACCATATAAAATATATATAGTTATGCTTCCCATAACGGTTTAAGATGTGTTCTAATGAAATATGAAAAAGTTATAACCTACACATCATGACAATTGAGGCCACATAAGAAGAATTATTCTACTCATGATCTTGAATTAGCTGCAATAGTTTTACATTAAAAATTTAGAGACATTATCTATATGGACAACACGATGAGATATATATTGATCATAAGAGTCCGAAATACTTTTTCACTTAAAAAGAGTTGAATTTATAACAACGAAGATGGTTAGTATTGATTAAAGATAATGATCTAACCATCAACTACTACCTTAGAAAAGCTAATGTGGTAGCCGACACACTCAACCGCCAAAACTATAGATAAGTTATATCTTCTTTCACTATATAATAGGAATTGATCCAATAGCTTAAAAAGTTAGAAATAGGGTTTAGGTAGCAAGACCCTGACATGTGTTTGATAAATCTAGCAGTCCAACCAACTTTACTTGATAGAATCAAGGAGCTACATGATAAAGATGAAGATTTGGTCTTAATGCATAAAGAAGAATTACTTGACTTCAAGATGGATGAAGCAGGAGTGTTAAGATTTAAAGGACAAATCTATGTACCCTAAGTTCTTGATCTAAAAAGGGAAATAATGAATGAAGTACATACTTAGGGATACATACTACATCCAAGTGGAAATAAGATTTACCAAGACTTGCAGTCTACTTTTTGGTAGCATGATATGAAGAGAAATGTAGCACAATTTGTAACAAAATGCACATGGTGTCAGTAAGTTAAAGCTAAAAACCAAAGACTAGGAGGTACACTACAACCCCTAGAAGCATCACAAAGGAAATGGGACCACATTACAATGGATTTTGTTGTCACCTTTCCTAGGACCCAAGATGGACGTGATTCAATATAGGTGATTATTGATAGATTAACTAAATGTGCTCATTTTCTACCATATCGAACAGGGTATTTGTTGGAGAAAATGACTAACTTATATGTACAAGAGATTGTTAGACTACATAAAGTACCACTCCATATAATTTATGATAGAGATGCTTGATTCGTATCTAAATTTTGAGAAAGATTATATTAATACTTAAGTACTAAATTGAAGTTCAATACTGTACACCATCTACAATCGAATGGGCAATCTAAAAGGACTATTCAAACTTTGGAAGATATGTTAAGAGCATGTATACTGAAATTTAGTAAATAATGAGATAGACACTTACTGTTAATGGAGTTTATTCATAACAACAGTTATCAAGCTACCATACATATGGTCTCATATGAAGTTTTATACAGATGAAAGTGTCAATCTCCTTTATACTAGGAAAATGAAGAGCATGCAATACTCAGACTTAATCTAACATCTCAAATTAATGAGAAAGTGCAGATAATTCGATAGAAGATGAAGGAAGCCTAGGATAGATACAAAGGTTAGGCAAATACAAAGAGGGGACCATTAGAATTCAAAATTGAAGATCACGTATATTTAAAGATAACCCCATTCAAAGGACTTAAGTGATTTGGATTCAAAGGGAAATTGAGCCTAAGATATATAGGACTTTTTGAGATATTAGAAAAGGTGGGCAATGTATCATATCGCCTTGCACTACCCCCAAATATATCTAGATATCATGAAGTATCTTTCATCTTGATGTTGAGGTCATTCGTAAAGAACCTTGATGCAATAATGGAATTGCAACTTGTGGAGTTCTAAGAAAATTTGACATTTGAAGACAGACTCATCAAAATACTAGATAATCGGGTTTGGAAGTTAAGAAACAAAGAACTGGAGTACGTTAAGGTATGGTAAGGTAGTGGTTTGGAAGTAGAAGCAAATTAGGAACCGAAAGCTGCGATGAAAGAAAAGTATTAATGGCTCTTTGAAATCAAAAGTCAATGGTCTTTTGTTGTAAACCTAGTTAAGCTTACAAATAATTGACTATATAATTCTAGTTATGAGAAATATTTTATGACAAAACTTTTTCTAAAACAAGGTGGACATGTAAGCTCCTAAAATTGCTTTTAAGATAACTATGCCCAAATTTAGGGCCTTTAGAAAAACTTATTTGAGTATACCCAAACTTTATAACTAAGTTAGAAAGTTAGTCCAAGTAACTTAGTAAAGTTAAATTTTAGAAATTATTTTCTGAAACCTTAATTTTAGCTTTAAAAGTACAATTATTCAATATAATATAAAACTTATTGAAACCCTTAAAACTGAGTTCAAAATACAACAAGAGCTTAGAGATAAATTATTTAAGTTATAAAAGTGAATATATTGCATAAAATCCTATATGAATATATGTATATTTTTATTAATATACTTGGTATATAAAATAAATATACTTATAAATTAACCCAAAATTATATAAAATAAGTGATAAATTTACAAAATTAAAAAAATAAAATACACCTTACATATTAATAACATAATTCAAACATTATTACATGAATATGATTACCATTACATGTATCATTATAAAGGATATTTACATGTATATTAACAAAACTACTAAATAATCATATAGTATGCAAAAATCACAAAAAATACTAACTAAATCTAGCTAAAACACAAAACAAAAATTGAGAATCAGCTAGGAATCAACCAAAACAGCTTGAAAAACATTAAGCTACTGCATTAAAAGTGAAATGGATTAAAATTGGATAGCTCCTACTTACTTAACAAAATAATATACAAAATAATTAAGAAAAATTTACTTAATCATTAAGAAAAATTCAAACTAACCGAAAACACTATAAATAGATATTAGGATGCAAATTACACATTTTGGCAACAAAGAACATCGAAAGAAAAATCATAAGAAAATAATGGAGAATAGGAAAAAAATTAGAAAAAAACAGGATACCTTATTGCACCCTTTTTGTTCCCAACTCAAACGATAACCTAATAGCAAACCTCATTGTCCACCAATAGTGGACCCTATGCCTTTCACTATCGGCACACTCTCACTGGTCATTGACTATCGGAGCTCCAACAAACAAAGGTTTTAAATTTTTCCCTTACTTTTCTTTATTTTTGAAAAAATATTAAATGAATTAGGACAAATATGAAAAAAAATCTATTCCTGGAATATTTTAGATATATTATCACGTGGTATAATTATTTTGATAAAACTTTAAATATTTTATGTACAACCTTAAGAAATGTACTATTCATCTTAATTTTTGAATTAAAAATAAATATATTAAATGATATTGTTTGAGACTCTAAATTTTTTTGTAGGATTCTTATTTCATTTAGTTTGGCGCTATGTAGCTCAATTTTGATTTTATATATGTCTGGTATTTATTGTATTTTTAGCCCTAAAAATAACCAAAATAGGCACTTTATTAAATAAATTAGTTTTAATAAAAATAATTGATGAATTTGACATATAATGACTACTGAACACTTGTAATAATAGTAGGATAGATTGGAATTTATTTTGTATGAAAATGATATTATTTGGTTAATTAATCGTAATTTATAGGTAAAAATGTAATTTTATGTATATAGGCGACAAAATTGATTGCATGAAACAAGTTACTGGTTAAATTCTATATATTTTTTGAGTTTATAGGAATATTTGTAGAATTATTTGATGATCCATGCTATTTCTTATGAATTTTCCGAGTTAAAGGGCTTAAATTAGTGACTAAGACATGTATTTAATAATAATATATTAAAATATATTAATTATTCAATTAAATTACAATTAAACATACTCTAATCAGATAGGATTATTATTTTTTTGGTGCTATTTTGCAATATTTTATGTATCGAATTATGATATATACAAGCTAGGATTAGATAATATAAGATTTATCATGTTTATTGACAAATTATATAAAAATATATTTTATTTATATAATATAATATCAATATGATATTTCTTGCTATATAGCTTTATTTGTATACTAAGATTAGAAATACCCTTTAAGAATTATCTTTTGAACGAAACACATAATATGTATCGTCGAGTTTATAAGAATCTAACGATACTGACTTTATTAAAACTAGATTACTTTAGGTAATAAGATAGATATTCCTTATGATATTATGGAAAATATCGTCCTACGATGACTTTTTTATAATTGAAACATAATTTGACTAATAAAAAGTATGTTTCGATACAATTGAACAATATAAGATAAATAGTAGTAAAAGTATGCATATTTAATAACGTTAAACAATTTAGTATAACCTATGCGATAGAATATAATATTCAAGTATATATATACATATGTGTGTGTGCTTATATTACTATATAAGTAATATGCCTTAGAAATATAAATATGTAATGTAGGTACATATAACTATATAACAATAATTTTATTAAATAACTATATAAATAGTATTTCAATCAAGTTATATAATAATATGAAAAGCTAGATAAAACCCTAATATTTTCGTAAATCTTAAGAAAACTAAATATAGATTTTAGTGTATATAGGACTTCCAAGTAAGCGATATACTGACGTTACAAACCTATTGGAGTAAGCTTCAGTACAAATAAATGAGATTTATGAAGACTAGAATATATATTAGCTTATGGTTGTAAATAATTGATTGTATGTATGCTATGCCTGTGCCTAGTTACTAAAATGTTAATTAGTAGTCAAGCTACATGATTTACTATATTGGTTGACTTTATTTGTTGTGTTATGAAATGGTTGATCACCCTTAATCAAACTAATTGAAATACAAACTAAAACTATAAATGGACGTATGTTGCATCCCATTAGGGAATGCTTAGGTTTCTCTAGCTAAATTCGAATACCTTCGATGAGGTTGTACTAAACTAGCTTTTCTCCACCCTTGGTCAAATTATATGATAGGAGAAGAGATTACACAAGTTTGGAATTAGCTGTGAGAAGGCCTCGTGGCCTTTATGATTGACATTGTGGTCATCATATCGCAACTCCTCAACCCCGATTTGAGTAGGTGAAATTTATCCAACCTTACATAGACCAGATAACATTGTGCGGATGACGCATTACTTGATAACTTTGTTGTGCTATTTAGCTCGTATATACTTTTTGCCCCCTTCCCTTTACTAAGCTATGGTTTATTCACTTCACTACAGATTTGCTTGTAGGTTCTGGGTAATCAAGCTGTGTAATTATTATCTCCAGGTGTGCAAAAAGGGTGTATTTGGACTTGAGTGAGGTAGAACTGATGAAGACTATGTTTTTGGAACTTTTTGTTTTCTATGAAATCAACTAGATCATCTGAGCGATTAACTTAAGTTCTTACTTTTGTGAATCATATCACATATTTATATACTTTTATAAATGCTCTGTACTTAACCTTATTATAAATATAAGTCTCTTATGAATATAATGTTAATATATATATATATGGAACTATGAATATTTTAGATCGATTTGTTGTAAGAGCCTTTTGTATATTAAGGTTATGCTAGTCACTGAGTAAATAGTTTCTAGCATAAAATTGATATACACGACAAACTGCTACGACTTGACAGTGTTTAAGGCGTGACATTTTCAACACTATTAGATCTCATTCAATAAGAGACAAGAGCAAACCCTAACATATGAGCAAACATTATCAAAATTAAGTAATCAAATATTTTATAAGGGACTTTTTCCTTTGTATTAAATTGCCTTTATATTTACTATACCTATTTATTTATTGTAAAAAGATTTTTACATACATCAAATCATAGTTATATTTGTAGTTGTATCATTTGCATAATTTAAGGCAAAGTAACACAATCTTTCATGTTCATAATATTTCATTTTATATTTTAAAAGATAACACATATTTTATGTTTTAAAGTATAATTCATTTTAAAATATAATACTTTTGATCATAATTATTTATACTTTCTTTCTAGATAGTGCATTATTTCATGAAAACCGTTTAGTATTTACATAATACTATCATATATTATATATTTTATATTTTTTATATTGAATCTAGTAGTAGTAGTTACCTTATGGTTAAAAAATTATAACATTATTTATACTTTTTTTTTTTGTACATGGTGCATCATTTTGTGAAAAACACTATTATACTGTAATATATCATATATTTTTTGAGGAACTTAAAAAAAAATTCAAAACAAGTAGTCCCTAGAAAAAATATTATGCCTAGGGGATGTGAAGGCGCCTTTTGGAAAAGCGCCTTCCATATGGGTGGTTTTTACACTGAAGGAGCCTTTACAAAGAGTGCCTTCAGTATATTTTATTACAATTGAAAGCGCTCGCCTTTAGTTATTGTAAAATTATAACTAAAGGTACCGTTCGAGAAAAAGCCTTTAGTTATAATATTATCACAACCAAAGGCGTCTTTAGTTATAATTACTTAGGCGTATTTTCAAATGTGCCTTCAGTGGAAAAACCTACACTCCACGAAACAAGTAAGTCGAATAACCTCATGTACGCACAAAACAAAGTAAAAGCAGGAATTACAATGCAACAAAAACCTCGAACCTTCAAATCCAACCTACTTCCTAGCCTCCTAATGCATAACTCTAGCATGTGATGATATTCATTACTTCACATCCAATTCATATACCCAAAACCCCAAATCATTTACTTCTACAATAATGCAAAAAGTAAAACGTAAGGCACATAACTTATTGAAACCAACATGAATAAGTTAGGCTGATATTAAGATCTATATAAATAGAAATATTATGAAGTCCAGTTTATAACAGATACAATTTCATCGTCTCCTAGACCTAGTAAACACTCGAGACACTTTAGACATTAGACTCTCACCATGTCTTCTCTACTTAAGATTAAGCAAAGCTTGGGACTCTTAGGAAGTAGCTTCTAAGGTGGGTCCCAAAGCTGTGGGGAGTCGATAATAGCTATCTAAGAAGAACTCTCTCCTCAAGAACTAACGGACCTCTTTCCTCTCTTAACTGGTGCCGACGGTGTGAAAGGGGGTTTGTCTTGGATACCCAAAGCTAGGATCTAGAACATGCTCCCCCCATGTATGCCCTAAAATGACCCATCTATTAGGGGTAGAGCCATCACGACCTTGTCCCCAAGTACATCTAACTCCTATAATCCTAGTTCGTCTACCTCACCTATGGGGGTTTAGAGGGTTGATCGTCACTTGGGTGTCCTCATCTAGCTCCTACACCTGAACCTAAGCTCAATAGAGAAGGTAAAGAGTGACTGGGAGATGGTCGTGTAGCAACTGAATTCTATGTTCGATATAAGATAGAGCTATTTAGTAGTTAACCTCATCGAGAGAGATCCTAATTTACTAGAATTCTTCATCTTATTAAAGAGAAGAGGTTTAAGACATCACAAAGCAATGAAAGTAGGAAAAAAATAGTCATAGTTGAAAGTGTTCTCATGAACTACCCAAGCAGTGCTCTGGTCTAGTTAATGTACACAGGAGACTCCTGTACCACCGTCAATACCCACACTCCAATCGTCTAGGTCCATAGATTGGATGACCTAAGAGTGGTGATCTTTCTATGTGGTGATGTGGGGAAGATGGTGTGTGATCCAATCCATATCTATCCATCTACGCAGGTTAATGCGGTGCAACACCTCCTCCATATCACATATAGGTGGAATCTTTTGCAATCCACCAAACTGTTTGATCGCACGCTCTAGAAAGTGCTACCCAATAATGTAGAAGCATATAAGTAGCACTCTAGCTACTCATATGTGTCAGCCACAATAGCAAAAATTAGGTAATATCTCTAAAAGCTCGTCCGGATATGACTACTAAACTACTTAAAAGATTTATTTGTTATAATTACTGTAACGACGAAGCATTGAAAGAGCTAGTAATGAAACTACAAGAAAAATATGTACTTAATCAAAACTATGTCCGTCAAAAGCATTATAGTAAGCCGTTACGAGATGCTTCGAGTATATCTTTATATTGCTATCAGTCATCCACCTAGTAGCCAACGGTCTTTCGCTGTTTATGACAATGCCATGCTTGGGGATAGGAGCTATGTATGGGAACCTATCCCACGCCCATACTTAAAGGAGAATCATTACATCCCCTATCTTACAAGCATTTTCTAATGAAGAGCCACAGAGTTACCTATATAGCCATGTGAGGCATGTAGACCCCCAGTTGTACTATTCAACTCTTTCAAAGTCATCCTATAGGGGTAAGAACATGACATGTACCAAGTTGCCAGATTTATTGGCAAACACGAACCACCCCAACATCTGCAAGATGTAAGCTCTAGTGTATTATTTAACCTGCTTATCATCCACTTACTCAAGTAAGGAAGCAAAGTGGTCAGCTAACTAACGCATACGTAAGTGCCCTCCTCGAGAATCAATGGAGTCCTTCAGAATTACCCTAAAGTAGGTAATATATTCTTATGGCCATGTCTTGTATATGCTCCCTATCACTAGTAATCTATCAACTTTGAGGCCTAACTGAACCTCAACATCGTAGAGTGTAATCGTTAGCTCTCCATGGGCTATGTGAAATGTATAAGGCCTCGATATCCTAAAGTGTAATCATTAACTCTCTATGGCCATGTGAAACGTATGAGTCTCCCTCCTCTACCTCTATCAAGTGGTGATCTAACTGAATGTAAGGAAGACAGCTTAAACCTATGAAGCCGGCTTGATCAAGGTAAGGTACATGCAGTTGTCCAATGGGATCTCGTAAACCTACTAATTCTACTTGAGTGTCCTCTCATGTTGTCGTATATGTAAAACCTCCATGCCCTACTAAGGATACTAGTTGGTAATTTACAAGTAAGTAGAGTAATTTATATTGGAAAGAAAAGTTAGTCCTTTTGTGTGTCCTTCCCATATACGTCTAGACCTGTACTTGTCCTGTCTAGTGAGAATGGATCCATCAATTGGTTCGAGCTCCATCTAGCTTGCAAAAGTACAAAACGACATGGTTATTATAGTGAAATTACAAAATAAGTATGCATAACATGGTAAATAGTCAATTGATAAACAAATCAAACCTTACATAAGTTAGTACACTCGGTTCTAATTACCCTGTCGATTCCTCTTGGGACACATTCTTCTGTTGTGTCCTTTCCTCCCACAAAATGTACAAATCGTTCCATTCAGTAAGTTTATGATGTCCATCACCATATGAAAACACTTTATCCTAGGCTTACCTTTCTTTTGCTCCAACCATAAGTTCGGTCATACTTTCTGGAGGTATAAAATCACTAACTAATTCAATTCATCACCAATTAGGAAGAAGTGGGCTCTATACATCTACACATGATACGCAAACTTGTACCAATCCTTGATATTGGACATCACATTGAAACACTCAAAATTGGCAGTAGCAATAGCATATGAGCAAGGAATCCTATATATTTGTGACTTATTGCATGTATAAATGCACCTATTGAAGTCTTTAGTTTATACATGCCCACCTCCCTTCATCCCATTCTCTATACGCTTGATTCCAGTCTTAACCTCATAAATTTTGTTGTATTGACTGAAATGTAATACTTAATGAGAACTCACCTGCTTAACCCACTCCTCTAACATCTCTGCCACATATTTGGTGTGTGCTCGGTTTGCACTAACCTACTTAAGTGCCTCCTTATCTCTCTTATCCCAATGAAGTACACAATTATAAAAGATCTTCTTCACAAGCAATGTTACGAAAAGTCCACGAACATACTTTATATTGAATTATACGCTTCCACAAAGTTGGACGTCATAGACCTGAATCAATAACCCTCACCATGTACAAGTGTCTATTATTGCATTGGTAAAGGAAAAAACCATTCTAGTATGTCAGGCTTCATACTATGAACCTTCTCCAAGCATTTCTCAAACTTTTAGGGCTGAGCTTATATGGATGCAAAGGTTGCCCACTTCTTGCACAATTAGCTCTTATGGACCTTATTGAAATTACTTACAATATGTCATATGCACCACCACCACATTGTAAAAGGAGGTTTTTACCCATTCTCATTTCTATCCAATGCTGAATGAATGCCAGTCCTTCTATCAATTATCAAGCAGATGGTTTCACAGCCTATCCTATCTCCATAAATGTACTACCTCAGTATCCTAAGAAACCAGCCCCATGAATTGGCCGTCTCATCATCGACTAGTGCAAAAGCAACCAGGACTATATCGTCCACGCCATCCATACCAATGGTAACCAATAACTTATGGTGGTACTTTCCATATAAGAATGTGTCGTTAATACCTACTACAAGCCTACAGTACTTCTATGTCTTTATGCATGGGCAAAGGATTACCATACCCACTTTAGCTCTATTACCCCTGTTCAACTTAATTGGTTCCACATCCACTCTACCTTGGTACTAGGGTTAGTCATTTGGATTGCATTGAGCAATCAATGCAAATCATCATATGACCTCTCTTAATTTCGATACACGAATTCAATTGCTTTCATCTTTCTAGCTTACACCCTTCTATTGCTGACTTAATACCCAAACTGCTTCTCAATAATACTATGAAATTGAGAAATCTTGGTGTCGGGATCTTTCCTAATGACATTCAAGAACTCTTTAGCCATGATATTGCTATCCAACTGTAAGTGATTTTGATTTATTATGGGATTAAGACATATGGAGCTCCACTAATCTTATAATCACAAACATACCCTCTAGTTTGTTCTTACATGCACATAGCCTCCACTAGCAGCCATCTTCGTACTTGGAACAAAGGATGGAATACTTACTTAGCTTTAACTCTAAGGACTTAAAGCTAGCGTGATATTTAATGTGGTAGTGCTTAATAGCTCTTACAAGTTCCTCCTTTGCATTGAATCCCATACCTATACAAAGATCTTCACTGACCTGCAAGTTACTGTACTCTTTGTTCATATCCTGTTCAAAATTCAAGTAACCATCATCCTTACTCCTGTTGAAAAAGGGAATTGTATCCCTTACCCCTGTTTCTATTGCATCAAACTCTGAAGTCTGAATCGAGGTTGGTGTTAGAACCATTAAACTTGAACCTAAAGCGTATGAGTACACACCAAGCATCTCTGATTGGAAGTTTCGAGTGGTACATACCTTAGGCACAATAGGACGTGAAAGAGGCATCTCATTACCATCATCACCATTATACTCATCCCTATCGTCCTCCTCAGGCTCGTGATCATTATTGTCATCATCATCATCATCATCTCTAAGTAAGTCTCCCATTCGCTGACTATATGATCATGTGAAAGTTCCTTCTGTAATACCGATCCTATAGCCTCATCTATCGCATTATCATTATCCTACATAGGCATAAACATAAGCAATGGCTCATGTTTATATGCCATTTATTCATTCTTCTCAATTGGTGCCATTCCTTTGTTCTCTTTCATTGGAGGCATGTATGTTTCCTGTGCACGAGGAGCTCCTTTTACTCCTCTAATCTTGACATATAATTGGTGGATACGAGTCTACCTAAATGTTTCTGCAATCTCAAAGAGATTCTTGACGACATCATTATCCTTGATGGCAGCAAGTGAATAATTCACGACACTCTTATAGGCATGGGGATGTTTGTACAAAATCTCAACCCCGATACTTAGATCCACTCCAACACCTCGATAAACCCTTTCAAAGAGATAAGAGAAATCCGCATTGGTTCTCAACTTCATTGGGTCATGGTTATATTCCGACCCCAAACTTTCCTTTAGAATATTTTCATGGGTGAAAATCATAAACTTCATAGAGCCCACCATTTTTAACCTATTCACATGATAATTATTATTTTGATTAGCACATAACCGGTGTTGCCCCGTTTAATGCAACCACAAGCTCTATCCTATTTTCTAAACTACACAACTCTCTAACAAACTTGGAGTGTACTTTTTAAAATAATAAAATTTCAATTCCACAATACAAAATATATACACCAATATACAAATTGTGTACATATATTGCAATAATACAATATATAATACATATTGACATGCAAACACAACATTTAAACATCCTAGATTAGTGGAAAAAAACACATGTCTGAAGCTAGGGTTCCAAATGAGAAAATGTAAAAAACAATCATAATCAATGCATGAAATTCCTGTGAACTAAGTGTTTTAGATGTTTACTTTGATTGTTAGGGTAGATTTTGCAAAAAAAGAGCATTGAATGCTGTGATTTTAAGGTGTTATGCACTTTTTTGACGAGAGAGAAGTGAGGAATATGTCATTTTTGAAAGTATCAAATGGTTCTATTTGTGTAGGTAGGGATTTATTGTGTTATAATTAAAGATGCCTTTTAGGAAGGCGCCTTCTTCATAATAAAAATATACTAAAGGCGCCTTTTGGAAATGTGCTTTCAAAAAAAAAAAAAAAAAAAACCTAAACTAAAGGTACTTTTTCTAAATGTGCCTTCACGACCCTCCAAACGTTATATTTTTTTCTAGGGGCCCTCTTTTTTTATTTTTTGTTTTAGTTCCTCTATATTTTTTATATTGAATTTAGTAATAGTAGTTACCTTATAGTTAAAAAAAATTATAATAAGTTATTGTTAATATATCAATTTAGATATTTTTCAAGTAAATTTATTACTTTGCTATTGGCAAAAAAAGAAAAAAAAAGAATTATTACTTTGCTTAAGGAGTACATTTTGGTAGGAAAAGGAGTAGCTTCTATCCTTTTTCTTTAGCATTGTAAAGAACTTATCTATTATATATTATTTGTTATCTAATATAATAAATTTAGAAATTCTTTTGTTACAGCACCCATTTGATATTACGTTTTCATTTATTATGTTTCATGAAAAATCATCACACTAATATTGTCTTTCAATACAATGAAAATAATTGCCTACTAAGAAGTAACTAGTAAATCTATAATGATATGGCTCTTTACTTCTTCCTTTTTTTAACGTTTTCTATTCTTTTTCAGAAAACATTCATTATTCGTACTTTTTCATTAATAATTAATATTATTATTTTTATTATCCATACCTTGTAATTTTTCAAGAGACAACTTTGTAGTTGATAAGAAGAAGAAGAAGAAGAAGAAAAGAAGTAAAGCATTACTTTGATTAAAGAGTGCATTTTGGCAAAAAAAGGGAGTAGCCTCTATCCTTCTTAAGTATTGTGAGGAACTTATCTATTATATATTATTTATTATCTACTATAATAGATTTAGAACATTTTTTCATAATTAAATTCATATTTTGAAAATTTTTATTACTCGTTCTTTTTTATTAACAATTAACTTTATTATCCATACCTTTTCATTTTTCAAGAGATGTATTCTTTATATATAAGATCATATTTGTTGAATAATCACAACTTTTAACTGGATATAAAATGATGTAACTTTTGCTATATGATGTTGTAATGGGATAGACTACATGTCTATCAAATTTTTAAAAAAATTACAGAATGATGAATTACATAAAAATAATTACAAAAATACTATCACTAAGTCACATCTCAAAGATTTGACAAAATGATTTACTAAGAAATTGCACCTAAAAGATGCAACTTCACATTTCATATATTGTTACTTTTTTGTATTTAGAAAATGTGATATTAGTGTTAATGTGTTACACCTTCAAGATACAATATTTATACATTTACCTATACCGCATCTTCAAGATGCAAAGATGTGACATAATACATAAATTTATCTTAAGAAGCGATATAGACTTGGTATATTAGTAATATTTTCTATTAAATTTGTATTTGTATAATTTTTATTTATTTTGATTATAAGTATGCAAAATTCTCAATTATAATCACATAACCCTAAACTAAATAGTATGATTTTTTATATGACTATCAATAGTCACAAAAATTACTATTTATATAATTAATAAATGCATTCACGTAGTTTTTTGAATATGAATTTATTAGCATATTAATTACGATAGTTTCCATTAATATTTTATTTGCATTAATATAAATATATTTTACAACAAACCCACACATTGTGTATAGGATATTAACTAGTTATATATATAATTATGTAACGCGGAGACTTTCCAATAATGCGCCTCTTTTGGATCTCTTTCGATTCTTAAGATTAAGGGCTTGGGCATTCCCCTGCCAATGCTACAACATACGACTTTGGCTGGAAAGTGGAATTGGATATTGAGTTTTGCAATTGCTCGCTCGATTAACCATAAATATATAAGAATGAAAAATGAATAAAAGTTTTGGTAAAATAATTAATCACCGGAAGCTTTTTTGCTGTTTGATTAGGATAATGTTTAAAAGGGAATATATTCTTCAGATGCAATTTACTGTTATTTTCTTTTATTTTTTGTTTGACCATTTGAAACGATATGAAAAACAAAATCGAACCAGACAAAAATATAAACTAGCAGGACCTATTCATTGTTCTTGAGGGTGCTCCAGTGTCCAAATGTGAATGAGCTTTTGCTCTGAAACGTTCTTTTTTTTTTTTTTTTTTAAATTTTCCTCCTTCATGAGCTTTAAAGTAAGAAAAAGAATTCTTATGCTTGCTAATGCCTGATAGAATCACTTTCTCTTACCCCCAATTATAATATACATAAGGAATGAATCGAATTCATCATTCTTCCGTACTTTAGTAAAGAAAAAATTTAGATATGCTAATGATAACTTGCAAACGTGATTACGTGAAAAGTAGAACAATATGTAATTTACAAAACCAGCATCACTAGATAGAAATATCATTTTTCCCTAACTGTAGTAAATATAATACGAGGATACGAGAATCAAGATTGACTATTTATAGCTTGAAGTTCTTGTTTAATTTTTCTCATGGTCAACTCTATCTTTCATCCCCAAGGATTATCCAAACGCAAGGGACACCGTGCAATACCACGCTCAAATCAAATCTACCTTTCATACTTTCCTTTTAGATAGATTCTCGTGAATACTTATTTGCGATGTACCGCTTACCATGTGCAACTACTTTACTAAATAAATAGGTGGCCAGGGCTTGTCTGTTCTGTCGGAGGAATAGCTGGAAATTTTCCGTCGGTTCAGGTAGCATATATTGTGACACGTGAAATAATAACCCAAAATGCAATTAGAATTAGAGGAAAGGAAGACCTACAAAAAGGTTTTTAATATTTATCTTATTTTTTATTTTCATTCTCAATGCTTTAAAATTTTTATTTAAATCTTTAATATTTATAAAAGTTTACAAATAAATCCTTTTAACCGATAGCATTAGATTTTGAATTGGAAAAATATAAAAAAGTCTTAATGTTTTTTTCTTTCTTTTGTTTTTTTTTTTATTTTAGTTTCTAACATTTTAAATTTTTCATTTGAGTCCTTAATTTTTGATAAAAATTTATATATTAATCCTTTTTTATATTTTTTCAATTTGAAATCTAACATTATCGGTTAAGATGATTTATTTATAAACTATTGTAAATGTTAAGGATTTAAATAAAAATTTTAAAATTTTAAAAACTAAAATAAAAAATGAGAAAAAAGTTGAGGATTTTGTTTTACTTTTTCCTAAATTATATTATCAGGGCTATTTGTAATAAGAAAAGAAAAAAAAAAAAAGGAAAAGGCTATTAACAGGCTTGAATAGACCTTTAAGCGGCGGTCGATTCCCTTGAGTAATCCAAGATCGGCTGTCGTTTCAATACCGGTGGAAGAGAACCACTGGATTTATGCCCAATGGTGTCTATACCCGCTTAAATAATTTACTCTTGAAAAGTGTACGGACATGGTTCTTATAAATGGTCCATCTTGTGAGATGCACAGGATGGTTAGTGTTGTAGGATTTGGGTTGGGTAGTTCATCCAACTATGTGATAGAATTAAAAATTAAGAAGATAATTAGATTCGATAAAAAGTTAAATTGGAATTGAATTGGAATCAAATTAAATTAAATTATAAAAATCAATTCAAATTTAATAATACCGATAATGATCTATTACAAAATGTCAGTTTAAGAGAGTACACATATGATAGCAAATCAATTCTACTCGTTCTTCGGTCGATTATAAATAATTGGCTTATTTGATTATTCAGAGTGTATGTCCAATAGGATGATGATGTTTCTTAAACGTTTGCCACTATTTCAAATGTTGCAAATGAAGGGGAGGATTGTTTCATCTATAGACGTCATCGCGCAATCTTAACATGATTAAGAGATGGACGAATAAGACAACCCGTTAACAAGAGCTATTAAATCGCTTCTAATAATGCATCCTCTTAAAGGCTTCAATAGCTTCACAGATTTTTAGGTAGAAATGGACCTCCACAAACCCATGTCCTCATAAGATTTATTAATAAACCTAAGGCTTTATGAAATAATCTTATCACATTTACTATATAGTAATAAACTGAAATGGTTACGTACTTTCGATTTTCATTCTGTTTTCCATATTTGAAAGTATATTTAAAAAGTGATACTACGATTCTATAAAATCAACGATTCTAGCTTTAAGGAGGAATTACTGAAATCATCAATTCTGCTTGTGAGAATGCAAAATCACAATTTCATTCCTCTTTCATTAATAAGGATTAATTAAAATTATTTATTTAACCTTTAAATAAATTGTAGTATATAATAATTAAGAGTGTATTTGACAAATAATATTATTTATACATTTAATGTCATTTTGTTCCATTCTATTTCATGTGCATTATTTCCAAACATATGAATGCCTCGTTCACCTGAGAAGAATTAGAATTCAATTTCTCCCTATTTTTTATTATAACGTTCACTTTTTTGTCTCCAAATCGTAATTCTTTAAGAATCTTTATTACGTGAAATCAAATAAAAAATTACGATTTTTCATAAAATTTCACATTTTTTTTAAAATATCCTCATATCAATTTAACAATAACTACTACCACTATGGTCATTACTATCGCCACTACCGATTAGTACTACCACCACCATCATCACCATCATCTACTGTCACCTCCATTGTCACTACCAACCATTATCGTTACCACCAACCATCATTGCCACCGATACCATTGCCATCACACTGCTGCCACCAATACCATCGTTGTCGCCACCTTTGACTACCACTATCATCACCACCATTACTATCGTCATCACCATCGCAACTACCCCCCACTCCCTCTCTAAGGCATTACCCCAGCTACCACCACCATCATCATCATCGCTCATAACCATCGTCGATCATAAATGCCGCCGATCATTATCACCATCTCTGCTCTCACAGTCAATTTCCACCACTATCATCTATTACTTTAAAATTACTTGAGAAAAATTAAGGGTATTTTAGTAATTAAAGTTCTATTACGTATTTATTTTTAAGTGTTTATTAATTCAACTAAATAAAGTAATAGGTATTACACCCTTATTACATTCTTTTCTCATTCCATTCAGTGAAATGAGCGAGTTGGAAAGGTTTTCTATTTCGTGTGCAATAATTAAGGTTTTCTAAAATCACTAATCCGTTCCCCTTCATTAATAAGGATTAATTAAAATTATTTATTCAACATTCAAATAAATTGTAGTATGTAATAATTAAGAGCATATTTAACAAATAATACTATTTGCACATTTAAATCATGCTGCTCTATTCTATTTCGTGTGCATTATTTCCAATCACATTAAAGGTTTAATGCTCATTCCATTACGTTCATTCTAGATCATTTTTTTGTACTAGACATGATATTAATGTTTTAAAGGTAATGGAATAGATAAGGAGGAGAAAAATTATATTTTAAGAATGACTAATACTAGGAAAAGATCAAAAAAACCTTACTCCAGTATCTACTTAGTATAATATTTTATTGTAAGAAATACTCATTCTTGGATTTACTTCCCTCCATTAAATGTAGTATTAATTTGGAAATACAAATAAAATTATCAATTTACACTAATTTAGTCATTTTTTTTATTCCATGTGTAGAGAGAATAAAAAGTTCTATCTTTTCTTAAGTAATATCTATCCCCAATTGATTGGGAATAGAAAAGCCATAAAAATTATAATTATCTCCCTATCTTTCTAAATAAACAAGGCAATAGATATTTGAGAGGGAATAATTATTTTATTTTATTTTTATTACCGCAAGTAATTGGCCGATAAAACTTATAAAACAAAGCTCAAGATAACTTTACAAAGTAAAAAGCCCTTTTCTAAAACTTATTTTGCAAGCGAGTTAACTGATTATGCCTAGAGCAAATGACCCGAGATTCTTATTTCAAGTCAATAAAGTCAAATTTCTCTAAAAAAAATCCGGAGTTGGTTTCCTAGATCCTAACACTAGTGATTTATTGCCCTTGGTGGAGAATATTTCTTAATCTAAGCTTTCTCACTAAACATGGAAGCAATGTACCTCCATATTTATGCATTCATTATTCGTGAGTCCACAACAATGGTAGGAAGAAATAATGGTACACAGATTTTTCAAACATTCACGGATTTTACTGTCAAAATTTTTCATGTATAATTAGTATGTACGATTACTAACCAAAGCCTTACGGGTTTCCAAATAGATTAGACGACATTAAGTAACCCATTGGTTAATTCCAAAAAATTCAAATGGGTTTTATAAGATATATTTATAGTTTCAATTTTAAATCACTAAGAGTGTTAGAAATTAATGGTGTAAAAACTAATTTCTTAAATGGAATTAATCGAGCTTTCGTTATATATATAACAGTTGAAAAAATAAGAAAAAAAAAAAAAACATAAATCGGAGAACCCCCATACAACAATCCTGCTCCAAATTCAGTACATCTGTCTTGCTCCTAGAGGAGTTAGTAATCGTTATAATTATAAATTTTAAACTACTATATTAGATTTAATGTAGTTCTTAAACCTTGTAACAACCCCACGATGCCGACAAAATCTTATACAACATTTCCCTCGAAATCTAGGCGTCTTTGTCTGTTCACGTTCATGGGAAATCAAGTAAGTCATAGACAGATGGTAACTAAAGTCTCGTATTTCCTTGCCTGGTTGCTTGAAAAATGCTCCGATTTTTCGCTTTAGCTTCCATTTTACGAGGTTGTTTCTTGGAGTTAGTTTCGTACAAAGGGGAAGTCGAGGCATGTGACAGTGGGTGCTATTTTTTTTTTAACTGATGTTTGAAAAACTAGACTGAAATATTTTTCAATACGCTCCTTGACAGCACCAATATATCAGAACGACATGGACCCAACGACCCACTCGACAAAAGAAGAGAAAGCCATATATATATATATATTATTTTCTTTTCATTTTTCCCGGAGAAATCTCCACATGTCTTTTCTACTTCACAATTTTTTTCCCCTTGAAAAGAGAGATATTAAAATGCGAAAATTATTGACAAATTTAATGAGGATTTTAATAATAAGTTCTTGATCCGATAATGTTATGAATAAAATCGTAAAATATCTCATTAAGTGTATGTACGTTAAAAAAAACCCTTTAATTCATGCACACCATAAAAATTTTTACTCAACATTATATACCATAACTCTTATTTTCCGTTCAATAATGATATTATGAATCTATTATATAGTTGGAACTCATCATATCATATGTTGTAAGTTTATAATCAAATTTCATAAATTTTCCATGTTTAGAAAATAAAGTGTCTTCACTAGATGACAGCATGGGGCCCTCACCTAAACTAAGGGGGTAGGAACCGACGATTACTAGTTCCTTAGAAAACCAAATCAAGACCAGCTCAAAGCTCACGTTTCGCTGGCTAAGCCGATTTCACGTCCAGTTATGTAACTCGAAACCAATTCAACCCTTTTTGTTTTTTTTTTTTTTTTATGTTTTTCTCACCTACTGCTTACTCCGGTTTTAATTATGTAATATTTCGTAATTTGCCTTTCACCTACCGTTATAAAGATTACAAGTGTACATATTCCCTATCAATATTAATTCATTATTATGCAAGAATATAAAGTTTATCCATTTATTCAATTACAGATTTGTACATGGGAACACTGCCATCATAAAATATATAAATATGCTTGTATGTATATATTACAATATACGAAGTAAACAAGTTAGTACTACAATCTATATTTATAATGGTTACAAAGTAACACAACAAAATAACTAATATATGGATTTACAAGTAGTCTTCCAATCACAATTATTATTCATTTTTCCTGGAATCCTCAACTTATTGAAACAGCTAATTAAAGTCAAGGCCATTCAAAAAGTCAATAATCAAAATGATTCAAAGAAGGCGACTACCCTAATTCAAAACTAAATTAAATACTGACACCACAAAATAGATTACACAAAATTATGGTGTAACATATGAAAAATATTTATAATCAAATAAGTGTTGCACATTGTCTTACCATCCTTTTTTTAGAGCTCACTTGTATCAGTTACGTATACGTATATATCATCTCTATTTTCCATATATATTAATTTACTTTCTAACCTACTTCATGTCACTACTTTCCTGAATTTCAATATTAATCAATTTTTTTTTAAGAATACAGATGTTCAAGAAGTGTTAGACGTAAAGTTGATGCGAGAGCAAATTACAATATATGGAAAACAAGGTTGGTGATCACTTATATGCAACTAATACAATTGAGTACCGAAAATAAAGATGCCAAGACAACTTGTAACATATATTTATTTAATTGTGAATTTTTTCATCCATCTGACCATGAGTTTAAAGGTATTGTATAGCGCTGGAGGTTAAATAAATGTTGTATCATAGTTGTCATTTCTTAATTCCTTTTCAACTCTTGACTTTTTGATGAGCTAGACTTCAATCAACTATTTTAATAACTCGAGATTTCTAAAGGTAAAATATAAGAAGTATCACTTGAAGAGGTAATAATATTTATTACAATACTAATGCTATAAACAACTGGTAAAAATTATAAATACATGAAAAATATTAAGATATGATACATTTATAGAAAAGAGGTGGCCTTCTTTGTGCATGTATTTGTGCTTCATGTGTGTGTGTGTATGTGTGTGTGTGCGCGCGTGCGCAATGTATGGGTATGAGTTTGTGTCATTGTTTATGTGTTTATTTTTGGTTTATGGACTTAGTACATAGTGTAAGTGACATTGTAGAATGAATGGATGGGAGATGGCGGTTAGAATTCGAAGTTTCTATCTTTTTTTTTTCCCTTAATTTATGTGTTGATGGAATCAAGTTCAAATCCATCAATTCCCTAATCCAAGCAATTTACCCCCAGGACCTATGGATTCGACAAGTTTGAATGCAAAGCTCAAACTGACTCATCTAGTCAATTTTGTGCCAATTTAAGGTTCAAAATCAACACGTGCTCACCTTTAGCCTAGACATTGATATTTCCTAGTAGGTGACATGTACATCATAATCTTATGGGGGGAAAAAATGTCACTAGAAGTGCTACATCCATAAATGAGATGTCATATGAGTATTAGACCTTTTCATTTTTATGAAAAGGAAAAATTGTGAACTTCTATTAGGATGATGTACATTTTAAGGGGCAAATGATACACATTAATCGATTCATGAAATTTTCCATTAAACTTGACTACATTACAATTTTGTTCTTTTTAGGAAAAAATGAACATGAGTAGTCATGTCACTCTAAAACACTACCAAATCGCCTCCTTAGTTTTTTCCTTTGAAAAACCATCAAGCATAGCTATGGTTGAATCCATATGATAGGTAGAATAAGAGGAAATAAAAATGTATACATCTATACATTAACAAGAATAATTTCTTTGTTCCTACATGTATAAAATGTAAAGTAGATGGAGAGAAGTTGACCATAAAGGATGGGATTAACCTTGATGGATAACATGGAAATAGAGATGTAATTATAGTGGTATAGAGAAGACAAAGGGGTTATACTCTATAGTAGCCAATTTACCATTTATTTGAGGTAATTGTTAAGATCTAAGTGTAATTGGACTTTGTAGGAAGATTCAAGGTTGAAAGGGCAGTCAATCTAGTCTTGATCTTCAAATGATGATATGGGAGATCACATCCTCTTGCAATGGATTTAGAGGAGGCAATGGAGAGGATCAATATCATAGCTAAGGCATAAAGAAGATGGCTAACTTTGAGACTATAGGAAAATGAATTTATTTAAGGCTTATATAATTTCATTGGAAATTTATAGTGTTTTAAAGAACTTTTACTTAATTCAAAAGAGAAAGTAATTTTAAAAAATCTTTTAGTGAGTATAGCTAAATTATTGGATACAATGATAACTTTACCATCTAAGGAAGAACAATAAACTAATACAACATTGTTGATTAATGATGTAGTTTGGTCAATTGATTAATTGTATTAGGTCTATATCGTAGTCTCTCACTTTGCTCATTTCCTTTCGATATAATTAGATATTCTATATGAGACTTAAGTGATAGTAGAAGTGGATAAGACTTATTGCAAGAGTTACATGAATATGAGAGAGATATAAGAATAACCTATAATGTTAAGATAGTAAATATCAAGTCAACAATAGATATAAACTTTTAGGCCAAGTCAATTTAGATAGATATAAGTGTCTTCTTAGCTAATCCCTTACGAGTTGGCATATAATTTGGGAACAAACTAAGAAGAAACTACTAGGCTTTTAGCAATCTAATCTAAAGAGGGTATTACAATCCACTCTAAAGAGATGGTTCGATAAGATCAGGGTGTGTTAAAAGAGAGAGTTATGAGAAAAGTCTAGGATGCTTAAAAGGAGAGAAGGATAAGCACAAATTGCATACTTAGGTAAGGAATAATTAAATCTAAATATAAAGTTGTGTGGCAAAGATATCGTGAATTAAGGAAAGGAACTTTTAAGACCACAAGTGATGATAGAAATGGATAATAGTGATTATCATCTTGTACAATTTTCAGAGAGATGTGATAATGGCTTGAAAAACTAAGATAGTTATTACCAAGTCATTGCTAACTTTGAATTCTTGAGCTAAGTGGATAAATACACCTTTTAATTACCTATTGATTTAGTTATTGATTACCAATAGATTAGGACATCACATTCTATATTTTTCTTATTTTAGATTTTTTGTTTTATTGTTTCGTCTCTACCCTAGTCAAGTATTATAGATAGATGCTTAAGATTTTTATTTTAGATTTAGCTTAATCTCGTGGCTTAGTATGTTAAACCAATAGGTTCATATGCGATTTCAATAAGACAAAACTTAGCTTAAAAAATTGAATTAATTAATGTTGTCAGACATAGCCTAGGAGGTTAACCTAGACATGTTAGAAGGTTAAGGGTCTAAGGGTCAAACTGGGTTTAACTAGTGATTTAATTGAGGTTAATAGGAAAATAAAAATATATGTCTTAATTTAAAAGAAATATGAAATACCATCAAATTATAAGTTCTAATAAAGTAAAACTTACATATTTGCTTTAATTAAAACATAAAACAGAACAGGAATCCTTCAATATTTATTGATAATTATTTGCTTGTCTTGAATATAAATTCAATATGTACATATAAAATATAAATCATTCATCCATATGGATTACTATTTCGACTCACTTTTATACTTGAAGTCTTTGTTAAAATAATTCCATTGTTTAAAGTAACAATGTTCCATAAATGATCCATTAAATTTTCAATATTTTATGATCAGATTAATATTCCAATGTGTTACGCCCCGAACAGAAGAAGTCATAACAATACCGCTGTATAAACCAACCTAAAGTAGAAGTTAACTTCACAGCTACTATCATAGATATAGTCTACACAAGGCGTGCACAACTCAACCAGCTTGAAACATCCATTATAATACATGTGAATAATCAAATATGTGGTATAATTTTACAAAATACCTATTATATACAACTTGTTATATTATAACACAACAGTATTTACATAAACGTCTCATATCCAGAGTTATAATTACAGTAAGAGTTTACGAAAAGCCATAGGTTTTGTAAACTATTTACAATAAGTTAGGAAACTAGTGGGCATCCTAGAGAATTTCCAATTAATTTCCTTAAAATTCAAAAGAAAAGTAAAAAACTCAGGTTTAATTAATTCTTCGCTCCTCACTTTCCCTAGTAACAGTACACTAACTTGGGGGTGGTGGTATTTGAATATTCGACTCTTCACCCAGCACTTACAAAATAGTCTATAGGGATATGAGCACAACTAGCTTAGTAAGTGAGACAGAGTTAGAAGAGTACTAGACAATCACAAGTGAGGTTATTAATTTTAATGAAATGCAATGCAATCAATCAAATGAAATATTGCATGATGTTATCCAGTTCATTGTGAGGTTAGAGATATTACATCTACTCTAACCTGGATTGAAAAGTTTTATTGTGACTCAAACCAGACTAAACCTGAGCTTATACAATATAGAACACCCTCCTCCTATGACCGCCTTTGAACCATGGCCCTCACCTTTACCGCAACCTCCTCACTGTTACTTAGTTCAACTAAGGATAAGGAAAGGACCATTTCAACTGTCTTCATCGAAGGAAGTTGGTATTTAGCCTAATACTCCTAATTGTTTCCTATAACGGGTGTTATGCATGTCTAATTTAGTTGTAGTCGAATAATCATTAGTTGTAATAAGGGGTGATAAAATAAGTTTATACAATACAGAAACAATGCGAACATGTATAATAGTATACTAAGGAGTTCAACTCCTTTTACAACTGAATATCACACACATATATGGCATACGCAAAAATAACTAATTATGAACACAAACAGAAGTACTCTTGAGTCTCTAGATACTTTAATACATTATCTTAACAAGAGGTAAAGTTACAATCTCAACTTACTTGTTTAGATGCTCACTATGAAAGACTCGAGCTATCAACAGTATGACCACTAGGAGATCTTATACACACAAAACCTAAATTTAGTTTTTGCAATAGTTACAAAAACATTGGATTTTTATCTAAAACGGTGCTGATTTCCCTAAATATTTCCTCCAATTCTCTTTAGATGTTTTTGGTTCTAAAGTGTTTAAGTTATGCCTTGGAGTTGCTTTTATACTGGCTAAGGTTGTCCAGAATTTTTTTCTCCATAAATGCATGCTTATCTTCCTAATTTTTTAACATGTGGTGTCATCTTCTTAGATATTGAGCTTTTGATTTAGCTGATTCTAATTTCTAGAGCATGTTATGGAAGTATTCTAGCAAATTCCCAGCCATAATTGGATTTATAGGATAAGATTGCAATTATTTAAGTATTTTAGGTATATTTTATTAGTAATTAGTTATTTAGTAATATATAAGTATATGTATCTTATGTATATATCACGTGTAACGTGTATTTATACTCATATAATTATGTTTCTAACATATCTTTTATTTTAAGATACGTTCCTTAATTATTTTCATGAATTCAACACATAATTTATATAATTAAGTAATTTAAGGTTAATTTACAAGTATAATTATTATTTATACCGGGTATACTCATAAAAAAACATGTTTATTTATATAGTAAATTATACTATATTATTGTATTTTATAGCTCAATTAACTTATCTTCAAGTCCCGTCGCATTCCAAGCTTGATTTTAGGGGTTTTGAGTATTTTGGTACTATATTAATTAATCCTATTTCTAAAGGTAAAATTGGGATTTTGGATCGTTATTTTCAAAAATTAACTTCATTAAGTTATTTCGACTAACTTTTCTATTTTAGTCATAAAGTTTGAGCTCAATTGAATAACTTTTCCCTAAAGGCCGTAGATCTAGGCTCAATTGTCCTAAATACAATTTTAGAGGCTTATATTTCCTCCCCCCTTAAGAAAGTTTTGTTCTCAAAACTTTGAATCTAAACATAATAACTACTTAATTATTGATAAAACTTATTATTTACCTTTTTCTTTGAAGTGTTCTAGGTAATGATTCTGCATCGCTGACTTCGGTTTCCAAGTTAACTCTGCTGTTAGACCGTTACCCCATTGGACTTTCATATACTCTACTTCTCGATTTCTTAACTTCTGAATTCGGTTTTCCAAGATCTTGATCAGTCTCTCTCCCACAGTATAGTCTTCTTGTAAGTCTATTGGTTTCAGTTCCATAACGGTATTTAGATTCTTCATGAACTTTCGTAACATTGATACATGAAATACATTATGATATCCAACAAAATTTGGTGGTAAAGTAATTCGGTATGCAACATTTCCAATTCTTTCCAAAATTTCAAAAGTTTCAATATATCAGGGACTTAGCTTTCCTATAGTACCGAAACGCTTAAATCCTTTTATTAGACTTATCTTAACATACATATGATCTCCTATAGCAAATTCTATTGGTTTCCTTTTCAAATCAACCTAACTTTTATATTGATCTTGTGCCGCTTTCATCCTTTGTCGTATTATTTTAACTTTATCATTCATCTATCCAATCATATCAAGTCTTATCATTACGTATTCATCATTTTCCTAACATAGCGGTAATCGACATTTTTTTCCATATAAAGTTTCACATGGTGCCATTTGAATTGTTGCTTAATAACTATTCTTACAAGCAAATTCCGCTAAAGGCAAATACTGATTCCACTCGCCACTGAAGTCCAAAATATAACCTTTTAACATATCATTGAGTGTTTGAATAACTCTTTCTAGCTGTCCATCGATCTATAGATGATAGGTCATGCTAAACTGTACTTTAGTTCCTAAAGATCGATGTAAGCTTTGCCATAATTTCAATATAAATTGGGTATCTCTATTTGACATGATACTTATTAGCACACCATGTAGTCTAACGATCTCTCTAATATACAGTCGTGCTAACTTTTCCATTAAATCACTAATTTAATAAAGTAAGAAATGAGTACACTTTGTTAACTTATTTACCACAATCCAAATTGAATCGTAACCTAATCTCGTTCTCGGGAGTCCTATTACAAAATCCATTATAATATGATCCCACTTCCATTGAGGTATTTCTAACGATTGTAGTAAACCACTGGGTCTTTGATGTTCTGCTTTCACTTGTTGGCATATATTACACCCAACTACATATTATGCTACATCCTTTTTTATGCTTTTCCACCAAAACAATGATTTTAAATCACGATACATCTTATTTCTTCCGGGATGCAAGGTATAACCTATGTCATGTGCTTCAATCATTATTTCATTCCTTAGCTTTGAATCACTAGGCACACAGACTCTATTCTTATATCTAAGCATACCTTCAACATCAATTTTAAAGTTATGTACACTACTTGTATTCAACTTTTCCTTAGTTTCCTTTAATCTTTGGTCTTCGTCTTGTTGAAGCTTAATTCTTTTTGCCAGAGCTTCTTTCTACCAGGGTTAGTTGTATTACTAAACTCATTAACTATACCTCAGTTTCATTCCATCTAAATTCAATTTCCAACTTTTCAAATTCTTTGATTAATTTGTGTTAAGTAGTGAGTAACGAGGCTACTTATTCATAGTTCTTGTGACTCAACGTATCTGCTACAATATTGGCTTTGCCAAGATAATAGTTTATGGTCAAATCATATTCTTTGATTAATTACAACCAATGTCTTTGTCTTAAATTCAACTCTTTTTGAGTAAAGAAATATTTCAAACTTTTATAATCTATATATATCTCACAATGTTGCCCGTATAAGTAATGTCTCCAAATTTTCAAAGCAAATATTACGATTGCTAATTCTAAATTATAAGTTGGATATTTCCTCTCATGAGGCCTCAGTTGTCTGAATACATATGCTACTACTTTCTTATCCTGCATCAATAGACATCTCAGTCCATTTTTGGAAGCACCACCATATACCTAATAAGATTTATTTGGATCTAGTAAAATGAGTATTGGTGCTGAGATCAAACGATCATTTAATTCTCAGAAACTTTGTTCACTTTTATCACTTCATTCAAATCTTTTTGCATCAATCAAGTCATAAGCTTGGCGATTTTAGAAAAATCTTTTATAAATCACCTATAATATCCCACCATTCCAAGAAAACATCTTATTTCTGTTATAGTAGTGGGTTATTTCCATTCAACTACTGCTTTGACCTTTTCGGGATAGACTGAAATTTCTTTGCCTGACACAATATGTCCCAAAAATGATATTCTATCCAACTATAATTCATACTTACTTAACTTAGCATATAGTTAATGGTCTCTTAACTTTTGCAAGGCTAATCGTAGATGATCGGCATGATCCTCTTTAGTTTTGGAATAAATTAAAATATTATCAATAAACACCACAAAAAATTTATCCAAGTAAGGTTGATAGATCTGATTCATCAAATCCATAAACACAGCTGGTGCATTTGTTAAACTGAAAGATAATACTAAAAACTCGTAGTGCCCATATCTAGTTTGGAAAGCTATCTTTAGTATATCCTCCAGCTTAATTTGTAATTGATAGTATCCAGATCTTAAATCAACACGTGAAAATATACTAGCACCATAAAGTTGATCAAACAAGTCATCAATCTTTGGTAATGGATATTTATTCTAAATAATTACCTTATTTATTTCTCGATAATTAATACACAACCTTGTGGTTCCATCCTTCTTTTTTATAAATAACACCGACGCTCCTTAAGTAGATATGTTGGGTCGTACAAATCATTTGTCCAATAGCACCTGAGGTTGCTTCTTTAACTCTTGAAGTTCTATCTGCACTATTCGGTAAGGAGCTTTTGATATTGGTTCAATTCCCGACATCAATTCTATAGAAAAATCTAACATTCATTGTAGTGTTAATCTAGGTAATTCTTCTAGAAAGATATTAGGAAATTTACTTACCACTAGTATTTCTGATACTTTTAGGGTTTCCTTCTTTTCCTCAATAGCAAATATCTAATAGAATTATCATTCTTCAGTAATTTCATTTACTTCCTCACTTACTTCTATTACTGATAATTTTAGACTTTGCTCACCCATTTTTCCTTGAAATATGACCTTATCCTCATCTAAGATTATGTTATTATTTTGGCAATCCACTTTGGCTCCTTTTTTGGACAATCAATCTATTCTCACAATAACATCATATCCCTTGATTGGTAATAATATGAGTTTTATTGGGAATTCTTATCCTTGGATTTGCAATTGTCCATTATCTATTATTTCTCGTGTTAACACTTGTTCTTCTATAAATGTTCTTATTCTATATGTGGATTTAACTTCACTCACCTTAATTCCATTCCCCAAGACAAACTCTCGACTACTAAACGAATGTAACACTCTAGTGTCAAATAATGCATAAGCAGTTCGTCTATTTATGAGTATGTTTGTTGAAACAATTACTATTACTATAGTTATCTAGTTCTTAAGTACTATACTTAAGTCATGTATTTTCACAGTTCCTAACATCATCTACATATATATAAATTTGCAACTAACTTACTGATAAATAAAAGTTATGAGTTAGTTTTACGTACTTATTAGTAAGCCTTAATCAGTTCCATCAATCTTCATTTCATCATCCAAGCCATCATGAAAAAATTCCTCCATCCATTCATCAAAATCTTTAGTATCTTCTTCTGTTCCCTCAATTGCAAACACTCGCATTAGCATAGTGGTTGTCTCTACTCCTTTGGATTTCTTTTGTTTAGCTTGACTACAATATCTAGAGAAATATCCTCTCATTCCACACCTATATCATTTTACTACTCTCATCTTGGGATACTCTCTTAACATATGATTTGAATCACCACACAAAAAGCATTTGCCCCTTAACTAAGCGCATTGCTTAGGGAAATGCTGAGCTCCACACTTTCAGCATCTCACATTTCCTACCTCATCATAGAAACTAAATCTAGTCTTATTTGAAATAAGGCCACTAGTTATAGTAGTTAGCTTCTTTCCCTTCTAACCCGAGTTATTATTTGCACATGGGAATGTTCTCTTGAAAACATGCCTATATTGATTAACTCTTCTTAGTTTCTCACTCCATTCATTTTGTATGGCCAGTCGATTATTCTCTAATTCACATACCTTATCCATAATCTAATGATAAGTGGTGAATCCATAATCCATTAACTTACATCGCATTGTAGCATTAAATCCATTAAGAAGAAGATCCTTCTTCAGCTCCTAATTATCCATGTACGACTTAAGCACATATTGCAACAATCTGTTAAACTCATTATCATATTATGCTACACTCATTAGCCCTTTCTTTATTTCCATTAACTATCAGGTCATCTGATTTTGCACATCGACAAGGAACTACTGTCTCTTGAATGCCTTTCAAAATCCTTGCCATGAAATGGGGCCTAACATTGTTCTTGATGTCGAGTCCCACCAAACTCGTGTTCCCATCTTTAGTAAGAAATTGCCATAAGAAACTTTTTATTTTTAGGAATCTTAATCGCTTTAAAACTGTGCTCAATTTAAGCTAACCAATATCAGCTAAGGTAGGCTTACCTATTTCTCCTTTAAAATAACAATTCGATTTTATAAACTCAGGAAGTCAACTTGTATCTTGGGGTCGAATTGCTTTAGGTTCAGCTTCTACTGGCCTTTTATACATCACATTTCCACCTGTGATCAAGTGTTGGATTAAATGTTGGATTAAAGCTCCTTGCTATTGGATCATCGTATTCATATTAACCAACATTTGTCCAAATTGAGTTAGGGGCATCATGTTTGGAGCAAGTGATTATATATCATTTCTAGGTGGTTTCGATAGATTAGGAAGGTTAAGAGGCGATACTTCTCCTTTATGTTGGTTATTCCTGTTTCCTTTTCTATTTGCTTTCTTTGCCATATTTAGATTCACAATTCACTAATTATCAATCCTACACTCACAATATGTGTACCTAAAGTTAATATTCAACTTAAGCGATTCATATTCACATATAGATTAATTACTTTCTGCATTAATAATACATAAATACAGATTTCCTCATCAAGAATCTCAATCAACATAAGACCTGTAATACTTCATTCCTATATAAGCAATGATATATTCATGTATCACTCATTACACACTTTACGTGTGTTTAAATATATACTTATATGTCATAAGCTCATCGTGTTTCACCTGTAACATTATATCATATTCATGGTGATATCTCATATAGATACTAACCTATACGAACATGTACTTTACAATAGTCATAAGATAATCTAAACTTTACATTTAAAAGATCACATTACTTTATTTACAACATTAGATTACATATCTAATTATCTATGTACATCTTACATACTTAATAGCCAATCCGAAAGTACATTAGTTACATTCAAAAAGTCAAAAACACATCAAAAGTTGTTAAGGAGACCTAAATACATCAAAACAACTAAGTCAAGTGATATCAAAAACCCTAAACATCTTCCTACCATCTTCTTATTTTTAGTTACTTGCACTATTTGGAGTTACTACATCTTCCAAGAGAAACTAATCTCTCATCCCAGTCTCATTAGACCCTGAGCTAACCTTTACCACTACAAGGATATCTAGAATGACCACTACTTTGTGTATCTCACTTCCACTGTCCTGGGCTCCATCTTTTGCCTTGGCCTCTTCTTCTTCTCGATCCTCCTTAGGATCATCATCATTATCATTATCCAATTTTACATTTGGTTGAGCTTCTTGAGCTGGGTTTTCAAGCGGTATTATAGAGAGTTCAAGCTTTTAAGGCTGTAGTAATACTTTTATACCCTCAGTTTCATCTAGGGGGTATATATAAAATTAGTCGATTACACTAGGGGGGGATAGTTTCTAGGGATATGTAGCACACCTAAGGGTACTTGATCAAAACCCGGGGGATAATCCTTACTTGCCTTCACTAAAGCTGGAAAATACAGTATAGAGATTCTCATAGATAAAACTCGATTTTTTCCGAAGTACTTCTTCTTACAGGCAGCTATAGTAGTATACTCATTATATGTAAGTCCTAACTCATCATTCATTATCCTTGAATCATATTACATACTAAAGGACATTCTACGCTTATAATTTTTAATAATCTCATCGATAGTATAAAATATCTTCTAGTCAGCCATATCTATTAACAAATTTTACATCCGAATCTTATATTTGATAAGAGTCTCATCCCCTTCCCATTCAAATTCCATCATGCATGTAATAAACCACTCTGACAAATCTGAAATGACAAGTTAAAGTCAGTTTATAACCCTTTTTACATATATATAAGCTATACATATATCTTATGAATCTAAGTCTTTTATATTCATTATCAACCTTACTTTCAATGATCCTATTGTTTACTCGTTTTAATTAGACGCTTCAAAGCTTGATTCTTTTAAAACTATACTTTGATACCAACTTAGAACTGTTATACCTTGAACAGGAGGAGTTATAATAGTCTCACTACATAAATCAAACTTAAATAGAAGCTGACCTTACAACTACTATCATAGATATAGTGCACATAAAGTGTGCATAACTTAACTAGCTTGAAGCGTTTATTTTAATACTTGTGAATAATCAAATCTATAGTGTTTTATAAAATACCTGTTTTATGTAACCTATTATCTCATAATACAACAGTATTTACATAAACGTCTCACATCTAGAGTTATAATTTACAGTTAAAGTTTACGAAAAGCCATAGGTTTTGTAAAATATTTACAATAAGTTAGGAAACTAATGGGCATCTGAGGGAATTTCCAATTAGTTTCCTCAAAATTTAAAAGAAAAGTCAAAAGCCCGAGTTTGGTTGATTCTTTATTCCTTACTTTTCCAGTCAATAGCATATTAACTTAGGGGTGGTGGCATCTGAACATCTAAGTCTTCACTCGGTACCTGTAAAAGAGTCTATGGAGATGTGAGCACAACTAGCTTGGTAAGTGAGACAAAGTTAGAAGAATACTAGACAATCATAAGCAAGGTTATTAATTCTGATTAAATGTAATGCAATCAATAAAATGAAATATCGCACAATGTTATCCGGTTCGTTGTGAGGTTAAATAAACTACATCCGCTCCAACCTGAATTGCAAAGTTTTATTATGACTCAAACTAAACTAAACCTGGGTTTGTGCAATGGAGAACACCCTCTTCTTGTAACTACCTTCGAACCACGGCTCCCACCCTTGCCGCAACCTCTTTGCCTATCACTTAGTTTGACTAAGGATAGTTAAAAGACTATTTCAGCTATCCTCATCGAAGGAAGTCGGTATTTAGCCTAACACTCCTAATCATTTCCTCTAACGGATGTTATACATGTTCAGTTTCGTTATAGTCGAATAGTCATTAGTTGTAATTAAGGGTGACCAAAGAAGTTTATATAATACAGAAACAATGCAAACATGCAGCACAGCACACCAAGGTGTTTAACTCCTTTCACAACTGAATATTACATACATACATGACATACACACAAACAACTAATTACAAGTACAATTAAGGGTGACCAAAAAAGTTTATATAATGCAGAAACAATTCAAACAGGAAGACTAACACACCAAGGTATTCAACTCCTTTCATAACTGAATATCACATACATGCATGACTTACACACAAACAACTAATTACAAACACAAACATAAGTACTCTTAAGTCTCTAGATACTTTAATACAGTATTTTAACATGCAGTAAAGTTATAATCCCAATTTACTTGTTCAAATGCTCACTATGGAAGACTTAAGTTATCAATAGTCTGACTACTAGGAGATTCTATATACACAAAACTCAAATTTAGTTTTCATAATAGTTACAAAAATATTAGAGTTTTATGTAAAACGGTTATATATATATATATATATATATAAATATATTGTCATAATAATATATAGTTTTATTATTATTATTGAGTTAAGTTATTAATTATTAATAATATGCATAATTTATACTATTACATATTATATGTCATTTTAATCGTATTGAAATGTACTTTTAATTGATTAAATTATGTTTTAATTCTGATGAGGTTATCGTAATATGCACATTTTAGTAATATTATAGAGTTATAGGTTATATTACCTTACATTGTTCGATTTTAATAAAAATAGTGTTGTTGGGTCATATATACCCAACGAAACGTGTTATAGATCCTATTTTTAAAGATGACTTTTAATAGGTAGTTCGAGTTTTTAATACAATTATATGTATCTATATAAATATTATCATATTATACGTATTTTGTATTATTAAACTGTATTTTACCTAATTTATTAATATAGTCCTATAATATAAGTATTGTCTAATCTTAATACCTTTATAATGTATCCTGATCATTAAAATATCATTAAATATATCAAAAATACACTTTTTATCTAATCTAATCAGTACACATATACATAGTTTTTATTCAACTATTTATTATATTTTAACCTACTATTACTAAAATACGTTCTGATTTGTAATTTAAGTCACTTTACTGTATAAATTTGTAATAAATAGTTTGGGTCATCAAATAATTTCCTGAAAATTTCTATAGACTTCTAAAAATATAGGAAATTCAATCATTACTTGGTTTCATCTTTTCGATTTATCACTTATATATTTGAATTTACAATTTTATCCCTAAATTATCCTAAATTACCCAATTATAATTCTTTTTGCACCAAATTGATTTCAACCTATCCCAACATTATTATACTTTATTAGAAATCAGTATAGGTTCATTATATCATTTAATTTCATAAATTCCTATTTATTTCACAATTTCAGCCTATTTTTAAGCATTTTTAGGCCGAAAAATATAATAAATATTAAAAATATATAAATAAAAAATTGGGCTACATAATAATTATTTATATATCATGCACATCCTATACAAAAAGTTTGAGCTAGAAATTTTGAAAATCAAAATTTGGATGAATAGTGACTTTCTTAAATAAGTATATTAAATATTATAAAAAAAATCACATGAAAGCATGTATGAAATAATCTAAATATATTTTTTTTTATTTTTTCTAAGTGGATTTACTATCTTATAAAAATTATTGAAAAATAAGAAAATTTTTTTATCTTCGTATTCTTAGATGCTTTGGAAGCCGTAGGGTAGTGGGGGGTGTATCGGATCGCCTAAATGCTGCGTGGAATGGTGGTGTCTGGTCGGGTTGGTTGTCAGATGGTTGTTTGGGTTGGATACGGTGAAGGTATGGTGGTTTTCCCTATTTTTGAATAATTTTTTTAAAGTTTCTAATTTCCCTAAATTTTTCCTTTGATTCTCTTTAGATGTTTTAGGTTATAAAGTGTTTAAGTAATGCCTTGGAGTTGCTTTTATACTGGTTAGGGACATTTAGAATTTTTTTCTCCACAAATGCATGCCTATCTTCTTAATGTTCTAACATGTGGTGTCATCCTCTTAGATATTAAGCTTTTGATTCGGCTGATTCTAATTTTTAGAGCATGCCACGGAAGTATTCCAGTAAATTCCCAGTCGCAATTGGATTTATAGGATAAGATTGTAAATATTTAAGTATTTTAGGTATATTTTATTAGTTATTAGTTATTTAGTAATATACAAGTATATATATCCTATATACATATCATGTATAACGTGTATTTATACTTATATAATTATGTTTCTAACATATCTTTTATTTCTAAGATATGTTCCTTAATTATTTTTATGAATTCAACACATTAAGTAATTTAGGATTAATTTATATGTATAATTATCATTTATACCGGGTATACTAATAAAAATACACGTATATTTATATAGTAAATTATACTATATTATCTCGTTTTATAGTTCTATTAACTTATTTCTAAATTCTCGTTGACTTCCAAACTCGATTTTAGGGGTTTTGAGTAATTTGGTGTTATATTAAATAATCATATTTTTAGGGACAAATATGGATCTTGGATCGCTATTTTCAAAATCTAACTTTACTGAGTCACTTCAACTAACTATTTTATCTTAGTTGTAAAGTTTAGGCTTAATCGGATAATTTTTCTCCAGAAGTCTTAAATTTAGGCTCAATTGTCCTAAACACAATCTTAGGAGCTTACACAATGTTTAGATTTTTTTTTTCTTTTAGTAAGAGTTTAACAATGCTTGGAGTATTTTGTATTGCTTTCATAAAGTGAAAAAATGGAGGAGAGGCATGGTTTAATTTCGTTTAAATTGTTTGCATCCGAAAACTCAACCATACAAAATTAAACTAGATCAAAATTTTCTATAAGACATTAAATTGTGATGAATGGACGAGATGTCATGTTATATTTGATCGGTTGATACTTCTCTCAAGATTCATTTCCTGGTTTATAAAAAGGAATTAGATTAAATATGTCCATGAAGAATAATAAGCATAAAATTGATGTGAATTTAGCATTAGTAAATAATTAAGGTCTTATGATCCAATCATTTTTAAGTTTTAGTGATAAAAATAGAACAATAACTAAAATTTGAAAAGAAATTAAACAATGTGAATTAAAAATTTATCATGTCATTTTGTTTGCTATTTAATGTGACCATAAAGTAGATTGCCATTTGTTAAATTATTTACTATTCCCTTGCCCTAACTTACACGCTTCAATGCGGAAGTTTAAATTGCTTATATTTTATTCTAAGTCCCACATCGAGCAGATCTTAGACTGCTATAAATATGCCATTACAAAAATACTTAGTTCAAAGGCTTACATTAGTTGTAGCGTAAAGATTCCAGTTGGGTTGGCCTCACCAGGTTACGGAGAACAGTTTTGTTAGTTCAAGCCCATATGTTTAACCAGGCTGCTCAGGTTGCGATTGAACCACCTAGTTCGTTCGGTTCTTGCAAGGTTAAAGTCGGTTCGGTTTATAATTCAAGACTAGCTCATCTTTGTAGTCAATTCCGGTTGAACCTCATCGAATTGGCTAAACCAAACTCAGTTTAACTACATTAGACTTAAGGTTGGAAATGAGTCGAGTTGCTTGTGAGCTACCCAAGCTCGGCTCGACTCGAACTTAAGATGAAGCTCGTTTACCTAAATGAGCCGAGCTTGAGCTCCATTGACTTAAGCTTGCGAGTCGACTCTTTAAGCTTGTGAGTAGGTTTATGAATTTTATATATTATTAAAATATAAAAGCTAATATCTATATAATATATATATAAATATATAATATATTATAGGATAATAAACAATATATAATCTAATATTTGTTCATCATTTGTTAATTTATTTATTTATATATTTCTTAATTTTATATTTTTATACCCATTAATAGGCTCAAGATCAGCTCATTTTAGGCTCTATTTAATTTAAGCTCAATTAGTAGATGAGCCAAGCTTGAGCTTAAGCTCAAGATAGTGCTTGTTTATCTAAACCAGTAGAGCTCTAGCCTCAATTTCAAGCTTGATAAAAAGCTTAGCTTGAGCTATATAATTTTTAAGCAAGCCAACTTAGTTTGTTTGTAGCCTTAGTTGGAATTAGTAAATTGAACCTAACTTACTTATATCACATTCTGAATAATTCATATTTGAACAAATCAACTTGTTCTTTGTATGAAACATATATATATATATATAAGCTCTTGAGCATTGTTTGTATAATTAATAAAATGCTGTAAAGCTCTTAATTAGGGGTGATTATGTATCCCTAAAGGCTAAAGAGTAGCCCAAACTTTACATTAAAGTCTTAGAATTTATTTCTTTATCTCCATCCCTTTTACTTACATACTCTCATTTATTATATTTTTTTTTATTATTTCATAGTTGTTTGTTAAAATTGGTAACATAATGAAAATGTGCTATATATCTTGCGGTTAAACTTAATTCACCCCTCTTGAGTACTTAGTTCATGGTGCCCAAGAGTCTTGAAATTGCCTTTATGGTGAGATTTTCTATGTGAATTTATATGACCAACTCTTTCAAGTTTCATAGTAACTCCATAGATTTTAGTTGTTAGATTTTGATTCAATTATCATGAATAAACTATAGTACTCCAAATAAATTTTGCACCCTACTTTTTTATTCTCTTTGTGTTCTATAATGTATTGTTGGTTATTCATTCCATTAGTATATATCTAAGTTAAGTTAGCATTTTCATGTCTCCTCTCTTACCTCTATCCTATGTTTGTTGTTTTATATGATTTAATCATGGTTAATTTTGATGCATACTCACATGTGGTAACTAAGGCTTGTCAATAGGCTTTATTTTTTTGATATTAACACATTTTTATGGTATCTATTCCTTCATTTGCATGATCAAATTTATCTTAATTTGATGTTATTTTAAGTTCTTGCTAATTTATTATTAGGATTGTTTAATATTCCATTTTTTAATCGTCTTCTAGGTAAGAAGCTTGTAAAAATGTGAAAGAAAGAAACAATTTCGCATAATTGTAATATTCAACATCTCATCATTCTTTGTATAGAATCTTTTCCACATTGTATGTTTGCTTTGTCTTCTTATCGTTTTGGTACTGGTTCAAAATGGCATATTTGGTTAATAAAAGTACCAAGAATTCAATGTAATTAGTACATAAAGTAGAAATAAGATAAATACAAAACAAACACAAATTAGACAAATATATATATCCGTCTCTCTATATATAAGATAAAGATAAATATATATATATGAAATAAACCAATAATAATAATTGAAGATATCGATAAAACATATAAACAAGACAAATTGGTCTTGTCTGACGTTGTGATTAAGGTGAGATTTGTTCCTAAATTGTTTGGAACATGTTAAAGCGATATTAGTTTATACAAATCATACGTAATAATAATAGTAGTAATAATAATAATAATATTTTTTGGTATTTTTCACAATATTGAATAACTAATTAGAAAAGATACTAATAGTCTGATAAATTTGTCTTATTGCTTCACTTATTTCCTAATTTGCAATTTCTAATTAGCACTTGACTTTTAGCCATTGCAAGTGCCTTTATGTGTATGTAAGGGTTGTTGTATATACAGGTCTTGCCAGCCTACGCTTGGTCTATAAGTACTAATGTATAAACTACCATTTTAAAATATAATCTATCTCCACAACCTAAAAAAAAAAAAAAGCAAACACTTTACTTTTTATGGTAAAGGTATAAAATGGACATCTTTTTTTTTTTTAATAATTTCTTTTATTTTTCTTTTTTTATTTCTTTTGATCAACTATAAAGGAGGAAAGATTAGAACTTTAGTCTATCTTAATAGGAGATTAATGATGATACTATTAAGTTATAACAGTCTTAACAACTTTTTGTATAAATTGTTCACCTAAATGTTTTAATCACATTGTTCAAGTTATTCATTTTTTACTTTTTTTTTCCACATAAAATTTCAATTTTTTTCCTCTCAACAAATGGTTTAAATTTAAGAATAGATTATTTAGAATTCCTCTCATCATGTCTATTAAGGACTCCATTAAAACTTTCTTGAAGTATATTGGTTTATCATTATGAGTGATTATAGTGGGATCTATCGTCACTACCTTTGCCACCACCACCGACTACTACTATCGTCGCTACCACTGTAACCATCATCATCATCTGTCACCTCCACTGCTATCACCACATCGCCATCGTTGCCACCAAGCGTTGCCACCAAGCGTTGCCACCAAGCGTTGCCACCAAGCGTTGCCACCAAGCATTGCCACCACCAATCATCGTAGCCATTGCTACAACCATAACCATAGTCACCGCCACCACCACCATTACCAATCCTACCATTAACCATTACCATTGCTGCTATTACTGTTACTGCTGCTACTACCACTGCTACTACCACTGCTACTAATCATCATAATTACTATAGCTACTACTACAATTATCATCATCAATCGCCTCACCACCATCATCGCTATCCCCACTACTGCCGCCCATTGTAGAGAAAGAAAATGGATTGATGATAATTTAGTTATTAAATTACTTATAAATCTAATTAAATGAAGTAATATATATTACATCCCTATTTCATTCTTGATGGAATTCTAATTCCATTCCTTCTATTTCATGAAGTGAACGAACTGTACATTCATTAAGATGTGACAATGGATACAAATACAACATCCCTATCAACATATCATTATAATTAATACTATGAAAATATGATATAATATGTGATTGATGTAAAAGAGGATGATAATATCATTTGAAAGTATATAAATGGTTCAGTTGTTCTGTCTGCTTTTCCTATCAATATCCCTTTTTTTTTTTTTATCTCTAGCTTATGTTTATACTATGATTGAATGAGTGGAAGTCAGCAAAATCTAACGAAATAGCTAGAAAATTGGAGGAAATAACGTGTTTGATTATTTTTATAAGAGATATAAATGAGATAATTTGGATGGAAAAGAGTGAACTTATTTATATAATTGCATTTATTTATTTTTAAATTTGAAGAGAAACCATAGAAAATTAGTGGAATTGTTCACTCTATAGCTAATTTCATTTCTCTCTATGTTTCAAGAGAAACTAAAGGAAAAGATTTGAAAGATTAGTGAACTTACAAAAATTATCTTAAAAGGAGTAATTTCTCAAACCTCGTTATACATCTTGAAGAGTAATTTAGATATGTTTATATTTTGCATCTTTTCTTTTTCATTTCGTTAATATATGCAAAGTATAAGAAAAAGTGAAAATTTTCATCCATTTTCATTCATCATATCCAAACAAAAATAAAAATTATTTTTCTTTTATTTTCCTTTTCACAAATTTTCTTTACACCAGTTTGGTTTTAGAGAAATATAGGGAAGGGATGAATTTGAATGAAATAATTATTTTCCCAAATAAAGAAAAGTGGAGAAAAGGAATATTCAAGCTAAAATATTCTGTCCCGAGAGAATTTGAAAGGAAAGTGTATAAAATTACTTAAATATGCTTTAATTATATAGATATTTTAAAAATTTAAGAATTTTTTACTATTCTAATAAGTTTAAAAATAACACAAGTCCTTACTATTTCTTGAAGAATTTTTTCTATATTATTTTTTATTTTTATTTCTTTCTTTCCAATTTTTTTTTTTATTGTTAATCCCAAATATAGTATTAGGACAGTGCTTTATCTATGTCTATGCATCATACTCGTATTTATTCGGAACATCCAATCGTAAATCGGTATCCAAACCATACCAGAATAACACCTCACGGACGAAGTATGCGGGTTCCCCCGTGACACTGCCTCATTGAAACTGCACAGAAACTCGTCCGGGCTTTGTTATTATTTTGAATAGGAGCGAATCTCCCCAACTTTGCTTTTCTCCATTACTTACAACGACTTTGATTTGATGATTTGATGATTTGATGATCTCTCTCTCTCTCTCTCTCTCTCTCAGTACTACTGTTCTACTTTTATCCACCTATCATATCCTACCTTTTCCTGAACCGAAAACACAGTCCTGTTCTTTTGCATTATTCGTATGGTTACAATCCTAGACTCCTGTCCCAACTCCCAACACACTGCACTACACTACACATACTCTTTCTCTCTCTCTCTCTCTCTTTCTCTTTCTAGTCCCCCGCTCCCTGCTTCCCCCACCCCACTCGTAGTCTGTATACTTTTTGTTTGGATCTTCATATTCTGTTCTCTTCCTTCTCTCTTGCTTGCCAATCTCTTTATTCTACTGTTGTTTTTTGCTTGCCCTCCTTTCAAGCCACGTCTTCCTTCCTTTTTCCTTATTTTTTCTCCTCTGCAGTACGCATCCTGACCTGACACCCACTATTGTGCTTCCTTGTCCATGCTACGTCGTTTTGGACAAAATGTAACTAATACATGAACATACATTCTTCTTCTTCTTATTATTATAAAATATAGATGGGGTCTTGACTTTTGAGAGTTTTTAACTTTGTTTTAGTACTTACTGGCTAGCAGTGGGATTTGGGTATAGAAGTGGAGTGTCGGTGTTGGGCTAGGTTTTGGTGTTTGAAGAAATGAGTGTGGATGATAAGACGGCGTCGTCTTTGGCGCTTACAGAGAAGCGTCCATCTCAAAGCCAAAGGCCTGGTGGGTGTGTTGGGATTTTCTTTCAGTTGTTTGATTGGCATAGAAGATTTGCAAAAAAGAAGCTTTTTTTGAGGAAATTGCTTCCTCCTGGTAATACCCTTTTGCCTTTTATCCAAACAATTTTTGCCTTTTAAGTGAAAAAAAATGATGAAGCTTTTGTCTTTCTTGTTTGTTTTAGCGTGTGCTGCTTCCTTGTGGAAATACCCTTTTGTTTTAGTACATGCACTTTATCAATTTGATTGTAAAAATGATACAAGTTTCTATCTTTTATCTGCTTTACTTGTACCCTTTTAATTTTATCTACACAATTCATGAAAAAACTGCTAAAGTTTTGATTTTTTTTTTTAATAATTTTTTCATCGATGTTATGTGCATTGCTTTTTCCTGGTGTACCCTTTTGTTTTGATTCAACAATTTGAGTTTAGGAATGGAGGAAAGAAATGCTAAAGCTTTGTTTTTTCTTGTTTGTTGACTCTGTAACTAGCTCGTCCAAGGAGGTTTAAAGGAGATGAAAAAATGCCAGCAGCTAAACTCCATTTCGTATGGCTTTTCCTTCTCTTTTTCCCCTTAAATCTGCATTTGCCAAGGAGAAGTTCTTAGCTTCCGTTGTAATTTGATTCTTTCTGTCTTTCTTCTTATGGTGGTTTGAAAACTTTAGATTGCTGATGAGAATAAAGGAGGGTTTCCTAATTTGAAGAAAAATGGGACCAGGAATATGGAATTGGAACCCCGGCATGAAATGCGAGTCCCAGGTCTGGTCGCTCGGCTCATGGGTCTTGAATCCATGCCTTCTGTGCATAGAGAGAAGGTTAAGAAAACTGAAAAGGGAATCCCTCGGTGGGAAGGTGATAGGTTTGCAACAACAAATAACAAGTCTTCTGAGCCGGTGGGAGAAGATTCATATAAGGAGAAGGGGCAGATTAAGCATGAGCTGAGACCCCAGAAGCTCCAAAAGACAGGACTATCTGAGAGAGGGGCAGTGACTAGATTTGGAGCTGAAGCTTTGCAGATAAAGGGTGTGTTATCAAGATCACGAAAGAACCATCACCCGAAGCATTTATCTACCGTCAAGAGTCCGAGGATCCCTTCTGTGAAGAACGTTTCTCGCACTTCTCGGTTAATTGATGCTGCTACTAAGATACTTGAGCCTGGATTGCAAAGTAAAAGCAGGACAAAATGTGCGGCCATTACTTATTCAGATCCATCTTATAATCCTCCTGGTAATGAGGTCATTAGAGAAAGATTGCAGTTCATGCCATTTGATACACCGAATCAATCTACTTGTGAGGTTGCTACCAACTCCTCAATGGGACAAACATCTTGCAAAAACTGTGGCAACTTGGTGGACTTTGCTGACTCTAGTTCAGATGTCGAGGGCATGGCATCAAGCAATATCTCTGGTAGCCCCAGCTCCAGAGATCCTCACCATCAAAGTGCAGCAATGAATATTCCCAGAGAAACCGTCTGCAGAGTGGAGAATGAAGCACAAGTACATTATACGAGAAGACAAGAAGAATGTATGCCTCTAGCTTCTGGAACGACCTGCAAGTTTCTAGCTCATAGTTATAACATCAAGGATGTCAAGTCAGGTTCTGTGGAGTACCTTGAACAAGAGCATCTGTCTAGCGAAAAGCTCAACCTTCAGAAAAATGGATCAACCTACATGGCAATGAAGGGCACTTCACAACCAAACCAGGTGTCAACGGGTGGGTGCTCAATTCGCCCAGCAGCAAAGTCAAATGATTTAAAGAGCAGAAGAGTTTCCTCCATGCAAAATAAAGCTTCAGGCAGGAAAGATTTCATTGCTCTGAACAGAAGCCTTAGTGGCCAGGTACGGCCTAGGGTACCTGCTAAAGCGGATAAGTCTAGTATTAGTGCATCAAGAAAGTATGCTGCTAAAAGAGATGATACTTCAGCTTCTCCAAGGTCTCCAGTGCAGAAGACTAGGACAGCTGATGTATCTGAACCAATGCAGAATGCAAACTTTGCCTGTTCTGGTGTAGGAAGACAGAGCAATGCTCGTCGCAATAATGTGCAAGGAAGAGGAATGGGTCATTTAACTCACTCTAATGATGAAGCTTGCTTTAATAGGCAATTGATGATGAAAGGGAAAGGGATTAGCTCCTGTAGTGGTAAGAATGGTGGTGTTGTTTCCTTTACGTTCAACTCACCATTGCGGCAAAAAAATGCATTTTATACTGAAAGTCAGAGTAGAATCTCAAAGCAGAGTGACTCTGTCAGCAAGAGCACTCCCAAAAAGGCAGTACAGTTGGAAGCTAGTGATGACAAGGCATCACAACGAAAGCAACTTCCACTGAGTGGAGATGCTTTGGGAGCTCTTCTGGGACAAAAGTTGAAGGAGTTTTTGTCTCAAGAAGATGACATGGCCACTGCAGGTTGTATGCCAAAACAATCTACTGCTGCAATTATCCAGGAACTGATGGCTGCCTTAACAGCAGAATCATCTCTCTCAGAGGATAGTGAGATTTCAAATTCGGTAAAAACCATATACCATTAATTTTATATTGAAATCAAATCTCAATTCCAGTGCAGGAATTTGTCTTACATAGATATAGTTTGTATTTATTTCCCTTTTTCATGTATGCACACCATGATGATGCAGAGTGCTTATGATTGCCATTGCCACTTCAGATGCTATATTTATACTTTTATTTAAGTATGTTGACACACAATTGCACATGTATGATTTGTTGTTGGTTTGTAATTTGTACTCCTCTCCTCTTGATGACAAAGGATTTCGTGAGACTTGTGATGCATGTGCACGGTTGAAGCAAACTAATATCATTCATTCTCAAATCATTGAAAGATATAGGAATAACTGCAATGGTGCAAATTTGTGCATGTGTCATTTTTCTTTGTTCTACTTGATGTTCTATCATAATCTCTTTTTCCTCCCTGTTTACCCCCATTCTGTGGGCACAGCTGCACTGTCATACTTCTATAAATTCAAACAAGGCTTGTTCAATGGAATCATCTACTAGTATTTGGATCTTCTTATGTAGTTTGCACACTGTACTTTCCTTTCCTCTTTGTACTTTCAAAAGCATGTTTCTCTTCCAATGTGATTGCTTCCTTCTCTGGTAACTCTTCTGGCATTGTTATTTAAAGATTTTTTTTTTACACTACTCTTCTATAATAGTTAATAAGAGATGAAAGGAATATCTAGAGAAAACTAAAAGTTGGAATTCTATGCAATTTTAAAGGTTGAAGCAACGAAGGAGAAAAGAGAAGTTGGATCTTGGCCTGTTGCCAATCATTTTAGCCCAGGGTCGGTTCTTGATGCATCTTTTTCAAGTGACAGCTGTATATCCAGCAGTATGGATGATACCCCAGGTAAAAAACATCGACTTTGAATAACTCCTGAAGAATGCAAAAATGTGGAAGTTGCATAGCCAGTTTGACACATCTGTAAAGTTTGCTATCTTCTGATTAACAGAAAAGGTTAATTATACCTTGTTGTCTCTCTATATCAAAAAGCATTTACCAAATCATTACTTTCAGGAAGAGTGTTGCATCCTGACATCCTGGACTATCCTCAAGAGCATCCGCAAATATCGGGAAAGGAAGATCTTTTGGATTTGGCAGCATCATTTAATGAGGGAATGACTCATCACAACAGCATGCTCACTGATCTCATGGAATCTGTGACCAGAATCGTAAGTAGTGTCAATCCTTCAATGCTTAGAGATGCAGGAATCAAGTTCAGCCATGCAAAAGAAGTTATTTTGCATACTGAACTTCTACTTGCAAATCTAACACATGTCAAGTTAGATAGTGTGGAGCAGTCTGTCATCAGCACCTCTCTCATTGATAAACTAGAGCACTCTGCCACGACTTCCTGGAGGGATATCAGTAGATTTTCCTGTACTAAAATGGGTTACAGGCTCAGAGAATTTCTTTTTGATTGCTTAGTAGAATGTCTAGACTCAAAGTATCATCCATGTTGTTACTACGGATATAGAGGGTGGACAAAACAGGCACTATACCTGAATGTAGACATGTTGCTCCAAGCAGTCAAGGAGGAGGTCAGAAAGTGGATAGCTTTATCTTATATGACCCCAGAGGATATAATAGAACTGGATATGAGTCATTCTCTTGGAAAATGGACAGATTTTGATATTGAAGCATTCGAATGTGGAATTGACATCGATGGGGATGTACTTGAAAACTTGATTGATGAAATCGTAGTTGATCTTTGGCAATGCAGGACGATTTCATGACATCATACTGCATTTGCTAGGCTTATGGTCCTTGTGGGATGGCATTTGTTTTTTGTACAAATTGTTGGATGTCTATTAACACTGGCATGATGATATTATATATGGGCCATTCTGAGGTAGAGGCCGACAACAAGAGAAACACTGAAAGAACAGCAACTGTACTATGTATTGTCTGTTCTTTGGTCCAGAGTCATGCTCCAAAATGATGAGTAGTTTTGTTGTTGAGATTTTTACTCTTGAAACAACAGTGTCTTTCTTGTGAGGAGAGGAAGAGAGTATCAGGCAATCCTCTCCTTGTTCATCTTGGAATTGGCTTGGCAAGTGAATTAAGATCTTGGCGCATGTTTGAAATGTGATATTTTTTGTTAGTTTCTTTTTAATTTCAGCAATGATATATCATGGCATGGAAGTTACGATAATAGCCAAAAATATGTTACGAAGTCTTGTCTGTTCCAATACAAGTCGGTTTAGTAGGACTATATAGCCACAGCTGTAATTGCCTTTTGGTTCCAGGGGTCTCTAATGTTGTCCATAGTATCAGCTACTGTCATTACTACGGATCAGAGTATAGCTGAAACCACATGAAAAATCTACCAACCAAACAGACAGTTGTAAAATTCTGGATTTCCAAGTACTCTCTCAAGGATGTAATTGAAATACACTGCAAGTGTATAAAACGTATGAAAGTAAAACAAGGAGACATCAGACATTCAATTATCATCAAGACCTCATCTCTCTATTATTATATCAAATATCATCAATACAGTAGTTATTAACATCGGCAGACAAATTTCAAAAGAAAAAAAAAAAATGAAAAAATCCATATGAATCGATGATCAAGACATGTTCAAATCCCTCAGAAACCATAAGTGTACATTTTAATCTAACAAGTTCGAAAAATAAAAAAAGAAAGGAAATCTTGCAGTATTATAACTGCCTTCAACTTCAATACCTGACCCACCGCAATAACGGATTATGATGACTAAACAAGTTTCCCTACTTTCAAATGGTGGTGTCTGGGGAAAATCCAAGCGTGTTATCTTTAAAACCTCCTATGCCCCAAAACGGTTCTCCCATTCCCTCTCAAACTCCTCCCTACTCTATCATCCCCATTAATGGCACTTCTTGCAGCAGAAGACAACCCTTTTAACTCCTCAACATTTGCATAACTCTTCCTCATCAAGCCACCTTTCTTCTCTCCACCTCCAACTGATTTACTCCCCCTCAAACTCGAACCGCATCCATTTCCATTTCCCCTCAAATGATTCTTTGTTGGAGGAGTCATCTCGAACACCGTCTGCAAAGGCGGCTTCCGGTTTTCTTTCCTCAAAGCCGACTGAAAATCCGGAACCGACTGAGTCAAAACAGAAGAAGACCCTTTCCTTGAATTACCAACACTTCCTTGGAACCTGACTTGCTTCTTCGGTGGGGTTTGTTTGAGTTCACAATCTAGGGGTTCGGTTTCACATATCCTGGCATGCTTTAATCTGAGTCTAGATTCTCTAAGTTGTGCATAGGCGTTGTATCTGGGGCCTCTTTCCATGGTGTAACTCTCTGTAGTAAGTCCTAGAGTAACAGGGGTATTGTTGTTGTTGTTGTAGTGGGAATCTGGATTTTGAGAGAGAAGAAGTGAAACCGGATCCAGGGCCTGAAAGAGAGACTGAAGAGTGTAGGAATGAGAATGAGAAGGATCTTGCTGGGGAGAACCGTTGGTCTCTGCCATGGAACATGTAGTTGTAGTAGTAGTACAAGGACTATGTTTGTTTGTTTCTATTTGAATTTTTTTGAGTTCTATTATACAGAGGAGTGAGATGTTGAAAACGTGCAGAGGGTTTGCAACGGTCTGATTGAAAAAGGGAAAAGAGAGAGAAGAGGGAATGCGGAAAGGTGACTCCTTTTTGGTTTATTTTCAATTTTTTATTTGTGGAATTTTTTTTATTTTTTATTTAAAGGCTTTTTCTAAGTTCTAACGTTCTCATTTCAAAGTGGGGGTGTCAATTGCATAGGATTCCATCTTCACCGTCTGATTTGATACGACTTTTCATTATGATGTCCGGCATTTCAACCTTGTTAGATTAGATTTTACGGGAAAGTTTTGGTACGGATACAAATGGGCGGGCTTTTATAAAATATGAATCTATCCGGATTCGATACGTTTTTTATATTTTATACAGTTTAAAATAGGAATCAATTAAGTATATATTTTATACAATTTAAAACCCATAATTTTACTATGGTTATTGGTAGGGTATTAAGATAAAGTTAATACACAATAAAGAATCTAAACTCACAAAATCTTATATGTTATTGTATTATTTTATTATATATTAATCGATATATAATTCAAACATCGTTATAAAAATATAGTTAGGAAGGGAAAAAGAACACATCATCTTCATAATATTGCATAGTTTGATAAAAAATAATATTACAAGATTTACTAGCTATATTTCCTTTTGACTTGATTTTAAGAATAATTAAAATATGGATTTTAAATTATATAAGTAAAATTATATAAATGTTTTGAGTAAATTGTAAATTTCCCATTAACTCAATGGCTGAGTTTGAATACACGATAAAAAAAAAAATCTCTATAAAATGTAAATCAAGTTTCTGAAACTAAACAAGTAGAGAAACAAGTTTGACTTGTACAAAATCGATTACATTGCTTAACATAGATAAGATTAAAGGATTGATTATAATGAAATAATTATTATAAATGATTATAAATATTTCCATATATCATAATTTTTATTTACTTTAGTTGGCCGTCTACTGTACCAGTTATAAGACATCTCATGCTCGCCTGCCAAGTAACATTATCAGATGTACACGTCATGTATTCAACGAAAGTACATGCGTTTTCATGAAATCTAATCATATCACGCGGCAAGTAGAAAACCCTACTACATATGGCAACACAACGTACGGTTATATTATTAGGTTTCATTTCGTACTGACCCCAAACTACCATGTCTTGCACACAAACCCCAACCCCATCATTTAATCTGTAAATATAGGTTGAAGCTTACCTTGTGAACTCTGAAATCATTTTGGAAAATGTATCTTGTTTTTGTAAATATCGGACCTCTTGTGATTTTTTTTTTATTTTTCAATTTTAAAAATTTACCCATTCATATATATGTTTATCGCTGTTCAAATTACAAGTAAATATCAAGTTTGAGCCATAGGATTGATGTAAATTAGAAAAATGGTATGGGTCTTTTGTCTTGGCCCTTGACACGCGATCAAAAGTAAGCTTTAACTTGAAATTTGACCCATTGATGCCTATTTTTTTAATAATAATAAAAGAATTATGCATGAAATTACAAATTTAAACATAATCTATGTGTTTGTTTATGAGCTAGCGAATTATTTAACCCACCTACCTTTATTGGCTTAGATTAATGGGTTATAAATATTAAGCTGAATTTTGGTTTTTATATTTTATTGATCAAATTTATCTATAGTTATTACAATATTTAATAAATTTGACGGAAGTTATTTTACGTATAGAAAGAAATCATGGAATGGAATATAAGGCATGGATTCTAAAATTAACACATTCCTTATATCCAATCTTTTGAGGGAACATCCTAAAGATTTAGATTTGACACCTACTTTATAATATCAAGCACCTATTATGTATTCTACATTATAGGGTTTCAAATGAATCAAGCTATTTGCAAGTTCTTCGAGCTCAATTTGCTTCAAGTTTGATTTGAATTGAATGTAATTAGTAAACGAGTTAAACTTAAACTTAAAATATAACTTGCTTATCTAATAAGCCAGATTCAAGCTCTAATTGAAGCTCACGAGTTAGCTTATTTAGGCTAGTGAATAAGCTCACAAACTTTATATATATTATAAATATTATATATTATTAAAATCCGAAGGTTAATATCTACGTAATATATATAAATATATAATATATTACAATATAATGTATAATATATAATTTAATCCTTAATTACTAAGCATTAATTTATTTGTTCATATATTTTTCATTTTATATACTTATACTTATGAACAGACTTGAGTTAAGCTCGAACTAAAGACAAAACTCATCTATCTAAACGAGTAAACTTGAGCCTCAATTTACAAGCTTGATAAAAGCTCGACTTGAGCTCAAGTATGATAATTTTTAAGCAATTCAAGCCTAAGTATTTGCAACTTCGACTTGGCTTGAGTCTATTGCCTTAAACTCAATTAGTAAATAACTCAAGGTTGAACCTTTGCAAGCTCAATTTGATACAAGTTTTGACTCAAGACAAAATTGATTTATTTAAATAAGTCAAGTTTAAACTTCAATTGTTCGTTAAAAGTTTAACTTAAACTCAAGCTTGGCAATTTTTAAACGAGTTAAGTCTAAACCATCATGAGTTTGATTTGATTAGACTCCACTCATTTGCAGTGTTATTACTGGATTTAAAGCTTCTATAGACCCATGCTTAGCACTAGACTTACCATTACGTATAAGGGAACAGAATAGTGTCGGATGTATTCTGATGAGTTTTCTGCGAGAGAAATTGATTGTGGAGAATTATGGAGTAAAAGCGTATGAGATAGAGTTCAATGAATTTAATTCGAAAGGAGGCGATTGCGGTGAGAAAGTTAAGGAGAATAAATTCTATGAACCAAGGCATTTTAATACTTTTAAAATTGGGGGATTGAGTGGTTGAAGTTGGGAAATTTCAGGAAAAGGATTCTGTGAGGCGAACAAAAGAAATCAGGCGTTCAAACTCATCATTGTATTCCGGTAATGAACCCCTTTGGAACAGTTCTTTGAGTTTTACTAGTCGGTCTTCATATGTACGGACCAAGATACCTAAGACTAACTCCTGCCATGATATGGTTATAACTAAGGTTATGTTTCTCTTGACAATTGGGCATTACCGTCCACAGTTTAATACACATGCAAAAAAACTCTTGACAATGATACTTAACTGTGGATCCTCCACTTAAGTAAATTTTAGCATATACACGGTTAAACATGACCTATCACAATATATTCGACTAAGTTGATGGTAAATCAATATATTTATCTAATATATTTATCTATCAATAGAAATAAGAAAAAGAAGTTGACTTCATTCATTAGAAAGGTGCATATGAAACAATTGAATATTTAACCAAAAGTGGTTAAATAATAAGAACTATAGGAAGGACAAGAAATAAGACATACATAAATATATTTTCATGTTTTACATACATGTCACAAGAAAATTTATATTTGTATTATATGAATTTTTAACATTATGTATCATTATTACAAAATAGTAATATTATAGCGTACTATTTTTTAACACAAAATTATATATAGTGTATTAATATGATTTATAGAGCATTTTTATGTGATATTTAGCATAATATTTAGAACATTTTATTTATTTAATATCAATAAATTATATCTATCTATTACAATATCAATACAAATATAAGTTTATACATATGTTTATAAATTTATGGAAAGAAAAGATTATACTTATATCATATTATATGGTGATTATATAAATATATGATACTATTATTAAAGAATAAAATCTGGAACATTTGGCATATAATATATTAACATGATTTATAGAGCATTTTTATATGATATTTAGCATAACATTTAGAACATTTTATTTATTTAATATCAATGAATTATATCTATCTATTATAATATCAATACAAATATAAGTTTATACATATGTTTATAAATTTATGGAAAGAAAAGATTATACTTATATCATATTATATGGCGATTATATAATTATATGATACTATTATTAAAGAATAAAATCTGGAACACTTAGCATATAATATAATGAAATGATTTGCTCATGACATGTATAATGTGCGCTCTTATTATATGATATTAAATTGTAATTGTATTATAATGTTACGTAATACGAGTACTGTTAAATTTAATTTCTAGCATTTTATCATAGACTATTACAACAACTACATTCCATTTTATTTTGCTTTGTTGTGGTCAGTCACTTCATTCTCATTTTTCCACTATGTTAGGTGATTTTTGACAAAAAGAGAAATCGATAAAAAAGTGTGGAAACGAAAAGAAAATAGTGGTAATGAAATGAAGTGTAATTTTTATTTTATATTTGGTAACATACAAAGAAAATAAAAAGAAATGGAGTTAATATTCGACAAAACCATCCTCGCATTCATATTGATAAATGTTATTGTAAAGGATAATATTGTAATTGTAATTTATTTCCATCTAGGACAATATTGTAAGTATTATTTATTTCCATCAATATTGGCCGAAGACAAAAATAGTGGCTTATAAAGTGGAAATATTTCCACTGCTTTCTATCCTTATATATCATTTTCCTCCATTACCAAACATAATATTTTTACCCATTTCCATTCCTTTCTTTTCTTTTCAGTCTTTTTCCATCAATCTAAAACTATTGTTCTGCTTCTTTGTCTATTATTTATTCATAGGCACAGGTGGTTCGATTATCCCTATGTGTTTTTCCTAAACACACGTATAACTTACAGGTTGTTGTCCGATTCTATGAGATAGCTAGTTACTAGGCTCCCGTTGGATGGTGCTCTCGCTACTTTCACTAAATATTCAGTCAAAAGAACAAGACATTGACGTCAGTCTCATGTTTTATTCCATTTTTGCTCATATAGCCTTTTATAAAAAGCTTCTTTTTTAACTTTTCTTTTCTTTTCTTTTTTCCTTCTTATTGTTCAATCAGGTTGTCTGGCTTCCTAGGAGTTTGGAATGGTGTCTCAAAGAGTCGCGACACCCGGAAAATATCACGTTTGTCCTATGCATTGGAGCTGTGGCATATATTTTATCTTTTATTTATTTTGTTATTTATACAATCTTATCTTAAAATTCCTGCAATTTCTTTTTCTTTTTTTAAATGGACAACTTGTATCGTATGGTATGTTGATAAGAGGTGAGACCAGCCACTATGACGCCGTTGCTAACTCGGCTCCCTCAGGGGTTCTCTCTGCTGGCATCAATTCAGGTCGGGTGTGTCAGCACTGGTCATCTTGGATGCGTTTAGCTGTCATATATGCCACCATGTGTTCAACCGTGCGGAAAGTTAACTCATTCCCCTTAACTCATGCTCTATTTTTATGCTAAAGAATTTCAAATCGTAATTGAACAATCTGTGGGCTCTCTCTCTAACTTATGGAGAGAGAAATTTTCCCTCATTTTGGAGAGTGCATTAGGCCATGTGGGCATTGGTTAAGAATAGAAGATTCCTTTTCTCTTTCCTTTTTCCGTGCTTTTATCATCATTTTAGTATCATTTCACTGAGTCTTGCGCTTGAGTTCATTATTAACTCATATCGTTCTCTGTAAATCTCATCTAGTGCCATATTTCGTTTTCCTGTCCTTACATCAGTGTAGGTATCCATCTTTTCCATCTTCTCGTGTAGAAACCCCTAGATAAAAAAAAAAAAAGAAGAGAAAAACAAAGCAAAATAAAAAAATCAAGTAAAGAGTACACTACTTAAAATCTGTACATATATAGTCGTCTTTCTTGGCTTTTGTCTTGATCTGCAGTTTTATTCTCCTTGTTGTGAATGTTCTCCAATTTAGATTTGGCTTTTGCGGCACCAAGGCAGCTTTGTTAACTGAAGTCTCCCTTGCTTCCCAACAACCTGATCAAACATTACTAGAATAAATTAATTTGAACTTGTTAAGTTTGGAAATTCTGCAGTTTGTATATCAATTCTCCATGTTTGTGTACTTTCATAAGGAAGGAAACAGAGTGTTGCGCAGGATAGAGTAAGAGAATGTAAATGTAGAAAATGAGAGTTAGTTTTTTCTATTATTGAAGAAAAGTATTTATACAATTCAATCACGTGTCAACACGTGAGAGACTTATACCATATGTGCTATGTACATCTGTAGAATAAAAAAAAAAAAAAAAAAAACTATTCACTTGTATACTGTTATCAGGACTCTTCTCTAACTCAAGAAATCTTGGATGGACTACTCATTTCAGCTAAGTTGTTTTAGACAAAGTTTGAATAAGGATGCGGTAATTGGAATTCTAAAGAAGGCCTAGGTTGCTTATGGTGAGTTGGTGGTTTTTAAGATTGAGTTAAGGTTAACTTATGGAATAATGGACCACAGATTGTGATGGGTTTTTTTTTTAGCTATGGAAGAGCGGAAATCTCAATGCAATATTGTGGATATTCCTTTAGACACTATTTGTTTTTGGTTATAGATCCATGGTCTTAAATTATACCAAATGACAAAAAAAAAAAAAAACTAGAATTATTGGGCGAACGGTTGGGTCAAGTTGTGGAGATTAAGCCCATGATGTTAGATTTAGGGGAAAGAAGGGGATTCTTAAGTGTGAGAGTATAAATTAAATGTGATTCTCCTTTGAAAGCTCATATGAGAATTAGTAGATAAGATAGCTCAAAATATTTGATATCTTTCAAATATGAAAAACTCAATGATTTCAGATGTGGAAGATTGGGTCATTTTAGTAAGGCTTGTGGGTATGAAGTTGTTTCAGGTGTAGGCTTTGGTCTAGGGTTACATGCTAATTTTGTAAAGGATTAGGATGATAGAAACAAAACACATATTGTGAAACCAGACAAAGAAAATAACAATCTAAATTACTCTATGCCAAACAACTTAAACCTACGAAAAACCTAGACTAATGAGGACTTAAACCCTATCGATATAAGTTCTATAAAACTTCCTTCTTCAATCCTAATCTCTTGTGGCCTAAACCTAGTCAAAGATATTTCATATCCCTTGTACCAGACCTTCAAATTGCCATATGAACTAATAATTTCATAAACACTTTATTATCCCAAAAACCCTCACAAACACACAAACATATTTCACATTAGAAGAATGAGCATCTCTCACTTGTTTTGAGTAATTCCCTATCATATCTAATGGTGAGGTTGGAAGAGGAGTTTAGTAAGAGGTTGGAGGAAGGTGAAATTGTGCTCATAGGTATACCTGCAATCAAAGAAGTTATACAATTGTTCAATAATATGAGGCTTAAAATAAGAGGAAGAGAGGAGGGGCATGTTAAAAAACTAAAAGAGGAAAAATTCAATATGGAATTCATTCTTAACTTTAATGAAGGGGCTGTTGGGAAGGGGGTGACCGAAGAAATAATGAAGAGGAAAAAAAAAATAGTGAAAAAAGAAAGAAAAAGAGTGTGTAAATCATTGATGTTTTGTGGAGGAAAAGGTTGAGGAATGTGCTATAGATAACTATATTGAAGTGCCTGTTGCTGTTTGTAAATCCATAGAAGGTGGTAGTTGGCCCTAAATTGCTACAAGTGGACCATGAATTTCATAAGTTGGAACTGTTAAGGGCTAAGGCCGTTTAAGGCAGTTCGTAATCTCAAAGGCGTAACTAATAAGTACAATCCTTCTATTATGTTTGTTACGGAAACCAAAAATGTTAAAAATAAAGTTGAAAGATTAAGGACGCAACTAAGATATCCTAATTGCTATTATGTTCAAAGGAGAGGCATTGCAGAAGGCTTAGCTCTTTGGTGGAATAATGATTTTTTCGTTGTGGTGACAGAGGAGAATTATCATTTTATTGACTCAATTGTTACATTTAGTGATGGAAAGATGGTCGGTCAAATAATTTGGGTTCATGCACATTCAAAGTTTGCCAAGCAAGTATGGCTATGGAATATTTTGAAGAAAAGGCAGCTTATACATCTATTCCCTTTCTTTGTATAGGAGATTTCAATGCTATCCTTGAAGAACATGAAAAGGGAGGAAATAGAAAAGAAGCTCAATGTATTAGGCCTTTCGGAATTTGGTTTTTGATGCCAACTTGCAGGATTTAGGACTTAAAGGCTTTAAATATACATGGTACAACAAGCACTATGATGGTATTCTTATGCATGAAAGGATTGATAGGGGTTTAGCTTCTATGATTTGAATCGAGAGTTATCCAAATTGTCAAGTGATTTGCCAAAATGCCTACGATTCTAATCATGTAGTTGTTCTAATGCTGTTGGATGGTAGGGATTAAAAAGGATAGTGGAGGTTTTGCTTTGAAAGCATGTGGTTGGAAGATGAAGAATGCAAAACTGTAGTGAAAAATAGTTAGAATTCATATTTTGATGGTAGTGCTTTTGGACTAATGTTGCATAATCTAAAAAAGTGTCGACATTCCTTAACTAAATGGAGCAAGAATCATTTTTCGAATAACAAGGCTGCCATTGAAGAGATTACGAAGAAAAGAGACAATTCATAACATTCAGCAAACTTTGTTGGCTATAAGGAATCGAAAGAGCTATATAATTGGCTTAATTCTTTATAGGATAAGGAAGAGATGTTTTGGCAACAGAGATCAAGAATTCATTAGCTAAAGTGAGGGGATATGAACTCAGCATTTTTTCACAAATCCACATTGTGAAAAAGGTAATAAAACAAAATGTTTAGAATTTAGGACTTTGATAATTGTTAGTTGGAAGAGGAAGGCCATATTGCACATGCATTTAAAGTCCATTTCACAAAATTGTTTCAAACTAATGGAAAGAGGAGTTGGGGAAATTGTTTAGATTGGATTGATAGTGTGGTAACCAAGGAAGTTAATGGCATTTCATGCAATAGGGTAACGAAATAAGAAATTAAATATGTTTCATTTCAATTGGGCGATTTGAAAGCACCGAGACCAGAGGGTTTCTTAAGTGTGTTTTATCAAAGTTGTTGAGATGTAGTGGGGCCTTTAGTCATACAAGTTGTTTTTATCTTCTTCAGTTTAGTTATCTCCCCCTAAATCTATCGATTGTATCGATCTCATTCTTATTCCTAAAGTTCCTAATCTTGAACTTGTTAGCCACTTTCATTCCATTAGTTTATGCAATTTTGTATTAGCGATGGTCAATAGGCTAAAACCTCATCTTTGTGAGTTAATCATTGATAATCAACGTGCATTTATATCAAGAAGAGTAATTCATGTTAATGTGATAATTGCATACGAACTTTTTCATTTTCTTAAACATAAGAAGAGAGATAGAAAGAAATTTTGTGCTTTAAAAGTTGATAACAAGGCATATGATCGGGTGGAATGGGATTTTCTTAAGTTCTTAGGAAATTTAGTTTTGGAGAGAAATGGATTAATTAGGCTATGTTTTGTGTTAGGTTAGTGTCTTTTAATATTGTGATTAATGGAAAAAATGATTGGAAATGTGGTACTTAGTATGGGATTTAGATAGGGTGAACCTTTATCACCTCATCTTATTATTTTAGTAGTTGGGGTCTTGTCTAAGGGCATATTGAAAGCTATTGATCCTGCTCGACTTGCTATAATGCAAATTAAAAATTCTTATCTAATGTTATCTTATATATTTTTTATAGATGCCTCCTATTTTTCATTGAAGCTAGACAGGATAACTATATAATATTGAAGGATTTGCTGGAATCTTACTGTTCTACATCAGGACAGGAAGCTAATAGTTTAGGGGTCAACCCAATAGAAGATATAGGACTTTACTTAGGTCTACCCACTCTTTGGGAGAGGTTTAAGGTGGAAGCTCTAAGTTTTGTGAAAGAAAGAAATTGTGCTAAGCTAATAGGATGGAAACAGAATTTATTAACTAAAGTAGGTTGAGAGGTATTGATTTAGTAGCTACAGTTACACCTATGTATTCCATGTCTTGTTTTAAATATCCCAAAAAGTGGTGTAATGAGGTTATTCATTCATTGCTAAGTTTTGATGAGGGTAAAGAAACTGTAAATGCAAGATACATTGGGTAGGTTAGTCTAAGCTAGCCGGTGCTAAATAAAATTGGGGTATGCGGTTTAAAGTTCTTCATACATTCAACTTTGCCTTGTTGATTAAATTGGCATGGAGGTTGGAGACAAGTTCTAACTCTTTGTAGGCTAGGTTGTTGAAGGGTTTGTATTATCCTAATAGAGACTTAAGAGATGCTGAAAGAGGTGTAAAGGGTCGTGGGGTTAGCATGGTCTTCTAGAAAGTAGGGATATCTTACTTGATGGTTATGTTTGGAAGGTGGGTTCGAGAGATAAGGTATGGCTTTGGAAGGATAGATGGATCCCATCCTTGCTGAATTTCAAACTACTGAAAAGAAACATCTTTAAGTGACGTAAATGGGAAAGAGAAGGACTTTATAAACTTAGATACAGTAGAAGAAAAAGAGGCAATAAGATGCATACCTATCTCATTGACATGTTTAAGAGATTTGGTAATGTAGCCCTTTGAATGAACTGGAGTCCTCATGATGAAGAGTGCATATCATTACCTGGTTTCCCTACAAAACAAAGAAATTGATACAATAGCATCAAAATCCTTAACAATATCGAAAGAAAAGTGGAAAGAACTTTGGTAGTTACCTATATTGCCTTGTAGACACTCCATTTTTGTTTTGCTGTAGTTTTAGAGATTTTTTTTTTTTTTTTAGAATAGGGAATGGGTCCTAATTCAAAAATACAATATATATATATACAGAAAAATACAAAAAAAAAATAAAAATTAGAAAAAAGAACATAAAAAACAAAAAATTTAGAAAAAATGAAAAAAAAAAAATAATAAAAGAGGGGTTTTTTGGGACATCTTTAGGGTTTTGGGATAAAAAGAATCTAAGTGCACACATGCAATTTAAAGGTTTTGAGTTATATATAAGGATGTTAAATTTTTTTGAAGCATTTAATATTCAAACCATGATTGATGCTAAGTATTTTGTATTTGTAAAAAATAAAATTAATTTAAGTTAATAGTAGCTTTAAAGGGTGTTTCAATTGGACTTAAATCTATTGATTTGTAAGAAAAAAAACTTTGAGTTAACCATGCAACCAATGAATTGATGCTCATAAAATTGTTAAAATGAATTTAATTTGAAAATTAATTTTGACATATGTGCACTATGCTTGCTCTTGGTAAGGACTACATTTTTTTTTTAATGTATCAGAAAATCAGTGGATTTGGCTCCAACTTGGATTCCGATTTTGAAAAACCACCCAGGTCACTTTTTTGGTTATAATGTAATTAATTTGCATTATGTCATGAGAACACAACTAGCACAGTTGGTCAGTACATTGAAGTTGCTCCAAAGAGGTCAAAGGTTGGACCCTGACTAGATGCCCGAGGCTTATTCCCTTTTCCAGTCTTTGCCAATGACGTGCTACGTCGTGTGAAATTACTGTCCATTGACTAAGTCAACATTCTAGCTCATCTTCTTCTTCCTTGAAGGTTGCTGCGGGTTACAAAAGTGGAAGGTGCATCCTACGCGATTCTTTGTTTGCATTTTCAACCAGATTTTTTTATAGTTTTCTCTCATACAAAATGCAAAAAATTGATTGTGGACATTAAATTAACATTAACAATCAACTAAAATCAAGATTTCCTCAAAAACAAACATTAATTAAGCAAGAATAGCTTGGCTACGTGTAGATTCGATACCACCATTAATGGCCTTTCCTAGTCGAAAACGAGCTCCTTTACAATAAAAAAAGGACTTCAGGGAAGCCATTGAGGAAAAACCTAGTTCTCAAACTCACTCAATCACACAATATCTACCTCTTTCTCTCTTTAAGTCGAGTGCCTCTCTTTCTCTAGAAAGGAACCAAGAGCGGCGTGTTTCAAGCAAGGCCACCACTTTAGGCAGATTCCCCATGACCCCAGCTCTCCATTACACCTGCTCCTTTCCTTGGCTGTGCCCTCTAACCCACCATATGCGAGCCACCACCAAGGGTTTTGAAAAACCCTTGCCGCCACAACCTATACTGTGCGAGACAACACTCCAACCACCACGTCAAGAGAAAACGACCACACCATCGTAACCAGCAACTCCTTGTTGCATTGCCCAAGCAACAACCGTTGCCACCACTACCAAACACGACAAACCACCACCATCAACCGTAGCATCGAACTTGTCCCCTTAAATACAATACGAAAGTCACAAAAATCGCTTTTTCCACTCAACTTGTTGCTAGAATCAGTCGAAATTGCCACTCTTGACTGTTGTTTTTGGCCCATGGAACTCTAAAAGCGGGCCTTAGTCTGCGCAAAGCTTGATTCGGCCCTCGTTTTTCCATTTGTGTTGTATTGCTTCTTCTTCTTCTTCTTCTTTTTTGTTTTTTTTGTTATCTTCTATTGTAATAAAAAAAAACCCAAAAGGCAAAAAAAAAAAAAAGGGGAAAAGCTTCACCATTTTATTTTTAAAGCATGTTTCAATAACATATATATATAAATAATAAAAATAGAAATTAAAAAAAAAGAAAAGAGAGATAAAAGAAAATAAAAATGTTTTATCACCCAAGAAAATTCTTTTTCCAAAAAAAAAAAAATATATATATATAATAAAATTTAACCAATCCTCTTCAAAATTAAGACTTCTCTTAAAATTTTCCAAAAATAAGAATACTAATTTAGGACCATTTTCTTCTATGCATTTTTCTTAAAATAAAATTAAATAGCTAAAAAACTTAAAGCTAACTATTTTTCAAAATTAAAAGAAACCAACGTACCATTCCTACTAAAGGGTATATAGGTATCTATGGGGTGACTTAAAATAGGAAAATTATTTTTATTTTTTCCTTTTTTAAATAAAATTATTTTTTTTTCTTAATTAATTTTCTTTATTTGTGAATGTAGAATTAGCTAAAAGGCTAATTGAAAAATAAAATTAATTTTGGAAAGTTAAAAGTGTTATCTGATTAGGTTTTAATAAAAAAAGCCCCCGAATCTAAGATTTTTAGGTTTGAAATCATTTTTTAAAATTTGGTTTTATTAAAAACCCGTAGCTAAGTTATAATCAATCAAACTAATTAGTTATAACTTAACTATTTTCCTGACTCCAAAAGTATTTTTTTAAATTAAAAAAAAAAATCAAGTTTTTCTTAATCCTTAGTCGAGGATTCATATTGAATGGGTAAAAGGTTCAATATAGATTGGACTAAAAAAATATTGAAAATCGATAAAAATTTAGGCTCAACATACCCAAATTACATCATTTTATATGGAGAATGGCGCATAATTCGGTATTGTACTTGGTTAATCTTTACACATGTAGGGTATCCACTTCAAATTAGTGTGCTTGGTGTAGCAGATCGGAGAGTATAGACCATGCAATCTTGCTTTGTAACTAGGTAGATCTAGTTTGGTTTAACACACTTGGTGTTTCAATTAAAAAAGACCAAGTTTTATCCTTTTTCAACTGGCTTGACTCTTTTGATAGTATAAAGCAAGAATTAAAAGTCAAGAGACAGATGCATAAGAGTAGACTTTACTTGGTTACATGGGAGATCTGAAAGGAGAGTTACTCTAGTTTTTTTGAAAAATAAAACCTTGATCTAGTGACAATGATGCAGAGTTGCTTAAGAAGATTAGAGGAAATGACAATACACATGGAATGATTGGTAAAAAAGGAAAGCACCTTGAAGAAAAGGAAGGATGATGTGTCGTTAGTAAAAGATTTTTTGAAGGAAGAAATTAAGGTTTGTAAAGAAGACCCTTTGAGAAACAGAAAAGGGAAAGAGAAAGTTATGGATGGGGTTGAAACATGTCAATAAAAAATGGTTGGAATTATTGAGAATCTTTTCAAAAATAAAGTAGGCTTTTGGATTCATGCATTGTGGATTGCTGAAGGTGAGAGGGTTAGGATTAGCATTGTAGGCCGCTTTGCTTCTAAGGCTATCTGTATGGGCCTTATAGATTTGGTTTTTACGCCCATGCTTGAAGTAGCTAAGTGTAAGGCTTTGCTGCTAGCTCTTAACTGGGCTAAGGACCATAAGATTCATGAAGCTTTTTTCTTTTCTAATTGTAAGGCTTTAATTCGTGCGATGAAAGGACATATTAGGCTACCATTCCATATTTGTTGGAGGCTTGATCATTAGTAGACTTAATGGAAGATGATGATTTTTCATTTTTTTTCCATGTAAGTTGTTTGGCAAATAAGGCCACAAATTGTGTAGCTTCATTCTTTAGGAGAAGGATGTGTCAATTTGATTGGTGGTTAAATATCCCTTCCTCACTCCTTAAGCTACTTAAATTAGATTTTTATAGTTTGATGGATAGTATGGATGTAATGAGGTCAAGTTTAGACTTTAAGATTGGATAAATAAATAAATTACCTTTTTGATGGGCCAAAAAAAAAAAAAAATAGAACAATTTGCTTATGTGATACATTTTGTAGTAAGAAGCACCTAGACTATTTGGTGATGAGAAAACTAGTTGTTTTTGTCTTTATTTTTTTTTTTATTTTTATTTTAGTCCTCTTGTTATGCATAGATGTGTCTTGTTGCTACGTTGCTGCTATGTTGTTCTAGTTTTCCTACTTTGTACTAATTTGTCTTGTTGCTTTATTATTATTATTATTATTATTATTATGGTAGTAGGATATGAGGATAAGCAGGTCAGTTTAATGAGATCAAAATAGATCTAAGTAGCTAGCATAATATCAGCGAAATAACCCTTATGCACTTTGTATTTTGGTCTTGTATATATTCTTCTATCCTCTTGAATAAAAAATTAAAGGGGAATTACCGTAAGCCCCAAAACTAGCAATTCAAGGTTTCGATCGGTTGAAAAACCCGATCGAGCCTAAATTATAAAGTAAAACTCGAAATATTAATAAACTGATCCCGTAAGTTTAAATTTAAAAAAATAAACAATAAAATAGGAGACTACAAAATTTTCAAATTTTAAGTATATAACTCGTTATTTATCGAAAATGCGTAAAATGCATTCCGGTACTTAAAGAATCGTTAGAGATAAATTATATGTATACTAAAAATTATAAAATAACCTAAATAATATTTAGAAATATTTATTTGTACTATATATGAATTTACATGTAGGTATAAATACGCTTAATTACTTAAAATACGCGAAATGCGCTAAAATTATACTAAATAATTAAAGAAAATTCATAATTAATTAAGAAAAAATCAAGAATGATCCAAATCAGGTCGTGACAGGTCAGAATCCACAAAATAAAAATTAACCAATTAAAATTAGACAACATAAAAGCAAAAAAATAAAGGAAATTGGGCAAAGTCATGTCTAATTAATACACAATAATTACACTAAAGCTCTATAAATAGCAAGAAAAATTTAGAAGCTCATTTGGACAGTTAGAAATCAAAGAAAATTAGGGAGAGGCGAAAATTGAGAGAAAAACCATAGGAAAAAAAAAGAAAAGGAAAACTGTGCAGTTAGAGCCACAAAAGAGAACCTAGACCCGACGGGCAGTTGGAAGTGGACGGCCACCACCACCATACGGTGGTGGTAGCGCCTAGGCCAGCCGACAAGGCCACGGCAGCCGGCGGTGGTCGGAGCCCCCAGACTGGTGAGTTCGATTTCCAGCCCGATACTTATGTAATTTTGTAAGAATAGTAAATAGTTTTAGAAAATTATGAAACTTGTTATTCTGAGGTTTTATTGTATGTAAATTTAGGGAAAAATAGTGATTTAATTTAATCACGTCTGAAAATATAGGGTCCTTAAGAAATCGTGCAAAACCGAGCATGATTAGAATGGAAAATAAATAGGCTTAGGAGTGTAGTTTGAAGCTCAATTTTTTTTCCGTAGGATGCTCATGTGATATAGAATAGTGCTATGAAGCCATTTTTTTTTAATTAATTTTTGAAATTTTTAAGTTAATTTTTAGCCCTAAAATGATGGAAAATTTAGGTAATTTGGGATTAATTAAGTGATTAAGATATTAATTACTGATTTAGAAAGTAATTAGATGTTTAGGGATGTTAATCTCTGATGTGGAACCCTAATCCTAACCTTTGGAGTATTAAGTATGGTTAATTTAGGAAATTAGGTAATTAATATAAGAAATTAGTAATATGTGAAATTGTAAATTAATAAATCTAAAAAATTATGGTTATTTAGATAATATTAGAGTAAAAATCATAATAATATTAAATCTGAATTAAGATTGAATTTAAGGTAATTATATAAAAAAGTAAAGATTTTCTCACATCGGGGATAAATCCGATACCCTAATTAGGATTAGCGTGTACTTAATAGCTTAGAATACTAAATTAAGACCCAATAGGATATTTGAATACTCGAGCTTAATGTGATTAATTTCACATTAGGATTCGACCATGTTTAGGACTTAGAAATCGAACTAAAACCTAATTTAGAAATTGATGCGAAAACTGAACCCGAACCTAACCTCAAACCTAGAATAATTGTAAAAGACTTAAGACCTAGATAATTAGGTATATTAAACCCTAAAAAAAACGTAACAATAAGCGTTATAGGATAAAATGAACCTATAATCGTTATATGAAAAACTGAAACCACGTTTGTGTTATCAGGATGATCGGCGATGGCCTGAGCAAATCAGACCTCAAGTGAATGAGCGAGGAGTTGAGGTAAGTTGGGATTAATACAATGCTGTATTTTGGGAGGCTTGAGATTATGCTTGGTTGTGCTTGTTAGATAGTTGGATGTGTGCATGTGCTTGATTATGGGTGACGCTATGATTCTGTTTGTTGCTCTGGCATGTATTGTATGAAATGATTGATCACCCTAAACTGGACTTAATTAAATATATGACCAGTAATCATAATCGGACATGCATGGAAATCCGTTAGGGGAACTTAGACTCTCCGGCCAAATACTGACCCCTTCGAAAGGGATAGCGTAGGATTGCATAATGGTCCCTTCCTCATCCTCAGTAGAACTGAGTGGCAGGAGAGGAGGTCGCGGCGAGGGTGAAGTTAGTGGTTCGAAGGTAATCGCGGGAAGAGCGAGGTCTCCATTGCACAAGCCTGGGTTTGGTCGTAAGCTGCTGTTGCATTAATGGCAACTCCTCAACCCGGATTAGAGCGGGCGAAATTTCTCTAATCTCACGACGGGCCGGACAACGTTGTGCGTTGGCATTTGCTTGTACATGCATTGCACCTAATAAGTTGATTAAAAACCCTGTTGTATTTGTGGTATAGTTTTAAGTCCTCTATCCTAACTTACTGAGCTGTGGTTGCTCACATTCCTATAGACATTGTGCAGGTGCTAGCTAAGAAGCGGCATATAACAACCTTGAAGCTAGCAACTGCTGGATCTTGGGGAGTGAGGAAAAACATTGAAGAATCAACACATATGTTATTATTTTTCATTTCTGAATAATGTAATAACTGAATTATAGTGAATACATATAAATTTCCTCACCTTCTTAGGTAAATGATTTATTTAAATTACAAACTGTTTATTTCAAAGCAGGTTAGTCGTGGACGCCTTGTGTAGATCAGGTCTAAGATAGCGGTTGTAAGGCTTACTTCTATCTTAGGATGGTTTACACAACGGGGTTGTTACGATTTTGTCGCTTCGAGGCGTGACAGTTCTAAATTGGTATCAGAGCAAAGTTCTCATGAACTTGCTTTGAAATGAACAATTAAAAGAATTAGACATTTTAGGAGTACATTGAGAGTGGGTAGAAATAAAGGAATATTAAAGTTTTACACTACAAATGAAAGGATAAGTAGTGACTATAATACTAAACCGAGATAGACATTAATCAAATTTAGTTTTAGTGATGGGATCATATGGAGTAATTGGTGAATAGTTGAGGTGATTCAAGTGGAATAAAGGAGAATCCCTGATTTAATCCAGAATTGAGATATGGAGAATAATATTATAATTGGTTAGTTGGAATATGCTAATATTATGTACTGTATTACTGAGGAGTTTGTTAACGAAGTTGTGTGGAAATTGATGAGAAGTGATGGGACTTATGGACAATAATAAAGATTAATCTGAGTTTTATTATGATGGAGATTATGTAATATGTCTTGATGAATAAGGATGGTTTGGAAGTAAAAGATTGTAACTCAGATGACACTAGTAAGATATGTGTAGTAACGATAGACGAGATATACCTTATTCTACTAATATGACTTGTATTGCAACTAGCATATCATATATCTTTAGATGATTAACCCTAAAGGTTTATTGAATGGCGTTCACATTTTTTTGAATCAGTTGGAGTAGATTAAGAGTATATACAGCATGAAAATACAGTATATGAAGAGATTGTTGATTTAAATGATGAATACAATGTATTAGTTAGTTATATTTTGTCAGGAGTTAGGATTGATCATATGATGAGTTATTTATATAAGTTAGGATCCTATTGATCTTTTAATAGATATAGTTGTGTTCATTGATGGATGTGTATTCTTTGGATATATACATATGCTATGATGTATTATACCCTTGTAAGTAAAATATGAAAGGGGATTGGATGTATCTTAGGTGACCAATTTTGGAAGTGCTATATATGTATATATATATAAGAATTGGTGGTTTATTGAAGTGATTTAGATTGAATGAAGAAGAATCTTTGAGTTAATATAGATTTGAGGTGTAAAGAATATTGATAGAATTGATTAGTAGGATATGTTAATATTATGGATGAAATTCCTAAGAAGTTTGTAGATGAATTTGTGTTGTAATCGGTGAGATGTGATGAAATGACGAGACTCATGAACAATAGTAGAAATCAATTTGAGTTTTGGAACAAGAGAGATATGGTGATATGTACAGAAAATTAAGGTGAATCCGAAACTTATAGGATTTCTGAGATGATCTCAACTTTGGTGCTTAGTATAAATATGAGGTAGTATAATTTAAAGTGAAATAAAGCATGGTATAGAAGCGGACTTTAAGAAGACAAAACATTGAGAGGGAAAAGTTAGAAACTGATTCAAAAATGAATCAGAACCTATACTAAAGATAGAATCAAAACTTAATTCAGAAGTAAATCTTATATAGAAGAAGAATGCAATATAAGAGATGATAAATGATGACAATAATAAGGAGTCTGATAATGAGAAGCTATATGAAATGATCATTATATATGATTTTCCTATGAAAGTATAAAGTAATAAATCAACGAGTGGAAATGATACTGAATTAATTAGAAGACAAATATGGAGGAATTCCTTCGAATGAATAGTTGTTATAAGTGCTTTGAATTATTGATATGGTATGATAATCTATCATGTTTTTCGGAGAATTAGAATTGATTTTATGTTAGTTATTCATATATATATGGATATCATAACGATCTCTTAATGGATGTAATTATGCTTCTCGACGAAGTGTATTCTTTTGGATATGTATAAATGCAATGACGATTGACATATTTGTAGCTAGGAGTGTAACAAAGATCGAATGTATTTTAGTGACCAATCTTGGAAGTCTTTTATATATGTATGAACAGTAGAAGAAATAGTGCTATGAGGCTATAATCAGATTAAGAATTCTTAGGCTTTTAATAAATAATGAATTGAGGAATTATAATTTGGAGTGATAATTAAGTATAAGTGAAGCCAAATGAATATGAAATGGATATGGAGATCTTCATGTAGTGTTGAGGCAAGTGGAATTATATCATTATATAGTACTCATAAGTGGTAAATAAGATGGATAGTTATTAAATGATACATAAGAAATGAAGTAAGAATCCTACGTAAACTGCAACCGAATATGTATCCAAACACCCTAAATCAGTAGTAGGATGAGTAACAAGTGACTGTGGAGATGGAAGTAAAGTAACAAGTTAGAGATGATTAGGACTTTTGATCAACAGTTACTTCGGTAGTTTAAGAATCAATCTGGAAAGGTATAACTCTCTAGGAAGCAAATTTTATGAGATAATTATCTATTAGTAAACTAATTCTGATAAGGAATGTTGATCATGGATAATATTCAAGGATTCGAGCTTAAAGAAGTTAGGAGATAAGTAGTGATTTCAGCGAAGGATTTTCAATTGATCTTAATTGAATACTAATATACAAACAAAAGGATTGGTTGATGAGTACCCTAACCGTATAATATACAAATGGATGAAATGCAAGTATAATGATGATATTGAGATATTCATTTCCAATAAGTTAGAAACTAGTGAATGGAAAATGATTTAAGGTGATTGAGATTATCGTTACCTATTAGTTTAGAATTTATATTGGAGAAAGGATATTAATCCATAGAATCATAAGATATGATGGAAATGGAATTTAAAAGAAAAGTTACCGATGGTAGATTATGAGAAGTTTGTTCATATCTATAAAGAAGAGACTAAAGAGAATATTAGTAGGTAGTAAATCTACTAGTAACATATAAAGGTTCAAATGTATTTCTGAAGATTATTTTGTGGATATTTGAATTTCATGATTTAGTTAATTAAGAATCAAACCTATGGTCAAAACTCTATATTGGATGGTGCAAATAAGGCCTTAAGAGTTAGAGGAGTGACTGTCAAGTTCTGAAATAATATTAGATTGGAATGATATCAAGATAAGATCAGTGCATAAATTGTATTCACGGAATTGGGAGAACAAATGCATGCCAACTGTACATGAAAATGCTTATTGATGTATCCATCAATAGTATTTTGATATCCAAAGTATTTGTGGATAGCATTATTGAAGTTGAGTGATCATAAGTAGTATATTGAAATGGAAGACATGTGATTTTCAAAGGAGAGAATACGTTTTCATCAAGCTCGTTATATTTGGAGAAGGTATTTTGGTGAATATTAAAAATGTTGAATTGGTGAGTAGAAGAAAAATCCATTGAGGTAATCTAGTATATGAAGAAGCTATGAAGTTACCATGTACTTCATATTAGCAATTGCAATAGGTAATCCAACAGGGACATGGCAAATCTGAAATTGTCCAATTATTGTTGTTGAGTCTCATGTCATGTTGATCTGATCAGTGTATTCTGTCGTGTCATGTTTTGTCAAGTAATCAGTCCTTCTTAATACTTCTCTTTTGCTAAGTCTGTCAGTTAACAGTCGTATTCATTCTTCTCAAGTCAAGTCAAGTCAAGTCAAATTGAGTTTTTAACCATCTCATTTGAATTCAAGATGGAGAAGCGTCGAGATTTGCCAAATTTGCTTCTGTTGATCCTGTGCTAAGCTGTATGAAGAACAAATGAGAAGCTATGACAGTAGTATAATCGTTTTGAGTAGAAGATTATGGATGAGAGGAAAGGTGATGATATGAAGTAAATTTAGAATTTACTAATGATTACAAATAAAATTTAAGAAACAATCAAACAAGGAATAAATGGAGAATAAACCAATAAGAAAATTTGTGAGGTCATAAATTTAAGTTATAAGATAGTACAATATGATTAGAAGACTACAATGATGAAATAAGCCTTGATTGATACTAAGATAGGGAATGCAAATGAAGGAAAATTCAGAGATTGAGCAAAGGTCCAAGAAGAGAAAAAGTAGATGGTAATCAGGAAGTAAGTTGAAAACTTAATTAGAGAACTACAAAGAAGTTTCATTTGAAGATAGTTTAGTAGAATGGAAGATGAGTTTTACGGTTATGAAGTAACCCCCAAAAATACTGAATAATCAGGTTTAGAAGTTCAAGAGTTGAGACACAGAGTAAGAAAAGATACGACCGGATGAAAGTCTAGACTTAGAAACTAAAGTAGAGCTTAATATTGTGAAGATGAAGTATTACTTGTAAGTTCTTCAATTTTTAGAGTAGTAACAATATATAAACTATTAATCCAAGCGAGTAAGTAATACATGGATATACAATAGTTTCAAGAACGAAACTATTTTAAAAGGGGGTAGAATGTAAGCCTCAAAACTAGCAATCCGAGGTTTCGATCTGTTGAAAAACCCAATCGAGCTTAAATTATAAAGTAAAGCTTGAAATATTAGTAAACTTATCCCGTAAGTTTGAATTTAAGAAAATAAGAAATAAAATAGGAGACTACAAAATTTTTAAATTTTAAGTATATAACTCGTTATTTACCGAAAATGCGTAAAATGCATTCCGGTACTTAAAGAATTGCTAGAGATAAATTATATGTATACTAAAAATTATAAAATAACCTAAATAATATTTAGAAATATTTATTTGTACTATATATGAATTTACATGTAGGTATAAATACGCTTAATTACTTAAAATAAGCGAAATGCGCTAAAATTATACTAAATAATTAAAAAAAATTCATAATTAATTAATAAAAAATCAAGAATGATCCAAATTAGGTCGTGGCAAGTCAGAATCCACAAAATAAAAATTAACCAATTAAAATTAGACAACACAAAAGCCAAAAATCAAGGAAATTGGGCAAAGTCATGTCTAATTAATACACAATAATTACACTAAAGCTCTATAAATAGCAAGAAAAATTGAGAAGCTCATTTGGACAGTTAGAAATCAAAGAAAATTAGGGAGAGGCGAAAATTGAGAGAAAAACCATAGGAAAAAAAAAAGAAAAGGAAAACTGTGCAGTTAGAGCCACAAAGGAGAACTTAGACCCGACGGGTAGCTGGGAGTGGACGGCTACCACCACCACACGGTGGTGGCAGCGCCCAGGCTGGCCGATAAGGCCAGGGCGGCCGGCGGTGGCCGGAGCCACCCAGACTGGTGAGTTCGATTTCCAGCCCGATTCTTGTGTAATTTTGTAAAAATAGTAAATAGTTTTATAAAATTATGAAACTTGTTATTCTGAGGTTTTATTGTATGCAGATTTAGGGAAAAATAGTAATTTAATTTAATCACGTCTGAAAATATAGGGTCCTTAAGAAATCGTGCAAAACCGAGCATGATTAGAATGGAAAATAAATAGGCTTAGGAGTGTAGTTTGAAGCTCAATTTTTTTTCTGTAGGATGCTCATGTGATATAGAATAATGCTATGAAGCCATTTTTTTAAAATTAATTTTTGAAATTTTTAAGTTAATTTTTAGCCCTAAAATGATGGAAAATTTAGGTAATTTGGGATTAATTAAGTGATTAAGATATTAATTACTGATTTAGAAAGTAATTAGATGTTTAGGGATGTTAATCTCTGATGTGGAACCCTAATCCTAACCTTTGGAGTATTAAGTATGGTTAATTTAGGAAATTAGGTAATTAATATAAGAAATTAGTAATATGTGAAATTGTAAATTAATAAATCTAAAAAATTATGGTTATTTAGATAATATTAGAGTAAAAATCATAATAATATTAAATCTGAATTAAGATTGAATTTAAGGTAATTATATAAAAAAGTAAAGATTTTCTCACATCGGGGATAAATCCGATACCCTAATTAGGATTAGCGTGTACCGAATAGCTTAGAATACTAAATTAAGACCCAATAGGATATTTGAATACTCGAGCTTAATGTGATTAATTTCACATTAGGATTCAACATGTTTAGGACTTAGAAATCAAACTAAAACCTAATTTAGAAATTGATGCGAAAACTGAACCCGAACCTAACCCCAAACCTAGAATAATTGTAAAAAACTTAAGACCTACATAATTAGGTATATTAAACCCTAAATAAAACGTAACAATAAGCGTTATAGGATAAAATGAACCTATAATCGTTATATGAAAAACTGAAACCACGTTTGTGTTATCAGGATGATCGGCGATGGCCTGAGCAAATCAGACCTCGAGTGAGCGAGCGAGGAGTCGAGGTAAGTTGGGATTGATACAATGCTGTATTTTGGGAGGCTTGAGATTATGCTTGGTTGTGCTTGTTAGATAGTTGGATGTGTGCATGTGCTTGATTATGGGTGATGTTATGATTCTGTTTGTTGCTCTGCATGTATTGCATGAATTGTATGAAATGATTGATCACCCTAAACTAGACTTAATCAAATATATGACCAGTAATCATAATCGGACATGCATGGCAACCTATTAGGGGAACTTAGACTCTCCGGCCAAATACCGACCCCTTCGAAAGGGATAGCGCAGGATTGTATAGGATTGCATAATGGTCCCTTCCTCATTCTCAGTTGAACTCAGTGGCAGAACAGGAGATCGCGGCGAGGGTGAAGTCAGTGGTTTGAAGGTAATCGCGGGAGGAGCGAGGTCTCTATTGCACAAGCTTAGGTTTGGTCATGAGCTGTTGTTGCATTAATGGCAACTCCTCAACCCGGATTAGAGCGGGTGAAATTTCTCTAATCTCACGACAGGTCGGACAACATTGTGCGATGGCATTTGCTTGCACATGCATTGCACCTAATAAGTTGATTAAAAACCCTGTTGTGTTTGTGGTATAGTTTTAAGTCCTCTATCTTAACTTACTGAGCTGTGGTTGCTCACATCCCTATAGACATTGTGTAGGTGCTGGCTAAGAAGCAGCATATAACTACCCTGAAGCTAGCAACTGCTGGATCCTGTGGAGTAAGGAAAAACATTGAAGAATCAACACATATGTTATTACTTTTCATTTCTGAATAATGTAATAATTGAATTATAGTGAATATATATAAATTTCCTCACCTTCTTAGGTAAATTATTTATTTAAATTACAAACTGTTTACTTCAAAGCGGGTTAGTCATAGACGCCTTGTGTAGATCAGGTCTAAGATAGCGGTTGTAAGGCTAACTTCTATCTTAGGATGGTTTACACGGTGGGGCTGTTACGACTCTACTGCTTTGGGGCGTGATAATTACTTCAAAATTCTCTTCACGGTATTAGAGCATCAGTCGATCCTTTATCAATTGATTTAACATCAATTATGGGTGCAAACATCGATACACCCACTGGTACACCTAATTCTAGATATCAGTTTGGAACCCTAACCAAACCAACCGATATGACTCAGCCACAAACAACACAATTGGCTACAAATGACTCTCTTTCACTCCAAATCACATGACATAAACTCAATGGTGTAAATTTTAAGGAGTGATTTCAATCAATTAAACTCGTCATACATGGAAAAGGGAAAATCAGATACTTGACTAGATCTATTACCGCACCTTATAAGAATTCGAATGAATATGGTGCATGGGAAGCTAAGAATTCAATGGTAATGGCTTAGCTAATAAAATCTATGGAGCTAAGACTAGCAAAGACTTTCTTGTTTTGCGAGACGGTTAAGAGTATTTGGGATAACATCCAAGAGCTATACTCCAACCTCAATAACTCCTCTCAATGGTTTGAACTACATTGAAAACTTTGAACCAATATCTAAAGAAGTATGAATGTGACTAAGTATTATAATACTCTGATGGAGCTTTGGCAATAGGTTGACTTATTTTATGAAATTAATTGGAAGTGCATTAAAGATGGAATGAAATATAACTCTTTACTTGAAAAAGATTGAGTTTATGACTTTCTACATCGGTTGAATCTCAAGTTAGACGAAGTAAGGGGGAGATTACTTACCAAACAACTATTCCCAAGTCTCATGGAGGCATTTGTAGAAGTGAGAAGAGAAGAGAGCAAACGTAAAGTCATGATGATCATAGGACCACCAGTGCTGAACTCAACCCTATTGATGAACGAAGGAATAGTGAAAGGAACCTCGACTAAAGAAATGATTTGGTGTGATTATTGTAAAAAACCAAATCCCACTTGTAGTGATTGTTGGAAATTGAATGGGAGACCTAAAGGCTTGAAGGTGAGGCGTGCAAAAGGATCTCAAATTACAAGATCAACTTTTCTAGACATGATAGTAGCTCAGGCGGCCAAGATGGAAGCAAACTCCGATCCTATTGAAGGAGTCAATCTCACTATAGAACAGATTGAGCCATTATAGCGAATTCTCAATCAAACGCACTTTAACTTTTGTAAATACCCTATTTTTGCCTCCCTTTTTTTTTCATTTTTTATTAAAGATAGGGTAAGGAGTCTTAATTTATAAAATATAAAAAGTAGAAATTTTAGAAAATCACAAAAAAAAATAGAAAAAATAGAAAATTTAGGGAAAACAAAAAAAAATAACAAATTTGGAAAAAAATACAAAAAATGGAAAATTTAAGAAAAACAAAAAAAAAAAAATGGAAATGATACAAAAAATAGGAAAATTGGAAGAGTCACAAATAAAGGATTTTAGGGAAAATTTAGAGAATAATGTTGACTTATAATAAAATAGTTTAGATTTAAGGGGAGGGCCATTGAGCTTGAGTTTAGATTTAAATCTAACTTAGGTTGACCTTGTCCATATGTACAATTTGATTGCATATATAGACAAAGTACAGGTCAACGGCTTAACAAATAAGCACATGAACATTAGCATTGGGTTAACTTGAGGTTTTAGGTTCGAATCTCATCAAAGGCATTATATGCCTACAACATATGGACACATCAACACCACGTCATCGGCCATGTGGCACGATGACATTTACCATATTGTTGATGTAGTGCTATGTAGATGCTACGTCAGCATCTCCGCTATGTGTCTGACACCTCAACTTTAGCTACGTATTGGATACGTAGTACAACAGGACTTGGCCTTACAGCTGACATGGCGCCACATCGACGCTATGTTGGTACTTTCCCTTCTTTTCTTTCTTTATCCCTTGATTTCCTCCTCTTTCCCACTTGAAAACAAGCTTACGCCCCTCACTTTAACTCAATTTTCTGCACGAATTCCACATATACATGCAAATTTCTTAGTTTGATCTTATTCTAGACATGGCCTTCTTTGAATCAAATACATGAATGAGACTAGATTTATTCCTTTCGATACTCAAATCGGCTCGCAAAAATTGAAAATAACTCAAAATCAGGGATGTACATTTATGGCTGGATTGGTTAGTAATGGCCTTTTCCTTCTTTATTTAAGCTCAAAATTGTATAAATGGACCTTTCCTATCTTTGTTTGATCATGATCATTCACTCCAAATTGCTCAAACACACTCGTGATGCCTTTCTCTCTCTGGCAACACCTTCTCTCTCTCTCTCTCTCTCTTTCCATTACTCTCTCTCTTTCTGATCACTCTTGAGCCACGCTACCTCCATTACTAGCTTTCCTTCGGCCTAAATTGTCAAACCCAATCAACCTCATCATCAGCTGTACTCCCTATTGCAATAAGCAAGAACCACCGCGACCAAACCCTAAACTACTGTAGTTGCCCCCACTCAAACCACCATCACCATTTCCCCTTGTAAGAAAATAACCATACAGCTAACCTCACCATGTCCTAAAAACCCTAGCCTAGCACTTTATTCATCTCCAGCAACTAACCCAAGCGACAACTGCTACTGTTACCGTAACGCAGATTTTGAACCACCACCAAATGGCTAATTTAGGTTGTGGCTCTACTCTTACCCTCACTATCCATAATAAGAAATGCTGAAAGTGTCCTCTCCTCCTTGGAAAACCGTTTAGAACCACCCTATTGAGTTCCTTCAACCGCTACTCTTTTCCTCTTTCGTGACCCAACTTAACCCGATTTGATTCGGATCTACACCCAACTCCAACTTGTGCATCTAGCTCAACTAGGTTCGGTCTTTTATGCTATTTTTTATTTTTTTTATATATGATTATTTTATTTATGTAGATTTTCATGTAAATGTAATTATAAAATAAAAGAAAGGAAAAAAAAAGAAATAAAATAAAGAAGAAAAAAGAAAGAGGAGGAAGGAGTCTAGTTTTATTGCTTTTTATTTATTTATTTATTTTATCATTTTTTAGGAAAATGGAAAAAAAGTAAACTAATAAATAAATAAATAAATAAAAATAAAGTTAAAAATGTTTACCACTTAGAAAAATTGATTTTCATAAAATAAATAAATAAGAATTATTCCCTTTTTGAAGATTAGGATACATTTTAGAATTTTTCAAAATAAACAATATCAATTAGGAGCTTTTAAATTTTTCTCAATAAAACCCGAACTCACTTAAAATATAAACTTGACCGTTTTGTTAAAATAAAAACAACCAACAAACTAAAATTTTACAAAAAGAAGTACGTTTAATCCCGAATAGCGGGTATATAGGCATCTTTGAGGCGATGATAAAAAATTAAAAAAAAAACCTTTTTTTTATTCATTTTAAGTTTAAAAATTAGTGTAATTCATTAACTAATGATTAAAGTTCATTTGAAAAGTGATTTTAAGAGATTAAGTCTAAAATTGAAAAGTTGATGATACCTGTAAGAGTTTAAAAAATCTAATCTTCGAACTCATTTTTTTAGGTCTTAAAAATTTGGTTTTATCAAAAGACTAGTAGTTAAATTATAGGTAAACTCTTTTTTTTCGACTTCGTTCGGGGGGCAACTGTAAACATTTTCAAAATATAAAAAAATCAATTTTTTTTTAAACCTTAGTCAATGGTTAATATTAAAATGGGTAGGGTTTAACATTGATTAGTTTAAAGAAGATTTATTTATAAAACTGGGAGAAAAATCAAGCTTGACAACTTTGGTAAGGATAAGGAGGTTGATATGCCTCTTATAGCAACGATGGCTAAAAAAGGTCATCCGCTTACTGTTTCATCCATAAATAGTTATATAATAGACATTGAAGCTTCGACTACATGTATAACTCATCTTTATTTTTTAAAACTCTAGATTTGTGTGATGAATTGAATAAAGTGTTGGTTGCAAATGGTGAAAGTGCCACAGCTAAGGGAAGAGGAACAATAATTATCTTAGATTTGAATTTAAATGGAGTATTATTTGTATTGGAGCTAAAATATAATTTGATTTCAATGAGTAAGCTAAGAAAAGATTTGAAGTGCTAAGTAATTTTCTCATACAATAGGTATATTTTGCATGACTAGACTTCGAGGAGGATGATCGACAGTGTTAAGGAGTACAACAACCTCTATTACTTGTTTGGAATGGTGTTTAGGTTGAGTCTTAAGTCTATAAGTCAATCTTTTATGTTAATTAGTAATAAATTAGACGTCATGATTTGGCATGAATGCTTGGGTCATCTAAGTTTTATGTACATGAAGCATCTGTACCTAAATTTATTCAATAATAAAGAATTCAGTGAATTCAATTATGAATCTTACATTTTGGCAAAATTTTCTAAGCGTTCCTATCTTATATAACCTTATACACCCTCAAAACCTTTCCATTTGATGCATAATAACATTAGGGGTCCTACTCATTTTGTGTCACATTCAGGTTATAGGTGGTTTGTAACCTTTATTGATAATCACATACAAGTATGTTGGGTGTATCTTCTAAAAGAAAAATCAGAAGTTGGCTGGGTATTCAAGTAATTTCATAAATTTGTTCATAATGCTTTTTCAACCAATATTCAAATTTTTAGAACAAATAATGGCAAATAATATTTTTCAAATGAATTTGAAAACTATTTAGCTAAGAATGGTATTGTTCACCAAAGCTCATACATGTATACCTAACAACAAAATAGAGTAGCAGAGAGGAAAAATAGACACCTATTGGAAACCACTAAAGCAATAATGATTGCAGGAATGGTACCGAATCATTTTTAGAAGAAGGAATACTTATAGCAGCTTATCTTACAAATCACCTTCCATGTAAGGCTCTTAACTTTCGAACACCATTAAATACTCTCCTTAATTCTTATCTCGACAGTCCAGTGTTCAATAATTTACCCCCAAAATATTTTTGGCTGCAATGCTTTCATCTTCAATAATAACCTACATAAACATAAATTTGAAGAGAAAGCACTCAAATGTATGTTTGTAGGCACTCAAATGTATGGAGTAGCAATTCTTTGTTACTTTTGATGTAATATTCTTTGAAGGGAAATTATACTATAACTATATAGAACAAGGAGAAACACAAGATGAGAGAGTAAAGTGGTGCCTTCCTAAAGTGGTGCCTTCCAAGGGGAGATATATTCATCCCATTGTCTTATTTGATTCCCAATATATTGCCTATCCCAAGTCAACTTAAGTTGTTTAAGTCCAAGTTCTCCATCTTAAAGAAAATGTTAGAGTTTGAATGTCATGAATTTGGTTAAGATCCTCAATCTATTCTAAGTCATGCTCAAATTGATGAGTCTCCCCTCAAATACCTACTATTCTCCCTATAGGTATTACTCATGACAATGACAAACCAAGAGTTATATCTAATCTAGACACAATTCTAAAGACATCCTCACTTCGTGTTTACTCTCGGAGAGGAAGAAATTCTCAACAAAGCCAATTGTCTAAATTGGAGGAGCTAGTCTTGCAACATGAAGAACCTGTATAGCAAACTCATAGGATACAACCAAATGCAGACTTATTATCACCAATAGAAGATAATAAGCAAAAGGGGATAGATCTACCCATAGCTCTAAGGAGGGAGAGATGCATATAGGCCATATGTGCTAAATATCCTATTACCGACTATGTAAGTTATGACAAGCTTTCATCTAACTTTCAAGCCTTTGTTATACATGCTAATGAGGCCTTTATCCCTAAGAATATAAATGAGGCTATGGATGATTGAAATTGGAAGGAAGCTATTATTGATGAAATGAGAGTGTTACATCAAAATAATACATGGGAAGTGGTTGATCTTTCAAAAGGTGAGATAGCTATTAGTAGTAAGTGGGTTTTTAGCATTAAACATAACTTAGATGGAACAATTGCACAATATAACACACACCTTATGGCTCAAGGATTTACTCAAATTTATGGTATTGATTATGAGGAAACATTTGCACCTGTAGCTAAGTTGAACTCAATAAGAGTAATTTTATCTTTGGCTACTAATTTAGATTGGCTTTTACATCAATTAGATGTAAAGAATGCATTCTTGAATGGTGAGCTAGAAGAGGAGATTTATATGAAACCCTTGCCTGGATTTAATTTAGAAACAGTGTTGTTGAGGTTTGTAGGTTAACGAGATCTTTATACATTCTAAAACAATCTCCTCGTGCCTAGTTTAAGAAGTTTAGTGGTATAATGTTTGATTTGGGATATATATAAAGTTACATACTCTTTTCGTTAAAATTGGAAAAGAGTACGTCTCCTCTCCCTACAACCTTCCCTATCTTTTCAATTTTCCCTTTGAATAGTCTGAAACGCGAACTCATTTTTACGTTTCTGGAAGGTTCTTTTGTTATGAAACTGAGTGCCTGGGTGCTCATTACTGGAATGTCGGTGCTTTTACTTATCCTGGGTTTATACGTGGTTCTCATGGCCTGCTTGACATTTTCCAATTTGTATGAGATGCTTTTTTTTATAAATATCAGGTGTTCCATGCATATTTGGTGTCTTGACATGCGATCACATGGATCAGGTAGTATCACCATGTTCTCGTAAATTTCTCCTTAGATTAGGTTGGATTTCATCAAAACATCAGGCCACCTTCCGTCTGCGGGCTCTGAATCGAGCTGGTGGAAAAGCTGGGAACAAAGGATCCGAGGCCGCTTTGGCTGCAGTAAGTCGATATTTAAGTTTAACCATACTTCTCGTATAATAATGAAGGTGTGCCACATCTAGGTTTCTTCCTTATACAATTGTTAATTTGTTTATTTATTTTTTTAGTAAAATATATAGACGACTACTTGTCAAAAAAACTTATGTTGCTGTTCCATAAGATCTCAGTCCTTAAAATAGCATTAGATACTAATAAACTTTCTTGATGCTTAACTATAGTCGAAGAATGTAGATCTCTCATTGGTGTGGGAATCAGAAGGGGTTGTGTCAACAATACCTGAGCCAATGTATTGCCTTTTCTTTCTTGAGTACATTGCATCTACGAGGACAATATTGGTCATGCTTTGCATAGCAAAATGTTGGGTCTTTAAGAATGGTTTAACTGAGAGTACCCTCAGGGACGTCTTTTGTGCACGGATAGGAAAGATAGGATTTGAAATGATTATGCATGTCAACAAAGAAGCAATTCTAATAATAGGCTATAACACAAATTGCTTAAAACCAAATAAATCACGGGAAAAGGGGAAAAAAAATACAAAAACAAAATTACAAAATTGCCATTCTTGGGAAATTCCCAGGAATACGGAATGAACTGAAATCGCTTCTTTAAGATGCGATTTTATCTGATTTAATATGAAATCGCCTCTTCATTTTAAATTGAAATTGAGAGACGATTTCATCCTAAATTATATGAAATTGCATCTTGAAGACATGATTTCAATTCAAAACAAAGGCAATTTTTGTTGGTTATGCACGCGCTTTTGATTCAAATAAGCAATTTTGGTTAAAAACGCAATTAACATGCGAACATGCAATTTTGGTTGAAAACAAATGTTAATTTGGATTGTTTGTTTCTACCTATCCAATAAGTGATTTTGTTTTATAACGAGGCAGTTTTGTACTCTAGACCATCCCTCTTACTAACCATTACATTACATAAAACCCCATATTCTTGGTTCAACACAAAATCATTCTTTAAATCAATTAATATAGTACAAATTGAATTCTATCTAGTTATATGTTAATGAGATGTTTGGTTTTGTCTCCTTTCTCTACCACACAAATATATGTTTTGAATCAATAGAGAACATTTTTGTTCTGTATCTATATGAATCAATATTGCGATATTGATTAGTACTATAAATTTGTGTCAATCTAAAATCATCAATTCTAACCTAAATTGCATCCCTGAGATGCGCTTTCAAACATGTTAATAATTTGAAATTATGAAGCAATGAAAGTGTTATGGAAAACGTAATTACACTTTCAAATAGCTACATAGTGTTTTGAAAATAAGAGAAAAAAAATTAAAAGTAAAATATGCAAATCTAATGACGTTGGTGCTATTGTAACGCAAATGGATGAACATCCTAGGGATTTGATGGGAATCAGTCTCCGACTACGTCCAAGCCGATACTAACCTTTCCGAAGTCAATGTCGACCCTCTAGAAGAAGATGTCGACCTGTTCTAACTCGAGGCCGAATGACTTTCGCTAAGGTTGAGCAAATGATAGAAGACTGAAGAGAATAAAAGGAGCTACTTAGCAACAAGTCTATTATTTGTCGAGAAGATGAGATACCATAAGGCCGAGTACTCGAGACCAAAGAATCACTCAGCACAGCACCAAAAGACTCATGTCGATTGATTCTAGAACTCGGCAATTATGGGCCAACCTTTCTGGTGTCTTAGCTAAATACTGCAAACTTCAGGAACTCCTTCTCAAACTCATACATCCAATTGTTGACCTCGTCTGGTTTGGATATTACTCTTTTTAGGACATGTCGAGTAACTTCATGTCGAATTCCCTTGTAAAACGTACAATTTTGTTTACAATTTTGTATTCTTGTACATGTGTTCATTTATTTTATTTATGAGTCCAATTCTTTAGGGTTTAAGGCCTTGTACGTTATTTACAGTTTTGCTACTAGGGTTTAGAACTCACTATAAATAGCAACATCTGTAAACATCAGACACAGAGATATACATCAATATATAAAATCAGATAGAAAGTATATTCCTGTGTTTTGGAATCTTTGCCTTTTTAAACATGGCTACTCTTGAGCTAGTGTTTGCCGGATTATCAAGTATAAATCAAACTTTTTAATCATCCCCGTGTTCTTGTTGTTCTTACCCTCAAGATTATGGCGAACCCCTTCATTTGAGTGAGTTAGCGAGTCGTATTTAACTCTCATTTGAATCCCAAACGACATTTAATATTCATAAGTTGTATTGAACCTAATTTTTAGCTCAAACCCCTAATTGTGTTTTTGTCTTGGAGGGTTATATCCATTCATATTCACCATAAAAAACCTTTCTGTTTTTCATACCCATTTCTTATGAATCCCGAATACCCATTTTGGGTTTTGCCGACACGCTACTATCACCATTCCTTATCATATTGGGGAGACATGCGTATTAGTGTTCTTCAGAGTTTGATTCATGGTTTGTACATCTCTATTAATCATTGTTTTGTAGTGTAATGTGTTGTTTGTAGTAGTCATGTTTGTCAGTAGTAAGTAGTTGCAGAAGTTGAGTAGTGGTAGTTTCTAGGTTATTATAATTGTGTTTTGTTATTTGTTCGATTTTTTTCTAGAAAATTTACTGTACGGACAAGAATGTTGAAGGATAGTGTTAACAACACTGGTGATAGTCCTCACGGAAGCTTGAGGAGATGCATTGATAACTTGGAATATCAGATTCAGAATCTTATCAACTCTATTCAAGAGCTTACTAAGTTAGTTAGAGGCCGTAGATGTCATGACTGAAAAGAAAGAAGGGAGCGAACACCCAACAGTGGAAGTGGTTCTAATGAACTTAATCATGATGAGTAATAATTGAGAAGGAGAGAAAATTGACTTGAGCCGAGAAGAAGAAATGAAAGGAGTGTTGACTTCGAAACAAATCAAGAAACTCAGAGAAGAGAGTTGAGGCCGAGAAGGAACATGGTCGAGCAAAGCTATAACAGAAGCTGCTCAACTGAGGTGAATCGACCAGCTCAGAATGCTAGGGATGAACCCCGAGCACCTGGCCGAAGACTTGACAATGTCAAGCTGAAATTGCTAACCTTCAATGGAAGTAGTCGACTTGAAGAATTCCTTGACTGGGATCCCCGAGTTGAGAAGTTGTTCGAGTGCTATAAGTGTGATGAGCGAACAAAGGTTAAGTTGGCTTCATTATCCCTTATTGAATATGCAAGCCTTTAGTGGGATAAGTTAGTTACCAAGCTAGATGATGAAGGAGAGGAGCCAATCAGAACTGAGAGGCTTATGAAGCAATCAATGAATTTGCGCTTTGTGCTGACCTACTTTAAGCAAGAGATGCTCCATGCATTCCAGCACCTGAGATAGGGTTGAAATACTGTTGAAGAGTATTTGCAAGAGTTTGAGACCTTGATGACGAGATGTGAGATTGTTGAGCCATAGGACCACACCATTGCTAGGTTCCTAAGTAGACTCCAAGATGATATTGCCGACATAGTAGAATTATAGTTGTTCAATTCTTTGGACGAGCTAATCAATTTGGCATTACGAGTAGAAAGACAAAGGAGGAGGAGGCATTAGACGTCGAGTAACCAACTTCAATAAGACAGCCTGAGCCTAAGAGGTATGTTGAGAGAAAAGGGCTAGAGAGGAGGATGGAGATAGGAGAGCCTAACCGACCTGTCTATGCTAAGAGAAAGCATCCAGCAACAAGACCCGAAAAGTGAAGTGCTTTAAATACTTAGGCTACGGATACATTGCTTCTCGATGTCTGGATAAGAGGGTCATGGTCTTAAAAGGCGAAGGATCTAATGCCCAAGTAGAAAGTCAGAGTGATAGAAGTTCAGAAGACCAGATGACAGAAGAAGATGTCTATCTTGAAGACTTGGATAAATTCGTAACTATGGCTACACGAGCTGACTTGAAGGTAAATCCCGGACAAAGGGAAATTTTATTTCACATGTAGTGCCTAGTGAATGGGAAGACCTGTTCCCTGTTTATCGATGGAGGTAGCTGCACTAACATCATTTTTACTGAGTTAGTAGAAACGATGAAATTGCCAACCTACCCGTACCATCGACCTTATGGGTTGAAATGGTTTAATAACAAGGGTATGGTCCATATGCATAAAAGAGCGTAGATCGCATTTCAGGTAGGGCAATATGAGGATGAGATTGACTTTGACATATTGCCTATAAATGTTGCGAATCTACTTCTTGGCCGACCATAGGAATTCGATTAGAAAGTGATTCATAATGGATTCCTCAACACTTACACTATTTGGAAGGATAGGAAGAGTTATCTCTTAACCCCTATGAGCATTGAGAAAAATCAGAGATACTTGACACTCCAATTGATTTCAGTCCTACCCTTCAAGTTGATTTCATGTAACATTCGTTCGGTGTTAGAATGGGTTAGGATCTCCGCATCCTACCAAACTAGCGAGCCATAAGGTTGGGATAGTGCATCTCAACAATGTAGAAGCATATAAGCGAGACATGGGTTAGCCATATATTACTCCCATCCTGACAATAGTGGGAAGTTTGGAAACATCCTCGTAGTCATAGGAAATCCAAATAACCTAATGTGATGACTTATAATGAGGTTGAAGAAAAGTAACACTTACTAAATGAACAAGTAGACGGTTTGGCTAAATACCAACCCGCTTTGGATGATGTTAATCGAATGCATCTTTGTACTATCCAATCACATGAATGAGTAGCTCAGTAACATTAAACTCTGCCCCTTATTGACTCATGAGTAGTCAACCATCGACAACTGATGTAATCCGGTGATGTAAAGGGATGATGTGTGGGAAATGCTCACATGCCCCCACTTGAAGAATTACTAGTGAACCACTAATCTCTCTTGCTTCCATCTTAAAAGTTAGGCATAACTGGCAGTACAACCATGCCAAGCAAGTAAGTTGCTTCCTAAGCGTATTACCTTGCCATGGTGAGGTTCAATAGGATAGGGAGGAATATAAGGTGTACAACCCTTGTACTTCTTATACTTCTTACAACCAGCATTCACTTGGACTAACGTCAGCATTACAATCTATATCATTGGAATCTTCATCAATGTCCCCGCAAGCCAATTCATTCTCCACATTAGTATCTCTATTAGACTCACTGGTGATCAATACATTAGGTTCATTAGACATGTAACTGTCGCTTGGTACATAACTTGGTGGCATTGGTCGGGATTCGAACACCTTAGTTTCAACTTGCAATCCAATGTCCTTGTTGTGCCCTTCAACATCACATTTAGCTATAGGAGAGGCTATCAGTTGTAGGTTCACTTCATGAATTTCAATATACAACTCTACTGAACTACTGATTCCACTACTCTTACTGAGGAAGCCATCCGTTGTTAGATATCATAATCATCGCTGATGGGGATGACACAAAACATATCCTTAATCTCGCCTATGAGGGAGCATCTATGAATTAACTTGACCTAGTGTATTGTCATGTCAACTCGAAACTGATTATATGTCAATCCAACTAACTGGTCATATGTGGCCCCAAGTGGAACTCCAACTATTGTTCTCAAGCGCTTATCATACAACACCCTATTCTCTCCTTCCATAATGTTTCCACCGACATAACAAACCAATCTCATATTACCCATTTTACACCTGTTTGCCCATTAACTTCATAAGCTTTAACATCCAAATATAAAAATACTACTTTATACTAACAGACACACTCTACTCGAGTTCATGAACACATCATCAAATTTGATTTCACTATCATAATCCCTTAACAACACTACAATTAGTATTACTCTAACTAAAACAAATAAAGAAGTTTCACCAACTTGCAAGTTAGTGCATTCTCTACACCCCTTAACAATAATTATTTGTATACGTATTATCTAATACACATGTGCACATACAATACAATAACGAAGATAAATTTATGTAAAGAAAAACTACATACACGTACATATAAGTCGTACTAAATAACGAATACAATGTTTTGGGAAAAAAAATTTAAAAACACAATGTTATAAAAAAAAAAAATTCATACATATATATATAATTGACTAATGAACACAAATTTATAAAAAAAAAAAAAAAGTTAAGTTTATAGATAATGGAGTATAGAAAAATATTCAATTTACGTATATGTTAGAGAAAAAACGAAAGTTTTGTTCTATAAAAAAAAGGCCAGTAAACAATAATATACCATCATGTATCAAGCAAAATCACTATCTCTTCAAACAATATATGCTTAAAACATATCAAAACTAGAAAAAACAATACCTTTTTCTGTATAGATGTCTAGAGAGAGAAAGTGATGATATCGTGCGGATTGCCTCCCCGTTTCGGAAAAACTTCCCACAATAAAGATCCACATCACACTACTATTTCGATTCTATGATTGATTTACAAAAAAATGGATCTAAATGACATATTTGGTTAAGAAAGTCTCGAGATAGTTTAAGAGAGAAAAAGATGATAGAGAATGTCTACATGCAGAATGGAGGGAGGAGGGTTGGGAATGAAGTTATCTTTGTAGAGATCGCCTATTCAAGAGGCAATTTTATCTACTGTATTCCTAGTAACATTTTCCTAGAGATGACAATTTTGTATTTTTTTTCCTTTTCCCAATAAACCACTCTTCACATAAATAAATGGATCCCAAAGATATTGGTTCCTTCTTTTTTTTTTTTTTCCAAATCTTGGGTGAATTGGATTATATATTTTTCAGTTATTTCATTATGATATATTTTTAAATTGCAATACGTTCAATGTTAAATCTTTCTAAGAACATGAGCCATAAAACACGGGATATATTAGCTATACCTTCATAACTTCAAGTACCTGGATCTAGTAAATGCTTCTCCAATGCCTTTTTTTAAAGGGGTCTCAACGGGCATAATTATAACGAAGGAGCTTCTATGGCCCTCTCTCCTATTTTGATAGATTGGACCAGTTGTCCATTTCACTATTAACTTAAATTCTTTTAAATTTAAATTATTAAATTTATAATTAATTTAATAATCTAAATATAAAGAATTACAAATCAGGAATAAGATGAATAACTGTATTAGGATTGTAAGCGAATCGAGCTAACTCGCGAATTAACTTGTAAGCTACATGAGTTCGACTCGACTACAATCAAGTTGAGTTTAAGCTCGAGCTAGTCGAGTAACGATTGAGTTTGAACTTGAGTTTTGAAATATTCGATTCGATCATCCCAAGTATAAACGAGTTTTCATATATTGAAAAATATTTTAATAAAAAATATTATTTTCCCAGTTTTAAGTCTTATTTTAAGTTCATGATTTTTTTTCTAATCCAATGGTCCACATTTATTTGATTTTAAGTCCAAATCAACTAAAAAAAAAAGCCCTATTCTATTCCTAATATCTCTACTGTGACAGTGTGGCCATAATAGCATGAAACAATGCCATACAAATATTCAAAAGTCACCTGACTCACCTCATTTCCCATAAGCATCTTCTACAACCATTGCAATTTGCATTCTATCAATAAGTTTGTTGTAATTTTTTATTTTCTTCTTTGTTTATTGATTGTTTTGCATAAATCACTCCACTAGTTGAACTTTGGATATATTTACGTACATGTTTTTAACTTTTTCAGTAGATACTTTTATTTGATCTTGAGAAGTGCATGGGAAAAATGAAGGGTGATAATAGCCATCATCATCGGTAATTGAAAGAAGGAAAAATAATATCGATGGCTATGTCTGCGACCGTTGTCCGAGCCATTGTCCGTGGCCATCGTCTGCGATTGTTCAATTTGATGCGAGTTCCAACCTCTCAGTATTAATTCTCGATCTGGGACCCCTGTTCTATATATGTATTCAAAGAATAATTTAATATATTCCAATACCAAGACGTTTTCTTCATTAAAAATACAAAAGAGCAGAGAAAAAGAAAAGGTATGCGATATTGTCTAGATAAATTTCATTGAAGTTATGGAATTAGTCTATTAATTTCTTTTACCTTTCTTGGAGGCTAAGAAATCTTCCACAAAAATGCTCTTCTTTTCCAGTTGTTTTCTGAAGAGCTTCTCCTGTACCTCGATCAACTATCTTCTTTTGAGTGAGAATGTTTTTAAGGAGCCTCAAATACACAATTTTGTTTAATGTATGCGGGTCATCTATTGCTTTAATTGTGTATGTTGCAATATCATCCTTGTCAAGGAACACCACTGTATGTATGAACACAAGACAACATAAAATCAAGTTTTTTGGGTATTGGAAAATAGAATCATATCCTGTTTTGTATCAGGAAAATCAAAAGCATTGAAAAAGAAATATGTTTTTCTTCATTATGTTCATAGTGGTTATTGATATATAAATTTGTATTTTTTAATGTATTTATTTTAGGTAGTCAAATCTTAGATTTCTTGTCTTGCAAGTGTCAACTTTTTTTGTTTATAATAAATTTTAATCTTGAATTTGAATTCTAATCTCTCTCTCTCTTTGTGTTCTTCTATTTGTATTATGTGTTTTGGATGTAACTACTAGTTTCTTATTTCATTATGTTGGTTTTAACATTGGGAGGAGGAGTTGTAAGAATATGTACCGTGTTTGTTACAGTTTTAGAAGTCAAAACAGGGTTAAGCTAACAAGTGTAATGGCATTATAGTATTTCATCTCTATCATTAAAAATGATCACGAGGGTAAGTTTTCGAAGGGGTGGCCATTGGATTGAGAGGGGAAGGAGAGACTTAGAGTATCTTACATCCTAAAATATTATAAATTTTATTATAAACTTACTAATTTTTTTAATAGTTTACATTTTTTAGACAAAATCATGTTGAATATTTTTATAGAACTCATTGTTATTTATTCATTTATTTTCTTGAAGGATTGTTATAATGTCTTCAATATCGGATGTTGGTGGTACTTCCATTCTAGAAGAACGTCAATTGCCAACTAATGAAATAGTTGTGGATGGTGAGCCAGCTTTTATGAAAAACAACTTAAATCTTAATGCCTCAAATCCTGATGCGGAATGTGATGAGGAAACTTAATTTCATGTAAAGCAAAGGTCTAAAACTTCAATAGTGTGGTCAGAGTTTAAGGAAGTGACTCTTCCTGATGGCACAAAGAAGGCTCAATGCTCATATTGCAAGACGAAGCTCAAAGTTCTTGTAAGTAAGAGCACTACCCATTTTAAGCGTTATTTAGCTACATGTGTGAAAAGAAAGATTTTTCTAAATCAGCAAAATAAGCTTAATTTTTTGCTTGCTAATGTTTGTAAAGAGATACAACAAATGAATCTTGCTATAGTAAATGGTAAATTTGATATGGAGAAAATGAGAGAAGCCGCCGCTCATTGGATTTTGATGCATGAGCATCCATTTTCTACTATAGAAGAGGAGAGTTTTAATATGATGCAAAAGCAAGGAATGCTTGAATGGGAGAAAAAATCATGAAACACTCCAAAAAAAAAAAAATGATTGTATTTAGGTTTGTGAAATTGAGAAGAAAAAATTACATGTATTGCTTAAAGCTGTTAAGAAAAATAAGTTTGATAACTTACTTATGGAAGTCAAAGGATCAAAAGATAGAATATATGGTATTGACTGGTCATTTCGTTAATGGTGATTAGAAGTTACAAAAACGTATGCTTAATTTTGTTCATATAACCCCTCCTCATCATGGACACTCGATTTTTGCCCTATAGTTATAGTTTTAATTCTTTAAAAGAAGGTCCTAACTCAAAAATAAGAAAAAATATAAATAATAGAAATTGAAAAATGACGGAAATACAAAAAAAGTGAGAAAAGAAAAAATATTATATAAAATTATTTTAGATTTTTAGAAGGCAAATTATTTTAAGATAAATTAGTTTTACTTTTAGTTTAGTTCAAATAATTATTTTAGAAAGTCGTATAATTTATATACAATTTAATTGTATTAAAAATCAAAATAAAGGTCAATAGTTCAATGAATAAAACACTTAAGTATTGAATCGAAGTTAGTTTGAAGTTATGAGTTCGAATTTTACTAGGCACTTTTTTTTTTTGTTATTTCAATCTTTTTACAAAAAAGCGAATTGAATATACAGGATCACATCTAATCGAATCTTTTTAGTTCGGATTTGAATCATTATAAAAGATTTGAATATAGTTTGATTGCATTTAAATTAATATAAATGATTCGGATCTAATTTAATTTTTATCAAATTAGATTAAAATTAATACAATAGATACGATTCGATACAATTTGGTTCGAGTTTTATAAATTGGATCACACGACTTAAAAGTGAGCACACTCTCACGTGCAATTCTACACAAATAAATTCACTAGCCCCTGACGTCCGTAACCCCCTTGCCGCATTCACTGATCCAACTCTATCGCCAAACATCAACACACACGTTGCCACAGCCAAGCAGCAGCCAATTACTTCATCTTCATCGCTGCAATCAATACGCAAACTCAGCTGTACTTTCCCTTCCTCGTAGTCCTACCGTCCATCTGATCTCCCTCGCCCATTGTCTTTGCCCACGCCGATCACCCAACTACCACGGCTGCTGTCCATCTCTAAACACTTCCACGCTATGGTGCACTTATCCACACACTTACTATCTACGACTAAACTCCAATCTGCACAACACAATCCCCACGTCGCTTCACCACACACAGCCGCAGCACTCCAAACTCTACGCAACAGCCAACTCCAACACTCCACTGAAGATTACATGCATTGCACTGTCTCTAGACAACACGCTGGGATCACTGTCATGCCTAGCCGACGCCCCACGATCACCGATAAGTGCACGCCCTCATCAACACGACACGTTCCAGGCCAAATCCCAACATCTGCCCGTGCACAGATTCGCAACAACACAACACAGAAATCAGTTCCCGCCAACGCAATCACAATTAACGAACCGCACGCAACACAACTTCAGCAAGTCCCCTGACCAATCAACAAGCACATTGCATGCCATCTTCGCATCTACGACCCACAACTATTCTTCACAACAGCTACATCCAGCGTCTACTACAGCAACATAAACCTTCCTCCAACCAATGCCACAACAACAAGACATCGAAACACTGCTGCACGTCTTCTACACACTCAAACACAGCACGCAAGTCTGCGACTGCAGCCACGCATTGCTGATTATCAGCCTTGCCTCGCCTCACCGATCCAAAGTTGCCACTACCGAACAACAACTAAGGTTCGGTTTCTTTATTTATTTTATTTTATTTTATTATTATTATTATTTTATAGTTTATTATTATATTAGAACCTTGATCATATAATGTAGTACATATAAGATATGTATATATTAGGAGTTTTTTTTTATCTATTATTATATTATAGTGTTATTAGAACTTTAAGTAGTTTACAATAGTTTATATATAATAGTTTAGGAAACTTCTTTAGCATTAGTTTTAACATGAATTTAAGTGAGGGTCTATTTAAATAGTAGTAATATAGATATGAAGATATATAAATATTAGATAAGTGATTATTAATTTTAGTTTTATGTTATCTATTAGTACACATAATATATAATATATGAATGTGTCAGAATAGGGGTTTTAGTATTAGTTTTTATATAAGTATATTATATGAATTATTTTATTTTTGGTAGATGGTTATATATATTAGTACACATAATATATAATATATGAATGTGTCAGAATAGGGGTTTTAGTATTAGTTTTTATATAAGTATATTATATGAATTATTTTATTTTTGGTAGATGGTTATATATATTAGTTTAGGTATTGTTAGGATTGTTTTTTTTTTTTAAGATTTAGTCTTGTTTAAGGATTCATTATATAGAAAGTCGTTTTTTTTTAAATAAAAATTAATAAAATACCATTTTTAAAGAATAGGATTTTAGAGTATTTTTTTATAAAACAAAATCACCAAAGAGTTAGGACTCTTTTCAGTTTTTTTAAAATAAACCGAATCAATTAAAATGTAAACCTGATAAGTTTTCAAAATTAAAATCAACCAACAAACTAAAATTTTTCGGAAAAAACTAAGATCATCTGATCCTGCTAAGGGGTACGTAGATACCTTCGAGGCGACGATAAAATTTGTAGAAACTTAGGCTCTTTTTTCTTTTGGTTTTTATTTTTAAAAATATTATAATTTGAAGAATAAAACTAATTTTAGAAAATAGATAGTGGTATCCGTTAGGGATTAATAGGCTAGCCTCTAGATTCAGATTCCACTAATTTGTATGAAATTGAAATCGGAGACCGGTAGCCAAATTGTAATCAATCCACCCAATCAATTACTTTTTTTTTTTTAAGACTTCGATCGGGTGGTAGCTCCAAAAATTTTTTTATATAAAAAACCAATATTTCTCAATTTCTTTAGTCGATAATTAATACTGAATGTGTTTGAGTTTAGTATTAATCAAAAAGTGAGAAATCAAATTAGATCAAAGAAACCGAATTTCAAGCTCAACAATGGCTATAGCTAGCGTATTAAACCTTCGATCCAAAATGAGAGGTGTTGAATTTTTCTTTCCTCAAATTTATCCTAAATAAGAGGCATAAGAAAATATTGGGAAAGTTCGAGAAACCATGTATGATCTTTATAAGGATTCTGTAAAGGAGTACGAGTCTATTAATGAAAGAGCTTATGGTGATACTCAATCAGAAAATCACACTTCTTCTCTATATGTTATTAGTAATCTTATTATTTGTTGATACAATCCTTTTTTTTTTAAAATCTAAACTCTTTAATTTAATGATTTTCATATATTGTCTTTACAAAATGATAAAAAAGAAGTAGAGATTATCCTTCCCATTTCATGAATTTCTCAATAATTTACAAGCGGTATGTTATAATTTTGTGTTCTCTAATTTATTATAGATTGAAGTAATATTGATGAAAACTATTAATTATTTTTTAACATGGCGACATTTATTTTATTTTTTCTTTTTAGATACTTAAGTGGACGTAGAAGTTTGAAGTATTTTCTACTTTAGCCAAAGAGTTCTTGGAAAGAGGAATTGAAGAATGAATTTTATCTTATCTAGTGAAAAAACTATATTTTACAGGGGACATCTTCTAATAATATTGGTGACTTTGTCATTTATTCTCATTGTTATATAGTGGATACCTTTATGTTGAATATTGATAGATTATGGCCTATGGGTATGTTAATTAGTTAAGCTTATGTATTAATATTTAGTTTGACATATTTTCTAGTTGAAGCTTAAGAGAACTATCTGATATATAATTGATTATATTGTGCTTTATATTTCAATTATAACAATTAATACAATCGAGGTGAATTGAGTTCAAATGGATCTTGAATTCATGATAAAAATTCGCTTATTTTTTAGTCCAATCGATCCTTATAGAGAAGATTGAGCTTAGTCAAATTGAGCTCGAGCTTATTGAGTATCATCTCAAGCTAAGTTTAAGCTTTAGAAATTAAAGCTCAATCAAGTTCGAGTTGAATTCGAGCTTCAAGTGTTTTTATTTGAGTTGAGTTCGAGCTTAACATTATATTGTCTCGACTCGATTTAAACTCGTTTATAGCCCTAAGCTGTACTGGTCCTCTGATAATTAAGGACGAAATCATACAAAAATCATATAACATGCCTCCGATCTAGATTGACAATGAGTTGTTCAAAAGCTAACCTTTTCATAGCCAGCAAACAAGAATTAAGCTATATGCATGAATATACAAAAAAAAACTACCTAATAATGGGGTGGCTCGAGATAAAAGCTAACTTTTATGCATGTAAGGTGTTGAATTTCTAATGAACCAGATCTTAAATGGAAGGGGTATAAAGTTCTTGACTGCTATGTAAATTTAGATTAGCCTTTGGTAATCAAGCATTAAAGGATCATCATGGGTGCTCCTGAAGGTCTTATGCAAATCTCACGGATATCCCGTCAAGTGCTCTTTCACCCAAATATATCCCGTTGTCTTCTATTTACTTGTGGAAGTCATTTAACTCCAGAAGGAATGCAGTTGTGTAAAAGGGTTCGTTTTCTTTTCCTTTTTATGTCATTTTATTTTTTGGTGTAAAGTAAGAAGTTAGAATAGAAGTATTAACCAGCACCATCATCTCCATCTAAATTAAAGCGACATTGAATTGAATTATTCTTCGTGTTGCATATTATCGGTTGGCTGCGTAATAGTGCTAATAGTGCTAGAGACCAAATCAGTTCTGCCATTTCCATTCTTTGAGGGCCAAGCTGAAACTAAAGTTTCTGAATTCTTACGTGGTTGCAGCTGTGTTTTTTCCCTTAGCAATTGACATATGGTGGTTGCTGTGAGTGATTCTGAATGAATGAAATAAGTTTTAGTTTGTCAAATTGTTCGATGGAGTGTGTCAAGTTCTAGGCCTTGGTACGTGGGGACTGTTGATTGTTAATTGAGAAGAGTGAAGCTTATCTTATCAGTCAGTCTTCTTGGCCGATATATATTCTAGCAGCCTTAAATCATTACAAATGTTCTTGGAAATTATAGCGACACGGGGATTCAGTTCAGTTGTCATGACTATATGGAACTGGAACAGGGCCCAGATTGCCCATTTTGGTTTTCTGTGATAACATATTATTCATTGCCTACCCTGCACGTAATTTCACTCCTTAGTAGCTCAGTTACTTCTTGATTTTAATATGACCATTTCTTTGTTGTGTATGTCAAAATGGCATTTCTCAAGCTAATAAGAGGATTTACCACTAGGATCAATCCATCAACAGTTGCCACTTGCTAGTGCAATCAAGAATATCTAACCATTCATCATTTCTCGATCTTTCTATCATAATGTGCAAAATCCTCTCATGTACAAAATGGAAAATCTAAGGTGGAGTTGTCACTTATATAGACGTCAAATGCCACTTGTGAACCCCCAATATTAGTCTTGCTCTCTCATTGTCACTTAGATGAGTACCATGCTCTTACCAACCTACATACAGAGACTCGGGAAAAGATTACAAAACCAAAATATACAACCCTCAGTCTGCGCAACAATGAGCAAGACATCCGTAAGCCTCCACCTTCCATGACGTCAAGAAGTGCCTGACGTGACCTTTCATTATCTGCGCAACAAACAACCTTTGCTCGATGTAGCGTGATGTAGCGTAATGTAAAATATACAGCCCTCAGTCTCACACCCTCGCTTAAAGCTTCCTTGGCACTTGTATGCTAATACATACAAATATATACATCTCCAAAACTGGCATATGCTGCTATGCAACTCTTGTGGACAAAATCTAGATCTAAGGTAGAAGAAGAAATGTCTCCTAAACTTACGTTGAGGTAAAAATTCCACTTTTTGTTTTTCCCCTTTTTTGTTTCAAATATAGAACGATATCAAAAACACTACTTGAAATTAGGTGTTTTTCAATTTATACTTAAAATTTGAAGTTGTTAAATTCAATCTTTTACTTATCAAGTTTATCATTTTAAACTCTTATTGTCTACAGTTGTATTCTTTGATCAATGAATATTTACCGTAATATCTTTATGAAGATAACAAAATTAGTAAATTGATAAGTATAAATTCAATGGAGTATGGCAATTAACTCTTTTGAAACTTAAAAAAGTAAAATTTGATAAGTAAAGGTTTGGTTTAGCATGACATTCAACAACTCAAAAACTTCAATTGTAAAAATTGAAAAAAAAAAAAAACCCCAAAATTCAACTGACGGTTTTGATATTACACATTTTAAATATTTTAGCCTTAAAAAGTAAGCTATGTCCAAGGCTGGTGAAAGAGATATGTTGATTATAGATCCACAATGAACTGATTTAAAATTTTGACTCTATAAATTTTTGTGGTCTTTGTATTTTTATATTTCAACCCCTCATTTCTACTACTAAAGCCCATCTTGTGGAGTGAATTAAATGGATAGACCTGACCTCAAGCTCTCCTCCTGCGATACCATGTTAAATTTAGATTTATAATCAGCTAACCTAAATATTTATTTTTTAAAACTTTCCATCACTTGTGTGCCGAGACATTAACCGAGGCCCATCATGTTTAGTTAATTAAATGATGACTCACATGATGATATAGAAAGTTGAACTCAACACCACCTGCTGTCTTACAATATCAAATTAAACCTTTTGATCATTTGATTGTCAATCTAAATTCTACGTCATATTCTCCCAATTAAGAATTAACTATTCCAATCTTGATGTATTGCAATGGGGATATTCCATAGATGTGAATATATCGAGTAACAATAGTATACCCTATGCTCTCTTGATAAGCTCAATTTTCGAATATGTACGATAAATCAGTGTTCTTTCTTGAACTTCAAGGATATGAAGAGCAAGTGATTCAGATGCACATTAGAAAGCGGTGGAGTGGATAATTTGTCGATATGAATTCGTGGGTTGCTTTATCTACAACATTAAGAAACATAGACATGAGGACCTTGCCATCATTTTGTTGATTTATTACGCATATTCAAAGATAAATTAAATGCAAAAATAGTAACATCATATGTGGTGGTTAGGGGAGATATGAACCTCCTGGACAACAGCTATTGAGTTGGATTTTCTGCTTACATAGCTATCACTCGATAAAGTCCGTCATCTTTCTCAGCAATGCAGTGAGCAATGAAGGATTCACATGGATCTTTCACAAATCTTCGCATTCCCCACTCTTCAATATCCTAATCAAGGATCGGAGGCTATGTTGAAGTTTCTGTTAATACCAAAAGGCGAAAGATAAGGGAGAGAGAAACTAAACAATGCAAAATAAGTATTTCTCCTTCATTTCATTATATAAGAATACCAATTTTACTTTATTCTATTCAACAAAGTAAATAGATCTTACGTAATGTAATGTGATGACAATCAAATCGATTTTTTTTACAATAAATATCAAGACAAGAGATGATATTGAAGTTAAAAAATTATTGGGGACCAAATGAAGTTTAAACTAAATAGTCACTCATGACCCATGTGCTTGGCTCTTGGCTAATGTTGGTTATGACGTAGTGACAGAGATGTAACTGTACGAATGGAGGAAGGACGTGTAAAAATCGGTTTTCTAAGTTCGGTCATTATTGTTTCCTTTATATTTTCTTTCTTCCAGTTTCCATTCAAAGAAATAATAATATAACGTCTATCCTTTTTAACTACGTTCTTTATGATAGCTGATTTATTTCTAACCCAATCCAATTCTAGTTTTACTAGCTAAATGTACCATGATGCACAAATTTCCCATCTATTTCCTAAATTGTCAACTCAGAAATTAGCAAACCAACTTTCAAGGCAAAAATTACGTTATTGAAATTCCGTAGATACATAGAACATATACAGATTGACTGGCTATCAAAAATGCAGAAAGAGGAAAAAACTGAAATTATACTCATAAGAATAATATAGATGCAAAAGCCGATAGTTTCCTATCATCTTACTGAGTAAAAGAAAAGAAAAGAAAGGGAAAAATTGCTTTGAGCAAACACAGTTTAGATTTCTAGTTGCTTCGCTCAAGGTTTTGTACGAACATGTTTCTCGGGGAAAATTATGCAGAATACACCTAGATGGAGATTTACTGCCTTTACTTCAAGTTTCTAACAAAAGAGCAGAACAATTTCATTTTATATAATAATTGGGTACATCAAATCTGTAACAAAAGAACGAACAAATTCAATTTTACATAATCATGGGTTTGAGTGTGCATCATTTCCTCTTCGATGGTCTGTTTTCATGGGTTTGTGGGGAGGCAAAACCTCATTTATGATTTGGGGTAAGTACATACTTCTAATAACTTTTAGGGGAGTGCAAATTTTGAGACTATTTACTTAGGTCCTGTGACTCCTAATAACAATGTCTCAGTCTTCATCAAATAAAAGGTGGCTTCTTACGCTTGAATATAGAAAGATAAGTCCACATTAGTGCAGTAGTTTCCAATTTAGAGTTGGGCAAGAATCAGGTTACACCTATGATGCGACTCCAAACAGGACCGTCGAATTGATGGTTCGGCCCCGATCCGCTTATCAGATTTAGAAAAAATGACAAAAAAACAAAAAAGTTGACAAGACAAATCAAGTCTTCTCCATTAACACATACATACACACGTCATCGTCCTAACAAATGTCTTATCTGTTCATGTTTTGCACGCATGGATGAATTTTACCAATTTTCTATAGCATCGGTACAGTAAAAGACATTAGCATACTGCATACCTTCTTTTCTTTCTTTCTCCCAAATGGTTAGCATATATCTTCAAGTGGTACCTTTTATATTGTATTTCTTAAAATGGTAAGTTGTTAATCTAAAGAATTATATCGAAAATATCGATATTTGAAGATAAATTAAAATAGATAATTATCATTTCAATAAGAAGTTAAAATAAAAAATTATTATTATAATACAATTAATATCAATTGATATATATATTATCTACCATGCAATATTGACATGGTGTATGTGTAACAAACTTATACGTATATATATTAATAATAAATAAATAAAACATAAAAATTAAGGAAAATTGAAATATAACAAACAATTAAAATTGGAAAATTTTACAGACAAATAGTTTAATATATAATTATAAAATTAATTAAAAATTGAAAGAAAAAAAAAACTATTACCTCTACGTTAGGATGTCTAATTTGGTTTAAAATAACTAGTCAATAGCAACCCATTTTTAAAAAATGGGCTATTGGCCTACTGACTAATAGTTGCCACTCTCACCTCTCAGCAGGAGAGGAGGCTACTTAATGGGCTAATGATTTATAATTTTAAGTAAGTTGTGACCCATCAATTATTTCAAATCAAACTAATGACCCTTAGCCTTAGGCTACCTCCTTTTTTTAATTTTTTGAATTTTTATTTTTATTTTTTCTATTTTTATTTAATTATATAATTATATATATAACTCTTTGTTTTTTAATTTTTATTTTCTATTTTTATTTCCTTTTTTGGTTATTTTTCAATTTTCCTTAATTTTTTATTTTAATTTTCAAAATTTTTATATTTATTTATTATTAATATATTCATGTTAGTGCCACATAGCTGCTATACGTGTGCCATCATGATAGATAATGGACACATCAACTCATACTAACGGTATTATAACGAAAATCTTTTATTTTATTCATTTACTGAAATGTAAATCCCTTATTTGTTCTTATTATATTAATTTCTTATTTAACCTTATTCCAAAATGTTGATACCATTTAATGTAATTCTCCTTTTTTTTAAACAAGTTACCAAAATGAAGTGATTACAGAACTTGGAAATTAAGGAGAGACCAATCTTACTTTTGTGAAAAGCTATAAATTGGAAAGAAATTCAAAAATTAGAATACGTAAAAAAAATAAACCACATATAATACTTTATTAGAAAACAAAATGCTCACTTTTATCATCTTTATTACGCATATAAGAAAAAAAAGTTGTAAAAATTATAATCTATAAACAAGCAAGTTATGGAACCTCTAGAGATGCAATCTGTTAAGTGAAAGCATAAGTTAAACTCATTTAGTGGTCATTTTCTTGTGTATTTATCTTGTACAATGGTTGACTTCTCTAACAATGAAAGTTATAATTATTGTTAGTTATTTGTAAAATCAATCAAAGTAAGAGCAAATAGTAGTAATTGTTTCTTCTTTTAAGATCTATAGATCCACATATTGGTATTGGAGCTATAACTTATCATTCATTTTCTTTTCAAAGTAAGGATATCCTACAGCATAAAAAGATGTCCTCGTTACAACCATCATTTACATAAGGTCTTCTCTTACTTCTTTATTATTGAAAATAAAATCGAAAGAGTTACTTGAACCACATATTGCCTTGTTACAATTTCTATCAACCCTCATTAAGACTTCTTTTTTTCTTTCTTTAATGCATTTCGAGAGGTCGCCTTAGGTGACTCATACTAGATCTGGATTAAATAAATAGATCCTTCTTGTAGGTTAAGCAATAGACAAATTTACCATTTAGATGGATTAAAAAGTATTGCCAATATCAAGTTATTCACTTTTTATGTCTCTCGCTTTCCCAAGGATTTAGGCTCAATGGAAATGGACTATGTATTACTAATTGTGTTAGTGCTGGTAATTGAGTGGGTCGTGTCTAAAAGTATTAATTTACAATTATATATTGTTTTTACTCTACTTATTGTAATAATAGACTGGAAGGAAATATTTAAACATACCAGAAAAAGGATTATCCTTGATTAAATGTAGCTAACTATGACGAAGTTCTTAATAACAGCTCTTGCCCTCTTTGCCTGGTCCTAGTGGTGGTTAAATGTCAAATTTTTCATTTCTATTTGATAAAATTTAGGATTTTTTTCCTTTGTTTTTGTTTTCTTCATTCTTTTTTTCCTTTTTCCATAATTTCTATGTAATTAACAAAGTTATTTTTTATTAATAGAATACCTTTTTTATTTCTTAATAGTTAATTGTTGTTTTTTCTTTATTTTTCTTTTATAAACAAAATGTTGAATTATATAGAAACATATATATAGTGTATACATATAATATAAAATCAATAAATTCAATATATCGTATATACATTTTTATGTATAAATGTCTATAACATATTTATGAAAATTTATTATATTTATATACGTTATACATTATATGTGTAAAAATAAATATGTCATACATAAACACATACATATATATGTACCTGCAAAAACATATTTGTATGCAGATATTTGCATGTATATTTATATGGATTTGTATGTATATATATATTTCTACGTATGTATGTACATGTTTATAGTACATAAAAAGATATATGTATTGTATACTTATTTATACATATTTGTACATATATTTATATAATTTTGAGCATACATGTTTCCATGTATATACGTAAGTGTTTATATGTGCATATATACATACCTATTATACATATTTATACGTATATAGTTATACGTGTATTTATATAAATTTATACATACATATTTTCATTTGCATAAATACGTATTTACATGTACATAAATACGTACATATTTGTATGTAAATATTTGCATATATATTTATACAAATTTGTATGTACACATTTCCAAGTACATACATACGGCATAAATATATACATATATGCACCTATTTATACATATTTGTACTCATATATTTGCATATATATTCGTATATATACTTATACATATTTGTACGTGCATATTTACATGTACCTATATAATTACATACATAAATACATACATGTATACATATATATTTATACATTTTTACGCATATAATTGTACATATATATGTATGCATTTTTATATGCATAAATACATGTAACGTATTATACGTATATTTATGCATTAATATAAACATCTACACACAAACATATTCATATGTTTCTATAATTATATAAATCTCCATACATTCTCATAAATACAAACAAAGTATTTTTACATTTTTTTTATGTAAATGTCTTATACAAATTTTCTACATGTACATAGATATGCTATGTATATTTACATATAAAACTATGTATGTGTAATATGGTGTGGACACGTGTGTTATGCGTACACAATGGATAAACTAAACGTATACAAATATACTTTTCGTATAAATAATATGTATACATAATTATTACTTTTCCATGTTATATTTACTTATCAAATTACTTAATAATTTTATAATTTATTGTATCAATACATAATAATAACATAATATACATAATAAATGTTTGAACTTAGAAACATTAAAAATATGTAATAACATTAGTCACCGCAAATACTTGAAAATGTCAAAAAGGTTTTTCCGACATTATAGTCGAAACGCAATTACAGACACATACGAGGACACATAAGATGGCGCTTGAATAAATAGATAGCACGCGAAAAGTATAATAATGCAAAGTCTAAGTAGATGAGCACAATGGGCTAGACATACAAAAAACACAAGCACGCTATGCAAATTTTGGCACATAAGAGTACATGGTTGCTCAATTTCTACCCCTACAAAATCATTTCTTTTGCAAAACATAGTTGAAAAAAAATTTTAAAAAAATCAAAATCTTTACAAAATTTATATTGTTTCTCTATTTCCTTTCCTCTCTTTTTCTCAATTAGTTGTATTTCATATGACCATATACAATTGCTTATATTCCTTAATATTGTTTAGTCTTTTAGTTAGTTAGGAAAATTAGTCTTCTTCTTGAGTTTTAGTGCATGTTTGTTTCAAAATGGTCTAAGGAGTTGTATTAGAGTAGTTTGCATGAGTTATTTTTGTGGAACATTAAAGATAAGAGAAGATAGAAAGTAAGAAATGTTATATATATGTATATATATATATAGAGAGAGAGAGATCATGGAGAAGTAAAATACCTGGTGGTGTTACACACACTTGAAATGTGTTATGTATGATCATAAGAGCGATAGAACTTAAGACAAGGATATAAGAAAGGTCTCAGCAGTACTAACATTAGAGCTGAACAATTCATATTATTGTATTGTGTCAAATCTTCACGTCTAAATGAATTCGTGTTTGAAAAATCTTAACTTGTGACATGACCCGTTTATTGATCGTATACGAAGACCTAAACTTGTGACTTAACGTGTCTTGTATCTAAATTAGACCCATTTATAATTAGGTTGGCAATATATATTATTATGTCGTATCTCATTTATATTAGATTCAATTGTGTTTATCAATTAAAAAATTATAATTAAATTTATAAAATATTAATAGATATAAAGGAAAATATTTACATTTATATATATAAAGAAAAATAACATAATATCTTCATATTTAATATAAAATTAAAACTTAAATAAAATTTTTTAATAAAGAAAAATTTTACCAAATACAGAAAATTCAAAAATTCAAGTTATATATATAACATTACTAAATTAAGTGAAACCATAAATTAAATGAATATTAATATTAACACCAATATGGGTTTCCAAATTCATCACATTGTTTGCTAGATTTTCTAAGGAGACAGTAAAAAAATCGATACATGAGTTCATAATATTTTGCCCATATAAACTACAATACCACAAGAATAATATATAATAATACTAAATTTAAGTTACATAACAAATTAAGTAAAATCAAAACTTAAATAAATATTAGCATTATCACCAGTATTAATTTAGAAATTTATCACATTATTTATCGGATTTTCAAAGGAGGCAATCAAAGAATCTATACATGAGTTTGTTTTTCTTTTTTTCTCCCCAATTAAACTACAACGTAGTAAGAAGAGTATAAAGCTAAAAGTATGTCATATTTTTAATTAAGATATCTAACTTAGAAAAATAATAATTTATGTAACAAAATGCAAATATGAAAGAATATATAGTATGTCCTTGTCCCATGTCTATGTTTAGAAGTTTGAATTGGACCTAAACACAAATTAACAGTGTTTAAATGGGTCTTCATCTAAAATTTTTTCATACATTAACCCATTTTAATAGTGTCATCTTGTGTTCTAGTGTATTGTGTCTAGGTTCCAAATTGCCAACTTTAAATATGCTATATGAATTGATAAGTGACATAAGGGTACTAATAAAAATTTGACATATAAAAATATGATTGGTATTTTTTCAAAAGGTATATTCCTTCTTTCTCAGGTATCAAATTTTTTTTTTTATACTTTCACGCCACCATCGATTCACATGATACATTAATATCATTAAATCTTTTTCCAAGGATACAAATGAGTGAGAGAAAGAGGGTGGGGAAGTTTTATATATGAAAAAGGATTAGAGTTGAAAAAAAAAAAGAAAAAAGAATTAGCATTAGATAGTTCAGAATTGGTTAATGTCGAGATGGATAAACTATATAAGTCAAATTAGAATAATAAATCTTCAACATTTTGTCATTTTTTTTTCTAAATAGAAACAATATGATGATATCTGCAATGGAAATCAAACTATATTATGGAAGATTAAATTGGTAATTTTAAAAAGTAAATATATCAGTAAATTATCAAAATCGCTTCAAAATATCTTTTTAAATCTAAACAGATTATCCTAAACAAGAGCAAATGTCCAATTTAATTTTTATATTGTAATTAATCGGGTGGCAATCCTAAGCATTGGGTATTTATAGTTGTAATTAATAAACTAGGCACATTTTTGCTGTATAAGGAATAGAGATTATCCTACTATTAATTGAATTCACTTCTTCCTTTTTTTCCCTAATAATTTGTATACATGTTTAATAAATTCATATTCAACCACATTAATATTGAATCATTCTATTTTCTCTTCCTCCTTTTTTTTTTTCTTGCATTAGAGTTGCATATTTTCATATTTTACATTCAAAATCCATAAAAATGTACAAAAACAAACGTTTGTAATTACACTTGACACCATTTGTACAAGAAGATTGTACTTACCACGTTCTTACTAAGTTTACTAAGTTGAAGTTTCCTATGTTTGATGGCAGGGATTTGAGGTCTTGGTTAATTAAAGCAAAGCATTACTTTGAATTGGATGCTACACTTGATATATTTCAAGTAAGCTTAGCCACCATACATCTGGAAGGGAGAGCCCTTCAATAGTATTACACATTTGTTAAGAATCAAACTGAAGTCATATCACTTGGGAATAACTAATTTAAGGGATACAATTAAGGTTTGTGGCTAAGAGTTATAAAGATCCTATATTTGAATTCAAGGAATTACACTGGTTAACTTCTTTGAAAGAATATATAAATGAATTTGAGTTCCTCTCAACACTGGTACCTTTAATTGAACCTACCTAAATTAGATTTTTCTTTAGTGGCGTAAAATCTGAATTGCAATATCCAGTTAGAATATTTAGGCCACAAACTTTTCAAGAAGCTTATACATTAGCCAAACTTCAAGAAGTAACCCTAAACTCTTCAAAAATTAACCTCATGACTTCTAGACCATTTACACCCTATACACAACAACCTAATCATGATTCTCACCACTACCAAAAACTCTACATATACACCCAAAACCCAACTAACCTATCCTCAGATTACCCCTACTACTCCTATGAAACCTCGAAGGATGATACTTGAGGAACTTGATGAAAAGAGGAGGAAATGTCAATGGTTTTGGCATGATCAACCATTTGGCCTTAGTCACAACTGTAAACAAAAAGGAATATGGATGATTGTGGTCAAAGATGACGAAGACTATACTATGGAAGAGGAAGGTAAGCTAGTGGTGGATGAGTGCCTAGAGAAGAATCTATAAAAAATAACTCTTTGCTCTTTAGGAGGCAACAAAGAGTATCGAGCGATGAAATTTCAAGGGTTCCACAAAAGGAAGAAATTAGAAATGCCGATGGATAGTGGTAGCTTACTAAATTTCCTAGACACTTGTGTTGCTAGAGGATTAGGTTACAAGGTAAAGGATGCTATTCTTATTAGGGTAGTGACAATTGATGGCTATCCCTTAGAAACTAGTAGTAAAATCCATACATTTGCAAGTGCAAATAAAAGGTCACACGTTTTCACTAGTTGTGTACCACTCCATGGACATGACTTGGTACTTGGTGTACCATGGATGACTTAGTTGGGAAGTATGACATGGAATTTCTAAGAGTAGAGCATAACCTTTTTGGTATAAGGGTGTTTCTTGTACTCTATTAGGTTTCGAAGATATAGTCACACTCTTTGAAGATAAGGTTCTTTCTAAGAGTTTGATAGGGGTACTTCTCCCTTACAAAGTTAAATGGTACATATGAATAGAGTAGATGTTGACAATAGTAATAAACAGTTTGTGCACCTTACGCTATTGGATATTATTGATGCCTATTATGACATATTTGAAGAGCCTCCTTCCTTGCACCCAAATAAGCAACAAGACCACTAGATACCTTTGAAGGATGGGTCGACAGTGGTCAATTTGAGGCCTTATAGACACTTTACTACATAGAAGAATGTCCTTACAAGTATAGTAAGAGAAATGTTGAGACAAGGAACTATTAGGCCTAGTCATAATCCTATTTCTTATACAGTTGTTTTAGTTAAGAAAAAAAAATAACTCTTGGAGGATATCTATGGATTATTATGAGTTGAATAAGCTAACTATCAAAGATCGATATCCAATTCCTTTGATTGAAGATATTTTTTATAAGTTGCATGAAGTGGGTTATTTTAGCAAACTTGATCTAAGGTTTGGATAGCATCAATTAGAATGGATCTAAGGGATATCTACAAAATTGCCTTCAAAACTCATGAAGGCCACTATAAATTCATGGTTATGCCATTTGAGGGAATTTGTTTCTAGAGTATTTAAGGAAATTTGTGTTAATATTCCTTGATGACATCTTGGTTTATAGCAAAACCATAGATGATCACCAAATTAACCTAAAAAAATATTAGATATGCTAAGGAAAGAGTGCCTCTTCCTTAAGAAAAGCAAGGGTGTTTTTGGGGTGACTCAAATCGAGTAATTAGGGCACATAATGACATAGTAAGGGGTCTCTACCAACTTAAGGAAAGTTTTTGCCATCATTACTTGGTTGAGACCTAGTAATCTAAAGCAACGAAGGGGATTCCTAAGATTAGTTGGTTAATATCATAGGTTCATTCAAGGTTATGGAATACTCATAAGGCCTTTGACTCAACTCTTAAGGAAAAATAGTTTTGAGTGGAGTAAGGCGGTAAAGGATGCCTTCCATAAGGTGAAAAGAGCATCGACTTGTTTCTTAGTGTTGAAACTATTGGATTACACAAAGCCATTCATTATAGAAACAAATGCAAGTAATGATGAGGTAGGGGCGATGTTGATGCAAGACTTGCATCCTATTGCTTCTTTAAGTAAACCTTTAAAACCTAAGCAAAAGGGGCTATCAATCTATGAAAAGAGATGATGGCACCTATGTTTGCCAACAAAAGTGATTAATCAAGTTTTTAAGGTTAGATTATGAAATCCATTACAAGAATGGGTGCACTAATAGGGCAACAAACTCATTATGAAGAAGTGGTATGGTTGACCTTAAGGGATTCACTTGTACTATAACGTCTTCATTTGACCTAATAGAAGAGATTAAAGGGAGCATACATGGCCAAACCTATTATGAAGAGGTGATTTCGAAGCTAAAGAAAGGTGAAGTAGTAGCCAACTATGCCTATGAGCATAAATTACTGAAGAGAAAAAGAAAGATCATAGTTAGACCTAATATGGAGCTTAAGCAAAAGTTGTAGTCCATTTACCATGATGGAGTATTAGGGAACATTTAGGGGCACAAGCTACTTATAAGAGGCTACGTACTGTTTACTATTGGCCAGGGATGGAATGAGATGTAAGGAAGTATGTGAAGGAGTACGCCACATGTCCAAAGTACAAATATGAAAATATAGCGTCAACTAGCCTTTTACAACCCCTTAACATACTTAATGGATGCTAGACATACGTCTCAATTGACTATATAGAGAGATTACCTAAGTCACATGGTAAAAATGTGATCTTTGTTGTTATGGATTGATTGAGTAAATATGCATTTTTTATGAGCTTGTCACATTAATATAATGTGCAATAGGTAGTTCGCATTTACTTAGAAAACATTTATAAGCTTCACGAATTGCCTAACACTATTGTAAGTGAAAAGGATTCTATGTTTATTAGTTAAGTTAAGTGTGAGTTCTTTACCTTACAGGGTGTAGAGATCAAACTATTTACAGCTTACCACCTCAAACTAATGGGTAGATGGAGGTGATAAATAGGTACCTAGAAACTTATCTACGCTATATGACTAATGAGAACCTTAGAAGAGCCCAATGGTAGTACAACACTAATTACTACTCTTGCACTCACATTACTTTGAATATATGGCTATCCACTACCCTTACACTTATCGTATGTTCCTAAAGATACGAGAACAGAGGTAATAGATAAAATGTTGTGAGATAAGGAACAAGTCATCAAGGTATTCTAATTTCACCTAAAGAGAGCTCAAGCGAGAATGAAGACCATGGCTGACAAGAACCATATAGAATGTAGTTTCAAGGTTAAGGATCTACTACTAATCAAGTTACAACCTTATTAACAATAAATTTTGAAGACTAATGGGATAAATAAGCTGTCTTCTAAGTATTATGGGCTATACAAGGTTATAGGAAAGGTTAGACAAGTCGTGTACAAACTAGATCTACCTGTAGGGTTAATTATACATCCTACTTTTCATGTTTCATAATTGGAGGAGTATTTACATAGAAAAGTCCAATCATCTGCCAAACTTCCTTTGCTCATGGAAGAAGATGAATTGCAACTTAAAGATATCCTAGATCTAAAGACAATACGACAACTTAAGAGTTCTTAGAGGACTCAACTCTGTAGTTTCTAGATCTACCCTTATGGATAAGGGTTTCACGAGAAGAAGATGATGTTGTGTGGCATGAAAGAGGGTTAGGGTTTCAAGGTTCTACAAGACAGCAGAAGAAAGAGGAGTGTTGTGTTGAGAAAAAAACTGAAGTGCCATCTTATTTTGCTCCCGTTCCTACTTATGAGGGCTTAGGCCTTTTTAAGAATTGAGTAAGCCTAAAAGAAGAAATGAATGGCCTTGGCCATTCACTACTTAGTATGCAATATCAAATGAAAACTAGTGTTATTTAGCTACAAATGGTTAAGAGTACATGGCAGCATATTATATTACGTAATATGGGGGGAGTATTCCTTGTAACAACCTACCTTATTGCCTATTTAACTCTTCAACTAAAGATTATAAAAAAATATGAAGAAATATACAAAAACATCGTTACCCCTAATTAGGCTGTATTGAGCCATTGTCTTTGCATTCAAAGTTGCATGTTTTTCTATTTTACATTCACAATCCATAAAAATTTACAAAAACAAACACTAGTAATTACACTTAACACCAGTTTCATGCATAATTGATTTTTTTTTCTAAGGGTAAGATATATCAAAAGGACATGTTCCCTTTCATACGGTAGATAAGCTATTTTATTTCATTCAGTTTTTAAGTATCTCCCTATGTTTTTTAACCATTTTCTCTTGGGTTTTTTTCCTCCTAACTGGAATGAGTATGCTTTAGAAATTTAGGGGAAGAAGCAACAACTAACCCCAAGTCAAAAAGCAGCCCTCTAAATCAAACAAACATATTCGGGTATGAATCTTTTATAAGAAGAGTTTTCTTCATAGCGGTGCTTAAGTTTTGTATCATTATGTATTCCATCTGCAAAGACAAAAATTGCTCAAACTTAAGATATGAGCACTAGCTCAAATCTTTTTCATGTGGATGTTAAGGAGATGGCAACAACAATTATGTATCATATGTCCATTGTAGATAAATCCCTTTTCATGATGCTTGATTTGCATTTTACATTCTAAGCTTAAAACAAAAAACTTTAGGCCACATTCCCTTTGCTATAGTCTTAGTTGCTTCATGATGTGTTGCGATTTTCAATCCTCGAAAGCAGGTGTTAAGCTCGATTTTTCAATTTTTGTTTAAAATTGATTTCTCATTTTCTAATTAGTACTAAACCCTAACTCATTTAATATTAATCTTCGACTAAAGAAATTGAAAAAATTTCAGTTTTTTATTGAAAATAATTTTTTGAGTCGCTACCAGACCGAAATCGAGAAAAGAAAAAGAAACCGTAATCAATTAAGTAGATTGATTATGATTTGGCTACCGGTTTTTTATTTCAATTTGAGTGAAGAACTAGAGAGTTCCGAGTTCGGGGGCTAACCTATTAAACACTAACGGATACCGCTATCTATTTACCGAAATTAGGATTATTTTTTTAATTATAATATTAAAATAAATAAATAAATCGAAAGAAAAAAGAACTTAAGTTTCTACATATTTTATTATCGCTTCGAAGGTGCCTACGTACCCACTAGTTGGGATTAGACGATCGTAATTCTTTTTTAAAAAACTTTTAATATGTTGATTTATTTTAATTTTGAAAAAAAAAAACAATTGAGTTTACATTTTTAATTGATTTGGTTTGTTTTTAAAAAAAAATCCAAAGGGTCCTAACTCATAAGTAATAAAAAAAAAACTCCCTAGATATTATAACCTTTTTGGTAAATTATTTTTTATTTCTGAAGATAACTTCCTATGTGAGGATTTCTAAAAAAAACCTAATCCCAAAAGAAAATCCTAAACTAATATATATATATATATATATATATATACATACATATCAATACTTACATTTTTTTTTTTGTTATAACTACCTATCTAAATAAATTAATAGAATTATATAATCTACTTAATACACAAAAACTAATATCAAAAGTTTCTTAAACTAGTAAATATATATATATATATATATTGTGCTATGACTTTTAATGACCAATTAACAAAACCATAATATAATAATAATAAGAATATCTAAATAAAGAAACAATTAAATTAAAATTGAAGAGGCAAACCTCAGTTCTTTTGCACAAAAGTGATCAACTGTGCTGATGCTCGGAGAAGCGAGTTCACAAGTGGCTATGTGCAGTGTTGGAGCAGCGACTGACATGCATGTGGTCTCTAGCGCTTGTGGGTGAAAGTGTAGTGAAAGGTATGGTGTTCTAGTTGTGATGGAGCCGAGGATGTGTATTGTGGTTAAATGTCGGTGAATCACGTCAACGAAGAGCTTGTGCGTACTGATGTGTTTGGCAGAATGTGTAGTGAGTCGTGAATGAATTGTGACTAGTTGTACAGATCCGTGCTTAAGTGTCGCGAGAGAAGGCCTTGGGTGATTGGAGTAGTTGGGCTTAGTTCAGTCTTTGCTGTGTTAACTGAGGATGGTTTGTGATTAGAGTGGAGTTGCGACGAAGCTTAGATGTGATCGGAGTGAAGTTCGGCCGCTTAGTCAATGAGTGCAACGATGGTCAAGCGAGTATAGTAGTATTCTGTACTTCGATTGGTCTTCGTGCGATCTGCAACGCCGTAACGGTGTCATTGGTGTATACTGTTTGGATGAGGAAGTTGTATGCTGTGCAAGGTGCAGTAGTCGGTCGGAATTAGAGTTCATCAGGGGTTGGGGCTTAGCTTAGTCGCTGGAAATTTGGCCATACTCTGCTCGTTGGTCGACGGAGTAACACTCAGACGTTGTTAGACGAAGGATGAAGCAGTGCTTGGGGGTCAGCGGTAAGGGAAGTGCAGCGTGAATTGCTGTTGGCGTGGATGCAGAGCTGATAGCGAGTATTGTATACAGCCGCTTCCTTTGAACATGAATGTGTGTGTATTTATAAACTCAAACTATATCGTATCAAATTCTATATATTGTATTTGATTTGATGATAATTAAACAAGATCCAAATTAATTCAAATCCAATTTAATAAAATCAAACTAGATTCAAATATTCTCTAACTATTCAAATTCAAATGAAGAAGATTTGATTAGATACGATCCCGTTTATTTATCTTGCTTTTTGTAAAAGATAGAAAAATAAAAGATATAGATGCTTAGCGAGACTTGAACCTAAAACCTCAAATTAAATCCAATCTAATACTTCGATACTTATCAGTTAAACTATTGGCTTGTATCTTGATTTTTTGTATAACTAAATTGTACTTAAACTACGTGACTCCCTAAAATAATTTTTTAAACTAAGTTAAACTAAAACAATTGACTCTAAAATAATTTCTTCCTAAAAAGAATAAAAATCTTTATATTTTTTTTTATTTCCTCATTTTTTTAAATTTTTATTATTATTTTTTATTTTTGAATTAAGACATTTTTTGTAAAAAATAAAAAAAATAAAAAATTACGATTACGAATGGACAAAAATAGGCGTCTATAGCTACTCTTCTTTGTGGTGAAGTTTGAGCAAAACTTTAACACAAAAACAAAAGAGACACTGTTTTTACCTCGAGACGACTTTATCCTAAGGAACGTTAAGACATTTGACAACGATTAGTTTGAAACGAAGAATAGCGAAGGTAGCGTCCTTGTAGGTTGGCAAAAATCCCTAAAAAGAATAATGAGAGCTTGGTCTTGCCCCCTATGGGCTGACTAACTAAGGTGGTCAAAGCGCTCCTTGAGTTGGCTAAAACTTAAAAATAAGGAAACTTGATCGTACCTTGATAAGCTGACTAACCAAAGTGGTTAAGCGCCCTTTGAGCTGACTAAGACCTAAAAATGAGGAAACTTAGTCATACCCTAATGAGCTGACTAACCAAGGTAGTCAAGGCGCCATTTGAGCTAGCTAAGACCTAAAGAATGAAGAAGCTTGGTCATGCCCTAATAAGCTAACTAACCAAGGCAGTCAAAGCGCCCTTTGAGCTGGCTAAGACCAAAAGATAAGAAGAAACTTGGTTGTGTCTTAATGAGCTGGCTAACCAAGGCAGTCAAAGTACCCTTTAAGCTGGTTAAGACCTAAAGAATGAAGAAACTTGGTTATGCCTTAATGAACTGACTAACTAAGGCAGTCAAAGCACCCTTTGAGCTGGCTAAGACCTAAAGAAGAAGAAACTTGGTCGTGCCCTGATGAGCTGACTAACCAAGGTAGTCAAAGCACCTTTTGAGCTGACTAAGACTTAAAGAATTAAGAAGCTTGAATTAGGGTAGCACTTCCTGAGCTTGCTAAATCCCTTGAAGGAATTTTGAGCCAAGTAACGTTCTATGAGTTGGGCAACTGGGAGTCTAAGGAAGTCTAGATTGGGACCACGCTCTACGAGCTGGCTGGCTCACTAGGAGATTATAAATTGGGATTATGCTCTAAGAACCAGCCATCCCAATAATTAATTATTTTTAGAAAACAAGTTGTCATCCTTAGGGGGAAACCAAATGCAATGTTTTATCAGGCTTAGAACCACTTACTTGGTTTTAGTGATAGTTCCCAAGCAGTCAAATGTCTTATTGAGCAGTCCGATTAGAACCAATAGTTTTGACCCTTGCCATTGCCTTTTCTTGTTCTTGCTCTTCTTCTTTTATCTTCTTCCGTCTCTTTCTAACCTTTTTTTTTTCTTCTTTTTTTTGAAAGCAACTTAAGCCTAAAACGAATGTGAAACATATTCATCTCTCAAACGAAGATGTCCTGTGCTGAATTTTCGGTCCAAACATCGGCTTTTCGTGTAAACGTCCATTCTCAAGCAAGTTTTTACTTATGTGCCATACGTTACACTTTCTGATCATCGCCCTATCCTGAAAAATAGGAAACAAGTCTCCCTTTCTTAGGGGGTTAACCATAATAAAGTATTAAAAGAATTTTTATCAATAGGCATCGCTTCAAGTTAAGTATTTATTATTATTTTTTTTTTGTGCTTCTTATGTGTAGGGTTTATTTGGATAGAGCATAGAGCGAGAAATGGGGATTTTTAGTGGAATGAAAAAGGGGCTAAGGATATTACCCAATGCTAACGACTACTAGGATTACCAACTTTGTATGTAGAAAATGAAAATGAGACTACAGTAATAGTAAAATTGTTTGCATTTCATATTCTGAACAAAAATTCCATTGATGTTCATGGATAGTACATCTTCAATGCACCAGCGTTTACTGGGTCCTCAAGTTCGGACCATCCATTTGAGACAAGATAACAGCTCCCCCAGGCAATACTTTTTTCACAATGTAAGACCCCTTATAGTTTGGAGCAAACTTCCCTCTCGAATCAGTTGTGTTAGGCAAAGTCTTCCTCAGCACGATGTCTCCTTGCGCAAAACTTCGGGATCGTACTTTTTTGTTGAAAGCCCTGGCCATTCATTGCTGATAGCAGATGTTGTGGCATAAAGCTGCCGGCCTTCTCTCATCAATTAGATTCAATTGCTTAACTTGCTTCTTTATCCAATCAACCTCATCTAACTAAGTTTCCGACAATATTCTGAGAAATGGGATCTCAACCTCTACTGGCAGTGCAGCCTTCATTCCGTATACCAACGAATAGGGGGTTACCCTTGTTGATGTTATGATAGAAGTTCTATAGGCCATGAGTGCAAATGGTAACATCTCATGCCAATCTCGATACGTAATGGCCATCTTCTCAATAATTCTTTTGATGTTATTATTGGTTGTTTCCACAGCTCCATTCATTTGGGGCCGATAAGGAATAGAATTTCTATGAATGATCCTAAAGTGTCGGCATAACTTTGACATCAATTTATTATTCAGGTTCGTACCATTATGGTAATAATTATCTTTAGTGTACCATACCACGCCAATATGTCTCTCCTAATGAACTTGACCACTATTCCCTTTGTCACACTAAAGTAGGATGAGGCTTTAACCCACTTAGTGAAATAATCAATAGCCACCAATATAAATCGGTACCTGTTAGATGTCTTTGGAGTGATCGGGCCAATGATATTTATTCCTCACATTGAAAAAGGCCATGGTGCTAATAGTGTATGAAATTCTTGAGGTGGAGCATTTATCTTATTCGCATAGATCTGATACAAATGGCAATATCTAACATATCTGATACAATTTGCTTCTACAGCTAACCAGTAATATCCCATTCACATGATTTTCTTAGCAAGCATGTAACCATTCATGTGAGGGCCACATACTCCTTCGTACACTTTTTTCATTAGCATCTCTGCCTCTTTCTCATCTAAACAGCGTAAAAGCGTACCATCAAATGATTGTTAGTACAGTGTAGAATCGCTTATCAAGTACTGAGCTACTAATCTTCTAATTAATTTTTATCCTTCTTCTCTGTTTCTTTGGGGTACATCCCATGTTGTAACGTTTTGATATCATGATACCAAGGCTTTTCGTCACATGAACTTTCCATTATCAAACAAAAAGCTGGCTTTTCTTCAATTTCAATCTTAAGTGGCTGAATCTCCGCTCCTCTCGATATCTGGATCATTGATGCCAAAGTAGCAAGAGCATCAGCAAATTGGTTCTGAACCCTTGGTACGTACATGAATGTAATATTTTCGAACTTGGTTATCAACTCGGCCAGGTGTTGGCGGTAAGGTACTAATTTGGGGTCTTTCATCTTATACTCACCCCAAGCTTAGCCTATGATTAATGAAGAATCTCCATACTCCTATAATTCTCGTATCTCCTTAAACAATGCGATTTTGAGTCCCAAAATACACGCCTCGTATTCTGCAATATTATTACTACATGGGAAAGCCAGTCTCACAGCTATTGGAAATTGTGTACCTTCAGGAGATACCAGAATTAGCCCGACTCCACCTCTGGACACATTAGCTACTTTGTCAAAGAAAATTTTCCACCCTGAAGATTTTTCGACTACTTCATAATTAGAATCATTTCTTGCTATCAGGATACTTTTATCAGGAAACTCAACCTGTGCTCCTTAAGGGATATCCTCAAAGGGATTCTCCGCGAATTGATTGACCAAAGCTTACCCCTTAATTGAACTTTGGCTCACATATTTAATGTCAAATTCCATTAGCAACATCTGCTACTTTGAAACTCTACTGATGAGAGCCGGTTTTTCAGCTAAGTATTTCAAAGGATCGTGTTGTGTTATCAACTCAATTTGATAGTAAACAACTCGCTCTTTCCCTTCTTCATCCTTCTGACCAAGTACGGATCCCATAGATTCAGTCATTATGGTCAAGTACGAAAACAACGGTTTTCCAGTCTCAGAAGTTACTAACATTAGAGGTTTCACGAGGTATTTTTTTATTTTAGTGAAAGCCTCTTCGCATTCCTCATTCCAGATGATCTTCGCCTTCTTCTTTAATAGCTTAAAAGGAGGGTAGCATTTGTCTATTAGCTGTGATATGAATCAGGCTATGTAATTTAAACGCCCCAACAATCCTCATACTTGCTTGAGTGTTTGTGGAGGAGGCATGTTAATTATAGTTTTGGCTTTATCAGGATCGACTTCAATACCTCTTTGGTTGACTATGAATACCAACAATTTTCCTAACATCACACCAAAGGTACGTTTCTCCGGATTCAACTTCAAGTGGTATTTCCTTAGTCTATCAAACATCTTCCTTAGGTTTTTTAAGTGACCTTCCTCTTCCTTGGATTTTGCGATCGTATCATCAACATACATTTCTATTTCTTTATGCATCATATCATGGAAAATTACAACCATGGCCCCCTGATATGTTATCCCTGCATTCTTAAGCCTAAACAGCATCACCTTATAGCAAAATGTTCCCTAAGTTGTAATAAAAGTCGTCTTTGTCATATCTTTTTCGAACATTCAGATCTAATTATATCCTAAAAAACCATCCATGAAAGAGAATCAATGATTTCCGACCATGTTATCTACTAAGACATCATTGTGAGGCAATGGAAAATTGTCTTTAGGCATTGCCTGGTTGAGATCTTGAAAGTCTACACACACTTTCACTTTCCCATTCTTCTTCATTACTGGAACAATATTAGCTACCCATTCTGAGTAATCCGATACCTTAATGAATCCAACTTCCAGTAGTTTCTTTACTTCTTCTTTAATTTTTAGCAAGACGTTAGGTTAAAATCTCCTCAACTTTTGCTTTTTTATTTGGTGTCTCCTTGTGTGGGTAATCGATAGACTACAATCGATGGGTCAAACCCAGGCATATCTTCATATAACCAAGTGAACACGTCTTGACATTTGGCTAATAATGTAATCATTTTTGTTTTTGTTTCTCTTTTAAACTTGCCCCAATTTTTAGATTCTTAGGATTTTCTTCGTTCCCCACATTAATTGTCTCAATCGGTTCATCAATAGTGATTCTACCCAGTTCATGTTTTTGCCATTCCTCTTGTATGTTACTGTTGTCATCGACTTCGCTCCTGACGACTAACCCAGTAAGACTGGAAGCGATATTGATATTCTCATTTTCTACCCGTGTGAGGTATTCTTGGTTTTCGCTTAGTTCATTAGATCTGAATGAGAATGCATAAAGAAAAGTATATGTAAGCAAAAGAGAATTAAAACGCAACATAGGAAAGAAACAAACTAAGATTTCATTGAATAAATGGAAGTGGATCTCAAATGAGATAAAGGCCTAACTAATTTTGAATGAAAGGTTTGATGATACATTTGAAACGATGACTATTGCAAATAAAAATTTAGAAATTACTAACTACGGGTCACCCTTTACCCTAGGGAAGACCTATTGCCATTCGCCGGGATGGAGAATTAGTTATTCAAATTATGCTGGAACTTGTATGGCGAGCTTGTTGATCCTTTTTTGCCAGATTCTTAGGCTTGAGTCTCTTCCCATATGAATGTCTCAGCTAGCGATGGAAAGGTCATCGGGGCATGGTATAATCTGTTACCTCTCTTGCCCCTCGCCTATTTCTTCTGGACCTCTTCTGCCAGGGTAAGATTGTAGCCAAGGCTGCAGGTGTCGATCTGGTATTCCTTGAACTCTATTCTTCTATTGTCTTCTCTGTCGGGACCGGTAATCATACTTACTTCTTCAAACATTTGTAAGCTCAGCTTTTCTTATCCTTCACTTCCTATGTAGGGTATAGCCGTTTCCTTGTAAATTTCATAATCTTGATCTCCCAAAATTGTAATCACCTAGCCATTTGAGATAAACTTCAACTTTTGGTGCAAGCTTGAGGGTATAGCCCTTACTGCATGAATCCAAGGTCTTCCTAAGAGTAAATTAAAAGATCTTAGAATGTTCATGACTTGGAATCGAATAATAAAGTGTTAAGGGCTAATACTCTCAAATAAATCAATCTCCCCTATTATCTCTCTTTTAGAACCATCAAAGGCCCTAACTGTTGTGGAAGAAGGCCTAATTGCAGACGTGTCAATGCCTAGCAAATCCAAGGTGGTGAGTAGGCAGATGTTTGGCGATGATCCGTTGTCAATGAGCACCCTGGTGATGATTATGTCGTTACTCCTTACCATGATAAAAAGTGACTTTGTATGTTTGTTCCCTTCTTTACCTAATTCTTCAACGGCAAAAGAAATTTAATCCATTACGAAGACAGAATTAATAACCAGTCCCATCTTCTTAGTTGGAATTTCACGAGAGACCTTCACTTCCTTTAAAGTATGAAACAAAGCCTCCTTGTATGGTTCAGATGTGATTAACAACCTCATCAACGATATTTGTGCAGGAGTCTTATTGAGTCGATCTATGATCTTATACTCACTTGACTTGATCATCTTGGTAAAGGCTGATAGCCCTTCAACACATTCTACCACGATCTTATCATTTGATTCTTCCAGTATAACCTTCTTTCTATGCTCCTCTCTTAGGTGGTAAATCTTTCTCGATCGAGTAATGCCCTTTACCAGAGGACCTAGTTTTTCCTGATTTACCAGGTGATAGTTATATGGAGCAGTCTTGTAATTTTCTGGTACCAACGGTACATGAAATGTGTACCTCTTCACTTCCGGAGTCTAATTGCTAGTATAAAACTCAAAAACCTTAGGCTTCTTATCTGAATCAATGACATTGATGGCACAGTCATCAAAAATCATACCAATCATCGACCCATGGTTAGGTAAGGGACTATTGTTAATGTTAGGAACCGGGGCTTCCACAAAATCTAACTGCATTGTCCCTTCATTTATCAACTCATGAATCTTGTTCCTCAATCTCCAGCACGCATTAATCGAATGCCCCGCTTGTCCACAGAGGTATTCATACTTTACTGTGGGGTCAACGATTCTCGGTCGGTATTGATTGCTAGGAACTTCGTGCCTTATCAAATTATCCCTTCACAACTTCTCGAAGACTTGACTTAAAGGGATTAGTATCTTGGTAAATTGTCTATAAGTCCTATTAGCTTGAAGCTGGTCTCTGAACTGTTGTTGAGTTGAAGGAGGATTCGTCCTGAAAGCGACTTGAGCATTTGGACTAGCATTTGAATTTACCATACCGACCGTAGATTCTTTAGGTGTGCTGCCGGCCGGTCTAGGACCAGATGATGATAATGGTGTTCTTCTATCTGCTAGCTCTTAAAGCTTACTAGAAGAGACAGCGCTTTCAATCCTACACCCTGCCGCTACTACTTCAGCAAAACTGGATGAGGCTTGCCTAATGAGATGGGAGAAGTAGGGCCTTTCTAAGGTGTTAATGAAAGCTGATGTGAGCTCTTTCTTAGTAGTAGGAGTAGAGATTCTTGTAGCTAAGGACCTCCATCTTTGACCATATTCTTTGAACGATTCGTTATTCTTCTTTCGTAGGGTAACTAGATCCATTATAGTTGAGGCTACTTCTACATTGAATTTATATTGTTCATAAAATGTTCTAGCAAGTTTCTCCCATAGATTTATCTAGTTCAAATCAAGTTGGGCATACCAAATCAAGGCCAGTCCGGTTAGACTATCCTGGAATGTTTGTACCATGAGTGGATCATACTGAACATATTTACCCATCTTCCTAACGTACAACCTGGTGTTGAGCTTGAGGCAACCCGTTCTGTTATACTTTTCAAATTCTGGTGCCTTAAACTTATCAGGGTATGATCCTATGTCGTACATGAAAAATTCGGTAATCCGCACCTGTTCAAATCCATCATACCCTACAAGTACCTTCATCTTCTCAGTTATCTATTATGTCAGTTTCTTTTCCAGTTCTTTCAAGCTATCCATACTAAACCCTTGGTCAACAGGTCTCGGGGCTGTATGCTTGTCAGGTTTGAAGGTCGGGTTGTCTTTCGAGTAAACTCCTTCTGATTCAAACAGGTCTTCTGGATATTCTTGCTCTGCTTCAGGAGCCTGTGTTCTTCTCATAACGGGCCTTAGAGCTTTCTTCATTAGCTGGTGCTGTGGCTCGTAGCAAAGCAATGCTGTCTGCTAGGAAGCTCATTTGTTCAGCCATCTTCTCCATAGCCCAATCTATGGAATGGAACCTCAGCTCGGAGGGATCATTAATCTCAAGGTCTCTGTCATTTCCTTGAGTAATGACCATCTTGGTTTGGGAACATGTTCTAATCTGACTTATCTGAAAGACTTGACGTTTGGGAGCTATCTTGAAATTTTACCTAGTAGCTGGTAGGCTCATCCTGCATCTTTTTCCTCTTTCAGATCTTGGGAGCCTCCTCTTCTTTTCCCTTAGTCCTCTTCAATTGTGCTTTCAATGCCTTTATCTTCCGATGATATTCCTTGCAAACGGTTTTCCAACTCCTACTCTCTTTTACTTGTTCTCTCGAGTTCAGTTTAAACTTGAACTTCTCCCTTCTCTTTGTTGTCTTCCATATCTTTCAGCCCTTTTAGTTGGTGATAAAGAAATCCTTTGGTTGTCTGGCTCCTAGCTGCTATCCCTTTAGTGGTAGGGGTAGTCTTTCTTATTCACCAAAGAGCACAGATGCTCAGGAGCTTGGCTACTTTGTCAGCCACCATCATATCGGGGTTATGGAAGTCTAATGAGATAGCTTCTAATGATGGTTTGGGGATCACGTCCTCAATGAGTCCATTGGCTGGGACGTATCCAGTATAGAGGTTAAAGCCGATCAGAGGGACTACCTTGAAGTCTTCACACCCTCTTATCATTTCCTTGCTTGCAAACCACCTAGGTGTCAACAACAACTCATCCACTTTCATACTTTGAAAGTATTGGACCCAGTAGCGACTAGCTATATTTTCTGGTAGCTCAATTCTTTCTTTAAAAGACTTGATGAGATCGTATTGCTGAGTAAACTCAGCCTGATTGAAATCAAGTTGGTAACTTCTCATATGGCTGACAAACCAGACTACTAGTAGGACTATATTAGTCTTCAGATCTCCTCGTTTCTTTTTCTTGAGATGGTTTAGTGACTGGATCTGCTCGGCCAGAAGGACTGGGACATATGATTTCCCTTCAAGGAATTGGGTTACGAGTTCTGCAATTCTGAAGTAGACTCAGCGTCTATCATCAGGGAACAAGATAGTATTGAAAACCACCAATATAAAAGCGTTAACTCGGTACTAGTGTCATGCTTCTAAATTTGCACAAAAAACCTCCCATTTTTCTCTATGCTTCAATTCAGTAGAAAACCAGTTCATGATATCCTCTAATCGAATGGTCTTTCCTTGATTTAAAACCTGATTTATTTCGATTTTTTTGATTCCCAACAACTTGCTAAAGATCTTTGGTACTGCAGCTTCCAAGTCTGGGACATAGACATCATTAGTGATTGCAGGAGCCTACAACAATTGGGAGTATTCTTCTAAAGTTGGGCTTAGTTGATGTAGGCCTATACAGAAACTAGTGGATTCAGGCTCTCATAGGTGGACTAAAGCCCACACTAGAGTGATGTTCACGGGGATCTTCTACAAAGAGAGGATGAGCCTAATCCTATTCTTGATAAACTCCTGCTTATCTAGGATGAAGAGTCGAAACCATGTTTGAAGCAGGTTTTGAGGCCAATGTGGTAGGTGGACATCAATGTCTTCAAATGGCTCTTGACTTGATCTAGCCATGACTAATAAAAATCAAAATTAAAATTAAAATTACACGTATTCTACACTTTACATAAAATTATTACAAATTATCTATAAGGAAATATTATAATTACAACTTCACAACTGCCCTTGTCCATTTAGATCTGTCACATCATAGGTACTTGCGATTTTTTTGAAAGAAAAGTTTTCATGTAATGCAAAAGGTAGGTTCTAAAGGTTCTTAAGTTCTACAACCATTAGATTTTTCAAAGCAACGATTCTGTGGTCGCATTTGAACTTGAGTAGGGTAGCCTAATCGACCTCAAAAGGTGGTTACCCCATAACATCCGAAACTTACACAATAACCCCCCTCCTAAGGTCCTAAGACAGCCTGATTCTGACCGTATCTACCATGCATTTATGATGCAAAGAAATAAAAATAAAGTAAACCCCCAAAACTATCCCCCTAAATATATTAAAATAACATACCTAAGTTCTCTCTTCTTTTTCTTTTTCTTTTCATCTTTTTATTTTTTGAAAAATAATCCTCTTTTCGGTAACTTCTAGTGGTTAGCCCTCTAGAGTCCTCATTGGAGTTGCCAAATTGTTGAATCATTTTCTGATTAATACTAAACCCTAACCTATTTAATATTAATCTTTGACTAAAGAAATTGAGAAATTCCGGTTTTTTATTGAAAATGATTTTTTGAGTCGCCACCGACCGAAGTCGAGAAAAGAAAAAGAAACCGTAATCAATTGAGTAGATTGATTATGATTTGGTTACTGGTCTTTGATTTCAATTTAAATGAAGAACTAAAGGGTTCCAAGTTCGAGAGCTAACCTATTAAACCTTAACGGGTACCACTATCTATTTATCAAAATTAGGATTATTTTTCTAATTATAATATTAAATAAATAAATCGAAAGAAAAAAGAATCTAAGTTTCTATATATTTTATCGTCGCTCCGAAAGTGACTACGTACCTGTTAGCCAGGATTAGACGATTGTAGTTCTTTTCGAAAAAACTTTTAGTATGTTAATTTATTTTAATTTTGAAAAAAAAAGGATCAAGTTTACGTTTTTAATTGATTCGGTTTGTTTTTAAAAAAAATCCGAAGGGTCCTAACTTATAAGTAATAAAAAAAACTCCCTAAGATATTATAACCTTTTTGGTAAATTATTTTTTTTATTAATTTTTATTTCTAAAGATAACTTCCTATGTGAGGAATTCTAAAAAAAAAAACTAATCCTAAACTAATATATATATATATATATATATATATATATATACACACACACATCAATACTTACATTTTTTTTCTTTGTTATAACTACCTATCTAAATAAATTAGTAGGATTATGTAATCTACTTAATATACAAAAACTAATATCAAAAGTTTCTTAAACTAGTAAATATACATATATATATATATATATATATATATCGTGCTATGACTTTTAATGACCAATTAACAAAACCATTATATAATAATAATGACAATATCTAAATAAAGAAACAAATTAAATTAAAATTGAAGAGGCAAACCTCAGTTCTTTTGCGCAAAAGTAATCAACTGTGGTGATGCTTGGAGAAGCAAGTTCACAAGTGGCTATGTGCGGTATTGGAGCAGCGATTGACGTGCGTGTGGTCTCTAGTGCTTGTGGGTGAAAGTGTAGTGAAAGGTATGGTGTTCTAGTTGTGACGGAGCTGAGGATGTGTATTGCAGTTAGACATTGGTGAATCATGTCAACGAAGAGCTTGTGCATACTGATATGTTTGGCAGAATGTGTAGTGAGTCACGAGTGAATTATGACTAGTTGTGCAGATCCATGCTTAAGTGTCGCAAGAGAAGGCTTTGGGTGATTGGAGTAGTTGGGCTTGGCTCAGTCCTTGCTGTGTTATTTGAGGATGGTTTGTGATCAGAGTGGAGTTACGACGAAGCTTATATGTGATTGGACTGGAGTTCAGCTACTTGGTTGGTGAGTGCAGCGATGGTCAGGTAAGTGCAGTAGTGTTTTGCACTTGGATTGATCTTCGTGCGATCCACAGCGCCATGGCAGTATCGTTGGTGTATGCTGTTCAGACGAGGAAGCTATACGCTATGCAAGGTGTAGTGGTTGGTCGGAATTGGAGTTTGTCAGGGGTCGGAGCTTGGCTCAGTCATTGGAAATCTGGTCATGTTTTGCTTGCTAGTCGACGTAGTAACACTCAGACATTGTTAGACGAAGGATGAAGCAGTGCGTGGGGGTCAGCGGTGAGGGAAGTACGGTGTGAATTGTTGTCGACGTGGATGGAGAGCTGATCGCGAATGTTATGTACAGCCGCTTCCTTTGAACGTGAATGTGTATGTATTTATAAACCCAAACCATATTGTATCAAATCATATCTGTTGTATCTGATTTGATGATAATTAAACTAGATTCAAATTAATTCTAATCCGATTTAATAAAATCAAACTAGATTCAAATATTCTCTAATTATTCAAATTCAAATGGAGAAGATTTGATTAGATACAATCCTGCTTATTTATCCGTAAAAGATAGAAAAATAAAAGACATAGATGCCTAGCAAGACTTAAACCCAAGACCTCAAATTAAATCCAATCTAATACTTCAATAATTATCCGTTAAGTCGTTGACTTGTACTTTATTTTAAGTATAACTAAATTGCACTTAAACCACCTGACTCTCTAAAATAATTTTTTGAACTAAGCTAAACTAAAACGATTGACTCTAAAATAAATTTCTCCCTAAAAAACATATAAATCTTTATATATTTTTTATTTTCTCATTTTTTTTTGTATTTTCATCATTTTTTCAAAATTTTATTATTTTTTATTTTTGAATTAAGACCCTTTTGTAAAAAATAAAATATTAAGATTACGAAGGAGCAAAAGTTAGGCATCTATAGTAGGAAAATTAAGAATTTTACTATAAAAAAAGTTATCATTTACAATTTTTATTTTTCTTTTATTTTTTAGAATTTTATATAATTTGTATCAATTTTAAATGTGATATCCTAGCTTTATTATAATCATGGTGAAATTTATGATAAGAAAAGGAGAGCCTAAAAATACAATTTTATGTATCTTCATGATAAAAAGGTTTACAAAAGTATAATCTATGTCCTTATAAAAATCAAATATTCAATTTCTTTTTATTAAATAAAATTAAATTAAATTAAATAACTTTAATTGAATCTTTACAAACATTGTTTATATTTAAGTAAGATATTACATTGATAACGTCTAAATATAGAGAAAGCATGGTTATTTTTCTACAATACATATCTATCTTACGAAATAATATGAAAAAATGACTATAATACAAAATATTTGTTTTGCGAACAAAATCAAGCAACTCTAAGGATAACCTATTCATAATTAGCCTTTATGTGCATGATGTTATTTGAGTTCCTAAATCTAAATCCAAAGTGAAGCACACCTACCCTCTTACTATCATCAAACGGTTATGCTCTCCAACCTTTCTCTTGATTGTAAAATTGAGATTTCATCCATTGTAAAAGAGCTTCTACATAGGGATAGATCTTAGAGAATAAGAATGAAACCCTAAAACAACGTTCGTAGTATATTAACATTTTATAGTGCTTGTTGTGGATTCTAATGAAAATATAAGAAAATACTTATTTTAAAAATTAATTTTTTTTTTTTAAAAGCAATGCCATGAAGCCTAATAATAAAAAAGGCATTATGATTATAAAACTATATATATAAAGAGTTTTGAAAATCATATATTATAATATGACAAAAAAATTATGGAAATGTATCAATGATATCATAAGAAAAGATACATACATACATACATATATACATACATACATACATATATATATATATAAGGAAAGTGTTTCTAAAACTATATACTATAATATAATTTATGTGCTAGTTATTTTCGCTCTTATATCCTTTCAATGTTTTGAAATTGTGTTTCTTTTAAGAGAAAGGTCCTTCTCTCTCCCCACTGACAAAGGAAAAATCTTCAATTATAAAATTTGTTGTTGAGTTTTGATGCAATAATTCAATTCAAATCTATTATAATTATTCTTTTACCTTTAGTTTGAAGTGATTTTAAATGCTACTTAGTTTGACAAATCTAATTCAAATCAAACCCAACTAGAAAATAAAAATTATGATAAGTAAAGATGAAATATTGACATTCATATTTCATACTTCCATTGAAAAGAGAATAAACGTTCCATGAATGTAGACAAGGTAAAGGGGCAGCCTGCATGGGTAAAAATTGTGTGATTGATGTGTTCGTGCTTTTAATGTGTCAAACTCGATGTGCTCATGTGCTAACATCCCATTTATTGCTACATACTGGCCTATGTAATGCCCATGTGACTATATATGGTCTCAATGGTTTATGGTATATATACTTTTAAGAGTTTCAAACATTTATTTGCGTATTATTCTACTATTATTCATTAATTAGCTAATTTCTTTTGCCAACATTAATCTTCTAAATTAAATAAATAATTATGGTTGAAAAATAAAATAAGTGGAAAAAATATTCCAATTTTGTAATAATACGCATTACGTTCATAAAGCATAAATACGTATACGCATATATGTAATGTTTACATAATAGGTCGTATTACATTCATAAAGCATTTATATATATACATATATACATTTATATACATATTTTATATGTATATGTAATACGTATTATGATCGCAAAGCGTATATACATACATACATATGGCATGTCTATATAATTATAACAAATATGAATACATAGCATATACATATGAACGTATAATGTATTTATATACGTACGATGAGTAGATAATTATATTATATGTAAGGTATAACAAATGCATATTACGTATATGCTATATTGATTGTTTAGTAATGGCATATTTAAAAGAAAAAAAATTCAATTGGTATTACATTACATTTAATTAATTATTTACGAATTAGTAAGTTACATTTAATTAAGTTCTAATTTAACATTCTATTAATATAAGATTAAAAAAAGGAAAAAAAATAAAGATGAATTAAATCGAAAACTACAAGCACATTTCATTGAATTAAAAAAGGTTATTTGAATAAATTAAAAAGGAAATTTCATCAAAAAGGAAGTTGCAATAGCTAACATTTGATAAATTTATAGTGATAAAAAAAAATACACAAAAGGAAAGCCCAAATATCCTCGAATAGTATATATGGAGAAGTTGATGATTGTCCTTATCCATTGGGATTGGGAGGAGGTTGTTGTTATTAATGTTGAAAATCAAAGCTAATGTGTCGGTAATACACTTGTTGCTACTTCCACATCGATGTTTACTGCTTTTACATTTGGTTGAGTCTTTAGCTTTGCACTATCTGTCGTTGCTACATTTTTGTTGTGTTATTCTATCTACCTTTATGAAATGTGAGTTAGTTGTTGATATAGTTGTTTCATGTCAAATCCTTGTTTTTGTTCGAGCTTAACTTACTATTATTGAGTTTATTCACCCTACCAATCTAGCCTATCTAGAAGTAAATCAAGTGGCAAATCATCATCTAACTCTTGTTGCTATTGCTAATGTAGATGCGGCTAACATTTAGCCTTGAACCATTCCCTAATTTCCACATTTATTCAATACTCAACTTTGTCTTTAATATGACGATCTTCAATGTCTTAGAATGGGTCATTACATAAGAACCTAATTCAACCCTATCGGATTTGAGCATTTATATGATTAGATAAGTGATCATCCCTATCTCCATGTGTTCGGTAGTGGTAGCGCTTTACAAAATTGCCGACGTTGATTCATTCTCTGTAAGTAATAGTTTCGATGAGCTAAAGATTTTCCTTAATGACATTGTTGGTGTTAACTCATGGGGTGATAGCGTTGGTAATGATGAGGAACTTATCCAGCGTTAAGGTGCTTCAAATGTTGCTTTGAAGTTTCATTATGACATATTAGTTAATTGAAGACATTGAGGAAAGTCGGTGGTATATCCATATTTCTCAGCTTGAAATTTTCTCCATCACCAACTTGTAGCAGATCATTAATAAATTATAGTCGAATCCTAAAAATTAACTAGACATGCAAGTGGAGATATAGTTGGTTTTTCAATATATTATATGCCAATGTTGTTCATCATCGTAAGATACAACATTATATGTTGCAATTGAGCAAAATATACAGACTAAGTTGAGATATGTTTCATTCTTTAGGTCTAGTAAAGTGGGTGGACAAGAAAACTTAAGTAACTTTTGTAAATTGCCTACATCATTTAGCTCTTTGTAATTGTACAAATGAGTAATTATAATATTTTGCATATGGTATTCACTAATAAACCGATCATAATACTCGCTCAAAAGTAATGGGTTATCAAAATCATGAAGATCAGAAGAAAGAGGCAAGGATGGAGAAGGAGAAGTAGAAGGAGAACAAGCTCGCCTCCTCTTAGTTTTAGTCTTAGAGTGATGTCTCCCCCTAGAGGATTCCATAATGCTAAGTGGGTTAATATAGAATTTGGAAGATCGAAGAAATAAGAGAAGATGCAAGATTTTTTTTTTTAATGAACGTGGGCATATTTACGATATGGAGGGCATATTGCAAGGGAGAAGACCCCTTTTTATAAATTCTAGTCATGGCAAGTAGGCACGTTGGCCTAGACATACTTACTTTGTTGCTCATTAGTAAATTTTTTTTTATTATTATTTAGGTACCAACGTACCCACTTTACAAGTAATGTAGGCATGTTAGTGCTGAATGATTCAAAAAAAAAAATGAACGTTGGGAAAAACCTTGGGTGAGCTTCTAGCATACCCACATTGAAGGCAAAGTAGGCATATTGGTCTCCCACCTAAAACTTTTTTTACTTAGGTGGGAACATGAAGTAGCCACTTCTTCACCATTTTTTTTTTTTTTTTGCTTATATGGGAACATGAAGTATCCATTTCTTCACCAAAGTGTGCATCTTAAGCCCCCACCCAAGCAAAAAAAAATTAGGTAGGAACTTAATGTAAGTATGTTATACTTCACTAAAATGGGTATGTTGTTCTCTCACCTAAAGTGGGCACATTTCTTCTTCCTACCCCTACAATGATGAAGGCTAAATTACTTACCTAACTTTTCCCCTTTCCTCTTTTGTTTTAAATTGAAACAATATTAGATCCACGGTATAAGTTCCATGGTGTTTATAATCCGCTTGAAGTATTTTATCAGAATGTTAGTGTGAATGATGCTATTAATGAAGCTATCAAGCTTAACAAGAAAGTCGATAGTATGCTTAAAGCCTTATTCTTGTATCATAAGGCTAGGATGTAGCCATTAGCCTAAGCATTACGTTTTGGCAGTCATGCCAACAATTTTCATACTTTAACTTTAAAAAGGAGCAAATAGATTGCCTAAATAAGCCAAAGTATAAGGACTGCTAATGACATTTGCAATGAAACTTTTAGTGAACTACTTGTGTACCGGGTACAACAATTAAGAGAAGATGAGGTGGATGTAGATGTCCACATATGGTGGGCAACGAAATCCCAGATGACACCAACCTTATCATTTACTGTAAGGGATATTTTGGTGTCTCCAACTTCAATTATATTATCTAAATTAGCTTTTAGTTTAGTTGAGCGAGTCTTCAGCCCTTAGCACCTTTAGCTCAAAGTTGAGATCATCAAAGTGATTATGTGTCTCAAGAATTGGAGGGATGCTCAAAAGAGGAAGTAAGAGGGTGCAAAATCAATTTTTGGTCGTGAAAAAGATGAGACCAAGACGTAATAATTGCTGGGGAAGGGGAAATGAGGTAGATAAATGACGAAGATAAAGAGGACAAGGACTATTGATCGAGCCATATGCTTATTCACTTCTAGGAGAGTTGTTAGTTTTGGTTTTTATATATTATATTGGAAGTTTCAGCTTTTAGATATGCTAGCTTATTTATTTACTATTGAATTAATATGACTTAAACATAATCTAAGCACTTGTCTCAAAATACATTGAAAGATTAGTTACATTAATCAAATAATAACTATTAAACCGATGTAATTAAGATTAATCGAGCAATTATTTATCAATTACTCTTTACCCTTTATGATTATCTTTTGTAAGCAAAGACAATTTTTCCATAATCTAAATGAAAATAACTATCTAAAATCAACGACTCTTTTATGGTGATTGTTGATAAGTGATGAAAAGATGAAGGAATGAATTAAGAATATTATGAACATAGGTGTTGGATCGGTTTTGATAAGTGAAGGATGGGGCAAATTGTATTTTTACAGTATTGAGACTCATTTCTATGCATAGTAGGTAGTGTGCATGGTTAAATCTCGATTGTACTATTTCCTTTTATCTAAGTCATGCTTCTTAGCACGGCGATAACCATGCCGTGTACTTAGCATGGTACCAAGCATGATCGTGCTTCTAACATGGCATGCCTTTCTTTTTCTAACAAAAACTATTCTTTAACTCTCATCCTTTTATTTTAGCTTTCCACAAAAATACTTACCATTTTCTAACTTAGTATATCCCCTAAAAAAAATTATATATACAGGCTCCTAAATAATAGTTAGGAAGAGCTTTCATTCTAAGGAGGAATTAATAAAAGTAATTTGATTTTTGTAATAGGACTTAGAGAGACTCTTAACTTTAGTATCCAAGGCGATTTGGGTATGTGACACTTAATTGTTGGTCATGGATGTTAGGTTGGAATAATTGTAAAATGGACTAATCTTTATTTGACTGTTAATTATTGTATATTGCTTGTGTATGGCTCAACTTAGGGGCCAATGGTAGTAGAACCCTACAGGGTACCTTAATGATCAATGGGCGACGATATCTCTTGTGAGGATACCTATTGAGATGATTAGAGATAGATCGGGAAATCTTAAGGGCGAAGGAAGCAATTGTATGACCAATATGGCGATGCATATTATTATTTCCAAAATGGGGAGAGTGGAGAGTGTTCCTACTATTGTGATGAGAACCAATATTATTAAAATTTACTAATGGAAGTTGGATATGGATAGAGGAATGGAAAGCTTGGTTTGTGATTTGAATCTCTTACTTAATGAACTATGACTTTAATATGTTATTTGTTTGAGAGATTAGATTTCAGTTTTGTTATGTTCTATTTAGAGATTTGTAAAGACTTAATGAAGCCTTTACTTATTATTATTGAGGATTTATTACTAAATATAATATCAACAATTCTAATGTAAATGTTGGAGAATTTAGTTGTAGTTATAGAGCTTAACGTGTCGGTAGAGGACTAAAGACATGTAATTGTTTGTAGTGTAGTCTGGGATGTAACTTCATAAGTTTGATGGCGTGTTAAGAAGGAAACCAATAATAGAAAATATATTATCACATTCTAGGTAATTTATATGGAATACTAGAGTGCAGCTAAAAATTCAATAGGTCAATAAGTCATTACCACCAAATTTTATAAAAAAGATGACCAAATTTAACCTAAAAAGAGAAAGCAAATACCTTACAAGATTAGCAATGGAAATGATTTTCAGGTTTTCTTATACTGCAAACTCACAAAGTCCAAGTAATCATGCTACGGAGCCATCGTCATCTACAACCTAACATAGAACTACTGCCTGTCTCAATCTTGTTAGAATGATAAGATCGATAGAAACTTCTGTAAGCACAACTCTTTTCAAAACACCACCTTCCCTATATATTAGAGGAACTATATGGTACGGCTTGTTAAAATCTTAAGGTTTTTGTTATGACTCAACAGTTGAGACATAATAGGGTATAAAGAAATAAGTAAAGACTAAGCTACTTAAGAGATTATATAGAGACTTAAGCATAAAAATAGATAGATAACATTAGTGGATAATAGATTGTACAACTAAAATAACATATCTGCAGGAAAATAATAAATTTCTAGTAGTATAGAACACTATACAAACGAAATCAAAGAAGCATATAAAAGGGAAACAGAATACTGAGGAGGGTATCGAATACCTAGTGAATTTCTTTCCATATTCCCTTCTTTCATTCTTGGAGTTGCTCTGAAACTTGAATTTCAGAGATTATTATTAGCAATGTTTACCTTACAAAAATCACTACACTTTCGTTAAATCATAAGACATATAGCGTGAGATTACATACAAGAAAAATTAAAGATTAAATCTAAGAATAATTAGAGTTCCTAGAAACTTGAAGAGAGTCAGAGAGCAAGAAGAAGAGAGAGTAAAGTTACCTTCGAGAGTATCCGGCAAAAGGGAGAGAGAAAGTCAAGATATTTCATTTGTAGGGCTATAGGAATAGTTATGGGCTAGGCTTTAAAAGAATAATATTAGTGCTTTCATTGAATTCTTGTTGATCATCAATGGCAAATCATACTAGGGGGCCTTCTTAGTGGCAAAAACAGGTAGAAAGTAACAAAGTAGGGTTGGAGAAGTTAAATACAAAAATGAATGATTTTCAACAAAATATCAATGAAAAATTTTAGAATATGATGGTATAACTACAAACTTTGACAAATTCTATGCGGGAACACCCTCAAGAAGGCAGGAATCAGAATCTTTCAATAAGTAATGATTCATCATTTTCTAATAATGCAATTCAAGATAATAATACGCATCTAGTTCAAATAAAATTGGAATTGCCAAAGTTTTTGGGGGTGGGGAGGGATCCTACCAATTGGATTTTTAAGGTTGAAATTTTTTTTGACTATCATAATATACCAGTTAAGAGTAGATTACAATTTGTATCTTTTGCATTAGAACCACAGGTAGCACAATGATATATTTGGATGCATAACAATCACTTGTTGGGGTCTTGATCACAATTTTTAGAAGCTTTGAAATTACGGTTTGGATAGTCACAATTTGAAGATTATCAAGGAAAGTTAACAAAGTTGACTCAAAAGGGATCTGTTGATTATTATATTAATGAATTTGAGTCACTTTGTAATAGGGTTATGGGCACGTTTGATGGGTTGTTAAAAAGTTGCTTTATTTTTAGTTTAAAACCAGTAATCAAACAAGAGTTACAGAGCATTCGAATAACAACATTAATTGAAGCTATACACAAAGCCAAATTGCAAGAGGATAAGTTAAAGAATTTGAATGTATTACCATACCAGAAACAAGACCAATTTTTTCCATTTAGACAAACCTCATTTAAACCAACAGTTTTTTCCACCGATAACAAATATACATCATCAAATTAACCTTCTATTCAAAAAAATGTTCCATTGTTACCAACACCAATATCAAACCAGACCATTTTCAAACAACTAATTACTCCGACTTCTACAAATCCACCTATACCGATCCAAAAGATATCTACTTTAGAGTTGCTGTCTAGAAGAGAAAAAAGGTTATGTTACAATCGTGATGAAAAGTATCACAGAGGAGATGCTTGTAAAGCCAAATTTATGGTTATGATAAACCCAAATGAAGATGAGGAGAATATCAACAAGGATGAAGGTCAAGTGGATAATGTCAGGGATCAATATTAGACTATAGAAGTTGAAGATGAAAATGTGGAAATTAGCTATTATGCTCTATCAGGGGCCTTTACTCCAAAGACATTTCGAATGGAGGGAAAAATTAAAGGGAAATCAGTTAATATTTTGCTTGACATAGGAAGTACACATAATTTCATCCAGCTAGAGGTTGTGCAACAACTTAAGATGGATGTATTAGATATTCCCAAATTAAAAGTAATGATTGGTAATGGTGATTTTCTTGAATGTCTGGGAATTTGTAGAGGATTGAAATTGAATGTACAATAATATTCTTTTTCTATCGATTGTTATATATTACCAATATAAGGAGCTGATGTAGTGTTAAGGGTGTAGTGGTTGTCCACTTTAGGACAGGTTATTATGAACTATAGTGAACTTACTAAGGAATTTAGTGTTGATGATACAAAAGTGATTTTGAGTGGCACAAATTTTATACCCTCAAAGCTGATTCACTCTCCTCAATTGCATAAGCTGATAGTATCCGAAAGCATTCTATTTTTTTTGTAGCTTGGTGGCTTAGAAAAAGGTTTCTTTTACTGATATTACCGGCAATACAAAAATTGAATCTATATTAGGTAGATTTCAAGAAGTGTTTGCAACTCCATCATCATTGCCACCTTTGAGGGATGTCTAACACCATATTCATCTTAAGGATGAAACCAAACCAATCAAAGTGCACCCCTATTATTATCCCTATTTTCATAAATCAGAAATAGAGATGTTAGTAAGGGAAATGTTGGACTTATGAGTGATTAGCCCAAGTACAAGTCCTTTTTATTCACTGGTGTTGTTGGTTAAAAAGAAGGACGAAACTTAGCATTTTTGTATTGATTTTAGAGCCCTTAATCAAGCTATTGTCATGGATAAATTTCCTATACCAACCATCAATGAATTATTAGATGAATTGTGGGACTCTCATTATTTTTCAAAGTTAGACTTACGGGCAGGATACCATCAGATCAATTAGGCATTCACAAGACAGCTTTTCACATATATGAAGGCCATTATGAATTTTTGGTAATTCCCTTTGAATGATCAAATGCACTTTCCACATTTTAGTCTATAATGAACCAAATTTTTAGACCTTTCTTACGAAAGTTTGTCATCGTTTTTTTTTTTTTTATGACATTTTGGTTTATAGTGAGTCTTAGGAGTTACACATGGAGCATTTAACCCAAATATCAAAGGTGCTTTTGGACAACACTTTTTATGCAAAAAGAAGCAAGTGTATTTTTGGCTAGTAGAGGGTTGAGTACTTGGGCTGTATTGTATCAAAACAAGGAGTTCAACTGAATGAGAGTAAAGTTGAAGCAATTAAACAGTGGCCTATTCCTTAAACACAATAGTACTTATGCGGATTTTTGGGGTTTTCTGGATATTATAGGTGATTTGTGAGAGGATATGCTCATATAACAACACCCCTTACTAATCTATTAAGGAAAGATGCATTTAAGTGGATAAAGGAAACACAACAGGCTTTTAACTGCCTTAAGAAGACCTTAATGAAGGCTCCAGTATTGGCACTCCCAAATTTTGAAGCAAAGTTCATTGTCGAAATAGATGCCTCAGGGATAGGCATAAGAGCAGTATTGCATTAGGAGGGACAACCACTTGCATTCTTTAACAAAAAGTTAAGTCACAGATTATAGAAAGTGAGAGCTTATGTGAGAGAATTAGTAGCATTGGTTAAGGTAGTCAAGAAGTGGCAACGTTACTTACTAGGAAGACATTTTATCAGGCGTACTGACCAAAAGAGTTTAAGGGAAATATTAACTCAAACTATTCAGACTCTAGAACAACAAAATTACTTGGTGAAACTTCTTGGATTTGATTATGAAGTTCAGTACAAACTAGGAGTGGACAATAAAGTAGCTGATGTATTGTCCAGGTAGTTGAGGACTCACGTCAGTACATGGCTATTACCATGCCTTCTTTTAACTTTATTTCTTCTTTTAACTTTATTTCTTATATGTAATATCAATATAAACATGATACTACATAGAAGAAATGGATGGACAAATGTGTGTAGGGAAAACAAATTTTGTATCCATTACATGTCAAAGATGAATTATTATTTCTTAATAGTCAAATTTTATTCTTACCAAAACCGACATCACACCATGATTACTTTATGAGTTCCATTATACTCCGATAGGAGGTCATACAGGAGTTTTGAAGACATTGAAGTGATTAAGTGCTTCTTTCTTTTGGGAAGGTATGAGAAAAGATGTGGACGCTTTTGTTAGGAGTTGTAATGTATGCTAGCAAGTAAAATATTTGACTACTTCACCAGCTGGTTTACTTTAGCTACTAAATATACTTTCCAAAGTATTTGAAGAGATTGCTATGGATTTTATTATTGGACTTCCTATTTCAAAGGCTTCCACGGTCATTTTAGTTGTGGTGGATAGATTGACTAAATATTCTCACTTTAGTCCATTACAGACCAATTATACGGCACCAAAGGTAGTAGAATTGTTTATTCAAGTAATAGTCAAGTTGTACGGTCTTCCTAAATCCATTTTTACAGATAGGAATAGAATTTCCACTAGCCATTTTTGGTAAGAATTGTTTCGACTGAGTGGTACTACTTTAAACATGAGCTTAGCCTATCATCCACAGACAGATGGACAGTTTGAAGTGCTCAATGGATGCTTCAAGCAATACTTGAGATCTTTTGTAATGGATCATCCATTTGACTGGGTTAAATTTTTGTGTTGGGCTGAGTATTATTTTAATACCAACTTTCATACTAGTACTAAAATGACCCATTTACAACCTTATATGGTCGTAAACCTCCAAAGATAATTAATTATTTACAAGGATCAACTTCTAATGAAGCTATGGAACATGAATTGCATTCACGAGGCATTATCTTGAAACAGTTGAAGACCAATCTTCTTTAAGCTCAATTAAGAACGAAGAACTTGGCTGACCAACATAGGAAGGATAAATCATTTGAGGTAAGGGATTATGTCTATGTTAAGCTTCAACCATATAAACAAGGATCAGTGGCATAGAGAAGTTCTTATAAACTAAGTCGAAGATGCTATGGTCCTTTTAAGGTTGTAGAACGAATTGGATCAATAGCGTACAAATTAAATTTACCAGAGTTTTCTAAGATTCATCCGATGTTTCATATTTATTTGTTAAGAAAAGTAGGAGAGTTGCCAATAATGGTTCCATTACCATTAGATTCTCATGAGAATCATCCTTTTGTCTAACCATTAGTCATATTAGACAATAGACAAATTGTTCGACAATCTTAACCAGTTGAACAACTGTTAGTTCAATGGAAGTCTTTACCACCAGAAGAAGCTACTTAGGCTGACAAGGCCGACTTTCAATAAGCATATCAGGATTTTCACCTTGAGGACAAGGTGGTTCTTTCATCAGGGGGAGGAAATGTTATAACTCAACAACCAAGACATAATAGGGCACGGAGAAATAAGTGAAGATTGGGCTACTTAAGAGATTACATAGAGACTTAAGCATAAAAATAGATAGATAGCATTAGTGGATAATAGATTATACAACCAAAATAACATATCTATAGGAAAATAACAAATTTCTAACAGATCTAGTAGTATAGAACATTATATAAATGAAATCAAAGAAGCATATAAAAGGGAAACAGAATACCAAGGAGGGTATCGAATACCTAGTGAATTTCTTTCCATATTCCCTTCTTTCATTCTTGGAGTTGCTCTGAAACTTGAATATCAGAGATTGGATTATCCAAATTCTATGTTAAATGGCCTTTTTAGCTTATAAAAGACTTATTGTCATCAAATAGCAATCTATAAGCTTACTAAATTCACTAATAATAGGACACAACTTGTACTTTCAAACAAATACAAATCTCTCCAACACAAACAAAGAAATAGACACATAGCTAAAATTACATAACAACGGTTCATGATATATGTAGACAGACATAAATTAAACAAATAGTAGAAACATAAACAAGACACTTTGAGTTATTAGGTGGTGATAAAAAATTACCGTATGTAGGAGAAAGCATTAAGTGGTAATGAAATGTTGATGGAAGAAGCAAAAACCAAATTTCTCATGTTCTTTGATATAAAAAAAAAGGTTTATACCAAACTCTTTACTAAAGGATTGGAGAAAGATGGTGAGATCATTGACCTGTTTAAAAAGGAGATATTAATGCACTTAAAATAAAAAGAGTAATATTCCAAATAAGCATTAGTAGAAGACAAAAAATGGCCATGTTACAAGTGCTTCTTTGCTAAATGAAAAAAATACAAATAAATTCACAAGATAATATTGACTTAGAAACAAATGTATAAGAAAATAAAATAATAGTTCTTTGCTTAGCTTCTTGATAGGTGTTCTTAATACTTAAAATTCTTCCCCCATATAATAAGCATTAGGAGGATAACATTACTTTTCGATCAAAGTTGGAGTATATTTTTTTTTCCCATTTTTTTTATTGGAACATATAGATTATTTTTAAAGATAAACCATGGTTAAATTGATTATAAACTATTACGGATTATGTAAAATCATAAGTTGCAATAGATGATGGTACCCATTTTACCTACCCTATTATTGTGATAAATGTAGTTGGTTCATTGGTAACATATATATATATATATATATATTATACTTACATATATATAATGTAAACAAAGTTTACAAAGGAAAATGAATTTTCCATTAATTCTAAGTTGAAACTGTTAGACATCTATTTAAATAAATAATTAGAGCTTCGATGTATGAGTAATCAATGTTAACGAAGAGAGGGTAAGAAGGTCGTTTTAAATATCCTAATAGGCATACGCCTTATAAATTTTCAAACCATATAAAAACACCGTTATGTTTCCTCATACCATTTCTCTCTCATTCCTTTTCCCTGAATGTATTGTTTTCTCTCCCAACAATCTCCAAAACCCCATTACAAGAAGGATCAAAGGCTGAAGGTAAGCAAATCTCCAACTCAGTTTCTCTTCAAGTTTCATGATCTTGGACTTCTGTAATGCAAATTCTTTGATAAATAATTAGAGATTGTTACACTTTTTTAAGAGGAAGAGGAGTAGCAGTATTTGGGAAGGGAGTTGTCTTGAGTACAGTAAGTATAGCTTGAGAAATCGTAATTCTTATTTGTGTGGTGAATTATTGATGAAATTCTTTCCACAAAATGTTGTATGTATTGAAAATAAGTTTTGTTGTGAGTAGTTAAAGGCGAGTTGCAAGGAGGAATCTTGAACACAATTTCTTTCACTTAAAGATTCATGGTGAAATATGTTGATAGTTGTGTAATTCAGATGTATAAAATCGAATAAAGAAGGTAGATTAATGTATTGCGAAATGTTTAGGAAGAAGGAGTTGATTGGAGGCAGCTGCACCTATCAATTTTATATTAAAACATATTTAAGTGCAGATATCAATCCTTTAGTAACTAATCATTGAAATATTAGTGCTTTCCCTTAATGTTTTTATTATCTAACCTGAGCATAGGGCATTAAATTATTAAATCTAAATTAAACTAAGCTAATTTAAATAAATAACAAAACAAAAAATAAAGACGATGAGTAAAATTAACGGAACACATGAACTTTAATATTCAAATATTGAATTTCCCTCTAAAATCTATGCCACATTCAATCTCATTCTTATTATTGGACCATGAGGATTCCTGAGTTAAGTTAATCGAATGGCTTCTCAAATTTAAGTCTTACTCTCAATTATACCCTATTGGAACTACTTCCTTGATAGAATATATTAAGATTGTATTAAAATCTTGAATCCTACTATTAGCTCACCCTAATCCAAAGAAACTAAGTTGATAATTGCTCAATTCTACTCTAATTCCTTGTAATTATATGAATCTATTCACAATAAGATTTTGCAATTTTTAAGGTAAAATCAAACATTGAATTAATAAGTTGACAATGTTGATTTTATGAACAAATAAGAGCATGTAATTAGATCTTGATAATGAGAAATCATGAATTAATTTAAACAAAAGGAAATAAGTATCTTTATATAGAATTCTAGGGTTCAATATTGAAATACTAAAAAGAATAAAATCAAAATATTGAAAAGCAACTAAATAAAAAGATGAAAACAACCATGAGAGAGAGTTAAAAGACAATACTCGTAAGGTCTTGAAACCCTAGCCTCTTCTAAAAATTGATTGTCATGTCTCATTGTGTTCATAAGGCCTTTATATAATTACATGTGTAGGGCATCATCTAGGGTTTTAAATTCCCCCAAAACAAGAAAAATTTGTAAGGAAATAACATGATCATGGGTAGCAATCACGGTTGTGATCTTTACTACTAAAAAATAGCAAATAAGTAAAATAGAATAATAAAAGTTAAGGTTTACGACTGTAATACCACTTGTGATTCTTTTGGCTAACAAATTCTTCTTTGTTTCCTTACTCTTTTAGGCGTAGATTTAGTCCATCAACAACATTCTTAGGTGTGATTCTCATTTAAGCTTAAAAAACTTTTAAAAATCATTTAAAACTTGATCAAACTCATCTCACTTTAGCATTGATGTCATTACTCATTTAATAAATTCAAAGATTCCAAATTCAATTGATGCATACATTTAATTTTGAAGCATATAGATTACATTTCTAGCCTAAAGTCCCCACCATCTTTACTACTCAATGACCTATGTGAACCAACTAGCAATGCTCTTGGATTTTACACAAGCCACTATGTTTTTCCTTCACAATCGAGTGTATTTTACATATGATAGTTATAAGCACAAAGTGATTATCTGAACTCTAAAAGAATCTATTTACTCCTCAAGAAGTTAGAAGGAATCTCTATCATGAGTACTAAAGAGTTTTGTATTCTCTTAAATTCTCTTATCTTAGCTCGAGAAAGAACTAATCACCTTCTAATAATTATTGAATACCTTACTTACCACGCCATAACTAATAACATTGCTTAACAAGGTGACTTTTCTTTTTCACTTTTTTTATGTGATATCAACCTAATAACTAGGAATTGATGTCCAAATCAGAGTATGAGAATTTCATCCATATTATGTCTATCATTCTTATATTATGCTAGAAAAACAAATCATGGTTTGAAAGCCAATGCACAAATTATGACAACAACCATATATAATACTTAAATGGTGGTATCGATATGATATGAGATCATTTGATGATAAAAAAATTTTTACCATTCCTCAGGCCGGTAGCCTAAAGTGCATTCCTAATATCTTATGCAATATTGTTCTCTAACCATCTTAAATCAATTTGCACTCAATTCAAAAAATTAATTAAGATGCTAAATCCCTAATTTGATTGAAGAAATGTATGCTTCAATAAGTTTAACTTAAAAACATCTAAAAGGGAAATTGCTTTAGGAATCAAATTTTTTTGCAGATGAACATAACCAATACAATTACCAAAAACAATAGTGAAAATATATTATTCTAATTTTTAATAGTTCTTATATGCAAAACCATTAAAGGAACTAATGATTTGAATGAGAGATTTGGTTTAACAAATGGTCCTCTATTGTTTTATTTACAATATGATTTGGTTAATAAGAATTAAGAGAGCTTTACTATCACTACATACTATAATTGATTAAAGAAACTATGGGACAAATTGAACAATATAAGTAATATTCTTGAATGTATATGTGATATAGTTAAAAGTTGTTCTTAATATGGTGTTATAATAATGTTTAATTAGAGAATAGGAATAGATTGATTCAGATATTAATGGAGCTTAATGATATATACAAGAATGTGAGGAGCCGAATATTGTCCATGGAACCGTTGCTAAATGTGAGCAAAGCATATTATCTCGTATACTAGAAAGAAAAGTAGAAGTAATTAATTGGTTTAATGGTTAGTGGATATGAAGTTTCAATTTGCATAATTAATAATCAAAGGCCAATGGGGAACAATAGATGAGAAAAGAAATTATGTAAGGGTTACAACTAGTATGTAGTCATTGTAAGAAAATAAGTCGTTCAATTGACTACCATTGTGAACTAGTCCACCGTCTTCAATGGTACAAGAACTCAAAGAACAAGAACTATCCTAAGATAGCTGTTTATATTGCAACAATATCAAGGAGAAGAGTTATAACTATGGATACTCCTTTTGACATTGTTACTCATACAAACGTAGCTAATAAAAGTAACATGGTTTCTAGAGTGTGTAGTAAAGTAACGAAGCTTCTTATAAGGAAGTCCAATTGGTGGTGAAGAGCACAATGTAGCCGTAAATTTTGTAGGTATGTGTGCTTATTCGAATTCTTCATTTTTGGCTTTTAATGATAATAGTTTGAGTATGTGGATAGCAAATGCTGGAGCACTTGATCAAATCACTCCTTTTGATCTACATTTCATTAAAAAACACACACTTTCGAATCTAATTAATATATGATTACCTAATGGAAAAATGTAGTTGGTTACTTTAGTTGGAAATGTATTAGTTAATGATCATATATTGTTAGCCAATGTGTTACATGTACCTAATTTTCATTACAATTAATTGTCCATTAGCAAGTTACTATCTTATAAACATTTGTTTGTATGTTTTTCGTCTATAAAATGTTTCTTTCAAGACCAAACCACTAAAGACATAATTATACATGCAAAAGTGCATGTTGGGCTTTATGTACTTCAATCTCAAGCTCTAATGTATCTAGGAGCTTAGTTATCACTAGGACTTACCGTAGCAAATTTGAACCAATAGGTCCTTCGAAATATTGAAGAAACTTAGAGTGGTGATATGAGGCAAGTGCACCTATCAGTTTTAATATAGCGGATGTGAGTCTGAGTTGATCCTTCAGAGACTTCGAGTACTAATATTAACCTTAACTTTATTATCTAACCGGAAAATTATGAAAGTTTGAATTAATTAAAAATACTAAAATTAACAAACTAACTTAATTATAAGACTTGATTAAGCAATTGAAAAAGCGATAAAATTAGGAACGACTTCAAGAAAGTAATAACGTATTTAGGAATTATTTCCCCTACAGTTAATCATGTGATCGCTTAAAATATATTCAATTCGGTTTCTATAATTCTTGACCGGAGGGATTCACAAGTAAAGTTAATACCTTTCTCAAGCATATTAACTCTAATCCTAAATTATTCATCGGAATCTCTTCACTTAGTAATATAATTTAGAATTACATTAATATATAATGAATTCCCATACAATTAATTAACTTTCCGGAAGAAACATGTATCTTATCTCTAAGTATACATGTAATTCTCTTCAATTATGTAAAGATCTAATTATATATGCAATTTCTCAATCAACATGCATAATATCATATATTGATATTCTAGAAATATCAATCAACAATTAAACGACATAATTGAATCAAGCAAAGATAGAAACTTTATTGAGAATTCTAAATCAATCCAAGAATCACATGAAACCCTAGGTTCCATAATCCTAAATACTCGAATTCTAAGCTATCATACTGAATTTAAAAACGAATTCCATAAAAAACGTAAAATAAAACATGAAAACTCCTTTGATTGATGAAAAATCTCTCTAATCTTGAAGTTGATGTTTTCGCCTCTTTCTTGATGTTCTCCTTAAGTCTTTTGCTCTTTTCTTATGTCTCTCCGTTTCTATAATGTCTCTCATCCCTTTTGAAACCATAAGATATCCTTTTATATGTGTATTACAAAGATTCTATTTTCGTCACCAGACATGGCCTGGGACATGGCCGTGTCCTCAGGTCGTGTAACTTTCTGCACTAAGGCAAAATTTTCTACACAACTTCAAAACTACATAACTTCTTCATTTGAACTCCGATTTAAGTGAAACTTGATTCCTTTTCTTCGTTTTCGATCCTAGAACGCGTTCAAACCTAGAAATAAAAATTTTACTCAATTAAGTATCAATTTCTTTAAAGAAAACAAAAAATGTAAGGAAAAATACTCAAAAATCATCCTATGAAATATATTTAAAATCCGAGTTATCAAGTGGATAGGTTGACGAACTAACTAAAGCAAATAATCTGAACCTTCTTGAAGGATATGACCCTTCTATGAACACAACATGACTTGATACTTCACTTGATATAATGTACAAGTTAATGTCAAGGTTTACTTGCCACTAATCTTGAGCTACTTGACAAAAGTGTATGAAAAATGGACTTAGAGTGGGTTGTCTCGTAAGAACAATATATTTAATGTCTATTTTGTAAAGTAAGATGATTCCGGCTTATAAGAAGAAGAGACTATTTAGAGTAAGTTTCTAAGGCAATATTACAAATGAAGAAATTACAAAAAGACATACATAAAAGAAGATTCCTAGTATATACGAAAAGGGTAAAAATGATAAGAAAAAAAGGAAAAATTGTACAGTGTCAAATGAAATGGACATGTGGCAATGTAACATTGGTTTCATAGAAAAGATTCTCTTATTATAGTAGCCAAGTGGAATCAAGGTGTTGCGGTGATAAGGGGGAGCTGAGATGAGAAAGGGGAGCCGTGAGAATTGGAAGGAGGCCAAGAGAGAAGCATTCGGCCTGTAGGAGACCATCTCTTATTACTTGGTAAGAAACTCTTGGTTGCTAACAGTTTGAACACTCGGTACAGGGCCCTTGGCTAAGGAATAATCAGCATCGACATAAGAGAGAGAACAGAGCATAGTATAGCAAGCTGGATCTCTTAAGGAATTAGCCAACCTTCTTTTGCGTAGAGTTTCTCATCATCGATAGGTTGATGAGAAAGAATTCTTTAAGTGAGGGATTGGAGGCCTCAAAGCTGTGTGCAAGTAAGAGGACCAATGGTTGGCTGCTCATCATTTCCCCGGGTTATTAAAGATTTTTCCTCAAATCTTGGCCCTCTTCTTCACCAACTACATATGGTGTTAGATCAGCCACATTAAAAGTAACAGATACACCGTATCCATCAACCAACTTAAGCTTATATGTAAACCCTACGAATTTAGCTTTCTAAGTATAGAAACAAACGTCCAAACTGTAGATGATTTCCTAAACTCATAAGAGCTAGTGAGATTTAGAACCAATTAAAATCTCAATCTAAAACCTAAAGTGGATAAAAAAAAAAAAACTTAAATCATCAATTGAAACCCTAACCGCATACGAAGACCCTAAAACCTCAAACCTCATCAAAACCCTAAGATGACAATCGAAGATTTAATCGCGTAAGAATATATGAAACCCTAAATTTGTAAAAACATTAGATATTGTGCCCTAAAGTAATAAAAACCCTAAAACTATAACTTTAAGGATATAAAAGCACTAATTCACCATAATTTACCCTAAAACCCTCATGATAATATATCCTCCATATTTTGCCATTTCATCGGTAAGCGACTAAAGATAACCCTCAATCATGCATAAATATTTAGAATACTTAAGTGATCCCTTAGAAACTAAGATAATGAATCATAGATTACATTTATTTCTTAAGTATATGATTAAGATGGTATTACATAGAGTTAGCGGTATAGTTGAAGATTAGGTTAAATGTAGTAAACCTTAATACTCTAAATTATATTTTTTATCTTAATTATACTAAGTAGCTTACCAAATGATGTATATAGGATATAAATACCTAATGGAAGATTTCATTATCTATTTTTACTAATTATTTCTTATTTCCCTTCATTTCCTTAATCTTTCTCCAAATTTTCCTAATTAGTTCATTATGTACACAAAAGGGTCTTTATTTTTTTTTTTTAAAGTTGACCAAGTCAATACATGCTGATCAAGGTCAAAATGTTGACCAAGTCAACAATTGAAAAGTCAACAAAAGTGTCCTTTTCATTTGATTTCCTTTAGCATTTCTTTTTCCTTCTCCTCTTAAATTGTTGTCCATTCATCTCCCCTTATAGACCCCACCATTCTCCTTCTTCCATAAGCAAAACAAATCAAAAGAAACAAAATAAAAGCCCCCTCCATGCCATGAGCTTCCCTTCCCCTTTCACTCTTCTTAGCTTTTCAACTTTTCAACCATTTCATCCATGGCCAAGGGCAACTTAAGGTATGCTATTTTATTCTTACGTCTTACTTCATCCTCTTTACTACTTAGAAGGAGAAAAGGTTAGGTTATGTGTTGTGTACATATATATATATATATATATATGTTGATCTAGGCTTAAAGTTGCAATCTTTACATGTTGAAGTGTAGAAATCATGGTGAAGAAGAAGGATATGCATGTGCATATGTCCTTAAGTATATGTATATAAGGATAGGCTAGAAGAATACATGTATAAATACCTTTATATATAAGTATACAATATGTACATAACCTAAAATAAGGTGTATACTAACTATATATACGTCTACCATGTCAAATATACCCTTAAAATACAAAAAGAATGAAATTATGAAGCTTTCTTAAGGGGCTAGATAAGGCATACGAAAATACGTATAAAAATACGTATGTCACCGTATGCATATATGGGTATATGTATTAGTATATATATAAGTACATAAGTATACATATTAGTATGTTATGAGTGTAGGTAGGTATATAACATATGTATATGTATAAGTATTTAATGACATATATATATTTACATGTAATAAATGCATTACATAAGTCATGACATCATCAAAGTATTACATAATCCATGACATCATCAAAATATTACATAAGCCATGACACAAGCGATTGATGACATAAGTAATGACACAAGCGATTGATAACATAATCGATGAGATAAGCATAAGCTTATAAAAGAAGAATATAAGTATGTACATGTACTTAGAATCTAAAACTTTAAACCCTAATACCCTTCCTAAATTGAATCAAACTTAATCAAGAACATAGATTAGTAATACCAATGTAAAAGTCCCTAAGTATAAGAATAAATGGCTAATTAAATCATTAACTACTAAAATGGAACATAAAACTAGCCAATAGGAATAATTAAACTTTAATAAGATAAAATGTCAATAAATTTAGCCCATATCGTAAAAAACAGGTCTTAACGTCCAAAACGGACATCACCGTGTGAACGTGCGCCCGAAAGGATGAAAAACGACTATAAGTTCGTAAATATCGGAATCAGAACGAAAAAGTTACAAAATATATAAAGGAAGCCTCATACCTTACTAATATAAGAAAATAGTTACTATTAATCTCATGGGGTATGATAACCCTATACACACTATACTCGGGTTAACCTTATATACACTATACTCAGGTTATATTGAAGGAAACTAGATAAACTATAATAGATTTTTAGTTGACTAAGGAGTCTGAATTCCCATAACACTTATAAGTTTTACCATTTTGATTTAGGCGTTCGATATCGAGTCCTAAAAACCCTAAAAGCTTGGAGAATAAGCAATAATCCAGGTGAGGGAGTTCTGATGACCTGCTACTTGCTTGTGCGTATTACTTGTATGATGTTTTGCTATTTGCTATTACTCGTATGTTTGAATGACCGTTCTGTTTGTATGCTATCATCCGTATGATCACCTTTTTAAATTGATAAATATAAATATCTGCCTAAACAACCAGTTCTACTCGTCGCATGTCTATGACTTGGTAAAGGTATGAATGGAGAGTGCTAGCCTTGTAAAAATCTTAAGAAAAGTATTTTTGGAAAAAGCTTTTCTATCCTTAAACAAAATTTTGCATGATCGCTGTAAGGGCTTGTGGAGCCATAAATCGTATTTTTAACGTTAAGGAAAAGCTAGCATGGGTTCTCCACTTGATAGCGAGAAGACTCGCTTTATTGTGCTTGTAAGGCCTTGGTTAAATTTTGGTTGCGAGAAGACTCGCATGTTTGTGCCCGAAGGGCCTTGGAGGGTGGATAGTCTTAGTTTGGACCCCCCCTATTTGGATTGAAACTCTTTTCTCGACTAGGGTAATAGTCGAGTTTTGCCTAGTGGGGTGGTGCCCCTAGGTAGCCTCATGCAGGTAAGCTGAGGTGCTCTGTACGGGTAAGTACATGGAATAATTGAAGTGTAGACGACGTAATTCTACACCTTCCATAGTTCTGAACTCCTATGGATGTGTTGCTTGCATTCATCACGCCTGCATTCATTATGTACGTAGATAGTTTGCTTGCATGTGTGATAATAATGTGTGAAAACTTGCTTGACCGGTAGTAGTAAGGAAAGAACTCACTGAGCTATTTTATGCTCATTCCCCCTTAGTTTCCTTTACAGGTTTATATACGATGGGATTGGGATATGTCTCGAGTACTGAGTGCGAGATGAAGATATGTACATTAGTATTAGAAATAGCTGAGTATTTTTTAGATGATACATAGACATCCTTTGCAGAAAATATTTATTTATTAAACCTTACTCTAATGCTAGTATATCCTATCTTATTATTTGGTAGAGGATACCGATTCTCTGCGGTTCTGAGGAACTGTGGGATATCGGATACCCATAGTTATTTATATTTGTATTCTACAGTAAATTGATTACTTAAAAATCAGTAACTTTAGTGATTAATCATTTAGAGTCTTGCAATTTTTGACTTGCAAGGCGGTTTTCATAGCATGGGTGCACACATGTTGTGGAAATTTTAGGTAATCTTACTAGGCCCCCTTTGGGGTCTTGACATTATAGGCATTATTGTTGATGTGTTTAAGGATCTTAAAAGGTCTATTTGATTTGAGGGAAAGCTTGCTCATTCTCTTTCTAGGGAAATGCTTTTTACTGAGGTGGATCCAAACAAGGTCTTTAAGGCTGTAAACCACTCGTCTCCTTCCTTGGCTTCTTTGCTCCTTTTGTCGGGACACAATCTATTCTAATTGTTTGGTAACCTTTTGATGCAACTTCTACAATTCTTCGGCATGCTATAGGCCGGATTGACTTTCCCATTATACGGCTGGGCTGATAGCTATATCTAAGGGTAAGTTCGGGTCAAGTCCATATACAACCTCCAAAGGTGACCTTCCTGTTAAGCTATGAACTAATCGATTGTAAGTGAACTCAATGACAGGTAGGCATAGGTCCTAATCATGTAAGTTCTTCCCCACAGCTGCTTATAAAAGATTGTTAACTATCCTATTTACTACCTTGATCTGGCCGTCTATCTAGAGGTGGCAAGAAGTACTTTACATAAGCTTAGTGCCGAGTTTCCTCCATAAGGTTTTCTATAAGAAACTTGTGAACTTTGAGTTACAGTCAGATACAATACTTCTCGGCAACCTGTGCAAATGTATAATTTCCTACAAAAAGAGGTTAGCAACAAATAAAGCATCATTAGTTCTATGATAGGAAACGAAGTGGCTCATTTTGCCGAACTGATCGACCACCATCGTAATTGAGTTATGTTTTCTCAGCATTTAGGGAAGACTAAGCATGAAATCTATGCTTAGATTTATTTATGAGTGCTCAAGTATAGGTAAGGATGTATACTCTCCATACGACTCTCTCTTTCCTTTTGTATGTTTACATACCTCGTACCTCTCAAGAATTCGGCACATATCCTTCGTTATCCCAGGCTAGTAGAAATGCTCCTTCAATATTTCAACCATCTGCTTTTCTCCAAAATGGTCGGCTAAGCCCCCAGCATGAGCTTCACAAATGAGTAGCTCTTTGGCTAAGCCACTCAGTATACAAACTTGCTTGCCCTTCATTAAGAACCTATGACCTAAGTAAAACCCATTTACAACGCCTCCAACATTACACTTGGCCATTAAGGGCCCAAAATACTGATTGTGTTCATATTAATCGGGCAAGGTGCCAAATTAAGTACCTTGGCTTGCATAGTCATAACAAAGGTATGATGATGAGAAAAAGCGTCTGCCATAGCGTTGGTACTCCCCTTTTTTTATACCAGATGACGTAGCAGAAAGACTCTAAGAATTCAACCCATTTGGCATGATGTCAAGAAAGTTTCTGTTGCCTACAGAGATGCTTAAGAGATTCATGATCTGAGTAAATGGTGAATTCTCTCGACAACAAATAATGCTGCTATCTCTGTAGTGTTCGAACAAAGGCATAGAACTCCTTATTGTATGATGAGTAATTTAGGCTAGTATATCAGAGTTTCTTGCTGAAATAGGCAATTAGATGGTGCTCTTGCATAAGGACAGCACCAATGCTGACGCTAGATGCGTTACACTCTACCTCAAAAACTTTCTCAAAATCTGGTAGAGCGAGTACTAGAGCAGACATCAACTTATACTTCACATCTTAAAAACTCTTCTTAGCTTTCTTCAACCACCTAAACTTGGTATTCTTCTTGATCAATTCAATTAAAGATGTAGATAAGGTACTAAAGTTCTGAATGAATCTTTGATAGAAAGAAGCTAAGCCATGAAAGCTCCTAACTTTAACAACACTAGTCAACATAGGCCACTCAAGAATAGTTTTGACCTTCTCGTCATCAACTTAAACTCCTTTCCTTGAAAGAACATATTTAAGCAATACAACCTCGCTTTGGTAAAACATACATTTCTTTAGGTTGTCAAGTAGTCTCTTGGCATATAGATGTTGAATACTGATCTTAAATGCTCAACATGAGTGATGACGTTGGTACTGTAGACCAGAATGTTATCAAAATAAACCATAACACATTTGCCAATCAATGTTCTAAGTATATGATTCATTAGTAGTATAAATGTACTCAGCGCATTAGTTAGGCCGAACAGCATTACCATCAATTGAAATAGGCCATCTCTTGTCTTGAAAACTATCTTTCATTCATCTCTAAGTCTCATTCGTATTTGGTGATAACCACCCTTTAAATCAATCTTCGAGAAGATGTGGCTACTATGTAACTCATTGAGCTTATCATCTAACCGTAAGATCAAATATTGGTACTTAATGGTAATTTTGTTGATGGTATAGCTATCAATACACATTCTCTATTACCCATCTTTCTTAGGTACTAGTACGCACATGGGCTCATATTCTCTCAAACGTATCCGTAGTTTACCAATTTATCCACTTGTTTCTTCAGCTTGGCTGCTTACTCAGGATTGAGTCTGTAAGTGGGTCGGTTGGGTAAGGTAGCTCCAAGTTAGAGGTCGATGCAATACTTAATGCCTTATAAGGGGGATAAACCTTTTAGCATCTCGATAGAAAATAGGTCAACATAATCTTGAAGTAACTGTTACATCTCAGCAAGTAAGCTCTCGGCTTCTTTCACCTTCGAGAGTATCTTGGCTAAAAGGAGTACATAGTCCTCGGCCTTGACTTATTGAGTAAACAGAGCTCGGGAAATCACTAAGGACTTCCGCTGTAGTGATCTAGTAACCTCCTCTTGGGCCTCTTGCACTTCCTTAAGACTCATGGGTGTTAGTATGAATTTCTTCCTGTCGTTCAGGAACATGTAGGTGTTCCTATACCCATCGTGCAATACTCTTAGGTTAAATAGCCATGGTCGATCGAGTAAGATGTGAGGGGCGTACATGAGAAGGACATCACACAACATCTCATCCCTGTACCTATCACCAATGGAAATTGGTACTCTAACCTGCTTAGTAATGTGTAAGCCTCCTTTTTCATTTAACTAGTGAATCTCGTATAGCTTAGGGTATAGGAGAGTTGGCAATTTCATAACCTTGACTACCCCTTGCGCTATGATGTGAGTATAGCTCCCTCAGTCAATGATCAAGGCGCATAGCCTACCATTCACTCGGCAATTCGTATGGAAAAAATTCTCCCTTTATTAATTTTCATCAGCCATAAAAGCATTAAGAGATTGTCGAAAGATAAAACAATACTCGACACAGCCCTAGGGTCGTGTCTTAGCATCGGAGTCTTCCTGAAACTCTTCCAAGCATTTGTTCAACTCCCATCTCTTCCTCTCCTTTGCTCGCATTCTCTACTTTAAACTAGGGCTTGTCTCCTTTTATAGTCATGACTCAGTGATTCGAACATTGACGAGCCATATGGCCATAATTGAGACATTTAAACCATTTGATTTCTCAAGTCTTTCTTCCTAAGCTCTAATCTTGGTCTCTTCGGACCTCATGTTCCTCGACTTTACCCTTACTTAGGCCTTCTTCATATTGGCTCGACACCTGTACTAGCCTATCCGCCTTGGAACTGTTCAGTATACGACTATATTCCGATTTGCTCGACATGCTGCTTCAACTCGGCAATCTTGGTTGGCTAGTCTAATTCTACATCTACCTCTCAACCCTCTACGTTACTCGGATGGTCTCATCTAAACTTCCTAACCTCTATAATTCTACAATATGACTAATTTCAGTTCTCACCCCAAAAATGAACCTTGCTATAGTTCATGTCTCGGGTTCATCAACATCACATCGGATCATAAGTAATTGAAACTTTCGGACATAGTTGTCGAGAGAGAGAATTCTTTGGATGAAGGATTGGAGGCCTTAAAGCCGTGCGCGAGTATAAATACTAGTAATCGGCAACTCATCAAGCTCAAATAATTAGTCTTTACTCTTCATCTATGCCTAGTTCATCTTGTTACAATATGTTAGTCGTCAAAGCAATGTCATTTTTAATAAAAAAGTTTCTAGAATTGTTACACAATAGGATGAGACACATTTCATTCTTAAAATTCAAACAATTGTTTGATTATAAAGATATTGATGGATCAAGTTTCTCATATGACACTTGTTAACTTACTAAATTTCATCATTTACACTCTTTTAATTTAGTTTATCTAATACTTTAATTCTTTTTTACTTGATAAATGTTGATGTTTATGGACCATATAATGCATAATCTTTTTCTGGTGCAAACAATTTTCCTAACATAGTTGATGATATGAGTAGAAGTACTTGAACTTACTTGATGAAACATAAGCATGAAACATATTTTGTCCTCACTAGATTTCTTGCCTATTTAAAGAACTATTTAATTCCATTCCTAAAATCATGAGAACTAATAATGTAACCTAATTTCTTTCAAAAGATTTTCGAGAACTCTTAGAGGAATCATTCATCAAAGAAGTGTCATTTACACTCCTTAAGAAAACAATGTAGATAAACGAAAACATCAACATCTCTTGGATACAACTCCTGCTATTCTAATTCATGCAAATCTACCTAATATAAAATGTCAATTTAGTATTTGAAATATAAGAGTATATATTAGCTTTATACACTGAATGGACTTCATATGATGATTTGAGAATTATCGGTTACTTATACTATACATTAATTATTGGCCAACATAGAGATAAAGTTTGATGCTAGGGGAATAAAGTATATATTTTTGGGATATCCATTAGGTCAAAAGAATTATAAATTGTATGACCTTAAATAATTATCAAATGTTTGGGAGATAAGATGTCTTATTTTGTATTTTTCCTTTTCATGAACAACACATAACAGCTCATATATAAAAACTACTTACGTTCTTCTATTTCCACACAGTATATTGTTCATACCAGATCTCAATGGTCCTCATTCACTTCCTATTCACAAATCATTTCCTACTTCACTTCCTTGTCTTAATTTTGTTTATGTCCTCCTTCAAGTCAGTCTCTTCTTGTTCATAAGTTAAATAAAGTTAAAAGACTACTAGTATAGTTGAAGGATTATATGCATAAAGCACAAACCAATAATGCATTTTCTATTTCTTCTTGTTTACCATTTATACCCTATTACTTGTTAACAAACAATTTCTTTTCCAAGTACCTCAAAGATTATGTTGCTTCATTAGCTCAATTACTTGATGCCATGAAGCCTAGACATATCTAGAAGCTAAAAATGAGCCTAAAGTGTGTGGAACTAATACATAAAAAATTGTTGGGTTTGGAATCTAATTACACTTGTGACTTATTCACCTTTGGGTAAGAAACTATAAGGCATAAGTGAGTTTCTAAGATAAAGTATAAGTTTGATGGATCAATAGAGATACAAGGTAAGGTTGGTTGTGAAGGGATACAACCAAGTAGAAGGTATAGACTATACTCACACGTTCTCTCCTATTGCAAAGCTTTCAACCATCAAGATTTTTCTCGCTATTGTAGCTATCAAACAATGGTTTATTCATCACTTGATGTTAATAATGTATTTTTACATGGGTATATTGACAAGGCCATCTATATGACACCTCCTGAAGGATATACAAATGTGGCTCCATGTTAGGTGTGTAAACTTATACAATTTTTGTATTGCTTAAAGCAAGTCTCTCACCAATGGAAAGGGGAATTTGTAAAATTCATTGTTTTCTTAGATTTTTCTTAATCAAAGAATAATTATTCCTTACTAACATGGCATGATTCATATGGTTTTACTACAATGTTAGTATATGTTGAGGACATTCTTGTCACTGGTGATAACTTATCTTTTATAACTGCTATTGCTTGAACTTGATGAAACCTTTACAATTAAGGACTTTGTTGAAGCTAGGTTCTTATGAAGGATTGAAATTTATAAGCTTTCTGAAGGATATATGCTTAATCTATGGAAATTTTCACTAAATACATTAGAGGATGTAAAATTAATAGCTGCTAAAGCTATTCGATTCAATTTCCTTCACATCTCTAAGTTAAATAATCATGATGAAGAATTGTTATCTAATTCAAGCACGTTTATTATAGAGCGGCTTGACTTCTTTATCTCCCTATTACTTGTGTGGATCTTTTATAATACTTAACTCAATTTATTTGTAACCTACTAGCTACATATATGTCAATAGCTTTTTATTATAGTGGTCTTTATCATCCAATGCCTTACTCTATCTTGTTAGCTAGCTGTGATGTTGATTGAGGCTCTTGCCAAGTACACAAAAGATCTCTTTGAAGTTTTTGTATTTTTCTGGGCTCTTTTTTGGTTTCTTAGAAAACTAAAATGCAAATGATAGCAGTTATTTTTTAGTGAAAACGGAATATAGAAGTATGGGATTAGCTACTAAAGAGTAATTATGTACATCTTACATTCTTCTTGATTTGGATTTACATGTCTCCCTTTTAATTATCTTGTATTCGAGTAGTAGATTTGCAAAATTGATACCCATTGTTTTCACGAAAGAACTAAACTTATAGATGCATACACTCCGTGGGAGAACTAAATCGAAAGGCATGATTTAGATCAAGGTGATTTTAAAAAAAAATTCGAATCTAGTTTAGTGTTATTTGAAAGAAAATCGAACTAAATCTGACCGCTTTGAATACTATTTTCTATTAATTTACTGAGCTGAAAGAGAACAGTTAAACTGAATCCAACCCGCCCCCTCGATTGTGCCGAGGTCTGAATCCCGAGATACATGCACGCGATGTCCCCTTCACTTCCCAACCCAAGTCTAGTCATCTGTCGTACCATCCAAATCAGTCCCACGTCATGTCAGAGTAGCTCATATATCCATCCTTGTCACGGTAGCTCTTAACTACCCTGTAACATGATAGTATACATTTATTTATGGGATTTTCTTGATAAACAAGATATCTATGTATTTATTTAGTAACAGCTTTAAATTTATGATTTTTCAATGACATTTTATTTAATATAATACTGTAAACCTTATGAATGACATGCCAAATCTGAGATGATACAATTATTAATTGCATAAATATATATCTTTATAAAATTCTTCTTAAAATTAATTCTCTCTCTCTCTCCTTTTTTTTTTCAAAAAAGTAATAGGTTTAGTATAACGTATTTATTCTATATAGACCATATTTTAAATATACTATGTAAAAATAGCACAATGCATATAATTTACAAATTTAGTATGATATCTGCTACTAATTTTTACTCTTAAAAGATGCTGTTAGTATTTTCCAAGTTTTCATGATATAATTTACTTTGAAATGTGTAAAGTATTCAGCGAGAAAGAGAACAGGGAATGTGTAATTCTTTTTTTTTCTTTTTCAATATCTATCATAATTTTCTTTATATAGGTTTTGTCACAAGTCAATCTCGAGTCCTAACGTTCGAAAGCAATCAATCCTTATTTTTTTAGTTTAAGAAAATTCAATGTATACTTTCCTGAAATTGAATTTTTATATTTATATATTTTATGATATTAAAACGAATAATTTTTTTATTATCTATATCATTAAAATAAAACCAACCATCTATTGCTGGTATTTTTAACATTATCAAATTGTTCTCTTATTTGATTTTTACTTTTATCAAAAAGTCCTTAAATACTTAATAGCTTTTAATAAATCTCTAATATGTTAAGATTATTAGATTAAAAAAATATACATACTAAAATAGGAATTTTTTTTTTACTATTGATTCTCAAAACCTCCATTGAAAAAGTAATTTCTATGTGTAATTCCAATTTTCATAATTAACTATCTTTTTTAATTATGAAATGATTTGTATACTTTCACAATGCTTGATATTATTAAAGTAAAACCAACAATTCTTTGATATCTTTTTCAATATAACTAAATTACCTTCTTATTTTATTTTTAGTTTTACTAGAAAGCTCTAAATGCTTAATAATTTTTAATATATCTTTAATATATTAAGGTTATTACGATATGCTAAAACATAGTATTTATCCAATTGATCATATCTAAATTAATAATTTTTTATGGTATTGTAATGTCATATAAATTCTAACTTCTGAAAAGAAAATAGTTGATATTTCTTGGATGTAAAGAATATGGCATATGTAAATGACATATTTCATATAAGGATTTTATTTTTCCTTACGTGAAATTCTATAAAAAAAAAAGAGTGAAGTACTAATTATGATCATAAATCAAATAATTAAACATACATAAATGAGTAAAAAAAGAAATTTATCATTAATGGCTCGCAATGTGAAATAATAAATTTTAATATTGGGATAAAATAAATTAAAAAGTATTAACAAATTTATTATTATTTTTTTTTTCAAATTTTTATTATTGATGCACACATTGCGAATGAATTGTTTATTAGTCTTTATAAATGTAAGAAAATATCTATATCATATAACCACCATAAGTCCACGCACCATTTATTATACTAATCTTTCAATTGAATGGATCAAATCTGAATCCTCTTTTTTGTATTCAATATGTAATATTGTTGGAAGGAAAATATAACTCTATTTTTTCTTCCATCATTAAATATTATGATTTCCTTTTGTATATAAGTATAATTATTTTATTGCTTAACTTATATAATAAATTATGCAAGATTATGCATTTTACGGGAGCATCATAACTCCATTTTCCACTTGATGGGTGTAGAACTAAATCGAAATTAGTTTCAATAATACTAATACATTCTTAAAATTGAGACAGTTTATAACTACATTCAATAGGTCTTAAAATTGGCCATTGTAAATTCGATAATTATATTTCATAGGAAAAATATAAAAAAATTCTTAATATTTATTTATATATGTAAATAAGTTTTTAATCTTTTATTTGATCTATTTTAATTCTTAACATTTTAATAAATGTATAAAAAAGTCGCTTTGTTAATTTTTTTTTGTTATGTATGGATATATTGATGATTAAAATAGACTAAATAAAAAAGTTAAAAATTAATTTATATATATAAGTAAATGTTAGAGATTTTTTTATATTTATGTAGATTAATTATATACTCATAAGTATCTATAATAATAGAAAATTTAACAAAATTTAATAGAAAACTTTATTTGCTATGATTTAAAAAAATTGAGAAATAAAATAAATTAAATAAAAGATTGAGTATTGATTTGTAAAAACATGAAATTTTAGGAATTTTTTTATACTTTCTCCCACTTTATAAAACATACTATATCCTTGGAAATAAAAATATGGATATATAAAAAAGAAAAAGAAAAAGAAAGAAACTAAAACACGTTCACAGCAGTGCTGACACACTTCCAGCTAGAACAACAAAGAAATTTAAGCCGGGTTTGGTAATGGTGATCCGCTTCCTCGTTCTTCTCGTCGGCACTCACAATCTGCGGATTTTCCAAGCAAATCATTATATAATCTCTCCTTCTTTCTCCTTTTAGAATACTTTTTCAACAAACACGGAGACTACACCTTTCTTCTCCTGGTTCTCTCAACTCGTCATCATCAAACTGAATTGGGTATTATCAAAGTTCGCAGTTTTACTTCTTGCTATTACACCCCATTACAATTTTTCATGAATTTTATATGATTACGAAATTGGGTTATATTTAAATTTTGTTTTTAAACACTGGGTTGTTTCACTTTTATTACTATTTTGACTTTTCCAGGTCAATTACTAGGTTTATAATGCAAGGGACTTTATTTAGGGTCAAAGCAAGCACTCCTAGTACTCCTACTTGTAATGGGTTTCCTGGGTTTGGTGAGTTTTCAGGAAAAGGTAGCTTTACTAAGAGCGGCCGGATCAGTTTTAAAAGATTGAGCCTTGGTGGTGATTCCATGGGTGCTGAGTTGGCACGTCCGAGTATTCGTGTTCACGGGTTGTTTAGATCATCTTCAAAGGCTAAGGCTAAGGCTAAGGGTAGATCTGTTAAAGCTCAAGCTTCTTCTTCTGGTAAGTCAAACCTAAAAAAAAAACTAAAAACTATTTGTTTCAACTTTTAGTTTTTGGTCATGGCCAGGTTCCTAAATCAGTTTTCAGGTACTGTCAGGTGTTTTTTGCTGTACCCTTTTTCGAGCATCATCTGTTGTTACGGTGTTATTGGGTTACATTTCCTGTTTGTAAATGACATAACATGGATCCGATATAAGTAATAAAACTTTATTTTATAGTTATCTTAATCCGTTTCTATTCAAATTAGACTGTATTATGTGTGTCATTGTTATTGTGTTTCGATTCATGTTAGGTTATTCCACGGTCATCCTTAGTCTTATGTGCTAGAATGGAATTCGCCTCTGATTTGTATATGCATTCAAGTGATCAGTATAGAATAGAGTAGTGTGATTGGTTATATACCTGTTCATTGTACTTATGGTGTTATTTCCACCTAAAGCTTTATGTATATATTGCTAGCGGGTTGTTATGATTGATTCTACCATCTTCTGTGGAGAAATTCACATATTGGATCAATTCAATTGCCAGAGATACCATTTTGGACAGAGTGTAACTCTACAAGCATCTTTGTCCTTTAACAATTTGTATTAGTTGACAATGAGCGAACATAATGTCCCTTGCAGCAGTAGTTTTCTTGGCATATTTTTATAACAATAATGATTGATTTGAAATGCTCTGCCAATTGTAATATCTTGTTGCTACATTCTTCCACTTTTTGCTTCTTTTTTTTTAACTCAATAGTCATTTCTGCTGCTTATGATCATAATGAAGCATTGTATTTCATTGTGTGGGCTTTATCCTGTTCAGGTGAGGATGTTGAAAACACGCCGTTAGCTCATCCACCAAAGAAATCTTCAGGAACAGTTCTGCCATTTGTTGGTGTGGCTTGTCTTGGAGCTATCGCATTTGGCTATCAACTAGGGTATGGTAGACATTAAGCTATAAACTGTACTGTCTTTATTTTGCTTATCAATTAGTCTGTACTTATAAATAAGTTATTGAGTAGCTCTCCTAGGATTGAATTGTACTACCCTTTTTACTCGTGAATTTTGCTTAAAGTTAAGCCAGTGAATAACGAAGTTTTGATTATTTCATATAATATAGGGTGGTAAACAGTTCCCTTGAATACCTCGCAAAGGATCTTGGTATTGCGGAAAATACTGTACTACAAGGCAAGTGTGGTTACTTCTGTTTCACATCATGCAAATTTCATTTTTAATTTGTTCTCTTGATTGTATTAATATTAGCTTGATAGCCATTTTGTTGTCTAACTTTTCTTTTAAACGACATCTCACCCACATTAACTATTGCAATTGGAAATTTGCTAAAGCAGTCAATTGCCTCACTGGAAAAAGTTAGCATCATCAAAACCAAGAATTCCATTCTAAACTCTAAAAATTGTCACGGTCTTGAAAAATGTTAAATTATTCCTGAACTGGTGGTTTGTTGAATTCTCTTCAATTGGTTATTCTTTTATTCCCTATCTTATGCTATCTCCTGAATCGTCTCACTTTTTCAAATACTTGTTAGCTTATGTTTTGAAAGTATGACAAATTGGCAGGATGGATTGTGAGCACACTTCTTGCTGGTGCAACTGTTGGTTCATTTACTGGGGGAGCACTGGCTGACAAGTTTGGGAGGACCAGAACATTCCAGTTAGATGCTATCCCCCTTACTGTTGGAACATTTCTCTGGTTTGTTCTCCATCTAATCTATCTTACTGGTTGTAATAATCGAATTCACTTAAAAGCTTTGGACTTATCCTGACCTTTTAAGTAATCATTAGTGCCACAGCTCAAAGTGTGCAAGCTATGATAATTGGTCGGTTGCTTGCTGGCATTGGTATTGGAATTGCATCTTCCGTCGTGCCACTTTATATATCTGAGGTATATAAATCATTGGCTTTGGCCAAATAGATGACTTCCAGGATTTTATTGTTGTACTGATGCTTGTTCTAATGTCTAGATCTCTCCAACTGAGATTCGTGGTGCTCTTGGATCTGCAAACCAACTTTTCATTTGCATTGGGATTCTTGCAGCATTAGTGGCTGGATTACCTCTTGCTGGGAACCCAATCTGGTAAAATTTGGAGACATCAACTGCAAAGTTTCTCGAAGTTGTATGCAAGTTGCTTAACCAAAAACAAGAAGTTGTGTGCAAGTAATTGTGCATGGCTTTCTTCGTAGTTCACACACAATCGTCTTTCTTGGTGTCCTGTTGCTTTTCTCATTTTGTCTACTGAGGTGGTTTACTTTTTGATGTGGGGCAATTTAATTGAAAGGAGGTTATCGTGGAATCATGCTTCCTTGACTTATATTTATAGAGTGCCATGATATTAAATCCCCAGCGGTATTAGCTTTTAGTAATGGCTATCATTGATTCTAAGCCTAAATACACACCAGATAGGGGAAATTATTGCAGTGAGAGCTGCAACATTTCAGTTGATTTAAAAATTCAAGATTCGCTGGATGAGTTTCATGTAATTTATGGGTTAATGTGTCAATGTAACAACTTGAGCTTATTTTTGTGTAGACAAGATTAAGAAAAATAAAGTTGAGCTTAAAACTTTTTATTGTTTACGAAGCATCTTAACTTTCTAATTTTGATAGCAATGAAAACTTCAGCTTTTTTGGCTATATCAAATGGAATATAATATTTTGAGAGAAGACCTGAAGAATTTAATACTGCAGAGCATCCGAATTCAGATTCACTGGAACTTCCCATTATCTGATATTTCCCTAGGGAAGTTGGTCATGGGTGTCAGCTGTGATGCTTGTCAAATTAATGAAGTTTCCACTTTCATTTCAAATAGTTGATTTGGTCAAGACATGGTATGATAATTAAAATGGAAATGTAAAGTAATCCTTCACAAATTTGGAGAAAATTTATTTAATCCTTCTGCGAGGTGTCTCACAGTTGAGAGTCATTGTTTTAGAGTATTATTTTTCAGTATATGAGAAAGGAGAAATTAATTGGTTTGTTATGGCATTATGTTGAAGCGAGCTTGCACTCCTTTATTCAGAGTCCTCTTTTTCATTTCCCTATTATCTCAATTATTTCAATACTTTTAACAGGTGGAGGACTATGTATGGCATCGCAGCAATTCCTGCTGTTCTGTTGGCTTTAGGAATGTTATTTTCTCCTGAAAGTCCTAGGTGGCTATTTCAGGTTGGTGAACTCTTACTGTTTCAAGTTGCTATTCTCTACTAATACGGGATCCTTTTAGTAACTAATATTATATATCATAATCTCTTTTTTAATGGAACTTGCAAGCTAATTTTCATATTCTAGCAAGGAAAAATTCCTGAAGCAGAACGAGCTATCAAAACACTTTGTGGGAAAGAAAGGGTCACTGAAGTTATGGGAGATCTTAGAGCTGCTACTCAGGGTACTCCTGAGCCAGAAGCTGGGTGGTTTGACCTATTTAGTAGTCGATACTGGAAAGGTATATTAGAGAAACCAAAATAAGAATTGCTGAAAATATCTTTTAATATACTGGGAAAAAGAAGTAAATCCCACTTGGTTCCATGCAGAAAATAAACTTGTGCTTGTCATTTTTATGGGACAACTATGTCTTTCTAATGTTATTGTACCCCTTTTTGCTATACTGACTCACCAAACAACAACCCCCCCCACCCTGTGGGAAAAGTATTTATTTGGGCCATGGTTCCATTTCTATTCTCTCTGATACCATCTTTTTGTGCAATCATTTGGTGCACAATTTCTGTGCTTACATAGGCCTAATTGACCAGATTTATATAACATTAGGTTACATGAACAAATTGAGCCATGTTGGTTCTTCTTATCTCTGGTCAGACTGGTTGGATGGTAAAAATAAAGAACATATGCATGTTTGACCACATTTGAGTTTATCTCAATCGTTAAGGCAAGCATGCCTTAGGAAAGAGTGATCTTCAATTCCTTTGTTTTTTTTTTTTTTTTTTTTTTGTTAAACCTAATAATTCATTAATCATGGAGTCAAGCTTTCCTCAGGTCAGGGTGATCTTCGATTTAACATTATTTAACCCATTAGCTTTTGGCATGATTATTGATGATCAAAGAATGATGTTTCGCATTAACTGGATAGAAAAGTCATGTTAACATGGTCCTACAGGTAGGAAATCAGAAAAGCTAGCTGATCTTCCTTTTTATCAGTTTGTGACACGTTTTTTGTCGTAACATCATTAATATTGCTAACATGGGTACCTATACTGTTATTTGTTAGTTAACTCATGCTGATCATTCTTCTTTTTGGATTGAATTGATCAATTATACCAGCATGTGAGCTTCCAGTTGCCAAATATATGTACACCTATTCAGTTATGGCTTGATGATAAGTTGATTGTTAAAAGTTTTCACGATTACCTATATTTGCAGAAGGACTAACTTTTGATATCTGCTGGCCATGTTTATGTAACTGCCGACCAAAAGATATTGTGATACAACTTGCAATTTATTTGTTGAGATTTGCATCTGATTAAAACTTCCACTCCATCAGAATTTCAATGTGGCTATAACTCCTCTTCATGATCTCTTCTTTTCTTTTTGTTTCTTTCTTCCTTTCTTCATTTATTTACTTATTTATTTTTTGTGCAGTTGTGAGTGTTGGTGTTGCACTTTTCTTCTTCCAACAGATGGCTGGAATAAATGCTGTGGTGTACTATTCTACCTCTGTCTTCCGAAGTGCTGGAATTCAGTCTGATGTTGCAGCAAGTGCTCTTGTTGGGACTGCAAATGTTTTTGGTCAGTCATTCTTTGTATCTCTTTGGAGTCTAAATGCATTTCCTTACTTGGGTGAATAATGACAACTTTTTCCTGTGTAGGCACTGCTGTTGCATCCTCCTTGATGGACCGACAAGGGAGGAAAAGTTTGATGATGCTGAGCTTTGGTGGAATGGTAAACATAGTTATTTAAGTCATTTCTGCCTAAACCATCTATAAAAAGTTACCGGTGAATCTGCTTGATCTTTCTCGTTCATGTGAAGAAGTATCTAGTTAGAAAGATGATTAGTTTGCTAATTGCTTCCAGGATATTGTTTGTGAGTTGTTGGCAGTGCTTATGATTTGATCAAAACGATGCAGAATTTGCTCCAACTTGTGAAAAAAAACCCTTCTAAATAGGGTTTTTTTTTTTTTTTTTAATTTAATGTAAGTCGAGTCTCTTGAAACAGTCAACCAAGTATCGTTTATCATTCGTACCCTTGGTTAAGCCTTTCAAATTATGTCTTTCGGGATATGTTCACAAAAGGAACATGGGTTTTGTGTCACTCTCAAGAACTACTTTATCTGGAAGAATATGACTTTCACTGGATCATTAGGGCATCAATTTTAGATGACCTGTGAGTAAAAATACTTAATTACCTGCAATCATGTGCCAAGGTGGGCCTACACATTGGTTCATACTTTCTCGTCAGGACAAACTCTGCAGACAATTATGATGGAATGCTATCCTTGTCATGTCACGAGTCTTTTTCACTTTGACACAATTGCTCAGGCACATGCATTTAACTTTCGTTCTTCTACTTTTTTTCATACTGTAGCTATTATCTCCTCCTTATGTTTCAAAATCTGGGTCCTCTCTTTGTTACTTTTTCCTTGATTTTGTTACAATTCTGTGCTCCCAACACCAGGCTGCTTCCATGTTGCTTCTTTCTTTATCCTTCTCCTGGAAAGTATTGGCACCATATTCTGGTTCCCTTGCTGTAACTGGGACCGTTCTGTAAGTTTCTGTTTATCATACTTGTAACTTTTTCTTTAAGTTTGTTGAGGAAGTTAAATTTTTTAGTTACGTGCTGTGTGCATTTGTGACCCTCGTGCTGTTAAAATGGCCTTTCTTTGGACATTGCAGTTATGTCTTGTCATTTTCTTTGGGTTCTGGACCTGTGCCAGCACTTCTTCTCTCGGAGATCTTTGCCTCTAGAATCAGAGCAAAAGCAATGTCTTTGTCATTGGGCATGCACTGGGTAAGTTTCCATTGTGAATAATTCATCATGATTCTTGTTTCTTGATATCACGTATTTATGTTGAATACATACCTACCAGTAAGTGACGTCTTTCCCTGCAATTAAATCTGATGTTTTTCCATGAGGAGGAAGATTTTCGTTAGCATAAAGATTGTCGGAATGATTTGTCATTGATTGCTGCTTATGAGCTGGTAATTTATATTTATGCAAACTCACAAAATATTCTGTTTTTATCAGATATCCAACTTCGTCATTGGCCTGTATTTCTTGAGTGTTGTAAATAAGTATGGTCTCAGCTCAGTATACTTGGGATTCTCAATAATCTGTATGCTTGCTGTATTATACATAGCCGGAAAAGTAATTGAAACAAAGGGAAGGTCATTGGAGGAAATTGAGCTTGCCCTGAATCCTGCAATTTAAGAAGAATGCAGGATGAAAAGCGCACACATGCCATGATTCTTGCATTGCTCTGCTGTATGAGGATGACTGTCGATGAGTAGCTAGTCTTTGTTTCGGGCGGAAGATTGAATCTGGGATCTTCACTTTAGTTTCAGTTTTTGTGTTTTTGGTTCTACTCAACCGTGATGTAACAAGCTTTTGAAATGGACTATTCACTTCTGTTGTAGATTAGGGTAGCCAAGCCGCCATCATTTTATTGACTTGTCTGCTGAATAACCAGCAATAAAAGCTATACTTGGGAACCATACTTTGCTTGAATGTTCATTTGAAGATGTCCCGGTTCATCAAAAAAATTGAAAAAGAAAAGAAAACAGAAGGATCTTTCTTGCAATTTCAGTCATCAATGGTGGAGGTGTCATGTCCAGCATGTACTGGCACCAGAAGGATGTATATAGATGATAGATCTCGTGACATTCTTGGGATGCTCAAATGCATCATATCCATTGTTATAGATTAGAAAGACTAATGTGTATCCATCAAGTATCGATTTCAACTCAAATTCTTCAAACCCATTATTGGAAAACAGGAAAAGAACCCTAACTATATAATATCTCCAAATCAATGCTGCTCCGTGTATAAGACAACACAACTAGAAACCTAAAATTTGATTCATGGCCTATAAAATTATCTGTTCTATAGACATTATATACTTTTTCGTTATTTCGAAACTCTTTACAGAACCATGGTAAATTTCGAATTATCTAAAACTTTACACTTATCTAAAACTTTACACCCACCACTTATATTATTTTTCTTTTTTTTTTTCCCTAAATATTGATAATTAAGTTAAAGAAATTCTGGGATTAAATATTGATAATATAAAATGGCACCTATGATTAAGAAATCAGCTCCATCAAATGAATTTTCGGCTTATAGCATAAAGGGCTGGTTTTGCTTGTCCTTTTCTTTCTCCCGATATATTATCTTTATCTTACTTAATGTGTTTGATTTATGTCTTTTCGATATATAAATTTTTGGACCCTATTTAATATATATCTGATTTTGTTGTGTTCTCAAAGCCGACATTTCGATAAATTTGTTTCATCGGCATCTTGTTGTAATTATTTTGTAAAATTATAAAAAGATAGATTAACTTTTTGGTAAGACATAAACATAAGTTGCCTAATAGCGGCTTATATCTAGAAATGCTCGAGCTTTGGAAAACATCATGGAGGACCGTTAATTTTAATAGCAAAGGATATAGCACAAATGACACATAGTACTTCATGGTTATCGGCTCATTATTTCAATTTTCGGTTTTATATTGCCAAAGAATGTTTGTTACCACCTAAATCCATAAGCTTGCTCATATACAGAATTCTGAAAGCTGAAGGCACGAGCTTATGCAGTACCATATTTATTACTGTATTCATTTTAGCTACCAGTAGCCAGTAATCACTTGGAAATGTAGATTAAAGGAAACTAAACGCAGCAAGATCGCAAGTTATCAAAAAAGCACATGCACTAATCAACTCTCTGTTGTCTGCTTCTGTTGGTAATTTAGATAATTTTTTTTTTTTCATCCCCTTTCTCTAGCTCCTTCTTGCATCTCAACTGTGTTTAAAAGAAACCAGAAGAATCTTCTATCCTAACAATCATGTTAGACATTTTCAGAAAAATCCTTGAACTTTCTCATCAATCATCATAGACCATGCATTGACTAACCTCGCAAACTGACCAGCGGTTATAGAGAAGTAAACTCATGTTTTAGGACAGCCATAGACCTAAATTCATTTTTACTAAAAATCCAAATAATTCCTTTAAAGTTTGAATTTGGTGCAGATACATTCCGGAACTCTCAAAGAACTCTTTAACACCTCCTAAACTCTTATAAAATTAGCAACTAATTTCCCCAATTTTTATCTAGGCATGAATACATCCCCGATCTCATCAAAGTGTGCTTTAACATGCCCTATATTTTGATCTCGATACTTTTTTTTTTTTTTTTTATGAAAAAAGCCAATGTCCTTTAACATTGCAATTTATAAGAGTTTAAAGAGTGTTAAAATACACCTAATGTTCAGCTAATACCTGTCTTGAAGATAAAAGTTTATGGATGTCTTTTATTTTTTGAGAGTCAAGGATTGGTGCAAACACACAAAAAAGTTGTCTTTTTTCATTCAGTATTGACCATACTGTTGTTATGGCAAAAGGAAAATAATTATCGTGTTGGACGCGTTCGCCATCAGTGTAGAAATTGATATGTTTAAATTGCTAGCTTATAAGTTTTGTAGTTAATTTGATGTTGCTTTTTTACCCTTCAAATTGTGTTTTTCATATGTACATTTAAGGAAAATTTATAAAGTATATGGAATGGACACTGAACTCCTGATGAAACTACATAGTAAAAGAAAAAGATTGACTATTATAATGATCGACCAAGAGAAAACTTCATACATACAGAGCACATCAAATTTTCTAAGCTGTCTAATGATTGACCGGGTATATCAGATACTCTATTTCACCATTATCCATAATGAACATGATCCACGAAAAATTTCATTGTAGGATCCAACGCAACTACTTCTTTACCTTACACAGAAAACTGTACAAGAAACTCAGAATGGAGCTTGAAATGTAAAGAAAATATGTAACCTCTGGATGTCATCCTATTAAGTGAAGACCCATTTATGAAAACCCCCTCAACTTTACTTTCTACATATTGGCTTTCATCTCCCACCTTTCCTTCACATCAAGCCTATGACAAACACAGAGATTTAATCAGACCACGGGGCATAAAATGTAACTGCAAAAAACTTGAAAATTTTGAGCAACACCAACATAAACATCTAAATACTGCTCCAGAAACTAACAAATGTTCTTATGTCCCAAAACACAATTGGACTATGTGTGAATAAAATATTTATATATATAATCCATGGCGGACCTTTTCCTCCTTAACTGCATATTGTCGGGAGCACTGGTCAATGTTGGCCATATCATTCTTTGCCACTGAGAAAGATATCGCATTTACACTTGCACCTAAGTCAAAAAATTATTCATTTATATCTATATCTATACTATTTAAGCCACTAAAATTTTTATTTGACTCTACAACATGCGGTCACTCTGAGAACCTGAAGTGGACTGCCCAAAAGTGGTTACGTATGGCTGAGCCTAAGATTATATCGGTTAAAGTAGATTCTTCTTTCTAATCAATCAAAACCCCTTCCCTCAACAATAACTACACCAAAAACTCAGCACTATATATAGAAGAAGAAGATAAAAGGTAAGTAAACTCCCAGTCTTCTGCACGTCAATTGGATGATAAAAAAATCATACGCACAACTTCATAGGAGAAAGGGCATGCAATAAACATGTCTCAGAGTGCAGCAACATACTAGCCGAAGTACTGCAAGCCAATGCGGTCTGTCTTTTTTGAAATCCTTTGCACCTCAAAATCATATTTCTAGTTTATGATTGTTAAGATGTTGAGCTATATGAGAAGCATGCTCTAACTGCTCCTTTCGACAACATAGTTTGGGATATCTTCTCATTAGAACCAACTACCAACTAAGATTATCTTAGTTGAAAATCATGGAAAATACTGTTACAGATTTGAGAAAGTGAAGGAAATGGTACCCCCAATGTAGTTTCTGGCGTTTCTTTGATACTGTTGCCGCACTAGCTTGTTCTTTAGCAGCGTTGTTGGTACTTTGAAGTTCAGATTTGGGTGTGCTTGAATCATCAGGAGTTGTATCTTCAGTTGCACAATCTTGCTCCTCGAAATTCTTCTCCTCGTATTTGACAATCTTACCTGTAATCCATATTAATTCACACTTAATATCACATGGTCATATTTTATGAAATGAAAACAAATTGCAAAAACACCAGAAAGTAACCTTTTGTTTCCTTTTTTTTCTTTGACTTTGCTTTTATTTGCAAACGTCTCCTATGCAACTCCTGCCATATGAACCCAGGATGTTAACGTAAACTCCAAAAAGGGTTAAATCTCCAAGGGAGGAAACAGAAATGAGATAAAAATGTCGATACACATTCCAAATGTTCCTATCCAAGATTGTTCCATGTTAGTCATTGAACCAAATATTTCCTTTGATTCTGCTATGCTTTGTATTGCAGAAGCCATTTAGTCCAACGCAAGTCTGCCCAGTAATATGTCTGTGAAGTCTCAGGAGTTCTTATTCATGGTAACATTTATCTTTCCGTTGAGCCTTTTAATTCAATCAATCCCCTCTACACTTCAACCCAATGATTTATCTCCTCATAATCCCATGCAAAGTCACAAGCATGAAAGGTTTGGATCCGTGTAGCCATTATTTTTCATCTTCTTTGTCCGGATAAGCTAGGCGAATGCATTCTGTGATCCTGCCACCGGTAAACTTGGAAGATTTTGAAAAAATGTCCCTTAAAATTTTAGAAAAATTATGAAAAGTCCAAGCCATTCACACCCATCAATCAAGTACCAACTGTAGCTGAAATTTTCAACCCCTCATTCCAAAACCCTAAATAGATAAACCAAAACCACCAAAATTTGTAACTTCATTTTCACTTGAGCTCTATTTAAGGCAATTTCTACCCGATAATCAGAACCACTAAAACCACAACTCCAATACCTAAAGATTATAACTTCGCATTACATTAAGTCAAATGCTAAAATAAAGGAACAAATTTTCAAACTTGAAATTGTACGAGAATGATATAACCAATAAGTTATTTAAAAAAAAAAAAAAAAAAAGAACAGCGAAAACATTAAAAAAAATTTAATAATAAAAGAGGTACTTGAAATTTGGAAATTTGGTCTTTGGTGATCGATTTTGATTTGAAATTGGGTCGTAAACATGCCGCTGATGCGATTGCTGCTTCTCTCCTATTGTCTTCTCCGTCGCCCATTATTTCGATCGGAAGCTTACAAGTACGTTGTTTCATTACTGTTGCACAATGGGCAATCTTAAAATCTTATGCTGTGTTTGGATGGGCAGAAATCAACATAAATATATAGAAATCAGTGAAAGCATAAGGAATTTATATGTTTGGTTACGGTGGAAATGTGATGGAATTTATGGAAGTGAGAGAAAATCTTTCACCTTAGGAACTCCTTTTTTTTTTCCTCTTTAAAATTAGAAAAAAGTCAATGAAAATAAATAAAAAATTAAGAAAATAACAAAAATAAGTTTATGATGAGAAAGAAATAATAATAATAAAAAAAATAATATAATCCTATTATCATATAAAAATAAAATTTTTTAAATAATTTCCTACTATTTTTACTTTTTATATTCAAACAACAATTAATATTACATTTTCCTTTAATTTCATTTCCTTTCTTACTTTATTTATTAATGCCAAGTGAGGCCCATTACGACGCTACCTTCAGTTCTGTTAATGAACGGTTGGACCTACCGAGGGTCGAACGGGCCCCTACTAAGAGGTTTGGTTTCTTTGGACTCCTCTCTTTTTCTTACTTTATTTTTATTTTTTCTCTATTTTTCTTAAGATCTTCTCACCATCCTCGAATTTTCATCCGATCAAAATTAAATATTTCATGCACCATCTAAGCTATATCTTATATGCTTCTGTTGCAAACTTGGTGTTATGATGAATTATCTTTCTAGTGTCTCATTACGTTTATTAGAGAATAAGAATTGAAATGGAATTTGAGCTATTTTTAAAGGAACATGTTTGAGATAATATATTTCATTCAATGAAAAATAAAAATTTTACATGTTTTTTAATAAATAAAAGAAATAAGTATATGTGTCTAACTATATAGGAATATATTATTATGTATTAAACTTTGTAGGAAGGATGTTTATATGTAGTTTCATCTTTTGATATTTTATTTCATTAGATAAACGATTTGAATAAAGGTGATATAATATATTTTATTTATTGAAAAATAAAAATCTTATTTGTTTTTTGATGAATAAAATAAATAGTTAAATATGTCTAGTTTCTAAGGAATACATTAGGTTTTTAATTTTGTAATAGGAATGTTTATATGTATTTTCATCTTTTGATATCTTATTTCAGCAAATACACGATTTGGAAAAAGATGACAAAATTAGTGGTAACAGAGTATAAAATAAGTAAGTTATGAGGCCCTAACCATACCATACACCTTAAGATATAGGTTTGTAAACTTTGCAATTGAAACATACCCGATAACATCCTGAAATTACCTAAGAACTTGAACCCCATGTAGAGTATAGTATACCCAATAGAATATGTACATTTTACCTTTGTTCTTTTAAATATCAAGTTCATGTGATATATATATAAACGAGTGACTTATGTACAATATTATAAGTTCTTCATATCAAAACTTATGAAACTTGTAGCAATATATGTGAGACTATTATAAAAAAAAAAAAAAAAATCTTTCCTCCATTATCTTAAGTTCGTGTGATCTTGTCACTTAGCAAATGAGAAAGAATAAGGAGGAAAAATAGAGAATGTAAAGTTAGAGAGGAAAATGGGGAAAAATCAAGAAAAGAATGGAAAATAAAATAAGAAAGATATGTTTAGAGTTATTTAATAATCGTTTAGGGCTCTTTTTTTTTTCCTTTTTAGTAAATCATTTATTGGTTAGAAAATATAATATTATCATTTATTATTTATTTACTAATATTATTTTATAACTTTTCAATAGGTGGAGACAAGATAGGTTAAAACATATACTTAGAATATAGGTTTTAAGAAGGGTAAAAAGCAAGAAGACCTTGTACTCATATCCTATTATGAAGGAAAATTTTAGAAAATTTGTATTTGGAATTTTTCATAAAACCCTTAATGTCTATTCGAAACCTATTCGATCAAATAAGGTATGTACTAGTGATCTACACTATAAGGTTATCCATTTACCCTTATATAGAATGATATTAAAGAGATGACAAAAAGACCAACAACAAGGGTCTTTTTATGTATGATTTTATTGATAATCAAGTTATTAGAATGTAATTTTAAATACAAATTACAAATTTTCATGTTTGATTTTTCATATTTTATATTTGTTCAAAATTTTATTATATTCATAAGTATTTTCCATCATATTATAACATATATAATTAATTCCTTATAATATTATAATGTTGTCTAATTCAACTCTACATGTATATCCATAACTAACTGATTAACTGCCATATTTTGTTTATTGTAACCATTTTTCCCAGCCATTCTTTCTATCTCCTTCATTTTTGTACATTTCTCATTCTCTCTCTTCTTCATTTTTCTATATTTCTTATTAATTGTCATTTGTATTCTTACTATTTAAGATAAGATTCTTACTACTTGAGCAACAAGTTATAAGACTACCTAACTTGATGGTCACGACTACCATCAACGAATAAGGAGTCAATAAGGGTAGGTACGGTTTGAATCGATTTAATTTACTTCTCTTTTCGAATTGAATATAAAATTAATAGTTCGAGTTTTTTCTAATTTAAACCTAATCATATAATTTGGTTAATAAATTTTTCGAATCTAAAATTAACTTATTTGGTTCAGTTCAATTCGAATTTTTTTTTTTTAATGGCTAAAATGATTTCTTCACAAGTTTTGTTAATGTTATAGCGAAGAAGGGAAACCTAGATTTACTTACCGACACGTAGTACCCAAGGAGATATCCATAAGGTCTGCAGCAAGGTTAACTAAAAGTCTAAACCCCCTTGCAAAAAATATAGGTGCTTAAGAACATCCTCTCAATTCTGTCAAAACCAAATGAAAGGAAAGGAAGAATCTTATGAGCTTTAGCAACAAATGATGCAAGTGAAGTGTTTGAATAGGACATGTGATGCATAACCTGACAATCTCAGCCAAGGTTACACCTAAGTGTGCTGGTGTATTATATGTCATAAATGCATGCAAATATACAACAATTCAAAGTTGTTGTTTCTCTGATGTTACTTGTGATGGATATGCCCTTATCTAATCATTTATTTGAAATATGGACAACCTACAATTATATTAAACTAAAGAACGAAAACAGAAAGAGTGAGGAGAATGAGGGTGCAAGGCATTAGAAGGACTTAGGGTTATACACTTACACTTGTGCATAGTGTATTTGACTAGCTTAAAAAAAATGGCATGATTTGGTCTGCTATATAGAATCGAACCAACCGCGAAATAAAAACAAATACCGAATTGCATAAAAAATTGAACTATATTTAGAAAAAAACAAACGATTTTTCACTTTAGTTTACGGTTCATGGTTTTTTGCCTACCCTTAGGAGTCAATGTATGTTTTACTCTTCTTGAAATTAAAAACGAGAGTTACATATATATATATATATATATATATGTGTGTGTGAAAGGTTAAATTACAACTAAAATATATATTTATACAACTTTTGTATGATAGCATGGTTTTTTCTTTTTATCATAATTATTCTTCAAGTCTTGAGATTATCTTCTTTATGTTGAATGTGTAGAACCATTTTCAAGCTTTAATGTGATGGGTTTGCAACTTTTTTGTTTTTAATTGCCAATTCACATAATTTTGTAAATACTTGATCTTAGGTCACATGTATGAAGAATTTCCCTGAAAGTGGGGTATGATGTTAGGTCTTATGAAAGGTTTGTTGGTCTAAGTGGTACTATGATGACACCACATAATTTTATGAGTATTTATATATTTCATTTGCATTGGTTTTACTCCTTTTGGGATTGGCAATTGCATAAAAATAGGTTGGTTTTTCATATTAAGTTGATGTAGAAAGCACAATAATTGTGTGTTTATTGATCTTTTTGCCTCTAGCTATTGCAATTAGAGAAGACTGACATACTTGGAAAGAAAGAAGAAATATGTTGGTTATTGTTGTTGAGAAACGTAACCACGAGTTGTCCAAGGAAAATAATTAGAAAAATAAGATGAAGAAAGAACCACTGGTGAGGATAATGCTAGCCAGGTAGATAACTTTCTTAAGAATCAATTTTGATTTTTAGTTTGTTGTTTTTTTAAAATAATAATCCTTTTCCGTCATTGATTTCTTTCCTTTTTTTTCCACCCTTTTTTAAAAATCCGTTTACATAGTAATGATCAATTGAATGTCTCTTTGTGAAAGCATTAAAAAGTCAATATCTTAATCGTTTTAATATCTTTTAATTTTTGGCAAAAATGAGTTTTTAAGTGAAGTTCTAGAAAATATAAAATACCTTCCTTTTACAAAAGTGTTAAGTTTTAGAAGATGATTTAGGGGAAATATTTAAAATTACTATATTATTCTCTTTACTCTAAAGAAAATTACTTAGTCTTATTTTCTAACCAACTATTTTACACTTTATTTGCTTATAATAGGAATAAGAAGTTTTTTTCCTTTTCTATTCTATTTTTTTCTTTTTTAAAATGCACTTTTCATGCTTTTTATGTTAATTATCTTATATTATTAACTACATATATAATTTGGTTATGTTATTTAGCATGTTATAAATTCTCTTGTATCCTTTATTTACTTTTTGCATGCTAATTACAGGTGTACCGCTCAATTAGTATTATGTAAGTCCTATTGATTGTATAGAGATAAAAGAGGATGTGTGGAGTTGGATGGGCTTGGGAATCACCTCTTACTTTTCAATACCTACAAAAAGTTCCCTATGGACAAGGTAATGGGGCTCTTCGATGCTCAAGTTAACAAAAAAGACCAAGAAATGAGAGATGAGCACCAAAGATCTAGAAGAATGTGCTCGCTTAGATTGTATGCATATATGTGATGGGGGTTCAACTTCTACTCTTTAGGGAGAGGGAGATGAAGAAGTCTTTGGAGTGAGAGAGAGAGAGGGGGAATTGTCTTAACCATTGGCACCTAATACCTTTTATCTAGGTTACCTGGATGTGTGGTGATTGAGGATTCACTCGTATTAGTTGGCAGCCGATAGTGCGTAATGTAGTAGATGATAAAGCTTCACTACGGGCGGCATGTTATAACTGACCAAGCTACCAAATATGCAGTTTAGGGATCTGGCAAGGGTAGAGGTATTGAGCGCGCTGGTCGTACTATGATGTCAAATGGTCATTAATGCACTATAGTGGAATTTTAGGCATTAAAGACAAAAGTCGTGTTGAAGGGTTGAGGAGGGAGTCATCTAATGCTCGATAAGAGCAAGTTGAGCTCCAAACCTTTGTTAGGTGGTGAAAAAAATGCTAGCTTCAAGGTTAGGGGTCGACTAGCTCAAGTAATTGTTATTTAGCTCGCTAAGAAGGTTGCGAAGCGGAGACATACAAGCTATTAGTTCGCATTATTCATTGGTGTGAGCTCGTGGTCTTGTAAGAGAGTCGAGGCGTAACATGTAAGCTTGTTGTTCTCCTAGGTACCCTTCGATGCTCCTTATGATGGACTTCATCCGTTAAGCCTTAGTTTAAGCAAAATTCAACTGTCAACACTTATCCTCTTGCTTTTATCAGTGCTCAAAGAGTGAGGAGAGTAATCAAAGCGATGTGAGCAGAGTAAGGCTTATCCCTCTAATTAGGGGACTAGTCTTGCTACTTGGGCTGTAGCAAGCCAATTTCCTACACATCAGGTTATTGCTTCATTAACATGACATTATATTACTCGATTTGCCATGATTGCCGTCCTTAGGAAATGTAATGTGCATTGATGGTTTGTGAAGAACGGTTGCACATGTAGGATGATCTGTTATTAGGCTACGTCACGGATCTACGTATGAGGATCAATCGGGATCAATCAGGACCTTTGGCCGAAGGAGTGGGGAACATGGATGGATAAGATTTAAGGCACATCTTGTCATAGGTTCGTGTTCTGAGAGTAGAGAAACCATTTTCCCTCTCCCCTTGCTTGTCTATATAAATGAGGGCTCAGGTATTTATTTTTCACTTTGTCTTGTTAACTTAAGTGAAACTCTACCAAAATCTTGACTCGTGAGCTAAATGCTTTTTCTTGTTTGTTTCCAACTTCTTGCGATGGTTGGTCAAAGCATAACTGATAATCAAGGGAAGTCATCCCAGCCTTCTATATTAAGAGGATGATGCGATAATACTTTCTTAAAAGGAGAGGAGAGAGTGTATATGGGGACATCCATGCGATACGTATCACTGGATGGCGAGGAGGCCAAAGTTAATTAGTTGTTGCAAACGATGTGCGCAAATAAGCATACATATGCTTGTGTTCTGTATGTAGCAAGTAAGAAGAGGTTAAGGTTAGTTCGTAGGGTGGTAGAAGCGGTGCTTAAGTGGCAAATAGAGGAGCCCTAAGAAGGGCAATAGGCATATGCTATAGTAGACGTCCAATCTTTTGCAATGTATGCAAAGCCCTTCGAACTCGATTTGTAGCATCATTTTTTAGAGTTCTTGGTTGATTTCTTCTAATAGTTCAAGGTTGCACCTAGTAGTTTGAATGCAAACGCTTCGATTCAATTACTTACTTTCGAGGTACTATGCATTTGGCAATTGTAACGGTTGACTATGCAACTTTTTAAGCATTTCTTCCTTACAAGGCTAGGCGATGGTTGGGTTTGCATCACCGCTTAAGGCGTGAAGTTGAGTATCATCGATAAGCATCTAAATAAGGTAGAGGCGAAGAAGGAATTCTTTTATTGTGTTCATGCTTCCAAGCCTCTCAATTTCCTAATGAAGTGGTGATAACCCATCAAGGGCAATAAGTTGAAGGACTTAGGAGATGAAGACTTAATGGCTAGCATCAAGCTTCTGAATTTGGAAGGCTAAAAGAAACACAAACCCTTGTTGATATGTGAGAAATATAAGATAGCATTGCTATTTGTGATGGAAATAGGTACTTGTTTTATTCACCCGAAGAGGGGTGGTGTCATGCCCTGAGCAGGAAGAGTTATAATAGTCCCACTATGTCAACTAATCTAAGATAGAAGCTGATCTCATAGCTGCTACCATGGATACAATCTGCATAAGGCGTATACGACTCAACCAGTTTGAAGCATCCATTCTGATACCTATGATTAATCAAACCTATGGTATAACTTTACAAAATACTTGTTTTATATAACCTATTATCTTATAACACAACAGTACTTAATAAGCATCTTAGATTTAAAGTTATACTTTACGATCAGAGTTTACCAAAAAACCATAGGTTTTGTAGACTATTTGCTATAAGTAAAGAAATTAGTTTACGTCCCAAGAAATTCCCAATTAGTTTCCTCAAAATTCAAAAGCTTAAGTTCAGTTGATTCCTCGTTCTCCACTTTCCTAGTCAATAGTATACTAACTTGGGGGTGATGGTATCTAAACATTTTGATCTTCACTTGATACTTGCAAAGAGTCTACGGGGAAGTGAGCACAACTAGCTCAGTAAGTGGAACGAAGCAAAAAAGTACTAAACAATCACAAGTAAGGTTATTAATTATGATGAAATGAAGGCAATCAATCATATGAAACATCGTACAATGTTATCTGGTCCATTGTAAGGTTAGAGAAATTACATCCGTTCTAACCTAGATTGAGAAGTTTTATCATAACTCAAGTCAGACCAAATTTGGGCTTGTGAAATGAAGAACACCTTCCTCTCGTGACCACCTTCGAATCACGGCCCTTACCCTTGCTACGACGTCCTCACTTGTCACTTAGTTCGATTAAGGTAGGGAAATGACCATTTTAGCTATCATCATAAAAGGAAGTCGGTATTTAGCTGACACTCCTAATCGTATCTCTTAATGGGTATTATGCATATTCAATTTCATTGTAGTTGAATCATTGTTAGTTATAATTAGGGTGACCAAACAAGTTTATATAATACAGAAATAATGTGATAATGTATAATAACACACCAAGGAGTTTAACTCCTGTCACAACTGAATACTAAACATACGCATGGCATGCGCACAAACAATTAATTCCAAACATAAACAAAAGTATTCTTGAGTCTTTAAATGCTTTTATATAGTATCCCAACAAGCAGTAAAGTTATAATCCTAACTTACAGGTTCAAATGTTCATTGTGGAAGACTCGAGTCATCAATGGTTTGAGTACTAAGGGATCCTATATACACAAAACCCAAATTTAGTTTTCTTAATGGTTACGAAAATATTAGGGTTTTATCTAAAATAGTTATATATATATATATATATATATATAGTATCTTATCATAATAATATATAGTTTTATTATATTATCAAGTTAAGTTATTAATTAATAATAATATACTTAATTATACTATTACGTATAATATATCATTTCGATTATATCAAAACATACTTTTAATCAATTAAATCGCGTTTTAATTATGGTAGGGTTATCATAATACGTAAATTCTAATAATATTATAGAGATATAGATTCTATTACCTTAGATTATCCGATTTTAGTAAAAATAATATCGTTAAGTTCGTACAAACCTAATGACATGTATTACGGGTCTTATTTTTACAGATGATTTTTAATGGGTTAATTCAAATTTCTAATAAAAATATACGCATCTAATAAATATTATCATATTATACATATTTTAGGTTATTGAACTATATGTTACATAATTTTGCAATATAACTCTATAATATAGATATTATTTAACCCTAATAGACATATAACATATCTCGGTTGTTAAAATATTATCAAACATATTAAAAATATACATTTTATCAAATATGACCAGCACACATATAGATAGTTTTTATTCAACTATTTATCATATTTTAACTTATTATTACTAAAAATACATCCTGGTTAGTAATTTAAGCTATTTTACTACGTAATTTCATAATAAATAGCTCGGGTCATCAAATAATTCCTCAAAAATTTCTATAAACTCCTAAAATATGGGGAATTTATTCATCACTTATTTTCGTGTTATTGATTTATCGCTTATATAGTTCAAATTATGATTTTGCCTTTAAATTGCGTTTAATTACTCAAATATTATCTTTTTACACAAAATTTGTTCTCATGTATCCTAACATCATTATAATCCACTAGGAGTCAGTATGGATCACTTTCATCCATTATTTTCATAAAACCTATTTATTTCACATTTTAACCCTAATTTCTAATTATTTTTAGGCTGAAAAATACAGTAAATATTAAAATCACTAAAAAAAAAAGTATGGCTGCATAGCAACTATCTTTATGTCATGTATATCTTACACACAAATTTTTAGCTAGAAACAATATTATTTGATATATTTATTCTGAAAATCAAAATTCAGATAAATAGTGACTTTCTTAAGTAAGTGTATTAAATATTCAAAATTTTACAAAAATAAAAATACCATACGATAGCATGTCCAAAATAATCTAAATATAAAAATTTTCAAATTTTTCTAAGTAGATTTGCTATTTTAAAAAAATTATTGAAAAATAAGACAGAAATTTGATTTAGCTATTCTTGAGTGCTCCAATAGCTAGCGATGGATTTGGGGGTTATCGGACTAGTTGGGCACAGGGTAGATTGCTTGGAGACAGTTGGATTCTACAACAGATTTACTTTAGGTTTGGTTTCTATCTTAGCTTAGTAATTCCCTATTTTTCTTATTTTCTTTCTATTTTTCTCGCGCATTTTTATTTGGTGCTATAGTGTCTAAAGTGTTAAATGTGAGGTTCTGTATCTCTTTTATACTATTTCGGGTCGATTGATTTCCTCCTTCAATTTTTTTTTTTATAATTTTCCTTGCTTTTTCCTCATTAATTCTTAAGTAAGAGGTAGCTTCTTGATGGAATTTTACTTTTGAATCACCCCCCTCTAGCTCTCCTTAACATGCTGCGGCAATTGTCTAGACTTTTCCTCAACAATTTGGCTGCAATTAGATAGTGTTTAGTTGATTTTTTAATTTAATTAATAGTATTATATGTACCATATTGATATTTAGTTATTCTATTAATATATGAGTATATATATCCTATGTATATATCATGTGTAACGTATATTTATACTCATATATTAATGCTTCTAACATATCTTTTATTTTAAGATATATTTCTTAATTATTTTTATGAATTCAACATATATAATTAAGTAATTTGAGGTTCATTTATGAGTATAATTATTATTTATATCAGGAATACTCATAAAAATACGTGTATATTCATATAATAAATTATATTATATTATCTCATTTTATAACTTAATTAATTTATCTCTAAGTTTCCATCGCATTTCGAGCTCGATTTTAAAGATTCCGAGCAATTTTGTACTATATTTAGTAATCATACTTCTAGGGGAAAAATTGAGATTTTAGGATAATTATTTTCAAAATCTAACTTCACCGAGTCACTTCGACTAAATTTTCTATTTTAGTCGTAAAGTTTGGACTTAATCGGATAATTTTTCCTATAAATCCCTAAATTTAGGCTCAATTGTCCTATACATAATTTTAGGGGCTCACAGGTGGTTGGTTGTTTGCTATGCTGTGTCGCCTTGTCGTTGGAGTAGGAAACATTAAGCTGCTCATCTTTGATGTTGTATATTCCTTATCTTCTTTTTGGTTTGTTTCTTTAAGTAGTTCACTTGTTGTTCTACAGCTACTGAGAAGCTAAATGTGAAGTTGTTGGCTATATAGAATATGCGGCTCAACAGTGTTGTAAGGCTCGAGAAGAGGAGGCAGCCCAAGCAAGAAGAGGAGGGGGAGACCTCTCGTTACCCCTAAAAAAAGTCCAAGAGGAAAGGGTAAAGGCAATAAACCCTTCTAAAAGTTGTTCAATATGGAAGAAGCAATGTGTTGAAGGGATTGCCATTGTATACTTCAGCGGTGACCGAGGGAGCATCTGGTAAGGTCGTAGTTTTGAAGGTTTTAGTTGAGGCTATTATGGCCGAGCCAAGCCCTACGGCAGCATATGCTCAAGTGGATGTAGGTTAGTCTAACTTGGAGCAAACACCTAAAACTGCTGCTCCGTTAGCTATTAAGATTCTCGATGACGAGAATGTCAAACCTTTAGTTCGTCGAGGTAGGCAAGTAGCTCCTACGCAACGCATAGGTTAGCTCTCTTATAAGTTCAAGCAGTTGTAAGCGTGGTTTAAGCATCTTACTACTAGTCGAAACGAATTGAAGGCCTTTATGGTAATGTTACAATGGTATAATGAGGTAAGTTGTGTGTATACTTTTGTTGAATTGCTTACTTTTAATGCTATCACTAACTGCATATTATCTTTGTAGCCATATGACTTACTAGACTTTATCTTGGTTTACAATCGCTTAGTTCTTTTATCAAAAGGAAATGAGGCTAGGGCCAAGGTAGAGAGGCTCCAAAAGGTGCTGGAAGAGAAGGAAAAAGTGTATAAGGACTTAGCCACTATGCTTAGTAACTAGGAATGCCAGCATAGGGAGATATTCGATCAAGTAGATTGATTGAAGGATGAGCTAAGGAAGATAGAGGAGTCTAGCAAAGTTGTAAAGGGTAAACTGGCTACTAAGTTGAGGGGCAAGAATGAGGAACTTGAGAGAATGTGAACCAACTTCGGTATAAGGGAGGCTAAGCTCTTAAGAAATGTAGGGTTGTCTGCTGAGGTTAAATGTGATAGCTTCATTAAGACCTTAGAGGATCCCCTAATCAAGAAGGTCAACACTAAGGTTGGTTATGCAATGGCAAAGCAAGTGAGCAAATAAGTTCGGCAAAACATGCTTGAAGTGAACTTATACTTCCTGCATTGGTTGGATGAACCTAAGGTTATTGTTGGAAGTGGGTTGGGTGGCGAGTCATCTGGTGACTCATCAAGAGCTTTTAGTTGTAACCTGAATGCGGACCTCTGGGAGGGGGATGGTGACAACAACATTTAGTAGAAGCCGAAGAGGCAACAGGAGCAGCAGCAACAATAGCAAGGGCAAGTTGAGGATGCTTAGGAGCGTCCTACGATTTTTTGTTTATTTCCTCTAGTTAGCTCGATCGATGTGAGCCCATTTTCGAACTTCTATATTTTTCTTTCAACATGTTGTCAGGATACCGACCTCTTTTTATGTAATTTCTTGAACTTTGAATGAATGAAGTTTCATTGATGTTCTCTAATCTCGTGCTTACATTTTTCTCATTCATTGCTTCTTGCTTTTATACTATTTCTATGTGCTTGAACTCCATTTTTTTTTTTACTTAGTCTTTCTTATTGGAGAAGGTGTTTGTCAAGTAGGATTCCATGTTGTGTTACCTTATGAGATTAGCTAAACCTTGTATCCCTGAGATGGTGGTCCGTACTTGCTAGTTAATTACTCCTTGCGTACCTTCTTGTTTTGCCGTATGTTATTGCCTCATACTTATCCTTGATTTTTGTCTAAGTGTTCTAATATTTCGATGCTACTTACTTCCAGGTTGATACCCCTTCACTTCCAAGCAAATTATGATTTTTGGGGCTTTTGTAGGGGCTTAGTGATTACCTTATGAGAACATGTATCTTAATGCTGTCATTAGATCTCCTTAGCAAAGGAGCTTTGGTAAAGTAAATCTCTTACTGACACATGCTATCCATTTGCTAGAGTTCATTTCGGGCATTGTGCACTTATGGCAAGTGGAGCGCCTTGGGTAAGGTGCCTTCCAAAAGATATTTAATGATTGTACAATCCATCATTAATTCCACAAGCATCGATTTAGTTCCCAATGCTATAGGGCCATATGATGATTAACATGTATATGGTTGGGATGTCTCATGTATCCTCTATAAAAGGTGCGTAGGTCCTTGCCTCTCCACACTAATTACCTAAACAACTTCAGTAGGGTATACTTAAGAGCTGACATGAGTGTGTCCAAAGCAATTATGTTTAGGGATAGGTTGCTTGAGTAGGGGAGATGGCTGTTTTCACCCTTTTTCGTTGGGTTGTGATTGTGAGGCATAAATAGCTACTAAGTAGTGGTGGTTGGGTCATGAGCTACGACCAGGAGGCATACATAGTCTCAGTGTCTTGCCCTTCTTCTATTCTAGTGATGTCGGGTGAAAGAGGGGAAGCTTAGAAACAACCTATCGCTTATCCGTAGTGGCTTCATTACGGGATCACCAATCTACACGAGGTGTTAGGTAGTCTTTTAAGCATATTGTCCTAGATGACCCCGAGCAAATAACGATGGTGGTGGCGGCTACGATAATAAAAGGGGCTCTTTTCTCTACCCTTACGAAAGCATTAAAGGGCTTGTGGTAATCCTCTGCTTTACGAGCCCTCTAGTCTACTTTAGGTGAAGCATCAACCTTCCTTTGTCGTCAGCAGGGCTTAGACAGCTTAGCACTTTAGGTGGAGTAGCTAGATTAACAATCCCCACTACTGCTTATTATGCCCCGAAGTGATAAAGTTATAACAGTCCTATCATACAAACCATTTTAAAATAGAAGCTGACCTTATAGTTACTATCTTAGACCTAATTTATATAAGGTATCAGCGACTAACCTGCTTTAAAGCAAACAATTCAAAAAATTAAATAAGTTATTTACTTAAGAAAGTATGAAAAACATATACTAAGGTTCAAATATTACAATTAATGTTTACATGATTTCATGACCTTTTATTATCTAAGTAATACTTTATTTGAAAATGGAAGATTCTAAAGTAAGAACTAAGACCTTAGAAATCAATCTATTCTTCATATTTATTTCCTTACTCCTGAGGATCTAGCAGTTGTTAAGTTCAAGGTAATTATAAGGTCACTTAATAGCTAGCACTTGTAACAACATTTATAGAGATGTGAGCAACCAACTGCTTAATAAGTTTGAGTAGAGATATACAACTATACATCAAGCACAAATAAGGTTATTAATAAATTATTTTAATGAAACATGATTAGCAAATGCCATTACACGATGTTATCTAGTTCATTGTGAAATTACATTTGCTTTAATATAGATTGAAGAGTTTAGCACACATTTTAACAGCTCACGATCAAATCTAAGCTTGTGCAATGGAGACATTACTCATCCTACAACTATCTTTGGACCAATGACTTCACTCTTACTATGACTTCCTAGCATATCACTTAGTTCGAGTAAAGATAAAAAATGGATATGTTATACTATCCAACACTATCCCCTTTTGAAGAGATCAGTATTTGGCATAAGAACCCTAAACATTTCTCCGAATGGGTTAAAATGCTTCTCTAATTAATTTTACAAGCCTTATATTATTAAGTCTAGTTAAGGTGATCAATCCATATCATACAATACATAACAATTGCAAATCAATACAACAAGCCAATAATACATTGTACAGTCAAGAATACGTATACACAGGAATGCACATAATCAAATTACCTACAAAAACAAATAAGTATAACCTTATGCTTTTGAAATACAGTGATGTATTAATCTTAACTTACCTGGACTTTCCGTTTGCTCATTTAGGGTACGACTCACAACAAGCTATCGTCGATAATCCCTATAATATAAATATTGTTTTAGTTTTCACATAACTATTAGATATAGATTTGATTTTGTAATTTAGATTACTATCTTTAGTTTAGGCTCTTTCTTCATTTACTTATTTAGGTCTAAGTCTCTCACAATTATCCTTATTTTAAGCTAGGTTTTATTCTAACTTTTAATTCGATGTCTAATCCAACTTATAATTATAGTTTATTCACAAGCCAGAAATCGACCATTGATCCTACGTTACAGTTATAAGGAATTCTAAATTATACACTAGTATATTCCTATTCAATCTATACACCTAACTTCAGATCAATTTTATGATTTGGCTCTTGGTTTCAGTTTTGCTCTTAAGTCTTAGGAAGGTCTTCTAACCTATTTCATATGGTTTAACTATCTTTAATTTGAATGACTATAGTGTCTAATTAATTTCTGTTTAACTTCTCAGTTTGCTAGTTTTTCCCTTTGTTTTGACTTAGTTTCTAATTCAACTTTTGATTATGATCTTTCTATGTAAACCTTAAGAATTCATTTCAAATCAATATGGAAAATTCTTTTAACTATATTCAATCTCTTATTTAGCTCTTATCCCATATTTTGATCGATACAGTTTACTATATTCCTAGTTTAACTATCAGATTAGCTTCCTATGTAAGAGTAATTTACATTTTTCATATAATTACCTAAATTCACATTCCAAATCAAATTTATATAATATTCCTAATGTTATAATATTATCAATTTTAACATAATTTATTCTACTCATCTAATTTCCTATATTTACATATCACCCGTTATTACCTAATATGTACATAATCTGAACATCTAACATTCCCAACACTTCAAATATTATTTCTCATTACCAACTAACATCTCAAAAATTTCTAAATTCATCCTAAATTAGAATTTATACCTAATTAACCCTAAAACACAAAATTGATTTAAATATTCCCTTTTACTTACATACTTGCTACATAATATGCATATTATGTACTACTAACATCTCAAACTTCATAAATACTATCCTCCATCGGCAAGCAACATCTAAGGATACCTAATTACATAATAAATCATAATTTGCACTAAATTAACGTTAAATTACAACATTGAGCTCAAATATTGTCTTTTATGTATGATTTTAAGGCCTAAAAATGAAGTAAATTTTTACAAAATTAATTTTTAGAAAAAATCTTCATAGCATTATCATGAATACTTTAAATAATCTACATAAAAATTTTGAAATCAAAACTATATTATTAAGGTCATTTAAATTAATATCGAAAACCGATTTGGGTTTAAGGTTTCTTAAGTACTGTATATCTAGGAATTTAATTTTATCAATCTAATATTTTTACTTAAATTTACATACATAAAAACCTCAGAAGAAAAAATTTCATAATTTTTCATAATTATTAGATATTTTTAATAAATTAAACAAAATTAAAGTAAGATTTGGAACTCATCGATGTTAATGTCTCCGACCACTATAGCTTTGTCGACCAGCATAGGCATTGCCTCTACCATTTAGTGGTAGTAGCCATTTACTCTAAGGTTGTTGTTTGTCATAGGTTCCCTTCATAACCCTCAATTACACTATATTTTGTTAATTTTTCTTAAAATTTGTTTCTCTCATTTTCTCACCTCTTCCTTTTTTTTTCTAGCTTCCTAATTGTTTGTATTAAGTTCTGGTAGGGGTCTTCTGATTTTTATAGAAGGTTTTTAGGTTTTCTTTTGATTTTAGATTGCCAAGTGTCTTTATCTTCTTCTTCTTCTTTTTATTTTTCTTTCTAGTTGGTCAATTCCTATTAGTTGAATTCTATTCTCCATTTCTAGTTTGCTAGCCCCATTTTTAGGCCATTCCATATTTTTTCAATATTTTTCTTGATTTTTTTATAATTTTTTATGAATTTTCTTTAATTATTTGGTTTTATTTTAGCTTAGTTTAGGTATTTTAAGTACCTTTACATATTCTTATCTACATGTAGATACATATATAGTACAAATAGATACTTTTAAATAGAATTTATGTCATTTTATGATTTTTAATATATATATAATTTATCTTTATCGATTTATTAGTTATCGGAACTTATTTATGCGTTTTTGATAAATAATAAGTAATATGTTTATCATTTAATATTATATTATTTAATTATTTAATTACTTATTTTCCTTAATCTAAACTCAAGAAATCACTTTTATTTATATTTCTAGCTTCTTTGTAAATTTTAGGCTTGATTTGACAACTTATTCGATTGTTTTAAATTTTACATGCGAAACCCTTAAACATTGGGTTGCGAGGCTTACATTGCTTTTGTAGAAGAGAGGCTCTAGAACGTAGAGTGGGGACTTTCACTTAGAGGTTGAGCATTATTGGGAGCTCTGCTACTTGGTGCTCGACGACGAAGGACTTTAAGGACATAGTCACAACGTGAAAGTTAGCTAAGTTAAAGTTGAGACGAGTTTCTCTTAGGGAAGAGTTTCTAGAGCAAGAAGTTAAGTTGGAGCTAAAGATAGTCATTTAAGTGAATAGCCGTAGTATGGGAGGTAGTTGTATACTTTTATATCATTTAGTTTCCTTCTCTAATGTAATCGGGCTTAGTATGCCAACTGGCTAAACTTTGTACTCCATTTGATCAATGAAATAAAACCCTACTTCCTTTGGCTCGTTCTGTACAATTTGACTTTGATTTATATTTGATAACTACTATTGCCATCCAATCAATGAAATAAAACCCTACTTCGTTTAGATGTGCATTTAAGGTTTGGAGATGGACTTATGTTCAAGGGCATATAGTAGGTCAATATGCAAGTAAAGTGTTAGCATCGCTAGTATAGGAACTAACTTGGAAAGAACTAAGGGATGAAGATCGACCCAAGATCAAGGGCTCGGTGTAAATGGGCACCTGATGGCAGTGCTCATGTCATCAGTGTAGAGACTGACATGAGCTAAGCTTGGAGATGAAAATCAACCTAAGGTTAGGGGCTTGGTGTAGATTAATGCCTAAGATAGGTGCTTGCATTGTAGGTGTAAGGGCTTACTTGGGCTAAGCTTGGGGATGAAAATTGACTCAAGCTTGGGGACTTGAAGTAAATCGATGCCCAAGATATGTACCCGCATCGTTAGTGTAAGGATTGACTTAAGCAAAGCTTGGGGATGAAAATTAACCTAAGGATAGGGGATCAATGTAAATTGATGCCTAAGGTAGGTGCTCGTGTTGTTAGTGGAAGACCGACTTAAGCAAAGCTGAGGAATGAAAATCAACTCAAGGTTAAGGGCTCGATGTAAATTGATGCCTAAGGTAAGTGCTCGCATTGCCAGTATAAGGTTTGACTTAGGCAAAGTTTAGGGATGAAAATTGACTCAAGGTTAGAGGCTCACGATATAGAGCGTAGCAAATGCTAGAAACTTCATTAATTCATCACATTCAACCATGATTATAAATGCCTTTGATTCTCATAATTGCGCTTAAGGAAAGTAAAGTCTTAAATTTTAGGCATTCCATGCCCTAAGGATTGGTCGTCCTTTTAATGTCTCAAGCTTGTAAGCACCTTTTCTTACACCATTATCCATTCGTATAAAATCCTCCCAATTGGGGGTAAGCTTACTTCGCCCTTCCTCGAAACTAGTAGCCTCTAACTTTCTACATACTACGTCACCAGGGTAGAAGATCTTGTGTTGGACACTACAATTGTAATATCGAGCAACTCGTTGCTGATAGGCCGTTATGCATGCTTGTATAGCGTCACGAACTTCATCAATAGTATCGAGACTCACTTACAGGGCCATGTGATTAGTGTTCACGCCAAAGCATTGTACCTTACTGGTGGGTAGTTCCAACTCAATGGAGAGGACAACTTAGACATTGAATGTAAGGTGAAACGGGGTCTCTCTTATTGAGGTCCTATAGGTCATGCAGTAACCCCAAAGTATGTTAGGAAGCTCATTGGCTTATCTTCCTCCTACTCATTCTACCTTCTTCTTAAGACTATTGAGAATTATCTTGTTGATGGCTTCGACCTGGTCGTTGGTTTGGGGGTAAGCAATCAAGGTATAGTATAGCCTAATATTATACTTGTTGTAGAAGTCGCTGAAATGGTCACTATCGAATAGCCTCATATTATCAATGAACAATCTATATGGTACTCAGAAGTGAGACAGTATATGGATAAGCACGAATCCTTTAGCAGCTCGGCTGTGGTGGTAGGACAACTAATGCTTCTACCCACTTAGTGAAGTAATTTACTACCACCAGGATGAATTGTCGGCCCGCTAAGGCTTTTGGGAAAGGGCTGAAGATGTATAATCCCCATTGCACAAATGGCTATAGGCTAGTCAAGGAGTTTAACTCTGTACTAGGGGCATGAGTGATTGACGTATGCCTTTAGCAAGAGTAGTACCTTTGGACCATGGCCTTGCATCTCCTTTCATTGTGGGCCAATTACAACCTAACTTGAGTGCTTGCAACTGGATGTGATTATTGTAAATCCTTGCGTAAAGCTCTTCAAGTACCCGAGCGCCTTCTTCTATTCGAAGGCATTTGAGGAGCAGAATACCATGTCCTTATCTGTAGAGTCCATCATCAATCAGTGTATAGTTAGCTACGGTGTAGATTAGCTTCTTCACCTTAGCTTAATCTTTAGGTAGCACCCCGGTCTTGAGGTATTGCATATGGGAGTCCATCTAAGGGGGCTATTAAGCTATTTTTGTTGTTTTGATGACCTGTTGGAGTTATACCCCTATACTTCTTTTGGGGTGGTACTGTATGAAGAGTAGCTTATCATAATCGTATGACTTAGAGATGATGGACGAAGTTATCTTGGATAGTCTATATGCCTCTACATTTTCTACTAGAGGGATTTTGTTGATTTCTTAGGAAGCAAATTTAGTGAGAAGGGTCTGCACTAAATTCAAGTACTTAACCATCGTTTCACCCTTAGTCTCATATTTTCCCTTGACTTACTGTACAACTAGCAAGGAGTTTGAGTATATGTTGAGTTTTTCTACTCCAATAGCTTTGGCAATCTTCAGGTTAGTGATTAGTTCCTCATATTTGGCTTCGTTATTGCTCTCTAGGAAACCAAACTTCAGGGCATAAAGGATCTTTGTTCCATATGGGCCTTGTAGTATAATACCAGACCTATTCCCCCCCACCCCTAGTAGAGGAGACATCGATGTGGAGTGTCCAGATGGGTATGGTCAGCTTTAGTTGAGGCTCTTCACTCCAATATATTTTGTGATGAAATTTATGAGGACGTATGCTTTTATTGCTTATCTTAGGTGAAATTGAACTCCATGAGCATTGAGCTCGAAGGAGTACTTCATCATTCAGCCTGAAGTCTCAAGCTTTTGCAGAGTAGTTCTAAGTAGTACATCTGTCAATATGACGACTGGATGCGACTGAAAGTAGGGCCTGAGCTTACAAGCAGCAATAACTACTATAAGGGCAAACTTTTCTATCTTAGTGTATCGAAGCTTAGGCCCATGAAGGATATGGCTGATGCAGTAGACTGGTCGGTAGTCAAGGCCATCAGCTTGAATAAGTACTAAGGATAATGCTTTGTCATTGACTGCAAGGCATAAGAACAAGTCCTCTTCGATAATGGGTTTGGAGAGTATGGTGGGATCTCTAAGAACTTCTTCAACTCTTAGAAGGCTTGTTGGCACGCTTGTTTCCATTTAAACTTAGCGAAGTGTTTGAGCAAATTGAAAAATTTCATGCACTTATTTGCACTTCCAAAGATAAAGCAGCTGAGCATAGCTATCCTTCCTATTAGTCACTAGACTTCTTTGTCCTTGGTCAATGCTTGCATGTCCTTAACCGCTTTAATCTTATCAAGGTTAGCCTATATCCTTTGTTTTGTGACTATGAAACTAAGAAACTTACCCGAAGCAACCCCAAAGACGTACTTCTAGGGGTTAAGTTTCATTTAGAATCATCGAAGGGGTTGGAAGATTTCGTAGAGGTTATCGATATGGCTTCTACTGGTTTTGCTCTTGGCAATCATATCATCAACATTCATCAACATAAACTTTGATGTTCCTTCTTATTTGTGGCTTAAAGATGTGGGTCACCATCCTTTGATATGTGGCTCTGGCATTCTTTAGGTAGAAAGGAATCACTTTTTAACAATAAGTCCTGAAGTTTGTAACAATGGATGTGTAAACTTCGTTTTTGGGAGCCATCCAAATTTAGTTGTATTCGGAGTAAGCATCCATGAAATTGAGAAGTGCATGCCTTAATGTTGATTCAACAAGATGGTCAATGCGTAGTAAGGGGAAGTAATCCTTTAGGTATGCTTTGTTGAGATCGATGTAATTGATGCACGTGCACCATTTTGCATTTGCTTTCTTGACAAGCACCGTATTGATGAGCTAAGTGGGATACTTCTCATTTCAGATGAAGCCTGCATGGAGTCGTTTTTGTACTTTCTCTTCAATTACGACTTGTCATTCAGGTGTGACATGTTGCTTCTTTTGCTTGACAGGTCGAATTACAGGATTGACATTGAGTGGTGAGTTACCTTAAGTATGTAGATGATCCTTGGCATGTCTCTAGGGTGGATGCAAAGACATCTGTGTTTTGCTTAAGGAACTTTATTAATTCGACCTTGTCGCTATCTGGCAATGCAACCCTTATTTTGGTTACATTCCAAGAGTGTCAGAAAATCCAAACTTTGAGAGTCTTTTCTGTAAGCTTATAACATAATGCCGAAGTGGGTTGTAGTTGTTATGGACTCGATAATCACTTTTCACCTCGCCAACACTAGTATGGGTCATGAACTTTGCTTTGAGGTACTTTTGGCTGATAAGCATGTTGAACTTTTTCATGCTTAGTCTGTTAAGGATGGCGTTTTTGGTGATCATATGTCGACAACAATAAAGTCTATTGATTAGGTGGCTACATGTTCATCGTCGCCTAATCGAATAGGTAGGGTGACAATCCCCTTTGTGGGCACTAGTCTATTGCTTTCGAACCCTGTAAAACTGTGTTCATACTATTGAAGAGGTTAGTCAAGTTGTTCTTTCATTTGCTCGAAGGCGTAGTAGAAGAGTATGTTTGCTAAAATCCCGCTATCGACGAACGTCTTTGGTACGTCGAAGTATCATATTTCAACATTTATGACAATTGTGTCACTATGGAATAAGTTGATTCCCCACTTGTCTTCATCGATGAAGGTTATTGCTATGTCAGTCTTTAACTTCTTGTTTCTGATAACATGCATCTCACGCTTTGGTGTGAGGGTGTTGTCGCCTAAAAGGAGTTCGAGTCTATCGAATATAGTGTTGACCTGACTGTGTCGTCTCCTTTGGTTCTGTTTATCCATAGGAGGATAGGCCTATTGATGAAGGGGTCATTGTTGGTTATTTAGGCGCTGGGTGGGTTGCTAGATTTAGTTTTTCTCGTCTACAACGAAAAGGTCGATGCGGCCTTTGTAGACAAGATCTTCAACTACGTTCTTTAAGTGGCAGCAATCTTTGGTGTTGTGTCTATGTACTCTATGGTAGTAATAGTATTTCCTTAAATTCACCTCTTCTAACATTTCGCAAATGCTAACCGATCTCAAGAGTTGCTCTCGAACCCATATATGATTTCACCTAGTAGTTAGGTTAAAGGTGCATATGAAGTATAGTCCCGAAACTTGTGCCTTTTCTTTTCATGCCTTTCTCATAGAAGGGGTTGTGGTTTGGGATCGCAAGGTCCCAAACGGTCCTTTGCTGAGATACAGGTATTGTTTTCTACCTTGAGGTAAGATTTGATAGCATCCTCATGAGTTATGTATTTCTTAGTGACTTTCATGAATTCTTCTAAAGATTTGGGCTTAGCCAAAGATACTACATTAAAGAGTCTTCCATTTGGATATATGCCTACTAGGACTACCTATAGGGTCATTCCTATGTTTAGCTTAGAAACTAGCAACTTTATTCCATTAAAGCATTCAAGATATGCTTACAAGCTTTCAATAAGTCGTTGCTAACATTATAGAGGATGGAGAAATCTCATTGTGGGACTTACTAGCTAAGGAAGTATTGTTGGAACTTGCTTCCTATGTCATTGAATAAAGTTATTGACACCTCGAAGAGGGTGTTAAATTGAAGCAAGGTAGCTTTCACTAGTATACTAAGGAAGGCCTTGCACATGATGGCGTCAGAGAAGTTGTGGAGGCTCATCATTGTCTAAAGGTAGACAAGGTGGTCATTTGTATTGGTAGTACCATTGTAAGTGTTGAGATATAGTAGCTTCACACCTATATAGAGCATTTCATTGAAGATTGAGGGGATGAATGGGCTCCTTGTTGGCACAGAGCGTGATGCTCATGCGAATGATTCGACCTTCTTCTGATCACGCACACTAGATGCACGACAGATGTGCTCATTGAGCTCATCCATGTTCATGTCTTTATAGTCCTTTGGTAATGGCTTAGATGATAGGCTATCAATTGGTTTACTTATAGCTATGCGATCGGCTTCCGCGTAGGTTCTACTACAGTTGCGGTTTAAGCACTAATGCATATCTTCGTGAGATTGGTGATCATGATGAATGTGGTCACATAAGGGCATTGGGCACTTATTGCACTGGTCGTCATTTTTGGTTGGTTGAGAAGAGTAGTTAATAGTTAACACCTTGTTTGGGCGTTTTTAAGTAATGTTACATCTTTATGCAAAGTTGCAATGAATTCATGGTATTTCTTATTTTCTTCTAACATTTGCTAGGCAAGTAGCCTTAGCTCTTAAACGTTGGTATTTTCATTTTGAGGTGGAAGAGGTTAATTACCTCCAACATCTTGGGAGGTAATGGTGTCTTCCACATGAGAAGCTTGTAGGTTATTGTTGTTAAGCCTAGTTTTTCACCCTCCCAGTTCTTTTATAAAATTAAACCTTCTTTGAACTTATCGGTACTAAATCCTACCCATTTAATACCGACTCTCGACTAGGGTTTAAAGAAAACTTCTCCCTTTTGTTTTGAAACAATTTTGGAGCTACTTGATTAGAGTCTCCAGAAAAACAGATAAGTAATAACCAATAAGTAATAACCAATTAGGTGGATTGGTTATAACTTAGCCTTTAGTTTAACGATTAAAACCAATTTTACAAAACGGTTTTTGAAACCAAAGAATCTGGATCTAAAGATTAGGAATTTTAAAATGTTACGAGTACCATTGACTTTCCAAAATTAGAATTAAACTTAAAAATCACCTTTTAATTTTGAAAAACAGAACTTGGTTATTGGTTACTATAATTAGATCAATAAAACAACCTAAACTAGAGAAAAAGGGAAATTAGGTTTTTTCATTTTTATCATCACCCCGTATGTGTCTACGTACCCGTTATTTGGGATCAAATGTATATAGTTCTTTTATAAAAATTTTAGTGGGTTGGGTTAATTTTAGTTTTTAAAACAATCAGATTTACGTTTTTATTTATTTTGATTTATTTAAGAAAATTTCTTAAAGGGCCCTAAATTGGTTTTTATTCTTTAGAAAACCTAAAGTGTCCTAAATTGGAAAGGATTTGTTTTATTTTTATTTTTTATTTTTCTAGAAAATCAATCTTTCTATGTGATAAAATAATTTTACTCACTATCCTATCTATTTCATTTTGATTTCATTAGGTTATTTTATTTATTTACTACTCATTATATTTTATTTATTTATTTATTAAACTAGTAAAAGTAAAACAAAACAAAATTACTCTTTTTTTTCTCTCTTTTTTCTTTTCTTTTATTCTTTTTCTTTTTTTTATACTTGACTACATTTACATACACATAAATGGGTATATGAGTGAATAATTAAATAAATAAATAAATAAATAATAATGATAAATAAATAAAGCAAAAGAAAAGAAAGAAAAGGAAAAAAAGAAAAAGGATTAGATTGGATATTAGATAGGACGCGGGTTGGTTCGAAGTGGAGCGGATCTTAGATTTGGGTCGGGTCACCTAATGGATTCAGGTCGTAGTTGGGATAGAGGAAGCAGCAGCTACGGAGGAGAGGCTTCAGACATTTCTGACCACCTAAACGATGGAGAAAGGGGTTTTAGTGAGTATTTTATTAGGTTTATGGAGGGTAGGTGAAGTGTCGTGACTAAAGGGGCTCAAGTTAGTGGTTTTCGAAAGTTGGCCATGGGTAGCGATGGTGGTCTAGTTGTGTAAGGTTTGCTCGGCATGATTGGTCGGTTGGGGTAGGTATTTTGGAGTGTAGGGATTTCGATTGTAGGTTTAGTTTGGGCCATGGGTGGCTGAAGATGGTGGTTCAAGGAGAGAGGGGGGTAACGATTAAGGTTTGATGGAGGGTAGCTCGGGAAAGCCGCTAGGGGTTATGGCGGCAGTTAAGACTGGTCGAGTTGGAGAGCTTAAGCTAAGGGGAGTTCAGCCGTGATGGTGGTTAGGCTCGAGTTGGAGTGGAAAGAGAGAATCGAAGAGGGAGAATGTGGGTTAGAGAGAGAAATGGTTGCAAGAGAGAGAAAGAAAGCTTGAGAGTTGCTCGTGATCGGTTGTGTGTGTTTATTGATGGTCCACGAGCTCCAATTTATAGTCGAATTCAACCTAGAAACTAAGGAAAGCTTGAATCAAATTTGAATGCAAATTCCAGAAAACCAGTTTTTTTTTTTTCGATTTTTAGAGCTCAAATTAAATGCTCCTTTGACTACATTTGGACGTGTTAATGGGTTCAATTCACAATAGGCTATGCAGAGGATGAATTCGCACCATTTATTGGTATGTTTCAATAAGGAAATAGCACGAAATCAAAGGCTAATGTAAGGGGGTTGGGCTGTTCTTGAAAAGGAAAAAGGGGGAAAATCAAGGGGAAAATAAGGGAAAAAGCTGACATGGTGCCATGTCAACCATGCTAACTACTCCCAACCTACAACATAACACGTGGCAACTGATGTAGCATACCATGTAGTGCTATGTCAGCAAGGCCACTTAACCTAATGCTATCACATGTCTAGATACGTGCCGCAATAGGATCCTGACACATAGTAGTATGCTAATTAACAAAAAAGAAAAAGAAAAGCCTCCTTACCTTTGTCAAGATTCAAACCCAAGACCTCACACTCAAACCCCATGCCCAGTCTGTATGCTTAACCGTTAAGTCGTTGGCCTGTACCTTGTTTGATTGCACATATGGACTTAGTCAGTATGAGCTAGATTTAAATTTAAGCCTAGGTTCAACGACTCAACTTCTAAACTAACTTTAAAAAATAAAAACCTATCCCTATAAAAAGTTATTTTCTATTTTTCAATTTTTCTAATTTTTTGTGATTTTTCAATTTTCTAAACCTTTTATCTTTTAGGGTTTTTTTTATTTCTTATTTTTTGTGCTTTTTCTTAATTTTCAATTTTTTGTATTTTTCCATAATTCTAATTTTTTCTAAATTTCTTAATTTTTTGGGTTTTCTTTAATTTCCTAATTTTTTTGAATTTTTTTTCTAATTTAGGACCTTATAACCTAATTTAAAAAATAAAAGAGAGGGAGGCAAAAATTAGGTATCTACAGTTGCCCCTCTTTGTGGTAAAGTTTGAGCAAAAATTTGTTACAAAATTAAAACAGACACTATTTTTTCCCTTAAGAAAAACAACTATAACTATCTTAAAATTGCTTCTGATAAGGAAAGAAACCTGATCGTGCCTCTCTAGGTTCACTAACCTTAGTAGGGGTATATCTAAGGGACAAACAATTTGGTGCTAGAATTGATCTAAAGCTAGGTAGTGCCTCACTGAGCTCATTAACTTAAGCGGGAGCGTTTCATAGGGACTGGCAACCCTAAAATGGGATCAATCTAAAACTTAGCCGTACCTCATAAGGCTCACTAACCTAGACAAGAGCGTTTCTTAGGGACTAACAACCCTAAAATGGGATTGATCTAAAACCTAGTCATGCCTCGCAAAGCTCACTAACCTAAAGAGGAACGTCTCTCAAGGACTAACAACCCTAAAATGGGATCGATTTAAAACGTAGTCGTGCCATACTAGGTTCATTAACCTAGGCGAGAGTGTCTTTTGAGGATTAGTAACCTTAAAATGAGATCAACCTAAAACCTGGTCGTGCCTCACAAGGCTCACTAACTTAGGAGGGAATATCTCTCGGGGACTAGCAACCCTAAAATGAGATCGATCTAAAACCTGGCTGTACCTCACAAGGCTCACTAACCTAGGCAAGAGTGTCTCTCAAGGATTAGCAACCCTAAAATGGGATCGATCTAAAACCCATGCCTCATAAGGCTCACTAACCTAAGGGAGAGCGTCTCTCGGGGACTAGCAACCCTAAAATGGGATTAATCTAAAACATGGTTGTGCCTCACTAGGCTCACTAACCTAAGCGGGAGCGTATCTCGGTGACTAGCAACCTTAAACAAAGGAAATGATGAGGAGAAGTGCCCTATGGGACTTGGTGAACAGAGGGGAAATGACTTATGGGCTTACTTAAGAGAAATTTGGTGAACAAAGGAGCCCAATGGGCTTGCTTGAAACAAAAATGCCTCATAGGCTTGCTTAAGGAATTTAGAAGAGAGATTGAGTTAAGATTGCATCTTCAAAGACTGGCTAATCACTTGGATGTGGATAGGTGAGGGTCTTATGGGCTGGACAGATGAGATGATGAAGAGAAGTGCCATTTGGACTTGCTAAGAGAAACTTCGTGAACAGAGGGGGCCAATGGGCATGCCTAAAGAAATCAAGCGTCCTATGAACTCGCCACAAGATCTTTGCAAAAAGAAGTTCCCTATAGGCCTATTAAAAGAACTCGGTGAACTGAATGACCCTATAAACACACTTAAGCTTAGTGAATGCCTCATATGGGCTTGTTAAGAAAAACTTCATGAATAGAGAGGCCTAATAGGCTTGCCTAAAGAAATCCAGCGTCCTATGAGCTCACTACAAGATTTTTGCAAAAAAGAAGTGTTTTATGGGCTTGTTGAAAGAACTTAGTGAATTGAAGGGCCCTATGAGTACGCTATGGGTTTGCTAAAGACCTTGAAGAGGTTGGTTAAGATAAAAACTTTTCCAAAAACACTACTCGATTTTTGAGGAAACTATTTACAAAAAGACCCTTTTGGTGAAAACCATTTATGTTGGAAAAGACGTTGGATATAAATTCCTTTATTTTGAAAAGAATGAGAAAAGGCCTAACTCTCAACTTTTTTTTTAGAATGAATTGAAAACTTAGCCACTTAAGCCGATATGGACTTGAAATGCTTTCTCTCTCTTTTTCTTTTTCTTTTTTTTATTGCCTCTTTTTTCTTTTTTAGTTTGCTAACAGGTAAAGAACCCTTCCTTAATAATCACATAAGGCCTCTTATGTTCCCCCTATCTTGGATGCCAAGATGTTTAGTGAGACCTTGTGATTTCAAACATTTTTAAAAAGGTAACTCATGACTAGTTTAGTTGAAGAGGACTTCCTTGCAAATTATTAATCCAGATTACACTCTTGACTACAGTCCCAAAATTATAGTCCCTTTTGTATGTGATATGTCTTGATTAATCCATTAGGTCTTTTTTAGTTTATTATTATGAATTTAGGCTTTTGGTCTAAGGGTTTCAAAAGGAACTAACAAAGAAGCCTTTTTTGAAATAATAATCTCGAGTATACAAGTCGAGAACCTTAGGAACAATTAGAATCCCAAAATTATATTCCCTATTGTATGTGTTACGTCTTGATCAATCCATTAGGTCTTTTTTAGTTTATCATTATAAATTTAGGCTTTTGGTCTAAGGGTTTCAAAAGGAACTAACAAAGAAGCCTCTTTTGAAATAATAATTTCGAGTGTACAAGTCGAGAACCTTAGGAATAGAAATATACTTACCCCAGCTTTAAAAGCAACTTTTATTAAAGATAAATTATCTTTAAAGATCAAAAGCGCTTTTACTTATGTAAGGGTAGTATTGTGGGTGGGAAGGCTAAGTGTGAGAGAGGCTTCAAAGTGGATGTAGAGATTTTGGGTTTTTGAGCTTAGACTATGATTTAGAGCATTGCGTCTTTGTGGTTATTTAGGCGTTAACTTTTGATTTGGCTGCCCCTACTAGGGTATGATATGGCTTTCACTTGGCTCTGAACTTACACTTGAGCCCAATTTTCCAACCTCTTTTCCTCATTTTTTCCTTTTTCCTATTTTGTTTATTACTTTGCCTTACTATTCTTTTGCTGTTCTTTCTTTTTCTTTTGGCCCCAAGTCTCTATTGCCAAGTTTTTACCTCTTAAGCAATTTAGGGTCCTAAATTAATTGATTTCTATTGTATGGGCTTGGGTGAGGTAAGTAAAAGCTCAAGATGTTTAAAAAGGATGTAGCTCTTCCTTATTAAAAAAAAAACATAATTTATCAAAAATGAAATTTGCTTTTGAATTTAACATTACTAAATTAAGAACAAACCAATTTTAATCCCCCTCTCCTCATCAATGACCCTAACTTTTGCATTGTCCCATTGTGGGGTGGTTCTCGATAGGGTTTAAATTTGAAAAATTCTTCCAATAGGTCTAATAGGGTAAACAATAGATGATTGTATTTAAGATTGAATGCCTAATTTCATCTTAATCTGCGTATCACATTCAAAGTAGACCTCTTTTAAGAAATGAGTCCAAAGTATCCTTACCTTTGTGTTGCTCAACCTCTCAAAGTGTTTCAGGTTAGTATGTGAAAAATAGTTTGCCTATTTTCATTCTAAACCTTTTTAAAAGTGAGTTACCGATTTATTGAGGAGGAATTTATTTGTTCAAATGACATTGCAATCATTTCATTGAAAAGGCAATAGTATTATTCCAACTATTACAAACTTTATTGAGAACAACTTTCTTTGCCCCTATCTTAACAAGCACCCATTTACTTGAAACAACTCGTGAGTTTATTAAAAGGCATTGGTAAGCTTAAAAGAAATGGAGCTCTAGGCGACCTAGTTGGACTATCCTTATGACTTGAAGAAGGAATGTCTTGTTATAGCTCTGGTTGAATGATTTTGCATCAATCAAGTCTTGAATCTTATTCTTCAATCTCCAGCACCTTTCAGTAAAGTGCTCCTTCTGACCCATATGATAGTCGCACCTTGTTTCCAAGTCAAAGCTGCGTGGTTTGTACTTTAGATTAGGGGCTTCACAGGCTATAACCCTTGCTGCTTTCAAATGATAAAAGAGTTGAGTGATTGCTATCTTCAGTTGAGTGAATTGTCTCCTCTAAGTCCCTTAGGTTTGTTCTTTCTCACTTCTCCTCGGCTTCTTTCTGCTTGGACCTCTTTGATCACTTAGGCTTACTGACATTTGATCAGTATTGAACATCGGGTGTTGGAATCTTCTAAGCATCTGGCCTATTGTTGTTTCTAGATCTGTAATGCTCTTTTGTATTGTGACTACCTTTTCTTCTAAATTCGAGTGTCTCCTTTCTAGGTTCGAATCTTGGGATATTTGGAGAGTGGGGATTATTGGGAACAAAACTTACCATTGTTCGGCCATCTGATACATCATCTTTTCTAGGGAGACGAGTCTATCATCAACGATGTAAACCTGATTGGAAGAATTTTTTTACCAGTTAGCAACTTTTCTTTTATTTTTTCTATTTTCTTTTCTTTTCTTTTTTTTTTTTGTTGTTTCAAAGATGGAGAAAGATAAAACTTTATTTCATAGAAACCAGATAAAAATGATGGATTTTTTATTTTTTTAGTTTTTTAATTGCACTACCTTGAGTGGGGCAGAATGAAAAATTCTATTGAAGGATTGTCTACAAAGAAGAAAAGAACGAAGAATGACTAAAGAGAAACAAAAATTATTTTGGAAAGATTAGAGTACATGAAACTCAAAATCCTTCAACTACATCTAAAGTTTCTAATCTAACTCTCGCAGTTGGGCTTTAATGTTGTCTAGCATTTTTAAAGCCCAATTCATGGTCCTCTAGCTTTTTTCAACTTGAGCTAATAAGGCCCTATTAGAGGCTTCAGCATGCCTAGCCCTCTGCTTTCAGTAGGTAGCTTCAGCTTGTAGTAGTTGCTCATAGATTCCTAGGGCAACTGACAGTCTTTGATTGCTCTATTGTTGGTTACTCACCATTCTTAGGTCGACATATTTCATGGACAACAATCAATCATTAATGTAGGAAAGAAAGTACATGGAAATATGTAAGAAAGTACATGGAAATATGTATGTGTTGGGATTGTTTGGGTTAATACATTACCCCCTTAAGTTGTAACCTTACTGTTATTTTTAGAAACTTGATTGCATTAAAAATCTTAAACAATTAATAGGGTTGCAATTTCTTACGGGTATGGTATTAACTCAAGCTTGGAGAGGAGTATATGCAATTAGGGTAGGTCTTGAAAAGGTCATTAAGTTTTATGACCTCACTTGTTAAAAAATACTTTCGTTGGTCACATTAAGCTTAAGTGAGGTGGCCTAATTAACCCCAAGCGGTGGTTACACTACAGTACCCAGAGCCTATACAATGGCCCCTCTCCTAGGGTCTTAAGACGGCCTAGGTTTAACCTTATCTACCCCGCATCTTTGATGCAACAAATGATCCCCCATATCCCTATGCATGTGATATGCAAGACAGATAAACAAAAGCTAAGAGTGAACTCTAGGAAAGAAGTTTTAGGTTTATCTTTTCTTTTCCTATTCTGTAACAATGCCGCCTTATTAGCTATTTGCCAAACCCTGAAAAATGAATGTAAGGGTAGGTTGTAAAAGTCCTTAAACTCTGTGATCTCACGCGTTTCTTATAAAATGGTTCCTTGGTCTTGAACGATGGTTACCCCACTACGCCCAGAACTTACACAATGGCTCCACGTCGTAAGGTTCTAAGACAGTTTGGGTTCGACCGTATCTATCATACATTTATGGTACATAAAATAAATTCTCTTTTAAATTAAATAAATAAAACTAAACCTGTAAAAAAAAATGTTAGTACAATTATGGTATAAACAAAGGACCAATAAGTAAATAAATTACACAAAGGTGGTTTTTAGGGATTAATTTTAATTTTAGAAAGTCAAATGGTTAACCTTCTTAACGCTCCCGAATGGAGTCACCAAGTTATTGAGTCTGGTTTTTCACCCTCCCGGTTCTTGTACAAAATTAAACCTTCTTTAAACCGATCAGTACTAAACCCTACCCATTTAATACCAACCATTGACTAGGGTTTAAAGAAAACCATTCCCTTTTGTTTTGAAAACAATTTTGGAGTCACCACCCGACTAGAGTTGAGAAAAAGAGCTAAGTTGTAACCAATTGAGTGGATTGGTTATAACTTAGCCACTAGTCTAACGATTAAAACTAATTTTACAAAACGATTTTTGAAATTAGAGAATTTGGATCTGAGGGTTAGGAATTTTAAACTCTTACGGGTACCATTAACTTTCCAAAATTAGAATTAAACTTAAAAATCATTTTTTTAATTTTGAAAGACAGAACTTGGTTATTGGTTACTATAATTGAATCAATAAGATAACCTAGACTAGAGAAAAAGGGATATTGAGTTTTTTTTATTTTTATCGCCGTCTTGTATGTGCTTACGTATTTGCTATTTGGGATTAGATGTATGTATTTCTTTTATAAAAATTTTAGTGGGTTGGGTTAATTTTTGTTTTTAAAACAATCGGGCTTACATTATTAGGTTTATCAAAATGCACATATGAACTCAGTCAGCTTGGGTTAGATTTAAATCTAAGCCCAGGTTCAACGGCCTAATTTCTAAACCAGATTTAAAAAATAAAAACCTACCCCAATAAAAAGTTATTTTCTAAAATATTTTATTTTTTCAATTTTTCTAATTCTTTGTGATTTTTCAATTTTCTAAACTTTTTATCTTTTAGGGTTTCTCTATAAAAGTTCTTATTTTTTTATGCTTTTTCTTAATTTTGAATTTTTTTATATTTTTCCATAATTCTTATTTTTTCTAAATTTCTTAATTTTTTGGTTTTTCTTTAATTTCTTATTTTTTTGTATTTTTTTCTAATTTAAGATCCTATAACCTAATCTAAAAAATAAAAAATGGAGGCAAAAATTAGGTTGCTACAATTGTTTTTGCTTTTAGCCATCGTCGTTGTAGTGGCCTAAAATGATGGGTGCTAAGATGTTAATCATGTAGAGACCAATAAGGATATGTAGAGTCAGATAGGCTTGGGCTTTGCTTCATACTTCTCGATACTTGTAAAAAGGCCTATGTAGGTGAGGCCACGAGGGCCCTCCAATGCTTAAGTCATTAAGGAAGATCAAGAAAAAGGAGATAAGCACTAAGGATCTAGAGGACTGCACTCACTTGGAGTGAAAGCATATATGTAATGGGGGTTCAACTTCTGCTCTTTAGGGAAAGTGAGATGAAGAAGTCTTTTGGAGTTAGAGAGAGAAGGAACTGTCTTAGCCCGTTAGTGCTTGGCACCTTTTATATAGGTTACCTAGATACATTGTGATCAGGGGTTTACTCATATTAGTTGTCAGCAAATAGTGCATTTTGCAGTAGATGATTGAGCGTCATTACGGGCGACATGTCATGGCTGACCAAGTTACTAAATCTACAGCTTAGTAATTTAGCAAGGACAGAGGTATTGGGCACATCGATCATATTAAGGATGTCAGATGCTCATTAACGCGTCATAGTAGAATGTAGGCACTAAAAACAAAAGTCAAGCTATGGAAGGAGTCAACCGATGCTTGATAGGTGTGAGTTGAGCCCTAAACTTACGTCAGGTTGTGAAAAAAATGCTAACTTAGGGGGCAGGGGCCGACTGGCTTGGATAGTTGTTATTTAGCTCACCAGGAAGGTCACAAAGTAGAGGCATGCTCACTATTGGTTCGCACTATTCTTTGGTACATGCTTATGGTCTCGTGAGAGAGTTAAATCATAACACGTGAGCTTGCTATTTGCTTAGGTGCCACTTGGTGCTCCTCATGATGGGTTTCACCTGTTCAACCTTGGTTCAAGCAAGAATCAAGTGTCAACAAGTCACATTACAATTTTGTAAATAATTTGAAACCATTATTCATCAGCTACAGCCCCATTAAAAAAAATAAAACATTTTTGGTCCCTTAACTTAAATAATTTCTTTTGTAGATGCTCTTTAAATATAGTATTTATACCAAAACATCAAAAGAAGTTAAAGATAGTCATGTCATTGACCCTTTTTTTTCATATTTCAATTAAAATGTCAATTTTGTTAGCTAATTTTTAATTTACGTACTACTTTTATAGGCTTTCAAGTTAGGTTTTACAAGATTTATTCCAAACTAAAAATATACATCGTAGACGCGATGGTGACATGGAATTAAGCAGTGGTCAAGTAGAGGATTAAAGAAGTTAATGTATGAGTTTTACTAATGTAGTAGTTTTTCCTCTTTATTCTTGTAAATGGTTGTTTTTATTGGATTGAATTTAAAATGATATTCGTAAATTTTGGTCATAATACTTTTTATATTTGTTTATATATTTCAATATTATCAAATCTAGGTTAACTCCTAAATTTTAATCATAATATTTTTAATATTTGTTTATGTATTTTAGTGTTATCAAATTCAAGCTAACTCCTATAGTTCAACCCGATTTGACCTAAGTTCAACTCTGATTCAACTTCCGATAGAACTTAGTTTTCCTCTTAATTTTTTACGCTTTCACTAGCTAGGTTCAATCACCTGGTTTAGGTCTGAAAATATTGACGTATTTGATAAACAATTATTTTCTAATTGCCAATATAATATTATATATAAATATGTATGTAATCTAATCCATTATAATTCAAATTGTTATTTACATTGGCATAGGCTCTTAATTAGATTTTAATAGAAGTCTCTATTGGAATTTTTTTTTTAAAAAAAAAAAGTCTATAAAAGGCAATATAAACTAAGAATTTCATCTATAGTTTCGTTGGTGGAATTGTTATATCTGTAATATGATTGTTATAGTTCTATTATATTCACTTCTTAGTTTTTTTTTTAATATTTTAAGGGAATGCTCCTCTCATCGTGAGAATGTTTTTCCTCTCTCTAGTTAGAGGTTTTACTACACTATGTGTATAGCTTATCCTTACTTTCCACATCTATAGTGACAATGTGAATGCAAATTTGATTCTCTTGTCTCATTTAACAAATAAAAACAACATTATTCCATTGAATGATTTCACCTTTTTAATGTGTTTGTAGTGGTTTTTACCTAGAAAAACACCTTCTTGCATATATTTAAACTAAGAAAACAAAATCAAAATAGTATAAAAATAAAAAATTTTAGTCTTACCTTTCCATATATCACTGTTATTTTATATTGTATTGAAATACATCTTAAATCATGTCAATGTGGAAGCTCTTACACTAGAGTGAAGTTGGAATATCCGTTAGAAATTTTGATATTCTTTATATAACATCACTATCTTTTCATTGTTGTTTTTCTATTTAGTTGTTCTAATGCACTCTCATTTGTAATTTTCTTTGCTCCATCTAAAATTTCAACTTTAGCTTTCTTTATTCAGTTGTTGAGTTTTGAATTTAAATACCCATTTTTGTTTCCACCTTTCATGATTTACCCTTGGAATTTCCTGTTGATTAGGTTTGCAATAGACTCTTTCAAAAATGGGAAAAGGCTTATGGTGTCCCAAGATTAGGATACCGAGGAAGACTTCTTCTTGCTCAGCATTAGTCCCGAAATAGAGATTGAAAATGAGTATTTTATTAGTGGGAAGAGTAGTTGCTAATAGTGTTATCAAGAAGCCAATAGTTATGAATGTATTAAGGAAGGCTTGGAAATGTATGGAGAGGCAAACTTTCCCATCTATGAGTTTAAACAAATTTTGTCTCATTTAGCCTTTTGAAAACGACAAGATTAATAATAGTAGATGGACTATGGGTTGTTCTTGGCTATGTTTTTGCATTAAAGGAGCGGAGTAGTGAATGCAACATGGAAGAAACTAACTTAGATGGAGTGGTATTTTGGGCTCAAGTCCATAGTGTTAAATTAGATTGGATGTTTGCTTTGAATGCAAAAATTATTAAGGCTCATCTGGGATAGCCAAATGATGTAGACAACGAAACTTGCTAATAGGTGTAAGAGAGATTTTCTATGCATAAGAGTAAATATTAATGTAAACAAGCTCTTAAAGAAAGAGATGTGAATTTGTCAAGGCTTGGGTGATAGATATTAAGTTTACTTCAAATATGAAAGGCTGCTAGATTTTTACTTCAATTACAGTAGGCTTAGACATTTTGTTAAATAATTCAAGCAAAAAGAGGGCTCTAACGAAGGGTTTGGACCTTTGATCAAGGTATTTGGAATTCAAGATGGTTTCTAATTGAATGGGGCTTAATTGGGGGATAGACAAGGCAACTAAAGATCTAAAGGTGTTGAGCTGAACTCTAAGGATATCTCTAATCCTAACCAAACCCTATCTCTATCTCCATCATTCACTTTCTCTTACACGAGTCAAATTGAACCTATAACCTTACTAATACCTTAGCTAATAACCACTTTAACCTTGAACCAAACCTAGACCCCTTTAGAAACATCACCAGTCTCTTTTACCTCTTTGTTCAACTCTTTTTCGTAATCTCCACCTCCTAATTTAATACATCTATTTCACCCTTATCTAGCCTTTCTAATTGTCCATACTCACCTTCTCATAACCTTATAATCCCTTCACCTTCTTCTCTAAAAACACTACTGATACATCTACTAAAAGCTAGAGCCCCATCAATTTATTATGTTGAGTTACCTTTGGCAAAACAGGAGTATGAAAGGGTAGAGAGTAATGAGGGTGGCCAAGTGGTGGAGACCTCCTACAAGTTACAACTTTGAAAAATTTATATATCAAACATAAAGTGGAGATGGAACAAGGTAAGGAAGTCAAGAAGCAAGAAGCTTTTTCTTCATAACAAACCTTTCAATATTGAAGGAGTCAATGGTTTTAATATGGGAAGTAGTTCTATCATTACTAAGAAAAGAGTTAAAGGTGGTAATGAGTACTAGGAAGAAAATTTCTTTTAAGTTAAGTGAAAACAATTTGATGGATGTGGAGGTTCAAGAAGCCGATGAAAAACTATTTAAGGCGATGGTGGATGGCTTCTAATATCTACAAGGAAGGTATGCTCATAATAAGTTAGAGTTGTTAAGGGCTCAACCCTTCCTTGATGGTTTCCAATCTCTTTAGGTTAGTTAATAAATACAATCCAAGCATTGTTTTCATAGTGAAAACAAAAAATTCAAATAATTATGTGCATGGTTTAAGAAGGAATTTGAGGTATCAATGCACATTTTATGTTCCTCCTATAGAGACAATTGGTGGAATGGCATTGTAGTGGTTAAGAGATGTAAATTAAAGGTTTTAGAAGATGATCATAATGGCTTATATATAGAAGTGATGAAGAATGATGACTTCTTCATGAGCTATATGCCTTGCATTTATTCTCCAACATATTTTAGAGGAAAAAAGGAAATGTGAAATAATTCAATGTATTTTTCTCAATGCATTGATGATCATGATTTGCTTAGGCAGGTTCAATAAAATACAAGTGGACCATGAAAAAGGTAAGGTTAGGGTAAGAAGCAAACAACAAATGGATGGTTTTAGAAAGATGGCATTTGATGCTAAATTATAAGATTCGGGTTTTCCTAGGCAAACACATACTTGGGTTAATAGAAGATATACTGGAGTACTTGTGAAGGAGAGGATTGATGGGGTGTTTACTACTATAGACTGGATGGCATTAAATCCTAAGGCAATAATTGAACATGTTCCAACAGTTGGATAGAACGATGTGGCCATCATGCTAGATACTTGTAAAGTGGAGAGAAGTTGAAGAAGATGTAAATTTGAGAATTTTTAGAGAAGCCTAGATGATTGTGATAAGGTTATGGAGGATGTCGAGTCTAATTTTTCGGTTTCTTTTATTTAAAATTAATTTCTTATTTTCCAATTTAATAATAATCCTCGACTAAGGAAATTGAGAAATTCCTGTTTTTTTTTTATTGAAAATAATTTTTGGAATTGCCACCCGACCGGAGTCGGGAAAAAGAAAAGAAATCGTAATCAATTGGGTGGATTGATTACGATTTGATTACCGGGATTTAATCTCAATTTTAATGAAGAACCAAAGGGTTCTAAGTTCGGGGGCTAACCTATTAAACCCTAATGGATACCACTAACTATTTACCGAAATTAGGATTATTATTCTAATTATAATATTTTAAATAAATAAATAAAATCAAAAGAAAAAAGAACCCAAGTTTCTACATATTTTATCATTACCTTGAAGGTGCCTACATATCCACTAGTCGAAATTAGACGATCATAGTTCTTTTAAAAAACTTTAATATATTGATTGATTCTAATTTTGAAACTAACTGGATTTACGTTTTTAATCAATTCAATATATTCAAAAATTAAAAGGGTCCTAATTCTTTGAGTATTAAATAAAATTTTCTAAAATGTTCTAGTTTTTTTAAAAGGGTTTTTCATTATTAATTCTTATTAAAAAAATTCCTATGTGAAGAATTAAAAACCTAAACCTAAAAATTTCCAAAACTATTATATATGCATATCTATATTACTATTGAATGAATACTTATATAAATAAATAAAAAATAATGTACTTAATATATATAGAGAGAGACTAATACCAAAAGAACCTACTAAGTTAATATGCATGACTACTTATGACTAACTAAAAATCTAATATAATATAATGATATAATATAGTAATAAATAAATAAATAAAAACATGAAAGAGAACAATCATGGCTGAACCTGATTACTATCATACGAGCTAATCCTTGTTGTGAGGATGAAAAGGCCGTGATGGAGATTCGAGTTGAGGATGTAGTAGGTTGGATTGCTACTGTCAATTGCGGATCAGGTGTTATCTATATGGTTGTAGTGGACACAATTCAGTCGCGTGCGTTGACGAGGGGGCTGACTTGTTGGCGTGTTATGCAGGGAGTTGTTGTGACTGAGTGAAGGCTGAAACTGGTCGCGTCTTTGCAGTGTGACGCTCTGTTCATTGAATGTAGGACATGCTCGTAGATGTATGGGCTGCGAGTGCAGTTGTTGCAACGGCCGTACTGTGGATTGCGAAGGGGGGTGCTCATGCACAGTTAGGTCTGTTGGACGGTGTGTCCTGATTGAAAGGGGTCTTCAACGTGGTAGTGTACTGCTGTAGACATGCGAGGATTTAGTGGAGTTATGTTGTGCAGCGTAGAGTTGGGCGAGGGGAATCATGTTTGGTTAATAGCTGATCATGTGTGGTGTAATTCGGTGATGGAGTTTTACGATGGGTTGTGGACTTGTTGTGCAATGAGTGAGGACGTGCAGGGGATGAGCTAGATGTGTCGTGGCATGGACTTGTGTTGTAGCTTCAGTCCGTGACAATGTTGAACGAGGACGGCGGTAGTTGTTGAAGAAGGGCAGTACGGTATTGTATTTTAGTCGGTATTTATTAGCTGGCTTGTTGTTATATGTTTGGCGTTGGGTTACTGATGGCATCAACGGTGAGTAGTGGATGGAAGAAGGATGATTGATTCTTTCAAGAGTATGTGTATTTATAAAAGCCAAACAAGATCATATCAAATCACATCTATTATATCTAATTAAATTAGATCCAAATCTTTTATATCAATCCAAATCAAACTAGATTTAAATAATTTTGATTAAATATGAATTTCTTGCATTCAACTTACTTTTTAAAAAAAAAAAAGGATAGAAAAATAAAAAACTCATAAATGTCTACCGAGATTCAAACTTGTGACCTCAAACTCATTCTATATTAAATATCCCAATGCTTACTCATTAGACCGTTAGCGTGTACCTTAAGTTTTAGTATAATTGAATTGTACTTAAACCACGTGACTTCCTAAAATAATTATTTACACTAATTTAAAACTAAAACTATTGTCTTTAATATAAGTTACTTTTTAAAAATCTACAAAATCTTTATAATTTTTTTTTTCTTTTTTTTTGTATTTTCTTCATTTGTTAATTTTTATTATTTTATCTTTTATTAATATTTTTTATTTTTATTATTATTTTATTTTTGAATTAAGACCCTTTTTGTAAAAAAATAAAAAATTAGGACTATAGAGGGGCAAAAATTAAGTATCTACAAAGGATAGCTCAACATTGATGAGGGATTTAACGATTTTCTACATAATTTGAAAACTATACATTAGAACTTAGTGACGTAAAGTAAGAAAGCAATCCCTAATACTAGATTTGAAATTGAAAAACTGATGTTAAAGCTACAATAATGACAAAATAAAGAAGTAGAGCAAGAAGATGAGGATGTGGGGACTTTAAAACAATTGGCTAAATTGTGGGGAAGATAAGAAATGTTCTAACATTAACAATTGAAATACATCTTTCTTCCACCATACAACCATAACAAGGTGCTAAAAAATTAAAGCATTGAGAGTATATGACTCTTTTGACATTTGGCTAAAAGATGAAATAGAATTTGATAAGGCTTTTGTTCACTTCCATGACAAACTATTTAAAGGTAGAACGGGTAGAAATTTTGATGAATGCCTAGATTGAGCTGATACTGTTTTTTCAATAGATGATAATGCAACACTTTGTACAAGAGTAATTGAAGAGGAGGTCAAGCATGTTGTTTTTTAGCTAAGAAGTCTAAAGGCTCATAGTTTAGATGGGTTCCTAAAATTTTTCTATTAGTCTTAGATTGAATTGACACTATTTTTTCAGTAGAGGATAATGTAACTCTTTGTACAAGAGTAATTGAAGAGGAGGTCAAGTACGTTGTTATTTAGCTAAGAAGTCTAAAGGCTCATAGTTTACATAGGTTCCTGAAAATTTTCTATTAGTTCTATTGGTACATCATAGGCCCTTCCGTTGTAAAAACAATTTAATCTTTCTTCTCAATAGGTAAATCTTCTTTGTACCTTAATGAAGGGAATCAACCTCTAACTATATCCAAGTCGAGGTAGGCCTGTCCGAAGCCAAGGTTAATTAATGCTTGCCAAGGCCGAGCTAAAGCCAGAAGGATGAGAGGAAGGAAAATAACTATTCGGCAATAAGTCTATTGTCGACCGAGATGCCGAAAGACCACGTTATCGAGAGTGGAATTCACCCAACACGACATGGAGAGATTAATGCCAACTAACTTTAGAACTCAGCAATTATGGGCTAACCACACTGATGTCTCAACTAAGCCACATAAGACTTCAAGGACTCCTTCTCGAACCCATAAATCCAACTGTTGACCTCGTCCGATTTAGATACTACTCAATCCAGGACATGTCGAGTAACTGCAAGCTGACTTTCCTTATAAAACGCACAATTTTGTATTCTTATACATGTTTTCCTTTATTTTATTTATAAGCCCAATTATTTAAGGTTTAAGGCCTACATTATTTATAGTTTTGCCATTAATTTTTAGGACATACTATAAATAGCAACATCTGTAAATAACAAAAGAAGATATATAAAGGATACAAGAAAAACAAAATATTCTTGTATTTAGAACTTTCCTCTTCCAAGTAAGGTTTCTCTTGAGAGTGTAAACACCTAATTTTTTCCCTTCTTTTATTTTTCAAATTAGGTTATGGGGTCCTAAATTAGAATAAGTTCAAAAAAATAGAAAATTAAAGAAATCCCCCAAAAATGAAGAAATTTAGAAAAAAAAAAAGAAATTTGAAAAGTCACAAAATAAAGTAGGGTATTTAGAAAATAATAATTTTTTAAGTTGTTTAATTAGAATAAAATTTCAATTTTAATAGTTTTGAATAAAAGGCTGCTGGGTCTAAGCTTAGATTTGAATCTAGCTCAGGCTAACTTGATCTATATGTGCAATTAATTGCATGTATGAATAAGGAAAAACCAATAGTTCAGTTGGATAAGCATCTGAACTTGATGTTGCATATGACTTGAGATCTTACGTTCAATCCATAGAAGGTGCAAAACATATTTTTTTATTTTCTTTTCTCACTTTATTGCCATATCATCGCCACTTCATGGGCTACGTCATTTGCTAACTCACTTCTAAGTATGGTAAACACGTTTTGACACACTCCGGCATATTCATACACGTGCAGTTATGTATTTGGCACCACATATTGTCCAAGTTCGTGTAATCCAAAATTGGAAAAAAATCATATTGCATTTAATTTTTTCTATCCTTAACACGACCATGATAACTATAAATAGGGATCTACTCTTCATTTTCAAAACACAACGAAAACTTCGAAACACTTTAGAAAAACAAAAATCGAAGTTTCCTCTCTCTAGCACGGTTCCTTTCTCTCTAGGATAGCATCCCCTACGGTATTTGTTGATGAAAACCACCACCATCGAAGTGGGCAGTCCAAGCCGAAGTAAGCTGACCGAGCCGATCCAAGCTGAAGTAAGTCGATCGAGCCAATCTAAGCTGAAGTGATCCGACTCAAGCTAAAGTGAGCATACTGAGCTGATCTAAGCTGAAGTGAGCTGACTCCAAGCCGACCTTTTTTTTAATTTTATTCATTTGTTTATTTATAAATGTTATAAATGATAAAAGAAAAAAGAAAAAGAATGAAAAAAAAAGAAAGAGAAAAAAAAAAGAAAAAAGAAAGTAGTCTATTTATTTATTTTAATAGAAATAGATAGAATAAGTATAAAATAAATAAGATAATATAATAAAAATAAAAATAAATAAATAGGTTAGTAAACAAAAATCATTTTCACACTTATAAAAATTGAGTTTTCTAAAAATAAATGAAAATAAATCAATTAATTTTCAAATTAGAATCATTTACAATTTCCAAAAATAAAATACAACTTAGGACCCCTTATAATCTTTTCTCAAATCAACTCAATATGGCTAAAATCATAAACCCAACAATTTTTCCAAAATTAAAATCAAACCACCCACTAAAGTTTTTTATAAACGAACTATGGAAGTTTGATCCCGAATAGCAAGTACGTAGGTACCCGTATGCAAGTACAGGGCGACTTAAAATATGAAAAGTTTTATTTTTTCCATTTTTAGATATTTATGTAAATTAATCAATTTAGTCGCATGTATCATAATTAGATATTTTTTAGGAATTAAAAAGATTATATTTGAAAAGCAAAGTTAAATTCGAAAAGTTAAAAAGTGATACCCATTTAGGGTTTAATAAATTAGCCCCCCGATCCAGATCTCTAGTTTTTAAAAAACCATATTTATAACTTGGTTTTTTAATCGATAGACCGGTAGCTAAGTTATAACAAATCCACCTAATTAGTTATAACTTAACCCCTTTTCCTAGCTTCAGTCGGGTAGCGACTCGAAATCTTTTTACGTTGAAAAAAATGATCTTCTTTAAACCCTAGTCGAGGGTCAATATTAAACGGGTAAGGTTTAGTATTGATCGGTTTAGAGAAAACATAATTTTATAAAAAGAACCGGGAAGGTGAAAAGCAAAAATGAAGTTTCCTCTCTTTAGTACGGTTCCTCTCTCTCTAGGATAGTATTCCCTACGGTGTTTTTACAAAAACCACCACCATCAGATTTCTCGAGCCGACCGAGCCAACTCCAAGCCAATCTAAGCCGAAGTGAGCTGATCTAAGCTGAAGTGAGCTAACTCAACCTGAAGTGAGCTAACTCAACCTGAAGTGAGTTGATCCAAGCCGAAGTGAGCCGACCGAGCCGATCCAAGTCGAAGTGAGCTGATCGGAGCCGTTTGAGTCAATTCGAGCCGATTTGGTTTTTCTTTTCTTTATTTATTTATTTATTTATTCATTTGTTTATTTGTAAATGTTATAGATGAGAAAAATAAAAAGAAAAAAAGAACGAAAAAGAAAAAAGAAAGAGAAGAAAAAAAGAAGAAGAAGAAAGAAAGTAGTTTATTTATTTATTTTAATAAAAATAGATAGAATAAGTATAAAATAAATAAGATAATATAATAAAAATAAAAATAAATAAATAGGTTAGTAAATAAAAATCGTTTTCATACTTAGAAAAATTGAGTTTTCTAAAAATAAATGAAAATAAATCAATCAATTTTCAAATTAGAATCATTTACAATTTCCAAAAATAAAATCTAACTTAGGACTCCTTATAATCTTTTCTCAAATCAACTCAAAATGGGTAAAAACATAAACCCAACAATTTTTCTAAAATTAAAATCAAACAATCCACTAAAGTTTTTTATAAAAGAACTATATGCGTTTGATTCCGAATAGTGGGTACGTAGGTACCTATACACAAATATGAGGCGACTTAAAATATGGAAAGTTTTATTTTTTCCATTTTTAGAAATTTATGTAAATTAATCAATTTAGTCGCATATATCATAATTAAATATTTTTTAGAAATTAAAAAGGGAATATTTGAAAAGTGAAATTAAATTCAGAAAGTTAAAAAGTGGTACCCGTTTAGGGTTTAATAAATTAGCCCCCGAATCCAGATCTCTAGTTTTTTTAAAAAAAGCGTATTTATAACTTGGTTTTTTAATCGATAGACCAGTTGCTAAGTTATAACTAATTTACCTAATTGGTTATAACTTAATCCTTTTTCCCGACTTCAGTTGAGTGGCAACTCTAAATCTTTTCAAGTTAGAAAAAATGGTCTTCTTTAAACCATAGTCGATGGTCAATATTAAACGGGTCGGATTTAGTATTGATCGGTTTAGAGAAGACTTAATTTTATAAAAAAAAAAAAAACCAAGAGGGTGAAAAACCAGGCTCGATAAAGAGCTGATTAAACTCTTTAATCCTTCCCATATTCTTATCAATCTTAATCCTTAGATTGCGGTGAATATTTCATTTGAGTCAATTAGTGAGTCATATCTAATCTCTCATTTGAAACTCAAGTGATATTTAGTGTTTGTGAGTTGTATCGAACCCCATTTCGAGCTTTACCCCTGATTATATCATGTCTTGATGCGTAATATCGATCCACATTTAAACTCATTTTACTTTTATTGTTGATCATGTTCTAAACCCCGAATACCTATTCTCGAGATCGAGATCCACTACCACGTAATTTCACATCATCTTAATATTAGAGATTTTTAATTCATATCATATTAGTATTAAAGATTTGGGGAAACATACGTGTTAGTGTTCTTCAAAGTTTGATTCATGGTTTGAACATCTCTGTTAATTATCGTCTTGTAGTGCAGTATGTTATTCTGAATAGTAGTGTTTTGTCGTTGTTAAGCCAAGTAGTGGTTATTTCTAGGTTGCTAAAGTTGTGTTTTAGCTGTAAAGCATTTTTGTTCAATTTTCCTTGAAGATTATTGTATGAGTAAGCATGTCAGAAGATGATGTCATAATAGTGGAGACAGCCCTCGTAGAAGCTTGAAAAGACGAGTTGACAATTTGGAATTTCAAATTCAAAATTTCACCGACTCTATTGAAGAGCTTACTGGCTTAATCAAAGGTCGAGAATGTGTCAACCGAGGTGAAAGAAAGGAAAGAACACCCACTAGTAAAAGTGGTTCCAATGAGCTTAATAATGATGAGCAACAGTCGAGAAGAGCTGCTAAGCCGAGAAGAAGAGAAGACCATCGTCTACCGAGAAGAAGAGATGATAGGAGTATTGACTTTAAGGTAAATTAAGGAGACCAAAAAAGAGAGCTGAGGGTGAGAAGGGATATGGCCGAGCAAAGCTCAAAAACCCTTTTAGTATTTTCTCTTGAAAAGCTCTCTCTTATTAGCTCTTATCAATCCCTTTAGCCAGGATTATGGCGGGCGACCCTATCACTCGAATCGGTACGTCACATTCGGCAAGTCTTAGGTTCATATGTGGTTTTACGGTGCATCATATCTGTAGAGTTAGTATGTGTGATTTGTTAAACAATTAACTTTCATTTGCTTTTTGGAGCTTTCTGTAAGCTTAGACTCATCCCCTGATTACGTGTGATATTGGGTTCGTGTGTTCATCCATGAGTCCGTATCATCTTAATATTAGAGATAGGTTCTGAAAAGGAGTATTTGAAGTTGCTGAAAAGGTTTGTTCGTGTTTGTTGATTAGTGGTTGTTGTGTTCTTTTCGTAGATACTGGAGTTAGTCCAATTGGAGTAAGTTTTGAAAATATTGACCTACAAATCAATAAGTTTGGTTCCTATTGTGCTTTGTTGTGCTCTGTTCTCCATTTTAAAAATAGAGGAGGTTCATTTCTATATACACCCATGCGTTTGAGCGTATTGGTTACCGATGTTAAGTTGAAAGTCAATCTAGAAGATTGAGTCATATAGATTATAAGGTAGTGTGACATTATACTATTGTAGTAGTGGTAGCTAGAAAATTAGAGTTGTACAAGTCTGTTACTGCCTTAGTGAAGTATGTGACTGTTGTAAGGTTTAGAGTCACGAAACCATTACTGCAGAAATTATAAGGGGGTTTCGAATTGGGTGCCTTAAATTGAAGGTAGGTGTTCAATCTTTCCGAGACAGTATTCAAATTTTATGGTTTGGGTTGTTAAAATTAGACGGAGGGTCATTCAATGGAATTCTTCTGTATAATCGCAACAACAGTTAGTAGAAGGTATTGTGGCTGCTTGCATTGAAACTAGAGCTGTTGATATTAATTTACAATATTTGGTGGTCGTTAGCTGTAGAGACTTTATTGTTACAGTGGTAACAGGTGGCAATGGTCTCCTTAGGTGTTGCTACTCAATTTGCTGCTAGTGGAGTTCATAGTTGTGTTAGTAGGGTGTACAGCTGTCTTAGAGATTAGCATAGGGCTTGGTGCTTAAAGTGTAAATGTCTAAACTGAGCTGAGGGAATGAGGCCATTAGGTTCCTAGTTATCGCACTTTAGAGAAGCTATCCAGCTTGTTATTTCCATTAACTTGCCAAGCCGAACTGTCATACTCCTAAGGTTACCAAGCTGAGTTGTTAGCTTATTCAACTTACCGAGTTGGTCCATGGTGTCTAAGCTCAAGCACTAAGCCACTTCAACCTAATAGCTAAGCTAATTTTAGTATCCGAGCCGAGTCAAAGTGCCAAAGCAAAGTAGAAGATCCGAGTTGTGCAAGTATCCAAGCTGTTGTATCCTTGAAATTACCGTATTGGATAGTTCTAGTCACTACTGATGAAACTTCTTGTAAGCCGAACTAGTTTGCTGAATTAATACCTCCATTCAACATGGCTTATGACAATCGACGAAGATATGGTTATGACTATAATTATGAAGAAATAAGGTCAAGGATACCTATGTTTGATGGTTATGGATCTCCAAACGAATACTTAGATTGGGAATTCTGAGTCAATAAAGTCTTTGAAAAGTATTCGTACCCTGAATGCAACAAATAATATATCATGGAGGATCAACTTCAAGGCCTTATTAGGACTTGGTGGAAGAATGTATTAAGGCAAAGGATCTTAAGAGAGGTAACTACTACATGGAGCTCAATGAGACCTGCTATGAGAGAAAAATTTGTACCCCTATTATATCAAGACGAATTATATGAAGAGCTATCTACCTTAAGGCAAGGACAAATGAGTGTCCAAGAATTTGCTAAGGAATACAAGGCACTCTTAAACTGATGTGAGCTGTATGAATCTCTTTTGTATACTATCTCGAGATTCATAAGAGGATTGAGATTGGAAATTGCTCGACGTGTTAACCCTTTAGGAGTAAGAAGCTTGAATGAGGCTATTTGACTAGCCTTGAGAGAAGAATCCACCATTGGTACCGACCATTATGATGTGCAGGATTAGCTAAAGGTTATACTTGATCAACTTACGGAGCTTAGAGAAGAAATGAGACAGCAAAGGGATACTCGAACAAAGAAAGCCAATGAGAAAGAAGCTCTCATAGGGGCAGTAGGAGAACAAGGGGTGAAGGTTACTCGAGAGACAAACATAAGTAAGAAAGACCAAGCTGAATTGCAGTTGAAACCCTATGTTTCGAAAATAGTACCATTACCAACTATAAATACCATCGATTGTAGTTCTAGGAATTGCAATGTTTGCTTTCATTATATCGGAATCTTGTGTCCAAGTCATCTAACAGGTTTACATGATACTGATATGAGCAAATATAGCATCACACCTGTGAGCTATTATCGACTATGGATTGGAGTTTATTAGGGCTGAAGTGATGGATACATATATTGGGGATGCATCATGTTACCCCTTGGGACTCTGATGTTGGTGAGATTTGAGGTGTGTAGATGGAAGGAGAAGGAAGAATCAATTTATGAGGGAGCAGAGAGAATGCTAACTAAAACTAATAAGGAGATCATGATGTCTAGGCTACCTAAGCTTGAAGAGGTAGAAATACTCATGACTAACGATCTACCTTACGTCTTGCCGACACAAGATCTATGTGCCCATGATCCTTTGCGTGACCCTGAGATCATGTTACTTCCTATAATTGATAGTTGTTGGGACTATCAAGGTGTAGTTGATTAGATCCATGATGAGTGAAAAGAAAGATTCAAGATAAAAGATGTGATTGATAGAGCCCATGATGAGTAGAGGGAGCATCGACTGGTGATGCCTTTGTTGTAAGAACTAAAGTGTATTCTTATGTTTAAATTTCAATTTTTTCAATTAGTGTCTGACCTTGAAGGGATCTAGAGCTACCAACTGCCAAGTTTTAGGATGAAACTCTTCCAAGAAAGAAGGAATAATAGGATTCTAGGTACCAACCCGATGCCGCACCAGGTTTCGTACCACATAGGAGGCTTGCTCATAAGCTCCACGTTGGCGGGTAACCAATTTATGAGATATGTTAGCATTAGACGACCTACCTTGTCTTGTTAGGTCTGCTCTGTTATGCTAAGTACACCCCGTTCTACCTTAACCGAACCCTCCGACAGACCTATCTATGAACTATGGCAATATTGGAAAACTTGACGTACTCTACAAGTTCTGTCCTAGCCATTATTTGTACCCTGCTTTGCCCGATCTTCCTTACTATACTTGATCCATTCTGCCCTACTATAGTTGACTCTATCCTATTCTTTCTGGTTTTCTTGGATCAGCTATTCGAGACTGTCTTACCCTACCCATCTGCTTTACTTTACCGAGGTTGATTTGCTTGACCGAGTTAGTTTGGCCAGGGTTAACTCTGTCATGACAAGATTACCTAGTTATTCCTTATCGGCTCAACCGCACCAAGACATATTAAATAGGTTGGCCATGTCCATGCTAGCTTGGCCCGGCCAAGCGAGATCGGGCATTGTCATGTCAGGTTATTTACTACCATAATCGGGACGTCCGACATGCGAGGTTGGTTATGACCACGAAAGGTTAATCCCGGACATGTAAGATTGGCTCTAGACAAGATAAGTTGTCCAAAATCAAATCTGCCCAAAATACAACTCAGAGTCTCCAACAGCTCTTTGGAATCAAAGCATCAGCCCTCACTCGAAGATCTCACTTGGCTATCTATTTTACTTATGTATTCGAATTTTCTATTTCTTATATTTTACTCATAATTAGCCTTATGTCTATCTTATATTTATAGAATTGCCACTAGGGCATTCTTAGTCATTTTGTTTATTTATAACTTTACTACTTTTTATAAATAGAATATTTATATAGGGTTTTAAGAAGATTTACAGCATTAATGAAAATCCCTTTTAAGTATTTTCTCTTAAAAAGTTCTCTCTTATTAGCTCTTATCAATTCCTTTAGCAAAAATTGTGGTGGACGACCCTATCACTTGAACCAGTACGTCACATCCGGTGAGTTTTAGGTCCGTATATGGTTTTATGGTGTATCATATTCGTAGAGTTAGTACGTAAGATTTGCTAAACCATCGATTTTCATTTGATTTTTCGAGCTTTCTGCAAGCTCAGACCCATTCCCTGATTATGTATGATATCGGATGCGTATGTTCATCCATGAGTCTGTATCAATAAGCCTTGCTCTTTCAGCCTATAAAATTGCAATGTCATTTACTCGCCTCGGCCGCTTTTAGCACAATTAAACTCAACTTAACCATAGTGACCCTAAGATTTTAAAATATGAATCCATTGAAAGTCTACCACTTGTCCTCTATTTTTCTGACACATTCGTCTTATTTACCATTTTTTGAACATATTAGGAATATCTTTCTTATGTTGTCTTTTATGTAATTTTCAATTATTGTATTATTATTCTAAAAGACTTATTATAAATAGTACTTTTTATTGTAACCGTAATCATCTTATACATATCAGTTAATGAATATTCCTATTCTTATGAAATAACTTTTTTTGAGTATATTTTCTCTGACACTCTTATCTAATTTTGCAAAGTAACTTGAAATTAATGATGAATGGACTTTATTATTAACCTGAGGATCATATTAGGTGAAACACTAAGCTATGTTTATTAATGCATTATATACTCCAAGCAACTTTACAAAAATTATTATGTTTGCCATTCTATTTATCTCTTCTTCTTGAATGTCTTGAATAACTCACTTAGTTACAACTTTTGCTGTAAATTCTAGTAATCAACTCAGCTCCTAAGCACATAAGCCTCAAATGAAGAATGGAACAAGAAAGTTTGCTCCTTGATAAATCAGGAAGGAAAATTCAAGGACTTCAAACATATCGACCATCTCCTTGCAAATACGGAGAAAAAGCAAATGAAGGCTATACCTTTAACCTCTGTGGAGAAAACGGATAAGTTTGATTTGGCCGCTTGATAGAGCCGGTGTGTATACTGAAGTCAGTTTATAGATATCTCATAGAAAATAATTGTGCCCTGTAATGCAGAGAGCTTCTTCATCGAGATCGTTATTTGTGAGTGACCGGAAGATGCTTTGGAATTCAGATGTTCAACCAAAGATTTCTTTAGCGGATAGTTTTATCATCTCTCCCAAGGATAGTCAATCTAGTTAGAGGGCATGTACTACAAAATTCCCACCGCGTGTTCTGTGGAGACGAGAAGACAGAGGAGCACGCACTGTTACTTGGTCCATGGTTGAGTTAGTCTGGTTTGGAATGTTGTACGTGAAATTGGATAGGGACAAAATCAGTTCTTTATGGAGATGGTTAGTAAATCTCGCATGGGAGGAAGGGGTAGACGCAGCAAGGATATATTGGCGAGAGCTACTATGGTTTGTTGGAGATTTTGGTTAGAAAGACGTAAAAGTTCGTATGATAGGAAGAAACTAGATCCGAAGGCGTAAGTGGACAATATTCCTAGAACTTAAGATGTGTGGGTTAGATCTAAGAGAAGATTAAAACCAATCTCATCATTGAATGAATAGATGCAAGGAGATGCGTTACGGTATGCCTCAGCTGTTACCTATTGGCTGCTTGAAGATGAATATGGACGGTGCATGGTCTGGTTCGGATAAGCGTAAGGGTAAAGGTAGCATGGGCAGAGATTCTAATGGACAAGTGGTTATGGGCTTTGTCGATCAATGAGTTGGGCCTTTTGCGGGGCATAATGATGCTGTTAACATTGTTTGGTCTATTAATGAAAAAGAGTCTTTTGTGTCCTGACTTTCATAGCTTTTAGTGGACAAGATTAAATAAGATCTAATTTTTTTTAGGAATGTTTCAATTCTTGTTGTTTCTAAATCTGCTAATAAAGTAGTTGGTTGGTAACTTCACATGTTAGATTAGAAAAGGAATGTATCATTAGGATTAGGATTGATGGTTAAATACTCCATTTACTTTTTAGAGGCTACTTACTAGTAATGTTTCTTTGGATCAGATGGTGCTTTTCGAGGACAACCCATATATGCATCTTGATTCTGGTAAATGAAATATTTTAGTTTTTTGAAAGATTGAAGAGCTCTACGGATAAAAGCGTAAAAGTTTTTCGTGTTTTGAGTTAGGAATATTTGATAAGTATCTGTATTATTCATCTTTTTTTAAAAAATTTAATTTTTGAGTTTATCGACGAGTTTGAGGTATCAAAGCCACCTGGTCAATCGATTTCCTTGGTAGCACAAGAAGACATTATTTGTACGTTTAATGAGATAAGTTCGTCTCTTTTGGAAACCATCCTCAGGACTAATGAGGCCGCTCCATTTCTCCATGCAGTACGTTTGCAATATTGCACGAATTGGAAAGAATAAATGTAACTAATCACGTTTGTATGGAGCTTGAGATTGATTTGCAAAAGTTGAAAATTTTGAGTTTTGAGTTTGCTTTAGCTGCTATATAAAAATTTTTAGCTCAATTAAATTAAGCTCTTTAGCTTAATTGTTTAGAAAATTATATCTTCTGAAATTTGAATTTAACTTAGAATTCTATTCAAACTAAATACAAATTTAAATAAATTCAAACTCAAACTTGATTAAATAATTTACTTAACTTGAGCTTAAACTTAACTTATTGTAATCCAATCCAACCAAGAAAATATCAAACTATCCTCGAGAAGCTTATAATACAAAACTTCAAAAGAATAATGGCCTAAAATGAGTTGCTAGACTTAATTGTAATGATGCCTGGGCCCAAATCTCTTGTGATATTTTTATTAAAAAAATAAGAAAAATATATTTAGAATCGACTGATCCAACTGAGTTTATGTCGGCGACATCCAAGGGCTTGTCGAACGTGTTATTCTCTCGTCTCTAATTAAAAAATTGCAACGGTTTCACTTTCACGTGCAACAAGACAAACCTCATCGGAGTCTTGTGTTTTTTTTTTTTTTTTTTATCGTGTATCCCAAGAAATTGAACTTGCAAAATTATGGGGTTCATTTTTTTTTTTTTTTGCCAAAATTTTTGAGTTCATAGAGCATGGGCATATTACAAGGTCTGGGGTGCTTTGTTCACAGAAATCGCAAATATCGCAACAATTACGACTCACGAGTAACAAAAACGGAAAATATTCACTAAAAAGTTTTGAAGGCTTATCTTCTATTAATATTTTAGTAGTTTCCAACATAAACGGCTTTCCATTTCTGTGTTTCTTCCATTATCACTTATCATTAGAGATTGTTAAAATTCGGAAAATATTGAAAATATTATCTAAATTATGGTTGAAAGTCTAGACTTTTAACTTATTAAAATCAGTACTTAATGAAAATTATGTGTTACCTGCTATCCTTGGTCTAAAATTTGTTAACCTAATCCCTAATCAAAATAAGACACATATCCGTATATATGTGGTAAATAGTAATAATGACATGAAAATTTTTTATTATGAATCAAATTTAACAAATTGAAAATTTAAATAATATATTAAACTTTCGACTAAAACTCAAAAATTATTAATAAAATTGTTCACATTGTGATTTATAACCAAATAAAACTACTATAATAATATTCGATAATTAAAATTTTTTTACTATGGCGAATATTAAAAAAAAAGTTATGATAAAAGCATACACACACTCCTAAAATTTAAGCTCAATCTCTTTTTTACATCAACTATTATCAATTTAAACACCCTCTTATGTTTATTTTTGCGCTTAGCTTTTCTTATTTTTCAACTTCAACATTTACACTCCTAAATAAACCATTTTATCCTTAGAGCATTGATATACAAACGGATTTCATCCACCGAAATTTTATGCCGGACAATCCATTTAATGCCGATTGTTTTAACTTTTCAGCTACTTGGACAAATTACTGTTATTTTTTAACACACAGGTATTAAAATAGTAATTTCGGCGTAGATTCGTATCAATGCTCGTGGGCACATTTATCATTCCTGTTATCCTCAATTATATACATTTTTTAAATTTTAAGTGTTATTTATTATTTTATTTAAAAGCAAAATAATAATATTAGGTATAAAAACACATTTCCAAAGATTCATAACTGTTATTTTTGTCTGATTATACTTTCAATATAATTAAAAAAAGATTGAAAGTTGGTTCATCCTATTAGAAAACCAATATTTATACTTATAAATTGAGATGGTTTTAATTTAAGACATAAAATATGAAAGGAGGAATTGATAATTTATCTCACACACATATATATATATATAAATATATATTTATCCATCAAACATGTAGCTTGCATATAATCATAATAAAAGCAAAATAACAACTGGGAAAATAAAGGATTTTAATTATGGAGAATGAGCTCAAGTCACATGCCAAGATCTCTCTCACCATGAAAAATAATTGAAAACCTCGTGCAGCCGGTAATTACACACTTAGATTTAAGTTTTTTCTGTGGGCTGTGGCGAACATGATACGACGACGGACAGAACAAAGGAGAGAAATTAACAAGTTCGCAGGAATTAGTACCATCCGTGACGGTTTACCTTGGTGATTGAGACAAACAATCCAAGTTCAATATTCATTGGAAGTTAGGAAAAGGGATAAAAGAAAGTTCTCCTCCATTATAAATCATTTATTTCACATATTAAAATGAAATAGGATGGAATCAGCGATAGAATCACAGGTTAAACCCTATGTTTGTTAAATTTCAAGTGGAATGGGTGTGCATATAGTTTTATCTATCAAATGAGTCCTTAATTAGTAAATGCAATAAATACACATTAATAAGTTTAAAATATATTATTTGAGTAAATATCATTAATAATGCAAGTAGAATAGAAAGTCTAAACCGAATCCTTCTTTAAAACCAAAATCATCCATTATAATAACTCACATTCTCACTTTTAAAAACACTTTTAAGTATAAAAAAGAGAATAAAATCGGATATTACGATTTCATTTCGAGTTTCTTCCAACATATCAAAGGTGTCATTAGATAACTACACACCTATGGGCTATGCGCTCCGGGGAGAATGGAATTGCCTTTCATTTTTATTCCTTATCTAGCTTGTATTACGAAAATTAGCTGGTTTTTTACACCCAAAATTGCTATTCAAGAGAAAAAAAAAATCCAATTTTTGAATTCTCAAAATCCCATTCTTATTCTCCACTTAGGAATTTTTATTCTTAGTCATATCTCACTCTTTCTGCCTAAAATATCCTCTCAATCTTTCTTCATCACTCTTCCACTCAATTTCTCCTCTCGATCTCTTGAACAAAAACTCTAGCTTTGTCATAAACCCTAGTTTCATCACTTTCTTCCTCTCGATCTCTCCTTATCTCTCACCCAACATGAAATTAGGGTTATGATGTTTCGATCTCTCGATTTCTCTTGTCTCCTATCACTTGACATGAGATACGGTTTAGGGTTTTGAATTGAAGACCGGATTTTTACTTGCTTAAGCAGATTCCATTGGGGCAAAGCGAGAGTAGAACTACTACCCCTTCTATAACAACAATATTTACAAGCAAATAAAAATTGGGGGTGGTGGTAGTGGGTGTAGGGCGGGGAATGATTCAATATTAATGTGGTTAAGTCGGAATTTATTATACATGTTTACAAATTGAAAAAAAGATGTGTATTTAATGAAGAGTGGGGATACTACCCAATTCCTTCTACAACAACAATGCATCAGGTTAATTAATTACAGCTATAAATACCCAACTGCCATAATTAGACGTCCAAATCAAAATCTGGATGCATATCATCGGATTAATTTTAAGACAATAAAGATTGGATTCGATATACTCGGATACGATAAGTAGGGAATTTTTGATATCCCATAACGCCTTTGATATTATTAGGATAAATTGTTTGGATATATATATTTATCATATCCAGGACATAATTTGAAGTTCTCTGGATAATTGACTGGATGAAGATTATATCTAATATGTATTTATGTATTACAAACATACATGGTTTATATTATATATTATATATGTAGGGTACTAAATACCCATACGGAATACAATCTACTGCAAATAATGATGAAGAGTTGTGTAATTTAAGTAAGTATAAAATAAAATAAATTTAATTTTTTTCACCAAAATAAAATTATTTATTTGAATTTTTTTTTTTAATATAGACAATTTTCAATATAACCATCATTAGACATATAACACTTATTAAGCAAGAAGCAAATAAAAATAAAGCATATCAGAAAATGAGACATCCCGTCATTTTCCGTGTTTGGTTCGCACAGAGGATATAAAGTTGAAGGAAAATTTTTACCATATAAGCCATGCAATTAAGTTTCCTCGTTAGATTAAAGCTTGAATGCAACAAAAGGAAACTAGTAGAAGCGGGGCAGACTCACAAAAGCACCTACATCAATAATTTTAACAAGAATAAGATTGGAAAAGTCTTTCAAACGAACCTTTTTTTAAAAAAAAAAAAAATCAATTATAAAAATAGAGGATTTGAACCTGATCAATTAAAAAACCAGTTTGTATACTATAGATCTTATCTTTTATCAAATGGTTTTTTTTTTTTTTTATTGGGTGAGAGTAGTGGTGGGGGATAAAATATCAAATAAACATTTTATTTCTCTTAAACTCAACCTGACAATTGAATAGAGTTATTTTCCTTTCAGTTCCTCTGTATAAATTAAAACTACTACTATGTTAGGAAAATTTAAGAAAAGTATGTATTGGTGGAAAGGAAAAGAAAGAAAAGGTCATTTTCCTTTTATTTCCTCTATATATATCAAAATTAATATTATGTTTGGGAATTTTAACAAAAGTATGAATTGGTGGAAACTAAAGGAAAGAAAAGGAAGAAAAAGAAAATATAATTTCATTTCTCATTTGGATGTACAAGATGAAAACGAGAGCAAAATGAATGATGTGTGTCTTGGGAAAAGGAAAATAATATTGTTATCTTAAAAAATAATCACAAAAATAGTACACTTTTAAAAATAATCCCAAAAATACTACGTACGAATTCGATTTTAGAAAATGTAATTTTATATTGAACTAAATTTAGATTTTTTTTTTTTTTTTGCCAATTAAAACAACATGCACGATGACAACTCAGAGTGCCTAAAAAGCTAGTCTAGACTAGATAAGTAAATGAACAAGATGAAATGGTGGTCAAGTAACTAAGAAATAATAGCTCATCTCATGGGCATCCTGGGTAGCAACCTAATTTGCACAAGCGTTAGCATCACATGGAATGAAAGAAATACTAATGAATGAAAAAACCTTTTCATGGAGATGATAAGATTAGTGCAAGCTTTGACAATCAGTCTTCACCTCAATACTATTCCAACCTTTTTCCTTGGCCAAGTGTAGTCTTATTTTGACTAATTCAGCTTGAAAAGCTGATTTTAGGTTAAGTTTAAACTTAGCTCTAGAAAAGCTGACTTTAAAAAGTCTAATATATTAATGTAAAAATAATGACAACTAAGGTATTTTCGGTATGTTAGTCAGTCCTTTGTATATTGTATGCCATGTTGAATACTATGTCCTAATCACTATATAACACGTGAATTTTAGTATAATTTAATATGATTATACTAAAATTGATGTTTGAAAAACCGATTTTTTTTTTTTTAGATAATGAAATGATTTCATCTCAAAATTCGCATATTCATTTTTTCAAAAACCAAGTTTAGTATATTTTAAAATAGCAAGTTGAAAAATTGATTTTAAGTGTAGCATTTTTTAGATTATTTTTAAGAAAGCCTCATTTTGGGGATTATATTTTTAAAATGTATTATTAATTTCCTTTTCCCTATGTTTCCTTTTCCTTGTGATTGGGATTTTTCTATGGTCTCATCCATTATTTTTACAAGACCAATATTGCTCTCTATTATATTATTGATTTAATATTCAGTAAATCTGAATCATTAAATTAATTATGTTGCCAGCCGTCTAGATTTAATAGCATGTGGGGGTTCAAATCGGAAGAGATTACGTATGTGCTATGTGATAGATTACGCTACACGTAACTAAGGAAATGATTTGACTTGCACATATAACATGATCAAGTGAGTTAGGATAGAAAGGAGGAGGAGTAGGCAGTCTTAGTAGGCTCTAATACTCTAGGTAATAGGTGAAGGAGTGCGATAACATCATACTCCATAATAGATGAAGAACAGAGTAGTATTCTTCGTATGTTTAAGTGTTTGATCTTTGAGACAAGATTCCAGCAAAGTAATGACGTTAGTGGGAATTTGTCTCCTATCTAAATGAGGAAATAAATAGAGTATTTATAGGAGATAATAGGTTGATTTAATTCATTAGATTATAATGTTGATCAATGGTTAGGATAAAAGCTTTTTATAAATGGATTGCAAGTAGGCTTTTTCACAGGTTTAGGCCCAAATAAAGGGCTTTACTATTTTTTTTAGTGTGAGCTAAATCACCTTTGATCATCTCGAGTTCTTATAGGCTTGACTCTCTAGGCCCAATCACCTTGGCCCAAATAGTTAAATCCATTTTGTTATTGAGCTTAAAGCCCATGAATCAAATTCAGCCCTCTACATTTTGCCTCTTGACCAAAGTCCTTCGAATGGAGTTAAAGGGGTTTGAGCATCAAATAAGCTTTTAAATTGACTCCGGCGCGTGTATGCTATTGATATGCACTACTGCCAATTTTATTTAAGAACTAGCTTAGTATGCGAATTCATAACACCCCTTAATCGTATGTCACACTTTAACTAAATTGAATTGTATGTTGCCCCCCCCAAATGGAAATACTGAAATAAGTCTACTTTGAATATTCCATTTCTAAGCCGATTCATCTCTTCAAGTTGATCTTCATGAATTATTAATTTTGTGGAGTTGAATTTATTTGCTAAGTTCGCATTAGTGATCTCATCAGGTTGACACCACACATCAATTCATCATTCTAGGTAATCTAAAATACAAAGGTTAACTATCAGTGTCCTAAGCTCATTATGTAGAAATGTATCACCATACAAGCTTATGGCACCATTTGCTTGTATATTACTTTAGATTTGCTAAGATGACATCACCCTACCCCACCCCTCAACAAACCTTTCAATGACAATCATAGTAATGCTATAATTTCCCTTGGTGATGGTCTCGAATCATGAATAATAAATAGTTTAGCAATAGATAGGTTCTCTCATGATGAATTCCAATAAGGTGCCAGTTCATCTTATTGTTATATTGCACCTGACTCCCAATGCTTTACTTGACGGTATAAAGCCTTCAAGAAGAGTGATAAATCCATGTTTCATTACTGAATTCTCTCAAGATAATATAAGCCTTGCATTATTTGACAAGATGTTATTGAAGCCTTTGGTAATCACTTTACGTACCTTTAAATGTTTGAATTCAAATAATCTCTTTGATTCCATATCAAATATATCAAAATGTATATACAAGAGGATAGAACCCATATCTTTCAATTGTCGAACCCTAAAATTTCTAACGACACATATAATTAATAAATCACTTAGCTAGTTTACCAATGAATGAAGCAATAATTCATAATTTTAGCTCATTATTATTTATCATGTCATGTTATTTGAGACCAAAAATCCACATGTCATGAAATGGATAAATTTCGGGTCTTGGTCCTTAGTCCATTTTTATTGTATATTGCAAAACAAAAGGGAATTCCTAAATTGGAATTAACATACGTACATGATATAACTTCAAACATTCAGATGAGAATGAATCAGATCTCAAAGAATATAACAAGCGCTAATGCTATGGTGAAGTGCCATGATTTAAGTGGTGTACAGGCCATGGAGAATATTTTTCTATTAAGGAATATCTTTTGTTATTGAATATCTTCCATTGCTGCTTTTGATATAGATAGATATATATATATATATATATATCAATATATTCCCATTCTTTTGCAAACATTCACTGACTCCATCTTCTTATATCCTACACACATTTTCCTTCGACTGTATTTCACTATGCAGCTCTAATACACTCCCTTTCTCTTCTAAATTTTCCTTAATAAACATACAACTCTCACACAATCCTCTTTTTCTAGTATTTTCTCTTTAGCTCATCAGTTTTCATTTACTATGAGACACAACTTTCTCAAAGACTATCCGTTCATCTCATAAATCTTTATGTTTTCTATATATTCCATACACTTCTCTTCATTTTTCTTTTCCATTCTTCTATTCTCGATCTTCATTCACACCTGAATCTTCATTCTTTTCTCTTCTTTTGTTTTATTTTCTACTTCGTTAAATTCATAGACTTACGCACAATCTTTCTCAATTTTATTTCACTTCTCCTAAACTTTTTTGCTTTCATTTTATTTCCTAATTTCAACCTTCAGCAACATCTCCCCATATACACTTCTCCTTCTATTGCTCGTCTTCTATACACTTTTCTTTTTCGATTTTATTTCTATCTACCTCATACACATTTTATATAGCTCTTTTTTTTTTTCTTTTTTTCATCTTGTCTCTATCATCGATAACTAACTGCAACGAAGCTTTAGAATCGACACTTTGAAGACCACTTGAATATGAAAAATGTTTAATGTTATTTGAAAATCAATAACTCCTCAAAGACCTTAAACATTACCATAGAACAGAGGAAATAATAATGCTAACGAAGGAGATTAGATAGGTAGAGTAGAGTGTTGTGAAGTCCATGTGTGACAAATGCTTGCAATCTTTTTGTGATTTGATTTAGTAGATCAAGTGAAACGGCATCATTGAAGTAGACTACATCCCTAGCAATGGAGCTAGAAGAAAGCAATAGGTAGAAGGCTAAAGCTCTATAAATCCTTAGCGTGATATTTTCCTTCCTTGTTCTTTTAATTTACTTTATTAATTATTGTGTGTTAAATTATTAAAATATTACTGTTCACCATTATAAGTTATTAAGAGGGGTAATTTTATTTTTTTTATATCGAAAATTTTTCAAAAATTTAAAGATATAAATTCACCCACCCCCTTCCCCCCTCCCCCCACCCTCTTGATATCTTATACAGGACCAATAAAGCTAAAATTCCAGCAGAGAAATAGAAGTTTGCACTTCTTTAATTGGGAGTTCATAAAAAACTGAGAGGAAATCATAATTTGCTAGTCCTAAGGTGCCAAAGAGTAGTAGTAGCCATAATACTGACAAGCCCTTACGATACATAGACACTTGATGCAACTAAGAAGACTGGTGCTCGGTAACCTCCTTCCGACTTACTTTACTTAGGTGAACCAACTGCTATGATTGGTACAACCAGCAGTTTAGTAGTAGTCATATTTAAGCAATTGGAAGGACTTCTTAATCAAATAGAGAGTACATTAGCAGTGAGTACAAGTACGACTAATACAAGTTGCTGCTTTCTGCTAATCACAAGTAACTTGTTTTGGGTAGGAACTCAATCGAGCAAATAATTGAGGTATCACTTCCTGCTATGACAACAAAGGAAAACAACCATCCCCTAACACATATCGCAGAATTGAACCACCATAAGAAAACTCATACTCTTGGCCATTCATTAATTCCTTGAATACCTTAACACTAGCTTCATTTGTGCTAATATGTCTTTGCTTGTGTCTAATACTAAACCATGAGGATCGAACATATAAAGGGAGTTGCTAAAAACAACAGTGAGGAGGTCCCATATGATATAACTATTCCATCACTCCATTAAGCATTTTGGAGGATCTTAAAAAACTAACATTTCCTCATAGTGGAATTCCTATATCTCAAGCTCCCTCCATTATTCAACCCATTTTTTTTCATACTATTGTTGGTGCCTTCTTGGTGTGCCCTCAATATTACCCCATTCTACATCACCTTCAGAGTCCCTTGTCCCAGCAAATGAACTTCCACTTACATCTCTGTCTTCTCTATTTTCAAATGCCCCTTCAAGTTTGTTGATGCTAACACCACCCCTGAGTTTTGCTGATCTTATAACAATGGATTTCCTAGCTTTATTGCTTGACCCCTTATCCCTAGTGCCAAAGCATAGCTTACTATAGGTCATTATGTTCATGTTCCCGTTATTAATGTGTACTCTATTGGCCAAGGTTATTTAGTAAGTGCTGAACTTACTATCACAACAACCATTCCTCTTCTACATCCAAAGTAGCTGTCCACATTACATAAATTCTCTAATGTCTTGCCCATACCATTTTGATGATAGTAATAAGCAGGGATAAATTCATCAATTTAGTTATGCCTTCTTCAAATACTCAGAAGGTAAGATACTATATTGTTAGATTGAGAATATGGCTCCTCTATCGGTACCAATGCTTCCTCTTACTCTAGCTAAAACAACTCCCCAGTGTTATATTGCTTGCCCCTAAACAAGGAACTTCATAACATTACAACCTCCCTTCATTTACTAATAATCATTGAAATAAATCACTTTATAAACTCTATAAACCTAATAATATAGCCCAACTTTTGCCACACTATTTGTCACATCGATACCCAAAGCTTATTCAAAAATAGGGAAACTCCTCGAAGTGAACTCCAAGCCTTAACACAAAATAACAGTACTCTTTGAGGCAACTAAAGTATTCTACTTTCGGTAGCCTAACTAATCAATGCCTTATAGCCATTACAATAGAGCTCCAAACCTTTGTGTACAGTGTGCTATTGCTTAAAATATGCATGCTGATTATAATGTATTATAATACTAAATTCTTTTATTGCAATACATCAAACATCTTGTGCGCACTACTAAAATCATCATTATCTTTAACAAATCCAACATCTAGTACCTTAATTTGCTGTCATTGAACATGAAACCTTCTTGCCTAAAACAAATCTAACCAACTTTCAAGCCAATGCAAACTATTCCATATTGTCTCGATTTCTACCATAGCAACTCAAAACCCTTCTTCTTTTATGAGTTTAACTTAAGGATCATAGGTCAAAAATAGAGTTTGGTTTGAATCTATTCTAATTTTCAAATGCATGCAATGTTTTCTACAAAAGAATTGTAAGGTTTTAGAATTTTCTCGCTTTAGTGCATAGACATTATGGGAGAAAGAGAGAGTGAGCTTCGAACATGTTGAGGTAAGGACGAAGTGAACAAAGAACTTGATGAGGATGAGAGAATAGGGCCATACCATGGAGAGGTGTGTTTGGTAACAGATGAAAAGCAGGTCTACAAAGAAGAATTGAAGAGAAGAAAAGTATAAGGTTATGTTTGGTATTTTCAAAAAATGGAAAGGACGAATTTAGCAAGGGGAAAGGTAGAGAGATTATGATTGTATATCAAGCAAACTTGTTAAATTCAAGGAGAGAAAGTGAAGGAGGGAGATGAGAGAGAGGGAGACAAGTCCATTTGTCCATACAGAGAAAAGGTGGAGTACACGCCATAGATATATGTTGAACTTGAAAAATAATAAATTTCCTCCTTAAATTTGGTTTGGTCACTAAACCTTCTCTTCTCTTTTTTATCTTTTTATTTGACATTGAAAAGTTGAACCATTATTGAAACACACATGATCATGTAGGACACAAAATAATTGATCTTGTTGTTCCACATTGCTCCCTCATGTCCAAATGATCGATATGGATTTTCTTTTTAATAGCATGAGATTCATGATGGCTTTCTTCTAAACTTTGAGTCTATACTTGATTGACACATGGATTTAAAACATGAACTCCCTAATTTATTGTATGTTTCCTTACATATTGTAACCTTTTCCAATTTTGTCTTTTGATAATTTGTGCAATCATATCTGGGTAAGAATAGATGAACTATCAGTAGCATAAGCCAATAGGCTTGAATAATTGACATATTTTCTCCTTGCTTTAATTTTTCTCAATTCACTTCGTTCGTTTTATGCTTAAATTTTCTTCTTTTCACCTTGTAACTAACAGATCCCTGTTATTCAACTTTATAGGTGATATTAAGAGATAGGTAAATAGTCCAAGAAGAAGATGCCCAAGAAGAGTAATGGCAAACAAGTGCTACCCATCTAAGATGGGTACATTCTGGCCGTACCTTTACCACAGGAGAAATGACTCGACATAATAATAAAAGAAGATTCCTTTTGGGGCAATGTAAGGAGATAAAACTTATATAAAAAATAGAGTGCTCAGGGTACCTTACACTTTATCAAATGAGAACTCTAGGTTCATGAGAGGTGAAATATAAAAGGAGATTTAGTGCTCCAATTCAAAAATGAAAGGCAATAGTAGATCTTGAAAACCCAAAAAGTGGGTATGAATAGCGGAAAGTAAAAATAGGGGTTTTGAGTGTAAGTGTGTATGGATATCATACACTAAGATACAAATACAATCAGGGGTTTGAGCTTAAAATAGAGTTCGATACAACTTACGAACACTAAATGTCCCTTAGGATTTAAATGAGGGTTAGATGAAACTCATTAACCAGTTCAAATAAAAGGGTTCACCACAATCTTAAGGTTAAGATTGATAAGAACACGGAAAGGATTAAAGAGTTTAATTTGCACTCAATAATCAACTCTCAAGAGTAACCTTACTCGAAAGAGGAAAGTTCCAAAAGTTGGAATATTCTGTTTTCTTTTTATCATCTATATTGTGTATGTTGTTTACAAATGTTGCTATTCATAGCAAGTCCTAAGCCTTAATGGCAAAACTGTAAATAATGTACAAGGTCTTAAACCTTACAGAATTGGGACTATAAATAAAATAAAGGAAAATATGTGCAAAACTATGCATATTACAAGGGAAATCGGTATGCAGTCACTTGATATGTCTAGGAAGGAGTAAAATCTAAATCGAACGAGTTCAGCAGCTGGATGTATGGGTTTAGGAAAGAGTCCCTGAAGTCTCATATGGCTTAGCTAAGACACCAGAGAGGTCGGCCCATAGTTACCGAGTTTTAAAGTTAGTCAATAGTAGTCAATCTATGTCATATCGTGCTGAATGGATTCCACTCTTGGCAACGTAGTCTCTTGGCATCTCAATCGACAACAGACTTATTGCCGAGTGGTTATTTTTCTTCCTCTCATCCTTTTGGCTTCAACTCGGGCTCAGCAAGCATTGATAGGCTTCGGCTTCAGACAGGCCTGCCTTAACTTTGATGTAGTTGGAGGCTAATTCTCATTAGATTGGGTGAACCATATTTTGAGTAACTCAGCCCATGTTGATACCTTAGAGAAAGCAGATTTATATTTTCCAGTATACATTTCCTTTTGTTTCAACTTTCCTCGGTCCAATGACATAGAGATTTGGAGGGCGTTAATTTGTCGTTAGAGCACTCGGGCATACACATTTGTAACTGTATGGGGTAAGATCGTACCTACTCTTAAAGACGTCAGCACGCTTCTATATCTTCATAATTTTGGTGAGATCGATATTACTACTTCTACAATTTCCAAGGAAGATTAAGACCTAGTCTCGACTTTGGAGGTTGAAAGAAAGAAAGCCATAGACACCCACAGGAAAGTTACTTTTAACACTTGGGTAAGACATTTCTTTGAAGGGAACGAGGAATACGAGTAAGTACCAACACTCTTACTTTTGTTATTGCATTTTGATAATATAACCGAGTTATCTCATGAACAGTCTCTTCTTGCAAATATGAATTAGAGGCTTTTATTGCCTATTAGCTATCTTTGTACGTGTTTCCCAGTGACCTGAAAGATGGTGTAAGCCCATGTTTATTTCACTTGGCAGTCTGTATAGCACGTGAAGAGCGTTTTTCCTTAGGACTGTTTTACTTAGGATCATTATACCAACATCTAGATCTCTATCATGAAGCCTCCATTCAATCGATGGGTCAGTATGCTATTGTATCCCATGCAGATGTAATACTCTTGCATATTTTCTTTTGTGAGTAGTATAAAGGATACTGTGGCTCCTATCTTGACGGGCCAAAATGTAGTGAGCCATTGGCTTGGGCATAGGTTAATAAGCGACCTTTAGGTGCTTTATTAGGTGTTTTAGACAACTATAAAGAAGTCGCTTTTCTTCCCTACGTCAGCCAGATACCTGGTTACTTGTGATTCTTACATTTTTATCCAAAAGGATTGAAAGATATCATGAATTTGTTGCTAAAGTTGGTTTCATCCTTTGGTACTTGCCTTGAGGTCTCTCTTCTTTACTTGACTAGGGTGACTCCTCTAGTCATTATCGTCAGTGTAGGGTAATGTTATATGCATCGCACCAAATCGCCCGATAATTTGGTTTCGACTAAGGCATCCCCTCAGAAATATCTATTGATGATGAATTTGATGAGTGCTATAGATCACTAAGCCTAGATGACTTTAGAAATATCTACTTGGGAGTGAGATAATTGTTTTTTCCATCTATTAGTCACAGTGGATTCTGTTTCATTAGTTGGCTTACGTACTATAGGGGTTGCCTGTAAGACTTTAAGAAATATATGACTACACCAGTTGAGAGTGAGCTTCTGGTGAGGACTATTTATAAGGATGAATTCTTATTTCAAGCTCATAGTGAAAAGAATAAGTCACTTTCCAATGCAAAGAATAAAAACAAGAAAGACCATTCCATCCCTAAGTTACCCACCATCAGACAAATTAAGCGTTCACGCATTTGCAAGGTATTTTGTTAATATCATCCTCCTGATATTTATATTTTGTGTCTCATTTTTTGTTTACTCATCACTTTTCTTTGTTTCTTTATAGGACAAGGACAATAGGAATGTTACTCCTACCTTAAAGAATGATAAAACACCCAAGAAGCTCCCTTCCTTTCTTTCTCCTTTCCTTGTTTGTCATGGTTTTGGGAAAGCACCTCGAGTAGACAATCATCCCATTGAGATTGCAAATGATGGTGAAAGTTATGATGAATCCACAAACACTAATGAATCTTTTGATGATATGGATGAAAATAGCGATGGAAGTGATCCATCGGTAGTGTTGGTGATCAAGAGGAAACTCAAGACCAAGCTATCATTAACCCAATTGAAAATAAACTTAAGCATTGAAAGAGCTAAGAAATATTGTTGATCGAGATGACCATGAGGCCATGCACTTAGAGGAAGCTAATATCCAAGAATATACTGAGCTTCTAAAGGTAGCCAGACTCTTTGATAGCCAGCTAAATAGTATAGTAAATGGCATTTCCTCAGGTATTGTTGCAGTTGATGATATCAGCCCATTGTACAGTTGGTTCCCTTCACCAGCGATTCATGACAATGCTAACTCTACTTCAGCTGTTGAGGCATCAAAGCAAATTGAGGGATGCGTATCCTACACAATAGTGGCAAAGGAACCTTAGTCTTCCGAAGCATATTCTTCATTTCATAAATTCACAATTCCATCAGATCTTTAATAGCCGCTAAAGGATTTATGGGCTATGGAGGGTGATTTTTAGGTTGGATTAATTTGCCTTGGTATTGAAGTGACAAATACTATAATGACCTTCCTTAGGAAAGCTACTTCATTTCTAGAAAAATCCTATGAATCAGTACCTACTTGAGACTTGTAGCTATTGATGAGTAGTGTTGCTAAAGCACATGACTTGAACTTCGAATTACCAAATATGGAAGTGATTGCCTTTAAAGTCCAAAAAATGTTAGAATCACAAGATATTGTGGAGTGACACAATCAACTTAAGGCTAAACTTAAAGAGTTTAAGCTGGAAATGCAAAAACGTATTAGGAACATAGATCACAAAACTTCCATTAGATTAGTGCTTTGTCATTGAGTAATCCTTGTTTGAGTCTTTATTTATGCTTTAGACTTTTCTACATGCTTGTAGAAACTGAATGAAAGAACACTTCTCCTTTGTCACTGGGACTTTCTCATGCTTTTTTTCTTTTTATGTTGTTGAATGAATCATCGTACTAATTCAATTCTTTTACAAGCTTTAAGGAAAGTGTAATAGTTATAGTGTGCGTTATATCTAGCAGCACAATCATGACATTTTCCATAATAACGTTATATTAGGCTTTAAGAATTCATTTAAAATAATAAAGAATAAAATATTGTGCATTTTATTTACAAGCAACATTTAACTATAATCTGTGATCCATCATCGATAAAAGCAACATTCAATGTGTTAAGGGGGTATTACCTACTTCTTAACTCTATTGATATGATTATGTGTAGAGTATAAGATAATGAAATCGAGTTATGTATAAAAGATGTCATGTCATATGTGTAAAACCCATAATCAGCTACCTAAAATTTAGCTCGTAGAATTTAAAGTAATTGGTTAAAGGATCCGATCGAGTTTAAATTATCACATAAAGCTATAAATATTACTAAAAATGATTCCATATGTTTGAATTTAAGGAAATAAGTAATAAAATAAAAGAATATAAAATTTTTAAATTTTAAGTATATTACTCGTTATATATCAAAAATACGTAAAAAGGCATTTCGATAATTAACGAATTACTAGAGATAAATTATATGTACACTAAAAATCATAAAATAACCTATATAATATTTAAGAATATTTATTTTTACTATATATGAATTTACATATAAGTAAAAATACCCGTAATTACTTAAAATACGAGAAATATGTTAAAATAATATTAAATAATTAAAAAAATTCATAATTAATTAAGGAAAAATAAAGAAAAATCAGAAAAAATAAAGAATGATCCAGATTTTGGTCGTGGTAGTTGGGGAAAATAAGAAAAAATTCAGCCAATTAAATTAGAACAACACAAAAAGTAAATTAGAAGAAGATAAGACAATTATCTAATCAAATTAATGTACAATAATTCTCCAAGACCTCTATAAATATCCCAAATTTTTCAAAAGCTTATTTTAGAAGTCAGGAAGTTTAAAAAATTAGAGAGAGGCAAAATTGAGAGGAAATTAGGATTTTAGAAAAAAAAATCACAAAAAAATTGAGCAGTTGAGGCTTTTAAGAAAAACCCAAACCTAACAAACAATTGGGAATGGACAGCCGCACCCAGGTGGGCTAACATACCTATGGCCATCGACGGTGGTCGGAGCCAACCAAACCGATGAGTTTAATTTCCAACCTGATTTTGTGTAATTTTATAAAAATAGTAAATATTCTTAGAAAATTATAAATTTTATTATTTTAAAATATTTTAGTATTTAGTTTTTAGAAAAAATATTACTTTAATGAAAATATGTCCTGTGATATATGGTCCTTAAGAAATCATATGAAACCAAGTATGTTTCAATTTAAAAATAAATGACTTTAGGAGTGTAGTTTTGAGTCCAAAATTTTTATGTAGACTACTTAAGTGTTATAAAACAGTGCCACAAAGCCCTTTTTCCAAAAATGAATTTTCGAAAATTTTATATAATTTTTAAGCCTTAAAATGAGGCATAAAGTAAGTAATTTAGGGTTAATTAAGTAATTAAATGGGTAATTACTGATTTGATGCATAATTATATATTTGAGGATGTTAAAATCTGATGAAGTATGATACTTGTAGCATTTAAGGTGTTACATATAATTATTAGGGTGATTCTATAGAAAATAAGTAATAAGGAAAATAGTACATTTTAAGTTAATTTGGTAATTTAGTGTAATTAGGTTTAAATCTGATTTAGGATAAATTTAGACATTTCGAAATGTTAATTGATGTTGAGAGATGGTAATTAGAGTAATAAAAATATTAGATGTGTATTATGTACATAATAGGTAATAATACATAATATGTAATTATTGTAAATATAATAAATAGAAGATATTAGGATAAAATTTGATATTATATAAATAATAGGGATATATAATAAATTTGATAGAAAACTTAAATTTATGAATTTATATGAAAAATGTAAAAATTTCTCACATCAGAAGTAAATTTGGTACACTAATACGGATTTAAGTGTACTAGATGGAATAAAATATTGATTAAGGGTAATTATGGTATTTAAGATATCTAGAAGTAATATGATTAATTTCACATTATGAGTTGAAACGGGTTTTTAGGGTTCGGGTATAAAACAGTAATTAGAAATTGAATTAAAACCTAATTTAAAAATCGATGTAGAAATTGAACCTAAACCTAGCCCCGAACCAAGAATAATTGTAAAAGATTTGAGAACCTAGATAATTGAACATATTAAACCCTAAACTAAGAATAATAATACGTGCTATAAGATAAAACAAACTTATAAAAATTATATGAAAACTGAGACAACGTTGGTATTATAGGGATTGTTGGCGATAAACTGAACGAGTCCCACCTCGAGTAAGCAAGTAAGGAGTCAAGGTAAGTTGGGATTAATGTAGTGTTATATTTTGGAGGGTTGAAATTGTACTTGATTGTGCTTGTTCTAAGCTGATGATATGATTTTGATTTGCTGCTTGGCTTGTATTGTATGATTTGTATGAAATGATTGATCACCCTAAACTGGACCTAATCAAATATACGACTTGTAATCATAAATCAAACCTGTATAGCAACCCATTAGGGGAAACTTAGGATTCTTTAGCTAAATAACGACCTCTTCAAAAAGAATAGCGCTGGATAGCATAATGGGTCCCTTCTTCATCCTTAGTTGAACTAAGTAACAGGTGGGAGGTCATAGTAAAGGTGAAGTCAATGGTTCAAAAGTAGTTGTAAGAGGAGTGGTGTCTCCATTGCATAAACTAGGGTTTGGTCGTGAGTTATTGTATTAACAGCAACTCCTTAACCCGGATTAGAGCGGGTGCAATTTCTGTAATCTTACGATGGGCCAGACAACGTCGTGCGATGGTATTTACTTAAATATGCATTGCATCAAATAAGTTGGTTGATAACCTTGTTTGTGTTTATGGCATAGTTTTAAGTCCTCTGTTCCAACTTATTGAGCTGTGATTGCTCACATCCTTATAAACGTCATTGTAGGTGTTAGTTAAAAAGCGGCTTACAACTATCTCGAAGCCTACAACTATCTCGAAGCTTACAACTATCCCGAAGCTAGCAACTGCTGGATCCTAAGGAGTAAGGAAAAATATTTGAAGAACAAACATATATTTTTAAGATCTAAACTCTTATCTTAGAATTTTTTAATTCTGAATTATGTATTAACTATGAAATAAATTACAGTAAAACATTGTAAATGTTAATTGTAATAACTAAATTCAAGTGTATATATATATATATATTTTTAATTTATTAGGTAAATGATTTATTTAAATTACGAACTATTTACTTTAGAACGAGTTAGTCGTGAGCGCCTTGTGTAGATCAGTTCCAAGATAATGGTTGTAAGGTCAATTTCTATCTTAGAATGATTTATATGGCGGAGTTATTACGACTCTGTCGCTTTGGGGCATGACAATATGCTCAAGAGACAACACTCTTATTGGTCAACATGACATAAACCCAAAGCTATCGCACACTAAGCTCTTATTAAGTAGCAACGATGCTATACTTATTGTAGATAGACATTGAATGAAAAGATGATTGATTGAAGACAAGCTCATATAACTAGAACCGCATATTTCATTTGAAATATAATATATCATACTTCTTACATATGAAACTTTTTAATGTATTAGAAATTTATAGGTACTATAATAGCATCACTCCTAAGATTCCGAAGCTTGCAGTACCCACTTTCATGTACCTTCTCAACAATGAAAGGCCCTTCCCACTTGGGCATAAATTTAGGTGTTGAAATACTTCAATGCACATGCTCAGCTGCACCAAGTATAACACCACCTTGCTGAAATGATCTCTTCTTTAGTAGGTGATTGTAAGCTACTCTAAGTCTATGTTGATAGTTAATGAGACTATGCCTAGCAACATCAAGCCTTTCGTTCAACGCTACCAAACCTATCATTGGTAATATATAGAGTTCAAGCTCAGTATTTATAGCCAGTCTAGTAGATGGGATCAAAACCTCTATTAGAATCACTGTCTCAACTCCGTGTACCAACAAAAAGGGAGTCACTTGTGTTAGCCTTCGTTTTGACATCCTATAAGCCCAGAGTGCCACTGGTAACTTATCATGCCATTCCTTATGATTGTTATCTACCATACGACTAAGGATTTTTAATAAACTTTTGTTTATTGCCTTGTATTGCCCATTCCCTTTTGGATACTAACGCATGAATTTAACATGATTGATACTATAAGAAGCCAGTAATTGTTGGAGATGGGAATCAATGAAAGGAGTTCCATTGTAAAAAAGGATGTGCTTCGGAATCCTAAATTTATATATAATGTTCTCCTTTATAAAGCTTACAATAGTTATCCCGTTGCTTTCTTCAAAGGAACTGCCTTTACCCATTTCGTAAAGCACTCTGTCCTAACCAAAATCCAAATGTATCCCTTTGATGGAGGATGTATAGGTCCAATGAGATCGATCGCTCATATGTGGAAAGGACAAGGAGTCACAACACTATGAAGTGTAATTGCGAGGGCATAGATAGCATCATCATGTTGTTGGCAAACAGCACACCTCTTAGTGAAATTGAAATTGCCTGCCTCTATTGTAGGCCAATAGTACCTCATATCGAGTAATAATAACACAACTTTCTTCCTTCCTGATGTTCTCTACATTCTCCAGCGTATACTGCAACCAAAACCATTTTTGTTTCAAGAGACGCAATGCATTTTAAGGGTTTTCCCATGAACAATACGCTATAAAGTTCACCCTTATGCATGATATATTTCCCAACCTTGCACTTTATGAGTTTGACATCCGTACTATTCATAGGTAGCACATTATTCTCTAAGTAATCAATATATAGATGCCTCCAATCTCCTATGCTAGACATAAAATTGCATTCACCTTGATCAGGTAACTTAAAACATTTAGGACAATGTGTTTAAACTTAGAGCTTGTCCTTCACCATCTAGGGCCAATAATAACTTATACATTGAATATGACGATATAACAGTGACCCCTCATCTCTATACTAAATCTGGTGATATTTGTCCAATTTGAGGCAAGCCTCTTTGGATCCAATGTAGCAAGACAATATACCTTATAGGCCCTTGTAAAACAACATCCCCTTAATCTTGATAAAGTTCTTCAATGTTGAAACAGAAGTTGCACTAAGATGCACTAACTATTCCATAAGTAGGATGTACTAATCATTTTGTGCTTCTTCATCTTCTTCAAGGAAATTTAATGTTGTACACGAGATAGATTTCTTAACTACACGAACATTTACACCATCGCTTGTATCTTGAATTGGAATCTTAGATGCCAAAATAGCTAACGCATCAACATATCCATTCGTAGATTGCATCGTGTGCTCATATTGCAAAAAGTTGAAGTTTCTGACAAAGGACTACACTATGGCCCTATAAGGTGCTAGCATAAGTTCCTTCAATCCAAATTCACCTATAGCTTATTTAATGATCAAGTTTGAGTCACCTTGAATACATAGATTATGTGCTTCGGCTATAAGCCCTAAAACTAGCAATTTGAGGTTTCGATCAGTTGAAAGACCCGATCAAGCCTAAATTATAAAGTAGAACTAGAAATATTAGGAAAATGATCCCGTAAGTTTAAATTTAAGAAAATAAGCAATAAAATAAAAGAATATAAAAATTCCAAATTTTAAGTATATAACTCGTTATTTATTGAAAATGTGTAAAATGCATTCCGATAATTAACAAATCGCTTGAGATAAATTATATGTATACTTAAAATCATAAAATAACCTAAATAATATTTGGGAATATTTGTTTGTACTATATATGAATTTACATGTATGTAGAAATATGCGTAATTATTTAAAATACGCGTAATATGCTAAAACCATACTAAATAATTAAAGAAAATTCATAATTAATTAAGGAAAAAAATAAAAATCAAGAAAAATAAGGAATGATCCAGATATAGGTCATGGCAGTTGGGAAAAATAAGAAAAAAATCGGCCAATTAAATTAAGACAACACAAAAACCAAAAATTAAGGGATAAATCAATTGTCTTGTCCAATTTAATGCACAATAATTACATGAAAGCTCTATAAATAACAAGAAAAATTCAGAAGCTCATTTGGATAGTTAGAAATCAGAGAAAATTAAGGATAGTCAAAAATTGAGAGAAAAACCAAAGAAAAAAAAAGAAAAGGAAAATTGTGCAGTTAGAGCCACAAAGGAGAACCCAGACCGACCGGCAACTGGGAGTGGACGGCCACCACCACCACACGGTAGTGGTAACGCCCAGGTAGGCCGACACACCCATAGCCACCCAAATCAGTGAGTTCAATTTCCAGCCCAATTTTGTGTAATTTTGTAAAAATAGTAAATATTATTAGAAAGTTATGAATTTTGTTATTCTAGAATATTTTTTTATGTAGTTTTTAGGAAAAATAGTATTTTGATGAAAATATGTCTCGTGATATAGGGTCCTTAAGAAATCGTGCAAAACCGAGCATGTTTCGGTTTCAAAATAAATGACCTTAGGAGTGTAGTTTCGAGCCCAAATTTTTTTTGTAGACCACTTAGCTGATATAAAACAGTGCTATGAATCCCATTTTCAAAAATTAATTTTCAAAATTTTTAGATAATTTTTAGGCCTTAAAATAAGGCATAAAATGGGTAATTTAGGGTTAATAAAGTAATTAGATGGTTAATTACTGATTTAGTGTATAAGTACATGTTTTAGGATGTTGAAATATGATGGAGTATGATACTTGTAGCATTTAGGGTGTTAGATGTAATTATTAGGTTAATTATGTAGTAAATGAGTAATAGGGAAAAATAGTAAATTTTAAGTTAATTTTGGAAATTAGGGTAATTAGGAGTAAAATCTGATTTAGGATGAATTTAGACATTTTGAAATGATAATTGGTGTTTAGAGACGATAATTAGAGTGATAAAAATATTAGAAGTGTATGATATACATAAAAGAAAATAATATATAATATGTAATTATTAGAATATAATAAATAGAAAATATTATAATAAAAATTGATATTTTGATAATAATAAAAATGTACAATAAATATGATACGAAACTTGAATTTATGTACTTATATGAAAAATGTAAAAATTTCTCACATTATGAGTGAATTTGGTATACTAATATGGATTTAAATGTACCGGGTAAAATAAATACTGACTAGGGGTAATGATGGTATTTAGGAGATCGGGAAATAATGTGATTAATTTCACATTATAGGTTGAAACAAATTTCTAAGGTTGGAGTATAAAACACTACTTAGAAATGGAACTAAAACCTAATTTAGAAATTGATGCGAAAATCGAACCCGAACTTAACTCTAAACCTAGAATAATTGTAAAAGACTTAAGGCCTAAATAATTAGGCATATTAAACCCTAAACAAAACATAACAATAGGCGTTATAGGATAAAATGAACCTATAATAGTTATATGAAAAACTGAAACCACATTTGTGTTATAGGGATGATCGGCGATGGCCTGAGCAAATCGGACCTTGAGTGAGTGAGTAGGAGTCGAGGTAAGTTGGGATTAATACAATGCTGTATTTTGGGAGGCTTGAGATTATGCTTGGTTGTGCTTGTTAGATAGTTGGATGTATGCATGTGCTTGATTATGGGTGATGCTATGATTCTGTTTGTTGCTCTAGCATGTATTGTATGATTTGTATGAAATGATTGATCACCCTAAACTGAACTTAATCAAATATACGACAAGTAATCATAATCGGACATGCATGGCAACCCGTTAGGGGAACTTAGGACTCTCCGGCCAAATACCGACCCCTTCGAAAGGGATAACGCAGGATTGCAAAATGGTCCCTTCTTCATCCTTAGTCGAACTAAGTGACAGGAGAGGAGGTCGCGGCGAGGGTAAAGACAATGGTTTGAAGGTAGTCGCGAGAGGAGCGAGGTTTCCATTACACAATCTTGGGTTTGGTCGTGAGCTGTTGCATTAATGGCAACTCCTCAACTTGGATTAGAGCGGGTGCAATTTCTCTAATCTCACGACGGGCCGAACAACGTCGTGCGATGGCATTTGCTTGCACATGCATTGCACCTAATAAGTTGATTGAAAACCTTGTTGTGTTTATGGTATAGTTTTAAGTCCTCCATCCTAACTTATTGAGCTGTGGTTGCTCACATCCCTATAAAAGTCGTGCAGGTGTTGGCTAAGAAACGACAATAACTATTCTAAAGCTAGTAACTGTTGGATCCTGGAGAGTGAGGAAAAACATTGAAAAATTAACACATATTTTATTACTTTTTATTTCTGAATAATGTATAACTAGGAAATATGTTACGGAGAATTATTATAAACTTCAATTTTAATAATTGAATTATAGTGTATATATATATTTCCTCACTTTCTTAGGTAAATGATTTAATTAAATTACAAACTGTTTATTTCAAAGCGGGTTAGTCGTGGACGTCTTGTATAGATCGGGTCTAAGATAGCGGTTGTAAGGCTAACTTCTATCTTAGGATGGTTTACACGGTAGGGCTGTTACGACTCTGCCACTTCGAGGCGTGAGTGTCAATAATAAACTAAGTAACAATACTTCATATTCAACCTCATTATTAGTGTATTGAAAATCAAGTTTGAATGCTAGTAGTACTTCATGACCCTCAGGTGACGTTAATACAATTCCAACTCCTTGACCTAGATTTCCCTCTGAGACATCAAATTGCGATATCCATTCTCCTTCTGTTTCAATCATAAAAGAATCCTTATGGAACTTAACAGGTATAGTATCCGTACTCGAACCCTCTTGTACGTTTAGGAAATGTGCTAAAAGATCAGCTAAAGCTTATGACTTGACAGCTTTAGGGGATTGCACCATAATATCAAAACTCTTCAAGAAGAAGCAACCATTTTGCTACTCATCCTCATAAGGCTAGTTTGAGACAATAAATACTTGATCGGATCAAATCGAGTCATCAGATGGATCTTGTGTTCAAGAAAGTAGTATCGTAGCTTCTGCATGACAAATACCAACGCGAGACAATGTTTCTCATAAGCCGGGTAATTGACCTTGCTTCCTTGAAGGGTTCGGCTTAGATAGTATATAGGTCTCTCTTAACCTTCTACTTATTGCACAAGCAAAGTTCCAAAAGATTTATCAGTAGAAGTAAGATATAAGTCTAAAGGCTTTCCTTTGATAGGCATAGTCATAGTCTGCAGGGAAATTAGGATTGTCTTAATCTTCTAAATTGCCTCTTCATGGATTCGATCCCATTTAAACGAGACTCCTTTTTTCAAAAGTCAATGTAACGGATATGAAATTTTCGTAAGTGCAAGTATAAACCTTCTGATGTATGAGACATTTCCCATAAAGGTTTTTAATTCCTTCAAGGTGGTGGGAGATAGCATTGATCTTATGTCTTGCACTTTTACAAGGTCAACATCAATTCCCTTTCAATGTACAACAAAACCAAGAAATTTCCCTAAAGACACACTAAAAACACATTTAAGAGGGTTTATGTGAAGCTTATACAATCAGTATCGTTTAAATACCCTTTGTAAATGAATCAGATGATTAGGTGCTTTCTTAGACTTGATGACTATGTTATCAACATAATCCTCCATATAATAATGCATTTTGTCATGAAATAGAGAAGTCATTGCCCTTTGATATGTAGAGCCCGTGTTCTTAAGTTCGAATGGCATGATAGTGTAATAAGAGTTTCCAACTGGTGTATGAAAAGCTGTACACTCCGTGTCTACTATTGTTGTCTTAATTTGATTATATCCACTAAAGCCATCCATATATGAAAACAGATCATAACTTGCAGTTGCATCTATCAAAGTGTCAACATTTGGTAAAGGAAAATCATCTTTGGGACAAGCCTTGTTTAGATCTTGGAAATCCATGTACACTCTTATTTGTTCGTTCTTCTTTTTTATAGGAACAATATTGAAGAGCCAAGTAGGATGCTCAATTGGCTTTATGAAACCGACCGGTAATAATTTCTCTACTTCTTGCTTAATTTGCACTTCAATCTCAGGACAAAAAACTCTGTCCTTGTTTTATAGGTGAAATCCCCGAAGTGATATTCAGTTTATACACCGTAAGGCTGGGATCTAATCTAGGTATCTCTTTGTAAGTCCATGCAAACACGTCCCTGTACTTCTTTAGTAACTCAGCAATATGAGCCTTTATTTCCTACGGGAGACTCTTACTGATGAAAATCAACCGTCACGATTCTCTTGATCACACCAAGTCCAATTCTTCTATTTCCTTAACCTAAAGCTTCATTTGATCTTGTAATTGTTATGGGGTAAGCCGAACTTCTTGGACTAGTGTAGGATCTGAAGAGGATAGGCACACTTCCTCAAATCCTTCAAACCGTCATAAACAATACATATGCCGTCCATCTTCTCTAATGAAACTTTCAATATTAGTAGACTGCTTATCCTTCTTTCTCCCTCCTTTGATATCTACCCATTCTTCTCTTCCTTTGTTGGTCTTCTTGAGCTTCCTCCCATGTAGGTAAAGGAACACCAAACAGCTTGGCTATGGCTATTTCCCCATCTTCAATAAATTCATCGAAGAATCTTGATTAAATAAAATAAGACTCGTGTTATTCAAAAGGATTCTTCGTAGCTAAAATAAACACATCTTTCCCATTCTAATGTCCTTTGATACACTGATGTAACATCGAATGAACTAAATTGTGATCTTACAGCCACTTTCTATCTATAAGCAAGTGATATTGCACAGGTGCATCAATCATATGAAAAGCGGTGGTGCTATAAATAAGCTCAACTTTAAAATCAACATTAACATATCAAATAGAGTCAGTAAGAATGTGACTGAAGCCATTTATTAATATGGTTTATTTAATCAAACATTGGATATCGATCCTCGTAGCCTTAAATGTATTCATTAGCATTATATTTAAGGAAGAACTGTTGTCAATGAACGTTCTTTTAACTAGATAGCCATTAAGAACACTCTCTATATATAATGGATGTTTATGGTTAGGGCCTCTCACACAAATATTTGCTTTGGTAAACAAGATGGCGTTTTTGTACGCCCTAACCATTCTTTTTACCGGCTACGCTGCACTACACTCCATATATTGACCTTCAGAGATCTAGTAAGTGTAATCACTACTGTAAGCCTGATGTTTTTATCAAATCCCAACAAGTAAAAAAAGTTTCTAAAGTTTGCAGTCTTCAATAATGCTGTGACAAGAGGTGGATACTCATCGTTATGAGTTTCCATCAACTTTTTCTTACTCCTAGAAGGCAGCGCATCGACCACTTTAGTCATGGAAGGGTAGTGGCTGATGGCATTAACAATACCTCTCTAGTCGTTATGAGCCGGAAGAGGATTATTCTTGACATCATTGTTGTGTATAATTAACTTGCTACGTGCAACTCGTTCGTTGAATATTCTCTTTAGAGTGAAACAATCCTTAGTTGGATGACCAATAGTTCGGTGAAATTGCAGTACTTAGGTCACTCTTCTCTTCATTTGTAAGGAGATGTTCAACTCTTGAGAGATTGAGATTTCTATTGTGTAACTATTAATCTAGTATTTGGTGTACCTTAGCCATTGGTCAAGGATATGTCATTGTAGATCTAGAGTCGTAAGACTTATCATTTTTGGATTTCTAGATTTCTTTTTGTGACTCGCCTTGAGCAGCATTCATAGACAAGGTACACTTATTGAACGTTCTAACTTCATTCCTTTGCCGAGCCATCGAATTGTTGGTCCTTCATGCATTCTCAACTAATTGAGCAAAAAAAGCCAACAATAGGTTCTTGAGATATACTGTATATTTAGGGAACATTCCTTGAATATAAATCTTAATTAGTTCTCTCTCATCATAAATGTCTTGTATATCTAAAGAGTGTTCTCTAAACTGTTCAATATAATTCGTGAGATCCTCCTTAGACTTATGATGAATTCATCTTATCTCGGTGAGAGTCACCATTTCTTTAATGGAGAAGAATTTTTCCAAAAACATCCTACACATTCCATCCTATGAATCGACTGATCTTGATAAGAGATTGACATACCATGTATAAGCTTTTTTTGTAAGGGATTTTGAGAATTCTTTCAATTTTAGATCATCATCTAAGCAATAGACCTCTAAGGTCTTAATAAATTTCAATAAGTGTTCCTTAGTACTCCCTTTCTTCCTATTAAACAACATGAACTTAGGATTGACATAGTCTTTTAGATTGGGCTTGATAGCAATACGTAAATGGTATGAGATTTCAATTCTAATATGATTAACATAGATTTTACCTGTATTTCTCTCACGTACACATCTGAATCCTCTTTAGTCATAAATAAAGCCCTTTGAGTAGATGCTTCTATCTTTATTAGCATCGCAGGAGCAGGGTTGTTGAAGTTCATGGGAGCAAAATTTACTGAAGTTGAATTCATAAGGATAAGGTACATAGACTCAACAATCGTAACACGTGAAGATAATAAGCTTCCTATCTAAATTCCTTGACTAATTAGTTTAAGTGGGGTATGCCGTATGGGTACAGGTTCTACTGTAAGAGCTATTCCTCAGCTTTGGGAGCATCTTACTCACCAGAAATCGAGGGATTAAGTGGCTGAGAAGCTTATGTAACACATTGTTGCATCACTTTGGAGGGACTTGCAGCAGTTGCCCCTTGTTGTGCAGCAAACAAAACAAGTACACATTAGGCAAACATTATCTTGAGTTCATTTAGACACTAATTGGTTTGTCACAACTCTCGCGCTAATTGTACATTATCAAGAGCAACTTCTTAAGTACCATCTACTTGATTCATACCTCCTATTAGAGGTAGATTTTGATTATTAGTAACAGTAGTACCATCTTGTTCTTGATTGTTGCCATCCATAGGATTAGCAAGCCTTCTTCATGGAGGTACCATAATATGAATGTCAAATCTTTCCTCCCTAGTAGAGTCACCAAGAAAATGTATGGGGGGTTTCAAATCGAGAGACATCATGTGTATGTTATGTGATAGATCGCGCTACACATAACTAAAAAAATTATTTAACTTATGCATATGGGATGATTAAGTAAGTTAAGATAAAGAAGAGGAGTAGGCAGTCTTAATAGGTTCTAATACATTAGGTGATAGGTAAAGAAGCATGATGGCATCAAACTTCATAATGGATAAAGGACGGGATTGTGTTCTTAGTATGTTTGAATGTTTGATTTTTGAGATAAGATTTTAGCAAAATAATGACGTTAGTAAGAATTTGTCTTTTGTCCAAATGAGGAAATGAGTGGGGTATTTATGAGAGTGATTGGTAGATTTGATTCGTTAGATCATAATGCTGATCAATGATTAGGAATAAAGCTTTTTATAAATAGATTTCAAGTAGGCTTTTTTACAAGTTTAGGCTCAAATAAAGGGCTTTACTGTTTTTTTTTTTTTTTTAGTGTGAGTCAAACTAAAAATGTTTAGGTTAAGCAAACCGATCCAACGAGCCCTACTCTAAGACGACCATGCCAAATCTCCCTTGATCATTCCGAGTTCTTATAGGCTTTAACTTTCTGGACCCTATCACTTTATCCTAAAAAGTTAAATCCATTTCGTTATTGAGCTTAAAGTTTATGAATTAGATTTATCTCTCTATAAATAGATATTAAATAAACGGTAAGATAAAGGATTATAGAAGTTCATTGTAGTTGATATAAAAATAAATAAATAAATAAAAGGGAAAGTATTAAGATATTTTATAGATCAAAGTATTTCTTACTTTATCTCTTCCACTTTACCTTTATGGAACAATTTTGCCTCATTTCCACTTGTCTATCATTTTCTTGAAAGTAGAGAAAAAATAAATAGGATTAAAAGTGGAAATATTTATATTAATTTTTCTTAATTTACACCTTTTCCAATCTTGATTTTAAAAATCCAATCGTACCAATTCCATTGATTTCCTTTTTATTTTCATAGGTTCCTATGAATTCATAGTCGTCAACTACAGTATAATTTTAAAACCATATTTTCCTCCTATTCTACTCATATCCGCCATATGCCTTGTCAGATATCTAACTATTATAATAATTTCCAACTAGGATTAGTACCTTTCTAACGATGATAATAACAATAATGATGATGATTTAATTTTTATTTTTTTATGTATCTTAATAAATATATCATGCCATAAAAATCAATAAAATAAATATGTAAAGATTTTGTTTTTCCTGGCCGGCAAGTTTTTGTTTAACTTACTAATAATTATATGATCGATCATTCCTCTAATTTTTTCTTTTAGGAAAAACATATTAAAGGCTTTATCTTTTCATTTCAGGACTTTTGATTTCTATTATATCATTTCGAGACCTAAGTGTTTTTTCAAAAAAAAAGAGTATGGGGCCTCCATCACTTTTCGTTGCAAAATACCACAGAAAATTGGGTCTTAAAATGATAAAAATAAAACAACATACATCTTAATCTTAACACAAAACATTGTAAAAAAAATTTATGTCCTCTTATTATTTTTATTTTTTTTCCATTTAAGATTTATTTATTTTTTTTCATTTTAGGACTTAACTATAATTTCCAAAACTTTCTTTTTCCGTTATCATACTTTTTCCATATAGCTTTTTTAGAAATGGTACCTTCTTGATATTAATATTTGGTTATTATAATTTTCTCAAAAGACATATTCTTCTGTCATTTGTAAGTTTTCATTAGTGAATCTTTAAGGCAAATTTTTACTTTATCAGTTAAACATTTTCACTATTTACAATCATTTTCTTTTAATCATATGCCAAGAGACAATTTCTTTCTTTATGTAATTGCACCATTGGTATGATTTAATACGAAACAAAACAACCATTAGCATTTAATGTTGCATTTCCATAATTTTTGTGGGGGACGAACTGCAGTAGCTCCCCTATAATCTAAAGATTTGTAACTATTTCTAAACAACAGTACATTTCATATCAATATGGAAAGATCACCAATAATCATGTAAAACCCACACTTAATATATATTCACATAATCATGCAATAGTATTCATCAAATTTTATAACACTCTGTTGGCATGCATTATTGAAATATTAATTGCGACAAGCTTTTATTGTTGTATTTCTTTTGGTTAAAAATACACTTTTTTTTCGGTGGATTTAATAATAATAAACTTTGGTTGTTAAATTTTTCCACTTTTTATCGCTTATATCTTTTCTTTACTAAATCCTTTTATCATTATCATTTTTTTTCCAGTATATTCAGGAGGCATGACCTTTTGCATAAATAATGAAAGAGTTGCAATAATTATATGATTCAACATAAATTAAAACAATTTATACCTTTAAAGTGATATGTAATATAAATGTAGAGTGACCAATGGTAAACTAATACTTTAACTTGATAATAGTATTAATCATACAATATTTAAAGTAATATTATGAGCATATATTTCGAGTAAATTTATAATTTTTGTAAATTATATATATTTCAAATTAAAATCATTACAAATCTCAGGATTCTTAACTAGATAATAATAACCATAAAAGAAAGTAACGGATTTTCACTGTGAATCTGTTTTTTTGAAAACACTGTATTCCGAAGTGGAGAATTTTGAATCATAGATATTGAGACAAAAATATATATATATATATATCTAAAAGAAAAACTATTTGGCGAAAGAAAAAAATATATGAAAAACTTAAAGTCTTTTTCAGTACATTTTTCGTAATTTCCAAAGAAAAAAACGAAAATGGAAAATGAAAAACAAAACAACATAAAACGCAGCACGTCACTCACTAGAAAACAAGTACACCATTCTTCAATGGTCCCATCGGCAATAAATATTCTAGGGGGAATCTACTACTAATGTCGCACCGGACACCACCGCTTCTTAATTTATACTCCCTTCCCAGCTTTACAAATCCGTCTCCATACACTCTCCTCTCCTCTATCCCAATCCGGCCGTTTTCTCCGGTAATCTCGCCGGATTCTGACATTCTTATGATGGATAAATCATATTACTTACAACTCTTCGTAGACGAAACCTCGTTCTACAACCGCATTGTCCTAGGAAACCTGTTCCCAGAGACACTGCCACACTTTCTCCAGACATGGCTGCGCAACTACATTGGTGGAACCTTGCTTTACTTCATTTCTGGGTTCTTATGGTGCTTCTACATTTACTATCTCAAGCGCAACCTTTATATACCTAAAGGTCTCGTCTTTATTTTATTATTTTGGTCCGTTTTGTTCCTTGTTTGACTTTTTTTTTTTTAAGCCATTGCCTAATGTTATTTATTTTTATTTATTGGGCTTGAACTTTGATATCAAGTTAGATCTTTTTTTGATAATTGTAAATTTTTAGTCCTAGAATATTTGAAGATTGCCGAAAAGGTTTAGAATTGTTAACCTTTTTTTTTTTCAGTTTGGGTTATTCGATGGTATCGTTGCAACTGTTCAATCTATGCCTGTCTGTCTGTCATTCAGATGGTGACAGGAGGATCGGGATGATTTGTTTTTATAGATTGGTTCTATTTTTATCATGTCAAGAGAGAGTTGAATGTTTGATGGAACCACTTTGAAAGCAATTCCCACTGGTAATACTATTTTCTGCAGAAGATTATAGTTTTCTTGTAATTGAAGGATCTCTTTAAACGATTTCAAATATTTCTTTATTGGGGTGGATATGCACCTGGATGACTTCTGGAAGAAAAAGGGTAGATGGTTACTGTTCAAATATACGAACCTTTACTTATGATTTTAAAAAATAGTATCCGAATATTTCTATTTTACGAGTTGCTGTCTGAATTTTTTAGCTGAGATTTAGTGCTTCTAAGACACCAAACGAGCACAAACGCTAATGCTTGGGGTTTCAAAAAGTTCAAGTATGTCATAATGGAAAAGTTTAGAGCCGAATTCATAAGACCTCAAAGTTAAAAAATCTTCTTGATGATTATGAGACACTAAGAAGATTTGAATTTTAAGCTATATAGGTTGCTTTATTTCCTTATCTTGTAGACTCTGAATGAAAGACACATTTTTATTCGAACATTTTTTATCAGGTCAAGAGTTTCATTAGAACTCGACCAAGATGGTTTCTATTTTCATGAAAAGACATCACCTTCTCATTTTAATCATTTTCATTCAGACATCGATCGCCTAGGCACTGCTAGATTCCCATAACATATATTAAATTGTGAGACATACTAAAATTACGGAACATACCTTCTGCAAATGCACCTTTAATTTCAATTTTTATCTCATTGAGGTGAGTGGGCATTAGGCAGCGTTTGATTGATAACTGAATTTCTCTTTTATTCTTCATTCATCTGTTGAATAAAGTGTGCTTCCTATTCTTGAAATGAGGTTTTGTTTGTCCATGAAATGATATGTGCAGATGAGATTCCAACAAGAAAAGCCATGCTCTTGCAAATATATGTTGCAATGAAGGCCATGCCATGGTACTGTGCTCTTCCGACCCTTTCTGAATACATGGTTGAAAACGGATGGACAAAATGTTTCTCAAGAATAAGCGATGTTGGCTGGACTATGTATCTCGTATACATGGCGATATATCTTATATTGGTAGAATTCGGGATTTACTGGATGCACAGAGAGCTACATGATATAAAGCCTCTGTACAAGTACCTCCATGCTACACATCACATCTACAACAAGCAAAACACTCTTTCTCCATTTGCTGGTAAGTAATGATTTGGCTGGAGTATGACTTTCAAATTTAATGTTGCTCCTAATGCTTTGGATGAAGAATGTTGACATGGTAATTTCATTTGCCCCTGTTTATCCTGTAATGAACCTGAGTACTACTGAGAGGTTCGTCAGTAGAATAAGAGCTCAGGAAAGATGATACGTAGGTCAAATTCGTGACAATGCTATAGATACAATATGTATAATAAAACCTAGGTATGCCTCATTGGAAATGTTTGAGTGAAAACCTAATCCGAGATGGCATGGCTTTCCGGCTGTTATGCAAGGCACCAACTAGCTTGTGTTTAGTTGGGCTTTCTGGAACCAAATGCATAGGTGAGGTTGCTTGCTCTTTGAAGGATTAGGACATCATTTTCACCACCAAGTTTTCTTTGGTTAACAACAACAACACATTAATGGCTAGAAGCATCTAATTCTAGAATGTCAATTGCTAGCCATTTGACTTTGTGATCAAAACTAAAATTTTGTTTGTTCTGTGTACTACCATCAGTCAATTGTGAGGCTCTTCCTCTGTGCAAAGCCTCTTTCATCTTCTGTATTATTCCAAAAGGCATCCTCCATTAACCAGTCCATGAAGGGCCTCTATTGATTGAATGAGCCATTACCAAGAAGCCAAATAGTTCAGCACTCCGTTGACTGCTTCTATAGATAAGTCAGAACATCTTTGCTTCAGCATTCTTACTAGTAAAGGGGAAAGGCTCCTCTATGTTCTTAGTAAAGCCTAAACACCTTGTAATCTTTCTAAATTTTTGCCTTTTGACGACCTCATCGATATAAAGGGGTAAGATGGGCTTGCTTCTTGCTCAAACTTAAGAGTAAGGCTCTACCCTTTTCTACAGGCTGCTATGCTAGTTGTAACATGCTAACATTTATTGACAATGCACATAATGTTTGACTAAGTCAGTTATTTCACTGTAAAGTTGTCTCTTTCATCCACCTTTTGATTCATGAAGAAAATTACTTTCACTTGCACTGGATGCTGCTATACAGCTGAAAGTTCCATCAATAGTTGTGTTTCTATCATGATCTAATAATCATTTTGAGTCTCCTAAGGGATTGTAGCCTAGTTAGAACACTAATCTCCCATAGGGATAAAATTTTGGGGAGGTGTGGTAACCATTACTTTGAGCCCCTAATCATTCACTTGTAGTTATTGCCTCCTTTCCCCATTAGTGATTGAGGGAAGGAAAAAGAGAATATTGTTTATATCGGATTGTAATTCACTTGCCATTTTATTGCATGGAGAAAACCAAATATTTTAAATAACATGTCTAATGGGATTTGATTGTTCATTCAGGTTTGGCATTCCATCCACTGGATGGCATACTACAGGCAGTGCCCCATGTAATTGCACTTTTCCTTGTACCAACTCATTTTACAAGCCACATTGTTCTCCTATTTGTGGAAGCTATATGGACAGCAAATATCCATGATTGCATCCATGGTAAGCTTTGGCCAGTTATGGGTGCCGGTTACCACACCATTCATCACACAACTTACCGTCATAATTATGGTCACTACACGATATGGATGGATTGGATGTTTGGAACTCTTCGTGACCCCATGGAGGATGGATCCAAGAAGCTGTCATGAAATGTATTGTCCGATTATTAGCTTAGATTTCTTTGTGGACTTAGCAGTTGTGTCCAATGTGGTGGATATTTTTTGTCATATATGTTATTTGCTTGTACATTATGTTGATTTGTAGTCATCCCATTTTTCAAAACTAGAGACAGAAAAGGAAGGAAATGTGTGTTTTGAAGTGTTATTGAGCTCTTCCTCATATTTAGCTCTAGTTTGCTGGAAAAGGAGAATGTTTAGTGGATTGATACCTCGGATTATCTTGCTGTTATGAGCAGTTTGCAGGAACAGACTTAAAAATGCTGTTTGAGAGGGAATTCAAAAGAACAGCTGAGGCTTTTGTGGCTTTAGGATGTAAGGTTTTTCATAATCAACTTGCTTTTATTTCATAATCCCTTGCAGTTGGATGCTACTACTTATGGAAGGAAAGAAACAGGAGACGTGTGGAGGAAACGGCATATCGTATAGAAGCAGTATTAAGAGCAGTTTTATCTTGTATTTTATGATCTTATTTTGGCACCTCGGAATCCTGATTGCTGATAGCTAGTTTGATTTTATAGGTTTTTTTGCGTGCTCTTTTATGTACATCTCCTGTGTACAATTTGGAAATGAAATATATCTTACCTTCCAAGAGAAAAAACTTGTTTTTATTTCATAAGGCAATAAAAGTTTCCAATTTATTTCAGAAGTCCAATTTAAAGTGCATTTTTGAAGAATGTATGCAAGAGAGTCTTTACAATTCGCTTGTAGTGAAAGCAAGAGCATGTCAGCATCTCATCCGCAGTAGCCGCTGGAGGGCCTATGTCACATTGCTATGTCAAGCTATATGTGACACTGGATTTAGGTTACTGCAGTTTTCAAAGATTAGAGAATGAACATGAACTTTTAGTGCAACGTTAGGTGCACGATTCAACAGCTGAAATGTTTCCCTTAACAGTGCTTGGTGCGTTTAGAAAGATCCAACTGAAATGAGCCAGTTTCATAAACTTGAAATTTAAATCAATTTAACCATTGATCCACTGATAGAGGTGCTTAGTAATTCCCATAAAATTCTTAATGTAGGTTCGCTCGGTCAGTTGGCTTAGGCAGTGTATAAGTAGACATGGGAAATTCTGCAGTAACGTTTATGTTACAACAATATCAAGATAAATTATACCGATTTTCAATTTCAGTAAATTATATAATGAAGATAAAATAGAAATTATCGGCAGGACAGCTTTGTTTTGAGTTGGCCTTCAATAAAATGAAGTGGAGAGAAAAAAACTATGTCAAACAAGGCATAGGGTGGTGGTCAGAAAAAAAAAAAAAAAAGAAAAGAAAAGAATAATTGCTAGTATTACATACTTCTCCTAATAAGTAATGGTGATTACAGGAACACATAGGAAGCAGACACTACGAACTTCCATTAAAAGTAAGATCCAAGCCTGTAAGAATTGCCTTGACTTAAGAGGACGGATATCTGAATAGTTCAGTTAAAATCAAAACGTGGAGATGTCCTACATGAAGAAGATCAGATCAACTACTAAAATCATTATTAGAGAACTATTCGTTTAAAGTATTCCTAGTCGGCGCTCACTGTTTGGGAATCGATTCCCAGGACTGTCCTATAAAATAATCTAGGAAGAACCTTAAATATGTCTCAACACTGCTTTTGTTCATATACTTACTCTCAGACTCTGATTATCTGTTTCTGTATCATCTCTTCTCACTTCCCGATCGGGCTTGCACAAAGTAATGGACAGATCTGAACCAGACTACTCACAACTGTTCGTGGATGAAACCTCCTTCTACAACCGCATTGTCCTGGGAAACCTGGTACCAGCACAAGGATGGGAAGCACTACCACACTTTGTTCGTACATGGCTGCGTAATTATGTTGGCGCAACCTTGCTTTACCTCGTTCAAGCGTTCTTATAGTGCTTCTATATTTATTACATCAAGCGCAATGTTTATATCCCCGAAGGTCCCATTCGCTCGCTTCTGCTTTAAATTTGACTTAGATCATGTTTAATGCGAAAGACTCGGTTTAAACATCAATATTTTAAAACTTCTTTTCTTAAGACCACTTTATTTCCAAAATCTTCATAAAAATTCTATAACATTTTATTTAATATTTTGTGGGCTTGAATAACACATTTTAACCAATTAAGAATAAAAGATTATATATAAAAAAAGAAGAAGAGGAGGAGGAAATAGCTTTACGGGTTCTAATCAGAAAAAACCCACAGCTTTTTTTTTTTTTTTAAATAGAAAAATCCACTGGTTGGATATTATGTCAAGGTCTTGGCAATATAGGTGTAGGACCGATGCTTGACATAAGCTTTCACGAAATGGACGTGCATTCATCATGCTCTTATTAAGTGACCGCTTAAATTTTGTCATCCTTCCATTAAGTATTTGGCACGCCCATATCATAAGCCCAATGAAATGGTCGTTGTAAATGAGTGGTCTTAGCAGGTCCTTTGCTTGTCTGAATGATTGCCTAATTTTTTTTTTTTTAATAAATTTATTTGGTTTGAATTTTGATACCAAGTTAGATCATTCTGAGCTAAAGTAATTTTGAGCAACTGTAATACAGGATTATATAATAATTTTAAAAAAGAATATTGTTATACTCTCTCTTTCTCTCTCTCTTTTAAATTCATTTTCAATATGGATGTTAACCCCCTGCCATTCATCGGCTCATAGCTTTGTGAGGAAGACATTAAACAACATTTGATTGAGACCTAGATTTGATTTTTTATTTTGGGTAAATTTTACTAATCAATCTTACTTTAGAAACTATAAAAATGCCTTAAACTTCTTTAATTGTATACTTACTTTTATGGTGTAGGCATAACTCAGTATTATAATGATATCCTATTATTAATATTTTTCTTGCTTCGAGATGAAATATTTTTTAAAAATTGTTAAAATTATGGAGATTGAGAAAATAAAAGAGAGGCTTCTTGAAGAGGATGTATTATTTCTTGATTGTCAAATTGGGTTTCTAATTTCTGCAATAAGATTTTTAGTTATATTTCTAATTTTGTTTTAGATCCTTTCAAAACCATATACAATGCAAATTCCTTAGCACTATGCCTAAAGTTGTCGAGTCTTTTAAATTTTTTATATCTTATCGGAGGATCCCTATTGTTTTTTCGGCATTACTTTTGGTTTACTTTTTGTATTATGAATTTCGTAAATAATATAAATAAATCATAAGTCCTTTTTTAAAGAAGTTCAAGGATAAGGTATAGAAGTTCTTAGAAGGGAGATATTCTTAAAATGCTAATTTAGTAATTTAAAGACCTTATTGGGATTCTTAACATTACACATATTCTAACTCACTAACTAAAAATGTTTTATAATGGCCTATTTACTTTACCGATTGTAATAGACTTGTAAATGTACTCTTATTCACTAGGAAGTGAATAAAATTATAATAACTCTATTACGTTATTTAATTGGATAAAAATTATTCAAAGAATAGATCTGTAATATAGTTCGAATAAATAAATTGCCTCATCTTTTTCCTTTCATCATCTTCTACAAAGTTCAAACATATTCTCACTACTAGTTCCTTTTTTCAAGACATACATGATATACACATACATCTCCACGATCACTGTCAGCATAACATTAGCACCAAGGTGACAATCTCTATCATCACTTTTGCAACAACCAACCATAAACATGAGATTCCTCACATAATCTAACATATAAATTGTAAATCCTAAAGCTAAGCCAAATGACCGTAAAATTGAACTTAGAATACAAGATTTAGGACGATCGGTTAAAGGATCCGATCAAACCCAAATTATAAACTATGGAAAAAAATATTAGTAAAAATGACCCTGTAAACTTGAATTTAAGAAAATAAATAATAAAATAGGAGATTATAAAATTTTTAAATTTTAAACATAATAAGTACTAATTACGAAAAGGCGAAAAGTATAATCTAATAACGAATAAATTACCAGAGATAGATTATATGTATACTAAAAATTTTAGAATGACCAAAATAATAATTAGGAATGTTCATATGTACCTCATATGTATTTATGTGTAGATAAAAATACGTGAAATTACCTAAATTGACAAAAAACTAAGTAAATAATTAAAAAAATTATAAATTAATTATGGGAAAAATCAGAAAAAAATCAAAAGAGGCTAAAATAATCCAAATCAGGTCGTGGCAAGTCAAGATCTGTAAAAGAAAAATTAACCAATTAAAATTAGACAACATAAAAGCCAAAAATCAAGAAAATTAGGCAAAGTCTTGTCTAATTAATGCATAATAATTACAAAAATCGTCTATAAATAGGGAAAAAATTTTCAAAACTCATTTGGACAGTTTAGCATTAGAGAAAAATAGGAAAACTGAAAAAATCGAGAAAAATCCAGAAAAAAAGGAAACTGTGTAGATTCGTGTAGTGAAAGAAACCCACACCTCACCACCACCTGGGACCGAGCCACCACCACCACACCACTCTAGCCCCACCGTCTAGTCCGGCCGACAGCCTTGGACCGGGTTTAGACAGTCAGAAAGTTTCGGACCGGCTAGTCTCTTAAATTTCCTGATTTTGAATAATTTTGTAAAATTAGTTATGTTCCCCAGAAAATTATGAAACTTGTTATTCTGAAGTTTTATTGTATGTAGATTTAGGGAAAAATAGTGATTTAGTTTAATTATGTCTGAAAATATAGGGTTATTAATAAATTGTTCAAAACCGAGCATAATTAATTAGGAAAATAAATAGGCTTAGGAATGTAGTTTGAAGCTTAATTTTTTTCTGTAGGATGCTCATGTGATATAGAACAATGCTATGAAGTCATTTTTTTTAAATTAATTTTCAAAAGTTTTAAGTTAATTTTTAGCCCTAAAATGATGGAAAAATTGGGTGATTTGGAGTTAATTAGGTGATTAAGATATTAATTACTGATTTAGATATTAATTAGATGTTTAGGGATGTTAATCTCTGATGTGGAACCCTAATCCTAGCCTTTAGAGTATTAAGTATGGTTAATTTAGGAAATTAGGTAATTAATATAAGAAATTAGTAATATATGAAATTGTAAATTAATAAATCTAAAAAATTAGGGTTATTTAGATAATATTATAATAGAAATCAGAAAAATAATAAATCTGAAATAATATTTAATTTTAAGTAAATGTCTTAAAATGTAAGATTTTCACACATCGTGAATAAATCCGATACCTTAATTAGAGTTAGCGTGTATCGACTAGTTTAGAATACTACATTAAGACCCAATAGGATATTTGGACACTCGAACTTAATGTGATTAATTTCATATTAGGATTCGAGCATATTTAAGGCTTAGGAATAAAAATTTAAAATTTAATTTAAGATTCGAACCCCGAAATAGAGTAAAATGAATCATTAGGACATAATAGGTATATACGAAAAAAATGAGTTAAAATATAACTTAGAATATAAATCCATAAAGTATAAGTACTAAAAAGACCTATTTATATTATAGGATACCCAGAGACACATCAGGCTTGCGATTAAGGGATTGAGCGATCGAGCAATTCCAAGTAAGTTGGGTTATTGCTTATTGTAATAGAATACTAATTTTATGGTACTCGAAGACTTAGGCTTGTATATGATTGTGATTGTAAGTAGTTTATGCATGTGTTTGATGTATCTGAATTCGTGCTGAATTTGTAATGTGAGTGATTTTGTGACTGATTAAATTGGTATGAAATTGTTTGAACACCTTAAATGAAATTTAATCTTATTCGACCCTAATAGCCGAAAATGTCATGCATTGCAACCCGTTAGGGGATCATAGGATTCTCCAACTAAATACTGACCCCTTCGAAAGGGATAGCGCAGGCTTGCAAAATGGTCCCTTCTTCATTCTTAGTCGAACTAAGTGACAGGAGAGGAGGTCACGGCGAAGGTGAAGTCAATGGTTCGAAGGTAGTCGCGGGAGGAGCGAGGTCTCCATTGCACAAGCCTGGGTTTGGTTGTAAGCTGCTGCATAACATGGAAACTCCTCAACCCGGATTGGAGCGGGTGAAATTTTTCTAATTTCACAACGGACCAGACTACGTTATGCGATGACACTTGATTGTTGCATTGCATGAAAATAATTGCTTGATAACCCTGTTTGTGCTTGTATGCATTCATGAGTCTCCAATTCAACTTACTGAGCTGTAGTTGCTCATACCTTTATAGATCTTTTTGTAGGTTCTGATTTCTGAACACTTCAAGTACTATGTCGCCCTATAATTACCCAGAGGTTAGTACGTTTGAAGCTAGGGGTGTGAGGATCAAGTTACTTAGTATAATGTGTAACTAGAGTGACCATGTAATTAAGGATGAAAGACTGATAGTTATTATGTAATCTAGTGAACTGTTATGTTTATGTAAAACTTCCTGGGAAGCTCTGTGGACTTATATATATAATTATACATGTTATTAGAAATTTGTACTATTTATCATAATTGTAATTTAATTGTTAATCGGATTGTTTACTTCAAAGCGAGGAGTCATCAACGCCTTGTGTAGATTATGTCTATGGTAAGCACTGTGAGGCCAGTTACTATCATAGAATGGTTTACACGGCGGGACTGTTGCGACTCTGCTTTTTAGAAAATCTTTCCTTAGAAAATTTTTCTTTAGAAGCGGTTTGACGCGGAGAAGCTGTCTAATATCGTCGACGCGATAAAGTCCGACCGGGGAGAACGGGCCATTCGATAGGGAGATTCGATCTCATTCGTCTTCGTCAAAGATTCCAATTCTTAGTTTACCAGAGTCAAACCTAATTTTTCGACAAAAAAAATATTCATCGCCACTCCCTTTGGCAGCATCCACTAATTCACTTCGAGGCGTAACAATTCTCGATTGATATCAGAACGTAGTTTTAGTGGACTCGCTTTAAAGTGTCATACTCTAAAAGAAATAGATATTATAGGAATATTGAGAGTGGGTAATATTAAGTGGGCACTAAAAGATTGTATAACATAAGTAACCATAATCTTTAACACAGGAGATATTAATTGGTTTAGCTATAATTACAGGGCCAAAGGGGAGAACTAATACATAGTTGGATACAGTTTGGATGGAATGGAGACATATCCCCTATTGATTATAGGGTTAGATTACAGCGATTATTAATGGAATTAGCTGATTGGAACATCTTTAGGACAGTTGATGTGATCATTGATAAGTTTCATGATCAAACGTGCTAAACTGGAACGATGAGTGGGCATGGATGGAGATGAGTTTAGGACCTCAGTATAATAGATATACTGCCATAGCAGCTTTTGAGTAGAGGTGGTTAAAGACAGAGGGGATTATAACCCTAATGATGCCCTTACGGTATTTTCCTGCTAGGTTGGAGGATGGGAGACCATACCCAGCTGATATTGCACACATCCCTACTGACATCCCATACAATCCCTACTGACATCCCATACATTCCCAGACAGTACCCACCAGGGATTATTGACTGGTTTCCTCAGTTTCCAGAGCCTGCTGGGGAAAATATAGAGATACCATTGAACCCTAACCCTGAACCTGAACCTGAAATACCAGAACCACCACCTGAAAACCTACCTCCAATTGAACCCCAAGAGGATGGAGTTCATGTAGAGGACGACCTAGAGGAGGACCCAGAAGAGGAAGATCCAAAAGAAGACCTAGAGGAAGAGCAAGAGAACAAGGATGAACCTAGTGTAGACTTACATGCCTTAGTCATACAGGTGATTGCAGACACCAGGATAGCTAGAATAGGAGCTAGTGACCCAGTTGAGCCGGATGATGATGATGATGTGCAAGAGGTGATTGTAATCCCTAAGACTCCAGAGATAGTATATATAGACTCTACATCAGAAAGTGAGCATGAAGATCATTCGGTAGGAGGCCATATGGGTCATGATCCCTTTGATGGAGTAGCTGTTACGGATTCAGAGGAGGATTAGCTTAGTTAGGTAGCTGACTTGTTTTGGTCGAATAGATCTTTAGAGATGATCCAGTAGTAGTTTGGATGGAAACTGATGTGGTTTAGAATATTTTGATGTATTTTGACTTTTGATATATTTTTTTGACTTTTAATGTACTTTTTAGCTTCTGGATCAAGTTAGATGTACGTTGTAATTAAGTTTGATGTAGCCAGTTGATGTAACTTTTTGTCTTGTACAGTTGTAAAAAAATAATCGAGTCTATACTAGATTATGTAAGTAGTGATGAAATCGAGTTGTAAAGTTTATGTATGTATTCAAAAGCTATCGAGTTGTATCTTTTTGTTTTGAAGTTGCAATGATACTGATGTAAGGTTGAATGAAATATATAGTGGAAGTTAGACTACTAAGTACGTTGACTTCAATAATATTGTCATTACTATTTGATATGAGTACATATTGCGAGCATTTATTAATTTATAAACATTCTCTAAACAAAAGTAGGAATAACTTATAGATAGATATGAATGTAGGATTATAAGTTAAACTATTAAGCAATTATGGCTAAAGCTGGAAATGGAAGTAGTCAAGGAGGAACTGAAGGGAATCAAAACCCTCCACCATTAGCATCATCACCACCAAGAGAATAACATAGGCAAGATTTACTCCCACCGCCTCCACAAGAAAACATGCCTATTGGACAAATACTTGCCAGTATGCATACGATGATGAGACAACAAGGAATGTTGATTCAACATCTTATGAGTGGTGGAAATGTGGGAAACAGAAGACCCCAAGAAGTTGAATAACGAATGGAGTGACCTCAAGAGGTAAATAAACTTCCTGAGTTTATAAAAGCCAACTGTTATTTTGAAGGGGAGATAGGTAGGCTAGATGTAGCTGATGATTGGTTAGCCCAAGTTGAAAGGAGTTTTAAGGCTTTTAGAGTCCCTGAATCTCAAAAGTTATCTTATGGTACATTTATGCTAAAGTTAGCTATGAGAGTATGGTGAGACTCAAGAGCTAGGCAACTCGGAAATAACATTGATTGGTAACAATTTAAAAAGGAATTCAGGAAAGAATATTTCCCTCATAGTGTTCAAAACAGAATAGTGTGAGATTTGTTTAAATTGAAGAAGGGAGATATGAGTGTAACCTAGTATGAGACTGAGTTCAATAGATTGTTACAATATGTACCTAGCTCATACTGAGATAATATTGAGTTGAAGAAAGATTTGTTTCTGACCGGATTTGACCCCACAATGTGTTATAAGTTGTTGGATTATGGTTTCACCACTTATAATGAAGTGGTAGATAAGGAAAGACAACTGGAAAATAATCATGTGAGGATGAAAGTAATGTGGAATTTAAAGATCAATAGAGGATATCGACTAGGTCCATCATTTAAGAGATCATATCCTGGTGCCTCTAGTAGCAGTTTTGGATAGAAGAGAAGGAGACCAGTAACTCTGGCTAGTAACCCAACGCTCAGTACTGAGCTTGAGTTTTTATTATAAAAATGGTAATGTCAAATGCTGGAAGTGTGGTGCAAATCATTTCCCGAGAAATTGTGCTTAGCTTAAGGGGAAATGTTTTATATGTAGAGATCCAAACCATATGCTGAAGGCATGCCCTAGGATGAAATTAGTAAAGTGTAATAAATGCAGTAGAAAGGGCCATTTCTCTAGATACTGTCCACAATTTGTACAAGGAGCTAAGCAAACAGAAAGTGTTGATAACACTATTACACCTGCTCGTATCTTTGCTTTGGAGGACATGGAAGTTGAGGAGAATGAGGATTTCTCAGATTTTATGGAAGAGTACTACCATGATGATGTCGAGGAGATCATGAGAGTTGAAGAGGAAAATGATGAAGGACTTGTAACCGGTATTTACTCAGACTATCTATTGCAATAATAATTCTAAGTGTGAATTAAATTGAAATATTTGCATTTTAAGATTTATGAATGCTAGTGTAGTTGGTAACCATAGTATTAGTACATTCCAGGACATGTGCTAATAAATGGACAACCTACTTTTGTGCTGTTTGATGCTGGTGCATCTCATTCCTTTGCAAGTCAAAAATTTGTAAATGAACAAGAGATTAGTGTGGTAACTGTTAATATAATTTCTAAAGTTAGAACTCCGACTGGGGAGAAAGTAACAACCCAAGAAGTAATAGCTGATGGTAGAATAAAAATTCAGGAGAAGGAGTATCCTATAAGTCTTGTAATATTACCTTTACAAGGTTATGATGTCATAGTGGGAATAGATTGGTTGTCTAAGAATAAAGCCGTTGTGGAGTGTAGAAATAAACTTATCAATCTTAATGAGGGCGAAACGATATTTCAAGGGAAGGCTGGTGGAAGTAAATTGAATTTATCAGTAATGGAGATATGTGATGAAATGTGTGAGACAAGAGTATAGGAAAACGATTGGAAATTCTGTTAGGTGTTTGCTGTGGATGCAAAGAAGGAAATACCCAAGGTAGCAGACATACGAGTAGTGAATGAATTTCCAGATGTATTTCCGGAGGATTTACCAAGGTTAGCTCTACCCTGAGAGTTCGATTTCACTGTAGAATTAGTTCCTGAAACTGAGCCTATTTCTAAAGCTCTATATCGGATGTCACCTATGGAACTTCAAGAACTAAAGAAGCAACTTCAGGAGCTATTGGATAAGAAGTTTATTCGACCGAGTGTTTCACCATGGGGAGCACCGGTATCATTTGTGAAAAAGAAGGATGGTATTATGAGATTGTGTATAGATTATCGGGAGTTAAATAAGGTTACCATTAAGAATAGATATCCTTTACCTCGCATTGATGACTTGTTTGACCAACTCCAAGGTGCAACTGTGTTTTCTAGAATAGATTTAAAATCAGGATATCATCAATTGCGAGTTAAGCCGAAAGATGTGCATAAGACTGCATTTAAAACTCGATATGGTCATTATGAATTTTTAGTGATGCCATTTGGCTTAACGAATGCTTCGGCTGTATTCGTGGACCTGATGAATCGCATATATCAACCATATTTGGATAAGTTTGTTGTGGTATTTATTGATGATATTTTGATTTATTCAAAAACCAAGAAGGAGCATGCAGAGCATTTATGATTGACATTATAGAAGTTGAGAGAGAATCAATTGTATGCCAAGTTAAGTAAATGCGATTTTTGGTTGGATAGAATTTCTTTTCTAGGTCATATTATATCTGGTGAAGGAATCTTTGTAGACCCGGATAAAGTGAAAGCAATAATTGATTGGAAGCAACCAACCATAGTGACTGAGATGAGGAGTTTTCTAGGTATGGCTGGATACTATCGACAGTTCATAAAGGATTTTTCCAAAATTGCCAAACTGTTGACTCGATTGACCCAGAAGGATGTAAAGTTTGAATGGAGTAAAGATTGTGAAAGGAGTTTTCAGGAGTTGAAGAAAAGACTGGTTATAGCACCAGTATTAACATTACCTGATCCAGATAAGACTTGTAATGTATACAGTGATGCATCACGGAATAGATTAGGTTGTGTATTGATGCAGGATAGAAAAGTTATTGCTTATGCATCAAGACAATTGAGGCCACATGAGAGAAATTACCTAACTCATGATTTAGAGTTAGCGGCCGTAGTGTTTGCCTTGAAGATTTAGAGACATTATCTTTATGGACAACGGTGTGAGATGTACACTGATCATAAGAGTTTGAAGTACTTCTTTACTCAGAAGGAGTTGAATTTAAGGCAAAAAAGGTGGTTGGAATTGATTAAAGATTATGGTCTGAATATAAATTACCACTCTGGAAAGGCCAATTTGGTGGCGGATGCATTAGGTCAAAAGAATTATGAACAGATTACCTTACTGTTAACACCTCAACGTGAATTAGTGCATGAATTTGAGAGGATGCAAACTGGGTTTGATTGGTGTGAACCTAATAGCCAGTTGATGAATTGGGAATTGCAACCTACTCTATTAGAGAGAATAAAGCAAAAGCAAGAAGAAGATAAGGGTCTGATGGAGATAAAAGAGAAATTAAGTAATGGACAGGATCTCTGATTTTAAGGTGGATGATAGAGGTATAATAAAGTTTAGAGGAAGAATATGTGTACCACAAGATGCTGACATAAGGAAGCAAATTTTGGATGAAGCATACATTACAGGTTATACTGTGTACCCGGGAGGATATAAAATGTACTAAGATTTAAAACTCATATATTGGTGGAATGGGATGAAGAGAGAAGTGGCACAATATATATCAGAATGCATAACGTGCCAACAAGTTAAAGCAAAACACCAAAGACCGGGTGGACTATTACAACCTTTAGAAATACCGAGATGAAAATGGGATCATATTACCATGGACTTTGTGGTAGCATTACCAAGGACTCAAGTTGGATACGATTCCATTTGGGTAGTCATGGATAGATTAACGAAAAGTGCACATTTCTTACCTTATCAGATGGGTGATTCAATAGAAAAGATGGCTAGGCTATATGTTCGAGAAATAATAAGGTTACATGGTATTCCTGAGAGTATTGTTTCTAATCAAGATAGTCGGTTTGTATCTAAATTCTAGAAGAGTTTACATAGAGCTTTGGGTACAAAGTTGCAGTTTGGTACAGCCTATCACTCACAAACAGATGGGCAGTCTGAGCGAACAATTCAAACTCTAGAAGATATGTTACGAGCTTGCGTATTAGATTTTGGAGGTGATTGGGATAAATATTTGCCGTTGATAGAATTTGCCTACAATAATAGTTATCATGCAACCATACAGATGGCACCTTATGAAGCATTATATGGGAGGAAATGCAGATCGCCACTGTATTGGGATCACGAAGAGTATGCCATAATTGGACTAGACATGATCAATCAAACAAGTGAGAAGATTAAGATTGTTCGACAACGGATGAAAGAAGCTTAAGACCGTTATAAGAGTTGGGCTGATTTGAAGAGAAGACCATTGGAGTTTGAAGTTGGTCATCATGTTTATATTAAAATAAGCCCATTCAAAGGACTTAGACGGTTTGGTTCAAAAGGAAAACTGAGCCCATGATACATTGGTCCATTTGAAGTGTTGGAGAAAGTTGGCAATGTATCGTACCGAGTAACTTTACCTCCAAGTTTATCGAGCTATCAGAATGTATTTCATGTATCTATGTTGAGAAAATTCATTAAAAACCCGAATGCGATAGTGGAAATAGGTTTTAGTGAAATTAATGAGAAATTTTCAATTGGTGAGACAACCCATAAAAATATTGGATAGTCGGGTTCAGAAGTTAAGGAATAGAGATATGGAGTACGTGAAGATTCAATGGAATGAAGGTCCAGACTTGGAGATGACTTGGAAACCAAAAGCCACGATGATGGAGCAGTATCCATGGCTTTTCTAACTTCTAGGTTAGTAAAAGTATGCAAATTATTATATTTAGTCATTTAAGTGAAAATTAGATATACAAAAGTTTTGAGGACAAAACTTTTTTGAAGGGGGTGGGAATTGTAAGCCCTAAAGCTAAGCCAAATGACCGTAAGATTGAACTTAGAACACAAGGTTTAGGACGATCGGTTAAAGGATCCGATCAAACCCAAATGATAAACTATAGAGAGAAATATTAATAAAAATGACCCCGTAAACTTGAATTTAAGAAAATAAGTAATAAAATAGGAGACTATAAAATTTTTAAATTTTAAGCATAATAAGTACTAATTACGAAAAGGCGAAAAGTGTAATCTAATAACAAATAAATTACTAGAGATAGATTATATGTATACTAAAAATTTTAGAATGACCAAAATAATAATTAGGAATGTTCACATGTGCCCCACATGTATTTACGTGTAGATAAAAATACGCAAAATTACCTAAATTGGCCAAAAACTAAGTAAATAATTAAAGAAAATTATAAATTAATTATGGAAAAAATTAGAAAAAAAAATCAAACAAGGCTAGAATAATCCAAATCAGGTCGTAGCAGGTCAAGATTTGTAAAAAAAAAAAATCAACCAATTTAAATTAGACAACATAAAACCAAAAATCAAGAAAATTGGGCAAAGTCATAATCGAAAATGTCATGCATTGCAACCCGTTAGGGGATCATAGGATTCTCCAACCAAATACCGACCCCTTCGAAAGGGATAGCGCAAGATTGCAAAATGGTTCCTTCTTCATCCTTAATCAAACTAAGTGACAGGAGAGGAGGTCGCGGCGAGGGTGAAGTCAATGGTTCGAAGGTAGTCGCGGGAGGAGCGAGGTCTCCATTGCACAAGCCTGAGTTTGGTTGTGAGCTGCTGCATAACATGGAAACTCTTCAACCCGGATTGGAGTGGGTGAAAATTTTCTGATTTCACAACGGACCGGACTACGTTGTGCGATGACACTTGATTGTTGCATTGCATGAAAATAATTGCTTGATAACCCTGTTTGTACTTGTATGCATTCATGAGTCTCTAATTCAACTTACTGAGCTGTAGTTGCTCATACCCTTATAGATCCTTTTGCAGGTTCTAATTTCTGAACACTTCAAGTACTATGCTGCCCTACAATTACCTAGAGATTAGCCCATTTGAAGCCAGGGGTGTGAGGATCAAGTTACTTAGTATAATGTGTAACTAGAGTGACCATGTAATTAAGGATGAAAGATTGATAGTTATTATGTAATCTAGTGAACTGTTATGTTTATGTAAAATTTCCTAGGAAGCTCTGTGGACTTATATATATAATTATACATGTTATTAGAAATTTGTACTATTTATCATAATTGTAGTTTAATTATTAATCGGACTGTTTACTTCAAAGCGAGGAGTCGTCAACGGCTTGTGTAGATCATGTTTATGGTAGGCACTATGAGGTCAATTACTATCATAGAATGGTTTACACGGCGGAACTGTTGCGACTCTGCGACTTCGAGGCGTAACATAAATCCTCTTTATCCCTCCTATCTCTACGACACCACCATTATACCAATGATGATTTCATCTTTCTTAAGATTGACTACTTCATCTTCAATGAATTAAAGAAATCTAGTAAAGAAGTAATCTTGTTAAGTTAACTGTTAATACCTTTTCAACTTTTTTTTTTCCAATTCTTTGCATATTATTATTTTTCATTCACACAGGTCTGGGAATTGGAGTCACCTAGCTTTAGTGGGTCTAAGTGGGTCAGTCGCATTGGTCTAGGTAGGTGCATCACGTCACGATCCTAAAGTTGGAGGGTGAGTGGGGCTGTTTAACTCGTACATATTAGGTGGTAAGTATCGTAAGTAGACACTTTGTTTATGAGATGGAGTATTCTCTAAAGGTGAGTTTAGCTTCTCGTGAGAAAATTGGTAGGAGTTAATGCCATTCTCCTAATGTTGGCCATGGCTACTTGAAACCAGTTGTGATGTTGAGTTTCCTAAAATATACAAGGGCTTGTAATAATACTAAAGGGCAATCCTTAAAAAGGATGAACTTAGAATAGTCCTAAAGTAAATAGGAAGAGAAAGCTAGCTCGCCATCAAAAATACGAGTGAATATGTGATAGAGTAGATGGTTAAGCGTCGCATAAGAACTCTATGCGAGTTAAATCTCCCGCCCCATGACATGTCACATGGATCTAGGTGGGTGGATTCGACAAGTCTAGTTGTGATGTATGGATCACATGGGTTTGGGTTGGCATAGGTTTAGTGGTTGTAGTGTGGTAGTCGTGTGCATAAGTTTGTAGTGTTGGTGGTCTATTGTGGTGATTAGCAGTTGTGGTTAGACATCGAAGAAGGGAAGAAGAAAAAGAGGGTAGTGAGGGAATTTGTCTATTAAATAGTAATTCATAAACTTCTCCATAATAATTCAATATTTAGTAAGTTTTTTTGCTTATCAAAAACTATCACAACCAACTAAACATTACAATAGTATTTTCAGATCCAAACTAGGATGTTGACCTAGGACTGAGAAGGGGTCGAGGATTAAATAGAGATTGGGCCAGAATTGAATCGAGCTCAATAAAACTATTAGAATGCATTTCATATTTATTTATAAAGTAATAAACTTATTTATATTATTGGCATTTGAAAGTTATAGAGCTTTTTTATAGTTTATGTTTGTTTTTCTTGAATTTATATTTATTTTTTTACTAAATTGTTCTTTTTAAAAAAAAAAAAAACAAAAAATTGCAAGAGCTAAATGAAGACGAGCAATATCGGCCAGCCACAGACCCCAGTTACTGGATCTTATCCCGGAAGAAAAGTAAGAAATTATGTATATGTTGACCAATTTATGGTGAAAAAAGGGCTATGGCCGTACAGCAGTTGTGGACTATATTGAATGTATCGTTTCCGTGACACTACCGTTCTAGCAACCAAAGTGAGGGTTATGAATGAACTAACCGTGGAGTAATTACGGACTATATTGAAGAGTCATGGAACGAGAAATCACGTTGCAAGACCTACCCAACGTTCGACAAACATTAACATCAGGGTTGGCAGCATGAGCTTAATCGGACACCTGGAAACACGTTTTCTGCAAACAGGTCCTCCAAATGAACATGTCTGATGTTAGGAGGGCCACAATATGCTGATACTAGACTGCCCTGTAATGAATAGCTGCCAGTCTTAAGCTACTTTCTTTGGGCAAGGATTTAATCATCCTAAATCGCTATATATTTAGATAAATAAAACTAATAAAATTTTAACATATAAAAACATGAATTAATTATCATTAATATATATTAAAATATCATTAGCATTTTACTATCCCTCATCAGAACACATATTATGTTAGTATGAATTAATCCTTTCTCACTTTCCTCTCCTGGTTGTGATTACAGTAATACATCGTAAGCAGATCCCACTGAAAGTTAGCTCTAGTCAGTGCCTCGAGAGGATAGACGTCTTAATAGCTCGGTTAAATTTAAAACGTGTGGAAAATGTTCCACACGAAAAAGAAAGATTAACTACTTAACTGTCCCCAGAGAACTATTCGATTAAATTCATCTTGTCGGCACCCCAAGGATGGGAAGAGATTTCCAGGACTATCCTCTAAAATATCTGGGGAGAACCTTAAATAGCTCTCGGACACAGCTTTTATCCATACCTACTCTCCAGCTTTGCATATCTGTTTCTACATAATCTTTTTTTTTTTTTTCCTTTCCTCTTCTCTCTTCCGAATCCGGCTTGCACAAAGTAATGGATAGATCGGACTACCTACAGCTGTTCACGGATGAAACCTTATTCTACAACCGCATTGTCCTAGGAAACCTGGTACCAGCAAAAGGATGGGAAACACTACCACATTTTGTTCAAACATGGTTGCGTAACTTCATTGGAGCAACCTTGCTTTACTTCATCTCGGGGTTCTTATGGTGCTTCTATATTTATTACCTCAAGCGCAATGTTTATGTCCCCAAAGGTATGTTTTCCTTCTTAATCTCTTTCTTTTCTTCATTAAAAAGAAACGTATACAGACCAGTTTTCTTCTCCCGAGACTCATAGCTGTCATAAAAGAAACGAAATGGTCATTATAAAAGAGTGGTCCAGGACCTATAGCTTTTTGCTTGTCCAAATAATTGCCTAAAATTCTGTTATTCATTTGGAATTTTGATAACAAGTCTGGTCTTTTTCGACTAACGTAATCTTAGGCACCTGTGAGACAGGTTCACAACAATTTCTGGAAAGAAACCGGTTTCTTCAATTTTTTTTGGTCATTGTCGGTGTGGATGTTGTTGACCACCAGCTACTAATCAGCCCACAAGTTATTTTTTTCCATAACATTTTACTTTAATAGGTACAATATTGCGACACGTACCAGTATGTAATGCATTTTCTGTGAAGGGCAGTTTTCAGCATGTTGAGGAGGATGACATTAGTCAACATTTGACTGGAAACTATGTTTAAATCCGGAGAAAAATGCAAATAATCTTACAAACTTTAACCTCTTTTAAAGGATTTGGTAAACTAACATATATTATGAGAATTAATGAATAATGTATAAATATCCACTAAATTTTAATATATAAATATATAATTAATATTTTTTCAAAAAATATATTTCTTCTATTTTAAGTATTTAAATATTATTGATACTTACAAATCATTTATTGATCTACATGGCGTATTGGTACTATTGAATCTTTTTTCCTTGTATCAATACATCTCTAAACTTTCAAATGTTACAATTAATCTCTTAAACTTTAACTTGATGTAAATAAAATAAACTTTCAAATGTTATAAATAACTCCATAAACTTTAACCTTAGTGCGAAACATCTCTTGAGCTTATCAAAGTATATTTTAACATCTACTAAACTTTGACCTATCAACAAAAATAAGCTCTATTAATGCTCATTGACACTAACAATGGGAAAGGAAGAAAATTACCAAGCCTATAAGCTATAAGTTTGAAAAATTACCTTGCATATTTTTACTATATATAATATAATTTTATACGTTTATTCATGGTGTTCACATTAGAGAATTCATCTATAAATATGTTTGATTTATGCACTTGAAAATCATCTCAACAATCCCTCAACATTTCACTTTTTGTGTTAGAAAGTGAAGAAGAAGAGAGTAATGAGTTTTCTCCCATTATAGAAAATAGAATATTGTGTTGTTTTCTTCTTCATAATAGAGAGAGATTATAATACTAAATTTCTCATAGTGAAATTCTTCTACATTTGCTCATAGTTTTTACCCTAAATTATTTTAAAGGTTCTCCACATAAAATTTGCATATTCATTTTCTTTATTATTATTATTTTTAAATTTATTAGCCGCGATTTTACTCTATTTAAGCTTATTCATAAGCATTATTCTGCTATAAGCGGTATCAAAGCCTAACTTGGGTATGTATATTAACTTATTGTGTACTTTGTCGTTGCTACTAAAAGGTGGATCCTCCACATCAAAAAATGAGTTAAATATTACTTACCTTTTGATAGGTACTAGGTGTTATTCATACACATAATAATAGTGTGTATGAAATAGTGAGAATTAGTTTATTAGCTCAACAATTATAATAGAAGCAATGGCGGCAAAATTTGAGATCGAAAAATTTAATGGGAGCAATTTCTCATTATGAAAATTGAAGATGAAGGAAATTTTAAACAAAGATACTTGTCTAGTAGCTATCAACCGAAGGCCGATAGAATTCACAGATGATGTTAAGTGGAATGAGATGGACGACAATACTATTGAAATCTTCATTTGGGAGTGGCAGGTGAGATATTGTCGAGCATAAATGAAAAGAAGATAGCAAAGGAGATTTGGGATCATCTCACTAAATTATATAAGGTCAAATTACTCCACTTTGAACACTTTATTTTCTCAACTCACATCATTAGATTACAAAATAGAGTCAACTGAGCGTACTGAACTTCTACTTCAAAGTCTACCTAATTCATATGATCAACTTAGCATCAACTTAACAAACAACATCCTTACAAATACACTAGCCTTCGATGATATTATAGTCTCTATTCTAAAAGAAGAGAGCCGGTGCAAGAATGAAGAAGACAAGTAAACAAGTACATAACAAGTAAACAAGTACATAACAAGTAGAGGCCTTAATGGTGATGTGAGGGAGATCAATAGAACGTGGCTCAAGTAGGAACCAAAATCATGGTAAATCGAAGTCAAGAAATAAAAAGGAATTTAAAATACTACGGCTGTGGCAAGAAAGTCACCTGAAGAAGGATAGTTGGAACTTAAATAAGAAAAGTTTCAATCCTCAAGGAAATGTGGCAAACACTTCAGATGATGGAAATGTTCTATGCTATGAAGCAATGGAGACAACTAAAAGTAGGAAAAGTTTTGCTAAAATACAACTTTTCGATTCAGGAGCTACTTTTCACATAATCTCTCAAAGAGAATGGTTCCATTATTATGAACCTATCTCAAGAGGGTCTATGTATAGCTATAATGACCATGCTTTAAAGATTGTCAATATCAGGGACATCAAGCTAAAGATGTATGATGGTATAATACGCAATATTCAAGAAGTGCGACATGTGAAGACCTAAAGAAGAATTTGTTATCTTTAAAACAACTAAATGATCTTAGATGCAAAGTTGAAATTGAAAACAAGATCATAAAATTAGTTACAAGGGCACTTGTACTTATGAAGAGAGAAAACATAGCTGCAAATTTGTACATGTTGAAGGGAAAGACTCTACAAGAAGTAGAAGCATCGATTGCTTCAAGTAGGTTGATTGAAAGATTTATAGTGATGTGACATAAAAAACTTGGCTACATACTTGAACAAGGAATGAAAATTCTTGTTGAGAAAAATCTACTTCTTGGTCTTCTAAAGGTTTCATTACCTTTTCTATGAGTATTATGTTACTAGTAAACAATATCGATTGAAATTTAACTCATCAAATTCTAAAAGCAAAATTATTCTAGAATTGCTTTGCTTTGATGTCTAGCAAATACCAGTTCCATCCCTAGGTAGAGCGAAGCATTTCGTATCCTTCATTGATGATTATTCTAGGAGATGTTGGGTATATCCTATCAAGAGGAAGGTAGATGTGTTTCTAGTATTTAAAGTTTTCAAAGCACAGGTTAAACTTGAATCTATGAATAAGATCAAGTGTTTGAGGTTGGATAATGAAGGAGAATATACTAGTGATGAATTTGATAAATTATGCAAGCAAGAAGGTATCAAAAGACAGTTCACTACAGTATATACTCCTCAACAAAATGGAGTGGCAACGGATGAACAAGATTATGTTAGAATGAACAAGAGCAATGTTGGGAGCTATAAGCTTAGACAAGGAATTCTAGGTAGAAGCAATCAACACCACTTGCTATGTGATAAATCAGGTCCCATCAACAACAATTGAGTTGAAGACAAATGGAGATGTAGACTAGTAAACTAATTGACTATACAAACCTCCATATATTTGGGAGTCTAGTATATGTGATATACAATGCCTAAGAAACAACAAAGTTGGATCCAAAATCCAAGAAATGTTTGTTCTTAGGGTATGCCGATGGTGTAAAGGGGTATCGCTTGTGAGATCTCACTACCCACAAAGTTGTAGTTAATAGGGATGTTATCTTTATGGAAGATAAGCTACAAAAGGAAAAGGATAGCACTTCAAAAGAAAATTTTGAGACTACAACTCTACGGGTGGAGAAAGAGTTTAAACAAAATGATTCCTTTGAAGTAGCATCAGAGCACGACAACCATGATGCAAAAAATCCTGAGGCTCCAAACATGTGGAAGTCAAATTATACAAAAAAAGCACCGAGTTGGGATTCTGATTGTGTTATCGAAAGCATTGTTGCATACTATCTTTTAACCAAGGATAGAGAGCCATCAACTTTCTAAGAAGCAATGAATAGTTCAAATGTATCTCAATAGATAACAGTAATGCAAGAAGAGATTGAAGATCTTCATAAAAACAAAACTTAGGAGCTTGTGCCACTACCACAAGAAAGAAATCCCATTAGAAACAGATAGGTTTATAAGATTAAGAGAAATAGTGATGATCAAGTGGAGTGGTATTGTGCAAGATTGGTGGTAAAAGGATATGCTCAAAAGGAAGGGATTGACTTCAATGAAATATTTTCACCTATGGTTCAACTCACAACAGTTCAAGTAGTTTTGGTGATGTGTGCTATATTTTATTTACATCTAGAGCAACTAGATATAAAAACAGATTTTCTTCATGGAGATTTAGAAGAAGAAATTTATATGCTCTAACTAGAAGGATTTAAGGAACGAGGAAATGAGAACTTAGTTTACAGGTTAAACAAATCTCTCTACGATCTAAAACAGGCGTCGAGGAGTTGGTACAAGAGATTTAATTCCTTCATAATGTACCTTGGATACAACAGACTTAATGTAGAACCTTGTGCATATTACAAAAAGTTTAGAAGAAATATTTTTGTTATTTTGCTGTTATATGTAGATGATATGTTAGTAACAGGCCCTAACAAAAATTATATTGAAGAATTGAAGGTATGATTAGCCAAGGAATTCGAAATGAAGGACTTGGGACCAACAACCAAAATTCTAGGGATGCAAATTCATTGGGATAGAAATAATAGAAAGATTTAGCTTTCTTATAGAAACTATTTAAAGAAGATCTTATGGCATTTCAACACGTAAGATTGCAAGCCAATCTCTACCCCTCTTCCTATTAATTTCAAGTTATCCTCATGTATGAGTTTTGGTAATGAAGAAGAGAGGAATTAGATGTCTTGAGTATCATATGCATCAACAGTAGGAAGCTTAATATTCGCTATGGTATGTATAAAACCAAACATTACACATGCAATGGGAGTGGTTAGTCGATACATGGCAAATCCTATTAAGGAGCACTAAAATGCCATAAGTAGGATCCTAAGATATATTAAAGGGACCTCAAATGTTGCATTACATTATGGAGGATCAGACTTGACTGTTAGAGGCTATGTTGATTCTGATTACACAAGAGACAATCTCATTGTTTTGTAATAGTCAAAGTATACTGCATCTTGCAAAAAAACTCGGCCTTTCATTCCAAAAACAAAACACATTCGGGTTCAATATTGCTTTGTTCGTGAGAAAGTTGAATAAGGAACCTTGTATGTGCAAAAGATCTACACTAAGGACAACATTGTAGACTTCATGACAAAGACAATCAATAACGACGAGTTTATATGGTGTCGATCCCCTTGTAGCCTAATGGAAATGTAAGCAACATGGAAAGGTAAGGTAGAAAGAATAGTGTGAAGATATGATTTATTCTCAATCAAATCTTCAAGTGAGAGATTGCTAACAAAAATGAGCTCCATTAATGCTCACCGACACTAATAATGGGAAATGAAGAAAATTATCAAGCCTATAAGCTATAAGTTTGAAAATTTACCATGCACATTTTTACTATGTATAATACAATTTCATACATTCATACATAGTGTTCATATTAGAGTTTTCATATTAGAAGATTCATCTATAAATAGGCTTGATTTGTGCACTTGAAAATCATCCCAACAATCTCCAAACATTTTACTTCTTGTGTTAAAAAGTGAAGAAGAGAGTAATGAATTTTCTCCTATTATAGAAGAGAGAATATTACGTTGTTTTCTCTTTCATAATAAAGAGTGGTTGTAATATTAAATTTCTCATAATGAAATTCTTTTATCTTTGCCCATGGTTTTTATCCTAAATTATTTTAGGGGTTTTCCACGTAAAATCTATATATTCATTTTCTTTATTATTATTATTATTCTCAAATTTATTAGTTGCAGTTTTGCTCTATTTAAGCCTATTCATAGGAAGTATTCCACTACATGACCTTGGTGCATTCTTTTTCTTTTAAATTAAAAGGAAAAAACAAACATCCTTTATGTTACCAATTTATTAAAGTTTGAAGTTATTTATGACAATTGAAAGTATAGATGGTATATTTGTGTTCAAGTCGTATCATATCTAAGTCAAAGTTTAGGGAGCTTCCCTTTAATCTTTTATTTTGAGTAAATTACACTTGCCGCCCTTAATACTTTCAAAACTATAAGATACCCCAAATTAGTTATTGTCTACTGATATAAATTAGTTATTATCTATTAATTTAGTTATTCATATGATAGATTGAAGGACAATGTATCTCAATTCTCTCAAGAATACATATGTTATGGAGTACAAGAATTAGAGACATAAGAAGAAATGTGTTTCATACACATATCAGATATTAGATTACTATTAAATTCATGTATTTCTAATTAAATTTATGATTGCTTCTCGGTTGATTCGGGCATGCACCCTTTTGCAACTCTGACCTCAAGCAATTTTAGGAATGTACGACTAGTGTGCGCATGCCCCTTATTGTTTTTAATGAGTTTTTGTTCCATCTTTGGAATGATTATATACAGATGAGATTCCAACAAGAAAAGCCATGCTCTTGCAAATATATATGTCAATGAAGGCCATGCCATGGTACTGTGCTCTTCCGACGCTTTCAGAGTACATGGTTGAAAATGGATGGACCAAGTGTTTCTCGAGAATAAGCGATGTTGGCTGGACTTTGTCTCTATTATACATGGCAATTTACCTTATCCTGGTAGAATTCGGGATTTACTGGATGCATAGGGGGTTGCACGACATTAAACCCCTGTACAAATACCTCCATGCCAAACATCACATTTACAATAAGCAGAACACTCTTTCTCCATTTGCTGGTAAGAAGTGATCTTGCTGGAGCCGATGGCATGATATTGTTAGTTGCCCTTGATTTGAGTTCCCTCGAGTCTAGGAACTACCGGTAGTTTCTTTCATAGTAATCAAGACTGGAGGAACGATGGATGGTTATTCTATCTCTTTGATATATTTCTTAGCTAAACTCAGTTTTAAACTCGTATCAGAATAATACCAAAACGATACCAAACCATAGAACCAGACAAGCCTTTTGACAGGATTGATCGTTTTTTTCAGGTTTGGCACTCGATCCATTGGATGGCGTACTAGAGGCAATGCCGCATGTGATAGCGCTTTTCCTTGTACCAGCTCATTTTAGAAGCCACATTATTCTCCTATTCCTGGAAGGTATATGGACAGCAAATATACATGATTGCATCCATGGCAAGCTATGGCCGATTATGGGTGCTGGTTATCACACCATTCATCACACGACTTACCAGCACAATTATGGTCACTACACCATATGGATGGATTGGATGTTTGGAACTCTTCGTGATCCGGTGGAGGATGGATCCAAGAAGCTGTCATGATGTACTGTATGTTTATTAGCTAAAATTTTCTTGTGAACTTAGTAGTTGTGTTTAATATGACGGGTATCGTTTGACATATATGGCGCTTACCTTGTTTATTGTATTGATATATATTCATTTAAACTAGAGGATTTAGAGACAGAAAACAAAGTGCATGTGCTGTAAAGTGTTATTGAACTCTGCCTCATGATTAGCTATGCTTTGTTGAAATAGAAAATGATTCATGGTTCGGTGTTTGCTGAGTCTTATGTTGCTGCCTTGAGCGGTTTCTAAAAAGAGCTGGTAGCATTTGGTTTCTAGGATAGCACATGATAAGAGAAATACGATAGCATATGGAAAGGAGAATTAATAACATGGTTAAGAGGAAAGCATTTCTTGTACAGTATTTGTTACATGCCTTTTGCCAGGAGTACTAGACGTGACTGTATCAAATAATGACAAACAAAAAATATAGATTAAGATCAAATAAGGCAAGAGGAAGCAAAACTTTACAAAAGAGAATGGTAATAATTTACAAATGAGAGAAGTCATTCAAACCCAATCCCTATATATACCCAAACTCACAACCAAAGACTCTCAAAATACTTCAGATGTGTATTGTTGAATGGGTTATGATGCCATGGAGGAGTGCTCAATGGCTTATTTATAGGCATCCTTAACATGGTTGGTAGTGGTAGTTGCCAACAACCTTAATAATTACTCTATACTTATCAACCAACACATCTAGAAAAATTTCACTAGATACATCTAGAAAAAAACATCTAACACATCTAGAAAAAACTTCCATAAGTATAAATATATGGCATAAGTTTAAGCCATATCACATATCTTCACCTTGGCTTAAATTGCCACTACATAAAGGTGTGAATACAAATCAAGTCCTTATGACACTTAAACTTGGTTATTGAAAGAAACTTTGTTAACATTCAGTGAGATTGTCTTCTATACTAATCTTTTCCATCATAATGTTGCCTTGAGAAATCACATTAGAAACAAAGTCATACTTAAGACCATCTTTACTCATCATGCCTTATCAAACATAGAGGAATGTAGCCCTATTTCTAAGTGATAAACTACGTCCCTTATTGTTGGGACATTCCCCTGATAAGAGACGTTCCTAACCCCCTTTTCTTTTTTAGTTTTTTATAATTAAAGGTAGTAATTAGGCCAACAAAAATTTAGAAAAAAAAAATGTGAAGGAATTTTTGTGAAGCAACTTAAGGATAAAATGTTAAAGTTCCTTAAAATGTTAATGTGACCTCTAAGAGTACAAGATAGGTTCCTTAGGCAAAAAGATGGTCTAACATCAATGTGTTTCACTTTCCCATGAATCATTTGATCTGTAGTCAAATGCCTGATGGCAATGTGTTTCATTTTCCCTTCAACCGTTTGATCTTTAGTCAAATGTATAACACTTTAGCTATCACATATGATGACTGCAGGTACTAAATTTAAATTGAGCTCACCATATAAGCCCTGTAACTAAATTGCTTCTTTGACTGCCTCAATTACTACCATATACTTTACCTCTATAGTGGATAAAGTAATTGTAACTTATAAAATTAACTTCCAATTGACAACAAAATTACCTAAGGTGAACATAAATCCAACCAGTTATCTCCTTTTATCGAGATCACCAATGTAATCTAAGTCTAACGTATCTAATTAAGCTTCCACTACCTTTTCCAAATTCTAAGCAAGTATCAACAGGACCTTATAAATGTTTAAGAATCTATTTCACAACTCACCAATATACCTTACCAAGGTTAGCCATGTATCTGTTAACAACACTAACAACATATAAAATGTTTAGACAAGTACACACCATGGCATACATCATGTTGCCAACTAGACTTGGATAAGGAATATGTGTCATATCACCATTCTCTTCAACAGTTACAGGAGATATGGCAGTTGAAAGCTTAAAGTGAGTAGCTACTAGGATATTGATAGGTTTAGTGTTTTTCATCCCAAAATGGTCTAAGAATTTTTCTCAATATAATATTTCTCAATCAAAAACAATTTTCCACTCTTCCTATCTCTCTAGATCTCCATGAAAGGAATTTTTTTTTTCCTACTCCTAAATCTTTCTCCTCAAATTCATCTTTCAACAATATCTTCAACCGATTGACTCTAGAGATACTTCTTGTAACAATGAGTATATTATCCAAATAGAGGAGTAAATAATGAGAGACCCATCAAATAATTTTAAAAAATAAACACAATCATCATATAAGCTCCTTGACTAGTCATAAGTGCTCATAAAAGTGTCAAAATGCTTATACCATTGCCTAAGAGACTGTTTTAAGCCATAAAGGGATTTATTTAATAGACAAACATGGTCTTCCTTGCCTTCAACAATAAAAAATTAGAGTTGCTACATATAAATTTTCTCCTTTAAGTCATCATGTAGAAAAGCATTATTAGCATTCAACTACTCTAACTCCGAGTCATACATGACTACTAATGCTAACAAAACTCGAATGGAACAGTATTCTAACATAGATGAGAAAGCATCATTGATGTCAACACCCAGTACTTAACTGTATCCCTTCATAACCAAAAAAGCCTTATACTTAACTCCTTAATCCATTGGAGAGGTCTGCTTCCTTTTGAAGACCTACTTGCAACTACTAACCCTTTTTCCTTGTGGTAGTTTGATAAGTTCCCAAGTGCCTTTGTTATGTAGAGAATCTATTTCTTCTTGCAATGCTACTACCTATTTTCTTGAATAGGCACTAGAAATAGCCCTTTAAATATAGATGTTTCACCATCTCTATTAATCCCTATTGTCATTAATAAGGCATAAGAAACTAAATCAGCATGACTTTGTGGTAGCTTGATTTCTTTTCTTCCCTTACCTTTAGCTATATTATAAGGAGCATTTTGTGAAGTTTGCTTGACTCCACCTAAATTTGATGGTCCATTTGATTTAGAGGATCCTGAAGCAATCTCTTGCTTGGTAACTTCCAATCCTTGCTTCTCTGAAATAATCTTAATTGGTTTTGTATTAGAATACTCTAACTTTGAATTAAGCATTGATTGCTCATCAAAAGTTACATATTTATTGATTAAATTTTCTCTATTTCAAGACACCATAACCTGTAGCCTTTTACTCCACATGGAAACCTAAGAAAAATGCATTTCTTAGCACATGGCTCTAATTTTCCATCATTCACATGCATATAAGCTGGACAACTAAATATTTTAAAATCAGAATAGTCAGTAGAGTTGCTAGACTACATCTCCTTTAGATTCATGCATTCAATTGGAACTAATGGAGATTAGTTCCCCATATAGCATGGCATCGATGTAACTTTAACCCAGAATTTCCTTAATAAACTAATATTTGAGAGTAAGTATCATGCTCTCTCAATAATAGCCCATTCATCATTTTTGCAACTCTATTCTGTTGAGGGGTATCCCTAATAGTCTAATGTTGAACTATGCCCTCATTCTTATAGAATTGCTTTAACTTACGATGACAAAATTCTGAGCCATTATTTTTTCTTAGTTGCCTAATCTACTTCTTAATCAAAGTTTTCCACTGTTTGAAAGTAGTCAAAACTTGATTCTTGTGTTTGAAGGTCGAAGGAATGCAGCAACTTGAGGGCTTGATTTTCATCTCTAACTTCAACATCTACATTTTCCAAATCCAATATAATGGACAAAATTTGTCTATGTGGGACTTAATGGGTGTACCTTCCGCCATTTGCAAGCTATAGAAATGATGTTTCTTATTAAGCTTACTAGTGAGAGATTTCTCCTTATATAGTGACCCTAGTTTAGCCCATAAATTAGTAACAGTTTTCTCTTTGATGACTTGCTCCAAAACTTAATTGGGCAAAGATAATCGAATGGTTGATAAAGGCTTCTCATCAAATTCATACCTTTGCTCTTCTATTAGGGATACCAGCATATTTACCTTCCCTAATAAAGCCTTATGATATCTATGCTGGACTAAGATATTGTACATCTTGTGCCATAAGGCAAAGTTAGAGTCACAATGTATCAAATTTTGTTGCCATTATAAACCACCACACACACATACACATATATATATATACTATCAACTGATTAATGAACTAAAACATAATAATAATCAAATAACAAACTAAATTAATGATGATAAATAAAAAACAAAAACAACTAACAAACGAACTTGAACTTGCATGTGTTTGGCGTGTAGTCGAACTGATAGTGCAGCACAGCAATGATCAACGGTTTCAGTGGCGAGCATGGTCGTGGATAACAGCAACATAGGTGGCGGCGTTGCTGATCAAAGAACCATGGCTACTGCTAGTTGATAGTGGGTTCTCGCCGAAGTTGATATCTGTTGTATGTATAGCAGCGGCGTCAACAGTGATCGACAGTGTTCATGGAGCAGTGAATCAGGTGTGAGCTGTAGTTTGGAGTGTGGACAGTAACATGCTTGGAGTGTGGATTCGTGTATGTAGTTGTTGCAGCGGCCGTGCTATGGATTGCAAAGGGGGGTGCTCGTGCACAATCTAGTTTATTGGACAGTGTTTCTGTGTGTATGTCGAAGATGAAGCCTGGTTAGCTCTGGCAATGGAGATGTATTGGCTGCATGTGGCCAAGGATTAGGAGATGAACGAGGGAGGTCTGAGTTGTGGTTCAGGAAGTGTATTCGGGCGGAACTAGTTCATGTTGTTGCAATAGACATAAGCAGTAACAGTAAGGTAGGTCGGTGTCAGGGCATTAGGGAATTGGCTGATCAGAATTGTGCGCTACGGGTATTTGTCCGCTGGCTTGTTGTTGTATGTTTAGCGTTGGGTTGCTGATGGCATCGACTGTGCGTTGGTTGCTTGTTGGCGTCGACTGTACAGCTGCTGTGGCGACTAGGGCTTAGCGAAGACGAAGCAATGTGCACAGACTTGAACAATGCGAAGCTACGTAGGGCTGTGGCGATGCATGGAAGCTACTGAACGCAGCAGTAGTGAAGGGTGTTTGGACATGTACTGGTGTAATGGAGTATCTGTCGTCTATAGGTTGTGTAATGTAATGCTGTGTAAGAGTGAGAGAAGACAATGTATGTACTGGTACTGCAAACGTGTGTAGATTGCATGAGGACAGGCATAAGGTACAGCAGCAATGAATCAAGTGATAGGTAGAGTGATAGTGTTCATGTCCATGAATTGCGTTTGTTATCAGTGAAGTGGCGTGGATGTGGACAGGGGATGAAGATAGAGCAACTTTTATTTCAGTGTTGTGTGCAGTAGCGTTTGAGCTTGAAGATGGATTAAGTTGTGAAGCAGAATGTACCATTCCTTGTAGCCAGTCTCCCCGTTATGTCGTGTGATTGATATTTATAAAGCTCAGAAATCAATCATATCCAATCGAATATTTTGTATCGATACAAATTTGATCTAATAAAAATTAAATCATTTATATTAATTTAAACCCAATTTGATAAAAATCAAACTAGATTTGAATCTCACAAATCTTTATTGCATTAAATTCAAAAGTTTTGATAAAATAAAATCTAAATCTCATACGCTCAACCAATTTTCACAACAAGATGAAAGTTATAAAAATAAAAGACACATAAATGCCTAGCAAGATTTGAACCCATGATTTCAAACTATATTCAATTCAATGTTTCAATGCTCCAATGCTTATCTATTAAGTCATTGGCCTACACCTTAATTTTTAGTACAATTGAATTGCACTTAAACCACATAACTCTCTAAAATAATAATTGAAACTATACCAAAACTAAAACTTATTGACCCTAAAATAATCTACTTCCTAAAATATCTAAAAATCTTTCTAATTTTTCTTTTCTCATTTTTTTGGTATTTTCATCATTTATCATTTTTTATTATTTTTATCTTTTTATTTTTTATTATTCTTGAGTTAGGATCCTAAAAACAAAAATTATAACTACTAGAGAGCAAAAATTGAGTGTTTACTGGAGAGAAGACCTTACTTTGTTTTGTAGTTTCAATTTTTACAAGTTTAATTTCTCTAATCAATATTTGTAGGTCCTTAAGCCGAAAAGGATGATTGTATGAGCATGGATCTTGACTTCATCCTTCAATTATCGCTAGGATTGTGATAAGAATAGATAAACCTATGAGATATAATGTGTTATTAGAAAGAAAAAAAATGTGAAGCGAATAGATAATGTTATTGCAATATTATGTAGAGAAGAGTGTGGGGAAGACATGACTTTATTCAAAGTAAAGTAAATATAAAAGGAAAAAAAAAGGAAGGGGGGGATTGTGTGAGGGGGGTTGGAGGTTAGGGTTGAAGGATGTGGAATATGATTACAACGAGGACAATGGCAAGATACAAAAGATTCCATTAATCAACGATTATCGTAGAAAATCAAGACAAGTAAATAATCTATGCAAAAAGTCGACATCTCCAAATTCATAGTATAAGGTAATATTGTATATGGTTAAACAGGTCGTAATAATTGATTTTGTTAAAATTTGTCGATTTCTATACAATTTGTATATTATAAATGGAAAAGGATATCATCGTTCTCATTAAAATAAAAAAAAAAAGAAAAAAAAAAGAGTAATTGAGAAACGACAGCAATGGAATAAAAAGAAGGGAAAGGAAGTCTCGTTCAAGAGTTTGATTGCGATTGTAGCGCGTACAGACATCGAAGTTTGATCATGATTCATCTTTGCTCCACGAAACAAAGAATTATCACCTGTCAAAGCCAATATGACACAATGATTGTAGGCAAATATAATAATAAAAAGTGAAGGGTGCATCGCACCATAGCCTGTGACGCGAATGCGGATCTTGAACGTAGAGCATCTTTAAGGAAACACATACGTATTTTACACTGCGAATTGATGTTCAACGAGCCCCACTTATATATATATATATATAACCAACAAGATATCATAAAGCATGAATGGGATTTGGATTTGCAGAGAATCATATGAAGACAATGAACGACAGTAGCAAATATTGGGAAAAGGGAAAAAAAAAAAGAGTTAATAAATAAATAGTGCACCGACCCAAGACATTGAAGAAGGCTAGAAACATCACACAAACTCTGGCATATATTTTCCGAGCTCTACAATTGAAGCTAGCACTAGCTTTTATTATTGTCTGAAGTCCGTAATTGGTCTAAAAGAATGTAACTTGATAAAGCTTTACTCAATGCATAACTTTGACAAAGTATCGCAATTTGAGTTGTCGACTTTCTCAATACCTTGTTCGTCCAAACTTGTTAGTTGACAATCGGAATTCGAGCGGTGTAAGCTTGAGGTAAAACAAAAGAGTCAATGGATGCTTGATACAAGTGAAAAGATGAGAAAAAAAGAAAAGAAAAGGGAGAACATATATCAAAGGTGTGGATATGGTATTCAATTGATTTGATTGGTTTAGGGAAGATATGCAGGGTAATATAAGATGAAAAAAAAAAAAAAACTTCCCTTAGAATTTCTATTGAACGCTAAGATAGGTTCATGTTAAATATAAAGCAATTGGTACTATATGGATTTCAATTCTCCTGGAATAAATGTGTACATGGTTTATGAAATCACCAATTCACCTCGATGGGCTTAAATAAAGAAAAAAAGAAAAAAATCAACTGAAATCACTAACGTAGAGCTGGTGTACGAAAGTCCACTAAAAGAGATTAGTAATTCCAATTAATATAATGAAGAAGGAAAGTTAATCCGTATAAAGAAGGTTCTCCACTAGAGAAGATTTATTGCATGCACATATTGCGATGGGACAATGCCAAGTCAGTAAGCCTAAAGTAATGAGTGCAAGTAGCCAGTGTTACAAACTTGTACATTAAATATAGGATATAAATTTATAGTATTGGCGCTAGGCCTATATGGTTCGATCCATTAACAAAAAAAAGTTTTTAGCTTCATTAACACGCTTGGCATCGGTGCAACTCTTTATAATATGTATACACCAAGTAGTGACCTAATGATTCAAAAGTAGCAATTAATATCCAAAATATTTAGACTCCGTCTAAGAATTTTGATTAAGAGATAAAATGTAAAAAATTGAAAATTGTTATATTGTTTATTCAAACTTGACTCATTAGGTTGGATGATAGAGTTTAAGAAATCCGATCTATACAATAGGATGATTCAGAAAGATTTGGCTTAGTGGACTCAGAATAGAGATCGTTAGACTAATCCTTTCGTCTCTAACTTTTATTAGGCTGACTCATGCACTTATAAGAAAGGTTATTTAACCGTAGCCCTATTAGCTAGTTCAATCTAGGTAATTATGAATTGAGCAGACTTCATCTCATTTATTAATTACCTAAATAATCAATGGATGATATCTTACTCAAGAGCCTATAAATACCTTATATTTCCTCTTTATTTAAAACTCTTAGAAAAAGAATAAAGAAACAAAATTACTCTATAAAATCGTTACTCTCCAAGAGCAAATAAATAATTCAAATAAAGAATTAATCTCATTTACTCGAGTTACAAAATAAACATCTGAGAGCTCCTAAAACTGTTTTGTCTATTATTCATACATTTGAAACACTAAGATTATCTATTTCTCCTTTCTATCTTATTTTCACATAATCATTCTTTCAAGTAATAATCTCGTTTCATTTTTTTTTTTAAATCATGTATAACATATAACTTATACAATAACTATAAAACTACCTCAATCAAACCCTTCCACCTATAATGCCTTAACCAGACAAAGAATTATACGACACTTCTCGACCTTCTAACTTCCCCGAATAAGAAGAGGTCACGTGCAACTGCAGCCGGCTATATCACCAATGTTTAGGCATATAGGCTATCGTACCTAAATTCTCCTATGACTGGATGGAGGCCTAAGGCCAGGGCATTTTCTTGTCTGAAAGAGATAGTACACTCCAACTTGCTCCAGTTTCCTAATTGCGTAGTTCAAGAAGCGGCTCTAGTACCAAAAACGACAGCTAAGTACATCGTATCTAGTAGTTCCTAGGATTTTGACAAAGAAGGAGATGTTTGATATATAAGTTTCTTCCTCTTCCTCTATGTGTGTAGTTGATTGTGAGAGTGTTTAATTACTTTCAGTGAAGCAAGAAAAATAAAAAGAATCTCAATAATTGTTAAGAATAAAAATAATGTTTAATTTAAAATCATCAATATATCTATAAAGAATAAATAAATAAACAATAAGAAGGAAAAGCAAATAATAAAGAGAGGTATAATATAGTTGGGATTTCTTCCAACTTTTCCCTCTTCCTCTCCATTTTTAGCGGAAAAGAAAACAAATGGAGCCCATCGAAATAAATCTCTCGATTTTCCTTTCTCTCACACTTTTCTCTCTAAACCACATAATGGACTTAGAATACTTTCACTCCATTCTTTCCTTCTCCTTTCCCTTATCCCAAACATAGTATTAATCTAAAATGCTACATAATATTAATCTAAAATGCAAAGCATGAACATGTTAGAAGGGGCATTATTAAAATGCATCACGTGTAAAACTTAATGATAGGTTTGGATAAATAAAAATTTGGCATACAATGGCCTTTGTAATCACTCGTTATAGTTTCTTGAAAATGATGAATCGTTTATCAAATTTGCCTTATTTATACCTACCACTAAGCACCACGTAGACCGATGACACGCATAACCTAATATTAGTTTCCTTCCATGCAAAGATGACGCACATCATCGGGCATGTTCCTATAAGCATGTAAGAAGCTCATATAATGCTATGACCGTGACATGCTTATTTTCAAATTCCAATGAAGGATGAACCTGCCTAGCCTATAACGGGAAAAATGGGATATTGATGGTAAGGAGGTGAAATATCCGCTTATCTTCTTCAGTTAAGCTCCTCCAGAACATAGAACATGATACCAGCATATCCACTTGACGATCTATAAAGTCATAATAAACGTGAAAATCTTGATCTAGTCCAAGCCCCTACACAGCAAATAAAGAATATATACCTTTTAGAGAGAGTAATTACAACTTATTTGGAAATGCAAGTGTCTGATAGTAATCACCAAACTGAGCCTTTTTTCCACCTAAACCTATCAACTATACGATCTGTGCTCATTCGGGATTTTTCGGTCTTCATTGATTTCTTAGACTTCTCGAGTCGACTATCTAAACTGTTCCTAGAAACCTCAGGAAGGTCAGGAGCCAATTCAAAAGTGTCAGCAGTTCCACTCTCCGTTTGTTTTCCACTCTCAGCTGGTCTAGTTTGGCCGTCTGAGTCTAATGCAGGCTTCTCAGTACCATTTGCATTTCCTCTTGATTTGTGTACACTTAGTACAAACTTTTTCAAATGTTTTATGTATTCTGGGTAAAGCTCAAGATTGCAATGTCCACCCCCAGTAATCCATAATGGCTCGTACTTCTCCTTGCAGAGCTCCCAAAGCTGTTTCCCATGGGAACAATCAACCACTTGATCAGCTGTACCCTGGGGAAGAAAAATTCTCTCTTGTTATCCATATGATCCCCTTGTAAAGAAACAAATCAACTTAAACAGCACCCGGCCATAGCAATCAATGGCAAAATATACAACAGAAAAACTGTACGTGTGCTTTTCAATACATTAAAAAGTGTTGTCAAGATTTCACGGTCAAATAGGTTTTATATAACTACTAGAACTGAACCCAAATGCGAACCCTGGTCTCAAAAAACAGCTCAGCGTCCTAATTTTTCAAGCACGAATTTTATAATCTGCTCATTCAAATATACAAATCAAAATCAACAGTTGCTAAATTAGCTACAAAGGGCATTTCCCAAAGGAAACAACTATTTCTTCCTTATGATTCTATTGTAAGCAGAGGGGGGAAACGAAAAGAAAAGAACAGAGGGACACTTACATGAATCACAAGAACAGGACAGTTCACTGATCCAATCTTGTCAATATTCTGTAAAAGCAAAGCAAGATCACCACCTGCTTACACACCCTCCCCCACCCCCCCCCAAAAAAAAAAAAAAGAAAAGCAGGAAAACAGGTAAAGCTGCCTGATTCACCTTGTAAATGTCAAACCAATATGTCCTCTTTACAGGGTACAACACCCGCAAACCAGAAAGAATTGGGCTATGTAAAACCACCGCCCTCAAGTTTGATATACGCAAAGCAAGGTCAACTGTAGGTCCACTTCCTACAGATTGACCATATAAAATAAGCTGTTCGTCCTTCACCCCGTATTGATCCTTGAGGCACTTATACACTGCATCGATGTCTGCATATGTATTGCATTCAGTTGGCTGCTCCAAAGATTACATGAAAAGAGGATTACAGTCAGTATCTATTATAGAGACAGACTACAAATATTTCAAGAGGTGGATTCATCACAAAAACCAAAGATGGAAACTACAAATGTTTGAGCAATGATGTTTTAAGGAGAAATATATGACCAAACAAATTGACATCATAAGTCTCTGAAAGAAGATAAGTAGACAAGGCAAATAACATTCAAAGATCATGGCAACTTCTAGGAAGTTGTTCAGGTTGGAATGGAGGAATGGCGCAGAGTATACAGTGAGTTCATCTCAATATGTGAGTTACAACAGAAATTACAGAGCACTTACATTCCATCTCAAACCATAATAAATGCAGACCCACAGTACTAGTGTGTTTAACTGAATAAGAACCAATCTTTGGTTCATTTTCCAGCCCACTATTGCAAAACAATTGAAATTTAGGACGGTAAACTCTATCACTGAATCGTACATGCCCTAGCACTATGCAGTTACTCAAAGAAAACAGTTGAATGAGTAAAAAGCTGCTATGAGAAGTACAAGCTCCAGCCGGAGCAATGAACAGATGATGAGAATAGGAGTTAACAAAGGGAACTTCCCTGAACCCAAAGCAAAATTGTCCGATATAGACAAAAGGGAATCAACAAGTTGAATAGGGAAACTAATAAGAAAATGTACTTTCTTGTTTCTTGGACAGTAGATTATCCTCATGGAGGAAATCCAAGTAGGTAGTTACATGTTCTAAGTTTGTTAATTATCCAGTGCAAATGGATAAAATTCCTGTCTTAGTCCTTTCTTCTTTGTGGCAACTAGTTAAATACAGACTCAGAGGATAGGAGTAAACAGCAGGGATTTACCCTGCGGCCCTGCCATATAAGATTGATAACCCTATTATATTTTGAATCAATAAGAAATAAAAGTAGGCAATTGCTTTTCCCATGCCAAATGTAGCCCAAGCATTTACATCAGAATTATAACCTGATCATAAGAATCAAAAGACTAATTCAACATAACAGCTAGTCCCCAAATGTCTTCACCTCAAGAAAAATCAAATTTTGGGACTAGAGATGGAATTCCGGAACCTAAACAGCTTAGTGGAGAGCTCTGTGACCAGTTCAAGGTCTGCAGTGAACTTTAATCAATCCTTAAGTTTTACAAAATATTTATGGTATATTTTGTCTTACAAGTATCCTTTATTAGTGACTTTGCATATAAGACTTGTGATATATTGGAAGAAAAGAGGACATCAAGTTAATTTTGCAATAAATACTGCAGATAAAAGAATAGAGAAGACTAAGGAGGGTCATTGCCTAGACGTGGCAACCATCCCTGCTTGTTGTGGAAACTATTTCCTGGAAAAGAGGGGAAGAGAATAATTTTATTTCCAGAAAAGGAATAGACCATAGAAAAAGGTCCTCCAAATGAATACTGTTGTCATGACGTCATTTTTTTTACCCCTCTTTTCCTTTTAATTCTGTTCAAAATGCAGAATAGACAAACCTTAGGATGATTTTATCTGCATAAGAGAGGCAATTATATTTATGATGGATTTTTTAGGTAAGTTTTATTCATATGATGGTTGAAGTGTTCAATATGAAAATCTTGTATAGTTCTATTAAAACAACAAATTCAATTGAAACAGATTTGCCAACCATCACCACAGTGATCATCATATTGCTCCTAGCATAAATATGTCTTAATGTAGTAAACAAGAGTATTTATTACAATGGCACAAAGAAGAAATTTAAACATTCCAATGACTCCATTTTAAGGCATGTATATTGGACACAACATGGAAGAAGTGAGATTGATAGAAGTACATGGGATATAAATTAGAAGAAACAGTGGACTAAATACAGCTGGAAATGCAAGATTTATATGTGAATAAAGGAAAATACTTCATTCCTTATATAGTAAAAGTAAATAAAAGTACTCCTCTAACCTTTCCAGTTGATTGTCCATAACCAGAATAATCATACCTGAAAATAAAGGTAGAGAGGGTTCAAATATATATATACATACATACATATATATATATATATATAAATATAAATATAAAATATGACGTGTAGGGGGGCAGATACATAATATTAAATAGAAAAAGGGTCAGCCACAATAACTAGAGAGTAAATGGCTTTCAGTTCATACCGGCTAGGAAAATGTATGGTTTGAAACATTGTAATATATGCACATGTATGAATCTTGAGAGCTGTTCTATCCTACGCTGGTGCCTCTTGCCATGCATACACTTGTGCCAAGTACTGGAGAACTCTGACTATTTTCTATTTGATTTAATTTCATTTGGAGCATTAGCATATGGTACAAATATATCTATGGTTGTCTGTCTATGTCCACCCAATTAACTTTGGCTAATTTAACAATTGTTGAACATGTTTCGTTTCCAGGGAAGCAAAGAGGCCTACTTATTTGGATGGGAGCAAAAGGCTCCAGAAAATGCCTGTTTCCAGGATAAGTAACAGGAAAGCATAACAAAATATGTTGTTTACCAGAGCATGCGTTCATATTCAATAAACTTTGCCCCCAAAATTAAAAGCGTCGAGTATAAAATAGATGAACTTCAAATCCTCAGCACTATTATACTATCACTGAAGTTCATCATCCAGAAAGGAACAGCTTTCAGTAAACATATTCCAGAAACAGCAATTCCTGTTTCCGCATCCAGCATATAATGTTCCACCAAAGCTTTATTCAGGATAAATGCATCAATTATTAAAAGAATATCATTTCAGACATTTGAACTGAATACATATAGAGAGAGAGAGAGAGTGAGAGAGAGACAGAACTCAAGCAAATATAAAAATCACATGGAAAAAAATGAAATACAATAATTGTTATTGGATAAGTAGAATAAAAATTAGGCAATTTGAGAATGTAATTCAACACTCACAATGACTAAACAACTATTATCTTTACATAGTTGATATATGACATGATAACAAATATTTTGGCAGCTGTTGAGAACAGCATAAGTTAATATTTATGAAACTGTGCATCCTTAAATAACATAAGCATATACCCTTATCCAATCCTATATTATAAAAACAGATGATTCTTATTTCTCACAATTAAGATGTAATAACAAATCACAGAAACTATATTCCAAAATCTGCTAAAAGTGTCAGATCAACCATAATCCTCTAGTATGTCATTCATCCAGTCAAAAGTTACTAATAATGTGGTGGAGCCAAAAAACAATCACTAATTATTAAGAGGATATCATCTATAGAAATTAGGATAGCGATTTTGATAAGGAGACCCTGCGACACCCGATAAAATTTGTAAAGTGAAAAGTTTTCCTTCCACTACTTTTTTTCTTTTTCCTTTTTTTTGTAAAATTTCAAAAAAAAAAAAAAAAAAATACATTTCCAGATGATTATTGTTGGTGTGTTTGTCAAAGGCAAATAAAGTAATCTTAGTACTTGTCAGCGGAATTGCTAACATAAGCTTAAGCGAAAAAGTTTGATTCCACACCCAAAAGAAAAATTCAAAATTTGCAATTTAATAACTTTCTAGATCAACAAGCACCCATCTGAATTGATAATTTATCCGACAAAAAGGGTTAATTAGTGCACAAACTGGTCCTATTAGTACGCAACAACGAGAGAAAGTAAGCATATTTCTGCGCCCACAACCCATGATAAAAAATAATAAATCACAAAGAGGAAAGATTCCAACGTCACACCCTTAACAAATTACAGCTACTCAGATCAACAATCTGCGAAAAGATCACAAGTTTATTGTTCTTATTCCAAAAATCGAAGATTACGAAATTACCCCATGATGTTGAGCCTTAATCGACTGCTCAATTCGACAAAAAGCTCCAACATTTGACCTAAATCAGCTGCATTTCCGTGAGAATACAGCATGGTAGCTGTTGCTTTTGGATGTTTGACATGGACCGCAACTATCTCATTCCCTTTCTTTGTTCTCAGCTTCACTACCTCGATATCCTCTTTCCTCCTACACGTCGTCTCCGGTATACTTAGCTTCTCTCCTTCAGCAATCACCGTGTACGACGGCGGCGTTGGTGGGAAGAACGCGAACTTAGCTGCGATTGATGACGTCACTCCTCCCATAACAGAATCTTAATATTACTCATGCAGTACTTGGAAGAGAAAGATAGAGAGAGCCAGAAAGAGGATAAGATAGAGAGAGAAACGATTATGATATTAGGGATTTTGGAGGGGAGAGGAGAAGCGCGTGGGGAGGGTGAGGGGGGTGGCGCGTGGAGGTGGATTCGTGGCGGAACCAGAGATAGCGAGCGGTCCTTTTTTTTATTTCAAATCTTGCACATGGACGTAAAACAGTGTTTTTCTCCCTTGTAGAGTAGCAGTGTTTCATTTCAATTTGACAATATCGCCTGACGGAGGATAAGATATATTTTCTTTTGTTTTCTTTTCGTTTCCGGATGCTTGTTGACGTGTTATTTAATGAATAACTAAATATATGATTTTAAAGAAGATTTCATATGTTGTAGTTTATATCTGCTTGTAATTCCGAGAAATATATACTACTGGATAATTATCGATCATATTTAATCAGATCCTGATACTTAATAATAACATGGGTTAAGTCATACATTAAGTATAGACAACGGTCAAGTCAGTAAGTATAGATGAGCAAAGAATGGTTGAATCCAGCGCTCTCACTTTTCTTTTTTTCCTACTTTTCTCGTCTTGGAGGAAGTTCAATAGAGCTGAATGTTCCCAAGCAATAAATAGATTAACGTTGCTTTCCGTATCCCTTTTAATTATTTTATCCAATTTAAGATAATTAAATAGGTCTAAAACTAGTAATAAAGATATGGATTTTTTTTTTTCCAACTACATTACAGAATAAGAATGAAAGATTTAAATCTGATTTATTTGAAAATCAATATTCATATTACCAAACTATAATATCCTAAACATTAAAATATAAAAGTTTAAGTAGTAATTTTTTAATATAATGTTGATAAACAATTTTAAATATAATTCCTTTAAATCCACGTCAACCTATTTGAACCATAGGTCGACTCATGATTAGCGTGATCCACTAGCACTTAACTTGTTTATTCCACAGGCCAATCTCAGTATAAGCTCTCTAAGCAAGCCAACCTTTTCACATGTCCTGCCCAACCTCGAATGATCATAATAGTATTAGACAAGTGATTAAGGCTTAGAGATACAATCAAACACTATGACCCTATAAATTTAGAACACGTTAAACTCTACGCTCCCATTATCTAATTCATACAAATGTGTTAACATACTCTTTTAATTTTCAACGGCCCTCCTATATAAATAACCCCAAGCATTCCTATGGCAAACCATCTTAATTCTTTACGTATTTAGACTCTCTTTATGAGCCCTTAATTCTCTTATTTACTCTCTCTCCTCACACGAAATATTAACTTAAGTATTGAAGTGATCATGGAGGATAATATCTCAACATCTCTCACCGTATTTTGTTTTGCAGGCTCACCATATACTAGCGTAAAGCCTAAACCTTTTACTCTACCAATTGAATCCTACTAAGGATAAAAAGTCTAAACATTAAGAATAATAGCAATTTCATGTGATTGTATTTTCTCTTTAAAGCAAATCAAATCATAAAAATATTGATTGAAATTTTATAACTTTAAATCAATTCATACACCTGGATTGAGGCTTGTCTAAATCATATAACTTGGTTTGATTAAGTTTGATTTATGGATTGAATCATATTTCATAATTTTAGAAAGTATTTTTATATAACATGTAATTTTACACAAAAGTATTAATATTTAATAATAATAAATATTGATATCATATAAGAGGTTAATGAATTTAGTATATGAAATCAAGAAATTTTAAAATATTATTAAAAAGTAATTATATTTACAAAGCTAGCATATAATATAAATTTTAAGTCAGCTTTTATATATAATTTATAAATTATAGAAATAAAAATTCAATATATATATTCCAATAAATCTAAACTAAATTCTTTTAAGTATTATCTTATAACAAAGGTAATTGATTTAATTACAAGTAAAATATTATTGTATATATTTTTAAATGATTTGGTTCGAATTTACATATTAATTTAATTTATTTTTATTTGATTCAGTTTAAAAATATGTTAAACCAAATTGCTAAAAGAAGAAGAAGAAAAGGAAACATATCTTATGTTTTACTTGGTTTAGTTTATGAATTAGTTTGGTTTGATTTAAACATGTACCAAGAGAACATGTATAATATATATACATGGGAAAGCTACAATTTTAGTCCTCAAATTTCGCCACTTTTTCTAGTTAAGTTATCGAATTTTTTCTTTTTATTTTAGTTCTCAAATTATCTAAAAGTATGTAAAAGAATTCTTTCGTTAGTAAACTATTAATTTTTCTGTTAAAAAACGATTCTTTTACAAACTTTTAGAAAGTTGATGACTAGCAAAATTTGAGAACCAAAGGTGTAAATTTCCCTTTTTTCCTTTTAGGATTCATATGTCTATTTATGTTTTAATTTACAACATATGCTTGTCTCTCTCTCTCTCTCTCTATATATATATATATATATATATTTGTACATACATACATAAATACTTGTTACTTTAAGATATGATTTTTAATGGTACTTATAATGTAGAAAAAAAATGCTACTTTTGTTTATTTTTAAGAACTTAAGTCTTGAAATGGATAAAAACTGAAAATATAAAATCCTAAAATGAAAAGATAACAAAAAAAAAAAAAATTAGTCCTTTAATGTACTTTTTCTATTTTAGTTAACAAATACTTAAATAATCAATGCTTTGATTTGATGTTTTTAATAAAATCAAATCACATTTAATATTATAATTTTTTTAAGTTTACATAAGAATAGTTTTTTTTTTCCATAAGGAAAATGATTCAAATCTGGTCCATCTTTTTTAGGGACTAATATTAGTAAAATAATCATACAAGTTATTTGATACTTATTTTAATTATTAAATTAAATAAACAATAGCAATAACAAATAATTATTATATTTAATTTAATAATGCTACCTAAAGTTAGTTAAAATATCATTATACATTTATAAGTAAAAAAATATAAATAATTATTATATTTATGATAAAATAAATGTTTTTTATTAATATTTTATCTAATAAAACGATTAATTGTTTTGATTCATTAAGTCGTAATCTTTTTTTTCTCTAAATAAATTAACAAATGGTAAAAAAGGAAAAACTCGAAAATTATATTTTTAATTCTCGAATTTTATCAATTTTTCTAATCGAGTTTTCAAACTTTTATTTTATTTTCTTTATTTCAGTCCTCAAATTCTTTAAAAGTTTATAAAAGAGTGATTGGTTAATGAAAAAACTAAAAATTGATTTGCAGGTGACTTTTTTATAAATTTTATAAAAGCTTGAAAACTAAAATAAAAATTTAAAAACTTAATTAAAAAAACTAATAAATTTCGAAGGCTACAACAATGGTTTTTCATATATATATATAGAGAGAGAGAGAAAGAGAGAGAGAGAGAGAGAGAGACAGGAGCATGTTAACGGTGGGTTCATGTCCGGAGTGAGATACACGCGCCGAGTTAGGAGACCAATAGTCCACATGGAGATGATTCCATTTTTAGGTCAGAGGGGACCCATTAGCGAAGGCATACGATCCAAACACTAATACCCACTTTACTTTTAACATAATTGAAGTCTCAAAAGGGGGATGGATTAAGAAAGGACAAACATCACATTCATCGGAGCAGGCCCTATGCCTCTTACTTGAATACACCACTCTCTCTTTATTTACTGCCCTTTTAGATTAGTGGATTTCGGTCCCCACATCTCTATCTCGTTGCATAACATACAAGTCAGAAGTCGTTCAAACTTTTCAAATTCCACATCTAATCTAAATCAAGCTTTCAGACGGGCTTCAAAAGTTTAATTTTGAGATTAGTATGTTGGATTTGCTTTGTCAAGTCTTAAGTTGTACCACCACACTGTAGACTATGGTTGAAATTTGAAACAATCGAGTAAAAGTATAGGATAAATTATAATAATACCTTTTGCAAACTATTAGAACTACAAAAGCACTTTGATTTTTAAAAACAGCATATTTAAACCCACTAGATTGCTTTCTTGATGTAGTATCGAGTTAATATTTTGTGTATATGCATTAAATTTTTAAATGAGCTCTTCTTCTTCTTCTTCTTTTAAGGTTTTTCTTAGTTGATTTAATGCTCAAATGGTTAATACATGTTAAATGGGATGATGATTGAACTAAAAATAATTATAATTGCATATTTACCGTAATAGATTGACTTTTTGGTTATATCTATAAGTATACAGCATGATGACACTCTATGATAACTTTCAGAATAGGTTAAGCATAATCAAAGAAGAGCAAAACCCATAATGTAGATACTGATCTATTAAGAATTATTTTGTAATCTTGATCTAAACTTAGAGGATTGTAACTATGTGTCAGAAATCTAGCCTAAGTATCATAAAGATTCCTCTTTTGTTGTTAATGAACTTTATTCAACGGAAGACTCCTAAAATGACTAATATCAAGGAGGAAATTGGACTGCAAACATCACCATGGTATAGAGTTTTGCAGACAACATTTTGGTGTAGGGATTCCTGTTAGTTACATTTTCGTCAATTTTGTAGCGCCAGCAATTTCTTGAAGAAATGTAGGCACCTTATTCTTGTGTGATATTCGAAGGATTGGAATTACACGGATTTTAGGAGAGAATTAGTAGTGATTTTTAAAATCAAAGTAGTAAATACCAAGTAAACTGAAGGCTTTTGGCTCAAATGAACATAAAAACCCCCCTTAGTCATCCGTTTATACGTATAAATTATGAAACAACAGCACGGCTACTTACTAGCAAGCGTTTTGTGTAAATATTTTTTGGATCTGACTCTCGATTGTAACTCCACAAAAAGTACCTCTTCATAGTTATATGCATCAATCATGGCTTTCGTTGGAATTGAGGGAATTCTTGCAAACTATGATTTAATATTGCACAAACCAGTCTTATATTCACTTCTTAGTAAACAAAAACTTTACACACGAGGTTCCGAATTTTATTTAGGCATTTTTTTCTCTTTTTTTTATTAGCGTTGTTTATCGTTCGGCTAGGCAAATTTTATGGGATGAAACTAGATAAAAAAATTTTATCAAATATTTTATTTGCAATTTAAATTTTGTTATAAAATCCTTAAAATTTATCACATCTAAAATATGATACAAAAATTAACTTTATTAAACAAAAACATATATATTAAGAATATAAATGTAATTAAATAAATGTTAGATGATATTTGTGGTATAAATATTAAATAATATAAAAGTATAATTAAATAAATATTAAAAACATAATTTAAATCAAGTATTTATATATACTAAATAAAAGACATTAGAAAAATCCATATCCATTATAATATAAACTAAATATGATACAATAATATTATACTATCACGTACATTTTATATTTATATTGTTCAATTCATTTTATCTTATCCAATTTTAACAACCAAGCACTATCTCAGTAAAACGAGCTTTATAGGATTCTCCATCGAGTATCAAAGGATCCATTTTTGTGAAGGCATTGATGCCCTCAAATAAAGCTCCTATTGTTACTTTGCAGAACATATGGAAACCTGGACCAACTTTTCCTGAGCTCATAATGAATAACTATACAAAACAGCATCCCATCTCCTCCATTATAATCTAAAATACTACAATATATAGTTGATTTATGATCATCACTATCCCCCATAACTTTGGCTGCTCAAAATATAAACTATGCTCAGCCCATAAAAAGAAGCATCCGGAAAACCAATTTTAGGGAAATGAAACCGCAAGTAGTACAATGCATCCACTTAGCATGCACAACATTTACAGGCAGCATATAGTAACAGCATAGGATGGACTAGGTATTGTACTCTGAGTTGGGATTTTCGATAATACGAATAATCTAAGAAACAAAGGTCCACAATGGACCATCAGAGACGTTCTTCTCCCGCTTACAATTCCAAGGCTGAGCGAGCGCTTTCATACCATGATTGCATCACTGATAGCCCTCAGGACACTCGAGACTTTTTACTCCTCAAACTTGAATACCAAAGAAAACTTGATCCAACATCATCTTTTGGGTCTCTGCTTTCTTACAGAGCTGTTTCCAGCACCTGGATACGAAAAGGTTAAGCAATAGCTTCCGGATCAGCTGAAGAACAGTAAACTTCTCAAACTACCAGGTTAGACAACTTGCCCGAAGGATAGAGAATCATGACCAACAAAGCAAACATAGAGCTTTCAACCATTTACCAATTCGATCCAATCATTACCACTGTTATACATGACGTAATGAGTATTGGCACTAGTATAGCAAGTCAAGAAGTGAAGTCTTGTTCAACAGGATCTTGCAGTCAGTTAGAGAGTTCTTTCTAGTTGAGTTAGGAGCACATGTGCTCGGAGTAGAAATATCCAGCTCTGGTATTTAGCAATTTGTCTCCGGTTAGATCTATGTTCTCCAATTAGGGCTTGTGTTCAACATTTCTGATTCAATCAATAAAATCTTACTTGCCGCACACAACAAAAATCCAGCAATTGCTTACCATAAGTAACAGGCCGAAGAAACCATCATTGGAAGAGAAAAAAATATCATCCCCTCATGAAATATGAACTAGCTTCATTGCTAATACGCAATAACCCAAAAGCATTGTACATTCACAAATTACTACAGTTTTCCCTTATATTTTACAAGAGGTCTCTTAATAAATTCACTTTTAATATGCATTAAGCAGGAGATGTATTTTTTTTCTACATTGTAAATAACGTTCAATAAATTTGACCCTCTTTTTTCAATGGGATAATTAAATCAGAAGCTACTTCAGAAAATGTTTCAAGTGAGAAGTTCTTAAATGTTTACAAAGAAGCTCCAAAAAATATATTCCAAAGCAGTCAAATTTGATGTTTCTGGAATCATTTTCATAAACTCTTAATACTTATGGCTCAAAGCATTTAGACTGAACTGAATTTGACCCTAAACTTCAGAACATGCAAGGCATTTATCCTGTTTCCATTTACAAGTTAGATTTTCATGCAAAAGAAATATTCCCATGTTTTAGAAACAGGCCCAATAGTTGTAAGGAAAATTCAATGGACCAGCTCAAAACTACTTTGAGGCAACGAACCTCCAGGCTCTGAAATCAAATCAAGGCCCTCTTGAATCCCAGCAATTTTGCGTTCCTGAAGAAGATAAATTTAAAAAATCAGAAATTGCTAGACCACATTCAGAATGAAAGAATCCAAGTTGACTGGAATGCATTTACAGATAAGCAAGGATATGAAACAAGTCTATAAAGTGAAAAAATCTCTGGGATGTCTTGATGCGTGGAGTGTTGTAGGGGGGGGGGGGGGGGGGGGGGGGGGGGAGGTGGGGGTGGGTTGTGGGGGTAAGACAGGATAACATGCTCGTTCTACATGCTTGAGCAGTAATCCAACATAGAACAAGGCCATGGCCTGGAAGTTGCTCATTCATATACTTCTATTTGGACATAGCCACATCGTGTCTCTGAGGACTCAAATGTTTAGTGGAAGTATACTCCCTCTCAAAACTTAAGTTCATATCAGGTCATCTTCTAGTGTTTCCAGAAGATGTGTGTGCATGCTAGCAGCAGTAATTAGAGTAGTTAAAGACATGTGAAAACTACAGAGTAGGTTGCAAAGAAACCACAAACCGAGTCATATATTGCCACTTGGTTCCGCCAGAACTCTAACCGAGGTAAAAGCAGTCTTCCTGCAATATAAGCAGATCATCAAAACGATATAGTTTTAAGGCAAGACATGGATATTACAAAATGGATGCATGAAAACCTTGATATTCAATACAAAAAGATTGTTTAGCTGTACAGTTGAGATGGAATCATATGAAAGAATCATGTCTTTTTTTCAGTGAAAAGTCATTAAAAGCTCAAATTCTGCCTTCCTTACCAAATATGAACTTTCATGCTGATTACAACTTACAACTATCAGGCTGAGGAACCAAAAGCAAATGCAGAAGTCCAAGGGTGGAGACTGGAGACAGGTCCAGGTAAAGGAAGAACAAACTGCCACAATGGCAATGCTTACCAGATCTAGAACGTCTGAAAGAATCTGGAGATGTGAAAGGGACTCCCTAGATAATCAGGAAAGAGTGAATAGTTTAAAGAATGATACCAATGTATAAATGAAGAAAGGCTCAGTAAATTCTAGTGGGCTGATACACTATAGCAAGAAAAACTACTGACATATGGGTGAAACGTGTATGGAAAAGCCTGGTACATAACTATGCAGCACCATAATGAACAAGGAAGCCATGCTACTCCCTAGTAATAACTCATATATTTTCACCTATTTCTCATGCACAAAATATTATGTGAGCAAATAAACAAAATTAGGCTATTGGAATGCTTTAACGTAACAATATCAAATTAGTTTCTAATAATACTTTAGATAGCCATATGTCAATGCATAAACGAAGTTTAGACATTAGACTTTTTCTGGTAGGTTAACTCTCTAATCACATCCATGGTTCATTTGACAAGGTCAACATAGCAGTATGTATTTGAATACACCTAGAAAACCAGGTAGGCCAAGCATTTTCAGTCCATCATTATTCATTTAGACTTTTAACACAATTAGCATGCGCAAATATCACATCTGGTACATTAGCATACCTAAGGACAAAACTTTACTCTTTTGGTGGGCAAACTAAGAATTAGCATGTTGATTTCTTACTTCAAATGAATATTGAAATAACAAGACACCAGCTGTACCCATGACATTCAGGCAGAGAGCAATTATCCAACAATAAATAGACTAGAGTCTAGTAAATTTAGATAGGCTTGATTGAGATCACAAAAGAAGAGTATTACATTATTCTTATTTCTTAAAGATGAAAGAGTGCAATGCACACACCCAAAGAGAGAGAGAAGACGAAAGAGTATCTAGATTAATCTCTTAGACAAACATGATTACCTCTTATTAATCTGTTTCCTCTTAAAATGTTGCTTTGCGAATATTTATAAATGCAGATGCATCCGCAATGATATATATATATATATATATACACACACAGACACAAAGAGAGAAAGAGAGAGATGTAAGGAATAACATCTCTAGATTGAACATGGATGTACATTTGGGTTGGGCCCATCAAATTTTTATGCTTATATAGGTTTTGTGATATCCATAAATAACAATGATGTGTTTACCCCTCTCTTGTGATAATAAGTTATGCTTTGTGGCTGAACAAAATTATCTATGTGCACTCATTATTGGTTTTTCATATTTTTTTCTTATCAAATACCATGCATCTGCATGCGATCCTGCCGGTTCAACTTTTCAATGATAACAATAATGTTATCAGACAAGCATCAATTAAGGTAAGGATGTTAAGTGCCGCCGCCCATCCCCCCCCCCCCCCCCCAAAAAAAAAAGATCAAACGAAAGAAGGTTGTTGCTCCATTTGTTGGTCAAAGACACAGGATGGAGAAACTAAACGATAATGAGATAGCCAGTTTCTATTTCAAGTTTGGTGCAACCATGTGCTCCAACCATGATATCTTTTAATAGCACAACCAGGCAATAGTATTGCAGTTTAATGTTAGCAACAATGGACAGAATTGCAGGTAAAAAAGAAATTGCATAGGTAATTCACATTCATCAAAGGTAAAAGTTATGTGCTAATTTTATATCTAGGTATCTAGGCTCAGTTTTCCTGTTTTCAGGGATTGAAAACCTTAACAAATGATGGAGCAATTAGAACTATGGTGAACCTACAATTTCTTGTTTTGGGCTTTGACTGTAGGATGCAAATCAAGCATTGTAAAAAGGATCCACATTAAAGTTTTTTTTTTTTTTTTAAAGCCAAACTTGGTTTGGCTGGCTCAGAAGGCTTTCCACAGTTTCAGTGCATAGATTGCAGGTTTTGTTTTACTATATTGCTTCCTTTTGCTTTAGTTGACTTATTGAAGAAACAAAAGCCTCATTAAAGAAAGAAATCTTACTTGTGAAACTGTTAGAGTTCTTTCCACTGTCCTCTCCCCCGATAACAAATTTCTTTTTACCTTTCTTCTTCCCCCACCTGTAGAGGTCCAATCACCTGGGAAGTGTCAAGCTATGCTATATGCTTCACTGCCATAGTCATGAGAACGGCTAGATGTCTTAAACATCCAAACCATATTTTTTACCTGCCTGGCCAGAAGTAGACATTTGCTGATCAACTAAGGGGGTTCTTTCCCCTCTTTTGTCTTTAGCTAACCAATCTTCTTTGACCATCCTTCTTCCCTCCCCACTTGCAAAGGTAAGTATTTTCTTCACTCCTATACTAATGAATTAGGACAAGTAAATGTCTTTCATATCAGATGAAATTCTGATGCAATTTTCCTACCTGTCATGTGAGGAGAAGACCTTTGCTGATCAACTGTGGTGAGATTATGACATATCTTTGCCATCTCCTCAACATCCTCATCAGAAAGGTTTGAGCCTGTGCTCTTATCATAAGTTTGAGCAGTTTTGTCTTGGCAAGTTTTCTCTCCCAACTGATGATTATTCGTACCTGCATTCCAAAATACAACAAAGAAAAACAATAATTGGATATTCAAGATTATAAATAGAAGATACAGTGATCCAAATTGAAGCACTAGTATGAAGAAAGCTCTTCTTATACAAGATTTGCACTGTTGATTCGTTTGAATTATACCTCCTGAAATTGTATGATTTGGGGAGCTGCTTTCTGACTTTGAATCAGTTCTTGTTCCTTCCCCCAAATTTTTTGAAGCATACTCTTCCCAGTTAGGAGGAAAGCCAAAGAGAAAATGGTTGAAAACCTAAAGAGATATTGAAAACTGAATGAAATAGTATATCCATTATATTAAAGGGAATAGGACCTTTGGTATCATGCCCATTAAAAAATTATCATACATAGAATATAAAAACACGGTGTTGATTTTAGTCTTATTTACAATTTAACCCTTATATTTTAGTAACTTCCACTCTTTACACAAACACATAATGGAGAACACCTATGGCTATATGGAAGTTGTCATGCGTCCAGTAGTTCAGGAAAAATCATTTTTGTTTAGATGTGACCTTTGTAGAAAAAGCAATGGGTTAGGTTATAATTTGAAACATCAAGCAAATAAACATGTGACTAGCAATTTTTATATGTTTTCTTATGATAGGCACATATTTGTGCAATTATATTGATTTAAAATTAAAATTCATATGGTTTTTTTTTTTTTTAAATTTTGTGGCTTTGATATTATGGGCACAAAGTCTGCTAGTTATCACTACATCAACATCAAATTAGCGCATCAAATAACATATATCAAGTTCTAATCTGCAACTGGGTGTGAGCATTAACTGAATTAAGTTCAACCAACCATTCTTTAGCGTTTTTCAATATTAAGCAGAACTCATCTTTAATTGAAAATCCCACTCAGATTTTTCCTGTCTTCAATGACAGACATGCATGATGCACTATGCAGAGCTCTTGAATTGTACAGCTCACAATATAAACAAAGGCCAAGACTACAAAGACATGTTTTAGAAATTGAAATAAACTCTACATTAACAATTAAAAGAGATGACCAACACATTACCAACACAAATATAACCTTAAGGAGTTAGTCCATGTACCGTCTGGCCAAAGCTGAGGGTTGGCAAATTACTCAAAATGAAGCCCAACTATTGACATATTTTTTTTTTTTTTTGGTTGATAAGTTTCCAACTATTAACTTTTATGTTCGAAGTTGCAAAGTGTTCCATATTTACATATATTATATCCAAACAGGGATGACAAGGAACTTAGTCATAAGGCAACATCATTTTCCACATAAGCCATAACAACCTCCACATCATCAATTTTTCTCAAAGACACTCGTGGCATCTTTGGCATGTCCAGACACTACAACATAACAACAATCAAGCCTTATTCCCACTACATGAGGTCAGTTATGTGGATCCTGCTTAGCCATTGCATCCTGTCATGGAACATATTTCAATTAGTACCTAAAAAAGTTACTTCACTTTTCATTACTTCCTGTCTTTTCTGGTCTCCTCTGCCCATGATTTATATTAGTTGCCTGTAAAGTATCATACTGATATATTTATTTTGAAGCATGAAGAAGAGAGGCTCACTTAACCTCTACTCCATGCTACCTAAGGCAATGACAGAGATAAAGTGCACAGACAATTTCAAGCCAAAAGAAGAAAAAGACAAGGTAACAGTAATTCAAACAAAAAAGAAGCTCGAAAAGGACAAGATAAGCAACGCAAGTGCACAACAAATGATGTAGAACAAAGTTAGAGGCCACAGCGTTTTCATGCAAAGAGTTTACCAAGTTAGGATTTAAGAATTATATAGTACACTAGTGAGTATTGAAATGGACTTACAAACTTTTGATTGCATATAAGTGAAGTCAGCAAGGTTCATTTCTCTTTTCCTAACAAATACCGATAATTCGGTCAGCCTAACAAAATAGTGAACCAAAATTCACATGGTGAACCAAATCATAGATCAAAATAATAATAATTAGCAAGTATATTTCAGTTATTTGCTCACCGCATAGGCATGGTTAAAATTAACCTTGTTCAACACAATTATAAAGTTGCAGGCCAATCTCATTGACATTGCCAAAACCATTCAAACAAAAGCAATACAAACTCATAGCAAAATGGTTGCTGAAATTTTGCTATGATTTAGCAATTGTAGACCCGTTCTTTTAAGCTAGGACTTATCTTCCATCAATAAGAAATAAGTTTTATGCATGGTATTTCTTCTAACAACATCTACAAATAGGAAAGTCCAAAATTTTCAAAGTTTCTGAAGTTTGCCATCCAAGACTCCACCCAACAACCCATGTTGCTCAAATTGCCAAGAGGAATTAATAAGGTAATATAACTCCATATCCCTAAGTAAAGGAACACAAATCAAGGATTTCACATACCTCAGACGGAAAACCATTCTCTGTTGTCTGTGACTTGTTTATCAATCCCATAATGACAATACAAATCCCATCTGCAGTCTCAAGGGTGCAAAAATCATGTATTCTACTGATAGGAGCTGATTTAAACATGCGTCTTACTTGTTGTACATGTTGTCTGAAACCCCATTATAATCAACACATTAAAGATTACACACACATCTCAATATATTTAACCACATTAATCAAAATAATTAATAACAAGACACAGTTCTAGCTAACAAAAGTTTTGGTCATAATTCAACTAACAGACTTTATTTTGTGTAAGAACGGGGAAAAGAATTATTTTCACAAAAAAAGCTGAAGAGATGTTCCCATGAATCATTTTTCTTTGTCTTTGTGATGATGCACGCTTTGCAAGGTCGGTAGCAAGTGCAATTAAAGCAAACCTGCACAAACCTGTGCTGAGGTGGGGTGCAGCTGCAGGGGCAAAATCCCTGCAATCACCCTTTAACTTCAAGAATTTTTAAAACCAGGTCTAAGAAATTTAAACTTCTCTTTTGAAAAATTGTTGATTTTTATAGTTTAACCTTATATTTTCTTAAAATTTAAATTTAAATTTAAAATCAGTTGCGAATAACTGTATCCATCCTTTTTAATTAAGTTTCCCTTCGAATCTTTTTCAAAGTAGTCCCTCCCTGTCACTGCTATATCACATTTTTCAATTAAAAGTGATTCTGATACGTCATTATTGCAAACACAAAAACTGAAGAAACAAAATTATAGAACTGTAGTTGTCTTCTAGTGCAAAAACACTTCGTTCCACTAGTGCTATTACATCATACTGATAATTCCATCTCTAACTCTGAGATCCATTTTCCCAATTTGACAATCAAGACGATTTGCAGAGAAAAGAACCAAACTTGACATAGAAAATGGGTTATTCCAAGTCCATCACCTGACCCGTGAAATCCCATTTCATTAACTTCAATAACCATCTCAACGGTCAGACAGTCAAGACTATAATCGCTTAAATCATAGAAAAAGGAACTTACTTTCTGGAAGTAAAGCCTGCAACAGCTAGCGTCTTTCCTTCGAAATCCTTTTCGGCTCGAATCAACCACCAATCAAACAAACACACCTATTTGAAGAAAGAGTAGAAAACCATTATTGCATATAATTAAGAATGCTTGCCCTTTTGACATTCTAGCGTTGTTGATGATGATAAAAGAGAAAAACAAACCGTATTTTGAAAGAGAGATTTTGAGAAGTCATCGGAGTCTTGGGACAGGCTAGAGTTACAAGTGAAAGCCATGAGATTGGAGGGACAAAAACTTTAAATTGTGTTTCAAGAATTGAGTCTCATTCTTTCTTGTTTCAGTGTTTCATGCGAAGCAAAGAAACGGAAGGAGGAGTCGGTCCGAGGGCGCCAAGAATAATGAGATTGAATATAAATCAACTTTGGAGAATTTTGATTTTTGACGGCAGTTCGATGTGACTGTGAAAAATGTGAAAATGAAATTTCGGACTTCAACTAAAGAGATGGAACATTTTGACTTTTCATGCTATCTAGTGAGAGTGCCATTTTGGTTTTTTTTTTAATATTTTTAATTTTATATTTTCTAAATATTATAATAACTCAGTTTCCTTAAACAATAAATCTAATTCTTCAGGAAATAGTCTTGATTTCCTTGCAAACTTCACAATAAAGTTCTAAAAGTTAAATGAAAATAAAATTTGTTTTTCAAAATTTTAGGTATAAGAAATTTTATTCCATAGGATATGCAATTTCATTGATTTATGGTATATTGTTAAAGTTAAAAATCCAAAGTTTGGGTTCCAAAACTTGAATATAGTGTGAGAAATGGGCCAAAATAAATTCATAATTAATAAACTAAAGAAAAAAAAATCAAATGAACTCAATAGTTAGGAAAGAACTGAAGAAAATAAATTAATACGCCACTTCAAATGGAACTCAAAAGTCTAAAGACCCCTTCCCATTAAGCCCATAAGCTCAGCCCATGGAATGACTTCGCTATGATCTTCTAATCTCTTCCATATTTCAGTATAGTCCTTAAATATTCCAAATCATACATCTTATTTATGCAAATCCTACGATATCACTAGCAGCACCTTTGATAAGAGGGAATTGTATTGCCATTCCCCTCTCATTCCCTAAGTTGCCCATTAATCCTCTGTTTGATTCTAATGAAGCTCCATTAATTTGGAATTCTTAGAAAAGCTATAATGCTTAAATTAGGGAATCCAGGTTCCCAAGTGATACTAAAGAATTCATATTCCATAATCTCAAAATTTATTATTTCTACATCCCTCTACTAAAATTAGAAATTATAACAACCACCCCAAACTATCCATCATCAAAATAGAAGATTGACTAGGGTTTCTCCAATAAGACTCGCACCAGATCAAGATTGTACATTTGAAGATCATTCTTCAGAAACTTCTCTCCCAATAGGTGGTTTTAGGTCTCCACATCGGTGGCAATACTCACCCTAATACTTCTTCTCAACCACGCAAAACAATGGATGGATTTGAAGCTGTGCAAACTAAATTTGAAGCAAATTTCTAGTAATGTTGAAGGATTGAGGAATGAAAATGTAAGCACTCTTCTCAAATCAAGCCCCTTTTTTTTGTTTTTTTCCTTTCTTACATAAAGGTCCTCATTGTACACCATTTACATCCTACCAAGCCATTAAACAAGTTACATCTACACCTATAATATATTTTTCAGTAACGCAATACTTATTATAAAGAAATTATACATTTTTTTGTTCTTTTTTTATACGAGATGCATGGGTTATTTGTTAATAATCGTACAGAGCAATTTCAAAGTGTTTTTCCTATAGTCCATGTTCTGTCTAGACGTTATGAGACATTGTTGTGCTAGGTTTTTATCTTCTTCCAGTTTCTATATGCCTTTTATTATGAAATCCTTAATAAGATTATTTATTTTTCTCCCTTTTGCTTTGATGTCCTACTTCCCTTTCCCCACCTAAAAGATATATGTTGTTGGACTGTCGAGCCTAGTATTCACCTTCTCAGTTCTTTTTATAAAATTAGGTTTTCTCTAAACCGATCAGTACTAAATCTTACCCGTTTAATATTGACCCTCCACTAGGTTTTAAAGAAAACCATTTTTTTTTTCAACTTGAAAAGATTTGAAGTCGTCACCCGATCAGAAACGGGAAAAGGGGTTAAGTTACAACCAATTGAGTGGATTGGTTATTATTTAGCTACCAATCTATCGATTAAAAAACCAAGTTATAAATATGGTTTTTTTGAAAATTAAAGATTTGGATCCAAGGGCTAATTTATTAAACCCTAAATAAGTATCACTTTCAACTTTCCAAATTTAACTTCGCTTTTCAAATATACCCTTTTTAATTTGTAAAAAACATCTAATTATGATACATGCAACTAAATTGATTAGTTTACATAAATATTTAAAATGGAAAAAATAAAACTTTTCATATTTTAAGTCGCCCCATACTTGCATACGGATGCCTACGTACCCACTATTCGGGATCAGACATACGTAGTTCTTTTTTATAAAAATATAGCGGATCGATTGATTTTAACTTTTGGAAAAATTGTTGGGTTTACATTGTTACCCATTTTGAGTTGATTTGAGAAAATATTATAAGAGGTCTTAAATTGGATTTTATTTTTGGAAAACCTAAAATGCCCTAGTTTGGAAAGGATCTGTTTTATTTTTATTAAAAAAAGATTGATTTTCTAGTGTCAAAAAGTAACTTTTCTATTTTTATTTTATTATTTATTTTCTATTGTTAGTTAGCTCTTTATGGTTTCTCTTTTGTTTAAATGTGAAAATAAAATAAAAAATAAAACACTTCCTATTCTTTTTTTTGTTCTTTTCTTTCTCCTTTTTCTTCTTTTTTCTTTTCTTTTTCCTTTCTCTTTTTTTTTTATATATTTTTTTATTATTAGTATTTTCTATTACATTTACACAAAACAAATAAACAAAATAAAACAAAAAATAAAATAAAAAATAAAATAAAAACCTCGGATATATTTAGATGCACAGGTCAGACCTGGACGAGTCGGATCGGGCCGAGTTGGACGGGTCGGGTCGGACTAGTCAGGTCTTAGCTTCTTCTTCTCCGACACTAGTGGAGCACAATTTAACCCGTTTTAGCCTCTAAATCAAAGGGAAAAAGGGGCTTTTATGTATTTCTAATTGGGATTAGGGGGGGTAGAAGAAATTCCATGGTTAATGGAGCTTGTTTTGGGTGGTTTTGAAAGTGGCGGTTGATGGTGGCATTCGTTCCTCTGATGTGGCGGCAGCTGGGCACAAATGGAATGTTAGTTTGGGGATTTAAGGGTACGGGGAGAGTGGCCGTGATATTAGTTTGTGTCAAAGGACGCTGAGGGTGGTGGTTCAAGGAGAGAAAGAGAGGCGATGGTTAGGGTTTGGTGGTAGTTGCCTTGGTGGAGTTGCTAGGGGTCATGGTAGAGGTCGAAAATAGTTGGGTTAGAGAGCTTAAGCTACGGGTAGTCTTCCTAAAGTGGTGGCTCAACTCGGGTCGGAGTGAAGAGAGAGAATAGAAGAGAAAGAGAGTAGGTTAGGGAGAGAAAGTGATCGAGAATGGATAGAGAGAATGTAGGGATTGATTCTGTTTGTTGTGTGTGTCTGTCTATGTCCCATGATCATCAATTTATACACAAATCCAACCCAAAAACAAAGAAAGTTAGAATCGGATTAATGAAGAATGCTTAGGAAAACATCTTTTTTCCAATTTTGGGAGCTCAAATTGAATGCTCCTTTGACTATATTTAGACGTGTTTTTTGTACCAATTCACAATAAGCTATGTCTATTGGAGAAATTGCAACAAGAAAGGGTCCAAAAATTATGTTAAAGTGGGTGGTCTGAAGTGGAAAGTACTGGAAACTTGAAGAAAGTCAAGGGAAAAAGAGGGAAAGAAAGGAAAAGAGAGGAAAAAGAAGGGAAAAGGAAGGAAGGGGGAAGAAAAAGTGGGTTGAGATAGCGCCACATCAGCCGTGCCACGTCACGTAGATGCCACGTGGCGCCATGTTAGTAGGCCAACAAATCCGATGATGCCACGTAGCGTAATTAGACCCTGACACGTAGCAGTCCTGATGTGATTGAAAACCAAAAAATGAGAAAAAAGCCTCCTTGCCTTTGCTAAGTTTTGAACCCAAGACCTTATGCATAAGGCTAATGCTAGTGCTATGTCCATATACTTAACCGTTAAGCCGTTGGCTTATACCTTATTCATATGTACACTTAAATTGCACATATGGACTCAGTTAGCTTGAGCCATATTTAAATCTAAGCCTAAGTTTAATAGTCCAACTCCTAAACCCAAATTTAATCTAATGAAATGTTATTTTTTTAAATCTTTTATTTATTTATTTATTTATATTTATATTTATATTTTGTGATTTTTTCAAAATTTTCTTATTTTTTTGTATTTTCTAAATTTCTTATTTTTTGTGTTTTTTTTTCTTATTTTCCTATTTTCTTATGTATTTCTAGTATTTCTATTTTTCTAAATTTCTTCATTTTTTTAGGCTTTCTTTAATTTTCTATTTTTTAAACTTTTTGTAATTTAGGACCCTATAACCTAATTTGAAAAATAAAAGGGAGTAAAAATTAGGTATCTACATGGATTTTCACCAACGCTAAGCAATTAAGCAATAGGAAAAGAAAAAGAACACTTCTTATCTAAGTCTACTTATAAAGCATAAAGGAATTCTATAGATCTTACCGCTTCTATTTATTAAGTGCTTTTGATAGGGGGTTTTCATAAAATGCTTGTTAGAGTAATGAATGAAGTTCTATCAATGTGAGTAATTATGGTTTCAATGCCAAACTTGTTACTATTTGGTGTATCAAATTGGCTCGTTTCCTATTGGAATGTTGATGTCAATGCATTTGGTTGTTCATTTTCCTTGTAATGCATTGGCATGACTCCTTTTCTTTGGACTCTTGTGCTTTAATCAAGGAACATTGTATAGAGCTTAATAAATGATGGTTTTGTTGACCATTGTTCTTGCTTGATTGGTATAATAAGCTCTTGATATCTGGATTTAATAGCTAAAAGAAAAATGGTATCAATTTGATATTGGTTGTTTGGTTTGGTAAGTTGTCGACATAGGGAATGGATTAGTATGGCTCTTTTTCCTTGTAAACCCTTGTTTTAATCAAGGAACATTAAGTAAGGTATGGTTGGGTGAACCATTGTTTTTGCTAATTGGTTTAGTTAGCTCTTAATATATTGAATTAATTGCCAAAACAAAATTGGTATTAATTTGCTTATCTTGATTTATTTTACTTTTATAAATTAAATTTATCATCCATCGTAAAAAAAGCATAGCTTTCAGCAAAGAATGTTATATAATGAATCGTAGCTCGCATTCTGACACTTCCAAAATGTATGTGTTGTCTTACCAATCGAACTTATATTTTGTGACTATATTAATGATAACTTTTCTAGATGTTGAAATTTTTATCGTGTCCATGATAGCATTACCCTCAAATGGGTGGAAGTTTGGAAGCTGTTGAATCATAGCCCTTAGCTTTTACAATAAATCTACATTGTTATGTTTATTAACCCTCTACAAATAGAAAAAAAAAAAGCAACAAGAGAGCCACCACCTTTTGCATTTATATTATACTTTTGCCATTTTCAAATGGTGTGGACTAGACCTACATTACTTCCACGTTTCATTTTATAGGAGACAATTTTCTCATCCATCGAGAAGTTCGCAAAGTGAGAAACATAGAACAGCATAAGCTTATAACAAATTCCCCTTTCTATTTTCATAATTACAGATGTTGCTTTTTTAATTGCTCTTATGTCCTATATTGACACTATGAATTAGATATTTATTTGTGATATTGAGTGATATATTATGTTATTGTTTCAATAAATAGAAGACTAGATGCTTTGTTAGGTTCTTGATTATCAAGCATGCCTTTTGTATTGATGGAATGCATGTTTGATTATGTAAGGATTCCAAGGAAAATAATCCAATCGATTCTTTATAAAGTTTACATGGATTTTTCTTGGCATATGGATATGTATTACAAATTGGGTCAAGTTCAATCACTCCAAAATTATGCAAATTTATTCCATCTTCTAGAAACATGTTACTTTAATGGGTTAGTTGGACAATTGATAATTTGAGAAAAAAATAATTATAGAAGGCAATTTGTCTTAAACCCAATATTGTCAAAGGGTGAATCAAGATTTCTAAGACAATAAATATAAGTCATCTATTAATTGGAAAGATAACTAAATATAAAATTGCACTAACATATCCATAGTTTAATTACAAAGGTCAAATCAATATTGCACAAGTACTTAACGTGAATAATCACCATCCATGATTGTACGAACCTAATTTGATGTGGTCATGCATACTTTTCACGGTATTGCATCATAATTGTCCTTACAAGAACAGCTTGCCACGGCATCTATGATGCACATCCCTTATTGGGCCACATTGCATCTGCATGACTCTACCCTTGCACTACAAAACATAGTTAACTGCTAAGTTAGGTTGTACAGGCCAATGGTAAGTACATGATCGTACACTACATTTCTCTTTTGACCTTTATACATAATTGAGTTTTTCAATAAGTTTCAGTAGTAGACCAATTGACTTTTTATCGAAATGAATTATGAAGGAGAAAAAAACTTACATGCTTTATGCTATCGTCTCATGTTTCAGTTATGTGCTCTAACCCTACATTTGTATCGTCCATGAGTTCAGTTGTACGAAATGAATTTTTACTAACATCATGAATATATTAAGAGGCTAGTTCACAATGACAATGTCACTTGCATCGATTAACTAAGAGTAGATCGACATTCCTTTTTTAAATTATGTAAGCTGTTAGAAGGTGTAAGATAGTTGAAGGTTAGTAGACGTTTGCTCGTTGATGAGCAAATGGCTATGTTTTTGCATATACTTACTCATCATGCAAAGAACAGGGTCATAAAGTATGATTTTAAATGACCCAGTGCAATCGTAAGCTGATACTTCCTTTCCATCCTTACTAAAACACCTCGACTGAGCAATCGCCTCTTTAAGAAACCTAAACCCATCAATGACTCTTGTTTGGATATTCGGTGGAAGTGTTTCAAGGTATAACCTACTCCCCTCAAAAGTAATATAAAATATTTTGATATTTCATACATAACTTCCAAATTGTATGGTTGTAACTGTTTCCTCCTTAAGTAGAACTATTTGGGTACCTTGGATGGGATATACATATCTATTAGAGTGCCTATGAAGGATAAACCGAGATACAGAACTAGGAAGAATGACATTGTAACCAATGTACTGGGTGTTTGCACATATAGTATGAACTTTGTGTATGTGTTGCCAGGTTGGGAAGGATTTGCAGCAAATAGTAGAGTTTTATGAGATGCAACAACTAAGCGGAACAACCTATAGGTTCCTTAGGGTAATCTTTTTTGGTTTGTGTAAGTTTGCATCTTACTTACTCTACAACATCTCACTGCATTCAACCTTCCTTGCATCCTTCAAACAAGCTACTATTATCTAACGGATGGAGGTTATCTAAATTACGAGGACTTCTTCACACCGTACCAAATTCAACGATATCACTTCGATGAATGGTATAGTAATAAACAACCAATAACCCTGGAGGAATTATTCAACTTAAGGCATGCTATTGCTTGTAATGTGATAGAGAGGTCTTTCGAACTTCTTTAGATGTAATGGAGTATCCTAAGAAGTTTGTTCCTTTTACCTAGTAAGGATCTACAACCACATCATCTTAGCTTGTTATCTCCTCCATAACTTCATCCAAATGGAGATGACATATGACCCCTTAGAAGAGAACGTAGATGATATGGAAGATATCAACATGGACACCAGTGATGATTTGATCATGACATTAGGTAACAATGAGGCGTAGACTACATAGAGGATGCAATTAGCTAATGAGATGTTTATCGAGTGGAGAGCTTCAAGGAATAGAAGCACTTAGTTTTCCCTTTCACCACAAAGTCTTGAAAATGTTGTCACTATAGTCATGTTTCTTTGCATTATGCACTGTTTTCCTTTAAATACAATTGTACTTGTTGACTATGGTTTACCGTGTATCATAACAGCTTCACTTATACATATTCCTTTTGTGTTAGCATGAATGGGGACATCTTCCCATTGGACCTATGTGATTTAACGTATTCACTGCTTATTTTATATGCAATTAAGCTACATTTGACCTTTTACCTCGATCTTCTTTGCACATACCTGATTTAGCTTATGTTTACTACTAAATACTTTTGCTAATACACAACTTGTTACCTTTTTTTGTCTATGTTTTGTCTTTCTTTTTGTTGTTGTCTGTACTACAGGTACTAGTCAATGGAGAAAGTTCAGTTAACACAAACAGAGAATAGGGCCAACAAACAAACCAAAAGAAAGTGGACTATTTCAAAGGATAATGTGTTGGTCACAGCTATGGTAGATTTATATAATTGTAAGATGCTCAACATTGACTACATATTTCGCTATGGTAACTCAGGCAAGCTAGAGAACAGGCTAAGTGTGAGCTTGCCCAATAGTAGGTTGAAGGCCAAGCCTAACATAGAGTCTCAAATCAAGACTTTGAAAAAGAATTGGAGTATTATGAATGACATGGTTTATGGGAAGTCTACTAGTGGGTTAGAATGGGATGACGACCAAAAAATGGTCGTGGCGGAGAAACATGTGTGGGATGCATATATGACGAAGTATTGTATATTCAGTCAAGTATTTTAACCATTCTTTAGTGATTTCTTTGTTAAGATTATGCATGTTATGAAGCTACTACATGTATACATGTATTTGTATGTCTTGGACGTAAACAGTCTAAAGTTGTTTTTTTTTTTTATTTCCTTTCCTGTGGTCAATTACTTCTAAGTATATGTTACATGTGTGACTTGTTGAAATTTAGGAGCTTCAAGAAATGCCTCTTCCTATTTTATTAACGTCTTCCTCACCTTATTTCCTCATTTGAGTTTTTACAGTGGTTGGTTTATCAATTTTAAGAATAAACTTCATTAAGGACATTTTACATGGTTCAGATCTCAATCTTATTTCTTAACAAATTTGTGTCAATACAAATAACAAATTAAGTCAAATAGAGATCACATAAATATTTTACATTACAATTATGTTTGTTTGTATAATAATCATATATTTTATTCAACGTGTCATGTACTTCATATATCATATACATTTTCTATTCTTAATGATGTTAGGTTGGTGTTTGTGTTATCTTATTGTATTAGAGACTATTAGCCCGACTAATGTATAGATATTATGAAAGTTATTTCGGTGTCAACTGTTAATTGTGAGCAAAACCCTATCCAGATGTTGGAATGATTTAGATAAGTGTGGAATAGATAGTTACATGATGTGCACAAGTGGCTCGATAATTGCTAAGGGGAATTTTGGTGCTACCCAAGTGTGATATGTAGACACTACATGGAATAAGTTAGCTATGATTAGAGGGATTCCCTTGTACCCATTACCTTTTGCTAGGTTTATTGCATATCCTCTGTGTTCTAAATTATTATGGATTCTTTTCTTGATTCTGGCTTCAATTTTTTTAGTTTTTTATCAAGAAATGGGAGCTTCCTTAATCTAAGAGTTCCTTTTCTATTTCCTCTTGGTAGGTGTTGACGTGTATATTTAGTTCACAACTTTGCTGTTTGCTGATAATTCTTCACTTATTATAGCTTAGTTCCTATCAACTTCTTTTCCTATATCACTAACTAATCATTTCACCTTTATTTGGTACACCCTTTGAAACCTCTCTTTGATAGTAAAAGATGATGCTTGGGTTTGTGGTGTCATGCTTTGATTTTATGTATTCAATAAATTGTTTTTTCCAATTATTTTCTAATCATTTTAGGATTGGTGTTGCATATTTTGCAAGGGTGCCTTCATGTGGTATGTTGCAAGTTATGTTGGGTTTATTTTATGTCTACGTACCTATTTAAAGTAAAATATTGCCTTCATGGGGTTATTTTGGGTATCTAAATGTAAGAGTGACTATGTCTCAATGCTTAGTGAAGTGCTTCAATCTTAATATGTGGTGTTGGATTTTGGAAGAATTGCTAGATAAAGGAAAAAAAGCAAGGTTTTGCATGAAGTAAATGTCATTTTTTGAATGGAATTTTTACTTGTATTTAGATTTGATTTGTGAATGTTTTGCCCCATAATACAATTGTGTGGGATATTTAAGGATGCTATGGCATTGTGATTGAATACAATCACAATATTATATCCAAAATGGTTGACCCACCTAGTGAAAATGAGGCTTCTATGATAAGATTTGTTCTTATAGCATGGCTTATCTACAGAAAAATTAACATGACATGTTCTTCAATGTAAAATTCTCATGTCAATGATTTTTGCTTAAGATGGTTAGACTCGATCGGATTCCTTCATAGTTGAGTATAATGACTTCAATTTAATATGTGTATTCTACAAGGATGTGATCGCCTCATGTTCATTTTATTTATTTATTTTTTGTTGTAGAACTACTTTGCTACTACTGGATTCATGAATAAGAGCTTCCCATACTTGGTTAAATTCTTTATGATATACGGGAAAGATCATATAACAAGCCAGGATGCACAAACAATGGATGACATAATTGAGGAGATTAATAGGGAGCAGACTTAAGCACTAGAGATGGAAGAAGATATTCCACCAATAGAGGAAGTCAAAGAGCCTTCCATTTACTAAAGTGCAATGCGACCTTCTTCAAAGAGAAAGAGGTCGATGTGTTCAAGCGAAGGGGTTTGTGAAATTATTAGAAGCATTGAGGAAGGAATGGAGGGTTTGAAGGCTTTAATTCATGAGTTGATGGACAAATTGGTAGTTGATAAAGCAATAACAAACATAGAGACGTTGAGGAACTTTCTTCGTAATGTTGAAGGGTTGACTTTAGCTTAAAATGTATGAGGCACTGCGTAGAATCTCTAAGAATTTGTACAGCGTAGCCATTTTATACAACTTGCCAACTAAAGAGCGCCTGGACTACATCCGAATATACATACCACGCACTTCAACCTAAACATTAAGATTTTTTAGTTTTTTTTTTTGTGAATATGGTAGTCGACTAACCCTTTTGAGTGATGCTGCTGTTTGCAGTAGTGGTAGGATCTAATGTTGGGTTTCCATTTTTTGGTAAAGTAAATATCATGTATTATAATACAATGTTAGTTAGGAACTTGTGTATAAGTACACGTTGTCTCGTATTAATTATCTAGGGAATTCCGAAAAATGTAGATAGTTGGTGTATCTACATTATCTAATAGACAGGTCCTGTTGATAAACTAAACTTGTAATTGCATGTGGAGAATGTTTTTCTACAAGGTTTCACAAGAGCACATGAATGCCCTTGTATTTATGTTTAAATTGTTGTTTGTTATACATTGCATGACTGTATCTTGGCAGTAACACATGAATGTACTCTAATAGCATATCAAGCTGACATGTAGCTTACCTATTGGTAGCTTCTCTTAGCTTGTGTAAAAGTTTTGACCATAAACATTATAGTTGCTATACTTTTTAGAGCAAAATAATATGGGAAAAAAAATTGGAACTATGCATATGAGGCATAGGATATACAGATGGCTTGGTTTCTTCTCAAAAGGGTGATGCAACTACAATCAGCTTTGGTATAAACAATGCACTAAATGTTGGCATTAAAATTTTTGAAGTCTTCAAATGCAACCTATTCTTTCTATTTTGGCTTACATGCTTACGATGTAGTATATTTCTTCTTAATTGGATCTCAGTTGTAATTCCATGGTCAATAATAATCTCAACCAACAATACCTTTTAGGTACTCAGGTATACATTGCATATATAGACTTAGTTATAGATCATTTGGTGTAGATCCAAATATTTCTTTTCTTTTCGTTTTATGGAGGTCTTTTCAACCTAAAAGAATTCAATAATATTGTTAATGTATAAACAAGTAGTTTTATTTTTTTGTATTTGTATTCTTAAGTGGTTGAACTTTCAACTTTTGTAATTAATACCTTATAGGAGTTCTTCAAAATAATTGCCCATTTGCACATTCACTATATTAGTTGATATATATAGCCAACAACTATTATAAATATATATATATATATGGAAATTTGCTGACACACCAATTACACTCGAAGATGCCTATGTCCCTTAGTTTAATTAACTTATGTTATCTTCTTTATGTAAATATAAATATATATATATATATTTCCCTTTAAATTTTTTGTAACCTAGTAGCTTATTAAATTGATGGATAAGGAATAAAGAAGCATCCAATCATCTAGGAGGACTGAAAGAGAACCACAATGATTGAACAAAACCTAGGAAAAAAAGAGGAAAAGGAAAAAGGCTACTTTTAAGTAAGAAACATCTATAAAATTATAATTTAATTTTATCAAAAGCATCACTTATTAGAGCGTCTGTCTTATTTTGTCTAAGGAGCCCCGATCCATTACTACTTGAAGTGGCAAAGATAACCCACTTAGACATGGGGCAACTGTATAGAGAAGACAATATGGTATTGGAATCGGTTAGTAAAGCAATAAACAAAGTTTATCTCAACTTAATATTCTACTTCAAAAACATTTTCTCATTGCATGATCTACCATGGCACACTTAATTACTATTTGTTGTACACAACTACACATAATTTCGTATAGATATGTTAATGCTTTGTATACGCAAAGCTATTTGCTTACATAACTTGTATGCTTGATTGCAAAAGACAATGAAACCAACATCCAGGAAGACACAAGTGGACAAATGCCTTACCTTACTTATGTATATGTTCTCGAAACATAATTTCAGCTCATTTGTCATGTTAGTGGGCATAACACTAGGTGGAAATGGTCTAAAAAACACAACAATAATTTACACATACTGAAAAATACAATCTAACAGAGTGGGTTACAAGTAAACTAAATTGAAGCACGGGATTGTTGCTCGATTACAGCATTACATAATTTCATTACGGTAAGCACTGATATGTTGTATAAAACTTATGTTTTCTATTGTTTGTAATGTTAGTTACAACTACTGCAATGTTCACAAGTAAAGAGATATACAGTAGTGCTTGTAAGATTCTCTATCTCTTACTAAGTGATGCACACAATGAGCAAAGGCCTTTTTCCATTTCATTTGACAAATGCAATTTTGTGCGCAATTTCGTTATAACTTCTTTGTATCTCATTTGATCTATCTCCAACTGCTGTTTAGACTGATGAAGGCACTAGAGGACCTTCTTCCTAAACATCAAGTCATGCTCATACATAAGTGGATCTATCCACTCAAGGAACCTGTAGTCCACCACATCTTATATGTTATAGGGATGTCAAATGTACAATAAGGAGGAATGAGTGAAGAAAGTCAAGTTGGATATGAATCACATGCATACCTAATACTTTAGACACCCACGAAATCTTCTCCCGAAGGTTTAAGGTTACCAGGACGATACAACAGTGTCTCATTCCCACAAAAGCAAAGAAATTTTTTGCCTCCTAGAACTTGAGAAGTCAAGAAATCGGATGCACTAGACATGGTGATGCTACAGTTGTCCCCAAACTAAGTTGCTTATATCCTTCCCACTATGTAACGTGTAAGAGCACAAATAAAGCATTACTTCCATATGATCATAAAACGTGGCAATGGAGGCATATTAAAATTAAAACCACAAATAATACCAATTCTTAAAATATCTCCAACAAAGCTATTCAACCATCTAATCAATTTGTGAAATTAACCTATTGACATGGGCTAAAATTTAATGGATAGAATCCATCAAAGTATGCTCAAAAAGCAGTAACTACTACTCATTCTTAAAATCAATGCAAAGAAAGCAATCAACTTACTTAGAATAATTATCTATGAATGCATCCTCCTGTTAAATAAATATGGTGATAACATGCTAAAATATCTCTAAACAATTACACGTTACAGACACGAATCTTTGGAAGAGTATATAGCTAATGCCAATGAATATCATAGAACTCACTCTCTTGTTATTCATGTTATTATCTTACATCTTTATATTTTACCCTAACTTGCAATCTGTGTTAATGGTGGATATTAGATGAGTGAAGCAACTGTCCTACATTTTGATCGACCTTTTTCACAATAATTGACAAGTAGTCTTTGAAATTACCTACCATTCATATTATTTGAAAGAACTTGGATTTGCAATTTATCATTTATGAGTGTTCTTTTATGGCATGCTTAGTTGATTTAATAGGAGTATAATGGAATAAATATTCATCATAGAAAACTTAGTCATTCACGTATATATATATATATTTATATAGATGGTGTAATAATTATTTTACATAATTGCAATTATTGCAAAATTAGAAATAGTAATTTCTTTATAAAGCCAAAGAAATAGCTGTTTGTGTTTATATATATACATAAATATATTTTCATATCTACTCATGGACCTCAAGGGAGCTATAAGAAATTACTATTATGATCTATTTTTTACAGATTACTAATTAGAGTTGTCATTAGTGCTTTTGATTTGAGGATATTGATGTGGATGAAACTCTTTTGATATCTAAAAGGGAGCTTCTAACTTTGATCAAATTCTAGACAGAAAGTTAAAAAGGACGAAGGTTTCTAGTTTTTTAGGGCTGTACAAATATTTTCCTATTTCCATAGATATGAGGCAATGTATAGTAAGCCTCCAAGTCCAACTCTTGCTTTCATTTGCATTGTTAAGAATTGAATATTTGAATTAGAAATGTGAGCCCAACCTTGATTTCACATCTTAAGCTTGTCCTATTTTGTTTATGGGATTGAGATCTACTTGACATTGTTTAGATGGTTATGTTAAATCAGGGTACTTTATGGCATATATAGTAGTTAAGGTTTGGGAGTGATCCATGGTTACCTCTGCCTTAGTTTTAGCTAATATAGCAAACCGGACCTTTACAAGCATAGCTCCTTACAATAGTGACTCATGGTATAATTATTGCAATGAAGAAGGGGTTGATGATACGAAGAGATCCAACTAGTAGGCAGGCATGGGGATGGCAAATTGATTTTTACTCATGAAATGGAAAGTGTATAGTGAAAATAGCTTATCATCAGGTGGAGAATAAGAAATGGTACATCTTCTAGACCTTGATATTCTCTAGCCTCCAAGTCCATAATTGGACTTCATCTTGACGTTAGATTGTTGGATTTCGTGAGAGAGTCTCGATATGGGATGCTGTCCAGCATGAAGTTGTTGGTTAGTTGGCTTGTAGCTAATTTCGAATCTGGCAAAGGGGATAGATTGGATGGCGTGGGACGGATTGGATGGACTTTGAATTGAAGATGGAGATTTGTGTTAAAAAATTTGATATGCGAATTATGTTTATGAATTGTCTTGTTGTTTAGATTATAGAATTATTTACATTGAAAAAAAAAAAAACTGTTATCAATGTTACTTACCAATTTATAAACTCCAAAGTTGAATCTTTTGTATCGTTTTAAATATAGATTCTATTCTAATCAAACCAAGATACAAAAAATATGATTACGATTTTGATTTTTTAAAGATATGACCTAGCTTTTAAAGACCCTACTTGGGCTTTCTATTTATTGGGCCAAATTTTATTCAATTTTATTTAGCTTAACAACTTATTTAATAAATCCGAATTTTATTTTGGCCCAATATAAATTAGATAAAAATCTTCTATTTTATATCGGGTTGGACCAAAATTATTTTAATAAAACCCAACTCTCAAATGACTTAATGATTTATTAAATTAATCTCACATTGTTATCTAATTTGATATTAAACAATTTGACGCAACTCGACTTCTCAATACGATGCAACTTAACTCGATACAACTCAACATGACTTGATACAATTTGATACGATTAGATTTGACTCGACTCTCTTTTTTATTTTTGTTTTTTTCATTTTAATTTTTGTTTTTAATTTTTAAATTTTTTTGTTTATTTATTAACTTGGCTCAATTAACAAAAAATAAAAAAATGACAAAAATGATGTGTGTACACTATGGATTAATTATTTATCACATTTATTTTTCTAAATTTGTAGCTTTTGTGATTTAATAAAACAAATAGCTTTTTACTCTTAATTAATGTAATAAATATATGTTGATAATGGGAGTCTAAGAATGTGAGAAATGAATATTTTTTCACACCTTTATGTAAATTTGGCTATTTTTGCATATAAAGCAACTCTTGAAGCTAAAAATTCAATCTGGTTAAAATACTAAATGTATGAATTTTTTTTCCAAAACTTTCATATTCAATAAATATATTTTTATAAACTTATAAACATTCTTATGGAATCAATTAAGCCCATTTGCTATGTATTGAATAAATAGGCCTTATTTAGGTATATTATGAGATAATAAAACTAGTATGCAATAAATTGAGATTTTTAATATTATTTAAATGATTTAGAGGTGACATTAGAGATATTTGTATACCGATCCGTATTAATTTAATTACGTAAATACCAATTATATAAAATTAATTACATAAATATCATTGTAAAATCATTTGCAATAAATATAATTTTGATTTTTGTATTATTGACGGATTTATTACATGCAACTACGTTGACTTGGTATTAATGTTGCATCTCACCAGTACAAAATAATAAAATAAAAGCACACAAGCACTTGTTCCAGGAATCAAACTTACAAGCTAATAAAATGTAAGCTCTCACCCTTATCACTAGATCATCGCATTATCTTATTCATGTATTCAACACAAATAAATAAGTTTATTAAAATTGCATCTATTAAATGATTTAGCGACGTACCTAACTTTTGAAGTCACATTTATTGCATTCGATTTTTTTTTTATTTTAAGTAAATCGCATTTCTTAGATGCGATTTTGCAATGATATTTAGGTAGTTTATATTACGTCATTTATATTTATGTAATTTTTTTTAGAATTGGTAGACATGTGTTACACTAATGATATTAAGTTATTTAATAGATATTAGTTGGTTAGCAAAATTATAAGAAATATAAATATCATGAACAGGATATTTAGTCACACTTTGAACAGGAAGAGTGGAACAATTTTGCCTCGAACAAGAGGAGTTATAATAATCTTGTTATGTAAATTAACATAAAATAAAAGCTAACCTTATAGATACTCTTATAGATATAGCCTATACAGAGTATACCCGACTCAACTAGCTTGAAGTATCTAGTTTAGCACTTGTTAACAACAAAATCTGTAGTACAACTTTTCAAAATACCCATTCAAAACAACCTGTAGTACGATTTTCCATAGTATAGTAGTATTTACAAAAATATTTACACATCAAAAGTCCCAATTGACATAAAAGTTTATAAAAGCCATTGGTTTTAAAGTCTATGTACAATGAAGAACGAAACTAGTGTGCGTCCTACGGTATCCTAAATAGTTTCCATAAAAATGAAAAGAAATATGTACAGTAGAGTAAGAAACTAGTGTTCATCCCACGGTATCTTAAATAGTTTCCACAAAAATCAAAAGAAAACCAAAACAAAAGTCCAAATCTTGTAGGTCTTCAACTTTCTCACTCCCCTAGGCTGGCATACATTAACTTGAGGATGTTTATAACGTTACATCTTTAACCCTTACTTGGTACCTACAAAAGAGTTTATAGGGATGTGAGTACAATTAGCTTAGTAAACGGGATGGAGACAAAATAGTACATCAAATAAGAACAAGGTTTTTAAACATTTTATTTTAATAAAATGCAACGCAAATAGACAAATAAGACATCGTATAATGTTAACCAATCCATTGTGAGATTAGAGAAATTTTATTCACTCTAAAATCAAACCGAACCTAGGCTTGTGCAATAGAGAATATCCTCTTTTCAAGACTACCTTTGAACCACGACTCCCAACCTTACCGCGACTTCCTTTCTAGTCACTTAGTTCAACTAAGGGTGGGGAAATAACTATTTTTGCTATCCTAATCTAATAGATTAGTATTTGGTTTGATACACCTAACCATTTCCCTAATGAGTTGTTATGCATATCCAGTTAGGTTAAATGTTAGTCTTTGGTTAATTCCAATTAAGGGTAATCAACAAATTTAACAAGACATAGCAAATCAAACATAGCCATACAAGGCAACAGTCCAAGTCTAAAATTCACGTAAATAATCACATATGAGATATGCACATATTAAAATAAGTTACAATTACAATCAAATATACTCCTAAATCTCTAAGTACTCTGATACAGTACATCAACGTGTTGCGATGCATGGATCCTATCTTACTTGCACTTCTCTGGTTTACTATTCTTGACCATTGTCTTGTTGGTCTTCAATTATCCTTATATATACAAAATAGATTAGTTTTAACCCATATTAGAGCCTTGAATTGATAGTAATCCATTCATTTTATATGATTTTGGTTGTTTTAGCATAAGTTTTATAAGTTATTTTTACTTATAATTTAAGATTTTTTAAGTGGTGCACTAGTTTTTCATAAGTTATCTTACGTTACTACATCCTTTGAATTACCCTCTAATTCTTGCTTACTTTAGAGTCCTTAGAGAACTACCTTCTAATTTAACGTCTGGATTCCCTTGTATTCATATTTTACTTTTAAAGTTGCCTTTGATTCTATTTCTAAGTAAAGTGATTAGTGTAGTATTTATTCAATAATCCTTTGAATTATCCTCTATATTTAACCAACATGCTATAACTAAAGAATTCATTCAGTTTTCCTCTAACTCCAACTAGGAACAACACAAAGTAACACTTTATTTATCAAGATACAACTTCGTTGCTTCCCAAATTCTTCATTGATTATATCATCTTTCATCAATTCTTCAATTTATGTGTTACTAAACTACTCATACAAGGCAAAATTTTAACTTCCTATAACTTCTGACATTAAAACTCAATTTAATAGCTCTAACATGTTATAAATACTCCACTAAATGATTAAACTTAGAATCCAATTGAGATTCTTTAGAAAAATATACTAATTTTCACTAAATTAACCATTTTATTCAAAATTTAAAGCTAAAAAATTCAATAAAAATATAAAAAATAGTTTTGTAGGAAAACTTTCCATAGGATTTAAGTATAAGTATAGTAAAGTTTATAGAAAAATTTTGGACTTAAAAATACATCAATAAGGTAATTCATTTCAATATCGAAAATAGTTTGGTTTTGTTGATTTCTTAAGGACGTACATTATATCTAGAAAATTTATACAAAATAATATTTTTCTTGAGTTAAACACATGAAAAATATGTAGAAATAAATTTTTCTATAATTTTTTGGATAAATTTCATATTTTTAATATTTTTTTTGGAAAATTGACTAAAAAGAGACACTCACTAGAATCTTGAGCTTTGGCGACTAATGGTGCCACCATTGTTGTTAGTCAGCTTGGGCATTGGCCACTGCTTATGGTGGTGGAGTGGTTTCACGTCTAGCTACTCCTTGTAGCTTCAAACTTCCCAAAGCACAAATTTGCACTTTAATTTTGTAATATTTCCTAAATTCACTTTTTTAATCTTCTAACTCTAACTCTATTTTTCCTAAACTCCAGATTGCATGCAAAATATTTGGCGAGTATTTTCCTAAATTTTATAGAGCTTGGAGGCATGTAAATGATTTTTTTTTCTCTCTCTCCTCTTGAAATTTCCCTCGTATACTAACCCTAAATTTCATGCTAACCTTAATTAATCCACCGACACCTATACTAAACCACTTCTATGCTATTACAAAGATCTTCTAGTTGATCCTAAACTTTTTTATTTTTTTTGTTAATTTTCTTAGCTTATTTTAGCTTAAAAATAATTAATTGGGTATTTTAGTTTATTACAGGTATATATTTATATATAATAATTATACCTAATGTATATGTATTTATTTTATATGTTATTTTATGTCACATAATAATTTTATTATATATATAATTTATCTTTATAAGTATAATAACTATCAAAACATATTCTACATGATTACATTAAATATTAAGTAATATAGTAAAATTATACTGTTTTAGTTATTTTATTATATTTTCGAGATTCAAGTCCATAGAGTCTAATTAACTAATATCTTGAGTTCCCTTATAAATTTTTAAGTTAATCGAGTTAGTTTCATTGATATTCTAAATTATCCGCTTGATACTTAACCGTAAAAGTATGGGGCTTACATATCCAGTGAGCAGTCGGTGTTTTATAGTCTAATTATTGGCTTTATGACAATATAGAGTAAATAGATTTAACAAAATGGGCATTTTCATAATTTTAAGTATTCTAGTAAGTTTTGTATCTTATAGTATTTAAGTAGTTCTCGAGATAAGGATTATAATGATATAAAGAGCATAAAACTCCATGAGAAAAGGAAAACTTCAAGTAGTTAGAAGTTGAGTATTTTCAATAAAGTTTAAGTTGGAAACTTAGAATAACTTAGTAAATCTTTTATCTATCATAAGTAAGCTTAAGGCGGGATTTGGAAATGTTAGAATTTTAAAGAGTTTGAGGATATTAAGTACACCTTCCTTTAGTGGTTGGTGCTTGGTAGTTGGACATATATGATAGCTTGATTTTAAGGGTTTAATGTGTTTTTACTTAAGGGGTTAGCTTTACTTTATGGTAATGTTTGATAAGTGTTGATTGGATATGATGTTTGAATGTTGAAGATTAGATTTGTTGTATTTTGATTTGATTAGAAGAAATGTGATGGTTGTAGGCACTAATATGATTTTAAGTTTTATGCCATATGGCTGTAAGTTGTATGACCATTAGTTTATTTAGTTGAAGTTGTTACAACTTTGTCAAATTGGAATTTTTAGTTTTCAAATTTTTAAATCTGATTAGTATTAAATTCTAACCCATTTAATACTAACCTTCGACTAGGAATTAAGGGAATCTAATTTTCTTTTTAATTTAGAAAAAAACTTTGGAATTAGCACTTAACCAAGGCCGAAAAAAAAATGAAATTAAAATTAATTGAGTAGATTGATTTTAATCTAGCTATTGATATACGATAAAATCACTTTTAAAAATGATTTTTGAAAATTAGAGATTTAGATTTAAGGATTATCTTATCAAACTCTAAAAGGGAAACTACTTTTAACCTTTTAAATTTAAACTTATTTTTCAAAATACCCATGTTAATATTAAGGATGAATTATAATTTACAACTAAATAAAATTAATTTTATTTACACAAAAGATAATAAAATAAGAAATTAAATTTATTTACAAAAGGGAAAGTAAAGAATTTTCCCTATTTTAAATTACCTCATAAGTGCTTATGTATCCTCTAATAGGCATCAAACTTCCTGAAGTTCAGTGAATAAAACTTAAGTGTGTTAATTCATTTTAGTTTTTGAAAAGACGATCATATTTATGTTTTTATCCAAATTATTTTTATTTGAGAAAATTTCTAGAAGAAAGGTCCTAATTTTCAAATGCCCATTTTTTTGGAAAATTCTAAAGGGAATCTTAATTTTGAAAAGTTTATTCTTTTGTATTTTTGAAGGTTAATTTTTCTAGGTGATAAAATTTATTTATTTATTTATTTGTCTTAGTATTTAAAATACTTTATAAAAGCTTTTGAAAATACTTTACAAAATAAAAAGAAAAGGAAAAATATTTAAAAGTAAAAAAATAAAATTCTTTCTTCTTTTTTTTTTTTAATATTTTTGGTTTTTTCTTTTTGTTTTCCTTTTTTAAATAAATACCAATAAACAAAAGAAGGATGGAGGAGAACTAGCGTGGGTCAATCTCTAAGTCCAGGTATGGGTTTGGGTCATTTAGAATACATGACAAGAGTGGGGATAGAGGCAAGTAGCCAATTTTGCTCCTCATGGCGGTTTTTAGCAACCTATTCAAGTAGGGGAATCAAATTTCATGTGAAAGACATTAATAATAAGGCAATTGGTGGTGGTGCCATGATGTTTGGAGGTAGGTTGATGATGGTGGAAGTCTTAGCCACTGATGGTGGAGAGAGAGACTATTCTTATAACTAGATGTAGTTGTTGTCAAGGGTAGGGTAGTAGGCAACCTAGGGTTTTTAAGGTGTTAAGCTCAACCGTATGAGTGTTTTAGTTCGAATAATAGTAGTTGTTGGGTTTTCGAAGAGGGTGGTGTAGTGGTTAAGGTTTATTTGGTTCTTGTGTTTGAGGTTACGATGAGGTGAAAAAGTTGTTGGGTTCAAAAGCGAAGAGCATGTGCATGCTTTTAGGGGTATTAGTTCATCTCAAAAATGAGCATGGAGCTTAGAATCTTAGAGAGAGAGAGAGAGAGAGAGAGAGAGAGAGAGAGAGAGAGAGAGAGAGAGAGAGAGAGAGAGAGAAAGGGAAGTAGTTGGGTGTATGGTTAGGGTTTGTTTGCTATAGACAATGGAGGCTATGGCTGTAGATGTAGGTTATGTTTATGGGTTGCTCTAAAGTTAGGGATGATACTAGTAGCAGCAATGTAGCTCAATAACGACTAAGTTGCACTTGAACCTAGAGAAGGAGAAAGTGAGCTATGGTAGAGAGAGAAATGTCAAGGGTAAGTATTTGAATGCAATCGTGAGTGAGCTGATGATTTCTTGATGTTGAAAATGAATTTAACAGGTCTATTTATGCCTATCCCAGCTTGACCAAACTTGGAAAACTTCATTAATGGAAGATTGAGCATCTCGGATTTTAAGCTTAGGAAGGTGATTTTACAGCCGAATGAATTTAGACAATTTGGTGGAATAACTCGATAATATCCCTTGTTATCTTAATGATTTCACCATTAATTTAGTGAAAGAAAGAGTAGATTCGGGGTTATGAAGGAAAAAAAAAAGTGTCTTCAAAACACGTTTTCCATACAAAAAGAAAAACAAAGCACAAATGTGCCTACTGTGTTTCCAACCTAGGACTTCTCGTCTATGCATGCATGTACCTTACTAACAAGCCATTGGCCTATGTATTATTCATATGTGCAAACAAATTGCATATATGAACTAGATTGGCTTGGGTTAAATTCAAATATCAAATATAAGCTTGAGCCTAAATGCTCTCTCTATAGATCTTTTATTTACGACCAAACACGAATAGTATCAAAACGCCTAAGCCCTTACTATTTCTAAAAAGTCAATTACTTTAAGCAAAACTATATTTTCCTAATATTCTACGTAAAACCTTTTCATATATTTTTCAAACATGTTTATTATATATATTTTTTATTTTCCTAAATTTGTTTATTTTTGTATTTTTAGTATTTTTTAATCTTTTGTATATATTTTTTTCGATTAGCATCATTTAAAAAGATTTTTAAAATATAGGAAGGCAAAAATAGGGTGTCTACAAACTTTACTTAAGTAAATTACCTAACTCAATGATAAATAACATGTTGTCTTGACATTATTCTACGAGCAATATGATAATTTAATGGTGAATTAACATGAGAAAGCTTTTAAATATAGAAATGACTTGTTAATAGTAGTAAATGTTAGGTGAGCATGCTTCATATGAATAAAACCATACAAGAAATGTTTTATATAATTGGTATATTTTGGATCCTATTACTCGGATATGTGTTAGCTATTTAGAATTTACGAAATTGATAAAACAAATATTATGAGTATGCTATCAGTTTTGACATAACTTGTAAGTAGTAGTTACTATTATTCATGCATGTGTTACGTGCATACTCCTCTAAATGATCTTGTATGACACTTACTGATTTTGATCACATTAAGAAAGGCTAAATTCAACCTACAAAACACTTGCATAATATTTTAGAAAGAAAAACTCCAATAACAAATGAACTCACTCAATTTTTAGATGCCTTACAACTTAAGGGGATCCCTATATATACAAAAAGCCTTCGCAAATGAATGATTGAGATTAATCTCATCTAATAATTGCAATCGGATTATATATACCTACCCTACCTACTATTTACTTACATTACCTACTATTATACATTAAATTTGACTATCTTTGAGATCTTCTTAGAACTTTTAAGCTTCTAGAATCTTCCTTGAGTTGGGCTTAGGCCTTTCTCTTCTATTGGGCCATAGGAACTCCTTTCTTATATCCCCTCTGTCCTATCTCACCTCATCGAGCTCATACTAGGCGTACTTTTGGGGCTCTAAAGAATTAGTCTGTGACACTCTCCCTTGCCTATTCTAGTGACGTCCTCTTTGCTGCTTCCTTCTTGAGTTCTAATCTACCTGGTACCTTGGCCTTAGTTTTCTATATATACCCATATCATGAGGATACTTAGTAACCTTCCTTTTTTTAGCCTAATATAGTACCTTACTTGTCATCTCTAGGTTTTGATCGATGAGGATTTAGGCTAGATAGGGCTTCGTGTAACTGTATAAGCTTGTAAGACAAAGAATAGTGAGGGGATCGGGTGGCATCTAGAGTGACTACTTCGATGCTTAAGTTAGATTGGTGTGTAAGGAGAGTGATAGCACTCGAATGTAAAGAGTAGGCTCTAATATAAGAAGTATTAAGTGATTTACTGTTAGGTGATGGTCTTACATTTATAAAAGAATAGAGCCGGCAGTTGGAAAGGAGTTAGTAGACAAAAGCCATGTCTGTAAGTATTGGGCAGTGGAGTTATAGGGTTTGATATGGTCTGCAATGTAAGAGGTAGTTATTGACTCGGTCGCATAGCCTTACTTAGCTGTTGGTGGCCACTGTGGATGGGTACGCCGTATAATGGGCTTGAGCTATGGTTGGATGTAAGGATGGGAAGGTTAGGTTCAAAGAGGTACGACGTAGGCCATAAGCCCAACAAGGTTGGTACAGGCTTAAGGGGTCTATATCCACAAGGCCTTATCAATACTTGCACCTATCGTGCCCCCCTCCACCCCCCTTTTCCTCGCAGCCTCATATTGTTGTTATGGAGGCAATGAGAGGGGTAAAATGGGCTTCCCAAGCATGTGGTCGATCTCATCTAGAGGTGTTTGTGTTGGCTAAGCAACATGCAATGAAGCTGTTGTGTTGACGCTAGCAATGGTTAGAGTTGCATGACACAAGGGTCAAACAGGTGTAACTGACCCAAATAAGTTGCTACTTAGGTCGAGGTAGGTGCTATAGCCCTTAGGTGGGATACAAGAGATTGGACTTCCTTAGTCATTAAGGGGCATCAAGCAGTTGGCCCTTTGCTTAGTTAGGGTATAGAAGACACTGGTTAGGAAGATATGAGCTAAGCACAAGGGTTAATATCGAGAGAGGTGATCGGAGGAGACTATACAAGGTTAGAGTGGAATGTTCATTTGTTGAGTCAAATGGGTGACTTAAGGTTAATACTCAATAGGCTGAGCAGGCGCTCTGATACGAAGTGAAGGTTTAGTAGGTGTAGCACTTTAGACGATAAGGGTACATTGCAAAGGTGTTGAATATGTAGAGGCATTAGACTGTTTAGGCTGGCCGGATTGAACTGAGCTGACCACTGTCTGAGCGGCTTCCATCTGTCCGTGTAGAGGTGTAATGTTGTTGAAGTGCTAAAGAAGTTCTCACAGTGACGTAGAAGTTAAAGGGGCTTCAGGAGAACTTCTTATGAAAATAACTTTTCAAATTCTTACTTTATTGCGTGCTTTCATGGTTAGTTAATGTGAAGTAATAGGTGGCTTGTCTCTATAGACTTACATATAGTCACATCCGTTTTGTCTTTTGAATGTAGTCGTTTGATCAAAATCATCTCCATGTATTTGCATCACAACGTTTTAGGGGATTTGTGCTTGTACAAATCCCTATAAACGTTGATTCTCTTTCCAAAGCATTCGACCTATAAATATCATGGTTACTTCAATAGATTACTCTTCTATGACTACTCTCACTTTCTTAGTATCGACACCTCATTTTTGCCATTTTTCATTTTTATTTTAGCTGAGCCAGGTTAATTAAAATAAAAAAATAATAAAAAATAAAAAACGAAAATTAAAAGAAAAAAAAAGAGTCGAGTCGAAAAGAATAGAATTAAGTCGAGTTGAGTCGGATCGTTTAGTGTCAAATCTAATAATGGTGTATGATTAATTTAATAAATTCTTTAGTCATTGGGGAATTGGCTTTATTAAAATAATTTTGGTCCAGTCCGATATAAAATAGATTTTTTTTTATCTAAATTATGTTAGGTTGGATTAAATTTATAATTTATTAAGTGAACTCTTGGACTAAATCAAATTGAATTAGATCAAGCTTGGTAAATAGAAAGCCTAATAGGGTTTCTAGAAGCTAGGACAAATCTTCATTGTATATTTCGTTTATTAAAGATCAAATCCATAATTAAAAGATACGAAAGATTTAGTTTTTGGGTTATAAATAAGGATTTGATGGTAAAGTTAAGAAGGTTTATTATTCCAACTTTCCAAATTTCCGCCATCATCTGAATTCCAACTTTCCAATTCCTTGAGGAATTTAAATTTCCAAAGTTAAAAAGCAAGTCCAAACAAAATCTAATTCCTTGAGAAACTCGAATATTCAAAGTTGAAAAGCAAATCCCCTAACGACCAACTATCCAATTCCCTAGGAAATCCAAATTTCCAAAGCTCCTCTACGTCTACCGAAAGCTGAAGTTAATCTAATGTTTACCAAAGTCCGAAGTCGATCTAACGTTTAGCAAAGTCGAAAGCCGAAGCCAATTTTCAATGTCACTTCTAAAGCCGATCCAAAACCAAATTTCCGAAGCTTGATGTCCAATGCTTGTATCAATCTATGATCTAAACAATTGAAGCCCCGATGTCTTCAATCCACGTGCACATCCTCAAACCAATGCTCTACACTCAACAACAATTCCCTAGTCGACAAACAATAGCTGACAAATCTTCAGTTATTGCTACATTCATACTAAAGCCAATTACCCCAACCAAACATAATATGAAGCTAACGCAACAGCTACAATCTCTTGACGAACTCCAATTTCACAAATGCGAAGTCAACGCCTAACACCAAATTGTCATTCACTTGTACGTCCCCTAATTCAGATAGACCCTTAACGATACTTATGAAATCTTACTTCACACATGCAAGATTCACCGCACATGATTACAAGCACACAATTACATTTGACTCAGTTTGGTAAACATTTGTTTTATTTTATTAGTTAATTCAATTATTTTTACTAATTAATTTTTTGTTTTAATGCAGGTTTATTATTATTATTATTATTATTATTATTATTATTATTATTGTTTGCTTGATTTTTTTAAATAGTCCCAATTTTTGATAAAATTTAGTTCAATCGCTTTTTTTTTAGAAAAATAATGTTTTTTTTTTTAAAAAGAAGCGTACCTATGGGATACATATCTTGCGGTTAGGATTTAGAAAAGATACGTATTGAGATATGTATCTAGTAGTTAATATTTGAAAAACATACGTATCAAGATACGTATCTAACCGTATCTTAGTGGATTTTATAGTTAAGATTTAGAAAAGATATTTTTGATACGTAGTGATTTTAAAAATAAAAAAATCTTAATCGGGGTTTCCAAAAGGATTTAATTAATTAGGATTTCTTTAATTTGGAAAAATTAGATTTCTTAGGTTTTTTTAAAAAAAATAATAAACTGATAAATAAACGTAAACTTAGGTCGGTTTTCGAAATAAAAATAATTCACCCACTAACTATTTTATAAAAAGAGAACTACGGCTGGTTTAATCCTGACTAGCAGGTATATAGGCACCTTCAAGGTAACCATATAAAAAATAAAATATTTTTTTCCCTTTTTCTTAGAAATTTGTAATTAAAAATAATAAAAAATTCATTTTAGTTATCTTTTGTATGTTTAGGTATATTTTAGTATTTTCAGAAAATTATAAAAATAAAAGCCCATCAATTTTTCTTTAATTTTTATATAGTGATTTAGTCTTAATAGGTTAACTCCCAAATTCAGTCTTTTCTGGTTATTTATTCTAAAAATTGTTTTTATAGAAAATACTTGGATTAGTGATCAAATTAGGGTTTTCTCACTCGAAAACTTTAATTTCGTTTTTTTATCAATTGAATTGGTTGACAACTCCAATTTTTAAAATTTTTTAAACATTTCCTTAATTTAATGTCGAGTAATTTATATTAAGCGGGATGGGCTTAATATAGATTAAATTAAAGAAATTGAAATAAGGCTCGACACTTAGCTTTTATTCTCGCAACTTCTCTTGCTCTCTTACTGCAATTTGAACAACCTTATTCTTTCTTTTTATTAACTTTCTTCAAAACTCTGTACCTTTCTTTATTTCCTTAACCATGATGGAGCAATCAAGAGCAAGCTTTGGTGAGTGTAACATAACATCCTTGGATTTTGAACCTATAAGGAGTGTGAATCCCCCCTCAACAAGGCACGAAGAAGCTTCATCCATGCTGGTACAATTGGATATGAAGACGAGGAGGGTAGTAGAGGGGCTGAACAGGGTAGAACTTATCATAGCTATCCTTTGGGATATATATTCATGTGATATATTACTAGATGCTGTGGACTTATACGTGGAGCCAGGGATGGATAGAGGGCCTAGCGGATGGATTAGTAAGAGTAAACCATCCTTAGTAAATCAAGTCTTGGCTATGTTTACAGTTGGACCAACAACAAGTTGGGCTATGAGGTTACTATGAAGGGAAGAGAGGATACCTTTACTGTCGGGGAAGTGATTTGTAGTCTTCGAAAAGTGCTTGGAGTATAGGATGTGCCTCCCCTTAAGTAAGTTCGAGAAGGAACTCTTTGATTACCATTGGTGTAGTTTAGCATAAGTCCTTCCCAATGTGTAGAGGGTATTAAAGGTGTTCTAGAGGTTGTACGAGTACTTAATGATAAGGGCCACTAAAGAACTCTTAAATCATTTCTATATGTGGAAGAGTTTGAATGAATGGATGTACTTCCAGAACCATTTAGGGAGGAAGCTATTTAGAGGTCTGGCAGATTCCATTAAAGGCTAGTAGGATAAGTTCCTAATAGGAGAGATACCAAAACACGCGGATGTTTAGAGGTAGTAAACCACCCTAGTCCAAATTAGAGGTTAGAAGGAGCTTGGGCCAAATGATGTAGAGGCTATGAAAGAGATATCAACCTTCATGGCCTTGAGGCATGGTCAAGAGATAAATGCTAGGGAGACAGTATTGAGATACTTTAAGTATCCAATTTTTGATCTCTTCCTCAACATACATAAAGTTGTGGTGAAAAATTAGGTGGAAGGTACAGGTTCATCCTCAGCATAATCTACCTCTTCCATCATGCCAGTGTAGGCTCACTTGAAATTATGCTTTGTCCGACTTTTTTCTAAGGACAGGGAAGATCCTCCATGCTTGTACTAGTCACGGTGGAGTTTTGTGAGTGTCATACTTTTTCCTTATGTTGACAATGTTTGTCTGTTTCCCTATAGGTAAGAAGCCAATTAGAAGGGTAGTGGTACCTTGTCTATTTGGAGTTGAGCTAATAAGGTGATGCTAGACTAAGGTGAAGTTGACCTTTAAGGCTACCAACTTCAAGGGCAAGACCGTGGGGTTGAAATTGGGGGTGGGAGAGATTAGTAAGATTGAGCTAGCTGCTCTACCTTAGGAGATTCCTCTCGTTACTCCCCCTCCCCCCCATAAAGCTACTAGCTATTAAACCTGTGAGCACGGTCCTTCCTTCTATTGGTCCTGTCCCTACTATTGCAACTATAGCTATGGTGGATAATCCTACTAGTGTTGACGAGTTAAACATAACGATGCTTGCCCCATTTGACAGGGGTGAGGAGGGGGTAGCAAAGTTAATGCCTCGGTAGAGATAGTAGGGTAGAAAAGGAAGGCCCTAAAAACTACTAGGGAAAAGGCCTTCGAGGCAAAGAAGATGAAGAAAGGGAATGGGCCTATTAACTGATCATTTATTTATGACTAGCCCTTATGTCATCCTTACAGGTGTATTGATGACCTCAGGGACTCCTTTTATAAGGTCTTGAACAAGTTTCGATGTTTAAAGATGGCGTCGAACTCGTTTGAGGATGTGGTATATGAATCCTAAAATGAGGAGTTGTACCTTTAGTTGAGTGAATTCGAGACTAGGAAGGCCATAGGGAAGCTCCTAAGGTCGAAGTGGAACCTTCGAGTCAATGACATTACGTTGTGCTATCGGGGTATCAACCTCTAAGCTTCGATAAGATCATACACCCTGTAGCAACTGGGTCATCTTTGAAGACCTATTAAGGATGGAAGGGGATGCTCCTAGGGAGATGACAGGTCACTTGAGCTTACTCATTTAGCAGGTAAGTCTTTGTCTCTTTAAATTGATATCTTTCCTTATTGAGACTACTTTGGTTGCAATTCGTGTATTTCTTTGCATTTTGTAGCTAGGTGTTGCTATGCCTCAACAATTACTATACATTACTTAATGAGGTAAAGGGACTTTGTAAGGTGGTGTTTAGCACACAGAAAGGGTTAAGGGAGGCAGAGTCCTCCTCTAGCAAATTTTTTGAAAAATTTAGCAAGGTTAACTAGCATCTGCATAGCTCTTATGTGTAAATGATTGTGCTTAAGGCGAAGTTGTAGGAGGTAGAGCAAGGTTGGGCTGATGCTAAGAAGATAGCTAAGTAGGCCGGTGAACTCGGGACTCAGTTGGAGGATAAGTAAAGGATTAAGGCTCAACTCTCTTAGAAACTGGACGAAGAGAGGAAGGCCAAGGAAGAGCTTAAAAAGGAAAATGCTGAGTTGAAGGCATTGGTCTTTAGGTTAAAGAGCAAGCTGACGATGAAGGTATCTAAGTATCATAGTATTAAAACAACTTTGCTAGAGCTGGTCGGTTAAAAGGTTTGGCTAGAGCAGAAAATCCAGGAACTCTAAAAAGAAACCATGGAGACGAAGGCGATCATGTCTAAATCGGCGATCGGGGAAGTGCTTAGTGAGGCTGCCGTCGATAAGGTCGTTAAGGATTTCTACAAACAAACCAGTGGTTAGAGGAGGACATCTCCACCAACTATGCTTGGGTTATCTGAAACGAAGTGCTTTCCCATCATCTCGAGCTTGATCTTAGCTTCTTAGGCTAGTTGGATGCTCTAACTCATCGGGAGAAGAGGGCGACCCAAGCAAGAGAAAGAGATGTTACCTAAGCAACTGACACTGTCTAAGGTACCCCTCTTACTACTAGGGTTGGTCAAGACACTTCTCCATCTACTTATGCCTTGACAGCTCAGTAAGAAGTTATTCTTGAGAGTGCTTCCAAAGATGACCCAGGTTGGGGTGATCCTTCTGTTGACCCAAGCTAGCAGATCAAAGCCCTTCCCTTTGCAGCCTTAAGCTAGTCATCTCAAGAGCAAGGGCCATCAGTGGATCAGCCTTCTAAACTGATTGAAGTGCTAGACTTTCAAAGCTTCTGGAGTTTGCTAATCTAAAATAATAAAAAATTATCCCCCTTCCCATCCTTTTGTACTTATTTATTTTTTCGTTCTTAGATATGAGAATCTGTATAGCAAGTCGAGATGCTAACCTTAATTCTATAAATCCCTTTTAATAGAATTTGACATCTACATTCGATGCATTCACTTGCTTTCCGTTCTTGAAATTATGTCAACACTTCTCGCTTCTTTGTTTGGTGTATTGTGCTTGTTTGGTAACATAGTTAGAAACTTAGTTACTTGCATGTTTGTGCTTAGCTGCTCAATCATAGAGCTAATTTAAGGATAAAGTTTGATGCATATCTATGTGGGAGTTCCTCAATTGTACAAGAGGTGTTTCTCCTTACTGAGGTTACTTGAAGGGGTCAGGTTAGTGGCGTTCTGACTTGTCTAGGTAGTAAGAGTTCCTTAGTCATGCAAGGGGTGTTTTCCCTTATTAAGGTTATCTAAAAGGGTTAAGTCGGTGGTGTTCTGACCTGTTTGGATAGTAGGATGTCCTCATTTGTATAAGGGGTGTTACCCTTTGCTAAGGTTACCTAGAAGGGTCAGGCTGGTGGCATTCCGACTTGCCTAATTAGTAAGAGTTTCTCAATTGCGTAAGGGGTGTTTTCCCTTAATAAGGCTACTCGAAGGAGGTCAGTTTAGTGGCATTTTGACCTTCTCCAATGGTGGGAGTTGTTCAGTCATGCAAGGGGTGTTACCTTTTACTAAAGTTACCTAAGAAGGTCAAGTCGGTGGTGTTTTGACTTGCCTACTTAGTGGGAGTTCCTCAGTTGCATAAGGGGTGTTTCCTTTTCTAAGGCCATTTGAGGAGGATCAGGTCAATGGTGTTCCAACTTACCTAGATAGTGAGAGTTGCTCAGTCGTGCAAGGGGTGTTACCCCTTGCTTAGGTTACCTAAGGGGGTCAGATCTGTGGAGTTCCGACTTACCCAGTTATAGGAGTTACTTAGTTCTGTAAGGGGTGTTCCCTTTGCTAAGGTTACCCAAAGGGGGGTAAGGTTGGTGGCATTCCTACTTGCCTGAATCGTAGGTCCATTTAGCCCTTGGGGGGCTAGGGCTTGGTATGAGAGTAAGAGAAGGAAGAAAACAAACATAGACAGTATACATAAGAAATAGAACTTTTATTGATATTTATGAAAAGATTTACAAGAAAACTATACATTAGTCAAAATATGGCCAAAGGTTATCGAAGTTCTAAGTGCATGGGATGAGCTCGCTATATAATCTTTACAATCTATATGCTCATTCCCTAAGCTTTCAGTTACTTTAACTGGGTGTTCTTAATTGGGGGCCAACTTGCTTTGTCCTTCCTGTTAGCTTATGGTTTCTAGCTTCCAACAAACTAGGTCATCGACTTTGAAGTCTTTATGTCTGGCCTTTTGATCATAGTATTTGGTTGCTCAATATTGGTAAGCAATTACCCGAGCTACAATGAGGTCTCTGATTTCTTCTATAGTATTGACACTGGCTTGTAGTAGGGACTCATTCAACACAACATTGAAACTTTGAGTCTAGATGTTTGGAAGCTCTAGCTCGATGGGGAGGATTGCCTTCAACCCAAATGCCAAACGGAAAGGGGTTTCACCTGTAAAGGTACGGTGGGTGGTCTCATTGGCCTATAAGATATTGGGTAGCTCATCTACCCAAGCACCTTAAGTTCAGTCCATTCTTTCCTTCAAGCTTTTGAGGATGACTTAATTAGCTGCTTTAACCTGACCATTTAACTAAGGGTGGGTAACCAATGTGAAGTGTGGTGTAATGTGGTGCTTGGCATAGAATTCTCCGAACTTGGTGTTGTTAAGTTGATGCCCGTTGTCTATGATGAAGGCATAGGGGACCTTAAATCTGGAGAAGATGTTGTTCCAAACGAATCACTCAATGTTCCTCTCGGTAATCTTCGCCATGGCTTCAGCCTCGACTCACTTGGTAAAGTAGTCAACTACCATGATGCTGTCAACCTCCTGAGGCCTTGCGAAGGCACCGAGAATATCAATGCCTTATAGACTGGTTAAGGGTTGGAGATTAGTGTTGGATGAGTAACTGATTGGTGCGTATTTTTGGCACTAGGGGCACTTTTAGGCTATGGCCTTAGCATCCTACTTCACGGTAGGCTAATAGTATCCAAGCCGTAGAGCCCGAATGTAGAGGGCTTAGGATTGGATGTGGTTGTTGTATACTCCAGCGTGCAGCTCTTCCATAACATGCGGGCCCTCATTTGCTTGAAGGCATTTGTGTAGGGGAAGGTTGACTCCCTTGCAATACAGGATGTAGTCAACCAATGTGTACTTGGCAGCGTGGTATCTCAACTTCTTGGCTTCTCTTGTATCTTATGGGAGTATGCTATGCTCCAAATAACTCCGAGTGGGGTTCATTTAGCTGGACTCAAATGGTGCTGCTGTAAGCTCTAATACCTCAACTAAACCAAGAGTTATGCTTTTCTTTAGCAAGTACTCTGTGAAAATCTTCTTGTCCTTTACCTTGGGCGCCTGTATCTTTCTAAAGGCTAGCTTGGACAACTAATTTGCTATAGAGTTTTCAATTAAGGGGATCTTAGTGATGGTCTATGAAGGAAACTCAACTAGGAGATACCTAACATTCTCTAAGTATCTCGCCATTATGTCATCCCAGGCCCCGTATTCACCCCGAACTTACTAGATGATGAGTATTGAGTCTGAGAAAACCTGTAGGTACTCGGTGTTGATCTCCTTGGCTAGCTTAAGACCTACTATTAGGGTTTTGTATTTGGATTCATTACCGCTAGTGTCGAACCCGAACTTAAGGGCGTAACAAACTGTGATCTTGTGTGGTTTAGCCAGCACAAGACTCATACCTCCACCCTTTTAGGTAAATGATCCATCAATATAGAGATTCTACACCACCTTATCATCCCCTAGTAGTGCTTCCTCTTTTCTAGTGTATTCAACCATGAAGTCAACCGGCACTTATGTTTATAGGCAATCTGTGGTTAATACTGGATTCCGTACATACTCAGCTCCATCGCATACTTTACCATCGTCCAAACTCGTTTAGCTTCTACAGTAGTGTGCACAATGGTTGGTTTGTAAGCATAATGATCTGGTACGCTTGGAAGTAAAGCTTGAGCCAATGTGCTGAGATAACTATAGCTAAGGTGAATTTCTTTGCTCTGGTGTACTTAACCTCAAGCTCTTAGAGTATGTAGTTAACATAGTATATGGGCCTATGCTCTCTCTCTCCTACTCTAACTAGTATAGAAGAGAGTGCTCGGTCGCTAATGGCTAGGTACAAATACAAGTCTTCCCTTGGAATAGGCTTGGAGAGGATTGGAGGGTGTGTGAGGAAGTCTTGTAGCTGCTTGAAGGCTTCTACACACTGAAGAGTCCATTTAAAATCCTTAGGATTCTTAAGGATTTCGAAGAACTCAACGTTTTCTTAGAGACAAATTTGCTTAACACAACAAGCATGTCGATGAACTTTATTTCCTTGATAGCCTGTATTATTTTAGGTTAGCCTCGATTCCTATCTAATTGACTAGGAAGCCTAGGAATATGCTAGAATCGATACCAAATACGCACTTCTAGGGGTTCAGCTTCATGTTGTACTTTCTCATCTGGTTAAAGGCTTCTTGCAAGTTTTTAACATGATCTCTAGGCTGTTTGCTCTTGACTATTATATCATCGACATACACCACTATGTTTTGCTCGAGCTGAGGCTTGAATAACTTAGTCACCATATGCTGATATATTGTCTTGGCATTTTTGAGGTTGAAGGGCATGATAGTGTAGCAATATGTGCCAAAGTCGATAACAAAAGAGGTATGAACTTCATCCTTCAAGTCCATCTTGATCTAATTATAACCCCAGAAGGTGTCTATGAAGCTGAGCAAGGCATGTTCCAATGTGGAATCGATTAGCTGGTCAAGCCTAGCGATAAGGAAGTAATTGTTTAAGTAGGCTTTATTAAGGTCAGTATAATTAACACACATGTGCTACTTCTTGAACTTCTTCTTGACTAGCATTACATTTGCCAGCTAGGTTGCATACTTCTCCTCTCTGATGAAGCCGGCCTTAAACAATTTCTACACTTCTTTCTCTATTGTGGCTTGCCTTTCTAGTGTGAAATGCCTCTTCTTCTATTTGATAAGCCGCATACTAGAGTCGATATCTAAGCTATAGGTTGCTAGGTTGAGAGATATCTTAGGCATGTTTAACGTTGACCAAGTGAACCTATTTAAATTTGCTCTCATAAGGGCAATTATCTCCTCCTTAACCTCGAAAGGGGTCTTGATCTTAACCCTTATGGTCTGGTCGGGAGAGAAGTCGATCTATACCTCTTCTATTTTTTCACTTGGCTCGCTTCTCTTAGCTAGCTTCTCCTACAAGCCAGTCTTTAAAGCAAAGACTCCATCTACTTTGGTGGCCTTAACATAAAGCTCTCGGTAGAGCTTTTGATCTCATATGTAGATTCCTACCCCAATGAGGGTCGAGAACTTAGCCTTCAGGTAGAGCGACTAGTTGATGACTCTAAACGCATTCAAGCTTGGTCATCCCAAGAGAGTGTTATATGGAGATGTGCAGCCGACCATGATGAACTCCACTAATAGTTGTGTAACATTGCTAAGCTCCATGTCGAGGGTGATGATTCCCTTGGCTCGGATAGTAAACTATTAAATACAATAGTGGTAGGGCTTCATTTTGATAGGTAAGTTGCTCTACATCCTGTAGTATGTATTCAAGAAGAGGATGTCGATGGAGCTATCAATGTTCAGCAAAATCTTGAAGACCATGAAGTTTTTTATCCTTACCTTTATTACAAGGGCGTCTTGATAACGGGTGTCTACCCCCTTTAGGTCATTATTAGAGAAAGAGATTGAAGTGTTTACCATTTGCCTCTTTTCTATAATAGCCAATACCTTGGATAGGGTGTTAGTTAATCGGCTGGTGCTCAGTTGGCTCCCTGAGTGTGGTCCCCTAATAATTATTTTGATCATGCCATTAGGAACCCAGTCATTGGGGTGTCAGTTGCTGCAGCGGTTTTCATTATGTTCTGTTTGGGTGCCTTTGGTTTGCCACCCCTAAGGCGCCCTATCTTCATCATCATTGGCATGATCATCACTCCTTTACTGGGTTACTTTCTTACCTAAGAAGCCCTGTTGAATAGTGTATTTGATTGTGTTCTTTAACTAGAAGCACTCTTCCATGGTGTGGCCGTAGTCGTCGTGAAATTGGAAATACTTGTCCGAGTTTTAACTATTAGGATTCCCTTTCATCCAAGGGGCCTTATGTAGTAAGCCTCTATTTTGCACCTTAGCAAAAACGTAGGCGATTGGTTGATTCAGAGGGGTGTGCTGTATGTAAATGGGAGGGGTAAGTGGTAATGTTTAGTTTGGTGCTTCTTACTACCTGAGCATTCCCCTTCGACTCTGCTTGGTGCCTTACCACCAAGGCGATCCTTTATGAAAAATCTTTCCTTATCTTTCTTTTTTGCCTGACCTCTTTTAGTTGGTGTCGCACTTGGCCTGGATGTCGCCTTCTTGGTCCATGTATTTCTAGGCTTTATTCCAGACTTCGACTAGGGTCTTTGGCTTACTCTTTGCAAGTAAGTAGAAGAAGTCTCCTCGAGGTCTTATGCTAAGCTATGCAGCATGTACTACTATTCTTTGATCTAACCGAGGGGTCTTGACTATGGCATTGTTAAATCAAGCCACATATTCTCGTAGAGTCTCCCCTTCGCTCTGCCTTATTAAGTATAAGGACGAAGTATCCTTGGACGGGGCTTGCTAGCCCTACAATGGAGACTAAACCTTCATACCAACTCAGTGAAGGAGCCAATAGAGTTATTGGGTAGGTAGTTAAACCATGTTCGAGATACTTTCCTCAAGGTTCCTAGGAAAGCCTTACACATAATAGCATCCCTACAACCATAAAGGTTTATGAGGGTACGAAAGTGGAGGAGTTGATCATCGAGATCACCAATGCTGTCGTACTGGTTCAGGATAGGAAGCTTGCTGTTTAGAGGCAATACTTCATCTTGGACATCCTTAATGAAGGGGTTTTTGTTGCTGGCGACTAGCTTGGCATCGTCAATTGCCTTACTCCCTTACTGCTCGGAGAGCCTTCTTACAATCGTGTAGAGATCATTGAGGTACATCAGAATGTGTCGGTACTCCATGAGAGTTGGTAACTTGCACATTGCTAACAAGGGTATGGTCGCTGGTGGCCATAAACCGCTCCTATTGTTCCTGTACTAGGGATATGGATGGTTGATCCCTACCATTTTCTTGTTGCTGCTATTGGTTGTTATGCCCAGTACGGGCATTAGAGGTTTCAGGCGAATAGGTCTATGTGCTATGCCTCTCGACGTCCTCAAGGCGATAGTGGAACAACATGTTTTGTACAATAAACTCCTTAATCAAGCATTCCAAGAGCTTTAAGCACTATTTAAGTGTTTCCTTAACTAGGGGCTGATTTCACCAACTGGTTGTTCATTCACCAATTGGTTATTCATTAGGGTTATAAATGTAAGACATGCTAGCAATCAAGGGTGGTGTTTAGTTGAGTATTTAGTATGCATTCTGGTAGGAGATTAGATTGGTTTTCCCATAAAAGTCACCAAATGTTATCTTTAGGTTTTAGCCGGTAGAAATTTAAGTTAGAATAGGCTTTACGTAATTGTGTGAGCTTGCAAGACAAAGAACAATGAGGGGTACTGGGGTATTGTTTGGTGTAGCCACTCTGATACTTAAGTTAGATTGGTATGTAAAGAGAGTGATAACACTTGAATGCAAAGAGTAGGCTCTAATTTACGAAGTATCAAGCGGTTTATCGTTGGGTGATGGTCTTGTATTTATAGAGAAACTAGCATTTGGAGAGGAGCTAATGGATAGAAGTCACGTTTGTAAGTATTGGGTAGTGGAGTTACAAGGTTCAACATGGTCTGTGAATGTAGGAGATAGTTATTGACTTAATCACTCAGCCTTATCTACGGTCTTCTAGTTGTTGGTGGCCGCTATGGTTGGGTAGGTTGTATAATGGGCTTCAGCTGATGCCGGTTGTAAGGATGGGAAGGCTTAGTCCAAATAGGTACGACATAGGCCATAAGCTTAACCAAGTCAGCACAAGCTTGAGGGGCCATGTCCAAAAGGCCCTATTAACACTGCCCTTTTCAACCTTATCCTTAGCTGTTGAGGCTTCGTCTTACTCTTTTGAGCCTATTAAGTTTGAACTTTATGGGATCTTATCATCTATCCTTTCCTTAACCTCCCTTACCAAAGTCAAACTATGTCCCTTCATCAATGTTGCCCTCTTTGTTTCATCCTCCATTGTAATTTGCATTAATATAATAGGCTTATTGCTCATCCTATCTTCCTTCTTACTAGAACTATGTACTGAAAGCCTTGATTTAGTCAATAAATACAATTAGATCAAGGAACAATGATGGCATTTTTCATATCCAAGAAGACCATGCTGGTAATAAAATTAAAGTCATCTATGGAGACTACTTTAATACTCTTCCTCCTTTGCTAATCTCCAATGTTGAATTCCACATTCTTAATGACCTTACAAGCTAGGAGTTCATTAGATTTAACCATCTGAGTTAGTCTTTATTCCTTTCAACCTTTAATCTAAGAATAGTGGCAGCATCCCTTGAAACGAATAATGTGAGGCGCCTGTATCTACCATCGCATTTTCTTCCTTCTAATCACTTTAGCCTTTATATACATTAAAACCTTTCTCTTCTTTATATCTTGAGACTTCATGGCGTAAAGAAGATGGATGTTACCAAGCTGACCCTTATCGTCTCTATCGGTTTTGTCCTTTGTAAGGAAAGCATCCAATGGTTCCCTTTTTGGACAATCCCAAGCATAATGCGATCTATTACAATAATAACACTTAAGTTGTTGTATCCTTCTTCTATGTGCCACCTTCCTTCTTTCTCTTGGGGGACTTAGAGATTTTCTATCTTCAATATCTTCCTCTTCTTCCCCTTCGTTACTTATAGAAGACTAGTCTTTCTCCTTTTGTAGTTCCATAAGACCATTTGTTATAGCAATGGCTTTTGAGATATTCTCTACCCCACGATGTTTTAATTCTAACTTAGCCTATAGTTTCAGCCCATCTAAGAACATAATGAGAGCATCATTTAGGATGAGGTTCGGTATCTCCAGCATAAGTTTTGAGAATTCTTGGACATGCTACTTTACATTAACCCTTTGCTTGAGCTGTATGATTTTGATCTTGGCTTCCCTCTTTGTGTTTTGGGAAGAGAACTGGTCTTGAAACTCTATTACGAAGTGTAGCCATAAGGTAATCTTGCTCGCCCTTCTTCTCTACCAAATCATTGTTGTATATATCAAGTATAAGGCTATTGCTCTTACTTTGCTCCCATCATTGATAAGCCCCATTACTTAAAAGTACTGCTTGACTCCCTAGAAAAAGTTATCTACCTATCTTAAAGATCACATTCCCTTGAAACACTCTAGTTTTGGCACTTCTACCCTTATGACTAGTTGGACAGTTAGTCCATTAGTAGTAGCAACCTAACATCTTGCTAGTTGACTCTTAAGTTCTTCGAACTCCTAAAGCATAGCCAAAAGGACATCATCGGTTTTAGCTTCATAAGCTTCTTTCTTGGCACTAAGGGCATTTACTCGACCCTCAACAACTCCCTCTTTCTCTTTAATGGTCTCATTACATTGCCGTCATTCCTCCAAGGCTTAGTTCAAGGCCTCCAGTAGCTTACTCCAGAGTTCCTCCTCAACCTCCTCCATATAGGCTTAGGATTCATCAAGCTGCTCCTTTGTCTCGACTATACTTAACTTAACCTTCTCCATGTTGTCATTTAAGGAGTTCAACATATCCTTGGATTGAGCCCTTTGCTTGGTAATGCAATGATCATTTATGTTAGCTAATTGCTTAACCACCTGGCTGTTGTTATCAATTCCAGACAATGACATTCTCCCTTCAATAGCTTGCTTTGATACCACTTATCATAGGTTTATTCCTCTAAACGTTATCGTATAGTACTTAGCGATTCTGACCACACTAAGGAGTATTAAATTCAGCTTATAAAGTACCTGCACAATATTTTAAAGGGAGAAAGTAGAGAGAGAAACTTTAATAACAAATAAACTCACTCAATTTCTAAATGCCTTACAACTAAGGAAGACCCCCTATATATACAAAAGGCTCTAGCAAATGAATGGCTAAGATTAATCTCATTTAACGATTACAGTCGAATTACATCTACCTACCTTACCTATCATCTACTTACCCTACTTACTATCATACATTGAATTTGGTCATCTCTAGAATCTTCTTATAATCTTCTAGCTTTTCGAATCTTCTTGGATTCTTGGCTTGGGCCTTTCTCTTCTATTGGGCCATGGGAACCTCTTTCTTATATCCCCTTTATCTTATCTTACCTCATCGAGCTCATATTAAGCATACCCTAGGGCTTTGAAGAATTAGTCCATGACATATCCTTGTTATAAATAATGGTTATGTTGTTGATTGGCATGTGATTTGAGATGAATCAATTGATATGATTGTATGGTGAACATATGTGGTATTACTCACCACATTATGAGTTATTATCATGGAATATGTGATTGAGAATCTAGTGATTATGATGAATTGATTTGATCAAGTATCTATTGGCACGTTGATAATAAAGTTTATATTCACATGTTAAATATGGATAGTGATTGGTTTGATGCTATAAGACAATTTATGCCTATTGATTCATTCATTGACTGCATTTGCATTACGTGCATTCATAGCATAACTCAAAAGAGGTGTAAGGCCCAATGGCATATTTTCATAAATAGAACTTTGAAAGATAGACCTAAGAGTCTTATTTGATAAGCTTGGTTTGAAATTCTCAATTTGATAGCATACGGACCTAAGAACATAAATGATTTTACAACATGGACATTTGCATATTTGATTAGGCAAAGTTCTTCTATAAGAATGATTTTTTAGCATATAGATTTGCACATTGGGCTAAGGTTGAGGGTTGAATGTGTGAAAATGAATGAAGGATAGAAAGGGTTACTCAAAAGGTTCATTGATAGAGAAGAAAAAGCAAGCACTCAAAGGTTAGTCAAAGGGTATAGCCTAATGAATGAAAAGTTGAATAGTTTGAATTCTTTGTGGATATAAGTTAGACAAATAATCAAATTGAATGCCCAACTTCACTTATTGAACATATTTAGATATATATCCAATATGTTTCACTAAAGTTAGCTAATTATCCATGGGGATTAATCTTATTCATGGAGGATTATTTGATTAAATTATATGAAGTTATTCATCTAGAATAGATTATAAACATGTCTTAATATGAAATATCAATATGTGCCGTGATACCCTGTATGATTGTAGTCCTACATAAGATGTGAGAAGGGATTTGTAATGGTTTATAAGGCTGATGTAGTGATTATTATATTAATATTACTTAGGACACTTTTGGGTCGAGTGGTTGAAAAAGGCCCTGTAGTATTTGTTGGCATGATTAGTAGCTACTTTTATCTTGGAATGTTAAAATTGGTGTCAAAGTCGATCCCTTACCAATAGATGGATGATTTGTAGACTGTTTTAACCTAATTTAGCGAAGAAGTGAGAGTGAATATCATTTGGAATCAATTACACACTTACCTTGAACTGAATGCATGTGGCCTCAAAGGCCACCAAAAAGTTGAATATCGTTGGGAACCAATTGTGCTGGGTAGACATGATAGTAACTAAAGAACCATGTTAGAAAGTTTGCAAAAGGATACTAGAGCAATCCATGCTTGAATTGGTCTCAGTAAAGACAGAATTGTTCATGTGGATCAACGGATCGTCTTCGTCAAGTGTATACGGGTATAAGTATAGTAGTAAATCCTTACAGTACATCATTAGAAGGTGGCTAACCTCTACCTTGGAGAACTTATTGGCTTAACCATTGGCGTTAGGAACCTTGCTGTAAACAAGCTTTTACATCAACATGATCACCATCGACGTATGAGTCCTAAGGAAGCACATTAACCCTCATCTGCTTGAGCTAGTATGCACTTAACTTCCTTGTGCCGCTATTGCCTTCCCCTTCGTATGTGGTTATCATTGCCATCATCGAAGTAGGAGCCTCTTTGTCCACTACCTCATTGTTCGTGTCACTATCCATCATTATGGTAGTGAAGGAGTCATAAGATTTCAAGTGCTCACTTAAGTCAGCCATTTCTTAAGTTTCGAGGAAGGAGTTCAAATTGCTTGAAGTAAATTGAGAATTAGTCTGCTTGTAGAGGTAATTTATAAGATAGTAGAATCTGTGCTTGGATGATGCCAAAGGTGTAAAAAGTACAGTGTCAACCCCTTTTATAAATAGACCTAGACACTTAGGCCTTTAGTGGTTATGGGAATGTCAGGAGACATGATGTGTCCAACCCTTGGATCATGCCATATAGCCCACTAATGGGGTTGCTTAGCGGCTTAGGCAAGTCCACTCGGTCATGTTATGGCATATATAAAACGGATTATGAGCCCAAGTTTCGATCCTACGAGGAACCATACACGGAAGTATATCTAATTATTTTTATCACTTATCCCCCTAGACTATTCAATTACCTAACTTATGTAATAAAAGATTTAGTGGAATAATTTAAGGGTGGAAATTGAAGATTGCAATGACAACTAAAAAACATGAACTAAATAAATAAAGATAAGAACAATAATAAGAAAACTAAATAACACAATTCAATAAAAACAACCAATTAAGAATAATTAGACAAGAGTAGCAATCAAATAAACAAAGTAATTAAATTAATAAAAAGAGAACATGCTCTTTAGTAAATTTTAGTGCTGTTTACTACCTAAAGCTAAGTCATTTATTTCAACTGCTATAATAGATCATAGAGGTCTTATTACGAACCAATCGAACTTGTGTCTCTAGTTAATTCCTAACCTTATAATCCTCTCTAGTCGAATCACTTCTGAATGGAGTGTTGTAGGATCGTAAGACACTCTTGAATTCGGCTATTAGGTTGCCTTAATCTAGAAAAAACAAACTACCAAACATTTTAGCTAGCCAATTTTGCCTAATTGAGTCAGTTAATTATATTGCATTCCCTCATGAACTCTACAATAGACTCTAGCAATAACTTAATCACTGATATATTAACTTAAAGTAAACAATATAATTAGATTGTAACATATAAAATCATAGATCGAATTTCATTAATAAAAATCACCCTTGAACTTGGGGTTCAATAATAATTTACTAAGAAATTCAAAGTAGACATGAAAATAAAAGAAAAGAATAGAGGAGTGGAGCCCCCTTGTAATTCTATACCCGATGTGTCTCCGGGGGTTGAACACATGGAGAGGTACTATAACAAAGCAAACCAAGAAAATAAAACGGGGGTTTTAGCAAAGTTCAGGCAACTACCGAATGGATATGACATATCACTCGACCTTACTTGGCTAACAATCCGTCGAATATGACATACCAGTTCGAACTTAAGGGTTACTTGCCACTACTCTTTGCTAAAGGGAATAGATAAGAGTTAAATGATAATGAGAACACTAAGGTTACTCAGAGCGAATAATTTCTCTATTGATTGGATGATCCCCTACATACAAGAAAGTAGGGGTTTATATACCTATCCATTAGAGTTACTTTAAATGTATAAAAAGACAAAAGGATATTTTACAACTGGGTTACATAAATAATACCAAAAGGGGTAAAAGGGCAAAGAATATTCAGTACGGAAGGGGAAATAATCATTCTAGAATATTGTATTAGAAGACATGTGTTGCTTGGTAGCTGGATATTATGAATATGATACAAAGTAGGCGAAAGGAGGAAGGTGTTTCAGTTAAGGGCCAACTTGATTTAGATTAGGTCGGGGACTAAATAGTTCTTTTGAAAAGGAGTCAGCTCGATTTGGGGTTGGATGCCTATGGTAAGATCAGCAGCTTACCTTGGCTATTCTTAAGCTATCTTCTATAATAAAGCATCGTTGTTGAACAGGGGCAAATCTGACATAAATAAGGATCAGATGGTTAAGTCGGTAGGAGACCAGTTCGAGATAGGAGTCCCCATCTTGGTTACAACCTAGAGCTAATATCCTCCGAACGAGTCCTTGGAATCCTTTAGCTTGGCTATGCATGATGGGTCTAGGGGGTTGATTCCTATCATCTGCTTAGGGGTTGGAAAGATTTGTCCTCAAATTAGGAGTGATCTATACTCTCTCTTCAAGGGTGCTCATAGAGTCTTCTTCTGCTGGTTGGTAAAGGATCAGATCAGATACATTAAAGGTGGAAGAAACACTATAATCATTAGGCAACTTGATTTGGTACGCATTGCAATTAATTTTCTTTAGGACCTTAAATGAATCATCAGCTTGAGGAGATAGCTTGTTTTGTCTCAAGTGTAGGAATTGTTCTTGGCTGGGATGTATCCATACCAAGTCTCTTGGGTGGAAAGAAATAGTTTGATGGCCTCAACTACCAATTTCTTGCTACCTCTAATTGAACTTGGCGATCTTCTTGATTACAGACTGGTGTAGCTCATGTAATTCTTAGGTTCGACCTATTCCGGATTGACTTTCTTTAGTAGTTGTTAAGGTGTTGACCATGTCCAGGGGAATGGTAGGGTTAAGGCCATAAATGACCTTGAATAGGGTCTTCCCAGTAGTGCTATGGATAATTTGGTTATATGCGAACTCAACAACTAGTAGGCACAGATCCTAATCCTATAAGATCTTTCCTACGACAGCTCTGAGTAGATTACCTAGTGTCCTGTTTGCCACTTTAGTCTAGCTATTAGTCTGAGGGTAGCTATTAGAGTTGAATACAAGTTTAGTTCTAATTCTTTTCTACAGAGTCTTCCAAAAATAGTTTAAAAATTTTATGTCTCAATTTGAAACAATAATCCTTGGTGCTCCATGTAGTCGAACAATCTCTTACAAAAACAAATCAGCAATATATAAGGCATTATTAGTCCAATGGCACTGAATGAAGTGCGCCATCTTGCTGAAGTAGTCCAATATAGCAAAAATAGAATCTTTTCCCTCTGGATGTTCGAGGCAACTCTAGGACAAAGTCTATGCTGAGGTCGGCCTGAGGTAAAGTAAGTGTTGATAGTAGCATGTCCTCTCCATAGGATTCTCTCTTTCCCTTAGCACGCTTGCATATTTCATGACTACTAACTACCTTATGGACATCCTTAGCTAAACCAAGCCAATAAAAGTTTCCCTTCAACGGATTGGCCGTTTTGGTCTCCTTGAAATGACTAGATAATCCTCCGTTATGAGCATCCTTGATCAATAGCTTATGTATGGAGTAGTTTGGAATACATAGCCTGCGATCCTTGAACAGATAGCCGTCTTTAGGATGATATCCTTCAACTACTATCCCTTCTCGATACTATTCAGTAACGGGACCAAAGTGATGGTCAATAGCATACTACTTAGTGATAAGTGAGAATCTCAATAATTTTGTTTGCAAAGTGGTCAACAAGGTTTGCCATCTTGACAGAGTGTCAATGATCACATTTTTACTTCCCTTCTTGTGCTGAATGATGTACAAAAACCCTTCCATAAATTCCAACCACTTAGCCTATCTCTTTGAGAGTTTGTTTTGACACCTAAGATGCTTCAAGGATTCGTAGTTAGTGTAAATAACAAACTTTTGTGGCAGCAAATAGTGTTGCCAAATAATGAGGGCTTAGAAAAGGGAGTACAAATCCTTTTCGTTTATAGAATAGTTCAAGGTAAGACCATTAAGTTTCTTACTATGGAAGGCGACAAGTGGTTGCTCCTGCATCAGGACAGTGCCAATTCCTACTCCCGATGCGTCACATTCTAATTTGAAAGGCTTGTCAAAATTTAGTAATGAAAGGACAAGGGCTAAGATGAGTTTTTCCTTGATTGTTCTAAAGCTCTGTTTAGTTCAGTCATTCTACTCGAATCCTTCACACTTCTTTGTCAACTCGATCAATGGGGCAGTGATTGTACTGAAGTCCTTAATAAATAGCCTATAGAAGGAAGCTAGGCCATGAAAACTTCAAACATCAGTGACGTTCTTCGACATTAGCTATTCCACAATAGATTGGATTTTTCCTCATCTACATGGATTCCTTCCCTTGACATTACAAACCCTAGGAATTTCACCTCCTTTTGACAAAACATATACTTCTTCATGTTTCCATACAACTTCTCAGTTCACAAAATGTAAAATACCTATTGAAGATGTTGAACATGGTTGTTCAAGTCAGCACTGTATACCAAGATGTTATCAAAGTATACAACCATACATCTTCTAATAAGAGGTTGCATTACATGGTTCATTAACCTCATGAATGAGCTTGGCGCATTAGTAGGTCTAAATGGCATAACCAACCATTCGTAGAGTCCATGCTTGGTCTTGAAGGGAGTCTTTCATTCATCGCCTAGCCTCATGTGAATTTGGTGGTAGCCACTTTACAGATCAATTTTCAAAAATATCTCGGTGCCATGAAGCTCATCTAACATGTCATCGAGCTTCGGTATCGGGTATTTGTACCTAATAGTAATTCGGTTGGTTGTCTAATTGTCGATGCACATATACCACGAACCATCTTGTCTTAGGAATGAGCAGAGCTGGTATAGTACAAAGGCTTATACTCTCCCTCACATATCCTCGCTCAATGAGTCCGTCGACCTATCATTTCAGTTCGGCAGCCTACTTAGGGTTTATCCTATATACCGGTTGGTTCAGCAGGGCAACACCTGGCTGTAGATCAATGTAGTGCTCTATGCCTCGGACTGGTGGTAGTCCTCTGGGCAGTTCTTTTGGAAACATGTGGAAAACTCATTTAGCAAGCTTCGGATCTCTTTTGGGACATTCTATAATTCCCGCATCTTTAGCAATCTTCTAACCAATAGGAACATGGGTTCTTTAGCCTTCTCGGTAGATTAAAGCTCTCTTTGGCTCATAACTAAGGTCTTCTTCTTACTAGCTTGGGTAAGCTGGTTATAGCTTTCATTTACTCGGGACAGGGTTAAGGGTTGCAACACAATCTTCCTTCCATCCTTAACAAAGGCATAAGTGTTTTTATACCCATCGTGTATAATACATCAGTTAAATAGCTAAGGTCATCCAAGTAGTAGATGTAAAGCTCCCATGGGGATGAGATTACATACTACTTTATCCTTGTACACGTTCCCAACACTGAACAGCATGGTCACTTGTTCAATTACGTGCAAAGAACACTTATCATGAAGCCAATGTAGCTTATAAGGTTAAGGATGCTTTGAGGTCAGCAAGCCTAACCTCTGCACAAAGGATTGTACAACCACATTAGTATAGCTTCCTCCATCCACTATGATCGTACATAATTAGCCTTTGACGATACACTTGGTATGGAATAGATTCTCCCTGTAGTCTTCCTCAGAGTTCGGTAAGGAACTTAGTACTCATCTTAGGACTAGGGTCATCACTTCTCCCGAGTTGGCATAGATACAAGTCTTCTCTTCATTTTCGGCTTCGGGTTTTCTAACATCTTCTTTCTCGAGCTCGCTTTCATTGGTGTTATCTACTACATCTCCTCGGAGCACCATGGCATTTTGATTTCAACATTCAGTGGCCATATGTCCGAAGCCTAAGCATTTAAAGCACTTTACCTCACTGGTCTTCCATCCGGAGGTTTGCCCTTTCTTATATACCCTCGAAGTCGGCTTAACCTTGGCTTGGCCTGACTGACTAGATCAAGCCTGCTGGCTTGCTCGGCTGTCATTGATTGGTTATTCTTATCCTCAGCCCTAAGTGGCTTCCTTGGCTGGACTTTATCATGTTGGCGTGGTACTGAGACTCACGAGAATGACAACACAGGTCGGCTTAGAACACTTCTCCTTTGCTTTTAAACCCTTTATACAATCTTGATGGTTTCTTCAAATGTATAAAACCTCTATACTTCTACGATATTGTGAATTTCAGACATTAGCCTAGAAATGAACCTTAACACTATATGGGCCTTTAGTTCTTCCACGTAAGCTTGGATCATTAACATCTGGAACTTCCTAACGTGGTCATCAATAGATTAGTTTCCTTAGCTCAATTCCTGTAATTTTGTAAAAGTATCTTGGAGGTAAGTCTCGGGCATAAATCTTCCTCTTAGTAACCTTTTCATCTCATCCCAGGCTTTGATACCTCCTCTCCCATCCTGTACTTTAGCTGCATATAGATTTTTCCACTACATGATGGGATCCTTAGTAAACTCCAATACCGTAAGTTAGACCTTGGCGGCATCTTCATACCTATAACATTGAAATTTTTTCTCGACCTTCTCTTCCCATTCCAAGTATTTATCTACATCTCTGTTTCTACTGAAGGGCGGGATTTACACCTTGACATTGTCTAGCCCTCGAGGGATTCGACGTCCTCGTCCCTGTACTCAGAAATAATCAACTTTTTTTTCTTCACCAAACCTTTCAACGTCTAGCTCCTCATCATCTTCCCTAATCTCCTCCAACTCTAGTTTTCATCTAGCAGCTCAGTCTGCTACTTCTCTAGCTTGTGGTAGTTGAATTGGGTGATTGGTTCGATTGCCTTAGCCATAGTGTCTCTCAAGGGCGTCTTCCTGCAGGTTTTGCTACTGCACACTTTGGGATTGTTGCTTGTTAACTTGCATTGTGGTGATTAAACTCTTAACAAGGTTTGTGAGTATGTTAAGTTTGTCGTCAACCAACCGAAAGGTGTTACTACCATTATGACCACGATCAGGTTGAACACCATTGCTCTGGCCACCAATGATACCCTGAACACTTAAATCTGACATGACCTTGTAGCAAAATGTTCCCCAAGTTGTAACAAAAGTAGTCTTTGTCTTATCTTCTTCGGATATTCGGATCTCATTGTATCCTGAAAAACTATCCTGAATGAGAATAGATGATTTCCGATTGTGTTATCCACCAAGACATCAATGTGAGGCAATGGAAAATTGTCTTTAGGTATTGCGTAGTTGAGATCTCGAAAGTCTATACTCACTCTAACTTTCCCATTCTTCTTCATTACTGGAACAATATTAGCTACCCATTCTAGGTAATTCGATACCTCAATGAATCTAACTTCCAGTAGTTTCTTTACTTCTTCTTTAATTTTCAGCAAGACGTAAGGTCGAAATCTCCTTAACTTTTGCTTTTTTGGTTTAGCGTCTTCTTGTGTAGGTAAACGGTGGACTATGATCGACGGGTCCAACCCAAGCATATCTTCATACGACCAAGCAAACACGTCTTGATATTCGGCTAACAATGTAATCATTTCTGTTTTCTGTTTTCTTTTAAACTTGCTCTAATTTTTTGATTCCTAGGATTTTCTTCATTCCCCACATTAATTGTTTCAATTGGTTCATCGATAGTGATTTTACCCAGTTCATGTTTTTGCCATTCCTCTTGTATATTATTATGGTCATCGACATCGCTCCTGGTGACTAACCTAGTAAGGCCGGAAGCAATGTTGATATTCTCATTTTCAACCTATGCGAGGTATTCCTAGTTTTCGCTTGTTTCATTAGATCTGGGCAAAACACATAAAGGAAAGTGTATGTAAGCAAAAGAGAACTAAAACACAATATAGGAAATAAACGAACTAAGATCTTATTGAATAAATGGAAGTGGATCTCAAATGAGATAAAGGCCTAACTAATTTTGAACAAAAGGTTCAACGATACATTTGAAATGATGACTATTGAAAATAAAAATTCACAAAAATACTAACTACGGGTCACCCTTTACCCTAGGGAAGACTTGTTGCCATTCGCGAGGATGGAGAACCGGTTATTTAAATGGTGCTGGAACTTGTGTTGTGAGCTTGTTGATCCTTCTTTGCTAGATTTTAGGGCTTGAGTCTCTTCTTGTATGAATGTCTCAACTAGTGGTAGAAAGGTCATTGGGGCATGGTATAATATGTTACCTCTCTTGCCCCTTGCTTATTTCTTCTGGAATTCGAAAGCTAGTATCCTCCAAACGAGTCCTTAAAGTCCTCTAGCTTGGCTACGTGTGATTGGTCTAAGGGATTGATTCCTATCAATATCCTTTAGACTTGTACTCTGGAGGCTCTCTTTGTAACCCTAGGTCTAAGCATATATTTATAAGAAGTAGACCTAAAATTACAAAAAAAAAGAAAAAAAACCTAACAAGAAATAAGATATTCTAAAATAATGGCATGTTTACAGTTGAGGTATGCAATTATGAAACTTATACTTTGTTTGAAATCTTGAAATTTCAATGGAATTGTATGATGAAGGGAATAGGGGAAGGACCATAAACATAATCTCTAACCGTGATCTGTTCTAGACTTTAATTGTTACTCGAAATTTCTCCGCTTTATTCCTTGATCAACACCTTTGCTTTAATTAAGTGCAAAACTTGATAAAAACCTTTCAAACTTTAAAAAATGCTCTTGAAGTCATTAAAAATGATATTTAAATGAATTAAGCTCAAAATAATATAAAATTAACTAGATTTATATCTAAAATAGCACAAATTAACCATAGAAAATGTATGTTAAATTCATGTTATCAAATGTCCCCATCTTTAATCTTTTGCTTGTTTGCAAGTAAAATAATAAAAATTAAAGTAAAAATATCTTAAGGATAAGATAATTATAAATAGTTCTCAAAATAGTACACCCTCAAATTTCAATAGTTTAGCAAAAATTTTTTAGAATCACCCTTTTCTTTATGTCTTTAGAACATTTAGATAACAACAACTTAAGAACTACTGAATTTCAATTATCAATCCAACTAATTTAGAGTTAGCCACATCACTTAAACAAAACTAAACTGGAGATTAAAACAAAAATAAACTAATTAAGAAAAAGTTATAGTGATTTCTTCATTCTAACTCAAGAGGAGAGAAATCTTTCATAATTATTTTTAATAGAGAAGCTGGACTGAATGCTTATTACATCTATTCATCTTCTTATTGTACCTATACTTTTGTCAATTTTCATTAGGAGGCTTTTTAAATTCAAATTGATTTTCTTTATTGAATCTTGATTAGCATTGGGAAAACACCTTACTCTTCTAATATTCTAAGGCCAATCCTTACTAATCTAGCCTATTTAATTACTTTAATAGTTGTCAACGAGAAGGCACCTCACTTTTCTAAAGGACCGAGCCCGATCCTTAACAATTTTAATTAAATTTCCTTTACTTTTTGCAATTGGCAATGGGAAAGAGTTTTGCTCTTCTGAGGAACTAAGATCGATCCTTACCAATTTTTAGCAATTCTTCTCTTAATTTAGTTAATCAATCATTTAACATCTCTACTTACTTTGATTTTTCAAGCAACTTTCAAAGAACAATTCTCCTTTGTGCATCTAATCTAAAAATTTTTGAAAAAGAAGAGTAGATAACTATCTTCTAGAATTAAATTTAGAAATCGAAATAACTAATCCTTAACCTATCAATATCTATCTTAATCCCGAGTCTAAGTCTAAGTTTAAGAAAGAGGGAATTCTGAATCATAAAGATTAAATCACTTAAATTCAACAAAGTGTTCTAAATTCGCAAAAGATTAGGCAAATTTTTCTTTTTTAAAAAATTATGCTTAACTAATATACTAGGGCTTAAGTTGTACATTGTCCCAAATGTACGTAATAATAATGCAAATTAAAATATAAGTTAGAGAAAAAAATAAAAATGACAAAGGAAAAAGAACTGTGACTTCCCTAGTTTTAACATTGATCCTTGAGAAAAATTGAAGTTAAGAATTTGAATTCCATTGAATCGTTTAAGTACATAGTTTTCTTTGTATAAAAAATGAACTAACTAGAAAAAGATAAAGAAAAAGTTAACTAAACAAAATAAACTAAATAAAACTATTAATTCAAGTACTTAATGTTAAGACCTTACAAACTTATAAAATGTCAAAAGTAAAAAACAATTATCTAAAAAGAGTAATAAAAAATGAGTTAGAAGTAAAACCATAAGAAAAAAAAGCAAATCGAGTGTTTTTAAAAATGAAGAAAAAGCGTAGAGGAAATCATTCTTGATCCTGTTCGTCATCTTTATCCTACTCCTTGAACTCTTCTTTTATTGACTCCTCATTTGATTTAAGCCTTGGCATGGGTAGTAATGATGGTAGCTGGATTTCTAAGTAGGTAAGGATTATACTATGTTCGATCTCAGCCTTATCCACTTTGTGTGACAAGATTTGCTATTTTTTTAAAATTTTCCTCATCATCAGTTTGTCAAATATCGAGGATGATGATGAATTTGATCATGACTGTGATGATGATGAGGTAGCCTCACGAGAAGGCTCAAGTAATGGATCTTCAGGTGTTAGATGTAGCTTCATGGCTTTGATGGAGTCCTAGGTTAAGAGAGCAACGGGATCCATTGTTATCATATGTGGAAAACTATGGAAGCTAGGGGTATTTGTCGCCAGATTGGTAATAAAGGGACAAGCAAAAATATACTTTGAACAACCTTTAGTAGCTTGGCTCCTAAGGAACCATGACATTTTGACACTCAAATTTAGGGGTCATCTGTTAGCAATACTCTGCAAATATAAAATATCACTCTAAAAAACAATACCTTGGTTGTTCTTTCTACAAGTGAAACCTTTAGCCAAAATATAATGTACGAACCTAAGAGTAGGATCTCTTAAGTTAGCAACCTGAAACTTCCTTGGTTCATAAGCTCCTCCTTCATGATTAGTTAGGTTATTCCAGACAAAATATTCATACACACCTTGAGGTTACTTGTATGGCAATTCTCTATATTCTTGGTGATAAGAATCCAAACATCGAACCCTTGACTCGAGCGTAAACTTGAAGACTAGAGAGCATGGTAAAGCAAGTTCTTTCTTTACGTCCCACAACTAAAGAGATCGAGCTACTACAATATGCCAACTTGATGCCTTGCCTGAATCAAACCCTCTTGTGCTTATCAAAAGTCTCTAGTTGCCGACCAGAGGTATCTTCGAACAATAGCTAGGCTTATTCGACCATTTGCCCAGCCAACTTGAATCTAAGTTATACCAAACACATCTGAGCTGAATGCACTTCAGAAGAGTTACCTTCCCAATTCGACACTACGGAACTATTAACTTAACTCGACATCATTACTTAGCAGTAGCTAAGCTAGTTGTATAGTTTGTCTACTTTTGCTAAGTGTAGGATTATCGATCATTTACCATGTGTTTGAGCACCCCCTGTGACAAAATCTTCCATACAGAATGCTTATTTTGTTGAATTTTCGTTTATACCCTTTGGACATTCCTTGTATCATACTTATTTTGAACATTACCCTTTTCAATCTTTTCAATTTTAGGTAAGATGTCCTAACTTTTCGGGTATAAATACTGTTTTGTAATATGTAGCCACAACATCTATGAACATTGAACATACCCCTCTTTTTTGTAAGCAGTGCTCTTTATTTTGCTTACTTTACTCTTATGCTAACCCTTGAGTAAGGTTAGGTAGTGGATACCCTCACTAAGTTAGCTCGTACGTCACATTAAGTTTACTTTGTGAGTCCTTGGTATGTCAAATCCTTGGAGCGGATTAAGGTTTGCTTACCAGTTTCTTTGTTTCTCCGACATTTCCATTCTCATTTTTGAGCTTTCTAAAAGCTTGGACCTACTCCTTACGATCGGCTTTGTTAGTCCTTAGCATTGATCATATCATCTTGGTATTAGAACGGAGGTTTATTTGGGCAAGTTATTGTCCAATTATGTTTGTTATTATGTAGTGTATGGTACCGTTGTTAAGTGTACTACGGATACAAGGAGGGTTAGTTTAGGTGCTTTAGAGAGTATTTGAAGTTTTGTTATTACCGTGAGATCTTTGTTGTGAAGCAATTTGCTTTGCTAAGTTTTGAACATATGAAAACAAAGCAAGTTTCAATTGGGTTTATTGTTCTTCGAAGTAATTGTTGTATTAATAGTTAGCCTAGACTTTTGTATGGAGAAGTATGCATGTAAGTTGTTTGATTTCAGTTAACAGTATATGTTGTTTCATGGACTTTAATTTTGTTTACTAAGCTTTGTTGAGAGGATGATGAATCTAAGTGTCAATGCTAATATTAGAGATAATAATAGTGGTGTTGTCCATAATAGGCAACGACCCTAAGATACCCCTGTAAGTGCAAATGAGCAAATTGATGAGATAGCTATCCTTATAGCCGATCTTACCAAACTTGTTTGTATATTGGCCTTTCAACTTGCCGAAGTTACGCAAAATACTCCCCAAGCTGCTCGACTTATGAGAGGACAGATCTTAGCTCGATAAGATTGAGGTGGAGTAGGAGGACATGTGAGGAGAAGAATTTACTTAGGTGATTTAGATGAAGAAGGAAAAGAAGAATACATTGAGGAAGAGGAGCGAGCTCGAGTACCTTAAGCTATCGACTATGCAAAGCTTCAAATTCTAAGCTTCAATAATTCTAAAAATGTTGATAACTATCTAGATTGGGAAGAAAAGGTAGAGCGTGTTTTTGATTATTACTAGTATGAAGATTGCAAGAAAGTGAGGACTATTATTGTAGAGTTCTCAGGTTATGCAACGATGTAATGGAAGAACTTCCAAATGAGAAGATGAGAAGGATATAGGGAAGTAAACACTTGGCCTGATATTGAAGAGGATACATAGAAATAGATTTGTGCTAGGTACATATATGCAAGATAGCCGAATTGTTGATGAGTATGTTTAGGAGTTCCAAATACTCATGACTCAATGTAAAGTGGATGAAATGTCAACTCGAACAGTATTCAGATTTCTCATTAGATTGAGAAGCAACGTTCAAGATGTCATGGAGCTTAAATAGTTTACTACATTAGACGAAGCTATAAGAATAGCCCAGTGAGTGAAAGACATAGGTGGAATAGGTTGAGCTGACTTCTAATGAGCCAACATGTACAACTAACCTAACTTGCTCAAGGAAGTTACTAAGCTATGTAAAGCATCGAGCCACGTAGAAGAATAGATGTCAGAGCTGAATAGAAGAGTAGACCAAATGATGGCGAAGTGCTGCTAAGAACTTATGAGAAGGGATAGCGATCTAGGAAAAAGATAAGCCAGAGTGCTTTGAGTGTCAAGGGTTTGGGCACATGGCTACTTAGTGTCTGAATTGAAGAATTATGATTATCAAAGGAGATGTTTTGAAACTTGATGTGGACAGTACTAATGAGGAGTCGAAGGAAGAGGTTGTTCTCGAGAAGGATACTACCTAGGGGGATGAGCTTATTAAAGAGGATGTGTTTACCAAGGATTTGGATAAATTGACCTTGGTTATATGATATGCAATAAGTATAGAACTCTCTATCGATGAGGAGTAGAGAGAGAACTTATTCCAAATCACTTGTAAAGTAAATGATCAGGTTTGTGCACTCATAGTGGATAGTGGAACCTGTACCAATGTGGCATTTGTTGACTTGGTTAGGAAGCTCAAGTTGCCTACTATCTCAAACTCGAAGCCATATAAGTTATATTGGCTAAATGAGAAGGGAGCACTACATATCACTCAGCAGGTTTTACTGCTGATCTTTATTGTAAATTATTTTGATGAAATTCTTTGTTATATGTTGCCTATGTATGCGTCTCATGTGTTTCTAGGCAAACCTTAACTTTTTGATCAGAGGGTTATTCATGACGGTTTCAAGAACACATATGTGTTTGAAAAGGATAGGAGGAAAATTACCCTAAACCTTATGACCTCAAGTCAAGTAAGTAAATTATAAGCTAAATTGGCTCAAGGATCGAAGAAGGCTTTAGTATTGAGTAGAGTTGAGCTCCGAGCAGCTATCAATTTTGACCTGGTGACCTTCCTATTGGTAAGGAGACTATTGGAATTAAAGGAACAAGTGAAGTTACCAAAGGAGGTGGAGAAGTTGCTTGATGAATGTTTTAACCTATTTCCTGAGCAGTCGCTTGAGGGATTACCCCTATTTCAAGGTATTGAGTACTATATTAACTTGATACTTGATGTTGCATTGCTAAATAAGCCTACTTATAGAATGAATCCTGAGTAAGCTGTAGAGCTCCAAAGACAAGTCAATAAGCTATTAGAGAAGGGATATGTGAGAGAAAGTATTAGTTCCCGTGCTATGCCTACATTGGTTGTACCAAAGAAAGATGACACTTAGTATATGTGTGTGGATAGTAGAGCTATCAATAAGATCACGATCAAGTTTAGATACCTCATTCCGAGTTTAGATGATATTTTAGATGAATTGAGTGGTGCTAAGGTATTCATTAAGATAAAGCCAAAATTAGGACACCACCAGATTCGAATGAGGTAAGGGGATAAATGGAAAACTGCTTTTAAGACCCGATGTGGCTTGTATGAGTAGATGGTCATGTTTTCTAGATTATCAACTACCCTAAACACTTTTATGAGTTTAATGAACCATGTTCTAAAAGACCTGATCAAGAAGCTTGTCGTTTTTATTTTGATGATATCCTTATCTATAGTGCCAACTTGGGATGTCATATTGAATATCTCTAAGCTGTTTTCAATGTCTTCCAGGCAAAGAGACTGTTTGGAAACATGAAGAAATGCTGTTTTTCTCAGCAAGAGTTGATCTTCCTTGGTCACGTAGTTAGTGGAGGAGGATTGAAAGTTGATGAAAAAAAGGTTCAAGGAATTGTTAAGTGGCCAACCTTAACTTCGTGTGCTAAGGTGAGGAGTTTCCATGGATTGACATCCTTCTACCTATGCTTTATCCAAGGATTTAGTACTAGTGTAGCACCTTTGGTTGAACTAACAAAGAACAATGTAAAGTTCAAGTGGGGAGAGAAAGAAGAGAGGAGTTTTGCTAAGATAAAAGCAAGGTTGACGTTTGCCCCAGTCTTGGCTTTGCTAGACTTTGATAGAGTATTTGAGCTTGAATGCGACATGCCAAGCATTGGCATTAGAGCTGTGTTGATGTAAGAAGGCTTATTCATCACTTATCATAGTGAAAAACTCAAAGGAGCATAACTAAACTATTTTGCATATGACAAAGAACTCTTGGAATTAATCAAAGCTCTTTACGTGTGGCGGTATTATCTTTTGCTAAAGGAATTTGTCATATATATGGATCATGAGTCCTTGAGGCATCTGTGGAGCCAATCAAAGCTCTCTAAATGGCAAGTTTAATGGATTGAATTTTTAGAAGGGTTTAATTTCATCATCAAATACAAGTAAGGCAAGAATAATATAGCTGCCAATGCTTTATCGAGAAGACATGCTCTTCCTATCAAGTTGCAAACTAGACTGCTAAGGTTTGTAAACATATTCTCATTTTGGTCCTATATTTAGATAATATGAAGAAGGAAGAATGGTAGATGAATATCATGTGGAAGATGGTCATTTGTTTTGAGGTGATAAATTATGCGTGCCAACTTGTTTAATGAGGCAATTACTGGTGAGAGAAACTTACAGTGGAGGACTCTCTGGGCACTTTAGAGAATGAAGGACATATGAGCTATTGAATAATAGGTTCTTCTAGCCTAAAATGAAACATGATATCCATTATGTTATTAAGGGATGTACCATTTGTAAGAAAGAAAAAATTCGAGTAGAACAAGGGAAGGCAATGCCTTTACATGTCCCGACCAAAGCATAGGCTAACCCGAGTATGGATTTTGTCATCGAATTGCCCTAAACTACTTGAGGTAAAAATTATGTGATGGTTATCGTAGATAGGTTTAATAAGATGATACACTTTGTATCCCGTGCCAAGTCTAATGACACTTTGGCTATTGCTTCTTTGTTTTTGCAAGAAATAGTTTGTTTTCATGGAGTGTCGAGGAGTGTGGTGTCAGATAGAGACCCAAAGTTCTTGAGTCATTTCTAGCAAACTCTTTAGTGTTGGATGGGAACTAAATTATTGCTTAGTACTTCTTGTCACCCCTAAATCAATGGTTAGATAGAAGTTATCAACTGTACCTTAAGCTTATTGCTCCAAGCAATAGTAGGGAAGAACTTAGTTGATTAGGATGTCTACATACCTATGGTAAGATTTACTTGCAATAGGACAACATGTACCACCACTAGACACACATCATTTGAGGTCGTCTATGGTTTTAATCCCAAACTATCCCTTAATCACACCTCGATATCTCCCATTGACCAAGAAGATCCTAAAGTAAGAACCAAAGCTTAGTCCATCTAGCAAATCTACTAATGAGTTTCTTAGTACATTGATCGAATTGCTAGAAAACTAAAAGAGAAAGGCAAAGGAAGACTAAGTAGTTTTAGCCCGATAACCAATTATGGCTACACTTGAGCAAGGAGAGGTTTCCTAACAAGAGGAAGAATAAGTTGTTTGTCAAAGTTGAAGCACCACTTAAGTTGGATAAACAACAATGCATATAAACTAAAACTACTAGAAAACTTCAAAGTATCTAAAATTGTTAATGTTGCTGACCTCAGCCCTTACTGACTCGAAGAGAACTTGGATAAGGACAAGTCGAATTTGATCCTAAATCCTAATCAACCCAACAAGGATGATATGAATCAGGCTACTGGATCCTTGACCTAAGCCTAAGGACTAAAGAGCATGGCTAGGCAACTTCATCCTTTATGCCCCATAACTGAAGAGTCTTAGCTACTGTAGTTTGCTGACTTGATGCCCTGCCCGAATCAAACCCCCTTGTGCTTATTGATAGTATATAGTTGTCGATTGAAGGTACGCTTAGACAATAGCTTAGCTAATTCGAGCATCTGTCCAACTAACCTAAATCCAAGCTATATCGAGCATGTCCGAGCTAAATTCACCTTAAAAGAGTTACCTGCTCAACTCAGCTTGGCATCATTACTCGACAACAGCTAAGCTTGTTGTACAGTTTATCTGCTTTTGTCAAGTGCATGACTACTAATCATCTACCATGTATCCAAGCACCCCCTGTGATAGAATCTTTCATATAGAACACCCATGTTGCTGCATTTTCTTTTATACCCTTTGGACATTCCTTATATCATACTTATTTTGGACATTACCCATTTTAGTCATTTTCATTTTAGGTAAGATGTCTTAACTTTTTTGATAAATACTCTTTTGTAATATGTATCTGTAACATACATGAATATTGAATATACCCCACTTTTTCATGAGTATTGCTCTTTGTTTTACTGACTTCACTTTTATCCTAACACTTAAGCAAAGCTAGGTGGTTGGTACCCCTCATTGAGTTAGCTTGTGCGTTACACTAAGTTTACTTTACGAGTTCTTAGTAGTTCCCTGGTATGTCATATCCTTGGAATGGATCAAGGTTTACTTGTTGGTTTCCTTATTTCTCATGCATTTCCATCCTCGTTTTCAAGCTTTTTACAAGTTTGAACCCACCTCTTACGATTGACCTTGTCAGTCCTTGGCGTAGATCGTATCACTTGGGTCCCAACATAATCCATAGAATAAAGACTCGTTCTAACATCCAAGTCATTAAATGACATGGTCACCTTTTGACCATTACACCTAATATATATAGTGTTTTGCCTATCCAACTTGAAAATTATCAAAAGCTAACTTGAATGTATTGACCACCTCTACAGTTAACTCCTGGTATACCTACTCATCAATTGTTACAAGTTGGTCCCATTCGCTGAACTTTGTCAAACCTCAAACTTTAGCTTTGTAGCTAGCTTAGGCTAGTAGATCCCAATTCAAGTAGGTGGTTAAGCAAATCTCCTTAGATAAGTAGGGATATCTCTTTTGTTGCCAAGAGTAGTGAAATGTTAGGAGAAGATGTTAAAGGATGGCGCTTGAGTTCGTACGCTTAGCATGTTTAACCCTTGGCATTATCTAAAATCAAAAGGGAAAAGAAGTTCAAATTTGATAAAACTAAACTAATTCACGTTACATAATTGCTAATTCAAGAAGCTACTAGGATTCATAAATCATTCCTAACTTGTTACCTTTTATTAACGTGGGAAACTCTTTGAATTAGCAAAATAATGTATAATAGAATGCCAATTTCTAGAAACATGGATTAACGAAATTATATGATTAATTCAAGATCAAATCTTATAATTATTCTTAATCACTATTAACATGAACATTAGCATTTAATATACACTTCATTAAACTTGAAGTTCATAATTAAATAAATTGGCAATATAAGAAATTCTTGAAGTAGCTAAATATTGCATATTGAAATGTTAATTCCTAAAGATGTTGATTAATGAAATTATAGGTTAATGAAATGCTTATTTAAATCTTGAAATGGTTCTATAATTTCATAATCTCAGTTGACATGAACATTAGCATTTAATATACAATTGATCAAAAAATTATTTTTCATAATCCAATTTATGTGCAATTATTACTAATGAATTCCCTAATTCTAACATTTATTTAAGATTGAAATAAATCCATATCTCCAATTCAAATCAATATTAAAGAATTCATGAGTTCATTGATTTTTCTAATTGCACAAAAATTCAACCACAACAAGTTTCTAAATTTCAACATGACTTGTATACATCTCATGCGAATAATAGTATCAACATCACTTTCTCTCATTTTCCTTCAATATAGAAAATCACCCTCACATATTATCCTTAATAAGCATGCGTTTTTCATGTGATTGCTAGTAGATAATGAATAGAAAACATATTTCCTTACATTATATAGTCTAAATCACTCCTAGAAATCAAGATTTTTACACATGCATGTCAAGTGTTCTTTATGAGACACTAACTAAAACTAAAAATCTAATTTTTACATAATCTAGCAACAAATCTAAGAAAATAAATAAATAAGAATGATATACATACCTTAGATTTGTAATATGTGTACTTAGATTGTGAAATTTCGCAAGATTTAGGTGCAAAGAGAGAATATTGAGAAAAAATAAGTGTAGAATGAAGAAGAATAATCATCATCCCAGGCCAATATAAGTGCTCTTTCAACAACTCAGCCATTCTCTTCTCGCCAAAATGGTTGATTAAGCCTCCAGCATAGGCTTCTCGAGTAAGTATTTCCTTAACAAAACTACTTGACACACAGACTTACCTTCCCTTCATCAGAAATCCTTGGCTCAAATAGAACCCATCCATTACTCCTCCAATGTTGCATTTAGCCACCAATGGTCCAAAGAATGGATCATGCTCATATTGATTAAACCCAACTATCTTAGCTTGTAATGTTGTAACAAGGACACACCTATGATAAAGGGTGTTAGCTACAATGTTAGAACTTTCCTTCTTGTACTTTATGACATAGCAAAAGATTTTCAAGAACTCGACCCATTTAGCATAACGTTGAAGGAGTTTCTATTGGCCTCAATAGTGCTTGAAGGATTCGTGGTCTATATAGATAATAAACTCTCTTGACAATAAATAATGTTGCCAGTTTTAAAGTGCTTGGACAATGGCATAGAACTTCTTGTCATATGTCAAGTAATTCGGTGTGGTACTTCGGAGCTCCTCACTGAAATAGGCAACTAGTCGGCACTCTTACATAAGAATAGCTCCAACACCAACTTCGGATGCATTACATTCTAGCTCAAAAACCTTATCAAAGTCAAGTAGTACTAATATTAGGATAGAGGTTAACTTGGACTTAATCTCCTCCAAACTCCTTTGAGCTTTCTCGGCCCATTTGAATTTAGAGTTTTTCCTAATTAGTAAGGCAGCTATGGAACTAAAGTTTCAAATGAATCTTTGATAAAACGAAGTTAAACCATGAAAACTCCTTACTTTGGTAGTTTAGTTGGCTTTGGCCATTCGAGAATAACTTAGACTTTTTCATCATCAATTTTGATACCTCCCTAAAAAATAACATAATTGAGAAATACTACCTCACTCTGGAAAAACACGAATTTCTTCAAATTGCCAAATAATTGCTCGGTATGGAGGATATCAAATACAGATCTCAAGTATGCGACATGAGAAATAAGGCTAGCACTATATACCAGAACATCATCAAAATAAACAACACATTTACCAATCAATAATCTTAAAATGTGATTTATGAGGTGAATAAAGGTGCTCGATGCATTTGTAAGCCTAAACAGCATCACCATCCACTCAAATAGACTGTCCTTAGTCTTGAAAGCAAATTTCCACTCATTTCCAGGTCTCATTCGGATCTAGTGGTAACCACTATTTAGATTAATATTTGAAAATACTCGTGTGCCATGCAACTCATTGAGCATATCATCTAATCATGGGATTAGATATCGATACTTGATATTGATCTTGTTGATAGCTAAAGTATCAATATACATTCTCCGTATGCCATTCTTCTTCAGTATAAGGACAGCCAGCATGACATAAAGGCTTATGCTTTTTCAGACATATCCATGCACAAATCAACTTATCAACTTGCTTCTTCAACTTAGCTACCTGCTCGGGAATGAGCTTATAGGAAAGTCGGTTAGATAGAGTAGGTTGGAGATTGATGCAATTCTCTATGCCTCTGACAGGTGGTAAGCCTTTCTGCAGCTTAGTAGAAAACGAGTCGGCATACTCTTAAAGCAATGTTTGCACCTCAGTAGGTAATGCTTTGACTGACTTTAACTTTAGTAGCCTCCTGACTAATAAGAGTATATACTTTTTCGTCTTGACATCTTTGGAAAATTGGGCTCAAGAAATCACTAAGGACTTCCTCTAGAGTGATATGAAAATCTTCTCTTGTGACTCTTAAACTTCTTTGGAGCTCATTAGGGCTAATATAACCTTCTTCCCATCCTTACAGAACATATAAGTATTCTTAAACCCATCATGGAGTACCTTTAAATCAAACAGTCAGGGTCAACCAAGTAAAATGTGTGAAGTGCACATGGGTATTACGTTGCAAATACCTCATCCTTATATCTATCACCAATAGCGATTGACACTTTAACTTGCTTGGCAATAGGTAGACCTCCTTTCTTATTCAACCAGTGGATCTTATAAGGCTTAAGGTGAGGATAGGTCGATAACTTTAGAGCCTTCACTACTCCTTGTGCTATGACATTGGTATAACTCCCTCTATCGATGATTAAAGCACATAGTTTGCCATTCACTTGAAAGTTTGTATGGAAGAGGTTTTCTCTTTGTTCATTCTTATCAGAGTTAATGGTATTGAGGGATCTTCATACAACCATACAATAGTCTCCCATTTCAAGTTAGGTCACGGTGTTTGAATCTTCTTAAAACTCTTCTAGCAATTGATCGACTCTTACTTCTTCTTCTTCTTCACTTTCATTATTACTTTCTACTTTAAATTGGGGCTTCTCTTCCATAATGGTCATGATGCATTGGTTAAGACATTAACTAGCCACGTATCCAAAGCTAAGGCACTTGAAACATTTTATCTCTCAGGTCTTCCTTCTTAAGCTCTAACCTCGATCCTTCTTTACATCAGGCTCTACAGCCTTAGTCTTGCCTTGACCATTATCAAGTCTACTTGACATTTGACCTCGACAGTTCATCTTGGAACTGTACTGAGCTTGGTCATATCTTAGTCTTTGTTGCTTTGTGTTCAACTGAACTGATTTCACCTTTGCCTTATGACCCTTTATGTTACTTGGATAGTCTCATTTAGATTCCTAAGCTTCTGTACTTCCACTATATTATCAATTTTGGATCTTAGTCCAAAAATGAATCGTGCTATCGCCTGTGCCTCAAGCTCACCAACATTGCATTAGAACTCTCGGACATACTCTTATACTAATCGGTTACCTTGTCTGAGTTCTTAAAGATATTGAAAAGTATCCTACTTATAATGTTCTGGAACAAATCTACTCCTTAGAACTCTCTTCATCTCAGTCTAAGTTTGGATTTCACGTCAGGTACACTGACATACATTTTGCAGTTTCTTCTACTACATTATTGCAAATCTAGAAAATTCTAAAGCAACTACTAGAATACGTACCAATTCCTTATAGTCATAGAAATCAAATATCTTTTCAATTTGCAATTTGAGATACTCGACTCCTTTGTGGGCAGGAAGCTCGTGCTCTTCAAGTCTATCATACTGCTTCTCCTCCTCCTCACTATATTCTTTAACTTCATCTAACTCAAGTCTCCTTCTTGCAAACCTCTTAACATGTTTGGGTGAAGCTGGGTTCATATTAATTGCTTTAGGTGCTCTAGGTTTAGCTACTTGTCTTCTCGACCTTTCTCTCACATCTCGGCCTCGTTCATTAACTACTCTCTCTTATGGCCTAGTCTCTATTGTCTTATGTATAGAGATAGTCAGGTTGGCCGCAATAGCAACGTCTAATAGTTGTTCGTCAGTAGTTTGCGGGGTCTATCGGGTAATACGACCGTAACCATAAGCATCACTCTTAGCATCATTAATCTCCCCTTGAAGACTAGGATTCAACTTTCTCAATACAAGACTTCAGGAATTCCACCACTAGATTGAAGATTGCATACAACTTTGATGATATGATTTCACATAGTGACTTAAGAACTTGCTTTGTTTTCCACTAAAGAAACAGAGTATAACTGAACATACATACTTTAACATGAAATACTTAAATACTAAGCTTTTGATCACAATCTCAAGCTCTGATACTAGGATTATATGATGTGCCTAAGAGCTGGGTTGATCATTAGGACTTATTAGAGGGAGTAGCAATAATGGGGCTTTTGAAGTATTGAAGAATGAAGGAATGGAAAAGGTTAATAAATACAGTAGCTTTCGTAAAGCTACTTAATGATGCACCAGCGGACGTACAATCTAATATTAAGATTCACTTACTACTAATTTTGAGTTACTCGATAAGATTAGATAAGAGTGTAAGAGAAAATGTATTCGGAGAAGGGTATCTTACAAGAACAAGTATATTTATTAATTGTAAAGGTCTAAGATCATTTCGGCTATTAAAAACAAAAGACTATTTATAGTAAGTCTCTAGGGCAACAAGGAAATATGTGCAATTAAAATAGAAGGAGATACAATAATACTAGCTTAGTACATTGCTAAAAGGATAAAAGGGGACAAATAGTACAATGTTAGAAAAAGGAATAAGAGGTGGCATGTCGTGATTAGGTCCGCATTCCAGGATCTTAAGGTGTTATGGCTGAATGGAGTTGATGTTGAGGATGCTATTGATCAGCTATGTTGGGAGCTACCGAGGCTGATTGAATGATGTTGTAGTTCAATTAACCTCGACATTTAGTGCCCTCAGCCTTGATGTTTGACAGGTTAGCAATTGGCTAAGAGTTTGAGAAAAACATGTTGTGTCCAAGCTAAGCCTTTAGAGAGTTCTTTTACAACTCTTCCATGTACTGAAGCTTGTCCTCGGTAGGCTGATAAGAGAGAATCCTCTTAGTGATAGATTGGAGGCCCTAGAGGCGAGCGCGAGTGATGAGTTTGAAGGTCGGCAATCCATCATAAATTGAAGCACAAAAATAAGACAAATAACAATTGAATTGGATGACGACTTCAATTACTAATATTGCATAAATAAAATTCAAAAACTGATTTTAATGAAAATTGTTCAAAGCAGGATAAAAACTAACATAAACTTGTAATACTTTAACTAACTTATTGCTTGACACAAAATAAACTAAAATAACTAAAAATTAAACTAATTGAACTTAAGGTACCTCCCAAGGAGTGCTTTTGTTTTATGTCGTTAGCCCAAAGATTGAATTTTCTTTCCTCAATTTGTTTTTGAACTTGCTGGTTTAGGATTTGGCTCGGTGTTTCTGGGTAAACTGCCTTGTGGCCTTTTAACAATCGTTCTAACTAACTGTCTTAACTGGTTCTCCAAGTTTCATAATGAAACTTCTGTATTCTTAAGTGTAGTTTCATTGGCTTGAAATCATACGTCTAAACTCTAATGAATTGATTTGCCAATTTTTCAACATTAGGGCCTTGTTGTATTGTTGCATATTTCAATTTTGCTGTTGATATTGGCCTCCCTAAGAGAAGTTGGGATGATTTCTCCAACTTGAGTTATAAGTGTTGTTGAAAGGATTGTTCACAAAACAGTTAGTAATAAAATTCACATCTTCAGTTTCAACTAAAACTTCATCTTGCACTAAATTAATTGGTTTTATGAATCCATCAATTTTATTACTTAAATTTTTAACCTATTTTAACCTTATCTCTTATGTTATACCACTATGAATTATTCATCATCATGCCTTCAATAAGCTTTTGAGCCTCATTTGGTGTCTTAACACTCTAAGTGCCTCCAACTGTGACATAGATCATCTGATGCATAGAATAATTAAGTCCATTATGGAATATCTGAATTTGCATCCATTAAGGTAGTATGGGGTATAGATATCTCCTCAATAATTCCTTAAATCTCTGCCATGTATCATAAAAGGTCTCATCATCAAATTAGACAAAAGTAGAAACATTATTTCTAATTTTCACCGTCCTAATGGGCGGGAAATATTTTCCTAAAATTTTTTTTACCAAACTCTAAAGTCGTAATTGAGCCTCTAGGTAAAGAAATAAGCCATTACTTGGCTTTGTCTTGCAAAAAGAATGGAAATAACCTCAATTTTACCACATCACCTAAGATACCATTGATCTTGAACGTGTCATAGATCTTCAAGAAGTTTGAGATGTGATTATTAGGGTCCTCGTTAGCCAATTTGTCAAATTGGATGAATTGTTGAACCATTTGGATAACGTTAGGTTAAATATGAAAATTTGTTAGAATTGTAAGCCTTATAATGCTGGATTCAATTGCAATCATTGTGGGTTTAGCAAACTCCATGAGTGTCTTGTTGGTGTCATCATTGTTATTACTATTGTTCAATGATATGTTTATTATTTCAACTTCTTGCTCACTCTCTGAATCTTCTGACTCCTCCTTTAATCTAAGTGGAAAACCTTGATTGAGCAAATCTATGATTTCACGAGATCTCTTACAGAGATATTTCGCTGTCCTTTTAATCATCCAATTAAATTCCACCAAATTAATGTTGCTATTCTTGGTCATAAATTGGTAAGATTTAGAAATTAGTAATAATATAATGAAGAAAAATACCAAAAATAATTAAGGAAAGAAATATTATAAATATGTTAAAATAATTGAAGAATCTAAGGCTTTTGCTAAAATCCTAATTAGATTACTTTATTAGCTCCCCAGGAACGAAGCCAAAAACTTAATAGGGTTGCTTAGAGGCTTAGGAAAGTACACTTAGTCAAGTTATAGTATAGATAAAGCAGATTATAAGTTTGAGTATTTATCCCATGATGAACAATACATAGGGGTATATCTAATTATTTTTTACAGTTATCCTCCTATACTATTTAATTACCTAACTTATGCAAAAAAAATTTAATCGAATAATTTGAAGGTGGAAATTAAAGATTACAATGACAACTAAAATATCATAAACTAAATAAATAAAGATAAGAACAATAGTAAGAAAACTAAATTATACAACTCAGTAAAAACAACTAACTAAGAATAATTAAATAAGAACAACAATTAAATATATAGAGTAATTAAATTACTAAAAAGAGAACATGTTCCTTAGTAAATCTTAGTATTGTTTACATAGTTCTAAGTGATTCATTCAATCTTAATCCTTATATTAAACCATGGAGATTCATATTATGAACTAACTAGATTCACATTTTTAGCTAATTCTTAACCTTAAAATCCTCTCTAATCGAATCACTTTGAATAGAGTATCATAGGATTGCATGACGCTCTTGAATCTCACTATTAGGTTGCTCTAATCCCAAAAAACCGAACTAATAAACATTTTAGCTAACTAGTTTTGCCTAATTGCGTTATTCAATTATATTGCATACTCTCGCAAACTCTACAATAGACTCTAGTAATAGCTCAATCTTCGGTATATTGAATTAAAACAAACAATATAAACAACACAACTAGATCGTAATATACAAAATCATAGATCGAATTTCATTAATAAAAATCATCTCAGAACTTAGGTTTCAACAATGATTTACTTAAGAAATTTAAAATAAACATGAAAATAAAAGAAAAGAATAGAGGAGAGGAGTCCCCTTGTAATTCTATACCATATTGACTTATGCTTTAGGGGGCTCTTTTTGTAGCCTTAAGTCTAAGTATCTATTTATAAGGAGTAGACTTAAAATTATAAATAAAACTTAACAAAAAGTAAAAGATTCTAAAATTATGGCATGTTCATAGGTGAGGTACAAGACCATGAAGCTTGGGTGTGTATTTACACTTTGCCTAAAATCTTGAAATTTCAATGGAATTGTATGACGAAGGGAACATAGGTAAGAACCACAGCTATAGTTTACAACTATAATCTTTTCTAGACTTCAATTCTTACTTGAGATTTCTCCACTTTGTTCCTTAATCAATGCCTTTTGCTTTAATTGAGTGCAAAACTTGATAAAAATCGTCTAAACTTCATAAAATCTCTCAAAGTCCTTGAAAATGATATTTAAATGAATTAAGTCGAAAATAATATAAAATTGACTAAGTTAATATTTTAAATAACACAAATTAACCATATAAAAGGTATGCTAAATTCATGTTATTACACACATTCAGATTGAATGCTTAGGATCTCTCTGACATGATAAGATAAGCATAGAGCCTGACCAATCACAAGTCTCCACCTGTCCCATGCAGCCTAAGAACTGAAATTCAAAACAATCATCAAAGGAAAGTTACATGAATCTCAGATTGGATGTAGTATGGGATCCTAAGACCTCTACCATGTGTAATGCTAGAAAGCTCGAGTAGAATCCTTAGCTCGAAGACAAACCTTATCTTAACTAAACCCAGACACCTCAAAACATGAAGTGGACACTATAAGTCTAACTATAAAGGCACCCGAGTCTGTTTATCGACCCATGAAAAGCACCATAGTAGCATCATGAAAGGTACTCTATGATAGACGTTGATAGTCTGTTTAATGCTTAAAACATGGTGTGATTTAGCTCAAAAAATGCCTTAGCAGCATATTGTTATGTCTAATCTCCTTGTTGATACCTCGCCAATGAGACTAGGTTAAGAGGGGTGACAGGTGCTGGGGGGCGGAGGGTGCAAGTGCTGATGGGTAATTTTAGACTACGGGTTCCTAAAGCCCATTCCAACCATTAAGAAGTGAAGGCTAACTTACTTCAACCCATAACCAATCTACGTTTGTCTAAGTCTTGGCCTTAAAGGATAGTTAGCTTTTAACCCCATCCTAACCTGACAAAGGTTGAGTTGGTACTTTGGTCTCTACCTTATGGCCTTAGCCTATGGTGTCTATGCCATGAAGATCTCAAACATTGGCAATCCGACCAAGAAGCTTGGAGGTTCGACATCAAGGGACACTATGGAATCTTCACTCAGTAAGAATAATTAAGGTGCTACAATACATTTGGGAATCTCGAACCATATATATTTAAAAGATATACTTATCTAATTATGTAAGATACAAGTTTAGCTAGATTCTCTTCTTGAGACCTATAAATAGGCATCAAATCATACACATAAGATAGTTTATACACACACACAAATTCTCTTGCTCTCTCATTTCTTTAATCTTATAAATACTGACTTAAGTATTGAAATAGATATACCGAATAAACTCCCGATACTCACTAACTGTGTTCTTTCTTATAAATACAGGATTCCTCTCCAGACTCAAGGCGAATAATCTTTACCAACAAAATACAAACCATAACAATGCCTACCCCTAATCCCTATCACTTTCTTATCATAGTCTTCATAGCTCATCCACTTTGATTTTTAGAGAAGGATTATAGAGAGTACGCTTTTGAGGCGGATAGCACAACTCTTGCCACATGTGGTCTGATCCTTTCCTAATAATATGTTTAATCCGAAATAAGCTAAGAAATTGTGAGTCACAGTAACAGGTTGCTTTCTCAAAATTCACTATTACAAGCTGGAAAGCATGCAAAATCAATAGACCAATCTTACGTGATAGGACAGACGAATATTTTGTAGTTGATTCGAAATGTACTTTGGACCAAGCATGTAAAGTTAGTGGACTATCCCTTGGCCACCATCAAGTGGACATGAAGAAGCGTTGATAGAAGGATAAAGTGCAGAGCCCATTATCATATGGTCCTTAACCACCAACATGCGTCTGTCCACCATTTTGATTCTCTCAAATTTGGCGTACGTATTTGATCCAAAAAAAAATTTAGCATACGTACAAAGGTGATATTTACATATATATAGTGCAGCTTATTTGATGATTTGGTCGTATATACTTTTGAACTTTTTAAAAGCTTGGATAATAAAATTAGTAAAAAAAATCCTATCATAGTAACAATATGATTGGCCAAAATTTTTTATTCTTTGTTTTTTAAAGACCTGCATATACTATAAGTGAAAATAGCATAGAAAACACATGTAAGTGTTAAAAATACATTTATTGCGAAAAATAAAAAAAGTACGTTACTTATTAACCATGATGATTAAGAATAAATATGAGCTGGATTTATTATTACATCTTTGCACCATGGGATTCGATTAACAACGTGTTTGACGATACGACTATTAATTGCAAAGTCCAATCATGATTTTCCAACCATGTAAATTTTGTTTCGCATTTTAAAGCTTATTCGAATGATTATTGATAGATTGAAGTAAGTTAGAATATATAAGGTCTAATGCTCATAGATTGAAGTAAGTTAGAATATATAAGGTCTAATGCTCATATATCCAAATCTGTTTGCCGGTTTGATCCGGCCTGGAATCGATCCTAAATTATTGATTCAAGAGTCTGTTGAAAAGTGAGTAGAGCCTGGTTCTTAAAGGGGTACGCCTGGGTGATTTAATTGAACTTGTGGTTTAAGGGTTAATGGTTTTTTTTTTCTTCTTTTTTTTTTATTAAATTTCCTTAATTATTATAAATATTATTTTTTTCATTTTTTCGAATTTCTATTAAGTATTATAAATAATTTAAGGGCTACTCATTTATTTCTTTTTTTTTCCTAAAAAATCGAAAACTTTAAGTCGACATGTGACTATCGTTCTTGTGAATCGAATTTTCCTCAATACATAATATATGTTAATATTATATATAGCATAATATATAGTATATATATAGTATATTGATAATATATTATATATAATACATACTTGTTTGCATTATATTATATTTATATATAGTATATTATATATAATATATACATAATATGTTTGCATTATATATATGGTATATATGTATAGTATGTTATATTATATATATATAATTTTTTATTTTTTAATTTTAGGGTTGACCTGGCCTTGAATCGATGGGTTGAACCTTTAGTTTAGCCTACTAGTTCAATGCCCGATTAATCTGTTGGGTTCTTTAAGTTAAACTTCCTAAACCCTTAGAGCCTAGTGATTTAATGTATAGGTTAAGCCTGCTCATAACTGAATTGGGTCGGTTTAATAGTCCAATGAACCGATTTCGAGTAGGTTCACGGTTCAAAACCGATCCTTATAAAAGTTTATATATATCAATAGAATAAAGTAGATTTTGACTTTTAGATTTATGTCTCTTCCAATCACTTTGATTTTATCAAATTAATATTAGAAAAACTGCATTATTTGACATTTTGGCACAAGAAGACATCACCCTCTTAGATGGATTATGTTAACAGTTTATTATATTTTGACTAATAATCATTCTTTGAATACAATTTTGGGATTTTAGAGGATGATGGTTACAGATTTGGGGTTAAAAACAAACACTCTTGCTACTTTTCTGCCCATAGTGGGATGTTTTGAATTATTTATGGATTTGATATGATAATTTAGATGTTGGTAAAACTCTGTGAAACAGAAGTATTTATATAATTTTATATTATTTAAAGACTAATGTTGAGTTTTTTTAGCAAAGAATGATTTATTGATACCCATAATCATTTAGCATTGTTCCATATGGCATATAAGAGAAAATTAATAATGATTTATGAAGATAAGATAGCAAGTATCGAGTTAACATTAACTAAGAACCTATAGATTAAGTAGTTGAAAAAACCACTTAATCTATAGGTTCCTCACTTATTGGTTTAACTTTGGGAAGACAGTGTACATAGCATCCTTATAGGCAGCGTTGTTTGACCCGAGCATGTGGCGGGGCCTGTCAAGAATTAAGACAACGTTGTTTATAGGATGTCTTAATAGAGAATGGTAAAACATATTACCTGTTATGAATAATATTTGATGTGTAATACTTAATAAATCTTTTTTCGAATAATTATGCTAATCATAAAATCATGCAACAAGAATGTTACATAATTTTTGTTAATACTGTAGAAGAGAATTAGTAGTAGTTTTATTACCAAAATAGTAAGTACCAATTAACACTAATTAGAAACTTTTTAATCAAATAGTTGAGAAACTTTTTAATTAAATAGTTGAAAAAGTTTCATTAACCACGTGACTGCTAATTATTTTTGAATAGCCTCCATACTATATTGCTCTATTTAATCTATTGTGCTGTATACTCCAATCACAGTTATTTCCACTGTATCATAACATGATTTTTTGAGTCGCTGACCACCCTGATCTTAACATATAATTCACAATAGGTTTAATCGATAGAGTAGTTGCGCTTATATGCATATGCAACGTGTGTTCTTTTAAATTATTCTAGTGCTGGTCCTTATGTTCTGAATTTTATTTTATGAGATAAATATTGATGCTACATTTTGAGGGTGCTTTGATATACGCTAATTTATTTGAAGGAATGCAGGATGTTCTAAGAGATTTTTCCATTCTTCTATGAAAAAGATGATCCCCATACAGGCATATGCATATCCTATCATAAAGGTGCATGGACATATCTTTTCCTAGGGTCTCACTTTCAGAGGCTTATATCTTTTAGCAGATGAAGACCTAGTCGCATTCAACCTATGGCACGATTAATTTGTGGCAAAGTAAAAAGGATAAAGCTCTATGGTGGGTTTCTACATCAGCTGTTGACAAGAAGTATCCTCAAAGGATAGAATTTATAGATAGTGGGTTTTCTTTCTCTCTATCTTTTACCAGAAATGATATTTTCACGATGAGTTAAAGATAGCAAAATTTTTATTTGTTTAGGAGATAGAAAATGTAATTCTTCTTATCCCACTCCCCATGATATTTGAATTTGGATACTTTAACAACTAGACCAAAACTTTATATTAACTATTAAGACATACTCTCAGCACATAATTATTGGTTATTTAGTTGATGAATTTCATTTGGTATAATCTCATCCGCACGAATATACAAAAGTTTTCCTACAATTGAATATTAATTCATGTTTGCTTCCTTCGTTCTCGGTCTAACACGTTTGTTGCCTCTTCTCTATCGACAATAAAATATTACCCAAGGGAAATATATGAACCGTAGCTGCAAGAGCGAAAACAACTTTCAAATAGATAGGGTTAGGGTGTGAAGAGGAAAAAACCTTTTATAGACTAAGAGAGTATAAGGTATTAACGTAATTTATTAATTTACGTGGAGTACCTCAACTCGTATAAAATTTTATGAGCAAACTCCCACTAGAATGTGATAATATTATTCTCAGTATATTAGATCAAATTAACCCAATAAAATTTACATATCTACTCTTTAAACTCATTTTCGTGAACTCACAAAAGTCCGAAGAAAAAGTTGCGAGCCTAAGGGAACCATACATTTATAAAAACTAGCGTCTCCTGCTTAACCGGCCATTATAAAGCTTCGATCGGCCATCGATAAACCATCAATTCCTATTTTAATATCACACAGCATCCGAATAATACTATAAAAATACTTGCTAATTAAATTATAATTGTTTTTTTTTTTTTTTGGTAAGAAATTAAACTATAATTGTTGAGATAGTTTAGAAGTAGAAAATTATAAAGAACGAAAATTTATATGATGGGATAGAAATTCCAAGTTCGATATATATATATATATATATATATATATATATATAGTATTATGAAAGAAGGACAACTAAAGCATGGACACAGGTTACAAAATTTAAGAAAGATTTGGAGAATAAAGCCTTTCTAAAATTAAAATGAGAGGCAGCAAGACTGCAATTTTCAACTAGCTTACTTAAAAAACAATAACAATAATAAAAAAAAAATCGAGGCCACAACAGCTCCGTTCATCAATAGCTGTCAAGTGTCATAACATAATTGAAGTATAGGTGACCAACATATTATTAAAGGCAGCTCTACGTCTGTTTAGCCAGAATCATGATTTGTACTATTTTGTAGTCCCCTACTTGAAACCTAAGAAGGAAGAACAATTACATCAGACTACATGCTTAAGAAAACGCATCCAACTGATTTGATTTCCTAGGGCTCTAAGGTCCCACAATAATAACAACAATGAATGAATGAATAAGAAAACTACAATACGAAAGCTTCTAAGCTTTTATAGATGATTCTTTTTATGTCCTAACTAACCCATGATTTGAACTTTGTTGCTTTTAATTTGACCAAAGTCGCTAATATGGTTAATAATTATAACACTACTGCTTATCAAACAACTAAAGCAGCTCTTGATAAGAGAAGACCTAAGAATGTCATGTTGAAGCAACTTTGCAAACATTGCAAATTTGAAGGCCACACTGTAGATACTTATTTTCAAATCATAAGCTTTTCGGATTAGTATAAAGGGAGAAGAATTAGTAAAGGGACAAGGAATTCCTCAGCTTCCTTCACTACAATAGACAAGAAGCAGTATCTTGAGACTTTGTTTGAATATTTGTCTAATGTTTCTAATTTTAATGCAATTGATTGTGCAGGTAGCTCAAGTAATATGGATCCTTAGATGTGTCATTGTATGTATCAAGAATTTCTTTCGATGATCGAAGGCAAATTATCAAAAACTGCAATAGTAAACATGGCACAAGTTGTAGGTACTTTGTTCACCATTTCTTAGTGCTTTAATGCTTCTTTGAATAATAATCTTGGTTAATGGATTATGGATACGGGGGCCATGGATCATATGACCCCTTTCCCTTCATTACTTCACAATACTTTTCATCCTAAAAACCCAATACTAGTAAAGTTACTTGATGGGAATGTCAAATATGTTACCATGATTGCTTCTTGTTATATTACACCTGACATAACATTAAATCAAATCCTATTTGTTCCTAGCTTCACTCATAACCTACTCTTTGTTAGTAAGCTATTAAATGACTAGTACATGACTGTGCAATTCTTTCATACATCTTGTCTTTTTCAGGACCCAAGACTTAACAAAGTTGTTGCACAAGCTTAAGCTAAGTGTAGCTTATATGATCTTCATGTGCTACTAGTAATGTTTTAGTTGATACAAAGTATTTTCTTTCTTGTACTAAGTCTACAAATACCTATTTGCTTCATACTTAGATGGGTTACAAGTCAACTTCAAAACTTCAACATCTTGATATATCTTTTGAATTTGATTTCTATAATTTTTTCTGTGATGTTTGTCATTTAGCAAAGCTCATAAATTACCTTTTTGATGTGCTTAGGAGCTCGATTGTCATTAGGACTTACCGTAGCAGATTTTGAACCAATGAGCTCTTCGAAAAATCGAAGAAAATAGAGTTAGTAGGTCTACGAACTAATTAGAATAACTGATGTGAAACTACTTGGTGGATATGATACACTAACAAACACAATGTGACTTGACACTTCACTTGATATGATACAAAAATTAATGTCAAGGTTTACCTACCACTAATCTTAAGTTACTTGGCAAGATTAGATAGGGCTGTATGAGAAATGGACTTGGAGAGGGTTGTTTTACAAGAACAGTATATTTAATGTCTATCTATAAAGTAAGATAATTCTGGCTTATAAGAAGAAGAGACTTTTTATAGTAAGATCTTAAGGCAACATTACAAAAAGGGAAATTACAAGAAGGTATATATAAAAAGGGGATTCCTTATATATATGAAAAGGGATAAAAAGGACAAAAGACAAAATAAGGGGGAAAAAATAGTACAATGTTAAGTGAAATGGATAGATGATAGTGCAACATTGGTTCCATTCATAGATTCTCTTATCATAGCAGGTGAGAGGAATCAAGATGTTGCGGCATCAGGGACTGGCAGGAAGTTAGAAGAAAGTACCCAAACTGAAGAGTATCTTGGCACTTAGTAGGAGTCTTTCGGTACAGAGCTCTTAGAAAGCAAATAGTCGGCATCGGCATAAGATAGGGAACAAAGCAAAGTGTAACCTCTTGGAATTGTCAAGGAATTCAGCCATCTTTCTTCCGCGTAGAGTCTCTCATCATTGGTGGGTTATCGAGAAAGGATTCTTTGAGTAAGGGATTGGAGGCTTCGAAGTTAGGCACACATAAGAGGACTAGTGGTTGGCAGCTCATCAGTTTTCTGGGGTTGTTGAAGATTTGCTCTCAAATCTTAGCTTTCTTCTTCATCGGGTACGTAAGGTGTGAGTTCAACCACATTAAAAGTAGTAGATACACCATATCCGTCAAGCAGCTTTAGCTCATAAGCATTGTCGATGATGCGCTCAAGGATCTTAAAAGGTCCGTCTGATCTGGGAGAAAGTTTGTTTGTTCTTTTTCTAAGGAAACACTCCTTACTGAGGTGGGCCTAGACAATGTCTCCGGGGTTGTAAACCACCCGTCTCCTTCCTTAACTTCCTTGTTCCTTTTGCCAGGCCATAATCTATGCCAGGCGTTCGGCAATCTTTTGAAGCAACTTTTGAAATTCATTAGCACATTATAGGCTCGATTGACTTTCCCCTTGTACAGCTGGGCTAATAGCTATATCTAGGGGCAAATTCGGGTTAAGTCTATAGACGACCTCAAAAGGTGACCTCCCTGTTAAGTTGTAAGCTAATCCATTGTAAGCAAACTCAATGACAAGTAGGCATAGGTCCCAATCATGTAAATTCTTCCCCACAATTGCTCACAGAAGGTTATTAACTGTCTTGTTTATTACTTCAGTTTGACCATCTATTTGAAGGTGGCAAGAAGTATTGTACATAAGCTTGGTGCCGAGTTTCCTCCATTGGCTTTTCTAGAAGAAGCTCATGAACTTCGAATCACGATTGGATATAATACTTTTTAGTAGCCTATGCAAACGTATAATTTTCTACAAAAAGAGGTTAGCGATAAACAATGCATCATTAGTTCTATGGCAGGAATGGAATGGCTCATCTTGTTGAAATGATTGACCACAATCGTAATGAAGTCATATCTTCTCGGCTTTCAGGAAGGCCGACCATGAAATCCATGCTTAGGTCAACCCATAGGCACTTAAGTATAAGTAGGGGTGTATATTCTCCATACAGCTCTCTCCTGCCTTTTGCATGTTTACATATTTTTCATCTCTTAAGAACTCGACATCTTTCATTATCTCAAGTTAGTAGAATTTTTCTTTTAGTATTTCAGCTGTCCTCTTTTCGCCGAAATGGCTAGCTAAAACTCCAGGATGAGCTTTACAGATGAGTAGTTCTCTAATTGAACCACTTAGCATACAAACCTACTTACCCTTCATCAAGAACCCCTAACTTAAGTAGAATCCATCCACAACCTCTCCAATATTGCACTTAGCCACTAAGGGTCCAAAATACTGGTCGTGCTCATACTGATCAGGTAGGGTGTTGAATCTAAGTACCTTGGCTTACATGGTGGTAATAAGGGTGTGATGATGAGAAAGAGCGTTGGCTATAGTATTGGTGTTACCTTTCTTGTACCGGATGACCTGTTAAAAAGTTTCTAGGAATTCAACCCATTTCACATAATGCCCAGAAAGTTTTTATTGCCCACGAAGATGCTTGAGAGACTCATGATTTGAGTAGATGATGAATTCTCTTGGCAACAGATAATGCTACCAGTTCTATAGTGTTCAGACAAGAGCATAAAACTCCTTATCATAGGCAGAGTAATTTAGGGAAGAACTATGGAGTTTCTTGCTGAAATAGGCAATTGGTTGACGCTCCTGCATTAGGATAAGACTAATGCTAACTCTAAACGCATCACATTCAACCTAAAAAATTTTCTTGAAATTCGGTAAGGCGAGTATTGGAGTAAATGTCCACTTAGACTTCACTTCTTCAAAACTCTTCCAAGCTTTCTTCAACAACTTGAACTCAGCATTCTTCTTGGTCAATTCAGTTAACGGGGCAATTATGGAACTGAAGTCCTGTATGAATCTTTAATAGAACGAAGCTAGACCATGGAAGCTTGTAACTTAGCAACGCTAGTCGGCATAGGCCACTCAAGAATAGCTTTGAATTTCTCGTCATCAACCCGAACTCCTTTCCCTGAAATGACATATCTAAGGAATACAACCTTGCTTTGACATAATACACATTTCTTCAATTTGCCGAATAATCTCAAGTGTTTAGCATGGGTGATGAGATCGGTACTGGAGATGAGAATGTCATCAAAGTAAACCACAACGCATTTACCAATCAATACCCTCAATACGTGATTCATGAGTCGCATAAAAGTACTTGATGCATTCGTTAAACCAAATGACATCACCATCCATTCGAATAGACCATCCCATATCTTAAAGGCCATCTTTTATTCATCTTTTGGTCGCATCCATATTTGGCGGTAGCCACTCTTCAAATTTATTTTTGAAAAGATGTGTGCATCATGCAACTCATCGAGCATATCATCTAACCTTAGGATTGGATATTGGTACTTAACAGTAGTTTTGTTGATGGTATGACTGTCAATGCACATTCTCTATGACCCATCTTTCTTTGGTATTAGCATGGTAGAGACGAACATGGGCTCATGCTCTTTTGGACATATTTGTGATCCACTAATTCATTAACTTGCTTGTTTAACTCGACTACTTGTTCATGATTGAGCTTATAAGTGGGTCAATTCAGTAGGGTTGCTCTAGGCTGAAAATCAATACAATGTTCAATGCTTCTCAGGGGTCGTAAATCTTTTGGTATCTCGATAGGGAATAGATTAGCATACTCTTCTAGTAGAGTTCTCACTTCGGTTGGGCAATTCTTGGCATCATTCACCTCCAAGAGTCTCCTGACTAAAAGAAGTACGTAGCCCTTGGCCTTGACTTCTCGTACAAATTGAGCTTGGAAAATCATCAAGGACTTTTGTTGTAGAGATCTAGTAACTTTTTCTTGGGTTTCCTGTACTTCCTTCAGACTCATAGGTGTCAGTATTATTTTCTTCTAATCCTTCTGGATCATGTAGGTGTTTCTATACTCATTATGCAATATCCTTAACTCAAATAACCATGGTCGGTTGAGTAATATATAAGAAGCACACATTGGAAGGACATCACACAACACCTCATCCCTGTACCTATCACCAATGGTAATCAATACTCTAATTTTCTCGGCAACATGTAAGCCTCCTTTTTTGTTCAACTAGTGAATCTCATACGGCTTAGGGTGTGGTAGGGTTGGCAAATTCATGGCCTTGACGAACCCTTAAGCTATGATATTAGTATAACTCCCTCCATTAATGATCAGGGTACATAGCTTGCCATTCACTTGGCAATTCGTATGGAAGAGGTTCTCCCTTTACTCATTCTCATTAGCTATAAAAGCACTAAGAGACTGTTAAATGACAAAGCAGTACTCGGCGCTGCCTTCAGGTGGTGTCTCGGCATCGAGGTCTTCCTGAAACTCTTCCTGCATCTAATCAACTCCTATTTCCTTATCTCCTTTGCTCGCATTCTCTATTTCAAACTGGGGCTTATCTGCCTCTATTGTCATGACTTGACGGTTGGGACACTGACTAGCCACGTGTCTATAACCAAGGCACTTAAAACATTTGATTTCTCAGGTCTTCCTTCTTGAGCTTTGGTTTTGGTCTCTCCGGATCTTATGTTCTTCGGTCTTACTCTAACCTTGGCCTTCTTCTAGTTGGCTCAGCATCTACCTTCAATGTTCCACCTCGAAACTGTTTGATGCTTGGTTATTCCTAAGTCAGCTCGACATGCTACTCCTATTTGGTAGCATTGGTCAACTACTAGGCATTCGACTAACCTGGTTCCGCCTTTGCCTTTTAACTCTCTATGCCAACCAGATGGTTTTATCTAGAGATGTGAGGCTCTATAACTCCACGATGTTACCAATCTCAGTTTGTAGTCTAGAGATGAACAGTGTTATAGTTCGCGTCCTCAGGTTCATCGATATCACATCGTATCATGAGCAAATGAAACTTTGGGACATAGTCGTCTACTTATTTATTACTTTACCTCAAGTCTTGGAGTCGTCAGAAGTGTTTTGTTTATAGTGTTCAAGAATGAACCTACTTCTTAAAACTCTCTTCATCTCATTTTATGTTTGGATTTCTCGTTGAGCCCTCAGGCAAACATTCTGCAGCTTTTTCCACTACATTACTGCATATCCAGAAAATTCCAATGAGGCCACTTGAATACAGAAGCATCTTCATAGTTGTAAAAGTCGAATATCTTTTTGCTTTTCTCTTCCTAATCCAGGTAGTCATCAGCACTACCAGACTCGTTGAAGTTTGAAACTATACCTTAAGGTGTTCGATACCTCTCGACACTCTAATCTTATGCTCTTTAATCCCAACATACTATTCCGCTTCTTCTTCATACTCTTCCACTTTGTCCAATTCTAACCTTCTTCTTGCCATTTTATCAGCGCGACGCGGTAGTGCTAGTTTCACATGAAAGCCTTCTAGTGCTCATTCATTCATTTGCCTTGTAGGCCTCTTTCTCATTTCTTAGCCCCATTCAACTACTTTGTCTTTCGGCCCAGTCTTTAAGACTCTCTGTATAGAAGTAGCTAAATTAGCTACAATAGCAGCAAGATCTTGTATCTGCTTATTAGTAGTACATGGTGTTTGTTAGGTAACTTGACCAAGTCCATGAGCATTACTTTCACCATCGTTAATGTCTCCCTGAACATTAGGATTTGATATTCTCGTAAAGAATAAGCTTCAGAACACACCCTCTACATAGGTTAGCTTTCCATACCATAAATATTTTGAACAGTGACTAGTAAGGGCTATTACTGCACATCTTTTGGTTACTACCTTAAACTTTGATATTAGGATTATATGATGTGCCTAAGAGTTAAGTTATCACTAGGACTGGTCGTAGCAGATTTCGAACCAATGGGTCCTTTGAAAGATCGAAGAAAGTAAAGTGAGTAAGTCTACGAACTAATTAGAATAACCGACGAAACTATTCGGTGGATGTGATACACCAATAAATACAACACGACTTGATACTTTACTTGATATAACGTACAAGTTAATGTCAAGATCTACCCATTACTAATCTTGAGTTACTCTGTAAGATTAGATAAGAGTATATGAGAAATGGATTTGGAGAGAGTTGTCTCGTAAGAATAATATATTCAATGTCTGTTTGTAAAGTAAGATGATTTTAGCTTATAAGGAGAAGAAATTATTTATAGTAAGTCTCTAGGGCAACATTATAAGAAGGGAAATTACAACAAGGGGATTTCTTGTATATATGAAAAGGGGTAAAAAAGACAAAAGACAAAAGACAAATGACAAAAAAGGGAAAAATAGTACAATGTTAGGTGAAAAGGACAGGTGGCAGTGTAACATTGGTTTCGTACATAAATTCTCTGATCATTGCAGGTGAGGGGAATCAAGATGTTTCGACATCAAGGATCGGTAGAAAGTCGGAAGAAAGTACTCAGCCCGAAGAAGAGTGTCTCATCACTCGATAAGAGTCTTTCGGCACAGAGCTCTCAAAAAGTGAATAGTCAATATCAGCATAAGAGAGAAAACAGAGCATGGTGTAACCTCCTGGAGTTGGCAAGGAATTCGACCATCCTTCTTCTACGTAGAGTCTCTCATCATCGGCGGGTTACCGAGAGAGGATTCTTTGAGTAAGGGATTGAAGGCCTCGAAGTTGTGCGTGCGTAAGAGGACCAGTGGTTAACAACTTGTCACTTTTCCTAAAAGCATGAATAAATCTCCTTTTCCTTTCCATTTGTTACATTTGGATGTATGGGGGCTATATCATTTCACTTCTATTAGCGGAGAAAATTATTTCCTTACAATTCTTGATGACTTAAGTAGATGCACCTAAACAAATATGCTTAATAATAAGGCTCAAGTACCTTCTATGCTTACTGCTTTTTTTTTTTGTTATGTTAATAACCATTTCCATGCTACTCCCATATTTGTCCGGTCTAATAATGGAATTGAATTTATAACTTCTTATTATCAGCCCTTATTTGATAGTCTTAAGATCATACATCAATGCACCATAGTCTACATTCCCCAACAAAATGGGATAGGGAGAGGAAACATAGACACTTGCTTGAAACTACATAAGCTTTGCAAATTCAAGCAAATTTTGGTAAAGAATATTGGAGTGAGTGTGTCTTAGCCATTGCATATATCATCAATAGGATGCTAATGGTTGTTCTTGAGTAGAAAACCCCATATGAAATGCTATGTGGGCACAAACCAGATTACATACACTTATTGACTATTGGTTGTTTATGTTTTGCATCCATACACGGACCTCATCATGATAAATTGGATCCTAAAGGTGCTAAATCTATATTCTTAAGCTACATATAAGACCAAAAGGGATATAAGTTGCTTGATCTTGTTAATGATTGTCTCTTTGTCAATCATGATGTTACCTTTTATGAAGATATTTTTCCTTTTAAGGATGGTACATTGCTTCATATACTAGTCTTAGAGACAATTCATACACCTAAACATAATATTGTTCTATTTGATGATTTCCTTGATGAGTCTACTCCAATTGATTCTTTTGATTCGTCACAGTTTATACATTCTTTTGGTTCTATTAATGATAATGTTGAATCTAAACATTGTTTGTGAATTAGACATTCTAATAAAGCGCGTTGACTTCCTTAATGGTTACATGATTATGTACATCTTGCGCAAAGTATACCCTCTAAACTTGCAGTTTCATCCACTTTCATTTCATATCCTTTGTTTAAACCAACCACTTTTCACCATCTCCCATTTGATTACATTGCTTCTGTAGCAAACATGTTAACCATCCTTGAACCATATTGTTATTCTCAAGCCATTGAACATAGAGAGTGGATTGATGCAATGAATGCTGAGCTAGAAGCCTTAAAAAGAAATAAGACTTGGGATCTTACAAATTTACCAAAGGGTAAGAAAGTAGTTGGGTCGAAATGGGCATATAAGGTTAAGTATAAACCCAATGGTGAAGTAGAAAGGTATAAGGTAAGACTAATTGCCAAAAGATATACCCAAGTGGAAGGGGAAGACTATACTAATACTTTTTCTCCTGTTGCCAAGCTTACCACGATTTGCATTTTATTAGCTGTTGCAACAGCAAAGTAGTGGGCTATTCATCAAATTGACACCAATAATGCTTTTCTTCATGAGCATATTGATGAAGAAATTTACATGATACCACCTTTAGGATGTACAAAAGCTAAACTCGGTCAAGTTTGTTGTCTTAAGAAATCACTATATGGTTTAAAACAAGCCTCTTTTCAATTAAACATAGAGATTTCAAGGTTTCTTCTTGGGTAAGGGTTTATGCAATCTAAAAGTGATTATTCATTGTTCACTAAGACTAATGGTTGTTCGTTTCTTGTTGCATTATTGTATGTTGATGATATGTTGATAATAGGCACCTGTAAGTAATCCATTTCTGATCTTAAGGCCGATTAACATCCTCAGTTCACATTAAAAGACTTGAGCAATGCTCGTTTCTTCTTAGGCTTGAGTTATGTTATATAGATTTTGGTTTGTTGATCAACCAAAGGAAGTTTGTTCTTAAATTTTTTTTAGATGCTGGTTTAATGGCTTCAAAACCAACTGTTACTCCTTTACTACTGGGTTTTAAACTTGATAACAATTTTGGAAGTTTACTCAGAGATCTTAGCTTTTATCAACGACTAGTGGGTAAACTTTTGTATCTGACTCTAACGCGTATAGATATCTCTTTTGTAGTTCATAGATCGAGTCAGTTCTTATCGTCTCCTAGGATTACTCATTTGCAAGCTGTTTTCCATCTTTTGCACTATTTGAAGGGCTCAACTTCACTTGGTCTCTTTTATCCTATTGATAATTCCATTTCTTTATTCAACTATCCATATTCGGAGCGAAGATCTTGTCTTATTGATAGGAAATTGGTAAGTGGCAATTGTGTGTTGTTGGGAAAGGCTCTCATTTCTTCAAAAATGAAGAAACAACAAATTGTATCCACATCTTCAGTTGAGGCAGAATATTGTAGCATGGCGTTCACTACTAAGGAGCTACTTTGGATCTCTTACATCCTTTAGGATTTAGGTGTTGATGTTGGCTTACCTATTTCTTTATGTTGTGATAATAGGGTAGTGCAGCTCATTGCCAATAGCCCTTATTTGCATAGCCATAATAGGCATATTAGTATTGATATTTACTTCACTTGTGATCAAGTAACTGCTGGATTCTTACGGATTTTACAGGTTCCATCTAGGCTACAACTTGTAGATTTGCTTACCAAGCTTGTTTCTTAACACACTACAATTTCTTTTAGCCAAGTGTGGTGGTGGTGTTGATATTTATGTAGTTTGTACATATTAGTATATTAGCACAATATATCAACATGTGTTTATTACACTTGTACAGTAGGAAATTAAGAAGTTAGTTATATTCGATTAGCTTCTTTATCAGTTGTATATAAATGCTTTGCTTACATTAGTAGAATATTTAGAAAAATACTTTCACAAATATTTATCTTCTTTTCTATTTTATCCATGGATATCACAATGCTTCTCTTTGCTTGCATGTTTTACTCGACTATTGAAAGACCTTGATTCACACAAACCTCTAGTTGATAAATGTTATGCCTACCATTATTCTGAGTATTTTACAAAGCAAGTAAACTACGATGGATCTCTATAAAAATATGAAAAGTTGATAAATTAAAGAGAACTTGTCAAGGTCTTTGTAACAAGTGGTATGAGTACCGGTCTCTTAACAAAATGAATGATTCCCTTCATAATAGTACTAGAAAAGGAAAAAATAAAAAATAAGAAGATAGACTTGCTTTACCTATATATCAGGTATTAAATGCAATAAGGAGTTGAAAGATAACAAAACTACATTACAAGGTTGATTTATGTGCATGCCTTAATTATTTTCATTCGTTGACAATTTCGTTTCGTTTTGAGTCATTACCAGTTAACTAATTTAGAGAAATGCAATCTTTGATTGGTTAAACTTTAGGATAAGTAGGATTGTAGTTTCAATAGTTAAATTAGATAAACGTTGCGGGAGTGATATTTGGATTTTAATCCACTTTTTCGGATAAATATTTTATACGGTAGTTAATTAGTAGAACCTGCTTTATGTATATTCTATTTTTACTATTATCTTCTTACACCGCAATTCGTAACTAAGAATCACTATTAATTATGATTGCTACAATAATATTTGATAATTTAAAGAAGTGATTATAACATATTTATATAAAAATTTAGAAAAATATTATTTATGAATAATCATATGCTTCATGAGTAATCACCAGAAAAAAATTTAATTTCTGCTTGGACAATTTACTAGATTGGTCCCTTCTACATCGACAAGGAGCAGCTTGTATGTTTTAGTTTGGCGTTTGGACCATTAGGTCTTTATTGACTTTGTCAATCTAGTGTTTCCTGAACTTTGGCTTGGACATATTGTGAGAAATTTAACAATGTCTACGAACTTTTCTAAATCATGTACTAAAGATACTTGTAGCATATGACTGAAGGAGATTAAATCCGATGAGCGCTGTGTACTTTTTGGAATCTATGTTCATATGGTAGTAAAAGGTCCAATATGATAAATTAGTATTAGCGGAGAATGCATTTTGCATTAACGGGTATTTAAACTATAAACATAAAAAGATAAATACAAGTGCTAAATTCCTCTCTCTTCTCTCCTCTCTCCCGAAAAGTATAAGAAAAACCCTGACTCTACAACTCCTAAGGGTGGCCTTCCATTGCTAAACCCGATCCATCTCCATCTCAATAATAACCATCCCCTAGTACTCAATAAAATTCTTTTTGTCTACCTTCAAATTTATTGATTCTCCATGCCCATGCTACCTATCTCTACATACCTATTTCCATCTCCTCAATAAGTTTATTGGTTCTTCACAGGAAGTCGCGGTTCGTCCATGCATTAACATCTTTCCTACAAAGCCGTCACCTTTGCTCCAATGCATATTTAGGGCACATTTTTTTTTTTCCCTTTGAGGCTTCTATTTTTATGTGGATATTTTCTCGAGTTGGAAGGTTGGTTTTCTGTCCTCCCGATAGAACTTTTTTATTGGAGGGTTGTTAAATCTATTTTTAGTTTGCGACACGCGACCTTTTAATTTGGGTACATGACCTCATATTTTTAATTGTTATTTGTAATATTGTAATTGATTAACCAAAAAAGAAAAAAAAAAAACACAGTTAATATGGTAATTTCGTTTTTCACTTTTGGACAATAACATTTTGTAATTTTCTCACTTCTCTACCGTTGCAACTTACATCTCACTTGTAAAATATATTTCAATTGTAACATCTATTAACATAACTTTTTAGATATTGGCTTTTCAAGCACGTCTAGATTTAACACGTCTTACCATTTAAGACTTGTTGTCCTAGGCTCAAAACTTTGGCTTAGCTTGACCAACCTAAAAAGCTCTTTGGCGGCTAGAAACATTGAATAAGGATAAGACATTAAGTTAATAGCTACCTTCTGTATATGTGGGATACATCGAATACCACGAATTTACTTTTTGATACTTGTAGAAAAAACTTTGCCTACTAACCCACCGTTGGCTCGAGTGGACTCGGCTTAGTTAGACTTTACTCCATTTTAAATACCAGAACATCATTTGACGATGAAGTTTTTTACACTTTACATACTAAATATTGTCTATTATTCTCAAATATCTTTTACTCTCTACAACACACTAATGACTTAAATATCAGAATAGTCATGCCGGATAGTATAATGATGTTTTCTTATAGTATTTTATTTTGCAGACTTATTATGCGTAAAACCTAAAAAATACTTTGAGATAACAATATTTAGTAAGACATAAATTTCTATCCTCTTAGAAAATTGAGAAACACTCACTACAAAACTCAATATTCCATCTCCTTCAATTCAATTGATTTTTCAAGATTGGCTTCATGCTGATCCAATCCCAAATGATGATCCACATATAAACATCATTTGAGCAAGCCACTCTTTTTCTAGTGGCAAATCATGATTTCCATTTCCATTGATTACTTATTCCGCTAACTAAGAAGAAGGAATAAATAAATATTCGCAGGCTAAGGGCAGCAATCGTACAATCCCAACATGGGTCCTGCTATATACAGAATTGAAGGCAGAAACAGTCCACTACACCCTTATACAAGTACTCTAAAACAGAAAAGAGAGAGTATTAATTATGAAAATGAAATACGATAATATATAGGATCTGACCAAGCACACATGGAAGCGACAGGCTTTTATATTAAATAATTAACTGCATCATATCTTTGTCTTGGTCTAGTCTTCATGATCTAATGCATCTATGACCTTATCCCATCCGCTTTAAGTTGTTTATACAAGAATAATTGTCATAAAAGTTCTACGCTAAAATATATATATATATATATATATACTAAATTTTATGTCCTCAAGAAAAAAACAAAAAATGTAAATCTTCTACCAAAATGTATATTCTGCAGGCTAATTACGTATTACAAGACGAATAAAATTGACACGATTTGATATGATTAATTTGCAATTAACGTTATACGATACATCTTATCCCTATCACCGTTACACATTATTTATTAAATTTCACTGATGGTATATAATATAATGATTCACATGCATTGTCTGGTAACAAAATCATATCTCATTTTTTTTTTAATTCAGTTTAGTGGCAGGGGAGACTACATTTTGCAAGAGAAAGGAAATAGATCGGCCTACGATACATTTATATTCCCACGGATAATCCCATCTCCAATAATACAAGATAGATCTAATCTCATATAAAGGTTAAACTACGATTCTGAGTCCTCATTCCCTCCATCGAGTGAATTTGCCGGTCTGGATTTTCTAATCTTCCTCGTAAGCTGTAGAGTAGAGCATATGACTTTCTAGTAGTTTTCAATACGCGTCTAAGACATAAAAAAAGTCGCACGGTCCATTTTATCTTGAATACAACCTTGCGAATATGACGTATTTTTCTTTGGTTGACATTTTTCACGGCGGCAGCGACTCATGAGACGCTTCTTTTCAACAACGTACGATGACTCATATGCCCAACTACACCAACACTCACCAACCACCAGGATGAATTAGCAGTATGTTTGGCAATATTGTAGAAAAGAAATGAGTGGAATTGAAAAAAGAATTGTAATTTGTATATGTAAATGAGAGAAATTGTTTAGTCGTATTTATAAAAAAGAAATGAGGCAAAATATTGTATCTCAGAAAGTTGATCCTATTTTATTTTAATAAAAAATGCTATATGTTTATTTTGCAATTATACATCCTTTTCCACTCGTTTGAAATGGATAAATTTCCTTTTTTTTTTCTTTCTTTACTATTTCTACTCATCTCCACTCTTTAATTAGTCTGCCAAACACAAACTCATCTTCTATTCCACTCATTTTTTCTAATCTTAGGTTCAAAATACAGGGTATCAATCATTTTCAACGGAGGAAAAATTAGCTGAACCAATACTGGTATTTATAAATAAAATCAAAATAAAAAGAAAAGGAAAAATAAGGAATGAGACAAAAAAAAAAGAAAAGAAAAGATTTTCTCACATACAGTACACTACAATACTACTCCGGAATCGTAACAAGTACAGGTCGCCAAGCTCTTCGAAGCAACCGGTACCTAAACGTCGCCGTTATCGGCCGGGAAGATCCACTGACATTCCTCCGACCACCGATTCCACCAACACCGATCTCCGGCAACAACCTCTCCCTTACTTCCCGCCTCTTGCCGTTGCCTCCCTCGTCCATTGGCGGAGAGGACACGAAGAGGTCCTTCAATTTGCGACGGACTCTAAAATCGGACGTCGTACGCTCAGGCGAAGAGTCGTTGAGGTCTTCTCGGTCTTCGCCACCGCCACGTTGGAATCGGCGGCGATCTGTCCGGTTCAGGAGCATGCGGAGTGTTTTGCGACGGCGGAGGTGGATGACGGGGCTTGTGGTTGGGCTTCGTGTTGGACTTCCGGCGACCGCGCACTGTGTCGCTAGGAGCTTGAACTTTTGTAGTGTCGCCATAATGGTACAAGCCGGTTTTCTTCTCAATCACAACAATTAGTTATCTCCAAAGAATACAGAAAGAGAGGGAGAGAGAGGGACAGAGACAGAGAGATCTGAAGTTATGGAGTTGGTTCGGTGAATTCATGAGTTTTGCGATGTGCTTTTCGGTTTTTCCATTTGTACTGTGAGAGAGAGAGAGAGAGAGAGAGGCCAAGGGATTTTGTTTGATTGATGAGGAAGCGAAAGAAAGAAATGGTAAATACGGAGGGGGAGTTTTATTGTTATTTTTTGATTTCTTTTTAAATGATGACGGGCATGCGGACAATCGACGGGGAGGGAAAAAAACAAGGTTTTTGTTTTTTTTTTTTTACCGGATACAGAGCCTTTTTTAATAAATAATTATTAGAAAAGTGTGTTGAGAAAGTTATTAGGGAAACGTAATAAAGGCGCATGCTCGGTGAGCGTATTTGCATCTTCAATTAAATGGTATACAATTCATGTGTAAATGCACCTTCAATACAATTGTAATATTAACTAAAAATATATATATTATATGCGTTGATAATCCGTACGGTGTGGCTCATGCAAGGGTGAGTAAAAAAACTAATCCAATTAAATTGAAAATATAGTCTTTCTTATACTTTGACTTAAAAATTTATAGTATGATTGAACTAAACAAAAAAATTATGATTGACTAGGAAAGATAAATAAAATCAATTTATAAAATTGAACTAAATAGTTTTATAAAAAGATATAGTAATATTTAAATTGTAACTAAACAATTTCTTTTGTTAAAATATAACACTTGAAAGAGGTTTTAATTTTTATTTATTGAAATGTAAATGAATTGTTAAAATATAGTTTGAAATTCATAATATATGCTATTTTTATAATATTGGCTATTAATAAACATTAAAAATTTTTTAGTCACTTAAGACCTCTATTGTGATAATAATACTTATTAATATTGAGAAAAGCCAATATTTTTTATACGAGATTACATGTCATGCATATATACATTTTAAAACTCGAAAATATGGTTCAATCCGTAAATTAAATTAAAATTTTATGGTTTGGAAAAATCCTTAATTTGAATCATATGTTTAGTAGAAAATTTGAAAAAATCAAATCGTATTTTTATGGTTTGGTTTGATTTGAAAGAAAAATAAAACCAAATAGAACCACTCCTACTGTGCTCTTGTGATGCATATCTAGATATAGCACATATAAGTCACGAGGAAGCACTATCCTCCATATCTAAATCTTAAGTTTGGCTTGTTTGTCCAAAAAGTCTAACTCTATACTCAAACTCAAATTAAACCTCAAAATTTTTAAATTTTAATCCATGCTTTTTGTTCTCTTTTATATGAAATTAATTCAAGATTTTATAATTTTTACTTATAGTGATGATTTTCAATGACTTTTAGGTCAACTTATAGTTGTTATTTTTCCCAATGTATGCCTTTTTAAATTAGCACTAATTTATCAATAGTTCTCGACTCCATCTTAGCCGCGGAATGAATCACAAATTGAAGTGTCATTGATGATATGGTCTGAACGATACCATAATGCTAAATGAATAAAACATGTATTCATTTGGTGTTTCTTCGTTTTCCGTTATCTGTTTCTCTCCGGATGGATACCTTCTTCTATTATGCCTTTCCCTTCTTCAAAAGCTGCATGTAAATCTTTCTGAAGGCTCCATGAGGGTCCATCTCCGTATGATGTCGTTTCGACCTGAGCTTACTCATTCTATGTAGAAATGGAAAGTCAACTAATGGCCAGTTGAACTCATCTCTGATAGGAACGAAGCGTGCTGATATTGCTATAATTGATGTGTCCACTTGTACCATTATCCAATAACTAAGGAACTATTGACCCTCAAACATGTTGCTACCACACAAGTATACAAACAAGGAATCTTGTACATCTGCCATTTGTTACATGTTACCATACTCGTCACCTTATGCATTATGTGAAGGCTTACCAGCACGCCCTCAACTGGCAAATTATACATTATGTATCATATATTTATTCTTCACATTGCCATATGATTTCTTATGACTTCACAATAACTCTTATTCATTAGTTATTAGGTTGTGTAGCAGCATTATTGCATTAACTCATTAATATCCTCCGTCGCCTATAGTTGGTGTTAGGAGACAGATTTGGACACATTAAGCATCACTCATATGCTTCCACGCAGTAGAGTGATGCTCTCTAAACCATATAGCGCGAAAATTGCGAACACGAAGAGCAGATACATATTAAAAAGAAGTTAGATCGCCTATTAATTCAAAATTAGCTCCATCGCAATTTCTCGTACTATATGAATCTGAATTTCATAAACTTAGAGCATCACAAGATTAATCGTTGCTTCAGCACATTTTACGATATTAAGACTAAGTATCAAGACTGAACTCACCAGCTCTTACAACTATCGTCGAATGTTATAAACTCCACTTCATTGGCAAATGAATTATGTACTAACGAAGAATCGATAAAGTAATATTACGAAAATACATCAAAATTAATAAAGTTGTATGAATGAACTTGAAACTTGTATAAACGGACTTTAATCAAGATGGACCTCAACTGAGACATCCAAACATGTGACGCTCACAAGAGTGCATAACTTTCACTGGTGATGGCTACATATGCAGGACAATGCGATGCCGTAGGCCCATAGATGCCTCAAATAAAACCGGCACGGTGAATGATTTGGAAGTGACAAACAAGAAGAAGAAGATTAGGCTTGGGGCTAATGACTAATAATATATAGTGTTCATTCTACATTTGCACCTCCTCGTACTCTTTCTTGATGTCTTATAATCTTCACCGCACTCTTTAATGCCTCCTTCAAATATTTGACGTTGAAGCATGAGAGGCTTTCACTGACGACCACGTCAAACTCTACACTTGCACTCTTTCTCTTTGCCTTAAGAATGCTGGACTCTACGCAGACCATGCTTAAGGTAACTTTTAAATCAATAACTTCACATGTACTGGCTTCCAACTAAATTTGATTTTTGTTTGTTGAAGAGCAAAAAGTAATGAGCTGTTCGGTGAAGTTTGGTTTCTGTAAGTCGATCCTTCGATTTCTGCAAGTTTGGTTTCTGTAAGTTGATCCTTTGGTAACTTGGATTCGGAGAGTTGGTCTCTAATTATATGCGAGTGTAAAGTGGATTAGAGCTGGTAATTTATGTTATGGTGTCGAATGTTGCTTCTCTATTTAAACGGATTCATATTTAAAACATTTAAATTTATAACGTGACTAGTTTATTAATCATCTATGAAAACTTAAATCTATGACTTAATGTCTTGTTTTTAAATTTGACTTGTTTGATATTAGAGTTGATAATCTGTATTACTATATTTTAAGTTTCATACTGTTGATCAACTAAAAAGTTATAAGCAATTTATAAATTATTTATGGGTACAAAAAGGAAAAGAATGATGATAATAGACAAATGACATAGTGTTCTCATATTTAATAAAAAATTACAACCCAAATAAAAGTTGTTAACAAAGTAAAATCTTATCAAATATAAGAAATTCTAAAATCTAAATTATATAATATCATTAAATTAAGTTGAACTATAGATTAAATAAATATTAATATTGCTATTAGTGTTGATTTCTAAATTACATTGTTTATTAGATTTTTAAGGGAGTTAGTTAAAGAATTTAAGCATAAATTCATAATTTTTTGTGTATTTAAATTATGATGCAATAGGAAAAGTATATAATATTACTAAACTTAAATTACATTACATCATTAAAGTAAGTAGATATATGATTTAAATGGATATTAGTATTATTATCAGTGTTAATTTCGAAATTTATGATATTATCTATCAGATTTTTAAGAAAGATAGTCACATAATTTACACATGAATTTATAATATTTTGTTTATTTAAATTACAATGTAGTAAGAAAGATATAGTTAAAAATATCTGATCGCTTTAATTGAGATTTTTAACGTAAAAATAAACGATTTGTGTAACAAATTATAAATATAGAAGAATATATAGTATACCTTGTATCTCGTGTTCGAATCTAAAAGTTTGACCTATTCTTAAGTATGAATTTAATCGTGTTTAAATAAATTTTATCTATCTATATCTCATATTAAATTTTCTGTAAGTTAATTTGTTTAGATTATATCATATTATATTTGGATCTATCACATGTAGGTTTTAATGAATATTACTGTCCAATTGGTGTTTGTAAGCTAATACTTTGGAGACTTCCACCAATAAAATATTTTAAAAATACAAAAATGAAAATACATAACGCACCGAGCCCCTCCAAGCACTTTAATATTATAGAAAATTTTTTGAAAAAATAGCTTTCGCTGTGATACTCCAAAATAATGAAGTAGGTAATTTGGCTTGTGCACCGCAATAAAAATATCTTAAGTCAATATTTTCATGGTAAAATGAGATTTAGACGCGTTCTCATTATTCTACAGACAAGTTCAAAATTACATGTATTATAAATGATAAAAATGTACATTAAGTTTTCAATTCTTAACTACTTTTTTACCTTAGTTTTCAATCATTTTTTTTTATTTGAATTTTCAACATTTTTTTAAATTTATTAAAACATAGCTTCCATCTAGTCTAATTCGTTATACTTTCCATCCACACCGGTTTTCAATATAATAATTTATTTAATAAAAATAATGCTAAATATATTTCATTACATATTATAAAAAGTATTTGTTAACTTTATGTAGTTATATAATAGTATAAAAAATTATAAATACAAAAAGTTCAAAAAAAAAAAGGAGAAAAAGGGTGACAAAATTTTTTGTAAACTTTAACCATCTTATACATTATATATATCATAGCTCCAATTGAAGCAGATGCTAGCAGCATCCATCTCCTCGTGGATTCCTTAGACCCACTACCTTTGGCTAAAGCATTCGTTAAGAGGTCGCTCTTTTTAGGTAATGACTCAAGAGATAGGGATGGACATGTTATTGTTAATTTGTGAAAGTGTTGCGTCCTTTTAGGCTTTTTACACGTGGCATCCTACCATGATTTTCTCAACTTATCCCTTGACTTTATTCATGAAGGAGAAAATGAAAGATCCGTTTACGGGAATTCCCAAATTTATAGTGCCCATGATTATTCTGAAAATTAGCAATTGATTTTTTTTTTCTTTTTCATAAAAAAATCGAACTTGATCCATTATACGAAATGAATGTATATCACGTAGTTATAATAGTCTAGACGGTAATTTCAATTCATAAAATAAACATAAACGTTAAATATGTTTTAAATGAGGTTTTTCATTATTGCGTAACATCGTATGAGGGAAGAACAATATTTAGAGACTGATGTCAGGTATTTTGTACTTTTATTCTTGTCTAGGCATATAAGCTTGTCATTTGCTCTATTGAGATAAAAACGAATTCAAGAGATAGAAAGTTTGTAATCTTTTGTTTCTTGAAATTGGAACCAATAATTGAGTCTATGTTCTAGGCTTAAAAAGGAATTGCGTACTAAAGCATTTTTTTTTTTAATTTTTTATGAAGATATAATTTTATGTCAATATTTTACGAAAAACTCTTTCTTAAGGATTTCTTGATTTCAATGGTTAATTTACCAAATTATTTCCTAATATATCATTTTATGTTCATATATGAGACTCTTTTTATTGTAAATAATGAGATATATAAGTGGAATCAAGAAGAGATCCTAATTTAAAAATCTCTCGATATAACGAGAACACGTGGATGGTTGAAAGTTGTTCACTCTTAAAGCTTATACAAAGAACCTCCATTATAGAAGAAAAAGATTATATAGATGCTACAAGTAAACCATGGCAATTGGAAGTTTGAATGACGTGGCAGCTTGAGCATATTAGATTTTAGATTATTCCACGCCAATTCAGTCTTTGCGTCCGTAACTCAACTTTTTTTATAAGATAAAGTATAAGGAATATTTATATGTATTTCCAATCATATAATATATATGGTGAACTTTAAATTCTCATTTTATGCATTCCTAAATTCTAATCATGAATGGCAATATATGGTCGTGCAACGAGTTAGACATGGCTAGTGAAGCTTGTCAAATATTTATCTATTATAATATACGTTATCTTAAATGGTACGTTTTATGTATATAAAAATAAATTTAAAATAAAATCATAATTTTAAATTTTATTATCTTTTTTTCGTATTTTAAAATATTTTTAAAAGTTAAATATGTAATTTTAAAAGTTATCGATTTCAACTTTTACGAAGATTGTGATTCTATTTAAGAGGAGATTGATCCACAACTGGCCAACTTTCTATTAGTACCGATTTAAATTCTCCATTATTGTTGCTTTGTTTTTAACATGTTTAGTCGTGCTAAATTGTTCTAGTATCAGTTGGTCAAGTTTCTATGCAAAAGATATTGTATTTATTATGTATATGTTCTACATAATGCTATTTGTTATGTATATTGTTGATGGTAAATTTTAGGCTTAGAGCGCAGGCCTAACTCAGTTGAAGTCCGAGCAGTGAGAAGTATGAGCCTTCCTTTCGAGTCCCTCATGAAGTTGACCTATGGGAGTGCTCGACTGCAGAAGCTGAGCACACCTTTGACAAACGACCATGTGCCTAGGTTGCACGACGCTCCTAATGTATCAAATGTGTGATTAGACTATACAGCGCGCCTAATTTATTAAATGTATGTAAAGTGATAGGCACAAGGGGCTGAAGTAGTCACGTCCTAGCAGATTTTACCAACTTCAAGCCCCAAAACCTAGTACAGAATGTTGTAGTTTGCAGACTATGGTCAGTAACGATTTCGAGCTTTCTCTGTAAATATTCCATTCTCTTTTTTTTTTTTTTTGTCTGTCTGTTAATATATACCTTGCTTAATTTTTTCCTTATCTCTTCACCATTTGCACTTAAGTTTTAAAATGACCTTACTAAATAACTTCTAATAGTTTTTCTCACTCAGTTTATTTTACATGTCATCTTAACTTGATTTCAAGATTTTCTTTAACTCAAATCTCTATCTCTATTGATAGAATTTAAGATCATCATATATATATTGTATATATTAATATATGTTAATATGTAGATTATATATATAACAAAACATAAACAAATATATACAAAATACGATATTTTTGATACATATTATTATATATTCCATTTTATTCTAAATATAACACAATTGAATATAGTACAGGAATGAAATCAACAATTTCATGGATTCCAAACATAAGAAATATATTTGTCAATCTGTTTTTATTTCATTTTCATTCCGATATATCCCGCTCTATGTAATTCCTACATACAAACATGACATAAACACTTACTCTTTATCTTAAACTCCTCCCATATTCCATACGGATATTTTGTTATAAACTTGCAAACCAATGGTGTTGAGAAGAGTAGGTAGAGAAAGAAAACAATACAACAATTTACATGAAAAATTTCAAATGAAACTTGGTATGAAAAATTATAGAATAGAGCAGTAAACTTCCTATATCATAAACAGTAATGTTTTTGGTACATTAATAAACTCTTGTTAGATAAGAGTAGGAAAAGAAAGAAAAGGATGCAACGATTTATATAGAAAATTTCAGATCAACTTGGTTTGAAAAATTACATAATAGAGCAGTAAATCTATTATATCATAAACAATAATATTTTGGTACATTGACAAACTCTTTTTTTTTTTTCTTTTTTCTTTTCTTTATGAAATATACTACAAATCTACATGTAGGTCTCGTATAATTTATGGCTCGAACATATTTACAATAAGAAATAACATAATAAGCTGCCCCAGATCCTCATTGATACCATAAAGGTAGCAAGCATCCATCGGCCATCCCATGTGACCACCGAGTCACCGACCCATCCCCCCATTCGACTAGCCTTATATCGGTCCAATGCCTAGCCCTCGATCAGGCATACTGTGGTTTACTAGCCTTTGGATTTAGTTGACTGGTACAAACTCAAGATTGTCCATAGTAGCAAAGTTTCGTTGAAGTTGAAATACTATAAAATCCAGCCCCACCTTTAAATTCATTGGTTGTACCAACGTGAATACTAGTTTGACGTCGATTTCTCGTAAGATGCTAGATTCCCACTAATGAAGCTCGTGTGTTGTTGGACTATCCCTTTAGTATTACCATCTTATACGACAACTAGTAAACCACGCTTGACTTAGCCAATTTGTTCTAATCCAATTCTTAAAAATGCCACAAAGGCTCCTCACGATCCTTTTCTAAAGGACTAAAAAATTTATGTCCATTCGAGTGTACTTGATGATTTCTCTAAGAAAATTCTCAAGTTAGGTTTGTAATCAATTAATGTAAGTATTTGAGCCAATAGATTTAAGTTGGTTTTATATTGAGAAAATTATGTACGAGAGAATCGATATTTTAAGTTAAATTTAAATAGATAATTAGATTTTCAAATGATTACAATAGAGAATCATGTTAAAATAAATGGTCAAATAAAGAATTAAATATTCTAGAGGTCATTGAAGTCCTAGTTTTATTTTAATATTTATCATCTATTTGAACTACTTATTTTAACATTGATTATCTATTTTAATATTTTAAATTTTTTTTTCTCTATTTGAATCACTTTCAATCACTTAAAAATTGAATCTTTTATTTTACACTTGACCTTAAACGCTGATTTTCTTATGCATAATTCTCTTATTTTATTTTATATTTGATAATTTTATTTACAATGGAAATGTTGGTTAGAATTTATCAAGTAAATAACTAAATAGAGAATTATATGATAGCACGTGGAGTCAAGCTACAAGCTTATGCTCTCATTCCATGTTAATTATATTTGCTTTATGAAGGCATTTTTATTAAAGTTATAGTTGTCAAATACTACAGGAGTAACCATTATGAAGTTTCAAGAATAGTGGTTCTATATGGATGATGGAAACATTACTTTTTTGTAGTTTAGAAAGCTTTTATTAGCTTTTTTTTTTTTAATCCTATTATAGTTTTTAACGATAAGTGATAGTAGAAAATGATTATAATTGATAGCAATAATAATGATTTATTATCGTCCTAATAAATAAATAAAGGAAATGATTTTCGCTTTTAAAAAAGAGAAAAATTATCATTGTCCACATGGTCCATTCATCCTTTTTGTCGTTATTTTACTACGACCAACGAATGCTGATGGCTACTGCTTTCCTACTACCAATTCTGCTAAAAATCATTAGTGTCCACGATCTTTTTAAAATTACTTCGATAATATTTAATAATTTATAAGTTTTGAATATAACAAATATCGAAAAATCTTCCAAAAATGCACGTGAACTCGATCTGTGAAACTCGCACGATATATCCTTAAGCATTTTGTTATGATAAAACGTCGAAGATACGAACTCATTTTCAATATAGCGTGCCTCATGTGATTCGATTTCAATTGTTTTGTTGCTTATTATCCACGAATAGTGATGAAATCTATTCCCTGAGGATCGGCTTTGTATATCATTTTGGCTGCTTATATGTACGTCGTTCTTTGGAGCAACTTCATAGTAAACCGCATTTGGAAGCCATCTTATTTAAAGCAGTCGGCATATATTTGCTCCTATTAGACACGTTTTGAATTTTTCAAAGACGGCAAGCAATCCGTTTTTCTTAATAATTTACAAATATTTACACGTTTGGTATGAAATTCAAACTAGGTTGTATTATAATTTTTCCACTACCTAAGTTAAAAATACCTATAATTAGGGATGGATGTGGTGTGGTTTGATATGATTTACTCTTTCAAGTTAAGTTGAATTGAATCTAATAATACAGTTTAATTCTTTTTTTTTTAATCCAAACCTAATCTTATGGCTAAGTTTATAATTTTTTTGAATCTAAAAAATTGGTTTGGTTCACAGTTGGAATTAAAATATTAAAATGTTTTGGAGAAATGAAAGTGGATAAATAATAAAAAAACAAAAAATTTAAGTCTGGTGTTTGTATTTGGCCATAAAAAAAAAAAAAAAGCTTAGTGTTTGTATTTTGGAACCCAATTTGAACATAAGTTTGTTATTAGGAGTTTAAAAAGTTAGGAATTGAAGTGGCAATATTTAGTATGAGGATCTTAAATGGAGTAAATGTGCATAAATTAATTAAAGTAAGAGGGACTTTGGCATTATTAAGTTGATGAAAATATAAGTTTTATACCTCATACAAAAATATAATTTTTCTCCTCTTTTACCTTTCACATATGGGCTCGGTCCATAACTTTTCAAGCCATTAAACAACAGTACAGTGGTAGAAAAAAAAAAAAAAAAAAAAAACTAACAGTTCAGAAATTTTTGAACCTAATAAATAATTTACAGTTTGGTTTGATCTGGATAGCAGTTCAATTTGTTATTTTGCTCAACCTTACCTACAATTCACTAGAGTCTAGATTGATGGGATAATTATCGCATGAACTGCCTCAATCTCAACTATCGCATTTTTGTTTTCAACTTTTAGTATCTATTCTTTGAGTTTATTCATTCTACTGAATGCGGCGAGTTGTTGGATGAATCCAGGTTGTCATGATGGATGATGGCAAACGATGCCGAGAGCTGGTAAAACTTACATTTTCTATATTAGACGTGTTTGTGTTAATAGATTTTTTGATAGGTGTAAACCTCGTAATATAGAGACTATTACTATATACATTATGTTTGTTACAATTTGTAATGGTAGAATAATCTCATGGAAATACTTGCATTTACACATTTTTATAATTAATTACCATATTTTAAAACTATCAATTTGTTAGCCGAGACGCTATATATGAAAGTATTTGAACTTAGGGTTGGTAATTTAGGACATAGATAGGATGGATTTGGACACAACATGATAAAATTTAAATGGGTTAGTGAATGAGAAAATTTGATAGGAGACACAAATGAGTCAGAATTGTTTAAATGTGATTAAATTCGTGTTTGGATTCTGGTAAAATTTTCAGATTCGAACACTGGATACGAGACATGCTATATATTTTTCCATATTTGTATTTTGTTACATAAATAATTTCTTTATATAAGTTAGAGATTTCAATTAAATGTGTGAGGTATTTTTAGCTATATATTCTTCGTGTTACATTTTAATTTAAATGGATACGAAATTATAAATTCATGTATAAATTTTTTTACTGTCTCTCAAGAAAATCTAAGAAAAAATATAATAAATTTAGAAATTAATATTAGTAATAATATTAATATCTATTTAATTCATAGTTCTACATACTTTAATATTTCCATATAACTTAAATCTAAGAATTTTTTATATTTAGTAAGACTTTTCTTTACCAAAAAATTTGTTTATGATGTAATTTTTTATTTAGTATAAAGATATTATGTGAAATATTAGTATCGTTCTCTTCCCTTTGTATCTCTAATATATATATATATATATATTAGAGATTTAATTATAATTTTTAATTAGTAAATGGTATTTGACCTAAGATAAATGAGATATGATATGGTAGTACAAATTGTTAGTTTTAATATAAATAGATCTAACCTGGATACGGAACACGAGATACATTAGGTTAAGGGTTTAGGTTTTCATATACGATTAATAAATAGGTCATGTTACGAGTTTAGGTTTTTCGGATATGAATTGTTTAGAGATGGAATGGGATACGACATTATAATATAAATCACCAATCCTACTTGAACTTATGATTTCGAGTAGTTTAGTGACTAAACATTTAAGCCTAAATTTCAATATCTAAAACTTTAAGTTTTGTTCAAATAAGTACCTGGATTATAAGATTTGTTCAATGATTACCAATTTTTTTTAGATTATTAATATCATGGTAGAATAAATCTTAAAGTTTAGGCACTCATTCGAATAATTTTAAAGTTTTAGATACAAAAGTTTAAGTTTTGAATATTTGGGTATTAAACTGCTCGAAATCATACGTTTAGACACTTCCACGTACATTACCCATTTATAGCCTATAAACTTTTCTAAGACATTCATAGTTCATGGAGTAGGTAGTTAACAATAAAATCGGGTAAATTTCATGTAGGTAATTGAAAAAATGTAAAAATTTTAGGTAGTTAATTACAAAAGTAAGTAAAATTCAAGTACCAAATAGATATTTTTAAACTTCAGGTAGTTAATTGTGAAAAGTGAGTAAAGTTCATGTATTAAACATGGCATTTATCTTAATCTTTTTTATATAGTTTAGGGTTACAAACCCTTACCTCTTATATATATATACTTTATTTATGCAATTAATGATAATCAAACCTATAAATTATCAACTAGTTTAATTTTACACATGGCATTAAGGCCAAATCTGTAAGAAAATTAACTAACTCTAATGAAATTGTCATGCAATCTTCAATAGCCATCACTATCTTCATCACTAAAAATGACTATAGCCATCATTTGAAGCTTCATTGTAACCAACATGGCAATAGATCCCACCATCATTAACCCTAACCAAACCTCCTTGTCCCTCCTTACACTTACTCCCTTTGATTTTCCTAATCCTTCCCTTACTTAACATCTTACCATTATGGATGAACTTATCTTTATCCTCTTTCCTAATACTAACCATACTATTCCTATGCTTACTATTAATACAATCACTCCAATACGAATTACGCATATCCATTGACATACTCATTTTTGGAACACTTGCTCGTATGTAAAAGGTAATTCCAACACAAATTACCCGTATCTGCACCAATTGAAGCTTAACTCTCCCCTACCTCTAATACCCCATAGAACTTTATGGAGTCCTAGTCTACTTAATCAATGTTTACTCATTTTAAAGTAGGCATCACAAAACCTAGACCTATCTTGAATGTTCATTCACATATTACTCTCTTGGAGTACTATCACAACACCAGAACCCTTTGAGTTCCCATCTAAGTAGCTACCATGAGAAAAAAGTGATAGGGATCATAGACCAATCACTCACTTCTGAGCTCGAGGACTTACTTATATGGTTCGTTGAGTAGTCTAAAGAGAGTTGAATTCTAAAGAACAATGCATTCTCTAATTTGACCTACCGAATTACTCTACTCTCCATCTCATTAAAGAAACTACCAACGTACCCAACCAATTGCCAAGCCGACTCCTTCATAATATATCAGTCCAAGGTCAAGCACTAAACCCACCTGCTTCCAACCTAATTCATTGCCGAAGTTGAGCTACCTTGATCCTAAGCTAACTAGCTAAAGCCAACCGAAAAATGGGCCAAACCCCTAGACAAATCCTTCTTCAGTCTAAAACATTTGAGATATTAAGTATTTGACCCTAACCTGATCTGCTTAGAACCTATTTTGCTTAACAAACAACATCTTTGGGACAATAGAATGGACAGTTAACATACATCCTATTTTTTGACATCCGTACTGTTCTTTTTGCAACCGAATATCCTTTTTGCTTGTTTATAAGTTTGCCCTTGTAAACTTTGTGTCTTTCATTTTTTAGTAGGAATCCTTTTTTGTAAATTATATATATGTAGCACTTGCCCTAATTGGGCCATATAAATACTTATATAATATAATGGCTACAATAATTCATTAGAATACTGATATTGAACTTCAGACATTTTACCCTTTCTTCTTTTTGAGATTATGTTTTCTTGTCGAGGACTAAGACCTTGAAATACTCTTATCTAGGTTATTGAGAGTGGATTAGTAGCAAACAACCTCATGTTATACTTATGCATCATATCCAGTATAGTAAGAGCTTATGTAAGATGTTGCTGAGTCATATCTATTGTCATTACACAAGGACCCTTGCATAACCTTTGACTTCCATTTATCCTTTGGACCATCTTGTGGTTCGGACCTACCTTATTGGCTTGTGTGATATCTGTAGCCATGTGTCACCCTTCTTGGCAACCCGTATAAGAAAAGTTTGAGTCTTTCCTTGAAATCCATACCTTAGTCCTTGTTCTTTCGTAACCCTACTAAAATTTTGTTGGCAATACCTAGAAATTTTGTATCAAACATAATACCAATGGCTAAGTTAAGAGCTATAAAGCTTGTTTTGTTGCTTAAAGCTTTATTTAAAGAGAAGATATTGACTACAACAAAATGTTCAGTCCAATTGTTAAGTCCAACACTATTCATTTCATTCTTGCATGATGTCTCTTCTTCTTGGGCCACTCATCATCTTGATGTTAAACATACCTTTCTTTACGGTTATTTGGAAGAAATAGTTTTCATGAATTAAGCTTAAGGTTCATTCATCTTCTTGTCTCCATCATTTTAGTTAGCTTGTAAAGTCTGAAATAGATCACTATTATTAGGTCCATCGATTTAGAAATTACCTTTTGCATATAGACATCCAATAAAATGACTTAAACATGTCTATGGTAATCATTGATCTTATTATTGTTTGCCCAACACACTAATTGCCTCATACTGAATTTATTACTTTTTATTTACCCATCAGTTTTAGGTCTATCCACAATGTTATAATCAATATTGCATTCCACTAATTAGCCCGCTATTGTAGCTTTTTCTCCAACTTGCTAATAGCATCAGACATTAACCCCTTATATCATGACCTACTAAGTCATTACAACAACCTTAGTACCTAAATTAATTTCTTCATTCAAGACGTATAAGACCAAAATGCTCTTGTCTATGGTTGCTATTTGCACATCCAAGTAGCTTTTGTGTAGGCAATACAAACATAAATTGACCTAAACAATGATAAGCTTAGTTCACTACTCCAACATGTGCATACAACACATGGTAGCAACTATATACTTAGAATAAATTCATAACCTTGATACCATGGATATTACCAACACCTAAGTCCAATACACAATAAAGACTAGGACTTAATTCTACTTAATGGTTATAAATCTTAGGTTGAGGCTTAGATATTCCACTTTAAGTGTGATTAAGTTTTAAATGATTTATCTAATAGCTTCAAAGAAGTTAAAATGAAACAAGGAAAATATGGCGAAGCCAACTAGGGCAAAAAGGTTAGTCGACCATAAGGGAGTTCGATTGATTGCTTAGGTTGGTCGTAGGGCTGATTTACTGTAGCTCCTCACAAAGGTTTCATTACTCACAAGTATAAACAAGCGAATCATAATTATGGGGGTTTTTGGCCTAAAGTTTCAATTTATGTTGATCTTATATACTTTTTAGTAGACCAAATGCCTAAACTTCTATCAAATCTCATCTTTAGACATCTAAGTACGGTTTTGCATTGAAGATTTTAACTTCTTCATTAATGATCTAGTTCCTAGGTTTATCTTAATTTGAAATCAATTAAACTTTATAATTCTAGGGTAAGGATTAAGAAAATAAAAGGGCTTTGAATTGATTAACCTTAAATCCTTCAATAGATTAAATAGCTTCTGAATGAAATCTTCAACCATGATGCCTTTATTAAAATCCTTTTCTTTACTTACACTTTCTTGCAACAATTTGTGTTATCCTTATTTTTTCCACATCTACAAGAATTCAAATGATTAGAAGTTCTTAATCCATTTATTTATAAGGAATTTCTTGAAAGATCAAGAAAAGATCTTACTTTTTGTCTTTAGAGAAGGAAGTCCTTCATTAACTGAGGAGAACAATAATCCTTTACTCTAGAAGAGTGTTGATGGCTTTAAGAGAGAAGAGCTTTGCGTTCCCTTCTCCTTTTACTAAGAGTCTTAAGAGAAAAGAAAGGAGGGTTTCCAGTACTTATATTGAGGAGAAGCGCTAAGGATCTATTTATCTTTTTGCTACAATTTTTGGAGTGAATATTTGAGGCATTTCAACCTTACCATCACTAGACTACATATCAACTTTGTAGTTAATCGACCAAATCAATACAAGCATCTCCTAAATACCAAACACATGTAGGTATAGCAAAATGTATTCTCTAATATATTAGTGACACTATAATATTGGGTCTTCCTATTTTTCAGACATATAGTGCATTATTGACTACCATCATTGATACAAATTGGGTTGGCCATCCAAACACTTGTAGATTTACCATAGAGTATACCCTTTTTCATTGTTGCAACTTAATTTCCTAGTATTTTAAGAAACACATTAAAGTATCCTAAAGCTCCATAAAAGCTAAAGATAGAGCTATAGCATATGCCCCTATGGAGTCTACTTGGACCTGTGATCTCACCTATAAACTAGGAGTTCCTATATTATTATCTTATATTGTGACGATGTTAGCGCTATTTATGTGAATGGTAACTTAGTTTAACATGATTGTACAAGATATATTGATATCGACCGTCACTTTTTATGTGATTAGGTGGCTATTAGTTATGTTTTACACTATGTTTGGTTATTTTTGACAAAAGGGAAATCTATGGAAAGGTGTGGAAAAGAAAATAAAAAAGTGAAAATCAAAAGAAGTGTAATTTTTTTTTTGTTTGATAACTTTAGTATTTGACAAAACTATCACTTCTTTCATATTGATAAATACTCTTATAAAGGACAATTTTATAATTCTTATTTATTTCTACCCATTTCCTCTCTATCAAACATAATATTTCCATCCATTTCCTACCTTTTCTTTCTATTTTTGTGTTTTCCATCGATCCAAACACAATATTAGTTTGACGTTCTTATCAACGTATCGACATCTTACCAAGAACTTATCTATTGCTATATCTTAATTAATAATCTAATGTTATGTTGATACTTGCATCATGAGATTAAAAGGTTTATTAGGTTTATTGATATATATATTATGAGATTACTTTTTGTTAGGACAGAAGTGGGAATAGTCATTTTCTTATAGCTTAAGGTTACATACCGTTACATCTTGCATATATACAAGTATACATAATTAGTGAAAATTAAGCCTACAATTTATCAAATAGTTTAATTTTGTTAAAAAATAAAAAATCATTACTACTTGAGTTGTGGTGGACACACCGAATATCATTTCCTCGGGAAGAACCGATCAAATCGACATTCAGCATTTGTTTCAATCATTATACTTTTGTCTTATGCACAAAATAAGACTTAAATTCCCAACATATTCGACTAAATTTTCGTATCTACTGCAAATCAGTTTCTTTACTATTTTGACAATAGAACAAGTTCAAATACTAATATGGAAAAAGAGAAATTTGAAAAGCAGATATTAAGATGAGAAATTTAATGGTTAATAAAGTTTGATTAACTTATTTATTTTGTCTTTTAACATATGCAACATGTTACATTCCTTCACTAAGTACACTCTCCTGAGCTGCTAATGTCGGCTCGGTAATCTTCTGCAGACTACAAGGCAAAGAAGCACAAGAGACTCCAAGTGTAGAGGTGTTTCCTTAAGTAACCTATCAAATAGAAAGAAACTGAACAAAGGGTACGTTTGTTTTGCGGAAAAGTTATTTGGATTCTTTTTCAATATTTTCCGGAAACAAAGCTTTGCAACTATCAAATATTATGATAATAATCTCAAAAGATTGTGGAGTCTAGTGATTTTTATTGGAAAGTAATGGTGGGAGGCAACAGATGAATCAATGCTCGACGGTAGTGGTTAACTGTCGCGGAAAATGTGAATAGAAAATGAGCAAATGATCTTCATTTTCAGAAAACGAAATCATTTCTCTCATTAATCATTCATACTTTCTGTGGGATTATCCACTAACTAGCATTAGCAGTGGACTAATGCTGTCGCCTTCCACCAACAATTAATACTAAAAAAACACTAGGTTTCGCAAACTCTTAAGATCATTAAGATTATATTCACGCGCTGCAAAGTTTTGATTCCTAACAAATATCGAAACGTGTCCCTCGGAACAAATACACCCCAAGTTTATGCTATGTAAGGTGGAGTTGCTGCAGTACTAAACAGATGCAACTGAATCCGGCGAAAGAGGAGGCGGGATGTTCCTCAAGAGCCCTACATCTTCAGACCTGAGATCCATTACCTCTGGCTTCTTTCTTCTAACTTTCTGATTCCCAAATCCTCTCAATGAATCCATTACTTCTTCCATGACCTCCACTTTCTCTTCACTTATTTCCTCGTTCCCTATCCCTTTGAGAATCTCCAGGACTTCTTCCATGTTAGGTCTCATGTCCCTTTCCTCTTGCAAGCATCTAAAAGCCAATTCCGCCACCTTAGTCATCATCCTCCTTACAGCATAATCTGTCTCGAACCCAAGTGCTGGATCAACAAGTTCATGTAAAGCGTGATTTGTTATCCTATTGATAGCCATGTTAGCTAAATTTATATCATGCCTATGCCTGCTTGTGTCAACAGCTGGTTTTGATGATATAAGCTCACATAATACCACGCCAAAGCTGTAAACATCGCTTTTATCCGTCAGCTTGTAGCACTGGTAGTATTCAGGATCGACATAGCCAGGTGTACCCTGTGGAGCAGTAGATACATGTGTGACCTCTGAAGGGAACAATCTGGATAGACCGAAATCAGCCACTTTGACACAGAAATTATGATCTAGGAGTATGTTATTAGACTTAACATCGCGGTGTATAATATCTGAGCGGTGAAGGTAAGCCAAAGCTTCTGCAGTTTCTGTGGCAATCTTGAGACGGAACCGCCAAGGGAGTAGATTGGAAGATGCTTGCTTCCCAAAGAGATGATCAGCTACAGTTCCATTTGAAATGTATTCATAGACCAAGAGAAGTTCCCTGCTTTGTGTTGAGGTGTATCCGTATAATTTCACAAGGTTTTGGTGTAGCAAGCGTGTCAGGATTTCGATTTCATTAACAAATTGGTCTACCCGTTTTAAATTGTTCTGATAAAGCCGCTTGACTGCAACAACACGCCCATCGCGGAGCACACCTGCCAAAAAAGACATGTAACATTCTCAAACAGAAACGGAAGGCATTTAGGGAGAGCTTGCTTTACCAGTTCCATTCTGTTTTTGGTAGTGTTTTTAAACTGTGCGCTTGCTTAAATTGAACATTTATAAGATGGAGGGGCAGGATTAGATAGACAGATACAAGTTAGAATCATTAGTTGTTTAAAAATGCACGGTTATTGATTTTTTAGGGGGTGATGTTGAATCACTTACCGTGATAAACAGTTCCGAATCCTCCATCTCCAAGTTCTTTGGCAGGATCGAAACTATTTGTTGCTTCTTCCAGTTCATGGTAAGTGAACAATTTTACTCCCAAATAGGTATTACCTCCCTTTTCAAGATCAGAGACCAAGGAGCCACAAGAAGGGGTGCTTCTAGATTGGCCTGTTGAAGAAATGAGAAGTCGTTTGCTTGAAGGAGTGCTAGGAGGGTCCTTGGTATTGGCTTGGGTAGTATTTCTCCTTCGTTTGACAAAAGCAAAAATGAACAATCCCAATAAAATCACCAAGATGCCAGCTCCTCCAATGCCTAAGCCTGCACAATACTGTCTGTAAAATTCTTGATGCAAAGCCATCAAGATACTAAACAGCTTCTAGTAGGTATCTTACCTATGCCCAGAGAAGCAGAATTCTTCTTTGCTGCATTAGATATACGAGTCACGATCAGTCACTCAACAGATATACCAGGGTTGAACATGTAAAATAAGGATGATGATCCAACAAGCATCAAGCTTCCTTTCATAAAGCTGAATAGAAGTCTTAGAGCAACTTGCTTGTCTACAATTATCCAAGCTATCAAGGTACTTTGAAGTAATAAACCAAAGGACGCAATCAAGACATCTGACTAATGAAGCCAACGTGACTCAGAGAAAAAGTCTACTAGGCGGCATTAGAGGAATCGCCAGAACTATGAGACTCAAAGCAGATTAATGAAATTTCGAGCATCATACATTGTGTGGAAGTTTCATCAGATTACTCCTAGGCTTAAACCTCAAAGAGTGGGATGCAAGTTAGTTTCCAAGTTCGAATAAAAGTTTCATTATGTTTCAGGAATGGTTAATACACTTTTATTGGCATTATTCCAAGGTAGCTAAATATGCAAACAGCTTAACAAAGGGGAATTTAATAAACCAAAGGTGGCTAGATCCTTAAAAGAGAAGATAATGTATTATGACAAGATAAGAACTTTGGTTCTATGTTTCTTGTTTTATGATGATGCTGGGATTTTCTTTCTTCAAGCTTACCATGAAATTATTATATCTGTTTACGCTGTTCTTCAGAATATGATTGTTGTCTGGATATGTAAAATCACATCTTCAATTGAAAGAAAAAAATGTGATACTTGAACTTCAAGTATTTTTACATTTCAATAATCAACTCTGTGCGCACACATTTGACTTCTCAAATTATTTTTAAAACAAGCATATCACTGCATTCATCTAAATTTATTGTAAACATTGTCTTTGTATTCTTGTGTTCGTGAGTCAACATGGTTGGACTTGTTATAAACGACTAGGCTGAGAGTGCCAAGCTAAAATACATGTAGGGCTCAAATGCATATATATACAGAATTCTAATATGGAAAAAAGAAAAATCATATCATAATTCGAGAACCTCTTCCATAATTATCACATTAAAATTTTTAGCATTCAGCCTAAGGAGGTACTTTAAATTGTAAGTGAAGACTGAGGTTTTGTTAATGAACCCAACAGCATTAATCCTTCTAGTATCTTTCCTTTATTGTCTTAGTGTTACTTTCTTCTTGATGGGAACTCCCGATTGAATTTTCCTACTAGAAAGTCTTCCATTGAAAATTATGCACCCAACTAATTAAGGTAATCTAATCTTCTTGCAATAGCAACAGAAGATGCACGTTTGGTTGTGCTGTCCTTATCAGCTGAACAGACCATTAAGATTTCCAATGACAGAGTCAATCAAAAACGAGAAAAAGAAATCTAAGGATGAAATAATAAGCTGAACAATTAAGAAGATTAAAAGGGTGCTGAGTTCTTGAAGGCTAAGTCATCTGTCAGAACGTTTTGTCCAATAATTTTCAATTTTTTATTTATTTACTTTTTTGCCCGATTAAATCCAACTCTTTCGCTCACATGAAATGTTGGAGGCTATACAAAAAAGTCATACTAATCCATAAGTTTAAACTCAATCAGTTAGAATTTGTCCTAATTATTGAATTTATCAGACCAGTTGCCGCTTCTCTTATTCACAAGGCAATAGGACTCAGTCCGTTCACCAACTTTAGTTTAATAGTCCTGTGGTTGCAGAGTTACATAAGCCTTGATCCATAGTTAAGGTCATCTTCCAACTATTGTCCTGCCTACTCTCACACTTGTTGTTGTTATTATTATTATTATTATAATAAATTTTGAAGGGGATGATGTGAAGTTTAAGTTTGACCAAGTACAAAGGATGTTTCACTCTACCTACTTTTGATGCCTATCATCTTACAGTCATAATTAACAAACCAAACAGCTCAGCTAAATCAAGGATCACCATAAATAAACGCTAAAACCAAAAAAATGAAACAAATGAGCTTACCATCATAAGTTAGGTGAAGCAGTTAGCTTTTACTGGTCAAATTACAGGGGCGTGATATGTCCAGAGGGTAAATGAATGACTGAGCCATCCAACCACTTTTGGCCTTTTGATTAAGTTGTTGTACGAGGGAAGAGGACCGATTGCAAGTAAAAACTTCGGCACAAGCAAGAAAGAATGGAAAAAGGGAGTTGGGGGAAAAAAAGAATGAAAAGGACGTATGACCGATTTTTTAAGGGAAACGGTACAGAGCAGTGAACGTAAGTTGCTTCGAAACAAGCCTTGACTGATTTGGCCTACGACCTTTTTTTGGGTCTGATTTTGTGCGTGTTGTGTACCTATATTGTCTGAACAGTTTTTGTGTCTCTTTAATTAACTACCTAGATTCAAACGATATCAAACAGGTGCAGATGGATTATAAAGTTGATGCATCTCTTTTAACTAAACACCCGATTTCGATCTAGCATCTAAACAATACTAAATGGACGAATATTCATTGTAAAGTAAATATTTCTTAGCTAAACACCCGGTTTCATATCCTGAACAGTTCCGGGATGAAAGAGCATTGGTCGTGGAAAAATTTACCTGGTGAGGCAGTGGTTGTTCCTCCCTGCGGAGCAGGTGCAGATGGTGTCGAAGGACATGTGGTAGAGAGAGAGGATTGATTGGCACAGTAACAAACCATTTTATTTTCAAAACCACAAGCTCCATTTGATTGAGCACACTCACTGCATGCCCCAGTATCGACTTTCAACTTCACTTCAAATCCTTTCTGTAACATAGTCTCAACGCTGAGGGAGCCAGTTTTAAATCCATCTAAGGCGTAAAGGGAAACCGGTACAATCTCACTGGCAAAACAAGGAGGAACGTACACTCCAGGAATGATATATCCATTTTCAGAATCAGCCTTTTCAATGGAACATCTAAAGCTTCCGTTGAGAGGAGATGATGATCCATACCAATTTTCTGGTGGGGTCGGGCAGCCATAGGCCAAAGTGCAATATGAATCTGGCAATTCGAAAAGCTGAGAATCAAGAGTGATGTTGGCAAATTTTTCATGACAAATTCCATTGAAATAGTCTTCTCTAGCAATCCTGAGAATTTGGAACTCCTTAATGAATTCCAAAGCTCTATATGTTATATTTCCTAGGACGATCCTAGGAATATCATTCTCACATTTGAGTTCCAACTCAGGATGTCCACATTTAGTCCCTCTGTTCTTTCCCCAAAATGGATAACCCAGGCCAGTTATGTCTCCACATGAGAACTCAGTGTTGCAATTTGTGTACCAATCAACACCCAAAGATTGAGGAGGAGTGATCAAGATAAAGAACAGTAAAATAAACGAGAAAGAAGATGGAGATGGTTTTGATGAGATTACAGGATTCATCCTAGTGCAAGAAGATGGAGGGAGAACCATGGAGATGGTAAAAGTTGGGAGTTTAAGGGAAAATGTCAGTAGACATGACTACGAAAATTAAAAACGAGGATATGACAGCAACATTAGGAAGATAATAAAAGAAAATGGTTGATTAAAGGACAAATGAAAATCGCATTCAGTTGACTTAAAGGCACCTCGAACCGTAATTTCTCACGACGTCTACCCACGCTATTCTATTAACGTGTGTACGTTTGCCGTTGGGTTGGATGGATAGCCACATGGCTCAACCTCAAGTATATTTACAAAAATGTTTAAATGAGTCAACTGCAATATTTATAGTTTCTTTTCCTTTTTTCTTTTCCCCTATGTTTTCTCAGTAATTTCATCGAGAATTTAGTTGTCCAGTACAAAAGTAATGTGCCTCGAATCCTTCAACCAGATTTAAAGCACTAAAAGAGTCGCTTCTCAATATATCAAATTCCGAATTATGGAAATTATGATGGAAAACTACATATATTTTTGTGGATTTTGTGTATATAGACGATAAAATTAAATGATGTTTATCAATTAGGGCAATCAAAAAATGAACAAGTCCCATGGCCAATCATTCACAATTATAAAAGTCAACAAGAAAAGATTAATAGAAAAAGCCATATTACTTATGACAAATCTAATAATGAAGGTGGTCATGATCAATTACACACTGATTGATAAGATTTCTAAATAAATGAAGAATCATTCAACAAGAAAATTTTACTCAACGAGGACTATAACTTTCTTCTATATGTAAAACCCTTTTATTATAGTAAATAAATGAGTAATAGTAATTTAACAATGAAGGAAAATAAGTAAAAATAAAACAAAACAAGTCTATCATGGTTCGTTGAGCTCCCTGCCAATAGCCTTATGCGGAAGAAGACAATATCCTTTAGAAGACTTACTTGCTTAGGCACCCGAGCTCGATCTCTTGGGTGGATGGAGTTATCCATGAATCGACCAAGTTAGCTCAGTAATTGACACCCGTAGCTCAACCATAGTGTCTTTAAGCTATCCTCCTAGAAAGCCGATTTGATTACTCCTAAGTCGATTTGCAACCTTTCTCCATTTGGAAGCTGGTACATTATGCTAGAATTCATCGCCCATAGAATGACATAGTGTCATTTACTTTTTCTGACATTATACTATGTATCTTGTGTATATTCCCTTGTTGACTCTAGTCTTTGTCCCTATATATACATTGTATACTAACTTTAGTATCGAATCTTTTTGCTAAATGTACATTAACCTAGGAGTTACTTTAAATGAGTTGCATATATACTCATTTTGTAAACTATCTGCATTGAATTAGTGAATGAAAATACTTATTGTCCTATTCTTCTCTGGTCTTGCATGTAAACTAAAGTTACTAATCTCTAGGTTCATTCCTATTCAACTTCTGAGGAAGGTTACAAGCAAATAGCCTTAAGGAGCTATTCGTACATTATATCAAGTAGATTTCTTAGATTCATATGAGGTAGGTAGTGTAAGCCCCGCAGTCAGACGTTTGAGGTTTGACATATAAAGTTAATATAATTGGGTAAGTTATCTGATTAAACTTAAATTTTGCGATAAAGTTATGAATATTAGTAAAGGTGATTCTGTGAGTTTGGATTTAAAAAAATAAATAATAAAATATTATAATATTAAGTTATATATATATTACTTATTATTTATCGAAAAGGCATAAAACGAGTTTTGATAATTAATAAATTGATAAAAATAAATTATATGTATACTAAAAATTATAAAATAATATAAATAATATAGATAAAAATATCCGAAATTACTTAAAATGCCTAAAATATACTAAAATAATTGAGAAAAATTCATAAAAATTTAAAGAAAAATGAAGAAAATTTTGAAAAAGTGAAGAATTGTCCAAATTGTAGTCCTGGTAAGTTGGGATTAAGAATAGAAAATTAACCAATATAATTTAACCAACTAGAAAGTGGAAAAAAAAAAAGAAAATAAGGACACTTGACAATAGAAAAAATCAAAAGAAAATCCTAAACCCTTCTATAAAAGTGGGAGACCCTCACCAAAACTTAGTTTAGTTAATTAAGAGGCAAAAAAAAAAAAAATAGAGAGAGGAAAGCATAAATTTACAAAAAATTAGCAAATTAGTATGCAATTAGGACTCGTAAGGAGAACTAATGATCAATGACCATCTAGAAGTGAACGGTTACCACCATTAGATGGTGGAGGTAGCACCCAGATCGGCTAACAATGGAAAATTGGCTGGTGGAGGCCAGAGCTAGTAATGTCGGTAAGTTCCGATTTTTCTTTCGATTTAGTATTAAAAATATAAATAATAATGGAAAATTATAAAATTTAGTATTTTGAGATATTTTTATATGTAGTTTTAAGGAAAAACATTTTTTTGTTAAAATTGGGTCTTGAAATATATTGCCTTTAAGAAATCACTAAACTCGAGCTAATTTTCGATTTTGATTTAAATAATTTTAATGATATAATTTTGACCTTAAAATTTTTATGTAGACTATTTAGGGTATTTATGATAATGTTATGAAGATTTTTTTTTTTGAAAATTTATTTTTTTAAATTTTACTTAACTTTTAGGCCCTAAAATTATGCATAAAAATGAATTAATGGACTTAATTTTTGTGATTTAATGTTAATTTGTTAGAAATTCTAATATACTATGTAATTAGGTATTTTGGAATGTTAGTTGTGATATAAGATGGTATTTGTGGAGTTTGAGGTGCTAGTTGTATGTATTATGCATATCATATAATAATTATGTATAAAAGAATAATAGGTAAAAGGGTATTTATTTAAGCTAGTTTTGTGATTTAGGGTTAATTAGGTATAAATTCTGATTTAGGATATAATTAAACATCTTGATATGTTATTTAGTGATGAAAGATGATATTTATAGTGTTAGAAATGTTAGATAAGTGATTTAGGTATAGATTATGTAATAATATATAATATGTGTATATAGGAACTTAAATAAATAGAAAGTACTAGGTCAAAATTGATAACAACAACAACAATAATAATAATATGATGTAAATTTGGTTCGAAACATAAAATTAGGAATCTATGTGAAAAATGTAGGTTATTCTTACACTAGGAGTAAATTCGATAATTAAATTGAGAGTACAGTGTATCATATAGACAAGTATAATAGTTAAGAGCCAAATTAGAGATTTAGGAATCCCAAATATCGTTAAATGAATTTCACATATTGACTCGGAAGGAATTCTTAAAGTTTATAAGTAAAAAACTTTAAACAAAAGTTGAATTAAAAGCTAATTCAAGAATCGATTCAGTAAATGAAAAATAAAATTAGCTTGGGATGAATTCAGTTATAAATAACATAAAATGAGGATAATTGAGTAAAAATTACAATCTAAAGCTTTTATATATAAGAATATAAATGCTAAAATGATATTTATAATATAGAAGTGAATGGTGATGATCAGACTTTACATCGAACTTGAGTGAGTATATTGGGGACTTCAAGTAAATTTAAGATCAATACATAACTATATTTCGGAGTACCGTTTCATAGTACTCAGGGGTTTAAGATTATAGTTAGTTGTGTTTGTTAGATAGTTTGATTGTGCATATGCCTGTATGTGCTTGTTCATGAATGTACTGTTTATTATTAGTCTACTATGCTAGTTTGCAAGTGTTTTGTATTGTGTGATATGGACTAATCACTTTAACTAGACTTAACAATATATGGCTTATAAAATTAACCGATCAAGTACTTCAACCCATTAGGGGAGACGTTTAGCGTTCTTTGGCCAAATACTGACTTCTTCAAAAGGGATAGCGCTAGATAGTATAATGGTCTCTTCTTTATTCTTAGTCAAACTAAGTGATAGGAGATAAGGTCATAATAAGGGTTAAGGTAGTGGTTCGAAGATAGTCATGGGAGGAGTAGTGTCTCCATTGTATAAGCTTAGATTTAGTTGTGAGCTATTCAAATGTGCATTAAACTTCTCAACCTAGATAAGAGTGGATGTAATTTCTCTAATCTCACGACGGACTGGATAACATCGTACAATGGTATTTGTTTGATGCATTGCATTAAAATAATTGGTTGATAACCTTATTTATGTTTGGTGTATAATAATAAGTTTCTATCCCAACTTACTAAATGGTCGGTTGCTTATATCTTTATAGATGTTGTTGCAAAGGCTAGCTACGAAACGACTATGTAACTACCTTGAAACTAGTAATTGCTGGATCTGTGGGAGTGAGGACATAAAATTGAAGATATCTTTGAGGTTTTCAAATCTTAAATTAGAATCTTTTATTGTCAAATAAAGTATTACTTAAGTAAGATTATGTAAAGAAACCATGCAAACATTACCTATGATATTTGAATTCTAGTGTATATTCTTCACATTTCCATAGGTAATTAATATTTTGGTTGTATGAACTGCTTACTCTAAAGCGAGTTAATCATGAACGCTTTATGTAAATTAGGTCTAAGTTAGCAGCTGAAAGGTCATCTTCTATCATAGACTAGTTTACATGGTGGGATTATTACAACTTTTCACTTCAAGGTGTAACAAGTAGTGCATAATATTCATTCACTTGTATACAAGTTAGCTTACACATAAACTCCCATTTGCCTTTTAAGTTGTCTTAAGGTCTGGACTTACCCGTGTGATTGTTGGATTTGTGTATTCATCCACAAATCCACATTACTGAGACAAACTTGGTAAATTTTTTCTTCTATACCCTAAGCTTAGGCATCAGCCCGAATAAGACTAAGATAGCTCAAACATCCAATGATCAGTATGGTATAGTATTATACCCACTCTTGCACAGGTCAATTAACCCCCTTGACTAGTTCCTATGTTAAACAACTTGGAGTCGATTTTTTGGATAACTCAACTAAGCATAAGGGAACAACCAACCTTCATATAGATCCAGCCCATCCAACCTCTTACATGTTCTATGCTTGATCTAACTTGTTTTAAGCCAATCTAGATCAATTCATGCTTTAACCTCATTTTAGGACTAATAGCCTTGTTGTAGAGCTATACAATTTTATTATTTTTAGCCTTAAAGGCTTACTTTAGGTTTAAGGGCCTTGTAAATATTTACAATTTTGCCGCTATGGTTTTAGTTTTACTATAGATATCATCCTTCTTGTAATTAGTAGCATAGTTCCACCAATTATGAAGTTGAGTATTTCTTTGTAAAACTTTTGAAGCTTAGACAAATGTTGGTTTTCACCATGATTATTGATTATCAATCCTCTTTAATCTTCTGAACTCTTATCATTCTTACATTAGAGTATGGTAAGTCCCTTCATTTGAATGAGTTCGTAAGTAGTATCAAACCTTCTCATTTGAACCATGGTATTGATTTGATTCTTGTTAGTCACATTGAGTCTCGTTTCAATTTGAAAACTCGTTTGTATTTGTGTTTGATGAGTAGTATCCTTACACATACGAACTCACATCTTTTTCCTCTATTGTTTTCATCTTTAAGCAAAAACCTAAAAGCTTATTTATCGTTCTTGTTATTGCTATGCATTTGAGCTTTGAATTAATAACCCTCGAAGCCTATCAACACCTCTAGGGACTTAACTTCTAAGAGGTTTAAAGACTAGATATGAGAAAAAATATATAATGTAAGTATTATTGTATAATGATCTTGATAACTAAGTCACCAATTGCAGTGTAGTTGACTTCTTTAAAGCTTTTTCAAACAAGCTCATAAATCGTTGAAATGTTCAATACGTAAAGGGTTAACAAGCATAAGGCACTCTGATTTGTTGCTTATCATGAAACTATATACAGAAAGAACAATCAATTGTACTTTAACATTAATACTTTATTGGATAAGGTACAGGATGGAAGAAAAAATTTGATGAGGGTAGAAGTCAAAGACCAATTCAATAAGGTTAGATTGAAGTAAAGTACTTATCAGAGTAGATTGCAAAGAGGATTACCAAGCTTTAGAGTAAGTTCTTAGTTACCATATAGTGCAATAAAGAGTTATAGGAGAAGGCAGAGGGCCTTTAATCTAAGTTGAAACAAGTAGACATCGAACTACCTGATGTGAAGGGAAACTTCACCTTGATAGAGATTGCAATGGAATACTATTAGAGGGACGAGAAGGAGCACAAGGTAAGGATCCATTAACTTGAGTAGGTGTTAAGGCATCGTCCATTACATAAAAAGTGAACTAGAGAAGTTGGTGAGATCCTAGAAGACGTCTATAAGAAAATCTTCAAGAAGATTATGGACATTTGAAATAAGTTAGGCTATTGCAAAAGATCTTGAATACCATGAAGGAAGTAAGGAAGGAGGTAAAGAAGTGGTACCTTAAGCTTAACCTTTACTTTTAAGATCATCTTGATGTTGTCCCTCCTGTTGATGTGCACCTATTTGATAAGATGGCATTAAAACAACAATTGGAGTTGAGCCTATGGAAAGGGGACTAAGTGTAGATTGATCCTTCTAAGGAAGCTCATTTGATTCCATGTTCTACTCCCTTCGAAGTGCCTAAGCCCCTAGAGGAGGTTATATTGTAAGGTTTGGAGGTAATGCCTACTCCTTCCTTAGGACCTGGGTATGATGAACCTTATTTCCCTAAGCTACATGTGTTAAACTGATATAGGGTTTCACATTACCTTATCCCCTTTCTCTCCTTTTATTTTACCTTTTTGCTTTAATTCATTTATATGAAAGACGTCAAGATGCTAGCTAGATTCTTTGTAATTGCTACTTGGTAGTTAGTGAAATGAGGTTGAAATTTGGCTAAGTTCTTAATTCTTCACTTTTTAATGTAATCTTGATCCTTTGGTTTGGTTTACTTTGAAATGTACGTTAATATTTCTTGCACTTATAGTTGTATAGAGGTTCATTTGTTTTTACTTATGGCCTCGGTGCCTATGTTTGTACTTGCAATATGTAATGCTTAGAAGAGGTCTTAGCTAGAGCCGCTTATGGTTGAACATTTAGAAGGTTGTGAAATACTAAGGGACGTTAAGTTCTATTTGGCAATAGGAGGTTTGTTATACTAGAGAGGATCATGGTTAGATACCTCTTTTAAAAGCATGGTGATCAAGGACAGAATGATTTGTTTGGACTACTTAGAGTGTAAACCTTAATCTAATTCGACGATGGTATCGCAATTTGATTAAGTAGCTAGAGGGTTTGAAGTCCATGCTAGGAGTACCTTAAATTTAAGATTGGTGGTTCAATTCGAAGATAGTGTCCCAATTTAGTGGCTTTTAGATGAAAGATTGCTCATTTAACCAAGTGTAGTATGGGAGATTATAGGTTTATTCATGATGAGTGCTAAATCACACATTTATTAGGGAGCTTCATTAGTTCTTTTGATGATTTGATTTGTGTTTTTATTGAAGTTGGTGCTTAATTAGAAAATATTTTACTTTTAGCCATTAATGGAATATTTAGAAGAAAAAGAAAAGATTGAACTAGGTTTCACGTGATTGGAGTTAAGTTGGAATGACTATGAATTTTTAAAGATCAATATAGGGGACAGACAATGATCATGTTGAGATTGTGCTACAACGAGCTGATAGAAACCAAAAGGATACATGGTGAATACAACATGGCTAAGTTGGGATCATGTCTACTCAGTTAAATTAAAGAAGTGCCAACACTGTATCCAAATTAAAACATAGCTTTGGCTAATCCAAAGCTATTAGAAGCACTTCAGGTTCAAGTCTAGATCATTGGAGCTCCATTGAATCCTAAGGAAATTGTAGCAACTCTACACTATTAAATGGTATACAAAGTACATAATTATTCCTTATATTTATCTATGCCAGGGAAAGGACATGAAGCCTTGATCACTTCCATTGATTCAAATCGGACTCTTACTATAGTACATGCTCTAAGACAAATGTTTAGAATAGTTCTTTTAAAGATCTTACCAAAAACATGGGTGACTAGTTATGAAAAGTACTACCATAACACTGTCCTTATATAATAAACTAATCCCATGTTTGTAAGGAAATAAGATGGCTCAGTAGTTATTTAGTTTCAAAACCATAAGAGGAGCACCAGATTAATTCCTTTACCTTGCTAATCATGATGATAATTCAACCTTCAGAGGCTTATAAGGCCTTAAAGCTTGATAAGCGATTATAATAGATTGTCAAACACTTTGACAATCAAGGAAGGCCAGTATATTTCTTTAGAGATCCATTTAATGGCCATTATTATTTTGATGAAGACTACCAGTGTGATGACTGTTATTTAAGGAAAATTTCCTAGATGACACTCCTATAATAAGAAAAAAGAAGAAATCATCCTCTTATTGGAAGAAGTATTGGGATGGTGATCCTACCATCAGTCTACTTGGAGAAGGTTATGGTAAATGGTAGTATATAGTTCGTTATGGACTATCTTCAATAAGAAAAAACTCCAGAAGTATGCTAGCCTAGTGATGAGTTTCCCACATAACCATAAGATAAAGCGTCTTTATCTTAAAATATGAGAGAGCCAAGAATAAACTAACTAGGTGATTCTTCATTTAAGATTTCTCAAGTAGATTCAAATCCTGACTCTATGTACAACATGTATAAAAGGCTTAATATCATAGAGATCAAGCTAAGACCTATGTAAGGCGAACCTAATTTGACTCCAGAACCACTTAACTGGAGGATGTATAGGAGACAGATGGACCAAGAATCTCAAAGGTAGATTCTAAAGGAATAACTTCCACTAAAGATGAGGAGAGAGGATGCCGAATCATCTTCACAAGTTCACCATTAGAGAATTTGATATATCATCAGATTTTGATCAGTTAACATTTAACATTAGCCATATGGAGAATCTAACTGATTCTGATGCTTCAATACTTGATGATGATCCTACTAACAATTCCGATGGTAAAGCACAACTGTCTAGGGAACAAATTGAGACATGCCCAAATAAGACCTCGCTTAATCCACCTTATGAAGAATATACAGTGGAAAATTATCATTACTCTCTAAAGATAACAAATCCTATAGAATGCGATGCAATGGGAAATTAGAAAAAGAGTAGTATAATAGAAGCTATACTCAATTGACATACTAAAAATGCTCTTGCCTAAAATAAGATGCTAAAAAGGATAGGCTCTAATGTGGAGAATATTAAACAACGGTTATCTACTGTTGAATAGAAAGTAGATGACTGTCCAAAGATGATTATACTCTTTCAAAAGAGATTAGAAGAAATAAAGAAATTTATACCTTAACCGGGTGTAAGTCTTCAAGAATATGTTAATTAGAAGGAGTTAAAAATCAAGAAATTGAGGAACTAAATTGCTATGCTAGAAGCATAGTAGAAGGGATCCCATATGTCCCAATTTATCCCACTATAGATTTTGATATCTTTTCAGAGATTCTCAAACCAAGAAACACATCAATCTCCTTCTTAGAGCCTTAACAGTTACCAAAGAAAACTCTTTTTAAGTTACGGGAACAAGTCAGACAAATGAAGACTTCTAGAAAAAAGAAAGGCAAGACTAAAGACACTTCCAGTTCGGAACTTGGTGAACTATACAAAACTTAAAGTTTGGGAGATGATGATGATGATCTTGAAGGTCAAACATCCAAATCTAGAGTTTTTATGGTAAAGAAGTACGATAATAATCCTGTAAAGGTTTTTCTACAAGCCTATCATCACTAGACAATTCCTAAGATTGCTATGAATGAGGAAAATAATGGTGAAGCAACTGATCCATCAGAAAGTTCTCAAAGTGGAGAAGAGAATGATGTGAGCAATTTTGATGAAACAGAATTAAACAGTTCAAGCAATCTTGATGAATTAAGCTAAGATCAAGTTGAGGATACATTTGAACACCAACTTAATGAGCTCGATGATTCTAGTGATGAAAGTATTACTTTTGAATCACTATCTAAACTAATTCTAATATTTCGAAGTAATAATGATCAGTTAAATTTTGATATGATAATAGGAGCTTCTTCTTCACGAACATTGTATAAGTTTAGTAATACCTATCAGACGATGTACCCTATTTAAAATGGCCAGACAAGATTCAAGAGTTTCACTCATGGATGTCAACCAAATTCTTGAATAATCCTTCCCATAGAGAAATCCTAACAGAATTTGTTATCATATTCACTAGAATTCTCAAAGATCGGTAGAATTTAGTATTTGAGCAGGATCGGATATTCTTCTCAGGCCTAATAAACTTTGACCAGGATATTAATATTATTGATAAGTGATTTTAGATTTGAACCATTGTCTTGCAAAGAAAGAAAAGGCTTTCAATACTGAGACCAGTCTGATGTCACCACTTCAATGCCTAAGTCAGAGAATGGGTATTGAAAAAGACTCAGTAAATAGTCGAGAGTTAATAGATATCTCTTACAGTTTTTCTTTTCCATATTTATAGGTGAATGTCGTGTCTGAAGTAGTAGTTATTGGAATGATTATTGAGACATGTGGAGGCCTCTTAATCAGGCATACTCCTAAAATGTAAGGATAGTAGGCAGTTATATAATATAACCGTACCAAGTGATAACTGTTCACATTACTTCCCTTGAGTTTAAATTAGATATGGATCTATGTTGCTTGGCGTTAGCTGAGAATGAAGTTACTTGACTTGTCAGCAGCTGAGTGGATGAGTGAATGAAATTCGATTATCAACATTTGCCTTCCAACTCCCGTATTCGAGGATTCAACAAAGGGAGTAGATATTTAATACTCTGGAGGTCGAGTGGGGAATTGTTACTAAAATGTCAAGTAAGGTAGGAAGACGGATTGCACCCTATCTGAAAGGTTACACTTTTCAATTTCCTGCCTATTATAAGACCAAACAGTAGAAAATTCGAAAACTATCACCTTACTCATCATTATGGTGTAGGTTTAATAACTGTCAAAGACTTAACAACCGTTGGATTTCTATCTCGAAACACGCATCAATAATTTGTACCATCATCTAAGCAGTGCATCGTTTCTGTTAGAGACTTATTGCAATTATGAGGGTAAATCATCTATATTTAAAGAACTTTTCAAAATCGAAAATAAATTTCTTTAGTCGAATCCATAAGTTTTTATCATTTGCTTAACATCTTGTTTACACCTTGAAATTCTTCAAATTCTGTGACATTCACTATAATCGATCAGGTATGGTTTGCAATGTAATTCATTGACTTATTATTTTAGATTCTGAAGTAACTGAGTTTGAGGCTACTTCTCCCCTTCCCCCCCACCTAGAATAAGAGTGAAACAGCATGTTCCTCAGGTAGGTCAGCCGATAGTCTTGTGGAGTGGTGGGATAAACTTGCTCGAATCAAATCTCTAGTAGTAAATACGTATCCAGAAGACAAAGAAGGAAGGTCTGTGGTGAGGTTCTTGTATAACAATGTAATTTACTTCAGTAAATCGCTAGATGAAGTGACTTGCATTGCTAGCAAAGTTCTAGTTTCAAAGTATGATGAATTTTGGCAAGACCCTCTTGAAACATGGAATCTTAGGAGATCAAGAGAGGAGGAGAGGGTGTGCCTTTCTAGGGAGCACTAGTTTCACATATGCTTACAATGTCTCAACTTTGGATTGCGCTTCCTGTTCTTAGCTTTTATTAAGTAGTTTTTCAATTATTTTCAAGTTGCGTTGAGTATGTTCAAACCCAACCCTTACTAGCTTCTCATGGCATTCAAGGTAGTTTTGAAGAGGTTGAAGTTAGGGTTGCGCCTCAATTATTTTGATACTTCTTTACAATTAGAAGGTAACCTGATGGTTGATACTTTGCAGCTGTTAGGCACAAACAGAAGTTCATGGACAAGTTAGAGTCTAAGATCCACAAATGGCATGACAAGTTAGTATCTATTGTTTCAGATGAAGAGTTAGATTTTTAGACTCAATGGAATGGATCGGTTCATACAAAGAACATTGAACTAATGCTGAATGATGCTGTTGCAAAAAAGAAAATCCAGGAAAGGAGGAAAAACAAGATGTTTTTCTGGGATGTCGAAAGAATCATTAGGTGATATGAAAATGAGGAGCCAATCTTCCCCAAAAAAGAAGGTATGCTCCTGAGAGTTGGCTATGTCGAGCAGAGCTATAAAGGGAAGGTCATTCCCTTTTTTGGGGGGAAGGATAATCTAGCCTTTGAGCTTTGCTCAGTACAGATTATGTAAGTCTTTAGTTTGTGTTCATCACTAACATACTATCTTTTATTGCAGAGATGGTTGTAGGGGATGTGAATCTTACCAAGCTATTGGCGCAAGCAAAGGCTAAGAAGTTGAAAGCTAACAAGCGTACAACCACCATTGTTACTGCTATCCGCTAACCATTGCCAAAAAAGAAGTAAAAGAAGGTGTATCGAAATAGGTGGTGTGTTAAAAGAAGATCTCTTAACCAGATGAGAAGCGAAAAGGGCGCGAGAAGCATGGGTTGGTCAAGAACACACAAATTGAGACTCTTCTAACTGAGAATATTCCTCTTACTATGGAACCGAGAAAGGGTAGCGAAGAAATCATACCATGAAAAGAGGCTGAAGTCATCAATTTAGATGTTACCGATGGGTCATCTCTCCCAATAGAGATTGCATTGAGTATAAACAGGAGAAGTAGAAAGGAACTCATTAGCTAACCTCTTGCTAAGAAGTTTAAAGAGATGAATGAAAAGGCGAAAGAGGCCATACGTAAGAAAGCTCTCGGCATCAACACTGCTGAATTTATCCTTAACATGGAAGTCAGTGAGCATTTCATTCCATGTTGAAGCCACATCATATTACATATTGATTTAGCCTTAGGCAACTGTATAAAATCCTTGGCCTTGATGGAAGGCATTATTCTTCCCAAGGACAAGGAGATTGCAAAGAAAGACGTTAATAGAGTCGGCGGTTGTAACAAGGCACATATTATGGCCTAGCCATATGATGTAAGTAACAATTAAATCCTTTTAATTGTTTGGTATGTTTGATTGCTTAACACTCCTGTTTGTTTACAAATCACTAGCTACGTTCTGACGACCTTTGATGAAGCCGATAAGGAAATGAAAAAGGTAACCATAATAATAACCTTTCATGTATCTTGCCAAGTGGTTTGGAGAATTCATCATTCTATGTCTAGTTATAAAAAATTGAGGATGCATACAACTCCTCAAAAGCTTAAGCTATGGCTACAAAGAATGCAAGAATAAGGGTTGAGATGGAGATCGGGAAGTATCAAGATGAACTTGCTGTTGAGAAGTTGGCACACTCTTTAACGGCCAATGAAGTCTCAAGGCCAAGGTTGATGAGCAGTATATAGAGGTTGAAGATCTAAAAGAGGAGTTGTGCAAAAAGAGAGAAGAGTGCTGGGGTTTGGGCCGAACACTTTGCTCAATAAGTGATGAAGAAGATAGGCTCAAGGCACTGATAAAGGAACTGGTGACGAACAACTTTAGGCTAAAAAGTCGTGCTACCAAACTAGAGGAGTTAGCGAGGAAAGCACCCTTTGTTGAAGAGGCACTCAAAATCGTCACTCTTAGTCGACAATACAAGAGATTATTGTAGAAAAAGTTGATGGAGGGGGTCCAACATATAAGAGAGAAAATCCTCAAGTTTTACCCTAATTATGATCTCTCGTGCCTAGATTTTGTTGATGTTGATGATAAAGTCAGTCGCTATAACAAAGATGATGATGAGGATTAGGTGCCAAGATTAATAAGCAGGGTGATAATGAGGTTCTACCAAAGATCCAGGGGATGACAAAGTTTGTCTATCCAAGGAAGTCCCCTATGAGTGCAAAGAGAAGTCCACCTATTCCCAAACCCCTAGCATCAGCAAGTAGATATGCTCCAATAAAGCTTAATCTTTTGATCAAACAAAATGTCCCTAGTCAATCCGAGAATAAGTCATAGGATTGTTCCTCTTGTAGTTTATTTTTATCTTTTGTATGGACTATATTAGGTCGACTAGTTGAACATATGTAATTGTATTTGTGATGAATAAGAATCATTTCTTCACATAACTTAGTAGTTCTAACACGTTTTATTTCACGTACTTTTTCGTTTCCAGGCACGATTTATTTTACATGCCGTGTTTTCCCTAGTATGTTTTATTTTGCATGCTCTTATTTCTAGGCATGTTTTATTTCACATGTTCATTTTTCTTGGCATGGTTTTATTTCATACGTGATAGTTCCTCAGTATGTTTTATTTCACACGCCTAATTTTCTTGGCATGTTTTTATTTCACACATCTTATTTGAATGTTTTATAGACATTATCCATTAGTTATCTGAGACGTAGTCTAGCTATTTTACTTTGAGTTTGTTATTCAGTTTTACGATTGATTTATGAAGTTCATTAACCACAATAGGCTTGAACTTATATTAGTTTGTTCACTATGCAGTTTGAACTTATTAACTTGTCAATCATAAAAAAAATCGAGAAATAAATTGAAAATTCGAATATAATTATCTTGCAAAACAAGAAGGTTGTAGCCTTGTAAAACAAATGGAAATCCATAACATCGAGGGAATTAGTTGAAATAGAGTTTTAAGTTCTCGATATTCCATGCACGAGGGATATCAGCACCATCCAACCTTTCCAATCAATAGGCCCCCTCGCCAATGACTTTTCGAGCCCTAATAGGATCCTTCCAATTTATGTTGAGCTTCCCTTGTTTTTCTTGTACGCCAGTCGCCTCCAACTTTTAGTAAGCTAAATCCCCAGGCTAAAAAACCTTATGCTTCACCTTCTGATTATAATATTTGGCCACCTTATGCTGATATGCTATAACTCTTACTCTCGTGACATCCCTAATTTCTTCAATCATATCCTAATTTATCCTCAAACCAACATGATTGATCATCACATCAAAATTTTGTATTTGTAGATTGGGCAGATCCAACTCAATCAGCAAGACAACTTCTATACTATACACTAACCTGAAGGGGGTTTTCCCTATTGTGGTCCTGTATGTAGTTCGATATCCCCATAAGACATTAGGTAATTCATTAGCTGATTTTCCTTTAACTTGATTAACCTTCCTCCTTAAGTCATGCAAGATGATCTTATTGATGGCTTTGACTTGCCTATTAGTCTGAGGGTAAGCTACAAACATGTAGTTCAAGTGAATGCTGTATTTCTCACAAAATGCTTGAAATTTGTTGTTGCCAAACTATGGTCCATTGTCTATGGTAACCATAAATGGGACTTCGAACCTTGATATAATAAAGTTGAAAATAGACGCCTTAACTTTCTGTTCGGTGATTCTTACTAACGCTTCGGCCTTCGTCCATTTTGTAAAATAATCTATAGCAACAATGACAAACTATTGCTAAGTTATGGACTTTAGAAAGGGTTTGAGTATGTCCAATTCTCATTGGGCAAAGGGTTAAGGATTGGTTAGGTTGCATAATTTAATAGATGGCGCATTACTTAGCGCTTCATGCTTTTAGCACTATGGACAATGTCGAATATCAGTTTTCGTGTTATCTTTCATTGTCAGCCAATAGTAGCCGAGTCACAACAAATGAATATACAACATCTGTGCTTTACGTGATTGCTACATACACTGCTATGTAATTCGGATAACACCCGTAGTGCATTTTTCAGAGGGAGGCATCAAAGGTATGCTGCGTTTATACAACTAACCATCAATTAGTGTGTAATTTGCAGCTTGATAAATCAATCTTTGAGCCTCTTTCTTGTCATCAAGTCTATCTAGGACTTCTCTCTCAGGTAAAGAGCCAATTGGTAACTTTGTGAAATAATGGACAAACTTTTGTGTAGGAGAAACTTGACGAAGAGCTTGTCACTTAGGTTAGGAAATGCCATACTGGCAAGCTGGGACAACTTATTAGCAGTAATGTTCTTACTCTTTGTTACCTTATGGATGGAAAAAGACTAAAATTCTTCCACGAATATTCGTACCATCAATAGGTACTTGCTCATTTCTTTTTCCCTCGCCGCATAACTTCCTTTGACTTGGTTCACTACTAGTTAGGAATTAGAGAAAACTTTGTGTTTCTTAGCACCAATTTCTTTTGTTAGTTTAAGTCTGGTTATCAAAACTTCATATTCCTTTTCTTTATTGTTAGCTGGGAATCAAAATTTCAAAGCATAATTAACTTTGACATTGTAGGGTCCTTGCAGAATAAGAACTACACCACTTCCCTCTTTAGTGGAAGAACCATCTACATAAAGGTACCATGTGAGTTTCTCGGCAATATCCACACTGCTTTCCTCACCAGTGAACTTGACCAAGAAATCTACTAGCACTTGAGCTTTTAATGCCGTTCTAGGTTTGTATTGTACACTATAGGCACTCAGCTTTAAGGCATATTTCATCATCCTCTTAGAAGAGTTTGGCTATTGCAATGTTTGCAATAAAGATTGATTAGTGAAGACTGATTTGGTAAGCTTTGAAATATGGTTTCAATTTTCTTGCCGAAAGAACCATTACTAATACAGTCTTCTCGATTTTCATGTACCAATGCTCCGATCCTTGTAGAACATGACTTACGTAATAAACTAGTCAATGCTCCTTACCATCAATTCAGACCAATATAGAAGAAAGTGCTCGGCAGCTAATTGATAAGTATAAATACAAATTCTCTCCTGAGATAGGTGTCTAGAGTATCAGGGGTGACACAAAGAATTCTTTAAGTTCATCGAAAGTCCTCTTGTAATCATCGGTCCATTTAAACTCTTTTAGATTCTTCAAAATTTTAAAGAATTTTGTGCACCTATCTGTGCTTCTCAATACAAACCGATTAAAGGTAGATATTTGCTTAATGAGTTCCTATACTTCTTAAACCTTACAAAGAGATTTCATGTTTATTATCGCATCAATTTTTCTCGGGTTGGCTTCAATGCCGCACCAAGTGACTATATACCTTAAAAACTTTCTCAAAGTAGCTCCAAAGATTTACTTCTATGGATTGAGCTTCATGTTATATCTCCTCAGAGTAGCAAACGTCTCCTCAAGATCAACAACATGCCAATCCTTTGTCACGCTTTTCATAATCATGTCATCAAGATATATTTCTGTTGCTGGGGAATTTTAGGGATTGGAAATATCCTGCAAGGATAAGAAAAATACTTAGTACCTGGGCTAGTCCAATACAACCACTTCGATGCCTAAGTTAGTAAGTAAGAATGAAAAAGGTAAAGATGTTAGAAGTTATCAGACGCCTCTTACAGAGTTTCTTTTCCGTATTTATTGGAGATTATCATATATAAAGGAGCAGTTATCAAAATAACTGTGAAGGCACATGGAAGATTGTTGATTAGATACCTTTCCTAAAATGTAGGAAAAGCAGGCAGTTGTGTAATATAACCGTGCTTGTGATAACTGTTTGCGCCATGAAGTTGAATTCAAAGCAGCAACGAATCTGTATTACTCAATGTAGTACCGAGAATGTTGATTACTTAGTGAGGTGTTGGAATATAGATTCCACTTCTTATCGGCAATCGAATGGATGAGTCAGATAGGTAGACAAAAAATGACTATCAACATTTGGCCCTCAACTCCCATGTTCACAAATTCGACAAAGGGAGTAATACATAATGCTTTAGAGATCGAGTGGGGTGCAGTTCTTTAGATGCTGAGCGAAATGGGCAACAAGACAGTTTGCATCCTAATTGAAAAGTTGTAACTTTTAAATTCCAGCCTATTCAAGAAACCAAAAAGTAGTTGGTATGACACTTGTCTCCTTGGTCATCATTACACTGGAGGCTTAATAACTATTAGGGAGTTGTTAATTGTCAAATTTTTTTCTTGAAACATGCATCAACAATCCGTGCTACTATCAAATTAACGCATCATTATCGTCAAAAACAAATTTGCAGTTATGAGGATAAGCTATTCGTATTTAAAGGACTCTTCAAAATCAAAGTTCATTTTTGTTCAAAGTCACAAACAAATTTTCTTACTTGCTCATCTTCACTCTTAAGTTCTTCAACTTCTGTAATACCATTCCTCATAACCATTCTAGTATGGTTTGCAATGTCGTCTGTTGACTTGTTCTCTTTGATTTCAAAGCAACAAAAACTAAGGCCACTTCTCCTCCCTAAACAAGGAGCAAGGCAACGTGTTCTTCTAGTAGCTCAATCGACGGTATTGAGGAAAAGTAGGATAAACTCGCCTAGATAAATGCTCTTATTATGGATAATTATCCCAAGGACAAAGAAGGGAGATCCTTGACAAAATATCTATATAACAACATAGCCTACTTCTGCGACTCTCGAGATGGAATTGCCAGTTTTGCTGACAAAGTTCTTGTCATGAAATAGAACTAGTACTAGTAAGATCTTCTTGGAACATAGAATCTAAGGAGGCTAAGAGAGGAGGAGAGGGCATGTTTCTAAAGGAAGCACGAGTTTCATATATACTCGAAATATTTAGATTTGGGGTTACGCTTCCCTTTCTTAGCTTTTGTGAAGGGCTTCTTTAACTACTTTAAACTCAATCTAAGTATGTTCTCACTTAATACATATTGGCTTTTGGCAGCTTTTGAGATAGTTTGTGAAGAATTCAAAGTCAGGGCTACGCCTTAACTATTTCGATTTTTCTTTACGATTAGGAGGTAGCTTGATGGGAGGTACTTTGCTGCTATAAGGCATGAGCGAAAATTCATAGATGGGTTAGATTCTAAGATCCATAAGTGGTATGACAAATTCGTATCAATAGTGTTTGATGAGGAGTTGGACTTTTGGACTTAATGGATATAGCCAATTTGTACTAAAGATATAAATTTGATATTAAATGATGTAGCAGTAGTGAAGAAAATTCAAGAAAGGAAGAAGAACGGAATTTTCTTCTAGGACACCAAGAGAATTATATGGCATTGTAAAAGTGGAGACCCAATCTTTTCTGAAAAAGAAGGTACACTAAAGAGTTACCACTGTGCTGAGTATAGCCACAAGAGGAAAGCTGTTCTTGCGACCTAGGGGGAGAATTGCCACCTTTGAGCCTTGCTCGACATGGAGAATGTAAGTTTATTCTTTTCCCCTATACTAATATTAACTAGTTTACTTATGTTGCAGATATGGGTGCTAGCGAGGTAAATCTTGCCAAGTTACTAGCTTAGGTTAAGGCTAAGGCCAAAAAATCAAAAGTGGACAAGAGGGCAGCCAAAGTAGCCACTACCACTCAGCTTGCTATTGTAAAGAAAATGGCAAAAGAGAACACATCCAAGTAAGCGGTAGTACAGAAAAATACCTCGTGGCCATTGGATAGGCGGAAGGAGGGTGAGAGAATAATGCTGACCGAGGACTCTCATTTTATGGAGCCTTTAGTTGAGAATATTCAATCTGTTGTCAAGTCAAGAAAGGTAGGCCGATAGAGCTAAACTTGTAGTGAGGCCGATGATGTCGTTGCTATTGAGGGGTCATCGTTCGCGCTGGAGGTAGCGGCAAGTGCTAATAAGAGATTGGGAAATGCATTCGCTGGCTAACTACTTGCTAAATGGTCTAAAGGTTTGGACGAGAGGACAAAAGGGGCCATGTAGTACAAAGCTCTCGGCATCAGCAGCGCCGAATTCTTCCCCGACAAGGAGGTCGATAAGTACTTTGTCCCATATTATAGCCAAAATGTTTTGGATACCGATTCGGCCTTGGGTGACAGGACAAAATCTTTGGCCTTGATGGAAGGGATTATTCTTCTAAAGGACAAAGAGATTGCTAACAGGATGTCGATAGGGTTGGCGACTGTAATAAAGCTTATATCACGGCCAAATTATATGACATAAATATCTGTATCCATCTTTATAATTGTTGAATTTATTTAGTTGTTAATATTCAATTTCCTTTTCAGATGAGCAGCCACATTCTAATGGCTTTAGATGAAGCTGATAGAGACTAAAAAGGTAAGATCCATAGTAGTATTCATATATTTTGTCGGGTCATTTCGGGGTACTCATCATATTAAATGAAATTGTTGTAGAAAATTAAGGATGCATATAATGCATCTAAAGCCCAGACTGTTGTTGCCAAGAACATGAGGATAAGGGCCGAGATGGAGGTGAGAAAGCTCTAAGAAGACCTTACTGCCAAGAAGTTGGCACATACCCTTACTACCGATGAAGTCTCGAGCTTGAAGGCCAAAATGAAAGAGCAGTATAAGGAGTCTGAAGGCTTAAAGGAGGAGCTATAAAAGAAGAAAGAAGAGTGCTGGGGGATGGGCCGAACTCTTTGCATGATGAGTCATGAGGAAGACGAGCTCAGAATATAGATTAAAAAGTTAGAGACCATCAACTCGAACTTACAAAGCTGTGTTGCTGAATTGGAGTAGAGTGTGAGGAGAGGACCGTTAGTTGAAGAGGCTCTCGATATAGTCATTCCAAGTTGGCAGTATAAGAGACTTCTATGGAAGAAGTTATTGGAAGGGGTCCAAGCGGCAAGAGAGGACATTTTGAAACTTCATCCTAATTATGATCTCTCCTACCTCAAATTTGTCAACATCGACGACAAAGTTAGTAGTGTTGATGAAGATGATGATGACAAGGTAGATGTCGAGATTGTTAATAAGGGTGATGACGGAACTCATGCCAAGGATCCAGGGGAAGATGAAGAACATATATCAAAATTAATCCCCTATGAGTGGAAAGAGTAATCCGCTGGCTTTGAGACCCTAGGTGCCGAAAAAGAAGCTTGCTTGAAGAAAGTGCCAACATTCAATCTAAAAATTACTTCTGTTGATTTTGAGAATAGGCCATAGGATTTTCTTTGTATTCTTTGTACCTTGTGTTCTCTCATGTAACTGTTCGAAGGAGATATCTTTCATGTAATAGATCATACATTTGTAATTGCATTTGTTGAATGATATATCTTTCATATAACTATTTTCAGTACATTTTATTTCACATATCGCGAGTTCCCCATATTCTATTTCATACGTTCTTATTTGTTAACATGTTTCATTTCACACGTTAAGTATCTTTCGGCATGTTTTATTTCACACACCCAACTGATTCTCAGCATGTTTTATTTCACATGCCCAATTATTTCTCGCCATGTTTTATTTCATAAGCCTAATTCGTGCATCTTTATAGACATTGTTCGTTAGTTGTTTGAGGCTTGGACTAGCTGCATTACTCAGCTGTAAGATTAAGTTATGCAGTTTGCTAACCACGATAGGCTAGAACTTAGGTAAGTTTGTTTGTTGTGCAGCTTCGAACTCATTAGCTCAGCAATAATAAAAAGAATAAGAAACATCATGAGACTTCATACATAATTCTCATAAGAAAGCACTATAGTCTTATAAGCATGTAAATTATTGCCCTGCAAATAAGTGGAGATGAACATCGTCCGAATAATCAATTGAAATATAATTTCAAATTCTTGGCATTCTATGCTTGAGGGATGATAGATCCATCCAACTTTCTAGTTGATAGGCCCCTTCACCAACGACTTCCTGAATCTTGACAGGATCTTCCCAATTTGTGCTAAGCTTCCCTTAACTCGCTCGCGCGCCAGTAGCTTCCATCTTTCAACAAACTAGATCTCCAAGTTGAAAGACCTTGTACTTCACTTTTTGATTGTAATACTTTATTGCTCTATGCTGGTATGCTACAACCCTAGCTCTTTCAATATCTCTGATATCATTAATGGTGTCGAAATTCGCTATTAATCTAACTTGATTAACTACAATATCGAAATTTTATGTTCATAGATTTGGAAAACCCAACTCAATCAGCAACACTGCTTTCGTATTATATGTTAACTTGAATGGTGTCTCCCTAGTCGTAGTTCTATAGGTGGTTTGGTATGCCCATAAAACATTTGGTAATTCATCGGCCCATTTCCCTCTAACTTGATCTACTTTTCGTCTTAGGCCGTGCAAAATGATCTTATTTACGGCTTCAACTTATCCATTCGTCTGAGGGTGTGCTATAGATGTATAGTTAAGGTGAATACCATACTTCTCTAGAATGCTCAGAATTTATTGTTGTTAAAATACCGCCGTTATCGGTGATTATCATGTAAGAAACTCTAAATCTTGATATGATGAAACTAAAAACAAATGCTTCCACTTTTTGCTCAATGATCTTTGCCATTGCTTTAGCCTTTACCCATCTTGTAAAGTAATCTATAGCAATAATGACGAATTATCGCTAGGCGATAGACTTTGGAAAGGGTTTGAGAATATTTAGCCTCCATTGGGTGAAGGGCCAAAGGTTGGTTAAGCTACATAACTCAGTTGCAAGCGCATGACTCGGCAACTCATGCTTCTGGCATTGAGGATAGTATCGGACAACTTCCTTTGCATCTTCTCTCATGGTCGGCCAGTAATGGTCAAGTTGCAGTACTTGAACATACAGTATCTACGCTTTTATGTGGTTACTGCATATGCCACCATGTAGTTTGGATAATACCCCCTAGGAATCTCTCAAAGGAAGGCATCAAAGATGAGGTTGTGATATGCCACGTTTGTACAACTAACCATCAATTAACGTGTAGTTTATAGCCTGGTAAGCTAATCTTTGTGCTCTTTTCTTATCATCTAGGTTAGTACCGTCTCTTAAATAATCCACTAGAGGATCCATCCAAGATTCTTCTCTTGGGCAAAGAGCCAACTCATAACTCTATGAAAGAGTGGATAAACTTTTCTATAGAAAAAATTTAACAAAAAGTTTCTTGCTCAATTCAGGAAATGCCACACTAACTAATTTTGACAACTTATCGGTAGCAATATTCTTACTTCTTAGAATTTTATGGATGGCAAAAGATTGAAATTCTTTTGCGTTTGCGAGCATTCATACCACCAATAGGTACTTGCTCATCTCTTCTTCCCTTACTGCGTAACTTCCTATGACATGATTTATCACCAATTGCAAAGTAGAGAACACTTCAAGTTTCTCGATGCCAATCTCTTTTGCTGGTTCAGTTTGACAATCAAAGCTTCATACTTTACTTTGTTATTGCTAGCTAGGAATCCAAATTTTAAAGCATAGTAAACTTTAACATTGTAGGGCCTTAAGGAATAAGGCTTGCACCACTTCCTTCTTTTGTCGAAGAACCATCTACAGAAAGGAACCAAATAGGTTTCTCAACAAACCCCACACTATTTTCCTTACTAGTGAACTTGATTACGAAATCTACTAGCAATTGAGCCTTTAGTACCGTTTTGGGTTTGTATTGTATGCTATGGGCACTTAACTTTAGGGCATATTTCATCATCCTCCTGGAGGAGTTAGGTCGTTGCAATGCATACCACAATGGCTGATTAGTGAGCACTATGATTTGGTGAGCCTTAAAATATGGCTTCAAATTTCGTGTACTAAAGCTTTAGCCCTTGCAAAACATAACTCCCATAATAAATAAGTTGATGCTCTTTACTGTTAATTTGGACCAATACAAAAGAAAGAGCTCGGCAGTTGATTGATAGATATAAATATAGATTCTCTCCTGAAATAGGTGTTGAGATTATTGGTGGCGATGTAAGGAATTCTTTGAGATTGCTAAAAGCTTTCTTGCAATCATCAAACCATTTGAATTCTTTCAGATTCTTTAAGATTTTAAAGAATTTCGTGCACCTATCAGCACTTCTAGACACAAATTTGTTGAGTTCAACTATACACCCGGTGAGTTTTTGCACTTCCTTAACCGTATGAGGGGATTTTATGTTCCTTATCACCTTAATCTTTCTTGGGTTGGTCTCAATGACATGCTAAGTAACCATGTATCTTAAAAATTTTCTTGATGTTGCGCCAAAGACGCATTTCTGTGGGTTAAGTTTCATGCTGTATCTCCTCAATGTAGCAAATGTCTCCTCAAAGACGGCAAGATGTTGATCTTCCTTCACACTCTTCACAATCATGTCATTGACATATACTTTAATGTTTTTGTGAATCTAGGGTTTGAACATCTTGGTAACAAGTTTCTGGTAGGTTGCACTAGTGTTTTTTAGCCCAAAGGGCATCATTGTGTAACAATACATTCTAAAATTGGTAATAAAGGACATATAGACTTCGTCCTCCTTGTCTATCTTGATTTAGTTGTAACCAGAGAAAGTAATGATAAAAGAAAGTAATGCGCATTCAACAGTTGCATCTACCATCTGATTAATTTTTGGTAATAGGAAAAAATCCTTAGGATAGGCCTTGTTGAGATCTATGAATTCTATGTACATTCGCTACTTGTCATTAGACTTCTTGACTAGCACACAATTAGCTAACCAAGTTGGATAAAGCTCTTTTTGGATAAATCTTGCCTTCAATAACTTTTGGACTTCTTCCTCTATTGCTACTTGTCTCTCTGGTGCAAAAAGCCTCTTCTTTTGTTGGACCACCTTCACATTTGGATCAATCTGAAGCTTGTATACCATAACTTTTCTCGAGATACCTAGCACGTCAGCAGGGGACCATGCAAACACGTTAGCATTAGCTTGTAAGAAGTTAATTAAAAATTTTCAAATATCTATTGACAAGGGTTTCCTAATTCTCATTGTTTTCCTAGGGTCATCTCCCAAAAGAAATTTCCTCAGTATCACTCTCGGAATTCTCTATGCCGACCGACTTGCCTTAAGGATAGGTTTCCACTCGAAATACTTCTTCTCATCTTAAGGTCCTCATATATAAAGACCTTGCCAATTGCTGATCCCCTTTGCACAGGCCGAATCCCGTGGAAGTAGGGAACTTGGTTTTAAGATGTGTAGTTGAAGGGACAATGCTGAATAGATGTTGACACTGTTGTCCCATTATCATGTTGTATGGAGACCAATATTTGATGACAAGGAAGTTCACTTTATCCTTTGCAACATGCTCATCATCATCAATCTATATCGACAAAGAAATTACTCCAACTACTTGAATTGGTTAGTTGTTAAAGGCATATAGATCATACTTGTAAGATCTTAGTTGTGCCTTGATCTTGGGTCTTATCTGGTTGAACGCATGTCGAAAAATAATATCAGTCGAACTTCTTATGTTAACAAGAATGTTCTTGATTTCGAAGTTTGTGACTCTTGTATTGATAACTAATGCATCATCATATGGTCTTTGGATTCCCTCAAAGTCATCTTTCGTGAAAGAAATTGTGTTGTTGATCTTGACCTTCTTGCCTTAGATGTTGCAGACATAATTTTTTGTGTTCGTCAAACTCAAAGAGCTTGATTGGCTAATAGTAGGTTCGCCGACAATGGTGTTCCTCACGCTCCTCTGGGATGGTCTCTCGATATTTTCAATGTTATGCGATAAGAATTTTTGCAAATGCCCTTGTTGAATTGCATTTTTCAAATGCATTCTTGAGTTGTATACACTTATCTATATTGTGACCCTTGTCACGATGGAAGTCACAATACTTGTTGGAATTTCTCCTTGAGGGATTTCCTCTCATTCTTTTCGACTACTACAAAACACCTCTCTGCCTACGTACCTCCATCAATATGTTTGAAACTGGATGATTGATGGGTATGTGGGATGAAAATGTCGGGATTCTTAGTCCCTTTCTCTTGGCTTTTGAACTTTGATCTTCATCTGAGTCGAGCCTGCCCTTTGTACTTTTTCTCTTATCATTTTTTTTATCTCCTCTAGTCTGATCGGCTTCTTGTCGAGCTTTTATGTTATCTTTTTTATGGATATATGAGGTAGCTTTGGCCTTGAACTTGGTGAAAGTTTTCGACTTATTCTTTATGAGAGACTTGAAAAAGTCTCAATGGGGCTTAACTCCATCGATTACGGTATTGAGGGCCATACTTATATCCAATTCTAGGATTTGAACCATCTTGGCCATAAACTCTGATCGATTCATCTAATTTTTGTTTGATTGTGTTAAGGATTGTAGAATCCTTAACAGGAAGTTTGCTTGTAGGGAAGTGTTAAAGAAACACTTCTGTTAATTCATTGAAACAAGAAATCGTGTTTGGTTTTAAGTGTTTCAACCATGTGCTGGTTGCATTCCTCAAGGTTAAGGGAAAAGCTTGGAAGGCTGCTATATCACTCAAACCATGCAATTTGGTTAATGTACGGTAGTACTCCAGGTGGCCTTCAAGGTCTTTTGTTTTGTCATAAGTTTCAAATTGCAACAGCTTGATGTGTTGAGGTATCGCTTTCTCTAAAATCTCTGGAATAAAGGGACTTTTCTTGATTTGAAATTGCTTGCTTGATGCAGCAAGGGTACTGACATGCGAGAGGCCTACATAGTGCACCTGTTGCAATTGCTTACATTTTCATTTTTTTTAAAACAAGAGCTGAGGGTCCCATTGCGACCTCGGCTTGCTTTTTCTGCAACTTAAGTGAATAAATTGAATCATTGCTATTATCGACATCATGATCACCATGTTCTTTGTCTTGATTTCTATGAATACTATTATGAAGGAGGTTAAGGATGTGTTCATACTTTTTGTTTAACTCCAAGTTTTCCTTGGCTAAATTGAGACATAATTGCTTGAGTCTAGCTAATCATTGCTCATCAGTATGCTGACTCTCCCTTTCATGGTGTTGGGAGGAAGTGCCAACACCTATGTTCTTGGTCAGTTCGGTATGCCCACTTCGATGCCTAAGTTAGTAGGCAGGAATGAGAAAGGTAAAGTAAAGAGGTTAGAAGTTATCAAATGCCTCTTATAGAGTTTCTTTTCATATTTCTGTTGAGACACGTAGAAGCTTATTGATTAGACACTTTCCTTGAAATGTAAGGAGAGCAGGCGGTTATGTAATATAACCATGCTTATGATAACTGTTCGCACCATGAACTTAAATTTAAATTAGTAATGGATTTGTATTACTTAGCACAATACTGAGAATGTTGATTACTCGACGGGGTACCGAGAATATAGCTTACGTATCCTATCAGTAGCTAAATGGACGAGTAAGACGGGTAGACAAAAATTGACTATCAACAACTTTAACATTTTGATGGATCTAGGGTTTCAACATCTTAGTGACAAGTCTTTGGTAAGTTGTGTCGACATTTTTCAGCCCAAAGGGCATCACCATATAACAATATGTTCCAAAATTTGTGACAAATGATGTATGAATTTCATCTTCCTTATTCATTTTAATTTGGTTGTAACTCGAAAAAGCATCTATAAAAGAAAGCGATGCATGTCTAGTGGTTGAATCTACCATTTGATTGATTTTCGGCAGCGTAAAGCAATCTTTAGGATAAGCCTTATTAAGATTTGTGAAGTCTATATATATGCGCCATTTGCCGTTAGACTTCTTGATTAGTAGACAGTTGGCTAGCCAAGTCAGATATGGCTCTTCTTGAATAAGTTTCGCCTTTAAGAGTTTTTGAACTTTTTCTTCTATGGTTGCTTGCCTCTTGGGGGCAAACTGCCTTTTCTTTTGTTGAATCACTTTTGCACTTGGATTGATTTGGAGCTTGTGTACCATAACGTTTGTAGTGATACTTGACATATTTAAGGGGTACCATGCAAATACATCAGCATTGTCTTGTAAGAAGTTGATTAAACTTTGATGAATATGTGTTGGTAAGGGTTTCCCTATTTTAGTTGTTTTTTTCAGGGTCATCTCCTAAAGAAATTTCTTCTGTTTCATTTTCGGCATTGTTTATGCCTATTGACTTTCCTTCTAGATAAGTTTCTACTTAAAAAATTCTTCTCACCTCAAGGCCCTCATGTACAAAGACCTTGCCAACTATTGATCCCCTTTATATACACCAACTCCCGTGGGATTAGGGAATTTGGCTTTAAGATGAGCAGTAGAAGGGATGATACTGAATAAGTATTGATACGGTTGTCCTATGATCATGTTATCTAGGGACCAACATTTGACAACGAGGAAGTCTACTTTGTCTTCTGCTACATGCTCATCATCCCCAATTTAGATTGGTAAAGAGATTACTTTTATTACTCGAACGAGTTGATTGTTAAAGGTATACAAATCATAATTGTAAGATCTTAGTTGTGCTTTGATCTTTGGTCTTTTATGATCAAAAGCGTGTTAGAAAATAATGTCTACCAAACTTTAATGTCAATGAGAATTTTTTTGATCTCAAAGTTGGTGATTCTCGCACTAATCACTAGTGCATCATCATGTGGCCTTTGGATGCCTTTGAAATCTTCCTCTATGAAAGAAATTATATTGTTAATCTTGACCTTTTTACCTCAGATATTGCAAACATAACTTATGGCCTTAGTCAGGCTTGAAAAGCTTGATCGGCCTATAGCAGAAGGTCCGTTAACAATAGTGTTGATTATCCCATTGGGTGCTCTACTGGTACTCCTGTCTCTTGCATCTCTCCCGACATTAGCTAGTCGAGTAACATTCTCTTAGTATTTACGTCTCCTCTAAGATGTTGCTCAATATTTTTGGCATCTTATACCAAAAGCTTGTGCAGATACTTTCATTGAATTGCATCCTCAATCGCATTTTTAAGTTGGATGCATTCGTTTGTGCTGTGACCTTTGTCGTGATGAAAATTACAGTATTTGTTGGAATTTCACTTAGAAGGGTTTCCTCTCATCCTTTCTAGCCATTGTAGCTCTCCTCTCTGCCCACGTACCTCTATAAATATGTCTAAAATTAGATGATTGATTGGAGTATAGGATGAATACATTAGAATTCAAGGTCTCTTTCTCTTCGCATTAGGATTTTGATCATTGTTCGTCTTGAATTGATCTTTTGCACTCCTTCTCTTATCATTTTTCCTGTCTCCTCTATTTTGATCAGGCTCTCGCCGAGTCTTTATATTGTCCTCTTGTTGGATGTAAGATGTAGCTTTAGCTTTGAACTTGGTAAAAGTTCTTAGCTTATTCTTGGCAAAAGACTTCAAAAAGTCCCCGTATGGCTTAACTCTATCAATAACAGTGTTAAGGACTACACTCATGTCTAATTCTAAAATTTGGACTATCTCTACCATAAACCTAGCTAGATAATCTCTAATAGATTCATCTAATCTTTGCTTTATTGTGTTAAGGATTGAAAAGTTCTTAACAACAAGCTTACTAGCAAGGAAGTGTTGAAGGAACACTTTTACTAGTTCTTCAAAACACGAAATAGTGTTCAGCTTATTTGAACCATATACTTGCCGCATTCCTTAATGTCGAGGGAAAACCTTGGCAAGCCACAGCATCACTCAAGCCGTGCAACTGGGCCAAGATGTGGTGGTGCTCTAAATGATCTTTAAGATCTTTCATCCCATCATAGGTTTCGAATTGTGGCAACTTGATGTGCTGTAGTATGACCTCCTCCAAAATCTCAAGAATGAAGGGGCTCTTCTTAATTTGGAATTACTTACTCGTTGCAGTAGGAGTACTAACATGCAAGGTTCTAGCATGGTGTACTTACCAAGGTTGCTTGCCTTTGTTAACTTTTTTGAGCATAGGAGCTGAAGGTTCCATAGTGACTTTGGCTTGCTTTTTCAGTAATTCGGGTGAATAGATTGAATTGTCGCTGTTCTCGGTGTTGTTATCATCGTGCTCTCTATTTTGATTTAGGTGGATATCACTATGGAGAAGATTTAGAATCTCTTCATGTTTTTTGCTCAACTCTTGATTTTCTTTGACTAAGTTGAGGCAAAGCTACTCCAACTTAGCCAGACATTGGTCGCTAGTGTGTTTACTTCTAACCTTAAGGTGGTAGGATAAAGTACCAGCACCTGTACTTTTTGTTAACCTAGTTCTAGCCATGTGGTAGAGTTTAGAAAAAATAGACGGTGCCAAATGTTGATAGGTGATTTTGGATTTGAATCGTTGTCCTACAAAGAAAGAAAAAGCTTTTGGTATCAGGGCTAGTCCAATGTGGCCACTCTAATGCCTAAGTTAGAGAGTGGGTATTGAGAAAGACTCAATAAATAGTTAAGATTTAATAGATATCTCTTATAGTATTTCTTTCTCATATTTATAGGAGAATGTCATGTTTGAAGCAACAGTTATCGAAATGATTATTGGGACACGCGGAGACCTCTTAATCAGGTACACTCCTAAAATGTAGGATAATAGACGGTTATGTAATATAATCATACTAAGCGATAATTGTTCACATCACTCCCCTTGAGTTTAAATTAGATACAGATCTATGTTGCTTGGCGTTAGTTGAGAATGAAGTTTCTCTACCTATTGGTAGTTAAGTGGATGAGTGAATGAAATTCAACTATCAACAAATTTTATCCATTAATTTTTCATTAGGAATTTTGATGATTTGAAGGAAATTAAAAGGAAGAAATTCTATGAAAGGAAATGCTGTTCTTACAAAAAGAAAGGTTTGTACAAACATTTTAAAAAGATGGTCTAACTTTGTTACCAATTTGGAGCCAATCATACTCTAAAGCAGGTGTTTATCTCTTCTATTCCTCCACCATTAGCACGAAGATTTGAAAGATACCTTTAACTAAAGAATAAGAAGGTGATAGATGTTCTAATTGGAGAAATTAAATAGGTACTCCATATGGTCATTGAAGACATGAGTGACAGAAGAAAAGTCATCAATGATTATATCAAAGGGGGTAATATCTTTGATGAAATGTGTAAAAAACTAGATTTCTTCATCAAGTGCAAAAGGCTTAACCAAGAATGCACTTGTAACCCGAGAAGAAAGAAGAAGTATTTCAAGGTCAAAAGAAGAAAATCCTTCCCATGCAAGAAAATAAGACTTCCTATTAAAAGATGGAAGTACTTCAAGAAGAAAGGAAGGAAAGGAAAGAAATCTAATTGTTGTTTCATATGCAACAAGATAGGGCATTATGCCAAACAATGTCCTTAAAAAGGATCCCATAATATGATCTAAGCTATTGCTAAAAAGGCCAGAGTCAAGATAAGGAAAGACGAAGATCTTAAATCTCTGTTTTCAAATGAAGATTAACCATTAGAGAAAACTTTGTTTTCTCTACAAGTCTACATAGAAGAATTCGGTTAGGAAGATTCAAAGGATGAATATTACTCAATTTAACATATGTAACCAGCTTCATAAACAAACACCGGTAATGAAGTCATGAGTATTAGCATACCTCATGTTCCAGTCAAAATTTTCATTAGCAAGTATGACAAGCTAATCCCAGTAATTTCTTTCATAGATATTGGAGCAATAGAAAGTATCTTGGATCAAAAAGTTCTTCCATAGGAATTGTGGACTCCTCACAAAAGAACTTTTGTGACTACATCCAACCAAGAGTTTCACATACATCTAGGGAGTAAGCTAATAAAGATTTAGTTCTTTTCAAGATGTAGCATAATCACACTAGTTCTTGGATCTCCATTGCCTAACAAAGATATTGTTGTTAGATGGGATATTCTATCCAAGCTACCTCATATGAAGATCCAGCTAGACAGCATACGGTTTAGAAAATATCACAAGCCTTATGTTGACCTTCCTAGATTCTATTGCATAAAAGAAGTGAATATACCAAAAATAATCTAAAAAAATTAAGATGATGGCATATGCTGAAGATCACATGGATTTCTTGAAAAAGTGTGATCATCTATTATGGCAAAATAAGGAATTCTTTGTGAGAATCTTGTTTAAAAAGAATGAAGACATAAATCCTACCAAAGCTAGTCATTTAGGAATGAATCCTGAACATGCTAGATTAGCAAAAGAAGAATATCAAAATCTATGAAAGCAGGGATTGATAGGGCCATCAAATTCATAATGGGCTTATAAAGCATTTTATGTAAAAAAAAAAAAAAGAGTTAAACAAGCTAGCGGAAAACTAAGGCTTGTTATCAATTACCAGCCTCTCAATTAGTTCATCTAGGATGATAAGTTTCCAATTCCCAATAGAAACACATTGTTTCAAAACATTGCCTAAGCTAAAATATTCTTAAGATTTGATCTTAAAACAGGCTTTTGGCAACTTAGAATTTACCCAGATGATCGAGGTAAGATAGGATTTTCAATCCCTAATCACCATTATCAGTGGAAAGTTCTACCATTTGTGCTCAAGATTGCTCCATTGCTATTCCAAAAGGCTATGATCAAAATCTTCTGGCCTATTCTAAATAGTACTATCATCTACATAGATGATACTCTTCTTTTCAATTCAGATGAGACATCACATGCTAAACTCCTTTAGGAAATCTATGAACTAGTGATATCTTATGGAGTTATGCTCTTAGAAAAGAAGATAAAGGTAGCCCAAATAGAAATAGAATTCCTAAGGATGAAAATTAAGAATGACTGTTACCAACCATAACTCAATATTGCTCAAGAACTGTTAAAGTTTCCTAATAAGAAACTTACTACCAAATAGATACAATAGTTTCTAGGCATAGTCAATTACTTGAAAGTTTCGTCCCTATGATCTCTCAACATACCACTACTTCGTCACAAATGCTCAAAAAGAAGCATTCCCCATAGGGGGAAAAACAAACAAAAACTGTGAAATTCTTGAAAGAAGAATTGCAAAAACTTCTACCTCTAAAGATCCCTTCAAAAGGTTAACTTACTCTATAGATTGATGCTAGTGACAAGTATTGGGGAGCTATTCTCCTTGAACAAAGAGAAAAGGGCAAACACATATGTAGATATAGAAGTGGTAGATTCAAAGACTCAGAAATCCATTATCACTCAACATTCAAAGAAATCCTTGTTGTAAAATATGGTATTCAAAAGTTTGAATATCATCTTATGGGATCGCACTTAAAGATTGAAATGGATATGAGTTCTTTTCTTAAGATGCTTAAATTTAAGTAGAAGATAGTACCACACCTTCAGTTGTTAAGATGGCAAGAATGGTTTTCTAAGTATTCCTATGAAGTTAAACTTATCTTTAGAAAAAAGAATGATGTTGCGGACTTTCTTTCCAAACCTCAAAAGGAACTTAAAGAAGCCAAAATTAGAATTTTAACATCATCTATTTTAGGTGATATTTGTGCATTTAGGACCATTGCTATGATCAGACCTTCCAATCCGTTTCCTCCAAGATGGTACAATTTATAGCAGTTCATTATACATGGTCTAAGAGAGTTAAGGAAAATATTGTAGAGGGGGAACTTTGTAGAAGAAAGTAAAGTACAGATATGCGAATATCAAACTTCAATTTTTAGAAAATATGGAGGATTAAATCTGAATCCATTTAGATTACATCCTTGATATCCATTCATCTATCCCCATATTTGGAGATTTCATGAAGCCAAGTTTCTAGATGATCTCAAATGGTTTTACTAGTATCTTATGTATCATTACACCATTGTTGTCCAAATCCTAGCTCACGAAGCATTATAGTATTTAAGGATCATTAAGGCGAATCTTAGCTTAAATCATTCGATTAGTCTAACCGAACTAATGAAATGTTCTAAATCTTTTCCTGTATGGGAGTAGATTATTGAAGTATGGATTAATCATTTAAACTAGAAGTTTCTAAGAGTAAATCCATTACAATTTAAGCTAATCATTGAATTAAGGCAATAATGGATAGAATATCAACCAAAACGATATTATCCATTGATAACCTATAATTTTCCTAATGAATTTAAAGGTAATATATGGGAAGATGATAGAAGATACAAGGAAACCTAAAGAAGACTGTGCATTGCTAATCAAACTATTCCTTAAGAGATATGGCTAGGACCATTTGAAGCAAAAGTACCATGGGATCATAGTAATGATTACCAAGCGACAATTTCTTTAATCAAGAAAGCTTTAATAGAACGAGAAGAACTTGATCACATGGAGGAAGAAGCTTAGTTAGCTAGATACAGCCAAGAACCAGAATACCCTAATGATGTGAACATGTCACCATCTCATGAAACAATTAGAGGTGGTATAGATTAAAGTTACTGTATAGGAATCTTATCTAGATGTGTAATTGTTAACTCTTGTCGGCCACAAAAGGATAGTAAGCCCTTTATGATTATCTTTTGACTTAGTAATGTTCATCGTTTGTATTTTGTGTCCTCAATTATTATTCTTAGTTACTATAGTCCATAGTAAAAGTTGTCGATCACGGGTAATTACCCATTTGTCATTTGTAATTCCAGATGCTTATATAAGGTAAAGTCTTATAAGGTTGAAAGGCAAAACTTAGCCAAAGTAATATACACAATGAAGCCAAAGTGTTAAGGTAATTGTCTTCATGAAGCCTAACATTTCCGAGCGTTTCATGTCAATTTAGTTGAAGCCATAATGTCAAATTCATTGAATGAAGGCCATGATGTCCATCATGACAGCAATTGGAAGTTCCCTCCTATGTTTAACCAATACAATCACAAGCTCATGTACTATCTCAATCCATCTATCATCTAAGTCTATGAAAGATGTCATTAAAGTCCATATCCATGTCACATGCTTGGAGAGATTGGATGCTATTAGTCAACATGACTAAGGAATATTTTAGGAAAGATTTATCTTGAGATATGTAATATTTAAGGTAAAACCTTTTTTTTTTTTAGCTATCAGATTGATGTCTTTATCAAAGAGTTTAAAAATATTAAAACAGTTAAGAGGAAGTAGGAGAGAAGGAGATAACTACCTTGCAATTGTTGTGTAGGTTTAAAACTTCCAAAGTATCATTACTTCACATTTTTAGAATTAAATGAATCTTGTCATGTACCAATCAACAATATTTGTGAAATTATATAGTTATAATATAAATCAAAAGTTAAATGAAAATTGTTCTATAGAAGCCATATCAAATTGTATTCGAATTAAGTTAATCTATTTTGAGTGAAAGAATTTTCTATAAAATATATTAAAACATATGGCTTTGGTTTGATCATGTAATACCTCTAAAGGAATTTGGTATTTATGGGTTATATATATTTACATCTACATAGCCAATGCAACGTTTGCTAGTATAATTAAAACTAAAGGGCTTTAATACCAATAACTATCAATAACTACCAAAATTTGGTATCTTACATGTTTTAGGAAATTAAATGACTAAAATCTCCTTTGTATCTTTTATTAACTACCATGCTAATTATGTAAATAGAAGATAAGGCTGTTGATGAAGACATTTTAGTAAATTTTTCCATAATAATGTTTTATTCATGCTCATGTTTCTTTCATCGAAGCTAACTCTTACCACAATTTATGCTATACAATTTTTAAAAGTTATATTATTTTCGAATAATTATCATCTCTCTTATCTTCAAAATTAGTGGACAATGTGGTAGTTCCCTTTTGATTTGCCCCCATTTAAATTTATAGTTTTGAAAAATTTTAAGACTTAATTGTTAAAATTGAAACATTTCATCTAAGTGAGAAATTCCAAAAACTTCTAAAAGTTCATTAATGAAAAAATTTTATAATTTGATGGCAAAAAATTAGAAATTCTATAAGGACTTTAATTTAGTTTTTTTTTATCCTTTTAGCACATGTATTGTGAGTGTGAAGTTCGCTGGTAAATAAAAAAATAAAAAAGAAAAGACACTCATTCGAAGAAGATTTCAGTCGTGGACAAAGATGAAAACATACACTAGAGAAGTTCAAAGTTTTCTTTTTTCTTAGTTTTGGTTCATAAATTAGCGAGATCAACATTAATCACAAGTGGTGACATAGTTTATGCAAGGATTGTAGGACTAAGATTTTTAAATTCTTCAACAAAGATTAAGTTTTCTCTTTTCTTCTAATATATTTTTTTTCGTAGATTACATTTTTCTTGTGATTTGTGTGCTTTATTTAATTATGAATTAGCCTTTGTTATTTGGGATATTAAACTGATGGATCTATGATATAACTCTATTAAATATTTAAATATTTGTATTATTGATATATTATCATAGAGCATGTGCTTTATAATTTATGAAATACATGTTAGATTGGATGAAAACCTAAGAAGAATAAAATTAATTGAATCGAGTCAATTCTATAGCAAATTATTATTGCATTACAAGTGTTGAGCCTGGTTTTTTTCCTCTTTTCTTTTTTTATTAGACTTTTTTAAATCGATCAGTATTAAACCCTTCCCATTTAGTATTGATCTTCGACTAAGGTTTAAAGAAAATTGTGTTTTATTTTGAAAATGTATTTAAGTTGCTACCCAACCAGAATGGAGAAAAATAGCTAATTTATAACTAATTGGATGGATTTTTTATAACTTAACTATTGGTTTATCAATTAAACTAACTTTGTAAATGGTTTTTTCAAAACCAAAGTCTAGATTCAGGCGTTAGGATTTTTAAATCCTTTATAGGTATCATTGACTTTTCAATTTTAAAACCTAATCCCTAAAAAATTACCTTTCAATAATTAAAAACAAAATTGAATCAATAGTTAATAAATTTCAATAATTTAAACTAAAGTGAAAAAATGGTTTTTTTTTTATCATTTTTTACTGTCACTCTGTAAGTACCTACGTATATGCAATTTTGGATTAAACATACATAGCTATTTTTTTGAAAATATTAGTGGGTTGATTTATTTTAACTTAAAAAAAATGGTTAGATTTACGTTTTTACCAATTTTTAAGTTTATTTAAGGAAATTATTTTGAAAAGATCTTAATTGGAGCTTTTTTTTTGGAAATTCTAAATAAGATCCTAACTTTGAAAAGAAAAATCCATTTATTTTATTTTGAGGAAAAACTAATTTTCTTAGGTGGTAAAATTTTATCCATTCATTTACTTATTATTTATTTTATTTTATTTTATCTATTTCTAAAAAAAATACAAATAAAAATTTTTATTTTTTTCTTTACTTTCTTTGTTTTTATATTACACCTACATGGAAGATAAAATAAAATAAAATAAAATAATACATAAATAAGTAAACAAATAAATAATAAAAAAAATTGTGCAAACCAATTACGCTTAAGGTTAGCTTAGTCGGTTTGGGGTCGGCTTAGTTGGTTTGGGGTCAACTCAGTCGGTTTGGGTCAACTCGTGTTGGCTTTGGTCAGCTTGGTTGGGTCGAAAAGTCTAATCGGAGTACCGAACACTGGGTTTTCGGGTGCAAGGAATCCGATGGTGGTGGTGGTTTTTGAAAAATCGCGGAGAAGGTGGCTATCCTAATGAGAGAAAGGGATTAGGCTGGAGAGAGAAAGCTTTGATTTTGCTTTACCTAAAGTGTTTCTAAGCTTGTGTTATGTCTTAAAAGTGAAGAATAAAGGCCTATTTATACTATAAGTACAAGGTTCAAGTTAGGAAAGTTAGGAAATCAAATTAAAATGTTGAAATTCATTAATGGGTTTTAACCCAATAAATGACTTCCCCCCTCCCCCCTTTTAAGCTTGATTTTAATTACATATTTGACTGATTTTAGATGGGTTTTTGGGTGAATTCAAAGGTAAGCTATGCGTATTATACGATTTCACCATTAATTTGGTGAAATTGTGTATTAAATGGGGTAAAAAACGGCCTTGAATAGAGCATATGGGGAAGGGAAAAAACTGGAAAAAAAGGAGCTGAAACTGAGAAACTAGAAGAAGAGAGGGAACACTAGTTACGTGTAGGGCACATGCTACGTGGCCCTATGCGCAATTGCATTGCAGGCGTGTGTTTGAAGTGCACAACCCCCTCTTACATCTATTTGTCAAGGCCTTATGCCTTATTAACTCTTGCGGACTAATTTGGTCTACCCCAAGCTTTTCCTTTTTTTTTTTTTAAGAACTAAAAACTACAATAAAAAATCTATCTAAAATGCACATTAATATTTTTATTATTACTTTTTCTTTTCAAAAGTAAAAAGGCACTTTGTGCTTGGCAAGATTCGAACCTACAACCTTTAGCTTAATGCAATGTTAATACTCAAGTATTTATTCGTTAGGCCATTGGCTTATGCTTTATCCATATGTGCAATTTAAGATTTGAACCTACAACCTTTAGCTTAATGCAATGTTAATACTCAAGTATTTATTTGTTAGGCCATTGGCTTACACCTTATCCATATGGACAAAGTGAACCTAGGTTAGGTTCAAATCTAAGTCTAAGCTTAACGACCCTTAAAGATTCTACTCTATTTATTTTAGAAATTTCCTAAATCCTCTTATTTTTTCAATTATTTTATATTTTTGTGACTTTTCTATCACTTCTCGAATAAGAGGAGTCGTAATAGTCTAGTCGTGTAAACTAATTTAAGATAGAAGCTGACTTCATAACTACTATCATAAATATAGTCTATACAAGGCGTACACAACTCAATTAACTTGAAGCATCCATTCTAATACTTGTGAATAATCAAACCTATGGTATAGCTTTACAAAATACCTATTCTATATAACCTGTTGTCTCATAACACAACAATACTTACATAAACGTCTCATATCCAGAGTTATAATTTACAATTAGAGTTTATGAAAAGCAACAGGTTTTGTAGACTATTTACAATAAGTTAAGAAACGAGTGAGCGTCCCAACGAATTCCTAGTTAGTTTCCTTAAAATTCAAAAGAAAAGTCAAAAGTTTAGGTTTAGTCGATTCTTCGTTCTTTATTTTTTTAGTTAACAGTACACTAATCTAGGAGTGGCGATATCTAAACATCTATGTATTCACTCAGTATCTATAAAAGAGTCTATGAGGGTGTGAGTACAACTAGTTCAGTAAGCGGGATAGAGTTAGAAGAGTATTGAGCAATCATAAGTAAGGTTATTAATTATGATAAAATACAATGTAATCAATCATATAAAACATTACACAATGTTATCCAGTTCATTATGAGGTTAGAGAAATTGCATTTGCCCCAACCCGGCTTGAAGAGTTTTATCGTGATTCAACCAGACCAAATTCAGGCTTGTGTAATAGAAAATACCTTCCTCCCATAAGTGCCTTCGAACTATGGCCCTCATCCTTGCCGTGACTTCTTTACCTATTACTTAATTTGATTAAGGATGAACTACGGCCCCTACATTTACTGTAACCTCTTTGCCTATCACTTAGTTTAACTAAGGATAGAGAAAGGACCATTTTAGGTATCTTTATTGAAGGAAGTTGGTATTTGGTCTGGCTCTCCTAATCGTTTCACTTAACAGGTGTTATGCATGTCCAATTTTGTTATAGTCGAATAATCATTAGTTGTAATCAGGGATGACCTAACAAGTTCATATAATATAAAAATAATGAAAAAAATGCAAAACAACACACCAAGGAATTCAACTCCTATCACAATTGAATATCACACACATTTATGGCATATACACAAACAACTAATTACAAACATAAACAAAAGCACTCTTGAGTCTCCAGATACATTAATACAATATCTTAACGAGCGGTAAAGCTACAATCCCAACTTACCTGTTTAGGAGCTTACTATGGAAGACTCGGGTTGTCAACAGTCTGATCACTGAGAAATCTTATATACACAAAACCTAAATTCAGTTTTTGTAGTAGTTACAAAAACATTAGAGTTTTATCTAAATCGGTTATATATATATATATATATATAAAGTATATCATCATAATGATCATCTTCGGGTATATATATATATAGTATATCATCATAATGATTATCTTCAGGGTCACACACACAGAGGGGCACCACAACAAACAAACCAAAAGGAAAATGGAATAGGAAACTAGCAAGGTTCGAGTAGCTACCGAATGGATATGACTTACCACTCGATTTTACTCGGCTTACAACCCGCCAGATATGATACACCGGTTCGAGTTAAAGGGTTACTCACCACTACTTCTTACTAAAGGGAATAGATAAGAGTTGAATAATAACAAGAACATTAAAGTTGCTCAAGTGAGTAAATCTTCATTAAAAGTTAAATGAATATGCATATAAGGAAAGTAGGAGTTTATATACTTGTCCACTAGGTTTATTCCACATGTATGAAAAAATAAAAGGGTATTTTATAATTAGGTTACTTGAATCATACTAAAAAGGAGAAAGAATATTTAGTATGGAAAAGAAAGAATTATTCTAGAATATTGTGTCAAGAGACACGTATCACTTAATGGCTGGATGTCAGGAACATGACATAAATAGGTAGAAATACAAAATGTGCTGGTAGTTAGGGATCGACCGGATCTAGATCGGGTCGGAGGTCAATCAGTTTGGTTTAGAAGTTGATTGAATTGGAGTCAAGCGTTAGTGGTTAATTGGAGAGCTCGGCTCGACTAGTCCTTCTTAAGTTACCTTTTGGATCGGGACATTGTAGCTAGGTAGAAGCATGTTGAACATACGTGAGGATTTTTCAAAAAGGTTGGCTGGAGGTTGGATTGAGATAGGAGTCCTCGTCTTGGCTATGACTTAGAGTTAGTATTTTCCATATGAGCCCTTGAAGTCCTTTAGATCGGCTTCTTATGATCGGTCTAAGGGATTGATTCCTATCACATAATAACAATATATATTTTTACTATATTATATATATATATTGAGTTAAGTTATTAATTATTAATAACATATGGAATTACACTATTATGTTTGTTAAATCACATTTTAATTCCGATAGAATTATGGTAATATGTACATTTTAGTAATACTATATAATTATAGGTTATATTGCCTAAGATTGTCTAATTTTAGTAAAAATAGTATTATTAAGTTTGTACAAACTTGACGATACGCATTACTGTTCTATTTATAAAGATGACTTTTAATAAATAGTTCGAGCTTTTAATACAGTTATACATATCTAAATAAATATTATTGTATTATACATATTTTATGTTATTAAACCATATTTTACCTAATTTGTCAATATAACTCTATAATATACGTATTATCTAACCTTAATATCTCTATAATGTATTCCGGTCATTAAAATATCATTAAATATATTAAAAATATACTTTTACCCATTCTGACCCATACGCATATAGGTAGTTTTTATTGTATTATTTATCATATTTAGCCTATTATTACAAGAAATATGTCTCAATTCATAAATTAAGCTATTGTACTATGTAAATTTGTAGTTATAAGCTTGGGCCACCAAATAATTCCTAAAAAATTTCTATAGACTCCTAAAAATATGGGGAATTTAATCATCACTTGGTTTTAGGTTTTTGATTTATTGCCTATATATTTGAATTTACGATTCTACTCATAAATTATACTAAATTACCCAATTATGATTCTTTTTGTACAAAATTGATTTCAACCCATTCAAACATCATTATAATTCACGAGATATTAGTATAGGTTCATGCATTTAATTTCATAAATTCCTATTTATTTCACAATTTTAGCCTATTTTCTAGTTGTTTTAGGCTGAAAAATACAATAAATATTAGAAATATTCAAATCAAAATTTAGGCTACATAGAAATTATCTATATATTATGCACATCCTACAGAAAAATTTTAAGCTAGAAATAATATCATTTGATATATTTATTTTAAAATTCCAAATTTAGATGAAGAGTGATTTTTTTAAGCGAGTATATTAAATATTATAAATTTTTCAAAAAAAAATCATACAAAAACATGTATGAAATAATCTAAATATATATTTTTTCAATTTTTTGGGTGGATTTACTTTTTTATAAAAAAAATTCTTGAAAAACAAAGCATAAATTTGACCTAGCTGTTCTTAGGTGTTCCGGTAGCCATGGGGTAATGGGGGTATGTCGGATGACCAAGGTGCTAGGGGTCTTTTATGGTAGTGAAGTGGCTCAAGAGTAGATCAAAGGCTGCCCTAAAAACTGGTCCAGTATGGTAATTGCTCTATTTTGTCTATTTTTCCACGATTTTTTCTAATTTTTTTCTTTTGCTAATCTAAATTCTAAAGTGCCAAACTTAGTGTAAATGAGGTTAAGGGATATTTATAGGGTACAAATGGTAGTTGAATTTTTTTTTTTCTAATTATCTATCCACTTAATGCTAGTAAGAGGTGTCTTTCTCTTGAGAAATTCTCTTTTTAAATTAGCAAACTTACTCCTACAACAAGCTATGGTGATTTCCAATCTGCTTTAGCAATTTCTAACCACAATTTAAGTTTGTTAGATATAATTTGCAATTATTTTAGTATTTTAAGTATATTTTATTAGTATTTAGTTATTTATTAAGATACATTTCTTAATTTTTTTTATGAATTCAGAACTTATTATATATAATTAAGTAATTTAAGGTTAATTTAAGGGTATAATTATTATTTATATCGGGTATAATCATAAAAATAAGTGTTTATTCACATAGTAAATTGTATTATATTATTTCATTTTATAGCTCAATTAACTTATCTAGAAGTTTTTGTCGTATTTTAAGCTTGATTTTAGGAGTTTCGAGTAATTTGGTACTATATTAAATAATCATACTTATAGGGGTAAAATTGGGATTTTGGATTGTTATTTCCAAAATCTAACTTCATTAAGTCACTTCAATTAACTAATCTATTTAAATCGTAAAGTTTGAGCTTAATCGGATAATTTTTCTTAAAAGCTCTAAATTTAGGCTCAGTTGTCCTAAAGACAAATTTAAGGGCTTATATTTTCTATATACTTTTCTAAATTTTTCTCTTTTTCTTCTTTTTTTTTTTTTTTCTAAATTTCTTATTTTTGTGCTTTCTCCTATTTCTCCATCTTTTTTTTTTATTTTTCTAAATGTCTTTTTTTTTTTAGTTTTCTTAATTTTCTAATTTTTTTTTGTATGTAAGAGATTATGTATTGTATTTAAGTTTGGGTTTAGATCATAAAATGATTAATTAACTAAATGATCTTTTCTAGAAATCGGTAGGCTTAGTTCATTAACTTAAGTAATTCATGTTTCGAGAGAAGGTGATTCCACATTTCATTACTTTGGTAACTCCAGAGAGAAATCAAAGGAAAAAATCTAAATTGGTCAATGATCCAACAGTCAATTGTGATATATTTTAATCTCATTATCGCTAACATTAATCCAAGATTCTAATTTGATGGTTCATTGATTTAATGCTTATGCATTGTAACTAGGTTAGGGTTTAGAAGATAAAATGATTAATTAACTAAATAATATTTTCTAGAAATAGGAAAACTTAGTTAATTAACTAGAGTAATTCACGTTTGGAGAGAAGGTGGTTCCACATTTCATTACTTTGATAACTCTAGAGAGCAATCAAAGGAAATAATCTAAATCGATCAATGATCCAATAGTTAAATGTGGTATGTTTTAATATCATTATCGCTAACATCAATCCAAAATTCCAATTTAATGGTTTATTGATTTAATTCTTTAGGTGTTGGCTTCCTATATTTTCTCCATTAATTAGAACTACATTTAATATTTTATTTTAACTAGAAATAGATTTACTTTATTTTTAATTATTAAATTTTGGTTTGCTTACATATAAGTAGGACTAATATATCAAGGAGCTAGTCCCATGCCTTGTAAATTACACATGGTTCTTACTAGTAATATTACTGCATATGTAATATAGTATACTTACTGATAAAAAATATGCATTTTCTTTATATAAAATAGTGGTTTAGCATATCATTTCACCTTAGGTGAAGTTGGGCATTATTGTTTGCCTTTGCAAAGATTGGGACAAGGAGGCATTCACCTTGGATGAGGCTTGGCTTAGTAGATAGACAGTTAATTGCCATGGTATAGGTTAAAGTTTGGTATGAGATGGTATGAGTAGTGTATATTAAATCTTAACAAGGAATAAAAGGAGAGTATTGAAAAGATAATTCCTTTGTTATTAATATTCTATATACAAAAAGATGACTCAATCCATTGCATTTGGGGGATCTTCTTATTGTTCTTATCGAAGGTCATAAGTTGGTCTAGCTAATCCATGCACCTTTATTACATAGGTATTCTTGATGTTTCCTCAAGGGCATTTTCTAGCTTATGGCACTCGTTGGTATTTTTCCCCTTATTTTAGTAGAAATCACAATACTTGCTTGTGTTTTGCTTGTAAGGGTTTCCCTTCATCTTTTTTAGCCTACGTAAGAATCCTCTATTCTTTATTTCTAGGAGGACTTGCCCCAAAGGACAGTTAAGCGAGGCATAGTCTAGATGGGAAGGGATTACACTTTTGCTTTATCTATTGTCCTTATCATGAGATAAGCCCTACTCATCTTTGGGACCAAGTAGATTGTTGATCAACCTATGGTCCTTATCTTGTTTTTGTTTGACCTAACTCAATCAAACACTCAATGAGCCTTAATTATACCTTACATTTTGATAAATGTGGAGGCTCGTTGTCTAAACTCTTCATTCTTCACCAACGACATGATGAATGGTCTAAATGATTTGACATTATAAATTGCACATGTAAAGTGATGCTTATGTCGGAATTTGGTATCTTGAGCATGGCAATGTTGAACTTAGTCAAATAATATCTTATGGACTCATTCAACTACTATTTGAAGAGGTTGATGGTCAATAAGTCCTTAGCAAGCATCTTGCTTGCAATAAAGTGGTTGTGGAACTAAGAGTTAAGCATATAGAAATTTGAGTTGGAGACATGAAGTTCAACTTCATAGTGTTAAACCATGTGCTGACAGATTTCTTCAACATGCTCGGGGAAGGTTTTGGAAGCAATTGCATCATTACAATCATGTAAATTCATCATTGCCCATAAGTAGGATAGTTAGTCATTAGGATCTCTAGTCCCATCATAAAACCTGAAGGTCGAGAGTCCGATATGTTGAGTAGTAGCTTATCTTAAACCTCCTTAGTAAAGGGAGATTGAATCAAAGATAATTAATTGGAGGCTTTGTTCTTCTTGAAATCCTTGATAATGGTAGGGACTTAGATGTATTACTCAATCTCTTCCAGATTCCAGGCCAAGGTGTGGTGTGAATTGGCCTTGGATTTGGTGAGGTGGTTGCTTTAAGTAGGTGCTAGAGCATTGCTATATGTAGCTAATGATGCCATAGATAGTTAACCAGGGGGTTGCTCTCAACTATTGGTGTTGGTGGTAATGGAGCATTGTTCTTAGAGGCATCTTCCTGTAGTGGAATTATGTCTTATTGCTTCCTTTCTTCTTGTTTTACTTTTAGGTCTTTTTTTTTTTAGCTTGCAACTTAAGGAACATGTCTTTTAGGCGAGCAAAACACTTAGGATCAACTGAATTGGCTGCTGGAACTTGCTGTGGGTTTTGGTTCTTATTTAGGTGGTTGAGTTGTTGCTTAGCTTTATCAATGCTATCTTATTAGTGTGAGTGGATAATGAGTTTTCTTATTGTCATTGTGGTTGTAAATTCTACAAGCAAACAACACTAAATTGTTAATGCTTGAATTTAGTAAGGTGATTAAGGTTGGAGGTAATATGCAAAATTAGTAGAAGTAAGCTATTAAAAAGGGCATCGAAGGTGCTTTAAGTATAACTACTTTAATACTTAAGTTTGTACTGTACTTGGTGAGTATTTAGAGAAGTATAAAGTATGCAAGAGTAAGAGAGTATAGATACTTCAACTATAGTTATTGCTTGGTATTTATATGAATGGGAGGCAAGCTAACTATGGAATGTAGATCACAATTTTGAGATTCTCTCTTTAACTTTAGATCATGTGGAGAAGATCTCGAACCAGATGCATGCTAGTTGTAAACTTTCCTTATTTTAATAGAGCTGCTCTTGCCTAGTCTTCTTTTAAACCTACAGGTCAACCCTGTACATCATGAGCTTGAGGACTTAGACTTTAAGAGGTTAGATGGATATGAGAACTTAAGAGATGTCTTCAGTTAGGCTCTTTGGAGCTTATTCTGGATTTTGGAGAGGTGATTTGAATGTTGGTAGCTTCACTTGGAGAATGGTAAGGTTAGTTGAGCCTTGGGGAGCTCATTAATACTCTAAACACATCAATCTAAACTTCTAGACTTGATCCATGCTCTAAAGAGGTCAGTTTGGGCTTGGAAAGCTACATGTAAAATATTCTATCAACAAAAGGTGCAATGAGAATACCTCTCTACTTGGCCCATATTTATATGTCTTATAGCCGCCAACAGCACTTAGCTATTAAATTGAACATGTTATATAGTTTATGAAAAAGTTGGATTTCCTTTGAAAATATTGCTAGTAAAATCATATAATGCAATGTACGTGCTTGAAGAAAATAAGTCGTAAAAACATCAAGCGTTTCTTTATTGCATAGAGTTTATGTAGTAAAATTAAAAATAAAACAAATTTCATAAAGCCTAAGAGAAAAAAAATAAATAAATAAAACAAAAGAGTCTCTCTTACTTTAATATGTACAATAGTTAACAATGGTGATGACCAATTATATAATTTCATATGAACTTTGTTATCCTTTTACACGGACTTAATAGTTCCACATTTTTAACAGGTGTACATACATGGAGGTATTTATGATGAGTTGATCTCGGTACTCTTTACTCCTTAGAATGTGTTAATAGACATCCTTCAATGTTCCTGTGCATACGTAGTTCCAAGTGAATTGAGTCATGAACCATAGAGAAATTACTATGCATAACCAACTAAGTTATATTATAATTTTCTAAGATGTTACGTAATAATTATATTACATAAAGATTGAGGTTTAGACTCCATAGATAAAAAAAAAAAATGAAAAATTAATGGAAGCCCATTCCACTTATTTTAAGGGTAAATTGCGGAGGTTATCCCTAAAAACTTTTATAATTGTACCAACACTCCCCTCCACAAAACCCTCCGCCTCCATCATCAAATACATATGAGACCTACATAAAAAATATTGACTTAAAAAAATAAAGACCAAAACAAAATATTATATTATATCATTCTATTTATTCATATTACAATAGTTGTATTCATTCATGTCTAATCAATTTTTCATATTGAATGTTATATATATATATATATACAATCATATTTTTAATTGTATTGCATTAGTATTTGTATTACCATATTATGTTAAATATTATTAGCTCTAGCAACTTCCGTGCAACTAAAGAAATTGAAGACTTTCTTTATAAAAATTTTTAACATGAATTTTCAATATGTATATTGTTATGTATGTACTTATTTATTTATTTATTCATTTATATATATAGATAATGACGTTAAGAAGATTTTGCACAAGGAAGTAATATTCATGAAAAGACTATCTAAACAACTGATTTCTTTGCCTTGAAAGAAAGGAAAAAAAAAAGAGTACATCGGAGGTTTTTTAATATTCATATTGGAATCTAGTTAAATCATTCAAGTTTAGATTAAGTATTGCAAATCTTTTATATCTATATAGAATTAAGTCATGGATGCCATAAATAGGTAGTTTAAACCAACGAGCAATATTATTTCTTTTATTCTTTTAAAAGGAATAAAATAATAAATTGGTTATCATGTGAAAAATAAATTAATCCCTATGTTCTTTCAAAAGAATTAAAATGACATGAAAACAAGAAAAAAATTAAAATAGTTTTGTTTATTTTATGCTTTTATATCCCTTTTATTCTTGTTCTTGTTTTAATTGTATGTTGTTTATTGTTGTTTTGCTCCTTACATTTTTAAGTCAATTTCATTTTTATGTGGAAATTCCAAGTTAAGGTTCTTGCCACATATATTACCTGTAAGCAAATTTATAGGTCTCATATGTGTTTGAGGGAGACACGTGCTCGATTTCAGAACTCTCAGATGTCCTTGCAAATAATAAAATTTTAGGGATGGTATCCAGAATTTATCCTTATTTTTATGTACCTTGTGACTTATGTAGTTTGAGGAATCGGATTTGGGAGGTAAAGAAAAAGCATTAATCAAGTCAGCGTATTGCCTGCGATGATTAACTTAAATAACTACAGCTGTTGTTATTATTATTATTTGTGTGTGGATTACAAAATAAAAAAAAGTGAATATAATGATTTTATAATTGGATAAACTAAATTTGAATTCTTCCTTCTTTAATGTAATTATAAGAAAAAGAAAAGAATCATATATCTATTGGATGCCATTAGAAGGAGTTATATGTACTCGTTAAGAAGCCAATAAAAGAAACATACCCTATAAGATGATTGTAAACTTTATGAAAAGTGATTGTATAATATATATATATAGATATATATATATATATATTTGTTTTTGGCTATCACATAGAGTGTTGTGTTCAAAAATAAATCAATAAATATAGAGGGGAATTGTTGGAAATGATTTCTATTGCTTTTTATTTTCTCAATTTTCATTGATTCCATCTGCTTTTTAAGTACGTAAATTAATGATTCAAAATGTCAAAAAGAAGTGATATCTTAATAATGTTAGAAGATAGTTTAAAACCCCATAACAACTTAATCATTGCGCAAAATTGTAAATGGATGACAATTTCCGCTCGAATTTATGACCCTTTGGGCGTAATTATTGCAAATTCCTCACTCGGCATTAAAGTCCTTACTTTTACATTTATGGAAACGAGAATTTCAAGGCTTCAGCCTCGCCCACTGATTCTAGCTGTCAGCCCATTTTATCTTAACTATAAATGTTGTAGTAAGTTCATAAATTCAATGAGACTTCTAGTCTGCTATTATCAAATCAAGCGCGCATCTGGTTCACGAAAAAAGTTCGATGGATATTCCGGACGCAACTGGGATAATATTAAGCTTAATCTTCCTGAGAAAGTAATATTGGAGAATAGTATTTGATTTTTTTTCTCTATATATTTAAAAGTATTTTTAAAGGATCCAAATTCATTGGAATAATAGAGAAAAATAAATGAAAGGAATCATGATCATCATTGGCAAAGATAAAAATTTATAAGGAAATATATATATATATATATATATATATATAAAAGGCAATTGATGCAGCAACAAAATGTGAGGTTTAGCCGTTTAGGAAAATAATTCTCTCTTCATTTCTCTCCGCGCAATCCCGTTTCAACCTAAAGAATGCAAATAAATATTTTTCTTCGAATTCCCCTCTCTTCTCATTATTTCCTTTGCCTTTTCCTCTCCCCTAACTCCCTGTAAGGTCTTATATTAGCAATTTAAAAGAACTTTTTCCTTTAATGACCTTTCACCTTATCCATTAAGATTTCCAGACAAACTTTGTTAGCAATATTTCTGAATAATCTCATGTTATTAATTTTACGAAACCCATTTTTGTTTAAGGACTTAGTTTTACCTTATAAGAATCTTCCCGTGGAGATTCTAGGCCTAGGCCATTATGCCAAGATGGCTGAAATTTAAAATAAAATAAAAATAAATTGTGCACGATATTAAAAAATAACAGGTATCATTTACATAATTGTATTTTTTTCAAATGTTTATATAATTCTATTTAGAAACAATTCGTGTTATCACAATAATTTAGAGATGGGACGCTATTACTTGAACAAAAATAGTTTTGGGAGTCATGCTTGATTCTCTTCACATCAAATAAAATGTCAAGACCATTATATCTTAGTTGTATTATTAGTAGTCTTCAATTAAAAATAAATGAGGTTCGTATCATCTTTATCTCAAAGTTATAACTTGATTAAGAAAATAGAAAAGTACTAAGTTATAACTTGATTAAGAAAATAGAAAAGTAATCTCAAAGTTATAACTTGATTAAGAAAATAGAAAAGTAATAAGTTATAACTTGATTAAGAAAATAGAAAAGTAATCTATTGAAATCTGGGCTGACAACCACATTAAACCGCTCAATTTGAAAAAGTGGTTTAGCCATTTTGGCTAGGCTGACTAGCACATTAAACCAAACTTCCATGAGTAACATGCTACGCTAACCACTACCTGCATGCCATAAATTTATATGGATGTTAGTATCGATAAATTTTTTTAGAAAAAAAAAAAAAAGATATGATATTTTCATTGTTTGGTTGGTTTAGTAAGCCAAGGCAGTGACTGTTATTTTAAATTTTACAAAATAGCTTTTTACATTTTTTGATTTCTTCTTCAATATTTTGTTTCCTATTCTCTTATTATTTACTTATCTGTATTATTAAAGATTCAAAAGGTTTAAATAACTGTTGTTAATATCTTCTCCTTAAAATTATTGTTTAAACATCTAATATAATTTTATATAAAAAATAACTAACATTAAACCGACATTTTTTAAAACTATAATTTAAAACTATAAATATATTATAATTTATAAATATATTATAATATAGATAAATTTATCAACCTAGTTAGATTTCACTTTTATCTTAACTTCTCTCTTTCTAATTTCCCTATGACCATTAATCTCCTCATCACCCCCCACCCCACCAACCATTAATCTCCTCATCGCCCCCCACCCTACCAACCTATTTTTTATATGCACCCTCCTCTTCTAATCTCACTTGCCAAATCTCCACTTTCTTCGGATGTACAAACTTGATTTCTTTTTCATCTTAAACTTCTCTCTTTCTAATTATTAATCTCCTCATCACCCCCACCCCCACCAACCTATTTTGTATATGCACCCTCCTCTTCTAATCTCACTTGCCAAATCTCCACTTTCTTAACAAATCTCCACTTCCTTCAGATGTACAAACTTGTTTTCTTTTTCATCTTAAACTTCTCTCTTTCTAATTATTAATCTCCCCATCACCTCCACCTCCACCCCCACCAACCTACTTCTCTCTTTCTAACTCTTTCTAATTTCTCTATGACCATTAATCTCCCCATCACTACCACCCCCAGCAGCCTACTTTGTGTCTCTCTTTCTAATTTCTCTATGACCATTAATCTCCCTAATTTCTCTATGACCATTAATCTCCCCATCACTACCACCCCCAGCAGCCTACTTTGTGTGTGCACTCTCCTCTTCTAATCTCCCCCCACCAACCTACTTCTCTCTTTCTAATTTCTCTATGACCATTAATCTCCCCATCACTACCACCCCAGCAGCCTACTTTGTGTGTGCACTCTCCTCTTCTAATCTCCACTTTCTTTGGATGTACAAAGAATTATTTTACACTCTCCAAATCTCCACTTTCTTTGGATGTTGCAACTCCTCTTCTAATCTCACTTGCCAAATCTCCACTTTCTTAACAAATCTCCACTTCCTTCAGATGTACAAACTTGTTTTCTTTTTCATCTTAAACTTCTCTCTTTCTAATTATTAATCTCCCCATCACCTCCACCTCCACCCCCACCAACCTACTTCTCTCTTTCTCTTTCTAATTATTAATCTCCCCATCACCTCCACCTCCACCCCCACCAACCTACTTCTCTCTTTCTAATTTCTCTATGACCATTAATCTCCCCATCACTACCACCCCCAGCAACCTACTTTGTGTGTGCACTCTCCTCTTCTAATCTCCACTTTCTTTGGATGTACAAAGAATTATTTTACACTCTCCAAATCTCCACTTTCTTTGGATGTTGCAATGTGAGTGTTTCATCTGATAGTTTTTTATTAAGAGAAAAGTTGTAAAATTGCATTAGAAAGCACATTTTTATAAGGTTCAGCATATGAAATTTGAAATGTTTGATTTTAAAAACAAAGTTGATGTTTTATGATTTATCCTAAAAATATTTAGGTTTTTATGATTTACTTGGAAAGTATTATAGACGAAGCAATTCGTACTTGCAAATTTACAGGATTTTTTTTTTCGCCTATTTTATACCAATTTCCACTATATTTTGAATAATATTAGCTTAATCAAAGAGATGCCGCCGTTAACGAGTTAAGAAACAACGAAAGCGAGTCATGAATTCTCGTCGATGGGTGTAAGATGTCTTTGTATTTGCTACTATATCTGTCAATTTCATCCTGCTACCAAAACGATATTAATCTAGAACAATTAATGCAAAAACATATCATACATGTGACTTGTTCACAATCACAATCACATGACATATCGACCACCACCATGTGGCTACGTATGGCACATGATTATTATTTTTCTGATCACACCATACTTATATAAGGCGATACATGCATACTAACTAATACCACAACAACTAATAATTAGTATCAATACAACATAGTTTTATTGATTGCTTTGTCTCTACTAACAAGCTAGAATGACTCATCAAAATCAGCACGTTGGCCAGGCAACACCACAGGCGTTAGCAACCCTCTTTGCATTAGGAGACTTAACAAACTGGCCAAGGCTTGGATTCTTAATATACTCACAAAGGCAAGGTTCCTGCTCCTTTAGCTTGCTACAGCACAGGGTCGACGGGTCAGCGGGGGAGGTCATAGCGGGGAGGCACGGCGTCAGCTCCGCCGCAATGCATGTCACTGCCTCGGCTTTGGGTGGCCCTCCGCCTAGAATGAGTGCCATTATTGCAAACCCTAGTACCAGACTCAAGAAAATATTGGAGAATGTGATGGTCGGCTTCATAGTTAAAATAGGAGAGAGGAAGTATATGTGGTGAGTGAACGATGTTGTCTGGCCGTGGGATGTATTGAGAAATTTATAGTGGGGGGAAGTGAGACGGGGGTTTTATGGGATTCGTGCACGACCATCAACGCGTCGAGTGAAAAGATGCGGTGAGACCACGAAACTTATAACGGCAGATCTAGGTCATGATTTGTCTTAAAAGGAGGAAAATAGGATAAAAGTATAACGTTTCGACTAGGCTAGCTAGAACACTGAACTAAACTCTCAGTTGAGGATGTATTTTCATGCTAAAATATGTCACAAGGCTTAGATCACTTTGGAAAAACCATGATTTTAGCTAATTAAAATAGTTGTCACAAGTACTCTAGTCAGACCTGAATTGATTTGCCCAATCTAATCCTATTCAATTTAATCTGATTACGAAACTACTCCAAATTACTCTTTTAATTTAAACTATCTTTTCAATAAATTGGAAAGATATGTTTAACTTGACTAGCCTAATTATGTTTCTATGAATGCTAGCTATGTTTTCTAAGTTAGATGCACAGGTTTTTTTCTTCTTTCTTTCTTTTTTTTTTTTCCTAGAGAATGTATTTATTTACTAAAAAAACAAACCTAGACCTAGTTAAATAAAAAATAAAAAGAAAAAAACTCTTAACTATCATATCTTAAGAAGGTTAATAATGTTATTGCTTCAAAAATAATATATGAACTAGTTCTTACTTTAATATGAACATAGTAACTACAATTAGGCCACTGTACTGAAGATTGACTTGTTTTAATGTAGGCAGGTTTTTTCTCTACCGCATTTGGGTAGAGTTAATGATAAAAATAGACCAATGATGTCAGCAATTTCACTAAACTTATCAACAACCTTGTCCCGCACCAACAATAGTTTCAAGCCCTCAACTATAGAGATGCCCAACAATAGTAAAAAGTCGCCATCTATAATAAAAGCACATGGCAATCACCTCGCACCAACAGTCATTGCAAGTCCTTTTACAATGAAGATGGCTTGAAAATAGTAAAAAGTGGCCATCAACAGTAAATTATGGACCATTGATATTATAAAACCCATGTTAAAAAATAATTATATTCATTTTCTTTTTTCAAAGAATTATATTTACATTTCAAGTCATGTTTATTTATTATTATGACATCATAGTTGAAACATTTTATATATATATATATATATATGTGAAACACATATATACTTATATGTATTGTTTAAATATATAAAAATATCATATGTTATGTAAGTAAACAAATACATTGCATGTTTCTATGTAAAAAAAAAAAAATCATATGACAATACTTAAAGTATTATAACATTATATTTGTTTTGTATTAAAGCATTATATTTATTATTATAATGTTACGATATATAAAAATTATATATATTTATAACATATGAAATTAAGATATTATACTTATATCGTATTACATATGTTATCATATAGCACTATTATATAATCGTAGCATTATAACATAATATTTGGAACATCATGATATATAGAATATGTTGGTCTCGTATAAGATATCAGGAGAAGGGAGGGGTGGATTAATATATTTGAACTTTTTAAAACTTTTTCTATATAAGAAAAATAAAATGACTCATCTTAACAATTTATAATGATGAACAGTGATATTTTAATAATTCAACACACAATAATTAATAAACCAAATTAAAAGAATAAGGAAGGAGAATATCGAACTCAAGATTTATAGAGTTTCGGCCTTCTACCTACTGTTCTTTTCCAGCTCTACTACTAAGAACTTGGTCTACTTTACCAGTGTCGTTTCACTTGATTCACTAAATCAAATCACAAAGAGATTACAAGCATTTGTTACATATGGATTTTACAACACTCTGCTCTGCCTATCTAGCATTTCTACAATCTAGGCCATTACAAATTTATAGAATATAGATGTAGTTGTCTCAACAATCAAACAACAAATAAAAATTAAAAATTACAAGTAAGAGCAAAAGTATAAATCTTAATTAATTTCGTTCTAAAGAGAAATAACGATTGTTGTATTGTTTGCTTCGGTGCAACTTTTAAAGAACTATCTAAAGGACTTTCTATGACTTTTCAAAAAGTTGAACTTGATTACAATTTTTTGTACAACGAAAATTTTTTTTCTCCAGAGTTGTTAATGATGTTTTGAATCCTTTTTCTTTTATATTGAAATCTTTCGATTGCTAAAAATCTAAAGATTATCTTCATTTCCGTATTTATCCAATTGTTACTTATTAAAGATAATTCCTTTGATATTTTGGTCATTTTACATTCAAAAACAACTCTCCTTAACTTGTTTAGATAAGATATTCGTCAATCTATAACGACCAGATAAGTTTCTAATTTAAATTTAAAGAGATATGCTTTTTATTAGCAACTTCCGGATAAGCCTCATGTTCAAGATTTGAAATTCCATAAAATTCGAATCAATCTCATCCTTACCCATTCTTGTGAATATCTTGATTTATCAAAAATAAATTTGCTTAAAAATAATCCCCAAAGATTATGATTTCATCTTAAGTGAAATGGGATTAAGTGTATTTCTTTAATATACTCGATCTAGTGGAGTTAGGCCTTGATTAATTTAAATTTGACTTAAATTTATTTTCAACATCATTCTTCTAAACTTACTTTCTAAACAACCTTTTGAAGAGTATCAGTTTTCTTTTCTTGAAAGCTTCTGAAGTGCTATACTAAAAGCTTCTACAATACTATCTAAATTATAGGGTATTTAGGGATATTTACATACCAAAATCAAAAACCTTACTTTGAAAGTTCAACCAGTGAATCTTTGCCTAAGTCAAAGTTTAGAGGAGTTTTTTTTATAATTTCCCATAAATTTAAATATGATATGAACACTAAAATTTAATTCCATAAAGATATGTTAGAAATTTATACTATCATTTGCACGATTGTTGATAGTATTTTCACATTTATATGTGTTATTTAGAAAGATTTATAACCATGCTAAAATACTAAGAATTGTAACCGATATAATCTACATAAGACTAGATCAATTTCAATATTATCATGACTACTATGCTTTATAAGATCTTAGATTTAAATCTTCTATACTTATCTAATGGATCATTTTAATTTAATCATTTTATATATGATCATTAATTCATTACTTTATATTTAAACACTTTTAGTAATTTGTGTTATGCCCTAAACTAAAGAGTCGTAACAATCTCGCTGTGTAAACCAACTTAAGCTTGAAGTTAGCTAATTAGCTGCTTACATAGGTATAACTAATATAAGGCATTTATCACTTCCTCGCTTCAAGCCATCCAATTTTGAGTCTAATAAATATTAACCTATGATATAATTTTCCAAGATAGCTTTGGAAAATAAACTTGTAGCTCAAATAATCAAGAAAATTATGCTTTACAAATCATTTAGAGTATCAAATCTCAATTTCAACCAAAAGTACTAAAAATAAATTGATTTGAGAAAATAGAGTGATTAATAAAGGGTTTATAAAAGATCACAGGTTAATAGAGTATAGTATCCATATCCATAATTAAAAGCTAGAGGGTCACCAATAGAGACACTATTAGTTTCCCTATAAGTTAGTCAATCTGACAAATGAATAAGAACATAGTCAATAAATCTTCAATCTTATTCCTTAACTTTGTTCTTTAGTCTTTTGGAACTTACTATAATGCAGGTGGGTCTACTAGCAGCTTGCAAAACAGCTATAGGAAAGTGAGCGGTAGCTTGCTCATAAGTGTGATGGAAACAATAACCCATATCTAATCACTAGGTAACTAGGGTTTTCAAGCAAGGTTAATTAGATGTGATGCATACTCAAGCAAATGCTACCGTACGATATTGACTAATCGTCGTGAGATCAGAGAAATTGTACTCACTTTAATTTGGGTTTCGAGGAGTTTAAGCCATACGCTTTGCAAATCGAGACTAAGGGCTTGTGCAATAAAGAAACATGCTCTACTCGAGACTACCTTCTAACCACGGTCCCCAACTCTGTTATGACCTCCTCTCCTATTACTTAGTTCGATTAAGAGAAGGGAAAGGATAATTTCTGATATCTTCATCGAAGGGTTCGTGTTTAGCTCGAGAATTTTAGTCGTTTCCCCTTATGAGTTGTGTTGCAGGTTCGATTAGAAGTTAGGTTAAGTTTAAATTAGTTTGCCTCTTACGGTGATTAAGCAATTTTCACACAATTCAATCAATGCAATACCATAAGGCAACCAATTCATACAGTCAAGCACTCCATAATAGCAATACAATATCTAAGCACATGTGTTGCACACAGCAAGCTAATAACTTACTGTCATAGACATAATGCATACTAAAGTCTTTAAGTATGCTTAAGTAATACTCCAAAGTACAGTGAAGTATTAATCCTACTTACCTGGAACCTATTGCTCATTAACGTGGTTTTTTACTTGTCCTTGTAGGTGATCCCTTGATATTTACCTTAATGTAGGACTTTATTCTACATATAAATTATGCAATATTACTAATTTATTATTCTATATGAGAATTAGGTTGATTAGTTGTTGATTTATTAGCCTATGCACTAAGTATGGGAAGTTTAGAGTAATGCTATAAGTTTATGTTACCCCCTAAACTATCCCTTGAATTAAGATGTCCTTGAAATATTTATTAAAAAAGCTTCTAAGATATCCTCTACATTACTTAGGTATTGAAGTTCACCATAGATTCATCCTCTACGTCAATCTTTGAAGTTAGTAAATCCCTAAGATTTTCAATAAATACCTTTTGAGCTAAGTTCTGAGTTGAGTCACCATTGAAGTCCCTAAACTCAAAGTTTCTAAGTTATCCCCTAAGTCATATCAAGGTTAAGGGGTTAACAAGTTTATCCATTGAACCATCATTTGAGTTTAATAAACACTTAAGATGTTTTGCAGATAATTATCCCAAAATATTACTCTAAGTTACCTTTTAGCTATGTTGTTGCGTTTGTTAAAGTTTCAATTTCTTAATAGAAACCCTTTGAGATATCCTCTGAGACTAGTAACTTTGAAGTTCTTAAGAATACTCCTTTTGATTTAGCCTATGAGAATCCCTTATTTCTAATTTAGCTTCTAAGTGAATATTGAATAGAACATTTACCCCTTAACTTCCTTTAAGATACCCTCTAACTCTATTATCTATAGGGTTTTTAAGAAAATCATCCTCTACTTAAGCTTTTGAATCCCCTGTTCTTATATTGTATTCATAGGTCTTACTTTTAACTCACTCTCTAAATACCATTCTAGTGAAAAACTCATTCATAGAATCCTTTGAGCTATCATCTGCCTAAGTTCAATTTCACATGCACTTTGTTGATTCGTCTATTTTCACCTCAAATTCCATTAAAACAACCAAAGAAACACTCCATTCCATACTTCACAGCACCATTACATCTAATTTCCCTATATAACATAGCATCATTCATTAATTTCTCTAATTTCCAAATCACCAAATGAGTCATATAAATGGCATACACTTGATTTTATCAACTTCTCTCAATAGAACCTCTTCTAATAGCACCCAAACACCACAAAATACCTCAATAACTAGTAGAGTTTAGAATCTAAGTGAGGTTTTTAAGAAAAATACAATAATTTTTACCAAAAATACCATTTTAATTATAATTTAAGGCTTAAAAATTCATAAAAATTATAGAAAATAATTTTGTTAAAATAATCTTCATAGCATTTTAATATAAATATACAAAATTTTATAGAAAAAATTTTAAGTCAAAATTACGTCATTAAACTTATTTATTTCAACATCGAAAAATGCTCGATTTTATCAATTTTTTAAGCATGTGTATTGTAACTATTTAATTTGTGCAAAATCATGTTTTTCCTAGATTTTATACATAAAAATATTTAAGAATATATTTTTAAAATTTTCTAGGTACATTTAATATTTTTGATAATTTATGCAAATTGATATAAATTGGAGCCTCACCGAAGAATGGATGTATGAACATGCATTATCAAACATTGGTAAAGGATACCCCGAAATTTCCATAATTGTTAAATTTGAATTAACATAATCTGTTAATATATTAGAGGCCTCGGACGCGGAGATTGCATAGAAGAATTAACACCAAGCTAGCCTACATAGGGAACACCTAAGCATATTAACTTAATACTTGGATAAACATTGCAAGGATACCTAAATTGAAACGTGTACTCATCCTAAATCCTTTCCTTTGTTGCTACTGATTTAGAATAATAGGGAGACACTATAAACACTCCAACATCCGCTACTTGATCCATTATAATAGCTAAGAGTTAGATCTTTCATTTAACTTCATGTAAGTGCGTATAGCTGATACTGCTTAGAGTAACAGCCTTGATCTGTAAGGAAAAAGGTGGTTTTAGTGTCACAAGGCGAGAATCTTCACTAATACGATGAAACCGAGGAGAGTCCACGATAGTTCTTCATTCGTATGCAAAGTCAGGTGCGTGGACATTACTAGACTCTTATGGAAGTTGCTCGTTTGATTTGAGTTTTAGGGAACTTGCTGCTAAATTTCGAACTTTGTAGATTTTGAGAGATTGGTGTTTGATCTAATTTTGCTAGCATCCTAAATACTAGATAGTATTTTTTTATAGACAGCAGAGCGAAATTAGGATTGGGTTAAAACAAGTTTCATGCTAAAACTCGGAACAACTAGTGTAAAAGTAACTTTTATCTAATAAAGCAAGAAGATATTCTTCATCGTTAATTTAACATATGCTGCTATTTTAATGTTAAAGTGTGTCAAAGGGATACATTTTACTTTGAAGTAATCCTAGAATCAAATTGATTGGTAAAATGTGAGAAATTTAAATTTTATGAATATATGTTGACACTTTGACCTGCTAATTGAAGTATAAATAAAGTAGGATATTCTACTTCAGTTGTTACATTTTACAGATAGAGTATACCGAACTAAAGAATGATTTATGAAAAATCATGCTTCCTGATATATTTGCATATGGGGTTGTCCTTTTCATAATTATGGAGACTTTGTGGGTAAAAGATGTAATGGTGGAAGTGTAAAAGATACTGATGAGAAGTAAATATGGATATGGAAATGATGGCTTTTCGAGGAAACTCTCTCTCTGGCACAACAAACCTTAATTGGGTGTTGCAGCACGACAAGGACAAGGATAGTGATCTTCTCCATCGAAATAAGAAAAGATTAGCAATGACGAATGATATAGATCCGGATGTAGTGATAGTGGAAAATTTGACTACGGTCTTCAATGAAAAGGATCTCTCCAATATTTCAAGAAACTTTCTTTCAAGGACACAGATAGCACCAATATCCCTTATGCCTATGAAAGATACTGCTTTCAAGAGAACCCTCCATCTTTTGATATTGATTGTGATGTAGATAAATCAAAAGAAGAGGAGGAATGATTGAATGCGACTATAGCACAAAGAGTATGCTATGTGAATTTTTCACATATAAAGATTGAAATTCTAAGTGCATTATGGAAGAACACCTTCACAGGAAAAGTTCTTAGTCCAAACCCAAGGTATAAAATTTTACTGGATAGATTGCCTTGTATGTGGATGAAATTAATTCCATTTAAACTAATTACTGCAAGTCTAAGGTATTACTTAATATCCTTAGAGAACAATTCAGATTATCAGTAGGATATAAAAAACAGACCTTGGTTTGCAAGTCTAAGGTATTACTTAATATCCTTAGAGAACAATTCAGATTATCAGTAGGATATAAAAAACAGACCTTGGTTTGTTAATAGGAGATACCTAACATTGAAAAAATAGGTTTTAGGATTTAGGCCATATATAATTGAATTCAACATAGTAACAGTATGAATTCGAATTTTCGGCTTACTAGCAGGGTATTATTCCTCACTAGCTATTAATTGTATTAAGGAGAAAATAGGGCCAATGTTGAGATATGATTCCTCTACATTTGGATTAGTGCGTGGAAGATTTGCGTGGATTTGTATTTAACTAAATAATAATATGCTACTGAAACACAGATTGTTATTAATGGAGTCCTTTATAAAATAATCTATGAGGGTCTTCCAAACGTGTGTGAGCTCTACAATAGAAATATTCATAAAGACAATAAATGTCCAATGCTAGAAGGGGACCTTGTTTCAATCTATAGATAGAGGATTTGATTCAACAAAAAGAGATGATTAGTTAGACTAAGGCAAGAGAAATGACATTAAGGAATGAATATGCATGTGTCCCTATTGAGAAGAGTAATAATGATGGTAAGTATATTGATATTAGAAAGGAGTAAGGAAGTAACAAAGAAGTGCCTTTTAACTACTTGATTAACAAACAAGCTACATTAGGCCTGAATAAAGACGTATCGGGCGATTTAGGAGAGTAGATCACAATCTAATACAAAAAAAGAAAGTAGTGTAAAAAATAATTTTAACAATAACTCTACACCAGGTGTACCAATTACATGAAGTAGTAAGATTCCATTAAAAGATATTAATGGTCAAAATGGTGTGACAATGGCAGTTGTACCTATTCAAAAGATTACAACAGGCGGAGGGGATTCAATTAAGGAAGATGATCAACATTTTGCATTCTCTATGATTAAAGAACCCTCTATATACTATGCAAAAACCTACCAACGTAAACATTCTTCTTCATTGAAGAAACTAACATGAGAAAATGATTCAAATACTAGAGGAAACCCTAACTCTTCAAGTTCTGAGAGACGATTCACCATGGTCAAAAGAACATCTAGACATAAGGATCTAGGAAATCCAAACTCCTTTGAGCTCAATCGCTCTCTACATGATGGTAGAGGATATCAATGTCCACAGTATAGTGTAAAAAAAATATCAAGTACCTGAGATCATATTTGACCCTCTACATTCGTTGGGAAAAAGTGTTGTTCAAGATTAAAGATTGATTCAAACCAAAGTGGAGGGGGTGATGGTGGCCAAGATGCCAGTAACACGAGACATGATAATAGGAGAGGATGTGTTGGAGTTACTAGAGGGGACTTACAAGTTGGTTGTGGATAGAGTTGTAAACTCGAGGTAGGTTACTTGGGCTAACATGCATAACTCGCAAAAAAAAAAAAATGCGGGCTTTTCTAACCTAACTTGCTTAACTCATAGGTTAAAGTAAACCAACCCATTACAGAGCAAACTAGCCCGCTAACCCACATAAAGAGAAAAAAAAATAAAAGAAAAGAAAACTTGTAGTGCTCTATTCATGCATTTCATTTAGTTTCATTTGGGGTCTTAGGATTGAGTTTTTCACAAATGTAATTGATATTTTATTTCATTTCAAAACATATTCATTTATTGAAATAGAAGCAATGCTATATGATATGCTTATATCCAATTAACCATAATTATATTATTCAATATATAGTACAGTAATACTATGTTTATTATTAACCATTTTTAACAGGAAATAATAAATATAATATATGACTACCTTATATACCAACTTATATGGAACATTCAAAATAATTGTATAATGAAGTTAATCATGATAATAATATCATAGCATATATGATCATTATTGTTATATAAAGCTAATTATAAATATATGTTGATATGTTGTTAAATAAGTTTAAGAAACAATTTACTTCTTTTGTTTTTTCATCTTTATGTTTGATTTTTACGAATTATATAAATGTGATGCAAATGTACATATATATGTTATGAATATATTTTTTTGTGGAAATATTAGAATTTTATTTTTCTAAAATGAAATAAAAATTAAATATTATAGTAAATAAAAGCTAAATATAAACATTGAAACTGATAAGATTGTAAATTGTGATTTATAATATGTGAATATTCTACATAATTCATTCATGAGAATGAAGGATAGTATAATTCATGAGTTGGCCCGCTTAAACCATTAACCTGTCATAGGACGGGTTAGCTGGAAATTCCACCTTGCATTTGCAAGAGAGCCAACCCACTAAACCTGGTTGGCCTGCTTACCCAACTCTAATTGTGGAAGTGGTGTTTTTAAGACCGAAGACTCTCTTAGAGGTTTAGAGGGTTCCGTTCATAGAGTTGTTTATGGAGGATTAAAGGAAAAAATTATGGTTAAAGACTTGGGAAATGGAAATGATGGTGGCCTAGACTTCCCTTTAGCCATGTATATGGAGAATAGAGATGGAAGAGATGTTAGAGGAAGCCAATCGAGCTACATGGGTGAGGTTGTTTTATAGCCTTCTTAATCTCGGACCCATAAACACTATTTCTTCATCAATGAGATAAATACCCTTTAAAATCCTTGTATCGAATGTAAAGGGGAAAATTCTAAATAGCAATGTTGTGCGATTCGAATGTTGTAGATGCCTCATGATCTTTAGATTCTTGTTATTACTAAGACAAAGATTGGACATAACGATGCAAAAAAACTTTAGGTTCATGTGGAAATGAATAATATGATTTACAGGGAAGCAAATTGGTTCAAAAGGGGTATTATCATGCTATGGAACAAAGAAGATGCTGTAATTGTGGAAAGTGTCTCTTCAAGCTGAATGTTGAGTAGCAGAACCATGATACCGAGTAAGAATGGCCTGCCGAGTCAAGTAGGGAGTGACGGGGCATTAAACAGATCTAAGGTTGAATATCGAGGTCACATGCAGAGCCGACCAGATAAGGGCTGAGGTAAGATTAAGACCGAGGAACCTGAGATCCGAAGAGACCAAGGTTAGAGGTCAGGACGGAAAACCCGAGAAATCAAATGTTTCAAGTGTCTTGGCTATAGATACGTGGCTAGTTAATGTCCGAACCACCGAGTCATGACTATCAAAGGAGATAAGCCCTAGTTTGAAGTAGAAAGTGTGAGTGAAGGAGAGGAAGAAGTGGCAATTGATCAAATGCTGGAACAATTTGAGGAAGATTTAAGAGCCGAGATACCCCCTAAGGGTAGTATCGAGTATTACTTTGTTATTCGGCAATCTCTCAGTACTTTGGTGGCTAATGAGAACAAGCAGAGAAAGAACCTCTTTCATATAAATTACCGGGTGAATGGTAAGCTATGCGTTGTGATCATTGATGGAGGGAGCTGTACCAACGTCATCGTGCAAGGGGTAGTTAATGCCATGAAATTGCCAACTCTGTTACACCCCAAGCCATACAAGATTTACCGGCTGAACGAGAAAGGAGGATTACATGTTTCCAAGTAAGTCAGAGTACTGATTACTATTAGTGATAGATACAAGGACGAAGTGCTATGTGACTTCTTGCCCATGTATGCATCCTACATATTACTCGGCCGACCGTAGCTATTTGACTTAGGGATGTTATACGATGGGTATAAAAACACCTACATGTTTCAAAAGGATGGGAAGGAAGTTATATTAACGCCGATGAGTTCGAAGGAAGTACAAGAAGCCTACGAAAAGGTTGTGAGATCTCTACAATGGAAGTCCTTAATGATTTCCCGAGCTCAGTTTGCACAAGAGGTTAAACTCGAGGACTATGTACTTTTCTTGGTCAGGAGACTCTTAGAGGTTAGAGAGGCTGAGAACTTACCTGCCAAAGTGCTGCAACTACTTTAGGAATTTGCTAACCAATTTCTATCCAAGATGCCAAAAGGATTACCTCCCTTACAAGAAATTAAGCATTGCATCGATCTTCAACCTAGAGCAACCCTATCAAATCAACTTGCGTATAAACTCAATCCTAAACAAGCAGCCAAGTTGAAAAAGCAAGTTGATGAGTTTGTGGATCGCAAATATATTCGTAAGAGCATGAGCCTATGTGCCATCCCAATGATACTAGTACCAAAGAAGGATGGATCATGGAGGATGTGCATTGATAGCTGTGCCATCAACAAGATTACTATCAAATACCGATATCTAATCCCACAGTTAGATGACATGCTTGATGAGTTGCATGGTGTATGCATCTTTTCGAAAATAGATCTAAAGAGTGGCTATAATTAAATATGAATGAGATCGGGAGATGGAAACAACCTTTAAGACTTAAGATAGTCTATTTGAGTGGATAGTTATGCCATTTGGTTTAACTAACGTGCAGCGTACATTTATGCAACTCATGAATCATATGCTTCAAGCATTGATAGGCAAATGCATTATGGTTTATTTCAACGATATTCTAGTCTATAGTACCGACCTCCTTGTTTATATCGAATATTTGAGATTGGTGTTTAACATACTCTGTGCCAAGAAATTATTCGGTAACCTGAAGAAATGCACGTTCTATTAGAGCGAGGTTGTACTCCTCGGATATGGCGTTTCAGGGAGTGGAGTTCACGTTGATGAGGAAAAGGTCAAGGCTATTAATGAATGGCCTATGTCGACAAGTGCAGTCGAAGTCAGGAGCTTCCATGAACTAGCTTCATTCTATCGAAGGTTTATTTAGAACTTCAACTATATAACTGTGCCGTTGACTGAATTGACTAGAAAGAATGTTGAGTTTAGTTAGATAGAAAAGGCTTAGAGGAATTTTGAAGATTTGAAGTGTAAATGGACGTCTGCTCCAGCACATGCCTTACCATTTCTCAAGAAGGTTTTTGAGGTTAAATGTGATGCGTTTGGTGTCAACATTAGTATTGTACTTATGTAGGAGCATCGACCTATTGCCTACTTCAGCGAAAACCTTCAAGGTGCTGCCCTGAATTACTCAACCTACAATAAGGAGTTCTATGCCCTTGTCTGTACACTCCAGAACTAGCAGCATTACCTGTTGTTGAGTGAATTCATCATCTATTCTGATCATGAATCTCTTAAGCATCTTTATGGGTAGCAGAAGTTTTCTTAGTGTCACGCTAAGTAGGTCGAGTTCTTAAAGACTTTTTGTTATGTCATTAGGTATAAAAAGGGAAGCACTAATACAGTGGTTGATGCACTTTCTTGTCGTCATACCCTCGTTACGATGTTGCAAGCTAAAGTACTTAGATTTAACTCCATATGTGCTTAATGATGATGAAGGCTAAGATTTGAGGGTAAATGTTCAACAACCCTAGGAAACTGATGCACTACCAATCAGTGGTCCCATTACTTATGTGTGCCTCCAAGGCTTCCAATCCTAAAGAATTCTCTCTTAGCAACCTGTTGATGACAAGAAACTGTATATCGAAAAAAGGTAGTTGAACTCCTTAAGCTCTCCACATTGTCATACATTGATTTGTACACTCGGTAGTGATGATACCATTCCCTTGCCAAGGACCTTATGCCGAGTACTTTGACCAACTGTTGTCGAGAATCATATTGTCATACATTGATTTGTACACTTGGTAGTGATGATGCCGACCATTCCCTTGCTGAAAACCCTATACCGAGTACTTTGACCAACTGTCGTCGAGAATCACTTACTAAGTGACGAGAGACTCACTTAAACAGTCGAGTAATTTTCTCTAGGCATACTACCATCTCACTCGTCTTGGTCCCATTATTGTTGCAACATTTTGACCCTTCTTGCCTGCTGTGCTTAGAGAATATTCTTATGGGTCCAATGCTACACTATCAGTTGTCCACCTCGTTTGACATTTAACTACTTTTCTATTTTTTGGTTTGTTGTCCTTTTTACCCTTTTCGTATGTACTAGGCATCCCATTTTTGTAAATACTTTCTCTTAATTTCTTTATTTGTAACACTGTCCTACGGACTTACTATAAATAGTTCTTTTGTCTTGTAAGCCGAAGATAACTTAGATCCTAATACTGAATACTTTGTTCTTGTAAGACAACCATCTCCAGTTCCATACCCCTTACACTCTTATCTAATCTTGTTGAGTAACCTAGGATTAGTGGCGGGTATACCTTATCATCAATTTGTGCGTCATATCAAGTGAGGTGTCAAGTTATGTTGTATTCGTTGGTGAGTCACATCCTCCGAGCAGCTTTACATCAGCTACTCTTGTTTGATTGTAGACCATTTCTCTTTAATTTTCTTTGATATCTCGAAGGACCCATTAGTTCAATTCTACCCTGGTAAGTCCTAGTGATAATTAAGCTCATAGACATATCACTATCCAATTGTTAGAAGTGGCCCAAAAGCAAATAGGCATTTTCAATTCCAACCCATGCGACTAGAATATCCTAAGTTTAAGAGCTTTGTTTAGAGTCATTGGGATCATGCTCTATTTAAATACCTAGAGGGTTTGGAGTCTTTCATTATATAGCCCAAGAAGGGGAATGTGGAAGTTTTTGGGCCAATCCATGTTAGGAAAAAAGCCATTCAAAAGAAGCTTGAGAAAGTAAGGATAAAGTTATGGAATAACTTAGCACAATGGCTAATACATTAAGAAAAAATTTTACAGTAAGACCCTCAAATTGTGCTTTTTTATGAGGAAAAACTTTGGGTAGCTATGGTTTGGTCTAAATGGGTAGTTGAAGGGGAAAGGAACACCAGATTCTTTCATGTGAGTGCCCTATCTAGAAGATCTAAGGTATAGATTTGTGGGCTATTTGGTAGTGTGGGAAATTGGGTGTCGAATACAACAGAGGTACAACAACTAGTAAATATGCATTTTTCTAAGTTATTCATGATGGAGTAAGAGTTAGTTAGGAGATTTTAATCGGATTGGAGTTATGGATAGAGAGTATCGTTGAAGGAGGAAAAACTAGTGTTAGGTAAAGACTACTTTGATGATGAAATTAAGAAACCTCTCTAGTGTATAGGTAATCATAAAACCCTGGGTATTGATCGGTTGAGTATGGAATTTTTCAAGAAGTGCTAGCCAGAGGTAGGTATGACTTTTTACAACATAGTAAAGTTGATTATGGAATCTCAAGCTATGCTCCTAGAGCTGAACAAGACCTTAATCATACTTATCCTAAAACTAATAGGCTCTAATAAGCTCAAAGATTTTATGCTGATTAGCCTTTGTATAACCATGTATAAAGTGGTGAGAAAGCTTTTAGTCAATCGCCTTAAGGAACAATTGACAACTTAATTAGTCTAAAGTAAGCATGTTTTATCCCAGGTAAAGTAGCGAATGATAACATGATTGTTTTCAAGAATTACTTTATCTCTTCGATGGTAGAAAAGGGAAAACAAGCTAGATGTTAGTAAAGTTGAACTTGGAGAATTCTTATGATAGGGTTGAGTGGGATTTTGTAAGGACCACCTTACAAAGCTTAAATTTCTTGAACTTATGGTTGAATCTTGTCTCATCCTACCTAAGTTATACCTCATTTCAAATTATTTTTTATGGCTCAATGTTAGAGAGTTTTGCAGCGTCTAGAGGTCTTAGATAGGGAGATCCTCTCTCATCTTATCTATTCATTCTGATTATGGAATTGTTTAACTAGATGATACGCTAATTGATAGAGCCAAAAGAATGGAATCTGATAGAAAGTAAAGGATCTACAATTTGCCTTTCCTACATGTTCTTTGTAGATAATATAGTTCTATATGGGAGAAGTTACAGATGATAATGTGCGGTGCATGATGAAAGCCATATAGTACTTTAGTTCTAAATTAGGGCAAAAAGTCAATTTTGAAAAATCATGTATTGTTTTCTCTAGAAACATGAGTAGAGAAATCAAAGAAAGTATTTGCAACATCTTTAGGATCCACATAATGCTAGTTTAGGTAAGTATTTGGGATTACCGGTCAAAACTGGAGGGTGTATCAATCAAATAGACCTTGATTTTATCCTAGAGAAAACTCAAAGGAAATTGGCAGGTTGGAAAGCCCATATGCTAAGTATGGATGGGTGTAAGCTTCTAACTACTTCTGTTTTGGAGAGTATATCAAATTTCTATTCCCAAGTGATTCCTTTTTTGAAGTCTATTGCGAACCAGCAGGCGAAGGTATATAAGGATTTCACATGGAGGTTGTTAAGCCTGGTTTTTTCACTCCCCCTGGTTCTTTTTATAAAATTAGGTCTTCTCTAAACCAATTAATATTAAATCTTAACCATTTAATACTAATTCTCGACTAGGGTTTAAAAAAAAAAAACATTTTTTCCAACTTAAAAAGATTTGGAGTTGCCACTCGACCGAAGTTAGGAAAAAGGGTTAAGTTATAATCAATTAGGTAGATTGGTTATAACTTAGCTACCGGTTTATCGATTAAAAAATTAACTTATAAATACGACTTTTTGAAAACTAGGGATCTAGATCCAGAGGCTACTTTATTAAATCCTAAATGGGTACTACTTCTTAACTTTTTGAATTTAACTTCACTTTTCAAATACACCCTTTTTAATTTCTAAAAAAGAGAAAATTATGATACACGCGACTAAATTAATTAATTTACATAAATATCTATAAATGGAAAAAATAAAACTTTCCATATTTTAAATCGTCTCATACTTACGTACGAGTGCCTACATATCCGTTATTCGAGATCAGACTTCTATAGTTCATTCACTGAAAATATAGCGGGTTAACTAATTTTAACTTTGGAAAAATTGTCAAGTTTACGTTTTTACCCATTCTGAGTTTATTTGAGAAAAATTCCTAAGGGTCCTAAATTGATTTATTTTTCTAAAATGTCCTAGTTTGGAAAGGATCCATTTTATTTTTATTTATTTTTGAAAAAAAATATGTTTTACTATGTGGTAAAACATTTTTTTTATTATATTATTATTATTATTATTATTATTATTATTATTATTATTATTATTATTGTTTTTTTACATTTTTAATTATTTTTTATTGTTTTTATTACTTATCTTTTTTTGTTAAAATGTAAAAATAACTAAAACAAAATAAAATACTTCCTCTTCTTCTTTTTTTCTTTTTTCTTTTTGTTTTCTTTTTTTTCTTCCTTTTCGGTTTTTCTTCTTTTCTCTTTTTCCTTTTCCTTTTTCTTTTTCTTTACAATACAAAGCATTACATAATATTAAATAAATAAATTACAAAAAGAAAAGAAAAAAATGAATAAAATAAATAAAAGACAAGTCAAACCAAAACTGAAGGGATTTGGATTGGACTGAGGTACACAGGTCGCAAGTTAGGAGCAGAGTTGAATATGATTCAGGGATAAATCCAAGTTGGATTTGCTGGGTTGGATTGGGTCAGGTTCTACTATTTTCGAGTTACGGTGGCTCAATCGAGTTGTTTCTAGCTAGTTTTTTAAGGGGGTAAGGTGGTTTTCATGGATGGTTTATTGGACAATAGGGGTTTAGCAAAGCGCTGTGGCCTAGTTTGGCTAGTAGCGGTTGTAAGCCCTACAACCAATCACTTATGGTTTTGATCGGTTGAAAAATTCGATTGAGCTTAAATTATAAGTAAAGCTAGAAATATTAGTAAAATGATTTCATAAGTTTGAATTTAAGAAAATAAGTAATAAAATAAAAGAATATAAAAATTCAAAATTTTAAGTATATAACTCGTTATTTTTTGAAAATGCGTAAAATGGATCCGATAATTAATGAATCGCTAGAGATAAATTATATGTATACTAAAAATCATAAACTAATCTAAATAATATTTAGGCATATTTATTTGTACTATATATGAATTTACATGTATATAAAAATACGCGTAATTACTTAAAATACGCGAAATGTACTAAAATAATGATAAATAATTAAATAAAATTCATAATTAATTAAGAAAAAATAAAGAAAAATATAGAAAAATAAGGAAAAGTCCAGAAGTGGGGTGTGGCACTCTGATATTGAAGAAAAAAAAAACCAATTAAAATGCAACAAATAGAAAGTGAAAAAAAGAAGAGATATGGTAATTGTCTTGTCTCATTAATGCACAACAATTTTCCTAAAACTCTATAAATACTTCAAATTTTTTAGAAGCTCATTTGATCAGTTTGGAGAGTAAGAAAAATGAAGAGAGGCGAAATTGAGAAAAAAATTAGGGTTAGGAAAAAAAAAAAAAGAAAACTGTGTAGTTGGGGCTTGTAAGGAGAACCTAGACCCGACGAGTAGCTAAGAGTGGACGACCACCACCACTATACTGTAGTGGTAGCACCTAGGTGGGCTGACACATCGGTGGCTAGAGCCACCCAAATCAGTGAATTTGATTTTTAACCCGATTTTGTGTAATTTTCTAATAATATTTACTATTTTTATGAAAATAAATTATGAATTTTGTTATTCTAAAATATTTTTGTATGTAGTTTTTATGAAAAATATTATTTTGATGAAAATATATCACGTGATATATGTTCCTTAAAAAATCATGCAAAACCGAGCATGTTTCAATTTAGAAATAAATAACCTTAAAAGTATATTTTTGAGCTCAAAATTTTTGTGTAGACTACTTAGATGATATTGAGCAGTGCTATGAAACCTGTTTTCAAAAATTAATTTTCAAAATTTTTAGATAATTTTTAGGCCTTAAAAAGAGGCATAAAATAGGTAATTTAGGGTTAATTAAATAATTAAATGGTTAATTACTGATTTAATGAATAATTATATATTTTAGGATGTTGAAATTTGATGAAATATGATACTTGTAGCATTTAGGGTGTTATATGTAATTATTAGGTTAATTATGTAGTAAATAAGTAATAGGGAAAAATAGTAAATGTTAAGTTAATTTTGTAAATTAAGGTAATTAGGTGTAAAATCTGATTTAGGATGAATTTAGATATTTTGAAATGATAATTGATGTTGAGAGATGGTAATTAGAGTGATAAAAATATTAAATGTGTATTATGTACATAATAATTAATAGTACACAATACATAATTATTGGAAATATAATAAATAGAAGATGTTAGAATAAAAATTGATATTATGATAATAATAAAAATATATAATAAATCTGATAGAAAACTTAAATTTATGTAATTATATGAAAAATGTAAACATTTCTCACATCAGGAGTAAATTCGGTATACTAATACGGATTTAAGTGTACCGAGTGAAATAAAATACTGACTAGGGGTAGTAATGGTATTTAGGATATTGGAAAGTAATGTGATTAATTTCACATTATGAGTTAAAACGAATTTCTAGGGTTCGGATATAAAATAGTACTTCGAAATCGAACTAGAATCTAATTTAGAAATCGATGCAGAAACTAAACTTGAACCAAACCCCAAACCTAGAATAATTGTAAAAGATTTGAAAACCTAGATAACTGTATATATTAAACCCTAAACAAAACATAACAATAAGCGTTGTAGGATAAAATCAATTTATAATAGTTATATGAAAAACTGAAACCACGTTTGTGTTATAGGGATGATCGGCGATGGCCTGAGCGAGTTGGACCCCGAGTGAGTGAGCGAGGAGTCCAGGTAAGTTGAGATTAATATATTGCTGTATTTTGGAGGCTTGAGATTATGCTTAGTTATGCTTGTTAGATAGTTAGTTGTGTACATGTACTTGATTATAAGTGATGCTATGATTCTGTTTGTTGTTCTGGTTTGTATTGTATAATTTGCATGAAATGATTGATCACCCTAAACTAGACTTAATTAAATATACAACATGTAATCATAATCAGACTCATATGGCAACCCATTAGGGGAAACCTAGGATTCTTCGGCCAAGTACCAAATTCTTCGAAAAGGATAGTGCAGGATTGCATAATGGTCCCTTCTTCATCCTTAGTCGAACTAAGTGATAGGAGAGGAGGTCCTGACGAGGGTGAAGTCAATGGTTCGAAGGTAGTCGCGGGAGGAGCGGTGTCTCTATTGCACAAGCCTGGGTTTGGTCGTAAGCTGTTGCATTAATGGCAACTCTTTAACCCGGATTAGAGCGGGCGCAATTTCTCTAATCTCACGACAGACCGAACAAGGTCATGCGATGGCATTTGCTTGAACATGCATTACACCTAATGAGTTGATTGATAATCTTGTTATGTTTATGGTATAGTTTTAAGTCCTCCATCTTAACTTACTGAGTTGTGGTTGCTCACATCCCTATAGATGTCGTGTAGGTACTGGCTAAGAAGCAGCATACAACTACTCTGAAGCTAGCAACTACTGGATCTTGAGGAGTGAGGAAAAACATTTGAAGAACAAACATATATTTTTAAGGTCTAAGCTTTTATTTTAGAATTTTACATTTCTGAATAATGTAATAATTAGGAAATATATTACGGTGAAACATTGTAAACGTTAATTGTAATAACTGAATTATAGTATATATATATTTTCTCACTTTCTTAGGAAAATGATTTATTTAAATTACAAATTGTTTACTTCAAAGTGGGTTAGTCGTGGATACCTTGTGTAGATCAGGTCTAGGATAGTGGTTGTAAGGCTAACTTCTATTTTAGAATGGTTTACACGGCAGGGCTGTTACGACTCTACTGCTTCAAGACGTGACAATGGTGGTCGTCCTAGTGGTGGGTTGAGAGAGGGTGGTTGTCACTACTGCTACTGCAGTTTCCAAGCGTGGAAGATGAAGGAAGCGGTTCAAATCTAATGTGAGGTTGGTTCAATGGGTATCACTATGCGATTGTGAGAGAGGAAAAGGGCTGTCGTGGATGTAGTGGCGTTGTATCTGTGGTTTGTACGATAGTGGATATGGGATTCAACAGTAGAGAGAAGGTGAGGGTTGGTTGTGTATTAGTGTTACGTTAGTTTGTAGGTTTGGTGTAGATGTTGGGTTAAACGAAGGGTGAGAGTAGTTGGGGTTCTAAGGGTTTGTTGTTCGTTTGGCGTACAAGGATGGAGTAGTCGATGGAGAGTGGTAGGGAGTGATGAGGGAATAGGGAAAGAGAAACAGTGGAGGGGGGGAAGGGTCCAAGGGTTTGGTTGTACGTTGGTTTGGTTAGTGTTTGTATGTAGTGGCACTTGTTTAGTTTCCTAGGTCAAGTGAGGGAAAGAGGGAGTTATACGAGAGAGGTTTACAAGAGAGAGAGATTAGAGAGAGATAGATGCCGAAAGAGAGAGAGCTTGTACGGTGGGGGTTAGAGAGAGAGATATTGATAGTGAGGGAGTTGGTAGAGAGAGAGTGGGTATTGGTCGAAAAAAAAATCCAAAAGCAAGAGAAGGGGATTTAGCTAAGGAGAGAGAGTATTGTATATGTGGGGGAGAAAGAGAGAGCGGCTGAGTGAGAGAGGAGATAGTCAAGTGAGAGGGAGAATGCAGGTTAAGAGAGAAGATCCCATCTGTGTGTGTGTACGCTTTTCGAAATTGGTGAGAGAGGGAAAAAGGCAATGAAAGAGAGAGAGTGATGGAGTGATCGGAGAGTGGGTCCCTGTATGTTATTGTGTATTCTGTTTTTTTAAAAAAAATCCCCTTACTGTTTCTTGTATGTACTCCTACTGTTTTCCCCCTTTAAAAACAATCCCCTCCCCCCTTTTTATATTGCTTAATTTTTTTTTTAAATGGGAAAGTGATGAAGAAAAAAAAGGAAAGGGGAGAAGGGAAAAAAAGAAAGAAATTTTGTTGTTTGAACCAATCACAAAATGCCATGTGTCAATTTCAGATACATGGCCTAGTGATGGCCTGACATGTGGCCATGTGCGAAACTTAAAAACGATAGGAAAAAAAAATCCTCAATGCCTCTAATGAGTGTTGAACCCCTAATCTTTAACTTAATCCATGCACTTAGTCCAATTACTTTACCGTTAAATCATTGGCCTATGTTTTGTTCATATGTACAATTAAGCACATATGGACCAGGTCAACTTAGACTAGATTTAAACATAAGTTTAGGTCCAACGGTCTTTTATTTTATGTCTAATTAAATTAAATCTACTCTATTTAAGTAACTTAAAAATTTATTATTTTTTAAATTCCTTATTTTTTATTTTTTGTGACTTTTCAAACTTCTAACTTTTTCCATTTTTTCTATTTTTTATAAATTTCTTTTTTTTTGTGTATTTTTCTTTTTTTTTGTATTTTTCTAGAATTCCTATTTTTTCTAAATTTGTTCATTTTTTGAGGTTTTCTTTAATTTTCTATTTTTCGAAATTTTTCTAATTTAAGACCTTATAACCTAAACTAAGAAACAAAAGGAAGGCAAAAATTAGGTGTCTATAGGAGTTGATAGAGGAAAATAAGGAACTACATTGGATCCAATGGAATAAATGAAAAAACAAAGAGATTTGGGAGGTCTTGGCCTGCTGGATGTCCTAAAGAGAAACCAAGCAGATTTTTACGAAATTGCTTGGGAAGTTAGAAAGAAGAAAGTGTTATGGATTGAGGTCATTAAAGGAAAATATTGAATTAATGAGGTAGAAAGAAGAATAAGGAAAAGGTCGAGTTTCTACTAAGATCTACGAAAGGCTATGGATTAGGTGAACCAGAATTCAAAGCTATGTATTGAGCTAATGCATGGACAAAGTCTGGGAGAGTTATGTCACGGCTATTTGGTCCACTGAACAAATTTAACCACCTCTTATCTATAAAGTAAGTTTGGGATGGAGTTGGGTACTGAAAGGAGGATATTATAAGTTATCCACTAGATCCTGATATTTGTCAATAGCTAGGAAATATAGTGATTATTGAAGACAACCAAGATGAAGATGTCAAATTCTAGTTAAAGGAAGTGAGTGGTAAACTAACTGCTCAATTAGTTTATGAACGATTCTGTAGTTATGATGAAGGGGCCATGAATACTCACTCTTAGGAATGGATATGGAAGACTCCAACTTATCCCGTATTCAAATTTTGCTATTGAGAATTTTTATGGATGGGTTACCTACAAGAGACAAACTATGCATAAAAGGTTTAGAGGTTGACCCTGTATATCCTATGTGTGGTGCTAAATTTGAGTTTTTTGACATTTTTTTTAATATAAAACCAATAAGGAAGGGTAGCAAAGATTGGGAATTGATAATATTGAAGAAGTAAGAAGTAAGATAGCAAATAGTCTTGATATTGCTTGCAGAGAAAAGAAAAATATAAGAAAGTTGCAATAATATGATATGGACTATCTACTAAGTATACTAAAAATAAGATAAGCAAGTTGTCAAGTTACATCATTTTTTAAGTATATTTTTGTTTTTCCATTTTCACTCTATATTCTTTAGGTTATTATATATCTTGGGACTTTACACTGTATAAATAATCAAATATAGAAAAACCCAATTAATTGTAGTAAACCACAAAAATTATAAAATTAGAAATATACAAAATAATATCAAATAAAGAGAGGAGCATAAAAAATAGAATATGCAGACAAATAAATATACCTTAGAAAAATCAACCACTAATGTTCAATTACTCTGTAATCAAAGGATTTGGAGAATATGAGAAAACCAATTGCATATTTGTATTTTTATTCATAGAACAAAATTTGTCAATAACTTCAAAGAAAATAATATTAAAATAAAAACAACCAATTACTAAAGAAATCTAAAATATAATTAGGCAATCTCACAGTTGACAACGAAAGATTAATTATAAATGAAAAGGTTTGCATAATGAGTAGTGCATAAAATGATGAAATAAAAGAATTTTACTAATAATGATGATAGTTAACGTGCACTAAATTTTACGTCAAGAAATAATACTTCATGCACTGGGTTGAACTAAAGCATCAATTTAGTTTGTCGATGATATACAATATAGAGTCATTTTTCTTTTAACCAAATACCTAAACTATCAGTATCTTAGACTCAATCTCCAGAGTGCAATTTCTTGGCAATATTCAGCTTTAGCAACTCCAATTCTAATACTAGAGGGAAATCGGCCACATCCCATTTAATCTTCGTACTCCTTGGGAAAACCTTTGTAGACTCATATAAGGAAATATAAAATTGGAAAAACAAAAAGAAATTGTTCTTAAAAATTTCCAAAAATATGCAATTGAAGTTGCTATATTGGATTTTTTAAAGTTCTCGTCTATTATGTGTACTAAGGAACTGTCCATAAACAATTGCTAAAGGGAGAATCGCAATTTAAGTAATTTACCATAAGGTATCTGGAAATGTAAAATTTTACCTTTTTTTAAAGTGTTCCATCGATTGCTCTTCCTTCATATCTATAACCCAGTTGAAAGCTACCATCTAATGAGGTCATATATCATAGTTTGTTGGTATATGAAACAGAAAAAATGGAAAAGAAAAGGGCTTCCTCTCTTTCAAAAAATGAAGAAGTTACTGATCACCATACTCTTATCCCATCCATGTGTCATGTACATATTAAAAAAGACAAATTGAGATAATGAATAAATGATATTTTGATTTTTGAGGGATAAAAAAGAAAAAGAAAAGGCAGTTAAAGTGGAAAATGGGATTGTTAGTTTTGGGAAAGGGAAGTCGAAAATGTGGCTAGAGTTGTGGGCAAATGATACGGAGATAGGAGTCATTGTACGGGGAAAATGGATAAAAGCAAAGATAGTGAAATTACTTGGAAAACTAATTAAATAAAACTAAGCATTAAATAGAATAGTTGCTGGTTTGAAATATTAACAGATAACTAACAGGTATGTATCCATATTGCGTGTACAAAATATAAATATAGGGTATAATAAATAAAAGAATAATTATAAAATAAAGTCTTAATTATATGGGTTGTTTTTTCTGTTTTCAAGCAGTATATCATTAAGATTGGAGATTGTATTTCAATTTTCAAGTTGAAGTAATTTGGCAATGTGAACGAGCAATGAATATTGACATAACTGCTAACTTTTTGGATAAAACATTATGGAAATTGTAATGCATAATTGATATTGATAACTATACTCTTATTAAATTTTATGATACTTGATATAAGAATTGGAAAAAATTTAAAAAACCACTTCCTTAAGAGGATTTAAGTGTAATTACAATATGGGTGATTGCTTAAGCTCCTTTGTGTTTTAATAATATATATATATATATAGCTGTCTTGCATTAGATTTTTTTAGTACATTGTGGAGAAGAATAGTAATTGTAGGTAGTTGATGGCTTGCTCCATTAAATATTATAGATATACTTACATATATGACAAGTCACCTCTACAAATTACTTGTTCCCAGTGTTGATATCCTAGCTTTGTGCTATTTCAAAGACCACCTCGCTATGAAGCATTGCCCCGCCATTGCCGAAGGACAGTGTGATGCGCATTATTTGCTGAGTTTCCCAAATTTTGCTATTCTTGTTCAGTCCAATCCAACCACAAAACTAAATAATTTATTGGTAAACTCCTCAATTGCTATACGTGCAATTATGTCCAGTTAGTTTAGGTGCTAGTGACTAACTCAAACTCCTCAATCTCTAGCCACATACAAATGATCATGTTGGCAACCAATATTCTAATTTCGCCTTAAAATCATTGGTTGTAATTATTTTAGGACTTTATTTTACCAATATTTAACTCATTATATGTGTATCGAATGTCTTAAGTGAATTTCTACTATTGAGGCATCACACACTTAAGGTTTGGTGTGTTTAGGTTTAATTCAAATGATCTAGTTTGAATTAGGAATTTTCTAAATCATAATACTTTAATTTTATTTGGTTCAATTCATAGGTTGCACTATAATTTGTAATTTAAGAAAAATTCAAAGTATGATATTTAATCTCACATCATAAATACTATCTTCTTTTAATAGCAACGTCTCTAGTACCAATTAAAAGGTTGTTATTTATGTAATTAACGAATTTTAAAGGTATCTTGACAACTACTTTTTTCATAGAATTAGCATATGATATAAATTTTGTGTCAATTTATATACACATTCTAATAACTTATGATCACAAGGGTTATATTATATTGGGTTTGCCCGTATTATCCTCTTTGTTTGGTTTGGATTGGAAATTTTGGAACCAAAGTGGAAAAAAAATGGTTTTTTTGTTTGTTTTTATTTGTTTTACAAATTGGTTTGGTTTGGTTTGGTTGAATTTTTTTATCTACCCTACCTTCAAGGTATATAAACTATCCTAAGTGATGTGCTTTTGAAAAGTCTACCCTTAAATCTCACTAGACCTTGGTTAACCTTAATTTTTGTCATTTAACCCCTCTCAAACTATGCCTTATCTTGCTAGCCAAAGGAAAAGAAAAAAGATATGCCTTATTCTCTTTTAGAAACTCATCTACCTAGCCTACTTTTATCGATAGATTACGATAATTTGTATATGTAGACTTGCTAATTTCATACCAATCTTGATACAGATTCATGGATGAATATACGAACCCAATATCACGCATAACCAAAGAGATGGATCCTTACCGCAAGATGGCTTGAAAAGTAAATGATAATTGAAGGTAAGCAGGGGGTTCCCATGTACCAACAAAGGATATGACATACTAACACCTCACACGAGCTTAGGTTACACTTGATATGATGCACAAGTATGGTCGGAGATCACTTACTAGTAGTCCACGCTTGAATAAGCTAAATAAGAGTAACTCGAGAGTAAGCAAGGGGACACTTAACTGAGAGAGGGTAAAAAGTTTAGTATATTCTACTGCATATTCTCTTTATGGCTGTTACATTATGTAGCTATTTATAGTACCTTGTTAAGGCAAATTTGATGTTACAGATTATTATAAAAAATGAATTCCTATTTGCTAAATAAAAGGAAAATACTTTACAAGGAAAAACATGAAATCGTGTGCAGCGAGCATCATTTGTCAAAAAGGATAGTGTGCACTCATTTTTACTCTGTGATTTTGACAATGTTGTTATTCGAGTAAGGGTGGGCCTCTGTTTAAGTTTGTTCGGCATTAGACCGGGCTAGACTAGGGTTGGTACAGGGATAGCTCATAGTGGGGTAGGCCTCAGACGGTCGGCTCCTAACATTTATCAACTCAACCTCAGTACCATGGAGATTGCGATATTCAAATTTAACACTTAGACTAGTGCACAGCAAAGGGTTCGGTTCGGCACAACGGCTGGTCACCTCGACAACACCTTGGACAGCATGGAGAATGAAGTAGTTTAGCAGATCGGACTAAGGCAAGCACTATTCCTTGACACTTAACTAACCTTGGACAGCTTTGAGGACCTCTTGAGAGAGCCTTCAGGCTCGGGAGCGTGTAATCGATCCTTAATCCCTATCAAATCTGCATGGTCAAAACTTCCAGATCCATTATATTATGCACATGTTCTTTATTATTTGTCTTTAAGATGTAATGGGAGTAAAAATGTTTACGTATATTTTCTTACTCAAAGCATCGACTACTAGATTACTTTTCATGGATGGTATGGGACTTCTAATCATAATCTTTGATTGATGTTGACTAATGCCTTTGCCTTATATTAAGTTCTTCTGAATGTAGTTGTACTTAAGGCTCTTATGATTGGTATAAATATTGCACTTTTCACCATAGAGGTAATGTCATCGTAGCTCAAGTACAAAAACCACTATTACTAACTCTAACTCATTAGTACAAAAGTTCTTCTCATATGGCCTTAATTGTTTAGAAGCATAGGCTATAAGTTGGTTATTTGGCATGAGCATATGTCCTAATCCCTAAATAGATGCATCCTTATAATTGGTAAATTCTTCTCCACTACTTAGAAGGGCTAACATTCAAACTATTACTAATTTCTTTTTTAATGAATGAAAGCTTTTCTCCCATTCATTGTTCTAGACAAATTTGACTTCATGGCTTAAGAAGGTTAATTAATCTAGTTAGAAGGCACAATTACAAACTCAACATATAACTTCTCTAACTTAAATTTAGTCAATACCAATTTAAGGTATACATCATGTTCCTCTTTGCTCTTAGAATATCTCAAGATATCGTTAATGAAGACTATCACAAACTTTTCCAAGTAGTCCTTAGATGCCCTATTCATTAGGTCCATGAATATTACATGAGCTTTAGTGAGTCCCAATGGCATAGCTACAAACTTATAATGCCCATAGCGTGCCTTAAGTGTAATATTACGAATATTCTCTAGTTTTATTTTCAATTGATGGTGCCTAGACCTTGGGTTTATCTTAGAGAATACTTGAACTCCCTCTAGTTGACCAAAAAAGTTGTCTAACCTCAAGAGTAAGTATTTATTTTTAATGGTCACCTAGTTTGGCACTTTGTAATCTATATAAAGGTGCATACTCTCAATCTTTTTCTTTATAAATAGCAATAGGGCTCCTCAAGATGATATGCTAGGCCTAATGAACCCCTTAGTAATTCTTGTAATTGTATCTTCAGTTCCAGTAATTCTATGGCATTCTAGAAATGGACATTATACAAGGTATTAGATATAGATTGATTCTAAGCTCTATCTCTTAGGCTCTCTAAAGATATTTTGATGGTAACGAATCATAATGTTAAGTGTGTATTGATGATGTTACTAAGTGTGTAGTTACTAAGATAGGGAAGAACTTAAGTTAATTAAGTAGAACCTTAATGAAATTAAGGACAAGCTAAGATAACAAGAAAAGAAGTCAAATAGAACTTTTATTCAGAACCTATGAACCAAAGAAAAAAAAAGAAAGAAAAACCTACATTGAAAAAGAAAAAGTTAGAAGGTTCACAAAATAGAAAAGCTTGCACAAAAAGTAGGGGCAAAGGAAAAGCGACAAAAGCAAGAATGTAACTACTAAAGCAACTATCAACAAAGAAAAGAAGAAGCATTGAAGAAGTAGTAAAAGGAGAAACTAACCAAAGGCTAAAGCACATCTAAAGTGAGAAGCTTCACAAAAGCAAAAGAATTGAAGAAATAAGAGACTAAGTAGAAGCTCCCTAGCGAAGATAAGGATCTGAAGGCTTAGCATTACAAATCGGTTATATTTTATTAATATATCATATTGTATCTTCTTAATCTAATCCTCATGAAAAAAATTTTCTATTAAAAAATGTCCACAATGATCAAATGAAGTTAAAGATCATAAGAGGTTGATATCTGAGATTTAAGGTAGTATTTAAGGAAGTCAAGCTTAGAAGATTTAAGGAAAGTTTTCAAACAAAGAAGAAACCAAAAAAGGATAGCTATACCTTGTTAAAGAATAGGGAAAGGAATAAACATCCATTATCTTAAAGTTTAAGCCAATAGCTAATTTCCTTTAGAAGCATGGTTAAACATAACATACAGAGATTATAAAAAGAGAACAAGTTCAAGATGAAAAAGACATTAAAAAATTACGGAAACAATTCAAGAGTCTTTGTCTTAAAGATGTCATAGAACTTTTATTCTATGAGATTTGTGCTAAAATATGAAGAGATTTCATTTACATTCCTTACTAGATTTACTCACTTTATTTAGGAGTATTTGCCAAAACTATTAGGAAATTGGGTAAGATTTTAAATTTTAGTATAGCTCTTAACTTATGAGAAATGTAAGATAGAGTAGCACAGTAACTACAAACTTGAAGCTCATGTAACCTATTTGACTTTTCTCATATAATGGAACATGATGTGGAAGATTGGTTTCCTAACATGGAGCTAGAAGAAAGGATCAATTCACATGAATACTTCTATTGGTCGGTTACCAATCTTCTTACCCATTATTTCATTTTTAATTCTGAATAGACATTGTTGTAACGCTAATAAACTTAAGCAACACTTAAAATAAGTTCTTATTACTACCATTTACTATATAATTGAGAAGAAATTCTAAAATACTTATTTACGTAATTCAGCCCCCTACTTCTTGATTATTTGATTCAAAATCTCACTTTTTTGGTGTCATAATCCTGGTGATTTTTCTATAAACACTTTTAGATGCTCGAACATTATTAACACTTGATCTAACTTGTAATTTTAACTTGACTCAATCTTGATGGATGCCATGAATACATCTCTAGTCTTCCTCTATGGCTCATATGAGGATAGATGCATTGAATTTTAAGTTTCTATCTTATAACCTAAAGATTCTTCACTAATTTGTTCGAACCTAAATAAGAATTTGTGATGATCAATTTTAGGATACTATTAAGCAATCAATTGACTCTCAAGATAACATCAAAGTCAATCATATTCTTGACTAAAAGGTCTATCTGCATTTGTAGATACCTTATTTTTGGTCCTTGCAATTTTAATTCTTACCTCAAATTTTCAGTATCATTAGAATTCACCTAAATAGGTTGTTCTTTTATTTAATTACTTATTTATTTTATTATTTTTCTTTAATTTTAGGTGTATTTTTTTTAAAAAAAATTATTTTAGCATGTACATGATTTGTGAAATTCGAGTTGGGCCAAGGAGTGGTGTTATTTTTATTTTTTTTCCTTTATTTTATATTAAAAAAAAAGAGAAGGGGATCAAATTGGATCAGGTGAAAAACTTAGTCTACGAAGTTAATAGATTAGTGCTAAAGCCTTAATGATTCGCATTAGGTAAGTAGGAGCATTTGTGCTTGCATTTTTTTTTAATTCCTGCACGCATGGCACATGCCCCGTACGTGCGTGGCCCCTATCCTTCTCCTTCTTTTTTTTTTTTCCCTTTCGCCTATGTCTGTTGTGAACTAGTTTCTAGAATTAAAAGGAAAAGTTTCCTATTCAAATCGCTTCATTTTCAACTCATGTTCTAAATCTATATCATGCAAAATTAGTCCGAATTTTTTGTTTTTGGAAACTCTACATAGAATACTATAAATCGGGATAGAAAACACATTTTAATTTACCTAAATTGCAAATTAACTCAAACTTAAAAAAAGAAAAGAAATTATATTAACACACTTAAACAAAATTTGCAAAACTCCACTATTTGGGTAATTTCCTTTGAATAAAAAATGTAGACATCGATTATTAATGTATTCTTACCCATTTCCATCACTTAAACCAATACTTTCCTTAAAATATAGAGCTGAATCGAGCAATTACATATTAAGCCACCATACCCGTGATTTTCCACTTTTACACTTTCTCAGATTAAATATAAGGCAATGCTATTAGCAAAGGATTAAATCTAAGGCAATGCTCTCTTCATATTTAGAGCTCTAAGGTCCATTTTAGGAAAAATATTGAGGCTTTACTCCTTAAAGCAAAGGATGACTACCTAAAAGATTCTTTCAAGTTAAAGGGAGTCTATCCAAAGGTCAACCTAACCTTCGAGCCCAATATATGTTCATTCGCAATCAACACAAAGTTGACTAACTTAAGGCCCAGCTAAGATAGTATAAAGGAGTTGGAAAGAAAGTTGACCCAACAGATAACAAAGAAGATGAAAATGCTTAGGAGCTATGATAAATTTGAACAGGCTGGAATTATTAACTTTTCTGCATATAATGTTGGGACCTATTTGGAAAAGTTCAAGGTACCAGTGTTTGAGAAGTATGATGGGATGGGATGGGATGCCCCAAACTCTACATCATGCTATATGTAAGAAAGATGAGCAAGTACATCCAGTATGACCAACTCATGGTGTAGACATTTGAAGATAGCTTAGCAAGTCTGGATTTGACTTGATACACCCAACTTAACCTAACCTAGATAAATACGTAGGAGAAGTTAGCTAAGGCATTTTATGAATAATACAGGTATAATATTGAAGTGTCCCCGACCATGATGGACTTAGTTGCTCTGTAGAAGAAGAACAATGAGTAGTTTAAGGAGTATGCACAAAGGTGGATATCCCTCACTATAAGAGTATCTACTCCCATAACAGAGAAGGAACTGACTTCGATTTTTATCAATACTCTTGAGAGGCCTTATTTCTCCCATTTGATTAGATAAGCCTTGTCTAATAGAGGTAATAGTGGCGAGGTACAGGATTGAAAGTGCCATCTCTTCTAGTAAGCTTTAAGAGTCATCTGATAGAAGGCCATTTGCTTCATCCTTTGCTTCTAAGCCCACAGTTAACAAACATAAAGAATCTATGGTTAGCATAGTGAATTTAAACACCAGGACTAATACTTAGGTCTCCTTTAGGACAAATCCACCTCAATTTCAACAATAGTCCAAAGCGCCACCCTAGGCTAGCAGGGTCCCAAGGCAATTCACTAAGGTATTGGTTCCCTTAAGTCAAGTTTTTCAGAAGCTATGAAAAGATAACGTAATTCAATATGAGATCCTTAGTGGAAGATACAGGCCAAGAGTTTATGATCCTATTCAGAATTGCAAGTATCATATGAGGTAGGTAGGGCATTCAATTGACACATGTTAGAGATGGAAAAGCAGGATCTAAAATTTGATCAATGAAGGCACGGTGTAACTGGACTTCATAGAACCTTCAGCCCTAAATGTTAATAACAACCCCCTATCTAATCATGGTTCGATAATCAACATGACTTTTTAAGTTGCCTTATCATCTAAAACAGTTGGGCATATTTCTTGAAAACCAGTTCAATGGGGCAAGTTAAAAGGAGATAAGGAATGAAAGAAGAATAAGTGTTATTACGTTCCCTATAGAAGAGAGTCAAAAATAAAATTGTCTGCTTAATTTCGCTTTTCAACTTGAGAACCTATGAACATTTCTCTTTGGTAAGGCATGTTATGTAGATGGAGCAAATAAGGAACTTAAACACTTCAAGAAAAAGATATCTTATTGAAAGGTTTAGAATGAAAAGCGGTAAACCATATTCCAAACACTAACCCTAAAACATACCTTCAGAGTTAAGTGTCATTTAATGTAAGGTTATTAGACTCGTTCCTTAAAGGAAGTTCATTTTGAACTTGATATGCAAATCAAAATGACTTTAGGCATTCATTTTTAATATCTTAAACACAAAATCTTTTGTCAACCCCTTTGAGCCTTTTTTAAATGAAGTATTTTCAAAACCATACCCTATTAAGAACCAAGTCCATAATGGGGCAAATGGCAGATTAGGGGCATTAATTGGGAGAAAAGGTTAAAACTAATTATTGCTCTAGTAGTGTCAATTCAACTGTAATTATTATCACCAATAACTTATTTCCCTTGAAATAAAGAAGTGCCTATAACTTGAGCATTATGCGCAAACCATACACACTTTGAGTTACATGCCTAAATGGAGGAATGATTACCTTGGTATTGATTTAAAAAATAAAAAAAAAAAAGAAGAGAAAAAAAAAGCGCAACATGAAAAAATTTGAAAAATGAAAAGTCTACCCTAGAAAGAAATTAAGCAAACAAGGATATTAAGTCCAAAACACAAAACCCTAAGACTTGAAAGGACAAGGATCATGTAAAAAGCCTAATCCTGAATTAAGATCCATACTTCAAATAAGGATCCCAAAAACACAAGGAAGGAGCAAAAACCAAAGCTCCCCCTTAATTCATGACTTCCAAAGAAATTGTAGATGACATAAGACTTATGGCCTACCTACACTTTCACCCCTTCTAAAGCCCTCTTTTGATTAAAGGAAATAACTTATCCTTGGTAAAGTTACATTTGAAACTAGAGCAAACACGATTTTAGTTTCATTTATAAGGTTCTTGACTTATAGACTCAAGTTGAAGAATGATTCCATTAGAAAAAGCCATTTCACTGATATTCATTTTTGAAACCTATGACCAAAAGCCTCTGTTATATTATACTTAAAAAAAAAAAAACCTGACAGATTGATTAAAGAGTATCACTTACAAGATGGGCTACAATTTAGAGAACCATAGTCAAGAGAGAAATTCAAGCTGAGAGTGTGAGGAAGTCCTCTTAAACTAAACATATCATTAATGAGATATCTATTCCTAATGTACAAGATCTTAGAGGGAAATTTGCTCCAAACTATGGAGATCCTTACACAATAAAGAAAGTTTGCCTAGAGGAGTTTTAATGGATGGTTCATACTTGAGGCAACTTGTAAATACTGGTGTTGTGAAGTTGTATTACCCTTAAAAAATCAATGGGATCACAAAATGCTAGTAATCTTGATATTATCGTAGTTTTATTAAAAATTACATAATGCTCTAAAAGATCCCATCCCACTTGAAACAAAACCCCATACATTGTAAACATAAGAGAAGATGAGGACATGCTTCGAAACAATGACAATTAATAAAAACTCTTTGAATGTTTTACTTTTTTCTATAGCAGAGATTTGTCTTCTATTCTTCAGGATAAGGCGATACTTAAAAGAAGCAAACACCTCATAGCAAATCAATATTATACAGTCAAAATATAAAAAGCTTGGGTTTGGTAAGGAAAAGCTAAGAGGTAGTTCAGTTGACGTTTCGAAGATACATGGGGTCAAAAATCTAAGAGAAAACCTTTCTACAACATTTCAAGAGCTAGGCTACTTTCCTTAAATTGCAAGACTTTGTATGTTTTGTTTCAAGATCACAATAAATTTTAGAAGGCTGAACCATCAGTTTTGACCAGATTTCTTAAAGAAAGACTTGGCCATTTGGGTGCTATGTACTAAAATAGGTAAATACTTCCATACTCATTAGCATAAAGATAATATAGTTTTTCAAAATGTTGCATTTACATTAAACATCTTACCTAGAGTGTTAGCCATCTTATAAGACGCATAACCTTCATCACTTTTTGGGTCTTATCTAGCCTATGGGGTATTTGACCTTAGCCTTAGTTAGCTCATAGGAGCACTATTAAATGTTTCAAATCGATCTTTCATTTAAGGTTGCTAATCCCTTAGAGATACTCCCGCTTAGGTTAGTTAACTCAAAGGAGTACGACTAGGTTATAAATTGATCTTCCGTTTAAGGTTGCTAGTCCCTTAGAGATGCTTCCATTTAGGTTAGTTAGCTTAGAAAAACTCGACCAGGTTCTAAATTGATCTTCCATTTAAGGTTGCTAATCCCATAGAGATACTCCCGTCTTAGTTAATCAACTCAGAGGAGCATGATTAGGTTCTAAATTGATCTTCCATTTAGCATTGCTAGTACCTTAAAGACACTCTTACCTAGGTTAGTTAGCTTAGAAGAGCATGACTAGTGTCTAAATTGATTTGCCATTTACCGTTGCTAGTCCCTTAGAAATGTTCCTGCCTAAGTTAATCATCTCAGAGAAGCACGATTAGGTTCTAAATCGATCTTCCATTTAGGGTTGCTAGTCCCCTAGAGACGCTTCCACCTAGGTTAGTTAGCTTAGAGGAGTACAACCAGATTATAAATCAATCTTTCATTTAAGGTTGCTAGCCTCTTAGAGACACTTCCGCTTAGGTTAGTCAACTTAGAGGAGCATGGCTAGGTTCAAAATTGATATTCCGTTTAAGGTTGCTAATTCCTTAGAGACGCTTTCACTTAAGTTAGTTAGATTAGAGGAGCATAACCAGGTCTTAAATTGATCTTCCATTTAGGATTACTAGTCCTCTAGAGACACTCCCATTAAGTTAGCTAACTCATAAGGTGTTACCAATTTTAAAGGCTTTACCTATGATCCCCATATCACTTAAGGACTTTAGCCAGATCTTAGAGTGATATCTTCCTTCACCAAATCCTCAATGTATTAGACCTAAGATAGCTGGCTAATTGTAGTATTTCTTAGGATAAATTCACTCGTGAAGTAAACTAGTGTCTCTTTTGTCTTTGTAATGAAGTTTTATTCAAATTCCACTATAAAGAGGGACAACTGTAGACATTTCTTTTTTTGTCCTTGCAATTTTAATTCTTATATCGAATTTTTAGTGTTGTTAGATAGAATGCACCCAAATGGACTGTTTTTTATTTAATTACTTATTTATTTTATTATTTTTCTTTATTTTTATCTTTAATTTAACATGTATTTTCAAAAAAATTATTTTAGCGTATACATATTCGTACAATTTAAGTTGGGTTTAGGAGTAGTACATACCTTCCCCTATCCTTCTCCTTCTTTTTTTTTTTTTTCTGTTTCACTTATGTTTGTTACGAATTAGTTTCTATAATTAAAAGGAAAAGTTTCTTAGTCAAACCACCCCATTTTTAACCCATGTTCTAAATCTATATCTTGCAAAATTAATTCAAATCTTATATTTTTGAAAACTACACATAAATTACTACAAATTAGGTAAAAAAACACATTCTAATTTCCCTAAATTGAGGATTAACCAAACTTAATAAAGGAAAAAAATAAATTAACACATTTAAATGAAATTTGCAAAACTCCATTCTTTGGGCAATTTCCTTCAAATCAAAGATGTAGGCAGTGATTATTAATGTGTTCTTACTCATTTCCACTACTTAAACCAACACTTTTCTCAAAATACAGAGTCAAATCAAATAAGCACATATTATGTCACTATACCCTTAATCTTTTGTTTTTACACTTTCTTGGATTAAATCTAGACTCCATTAATATAAATAGGGTGCCATGATTTACTTTGTGCATAGATTATAATAAAAAACTCATCAAAACACACTCAATTTAAGCTTTTTCTCTTTAAAACAATGAGTTTCTCTCTCTAGGAATAATCCCACAATTGACCTTCCACACAAAAAACCACCATTTAAGTCGTGTTTGTGGTTTTCCAAACCCCAAACACTTCATTCCTTCGTACCTAAACACCCTTTAAGCACTCTACCAAAAGCTACCATCATCTTCATCCACCACCATTTCCAAATTTCGAACAACCTGAAAAACCATCAGAACAACTCAAGGTATCACTCTTAACCCTACACTTACCCCCTTATCCAATTAGAAAAGTACAAAAATCATGTTTTCTATTCATTTTAGTAAAAAAATTAGTTGAAATCATATCTATAAATTGACACAAGTGAGTATTCGAGTTCAACCTCTTTAGAAAATCTGGATTCGAAGGAAAACAAAAAAAATTGAAAATTTCAAGCTCGACAGCATCAATCTTCCCTCCATTTATACATTAGCATATTTGCATACTCTATTTAATACTAATCTACTTTCCAGGGGCATACTAAGGAATATACTAGTATTAGATGTCATGACAAACACATCACCATAAAGTACAAAATATTCAAATATGTGGGAATGAGAAACACTACAATTAAAAAGGATGTAAGTATTATGCAAAAGAATAAAAAATGTACTTGCTATGGTGTCCACCTTTGAAGGCTTATGATACTAAAGGGAACAAAATGAGGGCTTGGGTTTAAGGTTTTGGCACTATTGACAATAGTTTGCTTACATTCTAACAATTTGTGCTCTAAATTGTTGGAGTACCTAGCCCTTAAACATCTTTAAAATCTAAAGCCTTGTACCCCGTTAGTTTAAAAGTGAAATAGAAAATAAGAGAGATGTCTTACATGCTATTGAGGTGGCCCATTTAATTATTGACAAGAAAATCATGTTAATGATAGCCATTTGCATTCTTTAATCTAGTATGGCTAACCTTAAACTCTAAACCTTCATTATATCTAATGCATCTTTGATCCATGCTCGATAAGGGTATCATGGTCATGCATGGAGGATTAATTAGCACTGATTCAGTTTAGACTATTGTAAGTCTCTTTTCCTTTCTTGTTGTGTTATGTAGATGCAGACTTTTTGCCTAAGGTTTAGCTGGGCTTTTCGATTTTCTTGTTTCCTAACTTGTCTTTAACCTTACTTTACCATTTTAGTATCTAAAATAGTAGTATAAGCATTAAATTCAAGTATCTTCACACCATTCCATAGCCTAAGCTCTAAATTATTAAAAAAATTGTTGTATCTTTACATATTCATCCATCTTGTAAGATTCAAGTACAAACTTAATCAGGTGAATTATCTTAGCTTCATAATCTTCAAACTTAACTCTTACCTTAAGTTATAAAAATCTACAATTAGCTTTTGCTTATAAATTTTAGGAAAAAATTTGTTAAAGGTTGCTTATTGAAACACATTCCATGTTTTTAGCTCTATTATCAATTGTTGTACATTCCTCCACCAGTTGAAGGTAATCTCTTAAGCATGAATACCATGTAATTTGCATTGCAATCTTCTAGTACCCTAACACTGCAAATTATTTTTCTAACTCTTTCGACCAATATTCTACATCAAATGGGGCAACCATCACTAATTAAAAGGGCTCAACTAATTAGATAAATCAATCCAAGATGTGTGGCCCATTTTACCTGTTATCACCTAGCCTTTTACCATTTAGCATAACGCCATTGTTTCCATTGGCATTTCTTACTCCGCCCTCTTTACCTCTCATCTCTAAGTTATAACATAGTCTTGAAGGCTTGCAGATTAGCCTAGATCTATTGCGATTGTTATTGAATTACTCCTACAACTGTACTTAATAGCTTAGCCAATCTGTCCTCCTTAGGTACTCTATTTGGATTAATAGGTAGGCATACAAGAGGTAGACTTAAAAGTACATCTTCATTGCCATCATCAGGAAGCTTGGTGTTTTGATTTCTTTTAGCCATGAATTTATTAGAGTTGAAAAAAAAAAAAGAAGTAAGAATGACTTTTACTATTTTTCTACAATTCAAATAGCTTCTACATCCTTTGTATGAAATTACATGGCCTATTATACGTCTATAATGCTCATTTTACATTCATAGCATACCTTCTACATTTAATGTATTTATCAACAAAGCTTTTACACCAAATATATACTCTCTAGAATAATGAATAGTACTTTAAACTAAACGAATAAAATTATTAAATAAATAATGCCATATACCTACAATAAATAAATAGATACACAGATGACATAAAGATCATACTTAGCTTATATACTACCTATAGTCACCATCTTATTTGTTCTGCAGTTAATGTTGCCTAGTTTTCTAAAGATCCTTAATTTAAAGCCCTTACACTACCTAAAGTTATCATTGACACAATAAATCCACCACAACCAATTTATGGGTATTGTGTTGAATCAACTATTTGTCTAAAATCCTCAATCATAACAAAAAATAATAAGCATTCATTTAAGGTTCCCTTTGAATATGGTCGATTATCAAATACTGAAAAATGAGCTTAGTTGTGTAAATTTGTGAAGAAATTACATATAATGATTTCATACAAGTGATCAACCAAGTTTTTGACTAATTGAGCATATATTGGGTAATTTGGAACAAAATTTAGGTTGTTTTTATTTAATTTGCAAGTCTACGGGTCGACATCATACTAACCCTAATGCAATTGAAGCACATAAGGAAATGGAGGATTTAAGCTAAAGAGTGTAGCGTTTGAACACCTCATGAGCTAGCAATGGGACACTTGATGTACAAAAAATGGCAAAAGGGTTTGTCAAGTTAGCAGTGGGATACATATGTACTTGCCATCTAAAAGCCCTTTGAGCCAAGGTTTCAAGGGATTCCACTAAATACTATGTTTATAATTGTTAAAATCGCATGTCAATTATATGATTTTATAATATTTTTCTTAATTAAAATGAATATAAAATCATTTAGGTATAAACTTTTGGTAAAATTATAAATTTTAATATACGATTTTACAAAATTAAGATTTCATCAATTTTATATAATTATATATAATTTTACTGATTTTATACGTTCAAAATAATGGTTGAATCACAATTTTGACAACCATGTTTTGTTAAACCCTAGCAAATCAAGTTGACATGTATCCAATATATGGACGCCATGTTGCCATAGCGTTCAGATGCCATTTGCAGTGTTATAAATTTTACAAATTCCAATTTAATGTTAGCTTTTACACATTTTGTAGGGCTTTAAGGGCTTTGGTACTTCATCATTCTTATTTTCTCTACAGTCTTTTAGGGTTTAGCTTAGCATTAGAGTTTATGACTTTTCTTACTACACTTATGATTGTAGCTTAAGCATTTTGTGGATTTTAGCATTTCTAAAGTTAGGAATTTGGACTTCTATTGTAATCCCTCCCCACCCCCCAACTTTTTTTTTTTCAAGCATGGTGCCTCCATGGAGGGTATTTGGGTTTTTGATTGGAAACTTTACTGTTGTGATCAAGAAGCCCTATTTTGTGATGTTTTACTTATACCCTATGTTTATTACGATGTTAATGTTTATGTTCATGTGTTTGTGTGTTTTATGTAATATTCTCCATGAATGTGAAGATTTGAGCTTAATGTGTATTTGGATTTGTGTGTGAATACAATAAAGTGAATGTAGCCGTTGATATTTTTGTATTATGGTAATGTAGTTCTATAGAATATTAGGTCTAATTCAATATGAGGTTAATGACAAGGTAGGTAGTGGTACCTTTACTAGAATCTTATCCTTTATTAGCATAACTGAATCTAGATATCGTAATTGAAAATCCCGATTAAAATATAAAGTTCCTAATTTGTTTAAGGAAATACTTGTAAATTAGGACTTAAATCCTAATACTCACCTTAAACTGAATTTGGTTAAGATGAAAAATCAATTTTAACATGATTGCTTAAGTAGTGATGGAGCTTAAGTAGTTAGCTAATGGTGTAGATAAGACATTTATAATATAATGCTCCTGTTATATTAATTTTGATGAGATGAAAATTGGTTGAATTCTGTAAGTGTGAGTAAATTTCACGTTTAGAATATTATAAATGCATTAATGGCATGGCCATTACAACTTTAGATGATTGTTTGCATACATCCTTCTTGTTTAATTTGTGTAGAAATCCATTTCCTATGCCTAGAATTATGCTATAGTCCTTCCTTTATTTCATTATTATTTCTCATTTTAGTTAGCTTACTTGCATGCTTTATTTGAGAACTTGATTTTGCTTGCCTAGATTGGGGTAAGAATATCATAATCTAGTAGTTAATTAACTTTCTAACTACTTTCTTTCCTTCTTCAAGAAAAATACGAACTTGGATGCTCTCCATATATTCCAAATCGATCGATATGCTTACTGTTTATTCGTAGATCCCATTATATTTTTAAAAAAGATTGCAAGCTACATTGATTTTGAGTATAAAGATACCATACTTTTAAAAATTGGCAATTTTTATAAATTATGTGTGATACCATATAACAAACAAACATGTGTTGTACTATTCCTCTCGTGATATCTTACACTATTCTTCTTGTCTTATATTGTATTGGAAACCAAATGTTATACTATAGATTATTCCCCAAAGTTTATTCAATTGAAAATATCCTCTAAACTAAATGTAACTTAAGTATTAGATACTTCGTTTTAATTTTAGCACAAGTTGGGATTAGATTCTAGGGTGATATACCTCTATCTGGATTGAATGTTACAATACATAAAACATGATCGTGATTAATCTTGTTCACCTCTAAACTATTAAAATATAAGAAAACAAAGCAAAAGAAAAATTATGTTTAAGTGATACTTGAACTTTACTCTCTTTTTTTCAATTAATTACCTTAAGTTGAAAAGTATCGATTTTTTTTTTTTAAAGGAAAATGTCAATATCCTTAAACTTTAGCCTTTTTTTGCATTTAACTACTTGAATTTTTCTTATTTTTACAATTAATAATTTAAACTTTACCCAATTTCATTAACAACCTAGTTTATGTACTGTAATTAATTTTGAAAAATTTTTAAGTAGTAAATTGACACTTCTAAACTTCATATAATTAATTATAAAAATGAATAAAATCCATATAGCAAATATCACATTTTCCCAATTTTCTTTGTATGACCAACTACATATTTTACAGGCAAAGTAAAAAAGGAGAATCCAACTACTTTATATACAAACTCGGGTTCAACAAATCTGCCCCATTTTTGGCCTCTGGTTTTTCCAATCCACTATTATAAACCCCAAACACAGAAGAAAGCTTCATAAGATGGATAGTCCAATTGACGACATAGAAACATGTTGCTCATGACTCATGCTATCTTTCAAGTTCCAAACCAACCACAGAGACTTGTCCCATACAATACAATATCATACAGCTTGTTCATGCACACTCAGCGTCATATCTGCGCACCAAACTCCGCCACCAATTGCGCTTAACAAAACAACATTGGTGGACCGCTCTCTTCCAAGTCAAAGTCTATCAATCATTTAACATCTTGACCCATGTTTCTCAATTCTCATAATCACTTCCGTTGGAAAGAATCCGAAACAAGCCATCTTGGCCTTCATAACCATTTTCACAACATATTAATAATATCCCATACAAATTGCAAATATGATCCTAAAAAATACATACATACATCTCAATTACTGTTAAAGCACTCAAGCATAACTATTTATTATTGCTTCAGCAATATTTGAGATTTTAGTAACTGTTTAGAGCTATATACATATTTCTAAAAGTTACATAGAAGTGAATAATACTTTGAAAATTTATCACTTCTATCGATTTGATCAATAGCTTGGGATGTGTATTTGCAATCATCAAAGAAATAAATTGTGCTTATCTCATACGTTATTCTATTCAACAAATAGGTGAAGCTGTTGTAAATTTGGTCCCGTTGGCATTTATGAGTTAGTATAAACTATAAAGATTGAATTATAAGTTTCTTTTGGATTAATAAAGTATGCTACATGTGGGCCCTCATGCTTCCTAAAGTTTCATAATAGCTTTTACTGCTTTTGCTTGTGTATGCCCCCTTCCATTTTCTTTTCATCATGTACGTACACTCAACATTTTATTTGGACAATGAGAAGGGATCATTATTTAGGAATAAATTCAATTAAATTATTAATATTTTAAAAAGTTTAAATAAGAGATTAATATTTTATATAACAGTTCAAATAATGGATTGATAATAATCTATCCATAAAATTGTTTCAATTGTTTTACAAAATATTGATTTCTTTTTTCAGCTTTTAAAAATATCGATTCTTTATTTGAATGTACTCCTAAATATTAATCTATTCTATTGTAATTTTTTCGATAATTATGTAATATAGTGAAAGAAGAAAAAAATTGATTTTTTTTTTCCATTTCAGAAAACATTGGAAAGGGAAAAAACAAAGTAAATAAATAGAGGCATTTAAAGGTACAATAACACTTTGAGCATGCCAAAAATATCATTTCGCCAAATTGGAGTCAAGTGAGGAGAGAATGAGTAAATTACCTTATTAGCCCTATCACAAAAATACCTATTGTAAAATGTTTTCGAGAATATTAAATGATATTTCAAGACATTTGTTAAGATATTAATTTAAAAAAATTTTCACCTTTATATGCACCCGTTTTTTCTAATATATATATTTAACATTATAAAACGTGGGAAGCTCTCATTAAATTTTTAACAAGTGCCGAACATAAAAGAAAATTAATTGAGGATAGGTTGAGAAATCACCCACAGCCACTTTCTGTTCTCTCTCCTTTCACCTTGTAAGCCATCATTGTTTCTGATCCTTTCATAATTTCGTTCCCCTTATTATCATCTCCTATATTATCTATCATTCCTTCTATAATTTTGTTTCACTTTCACAAACACACTGCAAAAGACAGAGAGATACGTTACCTTTTAGGCACTGAAAACTATGAATGATCAAACGCACTGATTTCTTTGCAGCTTAAACCTCATTCTTCATGACACTGCCTATATCCCCTATATATCCCACTATCAACTGCTCCTATAGAACAAACACACGGGCTTTCTCTCTTCATTTTTAGCCATTTTTCAGATGGATATTTCCATTCCTTTGTTAGTCCTTCTACTTACATTCCCAGCTAGCCCACTAGTGTACTCTTTAAATGATGAGGGCTCGGTGCTATGGTCATTCAGGCAATCAATCACCGAAGATCCTACGAACTTCCTAAGCAACTGGAATTTTTCGAACCCGATTCCATGTTCCTGGAATGGAATTACATGTAGAGATAACAAAGTTTTTTCTCTTACAATTACACACAAGGGACTCGCTGGAGTTCTTCCCTCTGTCCTTGGAAATCTCACTTCAATCCGACACCTTGATCTTAGGGACAACAAGCTCTCAGGAATCTTGCCACTTTCGATGTTTGAGATAAAAGGGTTGCAAAGCTTGGTGCTCTCAGGAAACGGGTTTTTCGGGCCGATTCCTGTAGAAATTGAAAACCTCAGGGCGCTTCAGATATTGGGTTTATCCAGGAACTCTTTCAATGGTACAATACCTTCATCAGTACTTCAGTGTGCAAGATTAACAACACTTGATCTTAGTCATAATGGTTTCTCTGGTTCTCTGCCAGAGGGACTTGGCACCATCTTGATTGCTCTTCAGACAATTAATCTTTCCTTCAACAAGTTTGATGGTATGATACCTGACAGCATTGGGAAATTGTCCAATTTGAAAGAGAAGTTGGATTTGTCTCATAACTTCTTTCATGGTCCTATTCCAGAATCCCTAGGGAACATTCCTGAAAATGTTTACATCGATCTTAGTAACAACAATCTTAGCGGAGTAATACCACCATATGATGTGTTACTGAGTTCAGGACCAACAGCTTTTATAGGAAATCCATTCCTCTGTGGGCTGCCTTTGAAATCGGCTTGTCCACCTGGCACTCCTTATCCATATTCTCACTCCTTGCCACATTTTCCATCTCAGGATCCAGATGGTAGCTTGCAATCTGGCAAAAGAACTACAAATCCATCAAAAGGCATAATCATTCTGATTATATCAATTGCCATGGTTGGAAGTTGCTTTCTTGGCTGGCTTCTCTCTTACAGTTGCAAAAAATCCTCTTGCAAGGCTAGTGAACATGTTGGCAGTTGTATTTTCGATGAGAAAACATTGTTCAGGAAGGAGCTTTTCTGTTTCAGAAACGTGGTATTGGATGATTCACCAGAAAAGATGGAGCAATATAATTTTGTTCCCTTAGATATGGAGGTGAGCTTTAATTTAGACAAACTTTTGAAAGCATCTGCTTTTCTGCTGGGGAAGAATAGCAGTGGGATAATCTACAAAGTTGTTCTTGAAGATGGACAAAGCTTAGCTGTTAGAAGATTGGGAGAAGGTGGTTCTCAGAGACAAAAGGACTTCCAAACTGAAGTTGAAGCCATTGGAAAGATCAGACACCCAAACATAGTCCATCTTAGAGCCTATTGCTGGTCTGTTGATGAGAAGCTACTCATCTATGATTTCGTTCCCAATGGTGATCTTGCTTCTGCGCTTCATGGTACTCACTTCTCAATATCTTTCATATCATCCACTTTTTCCTATCTTATACATAAGTGCATTGGAAGTACTAACTCCAAGCTACTTGACAATTCAGTTATGATTCAAAAATTTGACATGAATCTCAAATTGTTCAAAATGATTGGTTCTATGCTAATAAGTCATATCGATAACCATTAAAGCCCATGTTGCCTCCTTACAAAATTTCTGTGCGGTGCTTATATACATATTAAGGCCCTCTAATTTACAGCTAGCTTTTGCGGTGGGCTTGAGTTTCTAACTTAATACCAGAGCCAGTTTCGGTGTAACCAGCCGAGCCTGTTGCATCTATTAAGCTATCCATCTAATGATGAATGTCTGTCAAGTAGAGGTTTTAGTTTCTAGCCTAACCTCCTTAAAAATCCTATGGTCTTCTGCTCATATATTTGTTTGGGCCATCCACTCTACTTTACTAGCTAGCTTTTGAAATAAACTAGGAATTTTTTAACGAATGGATTGAAAAGTAGCAAAAAGAAACAAATTAAAAGGACTAGAAATTTTAGTACACCTTTTGGAAAGTTTAGAATATAATCACAATGCATTTAACATTGCCTTTCATTATTATAAGTATAGCCGCTTTATCATATACAAATTGATACTCATGCAACATGAATTTTGACCATTCAATCTGACCAGGGAAATCTGGACTTACACCTTCTAGACCACTTTCATGGTCTACTCGTCTGAGAATCATGAAAGGAATAGCAAAAGGCTTGGTTTATCTTCATGAAGTCAGTCCTAAAAAGTATGTTCATGGGGATCTAAAGCCAAGCAATATCCTTCTAGGGGAAAACATGAAGCCTCAGATTTCCAAATTTGGACTCAGCCGTCTTGCTGATGCTGCTGGATGCTCTTCCTCATCATTTCAATTAGACCAAATTGTGATGACCACGCCAGAGCAACAATGTTCTCCATATGAATTCACAGCAATCAATACAGTTGAGAATTTAAGGTCCTATTACCAAGCTCCTGAAGTATCAAGAGCCTCAAAGCCATCTCAGAAGTGGGACGTTTACTCTTTAGGAATGATCTTACTTGAGATGATCACGGGCAAGTTGCCCGTTGTCGAGGTCAGGTCCTTCAGATTCGATCTGATTCAGTGGGTGCAGGTTAGCATTGAGGAGGGAATTCCACTTCGAGATATGGTCGATCCATCCCTGCTTCATGAACTTGACAAGGAAGAAGAGATGGCTGCTGTGCTTAGGATTGGCTTGGCTTGTGTTCATAAGAGTCCAGAAAGAAGGCCTTCCACAAGGCATGTCTTGAATAGTATGGACAAGCTAATCAGACTCAGCATTGAATTATAGATAGATTGAATAAAGGTACTATGAACAAGAAACATCGGATGGAAGAAGTATTCACAAGTCTGCATATCATATTGATAGGAATGTAAGCCTGTCCTAAGAACTTTTAGAAATCTTTTTCTATTTAATTGTTGCAAATTACCATATGTAGATGAAAGGAAAAAGAGGAAGAAAAAAAAGGAAAGTTTTTTTATTATGGAATCTTCTGCTTTTAGTTGCCAATGCAGTATCTCATCTCTCTATGTATATTCACAAAGCTTCTAGGATTGTGAGATTGATTTTGTTTAAGTATATTTAAACTCTTAGTTAAAGCCGTTATAGTTTAAAAGTATGAATACTGATCTTTTAATAAAATGAAATAAAATCGATCTCTTCTTCGAAGTTGTGCCATGAGGAAAAAAAAAAAAAGGAAAGAAAGAAAGAAAAAACGATTTCTTGAACTTGTAAGACCTCCCATCATTGATTATGCCTCAGGACTGATATTAGATGAGCCAAATTTTCAAAACCTGTTCGAGGAAATAAGAAGCATAATATTACATGTATTCCACACTCCACATATTCTAGGTTTAGTATTCTCTAGTTTAATATTACCAGGGATGATGGAAAATATTACCAATAAATGTATTTAAGATTTTATAAATAATTAACAAATCTAGCCAATGTCACCTTATTTACGACCTATAATATTGGACACATTTGGCCAGATGGTCCAAGTTTAGAAAAAGAAAAAGTAAAAAGATAAATGGCCTAAAATTAGCCGGACCCATGGGAAGCATAACTACGTTGGAATTGACATCGGAACCAACAGGTTAGAAATTGACCATCCCACAGGCCGATTACGGTTCCAACGAAAGAAGAAATGGAACTCGCAGGTTCCCAAGTTTCGACCCATCGATCAGCTAATCTTAGGACCCGTCTACCTTCAAGCATAGGTTTCCATCGATTCTTCAAATTCGGGGCTTCTTTCCTTAATGATACGAATATATGTCAAAAATAATATTTCACTGATATACTTTGTTTGGCATGAGAGAGAAAGAAATAGAAGAGAAAAAAATTGAAAAAGGAAAGAATTACATGGAATGCATTATTTTGAATATATTTGGAAAATAATAGGAAGGAAAAACAAGAGAATTAGAAGGAAAAGTATTATGGTGGAATGCATTTCTTTGGAATTTGTTTGAAAAATAATAGGAAGGAAAGGGAAGGAAGTGATAGTCATTTCAAAAGACAAAAAAGATATGTAATGTAAAACTACAAATATACATATAAAATAATATTAAGTAAAAGAAATTATGAATAAGGAGGATAAAATTGGAAATGTAATAATTTTTTCCCTCCCTCTCTCTCTCTCTCTTTTTCTTTCTTTCTTTTCTTAAAAGAGATTGAAAATTGTGAGGCCTGGGAATTTTTCCTCCCCTTTCCTTTCACCCTTCTAATTCTATTCTTCGCAAAATAGTGAAATTCAAAATTTTCCTTTCCTCTAAAATCTTTCCTTCATTCTAAACAAAAGGGTATTGTATTACAACATATAATAAAATTTATTGTCAAAAAACACATAATTAAATTAGATACAATCATTTCAATTTTTATCTTCACAACTATACATGTTCATAAGAGTTGTCATATGTAAAGACCTCCATGTGAGGTCTTACACATTAAAGCTAGCTATTTAGTTAAGGAAAGGGCTTTTGACAAACAAGATTGTAAATGAATTGAATTATTAATAAGCTATTCAAGTTCAACTCACTTTAAACTCAATTTGACTCGAGTTTAATTTGTGATTGAATCAAATTTAAACTTAAAATAAAGTTTATTTAAAAAAAATTCTAATTTTTATTTAATCTCTCGAGTTAGCTTATATATATTATTAATGAGGGAATTCAACTAGGTTTCATCACTTGTTTCTTTTTTTCTTTTAACTTTTTGGCATTGGGTAGCCTAGGGGTTATGCAAACCCGCCTAAGCCAATAAATTATCACCTACAGTTGATAGTGGATTGAATGGCTTAAAGGCAATGTTTTTAACTTCTCAATTTATTTTTTATTTCTTATTCTTTAATTTTTTTTTATTAATCTACTTTAATAATAATAATAATATGAAAATTATCATCATCATCATCTTTTTATTTAATTTTTCATTTTTTTAGAAATTTTCTTTTCTTTTTTCTAATTTTTATATTTTGGTTTTCTATTACTTTATTTATTTTTAAATATTTTATTATATTTTCTTTATAAAAATACAAGTGTTGCCCATTCCTACATGTTATCATGGTATTTTATTGAAAATTAAAGATGAAACATGACTATAAAATAAAAAATGTTTAAAGACTACTTATAATTTCATCTAACCATGAAGAACATGCATTTAATCTCAAATACATGAATCTATTTTCCAAAAAACTATAAAAGTATAAACATTTAAATTTGATTATCATTTATGTTTCAGGTATCAAACTACCAATCTATGAAGATATCTTGCGTATTAACAAGAAAATAAAATATCAAGAACACATGCGTATAACATTAATCAAAATCAATTTTTGGAAAACCATACTTTTATAACACTTTCTTAATTGACATGCTAGCATTTAGAATTAAACAAGACTTTTAATATGAACTTTGTCAAGCGTGAAACTTAACTCTACTATGATTCGATTTATATGATACCTAGCCAATTTAATACAACACACTCAACTAGAAATCAAAAAGTCTTGAAAAACAATTATGTTTAGAATCGCTAACCGACCAAAATTAGTAAAATGAGTAGGTTAGAAATCAAGCAATTAAAGTAAACTGATTATTAATTTGGCTGTTGCTTTAATTGGAAAATCAGAAAATCTTTGCTTTAAAGACTTAACTTTTAAAATTCAAAAGAGCTAAAAAAAAATAATTTTTTGAAAATAAAATGACTTTTAATTTGTCATTGCAGAATATGGTTCTTATGATGTTTTGATGACAAATTAGTAAATTGAGAATAAGATTTATTTATTTATTGGAAAAAGAATTTCTTTTATTACTTTCCTAATGGCCGTCTCACAAGTGTTATTTGCTAGCTGGAATCAAGCCTCCACAATTTTTTTTTTTTTTCCATATTGTAAAGCTTTAATGTGTTTGCTTATTTTAATTTTGGAAAATATTCAAATTTACATTTTTCCCCTTTTATTTTCCTTTCACAAGACCTTTTCAACGCCGTATTTTTTTAAAAAAAAAAAAATTCTCAAATATCCTGATTTATGAAAGCACTAATTCATGTGGTCATAATTACAAATAACCAACGAAGAGTGAAAAGCCTAAAAGTTTTCCTGAAAAAATATTATTTGTTATTTTATTTGATGTTGTTTTATTATTTGAGGTTACAACTAGTTTTGATGTTTATTTTAATATAATTACTTTTAGAAATCTTTTACCTAATTCTTTTAAAACTCCTTTTTTTTACAGAAGACTTTTACTCTTGGATAATTTTTAATGTAGAAAAAGATTTATTTATACTTACTATGACTCGTTATTCTGAAAGAATTCTTGTTTTAGTTTTAAAGAAAGTTCATTATTATATTTTAGAGAAAAATACAAATAATCCCCTAAACTTTGACTTACGTATAAATTAACTCCCTTTAAACCTTCAAAGTATGCTTTAAAACCTCCTATATTTTGATAAATTTGCAAATTCTCTCATGGATTGAAAGTGACCCTTTTAAACTTTGATTTCCTTACACAAACTGTAAACCTCGTAAATTTTATGTTTTGGACTTAGAATCGAAGATATTCCCTAGGCTCAATTAGGCAAAAAAAAATTGAATCTAACAAAATTTAAAATCGAAACCTTAAAAACAAACTTGAAAAACCCTAATTGTATATAAAGACTATAAACTACGCATGACCATAAATTTAAAAATCCAAATTGAATAAAAACTTTAAACCCCAAACTTTAGAGTATTAAAACCTTAGATTAAACTCTAAATGCCAAAAAAAAACTCTAAATTAAAACATTTAATTTGAATTACGTAAATCGCATAAACTTGATAATGAACAATAGGAGATATCTACAAAAAAAACAACGATCAATCAAATTAAGTTAATTAAGGTAATAAATTAATAGGATTACTAATTTATCTCCAATGATGTATTTTCTCTAAAAGTAAAGATAAAATCGTAAACATACCTTCAAAGCACTCAAACCCTCATAAAACCTAAACGCAAGAAGCCCTAAAACGAATTGGAAACTCTAATTTAGTGTAGAAAGTCCTAATTTAATTAATAAACTCTAATTATAGAGCTGCATTATTAAGTAATTACTAATAATTTACTAAATTGATAGAACTGCACCAATAAACCCTAAATTAATTAGATAAAATAATCCAATAGGCTTGATTAACTTAATTAAATATAAAAAATTATAAACTATATCTAACTATGATCATCTACACTAGTAATTAGAGTTATAAACTTAAATTGCATTATAATTATCTACATATTTTCATGAATCATAATTAACCAAAGATAATCACAATTAACTATATATGATAACATAATTAGTTGAAAAAGCAAGAGACCACTCACTTTTAGTAGATAAACCATTGTCTTGATTGGCAAAAATCATAAACAGTAAATTGGTCTTGACTTGTGCTTGTACTATGCAACCAAGAATGGAGGGCATTTGTTCCTCACTACAACCACTCAAAATCAACTCCTTTTTTTACCCCACCATCTACATTTTACTCAATCTTGTTCCTTAGAATAAACCTTAGAAATATTCTCTAAGCATATAATCCAAAACAAAAGAAAAACAAGAAGGAAGGAAACAAGAACAAGCTTCTCGGTCTTAGGTGCACATCCGAATGCCTTAGGCTATAACTCTCCACCACCACCTCTAAACGATATAAAACTACTTGCATTTGAATCCTCTTTCATCTCCCTTTCTTGTTGACAAACATCCTCGAACAAAACAATTTGTTTTGTTTGCCAAAAATGAAGTGAAAAAAGACCCTTTGAATTTCCACTGAGATAAACTTACACCTTTACAACTTTCTTTCTAGTTTAAGTTTATGAGCATGATTCCTAGGTTTAAAAACTAAGGAAAAAGTTATTAAAATTCCAATTTTGTTTACCATGTTTATATGCTCATACATGTGCATTTTCTTAAATTTTTGGTATAGTAAATATGTTACATGTAACTTTAGAAGCACATAAGTTGTATTAAAATAATAACTTGAAGAAAAGTTAAGAATCATCATCATATCGTTATTCCCATGCTAGAGCCAAAACATATGTATGTATATCTCCACTATATTTTTTATTTCTTATGTTTATTTTGGTAAAAAATGGTTTTAGATAAATTTTAGTGGTAATCTGATGCATATTTTAGTAAGTTAAGGATATGATGCATACAAAGCCCTAAGAAATCATCTTAAACCACCTCAAATATGTTGAATAACATGTTGTAAAACGTTTATTAATAGGAAATCACATGATTAATTAAGGGTAATTAGGATTTAGGACTTAATCTTGTAATATAAGAGACTAAATAAGATCTATAGTAAGTAGTTAGTTTAAAATGGACATTTCGTTTAGAAAAACCCACTTGAGACCCAATAAACCATTAATATCAAATCTAGAACTTATGATAAAATAGTTTGTTTAATCATTTTAGTAAACTATTAGGCTCATTAGATTAAGATAGAGTCACGATATGGGACTTAAGACATGAACTAGACTTAAATTTAACTAAAAGGCATATAAACAAAGCCTTGAGCCTAACTAATCATCCATGACCAGCAGATATATTAGATAAATAAAAGTTAATCAAAAGAGCTTATTAAAACCACTAAATAACTCGAAGAGCCTTAATAAGCCTAAGTGTAAATAGAGTCCATAACTAGTTAAAAGAAGTGGTTTGGACTTTAAAATGACAAGAGGTGGACTTTAGGCTTGTAGAGAATAATTACAAGCTTACTCAATTGATGTGAACTAATTTAAAATTAAATGTTAAAATAGGTCATTTAGTGGGTTCAGTAAGTTATTTAGCCTATCAGGATAAGTTAGAAACAAGTTTAGGGCATTAAGATGCAAATTGGATTTAAGACAAGTTAAAAAGTCCCAAAAACAATTCCTAAGCCCACCCAAAAGTTACTTGTCCAGTTGCTATAATAACTATTTGAGTTCTAAATAAAAGCTTCGTAAAGCACATCAAGTGTTCTAGGAAGCTTATGATAGGCTTAGATAAGAGTTAAGGCCCATAACCACTTAAAAAACTTGAACAAGTTTTAGCCTAACTTAAAATGGTTTAACTAAGTTAATGACCTTAGGATAATTTGATAAAAGTGCAATAATAAATAAAATAAGTCTATTAACTTAAAATAGCCTTAGGCCCAAAAGAAAACCTACATCGTTGTAAGTTAAAACTTAAAATGACTAAGTATAATAAAATGAAGCCCATAGTTAGAGATTTAAATAAAACTTGAATATTTTAGGCCTAATGATAATATAAAAACCCAATTAATAATGATAAATGACTAGAACAAGGCCTTACACACTTAAGACACTTAACTAAAATAGAAAATCAACTAAGTTAAAAGGGAAACATACAAAATTTGAATCTTACCCCTATCCAAAATTATGGTTGTGGGTCCTAACTCTTAAAATGGATCCCTCTATGTGAAAGTACATTCAAAATCGCATGAAATCAGCTATAAGAATGTGAAAAACATACTTAAAATAAAGAAGTTAGAGCAAAAATAATTTTAACTATACTCAAGAATTAGGGCAATCTTTGGTAATTAAGTAGAATTTTAAGTTCTTAAGGAAACCCTCTTCCAATTACTTAGGTATATATTATTATCTTAATTTCTAATTCAAGAACTCTGAAGGTTAAGACAAGTACGCAAATAGGTCATTTGAGGGAGTTTAGATTAATTGTTACTTGCTTATGTTTGATAATTGCTTAATGTTCTAATGCTCGCTCTTGGTTGTCTATTAAATTATTAGTTGTTCTGTATACCAACATCTGTGTGATGGCCCTATTAAAATTGGTAAGTTTAAATATTTAGCCAAATTAATTGGATATATCTATCGCATGTCTGTGATCCATTAGTTGCAAACTAGGATGTTTATAGCTTTGCCAAGTTTTCAAAAAAAAAAAATTATGAATATGCATCGTTTGAAATGTTTTACAATTCAAAGAAAGATTTATCAACTTAGTGAGTACTCATAATAGTCACTTGAGACATTTTACTTATTAAGACAAAGTTAGTAAACTATCTTCAGTTAATTGATAGCAAGTTGCCTAAGTTAGGTTTCACATGGTTTAGCTCATAGGGCATTATATAAATTTGTTGATAATGAGCCCGTGGGACATTATATTGATTGTTGATAGTAGATAGCCTTAAATAAGATCTACTTAATTGATTAGTATGGTATTCTCAACTAAGGTAGTAGTCAAGTTCTATCTATGGTCTATTGGGACGATACCTACAAACAACCTCATGTGGGTAAGGTAAAGTGCCTGGTGCGATTAACTATGAGAGATAATCAACGTATAAACGATGTAAATCTATACCTTCCATAGTTTCAAAGCCCTATGGATATGTTATTTACATTCACTGCATGTACATTTATTTTGTACGTAACTAAACTACATGTTTGTTAATAATGCTTAATAACTTGCTTCAATAATAGTAGCGAGAGACAAACTCACTAAGCTAAAGTATGCTCACCACCCAATAGTTCTTTTTTATAGGTAATCAAAAGTAGGGAATGAGCTAAGATCAAAGTGTAGAGTGTTTCTTAAGTAGTTGGATTAGACGAATAAGATTATTTCAATAGATTGTAATAGTTAAGCTCGATCTTTAAAATATTTCGTAACTCGTGATGTCATTAAAGTTTAATTATCTCGTCTTATTATTTGGTAAGTGATTCTGACTCTTTGCAATCTTGGTAGATTATGTATTGTTAGGTTATCCTAATTGCTTATATAAACAAGTAAATGCAAGTAAAATGAATAAATACCTTTAAAATCTTACTAATTAAAATCTTACAATTTTTTACTTATAAAATAGTTTTTATATCATGAGCGTACATGTAATACGGAGGTTTTAGGAGAAACTACTAGGCCTCCTTTTAAGGCATTACATAAACACCCACCAATTTATATTGTGAGTTTTTTTAATAAAAAAGGAAACATAATTTATGTTACTAATTTATAAAATTTTAGTGGTTCTTAAAAGCGCAAGGTTGAATCCACACGTAAGTCAAAGTTTGGGGGGATATTTGTAATTTTCCCTATATTTTAAATTCAATTTATTATGAAAAGTTTTATTTAATGACTTTTAAAGAAAAAAGATCTTTTTTATCATTCATCATTCATTATTTATATTTATATTTACTTTTAAGTTTGAAACGTTTTGTTATTGTTAAGAAAACAAGTTTTGTTTAGTTATTATTATTATTATTATTATTAAATCTTATTATTTTTCTCAAATAGCTTTGCTAAGAGAATAGGCTTTCTATTTAATTAATGTAACAAATCAAATGGACAAAATGGGTTGAACCTAAAGGTGTGTAAATGAGTCAAATAGACTAATACGACCCATCTCACTTTCGGCCATGGGTTAAATAAGCCAATAAATTATGATACATTTTATAAATAAGCTAAAATTTTATTAGTCTAGCTCAACCCACTTCGACTCATGTGTAAAATGAACCCATCACCATCTAAATGGAGATAATTATGAGTTTCATCTGTTAAGTATCCAAGGACCCTTTCTAGACATTATCTTAATTTACAATTGTAATAGATAATTAAAAGCCAATATTAAGTATCGACTGAGTTATTATTTAATTCATAGCACCGATGAATCGGATGTCATAATCAAAGTTTCGTATATGATGGACCAGAAAAGGATAAGGCATATATTTTATGATTCAATTGAAGCAAACACATAAGTAAATCAATTGATGTTCAAAAGCCTATTCGGATGTAGACAATGCATATGTTGACAGAAATTTAATTACCTGATGATTACAAGTCGTGAGAGGAATTGCCTTATTTTTGAAGATATAATTACATATACAAAAACCATACTAAATATTTCGTGTAAACTAGATCCCTTGTATACGTTGAATAGTAGGCAGTTATTCACGGACCAAACCAAGCACCTGACTTAGTTCATTTATTTCCAATGAATATATGGAATACTATTTTGGCAAAAAAATAAAAAATAAAAATAATAACTATATGGAGAAAGACAAAAGATAACAAGAGGGCCAAATCAGAATATAAGAGCTGAGTTAATATAAATTGAATATTTACTTTCTTTTTTTATTGTTTGAAAAAAAAAAAGTGAATCAACCCAGCCATCATAGTCTAGCCTACTTTAACCCGTACGTTAAATGGGTTAAGCCAAATTGGCTCACTTTTTATAAGTATTGAAAAACTTAACCTTAATCCGTTTAAAAATGAAGTAAATGAGATGATGCATGGCCAAAACTTGTTTTTATAGCTCTAGTTAAACTGAGGATTATGTTGTATCAACAAACTAGTTATCAATATAAAGTTGAATCATTTGTAGGTTTGAATCAAGTTAAGGGCTCGAAGCTCGAATCGAGTCAAAGGAAATGGAAGGAGTAGTGACACATGGTGGAAACTCCTCATTACATTGTAGTGTTCATTGGTCATTAAGCTTGTGTAACCTTCTTAAGCTTACCATCCTTTATCATCCATACTAGTCATGTAGCATCAAGTTGCTCGCAAAGTAAGGTATTGAAGGTAAGCCATTGGCTTCAAGAATGAGTGATTCATCAATGGCGATTTGTTGTGTTTCGGAGCAAAAATTGGTGGCTTTGTGTTGGTGGAGGGATGTAGATTCGTTTGGTGGTGGTGACTTGATTTAATGGGTATTTATGAATAATGAAGAGGAGAAATAGTGGTGGGTTTTGCCAAATAATTAGAGAGAGAGAGAGCTTAAGTTCGAACTTGTTGCGATTGATGTGAAATCATTCCCCTCTCCAAGCTTCTCAAAGTTGTCTTGTATAATGTAGCAAAAATCTAAGTGTCGAAGAAGTTGGAAGATTGGAAGTTGAGCTTTAAAAATTGGATGTATTTCCATTTAGTTTGATTCCTCAAATTAACCATCTTAAATGGGATTTATATAGCAAATAATGCTTGAAATGTGTCTTTTAACCTTCTAACAAGCTAGATTCCTCCAAAAATCGAGTTCCCTCACTCTTCCAATTATAGCTAGCATGGATTTAGCTAAAGGTTCAAAGAAGAAGATGATTACATGTGACTTGTGTGCACAATTCGAGCTATTTCTTCTTTTTCTTTTTCTTCTTTTCAAAAGCTAAGGATGAAATAAAATAAAAGACAAACCTTAAGAGTTTAACATGTATAACAACTTCCTAACTACTATACTAACAAGCCATTCGAGGTATTAATTAATAAATGTAAATTAAGTCAATTAAACTTAAAATAAACTTTGGGTCAATAACTAGAATTCCCAAAATCAAGCATTATGTATATATGTCTGTATGTATATATTTATTTAAAATACAACCCTTGAAATTGAGCTTATTTGATAGAAAGCCAAGTTCTAGTTCTATGTCGATCTGAAAAGTTTCAAACTTTATTTATATATATTTTGACCAATTTAGGTATAAACGAGACTTGGTTTGAAGTAATCTTTCACTTAAATTGTAGTCTTTCATGATCATAAGTGAAAAATTTATTATTCTTATAACATGAGGTCCCTTTGACTAGAAAATTAGTTTCTTTTGTTTTTAATCAAATCTATATACATAAGGCTAGAAAACTTTTTTTTTTAACCCAATAATGCCCAATATTTTTTTCATTTATAAAATTTTTCTTACTTTTAGGCTTTTTTTCAAGATCTTTCATTTTTAGGGATTTCCTTATTTTCTAATCTTTTTAATTTTTAAAAATTTTTCACTTTTTAGGTTTTTTCTATATTTTCAATTTTTATATTCCTCTTCCTATGTCATCCATTTTCTTTTTAAATTTTTTATTTCTCATCTCTTTGAAATTCTTTTATTTTTGCATTTTCTTGGACTCTTATTCGCTCTAAATTTTAGAACTTTTCATTTTTTTTATGCTTCTCTATTTCCTCATGTTTTATAACTTCTTAAAATAGGATTAGCATAAATAAGTTATCTACAAATTTAATGAATTAATCATAAATACTCCTTAGAACACATAAATTTTCATTATTAACATCTTCAACTTGTTCTTATTTTACTAGAAGAGTTCAAAAAAAGGAAAAAAATAAAAAAGCTCATTCTTAACATTAGTGGGTTTGCTTTATTAGGTGAAATATGTTAAGAATGTAATTACAAATTTTCTAAAATGGAACAAATAAGTAATAGATATCCCTTAGAGTGATTTTTAGGTATAATGAATATATATGAGAATATAATATAAAAAAGCAAATAATGATTAATCCCTTGGTCATATAAAGGAATTGTAGTTCCTCATTTTTTGGCAATAGCAATTTTGTGAAATAGTTATTCTATCAATCAAACGTAAGAATACGTGGACAAGTAAGAAATAACCATTTTATTTTACATTTATGAAGTCAAATATATGTGCCAAGATCATAACATTACATAATTAAAACCTATCCACAACACCTAAACTTTATATCATCAAATTAAGGTTCAATGTTACGATTTACATCTCAACTTCACAACTTTTTGCAATTATACACTTAAAGTTTCAACTTATCTAATTATATATCTAATTAAAGATTTAGTTATCATGGTTTATACCTTAATTAATTTTAATTCATATCTTAGTTCATTTGTCACTACTAGCAAGTGATATAGCTACCCACAACTTTAAGGGGCTTAACTAACCTCCTTACCTCTTATGAAATTGTGACTTGTGACCCATTTCAAAAATATAAATCAAGCATCCTACTAGCAGTTTTCTGTAGTCGTTTACAACTTTATGGAGGTTTCATCAATCCCCTAAGGCTGTGGGTAGCCATCCTTTTAATAGATTGTGCCAACTGAACTAATAGTATCAATTGAAGTTAATTGAGGTGTAGACTATGACAATTAAATTTTCAATTAAGTGTATAATTAGACATGTTAAAATTTCAGGTGTATAATTGTAAAAAGTGGCACAGCTGAGGTATAAACCGTAACATTACTTCTCAAATTAAAATAGCAAGATATCAATTTTTATAAGTTGAATCCAAATAAACCGATACATCCTCACATGTCATGGCCTAAGGAGATTACATCAAATCATGCATTGGTTTATCAATTCAACTATCAATACATAACTACAAATTTCAATTAATTAAGACTTATACAAAATTTACCTATCAATCTACCAAATCAAACACCTATTTATCATTAAGGTTTATGCTACAATTAAAACTCATTTGAACATCAACAGCTTTAATTCTAGCAAATTACTACTCTTGAACATAACCTTAGATCTAAACTCAAATGTAATCAAACATTTAACTAAGGATTAACAAGCTTATCTCTTCTTGATGTTTGAAATTGATATCTAATATCAAAGAAACCTAATCTACCAAAAATCCTTCCTTGAAATAATCAAATCTTGTAATAATCACCTAATTACTTCAAAGTAACACTATAAATATATTAATAAAAGAATTCTAAACAACACAACTCAAATATAAGCTTAATTACTTGAAACTTGAATTGAACTTACCAAATATACAACTATGCTCCACGTTACCTTCAAGAATGTTTACACCTTCATTTGCTCTTCATCAATTATTTTAATTTCCTTGTTATTACAAGCTAAGAACTAGAGATCTTAACATTAATCTAAGTAATTAGGTTTTAATGAGCTACATTAAAGATTCACTCACAAAATTAGATGTAGAATGTTGTTTAAAACTTGCAAGAGTACTAGAATCTACTTCAATTTTATCTTGATTGATTAAAATTAGATCAAATTTGATTCCTTAGATCACCTAAGAATGACGTCTAAAAGAAAAAAGTTAAGGGTGAGTCTCTTGATCTAGAATGCTCTAATTTTGAATGGAATGGCTTATATTACTCGATCTCCTTCCAATGCATCTCAGTTAGATAAAAGTATTTTAATTACTCTCCTAACTTAAGTAAGGTACAAGGGTTTTTAAGTAAATTTTTAAATTAACCTCATTAAAATATCTTAATGTCAAGTTAAGCGTTTAGCTTGTTATTAATTTAATTTAATTTTGAATTTCCATTTTACCCTTATCTTAAACAACTCCACTATATTTATCAATTCTCTTTTAACTTTGGGCATTTTAGCTGCCTATTTAGACAATGAACTTTTATACTTTGATGTGAGGCTTTGTAAACTTTAGACCATTTTAAACTTATCACAATTTTATCTCTTAAACTTTTTAGTAAAATATTTTCTTTAAACAAAGTTAATGAACAATTTCTAAACATGAAAAGATTAGATAAAGAATAATAAATATAGTTTTCTAGTTTTAGAAGCCTTAGCATATTTATATTTAAAGTAAGGATATACAACAGGTTGTGTTATTTTCTTTATCTTTTAGGGTGTGACATAATATATCAAGAGTATATGATAAGATGTAGAGGTGTACAAGCGGGTTAAATGAACCAACTTGGCTCAGCTCAGCTCACTTTGACTCATAGATTAAACAAGCTAGGTTTATTTTAATTGTTTTTTAAATGAGTTAAAAAACCTTAATCCTAACCAGTTTAAAAGTTTCCTATTGGCTAAAGATGTAAATATATTAAACAAGCCAACCAAAATTAGCATACTTTGGTCTACGGGTTAAATGGGTTGGGTTCATTAACTCGCTTTTTAAATGAATCGAAAAACCTAGATTTATTTAAGAAGTGGGTCAAACAGGATAATCAACAAGTCAAAACCCATTTGTACCCTTTTAAATGAAAAGCATCTAAATAACTTAGAACATATAATGCATAAAAATGAAATGATAGATAGATGATATATAGGAGACCATGAAGAAGATTATGAGATGGTTAGGAATGAAGCTTATTAATTAATATAAGTCAGTAGATCCAAAATCAAAAGAGTTTTTAAAATTATTAAATATTCTTAACAAAGAGAAACTAGGGGGAGATTGTGAAGGTAGTTGAAATTGAACATACAAAAATCTAATTATGACTAAGAAAGTAAAGGCAGAGGTAGAGGTAGAGGTAGAGGTGAGATTCCTAATAGTAGTTGAAAAGGTTGTAAAATCTAAGGATGTAGGAGTCATTAGGAAAACCTAACTAACTTTTCCATGAGTAGTTCTAAATTGATAACATCGGAAAAGTCATGTACTTTGGTTGAAGAAGATCTAAGGTAAATAGGTAATTTGTTCTATACTAGTTTAATTTAAGGAAAAATCTATAAGTTAGTTATAGATGGGGGTCGTTGTGCCAGTGTCGTATTTGGATGGGAATGTAAATTACTGCTCACTCTAGATCGTATAGTTTGCATTAATTGAATAATCAAAGAGTCATTAGTCATAAACAGGTGTTTATTCCTTTGTTGATTGGTGATTGTTCCAATAGGGTTGTTTGTGATGTAGTTTCTGTAGATGCTACATATGTGTTGTTAAGGAGGCTTCAATAATATGGTAGGTGAGTTATGTATTATGGTTATTAAAATCCTTATACCATAAAAAAGATTAGTAAGATTTTTGTGTTACTTCCCATGACCTTAGTAAAGGTTGATAAGAAATATTTGAATTCGTTAAGAATATAGAAGATGCAAAAGCTTGTTATGTGATTGAGATAATCATTTTACTAGAAGAAGTTGCAACTAAATCTAATGTCCAAAAGAGTAGACATTTGAGGATAAATCTTTTCCAACCCCATGACAATGATAGAAATCAAGGAGCAAGGCCTTAGGGATGAGATAAATGTAATGGTCTCGATTGACTTTTGAAGAAAATCGAAGCTTATGAGAGCTCAAGTAGTTAACTCTTACAAGATTGAACAAGGAAAGGTTGTTTAAGAAGCTAAACTAGAAAGCAAGACTAAGTTGAGGTTGATTCCATGATTAACTATGGGGTAGTTGACTAGGCTAAGTTAATAGGTGAATAATGCACTTTGCCTCAAACCAATCATGTAAGAAAGCTTACTGTAACCAAGTCTTTAATGTTTTTATGTTATTCTCTTTATTTTTATATTTTTGTTTAGTCCATTTAATGTCTTTTACATATTTTAATTAATTTACTTTTTTTGTTAATTTCTTTTAATAGTTCCCATTTTAGGTTAGAGATATTAGATTTATTTTGTAGCCTATAAATAAGCCATTTTTGTAATATCCTTGGGAGTTCAATCTTTATTATCTTTTAGTATTGAAAACTTGTATTTTGATACTTATTGAATATCCAGTAATCTTTTTTCTCTTTATTCAAAAATTACGTTCTTATCAATCTATTTTTAGATTATGGCCAACCAGTGGATTGAATTTGTTCATTTTATGTAAATTCTTTTAAGATCTTATAAGAGTTTCACAAATTGTGCATTATATTGCTTTGTGATTTAATCATAAAAGAGTCGTATCGAATAAAGTGATTTTGTTCCTATCTTTTAAAATCCCTAAACTCAAAAATTATAAATTGATTGACTTCTAAACATATTTGGTTGCACATTGGTTAATAAATTGAAGTTTTTTTAAAAAATTCTTTATTTTAGTTAGACAATCTTTATTCTTTATTGATAATGTTTTGAAACTAAAACTCACACTAGACATAAAAATAACCTCTCTTCTAAAGCACAAGTCTTTAATTTGCTTAGCTTTATGTTCCTCACTTTCTTTATCTCCTCCAATAATCTTGAACCTTATGAAAGATACAAGCAATTATATGTAATCTTCTCACACATTCATTAGGTTTATTTCTTAAAAATTTCATATCTAATTAATATATTCACCTTTATAGAATTCTTCAAGGTTGTCTATTTATTAATAGAAGAAGTACTTCATAATTCTATTCAAGAATGATATAAAGATTATGGCTTATTCTAAATTTAATTTATTCGTTCTTAATATAAAGAAGAAAAGGGAAAATTATAAAGTTGATCTTTTAGCTTTTCTATTTTTTTAATGTTTCTAGTACTATGCTTTTAAATTATTATGGTCCTGTTTGGATTAGCCCTTTTTTTTGTGAGTAAGTTTAGTATTTAATCTATTTGAAATTAGGTGTCTAAAAAACTACCTTATCTAGAGGTGATTAGATGTTAGAATTGAAAAATAAAAGTTTTATTATAAATATATGTAACACTCCAGAACCCAGGATGCTTCAACCCGTCATATGTCCTTAACCTCTACTGATATGTTAGGCGTTTAGGAACTTGTAACCTATTCAAGATCCACAAATTAATTATATAAAATCTATCAACCCACAATATGATAACCTCAAATCTGTATGAGAGCGGATCATCAACCCTTCAATCTCTATAAATGTCATACAATATCATAGCTGAAATCTAACTTAAAGGAATAACCTAAACATAAAAGCACTAAACATAAATATTTAGAGTCTTATAACTCTCATAGAAGTCAACCCACTAGACATCACTAAAGGACTCGCATGAAACTCCATGATAACATAAAGTCCTAAAAAATATACAAATATAATAGAAGTAAATATAGATCCACAAAGTTCACTTTTAGGACTAATCTATGAAATTCGTACTCCATCCTCATAGTAATAGTAGTCTCCCTCCTTATAGTAATAGTAGTCTCCCTCCTCGTCATAATACAGAAAATCATAATTGAAATCTTAACATAAATCCCATTATATGCTTCTTAACTTGGACCTGCAGCTGAAAAACAATAAGCCTTGTAAGGTGAGCTAAAGCTTAGTGCAGAATATCATATACATGCGCATGAAACACATGAATCAACCAAAGCACACACATACGAGTTCCACTATTAATGCAACAAACAATAATTTTAATCTTTCCATTAAGTCCACAACAACACAGTCCTAGCATCTTAAGACTTGAGGTTACTTACAACCCTTAACACGCAATATATAAAATACGATATAGGTATTAGTATTAGGTCCTCTCCAATCAGCCAAGTACCAAAAATCATTCTAGATTTATTTGGGTCCTTTCAATGAGGGACTTCACTGGGGATAGCGTTGTGCAAATATCATCATGTAACTCATTAACACCATTGGACTCGATTATTGGGTAGTCAAAGCTAAGCATAATCAACAAAAAAATTAAGTCTAAGTTTCAATTTAGTTTGGTTTATATTTACCAGCCAAACACATACATGCAACAAACATGTACCTTGTACTTCGAGTTGTTATCTCAAAAAGATCTAACACCACGCATCTTCTAGCACTTGTTCAAAATATAAATGCTAGCTTAAAATTAAATAAATTCCGCAACTTAATATTTCTTTTCTTTAACTCGTCCCTCTCCCCCATACTTTGAGCTTACGAATCAAATTCTACGTAACTTTTCATATCCTTTTGTTATATATATGCCAACCCTTATGCTCTCATGTGAACAAAATATATTATATACATTATTGATATATTATATTAAATTTACACATATCATTTTACATTATACATATATTTAATATATATAACATTTATAATATATCTATGATTATATATATTATTTATATATTAATTCTTTTTCCTTTTCTTTATTTTTTTTCTTTCCTTTGTTTTCATTTTTTTCCCTTCTCATTGTCGCTTCTCTCTCTCTCTCTCTCTCTCTCTCTTGTACCATCTTCTCTCTTACTCTCATTGACACAACACACACATACACACCTCGCTCACCGCCACTCACACATACATACACGTCCTCCTCCAATAGCACTTACATACATACATTCACTCAATATACACTCATATATACATTTATGCCCTACATTAATAGCATACACACATATGGATTGCATGCTGATAGCACATACACTCTTACATCCTCATGCCGACCTAATGCACACACAAACACATCCTTATATTGATGGCTTACACACACATTACACATTCTGTACCCTAATGCACATACCCCTAACTATACAGATAAACATACATGCAATCGCACAATACATATACATACACAAGATACATGTGCACAACATATATAGACACAGTATACGCATACTGCACATCCCAATGTCACCTTGTGACATTACTACTACACTAACAAATATAACCCTCTCTCTCTCAAAACTTCAAGAAAAACCTTAAGGACACACATATGCTTCGCTCACCACCACTCACATACACACATATATGTCCTCCACTGACAACACTCACATAGACATTCATGCCCTCTATCAATAGCATATATACACACATTCACTTACACATACACACACACAACACAAAAACACATCCTCACACTGATGGCTCATATACACATTACACATTTTGCACACTAATGTACACACCCCTGATTGCACAGACAGATACATATGCAATTACACAACACATATACACACATAAGACATACGCTACGCAACATACACAGACACCATACACACATACACCGCACATCCCAACGCCACTTTGTGACACTACCATCACATTAACAAATATAACCCTCTCTCTCCTAAAACTCCAAGAAAAACTTTAAGGGTATAAATCGATAGAGTAAAACGAAAATAAAATGAAAACTTACTTAAATAGAGAAGAGTTCTTGTTGAATTTTTTTCTTCTAATAACACGATTCTTGATTAGGGATTTGTGGTTAATTTGAGAACCGTAAGTTTTCTATTTCTTGTAGAAAAGTAACGTGATAATTTTAGTTGAGAAAAGATTTGGAGTTTATTTGGGATAAGTGATGGTAAGAAATCTAAATCTTTTTTCATTATCAAATTGCGTTTGCCATCCTTTATAAATTACAAGATACACCATGTTTGAAAATAATAACTTCTTTATTATATTATTATATTCCTTTCCTTATTTTGTATTTCTAACATTATTATTATTATTGTTATATAACAACTTTTCTTTTTTCTTTTTACCAGGTTTTACAATGTAAATAAAGTAAAGTATTGATTGATTTACCTTTATAGGAATTTGTTAAATAGTCAATTATGAAATAGTAGTATATATAGAATTATGTTTCTATCATTTTATTATTTATTCTTGTAAAACATAAGATTTGAATAGATACCAAAAAACATACCAAAAATTTGAACCAAAGGTAGTCTATATTTTAAGATCTTTATTTTTTTTTAACATTTGATTTATTCATTTTGTTGACTTTTTATTCAAATCCTTCACATTTTTTAAGACTATTAGAAAAATTTATCCATTGACCAATTCTTTTTCTTACCCACATCACTTGTTTGTCAATAAAAAATCCAAATTAAAAACCTTAGCCAATTTATTAATATCATCAAGATTGTTATAATTCAGTACCGTCATCATTGGTCTACTTTTGGACTGAATCAAAGTTCGAATTTTCCTCTTCAAGTTATAACATAGTTAGTCCAAAAAATAAAAAAAAGAAAAAAAAAGAAAATTTTTCACTATTAGATGGAGTTTTTAAAGTTGTTACCTAAAGATTGATGAATCAAATAGGAATATCACAAATGAAAGATAGACACCTAGAAAAAAAAATTGATAAAAGGTAAATGATTTAGCACAAAAGTTAAAAGCCAACAACTTAAGAAAGCGATGGCAACAAAAAAAAATAAATAAAAAATATCAATGGAAAGAAGCTGAAAATGAAAGAATTTTTATATTTTTGAAAAAGAAAAATAGAAATACAAAATATATGGAATGCAAATTAATGTAAAACTAAATTTGAATTATAAAAGCAGATAAAACTAACACAAGTACTTGAACTTTTATATTTTATTATTTTAGTACTTAAATTTTAAACTCGTTTATTTTAGCATCTCAACTTTTTAAATAAGATAAATTGATATCATGTTATAATGGTCTTTATTATAAAGTATTTGAATAATGATATAAATATATCAACTTTCATTTTAGTGTTTAAATTTTATTTTTTATTTTATTTTGTTATTTTAATTTTTTAAAATAAAATAAATAATTGTTATTTATAATGATTGTTATAACATATATACTAATGGTCTCATTTAAAAAATTATGAAACTAAAATGAAAAAATTTATAGTTTAATTATTAAAATAAAAAAATATAAAAATTTAGATATTCCTAATGATTTTATCCTTTTATAAAAGTGAGAAAGAGTGGAAAAATAAAATACTGAGCGACTGCCTTGAACCGGTAAGCCTCCGGATTTTTAGATCGTAACCAAGATAATATGTCATTTTCACCGTAATAATATGATATTTCGAGGAACAGAATTCTTATATTAATAATGAATTTAATATACTCTTGTTTCTTGTCAGTCAAACATTAACCGGTGCTTTGTGTGGCAGCAATCTCTCTCTCTCTCTCTAGCAATAAGTCTCTAGTTTCTTCACTGTCCATGTGCTGTCCTAGTCTTTGAAAGACTTTGATTTTTCTTCTCGTTGTCGCTTTCGGGTAGTGAAAAGAACATATTTTTCTGTTTTATCACTGGCCTTTTCTTTTGTTTCTCCATAAACGTTTTGCATGGCAGCTTATGTGTCTGATTCTTTTTTCCCCTTATGGTTTTTTCACTGTAATTCAAAATTCTTAAAGTTGTAATTGATAATTTAACATGTTTGTTTTTACTAAATTGTAAAGCTTGGAAAATTCTGCTGAGTGATCTCATACAATAGGACAAAGGAAACTTCCTTATTTTATTTTCTTTGAGATAATTGAAGCTTCCTTGTTTAGGATTACATTAGCTTTTCATATACTTAAAGGGCAGAAAGGCATAAGAAAAAGGGAATGACTGGTTGATTCACTCTCTTTCATATTGTTAGTATTTATTTGGTTCTGGGTTACTTTATTTTTCGGGAAAAAGTTATTATAAAAAAAACAAAAGAGGAGAGAGAGAGAGTATGCCTTCAAGGAATTCAGAGTCCCTTGTCTGTTTTGGGATTCTCAGGGGCGTGCTTCAGGTTTGTTCAATTTGGTTTTATTCTTTTTAATTATGTTATGCATCTTCACCATGTTTTGGAATGTTGTTATGTATCTACGGCATGTTTTGGAATGTTGTTATGTATCTACACCATGTTTTGGAATGTTACTACTTTGAAGCCCCCCTCCTTTCTTGATAGCTGTTACAGGCAAAGCTTTATAATTTTTTACCATTTGTCGCAGCAGTTTCAAGAAATTGTAGGTATTAGTGGCTTGTGGCTTGTGGCTTAAGTGATGATGGAACACAACGACGGTGGCCAAGCCTGTTAGCCTCTGTGGAAGCATTAAATGAGAAAAATTCTTTCCTGCTTTATAAACAAGCATGTTTTCCTTATTTTCTATTGATATTTTCCATGATGGTTAATCACCGTTACCAGCAATTGGCTCTAGCCTTTGCCTCCAATTATTAGCTGCTGTAAAACCCACTAGTAATGGCAGACTCCTTGGATTACTATGATGATATCTATAATGTTATGATGATATTAGGGTGAGATTCTTGCATCATAATTTCTAATATGTATACTTTGAATCAATAGTTGTTATTATTGCTAAGAACATTTTAGCTCCATGTTAAGATTATTTTTTTGTGTCTATGAGATGGGAATTCATGGAGATGAAATTTTTTCAGTTGGAAGTAAGTAAAGAATACTTCTAGCCAGCAAGTAAATATTAGGATATTCTTTGTTTATATTTTATTTTATTTTTTATTTTGGGTTTTCTAAAGATTTGTTCTTGGAATTATCTAGAATGTGTCAGGCCAACAGCAGGAGATTTTTGCAGAAGCTGAAAATTTCCTTCAATGTGATAACATTCCATTGAGTGATAGCAAGAACTTGAAGGTATGCTTTTGCTTACTGTTCTTTTCAACTTGGGTGTATTTACATCATAGTTATTGTAGATTTTGTCAAGGTGATGCTGTAGCGAGACAAGTCAAACTTAATTTATATAATGCTGAGTAGTGCTGGAAAATTCAATAGATGGTAGACTAGAAAACTGAAAATGAATACCTCTTCATATATGTGATTACTACTCAGAGCTACAATGTGTACAATACATTTCCGCTTCATACGAGAAGGTTGGGGATATCTCCCATGTTTGTGTTAAAAAAATAAGCATCAATTAGAAGATATTAACAAATGTTATGAAGGATCTTCACTATAACTTTTAGGATATTCCATGGTAATCCTTATTACCTCAGTGGTGATTATTATAATCTTCAAATGACCATTTTAGTCCTATTTGAATGAGTATTATCTGCTTCAATCTGTTTGGTCCTGTCTTACCTTTCTGGGACTTTCAGCGATATTGAACCTTGGTGTAGAAGCCTTTGCAGGGCTGATGGTTTGAAAGTTATCCTGCAGCTCTAAAGTTCTTGTTTCTCTTTGGAAATACAACAATCATATATATTTCTAAATTTATCATGCCCATCGATGGGAAGAGCATACTAAATATAAAATTTGAATGGTTCTTTCTTAGGGTTGTTAGTGATGCTGCTCTTCAATGGCAGGCAAGGCTTATATTCTTTTGCATGTGAAAGTTATCACAATTCCTTCCTTGATGCTACCAAACTCACAATACTAAAATTGGGATCATTCTGTCTCCTTACATCTTTTCAGCATATAATGAGGGCAAGCCATCTTGGTTCCCAAATAGCAGGATCCCGTGGTGTTACTGTTGGAAGGACATTTGTATATGATTGGATGATCCTTGTGCTTCTAGTGTTTATAGATTTTACTCTTCATGTTATGCATCCATTTTATCGCTTTGTTGGGAAGGATATGATGACAGATCTGAAGTATCCACATAAAAGTAGCACAGTGCCATTTTGGGCTGTTCCTGTGAGTACTTGCTCATTTTATCTTGCTATTGGTAAATGCATTGCCTTTGATAAATACTTGAATTTTCATTAAACTCTCGTCTTCTTTTGTTTTCCAACAAACTAGATGCTTACAATTTTGTTGCCAATAGCAATATTCGTTGTGATATATGTCCGGAGGAGGGAGATCTATGACCTTCATCATGCTGTATTAGGTGAAAATCTTCTTTAAGAAAGCTTCATATTGAATGAGAATTCTCACATGCATATGTCACTTAAATATGCTCTTGAAGATTGAAACGACAAAGTCAATGTTGCTTCATTATTGCAGGTCTTTTGTACTCTGTTCTAGTCACTGCTGTCATTACAAATGCTATGAAAAATGCGGTTGGTCGACCTCGCCCAGACTTTTTTTGGTGTTGTTTCCCAGATGGGAAAGATGTATGCCATACATATACATTTTACTTTATATTAACAGCTCACAGTTGATAAGTTTAATTACGGCCCTTTACCTGATTTCTTCTCAGGTATATGATGCATTAGGAAATGTTGTGTGCCATGGGGAAAGACATCTTCTGGATGATGGACATAAGAGCTTTCCCAGTGAGCATACTTCATGTAAGTGCATAGTTCCATAATTCAGGAATATTTTCTTGTTGAGAGTCAAGTGGATTGTATCTTGTTGTATGCTCTGTGGTAGGATTTTTCCTCTTTGAAGGAAGACTCTGTAGACCCCTTGAGTTTGAATTAAGCAAGATTTGATTTGCAGGGTCATTTGCTGGTTTGGGTTTTCTATCACTATACTTAGCTGGGAAGATAAGAGCATTTGATCAAAGGGGTCATGTTGCGAAATCGTGTATTGTCTTTCTTCCACTTCTTGTTGCATGTCTTGTTGGCATTTCAAGGGTAGATGACTATCGGCATCACTGGCAGGATGTATTTGCTGGAGGTGTCCTAGGTTTGTGCTGCTTGTTTTGAAGTCAGGTGCAAATGTAAATTATCTAGCAGATTATCAATGCTAAATTGACTCATAATCAACTATTATTGTTTAGCAGGAATGACAATGGCAACTTTTTGTTATTTGCAGTTCTTCCCACCTCCTAATCATTCTGAAGGTGTGATTTTAAGCCTGTTCAAGCTTTATATTTCCAGAGGATAAATATTTCTAATATGTTTGCAGAATTATGTATTTTAACTTTATGTTTTTAGGGTTCCTTCAACATATCTTGGAATTTTCTTTTTCTGTGTTGGTGTTTCTACTTTCCCAAATGAGGCATCTTTCAAGTAATTTTTGTACTTGGTATTATAGGTTTTCTTTTGAACTTTTCTTTTCCTTATTCATTTTACTTTCTAAAATTAGGGATCTCTCAAATAATTATTTTATGTTATTTTTTTGGCTCTTGATATAAACACAAACATTGATGTACAATGTTGTGGATCTAAATGGACAAGTGTTTTATGTTGTTTGTTGTAGATATAGATTGATAGATGTTCTAGAAAAGAAACAATACCTGATAACCTCTCTTCAAAATTAATTACAAATATGGACTGAGGAAAATAGAGGCTTGTCCCCTTACCTTACTCATTTTGTGTGATGCCGATTTGCTTAATTAAACTTCTCTACCTGCATGGAATTGTGTTGTTCTTGTGATTCATGAGTATGTTTTGCTCATCTAGCCCCTTCTCTGATAAACGGGATGCTGGCTCAAGCTAATATTACTGGCTTAAAGCTTTAGCATGCTTTTCTTCATGGGTTTACAGTATAAATCTCTATCTTCCTCTTTGCATATTATGCCCAAGGAGGAGAAGGTATAGAGGGTTCTTATAGGGCTTTATGCAATCTCCTGTTGGGTTAATTTGCTCAATACTCAGTGATTTGCTGTAGATGTGGTCTGATTTTTTCAAGTCGGAAAAATCAATATCAACAAAAATAAAATACATAATATCAAGAAAACCGCCTTTCTCTTGATATGAGCACCATGTTGGTCACTCTTGTTGGCCTTGCTCATATCCGGCCTGAAAGATGGGAAATGGTTGCTGTTTATCCTGAATGATTCTTTCAATATCTCATCTGTGTGTTGGCTTGATTATTTAGTAGACTATATTCCCAGAGCATCTCTTACCATCACCACTTTGCCAATTAAAAATGCACTAAAAATTGTTAGCTTCTCCCCTTGAACCAAGTTGTCAGTGAACATGCTCTTTTCCAACTTTCACCACTGCAAGCTTATTCTCCGGCTGTTTGCTGATTGTCAACATGTCTTCGTCTCTATCATTGTTTAACAATTGATGTGACAGGTGCAATCTCAGCTGGTTAGAATAACCTTAGGCAATAGATAATTGGTGTTCGGATTGTGGCCTTTGCTTTATTTATTCTATTTTGCTTGTTAATGAGGATAATCCTTGAACTCTGAAGAAGGGAAAGTACAGTAATGTCCCCCGACTGTGTCTGACAATGTTTTTGCAGGATTCTTCCCGTATGACTGCATTCATGATTTGGAGTTGCATGGCGGTGCACAGGCAGCAGATGCAGGACATTCATCTAATGGACAGGTTGTAGAGATTCAGACTGAAACTGAACAAAACAGGTGCTTAGGCTTATCTCTAACACGTCCTTCTCATCCACCGCTGGAGTTGGAGGAACAAGAGCTAGGAGAGAAGTGATCTTGTTTATATTTTCCTTTTAGTCAATGGGATGCTAAAACTGTTGTAGTTTAGTGATATCACTATTGATCTCTCATCAAGAGAGATTAGGATTCGAATCTTCCTTCACCCCACCCACCCCCCCCTCTTCCTCCTCCTCCTCCTCCTCTTTTAAAAGGTTATAACAAAGTCATTAAAAAAAAGAAAAATCAATGGAGTATGCAGATAAGAAGATAGGGAGTAAGTTCTTGAGGTCTGTTTGTGAGTAGACATGGCTTACTGTAATTTGTGCTGTGTATATGGATGAGAAAAAGTATCAGTTGGGTATTTTGTTAACCAAGTTGTGTGTATACAGATTTGGGTATTGTAATAAGCATTGGGGTAAAATTTTTATGAGTTTTGAGTGTTAGAAGCATGGGACATGTAATAAATCATGATCCGGTGACAATGGGTGCAATGTTGTATATTTCCGTAGAGTTGAGGTGGTGGTTTACTTTCAAAGAGATCTGTTGATATAGTTTAGCCTTATATTTATATGCTGGATAATGGATAGTGTCTTGTTATTTCTCGTTTCTATATCAATTTCATGATTTTCTCCGAGGTAAGTGCCGTATAAATTAGATAACATCCATATGTTTTGAGTAACAAAGAATCAAGTGCTGAAAGTCATTAAAAAGATCCGATGCAAATGTGGTATGAACATTCTTCCTCGTTAATTACAATAATGTGTCCCAGTTTTCTTTTATTTTCCTTTTCCTTTTAATTCTCGTGGACCTTCACAAGGGATGAGTTCCGTATACTTTGCATTCTGAAAGGACACTGGAATTCGACTAGTTTTTCCCACTCATTAGTAGCGTCTCGGAGTCATCTATAGTTAGTACTTGGCATTGGGCCGAATTGGCTTGGAACTCTTGATTTATGGGTTGGTAATATGGTAAACTTTGAGCTGGCATTTTCGAGTTAGTTCATTAGCTCGGCAGTTCAATTCAAGGGTTGATTCAAGGCTCTTGTACTGTTTTTTTAATATTTAATATTTTTATTATTTTTTTAAATATATTAATAATTTTTAATAATATGATTTCTTTTTTTTTTCTTTTTAAATATATTAATTCTTTAAGAATTTTTAATATTTTTATTAATTTTCGATTTAATGCGATCTCAATTTTTTTCTTTCAATTTTTTTTTTCATATTTAAGTTTTTAACATTTAATGGGTGTTACAAAAAGGATTTTATAAAAAGGATTTATAATAACTGAAATTAAATTTTTTATTTATTTTTAATACATAATTAATTTATAATTAGTTATTTATCATTAATTTGATAATATTATTTTTTAAAAAAATTGTTTTTTATTATCATAAATAAAATAATTTTGATATGTAATGATTTATTGGGTATTATCGTAAATAAGGTAGTTTATTTGATATGTTAATAAACTATTTTATCAAAACTATTTTATTTATATATTTTAAGGGGATAAATCGGTTAAGCTGATTTGTTGGTTTAATAAAAGATTGGCTCGATAGTTTGTGATTTATTGGTTTGGGAGGTTTCATCCAAGTGAACTGTCTGAATCTTTAAAACTCGATAGTTCATTAAGATAGTTTGATCTGGCTACTATCAAGTTAGGTTAGTTCAAGGTTTGCTTTGAATTGGTTTTAAGTAGATTTACCTTGAAAATGCATTAACACAGTTTGATTTGGCTACTATCAAGTTAGGTCAGTTCAAGGTTTGCTTTGGATTGGTTTTAAGTAGATTCACCTTGAAAATGCATTAAGACAGTTTGATCTGGCTACTATCAAGTTAGGTTAGTTCAAGATTTTCTTTGGATTGGTTTTAAGTAGATTCACCTTGAAAATGCATTAAGACAGTTTGATCTGGCTACTATCAAGTTAGGTTAGTTCAAGATTTTCTTTGGATTGGTTTTAAGTAGATTCACCATTTAGAATTGACCCTTATCAATTTATCTATAGAATCTATAATGATTATGGTATCTTTCAAGTTTCAACCTTTTCTTCTTACTTTATTGGATATCATTTTTTATCGGGGGAATGACAACTAACAGTGATCATATGCCCTTATGCTATGATGCCTTGGCTTTGGCCTAGTTTAAATTAACAAAACAAAATAACAAAAAGATGACAAAATAATATGCTTAAATATAGCCATATCTAAGTAGACTCATTTCCTTACATATTTTCTTTTCATTTCTTTTTTAACAAACGTGGAATATAAAACCTTCATTCTCCGATAAATGAACCCTTTGATTATCCATTTCCTCGATTGTCACTTTCATTATGCTTATAATATAACAGGAGTAAACCAAATTTTGTAATGCTTTTATTTAAGGGGAAGTATCAAAATCATTACCTATTAACTGTCATTTCAATTTTGCATCCAAATGTTAATTTGTCAAATATTATACTAATCGAAGTTTGCCTTGTCAATTTTATTACTTTATCTTTTATCATTTATATCCGTACTTTTTTTTTATCAATAGTTGTTTGGCACATCCTTTTTTTTCGATGCTAGATGAAGTAAATTTAATAAGTAATAGACTTTATTTAACTCTTGCAAAACCATGATGGAGATACATGCGATACAATAGAGCCATTGGGTGTATAGAAATATTATGCTTGCCCCCACCACCTCCCCGCGAGGTGCCCCTCTTTGTCTTTTAAAATTTTTTCCCCTTATATGCTTATTTTTTCATATTTTACACTCCAACTTGATATGTTTAGTTAGATGCTGAAAATAAGCATGTGGAATATATATAGCACAAAAAGTACTCAAGAACATTAGGGTTTTAACAATGAAAAAGCCGGAAAAGTTTGTTGTCTTCTGGCCTTACATGTATTCCATGTACTTTATTTAACGCTTAAATTAATGCTTAATTAGTGCTTTCTAAACTAAGAAAATAAAGGTATATAAAATGCAAAAAAAAAAAAAAGAAGAGAAAAACATATGTTTACAACGTCAAATAAAGTTGAACATACAAGTATATCTTCTATAATTAACCATAAAACGGTTTTTGTTGACATATGTAACTTGTGCCTTTTGATATTCAAGTTCTCTTGAGTCCTGAAGACAGCCTCTCGGTTCATCTTTGTAATTGCCCACCGCTTCCATGAAGCTATTATTCCGATCTCACGTACTGTTTTTGTAAGCATTACTTTGGCAATCGAGAGATAATTTCAGGAGAGGATGATAAAGAAGAACATACTAAAGTCACTAACAAATATTGCAAGCAAAGTTATTTGAGTCCGTTTTATCTAAGGCAGTTTTGATTGTAACTAAGGTAGCTCAATTTTTCAAACAACGTAAAACTGATACTTATCTCTCATTATGTTTCTGTTTCTGTTGATAAAAGTCTTCTAAATAATGTTGCCGCGTAGAAGTTTTGTGAAAGTTGCACTATATGTAACCTTGGAAGAGCAACACGTGAGTAACACTTGTAAATTAAGAGATAAATGGGCGGGAGTAGAAACAAGCAGTCTTAGTAGTTTAAATACACTTGTGATAGGTGAAGGACCTATTGAACATTAACCTCACTAAAATTGATTGAGTGTTGAATTGTTTTTCACTTGAGAATTGCTTTGGTCTTTGATAGTAGAGAATTCATAAGTGTAGATGGCCTATTTTTATTAATAGTTATTTTAATTTTAGTTTCTTTTTATTTTTGGGCTAGGTTTATAAAAAATAAAAAAAATGGAAAAATACAAAAAATAGAAAAATAAATGAAAATCCCAAAAAAATAAAAGATACAAAAAAAAAAGAAAAATTGAAAAAAAAAAAACCAAAAGCATTCGAGTCAAGTCAGTTAGTTTTTTAGAGTCAAAAAATATAAGTGCGATTGAGTAAATTTAGAGTCTTTTTAGTTTTATTAAAAAAATATTTTTAAGATAGTCTAGCAAAACATTTGAGTTCATAAATAGATTTTTTTATAATTTTATAAATATTTTAACTGGACTAATTAAAATTGAGACTTAAATTTATTAAATTTAAAAAATGGTGTTGAAATATTTAGCATATATATTTTAGGCTATTTTGATAGGCTAGGGTTATTTTAGAATGACTTAGGTTGAGTTAGGCTTAAGTTTGAAAGTAAAAATCAAGGTTAGGCTTGAAATAAATAAATCAAGTTTAATTTGTGTGCATAATGTGCGGGGAAAAAAGCTTAGTTGAGTTGGCTATACACTTGAGCTTAGAAGCTTAGATGGGTAAAGGGTTAAGGCCTCAAAACCCTCTATATGCATGGGCATCGTTTTTTTTTTTTTTCCTTTCTTCTTCTTTCTTTCCAGAATTTTCCTAAGAAACAAACGAAAAGGAATGGGGAAATGGATAATTTTCTTCGAACTGATTTAACACTGAATCTTATTAAATCTTCATTTTTTTAATTGGATTTTGAAGAATCTTTACTAAATCATTGATAAAAACTCTAAATCTTATAATGATTTATATTAGGGATAATTAAATTGAGATTTGATAAAGATTATGTGTGATTTTAAATCTTACCCTTGGAAGATTTATTGTAATATGGAACTTAGAAAAGGTCCCATTTTGAATGTTATAAACTGAGTTTGGGATTGACAAGGGAGGGGCATCAATTTTTGATTTTCGATTGCAATACACAGTTAAGCTACCATCATTGTCCATAATCACTAGCCACCATCAGCAACATTACCCCTTATCATCTTCACCGAACGATACACACCAAACAACTATTGCATGTCATAGTAGCTAACATAGCCAACAACTCTGCAACACATCCTAGCCCTAATGCTCCACACGCATCTTCAGCCAACCCTCTCGCATACATAGTAGTTCAACACATGCCATAAAAAAGAACCCATGCCTGGACTCTATTGAATTGATGTACTAACCTACTTTATAGCTGCGTGCGCTAACACTATACAAAGCACACTCAACAAAGCTATAGACCACTTAACCTTGCCTTCTTACTACCCCAAAACCAAACCCATCCCCCGTCGATTGCCTAGAACTAATCCTCTCTCCCACCTACGCAATAGCCCAAATTCTCAACCATTGCCTGTGAATCCACCCAATCAATAGCATTACCATTACAGTAATGTGTAACCAACACTACACACATGAACCACAACTTATTTAGCAACACCCCAACCTGACGTCAATTACCCTTAGTTACGCTACCTAAATTAAAACATCATCACTAAAACACCATGCTAAAACACCATCACCAACCCTACTTTTATCAATAAAATCCTCATCAAAGTCGAATTCGTTGCCCAATCTAGTGCTCAGAAATATTCATACGGATCTTGGAGTGGTGATCCAACCTGATCTAGATGACCTAACCTACACGTAGATAACACCCATGGTCTGACCTATTAATGTGGGTAGGTATTATTTTTTCTCTCTTTTTATGTTTATTTTATGGATTTATGTTATTAGTTTTTATACTAACTTTGGTTTGTTCTTTTGTGCAGGTCTTAGTTTTAGTAATTTTTGCCTACTAACTTATGTCAATATATATATATATATATATATATGTATATTTGAATTGCTTGATTAGTGTGATTTGATGGTATTAATATTACTATGCGTATTTGCAGGTCCACATGTTAATTGCCTTTCTAATTAGTAATTTTTAATATATTTGATTTGGTGTTGTATTTTTAGGAAAATTCATATTTTCACTATTTTTTGCATATGTTGCATCTTTTAGTAAATTTTCATAAAAATAGCATTCTAAGGGTTTCTTTTGAGAAATAATTTTTTTTCATCACATAGTTAGTTTTTCATAAAATAAAAATCATTAGTAAACATCTTTTCCATAGTTTAGATTTCTTTTTTCTATACTTTAGATATCTTTTTAATAGTTTAGGCTTCTTTTCCATATTAATTGCATATATTAGAGAAAAATTGCATTTAGGTAATTTAGGATTTTTCTAAAAATTTTTATCACATAGAAAATGTTTTTATCTAAATTTAAAAAAAAAAACTTAATTTACATTTTTTTAAGGTTAAGGATTTTTGAAAATTGGAAAATAAATTAAGGTTTTTTAAGGATTTTTCTTATAAAAATAAATTGATTAAAAATGTAGAATTGGCCTATTTTTTCAAAATAAAAAGAACTAGCTCTCTATAGTTTTATTTATTTATTTCTTTTTTTTTTTAAAATGAGAACTATGGTCAGTTTGATCTCGATTAGTAGAAACATAAGCATTTTTATGGAAACCGTAAAATTTATAAAATATTTTTATAAAAAATTTGTAATAAAAAAATCATAAAAGAAATTCTCAAGCATTTTTCATATTTTTGCATCTTTAGACAAATCCTAAAAATTATGGCTTATTAATTAGTTTTTTGTAAATTTTATATGATGACATTGTCTTAATGGGTTACCCTTTGAGCTTGGCTTTTTGGTTAATATTTTTTTGACAAATGTTGTTTAGAAAATTTGTAAGCGAGTGACTTAGTTAGGGTTTTTCCACCAAAAAACCTTAATCTTAATTTTTTTTTTACCAATTTTACTAGTTGATAACTTTAAGTTACTTTTAAAATTTTTTTTTTCAAGAAAAAATATTTTTCCTTAATTTTATATCAAGTATCTTGTATTAAGTAGGATAGGTTTAGTATAGGTTAAATTAAGAAAAATCGAAATAGAGCTCAATAGAATTTGCGACTCTAATGGGATCGTTAGTGGAATCACCATGTAGGAATTTTAAAAAATTAATTAATGGACCTTTTCCCTTATTATTTTTCTTTTAATTTTAGTTTGTACATTATTATATATTGTTGTACTAGCTGGTCTTTTTGTGATGCAAGCCTATTAAAAAGAACTCGGTATAATGGGCCTAAGTCTATGGAATTTGGGGGATTTATTTTTTATAATACCATACGTATGTGTTTAAATGAGATCAAACCTGTTTCACTTTAGGAACCTAAGACGGACTGTCATTGTATAACTCTTAAGTTGCTAGAATCTTTATTCTTACCTAGTGGTGATAGGCGAGTCCACTCATACTTTGATACATGTCGAGCCTGTTTTTTCGGTTTCTTATTTAAAAATTAATTTTTCATTTCCTAATTAATACTGAACTCTAACTCATTTAATATTAATTCTCAACTAAAGAAATTAAGAAATTCTGGTTTTTTTATTGAAAATAATTTTTGGAGTCGCCACCCTACTGAAGTCGGGAAAAGAAAAAGAAACCATAACCAATTGGGTGGATTGATTATGATTTGGCTACCGGTTTTTGATTTCAATTTTAAATGAAGAACTAGAGGGTTCTAAGTTCGAGGGCTATTAAACTCTTAACGGGTACCACTATCTATTTACCGAAATTAGGATTATTCTTCTAATAATAATATTTAAATAAATAAAATCAAATGAAAAAATAACCTTAGTTTCTACATATTTTATCGTCGCCCCGAAGGTGCCTACGTAACCGCTAGCCAGGATCAGATGATTGTAGTTCTTTCAAAAAATCTTAGTATGTTGATTGATTTTAATTTTGAAAATTGATCAAGTTTACGTTGTTAATTAATTCAATTTATTTAAAAAAAATCTATGGGGTCCTAATTCGTGAGTGATCAAACAACTCTTTAAAACATCCTAAAAAGCTTATTGATTTTTATTAATTTTTACTTCTAAAAAATTTATTTTTTTTAAGTGAGAAATCCTAAAAACTAATCTTAAAAAAAAAATCTTAGACCAATATATATATATATGTATATATACACATTATTACTACTAAACAAGTATCTACCTAAATAAATTAATAATATCATATAATATACTCTAACATATAAAAAAACTAATACTAATAAATCTCCTAAACTAATATTTATATATACACATGCCATGTTCAATAATTAAAGGAATAATAATCTAATAATGACGGAATAGTGATAATAAAAAATTAAAAAAAAAAAAAAGAAACAAACCTGAACTCACGTATGAGTTAATATTTGGTACGTGTGATGAAGGATGGTTTAGTCTTGCTGTTCTTATTCGATTGTAACTGCATGGGATCAATAGAGTACAGGATGTCTTCGATGATCGGAGACACGAACGGAGCATTACGGCGGCAAAGTGCGGTCAGTAGTGGAGCGCGGCAGTGACGAAGCGCGGTCACCAGCACACTTTGTGAGGGTGTTGGGATAGTGCTAGATATAGCATTGGTGTTGTATGGATCAGCCGCTGCTATTGGTGATTAGTGATGGATGTGTGAGCCTGTAATCGATGCTGCTGTGATCGTTTATGCGGCAGTGACTCGTCGTTGTGAAATTAAGTGAAGAACTCGTGCCTACTTGCTGTATGGTCTATGTTACTGCAGTTAGAATAGTAGCTTGCGTGGAGTGTACAGCAGTAAGGGAAGTCAGAATGGGGACGGCTGCTGCTTGCTGTTCGGTAGAGTCGTATACGGTTGAGGTGATGCTGGTCGTAGTAGCACGCTGCTGTTATTGTTGCTGTTCGGTTTAGTGTTGAAGTGCAGTAATCGGTGAGGTGCTAGACAATGGACTGTAGTTAAGGCTGTTGTTGTCGGTCAAGGGATTTTCTAAGGACGTAGTTAAGCAATTGAAGCGAGTAAGACTTCAAGAACGTCAGGCGAAGGCCGTGGTCGACGGACAGTTGGCTGTTGGATTCCGTAGTGTTGAAGAATTTTGTAATAGTAGACGTTGGACGTACGCAGTCTTGAAGGGTGTTGTAACAGTGGGTCGTTTGTGGGACTGTGTTTAGTCGCTGAATTATTGCAGTGTGAAGGTGGAGTTTTTTCTGCAGTGTCTCCCTTACGTGTATTTGTGTTTTTTAAGGTCCAAATCAAATGATATCTAATTATATCTATTGTATGTGATTCGATAACAATTAAACTAGATCCAAATTAATTTAAATCTAATTTAATAAAATCAAACTAAATTCAAATGATTTAACTAAATTGTATTTAAATTACGTAACTGCCTAAGATAATTTTTCGAACTTAAGCTGAACTAAAACAATTGAATCTAAAGTAATTTTCTTCCTAAAAAAATCTTTATATATTTATGTTTTTTCATCATCATTTTATTTATTTATTATTATTTTTTCATTATTTTATTATATTATTTTTATTTTTTTGAATTTTTATTATAATTTTATTTTTTGAATTAAGACTCTTTTTGTAAAATAAAAATTAGGACTATAGAGGAGCAAAAATTATGTGTCTATAGCTGCATCTCTTTGTGGTGAAGTTTGAGCAAAACGTTACCACAAAGACAAAAGAGACAACCTTTTTGTCTCGAGACGACTCTATCTTAAGAAACGTTAAGACACTTAACAAGGGTTAGTTTGAAATGAAGAATAGCGAGGGGTAGCGTCTTTGTGGGTTGGCAAAAATCCCTAAAAGAATAATGAAGAAATTTGGTTATGTCCTGATGAGTTGACTAACTAAAGCAGTCAAAGTACCCTTTGAGTTAGCTAAGACCTAAAAATGAAGAAACTTGGTCGTGTTCCGATGAGCTGACTAACCAAGGCGGTTAAAGCACCCTTTGAGTTGGCTAAGACCTAAAGATGAAGGAACTTGGTCGTGCCCTAATGAGGGGACTAACCAAGGCGGTCAAAGTGTCATTTGACCTAACTAAGAGCTAAATATGAGAAAACTTGGTCGTGCCCTGATGAACTGACTAAGCAAGGTGGTCAAAGTGCCCTTTGAGCTAGCTAAGACCTAAAAATAAGGAAACTTGGTCGTGGCCTGATGAGCTGACTAACTAAGGTGGTCAAAGCGCCCTTTGAGCTAGCTAAGACCTAAAGATAAAGAAAACTTGGTCATGCCCTGATAAGCTGACTAACCAAGGCGGTCAAAGCGCCCTTTGAGCTGGCTAAGACCTAAAAACAAGGACACTTGGTCGTGTCCTGATGAGCTGACTAACTAAGGTGGTCAAAGCGCCCTTTGAGCTAGCTAAGACCTAAAAACAAGGAAAACTTGGTCGTGCCCTAATGAGCTAACTAACCAATAAGACCTAAAAACAAGGAAAACTTGGTCGTATCCTGATGAGTTGACTAACCAAGGCAGTTAAAGCGCCCTTTGAGTTGGCTAAGGCCTAAAAACAAGGAAAACTTAGTCGTGCCCTGATGGGTTGACTGACCAAGGCGGTCAAAGCGCCCTTTAAGCTGGGTAAGACTTAAAAATAAGGAAAACTTAGTCGTGCCCTGATGAGCTAACTAACTAAGGCTTTTAAAGCACCATTTGAGCTGGTTAAGACTTAAAGATAAAGAAAACTTGGTCGTGCTCTAATGAGCTGACTAATCAAGGCAGTCAAAGCGCCCTTTGAGTTGGCTATGATCTAAAAATAAGGAAAACTTGGTTGTGTCCTAATGAGCTGACTAACTAAGGCGGTCAAAGTGCCCTTTGAGTTGGATAAGACCTAAAAACAAAGAAAACTTAGTCATGCCCTGATGAGTTGACTAACCAAGGCAGTCAAAACGCTATTTGAGCTGGTTAAGACCTAAAAATAAGGAAAATTTTTAATTGGGATAGTGCTCCTTGAGCTTGCTAAATCCCTTGAAGAAATTTTGAGTCGGGTAACATTCTGTGAGTTAGATGACTTGGAGTCTAAGGAACTCTTGGATTGAGACCATGCTCTATGAGCTGGCTATCTTGCTATGAAATTGTTTTCGGAAAACAAGCTGTCATCCTTAGGGGGGAAACCAATTGCCAATGCAATGTTTTATCAGGCTTAGAACCACTTACCTCATTTGAATGATAGCTCCCAAGTAGTCCAATGTCTTATTGAGCAGTTCAATTAGATCCAACGGTTTTGACCCTTACCATTGCCTTTTCTTGTTCTTATTCTTCTTTCTTCTTCTGTCTCTTTCTAACCCCTTTTTTTCTTTTTTCTCTCTTTTTTTTCTCTTTTCTTTTTCTTTTCCTTCGTTTCTTTTTTTCTTTTTTTCTTTTTTCTTCTTCTTCTTCTTCTTTTGTTTTTTTGAAAGCAACTTAAACCTGAAACGAATGTAAAACATACTCATTCCTCGAACAAAGATGTCCTGTGTTGAATTTCAGGTCCAACCATTGGCTTTTCGTGTAAACATCCATTCTCAACAAATTTCTACTTATGTGCCACGCATTACCCTTTCTGAACATGGCCCTGTCTTGAAAAATAGGAAACAAGTCTCCCTTTCTTAGGGGGTTAATTACAATAAAGTATTGAAAGAATTTTCATCAATAGTCATCACTTCAAGTTAAGTGTTTATTTTTCTTGTGCTTCTTGTGTATAAGGTTTATTTGGGTAGAGGATAGAGCGAGAAGTGGGGTCGTTTAGTGGAACAAGAAAAGGGCTAAGGATGTTATCCAATGTTAACGACTATTAGGAATACCTACTTTGCATGTAGAAAATAAAAATAAGACCACAGTAATAGTAAGATTGTTTGCATTTCATAATCTGAATAAAAATTTCATTGATGTTTAAGGATAGTACATCTTCAATGCGTCAGTGTTTATTGGGTCCTTTAAGTCTGGACCATCCATTTAAGACAAGATAATAGCTCCCTCAGGCAATACTTTCTTCACAATGTAAGGCCCTTTATAGTTTGGAGCAAACTTCCCTCTTGAATCAGTTGTGTTAGGCAAAGTCTTTCTCAACACCATATCTCCTTGCTCAAAACTCCGGGGTTGTACTTTTTTGTTGAAAGCCCTGGTCATTCGTTGCTGATAACATATGTTATGGCACAAAGCTGCCAGCCTCTTTTCATCAATTAGATTTAACTGCTCAACACGCTTCTTTATCCAATCAGCCTCATCTAACTGAGTTTCCGACAATATTTTGAAAGATGGGATCTTGACTTCCACTAGTAGTATAGCCTCCATTCCATATACCAACGAGTAGAGGGTTGCCCCTGTGGATGTTTTAATAGAAGTTCGATAGGCCATGAGCGCAAATGGTAACATCTCATGCCAATCTCGATATGTAATGGCCATCTTCTCAATAATTCTTTTGATGTTCTTATTGGCCGCTTCCACGGCTCCATTCATTTGGGGTCGATAAGGAGTAGAATTTCTATGAATGATCTTGAAGTGTCGGCATAACTTTGACATCAATTTATTATTTAGATTTGTGCTATTGTTAGTAATAATTGTTTCTGGCGTACCATACCGAGCCAGTATGTCTCTCTTGATGAACTTGACCACTACTCCCTTCGTCACACTAGAGTAGGATGAGGCTTCAACCCACTTAGCGAAATAATCAATAGCTACCAATATAAATCGGTGCCCGTTAGATGCCTTTGGAGTGATTGGGCCAATGATATCTATTCCCTACATTGAAAAAGGCCATGGTGCTAATAGTGTATGCAATTCTTGAGGTGGAGCATTTATCTTGTTCGCATAGATCTAGCATAAATGGCAATATCTAACATGTCCGATACAATCCACTTCTATAGTTAACCAATAATATCCCATCGTCATGATTTTTCTGGCAAGCATGTAGCCATTCATGTGGGGGCCACATACTCCTTCGTGCACTTCTTTCCCATCTACACAACGTAAAAGTGTACCGTCAAACAATCTTAGGTATAGCGTAGAATTGCTTATCAAGTACTGAGCCACCAATCTTCTAATTAATTTTTTGTCCTTCTTCTTTGCTCCTTCGGGGTACGTACCATGTTATAGAAACGTTTTGATATCATGATACTAAGGCTTTTCGTCACACGAACTTTCCATTGCCAAACAAAAAGCGGGCTTTTCTTCAATTTCAATTTTAAGTGGCTGAATCTCTACTCCTCTCGATATCTGGATCATTGATGCTAAAGTAGCAAGAGCATCAGTGAATTGGTTTTGAACCCTTGGTACGTACACGAATGTAATCTTTTCAAACTTGGTTATCAACTTGGCCAAGTGTTGGCGGTAAGGTACTAATTTGGGGTCTTTCGTCTTATACTCACCCCGGGCTTGGCCTATGATCAATGAAGAATCTCCATATACCTGTAATTCCCGTATCTCCTTAAACAATGCGATTTTGAGTCCCAAAATACACACCTCATTTTTTGCAATATTATTGGTACATGGGAAAGATAGTCTCACAGCCATTGGAAATTGTGTACCTTCAAGTGATACTAGAATTGCCCCTACTCCACATTCGGACACATTAACTGCTTCGTCAAAGAACATTTTCCACCCTGAAGATTTTTTGATTACTTCACAATCAGAAACTTTTCCCGCTACCAGGATACTTTCATCGGGAAACTTAATTCGTGCTTCTTGAGAGGTATCCTCAGAAGGATTCTTCGCTAATTGATCTACTAAAGCTTACCCCTTGACTGAACTTTGGCTTACATACTTAATGTCAAATTCTGTCAGCAACATCTGCCACTTTGATACTTTACCAATGAGAGTCGATTTTTCAGCTAAGTATTTCGAAGGATCGTATTGTGTTATCAACTCAATTTGATAATAAAGTGCATATTGTCTGAGCCAATGCATAATCCAGACCAATGCACAACAAGTTCCTTTGGCTTTTGAGTATTTCTGCTCCCCTTCTGTGAACTTCTTACTTATATAGTAAACGACTCGCTCTCTCCCTTCTTCATCCTTTTGGCTAAGCATGGATCCCATGGATTCGGGCATTATGGTCAGGTACAAAAACAATGGCTTTCCAAGTTTAGGAGCTATTGACATTGGAGGTTTCATGAGGTATTCTTTGATTTTCGTGAAAGCCTCTTCACATTCCTCATTCCAGCTGATCTTCGCGTTCTTCTTTAACAGCTTAAAAAAAGGGCGGCATTTGTCCGTTAACTATGATATGAATCAAGCTATGTAATTTAAATGCCCAAGCAATCCTTGCACTTCCTTGAGTGGTTATGGAGGAGGCATGTCAATTATGGCTTTGGCTTTATCAGGATCGACTTCAATACCTCTTTGGTTGACTATGAATCCCAACAATTTTCCTGACGTTACACTAAGGGTACATTTCTCTGGATTCAACTTCAAGTGGTACTTCCTCAGTCTATCAAATAGCTTCCTCAGGTTTTCTAAGTGATCTTCCTCCTCTATAGATTTTGTAGTCATATCATTAACATACACTTCTATTTCTTCATGCATCATATCATGAAAAATTGCAACCATGGCCCTCTGATATGTTGCGCCTGCATTCTCAAGCTCAAACGTCATCACCTTGTAGCAAAATGTTCCCTAAGTCCTAACGAAAGTCGTTTTTGTCTCATCTTCTTTGGACATCCGAATCTGATTATATCCCGAAAAACCATCCATAAAAGAGAATAGATAATTTCTGGCCGTATTATCCACTAAGACATCAATGTGAGGCAATGGAAAATTATCTTTAGATGTTGCCTGGTTGAGATCTCGAAAGTTTACACACATTCGGACTTTCCCATTCTTCTTCATTATTGGAACAATATTAGCTACCCATTCTGGGTAATCCGATACTTTAATGAATCTAACCTCCAATAGTTTCTTCACTTCTTTTTTAATTTTTAGCAAGACGTCGAGTCAAAATCTCCTTAATTTTTGCTTTTTTGGTTTGGCATCTTCTTGTGTAGGTAAATGATAGATTACAATTGATGGGTCTAACCCAAGCATATCTTCATACAACCAAGTGAACACGTCTTGATATTCGGCTAATAATGTAATCATTTTCTGTTTTTTGTTTCTCTTTTAAACTCGCCTTAATTTTTAGATTCTTAGGATTTTCTTCGTTCCCTACATTAATTATCTCAATCAGTTCATCAATAGTAATTCTACCCAGTTCATGTTTTTGCCATTTCTCTTATATATTACTATGGTCATCGACATCGCTCCTAACGACTAACCTAGTATGGTCGGAAGCGATATCGATATTCTCATTTTCTACCTGCACGAGGTATTCCTGGTTTTTGTTTAGTTGATTGGATCTGAATGAGAATGCATTAAAGAAAAACGTATGTGAGCAAAAGAGAAATAAAACACAATATAGGAAAGAAACGAACTAAGATTTCATTGAATAAATGGAAGTGGATCTCAAATGAGATAAAGACCTAATAAATTTTGAACGAAAGGTTCAACAATACATTTGAAACGGTGACTATTAAAAATAAAAATTCAGAAAATACTAACTATGGGTTACCCCTTTACCCTAGGGAAGACCTGTTGCTATTTGCTGGGATGGAGAACCAGTTATTTAAATGATATTGGAACTTGTGTAGCGAGTTTATTGATCCTTCTTTGCTAGATTCCCGGGCTTGAGTCTCTTCCCGTATGAATGTCTTAGCTAGCAGTGGAAAGGTTATTGAGGTATGGTATAATCTGTCACCTCTCTTACCCTTCGCTTGTTTCTCTTGGAATTCTTTTGCTGGGGTAAGATTGTAGCCAAGGTCGTAGGTGCTGATCTGGCCTTCCTTGAATTCCATTCTTCTATCATCTTCTGTATCGGGACTGGTAATCATGTTCACGTCTTCAAACATTTGTAAACCTAGCTCTTCTTGTCCCTCACTTCCTATGTAGGCTATAGCCGTTTCCCTGTAGATTTCATAATCTTGATCTCTTATAATTGTAATTACCTGGCCATTTGAGATAAACTTCAACTTTTGGTGCAAGCTTGAGGGTATAGCCCCTGCTGCATGAATCCAAGGTCTTCCCAAGAGTAGATTGAAAGATCTTGGAATGTCCATGACTTGGAATTGAATGGTAAAGTGTTGAGGGCCAATACTCACAGATAAATCAATTTCCCCTATAATCTCTCTTTTAGAACCATCAAAGGCCTTAACTATTGTGGAAGAAGGCTTGATTGCAGATGTGTCAATGCCCAGCAAATCCAAAGTGGTGAGTGGGTAGACGTTCAATGATGATCCATTGTCAATGAGCACCCTAGTGATAATTATGTCGTTACTCCTTACCACGATAAAGAGTAGCTTTATATGTTTGTTCCCCTCTTCACCCAATTCGTTAGCTAAAAAAGAAATTTGATCCATTGCGAGGATAGAATTAGTGACCAACCCCATCTTCTTAGTTGGAATTTCACGAGGGACCTTCACCGCATTTAAAGTACGAAACAAAGCCTCCCTATGTGGTTTAGATGTGATTAACAAGCTCATAAACGATATTTGTGCAAGGGTCTTACTGAGTTGATCCATGATCTTATATTCACTCGACTTGATCATTTTGGTAAAGGCTGATAGCCCCTTAACGCTTTTGACCATCGTTTGATCATTCGATTCTCCCAGTATGACCTTCCTCCCATGCTCCTCTCTTGGGTGGTAAATCTTTCTTGATCGAGTAATGCCCCTTACTAGAGGACTTGGTTTTTCTTGATTTACCAGGTGATAGCTAAATGGGGCAGCCTTGTAATTCTCTGGTGGCAATGGTACGTGAAATGTGTACCTCTTCACTTCTGGCGTTTGGTTGTTGGTATAAAACTCTAAAACCTTGGGCTTCTTATCTGAATTAATGACCTTGACGATACAGTCATCAAAAATCATACCAATCATTAGCTTGTAGTTGGGTAAGGGATTATTGTTAACGTTAGGAACCGAGGGTTCCACAAAATCTAGCTGCACTATCCCTTCATCTAGCAGGTCCTGAATCTTATTCCTCAGTCTCCATTATGCATCAGTTAAATGCCCCACTTGCCCGCAGTGGTATTCACACTTTACTTTAGGGTCAAAGATTTTCGGTCGGTATTGATCGTTAGGGAGTTCGTACCGTATCAAATTATCCCTTCACAACTTCTCAAAGACTTGACTTAAAGGGACTGGTATCTTGGTAAATTGTCTATAAGTCCTGTTAGTTTGAAACTGGTCTCTAAACTGTTGCTAAGTAGAAGGAGGATTCGTCCTGAAAGCGACTTGAGTGTTTGGTCTGGCATTTGAATTCACCATACCGACTGTAGATTCTTTAGGCTTACTGCTGGCTGGACTAGGACCAGATGATGACATTAGTGGTCTTCTATCTGCTGGCTCTTGTAGCTTACCAGAAGAGACGGCGCTTTTAATCCTACTCCTTGCCTCTACTACTTCAGCAAAATTGGATGAGGCTTGCCTGATGAGATGGGAGAAGTAGGGCCTTTCCAAGGTGTTAATGAAAGCTGATGTGAGCTCCTTCTTAGTCGTAGGAGTAGAGATTCTTGCAGCCAAGGACCTCCATCTTTGAGCGTATTCTTTGAACAATTCATTATTCTTCTTTCGTAGGGCAATTAGGTCCATCATAGTTGGGCTGCCTTTATGTTGAATTTATATTGTTCATAAAATGCTTTAGCAAGCTCCTCCCATGTATTTATCTGGTTCAAATCAAGTTGGGCATACCAGGTTAGGGCTAGTCCGATCAGACTATCTTGAAATGTCTGTACCATGAGTGGATCATACTGAACATATTTACCCATCTTCCTGACTTACAACCTGGTGTGGAGCTTGGGGCAACTCGTCCCATTATACTTTTCAAATTCTGGTACCTTAAACTTTTCAGGGTATGATCCTATGTCATACACGGAAAACTCTGTGATCCCTGCCTGTTCAAATCCATCATACCGTATAAGTACCTTCATCTTCTCAGTTATCTGTTGTGTCAATTTCTTTTCCAGTTTTTTTAAGCTGTCTATACTAGGCCCTTGGTCAACAAGTCTCGGGGCCGCATACGTATCAGGTTCGAAGGACGGGTTATCTTTCGGGTAAACTCCTTCTAATTCGAATGGATCTTTTTTATATTTGTGCTTTGCTTCAGGAGCATGTCTATTCTTCCCATAATGGGTCTTGGAGCTTTCTTTATTAGCCGATGATGTAGCTTGTAGCAAAGTGATGCTGTCTGCTAGGAAGCTCATTTGTTCTACCATCTTCTCCATAGCCCTTTCTATGGAATGAAACTTCAGCTTGGAGGGATCATTGATCTTAGGGTCTTCGTCATTTCTTTGAGTGGTGGCCATCCTGTTTTGGGAACGTGTTCTAATCGGACTTCTCTGAAAGACTTGATATTTGGGAGCTATCTTGAAATTTTACTTGAATTTTGGCGAAGGTCAACTCAACAAAGGGTTTGTGCATATTACATTTTCCTAAAAAAGAGTTGTTAATCATATAGATGCAAGATGCATGTCACACGAGTTTAATGAAAAATCAAGAATTGGGAAGAAACCTTTGATGTGGCGAAACCTAACTAACTTTTATTATTATTTTTGCAATTGTGAAGCTTTACATCTCTCATTCTGTTCGCAAAAAAGAATTCTAAAGAAAATATTAAGAAAAACCTAAAATCTAAAATCTAATCTCCTAATGGCTAGTAAGCTTATCCTACGTCTTTCTCCTCTTTCGGATCTTAGGAGCCTGCTCTTTTTTGCCCTTAGTCCTCTTTAGTTGTGCTTCTAATGCCTTTATCTTCTGATGATATTCTTCGCAACGGTTTTCCAACTCTTGCTCTCTTTTACTCATTCTCTCGGGTTTAGCTTCCACTTGAACTTCCCCCTTCTCTTTGTTGTCTTCCATATCTTTCAGCTGTTTTAGCTGGTGATAAAGATATCCTTTGGTTGTTTGGCTCTTGGTTACTATCCCCTTAGTGGTAGGGGTGGTCTTTCTTGTGCACCAAAGAGCTCGGATGCTCAGGAGCTTGGCTATTTTGTCAGCCACCATCATGCTGGGGTTAAGGAAGTCCAATGAGACAACTTCTAATAAAGGTCTGGGGATCATATCCTCAATGAGTCCATTGGCTGGGACATATCTAGTGCAGAGGTTGAAGCCGATCAAAGGGACTGCCTTGAAGTCTTCACATCCTCTTATCCTTTCCTTGCCTACAAACCACCTGAGGGTTAACAATAACTCTTCTACTTTCATACTCTGAAAGTATTGGACCCAATAGTGGCTAGCTATATTTTATGGCAACTCAATTCTTTCTTCAAAAGATTTGATGAGATTGTATTGCTGAGTAAACTCAGCCTGATTGAAATCAAGTTGGTAACTTCCTATGTAGCTAACGAGCCAGACCACCAGTAGGACCATATTAGTTTTAGATCTCTTCGTTTCTTTTTCTTGAGATGGTTTAGTAACCGAATCCGCTTGGCCAGAAGGGTCGAGAAATATGATTTCCCTTCAAGGAATTGGGTTACGAGTTCCGCAATTTTGAAGTGGACTTGGCGTCTATCATCAGGGAACAAGATAGTATTGAAGACCACCAATATAAAAGCGTTAACCCGGTACTAGTGCCATGCTTCTAAATTTGCATAAAAAACCTCGCGTTTTTCTCTATGTTTCAATTCAGTAGAAAACCAGTCCATGACATCCTCTAATTGAATGGTCTTTCCTTGATTTAGAACCTGGTTTATTTCGATTTTTCCGATTCCCAACAACTTGCTAAAGATCTTTGGTGCTGCAGCTTTCAAGTCTAGGACATAGATATCATCAGTGATCATAGGAGCCCACAACAATTGGGAGTATTCTTCTAAAGTTGGGCTTAGTTGATGTAGACCCATACAGAAACTGGTGGATTTGGGTTCTCAAAGGTGGATTAAGGCCCGCACTAGAGTGATGTTCACGGGGATTTTTTGTAGAGAGAGGATGGACCCAATCCTATTCTTAATAAACTCCTATTTTTTTTGGGCTAAAGAGTCGAAACTACGTTTGAAGCAGTTTTTTTGGCCAATGCGATAGGTGGACATGAATGTCTTCAAAAGGCGCTTGACTTGATCTAGCCATGACTGATCAAAATCAAAATCAAAATTACAATTACAATGTATTCTAAACTTTACATAGAACTATTGCTAATTATTTACAAGGAAATATTACAACTACAACTTCACAACTACCCTTGTCCATTTAGGTCTACCATATCATAGGTTCTTGCGATTATTTTTTTTTGAAAGAAAAGTTTCATGTAATGCAAAAAGGGTGAGTTCTAAAGGTTTTTAAGTTCTGCAACCACTACGTTTTCCAAAGCAACGATTCTGTGGTTGTATTTGAACTTGAGTGGGATAGCCTGATCGGCCTCGAAAGGTGGTTACCCCACAACATTCGAAGTTTATACAATGGCTTCCCTTTTAAGGTCCTAAGACGGCCTGGTTCTGACCGTGTCTACCATGCATTTATGATGCAGAAAAACAGAATAAAAGTAAACCCCCCCAAAATTACCCCCTTAAATAAACTGTTACAGCAAAAAAAAAAAAATGTTAGTAAAAAACAAATAAATAAAATAACATACCTAAGTTCTTTTTTATATTTTTATTACTTCATCTTTTTATTTTTTTATTTTTATTTTTTTGGAAAAATAATCCTATTTTCAGCAACTTTTAATAGTTAGCTCTTTAGGGTCCCCAGTGGAGTCGCTAAATTGTCATTTATGTTTTTTTGGTTTCTTATTTAAAAATTAATTTTTCATTTCCTGATTAATATTAAACCCTAACCCATTTAATATTAATCTTCGACTAAAGAAATTAAGAAATTTTGGTTTTTTATTGAAAATAATTTTTTGAGTCGCCATACGACCGAAGTCGAGAAAAGAAAAAGAAACCATAACCAATTGGGTGGATTGATTATGATTTGGCTACCGGTCTTTGATTTCAATTTTAAATGAAGAACCGAAGGTTCTAAGTTCGATGTCTAACCTATTAAACCCTTAACGGGTATTACTATCTATTTACTGAAATCAGGATTATTCTTCTAATAAAAATATTTAAAAAAATAAATAAATAAAATCAAATGAAAAAATAACCTTAGTTTCTACATATTTTATCGTCGCCCCGAAAGTGCCTACATACCTGCTAGCCGGATCAGATGATTGTAGTTCTTTCAGAAAATTTTAGTGTGTTGATTGATTTTAATTTTGAAAATTGATCAAGTTTACATTGTTAATTAATTCAATTTATTTAAAAAAAAATCCATTGGGTCCTAATTCGTGAGTGATCAAACAACTCTTTAAAACATCTTAAAAAGCTTATTGATTTTTATTAATTTTTACTTCTAAAAAATTTATTTTTTTTAAGTGAGAAATCCTAAAAAAAAAATCTTAGACCAATATATATATATATATATATACACATTATTATTACTAAACAAGTATCTACCTAAATAAATTAATAATATCATATAATATACTCTAACATATAAAAAAACTAATACTAATAAATCTCCTAAACTAATATTTATATATACACATGCCATGTTCAATAATTAAAGGAATAATAATCTAATAATGATGGAATAGTGATAATAAAAAATTCAAAAAAAAGAAACAAACCTGAACTCACGTATGAGTTAATATTTGGTACGTACGATGAAGGACGGTTTAGTCTTGCCATTTCTATTCGGTTGTAACTGCATGGGATCAACAGAGTACAGGATGTCTTCGATGATCGGAGACACGAACGGAGCATGGCAGCGGCAAAGTGCGGTCAGTAGTGGAGCGCGGCAGTGACGAAGCGCGGTTAGCAACACGCTTTGTGAGGGTATTAGGACAGTGCTAGATACATCATTGGTGTTGTATGGATCAGCTGCTGCTATTGGCTATCGTGTGATTAGTGATGGATCTGTGAGCTTGTGATCGATGCTACTGTGATCGTTTGTGCGACAGTAACTCGTCGTCGTGAAATTAGGGGAAGAACTCGTGCCTGCTTGCTGTGCGGTCTATGTTATTGCAGTTAGAACAGTAGCTTGCGTGGAGCGCACAGCAGCGAGGGAAGTCAGAATGGAGACGGCTGCTGCTTGCAGTTCGGTAGAGTCTTATAAGGTTGAAGTGATGCTGGTCGTAGTAGCACGCTGCTGTTGTTGTTGCTGCTCGATTTAGTCTCGAAATGCAGTAATCGGTGTGGTGCTAGACAATGGACTGTGGTTCACGCTGTTGCTGTCGGTTAAGGGATTGTCCAAGGACGTCGTTAGGCGATTTAAGCGAGCAAGACTTCAAGAACGTCAGGCGAAAGCCGTGGTCAACGGACAGTTGGCTGTTGGCTTCCATAGTACTGAAGAATTCTGTAGCAGTAAGCGTTGTACGTACGCAGTGGTGTTATAACACTGGGCTGTTTGTGGGACTGTGTTTACTCGCTGAATTATTACTGTATGAAGGTAGAGTTTTTTCTACTGTGTCTCCTCTTACGTGTATCTGTGTTTTTTAAGGTCTAAATCAAATCATATCTAGTTATATTTATTGTATCTGATTCGATAACAATTAAACTAGATCCAAATTAATTTAAATCTAATTTAATAAAATCAAACTAAATTCAAATGATTTAATTGGATATGAATCCCGTTTATTCATCTCGCTTTTGCAGAAGATAAAAAAATAAAAAACATAAATAGACAGCGAGACTTGAACCTATGATCTCAAATTAAATTCAATCCAATACTTCAATGTTGGCCTGTATCTTGATTTTTAGTATAACTAAATTGTATTTAAATCACGTAATTGCCTAAAATAACTTTTTGAACTTAAGCTAAACTAAAACAATTGACTCTAAAGTAATTTTCTTCCTAAAAAAATCTTTATATATTTATATTTTTTTATCATCATTTTTTTCGTTTTATTTATTTATTTATTTTCATTATTTTATTTCATTATTTATTTTTTATTTTTTTGAATTTTTATTATAATTTTTTTTTGAATTAGGACCCTTTTTGTAAAATAAAAATTAGGACTATAGAGGGGCAAAAATTAAGTGTCTACAATACATTAGGTATTTCTTGAGGAATGCCTAAGACTACAGATCTTGAGACCATCATCTTAAATAAAAAGGGGGTTAGTAATTTTTAAATTATATGAACTAAAAAATTATTAGAACTTACAACCAATCGAGCCTCTATTTTGAAAAATTAAGTAAATCAATGTACTTATATATAAGTGTTAATGAGCTTCTTTTTCAAAAAATTAAAAAATTCATATACTTATATGTGTAAGTGTGTAAGAATATTTACTGCAGGCTTATGATAATTCCATTCTTATAAGTTATTAATTATTGATTCGTTGCATGGGTATCATATTGCATCACATGAGTAAGTATCATATTGCATCATATTTTCTTTGTATTTTAATCTTATTTCTTACATTTCATATACTTTCCCATGTATATTATCTTGTAACCTATATTTTATGCATTGTAATTCTTATTTTATTTTACAAGTAAGGTGCTGTAATAAAATTCAAGATTGTATCCACTAAATTGCATTAAATCTTTATGGGCTAGCAAACAAATAGTAATGTGATGTTTTCAAAAAATATATCATGAATAAGTAGCTACAGTTTTATTATTTTCTCATGTGATATAGTGGTTGTTTAATATTTTCATGTATTTTTTTTTCATGTACAAAAAATATTTCTTTGTTACTTATTAAATGTTATTTGTTTTTGTAAAATTTTTCCCTTACTTTATTCACATTCGTACTTGTAGAAAAATTCTATACCCAGCAAGGGCTTAACGTATTTGTACTCAAATTAATGTAATTATGGCATTATAATAAAGTTACAAGCTGAAAATTTTTAAGGTAATAAATTATTGCACTATTACTCAGTTGTTAGCTCAGCATGTATGTGTGTGCCCTTCTACTATATGTTAATTGTTTGTTTATTTTGTTACTCTATTGTTTGGTGTTGCTTATTTCATTATCTATAAATAACTGTTATCCCTAGATTGTCCTTTGCTTATGTTTTTGTAATATTAGGTACTTCTCTTGTAAAATTATCATCCTTTAATTGTCTGTTGTCCTTTTGTAGATTTGTCATCCTCATTATGTCATCTTTGCAATTAGCCGTTTCTATTCTTTATGTAATGTAGGTAAGCCGGTTATTTATAGTATAGGTTCTCTTTAGCTTCCATTAATAAAAAGGGTTTTCAGAAAAAAAAAAGAAAGAAAAAAAATAGAGAAAATCTTGCCTATGAATAAGTCATTATCCTTAATTGTCAACTTTGTAAAATAAGTAATTTATTCCCTCAACTTTGTAACTTTTTCTTTATAACATAGTTTTGTCAAATAAGTGTTTTCAAATTCTTTTTATTTTTTAGAATAAATTTTTTGGGCAAAAAAGAAAAATCTACTAATGAGTATAAGTTTTACAGACTTTTGAGTTATTATTGTTGAGTGGTTAAGCCTATTCTTGAAGCTCATAGCTATTCATTTTTAAACCAAGATAACTGATAACATTGAGTTTGATCTAAACTTAGTCTTAATAATCACTTATTCTAAGCCTAAGAACTAAGCCCCATACTAAGAATTGATGACTGAGGGATAGAAGAGAAGCACATGAGAAATTGATAAATGAAAATAGCAAAGACATAGCCTATTTACCCATCTCTAAGTTAGATATACTTTTGTTCCCCCAGGAAAAGCCCAAACCAAACACAATTCTTAAAGAAAAGCCCATTACCAGACCTTTTCAAAAGCCTTAGACACAAAATCCTAAACACAAACACCAAACTTACCCTTCTATTCTAACTTGCTTCAAGTGAGAGATGACCTAAACATATGGCTTGCCAACTTCACTCAGGGTTTGCCTACCCACTCAAACCTTGAAATCGGACACAAAGTTTGTCTCTACTATGGATTATTTCTCTAATAAGCCTGAGCTTGGCTTAATAGGGGGTAAATTGGGGCATTCATTTTAAAGATAAGAGAAGGATGTGACCCGTTAGGGCATCACAGAATATCCAGTCTTATCAAATGAGACTGGGGCATATAAGGGTAAACAAACATAAAATGTTTCATTATCGAACTAATGAAAAGTATCTCATTATTCGAAGAGTTTAGAATAATATGAGGTAAGCCCTAATCCTAAAAACTGACCCTAAAACACTTACGAGAGATGGGGGACATGCAAGTAAAGGAAAGACTCACTCCTTAAAAGAGGTTTATCTTGCATGTGATACACTGATTGAAAGGAAGATATGCATTAATTTCGTTACCTTAAACACTTTTACCCCTTGATAACCCATTTAAGCCTTTTTAGGGATTTTTCTTGAAATTAGCCTTGTCAAAAACTACCTTACATTAGGGTAAGTAAGAGGTTCAGGTCATTAATTTGGAGAAAAGGGATAGACTAACTTGTCCATGTTTCAATAGTGTTAATTCATGAGCAATAATTGATATGGACAACTTGATTTCCTTAGAATGAAGAAGGGTTTTAAACCATATACACTTCACTTAGGTTTGTACATTCATTCAAACACTTCAAGCCCATGAATTTTTCCAATACACTTTAAAGACATACATACTGATATGGATTCATAGATGAACACATGGATCTAATATCATACGTAACCAAAGGGGGTAGGTTTAAGTTGCGAGATAGCTTAAAGAGTAAATGATAATTTAACGGTAAGCAGGGATTATTGTGTACCGACAATAAATATGATGCACCAATGCCTTATACGAGCTCAAGTTACACTTAATATGACACATAAGTATGGTCGGAGGTTACTCCCTACTAGTCCACGCTCAAATGGGTTAGATAAGAGTAACTCAAGAGTAAACAAAAAGAACACTTAGCTTAAGAGAGAGTAAAAAGTTCAATGTATTCTCCTGTATATTGATGATGTAGCTATTACATTTTGTGAGTATTTATAGTACCTTGTTAGGGTAAGTCCTAAGTTACAGACGTTACAAAAAATGGATCCTTATTTGCTAAACCAAAGGAGAATAATTTATAGGAAAAGTATGAAATCGTGCAAAAAGAACGTCCTCTATCAAAAAAGGCAATACGAATGTCAAAAAGGATAGTGCATGTGCGTTTTACTCAGTTTGGGATTCTGACAATATTGTGAGCCGAGTAGGGGTGGTCCTTTGATCAGTTTGTTCGGTGTCGACAGTTTGGCACCTTAACGGTTGGGGCTGGACAAGGGTTAACTCAGGGATAACTCACTTTCCGGTCGGCCTCGGTAGGTCGGCTCTTCATAATTGTCAGCTTAGCCTCGGCATTGTAGAGATAGTTATTTTCTTGATTTGGTGCTTGGACTAGGGTGTTGTAGAGGGGTCGGCCAATCACCTTGGCAGCTTCTTAGAGGGTGTGGAGAGTAAAGTAGCTCAATAGTTTGGATAGGGATAAAAACTACTCCTCAGTGTTTAACTTACCTAGGATACCTCGGTGAACCATCTGAGAAAGCCCTTTGGCTCGAGAGCGAGTGATCGGTTCTTGATCCTTATTATCCCCTCTGGGTTGTTTGAGATTTGGAACCAAATTTGGTTCAATGTTAGGTTGCTCGTCTTCGAAAGTGTAAGGTTAGAGATTGACAATGTTGAAGGAGTCCGAGACTCCATATCCTTTAGGTAATTCAATCTTATAAGCACTAAGATTGATCTTTTCAAGTACTTTGAAAGGTCCGTTGACTCTAGGAGATAACTTGCTCTTCCTCAAGTTTGGGAATCGATCCTTGATAAGATGTATCCAAACCAAATCACTTAGCTGAAATTCTCTCTTCCTCCATCCTTAGCTCAACTTCTTAAGCTTAGTATTAACTTGGCTCAATTGCTCTATAACCTTTTGCTGCATAGCTTTGACGGCCCTTACTCTTTTTGCGGTTAGCCGGTCATCATTAAGCCTTAGTTGGGGTACTTGGTCCATTGAGAACTTAGGGTTGAACCTATATGTGACCTCGAATGGAAACGTGTTTGTTACACTGTGGGCGGTTCGATTGTAGGCGAATTTGATGATTGGCAGACATAGATCCCAATCTGTCATGTTTCATCCGATAGTAACCCATAACAAAGTTACCATAGTACGGTTGATAACTTGGGTCTGTACATCGGTCCGTGGATGGCAGGATGTGCTATGCAATAGCTTAGTTCCCATTTGCCTCCAAAGTATCCTCTAAAAGTGGTTCATGAACTTGGGGTCTTGATCCGAAACAATGGTTCTAGGCACGTCGTGAAGCTTGATCGCCTTCTACAAGAAAAGAAAAGAGATAGTCAAAACATTGTTATTTTTGGAGTAGGGAATGAAAAAAACCATCTTACTAAATCGATCTACAACTACCATGATGAAGCCCTTCCCTCGAGACGTCCTTAGCAATCTTAACATAAAGTTCATAGTTAGCTCGAACCATGGCTTGGTTGGGACAGGCAAAGGTAGATAATGTCTTTGCTCAGCTTGGCTCTTTGCCTTCCTGTAGGTCGCATGCCTTCCTGTAGGTCGCATACCTTTCTAGTACAGGATTGCACATCTCTCATCATTCTCAGCCAAAAGAATCTTACAGATAGTACTTCATAGGTTCAACGCTAGCCAAAATGTCCTGTTAATCCTCCTCCATGTGCCTCACGCACTAGTAATTCTCTTATGGAATAAGTTAAGATATATAGCCTCCTCTTTTTGAATAGGTATCCATCTTTCCTGTGATAGTCATCCAATATTCGTCCTTCTTCACATCGAGAGTAGATAGGACCAAAGTGTAGGTCCTCACCATATAATGCCTTTATGTTTGAAAAACCAAGTAACCTTGTTTACAACTCAGTTAGGAGGGTATGTCGTCTCGATAGGGCATTGACCACTACATTGTTCCTTCCATTCTTGTAACTTATGACATAAGAAAAACTCTCTATGAACTCAACTCATTTTGCTTGTCTCCAAGATAACTTTGGCTGGCTCTTTAGATATCATAAGGATTCATAATCAATGTAGATCACAAATTCCTTGGGCAACAGATAGTGTTGCCATACCGTTAGTGCTCAAATTAAAGAGTATAACTCCTTGTCGTAGACAAAATAGTTGAGTGTAGCTCTTCGAAGTTTTTCACTAAAGTAAGCAATAGGTCAGCCTTCTTACATTAGCATAGCACCTATGCCTAGTCTAGATGCATCAAACTTTACTTCAAACACCTTGTCAAAGCTTAGCAGAGCAAAAATTGGGGCTATAGTTAGCCTCTCTTTTACTTTCTCAAAACTTCTTCCCTCTCCCTCTCCCCATCTGAATTCAATATTTTTCTTTGATAGTTTGGTAAGCGGGGCCACAATCATACTAAAATCCTTTATGAATCGGCAATAAAACAACGGTAGGCCACAGAAGCTTCTTACGTCTGTAGAGCAGGTTGACTTAAGCCATTCTACGATTGCTCTTATTTTCTCATCATCGACTTAGATGCCACCTCTGCTTACACCAAACCCTAAGAAGATTACCTTGAATTGGAAAAGGTTACACTTCTTCAGATTGGTGTAGAGTTGTTCAGCTCAAAGTTTCACGAGGACTCTTCGGAGACACTCTTTGGGAATATCCGGGTTGGGGCTGTAAACCAAAATGTTGTCAAAATAATCTATAACAAATCTCCCTTTGAATTCTCGAAGCACGTGATTCATCAAGCACATAAATGTGCTTAATGTATTGGATAGCCCAAATGGCATTACAAGCCATTCATATAAACCATGTCATGTCTTGAATGCGGTCTTCCATTCATCACCTTCATGCATTTGGATTTGATGGTATTTAGATTTAAGGTCGATCTTGGGGAACACTCTTGCTCCACTTAACTCATCTAGCATGTCATTGAGCTTAGGTATGGGATACTTGTACTTGATGGTGATTTGATTGATTGTTTGGCTATCGACAAATATTCTCTAAGAACCATCATTCTTTGGCACTAACACAGTTGAAACGGCATAGGGGCTAAGGGACCCATGTAAATACCCTTTTCCATTAGTTCATCTACTTGTCTTTGCAGCTTGGTAGCCTATTTAGGATTCAACCTATAGGCAAGCTTGTTCATCAGTGCAACTCTTGGCTGTAGGTCAATTGCATGCTTAACACCTTGAATTGGGGATAGATCCTTTGGTAACTCCTCTAGAAACAGGTTGGTAAATTCCTCTAGTAAGGTTTTTACCTCGGTGGGCAACTCCTCCACAGATTTCAACTCCAGAATTCTTCAGATTAGCAGATAGGTCAGTCTTTTGAGCTCCATCTCTTTCTTTAGTTTAGCTCTATTCAATACTAAAGCCCCCTTCTTCAGGGCTTGACTCAGTTGGGATTACATGACCTTTACCTACTCAATAGTCATACGGCTTAATTTCATCCTCCTTCCTTCATGCTCTATGGAGCATGTATTCCTCCTTCCATCATATATAACTGCTCGATCAAACATCCATGGTTATCCAAGTAGAATGTGGGATGCACTCATGGGTTGCACAACATAGAGCTCTTCATCTCGATACTTGCCAATGCAGATTGGTATAGAAACCTATTTGTTTACTTGTAAGACTCTCTTGTCATTAAGCTAATGAAGCTTGTAAGGTTTCAAGTGGGTCATGGTCCACGGTTTCAACTATTGGACTATGAATGCAGAGGCTACATTGGTGTAGCTCCCACTATCAACGATTGGTGTACATAGTAAGTCATTCACCTTACATCTAATATGGAAAAGATTTTCTCTCTGTTCGTTTTCGGGTATAGGACTGATGCTCATTGCCCTCCTCAATATTAAAGTGATTGGCATGGAGTTGCTTTCTTCACTATAGATAACTTCCTCCTTGGACAACTTGGTCTGTCCATCCTCCTTCAACTCCTTTACTTCCTCATCAGTACTGTCAACCTTAACAATTGGTACCTCTCCTCGTATTACCATTGTTCGCTTGTTTGGACATTGAGCAGCCATGTATCCAAAGCTTTAGCATTTGAAACACTCGATCTCACCTATCTTCCTCCTTAAACTTTGGCCTTTCTTAAATTTCCTTAAGGGTTCCCTCTCCTCTGCTTGGGTAGTTTAAGCAGGTCGGGTCTCGGTGGCCTTGCTTGGTTCCATTCACACAAGTTTGCTCAGAGTAGGTTGGTTACCGCTAAGACGGTTGACGGGTGGTCGGAGTCTTCCAGTTCAGTACCTTTCTATCTTTTGGGCGGCTTGGACTGCATCATTAAGCATACTAACGTCCAGGGTTTGCAGGACATCCCCAATTTCATACTTCAACCTACTAATGAATTAAGATACAGTTCGATCTTTTGGCTCTATGACTTCATATTGGATCATTAACATTTGGAATTCCTTAACATAAGCATCCATACTCGATCTTCCTTGTGTTAATTCTTGTAGTTTTTTTAAAGGCATCATACAGATAATAGCTCAGTACAAACCTTCTCCACATGATTCTCTTTATTTCATCCCAACTCTTAATTTCTCGTTTTCCTTCCCTTCTTCTGGTGACTTGCAATTTCTTCTACCATAAGGTAGCATAACCAGTGAACTCCAACACAGCAAATCTAACATTTGCATTATCGAGCACTTCGTGGCATTCAAACTGCTTTTCAATCTTATCTACCCAATCTTGGTAGTTCTTGGCATGACCACTTCCAGAGAAACCCAGAATATGCATCCTCAATCCCTCAACTCTAGGGGCTTATACATTTCTTTCCTTAGGCTTATAGTACTCCTTTGCCTCATCATCTCCTTCTTCTTCATCCTTAATCTCTTTAAGAGCTAGTCTTCATCTAGCGTCTCTACCAATTCCTTCAGCTTAGGGTAGACTAGTTAGGGCGTTAACTCGACCAAACTAACCATTGTCTCGTCCTTGCTATTCACATTCCCCAGCGGGGCTATTTTTAGCTTGTTGCTTGTCTTCTTGGATAACAAATACCAGACTAACTACCAAGTCGGTAAGCTTATCCAAATGGTTACCTACTAACTGAGGTGTGAAGCTTCCTTCTTGTCCTTGGCCATGTTGAGTACTACTTTTTTTGGCTTCCCAAAATTCTTTGAACACTTGAATTTGACATTGATGGTTACTTTACAATGACAATTACATAACAAATGAATAGTCAACCATACTTTGCTTTGCGTAAAAAAAACAGTAGAAAATAGAGTATAGAAGACTTCTCAACTACTAAACTTTAAAGCTAATAATAGAACCGTTATCACATAAAAGTAGCAACAAACTACTTAAAGAACATAGTAGCAGAATTCAGCTTCGAACGTAGCTAAGCTCTGATACCAAGAAAATACGAATTCGTAGATGAACATATGGACCCAATATCATGCATAACCAAAGGAAGTGGATCGAAGCTGGGAGATGGCTTGAAAAGTAAATGATAGTTGATGGATGAGTGGGGATTCCTGTACATCGACGATGGATATGATGCACTAATGGCTCACACAAGCTTGGATCATACTTAATATAATGCATAAGTATAGCCGGAGGTTACTTGCCACTAGTCTACACTCGAATGGGCTAGATAAAAGTAGCTTAAGAGTAAGCAAAAAGAACACTTAGCTCGGGAGAGAGTAACAAGTTTAGTATATTCTTCTATGTATTGATGATGTGGCTATTACATTATGCAAGTATTTATAGTACCCTATTAGGATAATTCCTAACTTATAGAAATTACAAAAAGTGAGTCCTTATTTGCTAAACAAAGAGAGAATAATTTATAGGGAAAGTATGAAATTGTACAAAAAGAATGTCCTCTATTAGAAAGGACAGTATAGATGTCAAAAAGGATAGCGTACAAGCATTTTACTTAGTCTATGATTCTAATAATATTGTGAGTCGAGCAGGGGTGGTCTTTTGATCAAGTCTATTTGGCATTGGCAATTTGGCACCTTGATGGCTGGGATTGGACAAGGGTTAGCTTAAGGGTAACTCACTTTCGAGTTGGCCTCAGCTGGTTAGCTCTTCACAATTGTTAGCTCGAGCCTTAGCACTGTATAGATGGTTATTTTCTTGATTTAGTGCTTAGACTAGGGTGTTGTAGAGGGGTCAGCTCCTCGTGTTGACTAATCACCTCAGCAGCTTCCTGGAAGGTATGGAGAGTAAAGTAGCTTAGATAGGGATAAACGCTACTCTTTAGCGTTTAACTCACCTCGAATATCTCGGTGAACCATCTGAGAAAGCTTTCAGGCTTGCGAGCAAATGATTGGTCCTTGATTCTTATTATATACTTCATCAAGTTTATGCACTTTGATCTTAGAGTTTTGAATCTCTTCCAATGGAAATTTGGATATATGGAGTGTAATCACCTTAGCAAAAATAAATTAAAAAAAAAGAAAAATATTAAAAAAAAAAGAAAAAAGAGGAAAAAAAAAGAAAGAAAAGAAGAAAACAAAAGTAAGGTGATCACACCCCAAAAGGCGACTAAAAGCTCTTAAAGGGTCAAAGACCCAAGTATCTTAGAAAGGCTGAGCCTAAGAATCTTAAGATGAAAGACTTGAGTCTCAATATCCTTCAAAACATAAACATAAGTGAGATTTCAAGCCAAAAAAATGAAGCCTCAATAGGATCACACCTATTATACCACCCCTAACGAAACTCTTCTGGCCAAAGAAATTGACTAATCTTAACTAGTGATTACTCGTGAAACTAGAGTAAGCCCATCTTAGCATTTTTCCACTAAGGTTCTTGACTTATAAACTCGGGTTGAAATCTTAATTTTTAAAAATTGACCAACACTGAAATCTTAATTTTTCAAAATTGACCAACACCTTAATATCCCATTTTGCTTAAACCAATGACCAAAAGCCTAGATTACAACCTTGAAGAAAAGACTTATCAAATCAATCAAAGTATATCACTTACAAGACATACTATAATTTTTGGAATCATAGTGGAGAGTGAAAACAAATCATTTGAGAGTGTAAGAATGTCCTCTTAGATCAAACAATTCAAATAATTGAGATACTTTCCTTGATGTGAAACTTACGAATGCAAAAGTTAAGTATGCCTTAGGGGGTAGAGAAGCACTTCACCCTAGAATTGAATGGGAATTCCCTGTAGCAAGAAGAACAAGGTGTTTAGTTGAAGTTTTTTCCTATTCACTCATTGTAGCAGACAAGCAATCAAAGATGAAGAATGGACGATGAATTAGCTAAAAGAATGAGCATACTGCCTATCTGTAACATTTAGAGTTAGTGTAAGACGCTTACTTGTTAGCAAGAAAAACATGAATCTTCTTTCAATAAAAGCACACTTTTTTTCCTTTGAGTTTCAAAAAGTAAAACAATTTGAGATTTTACAATGTGAATTTTAGTCATCCTCAAGTTAGGAACTTTAATTATCCCTTGAGGAAATTTCAAGAACCTTAGTCACCTTTATCTTAGGAACTTTGGTAATTTAATTTAGGAATCTTAGCCATCCTTAAGGAGCCCTTATTCATCTTAGCCATCCTCAAGGAGCTTTGATTATCTTGTCACTTTAGAGTCTTATTCATCTTTATCCTAAGAACTTCGATCATCTTATTCAGAAATCTTAGCCATCCTTAAGGAGCTTTGATCAGCTTATCACTCAAGAATTTTAGTCATCCTTATCTTAAAAACATCGGTTATCTCATTTGTGGATCTTAGCCATCCTTAAGGAGCTTTGATTATTTTATGATTCAGGAACCTTAGTTATCCTTAATTTCAGAACTTCGGTTATCTTATAATTCAAGAGCCTCAATTATCCTTAAGAACTGTGATCATCTTATGAAAGTAGGAACCTTAGTTATTGTAAGCCCCACAACCAGCTACTTGGGGTTCCGATCAGTTGAAAAATCCAATCAAGTCTAAATTATAAAGTAAAACTAAAATATTAGTAAAAATGATCCCGTAAGTTTGAATTTAAGAAAATAAGCAATAAAATAAAAGAACGTAAAATTTCCAAATTTTAAGTATATAGCTTGTTATTACTTTATTTTATAATTTAGACTCGATCGGATCTTTTAACCGATCAGAACCTCAAGCAGTTGGTTGTGGGGCTTATAGTTATCTTTGAATTTAAGGAAATAAGGAACCTTAGTCATCCTTAAATTTAGGAACTTTGATTATCTTATATTCAATAATCTTATCCATCCTTAAGGAGCTTTGATTATCTTATAATTCAGGAACCTTAGTTATCCTTCTTTAATAACTTTGGTTATCTTATAAAGTAGGAGCATTACTTATCCTTCCTTAAGAACTTTGGTTATTTTATGTTTTAGAAATCTTAGTTATCCTTAGGGAGCTTTGATCATCTTGTGACATTTCAGGAACTTTAAGTATTCTTAAATTTAGGAACTTTGATTGTCTTATAATTTAGGAGTCTTAGTTAACCTTAGTTGAGTTGGTTTAAGAACTTTGACTATCCTATGGTATGAGAGCATTTAAGAGCCATGGTTATCCTATGGTGAGAAAATTTAAGGAACCTTGGTTATCCTTAGATGAGGAAATTGAGGAGCTTTGGTTATCTCATGAAATGAAACTTTAAGAGCCTTTTTCATCCTTAGTTCAAAAGTTTGATTATTCAAGAGCCTTTATCATTATGCCAAAAGCTTAGGCTATCATAGAAAATTTGGGAACTTTAGTTATCTTGTGTTCAAAGTTTAAAAAGTTTCACTAGAGGAACTTTTGTCATCTTATATTAAGAAACATTAGTTATCCTAAGGATCGAGACATTGACCATTCCTTTTGTTAAGATGTTTTCTTTGAAAGATTTATCCTTTTGAGAAACTAATTTTTTTTTTAAGAACATCAATTTTTCAGTATAGTGCCTATTTTTATCCCTTTTACCCTGACTTGTTAAGTCAAATTCTTATTCCCTTTACCTTGGTTTGTCAAGTCGAGATCTTATATTTTTTACCCCGCCCTCTCATAATGGATCCTTTGAGCTTTCAAGTTACAACTCCTTACCTTGATAATTCAAGTCAGGATTTGGCAAAAATGGGCATGTCTTTTTGTCTTTATAGTAAAGTTTTTATCAAACTTCACTACAAAGAGGGACAATTGTAGATATTTTATTTTTGTTATCATTTACTTTAATTTCAATCTCATTTTACTTTTGGGTTAAGTTCACAAAAAATAAAAGAAATGGAAAAATACAAAAAAATAAAAAAATTGAAAGATACCAAAAAAAAAAAAAAATTGAAAAAAGTGTCAAAAGTGTTTAAATCGAGTTAGTTAATCTTTTAGGGTCAAATCACGCAATAGTTGAAAATATACGTACGATTTAGTAAATTTAGAATCATTTTGGTTTCATTAAAAAAATATTTTTAAAATAATCTAACAAAACATTTGAGTTCATAAACGGATTTTGATTTAATTTTAAAAATATTTTAACTAGACTAATTAAAATTAAGGCTCAAATTTATTAAATTTAAATAATGATATCGAAATATTTAGCATATATATTTTAGGCTATTTTGATAAGCTAGGGTTATTTTATAATGATTTAGGTTGAGTTGGGCTTGAAATGAGTGAGTTAAGTTTGATTTGTGTACACAATGTGTGGGGAAAACGGCTTAATTGAGCTAGCTACACACTTAGGCTTGGAAGCTTAGATGAGTAAAGGATCAAGGTTCGAAACCCTCCACATGCATGGGCGCCATTTGTTTTCTTTCTTCTTCTTTCTTTTGAGAATTTTCCTAAGAAACAAATGACAAAGAAAGGGAAAATGGATAAGTTTTTGCAAATTAATTTAACACTGAATCTTATTAAAGCTTCATTTTTTAAATCAGATTTTGAAGAATCTTTACTAAATCATTGATAAAAACTCTAAATCTTATAATGATTTATATGGAGAACAATTAAATTGAGATTTGATAAAGATTATGTGGGATTTTGAATCTTATCCATGGTAGATTTACTATAATCTAGAGCTAAGAAAAGATCTGATTTCAAATGCCTTAAACTAAGTTCTAGATTGATAAGGGAAGGGCATCAATTGCTGATTTTAGATTACAATACACAGTTGATATACCATCTTCATCCATAATCATAAGCCACACCATCATCGGCATTGCCCCCTATCATCTTCATCTCATGATAGACCTTAATCCACTATAGCATGCCATAATAGCCAATATAGTCAACAACTCTACAACACATCCTAACCCTAACTCTTCATACCTATCTTCAACTAACCCTTTAGCACACATAGCAACACAATGCATGCCATAGCAAAGACCCTATGCCTTGAATCCATTGAATCGATACACTAACCCACTTCATAGCCGTGTATGCCAACATTCTGTAGAGCACACTCGATAAAGCTACAAACCACTTGACCTCACCCTCTTATTACCCTAAATCGAACCCATCCTATACTGACTACCTAGAACTGACCCTCTCTCCTCCCCCCACAACAGCATAGATTCTCGACCACTGTCCACGACTCCACCTAGTCAATGCCCATACCATCATAGTAATGTGCAACCAACACTACAAACATAACCTATAACTCATTTAGCAAAACCTTAACCTGATGTCAACCACCCTCAATCATGCTACCCAAATCGTAATCTCCTAGGACCACCACTCCATGCCAAGATAACATTACCAACCCCACTTTTATCAATAAAATCCTCATCAAAGTCGAATACCCTGCTTAATTTGGTGCTTGGAAGTATTTGTACGAATCTTGGAAGATAATTGGAGTGGTGATCTAACTTGATCTATACAACTCGACCTGTGTACAAATAGTACCCTTGGTCTGACTTGTTAACGTGGGTGGGTATTAGTTTTTTGTTTTCTCTCTTTATGTTCATTTATTGAATTTATATTATTGGTTTTTATACTAACTTTGGTTTGTTCTTTTGTGAAGGTCTTAGTTTTAGTAATTTTTGTCTATTAACTTATGTCTTATAGTATTAATAAAAAGAGTTTTTTTTTTTATGTAATTTTTTAAATTACTTGATTAATGTGATTTGATGGTATTGACATCAACATGGGTATTTGAAACACCTTAGTTAGTTTAGTAATTTAATTAAATCTTAAACTCCTTTAAGTTAGTAATGTTAGAAATAAAAAATTAAGGTTCTGCCTTGATTATTTTAAAATCCTTATTTTACATACTTAGCTTGAGTGCTAATTTGGATTACTATGATATTATTCTATTGTTAGTATGTCCTATTTTTTATATCAACGGTATTACGATCTAAGTATTTTTATCACAATAGTATTATCAATGTACAACATATTATATTCGGCATAGTATGTTCGTTTTATTTGTTATAATTATTTTGTCATTTCTTATGAGTTTTTACAAATCATACTATTTTCCTATTAAGTATATATTATTTATTTACCATATCAATTTGATAATCTATATTATTTGATACTCTAATCATGTGTCCATTTTAGTATTTATATATATATTATGTACTTTATAACTTACTATAAAAAGTAATCTTATATAGTTATATCAACATTTTGGCTTAATCGTATTAAGTTCTATTTCTATTTTAGAATTATTATATGGATTCAACAATTTTCTTACGAGATCTTGATTGGATAGATTATAAGTTCATAAAAAACTCTTACGTAGGACTTAGTCTTAGATTTCTTAAAGGTTAACATGCTGCTTATTTTTTATTTTTTATTTTTTAGATTCATGCTGGTTATCAAATTCCTTTCTTGTTGAGTGTTTGGGGCTTTTTCGTATGGGACTTAAAATTATGGATTTCTAATTATCTGTCAGATTGTTAGATTTGGATTCCATGATTGATTTAGACTTTGTAATGGGTTTATTTTTGGCTTTCCAAGTACGTAGTGCTTGCTTAAATGCTTGTGCATGTTAGGGCTTAGAATGCGATTGGACTACTGTATATATACTTGGCTTAAATGACTTGGACTATTGGTTGTGCTTGAACTGTTCTCTTTAGGGGCTCGCGATAATAGATCTCTAAAGGAATAACTGCTAATCATATGTGAGGATTCCCTAGTAGACTTTCATATAGGATGACGTAGCTAGAATATTAGGTTTTTGGTCTCTAGACTTTGGGCGTAAAGGACTAAAGGAACATTTATATTATATTTACCTATGTATGTGGACACAGATCATGTGTGGCGGGGTTATAAGTATCCCTTTGATGATTGTTTCCATAAATTAAAGATAACTAAGATGTTGTTTGTTTATATGTTATTATAGTTGCATTATATATATGTGTATATTCTAGGCTTGACATCTGTATGTGTTTGTGCATCTATACTAAGCTTTAGCTCACTCTTTGATTTTTCTTCAGCTATAAGTCGAACTGATAATTTTACAAGAATGAAAATTGTTATCACTGGACTGGGAAAGAGAAATGATTAGTTTTATATGTTATAGAAGTTTAAGATTTAGTTATTTGATATGTTTGTGTTTAAAGTGACTCGCTAGTGAGTTACTCGAATTGATGTATTTGAAGAATTATTATTTGTGCCTGTTAAGTAGTTATTACAAGTGATTATGGGAATTGTAGTTAGTCTTAGAGCCTTAATGTGTTTCTGATTAGTAAAGACACGTGACGAGTTGTGGCGCCCTCCGGTTTTGGAGCGTTGCAGTATTTGGAGGTATGGATGTCAATTGCCTTTCTAATTGGTTATTTTTAATATATTTGATTAGGTGTTGCATTTTTAGGAAAATTCATGTTTTCACTAATTTTTGCACATGTTGCATCTTTTAGTAGATTTTTATAAAAATCGTATTCTTAGGGTTTCTTTTGAGAAATAAATTTTTTTTATCACTTAGTTAGTTTTATATAAAATAAAAATCTTGAGTAGGCATCTTTTTCATGGTTAGATGTGTTTTCCATATTAATTATATATTTCATGGAAAATTACATTTAGGTAATTTAGGATTTTTCTAAAAATTTTTATCATATATAAAAGGTTTTTCTCTAAATAAAAAGAAAAACTTAATTTAGTTTTTTTTTAGGTTAAGGTTTTTCAAAATTGGAAAATAGAAATTAGGGGTTTTTTAAGGATTTTTTTAATAAAAATAAATTGATTAAAAATGTAAACCTGATCTAGTTTTTCAAAATAAAAGAGTTAGCCTACTAAACATTTTTTTTTTAAATGAGAACTATGGTTGATTTGATCTCGATTAGCGGGTACGTAGATATCTTCAAGACCACTGTAAAATTTATAAAATATTTTTATAAAAAATTCGTAATAAAAAAATCTCATGCATTTTTCATATTTTTATATCCTTACAGAAATCATAAAAATTAAGGCCCATTAATTAGTTTTTTGTAATTTCTATATGGTGACATTATCTTAATAGATTAACCTTTGAGCTTGGTTCTCTAGGTAATATTTTTTGACAAATATTTCTTAGAAAATTTGTAGGCTAGTAACCTAGTTATAATTTTTCTATCAAAAAACTCTAATTTTATTTTATTTTATTTTTACCAATTTTACTGATTAGTAACTTCAAATTATTTTTCAAAATATTTTTTTAACATTTCTTTTAATTTTTTTTTTAAATTTTTTGTAGAGTAATTTATATTAAGCGGGTTAGACTTAATAAATATTAAACTAAGGAAAATCGAAATAGAGCTCGATAATAGGACATCATTGCTTCTTTAATATCTAAAGTTTCTAAAATGTCTATTGAAGAGGCATAGTTAGGTATTTATAAACTCTTAAGTTTGATAGTAATTGTTAGATCACGTGAATGATCAATGATCTAAATTAAGCTTACCCATCTAAGATTATCTTGATGAGCTTACTATAAACCAAAGGCTAGTAGCTTGCCTTATTAAGTATGCGAGCTTGCTTGAGAGAAGTTGAGAGTGGATAGACCGGTTCAATGATCCTTATTTCGATTCCATCAAGTTAAATATCTCTAAATTATCCTAATTGAAAGCTGAACTTTTTGGGCCCTATCACTTAACCCGAAGAGCTAAGCCTAAATAAATAATGCATTAATCATAGGTTTAGGCTAATATAAAATTATCCTTCTACAAATTTCCTTGGTAGTGTTCATATCTTTTAAAATAAGTAAATGGGTGAAGAAAAAAGAATGATAAAACAAGTATATGTGCTTCTTCGAGTGTTAGGTACAATGAGTAAGGACTCAGTACAAATCTATAACGAGCATTCTTCCCCATCATTTTTTTCAAAGATTACTTTTGTTCTATAATTGAGAAAAGCATCAATACTACTAACATGTCACTTGAATGAATTAGTGGCAAATAAGTACTAATAAAATATTTTGATATGTGAAAATATAACCTGTAATTGTTTAAAAAATATCTACTATCACTATCACATCCTTAAATCATTTATATTTACTCATTACTTATCCAAGCACTAATAATGTTTTTGCGAGGTCTAGGTTGGTTTCCAAACTTGTTTAGTACTAGGTATATTGAATGTTTATATTAAATATTATACTCAAATATTTTATTCTACAACCTATGCTCTATGAAAGATATTTCTTACTTGGTGCTTACAGATTGATATTATTGAAAAACAAGCGACCAAGACAAGGGAGATAGAATAGCAGAAAGTAAACAACGAAAATGGATTGTGACAATGGGTGCTTTCAAGCAAGAATTCAAGAAATCAAGTTTAATAGTTGTACCGACAGACACGACGACAGTGTTGCAGTATCTTCTGCTAGTTGTTTCAATGATGGTAGCTAGAAATCTCGATAAACTCTTCCTTTCAAGTTTTTCCACTGACACCTCTCTTCAATATCACAAGATTCAGTCATCTTGTATGCTCATCACCCCCTTCCTAGTTTTAAGCTCTCTAGCCTTTTTTTTTTTTTTCCCCTTTAATAAGTATAATTGAATTTTCCATTTTTCATTTTTCTCCATAATTTATTTCTTTATTGATTCCCATTGAATTGGTTTATGATACTATGCCCAAATGAAAGTTAATGTTTTCTCTTTAAATGCTTTAGTCACGAGTGTAAGATGATTTATTTATGATACAAATAAGATAAGTCACTAGTTAACATGCCATTAAATATTTCTAATAGAGTTCTAGCTCACTTAGAAAATTTTCTCATGAGTTGTTATATATCAAGTCTCAAGAAGTTTAAACCTTTAGGCCTATTAGTTTCTTACAAGCATCACCTAATTCTTTTGAATCCCGGCCCTGTTTTCCCCACTAACCAACTATGTTACGACCATTGAACAAACATCGTTGACCAACATGGTTTACGTGCTGCTATTCGCTAGATTACATGAATTCACCACCTTGAGCAACATTTTTAGCCGACACAATATGTTTTTCATCTACTTTTTTTCTTAAATCTTCTTTTTCATTTCCTAAGAAATCTATTCAACGTTAACACACTCCTCTCTCTACTAGTTTTCTCCCAACCAACAACTCGTTTCTAAGAAACTTATTCCTTTTAAAAATTTAACAATTGCTGAAATGGAGGCCAGAAGAAAGAAGGGTCTCTAGTACAATAGTAATGAAAAGTTTCATAAAAATCATGTTTACAAGGCCAAGTTTCATTAATAATACAAGATTAAGATGATGAAGAAAGTCATAAGGATGAGTACCAATAGATAGCAGGCATACATGCTCTTAAACTCTTGAAACTATTGGGTTATAGTAATGGCGAATCGGTTTCTAATTTGATAGATTCTAGAAGCATCCATAGTATCATACAAATGAAGGTAGTAAAGCTGCCGAATTTACCAATTATTGCATTGAAAAATTTTGAAGTCATGATTTGTAATTGAGAAAAGTTGACATGTTTGGGGTTGTGCAAGGGAGTTACACTCAAACTGCCAGATCATCAATTTGTGATTGATTTGTACGTGCTACCAATACAATAGTTGTACAATGACCATGCCGAAAGCAATTACTGTTGATTAATGCTTGCCATGCATTTTATATGGAATGGGCAAAGAATGAAGTTAAAGGGAAGGTAATAACTGAGTCCCAAAATGATTGAGCATAATAGCTTATATATTGAAGTAAAGGTAGATAATATAGCTTATATGTTGAAGTTGGTGTCTCGAAAAGAATATTCATTAATGGAAACAACCAGCAATAGTGTTGTGAAAGAACTATTGTAAGCCTCACAACCAGTTATTCAGGGTTTCAATCGGTTGAAAGATCCGATCGAGTCTAAATTATAAGTAAAACTAGAAATATTAGTAAAATGATCCCATAAATTTGAATTTAAGAAAATAAGCAATAAAATAAAAGAATATAAAAATTTCAAGTTTTAAGTATATAATTTTTTATTTATCGAAAATATGTAAAATGTATTCTGATAATTAACAAATCGTTAGAGATAAATTATATGTATACTAAAAATAATAAAATAACCTAAATAATATTTAGAAATATTTATTTGTACTATATATGAATTTACATATGTGTAGAAATACGTGTAATTATTTAAAATAAGTGAAATGTGCTAAAATAATAATAAATAATTAAAAAAATCATAATTAATTAAGGAAAAATCAAGAAAAATATAAAAAAATGAGGAAAAGTCCAGAAGTGGGGTGTGGCAATCTGAAATTGAAGAAAAAAAATCAACCAATTAAAATGCAATAAATAGAAAGTGGAAAAAAGAAGAGATAAGGCAATTATCTTATCTCATTAATACACAGTAATTTCTCTAAAACTCTATAAATACTCTAAATTTTTTAAAAGCTCATTTGGCTAGTTTGGAGAGTGACAAAAATGGAGAGAGGTGAAATTGAGAGAAAAATTAGGGTTAGGGAAAAAAAAAAAAGAAAACTGTGCAGTTGGAGCTTGTAACGAGAACCTAAACCCCACGAGCAGCTGGGAGTGGATGGCCACCACCATCACACGATGGTGGCAGCGCCTAGGTGGGCTGACACACCCATGGCCACCGACGGTGGCGGGAGCTACCTAAATCGGTGAATTCGATTTCCAGCTCGATTTTGTGTAATTTGGTAAAAACAATAAATATTCTTAGAAAATTATGAATTTTGTTATTATGGAATATTTTTGTATGTAGTTTTTAGAAAATATATTATTTTGATGAAAATATATCCCGTGATATATAGTCCTTAAGAAATCATGCAAAATCGAGCCTATTTCGGTTTAGAAATAAATGACCTTAGAAGTGTAGTTTTAAGCTCAAAATTTTTGTATAGACTACTTAGATGATATGGAATAGTGCTATGAAGCTCGTTTTCAAAAATTAGCTTTCGAAATTTTTAGATAATTTTTAGGTCTTAAAATGAGGCATAAAATAGGTAATTTAAGGTTAATTAAGTAATTAAATAGTTAACTACTGATTTAGTGAATAATTATATATTTTAGGATGTTGAAATTTGATAAAGTATGATACTTGTAGCATTTAGGGTGTTAGATGTAATTATTAGGTTAATTATGTAGTAAATAAGTAATGGGGAAAATAATAAATTTTAAGTTAATTTTGTAAATTAGGGTAATTAGGTGTAAAATCTAATTTAGAATAAATTTAGATATTTTGAAATGATAATTTATGTTGGGAGATGGTAATTAGAATGATAAAAATATTAGATGTGTATTATATACATAATAAGTAATAGTACATAATACACAATAAACAATTATTAGAAATATAATAAATATAAGATATTAGAATAAAAATTGATATTATAAAAATAATAGGGATATATAATAAATCTGATAAAAAACTTAAATTTATGTAATTATATGAAAAATGTAAAAATTTCTTATATCAAAAGTAAATTCGGTACACTAATAAGGATTTAAGTGTACTAGGTGGAATAAAATACTAACTAGGGGTAATGATAATATTTAGGATATTTGGAAGTAATGTGATTAATTTCACATTATGAGTTAAAACGAATTTCTAGGGTTCGGGTATAAAATAATATTTAGAAATCGAACTAGAACATAATTTAGAAATCGATGTGGAAATTGAACCCGAACCTAATCCCGAACCTAGAATAATTGTAAAAGATTTGAGAACCTAGATAACTGGATTTATTAAACCTTAAACAAAATATAACAATAAGCTTTATTGGATAAAACCAACTTATAATAGTTATATGAAAAATTGAAACCACGTTTGTGTTATAGGGATGATTGGCGATGGCTTGAGCGAGTTGAACTTTGAATGAGTGAGAGAGGAGTCCAAGTAAGTTGGGATTAATACGTTGCTGTATTTTGGAGGCTTGAGATTATGCTTGGTTGTGCTTGTTAGATAGTTAGTTGTGTGCATGTACTTGATTATAAGTGATGCTATGATTTTGTTTGTTGTTCTGGCTTATATTGTATGATTTGTATGAAATGATTAATCACCTTAAACTGGACCTAATCAAATATACGACCTGTAATCATAATCGGATCTAGGTGGTAATCTATTAGGGGAAACTTAGGATTCTCTAACCAAATACCGACCCCTTCGAAAGAGATAACGCATGATTGCATAATGGTCCCTTCTTCATCCTTAATCGAACTAAGTGAAAGTCGCAGCGAGGGGGAAGTCAATGGTTCGAAGGTAGTCGTGGGAGAAGCGGTGTCTCTATTGCACAAGCTTGGGTTTGATCGTGAGCTGTTGCATTAATGGAAACTCCTTAACTTAAATTAGAGTGGGTGCAATTTCTCTAATCTCATGATAGGTTGGACAATGTTGTGCGATGGCATTTACTTGAACATGCATTGCACCTAATAAATTGATTGATAACCTTGTTGTATTTATGGTATAGTTTTAAGTCCTCTATTCTAACTTATTGAGCTGTGGTTGCTCACGTCCTTATAGATATCGTGCAGGTGCTGGCTAAGAAGTAGCATACAACTATTTTGAAGCTAGCAATCTGTTAGATCCTATAGAGTGAGAAAAAATATTTGAATAACAAACGTATAATTTTAAGGTCTAAACTTTTATTTTAGAATTTTTCATTTCTAAATAATGTAATAACTAGGAAATATATTATGGAGAAATATTGTAAACGTTAATTGTAATAACTGAATTTTAGCATATATATATATTTTCTTACTTTCTTAGGTGAATGGTTTATTTAAATTATAAACTGTTTACTTTAAAGTAGGTTAGTCATGGACGCCTTGTGTAGATCATGTTTAGGATAGCGGTTGTATGGCCAACTTCTGTCTTAGAATGGTTTACACGGTGAGACTGTTACAACTCTACCGCTTCGGGGTGTGACAACGATTGAGTAGATTTTAGGACGTACTTCCACTTAGAACTTTCAACATCATATGCATCTCAAGGATGAATCACAACTAGTAAATGTACAGCCATATCGGTACTCCAATCATAGAAAAGGGGAGATTGAGAAATTGGTTTAAGAGATGTTAGAATCTAGAGTAATTAGACTAAGCAAAAGTTGTTTTACTTCACCGATCCTTAGTGAAGAAAAAAGATGATTCATGGCAATTCTGTTTGGATTATAGAATATTTAATCAAGCTACTGTTTTAGATAAATTTTCCATTCCAACTATAGGTGAACTCTTAGGTGAGTTACATTGAGCAATAATGTTTTCTAAGTTGGATCTTAGAGTAGGATATCATCAAATAAGGATGCCCTAGATGATGTTTATAAAACTGCATTTAGAATTTACAAAGGCCATTATGAATTTTTTATAATGCTATTTGGACTATCAAATCCCCCCATAAGTCTCAAGAAATATGAATAGTATATTTTGTGCTAATTTACACAAATTTGTTATCGTTCTTTTTTTTTTTTAATGACATTCTTATGTATGGTAAACCATTGGTTGAACATTTGGTAGCAATCTTAAAGATTTTGTGAGAGAATACTTTCTTTCTAGAAAGAAATAAATGCTCTTTTAGGCAAAATAAGATTGACACTTAGGATATGATGTTTTAGCCAAGAGTTTGTCTTGACATGGATAAGGTTCGAGCTATTTAAAATTGGCCAAAACCTTTATGTGCAAAACAATTTTAGAGAATTTTAGGGCTTAAGGGATATTAGGAGTTTGTACAATATTATGCTAGTATAAATCTCCTTTGACAAATATGATGAAGAAGAACTCTTTTAAGTGGAATCAGAAACAGAACGAACTTTCATTCAGATAAAAACAACACTATCATAGACCCATAATGTTTGCATTACCTAACTTTACCGAAATAGTTTGGGTAGATATTGATTCATCAAAGGTTGGTGTGGGGCAATATTACATCAAGGCTTTGAATCTCGTATTTTTTAATAAAAAATTTAGTTATAGTTGCAAAAAGCAAGTGATTATGTAAGGGAAATGGTTATAATGGTTGAGATAGTAAGAAGATGGTGACATTATATGTTGGGCATTTTATTATCAAAATAAATTACATCTCAAGGAAATATTATCTTAAGCAATTCAAACCCTAAAACAATAGCCGCATTTGGTGAAATTATTGGGGTGTGATTATATAAGATAATTTACAAATTGGGCCCTGAGAATGAAGTGGCAAATGCTTTATCTCGAAGTTTTCAAAAGGAATCTCAATTGAATTCAATTTCATTTCCATCATTTGACTTTGTTACTCCCATTAAAGAAGAGTGCCAAGTCAATAAAGAATAAAATAAGCTTTTGAAGGTTTATGAGAATGAAGTGGAACAGCATGGAATCTTAGAGTTTGAGACGGACTCTTATTTTTGGATGATTGGATTCTTATTCCTTCCCATTCTTACACTGTCAATTCTTTGATGTTGGAATTCCACACTTCTCAAACAGAAGGCTACCTAGGCGTGTTGGAGACACCTAAGCGTATTAACACTTCTTTTATTTGGAAGGTAATGAAGAAAGATATTGAAACATTTTTAAAGAATTGTCATGAATATCCAACAAACTATACATTTGACATTGTCTCTGGCAGGATTACTTCAATCACTTCCTATTATTCAAAATGCTTTTGAGTACACTGGTTCACCAATTATTCATAGGTATTCAATAATTCTACCAGTAGTGGACAAACTTACAAAGTACTGTCATTTTGGGGGACATTAGCATCATATTATACAACCATTTTCAGTTACTATGTTGTTTGTTGAAATTTTCGTAAATCACATGGGATTCTCGAGAGCATTGTTTCAAACAGGGACACAATTTTTGTGAGCAGAGTGAACTTTTCTAGTTGAGTGGAATAACTTTGAAGATGAGTTTAGCTTATCACCCTTAGATCAAAGGGTTGTTTGAGGTTACTAATCAATGCTTGGAATTATATTTGGGAGCATTTATGATGGATTGTCTAAGCGACTAGCTTGAGTAGAATACTGTTTTGACTCCAGTTATCACACAGGTGCTAAAATGACACCATTTTTAGCCTTGTATAGTAGGAAGCCACCAACTATACTGGATTATATTAGTAGGAAAACTAATGTAGATGTAATGGATCCAGAGATGAGATTTGCAGGAAGTTGAGCAATGTAGCTCAATTACATACGAAACATTTAGCTGATAGACATAATTCATATAAGGAGTTGGCCATAGGGGATCTTGCTTATGTAAAACTTCAGCCTTACCGTCAAACATCTATCGAAAATAAGCTTTCTTATAAGCTTTTGAGGAGATATTTTAGACCTTTTCAATTGTTAGAGATGGTGGATTAGTTGCCTATAAGTTGGAGCTACCTAAAAGTTTTAAGATATACCCCTATTTCCTATTTCTGTACTGAAGACAGCCAAGGGGAACATTCGACATTAGTTACATTACTCATTGAATTTAATTTTGAACCCACTTGTGATTTTAGACTCGAGTGTTCCAACAAGAAGGGAGAAAGATTCCTCAGGTACTTGTAGTTACCGTAAGTAGTTAGATTGTATTCAACAGAATAGCAATTGTAACAAACAGAGTGAAAAACAATATAAAAAGAAAAAAAAAAAAAACATTCAAGGGGGGATTGATTCTGGTTTTCCCCCAAAATAAAAAATCTGTTAAAGAGGCTTTTGGTGCACGAAACTAGAAACCATCTTCTCTTTCATCAACTTTGCAAAGACCAAAAATCTAGTTAGAAATTAATCAGTAAACTGCAAACTACTTAAGAACACTAATTGGCTTGTTCATTTCATGGTATAAAATGGGAGGGAATGGAATTGGAATTCCTTAGGGAATGGAATTGGAATTCCTTAGGGAATGGAATTGGAATTCCTTAAGGAATAGAATAAGAGTGTAATATATATTATTTTATTTAATTAAATTTATAAGTAATTTAAGAATAGACATATAATATAACTTTAATAACTAAATTATCTTTGATCTATTTTCTTTCTCAATTAATCCTAAAATAATGGTTGACGGTGGCGTTTAGTGATGATGGTGGTAGTAGCGGCGACAATGATAGTGACGGCAGTAGTAATTGTAACGGTTGATGGTAATAATAGTAGTGATGGTTACAGTGGCTATGGTGGTTGGTGGTGATGGCATCGGTAGCAATAGTGGTGGTGGTGATTACAGTGATAGCGGAGCTATAGTGTTCAGTGGTGGTGATGGTAGTGATAGCGTGACTATAGTAGTCGGGAGTAGTGGCAGCGACGACGGTGGTGATGGTGCTGGTGATGGTGGTGGAGGTGGCAATGGTAATAGTGGTGGTAGCGATAGCGGTGATAGCGGTAGCTGTAGTAGTGGTTATGATGGTTGGTGATGGCAGTGGTGGCGGTATGATAATGGTGGTAGCGATGGTGGTGGCAGCGATGGCAACGGTGATGATAGTAGCGGTAACGGTGATAATGGTGGTAGGAGTGATGATAGCGATGTCAGAAGTGATGATGGTAGTGGCAGTGGTGATGGCGGTAGTAGTGAGGATGGTAGTAGTGAGGAATTATGATTTCGATGAGAAATTATGATTTCTTAATTGAATTAAGAAATCTCTATTACTTGATTTTTAGAGAAGGTTTCATAACGTTAAAACTTTATTCGAACTTTTTGAATACATACAGAAGAGAAGGAAGGCTATATAAAGAGAGACAGGAAGTAAGTTATACCTAAGTATTTCGAAAAGAAAGAGAAAGGGACAAGTTTAATATTTTTAATAAAGTGGACAATGTATAAGTCGGTCATGTGAGCCTTAAGTGGGCTTGGCCTATCTTTTGGTTAGCATACTCTATTCACACTACCAAGGTTTGTATTTGCAATTTGTTTGGGAGAAACCAGTTTCAAATGGATGAAACCTAGAGCAAATTTGATGGACTAGAAAATTCAAGATATATTATACTCCCTCCATTAATTATGGTCTTTCGATTCCAGGAGAAGAAAAAAAATGATAGACTAACTAATGATGCTTGTTTTGGTCAGGGTTCAGAAACACTATTTGTCCAAGCGTTTGGAGTTGGGCAATATCAGAAGCTTAAAGTTATAGTGCTATTGTCCTCTAGTTTATATGTTATGGATTTTTATGGACAAATTACCTAAGCTTCATAAGCCAGGATCCCAACATCTCACGCCAAGCCCAGAAATGCGTACTATGGCTCATCTCTGCCTTATGAGTTGGTGCGATGCTCAAGCCGATGACCCGGTTCTTTCAAACGCAAAGTTTGATACTTCCAATTATTTTCAGCTCCTTGTGTATAAATTGGAGATTATAACTATTGGGGCTTCATTAGCCTTCGGTCGATCAACATAGATGAATGTGGTGCTGCTTGGCTTCTACGTGATGTTCTCCTCGGATTGTGAGAGAACCTGTGTGCAAATTTCCAAGGATGTTTTTCTAAAATTTCCAGAGTCTTTCAGATATGTAGTACCTACTACTTTGATGGTCTAGTAACCCCTCTTGCCAAGGACACTGTTTCCTAGTTCTTTCATCAACATTATGTTAACAGCGGGTCAATGACAAAAATCATACCTAACATTTCGTACATTTTACTTTATGCTTTAAATGCTTAATTCGGGTGTCATTCGGGTTTTCACACATTTCATTTTAGGTTAGGCTTTAGACATTTTAGCTAACATGCAACTCCAACATAAAACTGGCAATTTGTATTAGCAGGTTGTGTTAATGTATTTATTTTATATGGAATTCGTGTTAGTGTCAAAAGAATGTGAAATTTAATAGAGGTTTTAAATGTTTATGTTCCATTGCAGTTTTGTTTAATCGTGTCATAATATGTTTTAGTGCTATATGTTTTGTCATGTCTCGTATTTTCTTTTTGTAATCATGTTTATAATCGTGTTGTGTTTATGTTCATGTTATATATAGTATTAGTAATTTTCAGCCTTAATTTAACCAGTAAAAAGACTCAACAATTCACACATGCTTTTTTGGTAATTAACTTTTTATAGCAGATAAGTTCTTAACACTTACTGGTGATTTTAGAGTCTTAAATGGTGGCATACATGCTGTTTGATTGTTGCCAAATCTTAAATTAGAGACTTCAGTGCTTTCAATATGGTATGTAATAATTTAATTGATTGGCATTTTTATCTTAATAAGCTGCAAGTTATTTCTTCATGCTAACATTGTCTTTGCATGTTTCTAATTTCCTGACCATACTTACAATTCTAGATTGCACTTCACAATAACATGTGAATTTGGAGCTGCTGAGTGGTATTTAAACTAATCCACCATAGTACCATGAAATTTTTTCTTTTTTACTTTTTTTTTTTTAAATACAGAAAGAACTCGATGCGGAAAATCCTTCTGCTTGGTCACCCTGACAACAATTTTCTTAGCATTAATAGAGGCAGTCATTGTAGGGATAATACTGTTCAGTTGCCGATGTATATTAGGGATGAACAACATACAAATTTAGAAGTTTTTAGTTGATATTTATTATTATGTAACATTTCAATCATTTATGGATTGCGATTTTGTGATGTGAAAGCCATCAAGTGAACGATTACATTAAATAGGATATACTGCCAAGAATTCAAACTCAACATCTCTTTTACTACTATATCAAATGTAATATAACAACCGATTAATTATTCATATTTATTGGCTTATATTTCTTATGTCACTTTTATTTTATATTTTATTAGCAACTCGAATTTATACTTAGCTTCGATGTGTTTTATTTATATTGTGTGCTTTATCTGTACTATTATAAATGTATGTCTTTAAACTTGTTAGTTACGTTGAAAATTGAAAAAAGTGCCTATTTACTCGAAGCTTGGAATATATGGTTATTATGCTATTATCTTTTTAGCTCTATTTTTAGCGAAAAGGGAATATATATATATATATATATATATATATATAAACACAAATGTGGTTCCTAAGAAAATATTCTCAGATTTACTGCAGTTGAGATCACCTCTTAGAGTGGTGATCGATGCATCTAAAAATCACCTCTTAAAGAGGTAACTTCTGTTCATCTATCAGTTCACCTTAAATTTAGTTGAGCCTATATATAATTTTAGTTGAAAACATAATAAACACTTGAACACATGCAATGTTCTATAGACAATTATTTTTTTTTTCATTAATCAATATAGCATAAATCAAATTATATCTGGTTATATGTTTGTGAGATGATTGGTTTTATTCTCTTTCCGTACTACATAGATACGCATTTTGAATCGACATCCAAACATGTTAATAATTTAAATTATGAAGACATAAAACCATTATGAGAAATGTAATTACATTATCAAAATAGCTTCATAGTATTTTGAAAATGAGGGAAAAAAATGAAAGTGAAATATCTAAATTTAATGACGTTGGTGCTATCGTCACACAAGTGGGAGAACATCCTAAGATTCTAAATTGTCCTAGGGCTCAACCATCTTAACCACATCCAACTGGATGATCTGTCCTTCATCCTGACTGTAAGCACCCAAAAATGATGCATACATAGGGACCGAAGAAGAGTGCATCCGTGTGACTCCCATACCTATGTTGTATTAAGGATCTTTAACTGGCCTCCTTAATAGTGTAGAGAGGGTATGAACCTGACTATGGAGGTCTCCCTTACAGCAAGGGTGTGGCACACATGATCCTTGGAGCTCTCTTTGACAAATGGTCTGTAGTATTCAAATCATGGTGGTTCAAGAGATGCTAGTAGCGAGAAGTATGAGAGAGAAGCATCATCTCGAATTTGCATGTTGAACTGTTTACTTTCTTGACCTCCTACTAAAAAACGACCAAGTCTCCAATGACCCCTTTCTCTTTGTAGCTTGTCCAATAGGAAGTTATCTACGTCTTTGTCTACATTAATACCGAATGCAGCTAGATCGCCTAGGTGGATCTCAATAATCCCTTGGATGAGGTCATCAACTCGATGTTGTGAAGATATTATGTTCTTGTATGACATGTGCGGCATTCTATGTATGAAGTTTGCTTGTAATCCGAATGCAAAAGCTTGAGTTGCATATAACTAGAAAAACAAAAGTGTAATTAAAAAAGCAACTGTATGTACCATATATATCTAAGAAGCCCTTGACCGGCCGATGTATTTGTGGATAACTTGCTAGTGCTAGTGGACATAGTCATAATGTACATTAGGTGCTGGTTGGACGTAAACTATCCGATTTTATTGATTCTCCCAATGTATTATCTAATCTGCATGCTGTGTTGCCTCATTAGTCTTAGTCTTACCCTTCAGGTCGATTTCTTGTAGTGTTCATTTGTTTGTTCGTTTGTTGTCAAGATAGGCTGGGATCTCCTGTATCTTGCCAAATTGGTAAACCACGTGGTCGGGATAGTATATCTTTACGATGTAGAAGTATATAAGCAAGACGTGGGCTAGCAATGTATAAATGCCTCAATGCATGATCCAAATGCCCAGAAAAATCTATCGAAGAGCATGTGGCTAATAGTATCACTATCTCACCATTTTCACTTTACCATAGTACTAGGATTAGTCTTTCGGATCGCATTAAGTAGATGTGAGAACATCGCATATGATTCTTCTCACTTACTGTAAACCTATTTAATCGCTTTGCGCTTTACTTCTCTAGTTCTCTTGATATGTACAGTATAACCGTATTGTTTATAAATACTTGCCTACAAGTGTCTTACCTTAACACTTGGTGTGTCTTAAATATCCTTAATCAAAAAGTAAGATAGGGTGTTTGAGTCTAATTTCAAGTGGTCCTGGCTTATTGTAAGATTGGGGTATGTGTGGGGATCCATGAACCCGGTTATTACAAAGCATCTTGCATGTTGCTTCTTACAAGCTTTGAGTTTTTACTTATAACCCTTCTCCCAATCAATACATTAGATAAACCATAACTTCTCTTCAAACTCCTTTACGATGAAGTTATGGTGGTTCATAACATAATGTAGCCATACAGCTATTTGTAGATGTTTTTTATTTTCAAACCGCATGCCTACCTTCAATTCATTACTAAAGCTCCATTCACCATCACTTATACTATCCTCAAATGCCACCAGTCCATCCCGTACACTTATCATGTAAAATGGCATGCATTTTGATATCTCGACTGTGTCTACACATGTTGCTAACGTATGCCTCCAATTGTTCTGTCTATGTGACCCTCATGCTTCTTTCATTTCCTGCAAGCAACATTCACTTGGACCAAAGTTGGCATTACAATCTGTATCATCAAAATCTTCATCAATGTCGGTGCATGTTAGTTCATTCTCCTCATCAATATCTCTATTAGACTCGTTGGTGATTAATACATTACGTTTACTATACATGTAACTACTGCTCGGTACGTGACTCGATAGAACCACTTGGGATTCGAACACCCTAGTTTCAAATTGCAATCCAACATCATCACTGTGCCCTCTATTATGCCTCGAAGCAGTAGACTTGTAACAACCCTGCCGTGTAAACCATCCTAAGATAGAAGTTGGCCTTACAACCGCTATCTTAGACCTGATCTACACAAGGCGTCCACAACTAACCCGCTTTAAAGTAAACAGTTTGTAATTGAACTAAATTATTTACCTAAGAAAGTGAGGAAATATATATATATATATATATATATATAAAATAGAATTCAATTATTACAATTAGCGTTTTCAACGATAATAGCTTAAACCTTAAAAATATATGTTTGTTCTCCAAATGTTTTTTCTCACTCTTTAGGATCCAGTAGTTGCTAGCTTCAGAATAGTTATTTGCCGCTTCTTAGCCAATACCTGCACAATGTCTATAGAGATGTGACCAACCACAACTCAGTAAGTTAGGATGGAGAACATAAAACTATACCATAAACACAATAAGGTTTTCAATTAACTTATTAGGTGTAATGCATGTGCAAGCAAATGCCATCGCACGATGTTGTCCGGCCCATCGTGAGATTAGAGAAATTACGCCTACTCTAATTGGGGTTGAGGAGTTGCCATTAATGCAATAGCTCACAACCAAACCCAAGCTTGTGTAATGGAGACCTCGCTCCTTCGGCGACTACCTTGGAACCACTGACTTCAACCTCTCTACGACAACCTCTCCGCAACCTCCTCTCCTGTCACTTAGTTCGGCTAAGAATAAAGAAAGGACCATTATGCAATCCTACGTTATCCCTTTCGAAGGGGTCGGTATTTGGCTAAAGAGTCCTAAGTTCCCCTAATGGGTTGCCATGCATGTCCAATTATGATTACTGGTTGTATATTTGATTAAGTTCAGTTTAGGGTGATCAATCATTTTATACAAATCATACAATATATGCCAGAGCAACAAACAAAATCATAGCATCACCCATAATCAAGCACATGTACACATCCAACTATCTACCAAGCATAATCTTAAGCCTCCAAAATACAGCATCGTATTAATCCTAACTTACCTCGACTCCTCGCTCACTCACTCGAGGTTCGACTTGCTCAGGCCATCGCCGATCATCCCTATAACACAAACGTAGTTTCAATTTTTCATATAACTGTTATAGGTTCGTTTTATCCTATAACGCATATTGTTATGTGTTGTTTAGGGTTTAATATATCTAATTATCTAGGTCTCAAGTCTTTTACAATTATTCTAGGTTTGGGGATAGGTTTGGGTTCCGTTTCTGCATCAATTTCTAAATTAGGTTGTAGTTCGATTTTTAAGTAGTGTTTTATACTCCAATCCTAGAAATTCGTTTCAACTCATAATGTGAAATTAATCACATTACTTCCCGATCTCCTAAATATTATCATTACCCCTAGTCAGTATTTTATTTCACCCGGTAGACTTAAATTCGTATTCGTGTACCGAATTCACTCTTGATGTGAGAAATTTTCATATAATTACATAAATTCAAGTTTCCTATCAGATTTATTGTATATTTTTATTCTTATCATAATATCAATTGTTATGCTCATATTGTTTATTTATTATATTTCTAATAATTATGTATTATGTATTATCACCTATTATATACATAATACACATTTAATATTTTTATTACTCTAATTACTATCTTCTAACATCAATTATCATTTCAAAATGTCTAAATTCATCCTAAATCATATTTTTCACCTAATTACCCTAATTTACAAAATTAACTTAAAAGTACTATTTTTCCATATTACTTATTTACTACATAATTAACCTAATAATTACATCTAACACCCTAAATGCTACAAGTATCATAATCCATAAAATTTGAATATCCTAAAACACATACTTATTCACTAAATCAGTAATTAACCATTTAATTACTTAATTAACCCTAAATTAACCATTTTATGCCTTATTTTAGAGCCTAAAAATTATCTAAAAATTTCGAAAATTAATTTTTCAAAACGGGCTTCATAGCATTGTTTTATATCATCTAAGTAATTTACACAAAAATTTTGGGTTCACAACTACACTGTTAAGGTCATTTATTTCTAAACCGAAACATGCTCGGTTTTGCATAATTTCTTAAGGACCATATATCACGAGACATATTTTCATCAAAATAATATTTTTTCCTAAAAAATACATGCAAATATATTCTAGAATAAAAAAATTCATAATTTTCTAATAATATTTACTCTTTTTACAAAATTATATAAAATCGGAATGGATATTGAACTCACCGATTTGGATGGCTCTGGCCACCGTCGGTGGCCATGGGTGTATCGGCCTACCTGGGTGTATCGGCCTACTTGGGTGTATCGGCCTACTTGGGTGTTTCCACCACCGTGTGGTGGTGGTGGCCTTCCACTCTCAGCTCCCCGTCGGGTCTGGGTTATCCTTTGTGGCCTTAACTGCATAGTTTTCATTTTCTTTTTTTTTTTCTTTGGTTTTTCTCTCAATTTTCGCCTCTCCCTAATTTTCTCTGATTTCTAACTGTCCAAATCAGTTTTAGAATTTTTCTTGCTATTTATAGGGCTTCAGGGAATTTATTATGCATTAAATTGGACAATACAATTGCCTTATCCCTTAATTTTTGGCTTTTGTGTTGTGATAACTTTAATTTTAAACATATTTCATATGGTGATTTTATAGTATTTTCCACACATTTTTGGTTTTCTTTACAGAAATTGATACTTAATTGAGTAAAATGTTGATTTCAGGGTTTAAACGCGTTCTAGGCTCGAAAACGAAGAAAATGAATCAAATTTCACTCAAATCGGAGTTCAAATAAAGAAGTTATGAAGTTTTGAAGTTGTGTAGAAAATTTTGCCTTAGTGCAGAAAGTTACACGACCTGGGGACACGGTCATGTCCCAGGCCATGTCGGGTGACGAAAACAAAATCTTTTTGATACACTATAAAAAGACATATTAGGGTTTCAAAAGAAGAAGATGAGACATTACAGATTCAAGAGACAGAAGAGACGAGAGGAGATTGGAGAAGAACATTAATCAAGAAGCAAGAACGACATCGATTTCAAGATTAGAGAGGTTGTTCATCAAATCAAGAGGGGTTTTTATGCTTTATTTTACGTTTTTGATGAAACTTGTTTTTAGATTCATCATGATAGCTTAGAATTAGAGTATTTAGGATTATGGAACCTAGGGTTTCATGTAACCCTTGGATTGAATTATAATTTCAATAAAGTTTCTACCTTTTCTTGATTCAATTATGTCGTTAATTATGGATTGAAAATTCTAGAGTATCAATATATGATATTATGCATGTTAATTGAGAAATTGCATGTGTAATTAGATCTAGGCATAATTGAAGAGAATTACATATATACTTAGAGATAAGATACATGTTTCTTCCGGAAAGTTGATTGTTTGCATGGGAATTCATTACACGCTAATGCAATTCTAAATTATATTACTAAGTGAAGACATTCTGGTAAATAATTTAGGATTAGGGTTAATATGCTTGAGAAAGATATTAGCAATAATTGTGAATCCCTCCGGTCAAGAATAATAGAAATTGAATTGGATATATTTTAAAAAGGTTACATGTTAAACACTAGGAGAAATAATTCCTAAATACATTATTGCATACTTGAAGTCGTTCGTAATTTATTGCTTTTTAATTTGCGTAATTAAGTCTCATAAGTAGTTTAGTTGTTAATTTCAGTATTTTTAATTAATTCAAACTTTCACAATTTTTCGGTTAGATAATAAAGCTAAAGTTAATATTAGTACTCAAAATCTCTAAGGGATCGACTCGGACTCACATCCGCTATATTAAAACTGATAGGTGCACTTGCCTCATATCAAGTTTTTGGCGCCGCTGCCGGGGATTTTCGATATTAAGAACACTAGTTGCTTTATTACTTTAACCATTTTTTTTCTTTTGTTTTCATTAGCTAGAGCTGCAATTGATTCTATATTTCTTACCCTTGCAGTGCATGACTCGAAGTAACCCGGAAGATTTGATAGAACTTGATCCTGAAATTAAGAGAACTGCCCTTCAAAAGTTGAAATCAAGGAAGAAGGTGAAGAGACCAACACTCAATTCATCGAGCAAGAAGATCCACCACACATGGCTAACAACAGGAATGAAGCAAATCGGACCATGTCCGATTATTCAAGGCCTACACTTATTGGAGCTGACTCTAGTATTGTAAGGCCAACCGTCACGGCTAATAACTTCCAAATTGCACCTAACATCATACAAATGGTGTAACAATATGTTCAGTTTGACGGTCTCCAAGATGAAGATCCCAATGCCCACATCTCTAGCTTTCTAGAGATTTGTGATACTTTTAAAATCAACGGAGCCACGGATGATGCCATCCGACTGCGGCTATTCCCTTTCTCCTTGAGGGGTAGAGTAAAACAGTGGTTGAACTTTCTACCACGAAATTCAATCACAACTTGGAATGAATTAGTAGAGAAATTTTTAGAGAAGTATTTCCCACCTGCAAAGACCGCTAAACTTTGGAATGATATTTCTTGTTTTGCTCAATTGGAAGCGGAGACGCTATATGATACTTGGGAGTGGTTTAAGGACTTGCTCAGGAGGTGCCCACATCATGGCCTTCCACTATGGATGCAGATTCAAACCTTTTACAATGGTCTTAATTTATCTACTAGACAGATGATTGATGCATCCGCAGGAGGTACTTTAAATACAAAGACACTTGAGCAAGCACAAAACCTGATCGAAGGAATAGCGATGAACAATTATCAGTGGGAAAGCACCAGAGCTAAGCAAAAGGCCATGGGAATTTATGATGTGGACTTGACCACTGCTCTGGCAGCCAAGGTGGACTTATTGAGTAAAAAGATTGGTGCACTCTCAGTTGGCCCTCAACAAGTGCAATCGGATGTAAGTGATTTTAGTATGCAGGGGTATGGAGCACAAGAACAGTTAGAACAGGTAGATTATCTAGGAAATCTAGCCATGCAACTAAATAACCCCTACAGCAACACTTATAATCCCGGATGGAGGAATTACCCCAATTTCTCATGGGGAAATCAAAACCAAGGCCAGTAGAAGACTAACTTTGGCCCACCTGGATTTCAAAGACCATTCCCGCCTCTTTTTCCTCAAGAAAAGAAGTCCAGTGTGGAAGAACTTCTCACAAAATATATTCAAGGCAATGAGGCTCGCTTATCCAACATTGAATCATCGTTAAGGAATCAAAAGGCTTCAAATCACAACCTTGAGAATCAAATTGGTCAACTTGCAAAAATGATCTCTGAGAGGCAACAAGGGACACTGCCAGGGAATACCGAAGTCAATCCTAGGAAACATGTTAATGCAGTGACCTTGAGAAGTGATAGAAAACTGCAAGTGGAGAAGAAGGATGGTGAGGAAGTAGTTGAGAAAGAAGTGGAAGTCAACCGTAAGGAAGATGCAAGGCCACTAAAATCAAAAGAAAATATGGAATCACAAAAAGTGAAGGAGTACAAGCCTCCCATCCCTTACCCGCAGCGCCTTAAGCAAAGCTACACTGATCAGAATAAGGAATTCGGTAATTGCTTGATGTTTTCAAACAATTACACATTAACTTACCTCTTGTTGATGTCATCTTGCAGATGCCAAAGTATGCGAAATTTTTAAAAGATCTTCTATTGAACAAGAGGAAGTTGGAGGAGCTTATAATCGTTACATTGAAAGTGGAATGCTCGGCACTTCTCAAGAAAAAGCTGCCACAAAAATTAAATGATCCAGGGAGTTTTACTATTCCTTGTATGCTTGGCAATTTGTTGGTAGATAATGCTTTGGCAGACTTAAGAGCTAGTATAAATTTGATGCTGTATAAAGTGTTCAAAAAGCTAAGGTTAGGAGAACTTAAATTAACGGGCATGAGTCTTCAATTAGCCGAGGCCTATCATATACCCTAGAGGCATCATAAAGGATGTTTTAGTGCAAGTAGACAAATTCATCTTTTCGGTGGATTTTGTTATACTTGATATAGATGAAGATATTGAGGTGCCAATCATTTTAGGTCGACCCTTCCTAGCCACTGCTAAGGCTGTTTTTGATGTTAGTGAGCATAAGTTGATATTACGGGTCGGGGATGATGAAATAGTTTTTAAAACTCCAGAGGCAACGAACAAATTTCTTGACTCAGAGGACATAAGTCACAATGTTAATGCCACTAATGTCATTATATTTACATGTATGCAGGACACTCTTGCCAAAGATTCCTTAAGCTATTGCTTGTAAACGGGAGATGGAAATTTGGTGATTAACCCCAATTGTGCAGAAGTGATAGCTCAAATAGAAGTTCATAAATCCATTGTGGACAAGAAGGGAATTGATCTACTCCACAAGCCTAAGGATCGTACGTTAAAATCTTTCAAAGAGAAGCCATCAATTTTGGAACCAAAACTGTCAAGAAATCATTTGGAACATGTCTTTGCGGTGAAAAGTTCAAAACCCCTAATGACAACCGCATCTAAGCTAAAAGCAAAGAAAACGAAGAAGTTTAGGCTACATGAATTTGATAAGTGGCATGATAAGGAGAAAAACTATGGAAGTTATGCATCAATGAAATGGAATTGGCAAGGTCGATGGTCGAAGGGTAAATCTACACTTGTATGGAGAGTTTGAAAGCGAGATACAGGAAGAGTTTTATTTCTGCCTAGATGAAGAACTATTATGAGAAGACGTATCCCGTCGAGCTGTCGACGTTAACTATAGCGCTTCTTGGGAGGCAACCCATATCTAACTTTGCTTACACTTTAGTTCTTTAAGTTTATTTCATTTTATTTTTCTTTTATCTAACTTTGTCTTGCTTCTTTTATTTGTTTCAATTTTAGTCATAGGCTTTTCCCTTTTAATTTCATTTTTATTCTTCTCTTTAGTTTTCTTTTTCTTATTTTTCTAGTTTCATTACTTTTATTTCTTTAAGTTTCCTTTATCTTTATTTTTACTAATAAAAAAAAAATTAACACGGGCAAAGGACATGGTCGTGTCCTAGCTCGTGTCCATCCAGACCTTCACAACTGCCCACCCATAGAAAGTTACACGGGCGTGGGACACGGTCGTTTCCCAGCCTGTGTTCTCCCAGTTATACTCCGAGCAAACAGAAAGTTACACGGGCGAGGGATACGGTCGTGGGATACGGTCGTGTCCCCAGCCCATCTACTCCTAGAATTTTCTACCCGTGCACAGAGAGTTACACGGGCGAGGGACACGGTCGTGTCCCAGCCCGTGTGCGTTCAGATTTCATGATAGACCTCAGAAAGTTACATGGGCATGGGACACGGTCGTGTCCCAGCCCGTGTCCATCCAGTTTTCACACACGGGCACAGAGAGTTATACGGGCGTGGGACACGGTCGTGTCCCTAGCCCGTGTGCGCCCAGAAACACTACTTGCATACAGTAAGTTACATGGGCATGGGATACGGTCGTGTCCCCAGCTCGTGTCCGTCCAAACTCCATACGACACACACAGAATTTTACACGGGCAAGGGACACGGTCGTGTCCCAGCTCGTGTCGCCCAAAATAACACGATTTTTGCATATGTCCGTTTTATTTAAATTAAACACACCCTCTCACACACTCCCAATCAAACATATCTCTCTCATATTCTCTCTTATTCTCCCTCTTCTCTCCACAATTCTTGCATTCCGCATTTTGATCCAAGTAAGTTTTCTACTTAATTTTGCTCTTTTCCTCATGATTAGGCTGGCGAATGTGATGAGGATGTCGAGGCCAGTGATGACGATGATGATGCTACGATGGCTGAGGCATTGTCTGATGAGGCACATGAAGAGACAGATTCCGATCCCTCTTCTTAGTTCTTCATTTTTTGTGTTGACTTTTGTTGTTCAAGGCTTGTGAACTCTGCAATATAATGATGATGCTTCTTCATTTTACGCTTCTGTTCGACTGGCAGGGAAGTATTAGTTTTCTTTTCAGTACATATATTTTCTTTTTCCCTATGCTACTTTTTCGTACTGTTATGATTTTTTGTCGTACATTGGGGACAATGTACATTATTAAGTGTGGGGGAGGGATATATATGAATTTATTACCGTTTAGGAGATCAATTATTCACATTTGACCCAATTAATTTTTAAGTTAACTTTCAATAGGTGATTAACTGGTATTAAGCCAAATTAACTGTTTCATCTTGATTATTATTGATCTTATTATACTTTACTAGAATTGATTAGTCAAATTTTTGGAAGGTAAAGTTACGAGTTATTTAACTTAGGATTTTAGGATTTGAGATTGGAGCAACATCACTAGTTGAGAGTTAGTCATAGTTATTTTTAAAATTTACTTTTATGTATACTTTTCTCTTAGAAATTTTTAAGAGTCCTATAATTTTTAGCAAACAAACAAATGAAATTCTTCTTTTGAGAAACCCCTGAAAAATCACAATGATTGGAGGTCAAAAGTAATAACAAGTGTAAGAATAGAAAAAAATTGGTAAGGATTCGTCTTGGTTCGTCAGAAGAGCGAGATTGAGTCCCAATGCCAATTCAAATGAAAAAAAAAATTGATATGGATCGGCCTTGGTCTGTCAGAAGAGCAAGGTTCTTTCCCGCTATTAATATAAGGAATAAGTTGGCATGAATCGGTCTTGGTCCGTCAGAAGAGCGAGATTCTTTCCTGCTACCAACACAATTGTACTTAAATAAGGTAAATTTAAAAAGACCTCTCAACAAAAGCATAAACTAGGGGGATGATCAGAGGAAGAGTGGATGTAAAATGTGTTTGTTTTAGATTATGGTGCTTAGTAAGATGAAAGAGAGAATTGTATACACTTTAGTCAAATGGACAAAATTTTTATGACTCTTTCTCGGTTTGCAAGATGTTAAATCTAATTTTTAGTTTAAGGATCCTTAGTTAAATGTCTTGGGTAAACTTTGATTTTCATAAATTAACTAGTTAACTCTAGTATTAAGTATTGTTGGGGCATTCGAATATGGTCAGATGAAATTGGTTGACTTTATTATTGCAAGTTGATTGAGAATAATTTTCTTACTTTTCTAAGGGTCAAGTGTATTCGTTCACCGGTTTCCTAAATAGTGATAAATTTTCTTTAGCGTTTCTTGTCCCGAAAGTTTTGTTTTGATTTATTTGCTTGAGGATAAGCAAATGCTCAAGTGTGGGGAAATTTGATAACTTTAATTTAAACATATTTCATAGGGTGATTTTATAGTATTTTCCGCACATTTTTGGTTTTCTTTAAAGAAATTGATACTTAATTGAGTAAAATGTTGATTTCAGGGTTTAAACGCGTTCTAGGCTCGAAAACGAAGAAAATGAATCAAATTTCACTCAAATCGGAGTTCAAATAAAGAAGTTATGAAGTTATGAAGTTGTGTAGAAAATTTTGCCTTAGTGCAGAAAGTTACACGACCTGGGGACACGGTCATGTCCCAGGCCATGTCGGGTGACGAAAACAAAATCTTTTTGATACACTATAAAAAGACATATTAGGGTTTCAAAAGAAGAAGAGGAGACATTATAGATTCAAGAGACAGAAGAGACGAGAGGAGATTGGAGAAGAACATTAATCAAGAAGCAAGAACGACATCGATTTCAAGATTAGAGAGGTTGTTCATCAAATCAAGAGGGGTTTTTATGCTTTATTTTACGTTTTTGATGAAACTTGTTTTTAGATTCATCATGATAGCTTAGAATTAGAGTATTTAGGATTATGGAACCTAGGGTTTCATGTAACCCTTGGATTGAATTATAATTTCAATAAAGTTTCTACCTTTTCTTGATTCAATTATGTCGCTAATTATGGATTGAAAATTCTAGAGTATCAATATATGATATTATGCATGTTAATTGAGAAATTGCATGTGTAATTAGATCTAGGCATAATTGAAGAGAATTACATGTATACTTAGAGATAAGATACATGTTTCTTCCGGAAAGTTGATTGTTTGCATGGGAATTCATTACACGCTAATGCAATTCTAAATTATATTACTAAGTGAAGACATTCTGGTAAATAATTTAGGATTAGGGTTAATATGCTTGAGAAAGATATTAGCAATAATTGTGAATCCCTCCGGTCAAGAATAATAGAAATTGAATTGGATATATTTTAAAAAGGTTACATGTTAAACACTAGGAGAAATAATTCCTAAATACATTATTGCATACTTGAAGTCGTTCGTAATTTATTGCTTTTTAATTTGCGTAATTAAGTCTCATAAGTAGTTTAGTTGTTAATTTCAGTATTTTTAATTAATTCAAACTTTCACAATTTTTCGGTTAGATAATAAAGCTAAAGTTAATATTAGTACTCAAAATTTCTGAGGGATCGACTCGGGCTCACATCCGTAATATTAAAACTGATAGGTGCACTTGCCTCATATCATATTGTCTTAGTTTAATTGGCCGATTTTTTTCTTATTTTTCCCAACTGCCACGACCTATATCTGGATCGTTCCTTATTTTTCCTGATTTTTCTTTATTTTTCCTTAATTAATTATGAATTTTCTTTAATTATTTAGTATGATTTTAGTACATTACGCGTATTTTAAGTAATTACGCGTATTTCTATATATATGTAAATTCATATATGGTATAAATAATTATTCCTAAATATTATTTAGGTTATTTTATGATTTTTAGTATACATATAATTTATCTCGAGCGATTCGTTAATTATTGGAATGCTTTTTATGCATTTTCGATAAATAATGAGTTATATACTTAAAATTTGGAATTTTTATATTCTTTTATTTTATTGCTTATTTTCTTAAATTTAAACTTACGGGATCATTTCCTTAATATTTTTAGCTTTACTTTATAATTTAGGTTTGATTAGGTCTTTCAACCGATCAAAATCTCAAATTGCTAGTTTTGTGCCTTACACCCTCCAACATCATGCTTAGTTGTGAGAGGGGCTATTGGTGGTGAGTTTACTTCATGAATTTCAATATATATCTCTGCAGAACTGCTAACTTTTCTACGTCCTACTAAAGAAGCCATCAATTGTTGGATATCATAATCATCGCTGATGGGATGGCATAGAACATGTCCCTAGTCCCGCCTACGAGGGAGCATCTATGAATTAGCTCGATTTGTGGTATTGTAATGTCAATTCGAAACTGATTATATATCAATCCAACTGCCTAGTCATACGTGGCCCTAAATGGAACTCCAACTGCTATTCTTGAGCACCTATCATACCGCAACCCATCATCTCTCTCATAATACTTGTACCAACATAACAAACTAAACTTATATTATCCATTATATACCTGTTTGCCATATCAATTGCATAAACTTCAATATGCGCATGTAAAAATACTATCTTATATTAGTAAACACACTTTGCTTGAGTTCATAAACACATCACCTAATTTGATTTTACTATCATAATCCCTTAATGGTAGTACCATTAGTAATTACTCCAATTGAAATAAATAAAAAAGTTACACCACCTTACAAGCCAATTCATTATCTATAACCCCCTCAACAATAATTATTTATAGATGTATTAGCTAATATACATGAGTACATATAATACAGTAATGAAGACAAATTTGTGTGTAAAAAAAACTATATACATGTACATATAAATTTTACTAAAAAACGAATAGAACGTTCTGGGAAAAAAATTATAAAAACATAACATCATACAAAATATATATATATATATATATATATATGGCACGTAAATATAATTAACTAACAAACATAAGTTTATAAAAAAAAAAAAAGTTTAGCTTAGAAGCAACGGGGAATATAAAACTATTCAATTTACGTATATGTTATAAAATACACGAATGTTCTCATGTGTCCAAAAATTATTAGTAGACAACAATGTATCATTATGCATTAAGTAAAAACACTATTTTTTCGAAAAACATGTACTTAAAATGGATTAAAAATAGTAAAAATGATACATTTTCCTATATTGATGTTTAGAGAGAGAAAGCAATGATAACACACCAATTGTCTTTCCGTTTCAAAAAAACTTCCCATAATATAGATATATACTATATAACTACTTCGATCCTATGATAGATTCACAAAAAAAAAAAATGATTTAGGTAACTGATTTGGTATAGAGATTTTGTAGATCATTTAAGAGAGAGAGAGAGAGTTGGGACAAATATAAGTTGCATGTAGAATGGGGGACGAGAGGAGATGGGGATGAATATATCCTCGTGGAAATTGCTTTTTGAAGAGACGATTTTATTTTTGCTTGAAATATATAGTAAATCTAAGAATATTTTTCTAGGAATCATATTTGTTTATTTATTTTTTTTCTTTCCCCCTATTTTTGTCCTCCTGTTTGTCTTTTATGGATTTTTACAGACAAATTCCCAATCTTCGTAGGGCAGGACCATAATATAGATTGACTCCTTTTAAAAAGTATTGATTTATAAGAGGATGGCCCTATGGCCCTTTTTTGGTCCGATACCATTACTTTATTGAAGAAAACCTTGCCTATGATTAGATCTTCAACAAAAGAGTCAGACCAATCCTTCTTACTTTTCCCACTTGATTGGCTTTTACGGCGAAAACTATCCCATTACCCTTTCTTGCTCATCCCCGCCTTATTTGGTCGTATGGTCCTCAAGCCGACGACCCGGTTTATTGAAATGCAAAGTATGATGCTTCTAATTCTATCCAGCTCCTTTTGGGTTTTATGTTTCCATGTGCCTCTTTGTTGGGTTCTTGTGTATAAATTGGAGCTTGGAAATATTGGGGTTACATTAGCCTTCAGTCTATCAACATGGACAAATGTGGTGCTTTGCTTCTATGTGATGCTCTCTCAAACTATGAGAGAACCCTGGTGAAAATTTCCAAGGATGCTTTCTGAATGTTCTAGAGTTTCTCAAATATGTTGTCCCTGCTGCTTTGATGGTCAGGTAAGCCTCTTGCTGTACCTAAACATACTCTGATGGCTTGATTTGGGGTTCGTATCTAACGTTTTTCCTTACATGGAAGTCCAACTAAGGTTGACAATTGTGTTAGCGAGTTGTATCTATTTCGTGTTAAATTTGTGACAATACCAAAAGTACGTTACTTGAAATCGAATAGCAATTGTAAATAATTAAGTTACAATTTAATTGTGTTTATTTATATGACAATTGTACTTTTATGTTATATGTTGTATAATATTTCGTGTTTTTTCTCCATAATCACGTTGTTTTTATATTTTTGTTATCGTATAGTGTTATCATCTAACCTGTGAAAAGACTCAAAAACTTATAATTTTTTTCTGGTAATTAACCTTTTTATTGTGTACGTTTTTCAACTTTTGATGGTGATTTTATAGTCTTAAATAGGTGTCATACAAGTTGCTGACATTGCCGTTTGGAATTTTTACGAAATCCTAAATTAAGGGATTCAATGCTTTCAATATATATGGAATGCAAAAATCCAATGCAATGGCCCTTTTATCTTAATAAGTTGCAAGTTATTTCTTCATGCTAACAATGGGTTACATGTTTCTAATTTCCAAACCATAGTCGCAATTTCCACACTGCACTTCACAATACCGCGTGTGGACATGAGGCCACGGCAAGGTATTTAAACTAATTGACTGTAGTAATTTGAAACTTTTTTCTTTTTATGAAACAAGAGTATTGGTTTTTTTTTTTTTTTATATCTTAGTGTGGGAAATCCTTATGCTTGGCTACCTTGGCAATAATGTTCTTAGCATTAATAGAGATAGACATATGCAAGGACTGATTTTAAACTGTGAACTGATCATGAACAGGCTCAACCCAAATGTGGCTAGGCTTGAAACTCTCCTTGAACCGCTCAATCTGGCAGACCATGAACCATCAGTTTAACTCAGTGGTTCATAGGTCACCCATATGTTATTGACAAAAAGAAAAAAAAAAAAAACATAAATGAACAATAACCCACATTTTACAAGGCGCACACGCCACCACTACCCCCTTAAAATTCTCTAACTTACTTTTTCTTCCACCTATACCCTTCCAATTATTCCAACCCCTTAATATGTCCCTTTTTGACCATTCAAACTTCTCTTTCACTTTGGTGGCTTTTCAAGAGCTTTTTCTTTATCTCCATGTTGTAATAATTTCACATGTATTTCCTTCGTCAATTGCAATTACGAAAAGGTCAAATGTCAGATTGAAATTTAAATCATGCGTGAAGTACTCAAACATTTTAAATGGTTCAAGGCATTTTGAGCTGAAAAATAGTTTCAGATGTTTGTATAGGTGGAGTGTTTGAAAATTTGGATAATTCAAACATTGTAGCTTTAGAATGGTTTCATTTTAAAATTTAAATGAAATACACAAATCTATTGAGTTGCATATAAATTGGAGGGTATAGGAGTTATTGCTCCTTCACAAAAAAATTCAAATACTCTAATTATTCTGCTTTCGCATTTTGTAATTGTGAAACTCTTTTAAATAAATATTTCTTTCAATAATCGTAAGGCATATAGCATAATTCTTTATTCCGATTCACTGAACCATTTCATTAATCAAAACATTTGCATACACTTACTCTGTAAATAATTTCTATTTTGCATTATCATGCAATTTCTTTCTATCTCTCAATTATGAAACATTTTTATAGTAAACAAAGAGAAAAAAAAAATTGATCTCCATGGAACAATTCTTGTGGTGTACTTTCTCTGGGAAGAAGCACAATTCCTCTGTAGGTGGGAAAGGTAAGGTTAAGGGTATTACAACTAGTATGTCATCTAAGCTATAGTGGTTTGACAACATTCAAGTGTATTCAAATTATGAGTATGACCTCAACGAGTAGAAGGCACATGAGATGGTAGAGAATGTTGAACACTGAGATATATTGGCTCTTGGCTTCAATCTTAAACTTTAAAGTATGAGTTACCAAGGCATACCACCTCTTGACTTTGAACTTGAACCTCAATGAATGAGTTACCAAGGCATACCACCTCTTAGGTTTGAACCTTTACGCATGAATGTCCTTGAATGTTCTGCTAGATTTGAACCTCCTTAAATGAGTGTCTTTGCAAGACCTGCTGGATTTGAACCCCCATGGATAAGTTGCCTTATGGTTACGTTTAAGGATGAGGAGGACAAGATCGAAATGATTCTTGAAACAGAGGAGCAACATAGGAGATAACATGCCTCTAGCAGTTTTGGGCTTTAGACTTAGATAAGCTCCTTAAACCAGGTAAATCTAATATTTTTACTATGCATTATCGTAAAGGTACACATGAGAAGGGGAACTCGAGGACATTTTACAACTTGTGCAACTTAAGTTATGCTTGAAAAACAGGAGAAGGATATGGTACCTTCAATAAGCACTTGAGGTTAAAGCATCTCGAGGAGGCAGGGATAGATAGGATGCAGCAATAGATTGCCTGAGGTGGCAGTTCGTTCGGATAAGTGTTAACAAGGTATGATCAAGAGAAGTATAAGTAAAACCCGGTACAGCATTTGACCAACATGCACCTGTCATTCAATGCTATGTTAAAGTAGCAGGGCTGTTATAAGTAGGAGACATTCAATCGCAGCTCGCGACAACTTAATTGCAACATATTAACTTAGGCCACACAAGTACTCTACCATAAAGGTAAGATGGAGCTCGTAAGTAAGTTCGCTTTACTTGATAGATTTGTGTATATACGTATAGACATATAAACGAACCCTTTTCGTAATAATTCTTACATAGGTGTAATTGTTCACTAGATAGACGATAATTGGTAACTTAATAAATGATTATTGGCTCTAAAAGTATTTAACCAGCGCTATACGATGCAAAACATTTATAAAATTATTAAAGAAATTTTGGAAAATTTTTTCCATTAATTTTTACAATGTAAGTGCTAACACAGCCTCAATATTTGATTTGTAAAATTATTGTTAACCTACATTTGGGGGGGGGGGGGGGGGGGGGGGGGGGGGGGGTGGAGGGTGTGGGTGTTTCCACATAAGTTGTATATGTTATGTTCTTAACTTATGTGTCGAGAATGGGGTTCTAGCCTTTCAGGATAGTATAACTCTAATTAAGAATGTGGTTAAGATAATAATGGAGAGGTTGTCTCTCCATAAAAAGTGCAGAAACTTTTGCATAGAGCGTTAGAAGAGGTCTCAAAAATTTAAGATAGATGTACATCATTACTGGAACTCTATATATGAGTTGTTGCATAGCACTGTTTCCTACAACGAATTGCTATATGACTTTGCAATGTATAACATGCATGAGGTTGAAATTCTCTCCAGTAATTGGGATATAGGTACCTAGTTACTGAAGGTTTTGAAAGTTTTTCATGATATTACTAAGATTTTCTTGCAAGTTTACAAGCCTAATGTATACTTATTTGTTATGTCAGCGATCAGTATACTTAACCTACTACTTTAGGCCTATGAGAACTTAAACCTGCACGAATGTGTATACAATATGGCATTGAAATTGTTAACTTATTATAAAGACATTCCTCATATTTATCTTTTAGTAACTATTCTAGATCCTCATTGTAAAGTGAAAGTATATTAATGCATTTGAAAAATTATTATGGTTATATTGAAAATCTAACAGATTCTTAAGATATGTATAGCTTAGAAGTACAGTAGGAAATGTTTGTAGTGATGACTAACATTAAGGAGATGCTCGACTATTACCAAAGCAATACAGTGGCCAGCCATCAGTCTCTCCTTTACTACCGACCAAGAAATGACATTACTCATTTATGCGTAAGCAGTTACTAGCATAGAAATTGAAGAGGCAATGGTTTTAATAGGCCATTGTTTGAGCTGCAGCATTATACGAATATGAATTTTATGTTTTCTAAGAATATCTCCATTAAGGAATTTGATGTTTTAGAGTGGTGGTAGAGGTACATAAGAGACTATCTACTCCTATCTTGTATCACTAGTGAAGTACTTGTTGCTTTAGCATCAATGGTCACCGTTGAGTAAGTGTTTAGTATAGTAGACTAATCTCTCTATTTGTTGTTAATGTTGAGGCAAGAGTTTGCACAAAAGACTAGTATAAGGTGGCCTGGAGATGATAAGAATTATATGGGACATCAAGTGAGGAGAATGAGTACTTCAGCGACTAAAACAAATTTAATAGAAGCCCAACTTTAGCCGTAGGTTCCACTCCTGAGTACGAATACCTACTACAAGGAGATACATTGTAAGTTTTTTTTTTTTTGTTCCTTCGAAAAAAGTTTTGTCACGTAAAAAAAATCCTCTTTTACAACTACTCCAAAAAAACTAAATGGTATGGGTTTCTCAAAAGTAGCGATCCAACCTTAGGATTTTTAAATTATAACCAAGTGAAATTATTCTTCTTCAAAAAACTTAAATTGGATTAATCATCTACACTTGGATTCTTATTTCTTAATTTAAAATTAACTAATGCATTAAAAGTTTTCTAAATATTAAAACCGAACTATGGTGGTATGATTTCGACTAGCATATACATAGATACCCTTGGGAGGACCATAAAATCAACTAAATTTTTTTTTCCTCCCCACCCCTAAATTCTCTAATATTGAACCTTTACAATAATCATTTCAACCAATAAGGATCACTAAAAGTGGATAGTATTTTATTTCATATTTATACTCAACCATTATACCTTGATGGATCAAATAATTTTTTGTGATGTACTAAAATGATTTACAATCAATAGTGGCGTTATATTTTATTTATCTATTATTGTCTGATTGATTAGATAGTAATTACAAGTTATGTTATGCAATATACGCATTATGTTGTATGATAATTTTTGGAATAAAATCCAAGTGCGGGAGAGGACCTACGATTATTTAGCAAAACGTCGATTCAAAAAATCAACAAGAATTTAGAAATTATTAATTTCATTGTTTTTTTTTTAAAAAAAATGAAACGGCCTGTTCAAGGACTGGTGAACCAGCTCTTGAATCTCTAGGCTAGTCATAATTAGGTTGGCAACTAGCCTGCGGACTGGTGGTTCGGGACCAGTTTGGCTTAATGAGAAAGTTTAAATAGAGGTAGTCTAGTAAGATAATACTATTTAGTTGTCAATTTATTATAGGAAACGCTTTCATGAATGAGAAGCAAGTCGTGGATTATATTAACACATGATTCAAGTGTCATTTGGGGTTCACACATTTCATTTTACATTAGGCTCTAGACATTTTAACTAACATAGAACTCTAACTTAAAATTGGCAATTCGTATTAGCAAATCATACAAGTATTTATTTTGTGTCAAATTTGTATTAGTACCAAAAGTATGTGAAATTGAATAGAGATTGCAAATGTTTAAGTTCTAATGTAGTTATGTTTAATCATGTCATAATATGTTTTCATGTCATACGTTTTGTATTTCCTCTTTACAATCATGTTCATAATTGTGTTGCGTTTACGTTCATGTTATTGTGTAGTGCTAGTAATTTCTTACCTTAATTTAACCAGTGAAAAGACTCAAGAATTCACATACACTTTTTTTGGTAATTAACTTTCTTAGCAAACAAGTTCTTAACACTTACCGATGATTTTAGTCTTAAATCGTGGTTTTACAAGATGCATACATGCTGTTTGATTGTTACCAAATCTTAAATTAGAGACTTACATGCTTCAATATGGTATGCAACAATTCAATTCATTGGCATTTTAATCTATATGCAGTAATTCAAAAAAAAAAATATGATTTAAGAATTATTAGGTTCTACAAATGTAAAGTTATAGTTGAAAATTGTTTGATTCAAAATCAAGAAGTATTAGGACATAAGAATGTTGGAGTTCTAATTGAAGTTGCTAATTCGATAGAAGATTTTGAGGTTATATATTAGTTTTAGCACAGATTTGTTTACTATAATAACCTTAGTATATCAATTATTTAATAATAATTATTATAACTATGTAGCGGTTGTTCAATAATTTTAAAATTAAAAGAAAAGTTAAAATACTAGACATCAAAGTGGTGTATTTGGCTTATATATTATATATATAATATATATATGTATGTATAGATATAGATGAAAAATAGGCATTGTATCATATTATTAAGCTAATAATTCCTTTTTATGATTTCTATTATATCATCGTGTAACAACTTAATATTATTTTAAGATTTGTTCACATTTTATTTAAGCTACGAGTAACTTTCTCTTCTAAGATATAGCTTGATTGCGTAAAATTTGTGGGATTGAAATCTTTCATCTAATGTTTAGTTTGCAATTTGAGCTTAGTTATTAGATAAAAAATAGCTTGAACAACTTAACAAAATGCTAAAAATTTGTCTATACAAAATTTCACTTCATTGGATAAAAGTATAAGTATTGAGGATAATAATGTGTTTAAATAAATATTAGATTATATTGAGTATATATATATTAGAAAAATTTTTAAAATTTGTACTTCTTAAATAATAAAAAAGGTATAATTAAATAAATATTAGAAAATATTGAGTCTAATACCTAAGTAACGCCCTAGAACTTAGGGTGTCACAACTCACCACATGTCTTTAGTATTTAATGATCGTTTAGCATAGTATAACAATTAAAATTTTTTAATATCACTATAAAAACCTCCAATAATAAAAAAAAATTCTCTACGCCTAATTAACATCAAATTTTGAATAATTAATTCTTAAACAATAAACATTAACTATAAAAAATAATAATCTAGCTATCCTAACTCTTATGTCATATGTAATCATTATCCTTCTTTTTCTAAAGGTAGTATAATAAGGGTTTCTAAGATCATTGTAATCTCTTTGCTAATCTAGGTTTCCTATAACTAAAAGGAAAAAGGGGTAAACCGAAGCCTTGTACATAATACCACAAACACAAACATATGATACACAAAATAATAATTCACATGCATTAATATAAACATATTTTACAAACAATTCATTTATTATCTTTGAATGAGTCCATCAAACATCATAGCCTTGAGGTCTCAAGACTTAGGGTAACTCATGACCTGGCATGCTATATATATATATATATATATATATAATACATAGTATGGTGTGGGGAGTTGCCACTTTGAGCCCTAATACCCATGAGTCTTTAAATCTACCCTAGCAAGCGCAACCAATGAATATATATTACATACATTGCTCTCAAGCAACCGTATTCCATGATTTATAATTGATATTAAAATTTGATATATTCATATAACAAACTTATCAGATATTGATATTTAATTGGAAACTAATTTTATAACTTATTACTATAGTTTCGATTTGAATTGTTTGTACTTTATATTTGAGGTAAACCATCCAGAAAATGTATTAGTAACTCTATAGGTTAAAACCTATGGTTAAAGATTAATTTTCTCATTTACATAAGGTTAAAACTTAAGAACTATATATTTATATTTATTTATGCATACAAACATGCTTATATATTTTCATATTAGTTGATTTTGTTATTATAATCAACGTAATTATTTTATTATCCAATTATTCTTTAACCTATTATTATCTATTATATATAAGCTAATAAGTTTTATACAATTCTATATCTCTAAATATATAATCTAGATATTCATTCTTCAGGTTTTTACAATTAATAGACTTCTAAAAAAAAACCTATAATATCTTCTATATAAATATATCTTCTTTATCTATCTATATTTATATCTTCTATATCTATATCCATATCTATATGAGTATCTATCTATCTAATCCATAACTATGTAAATAATTTTTATTCATCTTCACACCTTAAACCATATACTAAAGTCTATTTTAAAAGCTTTAATAATATATATTTATTAAAACATGTTTTATTTTCTTTATATATATATGTATATATGTATATTATTTTCGGTAAAATTTCATCATTAATATTGATGACATTAAGAAATTGATGCATCAAAAACTTAAGATGCTTCAACTCTTTGTTCATAATTCACAAATAAACAACTTTTAAATATGTCTTTTCAATCCTAATGTGAATCATTCATCGGAGTTAATAGAATCTAAAAATCTACATACCTCATTCGATTTAGGAATTGCGACACTTCACATTGATATTCTTTTTGCAAATCTACAATAATTACTCTAAGGTTTCCCAAAATTCCACATTCACATTGTTATTATTTTTGTCTCCATTAACATTATGTGATTAGATGAATGTTCCAATAAAAATAAATCCTACAATTTTTTTTATTGAGAAAATCATGTGCACATTTTGCCCTAACATGATCTTCTAGGAAAACGTCTATTTGATAAAGAGAGAATAATAGAGAAGATTTGTGTGTGTGTGTATTAGAGTTTTTAGGATATTTGAGTATAAAGATATACGTTTTTTTGAAAAGATTGTTATTATCCTTATTTATATTATTATTATATTTCTTTTTTGTCTTTATAATCTTTATATACCAAATAAGGGATATTACAAAAATTTATATGCAGTACTACATAAAACCAAATATGATATAATAACACTGTATTATCTCATACTTCTTATATTTATGTTCAATTCTCTTATCCTATCCCATCTTAATAACTAAACATTAGCTTATACTCCATGTTAAAACTTTACGTAACTAACTTACACAAATCACAGCGCACAGATACAGCACATAAATATCACGTAAGAGCTTCGTTGCCGGAGTACCGAATTCCTTATTCGATTATGCTCTTTTCTTATGGCTTTTACACTGTTTTTTATGACCCATACTTAGTAAATGCACTTTACGGAAAAGCGAAAAATAATAATATATCCCCATTATGGAAATTGTACCCTAGGTTTCTTGAAAAGTGATATGCCACTAGATCATGCAAACAATTAGAGGGAAAAAAAGGGGATCTTTTAGGAATGTTTTCTAGATAGGTTTTAGAGTGGCCATTGATACAATTTGCTTTGGACACCAGATTTTCTTTTTCTTTTTCTTTGTTTTTTTTGGGCAACTTGAACCCTAGATTTTAAATTGTATACTATGATCCAATCAATTTTCAAATTTATGGATTACATTCCCAATTTATCAATAACCGGAAACTTTTCCTTCTAGTCTCAATGGATTAACTTTAAATATCATGTTATACACCAACTTTCTACACCAAAAAATCTGTGTCCTTTTTTTTCACCCCGTAATTGTCCTTCTAGGTTTTCTAAAACATGAAAAATCCTCTTTGTTCTTCTTCTGGTACTAATTGTCCAATTCTCGTCCAAATTTTCAGTAGCAAAAGGACAAAACCTTGTAGAAGAGGCATGCGAAAAGACCAGACACTCCGACTTTTGTGTCTCAACACTGAAATCGGATCCTAAAAGTACCAATGCGGATGTCAAGGGACTTGCACAAATCGCACTCGACTAAGTGCTCAACAAAGCAAAACAGACATTCTATATATTCTTGGATTTGTTCAAAAACCACTCTTCAGACCCCATTTTGGTAGATTTTACGGAACTTGTGTGGATGTCTATGGAGGATCGGTGAATAGGCTTCTTCCAGAAGCCGTTAGCTCATTGCAATCTAACAACCATCGAACTGCCAAAACTGATTCGGAGACTGTAGCTTCCAATGCTCAGTTATGTGAACAACAGCACGAGTCCCCACCTACGAGCAGAACACCTTCATTCAACAACTCTCGAATGTGGCGGCTGATATTATTTCCATTTTTTTCTGTTGGCTATATAAATTTTTAGTTGATGAATTGTGGATTTAAATCTCATCTATCCATTAAGAAATCGATATTTATTTATAAAGGTACAACAGTCTTAGTCAATATATCCATATTGAGCTGATCCCTTCAAATGCCTAGACTTATGATGCAAGTTTTTGTATGGCTTGTTTCTTCTTCTTGTATTTTTTCTATTCTCTATGCTCCTTATAGATTTATTGATCATGATAGTTTTGTTATGGAACTTTTGCAAGTTTTTTATTTTCAGTATTAATTGAGAATAATTGTTATAAAAATCCATAAGAAATTTATGATTGATTATTTCTTATAAAAAAATAATAAATAATTCTCAAGACCTATATATATATATGTATATGTATATGTATAATATACATATACTTAGCATATAGATAATTTTTTTTTTTTTTTGGCAAATATATATCATCAATGTTGTCAATCTTGGGCCAGAAGGTTTACTTGGGAGTGAGAAGGGGGTTAGGGTAGAGAGGTTTACTCGAGGTTGAATCGGAATTGAACTAAAATTAACAAAAATATTATAGCATGATTTATATTTATTTATAAATTAATAAAAATTACCAATATTCTTAAGGATTGAAAGTTAAGAGCTTTTACCAGTTTATTTTTTATCAACATTTATTTTTTCAGCGAATTGATGTATTTTCTAGAAAAAATAAGAAAAAATAATATATTTCAAAACCAAATTGAATCAATTGGGTTAGTTGGGTTGAATTAGGGTTACTGTTAATGAGGATCAAAGGGATTACTTAGACCAGTTTTATGAAGGGGTTAGGTTAAACTAAGTTGAACTAAGTAAGTCAACTTAGGTTTGATAATATTGCATATGCTAAATAAGATAGGGATTTGAACTTAATCCATCTCAATTGGAAGACTAGTATTCATATAATTAAACTATAATGACCTTAGCTATATAGTTTAAATCTATCTAAATATTTAATAATTTAACATGGATTTACGTTTAATTAACAACTAGCAAATGTACACTCATAGTAAATGTATGCTACTTTAATACATTCATTTAATGCATATGCTTTCTATTTTTTTTTTCTAGTTCCACATGAGAGACCCCAATAAATAATGAAACTATGAATAATTTGCGATCTTCTTTTTTGAATGCAATTTCTTTAACCAAATAATTGTATTGTAGCTAAGATTTTAAGCATTTATTATCTTTAAATTTGTATATACAATACAATTGCATTGTTTAAATTAGGATCTAATCTTTAAATGGTTTTAGAATTAACTACAAACTCTATTAGTTGTCATTAGATAAGATTATATGACACATGACTTTTATCACAAAAATAAAAATTAAAACTTCAACCAAGCTTCTTACATCATATTTTGGTTTGAATAATTAGAATTAACAAAAACATAAAATAAGAAGCCTTGCTACATTATTTTCACTATTATAATATGCTTAAAATGCCAATATATTTACATAAAATTAGAACAACTAAAAGAATGGTGTTAGAATCTTTCGTAACCTACTCAAATAAACACAAAAATGTAATCACTTTTAGTTCAAGTTAAAGACAAACTCTAAGGAGAGAAAACTTTAGCACAATAGTTCTTAAATTTGGTTATGAATGATTAATGATCTTTTGGTTTTTACAAGTATTATTTATAATACTTTGTATAATAACTAATTTCCTAACAAATTTTACCAATTACAATTATTTTTCTATCTTACTTAACTAACTAATCTTAGTAATTGCAACTGTTCATTAAGTTGCTTAACTAGTATCTAAAATTATAACAATTTCCCTACCCTTAAAAAAACCCTTATACCGAAGGCTCTCAAGAGAAAAATTCAACAAAAGAATTACTAACTAATGTGTTTTAGTAATATTAGAAAATCATTAATAAGATCTTCAATATATGTTTTATTTTTTCAAACAATAAAAATAATATTACCTTGGACATCCCCGTAAAGTATCGTTGGAGCATTTTCTTTTTCTTTTGGTTCAGGATTTTTATAGATTGCAGAGTCTAAAACTTAATTTATAAAATTTCTTTATTCATGAATTTCATGTTCATAATTGGTATTATTGAGCATCATGATCGCCGTGACTTTTTGTTCTCCGATTAGATTTATCATAATAACTTATATCTTTGACATCATTGTTTGTACAAAACTAATTATGAAAAAATGCATTTCTTCTAGTATCTTGGTATTAGGAATGTCTATGTCCATATTTTCTCAATTATTATCCACATTAGTTTCTTGCACCATATTCTCCACTTCTTTAGTATCATTTTTTTATAACAAGTTGTTTTGTTTCTTGAAAATTTTCTTTACCCATATCTTCAATAGTTGCCATTGCACCTTCTTTTTTTTTTTTTTGTCTATTATTTGCTCTTCTTCCATATGTTCCACTAATACTTTTTGTAAACGCTTACAACTTTCCTTCAATACTAGTGCATCTCCTTTTGTTTTCTTCATATCTGTTCATAATTCCTTGATTTCCTCTTAAATTTTCTTCGTACACTCTAACATTTGCATGAGCAATTTTTTCATTTTCACTCATTCTCTTAAGAAGAGTACCATTGTTAGAATCTTGTATAGCCCACTCAAATGAATACAAAAATGCAATCGTCTTTGGGTTGAGTAAAAAACAAACTTCTAAAAAATTGAGAGAGAAGGGAAGAAAACTTTAGAATAATAATTCTTGAATTTGGTTATGAATTAAAAATAGTCTTTTGGTTTCTATTAGTGTTATTTGTAATATTTTTCATAATAACTAATTTCTTAATAAACTTTACCACTTACAACTATTTACTATTTATAGTAACTAATTTCCTGATAAATTTTACTAATTACAACTACTTACTATTTTGCTTAACTAACTAATCCTAGTAATTGCAACTATTTGTTAAGTTACCTAATTAATATCTAAAATCATAACATATGGCTCTAGTAAGTGGCAAGATTAAGCATGGTTTTCAAATGTGTGATTCCACTGAGACTCTAACTGTATAAAATTGTAAAATCATATGAATTGGTAAAATTATAAACTCATAGAATAACATTTGTTGACTTATAATTTTAATAGTTATGATCAAGGGTAGGAATTGGCAATTTTAATACAAATCTATTGAATCTCAACACTATAGCATTAGCAACTCCCAGACGACATCGATTCAAACATTCTAACTCCATTACATACTTGACCAAAGTGAATCCCTTATCAAACAATTTAATAGATTTGCTACCTCTGAAAAAATAGCACTTGAATAGGTCAACCGCTAGCCATCTTACAAATTTAAATCAATACCTATAGATTTTAAAAATTTTGCCAATTAGAGAATTTCAAAGAGAAAGTGCAAAAAGATGGCTTAAATGCCCTAAAAGCACTTTTAAAGTGCCTATCTCATCCTAGTTTAGCTTCATAAAAATGGAAAATAGTATAAGATAAACTTTTGTTAATGTTACTTTAGTTTCCAATGTTTTTCCTTTCCTAGCTATAATGGTTGATTATTATTAGCTTTAGAATTTTTCAAAACTGATTCGAAGAAATTCCCAACCAAAGGAAAATGACTCCATCCTCCTTTCTGCAGCACAAACTCTATCCATAAAGCCGCTAATCTTGCATATCATGAAGATCCATTAGACATCACTATCACAAAGCTTGAAGGACACGCTGTGGCCTAATGGAGAGATTTTGTATTTGGTTTGAATTTAAGTAGGTACAAGTATTGTTTTGATTTAAGATATGACAGTTAAGGTAGTGAAATTTGCTACTACTAGCTTACTTCTAAATTTGATTTAGGAGATTTAGTTGATGAATTTAAAGGAGTATTGTTTGGATCACCTTCTACAAAGAGTTATATGTGTTATTTGGTTGTGCAAAATTGATGGGATTGGATAAAATTATTTTTTCTAATATTTGATTTGTAATTTTATTTAGGTTATTGAACCAAAAAAGGGTCTTAAGGTCTAGACAAAATACTTATATTTTGTTTCATACAAAATACTTATATTTTGTTTCATCTAAAATACAATATAAAAGTTACTCCACTTAACAAAAACACAAGTTTTTTTTTTTAAATCTCAAAAATACCCACTCATAAAGCACTAACCCCTTTTACTAAATAAGGGATAAAATTATTTTAGTTTATAATATAGATAACTAATTTTTTAATTACTAGCAAATTTACCTTTTTTTTATTTAATAGTGCATGTAATTTGTTTAATTATGTGAATTCAATACTCTACTGAAATCTTACTTTTTAAATAACTTTAAATAATATAAAAATGTAATTGAATGTATATTAGACAATATTAGGACATAATATCAATATATAATAATGATTCTGGTGCTTATGTATATTGAATAAGGGTAAATAAAGGATATCATGAAAATTTGTGTCTAATACTATGAAAACCAAGCTTAGTATAATAAGGTTGTCTAGTTTGGTGCTCCTTATATTTATACTGTCCAATTCTTTTTATCTTGTCTAGCTTTGGTAACTGAACACTACTACACTGTTCATGTTGGTGGTGAATTTGTCCAATAGAGAGAGGGAAGGCATATGGCTCAATAAGCGGGGGTAATGGTGGTTTAGTTATTAGAGAGAGGATAGAGAGGAAAGATGGTGGTGAGTAGTTCTTCCACTAGAGGGCAATAAAGAAGAGAGGGGGAAGAAAGATTTTTTTTTTTAATTTTTATTCGATTAATTTATTTATTATGGAAAAAAAGATTAATTGTTAAAACTTTCACAATATTGAAGAATACTTATAACTTGATGTGATCTTTCCTTTAATCTTTTTTTTTTCTTATTCTTGATGTGTAAATAAGTCAAGTTGAGATATCAAAATGTTAAGCTCAGGTTCAATTAGAGCTTAAGTTCGACTTGAAATTTAGTGATAGTTAACAAGTTTGAGACCAACTCAATTAAGCTCATTTAGTACTAGTATATCTAAAAGTATTTTCTTCATCTTCTTTTTCTTCTTCTTCTTCAAATAATAATAATAATAATAATAATAATAATAATAATAATATCCTAAATCACTTTGAACTTCAATAACATTTATACTTATGCTTGATTATGCTCGTGAGTGATTGAGTCAATTTAAAGATTATAAAGCTTGAGCCTGAGCCAATTAACCTCTTGAGTAATTGAATTCAGGTAGTTTGGAAGTAGTTTTTAGAGTTACAATTGATATATTTTGCTTTGGACCCGGATTTTAAATTGATGAAGCTTTAGCAATTTGGTAAGGAGGACGTGGAAAGAAAAAATATATCAATTTCTCGTTAGGAATCTCTTCCGAGTCCCAAATATATTAATTATTGTGTTATTTGCATTTTCAAGCATACTTTATTTTGTTAAGAATTATAGTTTATTCCTACTATAGTGCACAAATGTATCTTACGATCATATCTTTTTCAATTTTATGGATTGCATTCCCAATTTATAATAACCCAGAAATTTTCCTTTTAGTCATAACGGAGGAACTTCACATATCATGTAATATACCAACTTTCTACACCAAAAGAGATTGTGTTTTTTTTCCCCGTAATTTTCTCATTCCAGATTCTCTAAAACATGGAAACCCTCTTTATTCTTCTTCTGGTACTAACTGTCTGATTCCCGTCCAGATTTTCAATAGCAAAAGGACAGAACCTCCTAGAAGAAACACGCGAAAAGACCAGATATTCCGACGTTTGTGTCTCAACAATGGAATCAGATCCTAGAAGTTCCAATGCCGATGTCAAGGGACTTGTACAAATCGCACTTCACATAGTCCTCGACAAAGCAAAAGAGACTTTCAATATGTACTTTTGGATTTATTCAAAAACCATTCTCCAGACCCAACTGTTGGTAGATTTTACGGGTCTATGGAGAATCTGTGAATAGGTTTCTTCTCGAACCTAGTTCGCTGTAATCTAACAGCTATGGAGCTGCCAAGACTGATTCGGAGAATGTAGCCTCCAATGCTCAGCTATGTGAACGACAGTTCGATGAGTCCCCAACCTACGAGCTGAACAACCTCGTACAACAACTCTCCATTGTGGCGGCTGATATTATTTCTATGTCGTGCTGATTACTTTTGTCTTTTCACTGATTCTTTTCACTAGATAGATAGATAGATATAAATAAATGCCTAGGCTAGGCTTATGATGCTAGGCTTGTTTCTCCTTTTGGTTTTCTTTCTTAATCCCTAGTGCTCTCTGCAGATTTCTTGATCACTATGATTTTGTTATGGAACATTTGCAATCTATTTAACTTTATTAATTAATTGAGCAAATGAAATCTTTTATACTATATTTGATATGATAATTGTTGTTTCCATTGAGAAACTGAGATTAATGGCTATGTAAACCTATAACAAGAACATAAATTGATAAATAATTTTCAAGAATATATATAATATATGTACATATAATCGGCATACAGTTTAAATATATTCAAATATTTTAATAATTTAACATACAAATTACATTTAATATTTATTTTCCTATGATTCTTGAATGCATTTTCTTTAACTTAATAATTATTTTGTGATTAAAATTTTGAGCATTTGATATTTTTAAATTTATGTGTACAACACAAGTACGTCATTTGCTAATTAAAGTCAAATGTACAATTAAATCTTTAAGTGATTGTACAACTATTTACATACTTTGATAGTGCTCATCAAAGTCAAATGTGCAATCAAATCTTTAAGTGATTTTACAATTAAATAATAGAAGTCATAGGAAAAGGTTGCATGACATATGACTTTTATCATTAAAATAAAATTAGAACTCCATTGGTTTTTAAGAGTGTAACATCTTGCCTCTCAAGGCATCTAGCTTACACCTTTTTTTTTTTCCCTACAACACTTCATGCCCATGGGACAATTTGTTATGCCATCCCCAAGTTAAGGATAAGGTATAAATTGTAAACAACCTATTAACTCAACTCTACCATATAGGATTCCAGTAAACTTCTTTCAATTAATATAACATAATACAACAGAATTTCATAAAATATGGGCCTCATTCCAAGTATCACATTTTACTTTACCATTCAACTTATAATCCAATTAGAATAATAAACTTTTACATTCAAAACCTAAAAGTAATATGACGACCTTCTTGCAAAGTTGCTTCTAAGAACCTAATATGAACTCCATAGGTAATTGCTCTCTCTTTCACCTAGTCTAACTTCTTAGTCTTGGCTTATTTTATCTTCAGTACCTAAAGTTAAATAAATTAACCCCTTAGCTCATATTTTGAGCTAAGCTAAGTGAGTACAAAACTAAATACAAAAAGTATAGCAATCGAGTGTTTTAAATCATAACAAGTATTATGTAACGTATATTTGATAATCCCAATATAATCAATAACTCAGCACATCCAAGCATCAAATTCTATCAAGTACATACACAATGATTCATGCGTCATATGGATGTCATGTTAATCATGTGACATGCACTATTATCGGTATTCTAACCCAGCTTAGATTCTTATTTGGTTAGTTAACATACCTGAGTATTTGGATATAATGTCCAGGAACTTAGGGCAATAAGGAGTTGCCAAAACCTAACATGTAGCTGACTTAGCTGAAACCACATAAAGTGGCTAGAGAAACCCAACATATAGCTTGTTTAGTTGAAATCGCATGAAGTGGTTAAAATTGATTAAGTAATGCATCTCTATATGCTCAAAACCCAGCCTAGTAATACCTTAACTTGAGAAAGCTTGACCTTGTAGGTCCATTTCATATCATGCTATGAATGCATTCAAACAACATATTTAATCAGCCCAGTATGGGTTCCGAATCAACTAAACCAAGTAAAGTTTCCACCAAATATAGTTTCTAGGTAATTAAGCCAAGTATGAATTTTGGGTATATACTAAGAATCATGAAAATGGCAACTAAGCTTAGCTTTTAATCTACCAGTCAAATATCACAATTACATGCATGGCATGATATAGAAATCATTACCTTTTGTAAAAGCTAAGTCATCACGACATTTACTCAATATCAACTAAGATTTACCAAGTCACCAATAGTGATTGGAAAATCCAACATGTAGCTAGCCCAACAAATACAAGGCATTCTTTCTGTGCTAAAAAACCCAACTTTTACAAATCAATTAGTTCATTGGATAAACCTAGCTTTTTATATGGACACTGACATAGCAACATCTCGATTTTCAGAAAACTTAACCTATAAGTCTTTTTCGTGTTGTGTCGTGCTGTGTCATGCCATGCCATGAATGTATTAAATTGTATACCTAGCAAATCCAAGCAGACTTATTCATCACTTGTTTCTCAGCCTTTACTTTATAGTTTTGTTAGTTCTAGAATCTTGGTATTGGGTTCACTTAGGTGACCACCTTCGGAGATAGAGTTAGTTCCTATATTTTTTTTCTAAGACAACACAGATCCTAGCAAATGTCATATTTACATTTATCAACATCAATATAACAACCAAGCTTAATGTCGTGTCACTATTCAATTAACAACAAATATAATAGGTCACATAACTCACTAAGCAATACATCAATTCTTAGCCAATTTCAACCATGCCATGGAATAGCACAACAACTTACAATTAATGTTCAACCAAGCCAAAACATCATAGAATACATAAAGTTAAGAGTAGACATAAATCTACTCAAGCATACACAAATATCCACTTACCTAACTAACAGTACATTCCCAATCTTACTTGTTAACATAAGCTTCATCTTTCACAAATTCACCTAGTAATCAATCAATTATAGGTTATGAGCACACACGCACACACACATACATATACTAGTTAAATATTTGCTTGTTGGTAATTAGTTCATTATAAGTTGATTCCAATTAAGTCTCTAAGTTTAATTCTAAGTTAGCTTCTAAAATAGCTTTTTATTGCATTATCCTTTTTCACAAATCATAATTTCTTAACTAATCAATGATTTTTATAAGTTACTAAAAATTGTCAAGTCTTCTGAGTAATTCTGTAGTAATTTTCTCTAGTTGAAAATCTTTTGAGTTACCATCTAAGCTATACAAGGATCATTCATAATATCAATTTTATCCTCTAACATAACTTTTAAGTTTTCTTAATTTAAGGCCCTTACTAAATTATGCTCTAAGCTATCCTCTAACCCTATTAGCTATAGGATTTTTAATAAAAATAACCTCTAACTAAGCTTCTGAATCCCTTATTTTTCATTTTACTCATTATTTTTGCTTCTGGCCTACGCTCTGAGTATCAATCTAATTGAAATTTCATTATCAAAATCCTTTGAATTATCCTTTGTCTTTGATCAATATCCTATAAGTAGATAATTTACTAACTTCCTTCCAAGTTACAATTGTGGAATCAAATTTAAACATCAAAAAACACTCCAAACTAACCTTTCTTAGTTTCATTACTCCTTCACTCTTCATTCATTACATCCCAATCCATAAATTGTTTCAAGTTCACTAAGTTATTCAAATACTAACTTCATTAATTAAGGTCAATTCACCATTTCTCATCACTTCTCACTTTATCAATCAATCTAACCATTCCAAGTGAGATTATTAAGAAAATAGGTTATTTGTCACTAAAATCACCATTTAATACCTAATTTAGGGCTTAAAAATCACATAAAAATTTAGGAAATAATTTTGTGAGAAATCTCTTCATAGCAATTCAATATCAATATAGGGTAGTTTACATAAAAATTTTCATGGCGAAACTACATTGATAGCCTTAGTTATTTCAAAATTGAAAATTGTTTGATTTCCTTGATTTCTTACGGACGTATATTTCCATAACTAAATTTGGAAAAAAAATGACATTTTCCTTAGATTCCAGATACAAAAATATGTAGGAATAATTTTTTTTCATATTTTTTTAGATACTATTTATATTTTTAATAATTTAAGAAAAATTGAGTAAAATTTAAACCTTACCGGCATTAACAGTTTCGGCTACCTTTGGTGGTAGAGGGTTTGTTGGCAGGTTTAGGCACTACCTCCTTCATGTGGTGGTAGTGGTCAGTTCCCAGCAATACCTTAAGTCTTTAAACTGTCTAACTCCCTAAGTCATGCATCGATTTTGCTATTTTTCCCTAATTTTCTTCTTTGATCCTTTCAACTCCTTTAGATTTTTTTGAAGCTTCAATTTTCATAAAAAACATCATGGAGAGGATTCCTCAATTTTCTAAGCTCAAGGATAGTGAAAATAAATTTTTTCTTTCTCTCTCATTCAAATTCCAAGCTTATATATTGAATGTTCAAGCCTATCCTAACTCCTACAGCTATCTAGGACACTTCTACGCCTAAACTAGGAATTCCCAACTGGTCCCAAGTGTTTCTCATAATTTTTTATTAATTTCTTTTTATAATTTCCTAAGCCTATTTCAACTAAAAATGGAATTTATCGAGTATTTTAATTAGTTTCAAGTAAATGTATCATATAATAATTACATGCAGGGTATATACATATATTCTATATATTGTTTTGTATCATCTAATATTTTTATTACATATATAATTTATCTCTAAGACTTCGTAATTATTCAAAACTCTAATTTTAAGTTTTCGATAATTATCAATTATACTTGATAAAAATCCATTTTGTTGAAATTAAACATTATATATATATATATTATTTTGAGAAATTGATCCTATTAGTACTCTTTGTCTAATTTTTATGACCTTATATTAAAATTTGGTCCAACTCAAACAAAATTGTCTAAAGCTCTAAATCTCTCTAAATACCCTAATTCGCGTCGATATCAAATAGTTTGGGTATGGCATTCAACTTAACTTATTTCTTGAGCTTCTGTTAATGACTTTACTTTATTACTTCTATTAACTATACTCCCTTAGTCCCAAGTATAGTAGAAGTGGTCTGTCGCTCTAAGTCTTGGGTTGTTGGTTGAAGATTAGGTCTTACATATTAAACCATCCCATTAGATATAATTTTCAAATTATCGATTTTAGGTTTGATTTTACTAAAAATTAGCTTAAATTTGTTAAATAGTCAAATTTAATTACAATTTCAAAACTAATCTTTCCAAATGTCATTACTAGATTCCAAAAATCACTTAAAGTGGAATTCATCAAGAAATTATTTGAAAAACCCTTTATTTTCTTAAATTGCAAAACATGATAGATTTAGCAAAATAATTTTAGTAAATTCTAAACTTATAATTTATCATTAATTATTTTATGTAAAATAAATATGTCATATGAGAAATTTATACACAAAAAATTAGCTCAAAATAATATCGTTTACTATTTTTAAAAAATTAATACAAAATTTATTTGAATAGGGTTGTTTCTTAAAAAACCCATAGAAGAACTTCCAATTTTAAAATTTTGATTTGATATTTTGATTTGATATTTTGATTCTACATGCAAAAATACCTAAAAAAAACAAGTTTAATAAATTTTAGATATCGTTTGGCATTTTTAATAATTTTAAAGACTTATGATCCATGATAGTATCCTTATTTCTTCATTATTGTTTCTTTTAATCCTTAGCTAAGGTTAGGATTATTGACTTAGTTTTCCTTAGTTTCTTAATTGAGTATGGTTTATTTGTATCCTACTGGTATAATTAGGGCCTTTCACTTTAGGATGATAATTCCGACTTCTATATCAACTTTTAAGTCCTGAGTTTTAGGACTTTATTTTGAAAGGCCTTTTACTTTAACCTCCATATCTTTGTGCTTACAACCATTAAGCTAATTTAATTTTTTACTTTAGCATCTACACTTTGAATTCAACATAGTCGACTTAGAGTATCTTTTGTACTATCCTATATGATTTTTTTTTTTATAATATCCTCTACATTTCTTACTCTTCAAAGATTACTCTAATTAGTCTTATTGCTTTGTCTCAATCAATTAGTCTCCCAAGTTCAAACTTAAGTACTATAATAATCGTATTGGTAATCTTATTTTGTCCTTAGTTGTCATCCTTTGCTTCTTTTCAGAAATCAAGGGTTTATGAACTTCTTAGTTATCCTCTGATCACTAGTTTGATTGAAGCTTCCCATTATATTCTTTATGAAGCTCCTTTAGCCTTTACTTCATCCCTTAGTTACCTTAATCTTACAAATGAACTAATCCCCACAAAAATTTATCGTTACCTCTTCTACTATTCTTTGCATCACAATTTTTTATATCTCCAATTAACCATCGTTAGAGCTACATTTCCTCTTAGCTTCTCAAGTATGTTGTTCTCAACTGAGCCTTCAAATGATTCCATCATTGTTGATAGGATTACAAATGATTATACTTGCAAACTTTGTCATTTCATCTTGTTTAGTCATCACTTACATTGTATAAGTACATAAATCCATGATCTCCAGTTGAATTTATCCTCATCTAACCGGTGTTTCAAGTAACAATAACAACTATTTTACTTAACTTCCTTATGATAATATCCCATGGCCTTATCATTAGATCTTTAGGCTTTTCTTAAATAAGATTTGAAATATTTACTTGAGTTTACCTTACTTTTATGATCAATACTTGATTTGATTTGAGAACTTGAGATGTTCCACTTTGGCTCGCACTTTAAGTTTTAAAACTGCTAAGTTGGATAACCCTCTTTACTAGCTTCTATGTTTTAGATTTCAAAACTTGTTATTTTAGCAGACCCTTTTCTTCAGTCTTTTAGTTTTCAGGGTTACAAATATTAAGATTATTTATCTTAAACTTTAACTTTTATATACATCAACACCTTTTTCATTACCTTCAATAACACCCTTTACATTTCTTATGTTGTTCAGGTTACTTGAAATAATTAAGCTTACTCCTTAGTCATGATTAATTTATCACTCTTTTATATTTGTTTCTAAATACTCTAACAATCATGTAGATAATTTAATCCATCCTTTTTCCTATCATCAAAATCCTCTTTGATTAATTTCTAAGTCATTCTCTAATCATTACTTTGTCTAGAGTTTTCTATTTTTGTTCTTTTATGAAATGTCCCTATTCATTACTTCCTTTCTCTAGTTGACTCAAATGTATCAGTTAACTGACCTTTACTAAGATCAATGACTACTACTTTCCATTTGCTTCAGTTAAACTTGCAAAAGCTACCATCATCCCTTTGCTCCATCAGTGTACTATCCTTGATTTATTTTCCTTGTAATCTTATAATCTTTTCAATTTTTTCTATTAATATAAGGGATATGAATTCTTCATGTTTTGCATAACTAATTACCTTTCACTTGAATTCCTTATTTAAAAAGTTAGTGAATTTAACCTTCTTCTTAATACTCAGTCAAACTGGGGTTCTTAGTTCTAATTCCCTTTCTTCCACTTTTTCGACTAACTTCAATAAATAAATTAGCTAATCTTTTCTACAAATTAATCACTCCTACTATTGCTTACATTACTTTTGGATGGCTTTTGCTAAATTTGTACAAACTATTTTGTTACTTTGATAGGACTTCCATAGTTGAGCCTCTTTGATCTAATTATTTTCTTTAGCTTTTGCAATCATATGTTTAAGGTCGATTTGTTATCTCCCCTATATTCAATTACTTCTTATTTCAATCTCCTTTACACAACCTTTGACACTTTAGTATATATTATTGTCAATAATTCATGACTTGTTCAAGTCACATTATGGGTCTTTGCCTTACTAAATCCATCTTAGCTACCTTATATAGTCTCACACACACTTCTACACTAAAATCTTCAATTTCAGACAACATTTTCATGGCTCACAAAATTCTTTGATCCTTTTTGCTTTTGTATCCTTATCCACTTATGTCATTTAAGACTTTTCTTCAACCATCATTTATAGATTTTCTAAGCTCACACTGATTCTCAACTTAAAATAGCCTTGATCCATTGAATACTCATGCGTTTCATAAATATTTCTTTCAAAACTTACTCTAATCCATATTGTTCAATAACCATGCTTTTATCATTACTCTCAAGTAAATATGATTTAAAGTAAACATGCTTACATCAAAATCCTTAACCTAGAATTTGATCCTTAGATCCTTAAAAATACCTTAATTATCATCTTTGTTCATATTTTGATTCATCAGATTCCACAAAAATAACTAGATCCTTTAATCCATCACACTTTTGATCCCTATCCATAGATAAACTATGATACTCTGAAGCCCATTCCACAAAACAAAAATGTTTAGATACTTTTCTCAAAGTGATTACAATCCATTAGGTTCCAAACCATGCTCTAATACCACCTTGTAACGTCTAGACTCCTAAGGGGTTTTCTTATACCTCCATATAAGATTCCAGTAAACTTTTTTTAATTAATATAAAATAACATAATAGAATTTCATAAAATATGAGCCGCATTCTAATTATCACATTTCACTTCACCATTCAAGTCATAATCCAATTAGGATAATAAACTTTTACATTCAAAACTTTAATATTAGAAACTTAAAAGTAGCATGATGACCTTTCTGCAAAGTTGCTTCCATGAACTTAATACAAACTCTTAGCTAATTGCTGTCTCTTTCAGTCAATCCAATTTCCTAGTCTTGGCTTGTTTTTTCTTTAGTACTTAAGGTATAAGCTAACTCTGCAGCTTAGGTTTTAAGCTAAGTGAGTATAAAACTAAACACAGAAAGCATAGCAATCAAGTATTTTAAATCATAACAAGTAACATATAACATATATTTGATAATCTTAACATCATCAATAACTTAGCACATTTAAGCATCAAATACTATCAAGTACATGCACAATGATTCATGCATCATATGGATGTTATGCTAATGTACATGACATGAACCAGTACCGGTATCTTAGGCCAACCTAGCTTCTTATCTAGACAATCAATATATTTAGACATCTAGATACGAAGTCTAGGAACCTGGGGCAATAAGGAGTTGCTGGAATCCAGCATATAGTTAGCCTAGCGAAAACCATAAAGTTAGTTTAGTTGAAACCACATGAAGTAACCAGAGAAACCTAGCATATAGCTAGTTTAGCTAAAACTACATGAAGTGGCCAAAACTAATTAAGTAATGCATCTCTATATGCTCAAAACCCAGATTAGTAAGACCTTACATTGAGAAAGCTTAACCTTGTAGGTCCATTTTGTATCATGTCATGAATACATTCAAACAATATATTTAGCTAGCTAAGTATGGGTTCTAAATCAACCCGACCAAGTAAAGTTTCCACTAAGTATTATTTCTAGGTTAATTAAGCTAAGTATGAATTTAGAATAAATACCAAGAATCAAGAAAATGATAACCAAGCCTAGCTTTCAACCCAACAGCCAAACATCATAATTACATTCATGGCACAATATAGAAATCATTTACTCTTGTATAAGCCAAGTCATCTCGACATTCACTTAATGTTAACCAAGATTTACTAAGTCATAAACATATTATGATCAATCATTACATAGTGGCAAACGTTTTCGCTAACCAAGTGCAAGTGCATCACCAAGGTCAACCAAATTATATTTCCAATGAATTTCAATCCGTTATTAGAAACACAAAACATAAAAACTATAAAATACTAAGCAAATGTTTATTATAAACCATATCAATTTGAAGTATAAATACTCCAAGCCATGCGATATACTTAAGTATATCTTATGGCTGCACACAACAAGTAGGCAAGTGGTCTACATTTTTGGCTATAGCATAAACATTAAACAACGAAGCAAGGGGTACTCACCTAGGCCTAATTCTTATTCCACTATTCGATACACATAATAAAATGATTGATCTGTCATCTTTCGAATACAATAATAGTAACTATCTTATATTGCTAATATTATACAACTAAACTAGTATTTATTATAGTTCTTCATTTCTCATCTCTTTTTAGTAAACTGTATATCACTACGATCCCTATATAGAGAACTATGCAAATATCTCAAGGTATCAACTTGATCCATAAGGTAACATTACCAAAAATACCCTTTCACATTTCTAATTTAATCATATATTATCTTAGTTGCCTAAATAATCCATATTATACTCGATAGCTTATCGTTACTCATTGATGTAGGTAAATGTACCTATCAGTTTATAATATAACTGATATAAATCTAAAAGTCGATCCTTCAGAAACTTTAACTACCAGTACTTACTAGGTCTTTATTATTTAATTGGCAAATTAAATTTCAAAAAACTTAAAGAAGTAAATTTAAATCACTACTAAAACTAATTTAAAGATTAACTAAGATGCAATTCAAGAATTAACAAGAAAGCAATTCAATTGGAAATTAGTTCAAGATTCAATATTGTACTTAAATCATACTCTCCTTAAATCTATCATGTTATTTTCCTAAAGATCATCTAGTTTATTCTTTAATCTTTCTTAACTAGGAGAATTCACTACTAAAGTTAATCACTTTCTCAAGCCAATTAACCCTTACCTTAGAATCACCTATTAAAATATCTTCTTAATAGTATGATTTAAGATTGCATTATTGAACAATAAATTCTCTATGCTTTAAATTGAAATTCCAAGAGAATCTTGCAAATTATTTCTAATCTTACAAAAATTCTTATCAACTAAGCCTAAATCTAATATTATAAGAAATCTCTCGATTCTCTTATAAGATATTAAACTTTAGATTACTACTCACGGAAATAATAACCTAAATCATGAAGCAAACATAGTTGAATCAAGAAAATAATAAAGAACTAAATTAATCAAGAAATAATAATATCACATGAATAGATCTAGGTTACACAAAACCTAGATACCAAAGATCTATTATTTATACATCAAAAAATAGGAATTTAAAAACAAAGTATAGAAAAGAATAGAAAGAAGTATCAAGAAATCTAAACAAACTTAAATCTTGAAATCTTCTCTTCTCCTCACTTTTTTTATTGTTCTTGGTTTCAAAAAATCCTTAGAAGTTGTACTAAAAAGTTCTCTCCTCTAAACAAAAAACCTTAATAAGGCTTTATAAATGAAGAGTTAAAAAAAAAAAAATAGATCGGTTGAAAAAGATACCATTAGGGACACAAACGGTATCTTTTGGTCATGTCCTTGGCTGTAATAGTAGAAAATTAGCTCCAATTTTTCATGGAAATGACACAGTTGTGTCATTCAGTTGTATCGATTTTCAAACATTCATAACTTGCTCATTTTAATTTCGATTTAAGTGAAATTTGTTTTTATCTTCTTGTTTGCTCCCTCAGATTGTTTCAAAATCTAGAAAACAAAATTTGACTCAATTAAATATCATTATCTAAAAATAAACTCGAATGTTAAGGAAAATTGTAAAAAATCACTAATTAAAATATAATCAATTTGTAACTCATCACTCATAAATTCATACTAAACTACACTAATCAATAAGTGATCCTTAGGAAAATATCAAGCTTAAGTCATGTAAGTATTTATAATATTAGTAATTTTATTTATAATACATCAATATAGTCAAAATATAGCTAAACATTCATTGTTTATAGAATTAATAGTAAACTTACTTGATTAATTCTAAAAAAGAGAAAGAAAATACAAACTCAAAAACTATATAGTTTCAGGTCTATTTATTAAATATATTACATCATCCCATTAGATATAGTTTCTAAATTATTGATTTTAGATTTGATTTTACTAAAAATTAGCTTAAATTAGTTCAATTCAAATTTAGTTACAATTTCAAAACTAAACATTCCAAATATCATGACTAGATTCTAAATATCACTTAAAGTGGAATTCATCAAGAAATTATTTTAAAAACCCTTTTTCTTAAATTTCAAAACATGATAGATTTAGCTAAATAATTTTAATAAATTATAAAGGTATAGCCTAGTAGGAATTATTTTTCTGTAAACTATACATATCATATGAAGAACATTTACACCAAAAATTCACTCAGAACAACATCATTTATTAGTTTTAAAAATTAATACAAAATTTCTTTTAATAAGGAAATTTTTTAAGAAATCCACATAAGCACTTCTAATTTTAAAATTTTGGGTTAATATTCTCATTCTATGAGGAAAAATACATAAGAAAACCAAGTTTCATAAATTTTAGATACCGTTTAGTACTTTTAATAATTTTGGAGATTGATGGGTAGAAATCTAAACTTGTTGGTTCTTCAATTGTCGGAGCTCCACCAATGGCAAGGCCATGTGGTCGGACTTCTCATGGTAGCTATCTTTGATCACCAAAGCCTTAAGATGTCAAGTTGAGGCTTGTTACATGAACCCTAATGACTAGGTTGCTTTCGCTATTTTTTTTTTATTACATTTTCTAAAAATTAATTTTAATTGCTTTTAATTCTTTTCCTACTGATTTCTAGTTGCTAAAATGTTGAAAATGAATTGATTTTGGTGTATTTATAGGCTCAAGGTCGGTTTAGATCATGAAGGTAGTGCCAATTGTGTGTTACATGTCAATTTTCTACTTATTTTTAGTATAAAGTGGCAAATTTTCATTTATTTAATGACGACTCATGTTTGGATGAGTTGATGACTCATTAAGATATGTTTTAAATAATTATAACCATTTCTATATTAATTTACCTATATTTTATGTATTTATATTAATTTATTTACATATTTAATACATATGATGTATATTCTATATAAATACATCTATATTATATACAATTTCAATCCATTTATTATTTTTATAAATTAAATAATTTATCTCTAAGATCTTGTTATATCTCGAAGCTCGAAGCTCAAGTTTTCAATAAATATTGACTTTATTGATAAACTAATGTTTTTATCAAATTAAACCTTTTGTATACTTTATTTTGAAAAAATTGACTTTACCTAGTCACTTTTTCTAACTTTTTTAATATTATTGTATAGTTTAAACTAAAATGAGTAATATTGTTAGATGCTCTAAATTTAGAGGCTCAAAACCTAAGGTTACCACAAAGATTATAGAAATCAACAAAAGTTTAAAATTAAAAAGCCTTGCTATAATATTTTTATGACCATAATACACTTAAACTACCAAAATTATTTACATTAAAATTAGAACAATTAAGAGGTTAGCTTTAGCAACTCACAGGATTGAATATGGTTTCTAAACTCGCGTTTTCACAAAGAATCAAAATATTTAGAATTGTAAAATTATTCATGCTGATAGAATTGTAAACTTATAGAATTATATACCTAAAGTCATTATTTGATCAAAAGTCTTCACAAAAACGATATCGCATCAATTTTAACTAGTAGAAATTCATAAAATTGTAATCTCAAGAATTGCATTAGTTGACTTGCAATTTTTACAACGAGAGTACGAATTGGTTATTTTAATGCCAATTTATGGAATCTTGACACAACAGCTCTAATGCCCTACCTTCTAGAAATTTGTTTAAAACTTTTTTTCTCAATTTTTGGTGCTTGAAAAATGGTTTGTTATGTCATCTCTAAGTTAATGATAATGTTAACTTGTTGTTCACTTGTTAACTCTTTCATGACTATGTAAAACATTTGAAGCTTCACTTTATTAACATAGTAAATCACAATGGAAACTTACAATAGAGGGTCAAACTCAAAGTATAACATTTCATTTTCCTTTACAACACATAAGCCACATGAGAACTATACTCTTATAATATTAACTTTTATATGACTTTAAGATGTTCTCATATAGTAGCATCATTGAACTTAGTGACAAACTCGATAACTAATTGCTCCTTCACAAAGAATTGGCCTTAACTAGTGCTCTCTAAGCCTTTTCCTCCTTGTAGCGATCATGTCCTATCTAAGCTTCATAGGATAAGACAACTTATCCCCTTAGCTTATTATAAGTTGTATGAGAGTAGATAAACAAATAGTAAGCATAAGCACAATCACACACCATAGTTACACAACTAAGTTGACATTCTAGTTATATGATGTTATATCCTAGCTAAGAAGTTAATGTGAATAATGTGTGTCATACTTATGCATATGAAATGTACCGGTACTAGTATCCTAGCTTAACCTAAGGCAAAATGGAGTTGCTAGAGACCATGGATCCTAAACATTGCTTAAGGCTATAATGAGTAACCAAAACACAACCTAAGGCTACAAGAGTAGTCAAATCTAGCCTAGCTAATTACTTGATGATTAGTGTTTATTGAGTAATATAATTCTATATGCTTAAAAACCTAACCTAGTTAGTTCTTAATTTTAAAAAGCTAAACTCATAAGTCTTTTTTGTGTCATGTCATAAATGCATCAAATCATGTATCAAAACAATCTCGTAATGATTTCCTAACAACATACCAAACATCGTTTCATTAACTTAGACTTTACTTTAGTATTTTATTTTTTCGCCTAAGAACTTTGTTCTCGAGCTTACTTAAGTGAAGATCTTAGGATATAGAGTTAGTCCTTAGCTTCTTATCCAAGTTAGTCCAAATCCCAGCAATGTTACATAATCATTCAATTACACTATCACATTAACCAATTCCAACATCAGAACATGTTTCATTTGACAACATTTATATAGAAGGAAGCATCGTGTAACCGATCATGTAGCATATCAAAGACATATAACCAAACTTAACTAGGTCAGCCCTAGCAATGTAAGTTAGTAAGCTAATGTCATGATGAGTAGATATAAATCTACTCTAAGTATACAAATATTCACTTTCTTGAACTTACTGATAGCTTAAGCATATGCTTCAACGTAAGGTTCTTCTTCACCTACATTCACCGTTGGAAGTATATATATATATAGTACCAAGGGGTAATCCATTTAATAAGTTACTATTGCCTCAAGTTTTATGAATGAAAGTCTTTCTTATATCCTTTGATTTAAAATCTAATGTATCCTCTAAAGCATCTTCTGAGTTAAATTAATTGCAAAGTTCTTAAACAAATGTCCGCTAATATACATGCCGAGTCCATACTAGTTAATCCACATCCTCTGAATTAGTCTCTAAGTTCATCTAATATAAAATTCATCTAGTGAATCCTTTGATATATCCAATGTTATAGATAAAATACTCTAGAACTTATAAGATTTCCAATTCCTCTTCCACTTCAAGTTAGGATCAGTGAAGGATATCTTAAATAAATGCTTATCGAACATTTGTTTAATAATAATCTTACTATCACAAGTCATCAATTAACCATATAACCCCATATATAGAAAATAGTTTCAAAGATACTAATACGCCATGTAGATCAATGAGTTACGAATGGCATGAAAGTAACAACAAAATTTTTAACACATGATATGGAAGAACGTGCTTTTTGAAAAAATACCAATTATGTTTTTACATGTCAAAATTTTATTGGTACTTTCAAGCCACTTATCAGTTCATAAGGCATGTTAGTATTATTGAAGCCTTTCTCTCACATATATATAATACATCGGAATATAATAGGAAATTACATCATAATTAGTATTTGTATCCAATTGATTCCCTAAAAATTCACTCATAAAAATACATAGTTTCTTATTAGCTAAATGTAGATATTAAATCTGTTAATTAAATACAATTTCTAAAATATTCATTTTTGACCTTATTTTACTAAAAACTGATTTAAGTTGGGTAAATAGTCAAATCAATTCATGAAACCTAACCTACATACTTCTAAAATTATAAATAAACTCCAAAAATAACTTAATACCAAATTTATCAAAAACTTTATTAAAATGGTCATTATTTCCTTAATTCGAAAAATACGGTAGTTCTAACAAAATAAATCTAATAAATTCTAAACATGTAGTTTATTAAATAATTCTTTTTATATAAATTAAATATACCATATGAAGAATCTCTATACTAAAAACTAACTCAAAATAACCTCACTATTTTTAAAAATTAGCACACGATTCATTGGGATAGGTTTGTTTCTTAAGGAACCATATAAATACTTTTAATTTCAAAAATCTTATTTGAGTTTCAAATTCTACTTGCAAAATTACCTAGGTAACCATGTTTCATAAATTTTACATGTCGTTTGACATTTTAGTAAAATAGCAACTTATAGGTAAAAAATGAGACGTTACATTTCATCAATCATTGGAGCTTTGATGGCGATGAGAACATGTAGGTTGTAAGCCTCATTGCAGCCATCTTCAACCCTCAAGTGGCTAAAATGTCAAGTCTCCCTTTGATACTTGAATAGTGATTTCCCTAGATTTTCTAATTTTCTGTTTTTCACAAGTTGGATTTATTTAAGAGTGTTTCCTTGCTTTTAATCTATTAAAAATGGCAAAAGTTTTACCCCCTATTTCCTTTTATAAGCAATCGATTGGTGGGGGTTAAATTTTTAATTGCCCAAGTGTCATTAACCAACAATATTAGTTCCAACTTGTTGATAAGTATATAACACTTCCTACTTACTGATGCAATTTTAGAAGATTACTTCACTTGCCATGCTAAGTGTTAAGGATTTTAGATATTATTAATTAGTTTTTTAATAATTTGATGTGTAATTTACCTATATTTAAGTCTTTATGTTATCATCTACACATATGAAGTTCATATTATAGATATTTACTAGTCATAAATTACTCTATATACCATTTCATTCCAAATCATTATTTTTATAAGTCAAGTAATTTATCTTTAAAGTCTTGCGATATCTTAGAACTCAAATTATAAGTTTCTAATAAATAGCGAATGATACCAATAAAATTACATTTTATTAAATTAAACATTTTATATATTTTATTTTGAGAATTAAGCTTTGCCAAGACTCATCTTCTAACTTTTATGACGTTTTACTAAAGTTTGCACAATTGGGATAACATCTTTCGAAAGCCCTAGATATATCAATTTTAAGCAATTAAGGTTTCATTACATGATGAAACTCGTTACTCGAATGGTCTATCATAAATTTATCTTCTTACTTCCTAAGCTACACCTTCTAGATTTCATGTTTGACAAGAATTACCTATAATTCCAAGCCTAAGGTAGTTGGTCCAAGATCGAGTTTCACAATAGCCTTGGTAACTTCAAGACGGTATCATTCCAAACATTCCAACTCCATAAGATACTTGACCAAATCAAATCCTTCATCAAACAATTTATTAGATTTGTTACCTTTGGATTAATCCCTTATCTTAAACTTTTAAACCCAAACCTAAAGATTTCAAACATTTTGCAAATAAGAAAATTCCAAATATAAAGTGGAAAAAGATGACTTGAATGCCTTAAAAAGCACTTAAGGTTAACATGAGAATTTTAAAGTGCCCATCTTATCAACTCATCCTAGTTTGCCTTTATAGAACTTGACAATAGTGGAATATGAAAAGACTTTTTGTTAATGTTACTTTTTTTCCTTAGTGAATTTGTTAATGTAACTTTAGTTTCCAAGTTTTTTCTTTCCTACATACAATGATTGGTTATTATTAGATTTAGAATCTCAAAACTGATTTGACAAAATTCCTGACTAGAAGAAAATGACTCCATCTACCTTTCTTTACACTACGAAGTCTATCCATAAAGCCACTAGTCTTGCATACCTCTAAGATCCATTAGACACCACTTACCATAAAGCTCAAAGGATGTATGGTGATGATCGATTCAAATGTTAAGGTGTAATGGAGAGACTTTGAGTTTAGTTTGAATTTAAGTGGGTACATGTATGGATTTGGTTTTGGATCTCACAGTTAAGGTAGCAAATCTACTACTATTAACTCTATCCTAAAATTGTTTTGAGAGATTTAGTTGATGGATTTAAAGGAGCAATGTTTATATCACCTTCAAAAGAGAATTATAATGCTAGTGGTGGTAAATTTGCTCAATGGAGAGAGAAGAAGGGTAGATGACTCAAGCAGTGGTAGTAGTGGGCAAACTAGTTATTGGAGAGAGATGAGAGAGGAAAGGTGACAGTGATTAGTTCTCTCATTAGAGAGTGATAAGGAAGGGAGGGGAAAGAGAGATATTTTTTTAATTTTCTTTTGATAAATTTAGTTATTATTGAAAAAAAAATATTAATTGTCAAAATTTTCATAATATTGAAGATATTTATAACTTGATGTGACCATTTATTAATCTTTTTTGTCTTGAAAGACACCATGTAGACCAATATCCTAAGCCATTCCAAGCATTAGGCTAATTTTGACAAAATTTGTTTCAAAGTAAAAGAGATGAAATAACCTAAAAATTTATAAGTCAAGTTAGATTATTTAAATTTTAATTAAAAGGAAAATCCTAAATTTATGAAAAAATTTTCAAAATGACCAAATTACCCCTTTACTAGGTTTATGAGAGGAAAGCCAAAAATCAAATTTAGACAATTAAAAAACATTTAGAGTAGAATAAATTAATCAAGTTTGAAATTACCCTCAAGCAATCAAAAAACCTACAGTTGGAAGATTAGAAAAAGTAAGGCAAAGTTGGATGAATTAGGAAGTGCCCTACGCAAAGTACTTTTTTTGCTTTTAAGGTTTTAAAAACCCTAAAACCCCATCTATAATCTATTTTGGTGTTTTGATTTAGGTAATTCCCTCCCTCCCTCATTATTTCAAAACTTTTTTGAGGTAAGAAACCCACTAAAACCCTAAATCCTAATAACTTAAGCAAAAACCGGAAGAGATTTCTTAAACAAGGTGCCAAAAAATTTACATTCCTTAGTGTTTAGCTTGGTCTTAAAGACATATAAGATTCTTAGGAGTTAAAAGGGGATCATATGAGTTAAGAAAGAGGGAAGGGTGAGTATGAGCTAAACCCTTGATGATTTTGGTAATCTAAGTGCTTAAATTTCAAGATTTAAGCCTAATGAATACACCCATCTTAGATCTTATTTGGAGAATCAAGAGAAAACCAATCCTTGGAGACTATCTAGTGGTAACCAGCACTTGCTAGAAAGAGTTAGTGTGGTTTTTTCAAAAGTTAAGTGAAGATGTTCAAGACATCTAGTGTATTTTAATGAGCTTTCTTGACTAAGATACATAACTTATATAATATGATACTTTAGACATGATTAGATAGTCTTTTGACAAATAAAATAGACCTTTAAGATGCTAACAATGCTGGTACCATTTGTAGATTTGAGGTTTCATGTGTTTAGCGGGATTTTCTAAAAGGGACTTACATATCTTGATGGTTTAATGTTGTCTAGTACTTAAATTTATGATTTAAAAAGTTTGAGCTAATGGATTTGCCAAATGAAGTTTAAACCATGACATGAATGGGAGTTCATGGTAGGTTGATTTGACATTCAAATGCTAATCTTGGCTTTAGATAAGTGTTTGAAAGGGTTATGGATGATTTATGGTAGGATTTTGGAAATTGTCTTTGTTGCATCTACCTCCACCAAGCATATACCATGTGTATTTACTTAATTTGTTGCATGTTTTAATCTGTAACTTAGCAAAATAATGCTTGATATGATGAATTCCATAATAAATGACAATTCAAGTGTAAGATATTGTATGTATATTAACTATAATGCTTAATCTTGTATCGAAGGTTCTTTACATATTAAATGGCCTTTTTATTTAGCGAGTTTTGGAATTTCTAACAAGTGTTATTTCTAATGAAGTGTGATTGTTAGGTTAAAGTAGTTCTTTAATGTTATGGTGAGTAGTTTCAAAAACAGGTAGTGAAATTTCCTTGAAAAGAGCTTCAATGATGGACTTGATAAATGGAATTTGATAGATTACATAATTCTTTATATGTTGCTACATATATGTTTGATATCAGGCTGATTCAAAAAGCTTTTATGCTAATGATGTGAATTTAGGGCCTAGAAATGTTTTAGAACGAGTTAGGCATGGAATGACATGATAAATGAGCCTTAATGTTAAATAAACAGAAAAGAAGTGAATTTGACCCAAATTGGCTTACAAAGCAATAACTTGAAATGGGATTTTAAAATTTTGATTTAAACATCTTAATGGGCTTTCTCCCCTTCCAAAATTAGTAAGTACAACAAATTAGACTTTTTTCGAGCAGCTAAAATTGCTCGATAGGTCACTTAATTGGGTGGTTAGATTGTTGGAGTGGTTAGGTCATTCGCCTTATAGATAGGTACTCCGATAAAACGTGAGGATGGTAATAACTACCATAAGAAGATGTGTCATAATTTATAACTTTTAGGCAATTGCAACTGCCTTAATAGGCCACTAATGGGGCAACTATAGCTTCCGTGTTAAGCTTTTAATTTAATGGTCAAATACCACTTGTCTAATGAGGCAATTATGACCGCCCCATTAGGTCTTTAATATGGGCTTATCATAATATTTTGAATTTCTTTCTTGTTATGTACCTATTATTCTCATTACATTAATTCTTCATATTAAATTTATAATCACTTACATAAAACAAAAAATTGATAACATATTAAGTCATTGAATAGAAATTCACTTTCATTCCTTCAAAATGTACAAGTTCTACAATAACAATTGCTAATAAACTATGCTATTCAATAGACTACTAGATAATGCCATTTTTTTTTTCCCTAATAGAAAGGAAGTGTATAATTTCTTGCTCCTCTAAGTTGCACATTTTATCATACAAAACCAAGAACATTGAACATAATGTTACAAGCAAAGACTGATTCTTTAAAACTTTAAAGTATTGGAAACAAAGCTTGAAGATCTTTCACTTAGAAGCTTATTGTAAAACCCAAAGAGAGCTCCTACATAATAACAATGCATGAAAAGCTTAGTGTATAGTAAAAAATCTCGCTTCCTTAATTCATTTGGAGAAATAATTATGAGGGTTAATTAACCAAAGAATAATTATGAGAGTTCATAGACATGCTAAGAGATAGAGAAACCTTAAATAAACATAGAATTAATCAATTTATCCGATGTACAATGGATTTAGACCACCTTTATTATTTATGATATAGAATAAAAGTGTACCTTCTTTTGAGTTTTCCTTATTTCTTCTAAATGTCGCTTTTACCTTCTCTACACATCCAACACGTACATGTTTCTAGATCTTCATTTCTTTTGCAACCTCTAAGCATTGCCTTCACGAAGTTACTTCAAGCCTTGATAAGCCAATTATCATTCAAGTCAATCAACTAAAGCAAAATAATATATGCAAACTTCATAACCAGTACTTTTAGGAAAAAATACAAGGTGCTATGTCCATATGATAGACTTAAATGTCCAATATAATTATAGGCTAAAATTAAAAAAAAAATGTTTATAAGACCAAAATGAGCATTAGAAAATCTAGATATTTGAAGCTCTTGCAAGTTGCAACGAAGATGAACCTCTTTTAGTAACAAATGAATATGACTTTTTAATTGTAGCTCATTGAAAAAAAAAAACACAAGAAACCTTCTTTCTTGTGAAGAATCAAATTATCACTTTATTTATTCATTTTTCTACTTCTTCCAAATGTAGAGAAATTTAACCATTTTTGCAGTCATTCCTTCTTTTATAAAGATAGCTTCCTAATAATTGCAAATAATATAAAAGTAAGAAAGCTTCAAAATAAATTCTCATTATATCATGCTCCGTACATGCATTAGAGCATATTTATAAAGCTAGCTCAAAAAACCAAGAAGGCATAATCAAGAAAAAATCAAAGTATTTTAAAGGTATAAATTGATACTTCTCATTGTTTAGATTTTATAAAAGACATAAAATATCAAATATTGAAAGGATGATAAGACACAAAAGTAATTAAAAGTAAATGTAAATATTATATCCATTATTCATTAAATAACTCTTTAAACCAACAAAAAGAAAATATGCACGATGTAATTACTTACACTAGGATGAAGTCTTTAAAAAATTACAATGTCCAATTTATTTATTTTTTATCAATATGGGGACTTTAATTATTAAAAAATAAGTATATATGATTTTTAGTTAAGTATCTTCTAATGTCAAGTAAATAGTTTAATTTTTATTGCTTTTTTAGTACTAATAAGGTTTAATAGAAGAAAGCCAAATTAAATTTATAATGTAAAGAGCGCATATGAGATTAATGAGCGTAAAACTCAATACAACGCTATCAAGATAAGTATCATAAATCATTTCAATAACATACATAACATCATCTCAATGACTAAAGCACTAGGAGGTATAGATACAAATCTATCCATCAATCGGCCCATACTACCCTTTATCTATAACAATCAATAATTACTAATCACTAAAATTGTTATAAAACCATAAAAATATGATATGGATTGTTCAAGTGTTGGAAAATATAATTTGGTTTCATCTATGTAGCTCATCAAATTTGATCAACATAAATTAACTTACTTTTAAGGACAAAAAACGGTTCCTTAGCTACCTTAACTAATGTACATGGCACATATTAAGGGGTCAAAAAAGAAAACATTTACATTTTTCAATATATAATAAGGGCCCATTGCTATTAATTTGTATTAGTAATTATACTCAAACAAAGGAAAAATAGTAAAAAAAAAATTTATATTCAAAACATCAATCCACCAACTTACTAATCTATGCTAAGAAGAATCATCCCTATCAGTACAAAGCACCAGTTGGATTCAATATCATGCTCTAAAGAACTACAACAAAGACTGGAAAACTCTTGACATATTCTAAAGTAAAATATAGATAAGGACCTTAAGCTCACATCTTTCTTATTAACTCAACCATCTTTTAGAACCTAGAAGTAGGATTTGTACCTCTTTGTGCTAGTCTAAACATAAAATCAAAGAGGATGAATTGATTGCACATATGAGAAAACTAAATATCATATCAAGATAACAAGATGAATATCTAAGTATTTGTTATATCAACTTCCTTTAGGATGACACAAGGAAATATCTTATCTCATAGAGAAAGTTTCAACAACTCATATAGCATTTTATCCTTCAAGCAATATCTATAAAACTTCATCCCACTTTAGCCGGGTGAAATAAACTTCTATTAAATTCTTTTAATTACTTCTACTATTACTTATGATGGATTTATACATAGAAATGGGCATTTTTTTTTACTAATTTCTTGCAAATCTATTTACCTTTTTACTCATATTAATGTTAATTCTAACATAAATGAAGCTTTATATCTATATGTAGATAGTTGAACTACTAACTTAGCACCTTGAAATTATATTCTTTCTATTTTATATAAAAAAAAATAATGTCTAAGCCCTAAGTTAACTCGAAGCTAACTCGAGTTATTCAAAATCAAGCTTAGGACTTCAAATATGCATATCCATTGATAAAAAATAAGTTTAGTATAGTTAATGAAGCTTAAGTTTGACCCAATATTAATCTAATTTGCATCAAATTTTAATTATTTTTAGCCTTACAATTACATTATAAGAACTATCCATAGGATACAATTGGATCTTCAATAAAACATGCGATACATATTGTTTAATAAAAATAACATTGCATTCAATTTTTAGATAACATTAGAAGCCACCGATCTATCACTTGACAATAATTGTGTTCCTACTATATCAATTTCAATTTTCATTTGAAAGCTTTGTTTATCACTCATAAGGAAATCATCAATACGGTTATTAGAAAAGAGAATATGTGCAAACCATTTTGAAGAAACTAAAATTCTTTTAAGGAAACAACATGCAAGTTATAGATACGATACCTTAATAGCACCATTTGCAGCTTTGCATGCAATAGTTGTTGCTTATCCCAAACCATGTCACTATTCACTAGGTCAATCCTTACCTTAAATATATGCAAAGAACTAGTAAGCATATTATGAAATTGAACTTTTTTTCTTAACTATTGCATAAATCAAATAAATCCCTATCAAATTTGCCACTAAGAATGACATCTCCAATTTTTTTAGTAATCACTACTACCTTCATCTTTGTTGGAAATTAAATATAATTCTAACATCACTAAGAATTTCCACAAATTCTTCTAGCTTAGAGTTGTGGTTTCCATTCTAGAAGGTAACATGATCCAATTTGATAGTCTCACTCATAATGCAGGCAAATGCATATTGAAGCTAACCATGCCTATGCAAAAGATAAATGAACAAATAAACCTCACGGGGATAGCATCCAATTGATTTTTCAATGGCATGAAAAACATCTATTGCATTCCTTAATACAAAGTACCAAATATTATTGAAGGATTCAAAGAGATTAAAATTACCATATAAAATAAATAACAATTTAGCAACACTAGGGTTTCTGTTTAATTACAACTTTGAGGAAACTAACCACAATTGTAATTACAACTACAAAATCTTCCTATCAATTCCTCCAAACTTTCTCATAAGTTGTTAAGGAATAACTTCTCTATCTTTTCATCTAAATTGCCCAAATAAGAAGAAACTATACAAATCATAGGAGAATTTCCTAAAAGGAAAATAAAACTAACAACATCAAAATTACAAAAATTACACCATAAATGGAAAACCCCAAAAAAGAATGAGACCCCAAAATTTTTTAAAGGTTGATTGATCAATTTGCTTACCTTGGTTTATGTTTATCATTACTTCGATTGGTGAATGGAGAGAAGAATGTATGTTCATCATGCCTAAGAGAGAAGATACCTTGTTTGTTTGTTACAACGCCCAAGAAACAGGAATGTAGTCACTATATGTCAATGAATTGAGTGTAAGAGAGAGAATTACTGTAAGAAAGAGAACCTCCATGTTTTAATGAAGAAAGACAATACCCAAGAGAGAAAATTACTTATTGTAGAAGTATGGTGTACGTAAGAAAGATGAAGAGCAAAGGACAAGAGACTTCGTGAACTGATGAAGAAAGAGAGCCATTGAGGGTCTTCATAGAGGGGTAACAAACAGAGAGAGGGTCGATGAAGGTCTTGGCCAAGAGAGATGAAGAGAAAGAGGGGGTTGTTAGAGGTTTTTAGAGTGTTAAAAGAGAGAGAAAGAGAGAGAGGTGAAGAGAAAGAGTGATTGTACTCTAGAGAAAAAGAGAGATAAGGTTTTTTACTTTTACACCTTAAGCTATTTATTTTTTTCTTTTAATTAAAAAATAAAAGGAGCCATAATTTTTTTAATTAAAATTATCACCTCGCATAGTTCCCTCCATAACGACACCTCGATATTAGTAGTTGTCCCTTAATATGTCTTTTTGAGTAGTTTTTAAGTAGCCACTGTAGAAGGTATGTCTCATAAAGCAAAATTTGTTTCCCTTTTAGGCCTAAGCCATGCATACAATGGACATAAATAATAGATTAGAATAATTGGGTTTAACTAGATTCTTAATGAGCTTAAAATGGATAAACTCACAAATGGCTAAGATGTAGTAAATCAAGCCTATTGAGCTAATAGTCTAATAAAAGCATTAATGGACCTAATTCCAAATTAATTAGACCCATTTTCCTAATTAAGGTTCAGATCCCCAAAAGCTTTAATAAAAGGACTCTGACGGCCTTATAGCACTTAAAACCTACTAGACCCGAATAGGCTAAGACCAAAATTTCTAAAATGCCTTAAGCTCATAACCCTTTTAAGACCAATACCCTAAATGGACCCTAATTAACATAAAACCCTAAATCTAAGGTGTAAGGAGTAATAAAAAGATGAATGATTAGTGATAACTTTCTTAATTAGACTAATAATTGGTAATTAATTAATAATAATTCTCTTAAATGGACCAATTAAACTAATAAAGTAAGATGGGCTAACTCCTTCTCAAAATATAATTAGGATAACTAACCCTTAAGGCTTATAAACTAAATGGACTTTAACTAACATAAGAACTAATTAAGAAAGACTTAAATTTAGAAAAATAAAATGTGTTTACATGCTACCAAAGATGAAACCTAAACATTTCATAATTGTTTAATCAGTTTTCAAGTAGGATTACAATACAACTACCTCATTGGGATTTGGGGCTTGCTCGACAAGTATGCATTACCTTGGGTGTTATGTACTAGAAACCTAAGAGAAAATAAATTAGATTAACAATGCAAACTTGACTATACTTATGCTTGGTTGTTTGATTTAGACAACAACACCCTTGGATTGGGTCACAATTATAGTTGTAACTTTGGGAGGACACAATAGATGTTGCTTAAGTCGCCACGATGGTATGGCAATTAGTTACTATGAGAGGACTATTGGAACTTTTTGTAGAAGTTTGATTCTAGGTTTTGTATGGGGTATGTACACGCTTCAATAGCACTTATTAGGCTACGGTAGCGATAGATCGTAATTGCTTGTTCCGGTAAGATTAGAACTAGCCCTCCTGTTTATCTAGAGTCAAGGTTACTCTCGTATTGTGTTTTGTCTAATTATAATATGTTAAATGAAGTGCTTGCTACGTTAAAATAAGCTCATGTAACAAGCGAAGTTTGGTGTGGTTGTTGTTATGTTAAGTTCTTCAAAGCTCATTCCATTAGCTTCTTTTCAATTAGGGAGGACGATATAGCTAAATTCCTATATGATCCCAATTTTGATATGTATTGTGATATACTAGGGACTATGGGCTCTTCTATGGACTTTAGGATGTGAGCCATACATGGCTTAGTTCACAATAGCATGTTATCTCAATTTTGCTTTACCTAAACACTTAGCAATTTATTATGGAGCTCACCTTTAATGGTTATGAGACTTTTGGGATGACTATATTTACTCTTATATGCATTTTTGATATTGTCAACCCTATCTATTAGGTTGATGTTTTGGTTAGCCTATAGACCTATTTTTTGTTTTTGGACAGCATTATGACTCTTAGTTAATATGAGCCTACGATGTTTTGAGTTATCTATTTCTCTCTTTATTAATTGCTTTAATAACTATAAGATCAATTTTAAATTAATCAACGATTTTGCAAAGTTTAAAATTGGTTAGAGTTTCACTCTCTAAATGAAGAAGTTTTAATATCATGTTTGATATGCGAGAATAGACTTAAAATGGAATCATGATTCCAGTTTCCATTTCCTTCCCATGCTTAAAGTATTTTTGGAAGGTTGAATCCTAATTTCTTAGAATCAACTTTAAGGGGAATTTGATTTCACCTCTTAAAAGGTAGAATTGTCATTCCTATTCATTAATAATTATTAATTAAAATTACGTATTTAATCTTTAACCTAATTATATTATCGGTAATTACATTTTTGAAAAATATTACTACATATATATCCATTCCATTCCAAACCATTCTTGTATATCAAATGTAACATATATATAATGCACCAGTATTACACGTAGCAAATTGTCATGCCATTAGTAGATTTAGATTGTGACAATATATTTGATTGTCATATTTACCTATTATTTAGTCATAGTACTTGAGTTTTTTCTTTCTATTTAAATACTCAAGGTTTTTTAAATTTTTTGAAAAGAGGATTTCTATTGAGCCCATTACACAACAAATCACTCGTGAAATGTGTCGATTTCTCATTATCTGTAGTAATTAATTTAATAAAAAAATGTTATATAATGAATTAGATTATACTATAACAAAAAATTTTAAATCAGAAAAGCAAAAAAAAAAAATTTAAACAAGGCCTTAGTAGGCCAGGCCAGTCGTCGCCACCATCTTAAGGAGGTTCTCCATGCAAATAACCATAGAAACTTTTCCTAACTTTCAAGTTTTTAATATGGCCACTAATTTATTCAAATGTTAATTTCCCAAATTGGCAAAGTAAAAATATCCTCAATCTTAAAGAATCTTTCTTTTTTCCATGTATATTATCTATTATTTATGGTGCTTCTTTTTTTCTTTTTTCATTTTTTTTTTTACATATGTATACATACTTAAATATTGCTGAACTATTGAGAGAGAGAATCAAACTTAATCCATACTATAAAAGACTAGTGGTATTCATAAGGCAAGTGTATAGGGGATTTAAGCATAGGATATATGAGATGAATATAAACGTAGAATTTATTTCCCGATTTATTCTCCTTTGAATTTATTTATGAATAATATAATGATTCTGTGACTTGTAATAATATGACATTTAACATATGGATTACATTCCAAAACTTGAAATAACCCGAGATTTTCCGCCTTTTACTCATAAATAAGGAGCTTTAAATATCAAATGAATCACCAACTTTTCACACCACAAGACAAGATTTGTGTTACCTTCCCTGCACATTTTAATCCCAATCCTCTAAAACATGAAAACCATCTTTGTCCTTCTCCTTGTACTAATTATCCAATTTTCATCCAATTTCCCAATTACAAAAGGTCAAAACCCAGTAGAAGAAACATGCAAAAAGACTAAATACTCCAACCTTTGTATCACAACACTAAAATCAGATCCTAGAAGCTCCAATGCCGATGTCAAGGGACTTGCACAAATCGCACTCGACAAAGTACTCGACAAAGCCAAAGAGACTTTTAACTTATTCTTGGAATTGTACAAGAATCATTCTTCAGACCCAACTTTAGGTAGATTTTATGGGAGTTGTGTGGATGTATATGGAGGAACTGTGGATAGGCTTCTGCCAGAAGCAAGTAGGTCATTGCAATCTAATAATTATAAAACTGCTAAAACTGATTCCGAGAATGTTGCTTCCAATGCTCAGTTATGTGAACAACAGTTTAATAAGTCCCCGGCCTACGAGCAGAACACCTTCATACAACAACTCTCCACCGTGGCGGCCGATATTATTTCCACCTTGGGCTGATTTGTTTTTGCCTTTGCTATGAATTTTTTTACTAGGATGGGATATAAATATCGATGAATAAAACCCTAGGATTACAGCGCAATATATTTGAATGGTTTAGTACAAATTTGGAATGCTCTATATCGATTGCTTGATGATAAAGTTTTTTCTTATGGAACTTTTGCAATGCATTATTATTATGTTTAATTTTGCGCTGAACCGTGCACCAACCATGGGTTTCTTTAATTTTGATCTATCTTTTGATAATTCGTTTTCAATTTCATCCAATTTTCCAATTTGTGGATCATTGGGGAAAATGGATAATTCAAAAAATCATCATTTGTAATTTTATCTTATTTCAATATTATACCTAATACTTCAAGCTCTCATTGTTTATATTTGTCCTCAAGTAAAATTCATCCGATACCATTATACTTTAGAAAAGTAGCATATGGACCATTAAACTTTTATTTTGACCAATAAAACCACTAAACTTTAAAAAAAATCCAATCATACCACTTCCTAGTCATATAGAGAATGGAAATCCTACAAGACATTATGACTTATATATTCTCGAGTATGTAAATATCTATTTCTATTCTCGGGTTAAAGTCTTTACAGCTTTTCATACGAAAAAAAAAATTAGTCACAGCACTACGATATAAATCTTGACTTGTGCATGTTTCAATAAGCGCAGATCAATTGAAAAATAATTTCTTGTTGCCCTATCTTTTAAGCATGGTTCCATAAAAGTTGAACCCATGGATGCTACAGCTAATGGTGCTGCAGAATGATTTTTGTCCTGTCCCTTTCATCAATTCTGATTCTTTTTCATTTGTATGTTATTGACTAAATTATTCTCCGTATAACAACTAAATTTTTATTGCTGCTTAGTTCATCGTTGTCATCCTGTCTTATTTTTAGGATAATGGATTACCAAATTCTAATACTTTGGTCTTTTTCAAATATACGAGAGTGGAGGGAAAGAATGACAACTTCCTTAATGAATTAGGAAACGAAGGAGAATGAAATGTCTAACAGTGTATATTTATATGTATGTATGTATGTATAGTTTTGGCCATTGTGTATTTGGTATATGGTAGTCAATGGAGACAAGGCCACATTTTTTTATTCTTTTTGCATTAACCCTTTCGATCCAACATTTCACCGTAGATAGACAACGGTGTACCATGAACAATCTTTAAGGCCTTTATTGTAAATTAAAAGATGCATGCATGGGCTTTTTGTGAGCATTGTGGGGGTTTAGTAAATCAAAATGTTGGTGGCATTTTTTTTTCTCTTATAATTTGTTTGTTTTAAGAAAGGAAGAGAATTTTTAATATCTTTACGTATATGCGACATATAGATAAGTCATAAATATCCTATAAGATTTCCAATTGCCTTATGATCAGAAAGTCAACGGAGTGGTACAATTGGACATTTACTAAAAGCTCAATGGTTTTCGCAGTTAAAATGAAAGCGTAGTGGACCGTGGTGGTATTTTTTAAAGTACGGTGGTATTAGGTGCATTTTACCCATTTGTAATTATTAACCAATGTGTTTAATAGATCATCTTTTTGAAAATAATGATGATAGCAAATTTGACAAGTAAAAACTTAATTAGGTAAACTAAGAATGACATCATGGAACACATTTATTATTATCAACCCTTTAATAAAACCCAATTATTTGATCAATTGATACCAAAAACGAATGAATTCAACCAAAGTTCTCTAGCTCTTTGAAATCCTTTATTTTGCAACCGGAGACTTAGATATGCCACCTAGTCCAACAATTGTCCCTAGTTCTGAAACTCTAATGAATATGGATACTTTGTTTGAATGGAATGCATGACATTTGGACGAAAATCTATTGCCCAAGTTAAGGAGTGACGTTTTTCTCATTCATAAGACAAGGATTACCAACTTCGTTTCGGTGGTATTAGTTTATACGAAGTCTACAAGCTTAGATATTCTAACATTTTGCTGCTTTACTTCTTATAGTCGCTCTCATCAAGACATCCAACGAAGTCTATTAGATCAGTCCTAGAAGCTCCATTTCGAAACTGCGTAGTTGATCCATGTGATACTTTCTTGTTAGATCATTAGAATTCTTTTGTTGTTTTTATGGTTATTTGGAAGCATTGCCAAGCTGAGTTATAAAAATAAGAGTTTAGGCTAGGACCTGTTGTAGAACTTTTTAGGACCATATAAAACTCGTGGATTTGGATCCTTTAAGATTACTACTCTATACATTTTGTTAAAGTTATTCATCAAGATATTATTTTGTGTAATCAGCGGCTGAGATTAAGAAAAATAAAATGACACCGTCACCATCTCACAAGAAATTTTAAATTCCTAAATAGTTTCAATAATTGATTTTGTAATTTTACTTAAAGTATTTTAGAGGACTCATTTCAAAAACTCCTAAATGTCAAATGAAATCGCTAATATCTCCATTGGACAATCCCTGTAAACAACAATAAACAAAACTCATTAGCTATAGCACCATGCCTTCTGTACATCTCTCCTTAATAGAGAGTTCACAAAATGAACCCTCCTTAAACCTCTTGCTCCTGGACTTCTTGCATAAAGGAATAGAATTAAGATTGATTGGATCTTGGATGACCAAAGGTCTTGAAATTGAGCTCATTTGAAAGGCCATATAAGTACAATACTCTAAAGTTTCACATGCATATGGTAATAGAGAAGCTCTTACCACCTTCAAATGTTAGTTAAGCATAATGTTGACTTTGGGATGCGATTCAACACATGAGTCCCATATGTTGTCTAGCCTTAGAGAGAGCAAGAGTTTTATTTCCTATGAATATAAAACAAACTCATAAGGAGGATATACATAATGAGTGATTTAAGGGTTTATCCTTAGGAGCCTACACACTACATGCCTGTAGGATAACCACGTTATGACTTTCTTAGATTGGCCTTTGAATGAATTAAATAACCATTGGGTCTTTGGAGGAAGAGAAAGAAGAAGAAGAAGAAGAAGAAGAAGAAGAAGGAAGCAAAAAAGAAAGAAAAAAAAAAAACCATTGGGTCACTTGATGCAAAATAGCCTTATTAGTTCTGTAACCCATTTCTTAGGGCTATGTAAGTTGGCCCTTAAGCTAATTCCCTAGAGTTTACTTATCCGTCCCTTACTTTAAGTTCATTTACCATAGATTAAATCATTGTAATTAAATACAAGTTCTTATTAATTTAGTTCTCAAATAGTTTTAGATGATATTTTAAAACTCTCTAGAATTCTTAATCAATTGAATATGATCCTATCCTAGAACACTCTAGAATTCTTGATCGATTTATTTATTACTTATCTCCAACATTTGTTATTGCTTGCAATTTTTTAGGTGCTCCATTTAAGAATGTGGGGGTGAGGATTTGGATAGGAAGGTCATGTACGTGTTGTGTGATAAATGCACTATGCATGACTAAGGAAGTAACTTAAATAACATGTATGGGATGATCAAGCAAGAAATATAAGGGGGAGGACTTGATAATCCCAATGAGGCTCTAACACTTATAGTGATATGTAGAGGAGTACGAATGTATCAAACTCCATTATCGATGAAAGATATGAAAATGTTCTTGAAACGTTTAATTGTATGACTTTCATGGTGAGAATCCGATAGAGTAACAGTGTTTGTACCCATTCTCTCTTATTCAAATAAAGGAAGGAGAGGGATATTTATAGAGAATAGTCATTGATCTTATCTATTGGATCTTAATGATAATTAATGGCTAGAATTCATCCATTCCCCTAATGGACCTTAAATGGACTTCTTTAATGAACTTAGGCCTAATAAGGCTTTATTTTATTAGTATGAGCCAAGTTGAAAAAGGTTAAATTAGATGGACTAATCCAATAGGCCTTACTCTAAGCTAATCATGTCAAAACTCCCTTGATCATCTTAATAATTTATGAGCTTGGTTTCTTGAGCCCTATTATTTTAACTTGAGTAGTCAAATCCGTTTAATCAATGAGTTTGAAGCCTAATATTAAATTTAGTCCTTTACATTTGACTCCTAACCAAAGTCCTTCTTGGATATTGAATGAGCCATTCAGATGACTTAGGCACATGTGCTATTGAATAGCTATGCCATTGCTAAATTCATTTAAGAATTATTTTAGTATGAGAGTTTGTAGCACCTTTTAATTATGTGTTGTGCCTTAACTGGATTAGGTTGTATGCTGCCCCAAAGGAATTACTTTAAAGTATATTTTCTTTAAGCTATCTCTTCCTAAGCTAATTTGTCTCTATGATTCTATCTATATGAGTTATTTACTCCTATTGAGTTGAATTTGTATGTGAAGTCCACATTAGCAATTTCATTGGACTGACTCCATATATCGATATTGCCTTGATTTCCCTCTTATATAGGAGTATTCTTCTTCTAAGGTCTTCACATATAATGTAAATATTTTGTGTTAACTAAATTTTATTTGTTGTGTTACGAATACAGTGATCCCATTAAACAAATTTTCAAATCTCTATTTAGAAAATTCCTTCAAAAATGCTTTAAGAAAACACCCTTATCAACAATTGACCTTCATTCATTTCATATTGCGCCTACTAAATTTAAACTCGCTATTCTACAATTACAAGCCCACAACGTTACTATCCACTTATAAGCTCTACCAAACAAGAAACCCAATGTCCTTTACATCTATATACCTAAGAAAACAAATGATGGGCAACCTTTACTCCCACCAAGAGCACAACATGTGTCTACACCACTTCCTTCCCTTATTACTATAAGGGACACAAATTCATAATTCCTTTCATTTTTAAGATGACCTTTAACTATTGTAGTAGAAAAAGAACATATGGGCAGTCTCTTTGCTAGGTTGTGCTCAAATGTTGTACATCATTACACCCCTTTTTGTAGCTAGGATAAAGTTGGACTAGGACAAGGTTGTTGTAGGGCATATTCTTTATTCTTTTCTTGGTATTGTGGACACCCCATTTTTTTCCTTTATAATTTTAGAGTTTATTTATTTATTTAGTTTTAGAATGGGGTAAAAGCACCTAATTTAGGAAAAAAGCACAAAAAATACCCAAAAAAATCAGAAAAAATAAAAATAAAAATGGAAAATTTACAAAAAAAAAATTACAAATGGTAGAAAATTTAGGAAAAATTTTAGAAAATAATAGTAATAATAATAAATTATATAATTTAAATAGAATAGGATTTTTTAGTCTAGTCCTAGTATTTTATAAGCCTTAAATGATACTAACAGAAGAAGGAACTTTTAGCCTAGGCTTAAATTTAAAACTAGCCTGAGCCAATCTAATCTATATATATAATATGGACAAAGCACAAGCCAGCAGCTTGATGGTTCCATACTTTGATTTACATTATCAATGACTTAGAGATCTTGGGTTTGAATCTTGCAATAGGCACAAAGTGCTTTTTATTTTCCTAAAACCTTACCTATCATGTGTCAGCTTGTCACTAAGCTACGTGTTTATTGCTAACACATAGACATGGCACCACGTTGGCTGTTATTGTAAGCTAACGTAGTGCCACGTTAGCATCCTTTGACATGTGTATGACACGTGGCACATTAATATGTCGGCCTCTACCATATGTTCAACACATGGTAAGATGTCATTGGGTTGCCCGGCTGATCTAGCACCACGTCAGCAGCTCTTTCCTTCTCTTTCTTTACCTTTTCTTTCCCTTTCTAGACTTTTCCTCTCTTTCTTGTATGAAACACGCCTTGATTGTCCACTTTGAAGTCATTTTTATCGAGTTTTCTTTGTGATTTCACTAAATTAATGGTGAAATCACAAAGACCACATGGAGTACCACAAATTGGTGCTCATAACCCGTTTAAATTCATTCGTTTATCATGTTATATTTGCCTTCAAAGATTTGGATAAACTTTTGACCTATGACTTTAGCTCCGTATTCAAGCTCTTTGATTTAAGCTCCTAGACAATTCTTAAAGCTTTTTATGGCCTAAAAAAGAAATAAACAAAGTATGTGGATAAGTTTTTGACAAAAAAATTCAGTTGAATAACATCAATTTGTGTTCAATTCGTTCAAACCCATTAATTGACAATTTTTTTGAATTTAATCCTTTCCTAAACTTTCTTATGTTGAATTTGTGCAATTCAGCTATAAAAAGGACCCGTGAAGATTGATTCTAGATTAGAAGCTTTGATCCTTATACATCCAAACACTATCTTGAAACACTCAAGCTCTCTCTCTGTCTCTTTCTCTCCGACCACTTTCGAGCCATGTAACCACACCGAAGCTTTAAAGCCTAACCCACTCCTTACTCTATTGTGTACTCTAGTGCTCTACCAAACTGTACCACCAAAATACCTTCACCACCTACTATTCTTCACTAAACACCATAAACCACCACTTCCAAGACTAAAATAACTGCACTACTAAACTCCTAGCAATGTAAACTAGAAACCTAACCTCTCTTTAAGTCTTAATAGCCACTACCGTGCACAACCCAACTTCGCCGCTACTCAAATCCAAAAAACCACCCAAACTACATCCACTCACGAAGGCATTCTCTTAGCATCCCCTATCCCCTATCCATTGCATACGAAAATTGTTTCACCCATTTGAAAAGGCCACTGGAACCGCCCGTTGAGCATATAAGCGTATCAATCGTTGTGTATAAGGAATATGATATGAAGCAAGTGCCACAAGTAACAATCATCACTATGCAAAATAGCCTCTTAATATACCATATCCATATATAAGTCTCCTCCCTCGGTTATTGACATGTAGAAGAACGGCAACTTAATAAGCTTTAAAGTATTTCGTTCTTTCATGATACCATGGAAAACCAAATTGTATTGTAATCTTTTGATTTTTGAGGTTCATGCCTTAAGGGAATGTATCATTGTAACTTCATGATAATATTGTCTGGATAGGAGCAATTATGTAGCTGACCATTTGTATCAATATTTGTTCTTTCAATCATCTTAATCACACCATCATAACTTATATTATCTTGTATATACAAATTGTAATTGAACACATATAATTGATAATCATGAAGTCCATTTATTGACCATTCATGTTCTTTTTATTCTCTTGGCACTTCCATTTGGTTTCATGAAGCTGTATTGTCATTATGCACATAGGAGTGATAGCTCTTCACTTAATAGCAGCATAGTAGGAAATAATACAGTAAATTGCTTTGATCTCCTTAACGACTTATCATGTCTTGAAAGACAATAAGGGACATATCTTGATTGAGTGGTAACATGACCAAGGATAATGTAGTATTTGCTAAAGAAGGCACTCCCTTAAGCTAGAGTATACTATGTTCATAAAGACTTCACGTGCTTAGGAGCAATACATCAACTAAGTAGTGATGTTGTCTGATGAAAGGTAACAAGATTACCTTAGTATCTCATTCTTCTAATAACACCATGTAGTAAAGAGCAAAGGCTCGACTTAATCACTCTAATGTCAAGTAGCATGATCTTGAATTAGCATTAGTTTGAGACTGCTTAAACTCTTTAATCTAAGGGGTCTTGTATAGATCAAATACAATTGTGAGATTGCTTAAACTCAATGATTTAAGGGATCTCTTATATTAAATTTGAGACTGCTTAAACTCAATAATCTAAGGGATCTCTTATGACATCTCACATATTGAGGCACACCTTTTGCTTGCTAATGATAATAGCTAAAGGATCCCCTTTTAGAAGTATTCAATCATGCATATGTAGCGATAGTGGCATTAATTGCGTAGGATCAATAATTTCTTTCTCATTAGTCAAGGGGGTATTTACTATTACTTGATTATGCAATATATCTAACCAGGGTATTACCTGAATTGAAGTGCTAATATGTTAATGTGCTCATCAATGGGATTATATCTACTACTTGATGGGAAGAAGCACTCGAATTAATTGGGCAGCATAATAAATATGCGAGATTGTCATAGCTTATTTGCACTCGAGATACAATGCTCTTACGAGGACATACCTACAAGCTAAGTTCATCATCGTACACTTAGGAGTCAAGTCCTTACTAGCCAGTAATGATCTATAGACTATGTCTAATATTTGTAATTTCTTTTCTTATCAATCAATCAAGGGGGTTAGTTGCCATGAGTGCTTGTTGATTATCTCATGGAACTATAGTTCTAAAGAAACTAATCCCTTTATTTTAAGAATCGTATTCCATCATTGACTCTTCACATGCTAATACCATGTCAAGACCATGAGATTTTGGTCATGTAATCATTTTCTTTGAATAAGTAGGTGATTCAATATTGATGTGTTGATCACATAAATTTGAGTGTAGTTGTAAACGAAGCTAGTCTTGAGGCCTACATCTAAATATGCCTTTATTCCTATAAATGAATTAGCAAAATCATGTACCATAATGGGTCGAACAATGAACATGACATTACATTGGGAATCTCATTAATGAATGTCCTTTTATTCAAGTAATCATCAAACTTGCTTTCTACATAGAATATAGTTGTGATTAGGAAACTTGGCTTATATATTCACATCTATAAATAGCTTCATATTCTCATGCAACCAAAACATTCTTTACGTAAAGTATGCAACACCATGTAAGGTCATTTGTAATTGTAAGCTTAACATCCTTATCAAAATTGAGGAGATCATAGAATCTTATATAACAACATTTTTTTAGGAAAGAGACAATGATGTTGGTGTTTGTAATGTCCTCATCCTTCATAGATTTGACCTTGATCACTCATTTCAATGTGTATGTCATCTTAGCTTAAGATCCACATAATCTCTTATACCACCTATAGGTTCGATATAGCATAAAGAAGCATTCCTACATTGTCCTAAAGTTGTAGTGCTATGTGATATGGTATTTTAGCCAATAGGTTTTTTCCTTGGAGGTACTATTGTACAAGTGTCAAGTCTTCCCACCTTAGTGAAGTTGCTAAAAAATGTAAGGGTGAAGGTTTAGATAAGAAGGTCACGTACGTGATGAATGTGCTACACATGACTAAGGAAGTAACTTAAATAGCATGTGCGGGATGATCAAGCGAAAAATGCAAGGAAGAGGTGTGGGCGATCCTTATAAGGCTCTAATACTTGTAGTGATAAGTAGAGGAGCACGAATGCATCAAATTCTACTATCAATGAAAGTTATGAAAGTGTTCTTGAAATGTTTAAGTGTTTTTAAAATGTTTAAGTGTTTGATCTTTTATAGTGAGAATTTGGTAAAGTAATAATAATTGTGCCTATTCTCTCTTGTTCAAATAAACGAGGGAGAGGGGCTTTTATAATGGATAACCATTGATCTCATTCATTAGATCATGATGATAATTAATGGTCAGAATTCATCCCTTCCCTTAATGGATCTTAAATGGACTTCTTTAATGAACTTAAGCCTAATAAGGCCTTATTTTATTAGTATGAGCCAAGTTAAGAAAGATTAGATCTAATGGATCAATTCAACAAACCCTACTTCAAGCTCACCATGCCAAAACCCCCTTAATCATCCCGGTAATTTATGAGCTTGGCTCCTCGAGCCCTATCACCTTAACTGGAGGAGTCAAATCTATTTAATCAATGGGCTTAAAGCCTAATATTGGATTTAGCCTTCTATAGAGAATAATATGCTTAAACTTGGATGTAAGCTAAGATAAACGTCTAGTAACTATTGTTAACCACTCGAAAAGCAGAAAATTGGTTATAAATATAAAACCAATGGTGAACTAATTATTGCATAACTCAACCAATACCTTAATTAGTGTTATAGATCTTGCATCATTGTTAAACTAATTTCTTTTTCTTAGTTTATTAGAGTTATGTACTTAATACTTAGGAGCCAAAGCATCCAAACTTAGGATTTATAGCTCACTTTAATTATGACCAAATAAATAGAGGCGTCTTCTCTCCAAATTAGGATAATAATGAATCCAAAACTTACCTCATCATCATCCTTTATAAGCCTCCAATTATATTCAATAGCTATTTTACTTATGACTATGTTCATGTGTACTTTAATCTATCGTCAAGTATTCCCATAATATTGAATGAAGATAAGTTTAGACATTATTTAAACTTACTTACAAAAGAGGAGGGACCAAATGATAATAATTATGTGGTATCCTCTTTTAGCAATTTAATATTTCACAAACCTTAAACTTTGAGCACTTAGATTTAATTATTTTACCCATTAGTTCAATGATCTTAATCCATAAGCATGTTACATAAGTGTTATATCCTCTATGAAAACTTATTTGATGAGTGATATATTAAGATATTATTACGTCATTGGAATTCTCAGCAATGAGATCCCATCATCCCTAATGCGTTTAAGGAACTATGTTGTACGATAACCATAAGTAGAAAGTAATATAATATATGAGATATATCGTCTTCGTATCCCTTAAATATAATTTCATTGTGCACACTCAAATAATTTTCATGCCTATTACACATCTTATGACTTAGTTATGCTTAATAATTAACTCAAGTGACAATCTATTTCAATACCGATTAAATCTTAAATCTAGTGATTTCTTCTTAATGTTTACCTCTCTTTCCTAGTTATGTTATCAATTTATATTTGGAACTATAATAATGATATAAAGGTGAATTTTTTAAATTAATTCTTAGAACTTATATGATTGAATATGAGAATGTTGTATATATTGGTGAATTGGTGCATAAAAAGGTCCATTGAAAAGTCCATGAAAGAGTCTTGAGAAGTACATCATAACGTAACCCACCTAACATAATTTATTTTGCAAATATCATATTACAAATTTGAGAAAGATGAATTGAATCTAAACCATCCCATTGGGTGACTTCTATTCATATCACTAAATTACAATGATTTTGATATCTAAAACATTTAACATATAAACTTTCTTAACTTATATAACTTGTTTATTAATCTTGCTATGTCACTTACTGATAAGATTCCAAGTATTGACTCGACAACATGCCAAGTTTTGGACTACATGGCAGGCTTGCTCGTAAGCTCCACGTGAATGGATGACCTGTTTATGTGCTTTATTAGTGTTAAACAGCCTACCTTACTTTGTGGGGTCGGTCCTATTATGCTGAGTATGCCCTATTTTATCCTAACAAGCTCTTAGATAGATCAATCTATTAACTCCATTCATAAAAGAAGACTTACCCTGCTTTAATAGTTCTATCCTAGACGACTAGCTGTACCCTATTTTACTAGGCCTTCCTCACTATACTAAGTTTGTCCCACCCTTCCAGCTCGGCTTAGCCAGTTCTATTCAATTTGGTTGGTCAGCTCAAAACAGGTAAGCCACGTCCATATCATAACAGCTTGGCCATGCAAGGTCGACCACTATCATGTCAAGTTGGCCTCGGATCAGTCACTACCATATCAGGTCGGCCTGGTTATTCAAGGTTCGCCTTGGCAACATCAGGTCGGGCCTGGTCATATAAGATTGGCCCTAAACATGATAGGTCATCCAAAATCTCAAGTCTGCTTAGATAAAAGCTCCAAAGTCTCTAACAGCCCTTTGGAATCAAACATCAACCCCTTACTTAAAAATCTTGTTTAGCTACCTATTTTACTTATTTATTATTTAGATTTCTCATTTCTTGTATTTTCCCTTAGTTGTCATTTATGTTTCATTTGTAATTGCCAAATTGTGATTAAGGCATCCTTTAGTCATTTAATTTACAACTTTACCACTCTATATAAATAGAACACTTGTATAGGGTTTTAAACAGATTTTGAGCATTAATGAAAAACCCTTGAGTCTTTTCTCTTGGAAAGCTCTTCTCTACCCGCTCTTATTAACCCCTTTAGCAAGGATTCTGGTGAGCAACCCTAGGTCTAGTATTTGTATGTCATATCAGGTACTAGCTTAGGTCCATATATGGTTCTATGGTCCATCATATCTGTAGAGTTAGTGCGTAGGATTCGCTAAACCATTGACTACTATTTATCTTTCAAGCCATCTTATGGCTTGGACCCACCCCCTTTGATTTTGTGTGATACTGGGTTCGTGTGTCCATCTACAAATTCGTATCATTTACCTTACTTAACCCCCCTAAATTATTTGCAAAATGGGTTATACATGTATTTTGGATCTTAGACATGAACCTATTTATAATCTCCAAATTAAATCTAACCATTTTTTGACACCTACTATTAGTTTCCTAATAAGCTAAATCTAACCATTTTACTTGAAAGGTTGGAGTCTAAAGAAGAATTATGGTTAGACTTGGCAACCTAGATATTAAATGGACTGAAGATGCTAGATAAGCATAAATGGAAAGGCATATGACACATGATGTATATCGGATTTAGTATCATACTCTTGCTTCCTTGATTTACAATAAATCTACTAAATGGTTTGTAAAAACTCATCTTTTCAAGAGGTCACCATACTTCAAACATGCATGGAAATAAGTGTTTAGGTTTATTATAATGTCAACCGTACTTCAAACATGCATTGCATGGGAATAAATGTTTGTGTTTATGATAGTGAAAACTATCTAAAAATGGTAGCAACAAAACCTCCCTTCATCAATTTTAAGGAAACATGCACATACAAGCTCATATAGCTCCAATGTAGGATTTTGTTGCCACTCTATGTGCATGTAAAACAATATAAAACAAAACAAATCTAAACAAAACGAGAAGAAAGAAAGAAAATTACCCTTCTCAACCTAGAGTAAATAGACCATTTTGTTCATGCCTTTATGAGCCTATGGCTATGGAGATGACTTAGGGTAGGCTTACCCTTAATTCTTCCTTCTTTTTAAATATCCATCATATTTTCTTAAAAGTAAAATAATAACACACATAAAAAATTTGCATCTTATATATATATATATATATATATATATATTACTCAAGCAAAAAAAGTTTAAAATAAAAACATCAGTTAAGAAGTATTCTTTAGAGATCTGTTTTCTCCTTTGATTTTCTTTTAATATCCTTGCAAACAAATACAAATATGAAAAAAAATAAACTAGGATACTAAGATTCATCCTTAAAAAAAAAAAAAGCCTTCAACCTAAGAACATATTACAAAAGTATTTCCTCTATAAGTTATGTATTCTCATTCCTGTTCTCACCATTGATGAGCTAAATGTAGGGTACAACCAACAATTCAACACTTAGCCCACCAATTTAGACATGGTCCATCACAATTATAAAAGTTTGTGTCAACAAAACTTGATAAGCTTAATACATTCAATAACAATTTGAAACCATTTGAACTCATTTAAAAATGTGTTCATGTTTTTGTTCAGCATTTGTACCCATTTATGAACTCACTTAATTAACAAGTCCTATACATATCTGAATCTAATATATGAACGCATGTAATATTAAAATTCCATATTTATAGTTCAATTTTGTACTTCACCATCTTCTTATTCTAGCTTTTTCTTTAGCATCCACCTATATACCTTATCACTTTGCCATCATTTCGTAAGTTGCCTCTATACTCTCTCAAATTATCATTCCCATCTTTTGACTCCAATTTTGCAAGTAATACTCTTAACTCTTTTTCTTTCCCTTTTGTATTATAATTCCCAACATTAAAAAGGATTAAAAAAAAGCCAATATAACATATTTCATATTTGTAAACACATCTATTTAGACATACCTTAATAATTCTCAACCTTATTAGTGAAATCGCTTGATATTTTTAGTAGAATTAAATTAAATGTATCAATCAACTTTTATTTAAAATAATCATATAATCTAGTTGATTAACTTACGAAATGATTATGCCTTAAATTTTTATTTGAATTAGTCACAAATACCTAGTGTAAATCAATGATTATTGAGCTATGATGTTTTTATCAAATTTATGCATACATTTAGCTTAAAATAGAAAGCTACTTGTGTAAGCGTTAGTATACTTTTTTATATAATTTCCCTTATAAGCATTAGGTAAATTGAAGATGATACTCAAACTATTTTTTTTTCAAATAGAGATTCAATAGCTAAGACATATTTTTTAATAATTTTCTTACTTCATATACATCTTGACTTTGGACATCAAATACACTAATTAAATAGATTAGATTATGATTTTAGCTTTCAAATACGATCAATAAACAAATTATGCTAGGAATTGAGATTTTTAACACAAACCTATATTAGATCTTGATATAAAGAAGGGAAATCTTTTGGCATGTAAAGAACAATATTTCCTTTTAACTACCGTTTCACTAAAATTACCAAACACATACTTATCATTAGCTTTTCTCCTTATTTCTCTTTACTTCAATCTTTACCAAACATGGCATAAGTGTCAATTGATAGGATCTTTTTAACTTAATAGGTCATGTAAACTCATAAATTAAGGAGTCACATTAAGATACACACATCATGATGGGGATTTGAGTCCATTAAATTAGAAGTCTATTGTTCATACTATTAGATTATAAAAGTCTTGATATAATTCTTTTTAATACGATTCATAATTTGGCTCATTTTGTGCACACTATTGCTCTTGGTTAATCCCTAATTTATTTTGGTTTAATTCATAGTCTAAGCTAAACTGCACAATATTGTTTGGTTCAATTCAATTATATATGTTATATGCACAACATCATAAACAAAAGTCCCGAGCTATATGCATTTGCATTCTCTAACTCAAATATATTTTATATGTTTTAGTTTACAAGAGATTATTTTTTTGAAATAATATTTGACTCAATATAAATTTATATGATTAAATTGGACAAAACTTCTTCTTTTCTATTTCTCTTCTTACACACAAATTGAATTTTATTCAATAAAGCTTATTGAAGTTGCATTTGATATGGTTAAGATTAAATGATGGGAATTTCAATATCTAATAACAAAGGACATTTCTTACTCATACAGGAAATATTATTACTATAATACTAACATTTCTACATGAGTGCATGTATGCTTGGTACCTTCTACACATCAGTAATAGGTTTCTATGAACGTGTGTTAGTGTATGTAAGGAATGCATGTACGTGTTTACATATGTAGAAGCTGTTACGAAGAGAAAATTTTGAATAGATATTTCTTTAGTCTGGCTTGAGACTGCTTAAAGTTACTTATTAACGTAAAGTTATATGTATTTATGTATATAGTAATAAAAAAATATTTTCATTAATAGTAAGATATAATTAAATTATGAAAACATAGCTATCTCAAGTTCATATAATTTTCTAATTTTGCATGAATTCAATTTATTACATTATCGTAATACAATCTTATTTTAAATAAGATTCACGAATAATTATACAATCTCTATAGTAGATATATGATGTTATGAATTGAGAAAATTTTTAGTAAAAGATTAATAAGTGAAGGTCAAAACATCAAACTGCGCTAAATCATCTCTAAATCTATAAAGCTATTATCGATTATGGTTGTTTAACTATGATGTTTAGAATTCTAGTAATGATTTATAGGTTGTTTACATATCTTTAAAAATTATGAAAAGATCAAATTTAACATTTAAAAGTTCAAAGAATTTATCCATATATAATAAATAGGTTAGAAAATATATTAATAGTCATATGCAATGACATTGAAAAACTTTAGTTATTATGTGTTACATCTTGATTTGATTCTTGTTTGACTTTTGCATTTAGCTCAAACGTGTCATTTATGCTAGCCTATTAGTAAATAATCTTATCATAAACATCGTTGGAAAAAAGTCTTTATTCAACACATCTTTTAAAGTTGTAATTAGGGAGAATTACAACAGAAGGGATTAATGTTTGAGGATAAGTTTAAATAAGGAATCAACATTTCAAAGTAATCCAATAAATGATTAATATTTTGAAAAGTTCAAATAAGAAATCAAAGTTTCATGAAGTTGTTCAAATAAGAGATTCATAATAGCTAAACTTTTGAAACGTTAATGCTTTATTTGAACTAATTTATAAAACGTTAATCTCTTATTTGGATTTTTTTTAAATATTGATTTTCTATTTGAACTTATCCCCAAATATTGATCTCCTCCGTTATAATTGTCATCTTACTAGGGAAAGTGGGTCCCCTTATAAAAGAGAAAGAGGAGATATAGATTCCTAATGTGGGAAGGAAAGATATAGTCATAAATTGAGCAAATCATGCAATTGTCAAATTGCTCAGGTCCTTCATTTGAGGCTTACAATTTCATGCCAATGCTTTCTTTGCTATTGCCTCTAAAGTAAGCAAACAAGGTGGAAATTAAGGGATATAGTCATAGTTAAGGCTATAAACGAGTTAAGTTGAAATGATATATCACTAAGTTAAACCGAGCTTAGAATTTTAAGCTCCAACACAATTTGAAGTCATACTCAATAAGACCAAACTTAATGCAATTATGCTCTTTTAAACTCAATTTATCTTAAAAATATTTTCTTTTAATTAAGATTCAATTAACATTTAATCTCTAGTTAGACTCCATCAAATTATTAAGCTAGTCGAACTAGATATCATCAAACCCGAGTTTGACTCAATATCCCATCAAAGCTTGAGCCCAAAACTTGTTGAATAGGAACTTAAGTAAATATCGAGCCAAATTTAAGTAGTTTGTGAATAGATTTAGCTCATTTACTCCTATAAATGTAGTTTTACATGAAAGATACGTTACCTCTTGAAGTTCCCTAATGGTCATGTGATTTGATTTTGTCAGTTGTAGGATAAAGAAGCAATTGGGAAGTACTATATTAGAGAAATCCAGAAACAAAACATGGAAAGATTTTGGAATCAACAATTGCTTAAGATGCACAATGCCAAAGGTAACTCTTCAAAATTTACTTAAAATTCTTTCAATAAATACTAGGCAATTGGCCAGTGGCCATGCTTATTTTCTAGAGTAATATTTTCTAACTTAAGCATAGATGTTAACATACATCGACCTAATATGAATTTTGACTTAGCATCAATAAAAATGCAAGATATGTTTATACATTATGTATTGATATTGAATACTACTACCATTTACTTGAAAGTAATAGAAGAGGAACAAAATACCAACTACTAGAATACTTCTTATTTTCTTGTTTACTTAGAAATTTTTATTTCAATGTTTTTTTTTTTTTATTTTCTTTCTAGATAGAATAGTTATTACCTTATGTGGGGTGAAATTTTTTATTCCCTCTCCATGAGGAATAGAGAGGAATAAAAAAATTAAGTAATTGGACAATTATACCCACAATTAATAAGGGAAGATATTTAACTTCTAGTTATTACCAAGAAGATCAAATAAAGATATATTGGTATTTTTGCTTATATTCTCAATTTAATACTATAACAAATAAGGTGAAACAAATACTAGAAAAAGTATTTCCTGCAATAAAAAAAATTGACAAAGTAAATAATGGAATATAAATTTCCAATTTATTCCAAATAATAGTTATTATCAATGTACAACTTTTGTATTCTCTCTCTATTATATTCCACAAGTAAACGGGTCATCATTCTCTTATGGTAATTTTGAAAGCTATTTCATCGCTATTGATGAGCAAATTCTAGATAGATAAAATTGGAAGGTTTACCTAAATCTTCCATATAAATATAGCTTCTTAAATTTTATATCTAGATCCCATTATTGTGATTTACTAGAATCACATTAAGACCAATACCCTACATGATTTACAAGTTATAAGGTATCTTCTAAAGTTTATGTTTTTTCCCCTTGAATAAAAAAAAAAACATAAGTTATATTTTCATATATGAATTACATTCATGAATGCATCACTTAACACTATAGTAAATTTTGATTAAAAAATAGACATTGACAACCATAAAATTACAAAAAAATTTACTTCATCAAGGGATAAGGATAATATTTGAAACTCCTATATCTTTCGTTGTGTTTAATTGATTATGACATATAAATATATATATTACACATTTATATTTGGGTGTAAATCTGATCTAGTTATTATGTCTAGTATTGATTTTTCTCAATATCAATTTAATTTAGATTTACGTAAATGCATTACTAAACTAGAGTATATAAGAAAGAATACAAATTCTAATGGTGAGCTCTATAATGTCTCAACATGCTCTAGAATTTATCCAACTAAACAAGATCCCATGAGTTTCAAGATATTACAGGATTGAGCAATAGACATATAGGCCAATGGTCTACTTATCATAGCGACACCTTACATGGAGGGTGTAGCATAAAGGATAAATGGAGACTATGCGTTATGTGTCATACCCTTAATGAAAGGTGTTGTTAAAAGTAGATAGATTAGTAGTCTACCTACTTTTTGTGTATAGGATATAAGATCCTAGACTCTAATACTTACACATATCCATCATAAATTTATCTAGTGTTGGGGAATCTACATATTCAATATATCACTAATATTAATGCATAATAAGGAAGAAAAGGGAGTTACACAAAAGATCTATTAAAATATCAATATCTACGATCATTCGTTATGTTAAAGCGAAGGAAGGAGGAAAAGGAAAGGTTTTACCATGCCTTGACTACTTTGCATGCATATTCAACATATTTACTAGATGTAACTATTCTTTTATAAAGTACTTCAAACGATTAGCCTACCAATGTAGAAGTTTTGTGATCTTACTTAAGAAGTTAATTGTAGTTGATATTAATAATAATTATTGTAGTAGTGCTGAATGGTCGTTAGCCTCTTGCTAAGATCAAAAGGGTCATGAAATCTGATAAAAACATTAAGGTATATTTCTACCCTTTATAGTCATTACTGTCCAAACATCAAGACCTACATAAATATCATACCTCTTACCTTTTGTGCTTTCTAAAGTTCTATGCCCATGTGATTCAAGTTTAGCATTTACTCATTCCTATGTCCTTGTAACTTATCCTTTTATTTACTCTTGAAGATTACATTAGTTATATTTTTCTAGTTAACAACATAGTATAAAACTTACAGGAGGGGGTATTTGAACATGGTCCATCCTATTGGAAATCAGTAGTTATGCCATTAGACTATAACAGTTTTGGCGAACTGGATAAGATTTATAACACATTATATCGATACATGAAATACGATTCCTTTTTTCTTCCCCTTTTTTTAGATGGTAATTGGAGAAGCTCCAATCTTACTCTCAAAAGCTTACAAGATGTTTATTCAAGAGTTAACACTTTGTTCAAGGTTACAAACCGAGGAGAATAAATGTAAAACCCTACATGGTTTCAACATTGTCAAAGCCATAAAGCTTGGATATAATCTAGATTTTTTGTTAGATGTTTCCCTTCTTCATAATCATGAGGTAACTAATATATGCCTCTAAAAAGATACTTTAAGGAAGCCAAGAAAACAACCTATTAAAAGAAGTTAATACAAATTGTGTATGGTTATGTGTGAATATAATGTACACGTGTAATAAAAGTAGGTAAAAAGAATTTTGGTATTGATTAACATAATTTCATTAGCCTAAAAATTGTAGTAGGAAGATAATCTACAGAAGTTTGTTGAAGAAGTGGAACCTCTAGGACTAACCACTTTCATTGACTAGTTACCTTCTATTACTAAGAAACACTTAATTACAAAAATCATTTTACTCATTGTTGGTTTTCAACAAGGGTAAAGTAAAATAACTATTCCGTCCTTACAACACTATCATTATGTTTAGTTTATAAAACAACATTTTCACAAAATTCTTATTGCTATTACATGAAATTGCAGTTTCGTTCCATTTTAGGACTAAACGAGTGGTTTTTACTTGGTATTTTCATGAATATTTCTATACTTTCAAAAGTTATGTCCTAGATCAAGGTAAGATTATATTGATATCTTTTAACATATTACTAGCATATTACTAATATCGTTTCAAGTGCAATCAACTGAAGTAATATTTATAATTTTTTTTATTCTAATCCTACTTTAATGTTTTCCACTAATCAAACTTATTATTAGTTCTTCACTGGCTAGGAAATATGATATTGATCATTTCATTTAAAGATTAAAATGAGTATTATTCTCATTTCCTTCTTGTGGAGAAGAAAGCCTATGGCAAGAGAGACATTGAAGCTAACTTATTGGACTGGAATTACTAAGTTGTTGATCAAAACTTGTAATTTCTTAAGTCATGATGTTTTACAATAGGTTGCATATTCTCTAAATTATTTCTTAGATATTCGTTACTTTGTAAAAACATTATATAGCTATTTGCATAGTTGGTAAGGTTTATCCTACCAAGACATAGATTCACTTCTTTCATTGTAATTACTATACATAAAACACGATTGAAGAAACCAACACATAAAGATGTAATGAAATTGCACATTGGTCCTTTGATAGGTTTGATTCAATTTCACAAGCTATATTCCTTTCTACATAAAATTTTGGAAATGATGGGAGATTTTGGGTTGATTTAGTCTTTGATAAGTTCTAGAATCTTTTCATTATATCTCAATTTTCTTGTCAGACTTGGAGTTGTACCTTAAAAGTTGAAAATTAAAGTTGATGTTTATGATGAATGTTGTTGTATGAAGCACATAAGTTTATTCTCTTTATGCAAAAATAGTAGAACTATTACCATTTTTGAGTTAATCTATTGTGATATTTAGTAAAGCAACTCTATGGTATTATTACTTTGTAGATCTATGTGCCTTGATTGATCTCTTCTATTAACCTCTAGTTTGGAAAATTGAAGAGTGGAAAATTTTTATTAGATGGAGTAAAACACTTGCTATGGTGTGAGGTGATTGTATAGAAAATCGAAGCACTTGCATGCAACTAAACTTGGTCTCAGGTCAATTCCAGACCTAAACCTAATTGGAACCTTCCCGTTTGGTTGGGATATATGAATCAATAAGTGCTCCCATTTCCATTAACGGTTATTTAAAACAAAAATGCATGCACACACCAAAAAAAAAAAAAAAACTACATTCACCCATTGTGTAATCTAACCCAAATACCACAAAAAAATAAAATAAAATACTTACTATGGTGTAAGGTGATTTTATAGAAAATCGAAGCACTTGCATGCAACTAAACCTGGTTACAAGACAATTTCAAACCTAAACTAAATTAGAACCTTCCTGCTAGGTAAGGACCTATGAACCAATAAGTCCCTCCATTTCCATTAACAAATGTTTAAAAAAAAAAAACACACATATGTACATATATATAAACAAAAAAACCAAATTCACCCATTGTGTAGTCTAACTCAAACACCACCAATACTAACAATCTTCTTCCTTTACCATTGCTCATTTATATAGAACCACTCTACATAATATAGATCTAGAACCAATCACTTTTATAGTTTAAAATCCATTTTGTAGATTTTCTCTAATCATTAAATACCAGTATTAGTTTACTATCTTTTAACCTAACTTTCATATTACTACTAGCTTTATCTCTATCATCCTATATCTCGCCTTAATTTTGTCTATTGGGGTACTCAATTCTTCTATTTATAGTAATAACAAGTAATACCTTACCTATAGATCATCTAAAATTGTCACTATTGTTGAACCACATAGCTATTAAACCCTATATAATTTTATTGCTTGTAGATCCCACCTTATGAAATAATTAGTTATTGCACAATAAATTACCTTTTACCTCTTTTATTGATAAGCTATCCTCACTGTAGATCATAATATTCCTAAATTTTTATAACGAAAATTGTAGGGAGAATAGTAAGATCATCATTCAGTTTTATGTTGGAAATTAGAGATGTAACATCCAAAATATATTATCTTACGTTGGCTTGTCGTGTATAAGTAATTTTTGAAGTATCAATCAAAGACATAAAAACCCAAAATGTGTTGACTTACGATGGCCCATCACTTATCTTAAGTGAATATAATATTTGCTCCAATTTTGATCAGTTCACTAGAGAATTGGTCATGTAAAACTCTTCTAAACTTTTCTATAATCCCATATCCATCTTTTAGACCAATACCTCCTATGAGACTATTTTTCATACTTGGCTAGATCGTTATTAAGATCTTCTCATCAAATTTAATCTACTTATCATCCTTCATGAAATTCTGTTGTTAATTTAAAACCCCTCTTCAAGTATAACAATAACTTAATCCATTGCTTTCGTACTTGCTTTAACTTAAATTTCATTTAATCATTAAATTTCTTAATATCATTCTTAATGATCATATTTTCAATGTGTATATCACAAAATCTAAATGACCTTAATCTTTTAAACTTATCGTGATAACAATTTGTTGTAATTAGATTGGAGTTTTTCATTATGAGTCATGGATTATACAAAAATAAGACATAAGACAAATAAAGAAAAAAGAAAGATATACAAAAGAAAAAACCACAATAGGATAAGGGGGGGAAAACCACAAGCAAAATTGATTCAATCCATAATAATGTAGTAAATATAGCACAACAATTCTTTCATGATTTTACAATACTCAATTTTTCTAAGAAGTCCTTAAGGTTTTTGGTTTTCTTACACACTTTCAAATACATTTAATAGCAATTACTTATTCTGCCCATTACTACTATCCTACATTTTAAAACATCCAATATAGTACTCTATTTCATTTTCTTAAATCTATATATATATAATGGAGTCTACAAACCTTAATATATAAAGTTGGAAGTCACTTAGAAAATAAGAGGATACAAAATAAAAAATCACATGAGCCCATATAAAAGTCATGGTAGACTATCCTAGCTAATGGTAAACTAACCAATCAGCTTAGATCACTAGTTGAATTGCTACTTTTAGTGAGCAACTCTTTAGTATGCTGGGGGACAAGTAACCGGAATCATTTTTTGAACTGGACGAGGATGCAAGGAGAACTAATGACTCAAGAAAGGACTAAGGGATTAAACCATTTGGTGGACTAGATTTTGAAGAATTTTACATTGGAAGACAAACAAAAGTTCCTATAAGGTTTTCAAGTTCATAACATTAGTTTGGCATAAGCCGAATATGATTAGAAGGTGATTGAGGTCCTAAAATTGATAAGAAGACCGTGGGTGATTCTAATTTTCATCTAATTGTTGGTTCTTTTCCTATTATGAAGGGCATTAAGGTTCTAATAATTAGATTGAGTGAGGATCAAGAAATATATTTGAATGAGAATAATCCTTTAACTAGTTATGAAAGTTACTTATATTATAGTAAGGAATTAGAGGGAAGATATTATGAAAGATGCACAAAAATCTTATAAGATATTTCTTTCTTTGGTTAAACTCATATTTACTTTCCTAATTAGTTACTCTCTCATTTGGTCATGACAAAGTTTCCTTTCGGTTATTTTATACACATGTAATTACTTAGTATATACAGTCCCAATAACTTAATAAGGAAAAATTAACTAGTGTATGAATATTAACCTTCTTTTTAATATTACATGTGTTACTTTTTACATATTGTTTCTACTCTTATCAATCTTTTCTCAAGATTATGATGGGTAAACCTTACAACTTGCTTGTGTGTTACATCAAATAGTTTATGTGCAGTTCGATCTTCTCATTGTGTGTAATATCCATTGGAGGAGTTGTCAGCGGTCGAATTCTCCCTAGATCTATAATTAATCTCTTGATCGCACACCTGTTTAGTGATTGTTTGATCGTAAGTTTATCCATAAAGAGATCTTGAGTCTATTTAAATATGGTCTAATGGATTTTGGCACATCAACTACCTACACCCTTATGTCCTAACTTTGCCCTTTTGCTCATTATTGATTAATTGATTCTCTAAAGTCCAAATCACATGTAACTCAACTCTAACTTTTCTTATATATTCAGTTCAAGAATTTTATCTAAACAATAGAAATTCTACTCGATGTAGTCATGAACCACAATTAATTATGAAAGGTAATCTGAAAAGAAAAAAGAAAAAAAGTTAAAAAAAATGATGTGAAAGATTGGAAATAAAAAAATACCCTACTTATTTTGTAAATATCGGTAACATTTAAATTTTAAACCCGTTTGTATGTCCTTAAATCTATAATACATACTTTATGTGAGGTTATGGTTCTTTGTACCTATAGGGATAGCAACTTGGACTTAGAAAAGGACTAATCAAGATCCATACTCCTACAAAGCATTTGGTCTAAAATTCTAAGTTTTAAATAAGCTAATAGATTGATATTGTGTATCTACAATTTCAAATTGGAATAGAGGATGTCATTAATTACATTGGGTAAAATTTTGAGACTTTAATGTGAGGTTCCATCCTTTCTTTGAGGGAAAAAAAATTTGCAAGTTAACTTGATTCAGTTGGATCTAGCTTTATTTGCGCCAATGAGCTATATAGCACAATCAAATAATAATAATTAAGGATATCCTCTGAAAGATTATTGTAAGGTTTTTATGGTGGGGATACAGCATGGGAAGATGTCCAAGTGAACAACTACACGTTATCCAAATAGATTCGGAATGAAGACCAAAGAATATCGATGCTTCTATACGGTCCCTTTCAAATATTCCCTCCATCATATATACGGTTGCCCCTACCCATCCTGGAGGCAAGAAAGGTGCCGATTGAAAGTAGAAATCCGATCTTGATTACACAGAAAGATACTCCAACAAGAGGGTTCGAGAAACAGAAAAATGATATACCAAATTCTTCCCATGCAGTGATATACTCGTTGGGTTAGGCATCTACACTTAACGATTCTACACGTAAGTTTCAAGATTGAGGGAGACAAAAGTCATGCACATCTACACTAGCGGTAGACATGTAGCACTGATAGTTGAATAAACTTAAATGGCTTTGGGGTTGGCTTAGTTTAGGTTTAAATTTTTTTCTGTGCATACTTCCATCATCCATCATTACCTGACACTACCTTAAATCTCGCACTATGTGTAGTATTTAATTGATTGAATAATAAATTTGGTATGAAATGACATATTCTTATAAAGAGTTGCAACTTTTGAAACTATAAGTATATATTATTATGTATCAAAAGTTGCATCATTTTATATAAAAGGGTATGTCTTCTAAACATATTAGAGGCTTTTGAAGGTGTTGACCGGCAATTTTGTTTCATGCCCCCACAGTCAATTTTTAATAAAAATATAACTTAGATTCAATAAGATACTTGCCTAATTAACTAAAATATAACAGCCTAATTTAAAGAGATATAATTTTGGATACAGTAAAAGATTTATTTCCTAAAACATCTTGACCTCATCTCCATAAATAGGAGATGAAAACCCAGGTAGATTGATACTCTTTCTTTGTCTCTTCCTCCCCATTTTCATTCTTACTAGAGTTTATACACTCCACTTTACAAACTTAAGTATCGAAAAGAATTCCCTCCAGCGTACCGCCAATCGTGTGTTATGTTTTGCAGATTATGGCACTAGAAAGTGAAGTTAAACTGTTAACAAAAGGAAAAAAAAAAATAGAAATAAAAAGGTAATGACGAAAAAGTTTCACTCAAAAAGTATTATTAGAAGGAAAGATAATACCAAAGAGATACGATGATAAGAAAGCTTTCAGAGTTATATGATATATATATATATATATATTTTATTAGATATTTTGTTTCATAATTTAATTTCAAAGTTAATTGTGACTTTCGAGGGGAAAAACAATAGCAATAATTGAAAGTCATTACAAAAGAGTTCTATTAAAAGGAAAAATAATACCGAAAAGGTATAATAGAAATAACTTCCAAAATTATATATTATAATAATTGAAGTTCATAAATTTACTTTAACTTATTTTAAATATATATATATATATATATATATAGTGTAACCATCCATTTCCAATTAATTGCATGAATATGAAATTGGTTTATTTAAACTGTTAAGGTTTAAAAATGAAAAATTTATGTGTTTACTATCAAAATTAATAAATATTATATAAATACAAACTAGATAAAAAAAATATTATCAAAATATTATTATTATTTATACTAATATCACTTTTTTAAAGTACGATAATCTTAAAAGTGGGACATTGGTAGAATATTTATATCATATCTTCAAGATGGAATATAGATTTGATATAACTATGATATAGAAAAATTAATACTGCATTTTTAAAATGTAAAATAATAACAGTATTTAGATAATTTTTTTTATATAATTTGTAATTATGCAATATTTTCTTTTAAAATGGATAAACATATATTCCACCAGTTTTAAAATACAAGCATTCCCGTTACAGTTATTTGGAGATTTATATGTTGCTCACATATAGTATTTGTATATTATTTTAATACTTTTTTCCTATGTTTGGCTGATCGGAATGGGCCGCCGCAAGCTTTCACTTCTTGCCCAATTTTTGACCCATAATTAATCGAGTCTGGATTATCTAATTAGTCTATGCTTTAGGCCTAAAAGCTCTTATCAGGCCCATTAGCTTCGGGCCTGCTTATGACCCAATGGACAGCCCACTGGATATAAGTATTTGTCGCGGATAAAAATATATTGCCTATGCAAAAACTTTTATGCATATCCGAAATTAATAATGTATTTTCACATTTTTTCAAAAGAACTTTGAGGTAACACAAAAGTTGAGAATTAAGCTTGATCTATTAAACGCTTGATGTATTAAATGTTTGACGTATTTTGGCTTATCTATGTGCTATTTTTGTATCCTTCCAAAAGACAAATGAAACCTCAAACCCTACATTTTTCCCATTTTATAACTTCTTAGAACGGACGCTGCTTCCTTGCAAAATATTTATTTTGGTTTTTTTAAAGGATGCTTTAAGAGCATGCATCATTAATATCTACGTTAATGTTGTGTGGTGGAGCTAATAACATTTAAATAGCATGAGGCAAAAATAAAAGATATATATCTTGTTTCATATTCTTATTCATATTTTTAAAGATATAAGTCCAACATTTCCTAACATAAAAATGTTTATTAAAAATTTACTAATACTAATTAGATTGTTAAGATTCAAAACAAATAATGAGGTGTTTAGATCTTAAAAAGAGTACTAATGAGAAACAATTTTAGTACTTGAAAAACCTAAAAGTAAACAATAGTGCGTCATACTAACGTGCCACCCTATTCCTTATTTGCTGATAGTGATGTACTAATTGAGTAGATAACTCTGTTAGAATGGAGGTAGGTGAACATTGAGGTAAAGAGTGTGAATTCAAGAACTTACAGAGTTTTCTCTTCATTAAAGTGAAGCGTTTTATTCATTTGCCTTATTCGGAAATAAGATTGAGTTTATTTAAATTTTGATAAAATAAGGTGCAATATGTCTCATCAATATGTTAAGCACTTTACTGCATGCTTATGTAATGGCTTGTCTTAGACAAATATTGTTTTTTTTTTTCTTCCAAAAATAAAATAAAATTTCTAAAGATGGCATGCTTTTCACGTATCAGTCATGATTACATGAATGGGAAAGTGAAGATGGGTGATAGGCAATCACTATATATGCATATATATATATATATATATATCTAACCAAAATCGCATTCATAAACATTTAAAAATAAAATAAAATAAAACTCATCTAGATTTGTACTAATAGATTGAGCGAATCCTAAAGCATGTCTGCCTGTATATGTATATGTGGACGAGACACATGCTTAAAATTGTGATGCTTTTGTTCGTGATGAATAACATGCTTATGCTTCAAAGTAGACAAGTGGAATATTTCGATGCTGTGACGTAAATAGTGGAGGTTTTGGTTTGAACAAGAATATGTCCCATGATGATGCTATTTTCAAATGGAGGGAAAAAATTCTTATTTTGTTTTCGGCACCCATCCAATCCCTTATTTCATCAATAAAATAAACGACAAAGTGGAACAAGAGAATAATGCAATGAGGCATAGGGCGATGCCATGTGTAAGGACCGATTTTATTCACTCACCGCCTCATAATGTAATGTGGCCAGCAGGATAATGCTTTCACGATGGGAATTCTCATCTTCGCATTCTTCCTGATGCTTCTCGCCAACTTGAAATTATACACGACCAAAATCTACTAGTAAATTATTGGAACTAGGTTTAATATTTATTCAAATTTAACTCTTTAAAATTAAATGGAGTTCAAATTTCGTATTATTTAGATGGATAGATTTATAATCCCAAATTAAGTTTGATTGGACTAGAGAGAGTATAATGCCACTTTGAATCCATCTCAAATTCAAAAATCCCAAGCTGGAATTAAGTTTAAATTTTATATTTTCGAGTCAAGTGTCTCGAGTAAGTTTTACATGCTGCAATAAAACTTTCAAAAAGAAAAAAAGGCGAAAAAAAGCTATCAAATTGCTAGGATTCGGAACATATAAGGAAGGAGATGTCAAAATCTTCTCCTACAAATATAAGTGGCCAAGATCGCTTTGGCCAACTAAACCAAGAAAAATTAGACTACCTTCCTAATATAGTCTCTCTCTCTCTCTCTCTCTCTCTCTCTCTCTCAACACAGTGACACACACTATCTCACAGCTATAAATGTCCCAGGCTGCCAGCTAGTAGCCACAAAAATGGTTTCCTGAGAAGGATATGATACATCATTTATGTGGTTTTGTGAAGGAGGCACCGGGTGAAGTTGTTGACAGAAGATAGAGAGCACAGATGAACTGGAATGCAACAATTATCCATGCAGACGTACTACATGTATATATATATATATATATATCATCAAAAAAGTTCAGCATTCCACTCCTTTGTGCTCTCTATTCTTCTGCCATCACCCTCAGCCCCTTCATATGCTTATGGTTTTTCATATACTATAACATTCTATATACAAGTTGTCGCTAAGTTTATGACCATCTCCTAGCAGATAATTATCTCTTGGTGTTTTCTTGACCAACCATATTTCATGTGTAAAATGCTTGATATGAACGCTATTTTTCTGTATGAATGGAATATGTCAGAACTTCTCGTCTCACCGGTTATCGAATATCGCGATGGTGAAAGAAAAAAACTATATCCCATCTTTCTCCTACTTTAGACCTCAGATTTTAGGCTATTATATTGTGGGGTAATATAATTTGGGAAATAAAGGGGCCCGGGGTGGTAACGGAAGATATAATATAATATCGTATGTAGAGATAATGGGCCCAGGATAGGGGCCTCATGAATTCAAATGGCAATTTCGTCAAACTTGGGCCCCAAAAAGCTTTCAAATCCCTAGTTCTTCGGATCCAAATATATGATCAGTAATTTAGTATTCCACGATTTAATTAGTATTAAGCTTGTGCTATTGTGAACACTGTTGTAGTCCATGGTTATGAATACCACTCTCTCAGGTTAGGTTCCATAATCCCTTCCCTAAAGTTGCAACGTAACAGTAACTTAAGGCAGCTTGGGCCATTAATTGCATTGCAAATTTATCCCATTTATACATGAGAACCATATGGACAATAAGCTTTGAGATTTGAAGACTTGGAAGGCAACGTGTTTCACCTTTTTAAATAAAGCGAACATACATAAGTGTTCGATTCGATCTAATTATAGAACGTAACTTATTGTGGTTTTGCGAATGATCAATTTATGCATATGAAATTAAGGCAATCATCAAGTGAATACTATTTTTTCATAATGATGGAATATGCTCAATCTCCATCTTAATCCTGAAAAAATATACAGCCCCACTAAATTCGTTGTACCTTACTCCGTAAGAAATCCCTATTATAATAATCATTGAGTGGTCATTGTTACTCCTCGATAGCTATTCAATGTTAATTTCTATTTATTATTATTATTTGCCAAATCCATGCAATAAAATCAATAACTGCCGACATAATATTAATTCACTACTTGTCATATCTCTATTCAATTCCTCAATAATAGCTATTATGACATAGCCTTATTTCATTAAATAAAGTGAGCAGGCCAATAGAGCAGAAAAAAAAAAAAGAAAAATATAAAATGAGAATAAGAAATATATATCCATGCAAGTTTCTCTTATGAAGTTTTCTTTTCATATATATATAATTTTGTGAATATAGAAAAATAATATCTACTACTTATTCCTAAAAGATAGAAATATTTTTTCACCCCGTTATCGGAAGTATAGATAGATATGTCGAAGCCTTACGCTTTTTTAAAGTTTTTGGCTATTGCCGTGTGCACGAGAAGGGGTGGCAAAAAGTGGAGGGAACTTGGAGACGGGCGTTTAAGATGATAGAAGTAGCAATCAGATAGTTTCATTAAGTGGTTTTTACGATAATAATTTGTAATTAAGTTAGACAATTAAATATTAGGAAATATTGTAGTGTTCTCGGGCGAGATAAGGGAATCTCACGATTTTCAGACGCTTATAACTTTAGAAAACCCCCTTACCATCTTTCCATGCTTGTCACGTATTATTGCTGCCAGGGTTTGCAATTCGTATTATTCTATCGTGTTTGAATAATATTTAAAAAACCTTAACTTATAATATAATCCATTTATTAATTATGTTTGAATAATTAAACCAATAATCCGATCCATTTAATAAGCATGTCTAGTATTTAAGTTGGACTTATTTATCAATTAAAAAGTTATAAAAAAAATCTATAAAATATTTACACATGCAAAAGGTAATATTTAAATTCTACAAATATAAATGTCTTAAGGTTTTATTACTTAACATAATGTTATAATCCAAATAAAAGTTTTAGTAAACTAAAGTCTAATCAAATTGCAAGAAATCTCAAAATTTAAATTACATAACATCACCTCACTTAAATATATCAAAATCCCAACTACTACCATCTTATAGCTATAATTCTAGTATTTCCCATAAAACCTTATCCACCAGTAATCAAAGAACAATTAAATTCTTATATATATATATAACTATCATCTTCAATATCAATTTTCTCTATATTAGAGATTATTTCAATACATAGTTGTGATATATTACTATTTTACTATCCATAATTTATTTTTCTTATAAGAAAAAAAAGTCCAATTATATCGCATTATAAAGAAAAATAACACGGCACACCGTTTTTTTATAAGAAGTTCTAATAGATGGTTTTTAAATGAAGTCAATAGTTTAATACCTCTCAATCATGGCACAATGGAAAAAAAAAAAAGGATTTTAAAGATAAATAACATATGAAATAATAAAAATAAAAGCGGAGAACTTCATACTTGCTTTGACAGTTAAGAAAATATTCAAACTTAAGTTATGAATATCATATTACAACATAATTGGCTTACGGTTGAAACTTAGAAGGAAGGGAAAAAAAGAAGAAGAAGAAGGATAAAATGAATCGTACTAATTAAAAAATGTTTGTCCATGACTAATTTAACCATATTCATTATCAAATAGAGTATGAATCAAACTGAACAATGTACATATTTCTTCACTCCCCTATAAAATGAAAGGAATAAAAGAAACTATAAATTTATTTATAGTAAACAAGGTCCACAGGTCAAATACAAGATATATTTAATAAATGGGTTCGTAAACAAGTCTGAGACCTTGACTCGAACTCAAACACAAATTCAAGATCGTTCCTTCCAAGTTAAACCCAAGCATTCTAAACCAGACAACTTCTAACCATGGGTAAGAAATCAATGCATGGGTTATTGATTGCCTCTCTCCACATAACATATAGCACTCATCTTGATGATCTTTCTTTGTCCGAGATTCGTTGCTACAGGTAGCGATTTTATACACACTCTATATATAATGTTTCTTATTTTAGGTGGAACATTTAAAAGCCAAAGCCTTAAAAAGTCGTCATCTTTTTGTGGTAGCTTTATGCCATTTGCCCACACATACATACTCTCTTCGTTGGGAATTTCATTGCATTCAGTTGAATAAATTGATCAACAACACAATCATCCACATTTTCTTAGGGGAAAAAAAAGAAGAAGAAAAAAAGATACACCAGCTACTTCACTTGTTTTCTTCATAATGGGACCATAAGCTAGGTTTAGAGGCAATAAATTCTTCAATAATCAGAATTGGTCCAAAAAGGAAGAGGTTGTGGCTTAACTAGTTTATTAGGGGGCTTGATCTTGAATTTTAGGGTTAAGGTCTATGCTTTTGAGTTAAAGTTTTTTTTTTTTTTTAATGATTTGGATGTTGTTAAAGGGATGGGTTCTTAAACTGAAACTTAATAGGTTTAAATTAACTTGATTAGATGATGGTTAAGATATTAATGGCCCATCGAATTGGAGAAATAAATTATAATAAAATTACAATGCTTAAAGAATAAAATAAAGAACTCCTAGCTATTCTATTGCTTTATTTGATTATAATATATTAGAAATAAATCTAAAAGTACTAATATATCCTTATCTAAATCACAGCTTAACCATTGGATTAAAATCCCATAGATAATTTATGGAAATGAATACATAAAATAAACTAAAAGATAATTGTTCCTTTGATTTATAGAAGGAATTGCAATTCTTTATTTGATGACAATAACAATTTGTGGAATCATAATTCCATAAACCAAACATAGTAATAGTTCTAGATAGAAGGAATAACCATTTCATTCCACCTCGTCCAAATCAATAAACATGCAATAAGAGAGAGGGCTACCAAAATAAATAAATCAAGAGAGAGAAAATGTTGAAACATTATAGAAAAATAAAATAAATGGGAGAAGGACAATATAATATGAAGAGCTATCATGTCTACATTAGCTAATCTACTGTCAAAACATGCCATAATATATGATAATAATAGAAAATTGACGAATGCACCAAAATGAAATTAATATATTAATGCGAGCCCTTTTTTTTCTACTAAACACTATTACAACAATTATGGAGGAGAGAAGAATCAAACATGATCTATCCTATTGGAAGATTAATGTTTATACCACTTGATTATAAAAGTCTTAGTGTAGCCTTCAAATGTATACTTAACAACTGTAGATAACCAACTATTGGAATGTAATAGTTAGGTTTGGATATTTGAATGTGCTTCGATGTAACCTCTATTAGAGCGATGCAAAAGGATTAAGGCCCATGAATCAACTCAATTAATCCACTTTAAAAATGGGTTAAGGTTGAATTTTCCAATAAGCTCAAAAAGTAAGCTAGATGAATACAATCTTTATAACCCACAACTTAAAATGAGTCAACACATTACAAGCTAGATTGGCTAATTAACTTGAAGAAATTAAAGTAAAAAAGGGCACTAGAATTTGCAAGGAAAAAAAGGCAAAAAAAAAAAAACAATTGATACGGTATATATGAAGGAATGATGGCTAATGATGACTCTTATAAGCTGAGGTTTGGAGAGAAAGTCGGCTACATTGTTTTCTCTTTGCCTCATTAGAGTACTTAGAGAATCATTCTTTCACCCTATTAATAGGGGCAACGTTCTAGTTAGAGAAATACAACAAGTGCCACATCTTGTAATTAATGACATGTGTAAAAAAGACAATTATTCAAAGATTACATCAAAGGAGGAAAATTCCTTAGCAAGGAGTGTAAAAGGTCAAGGAAAATTGGCAATAAGGACATGGTCTTTCAGAACTAACAGAATTCTTACTATAGTTTAAGCCATCACACAAATGGAAGACTACCTTTATGGAGCAAATTAAGCAAGCTATCATTAGAAATTCAAAAGCTAATATTAATGATATTAGGTTGATTATTCAACTTAGGCAAGAATGCGTACTACTTTGCAAGATAAAAACCTCATTCCAAATACACACCCCACCCCCCAACCTTTTTATGAGGGTTAGGATGTAGGAATCAAAATGAATCTTTTGGTTATAGGTAATGCTTAAAATGCTAACTATATTCTTGAAAAATAATGTGAGAATAATTAATTGAAATGTTGTATTCTTTCTCACGAACATTAAATAATTCTTCTGTGTATAGTTTCTAAGAGATAAAATTAAAGGCACAATTTATCCCATTTTATAGTTGAATCTCTTTTATCTATTGTAGTTTTAAGTCCAAAATTCTCATGGTAATATAAAGCTTCTAATATCTAGTTACTTTTGTTCTTCAAAATAGCTATAAGATCTCATGCTGTTCTACTTAGATCTATTTAAAGTTAGAATAGACATCACTGCTTTGTAAGATCATGTCTTGTAAACGAAAGAATTACTTCATATGTTGTTCACAAGGAGGAAGATATTATTTTTGAAGAAAGATTGAATAATACTGATATACCACGTATCTATATGAATGATGTGTGAGTATTAGTTACTGCCATAAGGTTTTCATTGGTATAGCTTCCTAGATTTGGACCAAGGTTTTGAGCTAATGCCAAAAAAAGAGAACACGGTTAGTGGACAAGGAGGGTTATTTGATGTAATCACTCTAATGCTTAAGTCAACAATGTAGAATTTAAGTAAGAGAGAAAGAAAGAGAGGCTATAAGTGAGTGTATGTATAAAGTATTTTACCTATGAGCTTTAATCCTTATTTATAGGTTTCAAAGGAAGAATATGGATAAATTTGTATCTTACCCAGTTAAGAAAGTGTATCTCTTCAAATAGATATAACCAAAGATTCCTGAAGATGACATCACACCTCGTTGATTCCCTTTGAGTAGTGTTTTTATGTTGTTATCTTAATGTCGTACGTTTGAGCTTTCTAGGTGAACCCCTATCACTTGAGGTCTCCACACCATCGATATTATGGATTACAATAATGACAATAGGATTGAGATCCTCACCTATGATAGCTTGGGTATATAATAAAACCGGGTTACACAAAAGTAGTTCTCCAAAGCCAAAAGTTGGACTCTAGTTTGCTTTGGACTAGATTAGGCCGAACTAATATTCATACGGGGTTGAAATGGGCCTTAGTAGCCTTTAGCCCAAAATTTCCCATCAGCACCAATGATAGTGCCTAGGTTTAAAAAAAAAATTACCATTTATATTTTCACATGTTGGAATTTTATTAATACTTGTACGCCATTTATCTAGACACATAGTATGTTAGTACCATTGAACTTTTTCTCATTTTGAGGAGTCAATTGTCGGATATCAAACATTTCAATCATCTCGAAAAGTTCATTCATAGGTATAATAAGCAAGAAGAAGGACTACATATATAAGCTTTTTTTGCATTTCTTGATCCTAGAAGCTATCACATCCCGAATAGAAGGAGTCGTAACAATCTCATCTTATAAAATAATCTAATGTAGAAGCTAACTTTATAATTACTATCGTATATGTAGCATACACAAGGCGTACTCGACTTAACCAACATGATGCATCTAGTTTGGCACCTATTACTAACAAAACCTGTAGTATAGCTTTTCAAAATACTTGCTCAAAATAACTTGTAGTTCAATTCTCCATAACATTGTAGTACTTTCATAAGTACTTATACATCAAAAGTCCAAGTTTTTACATAAAGTTTACAAAGCCACATATTTTAGAGTTTATATACATCAAATTAGGAAACTAGTGGGCATCTTAAAGTATCTTAGTTAGTTAAAAACAAAAAAAAACAAAAACAAAAACAAAAAGAAAGTAAGAGAAAAAGTCAAGATCTTATAGGTCTTCAAGTTCCTCACTCTCTTAGCTCGAAGTACACTAACCTAAGGGTGATTATAATGTTGTGTCATTAATCCTTAATTGCTATCTACAAAAGGGCCTATAGGGATATAAACACAACTAGCTTAGTAAGTGAGGTAGAGACAAAAGAGTTCATCAAACACAAACATAGATTCTAAACATTGTATTTTAATGTAATGCAATGCAAATAAACAAATAAGACATTACACAATGTTAACTAATCCATTGTGAGATTAGAGAAATTATATGCACTTTAATTTGGATTAAAGAGTTTAAATGCATCAAATTAGACTATACCCAAACTTATGCAATGGAGAATACCCTCCTTTTGATACTACCTTCAAATCACAGTTCCCAACCTTACTACAACGTTCTCTCTTATCACTTAGTTTGATTAAAAGTGGGAAAAAGGATTATTTCAACTATCCTTATCAAAGGGGTTGGTATTTAGTCTAACACAACTAATTAGTCCCTTAGTGAGTTGTTATGCATGTCTACTTAGGTTAAGGGTCATATTTCAGTTAGTTTTATTTAAGGGTGATCAACAAATGAATAAGGCAAAACAAATCGAACATATTCATACAAAGCAGCATTCTAAGTCCATAATTCAAGTAAGCAATCATACGCAAGGCATGCACACATTTAACTAAGTTATAATCACAACCAAATGTACTCCTAAACCTCCAAGTACTCTAATATAGTACTCAAACATACTGTGACGCATAGATCTTAACTTACCCGAACTTCAATGTTTCATAACTCCTATTTGTTGCTTTGGTGTTCTTCGTTTATGCCCATACATATGTAATAGATTAGTTTTAATCCATACTCAAGCCTTGAATTAATAGTAATCCATTCATTTTATATGATTTTAGTTGTTTCAACATAAGTATCAAAACTTATTTTTACTTACAAGTTAGGATTCCTTAACTGTTTTATTAGTTTTTATAAGTTATTTTAGTTTACAAAATTTTCTAAGTTACCTATGATTTTCTTTAACCTTAGAGTCCTTAGGAATTACCTTCTAATTTAGCTTCTAGATTCTCCCATATTTATATTACACTTTTACATTTGCCTCTAATTTTGCTTTTGAGTAGCGTCCTTAGTATAATATTAATTTAAAATCCTCTAAATTTTCTTCTGTATTTAACTAACTTCCTAAAATTAAATGATTTGTTCACTTTTCCTCTAACTCCAACTAAGAACAACCTAAAGCAACACTTCATTCATTATTATTTAACTTCATTACTTTCCAACTTCTCATATGAAATATATTAATTCATCAACTCTACAAATTTATCAACTAGACAAATTACTAAACTACACATATAAATGCAAAATCTTGACCTACTATAACTTCTTACTACAAAACTCAATTCAACAGCTCTAACATGTTACAAATACTCCACTAAATGGTTAAAGTTAGAATCCAAGTGAGGTCCGTTAGGAAAAATATACTAATTTTCACTAAAATAACCACTTCATTCACAATTTAAAGCTAAAAAATTCAATAAAAATATAGAAAATAGTTTCATAAAAAATCATAGAATTTTAATATAAGTTCAATACAGTTTATAAAAAAATTTCAAACAAGAAACTACATCAATAAGGTAATTTATTTCAATATAAAAAATAGCTCAGTTTTACCAATTTCTTAAACACGTATAATATGGCTACTAAATTTATCCAAAATATTATTTTTTTGCTAAATTATACACATAAAAATACTTAAGAACAAATTTTTGTAGAATTTGCTAGGTAGATTTAATATTTTTAATAATTTATCAAAAAATAGACTAAAATAGGACTCTCACCAAAAGTTGGAGCCCTAGCTACTACCATATTGGTAGGCTTATGTGTTGGTTGCTACTTCAAGTGGTGGTGGTGGTTGGTCTTCTACAACTCCTAAATCACCTTAAGGCCCATATTACACTCCGATTTTGTCTATTTTCCCAAAATTTATTTGTTCAATCTCCTATATCAAACCTTATTTTTCTTAAATCTTGAATTCCATGTAGGTTATTGTTGAGAGGTTTCTGGAAATTTTCTGGACCGTTTGGAAGTGTTAGTTGCTTTGTTTTCTCTCCCCTCTTGAAAATTGGCATACATACTAAGTTCTAATTGCATGTTAACCTTGTTTAACTCACTCACACCTATCTTCTAACCTTTATGCACCAATAACAAGTTTAAGCAACTGTTGTATGATTTTTATTAAATTTTATTACTTTAATTGCTTATTTTAGCTTAAATTATAATTAATTGGGTATTTTAGTTAATTATAAGTATATATTTACGCGTAATAATTACACGTGGTGTATATATATATATTCTATATATTACTTTATACCATATAATAATTTTATTACATATATAATTTATCTCTACAAATACAATAACTATCGACGCTTACTTTATGTGATTACGTTAAATATTAAGTAATATAATAAAATTATATTATTTTAGTTATATTATTAATATTTTATTATACTTTCAAGGTCCAAATTCATGGTATCTCATTGACTAATGTCTTAAGCCCATTCATAAAATTCCGATGTAATCAAGATAATGTCGAGCTTAAATTTTTCCTAGTTTTTATTATTTTTTTAACTTAATTATTATTAAATCATAACTCATTTAATACTAACTCTCGACTAAGAGTTAAAAAAAGAAAACTTGATTTAAATTTGATTTTGAAAAATAAAAATAGAGTCACCATTTGACTAGGGTCGAGAAAAAGAAAAGAAAGATTAAGTTATAATTGATTGAGTAGATTAGTTATAATTTAGCAACTAGGCGGCGATAAAATTATTTTTAAAAAATGATTTTTTTTTAAACTAAAGAATTTGAGTCGAGGGGTTAACTTATTAAACTTTAACAAGTACCACTTTAACGTTCCGAATTTAACTTTATTTTTCAAATTACCCTTTTAACTAATTTTAAATTTACAACTAAAGAAAATTAATTAAAAAAGAAAAAAGGTAAGTTTATTTTACAAAAAAGGAAAATAAAATAATTTTCCTTATTTTAAGTCATGTTATAAGCACCTACATACTCTCCAGTAGGGATTAGACTTTCTGTAGTTCATTCCCAAAAACTTTAGGTGAGTTAGTTTTTTCTTCTTTTTTTTTCAAAAGTATTCAAGTTTACATTTTTTAATCAATTTGGTTTTATTTTTTTTAAAAAAAATAATTCTAAGAAAGGGTCCTAAATTATTGTTTTTATTTTTGGAAAATTCTAATAGAAGTCATAATTTTGAAAATGGTAGATTAAGCTTTATTTTTTTGGAAAATAATTTTTCTAGATGATAAGACATTTTTATTTTCTTTTCTCTCGTTTATTTTATTTTACTTAATTATTTGTTTATTTATTTTTGACTAAAACATAATAAATAAATAACAAATATTTTCCTCTTTTTTTTTCTTTTTCCTTCTTTTTTGCTTCTATACAATAGAGTAAAACACTAAAGAAAGTGGAAGAAAAAAAAAGTAAGATAATGAAAAATGAGGGAAACAAGAAAGAGGACCCTAAGTAAAGCAACAAGTAAGCTAAAGCCAAGCAAGCTAGATTACCCAAGTCAAGTTAGTTTGGCTAATCCAGTTCCCATGCAATGTACATGCTTGGCCATGGAAGGAAGAGAAGATATAGTGACTAATTGGGGTTTGACACTTTTTAGACACTAAAACAAGAAGGAAACATAATTTTTTTTATTTAGATTAAGGAATATGGCTCTACAACAAATGCCACAACATGATGTAGCCTTTTTGTAGTGGTTAAAAATCACCCAACAATGGTAGTAGTGATTAACATTGGGCAGTTGCAACTAGGGTTCTTTAAAATGAAGTTTGGGTGTACTTTAGAGTTTTGGACCACCACAAGCCTAATCATAGTGATGGATTTGCTCAATAAAGGGTAGGGAGTAGTGTTTGGAGCTTAAGCTGCCGCTAGTTAAGGTTCAATTAGTGGTGTGGATTGGGGCCGTAGTAAGGTCATAAATGGATATTGTTTAGGAGCTAAGTGCTTGGGAAATCTAGTGGTGATGATAGCCTATTGTAGGAGTGTTGAAGCTTAGAGAGAGAGAAAGGATGGCCGTGCATTCGAAACTTAGGCAAAGAGAGATATTGGGCAAGTGATTTTGATTTGCTTCAATGATTTTTAAAGGAGAATCGATGTTAACAATACTTACTGAAGCTCTTATTTATGCTGGGCACACATCAATCGAAGATGGTAAGTTATTAATTCAAAAAATTAAAGCTCATATTTGACCTTAAAAGAAATGCAAACTTGATTACAAATTTGTGTTAATTGCTAATCAAAATCAATTTATGAGTATTTGTACTTGCCTTATAAGTGACATAAAAGCTTCAATTTTTGCCCAATTTAATCAGCTTGATTAGATTGAGCAAATGGCTAAAATCTCAAGTTTGAATCTTTATGATTTTCAAGACTTGATTTAATCTATAAACTGCTCGAATTTGGATGAGTTTTGGGCTTCATTTGAAAGAAGGTAAAGAGATCTTCATGATTTCACTATTAATTTGGTAGAATCCTAAAGAAAATTAGAAGCAAAAGGAAAGTAAACCAAGCTAGTCGAGGAGGGAAGGAGATGAAGAAGACGATGAAGAGTGACATGGTCAGCTAATCATAGGCTGACACATATCCTGTTTTAAGGGAGGAGTCAAAACGAAAAGGCACCATAATGCCTTATGTAAGAGTTGAGCATGTATCCTTCATGAAGCAAACACAATGTTCTAATCGCCAGGCCATTTAGCCCGTGCCCCAACATTTAATCTAAGCTAATTGCATATATTCAATAAAAGGCATAGAAATATTGAACTTACTCTATGCCCAATCAAATCTTAAGTGGACTCTTATTAAAAAATGTTATTAGAATTATTTGAATTACCCTACTTTATTCTAAATTAAATATTATTTCCTAATCACTATTTCCCTAAAAACATTTCAATTTCCTAAAAAAATTTCTTTTTTTTAGTTTTTCTAAGTTTTTTATCCTTTTTTTCATTTCCTTTTGGTTTTCTATTTTTTTTTGTATTTTTCCATATTTTCTATTTTTTGTACCTTTTTTTTCTAGTTTTTCATTTTTTTTGTACTTTCCTATATCTTTTATTTTCTTGTATTTTTGAATTAAGACCATTTTTCGCTATTCTAAAATAAAAAAATCTAAAGCTATAGGGGGAAAAAATGGGAAATTTATAATTGCCCCTTTTTATGATGAATTTTGAATAAAACTTTAATAGAAAAATAAAACGAGACACCATTTTTGCTCTTGGTGATACACTTTCTCTTAGTAGCTGTACAAAAGGCTGGCTATCTTAGGTTCGATCCATTGGGAATTTGGTGAATGATAAAAGATATTTTTGAAGGAGGTGCCCTAAGAGTTGGCCAAAGCACAAGAGTAGGTTCAAAGTTGGTAAGGCCTTAAAAGTAACATTAGGTGAAAGGTAGTATTGATAAGAGCCTTAAAAGTGACTTAAAGAAGGTTAACGACTTATTAGTTGGCAAGAACCCTAAAAGATATCGAATACAGGGTAGTATCCCTATGGGCTAGTAAAAACCCTAAAATGCTAGTGTTTTGTGAGTTGGCTAAGGAAATTAGTTTGAAATCTGGTCATGCCTTTCTAAGCTAACTAACCCAAACTGGATCATCTCTAAGAGATAAGCAATCCTTAAATGAGAATCGATTTAGAAAACCTAGCCCTGCTCCTTTAAGCTAACTAACCTAGGCAAGAGCATCTCTAAGGGATTAACAACCCTTAAATGAGAGTCGATTTTAGAAAACTTAGTTGTGCTCTTCTATGTTAACTAACCTAAGCAAAAGCGTCTTTAGGGGACTAGTAGCCCTTAAATAAGAATCGGTTTTAAAAAACCTAGTTGTGCTCTTTTGAGTTGACTAGCATAGGCAGGAGTATTTCTAAAGGACTAGTAACCTTAAATGAGAATTAATTTAGAAAATTTGGCCATGCTCTTTTGAGTTAACTAACCAAGGAAATAATGTCTCTAAGAGACTAGCAACCCTAAATGATAATAGATTTAGGAAACTTGGGCGTGTTTCTTTGAACCGATTAACCTAGGTAGGAGCATCTCTAGGAGACTAATAACCTTAAACAATAATTGATTTAAAAGACCTAGTCGTATTCCTTTAAGCTGACTAACCTAAGAGGGAGTGTCTCTAGGGGACTGGCAACCCTAAATGATAATCGAATTAGAAAACCTAATTGTGCTATTCTAAGTGGACTCACTTAAGTGAGAGCATCTTTAGAGGACTAGTAACCTTAAATGAGAATTGATTTGAGAAAACTTAAAAGTGCTCTTCTGAGCTGACTAACCTAGGAAAGAGCGTCTTTAAGGAACTAAAAACCATAAATGGGAATCTATTTTAAAAATCTTGAAAGTGCTCCCTTGCGCTAACTAACCTAGGTAGGAATGTCTGTAAGGGATTAGCAATCATAAATAGGAATCGATTTTAGAAAATATAAAAGTGCTCCTCTGACCTGACTAACCTAGGTAGGAGCATCTCTAAGAGACTAGCAATCCTAAATGGAAAATTGATTTGATAACCTAGAAGTACTCCTTTGAGCTGACTAACCTAGGTAGGAAAGAATGCTCCTTGCTAAATCTTGAAAGCTAGTTAGAAATAGAGAAGCACCCTATGGGTTGCCTAAAACCTTAAGAGAAATTGGTAAAGAGAAGTATCTTATGGACTTACTAAAAAGACAAAATGGTGATGGGATGGGAAGTGCCTTATGGGCTTACTAAAACCCTAAAGAGAGAATTGATGAAGGGAAGCACTCTATGGGCTTGCTAAAATCCTAAAGAGAGAATTGACAAAGGGAAGCACCTTATGGTTCACTAAATTACTAACGAGATATTAGTAACAAGTAGCCTCTATGGGCTAGCTAAAACCTTAAGAGAAATTGTTAAAAAGGAAAGCACCCTATGGATTCGCTAAAATCTTAAGAGAAATTGGTAACGAGAATTGCCTTATGGGTTCACTGAAAAACTAAAGAGAAGTTGGTAAAGGGAAGGACCCTATAAGCTCAAAAACATTAAACAGAAATTAGTAAAGGGATGTGCCCTTCAGGCTCGCTAAAACATTAAGAAGAGATTGGTAAAGGGAAGTGCTCTACGAGCTTGCTAAAACACTAAAAAGAAAATGGTAAAGGGAAACACCTTATGAGCTCACTAAAATGCTAAAAGAACTATTGAGTCAAGATAGTGCTCTACAAGCTAACGAAAACCTTAAAAATTAATTGAAGATGGGACAACGCTTTAAAAGCTTGTTAGAACCCTAAAGGAAATGTGCGTTAGGATAACATTCTATAAGTTGGCTAAAACCCTAAAAATGGATTGAAGATGGAATAGCCCTCTAAAAGCTAGCTATAACCTCGAAGGAAATGTGAGTTAGGACAGCACTCTATAAGCTAGCTAGAACCTTAAAAATGAATTGAAGATGAGACAACGCTCTAAAAATTAGTTATAACCCTAAAGGAAATGTAAGTTGAAACAACGCTCTATAAGTTGGTTAGAACCCTAACAATGAATTGAAGATGAGATAATACAGTAAAAACTAGCTAAGACCCTAAGGAGAATTAATGAAGGATTGAAGAAACAAAGTGAAGAATGTAACTAGTTTGAAAAACTTCCTAACTTAAAATTTTTTGCAAAAAAAAAAAAAAAAAAAAAAGAATTTGGTGAAAACCATTTATGACAAAAAAGGCATCAAGGATTAGATTCCTTAATTTGAAAAAGAATTAATGGAAGTAAAAAATTACATGGGAAAAAGACTTAGACTATTATAGTCAACTTAAAATTTGTAACTAGCATTAAAAAGGAAGTAGGTGACATGAATTGAAAGCTTGACTACTTAGGTTGATATAGACTTAAAAATGGATGGAAAAAACTTGTAACAAGTCTTTACTCTCTCTCTCTCTCTCTACTGCTTTTTTTTTCTTTTTCTTTTTTTTTTCTCTTTTTCTCTTTGAAAGTTTGTTAACAAGCACAAATTTTTATTTAATAAGCAAGTGTTATAACAATCCCCTTCTTTAGTAACCATGTAGGATATCTCATATTCTTCTTAGTCTTTGAAAATGTCTCCTAACTCTAATTCCGAGCTTCCTAGTGAGGCCTTATGATTGAAACATTCCTTTTCAAAAGAAAATATAGTTCATGATTAGTCTAGTCAAACAGGACTTTCTTGTACACTCTCATCTTGACTAATGTTCTAAAAATTATAGTTCATTTTGCAGATGATACACTTTGATCAATTTGTTAGGTATTTTTTCAGTCCAATATTATGAATTAGTCTTTTGGTCAAATGGTTTCAAAAAGACTATTGAGAAGGCCTATTTAAAAGAAATACTTTTATTTAACCCAGGTATGCAAGTTAAAAACCTTTAAGGAAAAAAAAAAAAACACTAGAATTGTGCTTAGCCCAGTTTCAAAAATAATTTTTATTTAGGCTAAATTATTCCTTGTGATTAGAAGAATTTTTATTAAGTGTTGGTAGTAAGGCCTTGTGTTTGTGATTCATGATGGGTAAGGGGGGTTTTGTCTACGATTTGGGATCAATATGTAGGGTTTGTATTTTTAGGCTGGGAATGTGATTCAGAGCCATGCATTTTTGGGGTTATTTGGGCTTTGATTTAGTTTTGCTGCCCTTATTAGAATGTGATATATCTTTTGAGGCTTTTGTCTTACACTTAGCCCAATTTTTTTCTTTCTTTCTTTCTTTCTTCTTCTTCTACTCCTTCTCTTTTTTCCTTTTTTTGTTGCCCCATTCCCTCATTGTTTTTTAACCCCTTTTTTTCTTAAGCCTGAAAATAACTATCACCCTAAAGTGTTTCAACTGTATGTATAAAGTTCTTGTAAGCTCTTCTTCTTTCAGAGAAAATAAATTATCAAAAATAAAAATTATTCCTGAAATGATGCCACTAAAGCAAGCATAAACTAGTTTTTTTTATTTTCTCCTAATTAAATAACCTAATGTCTAAATTGCCCCCATTGTGGGGGTGGTTCTTGATAGGGTTTAATTTTAAAATATTCCTTGAATAGGCTCAACAAGGTTGACAAGGATATCTATGTGTAGGGACATTAGAAATTGAATACCTAACTTCATTTTAATTTATGTATCAAATTCAAAATGGACCTCTTTTACGAAATGAGTTGAAAATATCCTCACTATGAATCACTTAACTCTCAAAGTGTATGTATTTTAGGTTTAGTGTTTGGGATTCAATTTGCCTTTTTACATTTTAAACTTTCAAAATAAGATACCAAAATGTGCATTCCTTTTCCCCAATATTAATCAAATTGCAATCACTCAATTTAAAGGAAACCGATAAGATAATTTTATTCCAACTTTTATAAAGCCATGCAAAACATTCTCTTATGAGTTTATTACAAACTTTATTGAAAAAAAAAAACACTTAATTCTTCTTTGCCCCTACTTTAACTTACTTCATTTAAGCACCTAACTATTTAAGACAACATGTGAGCTTATTAAAAAATATTGGTAGACACAAAAGAATTAGAGCTTTGGGTGATTCATTGAAGTCCCCTCATGACTTAAAGAAGGATCAACTTCTTAAAGCTCTAGTTGAATAACCTTAGTATCAATTAGGTCTTCAATCTTATTCCTCAACCTCTAGCATTTTTCAATAAAGTGCCCTTTTCTGACCCATATGATAGTTGCATCAAGCTTATAGGTCAAAACTGTATAGTCTATAATTTGGATTAAAGGCTTCATAGGCCAAAATCTTTACCTTCCTTAGATGATGAAAGATTTGGATCATTAAGAACCTTAGTTGAGTGAATTGTCTCCTTTGAGCCCCTTGGGCTTGTTTTTTCTCTGTCATCCTTAGCACTTTTCTTTTTGGGACACTTTTATTTTTTAGGCTTATCGACATTTGATTAGTATTGGACATCAGGTGTTAAAATCTTCTAAGTATAAGGCTCATTGTCATTTCTAAGTCTGTGGTACTCTTTTATAGTGTTGCTACTTTTTTTTTTTTTTCTAGATTTGAAAGTCTCTTTTCTAGGCTTAAATCTTGAGACACTTAGAGATTGGTGATTATGAGGAATAAGATCTACAATTGTTGGGTCATTTAACATATTGTTTTTTTTTTAGGAAGGTGATCTTATCGTCAACCATTTGAACCCAATTGGAAAAATCCTTATGTGATAGCAACCCTTCTCTCTCTCTTTTTTTTTTTTTTTTTTGAAAGAGAAAAAGGACTAGCATAAATTCTTATAAGGAGAACTTTTACAAAAATGGAGAAACCAAAATTATTTTACAAGGGATGACAAGAAAGAGAAGAAAACTTATACAAAAAATACATAGGTGAGATATGAGAAAAATCTAGGTATTGAAACTTGTAAGTATTATACTAGGCACACATCAATCGAACATGACAAATTATTAATTTGAAAAATTAAAGCTCATATTTGACCTTGAAAGAAATGCAAACTTGATAACAAATTCGTGTTAATTGTTGGTCAAAATCAATTTATGGGTGTTTGTACTTGCCCTACAAGTGATATAGAAGCTTCAATTTTTGCCCAGTTTAATTAGCTTGATTGGACTGAGCAAATGGCTAGAATCTTGAGTTTGACTCTTCATGATTTTCAATACTCGATTTAATCTATAAACTACTCAAATTTGGATGAGTTTTAGGCTTCATTCGAAAGAGGGTCAAGAAATCTTTATGATTCCACCATTAATTTAGTGGAATTAAGAAGAAAATTGGAAGCAAAAGGAAAGCAAACAAAGCTGGTTGAAGAGGGAAGGAGATGAAGAAGATGATGAAGAGTAATATGGTCGGCCAATCATAGGCTGACACATATCCTGTTTTAAGGGAGAAGTTAAAACAAAAGGGCACCATAATGCCTTGCATAAGAGTCGAGCTTGTATCCTTCATGAAGCAAACACAATATCCTAATCATCGGGCGATTTAGCCCATGCCTCGACATTTAATCTAAGCTAATTGCATATATTTAATAAAAGGCATGGAAATATTGAACTTTGTTTAAGCCCAAGCAAATCCTAAGTGGACTCTTATTCAAAAATGCTATTAGAATTTTTGAATTACCCTACTTTATTCTAAATTAACTATTATTTCCGAATCACTATTTTCCTAAAAATATATTATTTTCCTAAAAAATTTCATTTTTAAAAAAAAAAATTCTAAATTTTTTACCCTTTTAATTATTTCCTTTTGGTTTTCTTTTTTTTTCTGGTATTTTTTCATATTTTCTATTTTTCGTTCTTTTTATTCTAATTTTTCGACTTTTTTTGTACTTTTCTATATCTTTTATTTTTGAATTAGAACCATTTTTTCCTATTCTTAAAAAAAAAAATCTAAAATTAAAAGGGGGTAAAAATGGGATATTTATAGATAATTTCATCGATGTCCTAAATTGTCCGCTCAATAATTAATTGCAAAGTGCAGGGCGTATAGAAGTTATGTATGAAATTGTAAGCATAATGTTTTGTTACCGTGTGGCTACAAATATTTATCCTGGTTCGTTTAGATTTAATTCCAAAAATTTGCAAAGAAGCACGGTAGTTCTTCTTGAACGTAGTAGCTATGCGTTTGGCCCCTTGTTGTGATATTATGAATCTGGCTGAAACCAATAAATCACATTGATTAAAAGAAAAAGGGTTTATGGATTAACCCTAGGATTGGATAAAAAAAAAAAACTTATCTAATCGAATAATAACTGACTCGAATTCAAAATTTAGTTCTTTTTTATAAACAATCTCATCCACAATTTGATTTGACTATGAATAATTGATTTATGGTTTGATTCAACAATACGAATCGAACTAGTTAGTTGAAACCGAACTTAATTAGTTTATTTATTTTTAAAAAAGTCCTACCGTAAGGATCTATGTGCAAAACCAAAGAATAAAGACCAAACACGCAAAGCATCTAAATACTTTTCCTCTATATTATAATCATTGGTGAGACATAGAATCCCATGAATTCCCAAGTGGAGCAAGCTGCTACATTATTAATAAGTAAGGCCGGCCACACATATCCACCCTGTTCAAAGTAAGATTGTATAGATCACTGACTTGCTGGTGTTGGCAGCAACGCTATAATAACCAGAACCGTACTTCATCTAAATCATAAAAAGAAGGAAAAAAATAAACAGTGAGCCGAACATTATAGAAAGCAGAACATGAATCCAGCCATAAAATCAAGACACATCCGATAAAATTGGAATGAAACATTGTGGTAACCTCCGTTTCAACTCGAAACTTGTGATGATGTCAAATATGGATGCTTTTTACGCCGATATTCTTTAAATATTAATTAGAGAATACACAATAAAGCAACAACTAATCGGAGATAACGATTCAAAAAACAAACTAAATTGAATCGAACCATCTATTTTAGGTTCATAAAATTTATAAACTAACTATATGGTTAGATCAATTTAAAAAAAAAAAACATAAAATTAGAATTGATTTAGTAATGAGGGACAAATTATTATGAACAGAACCGTACCTATTTTTAGTTAACCCATTAAAATGTATAAAAAGGTTAAACGGATGAATAGGCTAATCTTTTCCTACCAAAATATGTAAATGAGTTAAATCAGCTAGATTAGTAAGATAACTCATTAAACCCATTAGCCCATGAGGCTAGGTTAGGCCAATAAATTGTGGCTAGTTTATTAAACGAGTCATAATCAGTCAGTCTAATTAATCTATAAGCCATAGTAGATTGAGCCAGATTGATTTGTTCAATCCAGTTACACAACTCTTTTATAATGTTAAGATGTAGACTAACATATGTAAAATTAGTAGGAAAGGTTTTCTTTGAATGCAAAGAAAGATAGAGAGAAATAATTATTATAATTTTTTTAAACAATCAAAATTAATGAATATGAAAATTTAGAGTATGAACATCATAATAATATGTTATTTGAGAAAAGAACCATTATATCGTTAAAACAAATACATATATGAAGGTTTTTTCTTTTTGTCCCAAAAAAAATTGACTATCATAACTATATATTAAATTAAACTGAAAAATTAATGACATATTGATATTATAAAAATTATGGAAATATATTATATTAAATTATCCTTCTCTTTGGAAAGGTAAGAACTTCCAATTCATATTTAAGAACTCTCGATTAGTTATAGAAATGCATTTAGGATAAAATCAAATCAAGCTTCACTAGAAGTTATCTTTTTATTCTAATTTGATTTGTTTTATTTATCTTTTCATAGAAATCCATGTGATGGAATGATTTTTCAACGGATATATTTGTATCAAAACTACTTGATTCAACTAAATCTTTCTCTGGTTACAAATGGATTTGAATAAAAATAAAAAATAAAAAACTTTATACAAACTATATGATTCAACCAAGTCTTTCTTACCTTACCTCTTACTCTCTTTCCCTACTCCATAAAAAAGGAAAGAGCTTTTGACGTGTAGTGCATAGACAAAAGTTTGAAAAATAATTATAATTTTTAAACAAAAAATATAAATATAAATTAAGGTTTTTATGTATTACTAAAAAACGATGCTAAGAAATTATTCAAGTAGTATGGTGATATGCAACATATATATTAGATATATTATAATGCAAACATTGTATACATAGGCATCATAAAATCTTAAGTAATTGCATAAAGTTGTGTTTTAAAGCATATTTATGGTAAAAAATATATGTATAGATTTTATCTAAAAGATTATCATAGTAAACATTTTAATTAACAATACATATTTGTAAATTACTAATAATTTATATTTTCATTAACAATATATATAATATATATTCATAAATCGTAAAAATATAATGTGATCACTATTGTCCAATTGCATAAACATATATTATTTGTTTGTTATATATGACAAATCATAGTTGTTTTCATACTTATATAATATATGAAATGAAAATGTCATGTTTATAGATACACTATATCATAGTCCTTTTGTACTTACTATGAAATACAAATAATAGCTATCTAAGATCTATCTTAAAAATTATGTATCTTCATATAATTAAATATTTTAAATTAATTTAATATAGAATAATATACAACTACTATATCATTTGGAGATATGGGGTGGAGAAAAGTTATTTGAGACAGTCTTTGTAACGATATGTATTTATTGTTCTAGATAAATGATAAATATCACATAAAGAAAACTATAATTTTTCAACAAATTATATAAGTGATTTATGTAGATAAATATTTATCACTTTTAAGTACTTGGTATGCAATTGCAACATTGATCGGTATTAATATCATTTGTATTTGTTATATAACGTATATTAACATTATTCACACTTTGATAATTAGTTTATTAACGATGTGTTATATTTTGCTTTATATGTTATCTATATCTCTTATGTGATAATATCTTAACAGTTAAAGTGTATATAAAAATACAAAATAAATTTAACTGAATATAGAGACAAAATAATACATTGATAAACTCTTATAAATTTCAAGTGTAATTTAAAATTAAAAAAAAAAAACTAAAGACTATATCTATAATCTTCGCTACGAATCTTTATGCCTATATTGCATTCATTTTGATATGGATCCATTTTTCCATTTCATCTTCACACTACATAAATTTATTTCTTGATCATCACTTATATAATAAATAAATAAATAAGTTAGTTAAAAGAACAATTGAAGTAAAATGTGGAAATATACAAAAAAAAAAAAATAGAGAATAAAACCACAAGGTGTATGAAATAGGAAAAGTTAAAATTACAAACTTGAATAAAGCAATACATCAACCTATCATTTTGTAATATAATTTACCTAGCCCTAACATTTACGCACCTATAAAATTTCATGATCAAAAAATGAAATAATATATTTTGAAGATTCACCAACCACTTTTGTGAAGAGTGAAGTACAAATTTAAAAAATGAAAAAGACAATGATAATGAGAGATAAAATAAATGAAAATTGAAAAGTGAAACGGAATCGATAGAGTTATTTGTAGAGAAAAAGAATGAAATTGAAATTAACAACTTAAATCAAGCAATATATTTTAAAATAGAATTCATGTAGCTTGAACAATTTACCAAATTTCATAAATACAAGAGTTAATTAAGAAAGAAAAAAATCAAAGTAAAATGTAAACATATACAAAAAAGAAAGAAAGAAAGAAAATGAAATAGGTGAAATTGAAATTAGCAACATAAATCGAGTAATACATCAATTCATCAATTTTAGCATTTCTTCTACCTACAAAATTTCATGAAATGGTTATTAAGAGGCCCATACTAGTGCAACTAGGTTTGGTAATCGATTTAAGATATTCGGAAAAATAATCCGATTAGGCTAAAAACTTATAAGGGACTTCATGATATTAGTCGAGAAGTTTTCGTAGACTCAAGGTTTGAAAATATAATAAAATATTCAAAATACAACTAAAATGGTAACAATTTATTATATTATTTATTAAAGGTAACATGTGAATTAGGTCTCAGAAATTAACGAGCACTTAGAGATAAATTAAAGGAGTAATATAATTATTATTATATATAAAATAATATATAAAAGACATATACACATGTTAGGTATAATTAATATATAAATATATGTAGTCGAAATTATCATAAATACCCGAACATGCATAATATTACCAAATAAATAAAGGAAAATATAAGAAAATTTCTTAAAACTCACCATGACATTTGAATCATGCAACAAGGCATGGAAAATTTAAGAGCCACCTGTAAGATTGAAAATCAAGGAAACATGAGGTGAAAAGACCTAAACCAAAGGAAAAAGCTTAGTTTATTAGAAAAATAAATCTAAAATCTATATCATCCAACCCATGAAAATTTCAAGCACTTACCTGGTGTAAGTTTAGTCATTGTGGAACATAAGAAAACTTTAGGAAAGGAGAACAAAAGAGGAATAGTTAGGGTAGAAAAATTAGGAAATATAGTGCGTAAAATTAGGGTTTAGTATGTTCCTAGAGAAGATGACATGTGAAAGCAAAACTATGATTCCACTTGAAGGGGTGGCTGGTACCTAGCCTAGCTAACAAACCCCCTTCCCCTCATGGTAGCCAAAGCAGTTGGTAATTGGTGAGTTACTAATTTCTTTAATTTTATCTAAAATTTGGGAAAAATAGTAAATGTTCATAAAAAATTTTGAAAATTGGTTTCTTTATGTATTTTTGTATGACGAATTCAAATATTCAATTAGATTTTCAAAATTTTTAGTGTAGATATAAGGTCCTTAAAAAAAAGTCTCATGCATTAATTTTCAATTGGGTTTATTAAAGATCAATTTATGTAGTTTCAACTTGAAATTTTATCGTTATTCTTCCAAGATGTTGAATTTTGATGCTATATGGTCGGATTTTCAAAATTTGGTAGTAGGATTTTGGGGAAAAATTGTTTTTTCGCTAAACAATGCTTTAGAAGTGGGTTTTTCTAAAAGAATTAACTTAGGTTTTTGTAAAATTTTGTTTCAATCTATATTAGCCAACATGAAATAGTTGTAAGTGAGTGAATAAGAGCTTTCAGATATTGATTTTCAATTTTAGGTGGGCATTTGGTGGTTAGAAGTGCAATTATGAAAGTTCTAATGAGTTATATTAAGTGTATATACGATAATAGTAATAAATTGTTGTTTTCTACATTTGTAGGTTTATTAAGACTTTGGAACTTAAGGTAAGTTGAATTATATATAAAGTAGTTAGACATACTCGTAGCGCTAATGTCGGAAAATGTGTTAGAAAGTAAGTTAAAATGTGATCTGATGTGAATATGTTGAATACACTAAGAAAATTGGACTCTACTCTATTCATAGAGACAATGGTAAGTCGGGAACTTCTTAAATAAGAATTTAAGTTTAGACTAAAGGATAGAAACTTTGTCAGAAACTAGGTTAGAATCTTATTTGGTATTGAATATCCTTATCCACATCAGGAGTCTGATCGTATCAGCTAGTGATTTGTATATGAAACTATACCTTTATTAAAGTCAAAACATGAGTAAAAAACCACTTGGATAATAGCCTATACCATGATGCTAAATCAGAACCTAAGTTAAAAACTCAATCGAAAGGTAGTTCGATGAAAGATATAAAATGTAAGAGTAATTGGAAGTTTGAAGACAATTGGTACTGGATATTGGATCATTGGAAGTCAGAGAGTAGATTGAAAAGTCACTTGATTATACCTTCTAAGAATTTACTAAAGTCAGAACCTGGGTTAGAAACTACTAGAAAGCAATCTTTACCAAGTTAGAACCTTGGTTAGAATGTATCTTACTTGACTAATACTTAATAAACCCTTTAGAAAACTTTCCTAACATAATTGAGAAACATATTTAATTGTTAAAAATGAACACATATGTTATATATTAGATGAAAACTAAAGATGTCATATTTTAAGGATAATAAAGGAAGACTAGAGTGACGTACGAGGAGAATGAGCACTAGTATCTAGGTAAGTAGGATCGGTGTTTCACTATACTTTGAAGTATTGTTTAAGATTACTTGGAGACCTTAGTATATGTCTTGTTTGTAGTTGTAAATTAGTTACTATACATATATAGTGTGTGTACTTGAACATTGTTATGTTATTTTGAGTGCTGAATTTATGTGTTGATTACTTCATGTTATTATATGCTTTAGAATATTTCAAATTGCTTGGTCACCCCAATAGAAATCTAACATAAACTCAGTTTAACTTCTAATTGGATCTGTAATGCAACCTACCAAGGGAAAACGTATAAGAGTCTTAGGCCAAACTTAAACCATTCATTGAGGATAACAAAAATGGTCATTTCCCTACCTTAAGTCAAACTACTTGATAAGAAAGGAGGTTACAACCAAGTTGGGGTCTGTAGTTTGAAGGCAGTCTTAGGCGAAGGATATTCTCCATTGTACAAGCCTTAGTTTGATAACTACTTTGCAAGTACGTGACAATAAACTTCTCAAAACTCGGATTAGAGTGAGCATAATTTCTCTAATCTCATGATGACTGGTTAACATTATGCAATGGCATTTGCTTGAATTATGCAATGGCATTTGCTTGAATTATGCAATGGCATTTGCTTAAACATACATTGCATTTAATTAAACTTGCTTGAAAACCTTAGTCTCTTTGTATCAAATATGTGCTATTGTCTCCGTCTCACTTACTGTACAGGTTATTGCTCATTTTCCTATAGTTATTTTGCAAGTTTCTAGTATATTTATTGGTATTTCTCCAAGTTTTAGAAGATTAGAGAAATGGGGTTAAGGAGTGACATTCTAAACTACTTGATTGGATTTCTATTTGGTTTATTGACTGTATTAACCTTAGTAGAAAATTAATAGGGTCTCTTCAAGTGACCCCTAGTTTTTAACTAATTAGAATTATTCCATGCTCTACAAGCCTATGGTTTTTAGTAAAATTTTCATAGATTTCTTAGTAAACTCAAGGTTTCATTGTTCATATGATTTGTAAACCTTGATTTTTCCTCAAATATTTAAGCTATAAAACTATTTTTAGTAGCTATTTTGAAGAATTATACCACAGGTTGATTCCTACCAGGTACTGTATAAGACCCTTCTAAGTAGAGGAATGGTGAACGCCTTGTATAGGATATACTTATGTTAGCAACTAAGGTGGCTAACTTCTATAAGTTGGTTTATACGATAGGACTGTTATGACTTTTTAGTTTGGGGCATGAGAATCGTATTATCCAAAAATACTAATAACCATAAATTTCTACTGAAAACACAAAAATATTTGTTGAACCAATCATGTTTTGTATTTGTGTTTGTGTGTATGTGTATGTGTGTATGTGTATACAGCTAAGTAAGAAATTTGGAAAGAAAAAAATAAAACTACTTTAGTCAGTTTGTGAAATTTTTATAGTAGTGGTTGTATAATATTATAGGATAAGAGTAAATTTATATAAGAAGATATGTATAGGTGATACTATTTAAAAAAAAAAAAATTGAAGACTAGATTTGTATCAATAAAATTATTCAATCAAATCTTCTTTTGATTATCACTTTTATTGATCATGGTAAGATCAATTGGGATAGACAGACTCGTGCAGATCCTGGTTAGAGTAAGCTTAGGCTTCTTCTCCTGCTCCTCAATACTTGCAAAAATCCTTTGTTAGGTGCAGCTACAAGGGCCTTCTAACACTCAAGTTAGTAAGGAGGATCAACCAAAGAAGGGGTAAGCACTCAAGACCTAAGGGACTGTGTTCGGCCAATGTGTATTTGTAATGTCTGTGGTATGTTGAACTCAAGTTGTACAAGGGAGGAGAAAATGAGGAAAAATATCTTGGAGAAGGAATGTTTTTTCTTACTTCATGGTACTTAGCGTCTTTTATGCAAGTCACCTAAACGTGTGGTGATCAGGGGTTTGGTCATAATGGCTGTTAGCAGATATTATGCTCTGCGGTAGAGACTAAGCTTCATTGTAGATGGTATGTTGTAGTCAACCAAACTACTAAATCTGTAGCTTAAGGACCTAACAGTTGTAGGGGTTACCGAGTGTGATAGAAATACTACGGATGTCAAACATTTACTAATGACCTGTAATAGAGAGTAAGAACTAAAGACAAAAGCTAGGCCAGGATGTTGAGGAAGGCATTGGTTAATGCTTAATCGAGGGCGAGTTTAGTTGGCTTGATGATTGAGGGATGATTTGCTCGAAGGAGTGTTATTTGACTCGTCAAGTGGGTTGCAGTATAGAGGACAGGCTCACTAATAGCTCGCATATCCCTAGGTGTAAGCATAGGCATCAGATGAGCTTGTTGTCCTTTCAAGCACACTTCGATATCCCTTATGATGATGGGTCTTACTCATTAGGCCTTGGTCTGAATGATAATTGGGTGTCAACACTAGTCTCCTCACTCTCCTTAGCATTTGAGGCATAAGAAGAGTAATCTGTGTGAGGTGAACAAGCTTTGGCTAGGCTATAAGTTCTTTCGGGCTAGGGGCCAATTTAGTTGTTTAGAATCCCGATAGACAGTACCTTTGTTTAGGTTCATATTTCCACACATTGGGTTCCTACATGATTGATTGGACCAGTGAGTTGCTCAATATGTCATAATGACTATCTTTAGGAAAATGTGGCATGCATTGATGGTCTCTAAAGAGTGACTATATACATAGGGTAACTCGTTGTCAGGCCATGTCATGGATCCTTGTATGAGGATTGATTAAGGCCTTTAGTTGAGGAAATGGGGTAAGTATGTAAGCCCCATAATCTTGTGTAGTCATTCTGAACGAGTAATTTAAGGCATACATGAAAGTTGGCTAGTTAGAACAATATCTTATGAATAAGTTCTAAGAGTTAGTCGAGGATCCCCCATGGGTTTGGATTGCTGAAATTTAATAACGTAATGATAGTATAACCAATAATAGTTAATTTTACTAATTTATATTATATTGAATTTTACCTCCGTAAATGTACAATTTAAGTAACTAGAATTTACTAAACTTTAGAAATAAAATAATAAGGCTATAAAATTATAGAGTAATATATAATAATACAAGAAAGTAGAGTATGCTTCTTAGGTATAGTTAGTGTATATAAATATGTACCCAAATTTACTTAAAATACTCGAAATTATATAAAACTAACTAAAATAATTAGGAAAAACAACAAAAGAAATTAAAAATTTATTAAGGATAGCAAATCTAATGAGTGGGGGCATGGAAACATTGTGGGAAATCTATAGGTGCATGGCCTCTTATAATGACACTTAGCTAAGCTTAAAATGGAGGGTATAAAAGTGGGGTAAGAGAGAGAAAATGCTTCATTTTTCACCAGGAAAACTTGAGAAAATTTCCAAATCCTCTCTATAGGTTCCTTAAGATCTTTGATTTCTAAGAAAATTTTATGAAGGTAGAAAAACTAGAAGGAGAAATTTTGGGAAAAATCAATAAGAAAATAAGACAAACTGAGCAAAGTTATAGAGTTGACACCTACATACAACTTGGGAGTCAAATACCACCACCACCCAACAACGATGGTAGCAACTAAGAGGGCTGATAAAGGGGTGGCTGGAGATGGTGGTTGGACAGCAAACTTCTGGTGAGCAACAATTTCAATCCGATTTCCTCTAATTTTGTAAAAATATTAAACTAACTTCAAAAATTATAAGAATAATTATTTTGAAGCATTTTTACATGTACTTTTAAAAGAAAATATTATATTGTAAAAATTTTAAGTGGATTTATGACCTCTTTAGGAAATTACCCAAAACTGAGCATATTTTGAAGTCATTTTACATACCCCTAATGTTGTTGTTTTGAAGCCAAACTTTTTTTGGAACCACTCTATATTGCATGTAAGAATTTCATGAAATGATTTTAGCCAAAAATATTTTCTATGATTTTAAGAGATTTCAAGCCTCTAAATTTGATGAAAATTGCTATATTCCAAAAATTATGCATAATTAATTTTGAAGAAAATAACATGTAACAGATCTGGAAGTGTGTTTGCCATTGTGGAGAGTAATTTGGAGTTAGAAGGATTGTGTAGGATTGAAGATATATGTAAGCCCTAAAGTTAACCCAAGTAACTGTAGGCTTAAACTTAGAACCCAAAGTTTAGAACGATCAGTTAATAGATCCGATTAAACCCAAATTATAAACTAATGAGAGAAATATTAGTAAAACTGACCCCGTAAACTTGAATTTAAGAAAATAAGTAATAAAATAGGAGACTATAAAATTTCCAAATTTTAAGCATAATAAGTATTACTTACCGAAAATACGAAAAGTGTAATCAAATAACGAATAAATTACTAAAGATAGATTATATGTATACTAAAAATTTTAGACTAACCAAAATAATAATTAGGAATGTTCACATATACCCCAAATGTATTTACGTGTAGATAAAAATACGCGAAATTACCTAAATTGGCAAAAAATTAAGTAAATAATTAAGGAAAATTATAAATTAATTATAAAAAATAAAAAAAAATCAAAGGAGCCTAGAATAATCCAAATCAGGTCATGGAAAGTCAAACTCTGTAAAAGAAAAATCAACCAATTAAAATTAGACAACATAAAAACCAAAAATCAAGGAAATTGAGCAAAATCTTGTCTAATTAATGCATAATAATTACAAAAACCGTCTATAAATAGGGAAAAATTTTCCAGAAGTCATTTGGACAGTTGAGCATTTAGGAAAAATAGAAAAACTAAAAAATTGAGAGAAAATCTAGAAAAAAGAAAAAAAAAGGGGGGAAATTATGCAAATTCGTGTAGGGAGAGCAACCCATACCTCACAACTACCTGGGACTGAGCCGCCACCACCACACAACTCTAGCCCCACCGTCTAGGCCGACTAATAGCCTTGGACTGAGTTTGGACGGCCAGAAAGATTTGGACCGGTTAGTCTCTTAAATTTCCCGATTTTGAATAATTTTGTTTATCCAGAAAATTAGTTATTTTACCTAGAAAATTATGAAACTTGTTATTCTGAGGTTTTATTATGTGTAGATTTAGGAGAAAATATTGATTTAGTTTAATTATGTCTGCAATTATAGGGTTCTTAATAAATTGCTCAAAACCGAGCATGATTAGAATGGAAAATAAATAGGCTTAAGAGTGTAGTTTGGAGCTCAATTTTTTTCTGTAGGATGCTCATACGATATAGAACAGTACTATGAAGCCATTTTTTTAAAATTAATTTTTAAAATTTTTAAGTTAATTTTTAGCCTTAAAATGATGGAAAAATTGGGTAATTTTGGGTTAATTAGGTGATTAAGATGTTAATTACTGATTTAGATATTAATTAGATGTTTAGAGATATTAATCTCTGATGTGGAACCCTAATCCTAGCCTTTGGAGTGTTAAGTATGGTTAATTTAGGAAATTAGGTAATTAATATAAGAATTTAGTAATATGTGAAATTGTAAATTAATAAATCTAAAAAAATAGGGTTATTTAGATAATATTATAATAGAAATTAGAAAAATAATAAATCTGAAAATAACATTTAATTTTAAGTAAATGTCTCAAAATGTAAGATTTTCACACATCGGGAATAAATCCGATACCGCAATTAGGGTTAGTGTGTACCGAATAGTTTAGAATACCAAATTACAACCCAATAGAATATTTGGACACTCGAGCTTAATGTGATTAATTTCACATTAGGATTCGAATATATTTAAGGCTTAGGAATAAAAATTTAAAATCTCATTTAAGATTCGAACACCGAAATAGAGTACAACGAATCATTAGAACGTAATGGGTATATACGGAAAAAATGAGTTAAAATATAACTTAGAATATGAAACCATAAATGATAAGTACTAAAAAGACCTATTTGTATTATAGGACACCCAGAGACAAATCAGCTTGCGATTAAGAAATCAAGCAATCGAGCAATTCCAAGTAAGTTGGGTTATTGCTTATTGTAATAGATTATTAGTTTTGTAGTACTCGGAGACTTAGGCTTGTATATGATTATGATTGTAAGTAGTTTATGCATGTATTTAATGTATCTGAATTCATACTAAATTTGTATTGTGAGTGATTTTGTGATTGATTGAATTGGTATGAAATTGTTTGAACACCTTAAATGGAATTTAATCTTAGTTGACCCTAATAACCAAAAATGTTATGCATTGTAACCCGTTAGGGGATCATAGGATTCTCTAACCAAATACTGACCCCTTCGAAAGGGATAGTGCAGGATTGCAAAATGGTCCCTTCTTCATCCTTAGTCTAACTAAGTGACAGGAAAGGAGGTCGCGGCGAGGGTAAAGTCAATGGTTCGAAGGTAATAACGGGAGGAGCGAGATCTCCATTGCATAAGCCTGGGTTTGGTTGTGAGCTACTGCATAATATGGAAACTCCTCAACTTGGATTGGAGCGGGTGAAATTTCTTTGATTTCACAACAGATTGGACTACGTTGTGCGATGACACTTGATTGTTGCATTGCATGAAAATAATTGTTTGATAGCCCTGTTTGTACTTGTATGCATTCATGAGTCTCCAATTCAACTTACTGAGCTGTAGTTGCTCATACCCTTATAGATCCTTTTACAGATTCTGATTTCTGAACACTTCAAGTGCTATGCCGCCCTACAATTACCCAGAGGTTAGTCTGTTTGAAGCCAGGGGTGTGAGGATCAAGTTACTTAGTATAATGTGTAACTAGAGTGACCATGCAATTAGGGATGAAAGACCGATAGTTATTATGTAATATAGTGAACTATTATGTTTATATAAAACTTCCTGGAAAGCTCTGTGGACTTATATATAATTATAAATGTTTATTAGAAATTTGTACTATTTATCATAATTGTAGATTAATTGTTAATCAGACTGTTTACTTCAAAGCGAGGAGTCGTCGACACCTTGTATAGATCATGTCTATGGTAAGTACTGTGAGGCCAGTTACTATCATAGAATGGTTTACACGGCGAGATTGTTGCAATTTTGCAACTTCAGGGCGTAACAATATACACAAGTCATAAGTTATGGTCTACAAGTATTGAGGTGAAGATATGAAGATCTAGAAGCTGGAATGATATGATGATCATGGTCATGATGAACCTATTGTATGATCATGATTTATTATGTTTGTGATCTAAAATAAGATGCTAGAGTGATAACTCGGATTTTAAACATATTTCATAGGATGATTTTATAGTATTTTCCTTACATTTTTTGTTTTCTTTAAAGAAATTGATACTTAATTGAGTAAAATTTTGATTTTTAGGTTTGAACGCGTTCTAAGATTGAAAATGAAGAAAAGGAATCAAGTTTCACTTAAATCGGAGTTCAAATGAAGAAGTTATGAAGTTTTGAAATTGTGCAGAAAATTTTGCCTTAGTGCAGAAAGTTATACGACCTGGTGACACAGCCATGTCTGATGACGAAAACAGAATCCTTGTAATACACATATAAAAGGATATCTTAGGATTTAAAAGAAGAAAGGACATTATAGAAAAAAGACAGACACAAGAGAAGAGAAAGAGACTTAAGGAGAACATCAAGAAAGAGGCGAAACAACATCAACTTCAAGATTAGAGAGATTGTTCATCAATTAAAGGAGTTTTCCATGTTTTATTTTACGTTTTTTATGGAACTCGTTTTTAGATTCATTATGATAGAGTAGAATTCGAGTATTTAGGATTATGGAACTTAGGGTTTCATGTGATTCTTGGATTGATTTAGAAATTTCAATAAAGTTTCTATCTTTACTTGATTCAATTATGTCGTTTAATTGTTGATTGATATTTCTAGAATATCAATATATGAGATTATACATGTTGATTGAGAAATTGCATGTGTAATTAGATCTTTACATAATTGAAGAGGATTACATGTATACTTAGAGATAAGATACATGTTTCTTCTGGAAAGTTAATTATTTGTATGGGAATTCATTATACATTAATGCAATTCTAAATTATATTACTAAGTGAAGAGATTCCGGTAAATAATTTAGGATTAGGATTAATATGCTTAAGAAAGGTATTAACTTTAGTTGTGAATCCCTCCGATCAAGAATAATAGAAACCGAATTGAATATATTTTAAGCGATCACATGTTAAGTCTAGGGGAAATAATTCCTAAATACGTTATTACTTTCTTGAAGTCGTTCTTAATTTTATTGCTTTTTCAATTGCTTAATCAAGTCTTATAATTAAATTAGTTTGTTAATTTTAGTATTTTTAATTAATTCAAACTTTCATAATTTTCCGGTTAGATAATAAAGCTAAGGTTAATATTAGTACTCGAAGTCTCTGAGGGATCGACTCGGACTCACATCCGCTATATTAAAACTGATAGGTACACTTGCCTGATATCAAGTTTTTGGCGCCGTTGCCGGGGATTTTCGATATTAAGAACGCTAGTTACTTTATTACTTTGACCATTTTTTTTCTTTATTTTCTTTTATTTTCATTGTTTACTTTTATTACCTAAAGCTGCAATTGATTTTATATTTATTGCCCTTGGAGTGCATGACCCGAAGAAACTCGAAAGATTTGGTAGAACTTGATCCTGAAATTGAGAGAACTACTCTTCAAAATTTGAGATCGCGACCTAGACAAATTGTGGTGACCATAGACGACGAGTCAATCATTGAAATCAAGGAAGAAGGTGAAGAGGCCAACACTCAATTCATCGAGCAGGAAGATCCACCACACATGGCTAACAACAGGAATGAAGCAAATCGGACCATGTCCGATTATTCAAAGCCTACACTTATTGGAGCTGACTCTAGTAATGCAAGGCCAACCGTCGCGGCTAATAACTTCCAAATTGCACCTAACATCATACAAATGGTGCAACAATATGTTCAGTTTGATGGTCTACAAGATGAAGATCTTAATGCCCACATCTCTAGTTTTCTAGAGATTTGTGATACATTTAAAATCAACGGAGCCACGGATGATGCCATCTGACTGTGTCTATTTCCTTTCTCCTTGAAGGGTAGAGCAAAACAGTGGTTGAACTCCCTACCAAGAAATTCAATCACAACTTGGAATGAATTGGTAGAGAAATTTTTAGAGAAGTATTTTCCACCTACAAAGACCGCTAAACTTCGGAATGATATTTCTTGTTTTGCTCAATTGGAAGCGGAGACGCTATATGATACTTGGGAGCGGTTTAAGGACTTGCTCAGGAGGTGCCCACATCATGGCCTCCCACTATAGATGCAGATTCAGCCATTTTATAATGGTCTCAATTTATCCACTAGACAAATGATTGATGCATTCGCAGGAGGTACTTTGAACATAGAGACACCTGTGCAAGCACAAAACCTGATTGAAGGAATAGCGATGAACAATTATCAATGGGAAAGCACTAGAGCCAAACAAAAGGCTATGGGAATTTATGGTTTGGACTTAACCACTGCTTTAGCAGCCAAGGTGGACCTATTGAGTAAGAAGATTGATGCACTCTCTATTAGCCCTCAACAAGTGCAATCGGATGTAAGTGATTTTGGTATGCAGGGGTATGGAGCACAGGAACAACTAGAACAGGTAGATTATTTAGGAAATCTACCCAAGCAACAAAATAACCCCTATAGCAACACTTATGATCCAGGATGGAGGAATTACCCCAATTTCTCATGGGGAAATCAAAACCAAGGCCAGCAGAAGACCAACTTTGGCCCACCTAGATTTCAGAGACCATTCCCACCTCCTCTTCCTTAAGAAAAGAAGCATAGTGTAGAAGAACTTCTCACAAAATACATTCAAAGCAATGAGGTTTGTTTATCAAACATTGAATCCTTATTGAGGAATCAAGAGGCTTCCAATCGCAACCTTGAGACCAAATTGGTCAACTTGCAAAAATGATCTCTAAGAGGCAACAAGGGATACTCCCAGGGAATACTGAGGTCAATCCTAGGGAACATGTTAATGCAATGACCTTGAGAAGTGGTAGAAAACTGCAAGTGGAGAAGAAGGATGTTGAGGGAGTAGTTGAGAAAGAAGTGGAAGTCAACCGTAAAGAAGATGCAAAGCCACTAAAATCAAAAGAAAGTATGGAATCACCAAAAGTGAAGGAGTACAAGCCTCCTATCCTTTACCCGCAGTACCTTAAGCAAAGTTACACTGATCAGAATAAGGAATTTGGTAAATTGCTTGATGTTTTCAAACAATTACACATTAACTTACCTCTTGTTGATGTCGTCTTGCAGATGCCAAAGTATGCGAAATTTCTAAAAGATCTTCTATTGAACAAGAGGAAGTTGGAGGAGCTTACAACTGTCACATTGAACGAGGAATTCTCGGCACTTCTCCAAAAAAAGCTGCCAGAAAAATTAAATGATCTAGGGAGTTTCACTATTCCTTGTATGCTTGGCAATTTGTTAGTAGATAATACTTTGACAGACTTAGGAGCTAGTATAAATTTGATGCCGTATAAATTGTTCAAAAAGCTAGGTTTAGGAGAACCTAAATTAACGGGCATGAGTCTTCAATTAGCCAATAGGTCTATCATATACCCTAGAGGCATCATAGAGGATGTTTTAATGCAAGTAAACAAATTCATCTTTCCCATGGATTTTGTTATACTTGATATAGAAGAAGATATTGAGGTACCAATCATTTTAGGTCAACCTTTCCTAGCCACTGCTAAGGCTGTTTTTGATGTTAGTGAGCATAAGTTGATATTACGGGTTGGGGATGATGAAATAGTTTTTAAAACTCCAGAGGCAACAAACAAATTTCTTAACTCAGAGGACATAAGTCACAATGTTAATGCTACTAATATCGTTATATCTACATGTGTGCAGGAAACTCTTGCCAAAGATTCCTCAAGTTATTGCTTGCAAAAGGGAGATGAAAATTTGGTGATTAAGCCCAATTGTGCAGAAGTAGTAGCTCAAATAGAAGTTCATGAATCCATTGTGGACAAGAAGGAGATTGATCCACTCCACAAGCCAAAGGATCGTAGGTTAAAATCTTTCAAAGAGAAACCACCAATTTTGGAACCAAAACTGTCAAGAAATCATTTGAAACATGTCTTTGCGGTGAAAAGTTCAAAACCCCCAATGACAACCAGATCTAAGATAAAAGCGGACAAAATGAAGAAGTTTAGGCTACATGAATTTGATAAGTGGCATGATAAGGAGAGAAACTATGGAAGTTATGCATCAATGAAATGGAACTGGCAAGGTCGATGGCTGAAGGGTAAATCTACACTTGTATGGAGAGTTCGAAAGCGAGATACAGGAGGAGTTCTATCTCCACCTGGATGAAATATCATGAGAAGACGTATCCCGTCGAGCTATCGACGTTAACTAAAGTGCTTCTTAGGAGGCAACCCATGTCTAACTTTGCTTATACTTTAGTTCATTAAGTTTTCTTCATTTTATTTTCCTTTTATCTAACTTTACTTTGCTTCTTCTATTTTTGTCATAGCCTTTTCCTTTTAGTTTAATTGTTTTTTTTTCTCTTTATTTTTATTATTTTTATTTCTTTAAGTTTCCTTTCTCTTTAAATTAAATTTTAAAAAAAAAAGTTACACAGACAAGAGACACGGTTGTGTCCCAGCCCATGTCCATCCAGACCTTCAAAACTACCCACTTACAGAAAGTTACACAGGCGTGGGATACGGTCATATCCCAGCCCGTGTCCATCCAGACTCCACACGACATACACAGATTGTTACACGGGCAAGGGACACGGTCGTGTCCCAGCCCGTGTCTGCCCAAACCCACACGATTCAGCACACGCCTTATTTATTTCAATACACACTCTCTAACACACTTCTACACATCAATACATATTTCTTTTTTCTTCTCTTCTTCTTTTCCTCACAATTTACTTTTCATCAACACATTTCTTCATCAAATCCAACCCAATCCAATGTTTCTTCCCAGGTCATCAATGGAAAATCGTGAAAAGTAGATCGTTTGACGGAGGTCCACATCTATTACATCATGTTCTAATCATGAGGGCACTATTATCGAGCTACTAGCCACTCTTTCTCCACTAGAGTATTCTATGCTTCAAGGCAGGGAAGTATTAGTTTCTTTTTTAATACATGTATTTCCTTTTTCCCATTGAAGTTTTTATTGTTTCATCTCTTGCTATTGTGCTTTCTTAGTCGTACATTGGGGACAATGTATGTTATTAAGTATGGGGAAGGGATATATATGAATTTATTACTATTTAAGAGACCAATTATTCACATTTGACCCAATTAATTTTTAAGTTAACTTGTAATAGGTGATTCAGTGGTATTAAGCCAAATTAACTGTTTCATCTTGATTATTATTGATCTTATTATACTTTACTAGAATTGATTAGTCAAATTTGTAGAGGGCAAAGTTACGAGTTATTTAACTTAGGATTTTAAGACTTGAGATTGGAGCAATATCACTAGTTGAGAGTTAGTCATGGTTATTTTTAAATTTACTTTTATGTATACCCTTCTCTTAGAAATTTTTAAGGGTCCTATAATTTTTAGCAAACAAACAAATGAAACTCTTCTTTTGAGAAACCCCTGAAAAATCACAATGATTAGAGGTCAAAAGTAACAACAAGTGTATGAATAGAAAAAATTAATAAGGATTCGTCTTAGTCCGTCAGAATAGCAAGATTAAGTCCCAATGCCAATTCAAATGAAAAAAAAATTGAATTGATATGGATCGGCCTTAGTCCGTCAGAAGAGCAAGGTTCTTTCCCGCTATCAATATAAATAAGTTGGTATGGATTTGTCTTGGTCCGTCAGAAGAGTGAGATTTTTTTCCGCTACCAACGCAATTGTGCTTAAATAAGGTTAATTTAAAAAGACCTCTCAACAAAAGCATGAACTAAGAGGATGATCAGAGGATGAGTGGATGTAAAATGTGTTTGTTTTAGATTATGGTGCTTTGTGAGATGGAGAAGAGAATTGTATATACTTTAGTCAAATTGACAAAATTTTTATGACTCTTTCTCAGTTGGCGAGATGTTAAATCCAATTTATAGTTTAAGAATCCTTGGTTAAATGTCTTGGGTAAACTTTGATTTTCATAAATTAACTAGTGAACTTTAGTATTAAGTATTGTTGGAGCATTCGAATATGGTCAGATGAGATTGGTTGACTTTATTATTGCAAGTTAGTTGAGAATAATTTTCTTACTTTTCTACGGGTCAAGTGTATTCGTTCACCGGTTTCCTAAATAGTGATAAATTTTGTTTACCATTTCTTATCCTGAAAGTTTTGTTTTGATTTATTTGCTTGAGGACAAGCAAATGCTCAAGTGTGGGGAAATTTGATAACTCGAATTTTAAACATATTTTATAGGATGATTTTATAGTATTTTCCTTACATTTTTGGTTTTCTTTAAAGAAATTGATACTTAATTGAGTAAAATTTTGATTTCTAGGTTTGAACGTGTTCTAAGATCGAAAACGAAGAAAAGGAATCAAGTTTCACTCAAATCGAAGTTCAAATGAAGAAGTTATGAAGTTTTGAAGTTGTGCAGAAAATTTTACCTTAGTACAGAAAGTTACACGACCTGGTGATACGGCCGTATCTGATGACGAAAACAGAATCCTTGTAATACACATATAAAAGGATATCTTAGGGTTTAAAAGAAGAAAGGACATTATAGAAAAAAGACAGACACAAGAGAAGAGAAAGAGACTTAAGGAGAACATCAAGAAAGAGGCGAAAACAACATTAATTTCAAGATTAGAGAGATTGTTCATCAATTAAAGGGGTTTTCCATGTTTTATTTCACGTTTTTTATGGAACTCGTTTTTAGATTCATTATGATAGCATAGAATTCTAATATTTAGGATTATGGAACTTAGGGTTTCATGTGATTCTTGGATTGATTTAGAAATTTCAATAAAGTTTCTATCTTTACTTGATTCAATTATGTCGTTTAATTGTAGATTGATATTTCTAGAATATCAATATATGAGATTATGCATGTTGATTGAGAAATTGCATGTATAATTAGATCTTTACATAATTGAAGAGGATTACATGTATACTTAGAGATAAGATACATGTTTCTTCCGAAAAGTTAATTATTTGTATGGGAATTCATTATACATTAATGCAATTCTAAATTATATTACTAAGTGAAGGGGCTCCGGTAAATAATTTGGGATTAGGATTAATATGGTTGAAAAAGGTATTAACTTTAGTTGTGAATCCCTCCGGTCAAGAATAATAGAAACTGAATTGAATATATTTTAAGCGATCACATGTTACCCTTAGTCGAACTAAGTAATAGGAGAGGAAGTTGTGACAAGGTTGGGAACTATGGTTTAAAGTAAAGTTTTAGGTGAAGGGTGTTCTCTATTACACAAGCCTTGGTTTGATTTTAATCCACAAAGTGCTTGGCATCAAACTCCTCAATCTATATTAAAGTAGGCACAATTTCTTTTATTTCATAACGGATTAGATAATTTCGTATGATAGAACTTGCTTATACATGCATAGCATCTAACTAAACTTACTTGAAAAATTAGGTTGCTTTATGTTAGATATGTACTACTATCTCTGTCGCACTTACTGAGCAAGCTATCATTCATTTCCCTATAGCTATTTTGTAGGTTCCCTAGTAGATACACTAGTGCTACTCTAAGTTCCAAAAGTGTAGAGAACAGGGTTGGGGAGTGAGATTCAAGGCCAATTGGTTGGATTCCTATTTTGTTTATTAATTATACTAACCTTTAGGAAAACTAATGGGGTCTTTTTAAGTGACTCTCTAGTTTTCAACTATTGTTACTTATACTATGTTTTATAAACCTGCAAACTTTTATTAATCCTTACTATGTTGTTTTTCTGAAGTTATTTATAAAACTTTATTTCCTCTTAAGCTTTTATACCACAAAAAATCTTACAAAAGCTATTTAGAAAGTTACACCATAAGTTAATACCAAATAGGAATTGAATTGGATGACTTAAAGCTGTAGAGTAGTAAATGCTTAATGTAAGCTATACTTACGTTAACAACTAAAGTAGATAGCTTCTAGCTTAGGTTAATTTACATAGTGAGGCTATTACAATTCTTTAGTTTGGGGCATGACAACATAGATGGCTGAGGTTAAGCACACATCCTTTCGTAGGTTTATGCCCCAAAAATGGGAGAAATTGTTCATCTTCTCCCATTGCTTATCTATATAAAGGGGGAAGGGGAGAAGAGGGGGAAGGGCGTGGGGGGGTTGTTGTCGGTCCTCATTATTCGCTTTGCTCTGCTTACTTAAAAGAAACTCCACCAAAATTTCTAGTTATTTTTCTTCATGTCCTTCCATTCCTTATTAAACATTCAAAATGGCTTATCAAAGCACAACCAACAATGAGAGTTAGCTTTCCCATCCTTTTATTTTAAGGGAGGTAAATGAAGGTTACAAAGACTCATCCCAAACGACGATGAAAACAGCAGCTATAAGAGAGGAAGATGGGGTAATACTACCTTAGGAGGAGAGGAAGGAATACATACAGCAACATCCCCGCTATTTGTACCCCTTGGATGGTAAGGAAGATAGAGTTAGGCAATTGTTGTGGACAACTAGCATGAACAACCATGTGTATGTGTCACAAGACCGGAGGTTTACCCCCTCCAAAAGTGCTCGTACAGTACTCGACTCTTTTTTGCCTCATGTATTATCTTTGATTACGAAGGGAAAGCTAACATTCCCCTTCTTGTCTTCTCAGGATTATTCCAAGCTCCTCTTACTTAAGGAGTGCTGATTGGCATTGTCACCATCCTCTATATGATAGGGGAAATCCAACATCACAATTGGTTTTTGGTTAATCATGGCCATCATTAGGAGAATGGCATCAGCTCCCAATCAATTTGTTCATGGGTAGCTAACCCTACCTTGAGAGACTACCTAACCCTACGAATAAGCTACTAGCTGATGCCACTCACTTCACATTAAGCCCCAAGTTGAATACCCCTTCCTCCTTCTAAAATATGAACCATGACATTAATGTCACGAACTAATTTTCCAAGGCCCCTAAGATAAGCCCAACATGATCTTGAGTATAAGACATAAGACAAAGAAGACATATATAAGAGGTTCCCATAACCCATCAAAAGAGAAAGGCCTAGGCTCAGACTTAGGGAAAATTCTAGAAGATGTAAGGTTTTAAGAAGGTTTTAGAAATATCTACATTTAATGTATAATAGTAGGTGAGATAGGTAAGGTAAGTAGATAAGATTCAATTACAATCATTATATTGAATAAATCTCGACCATCTGTTTTAAGGGGCCATTTGTATATATAGGGAGTATTCTCTCATTTGTAACCATCCAAGCATTAAGTAAAATTGAGTTGATAATCAGAGTCTCTCTCTTTCTCCCTAATTTCTCTCTCTAAACTTGTGTGTATGGTTTTTAGGTTGGACTTAGCCTTCCTTAGTATGGTGAGAAGTGCTAAGTATCATACAAAAGTGTCGAGAGGAATTTCGTCCATGATAAGTGATATCAGAGCAAGCTTTCGAAGAGAAAAATGTCATCGTTTGGAAATGAGAATAACAATTCTACAGCCAATGAGGTAGATGACTAGGGAGGAAGTTGAATGATGAGGCAGAGGGCTAAGTTTAAGGATTTACTAAGTTCCCTTTCCACTTGGGTGGACAAGATTGAGCTAGGAATCGTTAAAGCTAAGGAGCAATTGGATAACTGTGAAGCTACCATGGATGGGGAGGAGGAAGAACTCCAAGGTGAGCTACAAGGAGCTTTTAACCAAACCTTAGAGGAATTGAGGAAGCATGATGGAGAGCTTGAAGAAAAGGAAGGTATCCTTGAGACCCAGATGGGTACACTTGAGGCTAAGGAAGAAGCATTTGAAGCCAAAATTGATGCTACCATCATCACCATGCAGTAGGAGATTGAAGACCTTAAGAATCAGCTGGCAACATACCGGGTTACTATTGCTAATGGAGTAACTATCCAGCCAGTCATAAGGGTAGAAGTACCAAAGCCTGAATGCTTTAAGGGGATATGTTCTGCAAGGTAAGTAGATAATTTTCTATGAGGAGTTGAACCATACTTTTGGGAATTAGGGCTTGTCAACGATGAAAGTAAAGGATGGAAGCCTTATACTTGAAGGATATAGCATTGATCTGGTGGAGAAGGAAGGTCAATGAGATTACTTCATAGCCACACTTTATGATGGAGTTCCAAGATCAATTCTCTCCCCAAAATGCAAGGAGAGAAGCTAAGGTCAAAGTCAGGCATCTACAACAAAAGGCCAGTATAAAGCAATATGTTCAAGAATTATTAGAGTTGGTGTTGGAGATATTGGACCTTAACTCAGATGATGCTCTTGTTATGTTTTTTGATGGCTTTAAACCCTAAGCTAAGTTAAAGTTGGAGCATTGTAGGGTAGATAACATCTTAAAAGCCATTACTATAGCAGAGGGCTTGGTGGAATTGCAGAAGGAGGAGGATTGACATTCCATAAGTAATGAAGGAGAAGAAGAGAAAGATATGGAAGATAAGAGATCTTCAAGTTTTCTAAGAGGAAGGAGGAGGATAGTAGATAAGAGAACGATATGACAACTTAAGTGCTATTTTTGTGATGGACCAGACTATGCTCGAGATTGTCCCGAAAGGGAAAGATTGGATGCTCTTCTTGCAATGGATGAAACCGATGAAGACAACAAGGGTAAGCTTGGTACCATTCATCTTCTCTACATCATGAAGTCTTAAGGTATGAAGGAGAAAAAGGGTTTAATGTATGTAGAGGCCAAAGTGGTAAGAAGGAAGATAAATGCTATGGTAGATATAGGGGCCTCAAATTTATTCATTTCAAAGGATGCTACTTCTAGGATTAGGCTAAAAGTTAAACAAAGTAAAGCCTAACTTAACATAGTTAACTCCAAGGAACTCCTAACTTATAGGGTTTCTAAGAATGTGGAATTCAACATTGAAGATTGACAAGGAAGGGAAGATATTGAAGTTGTCCCCATGGATGATTTTGAGTTTGTTATTGGCATGGACTTCTTAGATAGGAATGATGCCATCATTATTCCTTGATTTAATTTCATTTTCTAGCTTAATTAGGGTTCACAATGCATAGTCCCAATAAGTAGGAAGACGGGACAAGCAACAAGGCTTATTACATCAATGTAAATCACGGGGGAAGAGTCAACACTAATGAAAGGAGATAGTTCAACTTTAGTCGAGGAGATAGAGAAAAGAATAATAGGTAAGATCTTAAAAAGTTCAAACTCGATAGATGTGGAAAATCAGGACAAAGCCTCAGTGATTAAGGTTAAGATTAAAAAGGGTGAGGAGCTATATTGGGCTTCAAGAAAGGAGGTTATCAAGCATTCCCATGATATGGGCACATATCGAGAACCAAGGTTGACGTATTGAGTGGATCAAAATTCAAGAAGGAAGCCACGATGAAGATGCCATTAGATTGAATGGGGGAGAATGTCATAGATTAATTTTCCAAGGCCCTTAAGATACTCCTAACATGACCTTGAGTATAGGACACAAGACAAAGAAGATATACATAAGAGGTTCCTATGGCCCATCAAAAGAGAAAAGCTTAAGCCTAGACTTAAGGAAGATTCTAGAAGCTGGAAGGTTTTAAGAAGGTTCCAGAGATGTATAGATTTAATGTATAATAGTAGGTATGGTAGGTAAGATAGATAGGTTGATAAGATTTAATTATAACCGTTAGATTGAATAAATCTCAGCTATCCGTTGTAAGGGATTATTTGTATATATAGGAGGTTTCCTCTCATTTGTAATCATCTAGATATTGAGTGGAATTAAGTTGATAAACAAAGTCTCTCTCTCTCTTTCTTTATACTTTCTCTTTCTAAACTTGTGTGTGTGCTTTTTAGGTTGAACTTAGCCTTCCTTAGTATGGTGAGGAGCATTAAGTGCCATATAAAAGTGTCGAGAGGAATTTCACTCATGACATATGCCTATGTTCCTTATAGGGCAAGCAAGGAGTAAGGAGAAATTGAGGTTAGTTAGTTGGGTAGTGAGAGTAATACCTCGGTGGTGAGTAGAGGTGCCTATAGGTGAATAGCGAGCTTATAATGTAAGGAATGATCAATTATTCGGTATTTTTGTTAAAAATTGCACTCCTATAGGAAATTTGCATCTTTTGTTTAAATTTGCATGATTTTCATTAGATCTGCATTTTTAAATAAAGTCAGTATTTTAGGGATTTTTAAAAAAATTATTTTGTCATTTGTTAGTTTTTCATAAAATAAAAAATTTAATCAGCATCTTTTCTGTTGTTTAGGCATCTTTTCCATTGTTAAGGCATCTTTTCCCTAGTTTAGGTGTCTTATCTATAGGTCAAATATCTTTTCCATAATTTAGGCTTTTTATCTATTGTTTAGTCATCTATTCCATAATTTAAGCATTTTTCCCTAGTTAGACATATCTTCTATATTTCAAACATCTTTTCCAAAGTTACGCATATTGTCAATAGTAATTGCATTTTTTTCATAAAACGGCTTGTTTTCTATAATAACTGCATATTAGCATAATTTCATAAAAATTACATATTTTATTTATTTATTTCTCATTTAGGTGTTTTAGGATTTTTTTAAGTGTTGTCGCATAGTAGTTTTTTCCAAAAATAAAAAATACTAACTTAGAGTTTTTTTAAAAATTAAGTCTTTATTTTTTTTAATTGAGAATAAAAATTAGGTTTTTTTGGGATTATAATAGAAATAAATTGGTTAAAAAACATAAACATAACTAAATTTTCAAATTAAAAAAAAAATCAACCCACTAAATTTTTTCTCAAAAAACAGAATTATGTTGGTTTGATCTTAACTAGCGAATATGTAAGTACCTCCGAGGTAACTATAAAAAAAATGAAAACTTTCTTTTTTTTTGAAAATTCATAATAAAAATTATTAAAATTCATTTAAATTTCATTTTGTACATTTGTGCATATTTTTACATCTTCAGAAAAATTATAAATTAAAAGCCTATTAATTAGTTTCTTTTAATTTTTACATGTTAATTTTTACATGGTAACTTAGTGTTAAAAGATTACTCTCTAAGCTTAGATTTTCTAAAAAATTAAATTTTTAGAATATTTGTAGACTAGTGGCTAAATTAGGGTTTTTTTTACTCAAATAAGACCCTAATTTGATTTTTTGCTTGTTTAGTTGGTTAGCAACTTTAAGTTATTTTTCAAAATATTTTTTTTAAACATTTTTTTAGAAAAATATTTTTTCTTTAATTTTATATCGAGTAATCTATATTAAGCGAATTAAGCTTAATATATGTTAAATTAAAGAAAACTAAAATAGGGCTTAACAAAGGATAAACTTTTCTATTTTGGTGTTTCTAAACTCTGGCCCTTAGAGGATATGACTGATATAATAGACTAGTCGATGGTCATAGCTGTTGACTCAGATGAGTATTGAGGATAATGACTTATCACTAACTGTGAAGTATAAGTACAATTCTTCTTCGAGTATTGGTTTGGAGAGAATGGGTAGTATCACCATGAATTTCTTTAAATCTTCGAAAGTTCACTGACATTCTGGTGTCTACTTGAACTCAACAAGGCATTTGAGTAGATAAAAAAATTCTGCACATTTTTTGGGGCTTCAAGACACGAAGCGATTAAGGGCAACTACCCTTCCTATTATTCGTTAAACCTCATTAATTTTGGTCAGGGCTTGCATGTCCTAGATTGCTTTGATTTTGTCATGATTGGCTTCTATCCCTCGCTTTATGACCACAAAACTAAAGAATTTCCTTGATGCAACTCTAAAGATGTACTTTAGGGGGTTAAGTTTCAATTGAGATAGGAGGAAGGTTTGGAAGATCTCCCGAAGGTTGTTGATGTAGTCTTTTCTGGTTTTGCTCTTGGTGATCATGTCATCAACGTAAACCACAATATTCTTGCCTCTTTGTGGCTTGAAGATGTGGGTGACCAACCTTCAATATGTAGCTCTAATTTTATTAAATTAAAGAGCATTACTTTATAGGAATAGATCCCAAAGTCTACAACAAATGATGTATGGAATTCGTCTTGGGGAGCCATTTGAATCTAATCATATCCCAAATAGGTCTCCATGAAATTCAAAAGTGAGTAGCTAGACATCAAGTTGATGAGCTAATCTATACATGGTAAGGGAAATCAATCCTTAGGGCATGCCTTATTAAGGTCTATGTAGTCAACACACATGCACCACTTTCCATTTGGTTTCTTGACAAGCATAATGTTAGCAAGCTAAGTGGAATATTTCTCTCGACAAATGAAGCAAGCCTAGAGTAGCTTCTATACCTCTTCTTAGATTATAGCCTATCATTCAGGGGCAACGTGTTGCTTCTTTTACTTGATAGGGTAGATGGCGAGATTGACATTTAGGTGGTGAGTAGCTTCCAATATGTCAATGATTCCTAGTATGTCTTCTAGGGTAGACACGAAGACATCTAAGTTTTGCTTAAGGAAATTTGTGTAAGTGGCTTTGTCACTATCTAGTAGCTCGAACCCTATTTTGGTTATCATGCTAAGGGCACCTGATATCTTGATTTTTAGGATCCTTTTCTATAGCCTCTTCTAGGCATTGTGAAAGTTGAGGAGTTGGTGGATTCAATGTTCATGACGTTGTTTCTGGACAAAGCCTGATCACTTGTGGGCATTTTTTTGTAGGGTGCTAAGCCCAATGCATAGATTGGTAACCAGATGTCATCTAAAGGGTCTGGTTGCTCAGAAGTGAGCATCAACCAATCGATAAATGTTGCCGGCTCTTCTAATGCAAACCGTGGGGGCCCTTTTGCTAGCTTACAAGATTCCATTGCAATGGACTAGCCATCTCCTTTACTAATTCCTTATACTAATAAGGGTCATGAACTTCGCTTTAAGGTAATTTTGGCTAATAAGTATATCAAATTTAGTGATGCTTGGTGTAGACACCCCATTTTTGCATATACCACACCAATAACAAGCCCCCACCCCCCGCAACGTAATTTTAAAGTTTTGAGAATAGGGTAAAGGGTCCTAATTTAGAAAAAAAACATAAAAAAATAGAAAATTTAGATAAGTACAAAAATATAGAAAATTTAGAAAAGTACAAAAAATAAAATAAAATAGTTTTTTAGATATTTTAAATAGAGTAGGATTTTTCTTTTAATCTAGCCTTAGTATTTTTTAGGGTCTTAAATAATTAAAAGAGAGGAGAGATATTGAGCTTTGGCTTAGATTTGAATCTAATCCAAGCCAACTTAATCTATATGTGCAATTTGATTGCACATATAGACGAGAAAAACCAATAGCTCATCTAAAAAACACTTAAACATTAGCATTTCATATGGCTTCAAGATCTTGGGTTCAATTCATGGAAGGCGCAAAATGCATTTTTTTATTTTTCTTCTCTTACTTGAATATTGATCCATCCCCCATTGGTACATGTATCTATCATATCACCATGCCATGTCGTTGCTATGTCATGCTATGTTACTTACCATGTCATCACTACGTTGTTCCACATCGTCGCGAAGTCACAAGGTATACTCTTAGTTCTCTCATTTAGATACTTGTCCATCCCTCATTAGTACATGCATCTATCTCGTCACCATGTTACGTCATCGCCACGTCACTTAACATGTCATCATCACGTCATGCCACATCATTACCATGTCACAAGACACACTCCTATACACATTGGACATATTCCGAGATGCTCCTACACGCAGCTTTGTATTTAGCATCATATATTATCTAAGTTCGCTTAGCCTAAACATGGAAGAAAATCATACTACATTAAATATTTTCCATCCGTAGCTTGACTATGATACATATAAATAGGAGATTTTATTTTACTACAAACCATTAACTCATCACTCATAATCACTTAAATCTATTCACAACACCTCTCTCTCTCTCTCTCTCTTTCTCTATATGGCCCCTTTTTATAGGATTTGTGCAAGCTCAAGGTTTTCCAACCCGACCTGACAGCTTTAGCACCCAACTCCAACCTATGTAAACTCCAGCTTAGTTTGGCTTTGCTTTGGTTTTGATTTGTATTTTGTTCTCAATGTTTTGTATTTTATTTATTTATTTTTTAATATCATACTTCTTCTTTATGTTGTTATTTTTAGTGTGATGATTGCATTCTATTTGCAATTGTAAAAAGAAATAAAACGAAAAAGAAAAAATAAAGAATAAAAAGAAAAGAAGGAAAAAGAAAATTAAAAAAAAAAAAGAAAAGAAAAAGGCCTAGTTTGTTTAGTTTACTTATTTTTATGTTCTAGTAAAAAATATACAATAAAGATGTCCTCTCACTTAGAAAAATACTTTTTTTAATAAAATAAATAAACTCTTTAAGCATGTTTTTCATTATTCAAACATCTTTACATTGATTTAGGCTTCTTTTCTATAATTAGGCATATGTTTCATGGTTTAGGCTTTTTGCTTATAATTAAGCATATTTTCCATGATTTAAACATCTTTTCTATAGTTAAGCATGTTAACCATGGTAATTGTGTATTTCATAAAAAGTTTAAAAAGTTGAATTTAGTATTTAAGATTTTTCCAAGAAATTTTATCACTTAGAAGTTTTCTTTTTCAAATAAACAAAAATAAATGGACCCTTTTTAAAAAAATTAGGATATTTTAGAATTTTTCTAAAAAATAAAATCACCAAATTAGGACTCTTTTTCTCTTAAGTGTTTTTTCTAAATAAAATGAAATGGTTAAGAGACATAAACTTGATCATTTTCTAAATTGAAAATCAACTAACCTACTTAAATTTTTTTTTTAAATGAATCATAGAAGTCTGTTTTAGAATAAAGGGTACGTAGACACTCGTACACATATACGAGGTGACTTAAAATATGGAAATTTTCTTTTCCATCTATAGTTTTCCATCTATAGTAAATATTTATTCGATTTATCTTTTTTTGTAGATTCAATTTTATTTGCTTATTTGCATGTGAATAGATAATTTTTTTAAGGGTATATTAAAAAGAAAATTTAAATTCAAAAAATTAAAAGTAGTACTTGTTAAGAGTTTAAAAAAGTTAGCCCTTAGACTCAACTCTTAAGTTTTCAAATTTTTTGCTTTTTTTGGTTTTTTATATAACCTAGTGCTTAGATAAAAATCAATCTACTCAACTGATTTTAATTTAAACCTTTTCTCAACTCCAATCGAGTAGTAACTTTAAGTGTTCTTAAAACACATTTAAAAACTAAGTTTTTCTTCACTCTTAGTCGAGAGTTGGTATTAAATGAGTTAAGGTTTAATACTAATCGGATTAAAAAATAATAATAATAATCAGAAAAAAAATTAGGCTCAATAAGATGGTAACTCTATTAGGAAAGTTAAGAGGGTTGTAAATACCCTATTTTTACCCCACATTTTATTTTTCATAATTTTAAGAATAGGTTAAAGGGTCCTAAATTAGAAAAAATATAAAAAAATAGAAAATTAAGGAAAACCTAATAAAAATAATAATAATTTTAGAAAAATACAAAAATAGGAAAAAGCACAAAAAAATAAGAAATTTAGAAAAATATAAAAAATGGAAAAATTTAGAAAAACTGAAAATTCACATAAAATAGAAAAAATTAGAAGATTTAGGGAATTTAGAAAATAATAATTTTTTTACATAGTTTAAACAGAATAAAATTTTTTAATTTAAATAAGGAGAATATTATTCAAGCTTGGACTTAAATTTGAATCTATCTCGAAGTGGCTTAGTTTATATGTAAAATTTAATTGTACATATGGATAAGGCACAAGTTAACAGCCTAATAGATAAACATATGGACATTGCATTTTGGTTTAGCTTGGGATTAGGGGTTTGAAACTCACTAGAGGTATAAAAATATCTTTTATCATTTTCTTTTTTCATACTCCACATACTATCATATGTCAAGGCATCATTAGGTCATGTATCTAACTGTAACACATGACACTCTATGATTGCCCTTGACAATGTATTTTCCTTCCCCCTTTTTTTCCTCCTCTTTCCTTTTCTTTCCCTTAATTTCTCTTTTTTTTTTCTTTTTAAAGAAAATACACGTGAGGAGGGGGTGCACTTTCGAACATTTACATACATATAGTAAGGGTGGAAACACATACACAACTCACTCCCTCTCTCTCTACCATCGCATTCCCAACCCTTCTCTCTCTCTTCAAACACCATCACATACAACACATATGATTGACCCTCTCTCTCTCTCTTTTGCTGGCTCCATCCCCCTCCCCCCACCGTTACCTTCACTCTCTCAATTTCCATTCTCAACTCCTCTCGGCCAACATGACATCAACCACATCCATCCCAAATATACACACAAACCCACAAATCTCTCTCTCTCGACCTATCTCTCTCTCTCTACATGCTCAAGCTACCTTCGACTACAGCCTACAGTGTGCACTCACCCACATAGTAACCTCCACTCTAATATACCCAACCACACTATCATCAATTACTTTCTCTCTCACTATAAGCCCACCAAACCACCACACTCCATCCGAGCTCAACCCTTATCTCCGACCCTTATTTGCAGTACACTCAACCACCACTCCCCTGACCCCTTTCTCTATCTCCAAACACCATCACACATAAGTACACCTAATTGACACACACACTCTCTCTCTTACTCTCTTCGAACACCACCACACACCAATACCCAAACACAAACAGTAACACGTACTTACAGCTTACCCTCTCTTTCTTGACTCTATCTTTCTCCGTCATTGAACTACTTACGATCTATTCTCCGACCTCCAACTCCTGGTAATTGAACACCTATATAGCACACATACAAATTGGGGATCTCTCTCTCTTCGAACACATCCCTTTTCATACATAGCCTATTCTTGCTCTCTCAGACATCCCCTTCTCTCTCTCAAACCACATATAACCCCAAGCCACCATCAGTAGCCACCCAGACGCATGATAGTCACCAGTACCAATGTCGCTCCATTGTAGAACCTTTACACTTACCGCACCAACACTCTCTCAATCTACCACCACTGCCTAAGCACCAACCACCTTAGGCCACAACGCTTAGGCAAACCCCCAATTCCCAATAAAATAGCCACAAAAGTGGCTTTTCCCATTCAATTTAGAGCTCAAAACTACCTTAAGCATGTTCATGAGTGGTTGTTGCACATGATTGGTCTATTACTCTAACTCGACTTGATCCGAGACCCAGCACATCCGACGCTCCACAACTCATCCCTTGTTGATTCAATCCGGGGCCTTCTTATTCATTGGATTGTTGTTGTTTTGTTGCTTCGATTGTTTTCATTTATTTATTTATTTTAATATGTAATTGTAATTAAAAATAAAAAAGGAAAAAAAAGAAAAAGGAAAAGAGAAAAATTCCAAGAAAAAAGGAAAAAGGAAAAGGAAAAAAGAAGAAAAAGAGAAAAATAAAAGGAAGAACGATTTTAACTTTATTTTATTTTATTTATTTATTTTAAGGATGAATTAATCATAAGAAAATAAGCAAAAAAGAAAAAACAATAAAAAAAAATGGTAAATAAAATAAAAATAAAAATAGAAAAATAAATAAATTATTAATGAATTTTTATCACTTAAAAAACCAATTTTCCAGTGAAAATAAAATAAAAATAAATCAACCATTTTTTCCAAATTAGGATACTTTAAAATTTTCAAAAATCAAACTAATTTAAGACCCTTAGAAAATTTTTTTTAAATAAATCAAAGTAGGTAAATTACGTAAGCCCAACTTTTTTTAAAACTAAAATCAACTCAACCCATTATATTTTCAATGAATGAATTATAAAAGGTTGATCTTGAATAATGAGTATGTCGGCACTCGTACGTAAGTATCGGATGACTGAAAATATGGAAAGTTTTATTTTTTTTTTCCATCTTTGTAAATACTCATGTAAATTAATTAAATTAGTTACATGTGATATGTTTAGTTGTTTAGAAATTGAAAAAGGGTATTATTGAAAAGCAAAATTAAATTTGAAAAGTTAAAAAAGTGGTACCCATTTAGGATTCAATAGGATAGTGCTTAGATCTAGATCTTTCATTTTAGAAACCCATTTTAAAAATCAATTTCATCGAAAAACCAATAGTTAAATTATAACCAATCTACCTAATTGGTTATAACATAACTCCTTTTCCCGACTCTGGTCAAATAGCGACTTCAAAGCATTTTCAAAATATAAAAAAGTTGATTTTCTTTAAACCTTAATCGAAAGTTAGTATTAAACAGGTAGGGTTTAATATTGATAGGTTTAAAGAAGACTAATCTATAAAAAAAAAAACTAGGAGGAAAAAAATAGGCTCTATAGCTTGGCGAATCTATTAGGGACCATCAACAAGGTTGGCCACTTAAAAATTTCTGAAATTAAAATTGCTTTCCAAAAATTCCCATGTTATTTAGTTATTTGTTTATTTATTTATTTGATTGTATATTTATTTGTATATTTGCTATTAACTTCATGTGCATATTTTGTTTTGATTATTGTATTTATTTTGCATATCACATACATTAGGACATAGGGGGGTCATTTTGCATCAAAGATGCAGGGTAAATGCGGTCGAGCCCAAGTTGTCTTAAGACCCGAAGAAGCGGGCCATTGTGTAGACTCCAGGCATAGTTGGGTAACCACTGTTCGAGGTTAATTAGGTTACCCTACTTAAGCTTATTTTGTCTAATGAAAGTGTTTTCTAAAAATAAATGAGGTCGCAAAACTTAAGGACCTTTTATAATCTACCCTAATTGTATATACTCCCCATTGAGCATGAGTTAATACACTACCCTTAAGAATTGTAACCTTACTAATTGTTTAAGAGTTTTAATGTAATCAAATTTAAAGAAAAAAAAACAATAGGGTTACAACTTAAGAAGTAATGCATTAATCCAAGCGATCTTAACATCTGCATATTTCCATGTACTTTCCTTTGTTGCATCGATGATTGATAGGCTATAGGACATATCAAGGGTTCATGACCAGCTATTGAGGGATGAGATTGCCTATCTAAAAGAAAAGCTAAAGTGTTCTGAAGCTCACAACTAGGCCTTAAGGTCCCTTCAAGCACAGGTCGTTAGAGATACCTATCAAATGATAGAGGACCTTAAGGCTCATAGACGAGACTTAACGTGGGGTTTTTTCCAATTCACATCTAAAGAGCCTAGAATAAACATCAAGTTCCTGAATAAATGTTAGGTTCCCTACCTTTGTTTTTGTATTCTAATCATTTTGAAAATAATAAATTTCTCTTTAGTTCATTGTTCTTTATTCTTTAACATTCTCGTCTTTGTAAATAGTCCTTTAATAAACATTTATCTAAACACTATCCCTTCTCATTTAGGGAAATGCAAATAAAATCCATAGAGTTATAAATTAAAACCCTAAAAATCACTATCCTTATTTGTAAATATTTTTTTTTGTAAGATAAAACTTTGTCTTTCTCTTTCTCTAAAAAAGAAAAAGAAAAGAAAAAGAAATAAAAATTGAAAAAATAATAAAGAAAAGAAAGATTGCTAACAGCTATAAATCTTTATGGACTCAAGGAGCCAACACAAACTTAAGCCTTTAGCCTAGTCAAGTAACCAACCCAAATATTAGGTTTCCAACTTACACTAGGCCTCAAGGAAGCCAATACGAGCCCTTCAACCCATTTAACCCAAACACTAATCCCTAAACCCATTTAACCCAAACACTAGTCCCTAAACCCATTCAATCTAAGCACCAACCTCGAGCCCATTCAACCTAAACATAAACTACTTAGCTAGGCATTTAATCTAAACACTAACCTTAGGCTTGTTGAGATAACTTACTAGAAACACAAGCCACTTAACTAGGCTACCAATCTAAACATAAATCACAACCCATCAAGGCTGTTAACCCAAACACAATCCTCATCCTATAAAGGTAGCCAAGCTAAGCTAAAACCCCTGGTTTGTTTAGAAAGCTAAGCCTAATCATAAAATAAGCCAAAACACAAAGTCAAATACTGGGGCATGATTTGAGAAACTAAGAGGTAAAGCTGATCTTCACCCTGGGCAAATAAATATATATTCCTCCTTAAGAAATTAGTAACTCACTTTTAAAAGGTTTAGAATCAAAAGAGACAAACTATATTCCATACACTAACCTAAAACACTTTGAGAGTTAAGCGATATAAGGGTGAGGATACTTTAGGCTCATTTCTTAAAGGAGGTCCACTTTGAATATAATATTTAAATTAAAATGAAGTTAGGCATTCATTTTCAAATTCTAAACACGATTACCCTTTGTTAACCCCATTGAACCAATTTGGAGAATTTTCAAATTTAAACCATATCAAGAGCCACCCATAATAGGGCAATTCAGAGGTTAGGGTCATTAATTAGAAAATAAGGGTAAGATTTGTTTATGCTTGCTTAAGTAACGTTAATTAAAAAACGAATTTTATTTATAATAAATTATTTTTCTTTAAAATGAAGAAGAGCTAATTTCCTTTTCAAATACCTCAAGCCCATGCACTAAAAATCCTCAGATTTAGGGCCTTGAATCATTTAAAAAGCGGAAACTTGACAATGTAGACAATCACTCTTAAGGGCAAAAGAAGAGAGAGAATAGTAGGAGATAATGGAGCAAAGCAATTAAAAAAGAAAGAGAAAAAAAAAGAACAAAAGAGGCTAAAGAATTAGACCTAAGTGTAACATGAAAGTCGTAAGAAATATTTCACATCGCAGCAGTGGTAGCCAAATCGAATAAAAAAAGCTAGGAGTCAAAATAATCCTAAAGATATGAGGCTTTGAATCATATTCCAAAGCCCGAAAACGTAAAATCTCTTTATCCACTTTGAAGCCTCTCTTACCTATGCTGAATCACATAAGGCATTCCCACCCCCATTACTACCCTGACGAAATAAAAGCTCTTCCGATCTTAAAAGATAATTTATCTTTAATAAAAAAAAATTAAGCTGGGGCAAGTATACTACTAATTTTTCCTAAGGTTTTAAACTTGTACACTAGGGATTAATAAAAATGTTACTTTCAAAATAGGTCTCCTCAGTAATCCTTTTTTAAACTCTTAGGCCAAAAGCCTAAATTCATAAATGTTTAACCAAAAAAGACCTAACGAATTGATCAAAGCATGTCACTTACAAAATAGACTATAATTTTTGGAACTACAATTGAAGGAGAAATCTAGACCAAGAGTTAGTAAGGAAGCCCTTTTTAACTAGACTAATCATGAGTTACCTTTTTCCTTAGGGAAGGAATCTTTAAAACTACACAGTCCCACGAAAGAGCCCATCATAAAAAATCAGGGGCATTAAAAAACCTTAATGATTACTAAGGATAGGGGTAGTTATAAACTTGTTTCTTAAGTAAGAATTTATACCCGTTAGCAAACTTCCAAGAAAAAATAAATAAATAAGAAGAAGAAAAAAGGAAAAAAAAAAAGACAAAAGAAGAGAGAGAAAGAAAAGGCTTGTCACAAGATTTTTGCTCAATCCATATCTGCTAGAGTACTTAAGCTTTCAACTCACGTCATCCATTTCCTTTTCTAGTTGGTCACATTTTTTTTTTTAAATTTAACCATAGTAGTTTAAATCATTCTTCCTTAATTGCAATTTTTAATATCCTTTAACTATTTTTCAAATCAAGGGGCCTATGCCTAATGCATTTTCATAAATGGTTTTTCAATAATTTCCCTGTAAATACGTTTCTAAATCAAGAAGTCTTTTAAAACTGGTTGCTTTCCTTACTATACTTCTTCAGTCCTTCATTAACTTACCTTAAGGTTCCAGTTAGCCTTTAAGGTGTTGTCCCGTCATTCATCTTTAGGGTTCCAGCCAGCCTTCAAGACACTATCCCATTTTTTATTTTTAAGGTTCTAGTCAACTCTTAAATTATTGACCACTCTTTTATTCTTTTTGGGGTTCTAAGCCATCTCTTACAGCGCTAACCCACTCTTTTGTTATAGTCCGCCTTTAAGGTGCTGTCCCGTCTTTCTTTTTAGGTTACCATCTCTTTTCAGGGTGCTAGCCAGCTTCAAAGCTCTACCCTTGCTTTCATCAATTCTACTTGGGGTTCAAGCCAACTCTTAAAACGTTGGCCTACGCTTTTAATTTGTTTTTCAAAGATTCAGCCAGCCTTTAAGGCATTATACCATCTTTCATTAAGGTTCTAGTCGACTCTTAGAGTACTAGCCCTTCTTTCTTTTAATCTTTTCTAGGGTGTTAGTTAGCTTCTATAGTGTTGTCCCCTCTTCTTCTCTTTTTCGGGTTCAAGACAACTCTTAGAGCGCTATCACCCCTTCTATTCTTTTTAGGATTTTAGCCTACCTTTAGGGTATTGCCTCATCTTGCTAAGGTTCTAGTCAACTTTCAATACATTACCCCCTTATTCATCAATTTCTCTTAGTAGGCCCATATGGTACTTCTCTTCAGCCAGTTCTTAATAAGCCTATAGGGTACTTTTCCTCATCAGATTCTCTCAAGTGAGCCCAAAGGGTGCTTCCTTTCAACATCAATTTCCTTTAGTGAGCCCATAGGGTGCTTTTGTTCTTTAAGTTCTATTAGTAAGCCCGTTGGGCACTTTCTTTTACCATTTTTTCTCAAGTGAGCCCATAGGGCTCTTCTCTTCACTAAATTCTCTCAAATGAGCCTAAAAGGCACTTCCTTTCATTCTTCAACTTCTCTTAACAAGCCTGTTGGGTGCTTTCTCTCACCAATTTCTCTCAAGCGAGCCCCTAGGATGCTTGTCCTCACAATATCCTCTTAGTGAGCCTAAAGAGCGCTCCCTTTCATCATCAATTCATTTTAGCAAGCCTATAAGGCACTTTCTTTTACCAATTCCTCTCAAGTAAGCACAAAAGGCATTTTCTCTCATCATCGATTTCATTTAGGGTTGTTATTCCTTGAGAGATGCTCCTACCAAGTTAGTTGACTCAAAGGAGCACTACCAGGTTTCAATTTAGGATTTTAGCCAGCTCTAGGAGCACTTCACTCATTTCACCTAGGATAGTCAGCTTAAAGGAGCACTACCAGGTTTATCTCGAATTAATTCCAAAAGTCAAGGTTGTTAGTCTCCAAGAGACGCTTCCACCTAAGTTAGTCAACTCAAAAGAGCACTACTAGGTTTTAATTTAAGGGTTTTAGCTAGCTCTAGCAGTGCTTTACCTATTTCACCTTAGATAATTAGCTCAAAAGAGTACTATGAGGTTTATCTCGAATTGATTCCAAAAGCTAGGGTTGTTAGTCCTCGAATGATGCTCCCACCTAGGATAGTCAGCTTAAAGGAGTACTACTAGGTTTCAATTTTAGGTTTTAGGTAACTCTAGGAGTGCTTTACTTATTTCACCTAAGATAATCGGCTCAAAAGAGCACCGTCAAGTTTCTCTTGAATATATTTTCGAATTTAGGGTTGCTAATCTACCAAAGTCGCTCCTACATAGGTTAGTCAACTCAAAGGAGCACTATTGGGTTTCAACTTAGGGTCTTAGTTAACTTTAGGAGCACTTAGCCATTTCATTCAGTTTAGGGTCTTAATCAGCTCTAGGAGCACTTTACCCATTTTACCTAAGATAGTTAGCTCCAAGGAGTACTGTTAAGTTTGTCTCAAATTGATTCCGAATTTGTGGTTACCAATCTACTAGAGACATTCCTACCTAAGTTAGTCAGCTTAAGGGGATATTACCAGGTTTTAATTTATGGTCTTAATCAACTTTAAGAGCACTTACCCATTGCATTCAATTTAGGGTCTTACCCAAATCTAGGAGCGCTTAACCATTTTATTCAGTTTAAGGTCTTAGCCAACTCTAGAAGCGCTTTACCCATTTTACCTAGGATAGTCAGCTTAAAGGAGCAATACTAGGTTTATCTCAAATTGATCTCAAATTAGGGTTACTAGTCCTTAAGAGATACTCTCACCAAGGCTGGTGAGCCTAGAAGGGCACAACTAGGTTTTCCAAATTGATTCTAACTTAGGGTTACTAATCCCCGAAAAATGTTCTTGCCTAGGTTAGTAAGCTTAAAAGGGCATGACCAGGTTTTTCAAGATCAATTCTAGCTTAGGGCTGCTAGTCTTTGAGAGACACTTCATTTATGTTAATGAGCCTAAAAGGGTACGACCAGGTTCTTCAAGATCAATTCCAGCTTAAGGTTGCTAGTCTCCCGAGAGATACTTCCGCTTAGGTTGGTGAGTCTAGAATAACATGACCAGGTTCTTCAAGATCGATTCCAATTTAGGATTGTTAGTTCCTAAGAGATGCCCCCACTTAGGTTAGTGAGCTTAGAAGGCATAACCAAGTTTTTCAGATCAATGCTAGTTTAGGGTTACTAGTTCCCAAAAGACATACCTGCCTAAGTTAGTGAGCTCAAAGGAGCATAACCAAAATTTTCAAATTAATCCTTGCCTAAGGTTACTAGTCCCCAAGAGATGCTCCCACCTAACTTAGTGAGCCTAGGGGAGCACGATTAGGCTTCATTTCTTCTTTTCGGCTCTTAAAGCACCTACTCTCTTTTTTTACTATTCACTAAAATCCCCCAGTAGATCGAGCCTATAATAGCTAGCTAGCTGTAGTGCTTCTTAGAACAAAATTTACCCTTGAGGCAAAAATAGTGTCTCTTTTGTTTTTGTGGCAAAGTTTTACTCAAACTTTATCACAAAAAGAGGCTATTGTAGATGTCCCATTTTTTCCCTCCTTTTTATTTTTCAAAATTTTTAGAATAAGTTAAAGAGTCCTAAATTAGGAAAAATACAAAAATTGCAAAATTAAGGAAAACCCAAATAATAATAATAATAATAATGATAATAATAATAATAAATTTAGAAAAATAAAAAGAAATGTTAGAAAAATAAAAAAAATAAGAAAAAAACACAAAAAATGAGAAATTTAGAAAAATACAAAAATGGAAAAACTTAGAAAAATTGACAGTTACAAAAAATAGAAAAAAATGAAAAAATAGAAGATTTACGGAATTTAGAAAATAATAATAATTTTTTAGATAGTTTAAATAGAATAGAATTTTTTAATTTAAATAAGGAGGGGGCTATTAGGCTTAGGCTTAGATTTCAATCTAGCTTAGAATGACTTAGTTAAATGTACATATAGGCAAGATATATGCTAATGGCCTAATGGATAAGCCCATTGACATTATATTTGGGTTGAGCTTAGGATCGGGGGTATGAAACTCATTAGAGACCAAAAAAAAAAAAATGCCTTTTATCCTTTTCTTTTTTCACATTCCACGTATTGCCACATGTCAAGGCATCATTGGGCCACATGTCTGATTGTAACACATGGCACTCTATGATTGGCCTTAACAATGCATTTTATTTTCCCTTTTTTCTTATCCCCTTTCCTTTTCTTCCTTCTATTTTTCATTTAAAAAAAAATGAAAGAAAACACATGTGGGGAAAGGGGTGCACTTTTAAACATTTACACACATACATCAAGGGGGAAAGCCCATATACAACTTACTCCCTCTCTCTTAACTACCACATCCCCAATCCCTCTCTATCTCTCTCTCTCTCTCTCTTTCTCTGGCTCCATCCCCCCTACCATCGACCTTACTCTCTCGATTTCCATTCTCAACTCCCATCGGCCAATACGACATTAACTACATCCATCCCAAATATACACACAAACCTACAAATCTCTCTCTCTCTCGACCTATCTCTCTCTCCACATGCCCAAGCCACCTTCGACTACAGCTTACAATGCACACTCACCCGCATAATAACCCCTACTCTAATACACTTAACCATGCCATCATGACTACTTTCTCTCTCTTACTACAACCATACCAAACCACTACACTCCATCTATACTCAACCCCTATCTCTAACCCTTATCTGCAATACATTCGACCACCACTTCCCGACCCCTCTCTCTTTCTCCGAACCATTACACATAAGTACGCCTAGCTGATACACACACACTCTCTCTCTCCAAACACCACCATACACCGATGCCCAAACACAAATAGTGACATATACTCACAGCTTACCCTCTCTCTCACAACTCTCTCTCTTACCAAACCACTTATGATTTACTCCCCGACCTCCAATTCTTGGTAATCGAACACCTACACAGTACACACACAAAGTAAGGATCTCTTACTCTCAACTTTCTCTCTCTCCAAACACATCCCCTCTCGCACACAGCCCACTCTCTCTCTCTCTCTCAAACCACATATAAGCTCAGGCCACTGTCAATAGCCACCCAAATGCATGATAGTCATTAGAACCAATCACGCTCCATTGTAAAACCTCCATACTCACCGTACTAATACTCTCTCGATCCACCACCACCGCCTAAGCGCCATCCACCACCTTAGGCTAAAGCACTTAGGCAAACCCCCAATCCCCAATATAATCGCCATGAAAGTAGCTTTTCCCATTCAATTGGAGCTCGAAACTACCTTAAGGGAATCCATGAGTGGCTGTTGTGCATGACCAACTCTCTGGTCTAACCCGACCTAATTTGAAATCCAATGGAACTGACGTTACATGACTCATCCCCTGTTGATCCAATCCGAAGCCCTCTTATTCATTGGATTGTTGTTGTTTTGTTGCTTCGGTTGTTTTTATTTATTTATTTCAATATGTAATTGTAATAAAAAAAAAAACGAAAAAAGAAAGAACAAGAAAAAGGAAAAGAGAAAAAATATGAAAAAAAGGAAAAAGAAGAAGAAGAATGAGTTTAACTTTATTTTATTTTATTTATTTCTTTAGGGATAAATCAATCGTAAGAAAATAAGAAAAAAATATAAAAAATAGTAAATAAAATAAAAATAAATAAATTATTAATGGATTTTTATCACTCAAAAAAACCAATTTTCCAATGAAAATTAAATAAAAATAAATCAACCATTTTTTCCAAATTAGGACACTTTAGAATTTTTGAAAATCAAACCAATTTAGGACCCTTAGAAAATTTTCTTTAAATAAATCAAAATGGGTAAAAAACGTAAATACGACCTTTTTTAAAACTAAAATCAACTCAACTCACTATGTTTTCAATTAACGAACTACGGAAGTTTAATCCCGAATAATAGATACGTAAGCACTCATATGTAAATACGGGATGACTTATAATATAGAAAGTTTTATTTTATTTTTCCATCTTTGTAAATACTCGTGTAAATTAATTAAAGTAGTCACACGTGATATGTTTAGTCATTTAGAAATTGGAAGAGGATATTATTGAAAAGAAAGATTAAATTTAGAAAGTTAAAAGAATGATACTCATTAGGATTTAATAAGATAAGCCCTAAATCTAGATCTTTCGTTTTAGAAAGCTGTTTTGAAAATCGATTTTATCAAAAGACTAATAGCTAAATTATAACCAATCTACCCAATTAATTATAATTTAACTCCTTTTCTTGACTCCACTTAGGTGGCAACTCCAAAGCATTTTCAAAATATAAAAAAAAAAAAACAGTTTTTTTTAAACCCTAGTCGAAGATCAATATTAAATGGGTAAGGTTTAATATTGATCGATTTAAAGAAAACTAATCTATAAAAAACTAGAAGGAAAAAAAACAGACTCAATAAATGTTAGCCACTTAAAATACTTTTCAAAATCAAGTTTATCTTTTGAAATACCCTTGTGATTTATTTGTTATTTGTTTATTTATTTAATTCATGAAAATATATATATATATTTTTTTTCCATATTCATTTTCGCATGTAGTATACTAGGGACATGGGGGGATCATTTGTTGCATCAAAGATGTAAGGTAAATGCGATCAGACTCAAACCATCTTAGGACCCTAGGATGGGAGCCATTGTGTAGGCTCCGAGTGTACTAGGGTAACTATCGGTTGGGATTGATTAGGTCACCCCACTTAAGCTTGATGTAACCAATGAAGGTGTTTTCTAAAAACAAGTGATGTTGCAAAGCTTAATAACCTTTTAGAACCTACCTTAATCTTATATACTTCCCTCCAAGCTTGAGTTAATATACTAACCTTAAGAATTGCAACTTTACTAGTTGCTTAAGAGTTTTAATGCAATCAAGTTTTTGTAAGTAACAGTAGGGTTATAACTTAACGAAGTAATGTCTTAACCTAAACAATCCTAACATCTGTATATTTCCATGTGCTTTCTGTTGCTGCATTGATGATTGATTCTTGTCCATAAAATGTGTAGACCTAAAATGGTAGATAACCAAGCAAACAATTTGGGGAATGGTAGGCTACAGGATATATCTAGGATTCACAAGCAATTGCAAAAGGATGAAATTGCTTATCTAAAGGAAAAGCTAAAGTGTTCTGAATCTTACAACTGGGCCTAGCACAGGTCATTTGGGAGACCTATGAAATGATAGAGAACCTTAAGGCTCATCTGCAAGACATAATTTAAGGTTTTTTTCTAGAGAAATTAAAATAAATGTCAAAGTTCTAAAATAAGTGTTAGGTTTTCTACCTTTGTTTTTTGTATTTCAATCTTTTGAAATAATAAAAGTTCTCTTTAGTTCATCAATCATGGTTCTTCATTCTTTAGCATTCACTTCTTTGTAAATGGTCTTTCAATAGTCATTTAACTAACCATTGTTACCTCCCATTCCGAGAAATGTAAAATCTCATAACCTTGTAAATAGAACTTTAAAAATCACCATCCTTATTTATTTTCTATAAAATAAAACTTTATCTTTCTCTCTCTCTAAGAACAAGAAAAAGAAAGAAGAAACAAAAATTGAAAAACTAAAAATGAAAAGAAAAGTTGCCGATGGCTATAAATCCTTATGGGCTCAAAAAGCCAACACAAGCTTGGACCTTTGGCCTACTTAAGCAATCAACCCAAACACTTGGTTTCCAACCCATATGAGGCTCCTCAACCTATTAAGGAAGCCAATACGAGCCCCTTGGCCCATTCAACCCAAATACTAACCACTTGGTTAAGCATTCAACCTAAACACCAACCTTAGGGCCATTCAGGAAACCTACCCAAACACAAGCCACTTGGTCAGGCATTCAATCTAAACACCAACCTTGGGCCCATTTAAGCAACCTACCCAAACACAAACCACTTGGTCAGGCATTCAATCTAAACACCAATCTTGGGCCCATTCAGCCAACCTACCCAAACACAAGCTGCTTAGCCAGGTAGTCAATCCAAGCACAAACCATAGCCCATCGAGGTAATAAACCTAAACACAATCTTCAACTCATAAAAGTAACTAAGCCAATACCCTTGGTCTATTTAGAAAATCAACCCGAATCATAAACCAAGACAAAACACAAAGTCAGATATTGGGGTATGATTTGAGAAACCAGGGGGCAAAGCCAACTTTCACCATGGGCAAATAAAAAATAGACTCCTCCTTGAGAAATTGGTAACTCACTTTTAAAATATTTAGCATGAGAAGTGACAAACTATATCCTATACACTAAACCTTAAAACACCTTAAGAGTTGAGCGACATAGTGGTGAGGATACTTTGTACTCATTCCTTAAAGGAGGTCCACTTTGAATGTCATATGTAGAATAAAATGTAATTAGGAATTTATTTTCAAATCCTAAACACAATTATCTCTTATTCACCCCATTGGACCAATTTGGAGTATTTTCAAATTTAAACCTTGTCAAGAATCACACCACAACGGGGCGATTTGGAAGTTAAGGTCATTGATTAGAAGACAAGGGTAAAATTGGTTTATGCTTGCTTAAGTAGTGTTAATTCAAAAATGATTTTTATTTTTGATAAATTATTTTTCATTGAAATGAAGAAGAGCCAATTCCTTTTTCAAGCACCTTAAGTTTATACACACCTCGCCCAAGCCCATACAATAGAATTCCATGGATACAGGGCCTTGAATCGCATAAAGGGAAAAAATTCGATAATGGAGACAATCATTCTTGGGGTTAAAAGAAAAGAAAGAACAACAATAGATAGTGGAGCAAAGTAATAATAATAAAAAAGAAAAGAGAAGACGAAGAAAAGAGGCTAGAAGATTGGGCTAAGTGTAAGACGAAAGCCCTAAGAAATATATCATATCCTAATAGGGGTAGCCAAATTGAATCAAAAGGCCAAAAGCCAAAGCCTAAATAGCCCTAAGAAACACAAAGCCTAGAATCATGGAAACCCAAAATCTCTATATCTACTCTAAAGTCTCTCCTACCTATGCTGAATCACATAAGGCCTTCCTACCCACATTACTACCCTTACTTAATAAAGTTCTTCCAATCTTGAGAGATAATTTATCTTTAATAAAAATTATTTTTGAAACTAGGGCTAACATACTTCTTATTTTTCCTAAAAAGTTCTTTACTTGTACATCCGAGTTGAATAAGTAAATCTTTTAAAATATGCATTCTCATTAGTCCTCTTTGAGACCCTTAGACTAAAAGCCTAAATTCACAATACTGAACCAAAAAAGACCTAATGGATCGATCAAGGCATATCACATGCAAAATGAACTATAATTTTAGGACTATAGTCAAGAGCGTAATTTGGATCGAAAGTTTGTAAGAAAGTCCTCTTCAACTAAACTAGTCATGATTTATCTTTTCCTTAAAAGTGGAGGTATTTCAAATCACAAGGCCCTACCAGGCGACTCAACACCAAGTTCAGGGAGAACATAAGAGGCCCTATGTGATTATTAAGGCAAGGTTTTTCTGTGCCTATTAACAAACTTGAAAAAAAAAAAAGGTAGGGGTGGGGGGTAGGAGGGGTGGTTGAAAGGTTAAGGGAGAAGAGAGAAAGTAAAAGCTTGTTACAAATCTTTTATCCAAGTCCATGTCAACCCAAGTGGCTAAATTTTCAATCCATGTCACCTATTTTCAAAAAGTTGACTACAATAGTCTAAATCATTCTCTCTTTCCAAATGAAGGAGATTATCCTTAATGTCTTTTCTGGTCCTCACCAAATTCTTTGTTTGTAAATATTTTTCAAAATAGGTAGTTTTTCAGACGATTTTATCACTTCACATCTTTCATTATTATTAGGGTTTTGGCCAACTCTTAGAGCATTGTCTCCTCTTTTAATCTATTTTAAGGTAAGCAAACTCTTAAAGCGCTCACCTTTTAGACTATCTTTCAATGCTTAGCCATCTAAAGGTGGTATCTTGACTTAGTTCGATTTCTCTTAACCAACCCCTGAAGGCACCATCTTGACTTAGTCTAATATTCTCGTAGCAAGCCTATAGGGCACTTCTCTTCATCAATTCCTCTTGGCATGCCCATAGGATACTTCCCTTTGTCAATTCCTTTTAGTGAACCCATAGGGTACTTCTCCTCACCAATTTCTCATAACAAGCCCATAAGGCGCTTCTCTTTACTAATTTCTTTTAGCCAGCAAGGCACTTCCCTTTACCAATTCTCTTATGGTGAGCCCATAGGGCACTTCCTTGTCCACTAATCTTACTTCAGCATTTCAGTAAGCCCATAGAGCCCTTCCTTGTTCATTAAAGTCTTAGTAAGCTTATGGGGCATTTCCCTTCATCAATCTCTCCTCAAGGTTTTTTCGAGACCGTAAGGCACTTCCTTATTCATTAGTCTTACTTCAGCATTTCAAGTAAACCCTTAGGGCACTTCTTTTCATCATTAATTTCTCTTAAGCGAGCCTATAGGGCACTTCTTTTCATTGAATCCTTTTGATGAGTCCAAATAGTGCTTCCTTTCATCATTGATTCCTTTTAATGAGCCTATTAGGTGCTTTCTCTCACCAATTTCTCTCATGTGAGCCCATAGAGCACTTCTCTTTATTAATTCCTCTTAAGGAGCCCATAAGGCACTTCCCTTCATCAACTCCTTTTAGCAAGATCGTTGGGCACTTTCTCTTACCAATTTCTATCAAGTGAGCCCATAAGGCGCTTCTCTTCATCAAATCCTTTAACGAGCCCATAAGGAGCTTCTTCTAAAATCAATTCCAACTTAGGATTGCTAGTCCCTGAATAACGTACCCTCCTAGGTTAGTGAACTCAGAAGAACATAACCAAGTTTTCCAAATCAATTCCAATTTAGGGTTGCTAATCCCCGAGAGATGCTCCCACTTAAGTTAGTAAACTCATATGACCATGACCAAGATTTCTAGATCAATTCTAGTTTAAGGTTGCTAGTCCTTGAGAGACATTCTCACCTATGTTAATGAGCCTAGAAAAGCATATCCAAGTTCTCCAAATTGATTCTAACTTAAGGTTTCTAGTCTCCAAGAGATGCACCCGCCTAGATTAGTGAGCCTAAAAGAGTACAACCAGGTTTTCCAAATCGACTCTAGCTTAAGGTTACTAATCCATAAGAGAAGCTCACACCTAGGTTAGTGAGCTTAAAAAAGCACAACTAGGTTTTCCAAATCAATTCCAGCTTAGGGTAAAGATGCTTCTACTTAGGTTAGTGAGCTCAAAAGAGCATGAACAGGTTTTCCAGATCAATTCCAACTTAAGGTTGCTAGTCTCTGAGAGACACTCTTACTTAGGTTAGTCAATTCAAAAGAGCACAACCAAGTTTTCCAAATCAATTCCAATTTAGGTTTTTTAGTCCCCTAGAAATGCTCCCACTTAGGTTAGTAAGCTTAAAAGAGCATGACCAGGTTTTCCAAATCAATTCCAGTTTAGGGTTGCTAATCCCTAAGAGATACTCCCGCTTAGATTAATGAACTCAAAAGAGCACAACCAAGTTTTTCAAATCGATTCCAACTTGGGATTGCTAGTCCCCTAGAGATGCTCCCACCTAAGTTAGTTAGCTCAAAAGAGCACAACTAGGTTTTCCAAATCAATTCTAATTAAGGGTTGTTAATCCCTTAGAAATGCTCCTACTCAGGTTAGTTAGCTTAAAAAGGCACGACTAAGTTTCAAAATGATGTTTCTAACTAGTTCCTAAGATGTTAGACCTTTCTAAACTCACTCAGCTAGCTCTTGGAGCACCTTCTCTCCCTTTCACCTCTCACCAAATCTCTAACAGATCAAGTTTAGGATAGCTAGCTAGTTATAGTACTTCTTAAGACAAATTCATCTTTAAGGCAAAATAGTGTCTCTTTTTATCTTTATGGTATAGCTTTATTTAAACTTCACCACAAAAGGGGGTAGCTATAAATACTCCATTTTTGCCCCTTCACACCCACCCCCACGTATGCATAATTTTAAAGTTTTTAGAATAGGGTAAAGGGTCCTAATATAGAAAAAGCATAAAAAAATAGAAAATTTAGAAAAGTACCAAAAAAATAGAAAATTTAGAAAAGTACAAAAAAATAGAGAATATAGAAAAGTACAAAAAAAATAATAAAATAGTTTTTTAGATAATTTAAATAGAATAGGATTTTTTTTTTCAATTTAGCCTTAGTATTTTTTACAGCCTTAAATAATTAAAAGAGAAGAGGAATATTGAGCTTGGGCTTATATTTGAATTTAATCTAGGCCAACCCAATCTATATGTGCAATTTGATTGCACATATAAATAAGAAAAACCAATAGCTCATCCGATAAAGTACTTGAGCATTAGTATTGCAAATGGCTTGGAGATCTTAAGTTCAATGCATTAAATGTGCAAAATGCATCTTTTATTTTTCTTCTCTCACTTGGACACTTGTCCATCCCTTATTGGTACATGGGTCTATTACGTCACCATGCCATGTTATCGCCACATCATGCCATGTCATCGCTACGTCATGCCATGTCATCGCTACATCATGCCATATCATTGCCATGTCACAAGGAACACTCCTACATACATTGGGCATACTCCAACATACACCTACGCACAGCTTTGTCTTTAGCATTATACATTGTTCAAGTTTGCTTAGCCTAAACATGGAAGAAAATCATACTCCATCCAATATTTTTCACCCTTAACTCAACCATGATACTTATAAATAAAGAATTCTATTATACTATAAACCATAAACTCATCACTCATAATTGCTTAAATCCATTCACAACAGTACTCTCTTTCTCTCTATATTACCCCTTTTTTCTAGGATTCATGCAAGCTCGAGGCTTTTGCAGGTCAATATAAGTTGTGCTACAAAATCTCTATAGCGAAAGCTTTCCAACCTAACCTGATTGCTTTAGCGCCCATCTCCAACCCATGCGAACTCCAACTTAGTCTGGCTCTACTTTGGTTTTTATTTTATGTTTTCTTCTCCATATATTTGTATTTTTTTTATTTTATTTTTTTTATTTAATTATTTTTGTAATATCATACTTTGTTCTTTTTGTTATTGTTGTTGTTGTTATGATTGTATTCTATTTAAAATTATAAAACAAAAGAAAAATGAAAAAGAAAAAAAATTAGAAGAAAAGGAAAAAAAAAAGAAGGAAAAGGCCTAGTTTGTCTAGTTTATTTCTTTTTATGTTTTAGTTAGAAATATACAATAAAAAAATAAAAATAATTAAAAAAAAAAGAAAAAATAAAGAAAATAATAATAATGAAAAACAAAGATCTCCTCTCACTTAGAAAAATAACTTTTTAAATAAAATAAATAAACTCTTTAGGCATATTTTCCATGATTTAAGCATTTTTTCTATTATTCAAGCATCTTTGCAATGATTTAGGCTTTTTTTTTTTTTTTATAATTCAGCATATGTTCCATGGTTTAAGCTTCTTACTTATAATTAAGCATCTTTTCTATAGTTTATGTATCTTTTCTATCATATTAGTCATGATAATTGCATATTTCATGAAAAGTTGTATTTAGGCATTTTAGGATTTTTCTAAGTTTTATCACTTAAATTTTTTTTTTCAAATAAATGAACATTTTTTGAAAAATTAGGATATTTTAGAATTTTCCCAAAAAAATAAAATCACCAAATTAAGACCCTTTTTCCCTTAGGTTTTTTTTCTTAAATAAAATAAAATGGCCAAAAGACGAAAACTCAACCACTTTTCAAATTAAAAATCAATCAACCCACTTAAATTTTTTTCAAAACGAATTACGGAAATTTGATCCCGAATAGTAGGTACATAAACACTCGTTCACAAATTCAAGATGACTTAAAATATAGAAATTTTCTTATTCCAATTTTTGTAAATATTTGTTCAATTTATCTTTTTTTTGTAGGTTCAATTTTATTTTCTTATTTGTATGTGAATAGATAATTTTTTTAAGGGTATGTTGAAAAGTAAATATAAATTCGGAAAGTTAAAAGTGATACTCGTTAAGAGTTTAATAAACTTAACCCCCGAACTCAAATCTCTAGTTTTCAAAAACCTTTCTTGTTATTATTATTATTATTATTTTTTTTTTTTTGGTTTTTTACGTAACTTGGTACGTAGATTAAAATCAACCCACCCAATTGATTTTAATCTAAACCTTTTCCCGACTTCAGTCGGGTGGCGACTTCAAGTTTTTTCAAAACACGTTTAAAAACTTAGTCGAGGATTAGTATTAAATGGGCTAAGGTTTAATACTGATAGGGTTAAGGTTTAATACTAGTAAAGTTAAGGAAAACAATAAAAAACGAAAAAAAATCAGTCTCGACACTTAGTCTATCGAGGATGGCACTATATGGTGAACATATGTTAATAATAATAAAGTCTATTGACTGGGTAGTAACGTATTCACTGTCACCTAGTTGAATGAATAGGCCGATGATTCTCTTAGTGGGCATTGGTCTACCACCTCTGAACCTTATAAGGCCATATTTGTATTGTTGAAGGGGCTCATCAAGCTGTTCCTCCATATGCTCAAAAGCATTGTAGAAGAGCATGTCTACCAAACACCTGCTATCAACGAACATCTTAAGGAAGTCGAAGTTCCTAATTTTAGCGTTTATGAAGGGTACATTGCTATGGGGTTGGTCGATTCCATATTCATCTACATTGCTAAGAGTTATTGTTGTGTTAGTCTTTGGCTTCTTATTTCTTAGGATGTGCACCTCATGTTCGGCTGTTAAGGTTATATCACTTAAGAGGAAGCCGAGTCCACCAAATGTAGTGTTGACCTGGCCTTGTCGTCCCCTTCAATTCTATTTGTTTGTGAGGGCATTGGCTTATTGATTATGGTGTTACTGTTAGTGATCTACTTTATAGCACTAGGTTAGCCATTAGATTTGATTTTTCTCATCTGTAACGAAGTGGTAGATGTGGCCCTTATGAACAAAGCCTTCAACTACATTCTTAAGGTGGCAGCACTCATCCATATTATGTCCATGTGCCTTATAGGAGTCACAATATTTTCTTGACTTCGCTGCTTTTGGCATTTCTTGGATGTTGGGTGGTTTCGAAAGTTGCACTCAAACCTCATACATGATTTCACTGAATGGTTACGTTAAGGGTGTGTATAAGGTGTAGTCTTGAAATTTATGCCTTTGCTTCTTACGCTTCTCTCATATAGGGGGTTGTGGTGTTGGATCACAAGGTCCCAAGCGATCCTTTGCTAAAATGCACATACTATTTTCCATTTCAAAATAAGCTCTAATGGCATCTTCTTGAGCTATGTATTTCTCAATAACTATCATGAATTCATCTAAGGATTTAGCTTTATCCAATGATACTGTATTGAAGAGCCTTCTGGTAAGGTTTACGCCAGTTAGGAGTCCCTGTAGGGTTGTTCCTATATTTAGCTTGGAGACTTGCAACTTTGTTTGATTGAAGCGCTTAAGGTATGCTTATAGGGTTTTGTTAAGATGTTGGCAAACATTGTAGAGAATGGAAGAGTATCTTCATAGGACTCAGGAATTGAGGATGTGTTGCTGGAATATGTTTCTTAGGTCTTCAAATGAAGTGATGGATGCCTTGGAGAGGGTATTGAACCAAAGCAAAACAACTTTTTCTAGAATGCTAGGGAAAGCTTTATGCATGATCACATTTGAGAAGTTATGGAGACTCATTATTGTTGAAAAGTAGATAAGGTGATTGTCTCGATTGATAGTGTCATCGTAAGTGTTCAAATGTAGTAGCCTTATACTTATAGGGAGTGTCTCTTCGAGGATTAAAGGGATGAATGGGCCTTTTATCAACATAGAGCTCGATGCCCCTATGAATGATTTAACTTTCTTCTCATTGTACATGCTAGAGGTATGATAGAAGTGTTCATTGAGCTCCTCTATGCATAGACTTTTGGCGATGGCCTTAGTGATAGGCTATTAGCTAGCTTACTTGTTACTATGCTTTTACCTTTAGAGTATGTTTTGCTACTATTGTTGTTTAGTCATTCACATAGGTTTTCGTGCCATTGGTGATTGTGTAGAATTTTCCCATGCTAACTCATAAGGTACGTGGTGTGTAAGTTGTCATTTCTTCAAGCATTTGCTAAACAAGTGACCTAAGCTCTTGGTCTTTAGTACTTTCGTTTTGAGCTGGTGGAGGTGTTAGATCGTTTTCGTGTTGTTGGGAGGTGTTTTATCCTCCTTGTAGGAAGCTTGAGAGTAATTGTTTTTGCTTTTAGCCATAATTCTCATAATGGCCTAAAATGGTATGCATCGAAATATTAATCATGGTTAGACCAACCAAGGTAGGTGAACTTGTGTAGAGCCCAATTAGAGTAAGCTTAGGCTTCATCTTCTACTCCTTAATACTTGCTGTAGACACTTAATTTTTGCCCTTCCATAGTCTTAGTTTTTTTTTTTTACAAAAAGGGTCCTAATTCAAAAAAGAGATAAAAATAACAAAAATTGACAAATAATGAAAATCGGATTCATATCTAATCAAATAGTCTAGTTAAATAAGATTTGAATCTAGTTTAATTAGATATAATAGGATTTGATTTGGACTTTATAAAAGAAAAAAAAAACCACAACGGGAATAAGGGGATCAGCTTCATCAAAAATTCAAAAAATCTGCTTCATCCATGGAACAGAAACAGCAGCATCTCCACGATCGTTCCATGCAGCGGCAGCATCTCCACGATCATTCCACGCAACGACAGCATCTCCACGAACAAGCCACGCAGCGGCATCAAACTCCACGCCAACATTGCATAACGATTCCAGATGCAGTACAGTAATAACGCTACGACAGCTATGGTGAACACACGATCAACGTGCCCTTGATCCAAGCTGCACCGATTAAATAGCGTACGTTCATGTCCTTCACCGAACAAGCAACCAATGTTCGCAGCCCCGAATACGTCGAATCTCCAATAGCCAGTCTACAGCCAGCCCAACGCCACAGACGCACAACAGTTATCAGCAATTCACAAATAGCTGCACATAATCTAGCCCACTTGCAATAGCAGTTTTCTTCTTCAACAACCAGTTTCACAGCAGCATATGTAGCTAACTACGATCACCAACGCGACGCAGTCCACACACGTACGTCTACTGCCCTTCACCAAATATCAAGTCAGGTTTGATTATTATTTATTTATTTATTTATTTATTCAATTATTATTATTTAGTTAAGTTTATAATATGGTATGTAAATAGTAAATGTATATATATTAGTTTAGGCTTGTTTTCCATAGTTTAGATATCTTTTTTATAGTTTAAATATCTTTTTCATAGTTTAGATTTTTTTTCCATAGTTTAGATGTCTTTTTCGTAGTTTAGGTTTCTTTTCTATGATTCAAACATCTTTTCTATGATTTAGATTTTTTTTCTATGATTTCGATTTTTTTTCTATGGTTTAGGTATCTTTTCTATGATTTAGGCATCTTTTCTATGATTAGAAATCTTTTTTTTTTTGTCTTTTAAGCATCTTTTTTATATAAAAGCTTTATCATGTAGAATATTGCAAATTTTATAAAATCTTTAGAGTTTTTCTTGAAAATAAAAAAAAATTATCACTTAGTTATTTTTAAATAAAAATTTTAATTTGGCACATTTTAGAAATTAGGTTTTTAGGTTTTTTTTTAATATATAATGCTAGGAAAAAAAATTAGGTTTCTAAGGATTTTTCTTAATAAAAATAAAATGGTTAATAAAAACGCAAATTCAACCAATCATTTTTTATAAAAAGAATCAACACATTAAAGTTTTCGGAAAAAACTACGATCGTCTGATCCTAGCTAGTGGGTACGTAGACACCTTCGGGGCGACGATAAAATATGTAGAAACTTAGGTTCTTTTTTTTTTCTCTTTTGATTTTATTTATTTATTTATTTTTAAATATTATAATTAGAAAAATAATCCTAATTTCAGTAATAAATAGTTGTACCCGTTAAGGTTTAATAGGTTAACTCCCGAATTCGGAACCCTCTAGTTCTTTATTAAATTGAAAATCAAAGACCGGTAGCTAAATCGTAACCAATCTACCCAATTGGTTATGGTTTCTTTTTCTTTTCTCGACTTCGGTCGGGTGGTGACTCTAAAAATTATTTTCAATAAAAAACCGGAATTTCTCAATTTCTTTAGTCGAGGATTAATATTAAATGGGTTAGGATTTAGTATTAATCAAGAAATGAGAAATCAATTTTAAATAAAAGAAATCGAAAAATTAGACTCGATACTTGCAAAAACTCCCTATTGGGTACAGCCACGAAGACCCTCCAATGCTCAAGTTAGTAAGGAAAACCAAGGGAAGATGGAGGTAAGCACTTAGGACCTAAGGGACTGTGCTCGGCCAGTGTTTGTGTATAATATATGTGGTATGTCAAACTCAAGTTGTGAAAAGGAGGAGAAAAGGAGGAAAAATCTCTTAGAAAGGGAATGCTTTGTCTTACTTCATGACACTTGGTGCTTTTATGCGAGTCACCTGGACATGTGATGATCAAGGGTTCATTATACTGGCCATTAGCAAACAGTGCGCTTTATAGTAAAGATTGAGCTTTACTGTAGACAATTTGTTGTAGTCAACCAAACCACCAAATTTGCAACTCATAGACTTGATAATTACAAGGGTTGTCGAGTGTGTTAGCCATACTACAAATATCAAATGTCTATTAATGAGCTACAGTAGAGAGTAGGTGTTAAAGATAAAAGCTAGGCCAAAATGCTGGGGAAGGCATTAGTTGATGCCTGATAGAGGGTAAGTTAAGCTCCATGCTTACGCTAAGCAACAGGTGTACACCGACTCAACGATTGAGGGGTAATATGCTTAGAGGACTCTTATTTAGCTCATTAAGCAGGTCATGGTATAGAAGACGAGCTTGCCAACAGCTCATGTATCCCTTAGTGTGAGCATATGGCTTCGTAAAAAGGTCGCGAAGCATTAGACAAGCTTATCGTCCATTTGATCATACTTCCATGTCCCTCATGATAGGCCTCACTCATTAGGCCTTGATCCAAGCGAAAATCGGATGTCAATAGTTTTTTTTTTTTTCCTTGGCATTTCAAATTATATATTACAATAATATATAGTCATGAGATATTATGAAATTATGCTACCAACTTATGCTATTCAACGAGAATAATGAAAATGGGCTATTATTACTAAATAGGGTATTGGGATTTTTTTCATCACACTTCCTCCACCGATCCATAATTCTTTTTTTACAAATAAAGGCCACTCTGTAAATAGATAACAGTGATGTCAACTATCACACTAATGCTTCCTTTAACTTTTCAGGTCAGATTTTATCAATATTAGACTAGCCTAACCTAACCCTGAGTACCTTGCCAATACCTAAGCATCTGCCTCCTCTCATGAACTAGGGAACTCCAGCTTTCGCCATATCAAGTAAAATGTCAATTGGAGCTGTGTAAATAAATGAGTTCCTCACTTGTTAACCTACTTAAAAATCAGAATTGAATCTATCAATTCACTTAAAAAGCAAGCTTAATGAATCCAATTAAAAGTTTAATGATATTAATAAGTCATGTAAATTAATAAATGATATATAAATATAAATAAAATCTTAATATGTAAAAAATATAATTAATACTTTTAGAGGACCAAATTCAATAATGGGCTTTGAGCCCATTGATCAAATGGGTTTGACTCCTTAGATTAAGATGGTAGAGCTTCAGGAGTTGAGCTCATAAATTATCGAGATAATTGAGGGAGATTTAGCATGGCAGGTTTGAAATAGGGTCCATTAAATTAATCCATCTAGTCTAACTTTCTCAACTTAGCTCATACTAATAGAATAAGGCTATTTGGATCTAAGCTTATAAAAAAAACCCATCCTAAGTCCATTAAAAAAGAAGGGATTGATCCTAGCCCTTGATCGTCATCAAGATCCGATAGATGAGATCAAGGGTCATTCTTTATAAATACCACTCTCCCTCCTTCATTTAAACAAGAGAGAATTGACACCAACACTATCACTCTATCAAATTCTCACCGTAAACGTAAGTCACATGTAACACACTTTCACATGCGGTATGTATGTAACACTTGCATCCGTACCTACACCCCTTACATTGCTTTTTTAAAAAGTATATGCCTTCATTATCAAATATATAAATATCGATATTCATAAGTTACTTATCGATCTATATGATATATTAATACTGTTTAATCTTTTTTCGTTGGTATAAACCAAGTTTGTCTACTAGCCTAAAGAAATTGAAAAAAAAAAAAAAAAGCATGGCGAAGCATATATCCGAGGCTGAAATCACAAACACTAATTCACCCGACATTTAAACTTAAACGGTATCTTTATTTATATACAGAATTATGTGATATATTTGCATTTTAAAGAAATGGTAAGCAAGCTTTATTATAAATTATTGTTGATAATAAAGGTATAAGATGAGGCTGATGTTAGTACAACAATATATTATTGTTGTTAATAAAAGCATGAGATGAGGCCGATGTTAGTACAACAAGGGCCTCTCTGATCCATCATCATCTATGGTAGCATGTAAATCTTAAGAAGATATTTATTGACACTGATCAATAGCATGGCACCCAGGAGATGACGATTATTCCTATCTGAAACTCTCAGCAAATTCCCCTGGCCCTAGTGACGTAAAGTTCTAAACAAGTCGTTAACATCCTCAAAATGTCAATAATGCATCACTAGCTAAGCCGGTAAGGAATAACGTCATTGTCTTCTCGAATGAATCGCTACGTTTCACCGTTCAATATCTACTAATTGAATAATATGTTGGAATAATGATGTAAGATGGAAAAACAACTGGTAGTAAATTCGTGATTATTAGCATCCTGCCAGATTAAAATGTCTACATAGGTTAAGCGGATCCAAATGACTTGCTTAACTCATTAAAATGTATAGATAAATTATATATATATTGAATCGATAGATTATTAAATAGGTTGTGATGAGTTAGCCCATTTAACTTATTTAGGATTTATGGTTTTCCACCATTTCGTTTACTTATTCCATTCATACAAATTCATTTTAAGCTTCTATCTCCACATTTAACAAGGAAAAAAAAAAAAAAAACTATTACCCTTCTTTTCATATACAGAGTATGAATCCAGGACCTATAATTAAAGTCATATTTGTTGACGTAATTTATTTCTTTTTAACCCTGGACCTGGCCAGAAGATATTTATTCACTTTGCGTGTCATACTAGTGGAGCCTTTTCTCCATGTCCATGGTCACCGACTCAAGTCATTTGCTTACATGTGGCGAATCAACCGACGCGAGGAACACAGATATTGCTTGATACCAACTAGTCATTCAAAACCAAGCTACTGGTCTTGCATTCAACAGATTGTCCGTTTTTCTACATGCTTCTACCCAACACTATAAAACCAACCTCTTCGTTTCAACACTCGCGAACCACAAATAAGAGTACTTCTCTACAGATACCATATTTTCCCGCTAGAGCTTGCTTACCATGCCTCACCATCCCCACGATCATCCCCCGCCACCAGGTCCCCACCCCCCACCGCCAGATCCTTTTGCCCCTCCTCCCCCAGGGCCGCATAGACCGCCTCCCCCAGGACCGCATGGGCCACCTCCACCAGTGTTCGACCCACCACCACCAGGGCCTCCACCACCAGGCCCTCATGGTCCACCACCTCCGCCGTTCGCTCATCCTCCACCACCCGGGCCACCAGGCCCACACCCCCCTCCACCGGGGCCACACCACCACCACCACCCTCACTAACTACTGTGTTGATGCTTAAATGTTGGCAGGTCTCCCTTGTATACTTGATTCATGTAAGGTTAAATAAAGGAACTTCTGAATGTACTAGTTGTATTTCCGTAAATCGTGTGCGATCCGAAAATATAATGTTTAGAAAGGACCTGTTAGCAGAATCTTTGTTGTTTTAGAGATATGACTGAATAAATATTCATCAAGGTCAAGGCTTGTTAGCTGCTTATGCATCATGCGATACCGCGTAATGATAGCGTATTTGAAGTGTACCTGGTCGGTAATGTATGACCTAGCATGTTTTATGAACCGCAGCTGCTTATATGTACATGCAGATTGACGATGGAAGGATTTTAGTGAACTTGTAGTAAATTCATGTACTCTTTAATTTGCAATATTAAATTTTCAGTTTCGCCGTGGGATGTGCGCTCTGCTATTTATTTCGGGACGTGTGAGAAACTTATACAAACATATTAGCTTGTGAATGGCGATGCTTGATGACTTTGATGGGTAATAAAACCAATTAATTCACTTTATTTTTTTTATAATGGAATCCTTCAAACCCTAAACTCTTGGAAGTGCGAAGCCGGGCTCTACATGGGTTTATGAGGAAAAAATGCCAACATTGTAAGAAAAAATGCCAACATAAGAAGATTTATGTCAAGGTAGTTCAAGTTTAGTAACATTAATATTGCTCTCTAACAATATTTATTAGATTCAACTCCCTGATAATATATATAAACGTGTTTATAAACGTGTTTGTCAGACCGAACCAACTCAAAACCAATGTAAGAAGATTTATGTTAAAGTATTTTGAGTTTAGTAACATCAATATTGCTCTTTAACAACATGTATTGGATTCAACTACTCAATAATATATATAGACATGTTTATTAGACTGAATCAATTCAGAACCACTAGTTCACAGGTCAACTTTAGACTGAATCGTGATCGGCTCATGTGGCGATAGGTTTAGGTTGGTTTATTAGCCCTTAAACAGTTTAATTTCCTTTTTTAAATTCATTTTGTGTAATTATTTTCTTCTTTTTTTTTCATGATCCTACTAATATTTTTCTGTTTTCTCCCATACTTATATTTTCCATCTAGGATTATTGTAACACTTTATACAATTATGCATATAATTATATCATACATGTTGCAATGTAAATGATTAATTATTATTTTCGATGCAAAATTTACTCTATTCTAAAATAATAGGTTTAGCTTGTACGAACTTAATATTAGTGCAATATTAAAATATTGAGTGATGTTAAGGAGAGAAGTTGTAAATGATGAAGAATTATCATTGGAATGATAGACATTTAGAATAAATGAAAGAAATAAATTACATCACTATTAACTATAAATCACCGTGGTATATTACAAAATATTATCTCCTTGATCGGAGTATAGTTTCTAAATAAAAATATAAAATTAAATATCGTTTGTAAACCATAAAGGTATAGCAAATTATTATAATAGTTTGGTCCTAAAGAAATTAGGGGTAAGGAAAAAAAATTTTTAGTTAATTTTGAGATTACATCGAATGTGCCTACGTATCCGCTAGTTAGAATCAAACCACTGTAATTTGGTGTGAATTAATAGAAAACCTTTAGTATGTTTGTCACTTTTAATTAGTAATAATTTGAAAAGTTTAAGGTTAGATCGCTACTTTTCGGAAAACCATACCATTTAATTTTTTTTAAGTAATTGCAAAGATAATTTTACCAGGTGACAAAACTTTTTTTTGAAGGATCAATACAAATAAAGGGAAGATTTGTTAGTATTTACTAGGTATCTTCTTGTGATGGCGGTTTATGCTGGAAAGTAGAACTCGAAACCGAGCGTAAGCTTCCATCAAATTTATTCCAATCACTAAAGTGCTCATCCTCATCACTTAATATCCCACATTGTTCTTGTCGAATGCAGGCTGCCTTATACCAGTGTTCCATGCAAGCACTTGCCTCAACACTGACAATGGAAAGGGAGGCTTGCTGATCATCGAAAATGAGGCTTATAGTACTAAATACTTACTCAATAGCAACCATCAATGCAGGAGTAATGACTACTTAATGTGCTATGCGAGCTAAGATTGGATAGTTTCTCACATGCCTCTACCACCACTATAAGATGTCAAAATCCTTGACGGAAATATTTTTAGAAAACTTAAACTTCGTGTTCATATAATGTTGTAGCTCGGACATTAGTGCCACCCTACCCCCCCAAACCATTGCCGCTTCAATTTCTATGTTAGCAATTGTTCACCAAAAAATGAGTAGCAACGTTCCCTAGTAGGTAGTAACAGAGAGACTGATGACTAGCTATTATACTAACTTTGGTAATGTACAAGAAGCTCCTCTATGCCAATTTTCATTATAGAAATAACCTGCCATACTTTCAGGTTGTACATATCTTGCAAATCCATTATATCATCAATATAACCGTAATAAGTTTTCAAATATATCAGCAATAATTCAGCTTTATAACGAGGATCTAAAATAGTTGCAATAAGATAAATATAGGAAATGTCTTTATAATAACATAACTAGTTTAAAGCAATATTATAAACACAATCATGCAAGTTTAAGTCCTCACATGCTTGAAGTAGCATGCTAAGAATGCTAATCGCTGACATAATGAATAGGTGGATACTTATCTTATACACCTGAGAGAAAGTCATAGTCGTATCATGAAAAACTTCGAGAATTTTTAACAACTGGATACATATGTCCCAATTGTTGAGGTGAATGTTAACCGCACATATGTTGTATATCGCAAAATCACATAGTAGTTTCTTGTAAGGAATAGTACTACACAAGAACTCATATGTGGAGTTCTAGTGGTGCTACATATCCATCTTAAATATTTGGGGTCTCTTCTCATGCTTTGTGCAAAAGTTCTTCTACTTCTTGTAGAAGGGTGACCTCTCCATTTTTATCTTCGCCACATTTTTAATCGGGGTTATACTGTCCTGTAAAGCTGCAATGACATCCTTAATATATAAGTTAAGAATATAACATGCATAACTATATGGAAATAATCTCTGCACCCCACCCCCCCCCCCCCCCCCTCCTCCCCCTCCTTGCCTTAAAGAGTTGATTGGTAAAGATTTTGCAGATTTGCTACGAAGACCATGTTAGCACTTGTATTGTCAAAACCAATAAAAAAAATTTCTTAACCAAATCATACTCGTCTAGGATTTTTGTAATAATTTTATAAATGTTTTGCACTATGTGCTGCTCGTTAAATACCCTTAATGTTAATAGTCTTTTACTTAATTATCAATTATCCTTTATGTAGTGAACAATTATACCTATATAGGAATTATTACGAACACCAATGTTATGAGTGAAGTGAACTTATCTGCAAGCTCTCACTTACATTTATGATAGAGCTCTTGCGTAGCTTAACTCAATGTGGTACGACTTAACTATCATGAGAGGGGGTTGAACGTCTCTTACTCGTATTGATTTTACCACTCTGTTGCACTCGCATTGAATAACATGTCCATGTTAGTGAGGTATTACGCGAGATTATACTTGTGCTTCTCTTGATCATACTTCATTAGTGGTTGTCCAAACAAACCATAGCCTCAAGCAATTTGTTGTTACATATTATCTATCCCTACTTCCTTGGGATGCTTCAATTTTAGGTACCTATTGAAAGTACCGTACCCCCTTTCGTTTTCCAAGTGTTGCTGGCATTGCAGTAGTTTCAAAATGCCTGCGAGTTCCCCTTTTCATTTGTACCTTTACAAACATATTTTATGAAAATACTAAATTTACTAAGTTTAAAGGGCTTACCTAAAGCCAAAGACCTTGAGCCGCCAGGTGCATACTGACCCATATGTTGCTCCTCAATATCGCCCTCCTCATCCTCAAATATGGCCATAAGATAACTTATGCATAGAGTTTCAAATTCAACAGGTCGTATAAGAACACTCATGCATAGAGGTTTAAATCTAAAAGGTAGTTTCCTTTGGTAACTCATGCATGGAGGTTCAAATCCAAGAGATGGCGTCCCTTGGTAACTCATGCGTAAAGGTTCAAATCCAGAATGTGGTATACCTATCCAGTCAACATTTGCCATTACCTTATGCGCCCTCTCCTCATTGAGGTCATACTAGCACTCTAAGTACGCTAAAACTTCATCGAACTGCTATGGTGCAAATGACATACCTATTCCTACGACCTTGTCCTTACGTTTCCCACTTGAAGAGAAACTGTACTTCTCGAAGAAAAGTACAATACAAGAATCAGTCCATAGAGATTTTTTTTTTTCAAGAGAATAAAAATTTCTATTGAAGAAATTTCTAATAAAGGCAAAATGATGAAATTCAAGCAATATTGAAAAAAATAGCTTGTATAACATTGAAATTCAACAAGAGCAAATGTTGCTTATATAATTGAAAAAAGTATGAATAGGAATTATTAAAATTCAAATGTAGGGAGAGAGCTTATATAATTGAGGTTTCAACGTAAGAGGGTTTGTGAGAAACTTCCGCATTTGATAGTCAAATGACATGAAAATGTTAGCATTATATGCGTTGCATAATTTGTCAACTATTCAAAATTTACTTGCAAATCATCCACTCCATTACTTGCTCATCTGATAACATTTCACAAATGCTCCTACAAAATTCCTGCTTGCAATTTTAAATTGCAAACAATACAAGAGAGAGAGAGAATTGGAATGTGATTAAGAATTGTCTAAAAAGTTAGAATGTGGTATAGGATGGGATTAAGAGAGAGAGAGAGAGAGAGAGAGAGAGAGAGAGAGAGAGAGAGTTAGTGGAAGATGAGAAAGGGGTCAAAAAGTTAGAATTGGAATGTTGCATTTTGTTTTTCATTTTTTTTTTTGGGTGGAGGGGGCGGGCAGAACATCTAAGCAAGCCCACCAGTTTATAGTTCAGAACCAACTTTTACATGGATCTATATATATGTATATTACTTATTTGTTGGGAAAAAAGAATAAAATAAAAGAAGAAGATCTATAAATCATTCAATCAATCCTTTAATGGTTTATGTATGATTCACAATTCCTTATGGATAACGTGGAATGGAAATTTTAAGAGAAACTAATAAAAGTAGAAAAGAAGCTAATAATTTATCCTCCCAATTTGCTGTAGCTATTTGATTTTTGAAAATTTTACAAAATACTTCAACTTTCAAGATGACAACTTATGTGTTCTATAACTTTTCGTAGGAAAGAACTTACTTTACTATTCTCTTAATAATAAATTCTAAATGAAAATGGCATGGAAGAGCACCAAGGCAATATAATGATATGGTAAACAAGGAGAAATATGTGAATAGAATTTGTAGAAAGTGAAAATTAAGTTTCATTATCCGATTGGACCTATATTACAACATATGTGAATGCGTGGTACAATCTTGAAGTACATGCTCTAATAGTCATACAAAATTGTCATGCAGCAAGTTAAATTACATTTCAAGAAAAACTTACATCTAGTAAGTACAAGTAATTCACTTTTTATAAGCTATAAATACTTTGAGATTTATTTGTAAGGACAAAAACAAACTAAGTAATCCACTTGATTGAAGTGAGATCCAAATTAAGATACTTTTTTCTTTTGTGTCCAATTTAGTTTAAGATAGGTAAGAGATTTAATATTATGACTCAATGAACTGAACCATATTTTAAGGTTTGATCAACTAAGTTCACATCGTTTGAATCTAATGATACCTATTAACAAAAACATTCCTCTTAAGCTTAGAATACGCATTAAGGATGCTAAGCTTGAATAACAATTTTTTATGCAACTTGCTCTAGTTAAAATTTGTATACAAAATGACAATCTATCTCTGATATAAACAACATCTTTACTAGTCTTAATAGAAGAAACATATGAGTAGTAAATAACATTCCAACCAAAAACTTCAAACATTATATTTGATTGAATAATTTCGCAACAAATGAGAGCAAACAAATTTTGTATTTTGTTTAACGGTATATTTAGAAATGGGTCCCAACTTCTTTTGCTACATGCTACTTAACAAATCATCCCTATAACAAACTTTCATGTATCAATACGAGATGCCCAGTTACCATCACTAAAAGAAGTAGAGAAAAGTATGTTGCAGATGGATTGAATGAACCCTTAACAAGTGTCTATTTTGAAGATAATGAACCAACTCTAATGCTAAAACTAGAAGCCTTGTTTTACATGTTGAAATTCGTCTTTAATCTTGCTTTCATCCAATCAAAAAATCTAATGCACATCATATTTAGTACCAAAATTATTTGTATAACGCACTTATAGTAATAAGTTTTGGATTTTCCCAAATTCTTTAATTGATGTTCAAGAGCTGTAAATGGTGGATTATAGTGTATTTGAAAGATTGGTGATGTACATGAGACGTGTAGGGAGTGTTTAGGTAAGTGGTTATGGTGAATTGTGGCTATAGTGAGGGAAGTTCAAACTTTGTTGCTATATATCATCAATACTATGGTTGCATCTAGGTGTTAGGTGAATTGTTTAGGCGAGCTTCTAGTTGAATTTCGATTAAATCTTTATCAATGTGTCTAGTGAAAATGTATAGAATTTTTGGTGATCAACAATGGAAGTGTAAGATAGGTAAATAATCTTGAGATGTTTATAGCACAACAAATGATGGCCATTACTAAGACCATCTATAATCTCATGGCCATACAAACTACACTTATGGAGGTCATGGAGGTGTAAGTGGTTGTAGTGCATTGGAATGCATGTGCAAGGAGTTGATTAATTGGTAAGAGGTAGTGATAATTATTCATGTAATGAGGGTATTGGTGAGTTGAATAATCAGAATGAAGGAATGGAAATCATTAAACTAAAAATCCCTCCCATTCAGTAGATGTAATGTTCTTGAGGACTTTTAAGATTAAGAGCATAAAGTTCAAAGGGTCTTGGATTGTTATAAGTACAACGAGTGCACTGAGGTATAATTGGTTATTAGAACTCAAAGTTAATGTTGGCCTTTGGTCAAAGAATTTAAAATCATAAAAGAGATGTGATGGAGAGGGTAAGATGACTATGTGGCAATTGATTAAGCAAATACTATGGAAGTAGTTTGTACCTTATTATTATCAGTATGAACTATACTTGAAATTGCAAGCATTAAGGAAAGGTGGATTAAGAATTAAAAATTAGATATTATAGTATGAGACTCTTCTGATTAGATGCAAAGTCAACAACCCAAAGGAACCAATTATAGCTATGTTTATCCTAAAATATAACATTGTTAATATGTGAGATATCAGAAGATGTGATTGAACATGCTATAAGTGTAGAGAGGAAAAGGCAAAGAGTTTTAGCAAGCTTTATCCAAACTAAAGGGTTATTGTGAGCTTAGGGGTGCACAAATGAATAGGTTTGAGCATAGGTGTATGGATCTAGAGTATGACAAGAAAGACTTGAAACAATTCAACAAGGTGTTAATAGTTGGCAAAGATCTCTTGACAAACCTAATGAGGGTCAAATTAGAGGCAAGCCAAAAAGAAACTTAGAAAGATGAAATGTTTTAAGTGTCTAGGCAATGGTCACTTAGCAAACGGTGTCCAATTTGATGAGAAATAATTATTAAGGGAGAGATCCCCCAACTTTAGGAAGATAGTGACGAAGAAATAGTAAAGCAAGTAGCAAATGTAAATATTAGGATGAGAGCATTTGAGTGAAAAAGAACATTGAGAGATAGCATTATGAGTGGAGCAATAGTTATAACACTTCATCATGCTTAAAGTCTCGAATGATTAGTTAAGAATGGATAGAGGCAAAATACATTCCACATTTATTGCTCGTTCACTTCACCAAATGGAATAAGGAATGAATGGGATCCCAATTCATTATGAATAGAATAGGGGAGAAATCTATATTGTGTTGTTTAGTTAGGTAAAAAAGCATATATGGAATAGACATGTAATAAAAATTAAATGACAAAAATACCCTCATCATTCGCAATCATCTTCTTCCCATTTTCTCAAAATGTAACCCTAATCTTAATTCCATTCTCAACATTATTACAACATGCATTAGTTTATAGAAATCAATCCAAAATGATAACAACTATTTTTGAAATATCAAAGAAATCTATGTACAAATTCACGTAAATACATAAAATCATCAAATTTCAATACAAACACAACTTTAAAAATCAAAACTTTTAGCGATACAAGACTAGAACCAAATAAAAAAACATCAAGAATCTTCAAATATATCATGAAATGAACAAAACCAATAAAACTAGTATTTCTGAAATCTATTTCATGCTCATTAAATCTAAGTAGGTAGGTGATCGTCCTCGTAAGATCTAGGTGCATGTGAAATCCATAACTTCTGAAAGCTATTCCTTCACCTTCTTTCAATCTAGCTTAATATAGTGTTATGTATGGTCACCAAAGGATCTTTGTATGTAAAAGCTAAATCATGCTTGTCACATCATCAGATTTGTGTGTATGGATTTCACATGCACAGTAAGTAGGTAGGTGATTGTGCTCACTGGATCTGGGTATATTTGTGTTGGCCACCATCGTATACAAAATACTTCTAAAAAGAGACAGATTATTGGAGTAGAGTTAGTGGTTGGTGTCTCCTAAGAAGAAGGTGGTCTGCTATGTTTAGCAATGTATAAAAGTTATCAAGTGGTTATGTGTGGTTGCTAAGGAGGTGGTGGAGGAATGTTGGAGTAGTTGCTAAGATTAATGGCACAGTAGAGGAAGTTGTTGAGCAATCGTATGTGTGGTTGCTAAAGAAGAAGGAGAAATGGCTTATCTATGGAAATGGGAAGCAATAGTAATTTTTCTATGGAATTGAAATTTAGTGCTACAACCAACGAATTCCAATTCCACATTTTTAAGAATTAGAATTCCTTAGTAATTACTATTCAGGTAACTAAACATAGTGACAAGGCCTTAATAAGGAATAAGGGGGGATTGAATCACCATTCTCCCTAAGTGAACATGTAATTAGTGTTTAGTGAATGAAAAGCCTCTAATACTTTTGCTTATGCTATGGGGATGAAGGCTGTGGCAAATTGAAAGCCATATAACTTGCATTAGTTTTTAAGGAAACGAAAAATTCATGTCAATGAGTAGGTGTAGGTTCCTTTCATCATTACAAGAATATTGATGAGGTTAGTTGTTATGTAGTACTAATAGACCTATGCACTAAGCCAAATCAACCTAGAACCACCAATTCTTGGGCTGGTGAATGCTTGAATTGGGACTAGGCCATGGGGGGTATTATCCTATGCCGGTTCACATGAACCAACAATTTAGGGTTGCTTCATGTAGCCTTCAAACTATAATTTTTTTTCTTAGAATTTTCCTTTCTCACTTTATATTTACTACCTTACTCTACTCTCTTGTGAACTAGAAATTTAATTTTTTAGACGATGCTTCTCTTAGATTTCCAAAATAATTCAGTTAGTTCGAGTGTCAAACTTGAAATTACAAAATCGAAATACAATGTTACTAAAAAATTTCACCATCAATAAAATTATAAATTACAATATTTACTTTTTCGAAATATCTTGTCCAAATGGAAAACTAAATTAAAATGTAAGTGAAATTTTAAATTAGAAAATATTATTTGTTAAAGTACATGTACATTGACCACATAGGAAAGTAATTTACAACATCTTAATAACAAAAAAATAAAATAAAAATAACTAATTCATATATGATGAAATTAATGATAGCAGGTATTGATTGTGGTTGAATCAACCATGTAAATTAGGATCAAACTGGGCTTGGACTGTCAAGCTAACTAAGTTAAGCTGGCTCCTTAGTTACAAATATCTAGAAAAAGCCCCTTATAGGTGTGACTATGAAGGCCCTTTGATACTCAAGTCAGCAAGGAGGACTAAGGAAAGGTAGGCTGAACATTAAGGGTCTGATGGGTTGTACTCATTTGACATATGTACATTTTTAGTAATAGGGATTAGGAGAGTATGTAACTAAGTCCCCTTACTTCATGGTCTTTGATGCTTCTTATAAGGATTACTAAGACACATGGAGGACTAAGGATTTGCTTGTACTAGCTATTAACAAGCAACATGCACCGCGATGGAGACTGGGTTGCTCTGGGGGCAATTGGCCATGATCTGCTTGGCAACTATACCTACAACCTAGGCATCCGACATCTATGGGTTCTATCAAGCGTATTGGTTGTACTATAGATGTTAGACAACCATTAATGAGATGTAAGCGAATGTTGGCACTATAGACAAAAGAAGGTTTGAGACGTTAAGAGGTCAATAGGTACTCTAGCTAAGGCCTAACTTAGCATTGAGTGGTTAGTGTGTGCTAAATTCGGTAGTTAAGTAGTCTTGTTTGGGTGAGTCATCATAAGGCCAACTACAATGACTTCAGATTGGGTTGAGGGATAAAAGGGTAGCTCACTACTTGCTCGCACATATCTTGAAGGCCTAAGCTCGAACAAGAATAGGGATCAACACTTGCCCCCACCACTCTCCTCAACATGTAAGACATAAGAAGAGTAGCTTATATAAGTTGGCTAAGCTGAGGTGGGACTGCTTTACTTACGAATGTGGTGGCCTGAATTGTCGCTCTGAGAGACATCTAAGGTTTCTAGTCAAACCTTATCTCTCAACACAGTATCACTCAATATGATTAATGCAACCATTGGAATGCCTGAGATGTCATGATAGCCTTTTTTAGGAAATGCAACATGCATTAATGATCCTTCGAATGTTGTTGCGTACATAGGGCATTCTATTGTCATGCCACATTAACAACCTGCATGCGTGAGTAGGTCTAGGTCTTTGGCTCATGAGGTGTGAGAGCTAGACGGTTGAGGTTTAGTGCACATCCTTTTATGGGTTCATACTCCGAGAGTAGGAGAAATTGTCTACCTTCTCTCTCTGATTGCTATATAAGGGACTGGATGGTGCTTCATTTCTCACTCTCCATTGTTAAACTAAGGGAGCCTCTTCGGATTTCTTTCTTGCAAGCTAGTCTTTTCTTGTTCCATCTTTCTTTTTTATTTGTTCTCGACAATGGCTGACCAAAGAACAACCGATCAGCAAAGTGAGTCTTTACACTCGTCTATTTCTAGGGAGGTTGATGAAGGTATATAGCTTGAGAAGGGGATGGTAACCCTACTCCCCTCAAAACAACAGCAGTGGTAGGGTATGAAGGTGGAGTTATTTTGTCTTAGGTAAAGAGGAAAGAGTATGTATAAAGCAGACACCATAATGTGTATCACCTAAATGGTGAAGAAGATAAGGAAGGGGAGTTATTGTATACAACCAACACCAATGAGAAAGCATATGCTCATATGTTTTATGTAAAGAACGAGTAGAATTAGAGGCTAGTTAGTCAGGCAGTTAGGGAGGTGCATTGTTAGCAAGTAGAGGTTATAACAACCTCTCCATAACTCCTCCTACCAAGGTACTATCCACTTTAGCATGAAATACTACACAGTTTTGTCCCTTAGTGCAATAGCTTTCTAGAAGGTCACCCATCTTAGGATTGACCCAACCCAAGCACCCTTAACTTCAAAGTTTTGATGTACTCTAAGCCACTACACCAAAAGGTGCCTTAATGATTTCAAGTTCAATTACCTAACTTATAAAAGGTATTATAGAGGTGCCTATAGCCAATTGACGAGCTTTTGAGATAAGAGATGACCGGTCATTTAGCATCTACATAAAGCTATTCAAGTTTAGTCTTTGGCTTCTGTCATGTCTAAAAGCAGTAGAGTTGCAATAGTCCCGCCATGTACACTAATCTACGATAGAAGCTAGCCACTCAACTGCTATCGTAGAATTGGTATACACAAAGCGCATACAACTAAACAACTCTGAAACATCTTCAATTCAATAGCTAAAGTAAAATGCAGACATTTGGTTCATATATTACTTTGAAATATAGAAGTTTGATCACCATAATTCCTTTGAAAAATACTTAGAATTTTTATACAAGAAATTTTATAAAAGAATCCAAAATTATTTTTACATAAATATAACACTACAAGATAGTCTGGGTCATACAAATGGTTTAGTTGACTTCAAAATAAAGATAAACAAGAATATTCCAATCCATTTGCTCCTCACTTTGGGCTCATTGTCAATCTTTTGTACATTTAGGGATTGGATGGTGATACGATTTGGAGTAAACAGCAAAACCCGAACCCTCGGATGGGTATTTGGACTCAAGGGTCATAGCAAGGAAGTTTAGTAAATGAAGGTTTTGAATGTGAATATGTATGGATTTCATGCCCTAAGACACAAAACACAATCAAGGTGAGCTTGAAATAGGTTTCAATATGACCTACGAACTCTAAACCAATACTCAAGGTTTCAAATAAAGGTTAGATGTGACTCACTAACTTACTCAAATGAAGAGTTCACCACAATCTTGAGAAGAGGAATGATAAGAACTTTGGTAGATTAAAGAGTAACAACATACTCGATAATCACATAGAAGGAGTCAAGCTTAATGTAAGCTTTCACGAGAGAAATTCTCTAAGAATATTCTTCATTAATTGATTATTTTTTGTTGTTTTCTACTTACAAAAATGTAAATAAGATACAAGGCCTTAAACCTAAAGATTAGCCCCACGATTAAAATGAAGGAAATATTTACAAGTGTACAAAACAATATATTTGACAGGGAGGTCAACATATGGGTCATGCAAGCTATCTTGGAGTGAGTTGAATCTAAATTATTTAAGGTTGGCAGTTGGATGTCCTAATTCAAGTCAGAGTTGCTGAGGTCCTACAATGCTTAGTCAACCTGCCTGTGAGATCACCCCATAGTTGCTGAACTCTAGTATTAGTCAATGATAGATTCCCCGTGCAGTACTAAGCTGGTCTTTGGACTTGGGACCTCAACTATTTGGTCCCTGTCTCAGCAGTCGATAAAGCTATTGCCAAGATGTCTTTCTTTCCTTTCTTAGCCTTCTAGTATCAACTCAGCCTTGAGTAGGGCAGGTCAACCTCGACTTGGAATAAGTAGATCGTAGCTTGGAGATAGTCATAGGTTGATTCCTATTAGGTGGTCTTAGTGTTTATCTTCTAAGACCTATAAAAGAAATATGGGTATAAAAGCAACCACCACTTAGTAAGGAGACAAAGACAAAGAGAAAAGCATACACAATACAACTATCAAGTAAGATTGCTAATCAGTTAGCTAAATGCATGTAATGCGATAAGCATATGCCATCCACATAACATTGTTCAATCTATCGTGAAGTTAGAAAAATTACACCCGCTCTAACTCAAGTTGAGGAGTTTTAACAAGATGGAGGCTTGCCACCAAGCAGATCTCAACCAAACCTAAGCTTATGTAATGGATCTTGCTCTTCCTAAGACCTCTCCGAAGCAATACCCCCGACCTCGTCTCTTATCACTTAGTTAGGCCTTAAGGGCAAATGATGTACCTATAGGCTCAATTAATTACTAGGGCTTATCATAAGAGATAGTAACTAAGTAAATCCTTCAAGATATCGAAGAAAGAGGAAGTGGGTCTGCAAACATAGTAGGTTCCATGAAGCTGCTTGTTGGATATGACTCATCAAATAACACTACATAACTTAGTATTTCACTTGATATGATTAACAAGCTGATACTAAGGTCCATTCGCCACTAATCTCAAGCTATCTAGTAAAATTAGATAAGAGTATAGAGGAAATGTACTTGAAGAATGATATCTCGTAAGAGCAGAGGAGAATATTCATTGACATAAAAAAATGGAGTTAAATCCTTATAGATATAGTAAAAAAGACTATTTATAGTAAGTCTTTTAGGACAATAATACAATAATAAAAAATTACATAAAGGATAATGTAAGAAGAAGATTCCTGGTACAAGCAAAAAGGGTAAATATAACAAAGGAAAAAAAGGAATATAGTAGAAATGTTAGAAAACTAAGGGATGGGTGGTAGCCTGTCAATTGGTTCATGTTTTGGAATCTTGGGGCATTATGATAAAGTTGTGCTAGTGTTTGGGCTGCTCCTACTAGCTACTGAGGTAATTGAATAAGGTTATAGCTCGGTAGGGTAAGATGGGAGAGCTTAGCATACATGGACCTTAGCCTTAGCACTTGGCAAGTTGGCATCTGGATAGTGGACCGAGTAGATCAGAGTACGTTCGAGCTGGGCGTTCAAAGAATTTAGCAAGCTACCATCCTGATACTAAAGCTAGTCAAAGCTGGGTACAAATGCTTGAATCCTCTTAATAAGTCTTTATAAGCCTCTTTATCAAGCTCGAGTAATAGGTCCTAAGGTCAATAATCTATCAACTCCCTAGAAGTGTTGAAAATATGTCCCTAAATCTTAGTTATCTTCTTCTTCTAAGATATAGCATGTTGAATCGAACATATTAAAGGTAAGGGATACCCCATAGCATTCGGGTAACTCCAGCTCATAAGTGTTGTCATTTATCCTCCATAGGTATTTGAAGGGGGGATCTAATATGGGGGACAACTTATTCGTCCCTTGTCATAGGAATCGTTCCTTACTAAGGTGAACCTAGATAAAGTCTTCGGAGTTATAAATGACATACTTTCGTCCTCTATTCCCTTGCTCTCATTATTGACCAACTGTCTTAGTTAATAACTCTACAACTTTCTAATGCAATTTCTAAAATTCCTCGATACGCTGCAACTTAACTGGCTTTCTCCTTAAGAGGTCAAGCTAGTAATCATGTTTAATGGCAAGTTCAAATTAACTCTGTAGATGACCTTGAAAGGTGACTTTCCTATTGAGCTATGATTGGAGTCGTTGTAAGTGAACTTAATGATGGGTAAGCACAAATTCCAATCATGTAGATTCTTCTCAATAGTAACTTGAAGGAGGTTCCCTACGGTCCTATTCACAAGCTCAGTTTGGCTATCTATCTATGGGTGATAAGAAGTACTGAATATAAGTTTATTGCCAAGCTTCTTCCATAGGCTTCGTCAAAAGAAGCTCGTGAACTTCGAGTCATGATCTAAGACAATACTCCTTAAAACACCATGCAACCACATAATTTCCTACAAATAAAAGGTTAGCAACAAATAAAGCATCATTAGTTTTGTGGTAAGAGATGAAGTGGCTCATTTGCTAAACTAATCAATCACCACCATAATAGAATCATGTTTTCAAGGTGTTCTAGGTAGGCTGAGCACAAAATCTATGCTTAGATTTGTCCATGGTCACTTAGGTCTGGGCAGAGGTGTATATTTTCCATATGACTCCTTTCTTCCCTTAGCTCACTTGCATATATTTTCAATGTTCAAGAATTTTGCACACTTGCTCCATCATCCCAAGCCAATAGAAGTATTCTTTCAACAGCTCGACAATTCTCTTTTCACTAAAATGGCCAACTAAGCCTCCAGTACAAGCTTCCTACACAAGTAATTCCCTAGCAAAAATTCTTGGCATACAAATTTGTCATCCCTTCATTAGAAATCCTTAACTTAAGTTAAACCCTTCCACTACTCCTCCAATATTGCACTTAGCCACTAAGGATTTGAAGTACAAATCATGCTCCTACTGATTAGGTAGAGTACTAAAACTAAGTACTCTAGCTTGTAGAGATGTAATAAGAACATGCTAACAAGAAAGAGCATCGGCTACAGTGTTTGCACTTCCCTTCTTGTATTTGATGACATAGAAAAAGGTTTCCAAAAACATAACCTATTTAGCATGATGTCAAGAGACTTTCTATTGGTTTTGGAGGTGTTTGTGAGACTCATGGTCTATATAGATAATAAACTCTCCCGATAATAAGTAATATTGCTAGTTTTGAAAAGCTTGGACAAGTGCATAGAACTCTTTGTTATATGCTAAGTAATTCAAAGCGATACCTTTGAGCTTCTCACTAAAAAATGCAACTAGTCGACGCTCTTGCATAAGGGCAGCACCAATACCCACTCCTAAAGCATCATACTCCAATTCAAAAACTTTCTTGAAGTCTAGTAGCACAAGTAATAAGGCAAAGGTCAACTTCCTCTTAATTTCATCAAAACTGCACTAAGCCTTCTCAAACCATTTGAATTCAAAGTTTTTCCTAGTTAACTTGATTGGGCAGCTATGGAACTAAATTTTTGAATAAATCTTTCATAAAACAAAGCAAGACTACGAAAACTCCTCACTTCGACAACACTAGTTGACATCAGCCATTCGAGAATAGCTGTTACCTTCTCATCATCATCCTTAATACCTCCTCCAGAGACAACATGTCAAAGGAATACTACCTCATTCTAATATAACATGTATTTCTTTAAATTTTTGAACAATTGCTCAATATGGAGGATATCAAATATAGACCTCAAGTATGAGACATGAGAAATGAGGTCCGTACTATATACTAAAATATCATCAAAGTAAATAATAATACATTTACCAATCAAAGGTCTTAAAGCATGGTTCATTAACCCCATAAAGGTACTAGATGGTTAGCAATTCCAAATGGCATGACCAACCACTCGTATAGACCATCCTTCATTTTGAAAGTAAATGATGTTATGCAAGTGCACCTATTAAATTTTAATATAGTAAATATAAGTCCAAGTCGATCCCTTAGAGACCTCAAGTACTAATACTAGCCTTAGCTTTATTATCTAAATAGAAAATTACGATGGGTTGAGTGAATTAAAAATACTAAAATTAACAAAATAATATAATTACGAGACATGACTAAGTAATTAGGAAGCAGTAAAATTAAGAATGACTTCAAGAAGGCAAATAATGTATTTAGGAATTTTTTTCCCTAGTGTTTAACATGTGACCGTTTAAAATCTATCTAATTCCATCTCTATTATTCTTGATTGGAGGGATTCGCAATTCAAGTTAACATCTTTCTCAAGCATACTAACCCTAACCTTAAATTATTTACAGGAATCTCTTCACTTATTAATATAATTTAGAATCGCATTAATGTATAATAAATTCAAACACAAAAATAATAACTTTCTAGAAGAATCATATGTCTTATCTCTAAGTACACATGTAACTCTCTTCAATTATGTCAAGATATCATTATTCATGTGATTTCCCGATTATCATGCATAATATCTTAAATTGATACCCTAAAAATATCAATTAATAATAAAAACACATAATTGAATCAAGAAAGATAGAAACTTTATTGAAAATTACTAATAAATCTAATAGTCACATGAAACCCTATGTTCTACAATCCTAAATACAAGAATCTTAAGCTATCGTGATGAAATTAGAAGAAAATTGCAGCAAAATCAAAAAGTAAAACATGAAAAACCCCTTTTGTTGATTAGAAACCTCTTCGATCTTAAAGTTTGGTGATGCTTCTATTATTTCCTCCTCCTCTTCAAGTTTCTTCCATGTTAAATGTGAAAAGTGATTTCCAAAACCCTTACAAATCCTTATATAGGAAATTTCCTTTTCCATCACTAAACATAGCCTAGGATACAATTGTGTCCCTTGGTCATATAACTTACTAACTTTAGAGGCTAAAATCATCTTGGGTAGGACACAGCTTAGAAACACAATTGTGTCTCCAAGTTATGTAACTTATTAACCAAGAAGTTGCTACTTTCTCTTATTGTAAGGACATGGCTTGGGGATACAATTGTGTTCCCAAGTTACGTAACTTTCTAACCATTAACTTTTTTTTTTTCATTTGATAATAAGCCTTTTGGTTAGACAAAGTTGTGTCTGTTAGTTATATCCCGCTTCAAAACTTCATAACTTATTCATTAGAACTCGGAATTAAGTAAAACTAGATTCCATTTCTTCATTTTCAATCCAAGAATGCATTCAAACCTTAAAATCAAAATTTTACTCCATTAACTACAATTTCTTTAAAAACACCAAAAAAAAATAACATAAATGCTATAAAATCACCACTTGGAGTATATTTAAAATAAGAGTTATTAGCAGTCTTCCACTCATCTCCCGATCTCATTCTAATCTAATGGTAACCACTCTTTAGATCAACCTTTGAAAACATCTACGCACTATCCAACTCATCTAGCATATCATCCAATTATAGGATCAAATACTAATATTTGATAGCGATCTTATTGATAGCTCAGCTATTAATGCACATTTTCAATGACCCATCCTTCTTCAATACTAGGACTGCTAATACGTTGACATATAGAAGCATGGTTACGATTCTTTGTGATGTTGATGATTTGATCAAGCATGGATATGTAAGATTTTCAAGCCTCTACACCTCTACTATATTACCAATCTCAAATCTTAATCTAGAAATGAACTTAGCTAGTCTATGCTTTCGGCTCATTGAGATCACAATGGACCATCAACAAGTGGAACTCTTAAACATACTCATCCATAGATCGACTGCTCTGCTTGAGTTCCTTAAGATAGACAAAGGTGTCTTAGTCATAATGTTTTGGCAAAAATATACTCCTCATAACTCTTTTCATCTCATTTTACGTTTGGATTTCTTGTTGGGCTTGTTAACGTATATTTTGCAATTTCTTCTACCACATTGCTACATATCCAAAAAATTCTAACGCAACTACTTGAATACGCATTGAGTCTTCATAATCGTAAAAGTTAAATATCTTCTCAATCTTCTTCTCCTAGTCCAAGTAGTTATCAGTACTACCAGACCTATTAAAGCTTAGAAACTGCACTTAAAGATGTTTGGTTCCTCTAGGATCGTAGAGCTTGCGCTCTTCAAATCTGTCATATTACTCTTCCTACTCTCCATACTCTTTAACTTTATCTAATTCAAGCCTCCTCCTTACAAACCTCTTAACATGTTAGGGTAGAGTTAGGTTTACATTAACAGCTTCCGGCACTCTATGCTCAACTACCTATCTTCTCAGCCAATCTCTCACATTTCAACCTTGTTCATCAACTCTTTCTTGAAGCTTAGCCTCTACTACCTTTTGTGCTACAAGAGCAGTAAAGTTTGGCAATTGCTCATAAGGAGTTTACAGGGTCTATTGGGTAACACAACCATGACCATGAGCATCACTCTTAACATTATTAATCTCTTCTTGAAGAATAGGGTTCGACATTCTTATAGTAAAGCTCAACAAGTGATTCTATCAATACAAAAACCCACCCACTCTACTAAACAACATAGAATATAGTACTTTAAAGACTTGTTCTATTTTCGAAATAGGAAAACAAAGTATGAGAACTAAAATAGCCACTATAATATTTAGCTATCAATCATAATCTGAAGCTCTAATACCAGGGTTATATGATTGCCTAAGAGCTCATTTAATCACTAGGGCTTACCATAGGAGATAATAACTAGGTGAATCCTTCTAGATATCGAAAAAAGAGGAAGTAAGTCAGCAAACACAATAGCTTCCATGAAGTTGCTCGTCAGATATGACTCACTAAGAAACACTACACGACTTAGTAGTTTACTTGATCTAACATACAAGCCGATAGTAAAGTCTATTCATCACTAATTTAGAGCTACTCGATAAGATTAGATAAGAGTATAGAAGAAATGTACTCGGAGAATAATATCTCGCAAGAATAGAGGAGAATATTCAGTAACATAAAAAATGGAATCAAATCCTTGCAGCTGCAGTAAAAGGGATTATTTATAGTAAGTCTTTAAGGTAATAATACAATAATAGAAAATTACACAAAGGATAATGTAAGAAGAATGTTCCTAATACAAGCAAAAAGGGTAAATATGACAAAGAACAAAAAGGAATAGAGTACAAATGTCAAAAAAGTAAAGGACATGTGGTAGCGCGTTTGTAGGTACATGTTTTGGAATCTTAGGGCATTGTAGCTGAGCTGTACTAGTGTTTGGATTGCTCTTGCTAATCTATATTGAAGGCTACCAGAGTGATCGAATAAGCTCGTAGCTTAACAGGACCTCAGCTTTGATACTTGGTAGGTCAACATCAAGATAGTAGACTAAGTGGATCAAAGTACATCCAAGCTGGGCGCTCAAAAAGTTTGGCATATTGCTATCCTAATATTGAAGCTCGTCAAAGTTAGGCTGAGATGCTTAAATCCTCTTAACAAGTCTTTGTAAACCTCTTAGTTAGGCTCAAGTGATAGGTCTTGAAGTTAGCAATCCATCAATGGGGGAAGGCAAATTTTCACTAGCTCGTTGAAGGGTTGGTGTTTGGTCGAATAATCCTAATTATTCCCCCTAATAGGTTATAATGCATGATCGGTTAATATTTAAGTTTAGGTTTAGCTTAGTCTATTTTAGGGGTGACTAATCAATTGTAAACACTTGAATCAACGAGTAAAACACAGCAAAATAATCACAACATATATCATAATAATCAAACAATATAATAGACAGTTTCCAAGTACACACGTCACATACACACAATCAAGTACTTTACGATCGTAAACAAGTGTACACATTAGTCTCCAAGTACTTTTATATAGTACTCTAAAATATCATTAAACATTGATCCCACTAATCTAGGTTCCCATTTACTCTTGTAACTTAGATGCTTTGTCATCAATGGTCCCTATATTGCAAATCACATTTTAGTTCCTATATGATTCATTAAAGTTCAATGTTTCAATTGTTACACTTTTAATTAGGTTTATTTTTATACTTTTAGTATTCATTAAGTGTTGGTTATAGGTATTAGGTTTTGTTACCTTTACATTGTTTAGTTAAACCTTTTACTTTATCTTCTATTAGGTTTCTTAAGTTTAGAGTAACTTCTTAATAACCTTCTACTACAGTCTATTAGATGTGTGGCACTTTCTACTTAAGCTTCTACTAGGGTCCTTAGTTATATTCATTGCATATTAGACCTTTTACTCAAGATTCCACCAGTATTTTAACTTATATTCTTTGCCATAGAACCTTTTATATAACCCTCTACTAGCATCTTGATTAATGTTTCTTATTAAATAGACCTTCTACATAACCTTCTATAGGAAATTTTTTTTGTTATAGTCTTCAAACTAGGAAACCTTTTACTAAAGTTTCTACTACTACAATTTATAATCAACTTGATTAGGGAAACTTATACAATACCTTCTACAAGTTAGCATTTTGCACCAACACTTATAGAAACTCCTACAATTACTAGCTCTTTATTTAACTCAACTAAAACTTTTACCACACCTTCTATAAGTACTAGATTTGCCCCATTTCGTTGAAATCTCCAATTTTCACACTTTTCTTCACTTTGTTCAAGTTCAACTTAGTTGAGACTTCGTCAACATCAACTTACATGTCCCAAGACTTATCTACATCGACATGCAAAACCCAAAATTTAAGTAAAAAGAGAATTAAATGCAAGTAATTAACTAATATACTTAAAATACGTATGTTAGGTCGAAAATTCATGGTTTTTAGTGTGAACGCTTTTCACATATGACAGCTAAAATTTTTTATTTACTGCTAATTTTTACTAATTTTCCAACAAAAATTATTAATTTAATAAGTTAGTGAAAATCCCCATAAGCACTTAAGTAGAAATCACTATGTTTAGCTTCAGAAAACTCATCTTGGTTAAAATCTCCTATTTCGACTTAAAAATTTAGTTCAACCTATTGCATGTGACCATAAATTACTCAAAAAGTGATGGAAAATCATATCTAATAAAATCATTTGAAAAATAGTGGATTTTCCTTAAATTTCAACTTATCGAGTCACCAAAAACTAAAAATTAGCCCAAATCAAAAGAAAAGTTTTAGGGAAAATTTTTACATAGTAATTATCTATATGATGTAAGATATTTACAAAAAAAAATTGAAAAAGAAACTACATTGTTTGGGTATTCGAAAATTAAATTGAAAATCGATCCTATACAGCCTATATCCTAAGGACGATATATAAAATGAAAGACTTTTATAATAATAATAATTTTTCATGAAAATATACTTAAAATTATGAAAGAACAAATTTTTCTAAAATTTTTACATTAAATTATATATTTTTAACAAAATTTTGAAAATCAGGTGGAATATCGAACTCACCGATGTAAAAGATTTCAGCCGCCATTGGTAGTGGTAGCTGTGTTGACCCAAAGGGGTGTTGCTTAATGTGTGTAATGGTAGTGGCCATTGGTCATTAGATTTTCGTCTTATCTAGGTTCTCTACATTTCATAGATTTGGTCATATTTTCTTATTCTTCTAAACTATTCCCTAAAACCTCTAAAGTTTTCTAAATGAAATTTCTTCATTTTTAGAGTGTCTAAAGATTTCCAATGAGGAAGATAAGGGGTATTTATAGTGGTTAAGATAGTTGTAGAGGTAGGAGTGCCAAGTGTCTATAGTGTCCCAAATCCATGTGCACAAAACCATGGTCTCCCTGTGTTTTATTTTCTAAAACCACAGGTGTCCATGATTTTTCATCGATGGTTTTTAAGTAAAACCACCAACTTTTCCGTAGTTTCCAAAAACCATGACCTTCATTATTTTATTATTTACCAAAGCATGTTTTATTGTATTGAATTCTTAAGCTAATTACTAACTATTATTACTACTGCTATTATTATTACCATCATCATCATCATTTAATTGTTTTCCTTATTATTTATCAATTTCCTTATTTATTTAATTTATTCCCAAAACCTCATTAGTCAGTTTTTTTTTTATTATTATTTCTTTTGTTGTTGTTTTAGTGGTTTAAATTATTCAACAAATTAGCTTGTTAGTCTTGACAATTTAACTTGTATTGACTTGATGTTTTAGTACTTTATTGCTAGAATCTAAGTTCAAGAGGACAAGTTGTCTACTCTTTAGGACTTTAACCTTAATTTTAAGTCTAAACAGGTTGATTCCGTAAACACTCAACATTTAGAGTTTAGGATCTTATGATTGTAGTTAGGGAATTATTTTACATATTTACTTCTGAATGTCATTTTCATTTTTTTTTTTTTGGTGACTAATTTATATCCAAGATCTTATAATTTAGATCTCAAGTTTTATGGTTTTCTTGTTTCAACAAATAACTAATAGGTTAAAAAAATTATAACTTTTAACTTAGATTATTATTTTATAATTCCAATTCGAATACCTATATTCTTTAGGTAATTGTTTTTAATATGCTTTCCAAATGTATTTTTGAGCTACAACTGGATAGTTTTCACAAACAATCTAGATTTTGATGCTAAGGTCCCATTCATCGAAATGTGAGTCTCACATCTTCCATTCTTAGAATTCTTAGTGGATTTTTTCAACTACTTCAAGTTGCTCTTGGTAGTCTGAATGCCAATGCTTAGGCATAGCTTCTCACATTCTAGGCGTTGTGCCTGTAGGAGTTGCGGAGGCCAACAGTACAACTATTCCAGCATTTCTTCTATATGAAGAGGTTAATCAACGATTAGGTTTATATTGCTAAGGCTTAAAGCTCAGTGTAGACTGATACTCAGGGTAGATGAAGGCTTGTAATATCAATTTAATGACTAACTTAAGCAAGAGCTTGGGGATGAAAATTGATCGAAGGCTTAGAGCTTGATGTAGACTAATGCTCAGGGTAGACAAATGCCTACAATGTTAGTGTAATAACTAAATTAGGTAAGAGTTTGTGGATGAAAAGCGACCCAAGGCCATAGTATGGCACGAGCGAAGGTTATGTACATGCGTAAGGATAAAAGGAAAAGACATAAGTGTAGGGAACTCATCATTTCATTAAGTCTGATTGTAGTTACATATCTTTTTGATCTTGCCATGGTACATAATGACAATAATGCCTCAAGTTGTTAGCATTATATGCCCTAAGGATATGTCATCCATCTAGGGCCTCTAGCTTATCAGCATTGTTCCCTGCATCTCTACACTAGATCCTCCTAATTGGGGATAAGGTTACCCTACCCCTCATATGAGCCAATAGCCTCTAACTTTCTATATACCATGTCCCTTAGGTAAAAGACCTTATACTTGACATTGAGGTTATAGTGCTAAGCGACCTATTGTTGATAAGCCGCTGTACAAACCCATACGGTGCTGCGCACTTCTTTGATGGTGTCAAGGTTTGCTTAAAGGGCCACGTGATTGGTATTAACATTGAAATGTTGGGATTTGCTACTCAAAAATTTCTAGCTCAATCATGACGGTAGCTTATGCCCCAAATGCAAGGTGAAAGGGGGTTTCCCCAATAGAGGTTCTATGTGTTATACGATACCCCTAAAGTATGTTTAGGAGCTCGTCGACCTACCTTCCTCCTACTCACTCTACCCTCTTCTTAGGCTATTGAGGATTATCTTATTGATAGCTTTAACCTAGCCGTTGGTTTAAGGGTAGGCGATTGAGGTGCAATATATTCTAATGCAATGTTTATCACAAAACTCCCTCAAATTGTCACTATCAAATTGCCTTCCATTATTAGTGGCCAATCTATGAGGTATCCCGGATCAAGATAATATGTGGGTCAACATATATGCTTCGGTCTTGGGCTGTGATGGTGGCCACAACTAGCGCCTTTGCCTATTTGGGGAAGTATTTAATCTCTACTAGTTTAAACTATAAACTTACTAATGCCTTTAAGAAAGGGCCGAAGACATCTACCCCCCATTATGCGAAAGGCCAGGGGCTGAATAATAGATGCAGCTCTAAATTGAGGGCATGAGCAATAAGAGCATGTGTCTAGCATGAGTGTCATTTGTAAACAAAGGCTTTGGCATCTTCCTTCATTGTTGGCTAATAGTAGCCCAACCTAAGTGGTCAAATGTACAGTGCCTATGACTAGATGTGATTGCTATAGATCTACACATAGAGCTCTTTAAGGACATGGGTACCCTTATCCCTCTTAAGACATCTAAGGAGCTAGGTATCCTATCCTTGTTAGTACAGTACATCATCAATCGTTGTAAAATTGGCTATAGCATAACCTATGTCATGCCTTCGAATGGGTAGAATCACAACAGTTTCGCCATGTAAACCAACCTATAATAGTAACCATTCTCACAGTCTCTATCATAAATACGATTTTCATAAGGCATCTACATATTCTCGCTTTGAAGGAAACAGTCATTCATAATTAAAGATAGAATTTATATACATAACTAAAAACTTTAATGTTGTGCTCAATAGGGGGATCAAAATTGTCGTTCCCCCTCCATTCCCCAACTAAGCCCACATTCCCTTGTTTAGTTGTATTTAGGCTCCATGGAATAACAATTCTCAAAATGCTACAATTGTGAAAAAGTATGAATTAGATTCCTTGTTAGATGTTAAGAATCCATATTCTCTAAACCTAGCATCAGATGCTTTCCTCAACTGCCCTTATTACAATTAACAAATTACAATGCATACCCACATATAATAATCAACAAGTAAGGTAAGGTAAAAGGAGACTTCTCTTTACGGCCACTATGGACATCAATTTTAGGGTTTCTCCATTTCGCCATCAGTGTTCGTCGATCTTTTTCCAGATAGAGGACAACTCTAAAGTTGTACGCTGAAGTTTATGGGAATGCTTACAAGCTATCAACTTCATCGATGGAAAATGTGTAAGTGTCAAAGACATGTGTATGAAAATGTCCATTGTCCTCTTTTTTTTATTCTTGCCGCAAATGGATTTCACCTATTACTTCATGTGTATTTCACCGTAAGCACTTATTATGAACAAATAAGAAACATATTAAAAATACAAAGCTTTTTTCCCTTATATTTTAAATTTTTTACATACAGAACCATTTCCAGCTTTCAGATTTATTTAGTTGTACAACAATTTTCTTGCACTTGTTTGCTTTCTAAGTTCCAAAATTGGAAGCTTTGCCCCATCCCAACGTATTATCTTCCAAAAACAAAAATCACTGTATGAACATTCTACCTTTAAATTTAGCGAACATCATCAAGTTAAATTTACTATTCCAATCGTTCTTCATTTTATAGTAAAGTAAGATTTTTTAAAAAGTTCGTTTTCCTTCTAAATCTATCAATTTATGTTTTTAGGAAGTGTTCTTCTTACTTGTGTTGCAATGTAGCTTGAAAAGGTTCTTACTTTTTTGTTAATTCTATATCATTAGTTATGTTTTCTGATTTTGCTCTTTTGTTTTGCTAGCTTGTGTCATAGGGTACTTGCTCTCTTTTTTGCATTTGAATTGTTTTCAATAATGCCCTCTTTTGGTTGCTGATAATTCATAGTATGCTTTCAAGGTACTTGTTGTCAAAATTGATGGGGATCCAAGGTCATGTCTTAAAAGAGCTGTTTTTCCAACTTTCTGTTGAATAATGACAAAAATGCAGTCAAATTTTTCTTTAGGAGTGACGAATGGAGAAGGTGGATAGTATGGTGTAATAAATTGCTTAGCTAGTTGAAGCTAGTGTTGGTCTCTATAGTTTTACGTCGGAGTATTAGCGATGATCCATTATTAGTTTACTTTCTTGCTAATTAAGGGAGATAGCTTATATTTAATAGAACTAAGTTGACATAGACTTGATTAAAAAGATGTATTTATTATTAAACCGAAGATTCATAAATTATGCCAAATCCAATTATTTTAGGCAAGGTTGTTACTTTAGTCCTTTATACACAATGTTAGCATAGAGCAAGTAGGCACACAAATCCACGCTAAGTTTAAAGCATAGAGCAATTTTTGTAAATGATATGGTATCCATTTGGATACGTTTTCACTTAGCCTATCATAACTATAATACATAATTTTGAAAGGGTAATGGACTATGAACTCCCATGAAGTAAAGATCATTACTTGCTATTCTGTCGAATGTGTACTTAAATTTAGTTTCACAAGCCAATAGTTGCTTCAATGTGTATGAGTATTTTGTTCTGTCGAACTCAAAGTTTTACTTTGAGATATTTCAAACTTGATTGTTTCATTATTAGTTTGGATTAGGGTAGACAACATTTATTCCTAGTATAGAATCAAAAATGCAATTCTAGCACAAATTGGAACAGTGGATAAAATCATACATTTATCATGTCATGCAATGATGTCTAGTACAGAGATCTAATGGGAGTTTCTTGTTTTGTATATTGTATAAATATCCCATTTCTATAACCTAGACTGAAGTGTTTGGTATGTGTTTTCTAGGAGATGAACTTTTTCTGCATAGTAGTTTGTAAATGATATCTTTCTTAAGCTATTATGGTAGTAGTGGTAAAATTTGAACTGTAAAATGACCAACTACATTCTTTGCCAGTCTTCTATATTAAAGTTACGGAATCTATTGCTTAGGGAAGGCGATGAATTATGATGAGTCTATATTAAAAAGAGTGTAAATAATTGCTTCATAATTTTTTATGTACGAAAAGTAATGTATTTTCTAAATTGTTTTCAAAGATTCTATTTTTTTATTGTTAAATAAACACTTCTTTCTTTTTTCTTTTTTTTTCCCACAAATGAAGATGTTGGTTCTAAGTATATAAGGTACGAGTATGAAGTCGTGCAATTACATTCTTTGATACAAGTTTTTAACATATTTTGCTTACAATTTTCTCATTATAGTTAAGTTGTTGTAGTTTCATCAGTTGATAAATTGTTTTTTTTTTTTTTTTCCTTATCATTCTCATTGTTAAGAATTTAATTGAACCTAAATTATCAAAAAATTGGTATTAAGCTCTTTTTGCTAAGATATGGAAAGCGTGGGAAGTGATTTAATCTTTAAAAATAGACAACAATTTTTCCATTTTCCATCATTATTTTTCTTATTGGTCAATGATGCATTAGTTATAGCCTTTTGCAATAGCTACCTCTAAAAGCTAACACTAATGAAATAGTAATTGAAAATTGGAAGGACAGGAGTATAAGTTATGACACTTCTCCAAAAAATGCTACATAATTTTTTAAGTAAAAGAAATAGACCGCTTATTGCCAGTTTCCATTGCTAAGGAGCAATTATTTAGAAATTTTAATGATTAATAAATAACGAATTATGTCTCCTATTGAAGACTATAGATATTATAGAGTTCCTTGTTTTTTTTTATTTATTTTTTTTGGAAAAACATTCCGCTATGTCTCCAAGAATATGTAAATATTATAGGTGGTTAGATAGATAGGTTGTATAGGGTAGTGGCCTATATATGAATGTGTATTGCATTTCTCCTTCAATCTTCGTCCTTAATTGACTTATGCACATATTTTTAACTCTATTTTCAGTAGCCAATCAATTAACTTTTCACCAAAATGAATTACAACGGAAAAAAAAAAAAAAACCTTGCATGCTTTGTAATAGCCTTATACCTGGAGTATTGTGATGTCGCATACTGTCTTATGATCCAATTGTGTGCTTATACCATCTCTAAGTCCGAACGTATGAAACGAATTTCTACTGATACCAAGAGTATATTTAGAGCCTAGTTCATAGTGATGATGTAATTTGCATCAAGCAACCAAAGGTAGATTGGTGCTCCTTTTTTAAATTATGCGAATTGTTAGAGGGTGTAGGTGAGTTAAGAGTTGGTAGACAGTTACTTATGGATGAACAAGTGGCTATGTTCTTGCATATACTTGCTCATCATACAAAAAATAGAGTTATCAAGCACAACTTCAATCAATCTATAGCAACCGTAAGCCAATACTTCCATTCCGTTCTCAATACAACACTTCGACTAAGCAATCGCCTCCTTAAGAAGCCGAAACCAATCACCAAATCTTGCTCAAATATGGAAGTGTTTTAAGGTATAACATAATCCTCATAACAGTACTACATAATATTTGTATCTTCTATATATAAGATCTAAGTTATGGGATGCTAACTGTTTCTTTATCATGTAGAACTATCTAGGTGCCTTAGATGGGACACACGTCTCTATTAGAGTGCCCATGAATGATAATCCAAGATATAGAACTCAAAAAAATGACATCACGACCAATGTCCTAGGTGTTTGTACACCAACTATGCAATTTGTGTATGTATTGCTAAGTTGGGAGGGATCTACAATAGATAGTCAGGTCTTATAAGATACAATAACTAGGTAGAATAGTCTGCACGTGCCCTAAGGTATTCCTTCTTGTTTTATCAAAGTCACCATTCTTCTTAAAATTGCACATGTCATACCAATTAACCCCTTTTTTTGGCATCATTTGAACAGGCTGCTATTACTTAGTGGATGGTGGTTATCCGAATAACAAGGGCTTTCTAGCACTGTTCTAGGGTCAGCAATACCACCTCAATGAATGGCATGGTAGTTAGTAACCAAGAACCCTAAAAGAACTGTTTAATCTACGACACTCCTTTGCTTGAAACGTGATAGAAAAATGTTTCAAACTTCTAAAGATGAGATGGGGTATTATAAGAAATCCATCATTCTATTCAATAAGGATCTACAATAGTATCATCCTAGCCTATTGCTTACTACATAACTTCATATGAATGGAGATGTCTCATGACCCCCTAGAAGATGATGTTTTTGAGGTGATGGACAACAATGTTAGCACGGGTGATGATTTCATCATGACACTTGCAAACAATGATGCATGGTCCACTTAGAGGTCACAACTAACAAGCATGCTGTTCGCCGAGTGGAGATCTATGAGGAATAGATCTACTTAGTTTTCCCTTCTATTGTAATGAATATAAAAAATTTCCGATGGTGGCCACAGTAGCTTAGATTTTGTAATGTTTTCATTGTTATGTTATTGGAACTATCGACTTTAGTCTAATGTGTGTCAATACGATTGTACTTATGTGTATTTCTTTTTTATTTATCATGACTCAAGTCTTCCTCATAATGATATTATGTTGCTCGACATGTTCAATTAGGTTGTAGGCGGTTCAATCATTCTTAAACATCTACCCTTGTTAATACACTACTTATTACTTCCTCTTCTTTGTTTTTTTTTTTTTTTCCTTTATATTTCAAGGATATGTTGATGGAGGGGGTTTAGTTAACCCAATCAGATGCTAAGGCCGACAAGCAAACCAAGCGAAAGTGGACTATTCCAGAGGATAAAGCATTAGTTGCTGCTATAGTGGACCTATACAATAGTAAGACACATAACACTGATTGTGGATTTCGGTATGGTTACTTGGGTGAATTAGACAGTAGGCTAAGTGTGAGCTTACCAAATAGTAGGTTGAAGGCAAAGCCAAACATAGAGTCATGGATCAAGACTCTAAAGAATGACTAGAGCATCATAGACGACATGGTGTATGATAGATTAACTAATAGGTTCAAATGAGATGACGATTGGAAAATGGTTATAGTAGAGAAGCATGTATGGGACGCATGTATAGAGGTATGAATAATAATTTGCTCACTTAGTTCTACTTACATCATGAAAATTTTCCATAGTTGGCGATAGTAATAGTTAGAACACATTTCAAAATCTCATTATGTCTTTGGTATCTCTTCATGCTTTAATTGTGGAATAAATTAAAATATTTTGAGGGACCATTACAAGCAAATGAAATATGACAAGAAAGTGGTTATGTTTGGACATCCATAAACCCCTTTATAAGAATGCATGTAATTACATTCCTCCATTTGAGCATATGCGATTTTGCAATCCCGAGAATAGCATATAGTAAGTACATTCCCTTGATTATTTTGTCAATTGTAGGTATATTCGCAGATTCCTCTTTGCTCTTTATATTGTAGGATGATAATCCTTGCAGATGTTAGAGTTCTCTTCATGAAAGCCTAAAGTATCTATTATGTGTAATAAAAACAATTAAATCTATCTTCTTCTTTTTTCTCTTTCAATTTCACTCTTGGGCCTTTGAAACATTAGTTTCACTTATGATATTGGCTATGTCCATGTGCTATGTTTTATGAATGATCAATCATTTTGTGCTTAGTTATTGTAATTGACTATTGTACACTCATTACTGCACAAAAAAAAAAAAAGATTGCCACATGGTTGGTCACATTATTTATTGATTTGAATAAGTTGAAACTGCACAAAGTAGTGAAATAATATCATATATGTTATACTGATTGTAGGTTTTACAGGTCCATCATATAATGAATAGGTTGGTTGTTTTATTTTAACTTCATTTTGTTTCCTCTTTTTTTTTCTGTAGAGCCATCTTACTACATCTAGGTGGATAAATAAGAGCTTCCCATACTTGGCTGAATTGTCTATGCTATATAAGAAAGATCATGCAACCGACCAAGATGTATAAACAACTAAGGACATACTAAAGGAGATAAACATGGAACAGGTAGAAGAATAAGATATGGTAGAAGAAATACCTGCACCAGAGGGAGCAAAAGTGCCATCCATTCGCCAAAGTGTAACTCGACCTACCTCGAAGAGGAAGAGATCAACACATGCAGATGAGGGAATGCCTGAAATGATGAGAATGTTTAAAGAAGGGATGAAGGATATGAAGTTTATCGTCCATGAATTAGTGCATACATTGGCAAATGATAAAACAACAACCTAAATGGAGATATTGAGAAACTTCCTAGGTGATGTTAAAGGTTTGAGTTGAGGTGAAATTTATACTGCACATCGTAAACTTCCTAAAAGGCCATATAGTGTCGCCATCCTCTACAGCTTGCCAAATGAAGAGCAATTGGACAACATCCAAGAGTGCCTATACGAAACGTAAAGCTAAAAAAAATGAAATGTTTTTCTTTTTTGGTGTTTTATGTTTTTTGTGCATATAGGTGGTAACTAACCATAGGTACGTGTTACTATTGCATAGAAGCGATCATATCTGATGTTGGGTTTCCTTTTTTTTATCTAAGTAAATATTGTACATACCCAATACGCAAATTTTAATTATGAAATTGTATATATAGTCCATGGTGACCTTTGGGACATACGTGCAAAACTTAAAAAATGCACTATAATGGTGTCATAGTTATATTCTATCCAGGTCATGTTAATGCACCCATGTTATAGTTGCGCCTAAATGTCATATGATCTCTGACATTTATGCTTATGTTCTGTTGCAGCTAATATATTGTAGTAGTTCTTGTAACTTATTTAATTTTTAATTATTAGGTACATATTGATTTATAACAAATAGATTGAAAGCATTTTTTGGTTTAACAAAAAATATTGAAAGTATTTAATTATCAATAGAAGTATAATATGAATGGGTAAAATGTATAGTTTAATACGCGTTGCAATTTATCGATGTTATCTTGCTATCCTAAAAAAATGCTAATATTAATGTGACTGCAGTATATATAGCCTTGTAAACCAACATCCCAAAATTTAAAATGATGTCTAAGATGCTCAATCTAATGTTCAATATTTAAGGAGAATCATGAATTAACATTGTTAGCTTTGGAAAAAATGACTTCTCCAACATCTAGTATGGAAGTTCTATCTTACACTAAACTTTACACTATCAAGACTAACTTTAAAGCTTAACTCGTATAATGTAGAATTTATTAGTTATGAAAAAATCATCATAATTATTTTCACTAGTCTTTATATTAGAGGTCGCATTCTTATGCATGTAGTATATTTCTTCTAAGTTCAACCTCATTAGTAATTGGAAGGAAAAATAATAGCAACATTAATAATGTTATTTTGAAGTTTTTCCTCATTGCATGTTCCACCATGGCAAGCCAAATTACTGTTGGTGATACAAACTTGCACATGGCTTTCAAGTACGTAGGGCAATAACTTCCACATGCGAAAATGTTAGCTTATATAAGGGTCATTCAAAAAAATATCCACTTTAACATTCACTAAGATACGAGTGGATAAGGGCATGACATTGTCTTTGAATATGTAAACAAGACAAAATTTCATATAATTTCTCATTATATGGGACACACCATTAATTAGACATGGCCCAAAAAAACATACAAATCATTTACATACCATATAAAATACAGTCCATTAAAGTGGGTTACTAGTAAACAAAATCATAACCACGACCATCGTTCGATGATAGCAGTCGATAATTTAAACAAGGAAAGCATTGATGCGCCATGTCAAACATATGATGCCTATTATGTCTAACATAAGTAATGAGTGTTGCAATGTTCACGAGCAAAGAGATACACAATAGCACTTATAAGATCTTTTGTCGAGTACTAAGTAATGCACATAGTGAGTGAAGACCATTTTCCATTTCATTTGATAAATGCAACTCCATTCGCAGTTTCATGATAACTTCCTTGTTCCTTATTTGATCAATCTCTAATTGATGTTTGGATTGATGAAGGTGCTTCAGGACATTCTTCCCAATCATTAGGCCACACTCACATGTTGGTGGTTTATTCACTCAAGGAATTAGCAACCCACCCCATCCTGTATGTTAGATGGATTTTAGATGTTCGGCAAGGACGAATAAGTCAAGAAAGTATACGTTAGTATGAGTCACAGGCATACCCAATGCTTTGGACACTTACGAAATCTTCTTCCAAACCAAAAAATACTACAGTAGTCTCACTCCCATAAAAGCAAATACCGTTTATGCATCCCCCAACTTGAGAAGTTGAAGAATCTAATGTACTAGACATGGTAATGCTATGTTGCACCTTTCCCTATAGGCCATTTGTTAAATTAGCAATAATAATGGAGATAATTCTAAGTTGTAGCAATGCAAAATAAATCTATGTTGTAGCAGTTTTATCATCTCTTATCATTTTATGCTCGGACATATAAACATAGAAGTACTAGAATATAGTAAATACTGCATACTTTGAACTTAGTACAACTACATGAATGTAATAAATAAGTAGCTAAGGATATTTAATTGCAAAACAAGTTTTTCCATTCTTAGGGGAAAAATGTAATATAGATTTAGACATTCCTTGGAGGGTAAAATTCCATATAAGACTTCATAAGGTGACTACAAGCACATTACCTAGTTACAGTGAGAATATTGTTAGTGAGCAGTATTTATAGTGAAAGTAGTTAAGCAAAATATTCTTTGTGATATTTTACCTTCATAAGTGATATAGTAACTAATTAATTAACCATAAACCCGATTTACTTAATTCCATTGTAATGAAAATTTAAAAAACAAAGCTCCTAAAAAGAACTTTCCCTTATTATTAAAAGACCAATATGTAGTATGTCAAACTTTTTACTTTCCATTGTAGATTAGGGGATTACTAAAAACAACCTTTTTAACATCATCTCTCCTTTTAATACAACATTAAAGAAGGTCTTACTTAAATAGAAATAGGACACTAGCCATTTCCAATCACATTATAGTATCACAATCATGATTATCAAATAATCGATATTAGAAACATAAGTAGAGCAACAACTTCCTCATTTGTTATACATATGCACATATATAAAAAAGAGATCACTTGAACAACAAACCTCGAACAGGATCTAGACAGCTGATCAATGGATTCTAACATGGGTCAGTTTTGCATCTACCAATAGGTATGAGAATGATAGGACGCACAGCTTGTGCCTCAATCTGATGGATATAAGGCATGATTTCCTTAACCGAATACAAGCATATTAGTGGATATAATCAAAAAGTAACATTCAGGGGAATACGTTTATAACTATGCGAGTCTTTTGACACTTATACCAACAAACATGGATGTGTATGAGGCTAAATGGATCCTTCCGTTTTTTCATCTTCTTACTTTCACTCAATTTATGAACTAATGATTAAGGTTGGTTCGAAATTTCGATAACTTTATGCCATCGTATGAGGTTATCCATATTCTTATAATTTCACTTTTTGATTATGGAAATCAAAAGAATATAAATATGAAAATTCCAAACCCATGCCTGATGATTACTTTTCCTTAATACCATACACATGCTCAAAAGAGATGGGAGAGAAGGGAATACTTCGCTGCAACAATAGACTTACACAAATCTTATTCTGTTTTAGTTGATGAACTTCGAAGTTCCCCAATAAGTTGGTTGAAGGTAAGATAGAATGATGGAGAAGCTCATGTCATTGAAAGAAGATTTAGAAGCATGGTTGGTAGTTTAATGTACGTTATCAACTCAATGCTAGATATAGTAATTGCTATGAATCTTGTATCAAGATTTATGAATGATCCAGTGTAGCACATGAAGGTGCAGTGAAAAGAATTGTAAAATACTTAGCTAGTACAATGCAACTTGGAGTATGAAATGAAAGAAGAAAGAAGCTTGAGTTACATGCCTTTTCTAATAGTGATTTGAGTAATTCCACGGAAGACAAAAGGAGCATAATAGGATAAGTAGCTAATATTGGTTCTAATAGCTTTTCCTGTTGCTTAAGAAAGCAAGATATTGTTACTCTCTCATGCACAAAGATAAGTACATAGCTGCAACTACAGCAACATAGTAAGGTATATAGGTCATGAATATAACGAAATTCTAAAGCAAGAAAGCATTTCATATTGTAATCTTTGTTTCGATAGTAAATTAGCTATTATGTTAGCTAAAAATTCAGGGCAACAAGGAAAAACAAAACATTTTGACACAAGGTTTCACTACATATGGGAATTACATGAAAAAGGGAGAGTGAAATTACATTATTGCAAATCTGACGAGTAGGTAGCTAATATTCTTACCAAAGTGTTGTATAGTTCAAACAAAATAAAATGAATTTCATTTGTTTCTTCCATAACCGATAATTTATTCCTATAAGAACTGATAAGTTTTGAGGTATTTGGTTTGCATTTTGGTTTTCCATTACTTACCTATCACACTCAGTCTCACCTCTGATCCGTTGTTTTGTTTTGCAAATACATTTCACTCACTTTATGTCTTGTGTTTAAGTATTTCTATCAAGTGTTTTTACCTCTTAAACTCTGATAAATTGGATGTAATACTAAGTTATAACTTTGGTCTCGTATAAAACTTAAAACAAGTAAATAAAATACTAATTTATTTTGAGATAAAGGCAAATCAGTAAGTCACAAGCTCTTCATTTCTTTTCTTGCATATTATAACAAGGAGCTTTTTTTTTCCTAGGTCATAAAGCCAATGAATACAAGACTAAAATCGCATTTAAAAATCAACAAAACTAACTCCTAAAATCGAGGCTTTCATAACAGCCACTTATTTAAATTGTAGAAGCCATAGCTAACCAGTTTATTTGAATTCAAAAAACATATCTCACAAGTGTTGAAATAGTCTAGCATCCTTTATTAGAATCTATTAAGGGAAACTAAGGAGTGAAATTAGAAAATGAAAGAAAAATTTTACCTCCAATTTAGATAAAGATGAACATAGTATCCTGGGGGGGTGTGGAGAGAGAGAGTGGTGGTAGAGAAGGTTCACTTATCCTTATCTTTTCTTTCAACTACTTATGAAAAGGAAAAGAGAATTAAGCTTTATTTTAAGTGGTGTAACTTAGTTATGGAGTTGATTCTCTATAAATGTACATAGCACGAATATTAACCAAAAACATAAACCATGTTTGCTTCCAATGAGAACTATATCCATACAATGCATTTTATCAAAACATTCAAATGAAGAACAATTCCTGACAAAGCTTGCAAGTCAATATGCATCACACAAGGTTGGATATACACAAGGGTTTGATAAAACAAAACAATGGCAAATTTCCATCATTGATTTTTAGTAAGGGCATATGTTTTTTTAGTGAGAGATTAGACAGAAGTCTTTTCATGGATGCTTTCCATGTTCTTCAAAAGGCTAAAATAAAATTAGTATGGCTCAAATATATGGCAGCTTACTTTTCATTTCCTATATTATAGTCATTTACACCATGATTCCATTAACCTTAAAATCACAACATAATGGACCTACTAATTAAGATGCCCATAACTAAGATTGATATTTAATTATTGAAAAAGTTTTATCTAAATCCATAGACAAATACGGTTTCTTATAACATTAGAATTGAGGAGAAGATGGGAATCAAAATCCACTAACCTTAAATTGTAAGGAAATTTAGTGCTCAGCAATCTTTGGACATCCAAAAATGGAGGCAAAAACTTAAGTTAGATACTTGTTCAAAGTTAAGAGACCTTTCAAGAACACATTAACATGCTTATCAATTTTTACATGTCCTCTTCCTTCACATTCCAATTTCCAATATAATTGTAATATCAGAAGCAAAGTAGTAAAGATTACCTCAACCAGTTTTACCAACAATGATGCAAAAGCTTTTCTTTAATAACATCATGTGTCCTTCTAATACAACATAAACAATTTGCCAATTACACAAAAAATAGGACACCAGCCATTTCCCATCACATTTCGATATGAAAGTCTAACTATCAAATAATCGAAATTAAAAACATAAGTAAAGCGGTGGGTTTCCTGATTTTGATACATATGCACATACATATAAGGATGAAATCAGCTGAATAACATACGTCATGCAAGTTTCAAGCATACATTCAACGAATTCCATGTTGGGTCAATTCTGCGGAGAGAAAGGGGTAGGAGATTAACATGCCACATAACTTTTACCTTAAGCTCTTGGTTATAAGGTGTGAAAGATGGACCTTATGATAGCGAAAAATTGGTTGTGCAATTTTAGTCAAGGGCTTTGACACTCAAGATCTAGTGATTAGGGCTCCTTGTTAGTGAAGGGATGTGAAGTGCGTAATAGAGAATCCTAGCTCTGGCTTAAGCATTGCTGCAATCAGCCATAGCTAGTGCTGGATTGTTTGTGGTTAAGGCTTCTTATGGTAATCGGGGATGAAGAAGATGGGATGATGTATTCTTCTAGCTGACCTAGGTTATCTTTGTAACTCATTTGTGTCTTTTTATTTGACCAAGGATATTTTTGGGATTTCACATTCTATTCATTGTGTATTCCCTGTTGATTTCGTGCAAGTAAACAAAGTTTTTCTATTTCCATTACCTTACGCTAAACACAATTATTGGTTATTCACCCCTTTCCATTCCCTCATAATTGCAATACCACTCCCTTACTATTCCATTCCATAAACTAAACATGCCATGAGTCATATTTACATTAAGACACTCATACTGTCCTACATTCTTAGGAAATTCTACATGCTAAGGTAATTTAATAAGTAATATATTATGTACTACATAATTAGTCCAAAAACTTAAGAGTTAATGACAAAGCTCTAAAAGACTCAATTACATTAACCAACTTGATTTCTACTCCCTTATAGCTTAGCACTTCAAAAGATACTGACCTCAGGATAGTTATAGCGCGGTATATCAATCAGTGCTTTTGAAAAAATCTATAAGGGTATGAGCAATCAACAGTTCAGTAAGTTAGGATGGAGACATAAGAATGCATAACAAACACTGGCAAGGTTTTCAAACAATTAATATATATGCAATGCAACATGCAAATGCAATCACATAACGTGGTTTGGTCCGCAATAAAATCAAAGTGATTTCACTCGCTTTAATCCGGGTTGAGGAGTTTTCATGTTTATGCAACAACTTACAACCAACCCAGGTTTGGGCAATGGAGACACCGTTCCCCCTATGACTATCCTTCGAACCAATACCCCCATCCTTATCGTGACATTTTCTCCTGTCACTTAGTTTGGCTAAGGATAAAAAATAAACCATTAAACTATTCAACACTATTCTTTTTGAAGGTGTCAATGTTTAGTTAGAGAATCCTAACAATCCCCTACAGGGTTGCAATGCATGTCTAATTAGGATATTTAGGTCAATTAAAATTAAATTCGGTTTAGGGTGATCAAACAATCTCACACCACTCAAGTCACAATAATCACCAAAACATAATGCAGATTTTTAGTATAAAGTCAAATACACACAAGCACATGCATCTATAATTACTTACAAGTACAATTATATACAATCCTAAGCCTTCAAGACTTTAAAATAATACTCTAAAATACATTAAAGTATTTAACCTAACTTACTTAAAGTCCTCAATTAACTCATTGGACTTGTCGCAGGTTACTTGTCTCTACGTATCCTATAGTATAGATGCTCTTTTAGTATTTATATCCTTATGATATATAAACTTTATGTCGTGATTTGACTCAATTTTCCACATATATATATATAGATATTATTTATTATCGATTCATTCTAGTTTAGTTTTGGAATCGGTTTCCGAATCCAGTTCCAATTTAGGTTCTAATTCAATTTCGACTACGAGTGTTATATATATATATCCTAAGAATGCGTTCCAAACCACAATGTGAAATTGATCACATTATATTCAAGTATTCCAAATATCACATTTGGCCCTTAACCAATATTCTGGGCTGTACGGTATACCCTAATCCTAATTTACTTACCAAATTGACTCCCGATGTAATAAAAATATATATTTTTCATATAATTCACTAAAATTTAGGTTCATATAAGATTTGTTGTGTTTTATTATTATTACTATATTATAAATTTTTAACCTAATATTTTCTATTTATTATATTTCCAATTTCACATATTATTAATTTACATATATTTACTATATAATACACTTAATAATTATATCTAACACCCTAAATATCACAAGTATCATACTACATCATATATTAATAACCTTAAACACCCAATTACATACTCAATCAAAAATTATCCCTTGAATTACCTAATTAGCCCCAAATTACGTATTTTTTATATCATTTTAAGACTTGAAAATCATCTAAAAATTTTGAAAATTAAATTCTAAATAATCTTTTCATAACACCATTCTATATTTTCTAAATACGCTACACAAAAATTTTAAGCTTAAAACTACACCTCTAATATCATTTATTTTTAAATCGAACAAAACTTAAGTTTATGGAATTTCTCAAACACAATATATTTCTAAACATAAATTCATGAAACTAAAATTTTTCCTTAAATATACACACATAAAAACCTAAAATACCAAATTTCATAATTTTATAAATAAATTTGACATTTTAAATAAATTAAATAAGATTCGGGTTGAAATCGAACTTACCTATCTGATGGACTTCTAACTACCAGTGGTGGTCCTAAGGGTGCCACCAAGGCTAGGTGGTGGTGATAGGGTATGGTGGTAGTAGTGGTTCAATTCCAAGTGGCTATTGGTTGTGGGTTTGCTCTATAAGCCCTAATTGCATAGATTTTTTTTTTCTATTTTTTTGTTAAAAAAAAAAACTAATCCCCTCTTTCTAAGTTCTCTCTTTTTTTTCTTGGATGTGTATCTAACCAAAATGAATTGTGATGGGTATTTTCTAATTTTATAGGGGTGTTTAGGGTTTGCTTTTAGATTTTTAGTTGACATTTGACCTTTATCCTCTTCCAATTTACCTTATATTTGCCCTAATGTGATTGGTTAATTTTTTTTTTTTCTTCTTAATCCCAACATGCCACAACCTATAACTGGATAATTCCTTACTTTTTATGATTTTTTCTTGATTTTTTTTTGTAATTTTATTTAATTATTTAGCATTAATTTAGTATATTTCTAGTATTTTAAATAATTTCAAGTATTTTTACCTTCACAAAAATACATATAGAGTATAAATAAATACTCATAAATATTATTTATATTATTCTATAATCTTTAGTATGCACATAATTTATTTCTAGCAATCCGTTAACTATCGAAACTTATTTTATACATTTTTAATAAATAATGGCCAATATTCTTATAATTTTTATTTTAATATTTTATTACTTATTTTCCTAAATTCAAACTTTTGGGGTGAATTTTATTAATACTCTTAACTTCGTCGTATAATTTAGGCTCAATCAAATACTTTATCCAATCGCCCTAAATCTTACATATTGAATTCGATCTTCCAATTGTAGAGCTTACATTTCCACTTCCCTTCGAAAATGTTTTGTCCTCAAAACTATTATATATCTAAATTACACTTAAATAACCAAAAATGATAATTACATACTTTTAAGAGCCTAGAAGTTAGAAAAGCCATGGTTATTGCTTCATCACTACTGCTTTCAACTCTAAAGTAATCTCCAAGTCTAGACCTTTATTCCACTGGACCTTCACGTATTTCATATCTTGATTCCTTAACTTCAAAACCCGATTATCCAGTATTTTGATAGGCTATTTCTCTACTTGAAAATTCCTCTTTAACTCTACTGGCTTTATTTCCATGATTGCATTCGGTTCTTAATGAACTTTCTCAACATAAAAACATGAAATACATCATGGGAACCCAACAAACTTAGACGTAAGGTTGTCCTATAAGTTACATTAGCAACCTTCTCCAATACTTCAAATGGACCAATATATCATGGGCTTAACTTTCCTTTCAAGCCAAATCGTCTAGGTCCTTTAAATGGGCTTATCTTAACATAAACATAATCTCCAACTTCAAATTCCAATGGCCTTCTCTTCAAATCTGCCCAACTCTTATAACGGTCTTAAGCTTTCTTCATTTGTTGTAGTAGAATCTTAACCTTCTCACTTATTTGTTCGATTATGTCAAGTCCAATTATTGCATATTCCTTATGATCCCAATATAGTGGCGATCTATATTTTCTCCCATATAATGCTTTATAAGGTGCCATATGTATAGTCGCATGATAACAATTATTGTAAACAAACTCTATTAATAGTAAATATCTATCCTAATCACTTCCAAAATCTAATACACGAGCTTACAACATATCTTCTAGGGTTTGAATCGTTTGCTCAAATTGTCTATCTATTTGCGGGTGATAAGCTGTACCAAATTGCTCTCTTAGAATTTGGATACAAATTGACTATCCCGATTAAAAACAATACTTTCAAGTATACCACATAATCTTACTATCTCTCGAATATACAACCTAACCATCTTTTCCATTATATCACCCATCTGATAAGGTAAGAAGTGTGCACTCTTTGTTACTCTATCTACAAGTACTCAGATTGAATCATAACCAGCTAGAGTCCTAGGTAGTACTAGTACAAAATCCATCATGATATGATCCCACTTTCATCTCGATACTTCTAAAGGTTGTAATGGTCCACTCAGTCTCTGATGTTCTGCTTTAACTTGTTGGCACATAATACATTCAACCACATACTATACCATATCTCTTTTCATTCCATTCCACCAAAATAGGAGGTTTAAATCTTGGTACATTTTCTTTCCTTCTAGGTGTACAGTATAACCTATAATGTATGCTTCATCCAAAATTTCCTTCCTTGTGTTGGGATCTTACGGCACACATATCCTTCCTCTAAATTTAAGTATGCCCATGTCATCCACTTTGAAGTCAAAATCATTTCCTTTGCTTAATTTCTCTTTCATGTCCATCAGATCTTTATCTTCCTCTTACTTTTGTTTAATTCTCTCCAATAAAGTAGGTTGCAGTTCCAAATTCATTATCTGACTATTAGGTTCACACCAATCAAACCTAATTTTCAACTTTTCAAATTCACACACCAATTCACATTAAGAAGTTAACAATAATGCAACCTATTCATAATTCTTTCGACTCAAAAAATCTACCATCAAATTGGTTTTTCCAAGGTGATAATTTATATTCAAAGCATAATCCTTAATCAACTCCAACCATCGCCTCTATCTTAAGTTTAGCTCCTTCTAAGTAAAGAAATACTTCAAACTCTTGTGATCAGTATATATTTCATACCATTGTCCATATAAATAATGTCTCCAAATTTTCAAAGCAAACACTATAGCTACTAACTCCAAATCATAGGTTGGATAATTCCTTTCATGTGGCCTCAATTGTTTTAATGCATATGCAACAACTTTTCTATCCTGCATCAATACATAACCCAATCCATTCCGAGAAGCGTCATTATACATGCTATAAGGTTTATCCGGATTAAGTAATGTTAACACTGGTGTTGTAACCAATCGTTTCTTTAACTCTTGAAAACTCAACTCACAATCTTCACCCCATTCATATTTTACATCCTTTTGGTTCAATCGAGTCAATGGCCTAGCAATTTTAGAAAAGTCCTTTATAAATCGTCGGTAGTATCTAGCAATACCTAGAAATCTCCTCATCTCTAAAATAATGGTTGGCTGCTTCCAATCCATTACGGCTTTCACCTTGTCAACGTCTGTAGAGATTCCTTCACTACATATAATGTGACCTAGAAAAGAAATTTTATCAAACCAGAAATCACATTTAATTAACTTAGCATATAATTTATTTTCTCTTAGTTTCTATAATGCTAATCGTAAATGTTCTACATGTTCCTCATTGGTTTTTAGATAAATCAAAATACCATCAATAAACACCACAACAAATTTATACAAATATGGTTGATATATGCAATTCATCAAATCCATGAAAACAGCCAAGGCATTCATTAAACTGAAAGGCATCACCAAAAATTCATAATGACCATATCGTGTTCTAAATGCAGTTTTAAGCATATCCTCCGGCTTAACTCATAATTGATGATATCCCGATTTCAAATCAATTCTAGAAAACATAGTTGCACCTTGTAGTTGATAAAAAAAAAAATCATCAATGCAGGGTAACAAATACCTATTTTTAATGGTAACCTTATTTATTTCCCAATAATCTATACATAATTCTTCTTTACAAATAATACTAGTGCTCCCCATGTTGAAACACTTAGACGAATAAATTCGTTATCTAACAACTCTTGAAGTTCCATAAGTGACATCTGATATGGAGTTTTAGATATAGGCTTAGTTCCAGGATCTAACTCAATGGAGTCCAACTCTCAATGTGGAGTTAAACCTAGTAAATCCTCCAGAAATCCATTTGAAAATTCACATGCTACCGGTATGTTTACTACTTTGGGTGCCTCTTTCTTTACTTCTATGGAAAACACCCAACAAAATTTCGAGTCATTCTCTTCTACCTTTGTTTCATATAACTCATCACATGTCTCCACCATGGCTAAATTCAATAGTTTTACTTCTACATTCTACAATCGTTTTATGCTTAGACAACCAATCTATTCCCACTATTACATCATAACCCTCTATAGGTAATATTACAAGACTTATAGAGTATTCCTTCTCTTAAATCTTAATTATACCATCGGCTACCACTTCCCGTATCATTACCTTCTCTTTAGTAGGAGTTCTAATCTTGTAAGTTGTGTTAATCTTAACCACACTAATCTCCTATTTATTTATGAATTTTTGAATTGCAAAGGAATGAGATGCACTAGTATCAAATAATGCAAAAGCAAATTGTCCATTTATAAGCACATTTCCTGGAATGTAATAATACTATGATTACTAACTAAACTTACATTCATAAAACTCAAAATCTAAACACTTCAATTTAACTTACAATTGAATTATCATCAAAACAAATAGTTTGAATATGTACCTATCACAAGTCCTTCATCATTTTCTACTTCGCCTCCCATAATCTCTTCAACATCGTTTTAATAGTACTCCTCTATCCAATCTACAAAATCTTCATCCTCCTCATTTCCCATATCCTCTATGGCAAAGACACAAGCAAGTGCGGTCACATTATCAAAACCTCCAATCCCCTTAGTTCCTTGTCCAAATTATGGACAATACCTAAAGAAATGCCCATTTCTACCACATTTATTATACTTCACGAGTTTCATTCTAGGGCATGCTTGTATCATGTGGTTCTGATCTCCATGTATAAAACATTTTCCTTTAAGCTAAGCATAGTTTCCTGAAAAATGATTTGCGTGGCATTTCCAGTACTTAACATTACCATCCTTATCATAAAAACTCAAACCGAGTACCGACTATGCTGGGCTACTAGCTAAAGTTGTTGGTTTCCTTCTCTTCTATCCAGAACTACTGGTTGCACCAAGATATGATCTCTTAAATGATGAACCAGGTCAATAACCTTTATTGATCTTTTGACTCCACATTATATGCATCCTTATGTGATTATTCTCCAATTGCCTTGCCTTATCTATCACATCATTATAAGTAGAGTTACCATAGTCTTCTAACTTACCACACATTGTAGAGTCAAATCCAGTAAGGAACAAATCCTTCTTTAATTCAACATTATCCCTATATGAGTCAGGTACATATTGCAACAATTTATTAAACTTAGTTTCATACTATGTTACACTCATACTCCCCTTCTTAAGTTTAAATAAATCTCCCACCATTTTGTTTTGGACACTACGAGGGAAGTATTCTTTCTTAAATTCCTCGTTAAATCTTTGCCAAGTAATATTATTTCTTAATTGTCTTGCTTTCGAGTCCCACCAAAGTCGAGCATCTAACTTTAACATAAAAGTGCCATATGATAACTTTTAGGATTCAGAAACTCTAAATGCCTCAAAAATCCGTTCAATTTAGGCTAGCCAATTGTTAGCTAATGTCGGTTTACCCACTTCTCCCTCAAAGTAATAATTTGCTATTATAAACTCAGGAAGCTTATTTACCTCTTGTGGTCATTCCATTCTTTGTTCAGCTACTTGTAGCTCTCTATTTCCCATATTACCGTCATTCATAAGATGTTAAATCAATACTTCTTACAATCTCATCATAGTATGCATACTGGCAAGTAATTGCCTAATTGGTATACCTTCTTGTAGTGGTGGTAGGGATATATCCTATCTATTTTGTTCCCTTAGGCATGATGGTACTCATGGTGGAGGGTTTTGATTTCCCTTGATTCCTCCATTATGGCTCCCATTTCCAACTTCAACCATACTTAATATTTATAACTTAAAAACCTGCATACATATCTATTTATGAGTTATCCAATTCTTTAGTTTTATAAATATTTTAGAAATTACTAAATTCCTATAATTTGTGGTTATATAAAATAGTAATAACAATATCTTCTAATCAATATGCATAATGAATATAACTTTCACTATTAACATGGTTCTTACTTTGCATCATTGCAGTTGATTACAGCTTTAGGAACAAAAAGGTACAACTCAATAAACCCTTGAATACATACATCAGATTTACAACTCGATTACATTACTACTTTCATAATCTAGTACAAACTCGGTATTTACAACTGTACAATACAAAAGATGACATTAGATTTGATTACATCAAACTTGATTACAATATCTAAACTTAATCTAGAAGCTACTAAATACATCAACAATCAGAAAATACACCAAAAGTCAAGTATACATCAAAAGATCTAAGAAACATCAATTTCAGCCAAAATTTCCACTAGATCACCTAAAGATCTAACTAAACAAAATTAGTCATCCAACTATAACTAATCCTAATCTAAACTAACTATGGTAGCTACCTGATCAAAGGGATCCCAATCCATATGATCACCTATTGAATTATCTTCCTCTTCACTTGTTAATTCAGAACTTATTAATATTACTTCTAGACTCTCAGGAATCATATCACCTCATGTACCTCATCATCCTCAGACTCAACTACATATCCATTTCCTATCCTAGTGTCAACTATCACTTGCATAACTAACTCATGAATATCTACACCAAGTTCATTTTTATTTCCCATCTCTTGTTCCTCCTCTTCGAGTTCCTCTTCTTTAGGTTCTTCCTCCTTAGGATCCTCTTTCTCTTGATTCTTCTCAACATTAGCCTCTTAATGATTACTTTATGTATTTGAATGGGCTGCTTCTTAAAGCTTTACTGGTGGTGGATTTTCTTATGGTAGTTCTTTTATCTCAAGTTCTGGATTAGGTTAATTTGGTCCCGAGGGTATCTCTATACTTGCTTCAATTGGATTAGGATAATAACGGAAACCAGTTAATAATCCCTGGTGGATAACGTTTAGGAATATGTAAGACTCCAATAGGAATATGGGTGATACTAGCTGGGTAAGGTCTCCTATCTTCTAACTCAACTAGAAAGTATCTCAAAGGCATCATCAAAGACATAATTTCTTCTCTCTCCAACCACCTCTGCTCAAAGGCTACTATGGCAATATACTTATTGTATTGGGGCCCTAAACTCATCTCCATCCACACCTACTAATCTTGCCAACCAATGATCTCATCATGAAATTTATCAATGATCTCATCAATGATCTTGAATATATTCCAATCAGCTAGCTCTAATAGCAACCGTTGCATCTTAACTCTATAGTCAATGGTAGTATACTAAATATTATACTTAATATCAACTCTGTAATTAAAACATAACTAACTTAGTATCAACTCTCCCTATCAACCCTATAATTAAACTTAGGATCAATTAAAATTTAGTATACTAAATATTATACTTACTTCTATTTTAGTATACTTAATACGACATATATGTATCACCCACTTAATACAACCTACTTTCAATGTGGACCTATATTATCTATGTCTTTTAAATTATGACACTTCAAAGTGAGTTTACTAGAACTACACTCTGATACCAACCAAGAACTATTACATCTTGAAGTAGCAAAATCATAGCAGTCTCGCTGTATAAACCAACCTATAACAATAACTAACCTCAAAGTCCCTATCATATATACAATTTACACAAAGCGTTTACGACTTCTCGCTTTGAAGTAAACAATCATTCATAACTAAAGATAGAATTTATATACATAACTAAAAACTTTAAGTCATATTTATATTAAAATAATCATACAATCCTACATTCCCAAGAAATTCTATATGCTAATGTAATTTAATAAGTAGCATATTACATATTACATAATTGGTCCAAAAACTTAAGAGTTAATAACAAAACTCTAGAAGACTATTACATTAACTAACTTAATTCTCACTCCCCCATAGCTTAGCACTTTAAAAGATACTAACATCAGGATAGTTATAGCGCGATATATCAATCAGTACCTGCAAGAAAATCTATAAGGGTATGAGCAACTAGCAACTCAGTAAGTTAAGATGAAGACTTAAAAATGCATAACAAACACAAATAAGTTTTCAAACAATTAATTATATGTAATGCAATATGCAAATGCAATCATACAATGGAGTCCGGTCTGTTGTGAAATCGGAGTAATTTCACCCACTCTAATTCGAGTTGAGGAATTTTAATGTTTATGCAATAGCTTACGACTAATCCCAAATTTGTGCAATGGAGACACCTCTCCCCCTATAACTATCCTTCAAAGCAATGCCCTCATCCTTACCGCATCCTTTTCTCCTATCACTTAGTTCGACTAAGGATGAAGAAAAAACCATTATGATATCTAATGCTATCCAACGCTATCATTTTCGAAGTATCGGTGTTTGGTTAGAGAATCCTAACAGCCCCCTAAAAAGTTACAATGCATGTCTAATTAAGGTATTTAGATAGGTTATAATTAAATTCAATTTAGGGTAATCAAACAATCTCATACTACTCAATTCACAACAATCACCAAAACACAACGCAAATTTTCAATACGAAGTCAAATACATATAAGCACATGCATATATAACTACCTACAAGCACAATCGCATACAATTATAAACCTCCAAGTACTTTAAAATAGTATTCCAAAATACATTGAACTATTGAAGTCAACTTACTTGAAGTCCTCAGTTAGCTTATTCAACTTATCATAGATTACTCCTCTCCGTGTGTTCTATAATATAAATATTCTTTTAGTATTTATATCTTTACGATATATAAACTTTATGTCATGATTTAAGCCAATTTTCTACATATATATTATTTATTACTAATTCATGTGAAATTGATCACATTATATTCATGTATTCTAAATAACACATTTGGCTCTTAATTAATATTTTAGTCTGTATGGTATACCTTGATCCTAATTTAGCTACCAAATTGGCTCTCAATATGATAAAAATCTACATTCTTCATATAATTCACCAAAATTTAAGTTCATATAAGATTTGTTGTGTTCTATTATTATTACTGTATTATCAATTTTTAACCTAATATTTTCTATTTATTATATTTCCAATTTCACATATTATTAATTTACATATATTTACTATGTAATAAACATAATAATTATATCTAACACCCTAAATACCACAAGTATCATATTACATCATATATTAATAACCTTAAAGACCTAGTTGCATACTAAATCAGTAATTATTACTTTAATTACCTAATTATCCCTAAATCATCTATTTTATATATCATTTTAACACATAAAAATCATCTAAAATTTTCAAAAATTAAATTCTGAAAAATCTCTTCATAGAATTGTTCCATATTCTCTACATACTTAAAAAAAATTTTGAGCTTAAAACTACACCCCTAAAATCATTTATTTATAAATTGAACAAAACACAAGTTTATGGGATTTCTCAAGCACAATATATTTTCAAACATAAATTCATTAAATTAAAATTTTTCCCTAAACATACACATATATAAACCTCATAATACAAAATTTCATAATTTTTTAAATAAATTTGATAATTTGAATAAATTAAACAAAATTCAAGTTGAAATTAAACTTACATGTCCGATAAACTTTAAGCCACCAGTGGTGGTCCTAGGGGTATCGACAAGGCTAGGCAGTGGGTATAGGGCGTGGTAGTGGTGGAAATTCAATTCCAAGTGGTTGTTAGTCATTGTTTGCTCTACAAGCCCTAATTATACAGATTTTTTTTTCTATTTTTTTTTTAAAAAAACCCTAGTCCACTCTTTTTGAGTTCTCTCTATTTTTATTGAATGTGTATCTAATCAAAATGAATTGTGATGGGTGTTTTCTGATTTTATAGGGGTGTTTAGGGTTTGCTTTTAGATGTTTGGTTAACATTTGGCCCTTATCCCCTTCCAATTTAATTTCTATTTGCCCTAATATGATTGGTTATTTTTTTTCCTTCTTAATCTTAGCATGCGATGACCTGTATCTAGACAATTCCTTGCTTTTTTACTTTTCCTTGATTTTTTTTTGTAATTTTTTTTAATTATTTAGTATTGATTAAATATATTTCTAGCAATTTTCATAATTTCAAGTATTTTTACTTATACATAAATACATATGGAGCATAAGTAAATACTCCTAAATATTATTTATATTATTCTATGATTTTTAGTATGCATATAATTTATCTTTAGCTGTTCATTAGTTATCAAAACTCATTTTACATATTTCTGATAAATAACGAGTAATTTGCTTATAATTTTTATTATAATATTCTATTATTTTATTAATTAATTTTTTAAATTCAAATTTACGAGATCACTTTTACTTATACTCCTAGCTTCGTCATGTAATTTAGGGTCAATCAAACACTTTATCCAATCACCTTAAATCTTACATATCAAATCCAAACTTCTAATTCCAGAGCTTACAAGCTAGCCTTTACACTTCTACTTAGTCATTAGGTAATGCTCCCATCTTGAGATATTGTATGATGGGGTCCATCCAAGAGGGCTTGAGATTCACACTCTATACTTTAAGGACCTCTTATTGTTATACTTTCGTACTCCACTTGGAGAGGTACTGTATGAAGAGTAGCTTATCGCTGTCATATGATGCGGGAAGAATGGATAAGACTATCCTTGAAAATCTATCTGCCTCTATGTTCTCCCCTCGAACGATCTTGTTGACTTCCCATGAAGTGAATTCCCTAAGCAAGCCTTGTACTATTTGTAAGTACCTAACCGTTATTTCCCCCTTAGTCCTATGTTCTCCTTTAGTTTGTTGTACTACTAGCGTAGAGTTCGAGTGTATGTTTACCTTTTTTGCTCCAATGTCCTTGGTAATCCTTAAACCTGCAATGAGTGCCTCATATTCGGCTTCATTGTTACTTACTAGGAAATTGAACTTTAGAGGGTAGAGTATCTTCATTCCATGCAAGCCTTGCAATATAATACTGCCCCCTCCCCCTCTCCCCCAATGGAGGAGCCATCGACATAAAGGGTCCATGTAGGGATGGAGAACTCCAGTTGGGGCTCATCTACTCTTGCATATTTCATTATGAAATCGGCAAGAACCTATGCCTTAATTGCTTGTCTCGAATGGAATTGAACTCCATGGTTACTAAGTTTAAGGGAGTATTTTATCATTCGTCTTGAGGCGTTGGGCTTCTGTAGTTAGAATTACAATTAAGTATGATTGGAAGTAAGGCTTAAGCTTACATGTGGCTATGACCATAGTGTTCTCATTACCCTTCAACTCTTATCTACTCCCTTTAGTAAAGAGTAGTGGCAAGTGACCTTTCAATTCAAACCGGTAAGCCATATCTAGTGAATTATAGGCCAAGTAGGATCAATTAGTGTGTCATATCTAGTTGGTAGCTACCTGAACATCGTTAGCTTTTCTTTGTTTCCTTTTTGTTTTGGTATCTCTCCATGTATCTGACCTTGGAAACACATTAGTTATGCTTAAGGAATTTTGTAATTTCAGCCCTACTGTAGTTTGACAATTCTACTCCTATTTTAATAGTCATCCTTTAGATATTAGAAAGCTTAATTCCTTAAGTCTTTTCAATTAGCTCCCTTCGTATTGCTGAAGCTGAAGGGGTGGTAGATTCGATGCTCATAATGTTATTTCTAGCTTGGGCCTAGCGATAGAGGGACTTAGATAGGGTCTAGTTTCCTTGTGCTTCGCCTGTACTAGTAGGTATCATGAACTTTGCCTTAAGACACTTTTGGCTAATGAGCATGTCAAATTTTGTGATACTTGGTTGACTTAGGATAACATTATATGGAGACTAGAGATCAACAACAATGAAGCCAATTGACTGTATGGTAATGTGCTCATTGTCACCCAACCATACTAGTAAGGTAATGATCTCCTTCACTAATGCTGGTTTGCCTCCTCTAAATCTTATGAGACTGTGTTTGTACAGTTGTAAGGGTTCATTTGCTGAAATTTCGTTGTCGACAAACATTTTGGGAACATCAAAGTATCTAATTTTCACATTTATGATAACGGCATCGCTGTAGGGTAGACCGATCCCCTGTTCATCTGCATCGGTGAAGGTGATTGATGTATCTATCTTTGGTTTCTTAGTCCTTACAAAGTATACCTCGTGTTGGGTCAATATGGTTGTAGTGTCTAAGAGGAGGCCGGAGCCTCCAAATATGGTGTTGACATGTCCCCACTACCCCCAATGGTTCTATTCATCTATTGAAGTGTTGTTATGATCATTAGGGTACTAATGTTGTTGCTTCATTCGGCAACATTAGGTTAGCCATTGAATTTGATTTTTCTCATAAGCGATAAGGTAGTTGATGTGGCCTTTGCAAATAAAGTCTTCGACTGCATTCTTAAGTTGGCGACTTTCATTAATGTTGTATTCATGTCCCCTATGGTAGTCACAATACTTGCTTAAGTTTATTACTATTGGTGTTTTACAAACATTGGGTGGTCGCAGGAACTGTTCGCTTACCTTGTACATGATTTTGCCAAGCAGCCTATTAAGGGGTGTATATAAGGTATAGTCTTGGAATTTCTATATCTGCTTTTCTCATCTATCACGCGACTATAGTTTCGCATACCTAGGCCTTAGGCAATCCTTTACTGAGATGTGGGTATGGTTATCTACCTTGAAACAAGTTCTAGTGGCATTCTCTTAAGCTGTGTATTTCTTAGCTACTTGCATGAATTAGTTTAGGGAATCAAGTTAGTGCATTGCATTGAATATCCTTCCATAGGGGTCTATGCTTATAAGGAGTGCTTGCAAGGTTGTTCTAGTGTCAAGTTTAGACAGTTACAGTTAAAACATTCGAGATAGTCTCATAGGGTGGTTTCATTAAGCCATTGACTAACATTATAAAGTATGGATGAGTCTCCCCTTAGGACTAGAGAGCTTAGGAAGTGTTGTTGGAATCTCCTTCCTAAGTTGTTGATTGAGGTGACGAAAGCATCAGAGAATGTATTAAACTAAAGTAAAGCTACTTTTGCCAATATGTTGGGGAAGGCTTTATACATGATTGCATCCAAGAAATTGTAAAGACTCATCATCATTTTAAAGTAGACGACATGGTCATCTGGGCCGGTGGTGCCATCATATATGTTTAGATGTGCTAGCCTTACGCCTGCAGGCAGTGTTTCTTCAAGGATGGAAGGAATAAATTAGCTTTTCATTGGCATGGACCATGATGGCTATGCTAAGGATTCAACCTTCTTGTGGTCATACATGTTAGAAGCATAACTAATATGTTCATTCAATTCTTCAACATTTGTGTCTTCATAATCCTTTGGTGACTGTTTTGGTGAAAAGCCTTCAATTGTCCTGCTTGTCGTTGTGCATGTTACGCCTCGAAGTCGCAGAGTCGCAACAGTCCCGTTGTATAAACCATTCTATGATAGTAAGTGGCTTCATAATACCTACTATAGACATGATTTATATAAGGTATAGATGACTTCTCTCTTTGAAGTAAACAGTCCGATTAAAAGTTGAACTACAATTATGATAAATAGTACAAATTTCTAATAAACATGTATAATTATATATAAGTCCATAGAGCTTCCTAGGAAGTTTTACATAAACACAATAGTTCACTAAATTACATAATAACTATCAATCTTTCATCCTTAATTACAAGGTTACTCTAGTTACACATTATACTAAGAACTTGATCCCCACACCCCTAGCTTCAAACGAACTAACCTCTAGGTAATTGTAGGGCGGCATAGTACTTAAAGTGTTTAGAAACCAGAACCTGCAAAAGGATCTATAAGGGTATAAGCAACTACAACTCAGTAAGTTAAATTGGAGACTCATGAATGCATACAAGCACAAACAGGGTTATCAAGCAATTATTTTTATGCAATGCAACAATCAAGTGTCATCGCACAACGTAGTCCGGTCCGTTGTGAAATCAAAGAAATTTCACCCGCTCCAATCCAGGTTGAAGAGTTTCCATATTATGCAGCAGCTCACAACCAAACCCAGGCTTGTGCAATGGAGACCTCGCTCCTCCTGCGGCTACCTTCAAACCATCGACTTCACCCTCGCCGCGACCTCCTCTCCTATCACTTAGTTCAACTAAGGATAAAGAAGGGACCATTTTGCAATCCTGCGATATCCCTCTTGAAGGGATCGGTATTTGGTTGGAGAATCCTATGATCCCCTAACGGGTTACAATGCATGACATTCTTGGTCTTTAGAGTCGAATAAGATTAAATTTCATTTAGGGTGTTCAAACAAGTTCACACCAATTCAATCATAACACAAAATCACTCACATCACAATTTCGGCACGAATTCTGATACGTCAAACACATGCGTAAACTACTTACAATCACAACTATATATAAGCCTAAGTCTCCGAGTACCATAAAACTAGTACTCTATTACAATAAGCAATAACCCAACTTACTTGGAATTGCTCGATCGCTCGATCCCTTAGTCGCAAGCCGATTTGTCTTTGGTGTCCTATAATACAAATAGGTCTTTTTAGTACTTATACTTTATGGATTCATATTATAAGTTATATTTTAACTCATTTTTTTGTGTATACCTATTACGTACTAATGATTCGTTGTACTCTATTTCGAGGTTTGAATCCTAAATTAGATTTTAATTTTGATTCCTAAGGCTTAAATATGCTAGAATCCTAATGTGACATTAATCACATTAAGCTCGAGTATTCAAATATCCTATTGGGTCTTAATTCAGTATTCTAAACTATTTTGGTACACGCTAACCCTAATTGAGGTATCGGATTTATTCCTAATTTGAGAAAATTTTACATTTTGAGACATTTACCTAAAATTAAATATTATTTCAGATTTATTATTTGTCTGTTTCTATTATAATATTATCTAAATAACCCTCATTTTTTTAGATTTATAAATTCTCAATTTCACATATTACTAATTTCTTACATTAACTACCTAATTTCCTAAATTGACCATACTTAATACTCCAAAGGCTAGGTTAGGTTTCCACATCAGAGATTAGCATCCCTAAACACGTAATTACTATCTAAATCAGTAATTAGTACCGTAATCACCTAATTAACTCAAAATTACCCAATTTTTCCATCATTTTAGGGCTAAAATTTAACTTAAAAATTTCAAAAATTAATTTTAAAAAAATGGCTTCATAGCAGTGTTTTATATCACATAAGCATTCTATTGAAAAAAAATTGAGCTCCAAACTACACTCCTAAGCCTATTTATTTTCCGTTCTAATCATGCTCGGTTTTGAATAATTTATTAAAAACCCTATATTTTCATACGTAATTAAAATAAATCACTATTTTTTCCTAAATCTACATACAATAAAACCTCAGAATAAGAAGTTTCATAATTTTCTAAGGAAAATAAATAATTTTACAAAATTATTCAAAATCGGGGAAATTAAGGGACTCACCGATCCGATGATTTTTTGGCCATCCAAATCCAGTCCAAGGGTGTCGGCCGACCTAGACGGTAGGGCTAGAGTGGTGTAGTGGTAGTGGCTCGGTCCCAAGTGGTGGTGAGGTGTGGGTTTCGCTCACTACCCGAATCTACATAGTTTCCTTTTCTTTTTTTTCTGGATTTTCTCTCGAATTTTTTTAGGTTTCCTATTTTTCTCTAATGCTAAACTATCTAAATGTGTTTTGGAAATTTTTCCCTTATTTATAGACAATTTTTGTAATTATTATGCATTAATTAGACATAACTTTGCCCAATTTCCTTGATTTTTGGCTTTTGTATTGTCTAATTTTAATTGGTTAATTTTTATTTTGTAGATCCTGACCTGCCACGACCTGATTTGGATCATCCTATCCTCTTTTGATTTTTTCATAATTAATTTATAATTTTCTTTAATTATTTACTTAGTTTTTGGCCAATTTAGGTAATTTTGCGTATTTTTATCTACACGTAAATACATGTGCGGTACATGTGAACATTCTTAATTATTATATTGGTTATTCTAAAATTTTTAGTATACATATAATCTATCTTTAGTAATTTATTAGTTATTAGATTACACTTTTCTCCTTTTCGGTAATTAGTAATTATTATGCTTAAAATTTAAAAATTTTACAGTCTCCTATTTTATTACTTATTTTTTAAAATTCAAGTTTATGAGATCATTTTTACTAATATTTCTCTCAATAGTTTATAATTTGGGTTTGATCGGATCCTTTAACCGTTCACCCTAAACCTTGTGTTCTAAGTTCAATCATACGGTCACTTGGCTTAACTTTAGGGCTTACAGTGCACTCACCATGTGCCTAAGTTTTGTCGTGATTACAATTCAACCATTCATGTAAGTTTTCATGGGGTCACTAATCATAATGAAACCGATCACATGAATGCGCTAAGTGTATAGTTTGTAGATTGTCATTTTTTCCTAGTTCTTAGGAAGAGTTGATGGTCACTTCCTCATTTAGGCCTTTTTAGGTTACGTTTTTAGACAACGCGACATTCTTGTGTAGAGCTGCAATGGACGACATTCTCATAATGAGGTTTTGAAAGTACTCTCCATACAAGATCTAAATGAGGCAACGTAACAAATTAGTAGACGACTATGTCCAAGAGTTTCAATTGCTCATAATCCAATGTGATGTCGATGAACCTGAGACACAAACTATAGTACAATTCATCTCTAAGCTACAAACTAAGATTGGTAACATCGTAGAGCTATAGAATGTTACAACTCTGGATGCCATTCAAGTAGCCTAAAGAATTGAAAGGCAAAGGCAGAACTAAATTAGTCATATGCCAAGCGGCTGCCCAATGTTACCAAATAGGGGCGGCTTGTTGAGCCGACCAAGAAATGACCGAGCATCAAATAGTTCTGTGGCAGAATGTTGAGGGCATATGTTAAGCTGACCAGAAGAAGGCTAAAGTAAAAGTAAGACTAGAGAACTTGAGATCTGAAGGGACCAAGGTCAAAGCTCAAGACCAAGGTTAGAGCTCAAGAAGGAAAACCCAAGAATTCAAATGTCTTAAATGCCTTAGCTATGGACACATAGCTAGTAAATGTCTGACCAGTTGAGTCATGACCATAAAGGGAGACAAGCCCCAATTTGAAGTAGATAATGCAAATGAAGGAGAATAAGAAGTAGGAGTTGATTAAATGCTAGAAGAATTTTAGGAAGATCCCAATGCTGAGACACCTCTTGAGGGCGGTTCCAAGTATTGCTTTATTGTTTGATGATCTCTCAATACTTTTGTAGCTAACGAGAATGAGCAACGAGAGAACCTCTTCCATACAAATTGCCGAGCAAATGGCAAGCTATATGCCTTGATAATTGATAAAGGGAGCTATACCAACATCATAGCTCAAGGGGTAGTTAAGGCCATGAATTTGCCGACCCTTGTACACCCTAAGCTGTATAAAAATCACTGCTGAACGAAAGAGGTAGGTTACACGTTACCGAGTAAGTTAGGGTACCAATTACCATTAGTGATACATACATGGATGAGGTGTTGTGTGATGTCCTCCCTATATGTACTTCTCACATATTACTCGATTAACCATGGCTGTTTGACCTAAGAGTATTATACGATGGATATAAGAATACCTACATGTTCCAGAAGGATGGGAAGAAAATTATATTGACCCCCATGAGTCCTAGGGAAGTGCGAGAAGCTTAGGAGAAGGTTGTTAAATCACTATAGCAAAAGTCCTTAGTGATTTCTCGAGCTCAATTCACCCAAGAAGCCTCAACTAAGGACTTCATGCTCCTCTTGGCCAGGAGACTCTTGGAGGTAAGAGAAGCCAAGAACTTACCTGCCAAAGTGTAGTAGCTACTTTAGGACTTTGCCGACCTATTCTCTGTCAAGATGTTGAAAGATTTACCTCCCTTGAAAGGTATTGAACATTGCATCAGCCTTCAACCAGAAGCTGCCTTATCAAACTAACTTGCTTACAAGCTCAATCCCAAGTAAGCAGTTGAATTGAAGAAATAGGTAGATGAGTTGGTAGATCGCATATATGTTCATGAAAGCATAAGCCCTTATGCCATACCGACTGTGCTCGTGCCAAAAAAGAATGGAACGTAATGAATGTGCATTGACAGCCGAGCCATCGATAAGATCACTATTAAATACCAATATCCGATCCCACGACTTAATGATTCGCTTGACTAGTTACATGGTGCCTATATCTTTTCTAAGATCAACCTAAAGAGTGGTTGCCACCAGATACAAATAAGACCTAAGGATGAATGGAAGATAGCCTTCAAGACAAAAGATAGTCTATTCGAATGGTTGGCGATGCCGTTTGGTTTGACTAACGTGCCGAGTATATTTATGCAACTGATGAATCATGTGCTCTAAACATTGATCAACAAATACGTTGTGGTTTATTTTGATGATATTATAGTCTACAGTGCTGACCTCATTACTCATGTCAAGCATTTAAGATTGGTGTTCAACATACTTTACACCGAAAGATTATTCGATAACCTAAAGAAATTCGTGTTCTGTCAAAATGAAATTATATTCCTAGGATATGTTGTTTTAGGGAAGGGAGTTTAAGTTGATAATGAAAATTCACAGCTATTCTTAAGTGGCCTACACCGACTAATGCTATTGAAGTCAAGAGCTTCCATGGTCTAGCTTCATTCTATTGGAGATTTATTCAGAACTTTAGTTCCATAACTATACCATTGACTAAACTAACTAGGAAAAACATTAAGTTTAGGTAATTAGAGAAAGCTTAGAAGAGTTTTAAAGATGTAAAGTCTAAGCTGACATCTGCTCTAATACTCACCCTACTAGATTTCAAGAAAGTTTTTGAGGTTAAATGTGATGCGTCTAGTATCAACATCAATGCTATCCTTATGTAGGAGTGCTGACCCATAACCTACTTCAGTGAAAATTTTTGAAGTGCTGCCTTAAGTTACTCTACTTACGACAAGAAATTCTATACCCTTGTTCGAACACTCCAGAACTAGTAGCATTATCTTTCCGACAGAATTCATCGTCTATTCGAATCATAAATCTCTCAAGCATCTTTGCAAGCAATAGAAGCTTTCTCGACATCACGCCAAATGGGTCGAGTTCTTGGAGACCTTTTGCTATGTCATCAGATATAAGAAGGAGAGCACCAACATAGTGGCTAATGCTCTTTCTCGCCATCATACCCTCATCAAAACGTTACAAGCTAAGGCACTTAGATTTGACACTTTACTTGATCAATATGAACATAACCCACATTTCTTACCCTCAATGGCCAGGTACAGTGTTGGAGGAGTTGCAAATAGGTTCTACTTGAGTCAAGGGTTCCTGATGAAGGGCAAATAGGTTCGTATGCCAAGTGGTTCGGCAAGGGAGCTACTCATTCGAGGAGCTCATGTCGAAGGTTTGGCTGGCCATTTTGGGGAAAAAGGACAACTAAGATATTGAAGAAGCATTTTTACTAGCCTAGGAAGATGAAGGATGTGCACCAAGTACTTGAAAGGTATAAGGCATATAAACATGCAAAGGAGAGGAGAGAGCCTTATGGAGAATATACACCCCTACTAATTTCAGAGTGGTCGTAAACCAATCTAAGCATGGATTTCATGCTTGGTCTTCCCCAAATGCCAAGACGATACAACTCAATCATGGTGGTGATCGATTGGTTCAACAAGATGGGTTACTTTATCCCTTGCCATAGAACTAATGATGCTTTATTCGCTAACCTCTTTTTGCGAGAAATTGTGCGACTACATAAAGTGCCAAGGAGTATTGTGTCTAAACATGACTCGAAGTTCATGAGCTTCTTTTGGAAGACCCTATGGAAGAAGCTCAACACTAAGCTCCTATTTAGTACTTTTTGTCATCCCTAGATAGACAGTCAAACTGAAGTTGTGAACAAAACCGTCAGTAACCTTTTGCGAGCAATTGTTGGGAAAAATTCTCATGATTGGGATTTATGCCTACCCATCATTTAATTTTCCTACAACTACTTGACTCATAGCTCAACTAAAACATCACTATTTAAAGTTGTTTATGGACTTAACTCGAACCTACCCTTAGATTTAATTAACAATCCAACTACATAAGGGGGCAGTTAATCTAGCCTATAGTGTGCCAAGGAATTCTAGAGGTTACATTAGAAGATTTCCAAGCAATTGGCCAAAACTATGGCCTGACAAAAGGAAGCAAGAAGTCGCAAAAGGAGATGATTCGTTTATACCCCTGGGGACCTTGTCTCGATCCATCTTAGCAAGGAACGTTTCTCTAATAAGAGGATGAATAGACTATCTCCCAGAACAGATGGACCTTACAAAATTCGTAAGTGCATTAATGATAACGCCCATGAGGTTTAACTACCTGAGGGTTTCAACGTATCTACCACATTCAACGTTGCCAATCTAAATCCCTATGTGCCCAATGATAACGAGGATTACGATTTGAGGGCAAATCTCTAAGAACCCCAAAGAACTAATGAGTTACCAAATACTGACCTAATCATTCGCGCACATCTCACAGGCCTCTAGTCCCTCACTTAAAGGATTCTTTCTCGTCAACCCACCGATGACAAGAAATAGTATGTTGAAGGAGGATGGCTAAATTTCCTAGGAGCTCCGGGTGATTATACTATGCTCTATTTGTTATCGTGTGCCAATGCCGACCTTCCTCTAGTTGAGAGCTCTATGCCAAATGACTAAACTTTTAACTGCTAAGAGTCTTCTACCAAGTAAATGCAACTAGCTCCTAGCCAGGTACTTCTCTTCCAACCTCCTTCCAACTCTCACAGCATCTTTTCACTTCTCGGCTTCCTTATAGCCGTAACACTTCGATTTTTCCCACCTACTATACTTAAACAACACTTTTATGGATCCAATGTCGTACTACCACTTATCCTCTTCATCTAACATTGTACTATTTTTCCCTTTTTGTCTTTTGTCCTTTGAACCCTTTTTTGTATGTACAAGAAATCCCCTTTTTGTATATAACTTCTTTTAATTTCTTTATTTATAATATTACCCTAAGGACTTACTGGAAATAGTCCCTTCCCCTTGTGAGCTGCAATGATCTAACTTTACAAATAGACATTCAATATTCTGTTTTTGTGAGATAACTCTCTCTAAGTTCATGTTTCATACACTCTTGTCTAATCTTGCCGAGTAGCTCAAGATTAGTGCCGGGTAAACCTTGACATCAACTTGTGCGTCATATCAAGTGAAGTGTTAAGTTATGTGATATTCGTTAGTGTGTCATATCCTCTAAGCAACTTCACGTCTGCAAATGTAGTCCTATACATTCTATTTTCTTCGATATTTCGAAGGACCCATTTAGTTCAACCCTACTATAGTAAGTCCTAATGATAACTAAGCTCCTAGGCGTATCAAGTTCACTCCTTGATTCCAAATACCTACAAAAAGTTCCCTATAGGTGTGACTACAGGGGCCCTTCAATACTTAAGTCAATAAGAATGACTAGAAAAAGGTAAGCCAAAAACTTAGAGCCCAATGGTCGTACTTGTCCAGCTTATGTATGTTTTTAGTAATAGGGATTAGGAGAGTATGTAATCGAGTCCCCTTACGTTGTAGTCTCTTATGATTCTTATAGGGACTAGTTAGACACATATAGGACTAGGCGGTGCGAACCATGATTGAGAACAGACAAGGCCAGTCATTGAATGGGTCTAAGCTTATAGAAAGCTCAAAAAGGGATTAATGGGGGAAGTGAGAAAGGGTAAAATGATAAATGAAACAGTAAGCAAAACCCACGAGGAGCTTTAAAGGATATGATGCACCAATAGAACTTTCGAAGACTCACAACACAATTTGATATGACGTACGAATCGGTCCAGTGAGATTACTCACCGCCTAACATATTTAAAAGAAAAGATAAGAGTGATGTTGAGAGTAAATAAACAGTGTTTATGCAAAGAAAAACAATACTCAAAAGTGTATAACAAATTATGTGATCTCTATTACAGGTACAAGGGTATTTATACCCATAAGTCAAGGCAACTTGTCTAAAATGGAAAAGACAAAAAGGACATTTCCTAAGGAAGTAATGTACAAGATACAAAAGGGTAAAAATGAATACACAAGAAAAATAATGATTGGTGCAACGGATTCTACAAATGATACTATACACGTGACGATGTTACATTGGCGAGATTGTTAGAAGATACGAATAAGAAAGTACAGACAGATAGCTTATTCGAGTAGGGATGGCTTAGTCAATCTAGAGTCTCTCTTTCTCGGCTTCTCGGCAAGGAAGATGCCAAGTAATTAGTTAGCTCAGGCACCAGTGACTAATCTTCAATTTGGCACACCATAGAAAGATAGGCAGTCTACAACTCAGCATGAAAGGTGACTCGACAAAGAAGTACTCGACTTCGGCAGGGGTCAATTAGAACAGAAGGATTCATTGTGCTAGTCCCTATAGTCCTCGAGCTCGACTACGAGTCGAAGGTCCAATAACCTAATTCTCATCATTCCCTCTAGGTTGTTTTGGATTTGGGATCAAATCTGGATGGTATTCGCTTAGTTCTCCATCAGGGTGATATAGACTGAGGTCAACAATGTTGAAGGCATCAGAAATTCCATAGTCCTTGAGCAATTCCAGTTTATAGGCATTATCATTGATCTTTGTTACGCCCTGAAGTCGCGAGGTCGCAACAGTCCCGCCGTGTAAACCACTCTATGATAGAAACTGGCCTCACAGTTCCTACCATAGAGATAATCTACACAAGGCGTCGACGACCACTCGCTTTGAAGTAAACAGTTCGATTAATGATTATACTACAAATATGATGAGTAACTCAAATTACTATTAAACATAGATAATCATATAAATAAGTCCACAGAGCTTCCCAGGAAGATTTACATAATAACTACAGTTTACTAATTTTCAGAATAACTAACAGTCTTCATCCTTTAACTACAAGGTCAATCTGGTTACACATTAAGCTAAATAACTTGATCCTCACACCCCTGGCTTCAAAAGACTAACCTCTGGATAATTGTAGGGCGGCATGGTACTTGAAGAGATTACAAATCAGAACCTGCAAAAGGATCTATAAGGGTATGAGCAACTACAGCTCAGTAAGTTGAATTGGAGACTCATGAATGCATACAAGCACAAACAGGATTATCAAACAATTATTTTCATGCAATGCAACAATCAAGTGTCATCGCACAACGTAGTCCGGTCCGTTGTGAAATCAGAGAAATTTCACCCGCTCCGATCCGGGTTGAGGAGTTCCATGTTATGCAGCAGCTCACAACCAAACCCAGGCTTGTGCAATAGAGACCTCGCTCCTCCCGCGACTACCTTCGAACCATTGACTTCACCCCCGCCGCGACCTCCTCTCCTGTCACTTAGTTCGACTGAGGATGAAGAAGGGACCATTTTGCAATCCTGCGCTATCCCTTTCGAAGGGGTCGGTATTTGGTTGGAGAGTCCTATGATCCCCTATTGGGTTGCAATGCATGACGTTTTCGGTTATTACGGTTGACTAAGATTAAATTCCGGTTAGAGTGCTCAAACAAGACCACAACAATTCAATCAATCACAAAATCACCCACAGCACAAATTCCAGCACGAATTCAGATACATCACACATGCGCAAACTACTTACAATCACAAGCATATACAAGCCTAAGTCTCCGAGCACTACAAAACTAGTATTCTATTACAATAAGCAATAACCCAACTTACATGAATTTACTTGGTCGCTCGATCCTCAAATTGCAAGCTGATTTGTTTCTGGGTGTCCTATAATGCAAAGAGGTCCTTTTAGTACTTATTTTTATGGATTCTTATTCTAATTTATAATGTAACTCATTTTCCTCATGTATACCTACAACGTACTAATAATTCGTTGTATTTTATTTCGGGGGTTCGGTTCCTAAACTAGATTCTAGTTTTAATTCCTAGGTCGTAATTAGGCTCGAATCCCAATGTGAAATTAATCACCTTATGCTCGGGTATTCAAATATCCTATTGGGTCGTAATTTTGGTATTCTAACTATTCGGTACACACTAACCCTAATTGGGATATCGGATTTATTCCCGAGGTGTAAAAATCTTACATTTTAAGATATTTACTTAAAATTAAATATTAATTCCGATTTATTATTTTTCTGATTTCAATTATAATATTATCTAAATAACTTTATTTTTTTTAAATTTAGTAATTTATATTTTCACATATTCCTAATTTCTCATATTCTTTACCTAATTTCCCTAATTAACCATAATTAGTACCTAAAAGCTAGGATTAGGGTTCCACTGCAGAGATTAACTTCCTTAATCATCTAATCAAGATCCAAATCAGTAATTAACATTCTAATTACCTAATTAATCCCAAATCACCCAATTTTACCATCATTTTAGGGCTAAAAATTAACTTAAAATTTTCGAAAATTAATTTTAAAAAAAAGGCTTCATAGCACTGTTCTAAATCATATGAGAGTCCTACAGAAAAATTTTGAGCCCCAAACTACATCCCTAAGCCTATTTAATTTCCGGTTTAATCATGCTCGGTTTTGAACAATTTCTTAAGAACCCTATATTTCCAGACATAATTAAACTAAATCAATATTTTTCCCTAAATCTACATACAATAAAACCTCAGAATAACAAGTTTCATAATTTTCTGGGCAAAATAACTAATTTTACGAAATTATATAAAAATCGGGATGAGTAAATGACTGACCGGTTCAAGGATTTCTGGCCGTCCAAAACCGGTCCAAGGCTGTCGGCCGGTCCAGACGCTGGTCCTAGGGTAGGGTGGTGGTGGTGGTTCGGTCCCAGGTGGTGGTGGGTGGTGGTTCCAGTTCACCTTGCTAATCTGCACAGTTTTCTTTTTTTTTTTTTGGAATTTCTCTCGATTTTTCTTGTGTTTCGATTTTTCTCAGATTACAAACTGTCCAAATGTCTGCTGTGAATTTTTTCCTTATTTATAGACAAACATAGTAATTAATGTGCATTAATTTGATGTGATTTTGCCCATTTCCTTGATTTTAGGCTTTTAGTTTGGCACATTTTTATTGGCCAATTTTTTTTCTTTTCAGTCACGACCTGATCCAGTTGCAGACCTCTCCTTCTGATTTTTTTATAATTATTTTGTATTTTTCTTTAATTATTTACTTAATTTTTTGCCTATTTTAGCAATTACACGTATTTTTATCTACACGTAAATACATGTAGGGTACATGTGAACATTCCTAAATATTATTTTGGTCATTCTAAAATTTTTAGTATACATATAATCTATCTCTACTAATTTATTAGTTATTATATTACACTTTTTGCCTTTTCAGTAATTAGTAGTTATTATGTTTAAAATTTGAAAATTTTATAGTCTCCTATTTTACTACTTACTTTCTTAAATTTAAGTTTACAGGTCATTTTTACTGGTATTTTGTTAAATAGTTTATAATTTGGGTTTGATCGGATCCTTTAGCCGATCGTCCTAAACCTTGGGTTTTAAGTTCAAACCTATGGTTACTTGGCTTGGCTTTAGGGTTTACAATCTTCTAGAGGATTTTAAAAGGTTCCTTCGCTCTTGCAAATAATTTGTTTCTCCTCTTGTTTGGGAATTGTTTCTTGCTGAGGTGTAGCCACACCAAGTCTCTCAACTAAAATTGTTTAACTATTGTACCCTTAGTCTTTTCTCACATTCTCTTAGCAGCTTAATTGATGTGCAAAGTGACCTTGTCATAGATGTGCTGAAGGGATTATGCTCTAGCCAATGCATTAGGATCCTCTTATGCGAGTACTGGTACAAGGGCGTGATCAAAGGGAAACTCGAGTTTAAACCTATAGACCACCTCGAAGGGAGTCTACTTAGTGGTGTCGTATACGATTCAATTGTAGGCACACTCAACCAATGGCAGGCAGACGTCCCAATTAGCTAAGTTCTTGCTTACTGCAGCTCGGAGTAATGATCCCAAAGTATGATTAACTACCTCTATTTAGCCATCATTTTGGGGGTGACATAAGGTATTAAAGAGTAATTTTATTCCCAATCAACACTACAAAGTTCTCCAGAAATGGCTTAAGAACTTCGGGTCTCTATTAGAGACTACACTTCTCAGTGCATCGTGTATCCGTACAATCTCCTGTAAGAAAAGAGAAGCAATAGCTGAAGCGTCATTAGTTTTCGGGCAAGGCATGAAGTATGCCATCTTACTAAACCTATCCACAATGATCATTACAGAATCTTTGCCTCGTACAATTCGCTGTAATCTAAAAACAAAGTCTATGCTCAATTCAATCCACGACCTCATTGGGATAGGTAGGGGCAATGCTTTCCCTTACTCGGCTTGACACTTAGCCTTCTTGCATACGGTACAGCTTTCGACAACTCAGTACACATCTTTCCTCATTCTCAACCAAAAGAATCAGCCATTTATCAGTTCACAGGTCCTCCTTTCCCCAAAATGTTCGGAGAGACCTCCACTATAGGCTTCCCTAACCAGTAGCTCCCTTAGTGAACAAATCAACACACATAATTTTTCGCCTCAAAACAAATAGTCATCCTCTACATGATATTCGTCTACTATCCTCCCATCAATGCATCATAAAATTATGGGTCCAAAGTGTAGATCCTCTAAATACTCTTCTTTGATACTTGAAAACCCAAACAGTCTAAGTGCATATCTCCTCAAAAGAGCATCTACAACTATGTTGCTCTTTCCTTACTTGTACTTTATTATAAAATTGAATCCTTTAAGGAATTTGACCCATCTCGCCTGCTGCTTCGACAACTTGATCTGACTTTGGAGGTACCTTAACGATTGATGGTCATATATATGACAAATTCTCTCAATAGTAAATAATGTTGTCATACTTGCATTACTCGGATCAATGCCAAAAGTTCCTTATCAAATACAAAGTAGTTTAGCTATAGTCCTCCAAGCATCTCACTATTAAGGCAATTGGTCAACCTTCCTGCACTAAGACAGCGCATATTCCAATGCCTGATGCATTATATTCCAGCTCAAAAATTTTGTCAAAGTTAGGTAGCACTAACAACGGGGTAGAGGTCGATCTCTCTTTTATCTCAGCGAAACTCCTCTCCTCCCTTTTTTCCCATCGAAAGTTGATGTTCTTCTTTGTTAACTCGGTAAGTAGTGCAGCAAGGGTGTTGAAATTCCTGATGAACCTTTTGTAAAATAAAGTTAGTCCATGGAAACTTCTTACATCGACACAAGTCATAGGAGTAGACCACTCAACAATTGCTTGGATCTTTTCATTATTGACTCGCAAGCCTCCTCTACTGACTACATAGCCCAAGAATACCACTTCTTCTTAGAAAAAGCAGCATTTCTTTAGATTACCAAATAATCTCTCAGCACAAAGGATATCAAAAACTGCTCTGAGATGTTTATGGTAACTCGACATGTCAGCACTGTAGACCAAGATGTCGTCAAAGTACACTATGACACACTTCCCTATGAGATATCTCAATACATGGTTCATTAGTCTCATGAAAGCACTCGAGGCATTCGACAAGCCGAAGGGAATGACCATCCATTTGTAAAGTCCATGTCGAGTATTAAATGTAGTCTTCCACTCATCTCCTAGCCTCATACGGATTTGATGGAAACTAGATTTAAGATCAATCTTGCTAAAAATCTTGACTCCGTTAAGTTTATCCCACATGTCCTCTAGCCTCGAAATCAAATACCTGCATTTAATAGTAATCTTGTTCACAACTCGACTATCTATACACATTCGCTAAGTTTTATCCTTCTTCGGCATTAGAAGTACAAGCATGGTATAAGGGTTGAGACTCTTCTTACATAGCCTCTCTCCAGTAACTCATTAACTTGACATTAGAGTTCAGAAGCCTACTTAGGATTCATCCGATAAGTTGGCTTATTCGGCAATACAATGTTGGGTACTAAGTCAATACAATGCTCTTGCCTCGAGTTAGGGGCAACCCCTCAAGTAACTATTTTAGAAACAAGTCGGCATATTCATCTAACAACTTCTTGATCTCCGGAGGTAACTCACCCTGCTCCTTCATTTCTAATAGTCGCTTAACTAACAAGAGGGTCGACTCATTAGTATTGATGGCCTCTCAGAGTTTGGTTCTACTCATCACCAAAGCCTTCTTCGATCTGTGAGCAAGTTTCGTCTACAACTTATTAACTTCTCTCAACGGCATCAGATTCAACATGATCTTCTGGATGTACTTCTCAAACATATACATGTTCCTATAATTGTCATGTATAACTCTCCTATCAAATGATTACGGTCTACCTAGCAACATGTGGGAAGCGCACATAAACAGTATGTCATAAAGAATTTAGTTAAAGAAATTCCCTATAATGATTGATAGTAGTATTTGCCGAGTGACATATAATGCTCCTTTCTCACTCAACCAGTGTAACTTGTATGGCCTTGGATGCGCAATAGTCGACAACTTCAGTTTTGAAACAAAATCAGCTAATGCCACGTTGGTGTAACTTCTACTATCCACGATGAGAGCGCACACCTAATCATTTACCTTATAGGTGGTATGGAATAAATTCTCTCTCTACTCCTCCTCTTATGAAAGCTCAACATTCATAGTGTATCAGACAACCATGAGTAACTTGTCCAAGTCCTTGATAAATACGTCCTCCTCAATCAACTCTTTCTCAACACTTTCTTTCTCAGCACTTTCTTTCTCAGTAGGAACCTCCTCCTCCTCGGATTCCTCATCCATACTTTCTGCTTTTAGTTTCGGGATGTCTCCCTTGATAACCATCATCCTTCAATTTGGGCACAAAGTAACCATATATTCAAACCCTTGATACTTGAAGCACTTAATCTAAATGATCTTCCTACTAGACCCTTGCTCCTTCTCATAAGCTTGAGTCGACACTTCACCATCAGGTCAGCCTTTCTGCTTAGCTCTATATTCAGCTGAGCTTAGTGACTTGCTTGTTCGGGTCGACTAGTCGACATTTTCACCAGTACCCAGCTCCTTCTTTGCCTCTCTACTCGCTGGGCAATTACAACAACTTCATCCATTGTGTCGAATCTTTAGAGCTCCACAACGTCTCGAACGTCTCTTCTTAAACTAGTAATGAATTTTGACACTGTTCGAGCTTATGGTTTCTCCACTTCACAACAGATCATGAGCATTTGAAACTTTTAAACATACTTGTCAATAGTTTGACCTCCTTATCTCAGCTCCTAAAGTCGAGTGAAAGTATCTTAGAGATAACTTTCCGGCACGAACCTATTTTTGAGCACTATCTTCATCTCAAGCCAAGTGTTAATCTCTCGTTATCCCTCTTGCCTTCTCATAGCCTGAAAATTCTTCCACTACATGGCAGCATATCCGGAGAACTCAATAGCAGTAGTTCTCACCTTCTCATAATCCTCATATTACTAGTAATCAAACACACACTTTACCTTCTCTTCTCACTCCAAATACTCATCAACATTCCCAAATCCATTGTAACTCTAAATTCGAAGCTTCACATAGTCAGATGTGTTAGGGATTCATATACGCTCTTCATCAAAATACTCTTCTTCCTCTTCATCAAGCTCTCTTAGGTCTATCCTTCGTCAACTTCTCTACCTCGAACGAGTCAGGCTGGGTTCCGACCTCTAATAAGTTGAGCAGCTTATGGAGTGTTTTACGTAGCTTCAATAGGTCAACAAGATAGTGCATGAACAGTTTGGGTTAGATCTACTAAGAGGTTAGCTACCTCATCAAGCGACTCATCAGTACTTCTAAGAGTTCCCTGAGACTATCGTCTATAGTGGATAACTCCACTATCATAACCAGTACCAACATTCATATTTAGGTCTATCATTTTTCCTCATAGATTCAAAGCTCAAACAAACAGTTCAAGATATTAATAGTTAACAACACAGCAGTCAAATAAACACAGTAACTTGCTCTGTTTCACACATGGAAAATAGAGTATAACAGAACTTCAAAAAAAAAAAAACTAACTACAATTCACACAAAACCTTCACTCTGATACCAAGATGGTGCAAACCATGACTAAGAACAAATAAGGTCGATCACTGAATGGGTCTAAGCTTGTCGAAAGCTCGAAAGAAGATTAATGGTGGAAGTGCAAAAGAGCAAAATAACGAATGAAATAGTAAGCAAAACCCACAAACAACTCCAAAGGATATGACACACCAATGAAACTTCCAAGGACTCACGACACAATTCAATATGATGCACAAATCGATTCGGTAAGGATACTTGCTACCTAACCTTGCTTAAAGGAAAGGATAAGAGTAATGGCAAGAGTAAATAAATAGTGTTTACACAAAGAAGAAAAATATTCAAAAGTGTATTAAGAATTATGTGATCTCCATTACAAGTACAAGGGTATTTATACTCATAAGTTAGGGCAACTTACCTAAAAAGGAAAAGACAAAAAGGGCATTTTCTAAGGAAGTAATATACAAGATACAAAAGGGTAAAAATGAATATATAAGAAAAATAATATTTGGTGCGACGGATTCTATACATAATACTATACACATGACAATATTACATTAGCGAGGTTGTTAGAAGATACAAACAAGAAAGTACGGATAGATGGCTTGTTCGAGTAGGGATGGCTTAGTCAGTCTAGAGTCTCTCTTTCTCGGCTTCTCGATAAGGAAGATGCTGAGTAATTAGTTGGCTCAGGTAATAGTGAGTAATCTTCAATTTGGCATACCATAGAAAGATGGGTAGTCTACGACTCAGCATGAAAGGTGACTCAGTAAGGAAGTACTCGACTTTGGCAGGGGTCGGTTGAAATAGAAGGATTCATCATGTCTGTCCTTCTAGTCCTTAGACTCGGCTATAGGTTAGAGGTCTAATAGCTTGATTCCCATCACTAGGGTTTGCTCATATTAGCTATCAATAGGCAACATGCATCGCGGTAGAGATTGGGTAGCTCTGGACGTAGTTAACCATGATCCACCTAGCAATAATACCTACAGCCTAGGCATCTAACATCCAAAGGTGCTACTAAGCGTACTGGCCATACCATGGATGTTAGATGACCATTAATGAAATGCAGGTGAAGGAGGTGCTAGAGACAAAAGAGGGTCTAAGACATTAATAAGTCAATAGGTGCTCATGTCAAAGCTTGAGTTAGCATTGGGTGGCCAGCCCGTGTTAAGTTCAACGGTCAAGCAGTCTTATTTGGGTAAGTCATCACAGGGTCTACTACAACGACTTTTAATTGAGTCATGGGATGGAGGGGGAGCTCATTGTTCACTCACACATATTTAGACGGGCCTTTTATGTATCAAGTCTCGATCCAGACGAGAATTAGGCTTTTCAAGATTGTTGCTTGCTCACATGTATCTCGATGGGTCTTCTTGTATGTTGGGCCTTGGTCCAAACAAGAGTTGGGTATAAACAATAAGGAAAAAAAATTTCTTTGCTATTTTTAATATTGCCTCGAAGATGCCTAAGTATTCGTTAGCCAAAATCAGAACATTATAGTTCAATTTTTTAGAAAACCTTTAATATATTGATCAATTTTAGATTAGAAAAAAATCACCAAGTTCAAATGATTATCTAGTTAATTTTTGTGGAAAAAGAAAACCAAATTTTTTTTTTCAAATTTACGTACCTAAAGGCTAAATAGGTGGAACTAACACTTAGATCCACTAATTCATGGGCATGCCAAACAGGCGGCCTTTCATCATTGAACTACCAAGGCTCCTAAGGCTCGATGGCTCACTATACAGCTTTGGCCTACCAATGGTAGGCTATACCCGGTTCATCAACCCGTTGGGCCTTTTTATGGTTCAAAATCGGTCCTTAGATAGGTTTAGGTACCAGTGAATGTTGCTCACATATGCTCCTTAAAATACCATATGATAAAAGGGTTTCCTATTATGGATTTGAGAACATTTATTCTTTTAGAAATAATGAACAAATGGGCTCTACTTTTACCCATGAGCCTAATAGAGAGTAAGAGAGAAAAAGTTACACATACATACTAGACAAAAACAAGTTAACAATTTATTTATGCAAAAGACTTATCATAAACCAATAGAGTCGATGACAAATCTTCATCTAACCATAGGTAATTATGGTAATTAAGGTCTTAAGAACTAATCTAGATACCTAATAGTAAGTGAAGATCAATCTAGGATGTTTGGAAGTAAAGTGGAGATGCTATTGAAAGGAACAAAAAATAAGCTCTCCTCTAAGTGGCTAATCTTAACCATCTAAACAACTAAGAACTCATTTGATCACAAAAGACTTTTACATCCATTCCAATGGCATTCTAAGGCCATCATAACAATGTCATGCAATTGAAACCCCATCTAAATGGTACTTTATAGCCATTTGAACAGCCTAAAGACTAAGAATTATTAGCCATCATAGGCATGTAAATGGTCAATCGAGCAAATATTAGCCATCTAAAAGGCTTTGGGCATCCAAAATTCCAAATGGCTATTAACACTCAAGCAAATATGAGTTTATATTATTTCATTTCTTTTTAGGTCTTACTTTTCATTTTATGGCGGTTTTGCCCCTTATTGGTCCAAATAAAATGTTAAAGGTTTATCATACATCTATTAGAACACAACTAGACCTCTTTTTATATGGAATTGACAATTTAATGTTGAGTGATTTCTCATTTACTAATTAAATCTTATCAATCAATACTTAATTAATTGTAGCGATCTTAATTATTAAATTTATTATGAGTAACATCAATTTTTCTATTAATCCTTTCTTTATTAATTTCTATGATTATTAGTGATATTTGTAATACCCCTTTAATACTAGGCAATAGAACTTTAGTTATTTAGACGTCTTTTAGTATAGTGACTCGAAGTATGTCAAAACTCCAAAGTTAAGCATACTTAAATTAGGTTAATCCTAAAATGAATGATATCTTGCGAAGCTGATGCACCAAGGGATAAAGCAGTGTAGTGTAATACGCTACAATAGATAATACCTTGGTGATAGGCGTTCTAACTAGGTCATTATAGGTAGTATCAAAGTAATTCACCAGTTGAAAGGGTAGAGTCTCTACTTGGTGGTGATCTTAAACTTATGTAGACGTTAGTTTTGTAAAGGGGATGGACAATAATACCCTTTAAATGTCATGTGACTGAACTTTAATCACAAGGTGCCTTTTAGTGTAGTAGCTTAAAAGATGCCATAACTCCAAAGTTAAGTATGCTTAAGCCAAGTTGATCCCAAGATGAGTAATCTTTTGAGAAACTGTTACACTAAGGAATAAAACTGTATGGCGTACTACGTTAGAGTAGACAATACCTTAATGATAAGTATTTTAGCTGAATCGTTATAGGTGGTATCAAAACAATCTATCAGCTAGAAGGGCCGAGTCTTTGCTTGGTGATGTTCTTGAACCTATGTAACAAAATTAACGAAAACATCAGTTCTATGAGGAGGGATGGACTATAATATCTCTTAAATGTTGAGTGATGAAACTTTAATCATTGAAACGTCTTTTAGTGTAGTAACTTAGAGTATGTTAGGACTCCAAAGTTAAGTATGGTTAAGGTAGGTTAATTCTAAAATAGGTGATATCTTAGAAAGCTGTTGTACTAAGGGAGAAAGTCAAATAGCATAGCACATCAAAGCGGATAATATCTTGATGGAAAGAATTTCAGGTGAATCGTTACAATATTAGTCATAGTATTCAAATCTTAGTTTCTTTATGATTGTCCTATAATTGTTAAACGCTTATATATGTTATTTTATCATTGATAAATACAAAATAACCATAATTTCTATTAATCCGTATTTTATATATTGAGATTCATCTTTGATCGTACTTTTAATTTCAACTAAGGCACGTGAAACTGCCTTCACAGTCTTACGACATCAATTTTAGTAAAGTTTAAGAATTTTATATATTAAGATTCATCTCTAATCACCAAGGACTCAAGGCCGTGAAACCGCCTTCAAAAGTCTTAGAACATTAGTTTTAATAAAGTTGAAGAATTTTATATATTGAGATTCATCTTTGATTATACTTTTAATTTGAACTAAGGATTTAAAACACATGAAAGCGCCTTAGAGCATTAATTTTAACAAAGTTTAAGAATTTTTCCTAAACTTAGATTTAGATAATCTTAATGTAATTTAGTGCATTAATGCATTTATATATATATATATATGAATGTTTCATATGTATCTAATTCGTAGTGTAATTAACATTAAAATCAATGAAGTGCAATTTCCAAATGTCGGGGCTCCAGAGCGCCTTTTTCTCATATTGCATATTACGCAAATCCTGATCTAAATAGTAAGATAAAAACGGAGTTTGTTTCTAATGGTAAGATAAAATTGAAGAAATGTGCATCTAAATTCTAATTTTAACTAGTGCAATGACAATATCGGTAGCCGGATTTTAATTTCTGAATAAAAAATAGTGAAAATTCTTTGAGAAGCCTTGAGAACACTACTATATGATAAATTGTCGCATAAGATTGTAAAGACTGGTATTTCGAGCTGGAAATTATCAACGACCCCGTCTACCGGTCAAACTTCTTGCGAATTCAGTCAAATTTTTCAGAGTTAAAACTATCGAAGTTTTGTAAAAAGTTGTGGTATAAGTTAGTTATTAAAAATTTAAAACGTAAATGAAAATTTGTACTTAGGCAGCTACGACGATGCCAAAGTTTTCGTACGCACCAAGAATTAGACGCAAGAAGAAACGTGAGCAAGTAGAACTCGTCGATCCAGCTACACCACGTGGCAAATAGATGTGATCAAGACAAAGATAACTCCCGGTTCTTCTTGGCTAAGGAAACATGTGACTCCAGCTACCCAGTAAATAAAAATAAATTAATAAGTAAAAATTTTATTAACAACAAAGCGGATAAAACTTACCCTTTTTTTAATTTATCTTATCTTTAATTAAACGTTATACGTGTATGAGTTGATGAATTTAAAATATATATATATATATATTACTACTCAAGTTGGAAATATTGTGCAGACATTAATATATTTATCCGGGGAGAAAAGCCAAAAACTCTTGGGTTTTTCATTTAAACACGGTGATATAAAATCCAACAATCGAAATATATATATATATATACACACATATTTATATATATAATGAAAAAGGTTCAAAAAACACATTGAAATCAAATCAATATCCCCAACTAACAGTCCAAGAAGAGTAGAAGATATATATCCAGAAACTTCCTCATAAATTTGTATTTCAACAACACAACTTTTGTCTATAAACCTCATCACACCCGCAAACTCGTCTTTCAACACCAAGAAACCAAGAAAACAAAATATGGCATATCATCACCATCACCACCACCATCCACCATCCCCTCCTCGTCATCCACCTCCACCACCACCACCTCATTTGTACGGACCTCCGCCACCACCGCCACCTCATCATGAATTCCATCCTCCCCCTCCACCTCCACCTCCACCACACCACCATCACCCGCCAGGTCCTCCACCACCCCCTTACGGGCCACCTCACCCTCCTCCACCAGGTCCCCCTCCACCGCCTTACTATGACCCATATAGACCCCCCGCTGGGCCGTGGTATCCTCCTCCTCCACCATACTAGACTACTCGTACTAGATCTAGTCTCTCTATGAAAAAGCTGAGTATGCTGAAGTGAACTATGTAATTATGCTGCTGATGGGTTCGTTTGGCTATGGTATGAATCTATGATGTTTTATGAGACAAATACAGAGTGTAACTAATCGTTATTTTCTTTTTCTTTTTTTACCCTTTTTGTGTTGGCCTGTACTTCTAATTATTCTTCTAGAAGTATTTTTATGTTGGGAAAGCCATTGAGAAAAAAGAAAAAAAAAAAAAAAAAAGGTTTGTCTCTACATGCACTTGTTTACGGTGCACAATTGATCTTGCAAACTATCATAATTTTTCTTAATTGTATCTAATATTAATTAGAGCTAATTTTAATGGTTGATCTTAATTTTTTTCATTAAATTTTTTAAAAATTATTACAAATTACAATTGAGATCCGAATCTGTTTCATTTTGTTGGAAATCTTTGGCATTAATTGATAGTCTGTGAAAATGAAATTACGTATGGACATAGCATCCTACTGTCCCTAATTAACTTCGGTTTACCTTCTTATACTTCGGCCGTCATATGAAAATCAATTCGGAAAAAGAAGAGATATCAGGCATCAATTTCTCTTGAATTTAGATCGGTTCATGGGCTGTACCGTCTTTGCTGACGACATCGTAGAAAAAGCGACTAAATCAATATGAAAATTTTCTAAATATCAGGTTTAGGGAATGTACATCATGGGCCGAGACCGATGATGACACCAATGTTTCAGATTATTATGAGTTCTAGTGGCAAGTGAACCATGAACCATATATAAGATCTAATTAAATTCTTAAAACATCGAAACGTCATTTTTAGAGCTCGCTTGGGGCAAAGCAATTCGAGATTGGATGGTAATTCCTAGAATCCTACCTTTCAGTGTTTTTACAACATTGATAAAAGGAACACCAAAAATGCTATGATATGAACGAGAAGGGGACGGTATTGATGTATACCCTACAACTTATGTCTCATATAATTGGTGTTGGCTTTTCAGTAACACTATTACATACTTAACATTGTTAAATACTTAACATTGTTAAAATTCGTGGATGATTGTATGTTATCACTTTCATATAAGTGTTATCAGAAAATCAATATAGAAGATTGGATAATAAATCGGTGTTTCTTTTTCTTTTTTTTTTTTTTCAAGCCGTTTTGAAGGCATTACGGTTTGGACGTGCCATTGTTAAAAAGTTATATCAACAATGGGGAAGCAGTGTTTGCCTCATGGTCCGTACCTTTGTATGAGGTCATAAATAAAATGAGTTAAGAAATGGTGTGAACTTGAGTTAAGTTCACATCAATTATAATTTTAAAGCTCTTGCAAAATTGAAATCTACTTCAACTAACTCAATTCAAAGTGATATTCCATGTAAGCTTGTTTCAATACAATAATTTAAAATAATATTAATCTAATTAAAATTATCTTGATATCTAAATCAATTCAAATTAAACCAATACCTTTTTAACATGATTAGGTTTATAAGCCGTTACGTTCCAAAAAGATGGAGTAATAATGGGCTTATTATGTGAACTATCTTTGGTTAAAAGCTAGCCTTATAGTTGGTACCATATATCTAATTCGTATCATGCGTACTCAATTCAATTGCTTTAAGGCATCTAATTCTGTGACTTGTTATTTGTGAAACGTGAACTTTTTAAAATACCTGCTCAAGAATGCTAGTAGTTTACAAATTAAAAAAATAGTTATATTTTCATTCAACTAAAAGTTCTAGTATTCTTGAACTGTTTACCAAAAACCATAAGTTTTGGCATTTACGTACAACACGTTGGAAACTAGTGACATCTCTAAAGTACCATATACCAGCTACTTTCCATGAAAGGTAAAAGATGGCTAAACAAAAGACTAGTTCTTATAAGTCTTCAATTGTCCCCACTCCCCAACTGAAGTACAATATCTTGAAGGTAGTTATGGCGTAACCTTCATGATCATTAGTCAACATGTAGTAAGGTTTATAGGGATATGAGTACAACTAGCTCAGTAAGTAAAACGGAGATAAAAGAGCACATCAAGCACAAACATAGTTTTCAATCAAATTATTTTTAATGGAATGCAATGCAAACAAGCAAATGCCATCGTACGATATTATTCGATCCGTCATGAGATCAGAGAAATTGCGTTCGCTCTAATCCAAGTTAAAGAGATTAACATCACACACTCATGAATCAAAACCAAACTGGGGCTTGTGCAATAGAGAATACCCTCTTTCTATGACCGCTTTCAAACCACAGCCTCCAACCTTACCCCGACCTTATCTCCTATCACTTAGTTTAGCTATGCTCATTGAAGAGAGATTATGTTTGACTCGAGAATCTTAATTGTTTCCTCTTAGTGATTACTATACATGTCCAGTTAGTAAAAGATTAGTCTTTAGTTATGCCATGCATGTCCGGTTAATAAAAGATTAGTCTTTGGTCACGTCCAATTAGGTGATAATTAACCATTTCACAAAGCAAAAAGTGAATCAAATATAAACATACAAAATAGCACTCCAAGTCTACAATTCAAATAACATTCACATACGAAGCATATGCACATTCAACTAAGTTACAAACATAAGAAAAAACACTCTTAGGTCTCTGAGTATTATAACATAATACTTCAACATGCCATAAAATATGGATTCTAACTTGCCTGAAGTCTCTGATTTTTCCACTCAAGTCTAATGTAAGTCGTATGGTCGCCACTCGCTCTTATGATATAAATATCATTTTTGTATTTATAACCTTACTACATATAAGTTTCAAATCATTTAATTTAAATTATAATTTTACTCAATTGTTTAGATTTTATATTACTTATAATCAAAACTTTATTAAATATATGTGTATATCATTTTTGTTACATATATACATGTTGAATATGTACCATCCTTTTTATGTTACTTATCATGTAATCCTTGTTATATATATAATTGTTGTTAGCCATTGAAATTGAATTTAAAACAACTAAGCCTAGATTTAGGGCTTTTAGGGAAAGTTAACTAATTACGTCTAAACTTTATGACTATGACAAAAAAGTTAGACAAAGTAACACAATGAAGTTAGATTTTAGAAGTAATGACCTAAAATCTTAATTTTTCCCATAAAAGTAAGATTATTTAATATAATACTACAATATTTGAAACTTATAAAATCAAGCTTAAATTACAACGAGAACTTACAGATAAATTAATTAAGCTCTAAAATGAGATAATATAGTATAATTTACTATGATAATATAGTACTCATATTTTTATGAGTATACTTGATATAAATAATAATTATACTCCTAAATTAATTCTAAATTGCGTAATTTTATGTATATTGCATTGAATTCATAAAATTAATCAAGAGAACATATCTTAAAAATAAAAGATATGTTAGAAACTTAATTATATGAGTATAGTTATGTATTATGCGTGATATATACATAGGGTATATACTTATACATTAATAGAATAACTAAATATCAATACGATATATATAATACTAGTAATTTAATATATATATATATATATATATAAACCAAACTCTATCCTTTAGCATCTGAAATGTTAAAGAGAAATCTAAATCTCATCGTGGCACATTTTCATCAGCAATCGTTGGTGAATCAAAAGTAAATGAATATGGTAAGGATACCTCTTCATAGAATGAATGTGAGGATAAACATAGAATTTATGAAAAAGAAATTCAGGAAATTTTTACACCAATATAAAAACAAACCTAGGACCTAACTTAAAAAATTTAAGACCCAAGACACCTAAAGAAAAGCAAAGGAAAAATTTTAGGGAAATCGGAAGACATTAGAAACAAATATACAAAAACAGAGCAATTATCGTGGTTAACTAGTTCCTAAGGCTCTCAATGTTTTGCTATTGAGCCACTTCACCACCAAGGAGTACCCCTAGTGTCTAAGGCTTCCAAGACACCTCCACTACCCCACGGCCACCAAAGCATCCAAGAATACCAGGATCAAAATTCTACTTTATTCTTCGAATATTTTAAAAAAATTATAAATCCACCCAGAAAATTATGAAAAAAATTGTCGTTAGGTTATTTTGAATATGATTTCATGTAATATTTTTATTTTTAAAAAAATTGTAATATTTGATATACTTACTGAAGAAAACTACTATTCATCTGAGATTTGAATTATAAAATAAATGTACTAAATGATGTTGTTTCTAACTTAAAATTTTTGTATATGATGTATATGATATATAGATAATTGCTATGTAACCTGAATTTTTATTTTAATATTTTTAATATTTATTGCTTTTTTTTGCCTAAAAATAGCTAAAATTGTGAAATAAATAGGAAATTATGAAATTAAATGATAAAATGGGTGTGTACTGATCTCTAGTAAATAATAACAATATTGAGTCAGATTAAAATTAATTTAGTGTAAAAAGGATTATAATTGAATAATTTAGGATAATTTAGGTGTAAAATCGTAAATAAGAGTATATAAACGATAGGTCGAAAACTTAAAACTAAGTAATAGCTGAGTTCTCCATATTTGTAGAAATCTATGGAGATTTTTGAGGAATTATTTGGGGACTCAAACTATTTATTATGAATTTTTGTAATAAAATGGCTTAAATTACAAAGCAAAAAATATTTTTAGTAATAACAAGTTAAAATGAATTAAATAGTTAAATAAAAACTATGTATAAGGTTGTTGATCCATTGGATAAAAATGGTATTTTTAATATATTTAACGATATTTTCTAATTGGAATACATTATAGGTATGTTTGAGTTAGATAATACTCATATTATAGTATTATATGGACAAATCAAATAAAATATAGTTAAATAACGTAAATTGTATACAATACAATAATAAGTATATAGATATGTAAAACTATATTGAAAATTCGAACTACCGGTTAAAAGTTATCTCTAGAAACAGACCCTGTAACATGTATCGTTAGGTTTATAAGAACCTAACGACACTAATTTTATAAAAATCGAATAATCTTAGGTAATATAATCTATAACTCTATAATATTCTAGAATGTGTGTATTTCGGTAACCTTACCGGAATCAAAATGTGATTTAATAAATTAAAAGTATATTTCGATACAATCAAAACAATATATAATACATAGTAGTATAAATTATGTATATTATCGATAATTAACAACTTAACTCGATATATAATAATAATATAACTATATATTATTGAGATAATATATTTATATATATATAACCGTTTTAGATCAAACTCTAATATTTTTGTAATTATTATGAAAACTAAATTTAGTTCTTTTATGTATATAGGATCTCTTAGTGAACAAACTATTGACAACTCAAGTCCACCGTAATAAGTGTCTGAACAAATAAATTGGGATTGTAGCTTCACCACTTGTTAGGATATTGTATTAAAATATCTGGAGACTCAGGAGTACTTCTAGCTGTATTTGTAATTAGTTGACTATGTACATGCTATGTATGTCTATGATACTCAATTGTGACAGGAGTTAAACTCCTTGGTATGTTATTCTGCTTGTTTGCATTGTTTTTGTATTATATGATCTTATTTAGTTACCCTTGATTAAAATTAACATCTATTTGACTAAAACGAAATTGGACATACATAACACCCATTAAGAGAAACAATTAAGAGTGTCAAGCCAAATACCAACTTCTTTTAATAAGGATAGCTAAAATGGTCCTTTCCCCATCTTTAGTTGAACTAAGTAACAGACGAAGAGGTCGTGACAAATGTGTTGGTCATGGTTCGAAGGCAATCATGGGAGAAGGGTATTCTCCATTGCACAAACCTATATTTGGTCTGATTTAAGTTACAATAAAACTTCTCAATCCGGGTTAAAGTGGATGTAATTTCTCTAACATTACAGTGCGCCAGATAACATTATGCAAAGTTTCATTTAATTAATTGCATTACATTTCATTTTATCATAATTAATAACCTTACTTGTGATTATATGATACTATTCTGACTCCGTCCCACTTACTAAATTAGTTATACGCACATCCCTATAGACAATTTTGTAGGTACTGAGTGCGGACCAAGATATTCCAATACTGCCAATCCCAAGTTAGTATGCTATTGATTAGGAAAGCGAGGGATGAAAAATCAACTGAACTTAGGTTTTTGACTTTTCTTTTATTTTTTCTTTTGAATTCTTAGGAAACTAATTAGAAATTCCCTATAACACCTATTGGTTTCCTAACTTATTATAAATAGTTTGCAAAACCTATGGCTTATGTATATATAAATACTGTTGTGTTATGAAATAACAAGATGTATAGAACAGATATTTTGTAAAGATCTATCATAGGTTTGGTTATTAGCAGATATCAAAACAGATGTTTTAAGCTAGTTAAGTTGTGCATACTTTATGTGAACTGTATTTATGATAACAGTTGTGAAGTTAGCTTCTATCTTAGATTAGTTTATGCAGCAGGACTATTATAACTCATCTTGTTTTAGATGTAACACTTGCAACATAGTATTATAACATAATGCTATTAGTGAAAGTATCATTCAATTAGTAATACATGTATATAGCATGTGTGTATATTTTTCAAATAAGGCTAATTACGTTTGAAATATTGTATAATATGTAATTTATTCTATACGAGAAATCATCAGATTATACTACAAGTACTAATTGTAAAATTAATTAGACACCATTTTGAATACATGACTTATATATATATATATATATATATATATATATATACGAAAAAGGTAATTCATACAAATATATATATTTAACTAGCTCCTTTATAGGTTATTAAATGGAAATAACAAAAATATAACTATCAATACTTTAAGTTTAAAATTCGAATAAAAAGAAATTTATGTAATCATACAGAAAAAATACTCAATTCATGAAAATAATGGAGTTATGGATATATCTTTTCTACAACTATTAAATATCAATTAAAAGAAATAATACTTAAAATTATGAAAATAAAGTTACTTGAAAATATTGAACATAAAAAAAATTAAATCCTCTAATCCTTTTTTTTTTTTCTTCTTCTTCTTGTTCTTTCTTTTCTTCTTTTTTTTTTTTTCTCCTTTCTTCTTTTTTTTTTCCCTCTCTCTCTCTCATTCATTTCCTGGTCATTGTCATCGTATGGCTTAAAGCAATACTTATATAGATGCAAACTTTCATTGCCTTAATTAAGGTGGTGAGAAATATTATATTATTTTTTTAAGTTGTATTTTATGTGACTTTTTTTAGTGTAATTTTTACTATGATCTATTATTTATGAAGTTCTATAATATATTTTTAAAAATTGCATAGAATAATATTATACATCTAATCTAAAATTTCTATCTATTAATTAATTAAAATTTAACTTGATAAACTTTACGTTATAATCTAAATTGGTTGTATTTCAATTTATTTTTTTAAATTCAACTTTACAAAATTATTCTTTATAACTTTTGGAAAACTTATATTATCATTTGGTCTTATTTGGACCTACTTTTTATTGGTCTTCCTTTCTAAAATAAGACCCTAAAATTAGGTTATAAATACAATTTTTTTTAATAAATGATATATATGAATGGGTTTCATTAATTATTTGGGATTTATTCATATACATCTTATATATAATTTTACTCACTAATATTAATTATTAAGATCATGTAATTGGTTTCAAAAGATTTCTTATAAAATATATCTAAAATTACGAAACTCTACAGTATAGTGATCAAACTTAATAAACTTAAGAATTCTAACAAAATTGTATATACATAGGCTTAATTCGAGATATTAAAGTTATATCATTATTTATTTTAATAATTTTTCTCTTATTATCTTTGTCGTAAAGGTCAACTAAATTCTAAAAACGTTAATATAATTCATAATTTCTAAAGTGTGTATCAAACACTAAACTTTTCATTTTTCTTATCAATTTATATACTTATATAACCTATCTCTAATGATTCTTTAATTATCGAAACTCGTTTTACGTATTTTCAATAAATAACGGATAATATGCATATAGCTTAATAATTTAATAATTTATTATTTTATTGTGTTATTTGCCTAATTCTAACTTACAGGATCATTTCTACTAATATTTTTAAGTCCATCGAAAAATTCAAATTCCATCGGATGACTTATACAACCGTCCTAAATTTTACGAATTGTTTCCAAATCAACCAACTATAAATTAATTACCAATTTTTACAGAATCTCACACAAGCTAATAGGGTTAAACAAAGTAAAGCTCACATCTGACTAGGTAAGCTACTTGAGTAGCTTCAATTTGAGCCTGATTCAATTATAAGCAAGTCAACAAAGTCAAGTAAATGCCAAGCTTAACTCGAGCAACTTATGGGTAGACTACTCTTGTTTATACTCTTACCTTTGCAATGCTTGATGTGAACTTGGATGCACTAAGGTGATTTGCGTAAGTTATGGTAACTACTTGGAGGGGTTAATGGAAAAGAGATAGCACTAAACTTATCATCTTAGTTTTCTTATATATAGCGATATCTACAAGTTTTCTAGGTTTCAAATGTATTTTTCAATTTAACTTTAGAGTTACTAATTACCTCAATGTAGTAGAGATCTAAATGAATAAACCTACTTGCAAATTACTCAAATTTAGTTCTATATGTTTACTCATATTCAATCAAATATAGTCGATCTGAACTAGAATTCAAACTCACGCTCAAGCTCAAGTTATTATTAATTGATCAAATTGGATTCAAGTGTGATAAAGTTTGACTTCACTAACTTGCAAACTTGATTAAGTTGAAATGGAAATCAATTGTTAGTCAACTATGCAAATTTTATTTTTTCAAAAATTAAGTTTAAACGAGTTTTTTTTTTTTGTTTTTTTTCCAAAACAAGTTTAATTAAGTTAAGTTTTTGCCTTTTGAGGTACATATTAAATAGAGTTCAAGCTGATCAAGTAAGGACCAGGCTCAAATTCATACCTAGGTGGAAAATAACACTTGATATAAATTATAGGGGCATGTTATATATTTATTATTATGCTTTGAAACTTAAAATGCAACGACAATTCCCCACGTGTTTCACATAAGTATCTATGAACCACTTTCAGTGAATCATTAACCAATTTTGATTTCTAAAACATTCATTAAGATTAGGATTGCAGAAAATATTTTTCTAGAATAGAGTGCAATAATATCAAAGGTTGATGAATAACAAAAATCCTAAATTTGCTAATAAACCAACTTTGAAAAGCATTGAAATTACAATAAAAGATTTGCAAATGTCTAAAATCCTTGACATTTATAAAGTCCAATTACAATCGTAAAGAGAAAGCCTAAGAGCCTATCGATCAACTACAATAAATCAAACATCCAAGCGCTCCACCAGCATCATCCTATGCTCCTCGCCTAAGAGCCAGCCAGGTCCTCCACTACTCCCTTATGGGCCAACTCATCCCCATTCACTTAGTCCACTTCCACCTTGGCCATGGCGTCCTCATCCTCCAACATACCAAGTCTCTATATGAAAAGCTGAGTTTGCCGAAGTTAACTATATAATTGGGCTGCTGATGGCAATATTTTGCTATTAACAAGGTTCTGTTTATTCTATTTTGTATTCGCTCCTTTTTTTTAATAAGTTGACATTTTTATTATTTAGATATATGATATATGTCATTTATAACGTTAATTTTTTATCATGTGATACCCTTGCAAGTTATAAACAAAAATAATGAGTCTACATACGTGAGAGGGAAAAAATGCTCCATTTTGAAATTATGGGGTGTCCGGACAATTATGAAGCCTTTTAAAACTTTTTTTTAATTTTTATTTTATTTTTTTCTTTTTTGTGATGCTGAGATCAAATGAACCGTGCGGGTTAAGGCAGAGCAATAATTGCAGGCTCTAACCATAGTCCGTGCACGAACAAGTACATTATGGGGGCCTTAGGAAATGATATATGGAGTTTCTTTAAATGGCCACAAAGAAAGATGGTGCCAGCATTTCATGCAAAGCTTTCATATTTGTAATCATTTTTCTTTAATGTATCAATAACAATGTAGTATAATAAAAGTATAGAGTTCAACAAATTGCTAGTGCACACATTGCATTAGGCAAAATTTTGTTTTGGAGCTTATATTCTGCGTAGTCAAATCATTTCTGTTTCTTTAGTTCATATGATTTATGATAACAACTCAGTAGAATAAAAATGTGGCTTGCAACAGTTTTCATCTATATTTCAAGGTTTATATGTATCATATTTTTTTCAGTTTGCATCTATCATTCATAGTCGCTCAAATGGTATACGATAAGCAATAAATTTTTCCCTTTTGCAGCAGATGTACTGCAACAAAATAATATACAAGAAAATTAATTTAGTTAGTTGATATTCTTCTTTCTTTTTCCCCCAAACCCAACGGGCCAACGCCCTGTATGAAGTTGTGATTTGTGAACTTTGCCGCGGCTTACTCATAAGTAGAGCAATAAGCAGAACTAGATGCAGGGAGAGCTCAAAGCAGAAAATAGAAATATAAATTTTCACTCGGCAAATGTTATTACATTAGTGAAGAAGAACATGATTTAGCCTGGCCTGCAGGAACAAGCAAGTCTTTTCTATGACAAAAATTTCCCATCCTAACAAAAACTTGTAGCACGTAATTCAATATTCTACATGCATAAGCACATAATTTGGATAATTTGCTTAAGACTTTCCCTTCTTTGAAGATCCTTTTTTCACTCCTTTCTTTTGCACTTTCTTGTTTGGCTTCAATTTGCTAGACGTTGGAGATGAATCGCCCTTCCGAGCTCTTCGTTTTTTCTCTTTCTTCAAGTTGTGCATAGTCACAGCCTGCAGTAATCAACATAATCAAATTTTATTTTGAAGCTTTAATTGCCAATTCATTATGTACCAACAACTAACTGCAGAGAAAGGACTTTATATAAAGAAGTCACCCCTACCCTGTCGACATTAAGTATGTCATGGGAATTCTTCGAGATTATCTTATTCAGAATTCTGCTTGTTTGCTCCTTTTCATTAGAACCTGCACCAGTTCCTTCCACAACTGGTAGGAACTGGATAGAGGGGAAAAAATTAAGGATGTATAACAATACAGGGAAAAATTATTAAATGAATCAAAGAATATAACAAACTCACAAAACTTATCTTGAATACAGACCTTGCGATATTTATGATCATGCTTTGCCTTCTTTTCTCTAGGAAGCTTCTTATCAAATTTCCCACCACTAGCCGTCGCAGTACCTGCCATTCCAGCAACACTACCTAGTTCATCTTTACTAAGTTTCTTTGAGGCAGCCTGAGTTCCTGTTATTGGCAATGCTGTGGTAGCTAGCTGGACATGACTGCAAGGATTTAATTAGAGCAAGTGAACTTCCTCATTTTTACCACCTTTTTGAGACATCTCTGGACTTAGTTATTAGACCACAAACAGGGAGCATTTACACGAACTGAATAACATTGTGAAAAATCTGTGAGCATCCATTCCTAACTATCCAAGCAGGGAGGGGTCACTCTACCGATGGACTACTTTTCCGTGAAGAAGAGAATGAACAGTACTATTTTAATCAGCTTTGATTCTTCTGAAGTAGTTATAGCAAAGTTAAATTGCGTAGCTAAAGCAGATAAACAACCAACATCACAGGAGAAAAAAATAAGGTCCAAAAAATACCTTGGCAAAGCACCAACTTTTGCTGCTTGTTTTAAGTTTTTCAATCGGTTTTTCTCTTGCTTTTCTACTCGTTTCTTCTTGTCAGCTTGTCTACTGGCAAAAGGATCAGATCCTGGCTCTGCAAACGTTATGACAAAAAAAAACATGTTAATGGTAGATCAGATGAGTTGTCAGACAATAAACCACAATAGGATCAATCATCGAGAGAGAACCCAGAAAGAACTGCATATTTAATATGCCAAAAATGGTAAATAGGAGCTGAAAGAGCTTCACTACTAGGATTTGGTTGATTAATACCATCAGTGGCTTTGGCCTCAATTATTGGTATATCTTCATCATCATTAACACGATCATATCCATAACGTCGTTTCCAGGTGCCTGTCTGCTCATCCCATACAACTTTATCTTTCTTACGCTTCTTAATGCCTGAAAAGAAACAATTAAAGCAATGGTCAGCGCTAGCTGAACACTCAAGCAGGATTGACAATAAAACAACAATGTGCCTGATGACTGACCGAGGCCTAGATCTTAAAACATCTAACAGAAATGAGAAAAAATGAGATATATTAAATGAGATGGTGGCTTCAGTGCTATAGACAGAGTCACCTTTCATCTTTGCAAATGTTTCCCATTTTGTTGGAGGTTCAGGCTTTGGCAGCTGAAAAGATAATGTTTTAAGCAACCTGACATTAGTGAAATATTTGAAGTTGTAACATTAAAAGAATGGTATAAACACATACATATCAGCAAGAAATGAACAGAATATGATGAGAACAGAGATATGTATCCCGAGAATTGGCAATTCATTGATACTGTCATCAAAATGCCATCGCTTTCCACAATATCTTCTAATGTATAATTGCTTATGTAATAAGCATCGATTGAAGCTGTTCCACCCACACCACCACAACCAACCACCCACCCCCCCTCCCTCCCCTCTCTCCTCTTCTCCTCCACCTTCCCCCTTCCCTCCCTCTTATAAAAAAAGATGGCTCATGAAAATTCTAACCCCCAGATGCTAGAAACTCCCTTGGATTGAGTAACAGGGCCTTCTATAATAAAATCTCCAACTAACCATGATTGACAGGGAAAACTATTTCCTTTTTTTACTTGTCTACCTACTTATCTTGCTAATGACAATGAGAACTCATTATATAAGAGAACTCTGAGAACTAAACAAAAAATTTTTGTGAGAAAATTCTGACCAATATATTGATTCATCCTCTTCTTATTATAAAGTTTGATACAGTAAACACTATGACTGCCTCCCCTAGTATATAAGATGCACGTACAAGGATAAAACAACAATTTTAAAATCTCAATTGCTAAACAACTACCCTATGAGTACATAAAATATCTTACACACATGCTTAATATACACCATATGACAATCTCTAGCAACATAATTATCAATCTTAATACACACATTTGCAATAATAGGAAAATAAAACACCAAAACCTTAAACCCAAGCTGTTCCTAATGCTAAAGCTATCAATGCCCAAACTATGAAAGAAGTTTGAAAGAGATTCTGCTTATTAAATATTTACACAGTGAGGTGGTGGAAATTTTCTTTATTTCTTGAAGAGGAACCAAATGCACATAGTAACAAATATTAATCTGGTTTTTCACTTAACCTGTCGGGAGGTGTTGACATAGAATAGAAGTGCCTATCCTTCAGACAAGCAAAATATTATGTAGCCAGTCAAAGAAAGCCTGGGAGCAGACAAAAGCAGCAATACAGAGTTGCAAACATAACTTTCATTTGGGGGGAAAAAATTGACCTATCCAAGCACTGCCAGCCTTTCACTATTACATTCAAAGTTTCAGACAAGAAGAGTGCACAATAATCTTTTTATGCACCCATGAAACACACTCATTCAAATCTAGCATAACAGTAAAAACAATGTCTTACATGCTTTTCTCTTGGCAACTTCGTTGTAGGTGGAGGCAGCTTGACTATGGGACCAACCACATCTTCAGTTGAAGGTAAGTTGAAAAGGGCATTTGCAACTGCTTGAACCAGCTCTCTCCCTTTCTGCAGACATTTTTCAACTAACTCCTCCCTGGATTGATGATTAAAGATACACAAAACGTGAATATTTCAACAAGTGCATTTTACCACAAGCTAGAAATCACAAATGCACAAATTATTGATTTTTGGATAACTAATGCCCTAACCATTCTGTTTTCTTTTTCTATTATTACCTAAAGCATTAGTTGCAAAATTATTATCTAGACCATAAAAAAAATCATGTATAAACTTTTAAGAGTTTTTTTAACACAGCAAATCCAGAAAAGAGAAGCAGAAAACTATTCTTATAATGAAGGCATTGGCTGAGATAACTCTTCATGCTGTTTCTTGTATCTGAAACTAAATCATATGTCAGCAGTCGGCATGATTCAAGAAGGAAAAAATTTCAAGAAGCACATCCCCAGCTGTATTCTCTTATCGAATACCATGCACATATACTTGTCATCACAAACTGATCTACAAGCCCCAGAAGGAAAAAATTTCAAGAAGCACATCCCCAGCTGGTATATCTCTTATAATACCCATGCACATATATCTTTGTGATGACAAACCTTGTGCCTCAGCCCCAGAAGACAACTAAAGCATCACACAAGTCACAACCATAATCACATTCATAAATTGAACTTCATGTGAAAAATAAATCGGCATAATATGTCAAAGTGTCCTAGAGGACACCCCTAGCAATGAGCACGACCAAATCGCCCATAGGTGAAATTCTACATATATAAACTCAGTTTGCAATTAAAAATAACAAAAAACGAACCAGCAAATATCAAATCTTTTTTATATCAGCTATCATAAAATAATTACCAAGCAAAGTCTGTAATCAGAAGCAAAGGCTTAACTATTTGACAAGCACAGCACATCAATCAGGAGAACCATATTCTTCTTTATAAGCCCACAAACCATTTCAAAGTTCCAATGTGCCAGGAGTGGAGGTACCGAATTTGTCGAGAACAATATAATTATCAAAATCCTTTTATTCCTAAAAATATGGCAAAATGTGGAGCCTGTAAATTACAATCTTCTTAATGCTAATAAAAAGCCTACTTTTTCCTCTTCATTTATGAGCAATTTCATTGGCTCAAAAGCTCTATGTATATCATATATATGCTGCAATATCTCTGCTGTTTGCCTCTCATTTTTTGTATAATGTAGGGACAGACTGTAATCGGAACAACTCCAAGCATATAACAAACCTACAAGCCCCATTCACGATATAGATTGTGCTATGTAGGTGGCTCGAGAAGTGTCTTTTCCTAATGATGGAAATCAAAGACAGTAACTTGGCCGGCTATATCCAAGCCCCTGAACCGTGCATAAGACCAAAAGATACTTTACCAGATTTCCGTATCTTAGAAGATAGCCTACTTAACGCAAACTATAAATCAACAAGACCAAAGCTAACTACATGGCAAATACCAATAAGCCGGTTCCATGACTACTCAGTACATAACAATTTACTCATACATCATGCCCAACTCTCACAACAGAATTCAGTACATATAGCAACTTGAAGTCAGCATTAAAAATTAAAAACTTAACAAAATAAAACCCTATCAAGAAGGATACGAATTGGAATATCCCAGGATCTTAATTTATATGGAGTTTCTATCTCCATAAACTGTTTTAATGGCTTCCTTACTCTCTTGCCTATGATGCTACGATGAAATTTAGGCTTGTTGAAGAGAGAACCCAACGATCTCAATTTAGGAAAAGTGTTTTTCTGAGATAATAGGACTTGTTCCGTCTTTCCAAACCAGAATTCCGTAAATACAAGCATGGACAGTTTTTTCCCTGAATATAACCGCCTTCCGACTACTCTACCATAACCCAACTGACCAATATAACTGACGCCAGACTAACACAAATAAAATTCGAATTACAATTGAAACTCTAGGAAAACAACAGACCATTACATGCTCACACGATAACAAACACAGCTAAAACAACAACACACAAAAATCACAATGCTACGACATTCTAATCCCTGACTTGCTTGTTCCTTCGGCTATATACTCGTGGATAAGGAATATAACACGGAACAAACATAACGAGTGACTTAGCAACGAGCAATTGACAAAGAAACGGAGAAGACAAGAGAAAAAAGACAAACCTAGAAGGAGGAAGAGAAGGAAAGCTGAAAGTAGGGTCATAAGCCATTAAATGACCAAGGTCCACTTGCGCTTTGGTCTCCATTTTCTCTATCTTTTTCTTTTTGCCTCCCGCTCCTCTTCGTTTCAGGGTTTCTAAACACTAAACCCTAACGTAGAAGCTCGGTCGAAGAGATAAAGGCTTCTTGTTCATTTCTTTTTCTTATTTCTGTTTTAAAACCCCACGCGTCCCCACCACTCCCGATTCGGCTTAAAACTGGAATTTCCACCTAGTCTTCGGGCGGAGAATTTTCGCTGTTCAGAAAACGGGCTTGTGTACTGAACCCAATCCCTAGGCCCGGTTCTTTCAATTTGATGATAAAAGTCTCTCTAGCGTCAGCCCTACAGCTTAATGAAATTTGCAGCATGATTTATTTTGGGATTTGGTTACTGTCTTAAAAAAAGTAAATAAATTGCATCCACCATCCTTAAAAAGTTTTATAATTATATAGACACCTTATAGTTTTAAATTTTAACACTTTTCCCCCTTTTACACATGTTGATTCGTTATTTTTGCATTAAACTTGCAAGAATATTACACGACAAAAAATTAACATGGTAAATGGCATATATCATATATCTAAATAATAAAAATGTCTAACTTATTGAAAAAACGGGTAAATACAAAATAGAAAAAAAAATTGAAAAATGACATAATAGCATATGGAATTAAAAAGCATCACAAATAAAGATAATACCATAATTCAATAGTGAATTTTAAAAAGTACCGAGTGTGATGTAAATCAGAAGGTATAAAATTAGAACATTACATAAAACTTTTCATAATGAAACTATCATAACAAAAGAGCAAAAAAATACTTCTAATGCAGTTTACTTTTGGTTTGTGTTCAGATATTGACTAAGGATTCATACCCCATAACTTTTATCAAATTAGATTTAGGATAATATTTCTAGGTTGGTAAGTATTGTGGAAAATAGAACGTATATAAATTTAACAATGTAGGCTTGATTTCATGAAAGTTGCCAAAGAAAGATGACATCATCATTTTTTTTTCCCTTTTTGTCTTGGATTTATTTGTGAATTTTTTTAGAGTAAATATGGTAATCCTTTTTGAAAAAATTATATATGCCATTAACAATTAAATTTTTTTTAGTGACATATCATTGTATGTAATAATGGTGAGGTCCACATACATAAGAGGGGGCAAAGTAATCAATTTTAAAAACTTAGAGTACCCATGCAATTATGCAAGTTTTTAAGGACTGTCAACACAATCTACTTAATTTAACAATGTAGGCTTGATTTGATGAAAGTTGCTAGAGAAAGATTGCATCATCATCTTTATTTCCTTTTTTGTTTTGGTTTTATTTGTTAATTTTTAAAGTAGATATGGTAATCTTTTTTCTTTGAAATATGGTATATGTTATTATGAATTAAATTTCTTGCATTGAAACATCCTTATATGTAATAATAGTCAAGTCCACATATGTAAGAGGAAGGAAAATACTTGATTTTAAAAACGTAGAATGTGCGTGCAATTATGAAAGTTTTTAAGGATGGTCGGTGCAATTTACCTAAATAATTAAATATAAGAGATGAGGATATACTGTAAAAATACCATCCACCAGTATCAAAACAAATGAAGCACAAGATAATTAGGGATGCTTTTTTAAATAATTTTATCATATTACATTCCATTTACATGATCCCTTCTAAGATCATGTATTGATACAAACAAAATATAAGAAAAAAATAAAAATACAACTACGAATATATTCTTAGAAAAGAAGTAAGATAATGTCATATTCCATACCTAATTTTGATTGGTTATTTTAATTAAGTACATGAATTTGAAATTACCAATTTTAGTTTAATTGAAATATTCAAGTTTAGCCTATTTATTTCCACCTATCTTATTGGCTTTTTGAACCAATAATAAGTCATCATGTATCTCAAGCTTTCCATTTAACGATTATACACCATTTAGGATGTCCACATGACATGCTAGATAGCAAAAACATTAAGTTTTGATAAGCTATTTTAGTCGAAGTTTAGGCTAACCTTCCTAGAGTATGGGCTGACCCTTATAACCTAGACAATCTTAATCAAAGCTTAGGTCAAACTATAGGAACTTTGTCGACCTCACTAAAGTTCAACCGAGTCTCTAACCATAAGGATAATCTCGTTAAACCCTAGATCAAGCACCATATAGCATGGCCAATGTATTAAAATCCTTATCAATGCTCCCATTGTCGATCTTCTATTTAGAGCCTGGGCCTTCAAGTGTAGAATTGCTAACCCCAACCCATAAGTTTAAAAAGGAGACTAGGCGGGAATAACATGGCCAGATAAGAAAAGTCCATAGCTAGTACGCATTGTCTTTAAGATATTGTCCATAAGATCCAGATTCAAAAAGAAGGTTTCAAGATTCTTATCTCCTTTCAAATATAGCTTATCAAACTTGCTTATAAATAGTAGATTGAGGCTATGGGTAAAGGATTCCAACTCTCTCACTCCCTTATTCCCTAAGTAGTAATACCTTGCCTTTATTAACTTAAGTATCATAGTAGTCACTTCTGAAACACATCAAGCATTCCCTTTTAACTTATGTTGGTTCATTTGGTAAGTTACTCTCAAACTCAATTACCCTACCAAAAACAAGTATCAAACATTTGGTGGCATCTAATTGTGAAATACACAACCTTAATGCTAAGAAGGTCATGTGTTACTTGCTTAAACAACAATGATAACACTATTGTAGTTAAGAAATTGCTCAATACACAGGTTAGAGATGCTACCATTTCCCAGCCTCTACTATTGGAGCTATTGAGTCAATAAGATTATGAAGATCACATCATATACTTAAAGCAACTTTGTAATAATCTTGCTTCTAAAAACCAAGAGTTGAAAGCCCTTACTATAGCAAAACCAACAACTAAAGGCACATATTAATGAACTGCTGCAAGATGGTCTACCATCATTGGAAGATGATAATGTCTCCAACAATGCCCTACTACCACCATCACTTATAGCTAAAAGTAACCCTCCAATTGCCCTTTGCTCGTACAGTACAAATAATTGCAAATAGCCATGCTCCAGACCCAACTTGGAGTAATCACCCTACACCTTCTAAGCCTAAGTCATATCATTCCTTGGCTAACGAAAACATAGAGTAACTTGAGGAGTACATTAGAGTGCTCTCTAAGAGCTTAGTGGTACAAAGAAGAATGACTTTGTTGGCAAGTTCTCCTCCATTGATCTCCTTTCGCTAGGGAGATTTATGAAGAATTATTGGCCCTTAAATGAGAAAATGCATCATAGAGTTCTATGATGGAACAACTAACCCTAATGACCACCTAACTTACTTCCAGTCAATGATAAACTTATAAGGTTGCAATGATGCAATCGCTTGTAGGCCTTTCCTAAGCATGCTAAGGAAAACTACTTAGACTTACTTTTACTAACTTAAAGTTGAACTCCATTTCTTGCTTCTAAGAGCTTAGCTTGTAGTTTTGCCACCACTTTCTAGCAAGCAAGATGCTTGCCATATACTTATCAGCTCAGCCTCATCATATAGTGGTTGGAGGAATCCATTAAGGATTATCTCTTCCGATTCATTGTAGTTATGTTTGAGATAATCATCATTAGCATAATCATGACTCTATATGTTACAATCCATGGTGTAAAGACTTTTGGTGCCTTCTTCATGTATTGGTAAAGAAAGAAGCCAAAATTTTTGAATAATTTCATAAGCAGGCCTCAAAGTTCGTGGGCATAGAAGACCATCAAGGCTTAATGAGAATCCAGTTTCCTAATCATAATAACATCACTGTGTATACTAATAGATAATGAAAGCATAAGGTTCATAGCCACTACTATACTAATAGTATACATATGGCATCATGTCAAAGTAAGTAGCACTAGTGGAAGCAAAATAGAAGCATTGATAACCCTAAAGAATAATGCATTATTAAACATGATTAATTGTTTATCATAATAGAATTTAAGCCTTTTACAAATGCCTAATGAATTGGTATAGAACTGTTATAGTCAATTCTTTGTTGTTCGATCCTTACTTAACTTTCCCATCTTAAGCTTTTGTTAAATTTAAGCTTAAATTTACTTACAAAAGAATATCTATAAGGGCGTAAGCGAGTCTACATACTTATTTAGTTTGTAAGGAACATGCATTATACATTTACCAAGCAAATAACCATGGTTTAGTTAGAGTGCAATGTAACAAATTAAATGTTATCCATATAATATTATCTAGTCTGTTATGAGACTAGAAAAATTAACCTCACTTTAGTCTAAATTCCAAAGAGTTTCCATAAATAATATTCTCTCACCAAATCCAAGCTTGTGCAATGAACTATTAATCTTACCTAAACCACTTTGAAGTACTCCTAGATAATTTTTACCTATACTGTGACCTCCTCTCTAGTTAATGTAATTAAGTATAGATAAAAAAAGGTTATACCTATACCTAATCTAATGGTCAACATTTGCCAGGAAAAAATGCAAATATGCAAAGAATGCAATGGAAGATTAGTTAACTAAGGCCAAATAGAATTTTCTAATACCAATTAGAGAGCTCATTATGGCACAACATATCAAATACATTCACTACATATGCATAAGTAATTCTAATTACTACCACAATTAGTATAATGGTTAACCGTTTCTTACAACAAAGAACATAACTACAACAAAGTTGGCCAACTTACCTAGGTTATGGAGTGCTTGCTATCCCTTTAGTAGTTACCAAAATCCTAAAAAATATGTTTATATTAGCTCTACACAAGTTGTGGTACTCTAAAGTTTCTACAATAGGTTCTATATATAACATTTTAAAGTTTTGAGTAAGGTTTTTAGTTAGGGTAAATAATCATTTAAATGGGTTAATCTTTATGGTTTCCTTACTTTCATCTATCAGCATCTATAAGTAGGATAAGAAACAAGATGTTGAAATGTATTCCTATTTTGATGATAAAGGAAAGCATTATTTTGCTCATGTGAAATTAATAATCTTGCTAATTGGTAATCTTTCTATTTGTATTTTTATACTTTTGTTAGTTATTGTTTTAAGTAGAAGAAGTTAGGTTTAAAAGAAGTGGTGAAAGATGTTCATTATATATAGAAAAAGGTAAAGAAATGATGACATTTCCAAGTTATGTAAAGTTATTATTATAAAGATTATGAAAAGTAGGGGTTCTTTGCAAAATTGATTATAAATGAGTATATATATAAGGATGAATTAAGTATCATACAAAAATCTTAATATGGGTGTGGAAGTAACTAAAATATATAAAATTCTCATCCAAGAATTATAATATTTGATAGAAAATTAATAATTTATTAAGAAATAAGGCCAAATAAATAAGAAAATTGGAAAGTACTTAAACAAACAGTATCCTTAGTCTCTAAAAATCATATTGGGGATAAGAAACTATAACAAAAAGTCTAAAGAATTTAGGAGGTCAATAGTTAGGGTTTTATTATTTTTCTTTAAAATGAGTAGATTTCAACATAATTAGCAAAAACTTCCAAAAATATAAAAAAACTAAGCAATGAAAATTACTTATAGGAAAATTACTATAAGAAGGTATGATTTAGAATACTCATTATGTAAAAAGACTCCTTGAAACAACATGAACTAAAAGCTCTAAAATTATTGGAGCCAAAACTAACAAATTGGCTAAAACCATCACCTAATGGCCACCACTATCACTCTACCTTTATCTAACCTCTTAAGAGGAATATGAAGGAGTTATGGAAATTTTTTCTATATTTTTTGAGACTTGAATTGAGTTGTGGAAATTTTTGAAGTGAGGGGGAGTTATTTATAAGATATTCAATTGACCTTGATAATTATTTTAAATTATTGTGTAGCCTAAAATTTTTGAAAATTCCCATACATATTCCTTGGAGTAAGTGTCCCATAAATTATTCTTGATTTTTAGAGAAGTGTCTATTTTTTAGTGAATTTTTTAGTATGTGTTGTCATTATTTTAGAATTTTCCATTAGATGTAAATTCATGGAAAAATTACCATTTGTTCTTAACTCTAAGACATGTGTCCAACTAAATTTTCAACATCCTTTTGCCACTTTTGTAATTTTGACAAGTTCTTGAAAAAGTTATGACATATTTTAATATTCTTGTGATATTTTTGAATTTTTCAAATTTTTTAATTTCTTTCCTTAGAAGTTGGTAGATATTTTTATGACATTTTATGAGTTATTTGACAATTGTAGAGTTGATTTGGTAGTTTTTGGCCATTTTATGATGTTTTATATGGTATTTTTGTCATATTTTAGCAATCTATTGTTTTATTTTATTATTTAATTTACTTTTCTAAAATACTGTTTACTTTTATTTGGAGAAATTTCATGATAATGTTTTATATGTAAAGAACATGAGTCATTGTTATGTTTTTTGCCTCTACTTATTATTTATTTACCTTACTTTGTTGCTAGTGTATTACTTATTATTCTATTTTTACTTTTTACTACTTACTTTTATTTGTAGGAATAATTTATTTTTTGTTACTTTTTATCATGTTTATCTTAGGTAAATGCATTATAGTTAATTTTGAAACTCTTGTCTTCTAGTAAATACTTCTTTTACTTATAATTGTCTTTATTCTTTATAATCTATTTATGAGGGTAATCGGAATATATTTTTGCCTTCACTTATCAATATAATGTTGGGTTTAATAAATTTTTATTCCTTTCTCTCGTAATTTTGTGATTGAGTTATTGGTTTTATAGTCTAATTAGTTTCGTAAGTCATAATTTTACTAATTGGTCAATGTTTCAGGTCAATTTCTAGATCTTATAGTTATTTAGGATTATGCGGTTAGTAAGTAAACTAGTTTTTAAGTTTATAAGAGCTTAAACTTTTAGGTTTATGGCTTTATGTATGCTTAAGTGAATTAGTGGCATTGCAATAAGGATCGCAACTTTGTCAAGACCAACTCATTCCTAGAAATGAAAAGAGTTAATCTTATGTTAGAGACACTAAAAGAACAAATGCACAATCCCCTCCTATAGAGAACACCACTCAACTAACCTCTAGGGAAAATCCTCTTAGAGATGAAAAATAGAGGAATCTTGCCTTAACTAGAAAAAGATGAAGGGTAACCCCTCAAGAAGGAACCTAGTTAAGCATTGTAAGTTCCATCGTGATCGGGAGCATAATATTGACAAGTGATGCGAGCTTAAAAATGTCATTAAGAATGCCATCAAACATGGTTACTTTAAGGAATACATTAACTATCAAGCTGATGAAGGGGGCTGACCCGCCTAGCGAAGATGCACTGAGCAAAAACAATGAGCTATAACCTTTGGTAAACAATAATAAGCCTCCTAATAGAGTTATAAAATCAATTGTAGCTCTCTATCGTTTGTACTCAAAATACCATGAATAAAAACTCAACATTTTTTTTGACACTCTTGTTCTCTTCTTGTTGAGAATTAATATAAGAATTGTATTTATACTATTGAGTCCCTAGCTTTAACCTCCTTTGAGGTAAACAACCTTCTATTTCCCTAACCTAACTTACTTTGAGGTGAATGGATCTATGATCTCCCTGCCCGTTAGATGAATGGGGTGTTGGCCCCTTCAAGCCACTAATAGCAAAATATTATATGTCATGAGTATGAAGAAATATTTCCTAATTCACATTAAAAGAAACAAAAAAATTGCTACTTTCCAATCATTATTTTTTTCAATTTTTTACATGATTAATTATTTTTTTTTTTAAAAAAAATCCTTATGAGCCACCATAAATTCGATAAGTCCATGGCTAGTTCAAGAGCTGCCTATTTATAAAAAGGTTATATCTTTATTAGATTGGACTAATTCTAATTGTGAATTGACTCATGGCTAGGCCTATGTTCCACTTTTCTTTAAAAGGACCAATCATTAACCAACTTCAAATCTCTAAAAAAATATCTCAACAATGCTAATAGAAATTGAATAACCGACAAATGATGACAAAAAAAGTGAAAAAAATGTCTCAATCACTAGTTTGAAAGATTGATCTTCTTTTCTTGGCTCAATAAACAAATAAACTTCTTTAACAACTTTAACTCTCTATAAATTCTGACGCAGAATTAGTACTTAAAAGTAGGATTTTCTAAGATATCCTTATTTCATTTTTTTGTTCAACAATAACTTCTCTTTCAACTTCTATAATTTCGAACCAACTACATTTTATCTTAATTTCTTCACATTTGAACTTCTCTAGTTCTACTTTGAACATTTTTACTTTCACTAGAATCTCTTCAATCTCTTTTTTACAATAATTACCAATTTGTCACTCTCATCATTGACCTCCTCTAGAAATATCAATATTTGCACATATTATTAACCTCCATTATAGCACTCTCAATCCTCTTTCTTGCTCCTTGTCTACTTACTATTTTCTTTCTCCTCTTGTAATTGAAGAATCACAACCTTCAAATTTATAGGAATGTCTTGCCATCATCTTTCTATCTTAAGAAGTGTCATCTTCTCTACATCTTTTGACCATTAAAATATATAAGCTCTTTACTCTTGACTTTTTTTTTAAAATATTATTTGTTTATGTATATGTACATAAATTTAAAAGATAACTAAGACAAAAGATATTGAGAGATGGAATTTTTTTTTTTTAGTCTAAGAAAAAAATGCTAATTAAGGCTTTATAAAGAACATTCAAATTAGGCTTTGTTGCTCTAATACTAAAATTGATGTACGACAAAAAGAAAAAATAGCTTTAATACTAAATTAAATGTAAGATATAAGGCTATTTATCGAATTGATAAGAGAATTGAATTGGACTGAACTGCAAACATAATTATTTTATATTTCAATTTAGTTTGCAATTCAATTGAAGAGAAAAGTTTGTGAAAAAGTATGTCAAAGAAGCATTATAAATTCAACGGAAGTTTATTTAGGAAATGTTTGTTCATTTTGTACTAGTTGTAGAGTAATAATACAATATACAACTAAGTTAATAGTATAAGCCAGCACTTAGTAATAGCACAAAATAATCTATTAGATTATTCAATTACTTGAAGTTAGTGTTAGCCATTTAAGATATCTTGAATAACAAATGTAGATGTTAGTAAATCGGTTGAAACCTTTTTTTCTTTTGTTGATTTTATGGTTCATGCTTAAATGTAAATCATGTTGTGTAAGTGGAATGTTGGTTTAAATAGGTTTTAACCCCATCCATGACTTGTTAATCCCTTAGAGATTTGAACTTTTAAATTCAATTTAATCAGGTTTCAATTAGTTTGAGGGATTACAATTAAGTTTTAAAACAAATCATGAACAAAATATAATGTGCTTTTATAAGAGAATAGTAATCTTGTGATTAGGTTTTTAAATTTTTCAAAACAACAATGGATGTTTTGGATGTTGTAAATGCTTAAGATTCATAGTCGATAACATTTAGATTAGTTTAACTAACAAATTATTGTTGGGATACAAGAATGAATAGGCAAAAAAAGGAAAATCTCATAAGTATGAGACAATAGTGATGTTTTGATTGGTTTTTTGAATATTTCAAAAAACAATGGATGTTTTGGATGCTATCAATGCTCAATATTCATAGTTGGCAATATCTAGATTAGTTCAACCAATGAACTATTGTTAGGATACAAGCGTGTGTATCATATTGAAAATATAAGTAAGTGAATAATATATAAGCGGAGAAAACCTTTGATTTAATACCTTAAGATTTTGGGTTGGATATGGTGTTAAACCTATGAATGTGTTCCTTTATTAGCTTATCATTTTAGCGATGCATGCTCTCCCATGTAGAAAGAAGAGTTGTATGGCAGTGACTTTGGTGAAACCTATGATGTAAGGTACATAAACGGGTTACAAGCTATAAATGAGAATGAGCTCTTTATGAGGTTGCCAAAAAGTTTCACTCAAAGGAGAGCAAGATGTCTTAATATAAAAAAGACTTACACGTAAGAGAGAGATTATGGGATACAAGTGTAAATATGTAAAAAAAGGAAAATCTAATATTGGGAATATATGGCCTAAGCAAATGATATATAAGTAGAGTAAACCTATAACCTAATATCTCAAAGTTTTGGGTTAGATATCATGTCAAGTTCATGAATATGTTCCTTCATAAACCCATTCTCTTTTTTGATGCATGCTCATAAGCCATGTATTTATTCATTCAAAAAGATAGTAGAAACTAATTTGGATGTTAGACTTCAGCTAATTAAGTTAAAATAGTTGCCTAGTACGTAAGATTGAAATTTTTATATCTTTGCTTAATTTGTCTGAATAAATATATATTAAATTATTAATCTTGAGATCTAAATATCAAACAAAATATTTCCCTATAAGATACTCTTATGCATTCATTGGAGAAAATAAAATTGTTTTGTTACCTTTTTTTCAAGGCAATAATATGACAATTTATGTAGCATCTAGTTATAGTTCATATATAAATGCATAAAATTTAAAATGTAATATTTGCATACCATCCTTTTGAAGAGTATATTTAATTAACTATGGAGTATATTTTATTAACCATAGATGTATCATCTAAGTACTTAAAAAGTATGACTTTACCTCTATATATTTTTTCAAAATAAGTAAATGCATTTCAAATTGTTACTAAAAGATAAATAACTTAAGGAGTGGACTTCTAATTCTCTCTTTTTTCCTTTACTTGGAAAGGTAAATATAAAAATGTCATTAGTTATTGCCCTAAGGGTAAGCCTTCTATAACCAATCTTTCTCTTACTTTATTTACCTGCAAAACTACAAAAATTGACTTTGAATATTAAGCCTTATCTATAATAATGTGTTCCACTATTTATTAGGGTTGGAACCGTTGATACAATATAATAACACAAACATGACATGATTACGAATATGATTACAAAGAGAAAATACAACATACAATATGAGAGTAGGTTTGTGATATGAATAAACTCACTTGCATTTTAACTTAATTATCCGTTATTTCTATTTGATTTTATGTGCTTTTAGCATTGACATGAACTTGATATAGAATTGAATTATAGACAAGACCCACTAACATGAGTTACCATTCTTACTATCTGATGAAGCCTCAAATTTTATTAAACCACTACAAATTTTGTTTGGGCCAAATGACAATTGCAACTTGTTAACTACCATTATGCTAACACAAAATGGTGTTACAGTTTTATTATTTTAATATAGTTTTTGCCATCAATTTCACTATTTTAGATATATTCTTTTATATTAGAATATTAAACTTTATTACTATAATATCTATTATAAGGAGATATGGATATAAAGGAAATATGTGAAAGAATTGATTTCAAATGTGTAATTTTATTTTCAAAGTTTTCCCTAATATGTCTATTTATCAAATCATGGTAAAAATTTTGTTTTAAAAAAAGATTATTGTAGTTTTTAGGCTTTTGTTATTATAATCTCTAGTAAAGGGGTATATGTACACATTAACCTACCATGTCTATTATATAGGAAATATGTAACAGAATTGATTTTAACTGTGTAGTTTTATTTTCAAAGTTTTCCCTAATACGTCTATCTATCAAATTATGGCAAACATTTTGTCCCCAAAAGAAAAAAAGAGATTGTAAATTTAAGTCTCTTTTTTATATATACTTACAAATACATTCTATAAATTATTAGCCATGTGCAAATAAACTATCTAAAACTCCTAAAATATGACTTTATCTCTCCATAATTTTTGAAAATATATAAGTAACCTTTATACTATTGTTAGAATCCAAAATCATGAATAATGATGTTATAGGATCTTTTATATTCAAATGAACTTAATATGAAGTAAGATAATAAACTACTATGTATCCAAATATGACCAGTAATCCAGTACTTATCCATTGCATGTTTATATACTTAGAGTGTAATACTCAATTAATCTATTTATTTATATATTTAGACTCGTGAGTAGGCTCAAGATTGGCTTGCTTTGAGCTTAACTTAACTCGAACTTGATTAGTAAACAGGCCAAGTTTATGAATTGAGCTTAAGCCTCAATTGCAGACTCGATAAAAAACTAGACTCGAGCTCTATCTCAATAATTTTTAAATGAGCTAATTCGAAGCCTTCAAAAGCTTAACTTGGTTCGGATTGACTTGTTTGCAACCTTAGTTAGAAATGAGATTATAAAGACAAAGCACAAAATTAATACAATACACCATACCAAATACATTATTACAATACAAAGGAGAATAATTACAATGTAAGCTAATTTTATATCACCTCTTTACAAATTTATGTCTCTTAATTTGATATGAAATAAAATACTAATTTAATTCGTTAGTATGAGTTACCATCCTAATACCTTTGCTTGCAAATGGAAGATAAGGCTTAGAATTATACTAATTGGAAGTCTAATTGCATAAAATGCCCTAAGATTGATATATGCCCTAATATGCTATCATCTATTTTCTCTAGCAACATCTAATTCAATAAATATGGGAAATACTATTAATGCTAAAAAACTTGTTTTTTCTTTAAATTATAACCATAGCCTTGAAAAATAGTGCAACTATATGATCGCCTTAAATTTCTATAACACGGACTTATAACCCTTAAAAAATGTTGATGTTTCAAAAAATATTTCTTCAAATGTAATAGAAAATCAATTTTGTATATAAATATAGCAACTTTACTTATTCTTCCATGTAAACTCATAATATAACTTAAATTTTCTTTTTACCAATTAGATCTTTCAAAGGTTAATGAGGTTAAATTAGATAATAAATTAGCTTGAAAAAATAGTCATAACTATATATTGATGTAAAATGGATTTGGTATTTCATTTAAGAAGAATATTTAAATTGTAAACAATTTCAATTGACATAGCTACTACATTTCTTTTTAAATTTTAAATGTTTTTATAATTTAATAGTTTTATTGTAATTTATTTTTTTTAAATAAATTTCTTGCAACATCATGTAAATGTAGAAATATAGATATAATGTTGTATTTATTTTCCACATAGATAGTTTATATACATTAGGTGTTGACTCATTATATATATTTTTGATAGATGACTGAAATAAAAAAAGAAGAAGTAAATTCTAGACTTTCAATTTGTCTTTTAATTAAGTTATTAAATTTAATTCTCATTCATTGAGATTACTAAACAATTCATTTGATTCATAATCATCATACATACTTTCATATGGTACTAGAACAAAAAGCATTACTTATTGATTGATGTTACTTTGCTTTTTCTTAATAAAGATGGTGTGGCAATTGCTGTATATAATTTGAGTTTGGATATTTGCTATAATGATCCATTATATTTGTTAAGCTCTAATAATCCTATAAGTGTAATTGCATGTTTGATCTGTAATAGTTTAAACTTTTTCAAATTGAATATATCAATAAAATTAGTATTAATGGTAAAATTAAAGTTAGAGTTTATGAATGGAAAGTAGTTGAAACTTGATGATAATGATGTTGACATTTAAAGATGGAGTCATTATAATTAAAAGGTTAGATGTTAGATTTGAAATTTTAAGACAAAAGAATTATAAAAAAATCTTACGTATGTAAATTTACTAAGAAACTTTAGAACAACATTTTTGAACGTTATAGACAAATGAATGGTCCATTTTCATACCAAATTTAACATGTAATTACAAATAGCATAAAAGTTACATGAACACTACATATATTACAATAAATTAAAAGGATTGTAAGATGGACTTAATAGTTATTATGGAATACTCGGCATTGTGCTTTGAATCAATATAGTTGTGATGTAATAGGAAAAAGTATTGGACAAAAAGAACAGAAGCAGGTTGATGTAATTTCTGACAGAGTTAAATGATTCTTTTGAAAGTTTAAGAAATCATATATTATTTATAGAGCTATTACCATTTACTATATTATTTGGTGTTTTAAGTTAAAAAACAAAATAAATGTCTAGGTTATTTATGAATAAAAAAGAGAGTTTAATTTTTCTTACTCAAACATACTAAAGAATTCAAAGTAAAGGTAGAAAAGATCGAAAAGAAGAGAGAATAAGAGTGTATGCCCTCATTATAAAAGAACAAAGCATTATATTGAAAATTGTTTTAAATTAGTTGAATATCCTAATCGATATAAGAGTTTAAGAGATAAGAAAAGTGCCAAAATTGTTGCTTAGGTTAAATCACATCATAAATATAAAGATACACCTATTGAAGAGCAGTTTGAACATATTTCTAGTGAGAATACTAATAAATTAATGGCTTTAGAGAATGAGATTATTTTTTAGAATAGCAATAAAACAGTGAAAGTATTAAAAGGGAAACAATAAATAGAATACAATTTGCATGTTTCATTAGTAAACTTCGTAAGTATGAATTTACATGTACCCTATTCTTTCCTAACTTCTTTATAAAATGGTAATGCAATGACAAGTGAATGGTTTGTAAATACAAGAGCATAGAATTACATGACTCCATTTCCTAATCTTTTAATTGATGAAAAAAAAAAACCCTTAAACATCTAATTTCTATCCAATTACAGGATATACATGTCAAGAGAGTCCACATAATAGCCAATATTAGAATAAATAAATACATATGACTTACCAAAATTTTATTTGTATTAGATTCTTTACAACAACCTTCTTTTAGTTAGCAATTTGCTTATTATAACAACCTTTTTACTATTCTTAATTTCTAATTATTACTTATTTTAAGATTAGATTTCTAAGAACTATGTAGCAAAGTTAACATACAAACTTTATCTATAATGCTTAGTTAAGTACATCAATTCAATCAATTATTTGTAAAATACATAAACTTTAGACACTTTATCCTCTTTTTCATGAACATTCCTTTGCAAATTATCCTAAGTATTATATAGCTTTCGTAGGAAATATGTTTGCAATACGTGAGTCTCATAATTATCAAGAAGCTAAGGAAAATCTAGATAAGTTAAAGTTGAAGTGCCCTTAACACATGGCTATATGCACTTTACCAATTACTTGATGCTCCATCATCATCTCATGAGCCCCCAATATCGCTTGCCAATGAGTGCTTAGCTCATTCGCCTAAGAGAACCCATGTTATAAACCAAATGTCGTCTTTACTCCTTGCTTAAGTGTCTACTGGTTACCTTATACTGCAAAATTAAGTTACCTGTAATAAATAACAATTAATCATCCTTAAACCTTCAAAGCCACCTCTTCACAAATTCTATCTATCACTAACACTGCAAACGAGCTTTGATTTCAAGATGATATGTGAAAAACCTTATATCTTTTATGGTTTTAGAGTTTCATGAAAACTTAATGAATCAATCTTTTTGTATTTTTAATTCTGTGATTGTTTTTAAGGGTCATATGTGTTTAAGGTTTTTGCAGTAAAATAGAAGAAGAAGAAGAGGAGGAGGAGGAAGTATGGATGATTTCATTTATAGGTATGACACATCATACATTAAATCAAATTGGTTACTATTAGGTCTAATTGATAGTACTTACGATTAGAAATAATAGGGCTTCTGTATTACTCAATTGATATGACTTATAGTTAAATAACATAAAGGATTTTAATTAATTAATTAATATAACTCATAGTTACCAATAGCCTTATAGCTTAATGGTATGGACACTAGTTTTATGAAAAAGTTGGACTTTGTTCAAATCCCCTCTCCTCCGTTCTGATCACCCAAAATATAAATAAATAAATAACTCATAGTTAATAAACTTGAAGTTTATAGATATAATTCTGATGTAATTGGTAAGATAGAAAGAAAGCAATACTCCATAGGTTTTAGAATAATCTCTAACTAATTGAATAGAATGTCTTATAATTGAATATAATAGCCTAAGGAAACCTTAAGGTTAAAAATGCAAATAACTATCTAATAATGCTAGTATACTCATCATTAATTAAAGCCTATAAGAATAAACTAACAAAATAAATAACTAATAATATCTAAGAAATAATGATGTAAGGTCCACTAAACTTGCTTAAACAGACACAATCATACAAACCCTAAACCTTGGGCTCTTATGAATTAAGACAAATTTAATTACTATCCTTACAACCCTAAAATATAAGAATTGACTAGGAACACTAATCTATTAGTATAATTAGGGTCTATAGAGTTGATAACAGTAGAAAGGACTAAAATTAATAGTAGAAATGATATTAATAAAAGAAGCAATTTGGTGACCAAGAATAATTAACCTAACAATTACTCAATGAAGACATAAATAACGATTAATTTTTTAGGTAAAAGAAAAGTATATTGAGGTCAAAGTTTAAAAGGTGCTAAAGTAAAGTAATAAGCTCAATAGAGCATTTTTTCGTGCCAAAACTAAAATTTAGGGAGTTATTTGCAACATTTAGGGTTATTTGTCTATTTATAAAAAAATTAGTGATGTTTTACAATATTTGAAGGTTTAAAGATATATATACATTAAAGTCAAAATTTAGGGATATTATATATACTTTTCCCATTTTTAATTTTTACAAGAGAATCGCATGATCATTGGCATTTACCACTGTTCCAACAAGTCACCTTTTTCATAGGGCTTAACATTGTGTTTGGATATATAGAAGTCAAAAGAAATAAAAGGAAAGTGTAATGAAAGTAAATTATATGTTAATTTTAAGAAGATGTGGAAACTGGATGCAGTGAGTAGAAATGATGGAAATACGTCCACTCTTAAACCATTTTTGTTTCTCCCCAGATTAGGAGAGGGGAAAAAAAGGAAGTAGGTGGAAATGACGGAAAGTTATGAATGTACGCATGAAAGTAAGGTAATCAAGGGAAAGTCATGGATAATTTAATCTATAAAACTTTTAAATTAACTCCATTTCCTTTATTATATTAACCGAACAACATAAAAGGGAAATATTTTTTTCCATTTCTTCTATTTCCATCTTATGGATCCAAACAAAAAATGCAAATAACGTTTCTTTTCCTTTTCGTCGATTTTCAACCATTTCCACTCTTCTTAAAATTTCAAACACAGTGTAAGACTTTTTTGATAGGCAAACCACGGAAATCAATCGTTGCTTTGAAATGGCATGACAATTTTAGGTTTTGTAGGCGTCCTTTTATAAAACTAAAGATGAGATTAGATGCCAATGTATCATATCCAACTTTCAAGCATTAAGATAGGTTTCAATCATGAATAGATATCATAACAAATTTCCAAACTATCATAAGATTCCCGTTCAGCACTTTTCCAAACCTAAAAAACAGAGGAAATTCGAGGATTACTCTTTGGAGCAAATACTTTTATGCATATCTCTCATGTGTATATTTGTATTGTGTATGAGTATCAATAATGTTATAAGATGTGACAATATTTATAAATCATCGGTGGTAGTTTTTTCAAAAAATACTATCTACTATTATTACTAGGGTTTCAAACATAGATTTGTACTTACTACTCTTACGTATCTATACGAAGCGTAATACCTTATGAATCTTTTTCATGTTGGAAAGATAAATTAGGATAGACAGTTTCTAGTAGAACATGATAATAGTAATAGGAATACGAATATGACACAATTAGAAATGCGACTGTGAAGATAAATCATAAAATTAATACAATGTACGACGTGAAATCGATAATTATGACACGAAGAAGAATAACTATATTGACAACTAATTTTTTGTGATCTCTTTACAGTTTTACGCACTTCAATTTAATATGAACTATAATACTAACTTAATCCATTAAAACGACTTACAATCCTAATGTAAAAGAGCTTTAATCAAATTTAATTTACCTGGTTCTGCCAATCTGTGAATCCCGCAATGAGGGAAAGAAGAGTTGCTTGCACAACAGATCCAGCCACGATACCAAGCCAAAGCCCCTTTGCTTGCACATTGACGACAAATCCCAGAATTATACCTACTGGAAGTCCAACCATATAAAATGCCCCGAGATTGATATATGCTCCAATGTGTTGCCATCCACTTCCTTTAGCAACCCCTGATTCGATATAAATTTGGGAAGTAAACAAATCCTTAAAAAATCTATTTTAATATATTTTTTTTTCTTTAAATAATAATGACACTTTTGAAAACTACCAGAACTATATAATCACCTTAAATTTCCATAATACAAATGTACAACCCTTGAAAAATATTGATATCTCAAGAACGTTTCTTGACACGTGTAGTACTAAACCAATTTTCTATATAAATATACACCAATAGATATCTTCCTTTGTGACTCGTATTATAATTCGGGTTTTGTTTAGATCGGTTTAACCTTTCAGTGTTAATAGGATCCAATCAGTTAATGAACTGGTTTGAAAAAGTTGATCACAAATAGTATATTGATTAAAATTTAATATGGTATTAAAATGATGCTATGTTCATTCAGTCATTCACTTCATAAGTTTCAAATCAAGAAGCCAAAGTCTATAAATTAGTAGAGTGTTAAATAATAATATAGTAATAGCTTTTAAATGTAGATCTCAAGCCTTAATCCAGTTAGTTGAGGAAAAAAACTAAAACTGAAGCTAACCTGAAAGGACTGCCTGTAAACTATCCATGACAATAGAAAGCCAAATAAAAGGAGTCATAACAGCAATATAATCCACCACTCGCTTCTCATGGGCGTAAGCATATCCTAAGATATATCGGCAACTGAATAACACTGACCCTACAGTGGCTGCTTCCGTTAGTGCTAAGAGCATTGTTGCCAAGACAGCCACTCTTGCCGCGGAAGGGTTTCCCGCGCCGAGTTCATTAGAAACCCGGGTGCTGCATGGGAAAAACCAATAGTCCTCTTAATGTGCAAAAAATAAAATTTTTTCAAGGTACTCTAATGCATTAGTGTAAGTACCTTGCAGCAACCCCAAATCCATATGGTATTGTGAAGTGCAATGTAGAGATCGTGAGGCTGGGCAGAAAATTAGAAAGATGTGAATACATTGTTGTTAGCACACGGAAATGTTACGCAGCTTATTAAGAAAAAATGGCCAATGAATCGAATCATACCATATTGAAAGCACCGAAGTCTCTAGTTTAGGATTAGGTAACAATCCGGACAGCAACGTAGGCAACTCACAAGACCACCATATAAGACTACAAAATCACCGGTAGGTGTTAAGAACTTGTCTGATAAGATAAGTGAATTACCAAAAATAAAAAATAAAATTAAAAACATCAAGAAAGAAATTTCACATGTGTGATCTGTGTGGGAGCTAAAAGCATATAAATCGTCTAGAACTTAACCTAAAAATGACATTAAAACCCCAAATCACCCCTAAATAAAGTGCTCAAAGTGAATGTAAAGTGAAAGGCAAGAAATGTCAAGTATGTTTTTATTCACAATTAACCCCCCTGTTGATATGTTGTTGATGAAAGATCAGGGAAATGGTATCTTTGACGGAGAGGCTTACCAAACCATCACAGCTGCAGGGACAGCGTATCTGAAAAACTCCGGAACTTTTAGAAGAGCATCCCTAGAGAACTGCGCACGGGTTTTCTTACAACCTGAAGACAGCATCACGTAGAAGACAAGGAGCATCACATTTATCCATGTTGATACACAGCAGGCTAATGCAGCCCCGATAGTTCCAAGCTTCAATCTATACACTAGAACCCAACAAAGAGGCACATGGAAACATAAGACCAAAAACGAGCTGAACAGGATTGGAAGAATCAAACTTTGCGTTTGAAAGAACCGGGTAATCGGCTTGAGGACCGCACCCCCAAATAAGGCAGGGATGAGCCAGAGTGAGTATTTCCTGGCCTCATGTGAGATATTAGGGTCCTGGCCTACGAGGATTAGGAATTTGTCCATGAAAATCCATGAAATACAAACCGGAGGACAAACAAGAGTCAAGGAGATAATAGCACTATAAGTATATGTTCCAAGCTTCTGATATTGTCCTGCTCCAAATGCTTGGCCACATAGTGTTTCCAATCCACCAGCTAGTCCTGACTGAAACATGCTACACTGGTTAATCTATCCTCCTCCATCTTCTCCAAGGATCGAAAATACCATAATCAGAGTACCGAGTATCATAATAGACCGAGCATAACAAAGTAACAAAAAAAAAAAAAAAAAAAAACAGGAAGGCTAGAGAGCTAATTAAAACTAGGAAGATGGTGATGAGCATACAAGAAGACTGAAGCCTGTGACATTGGTGAGAGAGGTGGCGATGGCAACACTCGAGAGGGAGAGCTGACCAAGATGTCCCACCATCATCATTGAAACAACTTGCAGAAGATATTGTAACACCGTCGTGGCGGCCATTGGCGCTGCTATTAAACCTGATTTCTTCAATTCTTGCTTGAGAACATCCATCGTCAGAGTCCATTTTCGTTGTATGGTTTCCGTTTTTCCGTCTTCCATGACTTGTTCGCTTGTCTTTCGGTAACATCAAAGCAAAGCAAAGCAACAAGCGATATACAACTTCCATTGAACATAGTAGCAGAAAACATGCGCATGCGGATAAATAGTTCGTGATTTACTGGTACCATACGTAATCCAAACAGAAACGTGACACACTTTATTATAGAATTATTAAGGAGATGAAAAACGTTTGCCTAACTGAGAATTTAAATGTTACAACACAGATATGGGAAGGTAGAAGTCAAATATGGGATGAAAGAGCACGTAACTTGGTAACCTATCATGTTCATACGACATTCTTGTCTTTGTTCTGGTTAAAAATGTTAGAATTGATGAGAATATCTTCCATTAATAAGTTCCCTCATTAATTTAGGGAGATTTTTAAAGAATAAATACTTGTATTAGGTTAATGCTCGTGTTGATGGAGATAAAATCGAGATACCAACTTTGGGGCAGGAAATATCATCTTTTTTAGGGTTAGTGAGTATGTTTTGTTTTCTTTTACGAAATTTATCTTTTTCGTTCTTCCGTTTTTCTTTTTCAGATTTTGTAGGATATTTTCCCTTTTAATTAAACCCATGTATTTTGGAGTATATATACTTACACAACCTCATAATGAATAACCTTGGAACATTTTACTCTTATATTATGTTCAATATAGACGAAATAGAAAGAGGGCGACGAACATGTTCCATTAACTGAATGGTAATCTAACAACGCAATCTTAGAATTAAAAAAAAAAGATAGCTGGTCCAGTTAGCTATTAGTACTTTCCCTACTCAAAACATGCACCAATTTTACCATAAATTTTGGCCCTTAAAGTGGAGAAAATATGGGAGAATTACGAAGACAGAGGTTGATGTTGAGGAGTTAATTCAAATAAAGGATCACCAGAATAGTAAATAGTCTAGCTAATAAATATTAATTAACTAATTTTAATCGCTTAGCATAAAAATTTTAAATTTATGTTAATAAGGTGCTTATAATCATGACTTTATAAATTAGTATCATAATCTCTCGCATTCCATGTAAAATACTTCTCATCGCAAAACCTTACAATTAGACTTAAATCTTCTCTCCTTTTCGGTATAAGATTTAGATTACCTACTATTTATTAGCTATCTTGAAAGCATGCCAAGAGTCACACCTTGGTGACACTCTCTATCTTCTTTAAACCTCTTCTCTAAATTGGATCAAGACTTGAATCATCCAACTACTAGTAGGTAGTCCATTCTGATATCATTTGTAACACCTTAAGCCAAAAGTAATAAATAGTCAAGCCAACGAACATTAATGAGACCATTTTTACTACTTGATTTAAAAGTTTTAAGTTTATATTAATAACAATTATAACCTTATAAACTAGTATCATAACCTTTTATAATCTATATGTAATACTTAATTATCAGATCTTACACTCTTAAATATTGATTATTTCTATTATAATTCTCTCCAAAAAAAATATTGAAAGTGGTTAGTCGAATAAGAACCATAGGGTGTTGTGTCTCAAAGTTATATTACGATTGCTAAAATATTGTGCTCAAACTACGGGACAAATGAAAAACTAACCTACAGTAATGAAAATTGAAGACGAGAGTAACGGCAATTTAGGATGGCGTCGGACCGCATTCCAAAGTTTCGTTCCACCATTAGGGCTGATATTGCAACCACATGTATTAACTAGTATTGTCAAACTTAAGTAGACTTGTACGGTTTAATTTGGTTCGAGCTTATCTCTCCATAGAGTAGGTCTAAATCACTCCTTTAATCCCTACTCTTTAATCCCTATTAGTAGTAACCTTGATTCAATTCAATTGACTCGACTGATTCAATTCGATTCTTATAAGAACCCATTGCATTTTTCTCCCGTTAATATATATTATTTTATTTTGTATTTTTTAGAAAATATACTAATTTATTAAAAAATAAATCTATATCAAAGAAAAAAAATTTATCAAAAAAATAAATAAATGTAAATTATATTATAATATTTTTATTAAACCCAATTTAATTTGAGATCCTCTTAACTCTTAATCCTTCTTACTCCTAGATTGACCTTTTGATCCTAGTTTAATAACAACGGTATTAACACAAGGCATACATGTTTTTGATGTAAAATGTATATTCTTTCAACTTTTTTCTCTATTTTCATTGATATCTCTCTTTTAAATGCAGTGATATTTAACTACAGAAATGGACAACTATGAAAATAATATCAATTATTGCCAAAAATTCTATGTGACTCCAATTGAAAAAAAGGAGAGAGATGTTCCTTAATCGTGGTATCATTTGGTACAGTATTGTCCAGAACTAAATACTACATATATCTATATATATGCATATTCAATTTTGTATACACATTGCACTTAGTACTTGTATAATGTTTACTATTTTTTTATGCTTTACATCTTAAATAATTCTTGTAATGTTAAACTAATCATGATTATTTTAAGTACAATGTAGTTATTATTCAAATAATATAAACATGAAGAAAGAAGTTTTTGAGTATATCTAAAATTGACATGTTAGACTAACACACACTAACGAGATGTTCACTTAACTAGATGGAGAGGAGATAGCTATTCTACTTTCCCTTTATTCCTTAAAAATTACCTGTTCTATACTTAAATGTTATGAATAGTTACTTAAGAGTATAGCTGTTAAAATTGTGGCTCAAAAATATGACGTTATGAGTTTTTAATCTTATAATATTTTTCTTAGTTAAAATGAATGTAAAATTATTTAGGTATAAATTTTTAGTAAAATTATAAATTTTAATATATAAGTTTACAATTTTATCGGTTTTACATGTTTAACATAACAGTGGAATTGTGATTTTAACAACCATGCTCAAGAATAAGAAAAATCTTGTCAATTTACGAATGACGATGTGAACCTTATGAATTTCGACTCTTCCTCTATTCATTTTCACATTATCCATTTGCTCTTAATTTTTGGAAACCTTAGCTAGATAACCACAATCTAACCATACTGTCATTATAGTTATTGCAAAACCAACCACTTACATATAATCGACTACGAGCTCATGCATTCAACCAAATTCTCTTATTGTAAAGCCTATCATGGCTTAAATGCATAAGCTCGTATTACGTATGAGATGGTCTAAATGCTAATACGTATAGCATTTAAACTTTGGATCTACAGTTGAGTGCTTAAGTTGGTCCTCCGATCATCAGAACACTTTAGCTCACACTAACTAGAGAGAGTAACTTATAAAGAGTGAAGCTTTACTAGAGATAGAATAAATTCAAATATATTGGGCACCTTACAAATAAAAAGGGACCCCTTATATATAAGAGGCCTCTATGGATAGATAAGTTAGGTTTATTTTGTTTAACGGTTAACATCCATTCCTATCTAGTCTTATCTAACCTACTAACCAAGGTTCATTGTATCCAAACACTTCTAAGAGATTTGAGGAAATTGATCTAGCATTAGTTAAGGAATTTACATTGTATGGACCTTTATATACAAAAATAGAAACGGAAGATGGGCTTACGAAAAAGCTCGTAATATTCTCCTTCAGCTAAACTGAAGATGTCTCCATTTCTATATGTTCCTTAGAAAATCTATCTACTAAATGCCCAAAGGGTATACAATCAATTGTGTCTTCCTAAGTTACTTTACTTAGTAGTAGACCTTTCCCTTATTAGTACTTTAAGCCCGATAGTTGGTTCGGACTTATGTTACGTACCTTAGGAGGATTTTCTCTGCCTCCTTTCCATCGTCTTGTTTAGAATCCTCAGTAATCCATCTTCTTATGGTTGTTCCAATCTCCTCATATTAGCACATCAAACAAGTCTCTACAAAGGCTTTTATTTTCTTCCAACATATTTAGCTAATGGAACCTACCATCCATCTTAATTATTAGTGTTTAGTTGACTCCTCTACGATCTCTTTCTAAAGATTCTCATTATTTTAGATGTGTAATTTTTATCCTTTATTATAGAGTCCCCTATCTTCTATAAGTCTCCTTACCCTGTCACTAACTTGGCTAGAAGATCCTAAGTTAAACCCTCTTGATTTGTTTAAGCACATCACTAAGTTCTTGGTCCTCCACTTCTTGGCATGCTATTAGGTAGTAGACAATAACAAGAGCTTGAGATAGATGTGAGAATTCCCATTTGGGTAATGAATGTTTTCTCATATGTTGGTTTGGCTATTTAACATTGTAATGTACTAGCAAAATAAAAAATGTAAAAAAAGAGGAATATGGTTAATGGGTACCTCAAGGGTACTTGCTGATGGCGTAAATGTAGGAACTTTTACATCCTTCTATGTTCTTATTTATCTTTAGTTCAAAAAGGTTATAAAAGAAGTGAGAACATTAAGAATCGTGTGGACATCTTGTTCATCAATTTGAGCACATAAAACAATATCATTAGTAAAAGCTAGGCTCGAGATAGATAACTTTGACCGTTTTAAGCAAAATGGACACCACTTAAAAATTCCATGCAAATGATGAAAAGAAAAGGGAATACAGAATCCCCTTACCTTATCCCTCTACTGGTTGAAGGGAGAGAAGGAATGGATTGGGGGGAGGCTTCCATTAACTATGACCTCATAGGAAGAAGTAGTTACATAATTCATGGTAGGTTCAATTGACCATGAGGGAAATTTTAAATTTAAAAGGGTCCAATTAATAAAATCCCATTGATAATACTCATTTAATATAGATATTTTAGAATGATTTTGCATAATTTTGTATGACAATTAAGTTAGGTTTATAAGCATTCGGAACTTATTTCATTTATAGAGATTTTGGAGGCGTTTGATGAATTTTTGAAGATTTTTGTTACGGTTTGGAGCTTCATTGAGGAGATGCATTGGTCAATAAACTAAAATAAAGGAATTCAAGCCAAGAAACGAAGTCTAAAAAGGACTAAGTGCACACTCCACAGCTATGTTCCTTAGTTATGGACCTTTTGTCCTTAATTTCAATCGAATTTGAAGATTTCTAGACCAAGTGTAAGACTACACTCACACTCTATAGTCGTGATCCTAGGGTGTGGTGTTTTATAATTTCAAAATCTTCTATTTTTGATAGTTTTTTTTTTATTAATGTTTTCTTATTTCAATATATGATATTTGTATACTGTGATCTAATTATATGTCGCATTGTTCTTTAATTCAATTTTACTAGTGATTAAGTTAATGTGTGAGTCTACAATAAAGTTTGTGAGTTCCTATAGTATGATTAGCTGATACAATTAGAAAAAACTATCTGACTAAAATGTTTAGCTACTCGATTTATCTGGATTAGGGTAACATAATAGTGGGATTTAAGGGCTTAATGCAATCTTATGATATTCAATTGTAAGAGAGATTTGAGTAAGGTATACTCTGAATTAAGAATTACTTATAGACACGAGTTTGATTAATTCAAAATAAGAATTTTCACAATCTAATATTGTAATTGAGATTGAAAAGTCATTTAGAACTAAGTAGTAAATAACACAAGATTTACTAAAGATTATGCTTCTTCTCAATTCTAATTAATTATGTTATTATATTTGTTATTTTAATTGTTATTGTTTTTATTCTTATATCTTTATTTTGTTATTATTCCTTATTCTATTAATTGTTCAATCACACTCTTGATTGTAAAATTTAAACAATTGAAAAATTATAGGAAAAATATTGCTAATTAATTAGGAATTACTCATATTCATGGTTCACTGTAGGATTGATACTCAAACATAAATTTGATTTCTATACTATAACTTAACTAGTTACACTTACCTAATACCATGCTTGCATGTACCGACAATCAAGTTTTTGGTGTTATTTTTGAGAAGCTAATATAGTAAACTAATTAGGATACTAGTAAAGCCTTAATTTTTCTAATTATTTTAACATGTTTATAATAAATCCTTCCTTTAGTTATGTTGACATTTTTCTTTATTAACTTATTTCTAACTTTTGAATTATTTTAGTTTATGACCAAAAGTAGTAGTAAGAGTCTTATGGAATTTGATTTGAAGATCGAAAGAACTTGCTCTTAACAAAAGAGTTCATGAACTCGTAGATCTTATTGATCTAGGTTCACTACCCAGACTTAAGGAAGAATTAGAAGAACGTTTAGAAGATGAACAAGAACTTGAAAATATGGCAATAAAAAATGATGAAGCCAACAAAAGCTTGATCGAAGGCGATTTGAGTTGATCTAGTATCGCTAAACTAGTAATGTAAGTGAAAAATTTCCAAATTTAGCCAAACATGATCCAAATAGTGCAACAATTCATCCAATTCAATAGACTAGCTGATGATTATCCTAACAACCATATTTCAAGCTTTCTAACGATCTGCAACACATTTAAAATCAATGGTATCATAGACAATATGGTAAGACTTAAACTTTTTTTTATTAGGAGATATGGCCAAGCAATGGCTTAGTTCACTTCTTAGAGGATCGATCATCACATGGGAAGAGTTGATAGAAAAATTTTTAGAAAAATATTTCACTTGTGAGAATGGAAAAAATTAGGAATGATATTTCTTCTTATGCCCAAATTGATGGTGAGACACTTTATGACACCTAGAAAAGATTTGAGGAATTACTAAGGCGTTACTTGCATTATGTGTTTCCTTTATGGATACAAATCCAAACATTCTATAATGGACTCAATTATCTTACTAGACAAATGATTAATGCCATAACTGGAGGTACTCTAAGTGCTAAGACACCAGATGACGCCTAAAAGCCAATCAACAACGTGGCCATTAACAACTTCCAATGGGATAATGTGAGATCTAAGGTTAAAGCGACCGAAAAATTCGAAGTGGATTCAATTATTGTTCTAACATCTTAGGTTGAGATCTTGAGTAAGAAAATTAAAGAGATAATGAAATCATTGAATGTAGTGCAGGATGAACCATTGGCTAAGGTGGAGGATGTTAATTTTATTACTAACAAGGCTTAAAATAATATTTTTAGCAATACTTACAAATTACAATCCAAGTTGGAGAAATCACTCGAATTTCTCCTAAAGAGGCTAGCAGTAACAATGGAATAGAAATGTTTAATATCAGAATAGGACCCTCAATGTGGAAGAGATGTTGAACAAGTTCATGCAAACCTAAGATGTTTGTTTCTAAGCCATAGAGTAGCACTAAGAAACATTAAAGTAGCACTCAAGAATCTGAAGGGCTAACTTGGACAATTGGCTAGAACAGTCATAGAGAGGCAACAAGGAAGCTTGCCTAGAAATACTAAACCGAATCCTAAACTAGATAGTTCGAAGCTAAATTAATGGAAGGATTCAATCATCGAGATAATGACGTTAAACAATAGCACTTTGGGGAGATAGCCCAAGTTTAGTTTATTTAATTGTTATTTTGTTTATCATTGTTTTACTTTTTATTAGTTAAGTTAAGTATTAAGTCATTTGGAATTTAGTTAGTATTTATCCCTATGTTGAATACTTTGATTTTATCAAAACAGTTACTTGAATCTCTTTTATGTAATGGTATTTGAATAAAGTTTGTCATTAAATTGAGTAGTTTTTTTATTAAATTTTGAGCTTTGATTTACTTTACCTTTAAGATTTTTCGAAGCAATTTTAGAAAATGAATCAAGAGAATTCAACAAAATTCGAATTCAAAAGTCAAAGGGAAACATGATTAAAGTTATGTCTATGATCCTTTCATAAATACATTCAAAAGAAGCTCAAAAATTAAGGCTAAGCGGACTATGGCCAGAATGATGCAGTTATGCTTAAACCACAAATGCACATAACAAGGGAAGGACTACGACCAACTCCATAGCTATGATCCTTGACCGTAGTCATGCCATGAATTTGAAATCCATGGATAATGTTCTTTTCTTTCATTCTAAACACAACTTCTCTCTCTAAAACTCCATTCTCTTTTACTTTTTCTCACCACAAAATCATCTAAATCCTACAATCCTTGCAATTTTTGCTTGTACATCAATAAATCTAAGGTACGTACATCATCATTCTCTATTTGGTCTTCTAGATTTGTTGTTTCTTTAGATTAAAGTAGGATTTTTATCTAGGGTTTGGTGATAAAATATGTTTGTTGTATGTGTAGAAATCTTTATTTTTAGAAGTGATATAGAGTAAGGTATTATGATAAAACATGTTATGTCACTATTACTTGCTTGAATGACACTAAAAATACATGCTTGGTGAAAATTGAAGAGAGGAGAAGTATGAGGATTGTAGTGAATGTTGATTAAAAAAGGGGAGAATGATGATATGCTTGGGACTGTTTTTGCTTGTTATTCATAAAACTCATAATGCATAGGTGAAATATATTGATTGGATTGAATTGTTGAAAATTCCTCTTGTTTTCAACTTATCGCACAATTGACTAAAATATGCTATAACTTGTGATCAATAGAGATTGTGAATTAAAATAGAATTCCATTGTTATTTGATCCAAGAAATTCATTAATCCATGATTAGCATTACATTGTAAGAACTTGTAATAGCTGGAATTGATTGGTGATTATTTTTCATGGCATCAAAAGTTTGGAAAAAGAATTTCTCTTCACTAAAATTGAAATCCTCTTTTGCTTTGTTAATTTCATAATCATGTTGAGATATAAGTACGTTGCTTAAAAGAACACTTTTGGTTTTAATTCTACCTACTCATTGTTAAGCTTCAATGAGTCTTGGCAAAGGAAGACATACACGAGACTTGCAAAGATGGAGTTTGGACCAAATGCCATCATCGATTAGGAAACACTAGCTCGAATCGGGTATGATGCACAAGTAAGACAATACTTAGAGTTTAGAGAGTGGGATTGGTTCTTAACCATCAATGAGTTGACCTATAAGGAGCTTACCTCGGAGTTCCTTAGTACTTTGACAACGGCAATCAATACAATGGAAAATGGGACCTAAAATACCATGTATTTCTGATGTAATGGTTAAAGTGTGACCATGCTTTTTGATAGAATACTGATTACATTGGGGATATACCTTGAGAGTTTTGTGCTATTTGAGGAGTATAGAAATTTTCCTTATAAGCTACTTAGGGAAGTGAGTAACGCCCAGGTGTAGCAAGGTTGAGTTCTAGTGGTTTTGTGTATGATCTAGGGAAGTTGAAGGCTTTTAAGTTGAGAGATCCTGCTCTTAAGATCATTCATTATGTACTTTCTAGGAGCATCACGGGAAGGATGTATTACAATGGGATAGTGAATGAAAGAGATATATTATACTTGCATAGTATAGCAAAGTAATGCCTATTAAACTTAGGTGTCCACATGGCTTTCTTCTTCAAAGGCTAGGCTATTGAAGGACCGGTTATACATATTTTTTCAGGTCCTTTCATTACATGACTTTTGAAGAATACCCCCTAATTTCATAACCTCCCACATATGCAAGTGATTGACCTCCCTTCCTCGATCAACTTTGAGTCTATCCATGCTATGAAACTCCTTACTCTAACTTAGGATCCACTACTCGATCTACCTAAGGATGTGCCATCCTCTTCATCATAGTAGCTGCCTCAATCCTCTTTGATTTTGGGATAGATCAAGAGGATAGTTTGCAAGCTACTAAAGAGGTAAAGAACTCTAAAGCACAAGGTTTAGCACATCGAGGCATAGGTTGACGTACTCTTGACCTACCATGGGATCCTACTATCGCCATCATTACTACCACTAGCTTTAGATTCTGACGAAAAAGAGACAAAAGAGATAGTTGGAGAAGAGGAATGTGAAGAGGAGGAGAGTGAAGAAATGGAAGAAGATGATGATTGATCTCTCTTTTTTTTCTTAAAAGACTCCTTTATTTTTCATTTTAATTTGGATGACTATAGCTAATCAACTATTTATCGTTGCTTTCATTTAACTTTTCTCCTAATTTAGTCTTGTTTAGTTAACTTCTTTCTTATTTTATAGTTAGTTCATTTTATTTGCTATAAAGGAAACTTGGAGCCTTATCAGATCAAATGGAACTTTAGATTTTGGACTTAAAAAATTTTCAAGATCAATGCCACAAATTGGGGAAGTATCGGTTTCTTTTCATTTGTTCTTTTTCTCTTATTTTATTGTTATTTGTGTTATAATGATAAGTACATTAAAGATAATATATAAATTAAGTACAAAGAGAAAGGATAGGAAATGTATGTTAATGAGTATGAATTGATTAAAATGCCATACACTTAAGCTTTTAAGTTTTTTTTTTTGAAATAAAGACTATAGAAATTTACATCCTTATATGCATATAAGTAAGCAATTTTTTTTTTTTTTCAAAATTTGCCTATAAATCCATTATAACCTTAGTCTATTTGACTGAATTTGAACAATTAAATTTATTGATACTTGATTCTCACTTGGCTTGAGGCCTAGTTTCAATAAAGGCCCATCGGTTTTGGAATGGATTGTTCCCCTCTTTCTTCTTCCCACCTTCCATGTGTATCGGCTTGCTTAGACTCTTTTCTCATCCAAGCCTTGAGAAAAGCGTACGAAAAGCTGCCCTTTTGAGGACCCGGGTAAGCACCATGGAAAGCATAAGGCCCACCTTTTGATGTATGAGGACCATAGCAGTAAATTGACCGGGCTTAGAGTACGAAGAGCCCTCCCTTCCACCTGCTCGAGCTTTGCAAACAAAGACGCCTATGACCACACGAGCTGCCTAACACCAGATTCGCTGTTAATGGGCCACTCAATCCAACAAACTTAGATCCTTAATCCTTTCACTCCTAACTCATTAATTGCCATTTGATATTCGTAATATGACCAATACTCTCAACATCCCTTGAGGATGCTAGACTGGCCATTTACAGATGTGGCTACTAGTGTGGTCATGGTTGGCCAACTCCCAAAGCCACTTGTCAGCCCTATAACTCATGTCCCTTTTACTATTTACCAATACAGATGAACCCCAAATCGACACGCATTTAGGTAATCATACTCCCTCATATTATAAATAGTGAAAGGGAGTCAACAAGTAAGAAATTGAATCCCAATTTTCTACCCTCAAATTGAGAACTCTCTATACAATACTCCTCTACACACATATGATAGGCAAACACTTCCCGATTAGGATATTAGTGCTCAACCACCTTAGTTTCTTTTCTTTTCGTATTGTCCTCCTTATTAACTTAAGCGTTAAAAGACCTTCATGGATCCACCTACAGGGGGCTTTCTTGCAGGTCATTAAGAGAGAGCAACCCATTGAGCCTAACCCACATTGAGATCTATTAAAAAACACCCACTGAAGTTGATTCGAACACCAATACCCATGATTTAGAGTTCTTTGTTACTTAAGCTAAGACTCAGACTCGGGATTATGATAGATATTGACAGGCTAAGGATTAGTTATTTTATTTCTAAACTTAATTATAGAGGATAGTTATCTATTTCTCTTTTTCAAAAGTTTTTAATGGGATAAACAAAGGAGATTTGTCCTTTAAAAGCTTTTTGAAAAATTAAAGTAATTGAAGGTATAAAAGAAATAATATAATTAAAGAAAAGATAAAAATTAGTAAGGATCGATTTTGGTCCCTCCAAAGAGTAAGATTCCTTCCCACTGCCAATGCAAAAGAAAATTGAAAAAAAAAGGGTTAAGGATTAACCTTCGTCCCTTAGAAGAGTGAGGCGTTTTCCCACTAACAATACGAAAAATAAAATGGCTAAATTAGTAAGGATTGACTTTGGTTTGTTAGAAAAGCAAGGTTCTTTTCCAATGCTAATAAGATTCTATAAAGAAATTAATTTGAACTATAAAGCCTTGTAATGAAAATTGAAAAAAGTAAGGAGATGATTAGATGATGAATTAATATAATATGCATTCAGTCTAAGTTTTCCTAATAAAACTTGTTTAGAGAAGATTCCTCTTTTCTTGAGTTAGAGTAGTAAAATTTCTATAACTTTTCCTTATTAATGTTTCTCTTGATCTCTAGTTTAGTTTTTGTTTAAGTGATGAAGCTATTGATTGTTGAAATTTAGTAGTTTTTAAAGTGTTATTATTTAGGTGGTCTAAGGGTATTATCAACTTGAGGGGGAAAGGATAATTTTGGGAAAAAAAAATTGCAAAGCTCCTTAATTCAAGAGTATCCTTTTCTAAAAAAAACAATTTGATGATTTTAATGACATTCATCTAGAATAGATATTTGAGGATGATTTTGCACGACTTTGAATAATGATTGAGTTAGTTTTATAATGATTTGGAGCTTAACTCGTGAATATTTCATTTGTAGAGATTTTAGAGGCATCCATTGAATTTCTAAAGTTTTTTATTAGGTTTTGGAGCTTAATTGAAGAGATGTATTAATAGGTCTAGTTCTTATAAATAGATGTTTAGATTTACAAAGAGACCTTCTTTAGAGAAGAGTTGATAGGGTAGAATAACAAAGGTTTCTCTATTTTTGTGTCATCTTTCTTCTATATTGTTATCTTAATTATTCTTAGAAAATCATTGGATTTCTAATGTGACTTTTGATAATTCTATATCAAATTTTGTTTATTTCAATCTATGATATTCGCATGTCGTGATCTAATTTTATTGATTCACATTGTTCTTTAATTCAAATTTATTGGTGATTAAGTTGATGTATGAGTTTGTTGTAAAGTTTGTAAGTTCCTCTAGAATGACTAGCTAATACACTTAAAACAAAACTAACTGATTAAAAAATTTAGTTGTTTGATTCCTCCAGATTAGGACAACTTAATTGTAGGATTCAAAGACTTAATGCAATCTTAATATATTCTATTGTAGAATCGATTTGAGTAAGGTATACTCTGAATGAGGAATTAGTTAGAGATATGAGTCTGATTAGTTCAGAAATGGGATTTCCTATGGTCCAATATTGCAATTTAGATTGAAAAGTCACTTCAAACTAAGAAGTAAATAACATTAGATTTACTAAGGATTATGATTCTTTTTAATTCTAATTAATTATGTTATTATTTATGTTATTTTAATCATTACTATTTTTATTCTTGCATCTTTATTTTATTATTGTTCTTTATTCTATTAATTATTCAATCACATTCTTAATTGTAAAATTTAGATAATTGGAAAATTATAAGAAAAACATTGCTAATTAATTATGAATTACTGATGTTCATAGTTCTCCATGGGATTGGTACTCAAACTCAAATTCGATTTCTATACTATAACTTAACTTTGTACACCTTACTAATATTGTGCCATGCGTACACTAACAATCACCCATTCAAGTAAATCAGAAACTTTTTCCAGATTAAACTTTATAATTACCCATCCTTTCTTGCCTTTTTTCTTATGGCAATTATGGAGAATTTCATTCATAAGGATACTTACTGCTTCTCTTCTAGGAATGAAGCTAGTATGAGAAGGATAGATGTATAGTATCCAAGAAAGGCCTTGATTTATTCACCAAAATTTGGTAACCAACTTGTACAAAGTATTGCAAAGGCCTATAGGTGTAAAGTTTTTAACATGACTTTTACGCCCATTCTTCAATATGAGACATAATAGGGTTTGACTAAAGGTAGGGGGAATTTATTTAGAGGTAAAGACATTCTTTAGCAAATCTTCAATTGAGGGATCAAGGAAGTTCCAGTAAGTTTTAAAGACTAAGGCATGAATTCCATCTGTCCTAAGAGCTTTAAGAGAGCTGATAGAATTAAGAGCTTTGCTAATTTCGTCCTATGTTAAAGGGGTCTAGAGCTATTTTTTTTACAGTGGATAATCCACCCTTAAGGCCATCTGGGAAGGATTTTCAATTGAAACAAATAGCTTAGATGATGAGAAAATATTGGTGAACTAAGTATTAATTAATAGCACGATTTGTTCTTGTTCAAAGTATTACTAGCCATTATCATCTTGGAGCCTTAAATTTTAGTTTTTTACTCTTCTACTTAAGATTGTAGCATGATAAAATGTTGTGTTTGTTTCACCCTTTAAGATCCATCTTTGCCTAGCTTTCACTCCATAAACACTCTTTTCAATCCAATATACAATTCAGCTCATTTTTAAGATTTTATTGAATTTCTATAACTTGAGTACTAAGATGTATAGATGGTTAGTAGTCAATTTCCTTAAGTTTTGATATTACCCTTGCCTTCTATTTGTGGATAATTAAAAAAAATCTTGCATTCCTTACTTTAAACTATTGGGGGATGTTTTCAATGGATCTCAAGTAACTATTGTCATTTGACTCCTAAATTGACTTAAGTAAGGGTATACAATCAAAATGTAAAAGCCACAAAAGTTGAAATCTAAATAATTTTTTCTAAAATTGAAAGAATCAAGAGGGTCTATTTTTAAAAAATATCATCATGATTTGAGGGCCATTTCCTTAAGTAGAATATCTTGCTTTTAGAATAGAGATTTCTCTATTCTAAATTACACCAAGCTTTATTTAAGCTTTTTCTAGATTAAAGGAGTAAGATTATGATTATTTGATCATGTATGTTTAGGGCTAACAAAATTCATATAAGATAAACTACAATCATTCATGTATTACATGTAATTAAATGCATGATTACTCAAAAAAGGGCCCCTTCCCCATTGCTCATGCAGGAAAACTATATCCTTAAAGTCTCATATCAGTACATCCAGTAGAGCAAGAAAAGTTTCTAATATATTGTCTTAGTTTTCATTTATTTGTTTTTTGTTGAATTAGGAGAGTCATAAACTGTTAACAAAAACCAAAAAATGGAAGAATGTTTAACCTTATACAAGAGATGGGAGGTCTGGGGCATTTGCCTAACCATATTAACATCTAAGATGATAGTATTCCGCATAAGCAAAATTCCTCCACTTTGACCTTCTGGCTCTTCCATAGCAAAGCCATTGAATTGTGATATGTGATAAAAAGAATAGGTAGTTAAGAAGTCAAGTTTAGTTTCATTTAGGATTTCTAAGTCAAGTATATAGCTATCAATTAGATCCATTATATCCTCTTGTTTCTTAAGGGTATTCATCCTCTTAACATCCCAATCCTAGATTCTAATTTTTCTAATAGATGTGGGAACTCTATCTTCTTCCATTAGTGACACAACCATCCTATACCACATCAACTCTTTAGCAACTCTACCAATCCCCTTAATCTTGGCATAAAACTAACTTGGATTGTTTTCCATGTCCAAAATGGCCAATGATTCTTCCAGATTCTAGAAGATCAATTGTTCAAGACATAATTTTTTTCATAATTAAAGTAATTGGGATTGCTTGTTTTGGACTTTCTAGGTTTGTCCTCTTTAACATGTGTTCCACTAATAGTTTGAGAGTTTGTGCTATCTTTTCATTAGAAGGCGAAGTTTTATGTTGTTCATTGGTACCAGTGCACTCATTTGGACTTAGTAAGTTTTCCTAGTTATAGTGATTAGACCTGAGTTTGTGAGAAACATTTCCCCCTCTAGGTATGTTATTTGAGTTGTAACCACTAGCATAAGGTTAGGATTCACCCTCTACCCTGGTAACCTCCTTACATCTAGGAGCTCCACTACTACTCTGCTCATCAAATGATCCCAGTTGAAAAGTAGTAGAGTTTGGCTATGATCTAGGTTTAGGATGTTTGAGTGTAGCTTCAAGACTCTAATTGCAAATGTTACTATTACTCTTTAATCCATATTTAGTGTGGTTCTTGCGTACTCTTTTGATTTATGTGACTTGTAATTTCAAAAGAATTTATACTTACAAAAACTTCTTGGAAGGTAAAGGATTTGATATTTCCTTTAATGTTATTATAGTTGTAAAAATCACGATTTTACTATTCATTTTAATGCATAAAATTGGTAGAATCGTATAGATTGGTAAAATTGTAAACTTATAAAATTATACATGAAAGTTTATAATTTTATTAAAGGTCTACACATAAATAATCTTACATCCCTTTTAACTAAGAAAAATATTATAAAATCATAAACTCGTAGAATTATATTTTTTACTCGTAATTTTAACAACCATGAATGTCATTAACATCTTCTTTTAATCCTATCTTTTCCTTTGCAATAACATCAATGCTTACCGCTATATCCTCCTTTCGTTTCATAGGCAAGCTAGTTGATGTGACAGGAGAGTGATTTCAGGAAATTTTTCATTAGCCAATATTTTCTAGTCTTTGTCTGTAATTTTCATTATTGCTTATTCCTATTTCAATTACATCATTAAGACATTGAGAACTTAAATTTTTAGTTGATTGATGTCCTTTACTTTTTTAGGCTTGTTAATTTCAAGCATATTTTTGGTTTTTTTTTAATTCCTATTTGAAACAATCATCCATTCACCAAATGGGCTTGAATTTTCATTTCAGCCAAGCTCATTTTTGGTGGATTAGGTAGAAGAAGCCTATGCTTGCTCCAAGGGGCTTGAATTAGAGCTGTGCACTTTCGCCTGTTGGCATTTTTTTTTACTAAAAGGGATTAATTCAAGATGAATATTTATAGGAGACTCCTAACTTTTAGTGGTGTATTCAATGTTTACATTGTTTTCCTTTATAATTTTGCTTGGATAAGCTTCATTCATGTGGCCTATGCACCTACAATTATAGCAAAACATTCTGATTCCTGGATATTGAGGTTTGAAGACCATATCATCTATTTGGATTAAGTTGGGGAAGGGTTCATGAAAATTTGCTTAAACATATAACTTAGTAAACCTCTCTCTTTCTGCATTTATAATTAAAGAGTTCATTCTTACTATAGGCCCTATTGTTCTTCAAATGTGTTTTTATTCTTCCACACCATAGAATTCTAAGAGAAGTTCATAAATTTTCACTTGAGTTGCTAATGAGTTAAGATAAAAGATAGAAGCTTGAAAATTCAAATGCTAACGCTTAATAGTTAGAAAATGCCCATTAACAAAGCAAGGTCCATCTCTAATGATCAGATTGAGATCTTCTAGATTTTTAAAGGAGATAACATAAAAACCCAATCTTAATCTAATTGTAAAAAATTCATATACAAAACTCCACATCAATTTGAGTTTCTAGTACAGAATTTTGTACCTTATGGATGATTAAAAAACTTTAACAATGATTGTGTTTTTCCTTCTATTATGAAGCTTCTTTTTTTGCTGGGGTAAAAAGGTAACTAATTCCATTCTTGGGGGATCATAAATTGGAGCTTTTTCTTTCATGCTATCATCTTTATTTCTATTACGGTATCATTACCTTCCTCTATGTCATATTGCATTTCAAGTGTAAAGAGCTAAGGCTACTCTGAATAAAGATTTTGAGCCATTGTGTCCCTATACACATTTTTTCCCCAATTTTCACTAGCTTTTGATGGACATTGTGGGAAAACCAAAGAATTTACAAACCAATTCTATTTAGGGTTGAAATCCAAAGAGCATTAATCTTCTAGATCTTTAATTGGCTTGAGTCTTTTCTTTTTTATAGAGGAGAAATTTCAATTTAGATCAAAGAAGGAAGGGTTTCGCGCATTGGGATTACAAATCTTGATCTTATAAACTAAAAATCACCAAGAACGACACGTGTAAAATTAGTACACAAAATAAAATAGGAAGATGTGGAAGCATACTTGAATCCATAGTACTAAGTGTGTAATTGTCTAATCGTTAGCTTTCTAAGTCAATCACGCTATTCATTTGAGATATTCTCTCTCTTATTCTTTTTGTCGATGAGAAGCTAGAGAGAATAAAATGATGCTTATAACTTGGGGACCACAGCCTTATATAGTATATCTATTAGGACTAATGTGAGACCTAATTTTCAACCTACTACCCAAGACTTAGGGCGGTAGACCACTTCTACTACACTTAGGAAGTAGGAAGAATAGTAAAGGTAATTAATAAAGTATAGTCATTAAGATAAGCTTAAAAAAATAGGTTAAGTTAAATGATCATAGTTAAACCATTTAGTATTAACAAAAATTAGGGCATTCAGAATGATTTAGGGCATTTGAAAAATTTTGTTTGAATTGAACTAAATTTTAATATAAATTCATAAAAGTTAGACAAATAGCCTTAGTAATATCAATTTCTCAAAATAAGCATTTATAATATTTAATCTCAATATAATGTATTTTTACTGGATACAATTAGAAATGATTAGAAACTCAAAATTAAAGTTCTAAATGATTATAAAATCTTAAAGATAAATTATATATGTAATAAAAAATATTATATTACACAAAGTAACACATAGAATATGTGTATATACTTGCATATAATTATTACATGTAATTATACCCATAATTATCTAAAATACCCAATTAAAGACTAAATTAAGTTGAAATAAGCAAGGGAAAATAATAGTAAATTAAAAAAAAAGTAAAGAGAATAGTTGGAAATACATTAGTCAAGGCGTAGAAGGATCTAAGGACAGCTATTGAGGTATAAAATAGCAAATTGATACCTATAGATGTGTATAAAAGGGGATCTTTTTGCAAGGATGAGAGAGAAAAATCATTTCACACCACCTAAATGCTCTAAAAATCTTACAAAGTTTATAATAGCAAACTATAAGCAATTGGAGATAAGGGACAAATAGGATTCAATTTGGAAGGTGGAAGAAATAAATTTTGGAAAAACTTTAAAATCAGTATGCAATCTGATCTTACGAGTGTTAGCGATTTTAGGGGCTTGCTGAAAACCAAAGGCCACCACCACAAAAGGCAACAACCATTACCTAAATGTGTTGATAAAGTGGCAACCACTAATGGTGGCCAGAGCTTTATTTTCAGGTGAGGTTTTATTCTAATATGATTTTAAGTAATTTTGTAAAAATATAAAAAATGCTAAGAAAATTATGAAAAAAATTATTCCTATATATTTTCATGTATAGAATTTAGAAAAAAAAAATGATTTTGTATAAATTTAATAGCTACAATATATGTCCTTAAGAAATAAAAAAAATTGGGCAATATTCGGTATTGAAATAAATAAGCCTAACGATGTAGTTTCTCCTTTGAAACTTTTTTGTAAACTACTCTATATTAATATTGAATTGATATGAAGAGATTTATCGCAAAACTATTTTCAAATTTTTATGTGATTTTTGAGTCATAAATTAGGTATTAAATTGTGTTTTTAGTGGAAAAAATAACTTATTTTCTAATAATCTTACTTGGATTTTGAGTTGCATCAGTTAATAAAGTATTCATATTGTTTTGAGATGGTTGGATTGAGTAATAGAGTTAGGAGTTATAGAAAATTTGTGACTTCGCTTTCAAAATTAAAGTTGGAAACTTGATTAGTTTTTTGGAATTGAAAATTTGATGAATATGATGTAATGAATAAGGAGTTGGGAAATAATGAAGCCGAGGAAGGTTATTTGAAGTATTAGTTGCTGTTTTAAATTGATCTCATAATTGTAACTTAGGAGAAGAGTGAGTAAATTAATTAATTAGGGAATATTGGTTAAAGGTAAAAGGGCAACTCAAATGTTCTGTGAATGAATTTACACTATAGAGAATGAGTCAGAAGTAAAATTTATAAGTTAAATATAAAAATAGGAGATTCAAAAGCTTGGTCAAAGGTTATTTTTCTTAAAAACTATAGAGATAACAAAGTCAGGGAGTAACTTAAATGATAGTTTAGTTTGGAACTTAAACTAAAGAAACTCAAAAGCTGTGTCAAATAATAAAATTAATATTATAAATGACTTCTGTGAAGCTCATATGGAAACTCATAGGATTTTCAACTAAAGAAAATTATTATAGAATCACTTAGAATCAAACGAAGAGGCTAAAGTAGAACCAACTTATGACGAACTAATAACCAGAAAGTGAATATTAAACTAATATATATATATATATATATATATACATATAACTTGTAATTGACCTTAAAGGTACTTACACTTGCTAAGTAAATTTGTGGAAGAGAAAGCTTACATTAATTAGTAAGATTGGGAATGTACCGCTAATTAAGTAAGTGGATATTTATGTGTGCCTGAGCAAACTTATGTCTACTCCTATCTTTGTATGCTCTGTTATGTTTTGGCTTGGCTGTCAATTGGTTGCAAGTTGATATGCTACTCGATTTACCATATAGAGCTACCTGTTGTAATTATTACTAATTGAATAGTGACATGACATTAAACTTGGTTGTTATGTTGATGCTGATGAATGCATATGTGATATTTGTTAGAATCTGTATTATCTTGGAAAATAATTTAGGGATTAACTCTACCTCATAAGGTGTTCACCTAAGTAAACCTGACACCAAGATCTTAGAACTAATGAAACTATGAAGTAAAGGATGGTAACAAGTAATGAATAAGTCTTCCTAGATTTGCTAGGTTTTGCTTGGCTTACAATCTAATGCATTTATGGCATGGCATGAAAAAAGACTTATGAGTCAAGTTTTCTAAAAATCGAGATATCGCTAGGTCGTTTTCCATATGAAAAGTTGGGTTTATCAAGTTAACTACTTGATTTGTAAAAGTTAGGTTTCGAGCATGTAGTAATTGCATTATATTTGTTATGCTAGCTATATGCTGGATTTTCTAACCACTCTATATCGTTATACTAAATCGATATGTTTGTTAGGTTCCTGGATATGTTATCTAAATACCCGGTTTGGATTGACTGAACTAGATGAGTTACTAAGCTAGGAGGAGCACGAACGTCTTCTCTTCTCGGCCCTACATTTCCTAGGATATTGATACAGATGCATGAGTGTGGCACACTATTGTTGTATTTGCATTGTTTGGTTAGGAAACTATAAGATAACGTAATTGGACTAACTACTTGAATGTTATGCTTGTTCTGTTATGCTAGTTGTTGTATGTTTGTCCACTCTTACTTAGCTTGTAGTAGCTGATGAGATAAGTTTCTATTATCCTTAGGTTACAGATGAATAAACAGAAGAATCAGAGTGATAAGGAGACTTTAAAAACTTTAGCTAAAGATAGGCTCTTGAGAGAAGTTATTGACTGCACGATATGGCTTAAACATATGGAGTTAGCATTTTAGGAAATCAATGGGCATTACACTTTCACCAAAGGTTTAGTATAGTTGTAGTAGTCCAACAACATGTATTTGTAAAAGAGTTACTATGTTATACAAAAGTGTGTAATTGTAACACTTTGAGTATGGCTCGCTAATGTAGAAGTTTTCATTGTTGTTTATCATACTGAATGAAAAATGACTCGGAATTAATTATATATAGATCAAAAGAGAAAGTTGGATACAATTTCTACTTTATTCTAAACTCAAGGATAACAATAACAAACTATCTTCAGGTATTAAGAGTTAATTTAAAGCAAATGCTTAGAAGATAGGGTGTTATAGCTAATTGTCTATTATCCCTTTTATTATTATTTTCAGTTCTACCCATCATAAAATAGGAAATAATATCTCTCATTTGTATACATAATAAACTTAACAATCTCCCACTTAGGCTATATGTATGACTTTATAAGTGTGTATAAATCTTATGAGTACTCTAAAAATTTGCTATCATCACCAAATGCATCACCAATAGTTTAGTTCATCAATCATATTAATATAGGACCAAAGTGAGTGTAGTTATGCATGTCGTAATTGATCCTTCGATGATCACATACATTATATAAGTGAATGACATGGATCAAGCATGAATGTATGGCATGAAAATTACATGTAATGTGATCTAATATGCTTATTTTCAACTAGTCTTGCTTTAAGAGTTTAAAAATATAAATTTCAAATATATTACTTTATAACTGAAAATAACCTTAAAAGCTGAAATTAACTTTAATTTTATATGTATTGTAAACTGTATCCAAATAATGCATCCAATTCTATAAGCACTAAATATATGATATAAATTCCCATTGAAACTAAACATCTTGAATGTAAATAATACACATATGAGTGACATGCTCATGAAAGACCTTAGGTGGTGGTAGTCCATATTAAGTGGATCTATAACCACGGAGTTTACCTTAATATGCACTATAGACAATTGTTGATTCTAAACTCTTTCCTTTACAACCAAGAACTTAAGGTCTACGTGTTTTCACTTTGTTGAGCTCCGGTTGTTGGAATACAATACTGTTGATTTATTGTCACAATATATCTTGAGTAGTCTTTCAATACCGTCCACAATGCACAACCTAGAGATAAAGTTCTGTAGCCATATTTTATGATTGGATGCCCCATAATGTACTATAAACTCTACTGCCATAATGGAAGAAGCCATGAGTGTTTTCTTAGTACTTTTCTAAGAGATTGCTCCTTTAGTAAGCAGATAGATATAACTTGATGTGGATCTCCCACTATCTTGGCATCCAGTGAAGTCAAAATCAAAGTAACTAATGATCTCCAACTAATCTAATTTCCTATATGTGAGCATGTAATCCTTTGTTTACTATAAGTACATCATAACTCGCTTAGCTACCTTCCAATGATCCATCTCTGAATTACTCAAATATCTCCTTAGCATTTCAACAATGTATTTAATATTCGGACACGTAAATACTTGAGCTTACATAAACTTCCTATGGTCGAAGCATATGGGACCTCTTCCATTTCTTTACTTTTAAGGTCACTCTTAAGGCATTAACTTTGAATGAACTTATCTCCTTTAGCAATAGGAGTATCATTTGGTTTACAATTTTGCATGCTAAGCCTTTTGAGCACCTTCTCAATATAACTCTTTTGTGATAATCTAATAAAACCTTGATGATCGTGATGTATTTGGATTCCTAATACAAAAGAGGCTTCCTTAAGAGCTTTCACTTCAAAATTTTATGATAGAAATCTTTGGTCTCATGCAACATGCTCATATCATTTGTGGCAAGCAGTATTTCATCAACATACAAAACCAAGAAAATAAAATTACTCTCATTGAATTTATGGTATACACAATCATCAACAGCATTCATCTCAAAACCTGATGAGACAATAACTTAATGAAACTTGTGATACCATTGGCAAGACACCTACTTAAGTTTATAGATCGATTTCTTTAGTTTTCTTACCCTTTTCTTTGCATGTCTTGAAAAAAAGTTCTATAGTTACACCATATAAATCATCTCATCAATATCACCATTGAGAAATACACCCTTTACATCCATCTGATGTAACTCAAGATTAAAATAAGCTACAAGTGCCATTATAAGCCTTAAAGAGTCTTTTGATGAAACCGAAAAGAAAATCTCTTTATAATAAATGCCTTTATTTTGTGAGAAGCCTTTAGCAACAAGACGTGCCTTATAATTTTCTATATTGCCTTTTCAAATCCCTCTTGGTTTTAAATATCCATTTACAACAAATGGGTTTTGCTCCTTCAAGCAATGGAACAAGATTCCATTCATCATTATCTTTCATGAGCTTTATTTCCTCATTCATGGTATCTATTCGCATTTGAGAATCAGAACATTATATGGCTTGACAGAAGTTGATTGGATGATCTTCCATCATCCCAATGCTATCTTCATGTTCTAGGAGAAATTTAGAATAATCATTTGGAATTGCACTTCTCCTCTCTCTAGTGGATCTCCTTAATGGCACAAGTTCTTAAGGTTGTAGAGTTTGTTGATTTGGAATAACTTCTTGATCTCGAATAAGAGCTACAAGGATATTGTCATAATCTGGAGTTGCTTCTTGAACTATATCAAGCATAAAAGTCCGGTCTTAAACATCATCAATTGCAATTTAAGGAATATTAATATGGTCCTTTTCAAGGGTAAAGTCCTTATCCTTATCTCCCCTTATAAACTCAACATCCTCAAAGAATCTAACATTAATTGTCTCAAACATACTTTAGTTGTGGGATCATAAAACTTATAAACCTTAGAGCTTTCAAAGTAAACAAAAAAGTAATAACTAACAATCTTAGAATCCAGTTTATTTTCATGTAGCCTATGAGGTTTGACTTCAGTTGGACATTCCCAAATATGAAAGTTCCTTAAACTAGGTTTTTTTCTTGTTCAAATCTCATAAGGGGATTTATTAGTTACTTTAGTAGGTATTCTGTTGAGTAAATATGCTGTAGTTTTTAATACTTTGCCCTATGGTGATTTTGGTAAGGTAGAATGACTAATCATACTCCTTACCATGTCCTTAGGTATTCTTTTCATCTTTTTGCAACACCATTCATAATAGGTGAATGTAGCATACACCATTCATAGTAAGTGAACCTAGCATGATGTACTATAGGATGATACCACTTTCCACTAGGATTTTAGCAAATGGTCTTGGATATTATTCATCTTATCCATCATATCCATTATAATATTTACCACTACGATTAGGTCTGATACTTTTAATTCTTTTGCCAAGTTGGTTTTTAACTTTATCTTTATAACTTCTAAATACATCCAGTGATTGTGATTTTTCATGAATTAGATATAGGTAGTCATATTGTGAGAAATCATCAATGAACATTATAAAATACTATTGACTATTCCAAGAAACTGTAGGGAATGGTCCATAAATATCCATATGGATGAGTTTTAAGACTTCTCTAGACCTATTGGCACTTACTCTCTTAACATTTATTTGTTTCTACTTTATACAATTAACACATAAATCACAATTTGTGAAATTAAAGGGATTGAAAATACCATCAGACATAAGCCTTTCCATTCTCCCTTTAGAGATCTAACCTAATCTCTTCTATCATAATGTAGCTAAATTCTTATTGATTAATTTGTGCTTTTGTGTATTAACATTTAGAGATTTATTAAAAGAGGCAATTGTATCAAGTAAGTAAAGATTATCACTATAAGATAATGAATTGGTACCGACTAATTTTGAATCATGGACTAAACTAACTATTGCCAAATGAACGTGCATAACTAAATTTATCCAAAGTGACAATAGAAATCAAATTTCGTCTAAAAGGCGGTACAACAAATGCCTCATTCAAATCTAAATAATAACCAGTCATTAGGAATAATCTAAAATTCCCTATTGCCTTAGCTTTAATTATCTTGTCATCGCCAACATAGATGTATCTTTCTCTATCATCGGGCTTTCAGTAACTCAGGCAACCCTGCATAAACACATTGATGTAATTTGTTGTACCTAAATCTATCCACTATGTGTATTTAGGTATTGAAGTCAAATTAACCTCATAGAAATCAAATTTTGTCTAAAAGGCAGTACAATAAATGTCTCATTCAAATCTAAATAATAACCAGTCATTAGCAATAATGTAAAATTCCCTATTTCCTTAGCTTTAATTGTCTTGTCATCGCCAACATAGATGTATCTTTCACTATCATTGGGCTTTCAGTAACTCAGGCAACCCTGCATAAACACATTGATGTGATTTGTTGTACCTAAATCTATCTACTATGTATATCTAGGTATTGAAGTTAAATTAACCTCATAACCAATAAAATTAAGAAATGTACATTTCTTTGTGTGCTAAGCATGATAGTTGATACATTTCTTCTTCTTATGTCCTTTAGTACATAAAAAGAGACAACCATTCTCAGTTTGCTCCTTGTGTTGTTTCTTTTGATGTGCTCGTACTATAGCTTCCTTACCCTTCTTTCTTTTGTTGACCCTTTTGTCCTTAGATGTGTAAGTTAAGTGTGCACTTTCAGCTGTTTCATGGTTCTGTCTCTCTTCTTCGTATATACAGTGTGAGGTAAGCTCAGTAAGGGACTAAGAGTCTTTTTATCAATTGTAACTCACCTTAAATTGTCTAAACTGTACCAAAAGAGAAATTGAAACCAAGTTCACCAATAAGTCCTCAAACAAATCTATTTTTAATGCTTAAGTATTAAAGCAATATGAGACATCTTTATAATATACTCCCTGATGTTCCTTTGTCTTTTATACCTCATTGAGATAAGTTTTGCTAGGAGAGTACTTGTTTTAGCTTTTTTATTTTTGGCAAATCTCTTCTCAAGGTCTTGAAGGAACTCCTTAGTTATCCCAATCTTATTAGACATAGTGCTCCTGAAAGTGTCTAGAATGGCACACTTCATGACTATTAGACTTATGCGATTTAGTTGCTTCCACATTTGCATCTCCTTCTTTTCATCAGAGGTACTCTTATCAGTAATTGCAGGAGGGTAATCCTCCCTTAATACTAAGTCTAGGTCAATGCCTTCAAGAAAGATTATTACTTTTCCTTGCCATGTTTTAAAATTATTGGTAATCAGCATAGGAATTGAATTAATATTGGCAGAGATATTTACAGTAGAACTAGTAACTAAATATAAAACAAAACAAGCAAAACTAAATTAAACTCACATAAATATATCGAGATATGTGAATAATAATTGAAATAATGGTAGAACCCATCACAAGATATGACATCTAATCTTTAGATAGAAATATCAACTTGCAAGTGGTACTCTTGATGCAATGATGAAATATTGATAATAAATTCTTATCAAGTAGTTAAGCCTTCTTTGGGTCGACTAACTATTCACAAGGAAAACCGAATAATTTTTATTTATTTATCATTGCAGGTGCTTGGGCAAATATTAACTTTCCTTTGAGCCGATCAATATCCCAATGATTTACATACAATCATTCATCTCAAATTATAAATATAACAAATTGCCAAAATTTGAATTTATTCATTATCCAAATTCATAATACACATATATAATCTTTCCATCTCACTTTTATTCCAAATTTATAACTTGACATTTGAGATGGTTTTGCGTTTGATCGCATCCAAACCATAGAAATACTTTCCCTATTACGGTATAACGATAGGAATTCATCCAAATTAATAACTTGATCTTTTAAAATGAAATTATCCGTGAGGCTGGAAAATGGAGTCATGCACTGGAAACACTTTTGTCACTTCGCTCAGTGATATTTATCACAGAAAATGATATAAAGAATTTCTCCGTCCATCATAGACCACATGGATCAATCATAAGAGTTGAATCTTAAAACAAAATTTGTCCATCATCAGACCACCAAATATTGAATACATAAGAAACTTGTCGAACATAAAGTGGATATGAACAATTCATAAGAAAAAACAATATATTAAAAGGCATATCCCAGATTCCATTCATTGTGGTGTAATTTCATGAGAGATTGAAAAAGGCATCTTAAAACCTAAAAGAAACAAGGGACGCGACGGCTAAGATCTAGATATTTTCCATTGCCAAAACAATAATTGCATTCATAGATACATGCAAAATTCATCATCGAAAGCGATCATCAATTTTGACGTGAAACAAAACATAGGTATTGTTTTCAACATCAAATTGAATATCGGACGAAATCCATGACGATGAAAGTTAACCTTTAATCACAGTGACTATGTCACGTATTATTTCTTTAATTCTTAAATCCCTAACCCTTAAAATTAGGGAAAAAAATCCTTATACAAATTACCTTAATATTGATGGTCTTAACAATTTTAAAACTCTAATTTCATACGTGTTAAGATTAAAAATCTTAATCCTATAAACCGAAATCACTAGGACCGACACAAAATAAAACAGGAACACGTGGAAGTATACTTGGTACTAATTGCATAATTACTCAATCGCTAGCCTTCCAAGTTAACCATGCATTTTTTTTTAGATAATGTTTTTTTTATTCTTTCTATTGATGGAAGTTCGAGAGAATAAAATGATGTATATAACTTGAAACTAAAATCTCATATATTATATCTATTAGGATTAACTAAATGTTACTTTTTATTATGATTATTTCCTATTCTACCAATCACAAAATATCTATATACATATAAATCCACACTTTATATGATACATTAAAGTTTATAAATATATTAGATTAGATCACTTGGAATTTTTTATAATATGATAATCTTATTATGGAATTATTATTTAATAGCACATTTAAGCTAATATAATTTATTATTAAAATATACCCAATATCGAGTAGATGAAGACATGAGCTGAGAGGAAACTCTAGGAACTCTAGTGCCTATGTGAGATTAATATCGAGACTTGAAGTTATACTTTGACTGCTGGCATATTGTGCCCAAATGACGGGACAAATTAAAAGCTAACGTATATTAATGAAAATTGAAGATGAGAGTAACGGCAATTTACGATGTCGCCAGATCACATTTCAAAGTTTTGCTCTACGATTAGGGCCGATGTTGCATCTTTGCATCCTCATGCATCAATATACGATAAGGCATATTAATATTTAAGGAGAATAGGGCACGATATGTTTTTCATGTAAATTGTATCTTCTTTTAATTTTTTTTCTCTCTATTTTTATCAATATTTTCTCCCTTAATTATAACCATACGTAGATACAGAAAATGACAATGTCATAATGAGGTTTTTTTTTTTTATTAAGAGTACTCGATACAAATTCTTGTTGTTGGTGTCCCACTTTTATTGATAAGCACAAGTACTGTAGGCTGCTTAGGATATTAAATAAACACCGGTGCAAAGCACCCTATTTTCAAAATGCTTTGGTTAAGTAATGAATATGAAACTCACAAAATATTTAAAAAATTACTGACTAACTTTAGTAAAATAACCATTAATAAATTAAAAAAATTGTTTAAAAATAAAGTTATTTAAGATACTAATATTATACTTTAAATATCTCATTAGTTACCTCATTAATAAATTTGCTCTACTATCAATTTTTGCGAAAAATTTTATGTAACTTCAATTTAACAAAAAAAAAAAAAAAAACTTAATCGTGGTATCATTTGGTACAACATGTCCCCCAATTTAGTTTTTGCTTCATCACCGTGGCTTAATCATTGCTCCAATAATGGCCTTCTCATGATTTTGCCATCATAGCATAATAATTGCTTGCTTTAGAATAGCACCATGCCATGTATTTATAGGGATTGGCGGCGGCTGGTTTACCGCCAAATTGAGGCGGTTCAATATTATTATTATTATTATTATTATTATTATGATAATGTTAGTTTGTTCGGTTTCCTTATTGGTTAGTTACCGGCAAAAATCCTTGAGATAGTGAATAAAAATAAAAAAGTTTGTATCATATGTTTGGTAGTACAAAATTTCATTTTACACTAAAAAATCAATATATCTTTGAAATTTTAGAAATACCAGCATCAAGTTCTCAAATTATAATACTAAATTTTATTATAATTTACATTATAAATAATTAATTTTTCAATTTTTTTTTTCATTCATACAAATCCTTGTTCAATATAGTACACTAAACATAGTATAAAAGGATCGTACTGTATTATTCTTTTTATACTACATTGTCCAGTTCTCTCTATACTGTCTTATTCTACTAATCAAATACTACTGATAAAATATATATGTGCATATTTAATTTTCTATAAACATTGCACTTTAATGTACATGTACAACATTTACTATTTTTTATGTTTTGCATCTTAAATAGTTCTTGTAATGTTAAATTAATGATGATTATTTTAAGTGTAATAAAGTGATTATTCAAATAATGTAAACATGAAGAAAGAAGTTAAGTATCGATGGAATTGACATGTTTGACTAATATGTACTAATGGCTTGTTCACTTAACTAAATTGAGGGGGTTAAGCTATTCCACTTTCTCACTATTCCTTAGAAACTACCTATTAATGTGTTTATATGATATGAATAGTTACATAAGAGTCAGAAAATCCTATCAAATTACCAATAGCAATTTGAGAAAGACCTTATGAATTGCTGTACTTCCTACATTCGTTTTCACATTATCCATTTGCTTTTAATTCTTGGAAACCCTATCCACAAAACCACTAGTTAACTACACTGTCACTAGAGTTACTGCAAAACCAACCACTAATGTAGGATCAACCATAAGCTCATGCATTCAATAAGCTCTCCTATCATAGGACCTACTATGGCTTGAATCCATAAGCTTGTGTCATGTATAGGATGGCCTAAATGCCAACATGTGTAGCATTTAAACTCTTTGCAACTATTGTCATCAAAATGCTTTAGCTCACGTTAACTAAAGGGAGTAACTTGTAGAGAGCAAAGCTATGCAAGAGATATAATAAACTCAAATGTATCATATACCTTATAAGGAAGAAGGAATCCTTTATATACAAGAGGCTTTAATAAATGGATAGCTTAGATTTATTCTATTTAATAGTCGACATCCATTCTTACTTAATCTTATGTAACTTCTTTACTAACTAAGGTTCGTTGTATCACTTCTAAAAGATTTCAGGAAATTGATTTAGTATTAGTTGAGAGCGTTACACTATGTGGACCTCTACATATGAAAAGAAAATGGAAAAATAGGTATAATATTCTCCTCTACCTAAATATAAGATGTCTCCATTGCTATATGCTCCTTAGAAAACTGATCTACTAAATGCCCAAAGCGTAAGCAGTTAATGGTGACTTCTCAAGTTAGTTCACTTGATGACAGACCCTTCACCTACTAGTACTTTAAGCATGACAATTGGTTCGGACTTATGTTACATACTCGTAGAGTATTTCTCTGCCACCTTCTCATCGTCTTATTTAAAACCCCTAGTGATCTATCTTCTTATGGTTGTTAAGGTCTCTTTTCTTTCATATTAGCACATTGCATAAGTCTTTACATAGACTTCTTTGTCTTCCAACATTTTTTGTTAGTGGAACTTACTATCCATCTTAATATATTTTCATGACTTAAGAAGTATAGTTATCATCCTTTTTTGTAGAGTAGCTCGTCCTTTGTTTAATGCTTCTTGATATTGGTCTCCTTACTTTGGCACCAATGTGAGACCCTAAAATATTAGCTATCAACTTACAATCAGCCAATTTAGAAACGGTTTGTAAAATTTAAGGTGAAAATATAAGTTATTCGATTGATTCTAAATTTTAAGATGAAACTAGGAATATTAATTGGATTGACCCCTTGAGTTTGGATTTAAAAAAATAAAATAATAAAATAGCAAAATATTATATTTATGGAATAAACATATTTTACCCATTATTTATTAGAAACGTGTAAAACGAGTTCAAATGATTAACAAATTATTAGAGATAAATTATATATGTATTGAAAATCATAAAATAGCTTAAATAATATTAAAAAATATTTATTTTTATTATATATGCATTTACATATAAGTATAAATACTCAAAATTACTTAAAATACCTAAAATGTATCAAATAATACTAACTAAATATAGGAAAATTAATAAAAAATTTAGAAAATGATGTGTAATGTTGGGAAATGCTGGAATGAGGCGTAGCAAGCCGAGATGTGGTTTAGCATAAAGAAAAAGTAGTTATAGGGAGATGTAATCTAGAGAAAGATGGAGATTAAGGACATATGGCATGGGGAAAATTATCAATTGATTGCCACTCCTCCTTATAAATTGAAAATAGCCTACCTAGGTTTAGTTTACATACTTAGTTTCCTAGGAAAATATAGAGAGGTTAGGGAGAGTTTAGTTAGTATTTTTAGAAAATTGTACAAAATATAGTGTTTATAGGACTAAATTGGAGTACCCATATGAAACGAAGATTTGAAAAGCAACCAAGATCACCACCCCATAGTAGAGCCCACACTTGATTGGGTTGACAACCATAGGGTGGCTGAGGTGGTTGTTAGGTGGTTTTCCGTTGAATTCAATTTGTAATCCGATTTTTGTAAAATTTACTAAAAATACTAAATTTTCGTAGAAAATTGTGAAAATTGAAATTCTAGTATATTTTTTTATGTAGTTTTAGGAAAAGATATTATTTTGATGAAAGCGAGTCCTGAAATATATCACTCTTACCAAATCGTTAAAACCCAATTAATTTTGCTTTTGTTTTCAAAAATCCTATTGATGTTGTTTCAACTCCATAATTTTTCTATAAAACATCTATTATATATTTAAATTAACATGAAGGATTTTTCATTAAAACTATTTTTCATATTTTCATTTGAATTTTAGGCCCTAAAATCCTATTAAATGATTATTTATCAACATATATCTAATAATTTTTCAAGAAATTTGCTTATATCCTAGTTTAGAGTGTATTTAGATATCTTAAAATGCTGAATGATGTTGAGGGATGATGTTCGTAGTGTTTGGAGTGTTGGATTTGGCTATTATGGGTTTAGTGTTGATAAATGGATAATATGTGAAATATTGAAATAAGTAAAGTAAGGAGGATTGAATCAAATTAAGGTGATGTGGGACTAAGTAGTATACTATGATTCTAGTTATTAATAAAATTATGAGAATTATGCTGAAAATGTAGAGTACCTTTAGATCAGAGGCAAATTCAAAAACTGAATAAAAAACAAAGTTAGTAATAGTTCACTAAAGAGTTGCTTAGAATCCAAATTAGAGATTACATTCATCTGAGTTAAAGTTACTTAAACTCCGGAGAATAAGTTAAGAGATGGTTTATTTGTTTATTTATTTATTTTTTTGAGAATTAGGATTAAGGTATAATGAGGAGTTGAATTAGAACTTGATTCAGATGTTGAATCAAAAACGAAATCAGATGCTAAATTGAAACCTAACTAAAAGCAAAAATAAACACTAGAGGCTTAAAACCAGAATAATTACGTATAGTACTACCCTAAATTAGGGATATACTCTATACTATACCAAAATAATATTTATATTAAAAGAATAAGCAATAACATTACATCACACATTGTACCTTAGTGAGCAAGTGGAAGACTCCAAATATGTTTGGGATCAATACATAACTATATTCCGAAGTACTATTTTATGGTACTTAGAAGCTTAAGATTATATTTAGTTATATTTATAGGTAGCATGATTGTGCACATATATGTGTAAACATGTTTTTTAGCTTGATTGTATGTTATTGGCTTATTGCTTTAGATTGCAATTGTCTATATTAGGTGTTATGGATTGATCACCTTAAACTAGAATTAACAATATACGAATTGTAATCTTAACCAGTCATGCATTGCAACTCATTATAGGACACTTAGGATTCTCTTACCAAATACTGATACCTCCGAAAGGGATAATAGTCCCTTTTTCATTCTTAATCGAAGTAAATGTATGAGAGAAACTCATGACAAAGGTGAAGATGGTGGCTTAAAGGTAGTCATAAGAGGAATATTGTCTCTATTGCATAAGCTTGAATTTAGTTGTGAGCTGTTGTATGTGCACTGAAACTTTTCAACTCAGATTAGAGTGGGTGTAATTTCTCTAATCTCACAACGAACCAAACAACGTCGTATGATGGCATTTAGATAACTATTTGAAAACCCTGTCTATACTGGACTCATAGTCTTATGTCTTTGTTCCAACTTATTGAACGGTTGGTTGATCACATCCTTATAAATATTTCTACAAGTGCTGACTAGGAAGCCACATTATAACTACCCAAAAGATAATGACCATTGGAACTTGGGGAGTGAAAATATAAACTGGAGATCAAGTGTACTTCTTAAGTTTTGATTCTTGTCCTTTAATGTTTCAATATCAATTTATGTACATATTAAGTTACTAGGTTATAGAATTTTATAAATGATAATGGAATATATGGATTTTATTGTATGTCTCAAAGTCTTATTATTTTCTTTTAAACTGTTTATTTCAAAGTGGGTTAGTCATTGATGTCTTGTGTAAATTAGTCTTAAAATAGTAGCTAAGAGGTTAGCTTCCATCTTAAATACAACGGAAAACGACTCTGCTGTTTCGAGGTGTGACAACCAACTTGGCTCGAGGATCTTAGGTTAAACCCTTCTCAATTTGTTCAAGCACATCATTAAGTTCTTGGCCCTCCAATTCTTATCATGCTACTAGCTGGTAGTTTGTAACGAGAGCTTAAATGTAAACAAGAGATTTCTAATTTGGGTAATGAGTACTTTCTCATATTTTGGTTTCACTATTAACATTATCAAGTAATTGAAAAAAAAAAATAGGACTATGTTTGATCCATACCTTGTGGGTACTTGCAACTTGTGTCAAAGTAGAAAATTTTTACGTGTTTCCATGTACTTAATTTTCCATGAAGTGTGGAATTTTTTTTTAACCAAAAAATTGTGCAATTAATTTTAAAAGAATGAAATTTTTTTTCTTTTCTAGACTTATTAATTATTTCTTGGGGGCATTTATTAATGGGACCTACATTTAAGTTTGAATATTACTGTAATGTATAAAAGTAGGATAAAGTATTCTAGATGTAGTTCTTTAGAGAATGGGCTTCGATGAGAAAGGGATTGGATGTGCTCTAATGCTTGTGTGTAGATTGTAAAGCAAAAGAAATTTTTTTTTAGAAAAATAGGACTTACATTTTGATACTTTTATTTGTATTTTGTCATTTGAAAAACTCATGACCCATATTTTGTTACTATTTGTTAATACTATTCAAGACACACTTCATTTTCTAATTGTTCAACTAATAATTGATTCAATAACCACCATATAACATGTTTTGCTATAAAGACCACAAATTTATCTAAATTAATTTTGCAAAACCCCTCAAGACTTACAAATATGATAACATCTCCATTAACAACAATGCCATATTACTTATTTATAACTAGATAAGACCTTCTTTGTGATCCCCATAGAGATTGCATTAGTTTGCAAAACCCCTCAATCAAGGGGACAAAAAAATATTGTAACTTATTACTTTAGTCTACAACCATAAAATATTAATAACATGTTTGATTAGCTTTTTAGCAATAGGATAACTATTAAACTTTTTTTCTAAAACTACTTCCGCATTTGGTATATAAAATTGCGATATCACATGATATCAATTGCTAATGAATAAGGAATCATAATTATTTCTAAAATCAAAGGAATAACTATTCCTTAATCTTTTTTGGCTTATTTTCACATTTTTATCCATTAAACCCTATCCTAATAGATATACCATGAACTTGCTCAAGAGTATATTAGTACTTTTATGTATAATTTTAATCTATCACTAAAATTTGTTGCAACCAAATAAAGTAATAACTATAACTTCTTCATTCTAATTTTGTAAATTATAATTTTATTTCTTCCATATTCTATTTAGTTAGTCAAACATATTGTAAGGTTATGAGTTCCAAAATGCTCATGACATAAGGAGCATAAGAGTAAAAAATGGATTTTTCCTTGAGAAGGAATTTGGTTGATTTTTATATAAAGTTAAGAAACCTTTGTTTTGGGAAAATGCATGCGTGGTGTGTTGTTTTATGTACTTTCTTATGTTATAGTTGTAGAATTCTCTTATCTTCAAAAGAAGAAATAAAATAAAGATAGATACTCCAATATTGGTAGAGGCTAGCATCCTTGGCTTTTTTTTTTTTTTTTACAAATAAAATTACAACAACTATAAGGAAGAGGGGTTGAACTTAATTTATCTCATTAAGAGACCAGTGTTTATATTATTAGGTGTTTCTAGGTTTTAGGGTGGGAATATATAACTATATAATGATTTGATTTTTTTTTCAAACTTCTCCTTTTCCTTTTTTATTTTTTATTAAATATATTTAATAATGTTATCCTATTAGGTTAATTATTAATAGACTAATCAAAAGTTTAATAATAACATATAGCAATAATACATAGGTCATGTACTTATCAAAAGAAAAAACATAGATCATGAGTTTGAAAAAAGTGCAAAAATGCAAGTCATAATTTTGTAATTTGTCCAAAATGAAAAAAAAAAGGTTCTCTTTTTTCTTCCCTTAAGGTTTAATTATAACCGTTTTGATATAGGAGCAAATAATACCTTGAGCTATATTCAAAATTGAAGCAAACAAAAAGCATTCAATCAATTAATACAATTGAACATCTTATCTATTAAGATTAAGGAAGATGACTACAAAGATTGGAAGTTTAGAAGAAAAAATTACATAAGAAGCAAGAGTATAAATAGAAGTAAGAATACAATTAGAAGTGAGAAGAATATTTAAAAACCGTTTTTACATTAGAAGCTAAGTATATGACATAAGCTTATCTATATAAAGAAGAAAATAATAATAAGAAAATCATAGGTTAAGACCCAACATTTAGGAGAAGATATAATTAAGTAATATATTTGATCAGTCAAGGAACAATATAAACAAAATAAAGTCAAGAGAAGAATTTTATATTTAGGCAATATAAATGAAGAAAGTCAATACATCATTTTTAGAAGAAATTCAAGTGACAACATGGATGAAAGAAGATATTATACTATTAAAGACATAGCGACTATTACAATATTTACAACATTTGAATCTTAGAGTGTAAAGACTATATAAAGGATGTAGAATGAAAGAGTAGAATACACATAGAGTTAAATATGATACTATAACGCCCTCGACTCTAGAATGCTACAGCCCATCATATGTTTCTAGTCTCTACTGACACATTAGCTACATCCCATCACATGTTTCTAGTCTCTATTAACACATTAGGTGTTTAGGAACCTATAATTTATCTAAGATCCACAAAATAATTGCATAAAACTGCTAACTCACAATTTAATAACCTCAAGTCTGAATAAGGGTAGAATATCAACTACTCAATCTCCATAATTACTACATAATGTCATAGTTGAAATCTATCATAAAGGAAAATCCTAACATAAATAGCACTAAACTCAACGATCTGGAGTCTCACAAATTCCATAAAAGTCAACTCAATAGCCATTAACAATAGCAGGAGTCAAAGGCAACTCTATAACATTACAAGTCTCGTAAATATATAAATATGATGAAAACAAAAATAAATCCCCAAAGTTTACTCTTAGAACTATTCTACAAAGTAAATGCTCCATTATCATATATAAGTATCCCTCCTCATCATAATATAGTTAATCATACATAACCTGTACTTGTAGCTGATAAATAATAATCCCCATAAGATAAGCTAATGCCTAATATAAGATACTATACAGTTGTGTATGAATACACAAATAACTAGTTAAGTACACATATGAGGAACCATCATAAATGTAACAAATAACCGTTTTAATCTTGTTATTTAAGTCCATAAGCAGTATAGTCTCAGCGTCTTGAGACTTAGGGTTACTTATGATTCCTACACACATAATATATAAATACTACAGATGTATTGATATTGGGTCCTCCCTAAACACCTAAGTTTCTAATAACCATCCTAGATCTACTTGAGTCTTTTTAGTATGAGATTCCATCAAGGATAGTGTTGCGCAAGATCGTTAGGTGCCTCACCAACACCAATGGACCTAACCAGTGGGTGGTCAAAGCCAAGCATAAGCAACATAGTCAATTAAGTCTACGTTTAGTTATGTTTAGTTTACATATTAGCTTAGCACACACAACCATCAAACAAGTATTCTATATCTAAATCCTTAATAGTAATCAATAAGTGTCCTAGTGTCCCATAACCTGAATCAACACAAAAACAATACCTCAACCCTTAAACTTGTTCACAATAGCCACTAACTAAACCGTATAACCTAAACCCTTAACTAGGTTACGGGATCTTACAAGTACCTTTAACTTGATTCTTGAGAAAAACGAAGTTTGGAAGGTTTTAGAACAAGTTAGAAGGTTGAAAAAGCTTTAAGGAACGAAATTGAAACATACTGTATACTGTTGTAGACATGGCATCCGGACACCATACAAAGAACCCAAGACTAGGCCTTAGCATTGGGATGCTAGTTACTAAGGTGTTCGGATGCCAATTGGAGTTTACAGTTCTCTGTAGATTGTAGTTTGCAACTCCTACCCTTTCTCAAACCCTCTTTGAACTCAAACACCTAAATTTGATTCTTAGATCTTTTCCCATTGCCATATATACCTTTAAACACTACTCAACACGCTTCAAAAACACATAACATAAATCACAACCTAAATCTCAACATAATCCATACAACATAATAAGAGTGAAACTTTGAATGAATTAAGTTCCAAAACAACTTGCCTACGATTTCTTGATGCAATAACACTCCAACTAGCAATTCTCACACTTCACCTCTGTAAAGACATGATTTTCTTGAGTTTTTTTGGCCTAGCCAAGAGAAAAAAAAATTTTTACAAATGATAAGTGGTAACTTACTTTTGCTATTCCTTTACAAAATCTTAGGTTTCGCTTCACTAAAACCACTTAAAACCCCTTGAATTCGAACCTTAGAAACCTTCTTAATAGTTTTCTTGAGGGTTCTCTGGTTTGGTAAGGGAAATAACATAAGGGAGGATGAGGGATAATGGGAAATAGAACAAACGTAATGGGTAATGAGGGGGTTTAGGATTTCCTTTGGACTGCTTTGCCCTTACAACTTAAGGTTAATTACATACAATACTGAAGCCTATTAATTATAACTCTTATTTTCTTAAACCCTTTTTATTTATTTATTTCTAAGTTTAGGATTTATAGATATACCTTGAAAATCTTTGAAAGAGCTATCAATAGGATTCTGTAGTGTAGAAATTTCATATTTATTATTAATTGAGAGGATTGGGCTAAAGTGTGAGGAATCTTATTGCTATCCTCAAAGAATCACTGAACCCTTTGATAATTAGTCTGAAAACTATTTGAAAGAATAGCAAGGTAGAGTTTGTAGACTTGTAATTACTTTTATGATAAGGAATAGGAAGGTAATGTAGAGTCATGGGAATTCTTACCTCATCTTGATTTCTTTTACATAGTAGAAACTCCAAAAAGATTAACCAATTCCTTAGTACTAGTGGAAGAGAGGACTGATGTACAAGGCCAAAACTTCATATATACTTGCCTATCTTCTAAACTCTATCTTTTATTTTATCACTTTTACTTATTTGCATATTTATATCTACAATATTAATAATTTTTGCATATTCACTTAACATAGCAAAAGTGTATCTAAATAAGAGCATTTCTTAAGTGAGCAAAACTTGAAAGTATTAATTGAACAATTAGATTAAAAAATAGTGCTTGGCCGACTCTTAAGCATTCTAGTTCCCTTTGATTGTGAAACCACTCCATAATCTTTCTCCAATGATTCTTATGGGTGAAGATGTATAGCTTTCGTCCTTGTTGTAGAGTACCTCATTTTCCATCTAATACTTCTAAGTTTGACCTCCCTACTCCAACACCATCTTAGCTCGAGGATTCTAGGTTAATCCTATCTTGATCTACTTTAGCGCATTGCTAAACTCTTGGTCTTCCATCTCTTAGCACACTATAGATTAATTGTATCAAGAGCTCGAAGCATACATGAGCTTTCATATTTGGATATTGAGTGCCTCTCACACGTATGTTTGGTAATGTAAAATTGTAATGGAATGAAAAAGAGTAATGTCTGGCTAGCATGAAAATAGAAACTTCTATGTACTTCTACATGCCTACTTTTTTATAAAGTGTATAATGATCCAACTCGAACTCATCACACTGAGATATTGTTTGCTATGGTGTTGTAGGTCGTATAGTTTTGTAGTCCTTGGTATATTTGCTTTCCAAGAGGTCATCCTTTGCTCCCCTATAAGCATGCTTAACCTTAAAGTCATGATGAACTTTAAGTTCTATATCAAAAGATATCCTGATAATAAGAGTTACATTATCTTACATTTGAGAGATACCACAACCTCTCCAATTTGTCGAACTAACGTTCTTTTCAGTTTCATTACATAGGTAAGAACTACATTAGATAGGCACTTCGCTCTTCTAGCTGGGAACCACTTTGATACCACTTTATGATAACTCAATTAGAAATCGTCGCATTGAGGTATTGTTTGCTTTAGCTTGGCATGTTGCACAATTTTATTTTTAATGCAGTTATTTCCCATAAGGTCGTTCATTATTCCTCTTTAGTATACTTAATTTTAATATTCCAATGGATTTTAAGTTACTATGGTAAACGATGTCTTCATAATTAGATTTTTAATTACCTTTTTAATTGAGGGATACACAAAGTGTGTAATCAATTTTTGAAAGATGAAAAGGTTTCTTTTCTCAAACTAGTAACAAAACTCTTATGTAAGTCGGACGCTGTTAAAATGTATAATAGAGAAATAGTATATTCAAGATTTAATTCTTTGGAGTATCAGCTTCAACGAAAAAGGGATTGGATTAGTTTCCTATGTTGTGCAAGTATTGATTTAAAAGTAAAAGAGAAAGTTATAGAAATATAATTATATGCTTTGACTTTTTGCAAAGTCATGCCATGTATTTGTCGCTATTTTATAATCCTAGCTAGAATACATGTTAGGTTATAATTCATCAATTATAAGGAATTCAATAGCACCATATTACTTTAAAACGTTTCATGACTAGACAACAGCCTTTCAACGATTTACCGTAAAGACTACAAATTTATCTGATTCACTCCATGAACTAAACCCCTCAAGACTAACAGATATTACAAAATCTCTATAAACAAAATACCATATTACTTAAAATTAAAAAAATCCATAATCAGACAAAATCCTTGCTGTGTCTCGCCATGAAGGTTGAAATTTTATCTGATTCAATTAGCAAAATCCCCTAATATAACAAAATTACAACCTATTATACTGCATCACTTTAAATAAAGGGCTATAACCGGCAGAAATTTAGGAATAATGGAGTCCCAGACTCTCTTGAATATAGGAAATAAAGAGAGTAAATAATAACCTGCCTTTGATTGATGATTTCCATATGAATTTTTTCTTCTTTAAAAACTGAGCTGATTTACGATGGATTTGAAAATTTGAAAATTATGTGTACACTATTACGCTATATATATTCGTAGAATTCTCGTGCAATTCAAAGGAGGGAACAGGTGAAGACAGAATCTCCGACCTTGGTGGTGGCTGCTCGCCCCCGGTGGTCGACCACAGCTATTTAGGTTTTTTTTTTTTCAATTTTTTTTTCTTTTTCTTTTGATCTATCCCCATTTGGATTAAATATATCATTAAATATATTTAATACTACTAATATTGCTGAACTAATCATGTGTTTAACAATAGACAAGACACAAATGATGAGTTTGCCAAAAAAAAAAAAGATCATACTTTTATAATTTTTCTAAATTAGAAATATATTATTTAGTTTATCAAGTTTAATTATAATCATTTTGATGTAGGAGCAAACAATACCTTGAATCATATTCCCAATTGGAGCAAATAAAAATAATTCGATCAATTATATATTAATACAATCGAACATCTTGTCATTTCCACTTTGAATTATTGTAACTAAGCTAAAAGAATTTGTAGCAAAAAAAGGAAAAAAAAATATAAAATATAAAATTAATAAATAAATCAAACATTCCCATTATCTCGAGCAAATGGTCTCTTCTGTTATCGTCTCCAAGAGTGGCTTCTTGGACCTACACATGGACAACCTATGCATAAACTCCGGCGTAGAATATTCTTCAATACCCTCGATATTCAAATTCACTTTTTTCGTCACTGTCGGAGGTTGTCCAGCTGCTTCAATGATGTCGGATTCCGGCGAGATTCTTACCTTCCCGCCGGAGACCCTTTTGGTTGTGGAATTGGCCGTCAGGAATAAGGCACCCATATCGGCTGCCGTGACAAAACTATTGACCCTCTTCATCGGAAACATGACGTAAACGTTTCCCACCTCTAATTCCTCATCAGCATTTATGGCGAATATTCTTCTTCCAATGTGGAGAGAGTTTACGTTCACTAGAAAGAAGTTGGGAGCCTCAAGCATGAGCTCAGCCGCGGTGGTGGGTGAATTGAAGTGCCGGATTACACCGCCCGGAAATATGACTTTGGCTGCTTTTGAATGTGCTCCTGGCCCTGTGGCAACCGATGGAGTGCATGACAAATAATTTCCCATGTTGTCTTTAGGGTTTCGAGAGAATTTGAAAAGAAAGATAGAAGGAATATGTGTCTGACTTGAGATTTTCATTGTAAGAGGTGGATAACCAGTATTTATATACTACACGGAATGAACGCGGGAGTTTTTTTTTTTTTATGATACATTTTATTGGAATCTATTTAAATTTAATTCGATATTTATTCAAATTATATTCGATATTCTCGAGTCTTGAGTAATTCATTTAGTTAAATTTGAGTTTTATAATAATTAATTCAATCGATCCACATATTTAATTACGTTAATACTGAACACTAACATTACATACTAAATTTTGAGTATCAATACTATTTCAATCAAAAGAAAAATAGTCCTTTTAAAAATTCAACCAAAAATGAGTATAGCTAAGCCAAGCTTGAATGATCATTTGGTAATTTTATATTAGTAATTTATTTTTATCTTTATTATTTCGTATCATAATCATGTTTTTACCGTATCGTATTTTTCCTTCTAAAGTCATATTTTTTTTCTTTAATCGTATTTCCAATCATATCATATTTGTATCCGTATTAACATCTCTAGTCTAAAATTATCTCAAGCTCGAGTTTTTAAATTTTTTAATTAAATTCAAGTTTAACATAGGACTACATTATCTCAATTTGACTCGCTTACGGGATTCAAAACAGAATTTGATATTGTAAAAGTAGTGAGTATTATGGAATGAAATAGCTGTCCGGAGGCTGACAAAAGTGATTGAATCCGCGTAGGATATTTGGCGGACATGAAAAGTGAACACACATAAATTTCCAGTTGTCTGAATATACCTTTTTTGGGTGTAAGGAGATAAATAAATATAAAGTCCAGTTGTTACCTTATCTCATGTGATGACTCGTTTAAAGTTCATCTTTCCAATACCGTGTTCGAATATTTTATGTACTGAAGTGATAGGACGATATGAGTCTGACAACAACTACGTGTGGGACCTCTTGAGAAATCTGATGGCCTCAATGTGAATGTGGTTTTTGAGAATTGCGTCCCCGTGAACACGGCTCTGGCTGCGGTTGTGTGTCCGCGTGTTTGTGTACTCTCTCTCTCTCACTTTTTTTTCTCCTTTTTCTTTTTTTTTTTTTTTAACAGGAGTTTGGGATTTTACAGTTTCGTTACTCATTTTAACGACACTAATCTTATTTTTCATATCACTATTCATTTAACTTTCTTTTTTAAAAATTTAAACTATTAAATTCATAATTTATTAAATAATTGAGATAAATTAAAGATAAAATAAAATACGAAATGGTTTCCATAAAAAAAGGACCGAGTAAAAGATACAATTACAAGCGTACTGCTATAATTTGATGAAACGTAAATGTCCCTATCTTATAATTGAGAAAATTCCTGTGCGTAAGTGAGAATAAGAAATCCCGACTCTAATAAACATTTGAAGTCTCCCGCGGGCAATAAAAAACATTGAAACTCTTTAATAATTTTAATATATATATTAATTGAGGATGTACTTACATGCATATGCTTAAGTTAAATAGTTGATGTTTCAGCCATCAACAATATCAACTCTAAAACTTTACTTATCAAACCACTTAATATATACATATAAAGAAATTATTTGCCCGATTCTTTAAAGCTAAAACGTTATATAATATAAGAAAATTTAAGAAGAAAACATAAATTAGAAACTATAATTAGCAATAATTGAGATTTCCACTTAAATACATAAATGCATTGGTGTTCATTAAATATTGGTAATAAATCCATTATGATATTGATTAGTAAAATAAATTAAAACAATAAAAAACTTTAAATGATCATTAAAATTTCACGTAATGTAAAGTTTACTAAAAAAATACTCAATTGTGAATAAGCCATAAAATCATATCCTAAACCTAAAAGATGAATGCTACTTCTAACTACTACGTCAAACTATATATATATATATATATATTTATTGCTTGCATAAAAAATAATAAATGAAAACTCCACAAGATCCACTTTCTATATTATTGAAATTTGCTAATCCTACTTTAACAAAGTAGTTGCATTTCATTGAAAAATTTTACACCTTAAAGAAATTTTGGAAGCTGAATTATAAGGAGGGGACTTGATAATAAACACAAAGATATCATGAATAAATTAGATGAATTGTGAAAGTATAATAAATTATAACACTTGGAGTTATATTTTTCAGTAAGTCAAACTGTAATGAAATGAAATAAGTTGTAAGAAATTGAAAGACAATATATAATTCACTTTTATTTTATATTTCAAAGATATTAAACTTCTTAGAAATATAATGATTTTGATTAGTTAGAACATATGATAAGAATATGGAGTTAAATAATGGAGTTTTGAAATTAGAAATGTTACTATTGTTAATTTCTTTCTTAATAAATCTTATGAAATATATTGCTCCCTTAAATATAAGAATGATTTGAAAAATAGGAAGGACAATTGCTATATCAAGATCAAAGGAAGTTTTCAAATTCTAAATAATGGGAAAATGTAAATAAATACAAAAATAAAAGTTTACATCTTATGCATAAAAAGAAAAAATTTATAGAGGTATGGAGTTCAAAACTTATGTTTTGGATTAATATGATAAATATTATGCATATGGTTATGATTTAAATATATACGACATGTATAGAGGTCCAAATTTTTATTTGGCTAAACCTATTGTTAATCTGTTATTAATTTGTGCTTGACTCATTGGGCTAAATGATAGGATTTGTGGAATTAGGTTTGTGATTGGGCTAACCAAAGAGATTTAACTTGGTGGGTTTGGAATAAATATCATTACAATGATCCATTTGCTCTTAACATCTTTCATGCAAACTTGCATACTTAATAAGGCAAACTATTGGCCTTAAGTCTATAGCAAACTCTTGAAGATAACTCTAAAGCAAGTAAGTTTAATCTCGTCTGACGTCATTGATTCTAAAGAGTCTATAATTACTCAGTTATGCTCCTCATTTTTCAATTCTTTCGAAGCTCTTATTATTGTAGAAATAATACAAAGTTGTACGATATTTTTTATCAACAATCAAATAAAGCTTAAACAAAGAACAAATTAACAGTCAATAAAAAACAGTGAAGTTGATGCACAATAACTTCTTCATTTGTTACCAGTGTACTTGAGCCACTAAAACTACCTATTTCTCCTTACAACCATTCCTCTACATTCTCTTCTTAAGTGCCATTCACGCTGTACTGCTCTAAAATCACACATGGTGTAAGATTCATGTGAAAACCATGTGACAACATTAGCTAAACTTGATGCCTACAACATTTAGTTAGGGAAATACAAATTAAGGTAAATTGCATAAATACCATTATCCTTTAAAATGTGTAGATATATCTCATCATCTTGGAAAAAAAGGTGCAACAGTTACTATCGTTATAGATTTTCCATTAATCCATACATACTTTCAAAAATGTGAGTAGTAAAATGCCTCTTATGCTCCTTTCTTCTTCCATTCCTTTAAATAAAAGTCGTTTAACTCTACATCTAGGGAGGAACAGATGCCAATACACCAAACACAAAAATTTTCCATGAAAGAACCATAAACAATAAAAAATACAGTTGTTGCTTATTTTTATTGTGCTAACATTTCTATCAGCCTCAATAAGATTTTACTCAATCCTAAAATAACAAAAAAAAAAAAAACAGAAGAAAATCCGAACTCTAGGAATAGGTTCCAGAACCTCTCAAGAATAACCTTGCCAAAAAAAAAAAAAATCCAGAAATTTGATGTTACACTCTCAAGTCTCAACTATTATATTATCTTCCTAATCTAGAGGTCAAGTTTTCTCATCCAACATTTTTATCATGTTTCAAAGAAAAGGCACATTGTACAGGAAGAACAAAAGTCTCACCACCTATTTTTAAGGGGTTTCACTATATAAATGCATATATCAAATCCAACAGCTTTAGCCATTAATATACTCTTTGAAAGACATGGTTATGAGCTTCCTTTGCATCCACTCATTTGCTAACTCATACATCGCACCGACCTTCAAAATGGCCTATTGAGAATCTGCTGAAAAAGAAAAGAAATTCAATGCTTAGATTTAATCTTCATAGCTTAGATGGAGTCTCAACAAGAAAAGAAACCAATAATATTAACTAAAAGGACCTAAGTTTCCAAGTTGAATTTATTTGATTGACAACATTCTTTACATCCTCAAAAGAAAGAATCACATCCGTGAATGGAAAAGAGTTTTTTTTTTTTTTTTCAAATAGAACATGTTATTAAGGCGAGGACTATAATCTATATTTGTATATTGATCACTTTCAATACATACATACATATATATATATATGTATTTAAATAAAACATGTAATTACAATGTAATGAACTTGTGGAATCTCCAACACGTGAGTTTAGATGGGGTTTTTTCAGGGAGGAAGATTGCTCTTTATTTGTTTTATTGCTCTAGAGGTATAAGAGGTATTTTACTAATGTTTTGAAAAGCGTATATGGATTAATGGAAAATTTATAATGAGAATAACTATTGCACCTTTTCCCAAGATAAGGGTATATCCACATATCTTAAAAGAAGGAAAAGGGAAGGGGCATGGGGTGGGGTGGGTGAGAGAGGTGGTGTTTTAATAAGTACACATAGGGTAAATATAAGTTGTTGTTTATGCAATTTACCCTAAAGGTTAATTGACAATATTTAAGAAAACAATTAATTAGAGATTAAACGATGTTTTAAAATAAACCGCAAGAGATCATTCAACAAGAGCTCACTTGCTAAAGTAGCATCCCAAAGCTATGATGAAATTCTATTTTAGGTTTCAAGCTAAATTTCTTCTTCAATCATAATCATACCAAACCAAAATGAGAACTTAGACCTTTGAACCCAAACCTAAAACCATAAACTATTTCCCTCACATCAAATTAACAATAAGATTATACCATCTCATAGTTTCCAAAAATAGATCTCTTAGTATCCACGTTTATATGTTGATTTTAAAAGTTATAAGAAAAAGAAAGTAATAAATTGGAGAGTCAACTCAAATTTGATGGTGAATTTAAATTTGATTAATTAATAAAAGGTTGTAACTTTTAATTGAATAGGTAAAACATACTTTATTTATAATGGAATTAATAAAACCAATTTACAAGTCTTGATTTCTTCAAGATAACAAAAAAAAAAAAAGAGAGATTAAACAAACCAAAGCCCAGAAAAATTTATAGAGAAGGCTCTATGGGATTATAAAACTAGACTTATACCCTTACTAAGGAAAATTATGGGACAAAATGAAAAAAATAAATAAATAAATAAATAAAACCAAGCCAAAAGAGGCTCAATTAGCCGACAGTACCAGCCTCCTGATCGATCATCTCCCCTTTGGTCCACCACCCAAACTTCTAATTCTCTAGCCTTTGATCCACCGGCCAAACCTCAAGAACAACCTAAGTCCTTTACTCAACTTCACGTGCTAACCATTCAACCACCATCACTTCTATTCGACGAAATTATGTTTTGTTCAATTTCCCCACACCGTGCTTATCCGAAGCCATAGTTAACATATCCTAAACGTTAGAAGCACTAATAAAAATAATTAAATGCAAGTTTTCTCAAATTTAATGAAACATTTATATAAATTATGAATTTTTCAAGTGTTATCGAAGAGAAGAATCTAGTAGATCAATGTTGACGAAGTGCATGTAAATGAAGATTCTACCCCGCCGTATGATCCGTCTATCTATGTAGGATTAGATGAATAATTTTTCTTTTTTTTTTAATTATCCAACCTTTATTTAATTAATATGTTGTTTGTGATTGATGTCAAGACGTAAGCCAGTCCGGATATTTGGGATGCTGACCGGGCATCTGCTTCCTTTTGTGGGATAGATATTTGGAGTGATGTTACTTATAATTAGTTGCCAGGATCGGTAACCTCTTCGAATAAGTTGTCATCGATATGATAACCGTGGCATATAAGGGAAGGGACGCCTTGAAAGAAGTCGTCAATAGGTGCAATTATAGTATGGGATGAAGCTGAGGATAGGAACAGTGGGCCAAGCTTCTGATGGTTAATATGAGTGATGCAACCAATATGATACGGTTGGTATAGATCAAATAACAAATATTCTTTTTGGGTGGTGTATGAGCTTTTACTCAATAGATTAGTCATTAAATGCCATTTGATATTTAGTATGTGGGATAGTTGTGGTTCTCATGTGTTAGCGCTAGATGCTTGGATGTTGTTTGCTCTTTGTTTATTCTGCCCCAATTTATAATCATAAATGTTTGTTATAGGGATGAGTAAATACATGGTGAGTAAGGTATGATACTTTATTCGTACTCTATTAGTATAATTTTTAAAATTTTTATATTTTAAATCTATCATGTAGTACTTGAAAACCACCTTATATCATATAAATTCTACAGGATATTATATAAAATTTATATATATTTTTTACTTTATTTTCTTTTTGAAATATTGTACTAACACACAATTAATATTAAACATATACCTATACCAATTGACTAAATATTAAAATTTGAAAGATTCTTATGTTTGCAATACTCTAATTATAACAATATGAAACTTTATGGAGTAGAATAAATAATAGTCTCTACAATTGAAAACATCTAACCCTTCATTGGTTTATGTTAAATTATTATTATTTTTTCTTTTCAAATCATCAAAATAAATATTTATCAAAACGTGAAACTGTTGTTTGCATAATACCAAAAGAAGGTTTGACATCAGAAAAAGCAAGAAAAAAAAGGAGAAGAATAAGACAATGGACACAAAAGTATGTAATCTTAAAATATTATTATAGATTGGTATATGATATCATAATATCTATATTTTATATATTTTAGAGTATATGTTTTAGGGTAGGTACATAATATTTTCATATTATACTTATATGCTATTTTATGTGAGTATGTTTCGAGAAATTGCTACTAACAACTTATCCTGTGATAATTTTTACTCATCTAAAACCTATATGATAGAATAAGGTTCGGATAGGTACTTTATATAGTAGAGTTATCTAATTATCCCTAATTTCTAATGTTTCATTTAGTTAATAATTTTAGATTGCATATTGGAACATTAAGTGTGTACGTAGGTATGAGTTTTACTTGCCAAGCTTCATAGCTCGCCCAATTGGAGAAGTCATTTTAAAACATTTCGATAACAACCCAAAAAAACACAAAGAATCTACAGAAAAAGAGAGAGAGAAAAAACAGGGGGACAGAGAATGTACAATTTTGAGCCTTACGTATCATGCTCCCCAAACAAACATTGATGTAGTACAAAAATGCACAAACTGAATCCTAAAGGAGATTCAAAACTATCCAGCATCGTCAAAAGTGATGGAAGTATTCCACCATTTACGTCCTTGATACGATGTATATGTAGGACCCAAATCTCTTGAATTTCAGGATTTAAACCCATTTGCTTTAAATATTTCTCCTGTAAAACGATCTCTAAAATCTTCGTCCATCAATTAAATCTTTCCTAGGCAATTTAATTAGAAAGAACCAAAGTGCAATTTCATTAGATACATTGATTCATGACAATGTTAATGGTTGTCCTGAAGGCATTTTACTCTTGAAATGTCAAAAAGATAGCACCATGATTAACAGACTTAACTTTGTAGATTTAGTGCGGGTTTTATATTTATTGCTTTACACCACAATGTACATGTATGTTCTTGGACTAAAGAATATTACAGGCATTGTGCTCTTTTTGTCACTTTCTGGAGTTTGCTTTCTATACAAATCAGAGGGAAAGAATCAGCATTCAACAAAGAGCCTAACAGGGCATCCAGCTCTTGTGAAATCCCTCGAAACTTCTTCTAGGATAGTAATTACTGAAGTAAAAGTAGGCCTTTTGGCTGGATCCTTACTGCTGCATCTCTCAATTAATCTGTGTCATATGAATTAGGAAAAAGCATGCAACGTTAGTGTCATTGTAGAGAGCCAGAAAGCATCGATTGTTTGAGTCATAAGATACCGATTCTAGGACGAACCAGACTGGACCTTGGTTTTTCGATGAAGCAAACCTATTTTTCTAACAAGTTCTCTCAGTGTGGAGGAGACACTTGAGAATCTAAAAGAACCAGATTACAAGATCCAGCTTTAATAGCCCAGCACATCTTGGGATATTTGGCTTGAATAGATTTAAGTTGGTGTGGGTCGTTTCACAATCATGACAAAGTATAATATGAAGGATTTGATATTTTAGGTTTAGTTGAAAAGAAGATTTCAAACTGGCCGAAAACAAAGTTGATACTGGAGAAATTCTACTTACTGTTGAATCCTTTTGGGATATTTGCTCATTTGAAGCTTTGGTTCAAAATTCATGGACTTGAGATGTATGAAGTCAAGATTGCTGTCACTAGGAAGGTTTTTTCCTTCCACCATCTGTCCAGCAACAAAATAGCATTGGAGCAACCAAACAGGATTAAATCAAACTGTACTAGTTTTGAACATTGATTTCAGTGAATTCATAGGATACATGCAAGGGCACGAGGGTATCAGAATCAATCAAATTGCAATGTAAAATCCTAGTTGCTGCTTCTATCAAGTGTGTACTCAAATCATATGATGCTGCTACACTAGGTTCAGCGTAAAAGTTCTTACCTGATAAAATATGAGCCCAAACGACAGAATATCTTTCTTTGTGTCACATGATGGATTGCATCTTTGGCCAGAGCTTTCTTTTCTTTGGCCTACATAACACATTTAATTAGAGGACGCTTACATGACAAACATTGTAAAACAAACTAGTGAAGAGTTTGACTTGCCATTTTCTTGGTTAGGGTTAATCTGTTCGTACAACATTTGAACCCAATATTCACCAATTTTTAAGTGGCCAGCTTCGTCTTGTAGCAGGTTTCTTCAAAGCGGAAATTGTAACAAAGAACAATCAAATTATTTCTCCATCTGACAGAGAGAAAACGAAGAGAGAAATGATACTCATTTTGTTAAATCAATGTTTGCCAAATCTCTAGATCATATATTTTAATGATACTTTCTCCATTTCATGGTGGGAGAAAATTTTGGTCAGAGCCAACATGTATCCATGAGTTGAAATGTTTCTCAGATATCTCAATTCAGTATGCTATTATGGACTGAAACTTCAATGCTTCTCTTCACAAATTGTTCAAAGATTGCTACCAAGATCATATAAACTTTCACAAAAATATGCTGATGGACCAGAACCATATGCTGTCAGAGCAGCACAATGAGGTAAAGATGTATTTAGTAGGACTTACCTGAGATCTAGATGATTATGAACTACTGGAAATGGTTTGTGCTCATGAAGGTAATTCATTCCTCTGCCAATCAGTTCAAAACGGGGAATAAGGTTGCCAATAAGAAAGTCTTTGATAAGATATCATCAAATTTACTTTAGGAATTGATCAATAAATTTGTACATTGTTTAAGACAATTGTTATTTTCAATGTAAGAGCTAAATCCTCGCCTGACATCTCCTAAGCGGTGAGCTGTTGCAGGTAAAGTTTATATTCTCGCTTTGTTACAATATATATATATATATATATAGGTCTTTCTTGTGTAGAGATCATCCAGGCTTCTGTTTGCGCAAAAATCTGGTAACCAATATAAATAAAACCATACAAAAACAAACAGACCTAAACTCCTAAATCAGATGTTTATGGATCTAAACTTTGTTAGCACAAACTTCAACATGGCGGTACAAAGGATTTTCCCAGGAGAAAGGCAAATGTTATGACTATGACATTAACAAACTTATTAAAGATTCAGAGTCGTTAGACTATACAAGACATGTACCATATTAACGGAATGTATAGTAACTCCACAACGAATACCAGACTCCTGGTTTTAGTAATTGATATAACCCGGAGGATGTTCTAAGAGCCACCCGTTTAAAAGTATCCTTGTGCAACGAGAACAAAAATCGAAATTTACTTGGCAATATCCAGTGCATAGCGCAGAGCAGTGGGTAGGTCGAGTCTAGCCTTCTGCTTTAGAATCTTTTCCAAGTTCCCCTGAAATGGAAGTAAAAAACAAAGCAATAAGTGCAACAAATGTGAAGCTTCGGGCTGTGGAAATTCCTTTGTTGTCAAGAGCAAGTTCCATGTAAGTTTTTTGCCTAAATTGGCTACATGTGTCGATGCATGTTGTTTTCTTAACTCGAGAGAAGTACAACATATTATATCTATGGCATTCCAAATAAGTAGTCATACTTCGGGTGGATATTCTGTTATTAAGATCATTTCTTCTCCATGCACAATTGAACCGAGAAACTGCAAGATATTGGGATGCCTGAGTTGTCTTAAAAGGTTGTTGTCCTTAGAAGACAATATCCTGCATAGTATTTCAGAAGAAAAACGTTAGCCTCTTGGATTTATCTTAATACCCTGTAAAATGATTTTATCTAGAAAAATGAGAGTGAAAATACAACCATGTGGACATCTTTTCAGGATGGTAGATGTGTCTTTTGATTACAGTTTTAACCACCCATGTTCCTCGCCATTTAACAATTTCAGATTCGCCGAAGACTCCCTGAAAGATAAGAACCAGGATAGTTTAACAACCAAGATCACAAGGAGTAGAAGTTTACAAGCTAACTGCTCATGGAAAATAAAGTACTGGTTTTCCTTAAAACTTTTTCCCCCTAATTTCCTTTACCTGTTGAATTGTAGAAGAATGCTGCAAATTCAGCTCTGAAATATCGAAATTAACCTCATTCGTATCGTGTTCATGATGAGCTGTCTGTAGAAGCAAAAATTGGCAAGTTAGTGCAGGATTACACCTCCTAAATTTCCTCTTATTGAAAGGTCTCCGACTTCAAAGTTGTCACCGGAACATAATTCTCCTTACATACGTAGAAGGAGAAATTACTTTAGAAATTTGTCAGCAAGTCATTGTCCCTAGCCTTTCTAAATCCATCCGTGATTGTGGAAAAAGTTAATGATGACAATTGACTGCATGTTTTTGGCAACTAAGTATGATCCAAATATTGATTTATTAGGCAACCAGAGAAGTAATGGAACAATTACCATTGGATGGTCGTTAATAAAATCTAACCCTCCATTTACTTCTAGAATTCTGCAGATATCTCGATGTCCATAGCGTCTCGCATCAGTTAAGGGCTTCATGGGAAGAACCAAATGAAGGGTCAGCTACAGTTATATCTCATATCACTATTGTCTGATTACAAATTGGACTTAAAGTGTAAGACTATAAAACAATAACCTATGGGAAGGCCGGTAGTAAACTGGATTGCCTATTTGACAGTTCTTATGTAGCGGTAGGATCAATGTAGAGTATGACCATATAAACATATTTAGTTAAGTTGGTTGTATCATAATCCAAACTTCCTGCGGAATCATGACATTAGAGCAAGATCTAGTGTGTACAAAACATGTGACCTTGAGGCCTTGCCAATGTATTGATCACTAGTGAATATGTCTCCCACAAGCAAGGGATGTACTAGAAAATTGTCATAAATATTGCATATCCTTTACAAGTTAAAACAGGAATAAGGTTTACAGAAAGTTTCTATTGAAGTCCATAAAAATCAAGTATCTTTCCTGTGACAATTTTGGTAATATTCATCTTGCCATTATTATTATTCTCTCTTGACGCATAAGCATGTTAGACATGGATATATATCGCAAAAAAACATTAAAGTCAAGCTAGGAAATTTAGTATCAGATTTTATATTCTCTGAAATAACAAATCTTATTTGCAACTGGAGGGCACCCACTGCTAAATATTTGAAATGTGGTAAAAGATGTAGAATTCACTTTCTTACGGTGTTGGTCCAACGGTCCATGAGGTTAACATTAGCCTTGTAATGAACAAGAAGCTCAACAATAGGTGCATGACCCTCACTGGCGGCGAGATGTAGAGCAGTTCGCTTATCATAGTCTTGAACATTAGGAGAAATTCCTTCTCTTAACATCTGGTTAAGTCCAACTCTGTCTCCTCTTGAGGCAAAACTCAGGAAGTTCCCTATCAGTTGCATCTCGAAATCATCTGAAGACTCTTCTTGCTTGATCCGATGCATCATTTGCAGGTGGGTTATGGGTGAAAAGGTATAGAAAAGTGATAAAAAATGTGAAACTTCAGGAATTTAGAAGGATTGATACGTATTGGAGCCTATAGTCGAATAAGCCTGGTGAGAAAATCTATGCGAAATGATTTCGGTCCAGCAGTCATTTTTGTCCGTTTATTCTTTGATTAAGATGATTATTATTTGTAGAATCATGGTATCCTGTGCCGGCTGTGCTGTGGGCACTCTTAAATTCATCAATGCAGCCAATGTTTGTATCGATGAACATGTGAGATTCACCTGGTTCAATAATCCCTAAGAACCAACACAGCCTAAGATAAAAGTAATATTTCCTCAGATGCCAACAAAACTCTCAAGGTTTTGAGGGATTCTCTTCTTTAATAGCAGAATGCAGCAAGGAACACTAATAGATCGCTGCTTTGGTAATATCAGTAGCTGCCTAACACTATGCTCAGGAGAAGGTCAGTGTTACAGGACAAAATTAGCTCAAAGGACATCATAGCCAAGAAATTGACAGCCAGATTCCAGAACATTACTTGCTTTAGTAAGATTACAAGTGTAAGGTTCTACCTGTAACATGCCTTCTTTAATCAAACTAAGATGAGTTCACTTGTGTGTATTTATTAACTTTTTTAGTTGTCCCCAGTAAGGTCTTACATTCAATATCCAATGGAGCTAGTAAGACCAAGAATTCTCTTGATCATATCCACTCTTACCTGTGCACTACATCGGCTTTCTGAAGTTCCGAGAGAGGCGGTGCACAAAAACACTCTTTGCTAGGAACAAGGGTAGGATTGAGTATGCATTTTCCAAGCCAGAAGTTTACAAAGAATATGCTGCTCAGTTTTCCTGAGACATGGAGTCCTTTTTCTTGATTCCGGGGGGCTATGGACTAGTCTCTGGAGAAATGTCCCTCATCTTCTCATGTGTCCCAAATGGAACACTTGCAGTCGGTCTTTCTTCCTGCCATAACCATGGATATTGATGCTCCTGTCCCGTTGATATGTCCCTTGAGGTTATTGTAGTATGAATTCTACCCAAATAGCAATTTCCTTTATACCTGAATTTTTAGGGGAAGCTATTTCGCAAGGACATTGTAAATATTTTAAGGAATATTATGCAAAATTTACTATAAAAATAACAAGATTTGTAGGAGTATATATTTAAAAAAGTTAATTATGCTTGCTATTTAGTTTGAGTGGACATCAAACTGAAAGATCTGATTTGCTTTCATTTTCATTTTAGTTGGTTTTGTTTTCAAAATTTTTCAAACTGAGAATTTTTATTTCTTTTTTAAAAATGATCGAATTTGAACTAAAATAGAATCGTATCCATTCCTACATATAACATATCACTCCCAAAGTCTTTCTTCCATAAAACCCCTAAAGATAAATTGAAAATATATTACCAATTATGATGTGAATTTTATAATATTAGATATTGTAATATATATAATAAGATATCAAAATGTAATGTGATCTATGTTTTAGATAATATTAAGTATTTACGCGAAAAGGAAAATGATGATATTAAATGTGATGTATCAATTACAATATAGAGTCTAATAATTGATATCTGCAATATTTATATAATAATTATATAATTTAAGTACCTCAATATTAAATGTTTCAATCGATACAAAATTTAAGATGAATTGTAAATATATATCACTTATATTTATTTTGTATACATTTAATTCCTTATTTTTAAAGTTTAATATTTATGTTCTAAATCTTCAAAAGAAAACTGCATTTAGATCCGATATTATTATTCTAACTTTAATAATATATATATATATTAATTTTAATATTTTCTATTATTTTATCAAACAGTAATATATATATTTTAATTTTAGTATTTTCTATTATTTTAAACAGTAAAAATAGTAAAAAAGGTCTAAAAGCATTTTTTAACTTGTGGGGATCTATTACCAAAAAAAAAAAAAAATGTGAGAACTGTCTTATTAGATAATATATGTAAATCTAAATGCCGAATTTGAAAGATAAAATCAGCAAAAGGGGTAAATGCAATTTTATCTGAAAATTCGAGGACATCGTAAATGGTAACTTACAAATTTAGTTTATTGAAAAATGTCAGATGGTTAGATTCATTTATAAATTAATCTTCACCGTCAAATATATACCTTAATACCTTTTTCTCAAAATCTCCCCGGTTAAATTTTTTTAAATAAACTTATTCTAATAATTTCCTCCTTTGGCCCTCCAGAAAACTATAGGAAGCCAACATCCTGGATTAAAAAACCTGAACACTGCTAAGCGTGTCTGTGCCTTATCCTCCGAAACCCAAAAAAAGGTCAACCTAACCTTGAACTTATTTCGCATTACCATGGGCTCGAGATCCCGAAGCAGCAAGATGAACACAGACACACTATGGTCATGGAATGGCAACTCCAGGAGAAAGAAAACCAAAAAAGGCGAGAGCCCTTTTCCCGTCACAGAGTTTCTTCAAGAAAACAAAAGCAAGTTCGAGGAAATGGTGTTGGGTCCAGGAGTTGGTGCTGGCTTGGGTTGTGGGGCTGGTTTAGGGTTAGGTCTCGTGGGTGGAATGGGTTTCGGAGTTTTTCCATGGAATGAGCTCAAACTTGTGTTTGGGGCTGGAATGGGTTGTGGTTGGTATTGGATATGGTTTTGGATTTGGGTATGGTAAAAGCTTGGATTCATTGTCGAAAAACAAGTCAGACTTTGATAGGAGGATTATAAACTTGTAACTCAATCTTCAATTTTCATTTCTGGTTAATGTTTCATAAATTTTTCAGTGCTAAGTTCCAATTTTGTTGCTCAAAAAGGGGAAAAGAAAGTTTCGGTTTTGCTTATTCCAATGTATAGAGTTTCATTACATCGATAAAATTAGGATGTTGTGTGGTCAGGATAGTCATACGTTTGAGCCGGATCTGTTCTGCTGAAAATGTTTCACCAGTTTTCTGCGCTGATGATGGAGTGGATAAAAACTCGCCTGCTTTAAATAAGGGTAGCATTGACATTGAGTATGCTTTCACAGCCAATGTTTGCAAAGCATGTGCTGCTGGGTACTGCAAAGACGTCGTGTCTTTTGCTGATGCTAGAGGACGACTTGTTTCCGGAGTTCAATTGTTGGATTATATCTAACGTGTTTAACTTTTAGATTATGATTTGCATATCTAAATTCATCGTAGTATTAGAACGAGAGATAGGGAATGCGAACTCATATATGTTAATTTCATCTTGATTTTATTAAAGTTGGAGTGCAGATTAATAAATATTAGAATGCACCAGATTTGACACGTTTATGATTTTAAGATAATATGGTGTGACTTCCTATTTAGCCGAACAGATGAGAGCCTACAGTAAAGGTATGCAAGAGTGTTTTTGTTCCTAGCAAGCCCACAGAAAGTTTCGAATTGAACTACTTTCAACCGCTTGAGGTTCTAAATGATTCGATTTGATTTCAATCACTTTGAGAAGTAACTCGTTCTAACCAATAATACTAATTGTTACTAAAGTTTCTAACTAAATATCGATGTTCAGATTAAAGAACATTATACAAGAATTAGAGTCATATAATATTGTATCTAATATCATCATCATAGATGATAGTAAAGGTATGCAAGCCTACTTAAGAAATGAGAGCCTATAGTAATGGAATAGGAGTGATTGTATGTCATGCTTTGAGTAATAGAGTTGTAGCAATTTCATTGACTACCCAACCTATAGTAGAAGATAACTACTTTGCTACACTTATAAACTTAGCTTATATAAGGTATATATGACTAAATTACTTTAAAATATCTGTGGTTGACAATTATGATCATTTAGAGAATAGAATACTATAAAGTAAAATGGAGATTTCTATTGAGTTTAGTTTATTATACCTATGAGAAAATCTAAATTTTAGCATAGATCATACGGTAAATGAGACTAGAGCAAAACTTCTAAAACAAATGACACAATATAGTATTCAAAACCTTTTACCCATCTCCTTTGGTGTTAGGGTTTAGTTGTCCGTGGTATGTCTTTTAAAACTTGTATAAGAAATGTGAGCAACCATCGTTCAGTACGTAGAACAGTCATAGAAGAATTTACAACATAGCAAAGAAGTAAGATTGTCAATCAAGTTAGTTACATGCTATTTATGAACAAGCAAAATGTCATTAACAACTTTGTTCACTCTATCGTGAAATTATAAAACTTTGTGACTACTTTAATCTAAATTTGAAGAGTTTCTATTTCTTTCTACATGATGCCTTAACTTATGACCAAACTCAAACTTATGTGATAGGGATAACACTCTTCATACAACTAACATCGAACTAATGCCCCTTACCTTACTATAACATTCGCTTATACACTTAGTGATGGGAATCAAACTCTTAGACCGATCACACGAAACCGAGCTATAGGACTCTAAGGACTTTAAGGACTCTAAGGACTTTAAGGACTTACTCGAATAATACTATCTCGAAGCCCTATTTAAGATAGAAATTCCTATCCTAACCTTTGTGTTTCTTTTTTCTATCGACCAAACTGTCAAGCCTTTACGTATGCCAAACTTGTTGAATAGTGGTGCTATGACAGAATATCCTAACAAACAGCCCCAAGACTATTTAGTCAAGCTCCTAAACCAACAATAGGTGTTCGACCCCAACCCAAGTGGACTACTGTACAGCGAGACTAACTGTGCCCTAACTTGATCTAGATTTTTCTCATCTTCTTTGTACCATATTTCTAATGTCTAATCACCGAGTGATACGTGTCTTTTGGCATGACATACTAGAAGGAATTTTTACTTCTCGTACTGAATATTCTTTGTTTATTTTATCCTTTTTAATATGTATTGCATAACCTAATTGTAAGAATACTTTTTTTATCTTTTCATATATGTAAAGTAACTATAGTAGATGGGTATATAACCCTTTACTTAATTGTATGTAGACAATCAATGATCAATACTAAAAATTATTTAAGTTTCCTTTAAGTAAACCTAGTGTTCTCATTATCTTTGAATTCTTATTTATTCCCTTTAGCAAGGAGTAGTGGCTAGCAAGCCTTCAGTTCAAATCGATGAGTCATATCCAGCGGATTATAGGTTAAGTAGGATCGATTAGCGTATTATATCCAATTGGTAGTTGCTTAGAATTTGCTAGCTTTTCCTTTGTTTTCTTTCTTGCTCGCCATGTTGTAGTGTTTCTTTGTATGTTTGACCTTAGAAATGTATTAGCTTCGCCATTATTAGAGCACAGTTTCGAGAGGGAGTATGTGAAGTTACAGTAAAGTTTTGATTCGTGTTTGCTATTTATGGTTATTGTGTTCCTTCTGTAGCTACTTCAGTGTGTTTGTATGGAGTAAGTTTGGTGTTGTGAATTGTGTAGTAAAGATTTGTGTGTTGATAAGTGAGGTTTCATTGGTACTCTATTCTTACTCAGTTTTTCACTACAAAAGTAAAGCAAGATTATTTCTATTCCGTTTGAGTGATTATTGGGTATTAAAGTTATTAGTGTATAGTCGAAGTTTTGGGTAGTATAATAGCATTGTTTTCTCATGTATTGTGTTGTTAATCTATTTGAAAGTATTATATGATGTCAAACTCCAGTATATAAGGTGTTATTGGAGACCAGGGTAGTAGCACTCAACCTGGCCATGGTCATAATGGAAGTAACACTCTTGGGTCAGTCGATGATAAACTTGATAGACTTTCTAATTTTATTGAGAGTCTGGTCATCACGATGCAGGTTAATAGGCAATAACCCCAAGGTATGCTATAGTGTAACCCATTCAAAAATGCTTTAGAGAGAGGCTATGGCTAAGGTAATTGAGTTAATTGCCTAGTTCGACTCCTTTAAGTTGGAGGAGTTATAGACCGAGTTGCTAGATAAAAACTAAAGTTGGAGGAGATTGAGGAAGATGATGAGGAGATCGATGCTAATGAGTGTGATGAAGAAGAAGAAGAGGTTGATTATTACCGAACAGGAACGGAGATGCCAAGCCCCTTGAGGACTAAATAATGTCAAGGTCCAAATTCCACCTTTTAGTGGAAGTGAAGATGCAAATGAATACTTAGAGTAGGAAGATAAGGTTGAAAAGGTGTTTGACTGTTATAGTTATATAGATGTTGTTAAGGTTCGACTTGCTATACTTGAGTTTACTAGGTATGCTATAATGTGGTGGAAAAATTTGAATGCAACTAGAGCAAGTGATGGAAGGTAAGGAGTAAGGACCTAGGATGAGATGAAAAAGTTGTTAAGAGGTAGATTCGTATCCAAAACTTGCTTATAAGATATATTTGCAAAGTTGCAGGAACTTCACTAAGGAGGTGGATTTGTTGATCACTATGTTAGAGAGTTCCAGATGCTTATGATCCTAGGCGATGTGGAAGAACCAAAGGCTCGCATAGTATTGAGGTTCATTTTTGGACTCAAATATGAGATTCGCAGCATTGTGGAAGTATATAGGTTTTATACCATGGAAGAGGCGATTAAGATAGTATAGAAGGTTGAAAAATAAAAGAGAAATGCTCCAAGCTAACCTGGGCCAACATTTTCCCAAGCCCCTAGTCCACGTTGATCTGTTTAAACCGAGTCAAGGAGGCCATATCGAGCCAAAGAAAGGAATGATCTATTTAACGATAGTTAAGTAGGTTAGTAGGGCTTATAGGACCACCAAACTGAATCAATGTTAGGTCGACCTTGAAAACATATGAGAGAGGACAGACCTCCAAATGAAAGACCAGTTAGGTAAAGTACTTTAAATGCTTAGGCTTCGAACATATGGCTACTAAGTGTTCGAACCGACGTGTTATGATGCTCTAAGGAGATGTAGTGAATAGCACCGATAAGAGCAAGTCGGAGGAGGAAAAGGATTTTGGAAAAGCTAAAGCCAAGGAGGAAGAGGAGACCTGTGTTTATGCTAACTAGGGAGAGGTAATGACCCTAGTCTTGAGACAAGTACTAAGTTCCCTATTGAATTTTGAAGAAATTAGAGAGAAAATTTGTTCTATACTAAATGTACCATCAAAAGACAATTGTGCACCATCACAGTAAATAGAGGAAGTTGAACCCATGTAGTCACACAATCCTTTGTGCAGAGTTTAGGTCTACCGACCTCTAAGTATCCTTGACCTTATAAGTTACATTAGCTTCATAACAAGGGTGCTTTATACATGATGGAATAAGTAACTGTACCATTTAGTGTTGGGAGTGTATATAAGGACAAAGTGGTGTGCAATGTCATCTCCATTGGAGCTTCACATCTGTTGCTTGGACGACCTTGGTTGTTCGACTGACGTGTTACTTACGATGGATATAAGAACACTTATGTCTTTGTGAAGGATGGAAAGAAGATTATGTCGCAACCCATGACCCCATCCCAAGTAAATGAGACTCATAATTAGCTCACCTGAGCTAATAAAAAGAAGACCTTAGTGATGAGTCGAAGGGAGCTTTGAGTTGTTGAGAAGATCAAAGATCCTATGTTATTGTTGGTTAGAAGATTACTAGAGATGAGAGACCTGAGAGATGTTCCAGATGAAATCTGAAGGTTGATTGATGAGTTTTTTAACCTCTTCCTAGAGGAGTTGCCTCCAGTCTAAGGCATAAGGTGCTGTATTGATCTATAATTAGGCAATACCCCACCAAACTAATCTGCATATAGAATGAACCTTGAGTAGGCCACCGAGTTGAAAAGATAGGTGGAAGAACTCATAGAGCAAGGATATGCAAAGAAGAGCATGAGCTCTTGCGTATTACTAGCTCTACTTGTCCTAAAGAAGAATGGTTCATGGCATATTTACATTGACAGCGAAGCAATCAATTGAATTATTGTCAAATACAAATATCCGATACTGAGGCTTGATAACATGTTGAATGAGCTCTATGGCACCAAAATATTTTCAACGATTAATCTATGAAGTGGTTACTATGAAATTCATACGAGATCGAGTTATGAGTAGAAAACTGCCTTCAAAACTACGCATAGTCTCTACAAATGGTTAGTTATGTTGTTTGGACTTACTAATGCGCTAAGCACATTCATGAAGTTAATGAATAGTGTAATGCACCTTTTGATTGGAAGATGTCTAGTTGTGTACTTTGATGACATATTGGTATATAATGCTTACTTGAATGATTATGTTCAACATCTCTAAGCAATATTTGACATTTTGATAATCGAGTAGTTATATGGAAATTTGAAGAAGTGTATGTTATGCCAGGATGAAGTGATTTTTCTAAGGTTTGTAGTATTAGGGGAAGGAATTCGAGTAGATAAGGAGAAGATCCGAACTATCTTGGAATGTTCGATGTTGAAAAATGTCACTGAAGTTTAAAGTTTTCATGGCCTATCTTCTTTCTATAAGCAATTCATTAAAAACTTCAGTACCATAGCCACCTATTGATCGAATTGACAAAGAAAAGTGATGGGTTCAAATGGAGATCAAGGAGAAACTCACTTCCACCCTTATCCTATCATTACTAAACTGTAACAAGCCCAGTGAATTAGAATGTGACGCATCAGGAGTTGGAATTAGTGCTGTCCTGATGTAAGAGCGATGACTCATCGCTTACCATAGTAACAAGCTTAGTAGTGCTGCCTTAAACTATTATATGTATGAGAAAGAGTTGTAATCTTTTTTTCGAACCCTTACTGTTTGGCAACAACATTTGTTGCCACGAGCCAAATGGTTAGAGTTTATGGAAGGATTTTCATATATAATCTGATATAAGAAGGGAAACTTAAATATGGTCATCGATGCTCTATCACGTTGGCAGACCTTGCCGATCACTTTACAAAAAAATTATTGGGATTTTCACTCATCATTGAGTAGTATGCTAATAACCCTTATTTTAGCCTCGTCGTTGAGCAGTGCCAAGAAGGAGTAGTTGTTAGAGGATATTATCTTAAGGATGATTATTTATTTAAGGACCAAAGGCTGTGTATATCAAATCGTTCTACGCATGAGCTATTGGTCAGGGAGGCTCATAGTGGTGGATTATCTAGTCACTTTGGAGAGACAAAAATGGTCAATCTATTCAAGGAAAACTTTTATTGGCCAAGTGTGGCAAAGGATGTCTATAAGGTAGTTGGTAGTTGTGAAGTGTGCAAGTGAGCTAAGGGGAAGAAGGAGCCCTATGGAGAATATACGCCCTTATTGACACCAATCTTACCTTAGGCCGACCTCAGCATAGACTTTATCCTAGAGTTGACCTAGACATCTAGAGGGAAAGATTCTATATTTGTTGTAGTGGACTGCTTTAACAAAATGAATTTCATTCTGTGCCATCGAACTAAAAATGCTTTATATATTATTGATTTATTTTTGCAGGAAGTTGTTTAATTATATCGAGTGCCAAAGACCATTGTTTTAGATCAGGACATAAATTTCTTAAGCTATTTTTGGAAGACCCTTTGGAGAAGACTTAAAACTAAAGTTGTATTCAACTCTAGTAGCCACCTTAAAACTAATGGCCAGACTGAAGTGGTAAACAAGACGTTAGGAAATTTACTTAGAGTTATCGTAGGAAAGAACTTGAGGGAATGGGATCTTTATCTATTAGTTGTGGAATTTGCATGCAACCAAATTATCTACAACATTACTAGGAAAACCTCATTCAAGGTCATCTATAGCCTTAACCCTATTATCCCCCTAGATATGATTGGCACCCCTACAGCTGCTGAAGAGAGTCAATCTGAAGTTGACTAAACTTAAGAATTGCAAGAGTTACACTAGTCTGTAACTAGGAAGATCTCTAAGTTTAATTAGAGAATAGCTGAGGTTGCTGACCTTTTTCTTCTAGCTAAGAGACTTAGTATGGATATAACTTAGCCAAGAATGATTCCCTTACTTGAGACAAAACACGCTGTCTCCTTAAGCTGATAGTCCGTTCAAGGTCCTAAAGAAAGTTAACCAATGCCTACCAGATCAAGTTACCTGATGACTATGGTGTTTCCCCTACTTTTAATGTATTCAACTTGATTCCTCATTAACCAGTAGAAGACCCCACGGGTGTCTTAGAAGAAGGGCTAGAGACTACTTTAGATTTGAGGAAAAATATTTCCCACCCCTAGGTAGATGATAGGAATTAACCCATTGGACCGATCATACGAAGTTGAGTTAGAGGACTTAAGGACTCACTCGAAGAGCACAAGCTTGAAACCCTATTTGAGATAGAAATTCTTACCCCAACCTCTATATTTCCCTTTTTCTATCGACTTGACTGCCAAGCCTTCATGTATGCCTAACTGTTGTGTTATGATAAAATATCTAAGTAGACAACCCCAAGACTATTCGAGCTGAGCTCTTGATCTGATAACAAATGTCTAACCCTAACCCAAGTTGACTACTCTACAGTGGGACTAATTAGGCCTCAACTGATCTAGGTCAGGTTGGCCCCTGACTACAAACTCTTTTTCTCATCTTCTTTATACCATATTTCTAATGTCTAGCCACCAAGTGATATGTATTTTTTAGCACGACATTCCAGAAGAATTCTTGACTTTCCATAGTGAATATTTTTTGTCTCTTTACCTTTTTTAGTATGTATTGCATAACCTAATTGTAAAAATACCCTTTTGTCTTTTTATAAATGTAAAATAATCCTAATAGATGAGTATATAAACCTCCACTCAATTGTGTACAGACAATTAATGATCAATACTAGAAATTATTTAAGTTTTTTTTTTTAAATTAAATTTAGTGTTCTCATTATCTCTTAACTTTTATCTATTCCCTCTAGTAAGAAGTAGTAGCGAGTGACCCTTTATTTCAGACCAGTGAATCATATTCGGTAGATTGTAGGTTTAGTAGGATCGATTGGTGTATTATATTCAGTTGGTAGCTGCCTAGACTTTACTAGCTTTTCCTTTGTTTTCTTTACCGTATGCCTCGTTGTGCTGTTTCTCCATGTGTCTAACCTTAAAGACGCATCACTTAGTATGGGGAAGACACCATCTCTGTTATCTCTTTCGAATAGGTTGGTATTAGACCTCCTAACCATCCTTAGTGGATTGCAACACATGTCGGTATAAGATTTAAGCCAAGATTATGTTAGTTTAGGTTTAAGGGTGATCAATCAAATTTAGACAATCCAATGGTAATCTATGTTCAGGAAAGCCATCACAACATAAAGTTTAGTTCTCATAACAACAGAATAGTATTCAATCACATACATTGTACATGCACAATCAACTATTTTGAACTATAAGAAAATACACACTTAAGTCTTTAAGTACTCTAAAATGGTGTTTCCAAATGTGTAACACATTGATTCCAACTTAGAATTCTTGATACTTATGCTAGTTAGAATTATAGAGCTTTGCTTTATTGAAATCCCTATATTGTAAATGATATTTTAGTTTTAACAAATTACAAAATATCAATAATCTACTCATTATTCCTAGAATTGATTTTGTTAACCTTTAATTAATAAGTTATATATATATGTTAATGCCTTAAGCTTAAGGTCATTTTAGGTAAACTCTTACCTAGGATACGATATGAGTTGCTCTTTGATTTACCTTTGAAATCATCATCTAAAGTAGATTGACTTCGAGGTTCTTAACAAAGTATCCTCTAACTTACTCTCTATTCTATTCTAGTTTAGAACTCTCATCTAAACACCCTTTAATTCAATCTTTGAGTAAATTCTAATATGAAATCCTACTTATAAGGCTTCCAATATATCCTCTAAGTCAGATTGGTTATGGTTCTTAATTAAAGTGCCATTTGAATTATCCTTAGGAAACTCCAATCTATATTTTTTATCTTATAAATCCTTTGATTTACCCTCTGACTCCATTCTATACTCAACAATCTTGCTAGTTCATCCACTTTATCAACTCCATTCTATTATTGTTCTCTAGATTTACTTGGTAAGAAACTTCTTACACTTATTTCTTATTTAAATTAACACAATTAAGCTAAGTTTTTGGTAATTTTTCTAAGGAATCATTGAAACTTGTTCATTAGCCCATCTTTGTTTAATTTTCCATTAAATTGAATCATACTCAACCATCAACCACACCGTACAAGTATTGATCTTTTACAATATGTTCACTTGGAGGAATAGAATGATCATTTCCCCTTTCTTATTTATTACCTTGTTCACTTGCCTTTTTATATCTTGTAATTTTGATTCCATTGAATCACAATTACTTAAAAATGCTAAATTAGCAATCCATGAGAGGACCTAACGAATGCCAATTATTTACCCATTTCATCATTTTAATTCCCATTTTACCCTCATCGAAACTCACAAATGGCATTTTTGCCCTTTAACCAGTAATCCCTTCCTTTTACTACCATCTTCCTCCATGATCATATCTGTTATCTCTCTTTGTTCACCATTCATCATCTTTCTCTCTCCATCTTCTTCCTCCTTTAAACAACTTTACGATTACAAACACCCAAATCAACTACAACCACAACCCAAGAAGCCTCGCGATGAGGATCTCCTCTTCTTAGATCTTGATGCAAAATTATGGTTGGGCTTTTCAATTTCACTATTTGTCTTCTATCTTACTAGACATAAAATTTAGGTTAGGGTTTCCCATTGAAAATCCAAAATTTGCAAATGGACTACTATTTTGAATTTGGGTTAGGTTTTGATTCAAGGGGTGTTTTGTTTCAAAGAAATGGATTCTTCTACATAGTTGAATGCTTTTTCCCAAATTCTATAGAGCTTGAAAATGCATCATTACATTACTTTCCGCTTACCTTCAGAAAACCAAAAACTAGGTTAGCAAGAGCGATTCTAAATTTGCAAAGTTCTCCTTTAATTTTGATGTTCTTAATCTTGGGTAGATAAAGAGTGACTAATTTCCTTCAAAAAGAGCACAATTCAATAAGGAAAGTTTTAATTAGTGCTGGAGAGTTGTGATTTCCCATTTAACGACTGGCATTGTGGAATCATAAAAGGATATACATACGGAAGATGATTATCATGGGAATCTAACAATCAAATTCTAAATTAGTGGAGGAATCTATGGATTAGGGTTTTGATTTCAATATTCAATTGGTCTTACACTGAATGCAATTCATTCATCCAGGTTCTTGAAGAAGATTATGATAGATTTTTTTTTTTTTTTATTACAGAAGTTTGTTTGTGGGTAAGGGCAATTTAGGTATTTCATATACCCATTTTGTTGATAGTTGGATTTCATCCTTCTTGAATTCACTCAACCATTCAGCTAACGAAAAGCCAAGTAACTCTATCGTTAACAAATGCCGATTAAGATAGTGTCATGACTGGTTTGAACTTAATAAAAATGGCACGAATGATTATTGTTTGGTACGGTTTGATTACATAATTGCCCACTATTCCTATATTTCAGGCATGTGCTTAATCATGAGGTCTCTACGTATCTCAAGATTAATGATTAACTATTATTTCAAACACTCAATATTCGGTTATAAATACAAAGAATAAACATTGTAAGAACTTTCAGATGATCTTTAACTACTTATTGATCTTCTCTTTGTGTCTTACAAGAGTAAGATTTCATTCCAAAATCACCTATCAATATTTGGTGTAGTTTATTTTTTATTATATACCCACATGGCAAAAACTAAACTAACTAAGAGTGCAGGTGTTGGTACTTCATCTCACCATCATGAGGGGGGAAGTAGGTACATGGATGAACAATGTTTGGCTAAGTTGGAGCAACTTTGCCTCAACTTAGCTAAAAAATACTAAGAATTGAGCAAAAAACATAAAGATATCCTTGCAAAAAACATAAAGACATCCTTGATTTCTTCCTTAGTAATGTCTATTTAAGTCAAAACAAAGAACATGGTGATCATAATACTGAAAACAATGATGATTCAATCTCTTATCCCGAATTACTGAGAAAGCAAGCCGAAGTTACAATGGGACCTTCAACCCTTATGCTTAAGAAAAATGACAAGGGGAAACAACCATAGCAGGTGTACCATGCTGGACCCTTGCATGTTAGCACCTCCACTATGATGAGTAAACAAATTCAAATTAAGAAGAGCCCTTTCATCATTGAGATCTTGGATAAGGTTATACCATAACACATCAAGTTACCATAATTTGAAACCTATGATGGAATGATAGATCCTGATGATCATCTTGAGTACTACCATACCTTAGCTAAGTTGCATAGTTTAAGCGATATAGTAGCTTGCCAAGCCTTTCCCTCAACATTGAGGAATGTGGCAAGTATGTAGTTCAAACACTTGGAGCTGAGCATAATTTCGTGTTTCGAGAATTTGGTAGAAGTATTTCTCCAACACTTCCTTGCAAGTAAGCTTCCTATCAATGATTCTCCTGTCCTTAATACGATAAAATAGAGATAAGATGAATCTACAAGACATTATCTAGCCAGGTTTATGGTTGAAATGGTTTAGATTCCAAAGTTAGATATGAGTGTAGCTCTTAACGCAGTAATTGATGGTGTCAAGCCCCAAGGATACATTTTCAAGTCTCTTACCAAAAATAAGTCGAGAACCTTTGTCGAGTTCAAAGCCAAAACTATGTCTTACATCCGATAGGAAGACAACATTAAGACTTGTTGAGAAGCCGATCAAAAGAGAGGAGACAGGAAAGGCGACAAAAAGAGAAGTACGAAAGATCGACTCGGAATGGACAGTGATCAATTTGCCAATGTCGAGAAAAAGAGGCTACGTATCTTAATATATTCAATCCATATACCACTTAATCGTCCAATTGTAGACATATTGATGGAGGTGCGCGGGTAAAGAGGCATGTTGTAATAGCTAAAAAGGACGAGAGGAATTCCTTCAAGGTAAGATTTTAACAAATATTGTGATTTCCATTGCGATAAGAGCTATAATACTGACGAGTGCATATAACTTAAGAATCTAATTAACGATATAATTCAACGAGGGTGCTTGAGTAAGTTTTTTATACGTGATGTTGAGAGTATCGAGCAACTATCTCAAAAGAGGCGAGAAGAGTAGGAGAATATCACTTGACCAACCTCATGCTAGGAAAGATGTGAAAGATGGGAGCACTAGTAGAGCACCAAACGATATAATTAATACTATTGTTGGTGGCCGATCAAGCTCTTTGAGCTCGACTAATGCCATTCATTATGTTTGTAATGTCGAGAGCAAGAAGGTTAAAATTGATAATATAGTTTCCTTCAAATAAGAAGATTTTGAAGGCATTCAAAGGTCTCACATTGACACACTCATGATTAGTGTGAGAATTGCCAACTTCAAGGTCAAGAAAATTCTTATTGATACTGGAAGTTTTGTTGACATTATTTTCTAGCATACTTTTGATCAAATGAGGCCAAAGATCATGCCACAACTGAGATCTTATAGCTATTATTTGTTTGCCTTCAACAATTAACCCATTTGGGTAATCGAAGTAATCTCCTCACTAATCCAGATTGGAGATGATGAGCATGTTGTAGAAGTTGTAGAAGACAAAGTGGACTTTCTTGTTGTCAAATGTTGGTCCCCATATAAAATGATCATAGGACAGGCATATTAGCACTTATTCAACATCATCCCTCCCATTGCTTATCTTAAGGCTAAATTTCTCACTGCTATTGGAATTAGTGTATGAAAAGGGGATCAATAATTGGCAAGATCATTGTATATATGGATGTTAAGGCGAGAAGAAATTTTTCAAGTTGAAACTTGCCTAAAAGGAAAGTCAGCCGGCATAGTTAATGCTGAAGATGAAACAGAAGAAATTTCGCTAAGAGATGATCTTAAGAAGACAACAAGGATAAGGAAACCTTTACCGATAGAAATTCATTGAAGTTTAATTGACTTTTTGTAGTATAATGTCGATGTATTCACATCTCTTAGATATATCGGGTATCCCTAGAAATATTATGGTACATAAGCTTCAAATTGATCCATGTGCTAAAGTGATTCAACAAAGGAAAAAACATTTTTTCCCTTGAGAGGCAAGCAACCATAGAAGAGGAAGTCCAGAAACACTTAAAGGTAAGATTTATTTGGGAGAGCCTTATTTGACTTAGCTAACCAACTGTATATTAGTTAAGAAATCTAACGACAAGTAGTGTATGTACATAAACTTCACAGATTTGAACGAGGCCTGTCTTAAAGATTGCCTTTCCTTGCTAAGAATATATCATATGTTGACTCAATTGCCGGGCATACTTTACTCTCTTGCATGGACACATTTTTTAGCTATAATCAAATTAAAATAGATGAGGAAGACAAAGTTTACACGTCATTTATCACTAACTTTAGAACATATTGTTATACGGTGATAACCTTTAGGCTAAAAAACGTCGGTGCAGCTTATCAATGACTTGTCACCATGATATTTAAGCCACAGATCCATCAAAACGTCGAAGTGTATGTCAATAGTTATGATTATGAAAAGTGAGATAGAGGATTGGCATCTCGCCAATCATAAGGAGATATTCGATACTCTAAGGAGATATAATATGAAACTAAATTTGCAAAAGTGCATTTTTGGTGTGGCTTTTGGAAAGTTTTTAAGGTATATGGTCACTCGGCATAGCATTGAAGCAAATCAGAGAAAGATTAATGCTATTAGAAACATGAAGTTTCCACACATTATTAAGGAGGTTTAAAAACTAACTAGGTGAATAGCCGCCCTTAATAGGTTCGTGTCAAGAAGTGCGAACAGGTGTACATAATTCTTTAAAATTTTAAAGAGTTTGAAAGATTTCAAGTGAACGGATGAGCATGAAAGAGCATTCAGCGAGCTTAAAGAATTTCTTACATCACCATTAATACTCTTGACACCTATTCTAGGAAAGAATTTATATTTATACTTGTCAATCAATTGTTGAGCACTTTCTTCTATATTGGTTCAAATTGAAGGCAAAGAGCATCAGCCAATTTATTATGTAAGTCATGTATTGTAAGGACCGGAACAATGATATACCAAAATTGAAAATTTTTTTTTAATAGTGGTTTTCTCAGCAAGGAAGTTGAAGCCATCTTTTGAGGCTCATCAAAAGTGTAGTCCTTATTGATCCGCCTTTATGGCAAGCATTGTAATGGCTAGATTCCTTAGGAAGGATGATAAAGTATGCTTTGGAGCTAAGTGTATATGGTATACAATACAAACCTAAAATGGCATTAAATGCTCAAGTGTTAGCGGATTTTCTGGTCGAGTTCATGGGTGAAGAAGATAGCATAGAAATTGCTAAGAAGCTGATATAGAATCTTTATGTTAATGGTTCTTTGACTAGAGAAGGAAGTGGCGTAAATTTTATCTTGCAAGGACTCCATAATGTTAAGGTTAATTATGCCTAAAATTTAGATTTCTAGTTAGCAATAATGAAGTGGAATATGAAGCCTTAATAGTCGAACTCAGATTGGCAAAGGAAATTGGTGTCGAGAAAGTTGAAGTTTTCTTTGATTCATAACTTGTGAATCAAGTCAAAGAGAGTTATGCAGCGAAAGAGGAAGAAACGAGCAAGTACTTATTGATAGTATTAGCACTCATTAAGGAATTTTAGTCCTTTTCAATTCATAAGATACCAAGGAGTAGGAGCATTGTAGCCGATAAGTTGTTGAAGTTGGCTAATATGGCGCTCTCTTATTTGAATGACAAACTCTTTGTCAAGTGTCTCCTACATAAGAGTTTACCAATAATTTAGCAAGGCTTTGAATTGGCTTCTTGCTTGAAAGAGAGGTCTTAGATGGATTCAATAGTAGATTATCTAAAAGACAGTATCCTTCTTGACAATAGGAAAGAGGTTCAAAGGTTCATTTATTAGGATGCAAATTACACATTGATAGATGATTAGTTGTACAAACGCAGTATTTCCTAACCTTATATTCAATGTTTTCCTTTGAAAGATATACAATAAGTAGTATCCGAGTTATATGATGGTGTATACAGTAACCATATGAAAGGAAAAATGTTGTATATCCATGCTTTACGACTCGGCTATTACTGGTTGACAATAAAAGATGATGCGAGAACATCTATTTGGCAGTATCCACAATGTTAGAAGCATGAGGCACCGAGTCATGCACCTTCTACTGAACTATTTTGCCTAACCAGTCCCTAGCCCTTTGCCTAATGGAGATTAGATATGCTCGAACCATTTCCAAAGTCTATAACCTAACGACAATTTGTCATTATTACCGTCGATTATTTTATTAAGTGGGCGAAGGTCGAAGCATTGGCAAGGATCATCGAATAGAAGGTTGAAGCTTTTGTTTTCAACTTTATTATATCAAGATTTGGGGTCCTATTTATGATAATAATGGATAATGGATCACAATTTGATAATGAAAAATTTCGGGTATTTTGTAAGAAACACGGCATCCGTCTGATACATATCTATAGCACATTCTTAGACTAATGGGTACATGGAAGCTATTAATAAGATCATCTTACATGGTTTAAAGAGTAAAATTAATCAAGCCAAAGGAAAATGGGCTGACAAATTACCAGGTGTTTTATGGGGATATCAAACTACCTATAGGACTGCAATAGGGGAAACGCCCTTCAGATTAGTGTATGGTACAAGAGCAGTATTGTTGATTGAATTAGACCTACCCATTCTACGCATGTAAAATTTTGACGTGATGACCAACGAGGTTAGTTTGACAACTAATTTGGATACTATAGAAGAGATAAGCGATGTAGCAGGAATGAAAGTTGCAAAAATTAGAAGGTGAAACATAAGGTTTTTCGACTTAGAGATCTGGTTTGTAAGAAATAAGAAGCAATTGGTGTGCGAGATAAACATGGGAAACTTATAAAAATTGGGAAGATCCTGTTAAGGTTTGGGAAGTCATTGGCGAGGGGGCCTATCGATTAGAAAGGTTGCAAGGAATAATCATTCCACATGTATGGAATGTCAAGAACTTGAAGCTTTATTTTAATTGATCCCTTTCATGTTATGAATTATTTCCACTTGTTGTGTAAGGCGATAGCTTAGTTATTGTTTCAATTGTGAACACTTATTCTAAGTTTCAATGCCTAATTGTTTTCCTTCCTGATGATTTCATGATTAACGGATCATTATTAGGTTCAAAATGCACAATGAACGAACTAGTATTTAATAAGTTCAGATTTATCATGGTTAACGAACTTTATAATAGTTGAAAAGCCGAATAAAGAATGCATTGTTCTTATAGGTGATCTTGCAACTCAAATAAGGCAACTAGCCTACGTCTCAAATGACTAAAGGACATTGTCTTTAAAAAAGACACCTAACATATTGCATATGAAATAAAACATGTTGCGGAAACTATTAAATACTAATAAAGTGTGTGTGAAATAAAACATGCTTAGAGATAAAGCACGTGAAATAAAACATGCTAAGACTATTAAATTATACGAGATAGGAAATATAGATAATATTAATAGAATATTAAATATTCAACCACTCAGTAGAAACTTGTCCATACAAAGCTGTAAGAAAAAAAAAGAAAAGAAAAAAAAAACAATCCTAAGATGTTGAGTTATTCTTAGATTGTGTAGAGGCATTCCCTTGATCAGAGGATGGGATCTTACTGAAGCATATTTCTTTCTCGATGTTAGGGGGTTTTAGAACAGGTGGATTTTTCTTTGTGCACATAAGGGATCTCCTTGGATAGTCAATCCTCGTCATTACTAGGATATTCAGTGCAAACTTTATTATCATCACCCTGCATTTGAACCTGATCACCTACATCTTTGTTGGCTTCTTCGTTACAACTATTGATATCATCATCGATGTCAACGAAATCCAGGCAAGAAAGATCGTATTCAGGGTGAAACTTCAAATTTCTTCTCTCGCTGCTTGGACGCCCTCCAATAACTTCTTTCTCAACAATCTCTTGTACTATAGACTTGGAGTAACGATCTTTAATGCTTCTTTAACATATGGCCCTTTCTTCATTACCTCCTTTAATTTAGCAATACAATTTTGCAATTTGGAGTTATTAGTCTCTAATTCTTTTATCTATACCTTAAGTCTATCCTCCTTATTGCTCATTGAGTTGAATGTTTGGGCCAACCCTCAACACTTTTCCCTTTTCTTACAAGTTCCTCCTTCAAGTCTTTAACCTCCTTATATTGCTCTTCGCTCTTAACTTTAAGGCTCGAGACTTCATCGACCATTAATGAATGTGACAATTTCTCAGTAGCTAACTCCTCTTGATATTTTTTAGCCTCCATCTTAGCCTTGATTCTTATACTCTCAATTGCCACAATTTGAGCCTTTGAGGAGTTGTATGCATCCTCAATTTTCTGTAATAAGTTGAAAAAAATAATAATAAATTCTCTAGAAAACCTAAAATAATAATAAAATATTATTACCTTATTCATCTCCTTATTGACTTCATCCAATGCTATTAGAATGTAGTTATTGATCTTTATACAAACAAGATTATGTTAGCAACAAAACATGTGCCATAGGTGAAGGGATTCGATTGATACTTATATCATACAATTTAGCTACAATGTATGCCTTATTACAGCAGCCAATCCTATTGACATCCTTTTTTGCAATCTCCCTTTCCTCGGGAAGAATGACACCTTCTATTAATGCTAGGGATTTGGTCCCATCGCCCAAGGCCGAATTAGTATGGGGAATATTATGGCCCTAACATGAAACAAAGTACTCGCTAACTACACTGGTAGGGACAAATTTGATACTATTGAAGTCGAGAGTTTTGTTCCTTACAGTCTCCTTCGTCCTTTCATCTAATGTCTTGGATCTCTTAGATGGAGGTTGGCCAACGAGCTCTTTCTCACTTCTTTTACTAGTACTTAGCATAACATCCACTTTGAGTGATGACCCTTTGGCAGTCTCATGACTAGTGATTTCAACCCCGCTGCAAACGACAATATCTCAGCTAGAATCTCTCAACCCTTCAACCAAAGGAATATTTTCGGGAGGTGGGATCAATTCAACTTACGTGGCCTTAACGACCTAAGGCTTTATGCTCCCTTATCGCCTATTGATAGGATAGGATGCTTTTTTCTAGATTGCTACTTACTTCACCGCTTTCTCTTGTGTGGCTTTCTTTAAAGCAACCAATTGGGTTACAATTACCTTGGCGCCTACTTGCTTGTCGGCTTTAGATTTTTTGCTTTTGCTTGGGTCAACAATTTAGTAGGATTTACATCACTTGTACCCATGTCTGCGATAAAAAGTAAATACATTAACAATAAAAACAAAGAAATAAAGTACTTACATGTTCCATGTTGAGAAAGACTAAAAGGCAACTATTCTTCCCTTATATCATGAGAACCGCTTTTCCCCTACAGCTTTACTCAGCATGATAATTACTTAATAGCATACTTTCCTTTTTGAAGAAGATTGGCTCCCCATTTTTATATCACCTTATTATTCTCTTGGCATCCTACAAAAATATTTTTGTTTTTTCTTGTTTCTTGAATCTTTTTTGCTACGGCGGCATCATTCCACATCAACTCAATATCTTTGAAGCGGATAAGTTCAATTCATTGGGTCCGAAAGTCCAATTCTTCGTCCGATATGATAGACACAAACTTGTCATACCACTTATAGATTTTAGACTCCAATCCATCTATGAATTTCCGCCTATGCCTAGTGGTCGCGAAGTACCAACCATCAGGCTACCTTTTTTTTTGTAAAGAAGTACCTAAATAATTTAGGCATAGCCCTAACCTCAATCTCTTCACAAACTATCTCAAAAGCTATAGGGAGTCGATAGGTGTTTGGCGAGAACATGCTTGGTGTAACTAGTAAATAGTTAAAAAATTTCTTGATAAAAGTGAAAAATGGGAAGCCCAATCCAAAGTCAAGATATTTTAGGTAAATGTGAAACCCGTACTCGCTTAGAAAGCACACCTTTCTTCCTCTTTTGGCTTCTATTGATTCCATGCTTCAAGAAGATCTTGTCAATATTTATTTTATTTCAAAGCAAGAACTTTATCAACAATACTAGCTACTCTATTTGGAGAATCGCCAAAGTAAATCACGTTATTAGACAAATACCTGGCTACAGATCTTCCTTTTTTATCATCTAGATAGGTATCTCCTATAAGAAAGTTAATTTGAGTAAGTTTATCCTACTACTTTACCGTACTGTTAGCTAAGCTACTTGAGGAACATGCTATTTCGTTCCTTTTTTAGGGGAGAGAAGTAACCTTGATCTCAGTAGCCTCGGAATCTAAAAGAACAAGTCTACAAATTACATTTTGAATCATACTTGATTTTGGCTATATAATAAATGTCACAGAACTTTTGAGAATTTTGAAGATGAAGATGAGATGTCAAAAACAAATAAGAGCTTATGGATACAGACAAAAATGAAATGAGGAAATCTATTTTCGGTAATAGAAATTCCTTATATATGAACAATTTACCATCGTAACCCTAACACATTTCTGACATGAATGATGTGCTGATTAGATGGTATAGTGTGGATTATTAACATGTGTCTTGAGATAGAGATCTAATGGTTTTGTAGCTTTAATAGTTATTAGCAACTATAGTGTAATTATGGCTAAAGTGACAGTTGTTGTACATTCAACTATTCTAGATAGGTAGGAAAATTGAAGAGTTGCAACTTTTCGACTGGGATACAATTTGTCATGTCCTAAATGAAAATTGAAAACTTCCTACATTACTCGACATTTAGGAAACTTGGTTCTTTGCACTCCAACCTTACCAACAAAACATTGAGCTTTATTTACTCTCTCAATCGAGTTCTTAACCACGGGAGTTGGGGGGCAAATATTGATAGTCAGATTTCATTCTTCCTAAATTCACTCGGCCATTCGGCTAACGAAAACCCAAGTAACTCTAATGTCAACAAATGCCTGTTAAGATAGTGACATGATTGGTTTGAACTTAATAAAAGTGGCGTGAACGGTTATCGTTTGGTACAATTCCTTTACATAACCACCCACCATTCCTATATTTCATGCATGTGCTTAATTATGAGGTCTCTACGTGTCTCATGATTAATGATTGATTGCTACTTTAGACACCTGACATTCACTTATAAATATAGAGAAGAAGCACTATAAGAACTCCGGCATGATCCATAGCAATTCACTTATCTTCTCTCAAACACATTTACCGACTTAGGCATCGGAATGACTACATAGGACTAGCCCTAGTACCTTTTAGTTATTTATGTTTTTTAGGAGTAAGATTTTATCTAAAAATCGCATAACAACATAATTAGGTCTTATTCATCCAACAATTTTATGAACTAAACAAAGTAATATGAAAAAGGAATAAGCATTCAAGTTTTCTTATGTTCCCTATGAATAGCAATTACATTCCTTATTCGTTCCATTTCATAAAGTGAACATGTAGTTAATGCTCCATAGAAAATAATCTAACTTAATAACTCTGGATTAGACATGAAATTGTATAATTGAAAAATAGCTATAGTAAACCTCAAAAACTTATTTATTTTAATAATTGCCTAACATATTTACAAAAATTGCTTCAAATCTATTATACATCATCAAATTATATCACAACTAAGCTAAGATTAGCATCCATGTTAATTTCTACTAAAATCAATATATTTAAAGAAAAAAAATCCAACAATATAGTTTTCCAAAAATAAAAAAATTAACAAAAATTAAAGGTGTTGGTATCTAGAAAATTTTTACATGACAAATAACTAAATATCATAGGAAGTTTATAGAAAAAGTTTGGAGTTGAAATAATGTCGTTTAGGTTTTCAAAAATCAAATCAAAAGTTCACCCAAATAAAGCAATTTATTAAGGATGATACATCAAATTATGCAATTTTATCAAAATAATGTTTTCCCCTAAATCAACATACAAAATTGTTAGCATTGTTGAGTGTATAATTTCCCATTAGGCAATGGTAGACATTGGTTGTTAGGCCATCCTATGCCCTTTGAACTTCATATCTTAGCATCCTAGTTTGTCTTAAAATGCAAATTAAGGTTCGTATTGTGTTTAACTAGAGGTTAAGATTTGTGAAAGTCATCAAAAGTGGAATCCATGTGCCCTCCTTTGAATTACCAGGGTCTTACTCTAGGCCATGTCTTATTATATTTAGGATTGGCAATTTAGAACTTGTACAGAGTGGACTTGGATACAACACGAATTAAAAAATGAAATGCTTAAAGCTTTTCTTTAGAACTGTTTCATAATTATCTAACTTAAGTTATGAGAATACAAATTTTTTCTTCAATTAAAGAAGAACAAATAGAGTATTAAATAAGTATAGTCTAATTAATTTGATACTTTTATGGATCTCTATTTGAGATTCTAATTCCACATAGCCATAATTTCGAATTTCTCAGGCCAAACGAGGAGAAAACTTCATATACATTTCTATGGGGATTTATAGTTCATCTACATTTATCCCGATGAGCCATGGGTTAGTGTATCAAATAATTTGACATAAGATACAAACAGGTTAGACCTATTTAAACATAGTTAAATTCGTATTTAGGTTTGAGACAAGCTTTCATACCCAGATATGACATATGCTATATATCCTTCCATCTTAAATAATCTTTTTTCCCTTGAGTTGGAGATCTTAATTAAAGATATGAAATATTTTTTGCTATATATTGTACTTGTTATAACGTGATTTAAATGGGAAAAAAAAACTAAGAATTCAGGTATAAATGCTTTAACTACCTTTCGTAAAAATTTAATAAATAATATGATAAATTTAGAAATCAACAGTGGTAGTAATATTAACATCCATCTAACCATGGTTTCACTTAATTTAGTGATGTTATATGACTTAAATTTTAAGATTTTATATATTTGATAAAATTTTGCTTTATTAAAACTTTTATTTAGGTTGTAGTTTTTCTATTAAGTATGAAAATACTATATTATTTATTTTTATAAAATTTAAATATCATTATTGTTCTTTTTCCTTTGTATCTATATATATGTTGTAAATTTAATTATAATTTTTTAATCGAAAAACAGTATCAAACTTAGGATAAACGAAATATGATATGGTAGCACGAATTATTATGCCCAATATAAATGGGTCTAGCACAAACATGAGATACGTTAAATCAGGAGTTTTCATACACAATTAATAAACAGGTCATGTTATAAGTTTATGTTTTTTAGGCACAAACTCATCTAAATACGAAAACAAGACACAACATGATGACATAAATTGCTAGTCTTAATTATATTATAGAATTATTCACCTCTATTTTCGAGTTGTCACGCCTGTTATCCTCTTATACTTTATAGTTGGCTAATTATTTACTATTTAATTGTCATTTATTTAGCAAAAGTTGCATAAATTTAAGGTTTAAAACAATTAATGGGTATATGTATTTTATATGTTGACTATGTTTAGTATACATACATATTTCATAAATATTATTCTATTTTATCTCCATGGATTTGTTGATTTTTGGGACTTGAATTTCCACAATTCCAATATATAGCGAGTAATATCAATATAATCAACCTTTAACTATAGTAACATTTTACCATTCCATTTTCAAAATCTATACTCATAAGGCTTTCATCTAATATTTATAACCTCATCATAAATTATGGACTTGCATGAAGAGCTTTTACTATCACTTAAAATTTTAAGTGCTAATGTGATAGTAACCAATATGCATAGTTTCACCCTTTAGTGGTTGAAAGTGAGATGAGAGATAATAAAACAAAGAAAAGTTAAATAAGGTTAGATTGAAATGTTGAAAGAGTTTAAAATTGAAAAATATTATCTTTCTTTTTTTTTTTAAATTTTTCAATAGAAAGCATTTACATTCAAGTTTAAACGATTTAATTCAATTTAACCCTCAAACTAAACTTCTAACTGAACCGAAATAAAGAAGAATCACATTTTAACTACTCTAAAGAGAGCCTAATAGAATTGTCCTAAAGTCATCATGTACTTGCAATATACAAACCTATTTCCTATAGAACCTATCACTAAAATACCTTGAGAGGGGCATAAAGCTAAGTAGAGAAAAAGGATTTTCCATAAAATCATGAAATAAAAACTATTAGCCCTACAACATGCGACTTGACTGACATAGTCAGTTGTGAATTTTTACACCCGCCATTTTTGTATTATATAAGAATGAAGATGCTCTTGGCTCGATATTATTTATTCCAGTGGAACTTGTTAGATTCTAATGGAACTAGTATATGATGTAGCTTAAGTAAAAAGTATTGATTCATTTCTTTGGTGGCCTTATAAGTCTAAGGTCATAAGACACATAATGAAATTACATTTAATCCTAACACATATAAGCGATTATTACGTAAAGATAACTATAGAAATCAATATTTTGCAATTTACGAGAATTACAACGAATTAGTGTCTCTCACTAAGACCAAATTATAAGATTAAGAAAAACATTTTTAAAGGACCTGGGTTTTAAAGGAAATGAAAACCTAATTCTTAAGAAATAGATAAGTCTTAGTCCCTTACAACTTAGAACTTCTATCAAACTAAATCTACAACTAAACTCCTTCCAACAAACATAGGCTAGAAAAGTACTCTTCATTAGAACGTAGCCCTTTCTCAGCTTTTAAGTGACTTACAAAAGAAATTGTTGTTGGGGTTTAAGCTACCATTGCTTAATGAGATTATCCCTCACAACACACAATAATAAATTAGCAAACAACTTATCATCCATTGGCATGCAATGCATGTGCAAGTATATGAATGCAACAATGTACACATAATCATCGGAAACTATGTACAATATGCATTTTCACCCTTTGATACCTAGTGTTGAGGAATAAATTCCAACATATCAACCCCAACACTGCTAATCTAAAGTAAATTGCCATCGACCTAATGCCTTATTCATACTATATATGATTATATATATATATATATATCAAAATATAGCGGTCCAACTCAAGTGGATTTTACTTTAATATTAAAATAATGATTTGATAGTATATATATATGCCCAAAAGTGTAAGTAGCCTTAAGTGATTGCATTAGCAAATGAAATGAAAGGATGACATTCCTCAGTATGCAATAGGTTCCAAAGGTCAAGGCGAGGTGGTGGATGGAGAATCACCTTTATATAACCACTCCATACCCTTGCGTAATGTTCATGGCCTTCTACATGTAGTTGTACAATGCATGTTCGATTTAAATTTTAAGCTAAATGGTCATTATATTATTACGAGGTGACTAAATAACTAAGACAAACACTCAAAAATAATAATGCAATTAATAAATATGGCATCTAATTTCTTGTTTCATATAATTTAGAGTATCTTCACACAATAGGCAACACCAAGTATATGAATTACCTATATCCCGAAGCAATTCAAACTCATATCATTAATTGAGGTGTAATTATACTATAAATACAGTTAAGTATGGTAGTCATTGGGAATTGATCACCTATCCAGTGGTGAAAATTTTTAAGTTGGTAATCAATAAAATGATCTTCAAAAGTAGTGTCACTTAAGATCATATTAATTAGGAAAATTAAGATACATAGAATTGTAACTAGTTAAACTAATTTAGCTTCACTTATTTCTTGGGTCAAACGTAAACTTTGTCTTTTCATAGCTTCATTCATTTTAACTTTATTTTTTCTAAACAATCAGTAGCTTTAATTCTCATGAAGCTTAAATTTACTTAATATAAGTAAGTCTAATTAAGATAAATTAGTAGAACTGAGCCAAAAACCATGAAGTGCGAACTAAACCGAAGTGAAAAATCAACTTTTTTTTCTTAACAATCAGTTCGGTTTATGATTTGGTTGGGTCTATTGCAATCGGTTCATAGTTTGATTCGGAGAACCAAATCAAACCGACTGTTCAAATCAATTATGTTTGCAGGTTGCCCCGAGAGCTGACACTGAGATCATTCTACTATTATCCATAGTTAACACAGTAATTGCTTGTCATGAATTGATGGAATCTGCTACTCTAATTTGAGACAACGCATTGTGAAGGTGCTGAAATCTGATTTCTGATTGAGGATACTGGTGATGCTTAATGTTGATACATTATAACAAGATAAGTATCATGGTGACAAGAGAACAAACTTTGATGAGGAGTTGAAACTGAAAACACGTTTTTCTTTCCTTTTTTTCCTCCTTTACATGTTGTTAAAATAAGACAAAAGATTGAAAGGAAAAAAAAAAAAAAAAAAAAGAAAACAGAATACTAGGTAGCTTCATATTTAAATTCACATTTTTGGAAAGTGGCTTATATCTAGGAAGGAGCCTGCTTTGCTAAATTTATATCAACATTTCTTAGATGAAAATAAGGGGAGAATTAATGGAGATTAAGGTTGTTACAATATCTGTCAATTTCATAGTAGTTGTACAATAGCCAATTGAAAATTGGATTATCGCTTTATCCCTTCGTTGTTTTGCTCTTTTGTAAGACAATGAAAACTTGCTTATCCAGCCAATTGCGTGAACAAATATTACCTATATTATTTTATCAACTTTGAAGAGTTGAGCTAGTATTCCACTTCGTACTAAAGACTCTCTCAACTAAACTCATTTCCTCTTTAATATTGAAGTCGTGTAGCTATTGTTATGGTTGTTGTCATTTTCTCTTCATTATATCTCGATGTATACGAAAATTAAATAATATTGCAATAACAGTTCGAACTACAAACGAATCAAACTAAACCCTTATTTTTTAGGTTTGAAAAAATTATAAATTGAAACAGCATGATTAGGTTTAATTTATAACAAGAAAAAAAAAACTATTATATTAAATTCAATTCGATAAAATAGAATAGATTATACTGAACCAAACAATACTTACCCCTATAAGTTAGGCCAAATAGAATTTTCCAACTTAGAAATAGTCAATTAATCAATTAATTTTACAAGTTCAGCATAATTTGTTAATTTAGGAATCATCTTACTTAAATTAGTTTGGGTCTATATGTATAATCCCTATTGAGTACAAGTGAAAACTATAATTACCGTAGGCTCATTTGGGAGGCTTACAAATTTTGTTAAGGTTTTGAACCGCTTATTGATATGATCTATGACATCTTAAGCTCAATTACCTAACCTATATTCCCCTATTTTAAATCTTAGCGTAAGCACATATGTGTGTATATTGATTATTCTTTTCAAAAATACATACTTTTCTTTAATTGCTACAACTTTTATAATTTATTATCATAGGGTGTCTTTTTATATGCGTACATGAATTAAGATCGTATTGTTACCTAGTTTAGTTGATATATTCTAATTAGACCATATTGGAAGATCTATAGGAATTATTTGTTAATTCCTCTACTATCTCGTTAGTTCTCAACTTTCGTAAGTATGCATTGCACGTACACTTGTCCCCTAAAAATTTTCTTGTGCTACTATTATCATTCTACATAAGTGCTTTTGAGAAACGCGATTAGATTTACTTTGAATCTTATGGCGAGGTTTTGAAAATTAGATTATCTTAAAATAAAATTCGTAAAAGATTTAATTCAATATGAATATAGGTCTATTCGATACATCTTATTTTTGGAAACTTAAAATTCGAGTGCTCAAATATAACAACAAGATAGATATAGAATAATGATACGAGTAATCAATATTACATGTATATTTCTCTCTCTATATATATAATATACGTGAAAAATAATTATATAATGTTATTATAATAAAGGAATTTAAACAGTAATATGCATATGAAAATTATAAACTAATATTCTTATGTATTATTCATTTTGTACTAAAGTTACTAGTACGCAAATGAGAGAGAGTGTCTCATATGTTTTTGTGATGTACTAAAACAAGCTTGTATTAGGGAATGAAGATGATGGAGCTTGAATGATCAATGAGGACTTAATCATGATAAGGGAAGGATGAGGATGGGAAAGGGATAAGAAGAAGATGATGAAGGAGGTGGTGTAGGAGGAGAGAGGAAGGGTGCTATGTATGTGAGTCCAAACAAGAGAGAGTAACCGAGTTAAGATAGGGGAGAGAGGAGGATGGTTTGGGTAATGCAATTTATACTTAATTGATTTTTTGCTAGATTTCAAGGTGTAGTAGATTTGAATCATAAGGGTGGGGGGTGGTTCGGTGAGTAAGGGGGATTATGAATGGTATGAAAACTTTATCAAAATATGAAATTAGTACCTATCATTTGAGAAGATTAATTTACCACTTAATTGAAGTTTATGTAGTCATTTTTACTATCTAAACTAACTTTGTTAGATTCGTTCACTCATATGTATATAATGACAAATCAAGAATTAAATGTTCCTAACATTTTAAGGTTATAGGGTGGCTAGCAGCTACCATAGGGAATTGTGCGACCTACTACCAAATGGTTGCTAGCCACCCATCAATTTTGAGGTGGCCAAAATGGCTAATTAAAGCAAAGTAGGTTGCAATTTGCTTCAAAAGTTGGTTATTTAATTCACTAGCATCTATAAGTCAATTTTAGGTTCATCCTCATATACATGTCAATAAATTGACTTAATAGAGTTAGTTTATGCAACAAAAGTGGCTACAAAAACTTTAATTGGATAGTAAATTGATATTTTCAAAGTATAGGTAATAAGTTGTATATTTTGGCAAAGTTTAGATACCATTTGTGATATCAATCTTTATTTATTTATCTATCTATCTATCTACTTATTTATTTTACAAGAAGAGATAAATTTCATTCAATAAGAAAATAATATCTTGATCAAAACAATTCACATAAGAGGACTTATAGACGAAAGGTTAAAGCTATGAAAACCTAATTGGATATATTAACACATCTTTTTGAAGTCAAATTGTCCTACTTAAGAGATAAAAATATTTCTTTGAACTGGCAAGTAAAAAAATGTCATAGAAGGGATAACATAATCTTAAATCCATATAAGGGATAGCAATTAAAAGAAAATGAAAAATAGCTATACATAAAATGGAATCACCTATTAAAGAAAACTATGGACAAAACAATATATTAATTGCCATAATCTCTTTAAATTCACTAGATGTATAGAAGAACACTAATGGTAGTAAATTATGATGGATTGGTGGTGGTGAAAATGAAATAAGAAAAGTTGATCCGAGAATTTATTTTTAATGAAAAAGTAGAGAATTAAAATATTAAAATTGCTAATGGTGGATTTGCAGTTATAGGGTAGTGAAGGAAGGGAAAGGTACTCAAGACTAGGGGTAGTCGGGGTTTGTTGAGAGATTTTGTATGTGTGTAAGAGAGAGAAAGAGATAATTCATTTGATAAGCCCATGGGAGTAGGGAATGACAAACTTTAGTTATCATACGTTTTCTTTAGTCTAAGAGTTAGTTAATATTAAGGATAAGTAGATAACCCTGTTATATAAGGTATTTAACCAAACCCTACTCCACCACATAAGTTTTGGGTAAATAATAAAAGTCACTAGGTAGGTTCTAGATAGTAATTTTCCAAAACCTATTATCATAAGATTAGGTATGAATATGAAGTTATGATACCTATCCCACCTTACAACCTGTATTATAAAGTATATAGAATACATGTTTTATGTTATCTTATACCTACCTTGTAATAATAATAAATAGAAAATTAATACTATTGTTTTTTTTTTAGTCTTAAAGAAAATAATAATAATAATAATAGCTTAACTCATAATAAAACTCTAAAACTATGCTTTACTTGTATTAACTATTCAGTCCCTCTCTCTTCTTCTTCCCTTGTTCTTTTTTCCTAAAGGAAAAAACCTCTCTCTTATTTTACTATATATATATATATATATATATATTTTGTTGCCTTTTCCTTTCTCTTTTGCAAACTCTAGTTTAGTAAAATCTTAAAAATATCTCAATCTTAACTGATGGTCTAATATATTATATTAGAGTTACTTGTACATGGTTTTTGTATTCTAATATAATAATATTATAGGTTGTGAAAAATTTTATTTTGATGATTTGAAAAAAAAAAAGAAACGTAAAAGAAATTTAAGCATAACCTAACCAAAGATTTTACTATTTCTAACCATAGAAATATTTCTTATTTTGTTTACTAAAGTTTTATATTATCTCAATTTAAAATACATTGAAACCTATATAAATTATTACTAGCTAGTCTAACAATAGTATAGTTGTAATTTTGAAATTGATTATGCATTTATCACAATGTTTTGAAGGAAAGATAAAGAAAAAATATATATACAGGTTCCATATGATAGCTTGTACCTTGTACGATTTGTAAGGTATAGAGTAGTTCTAATGTACCATAGAGTAGGTTTCGAGCATAGAAGTTTACAAACTTATACATGTATGATAACGTATAGATAGGATCTCTTATCTTATCCATCCTATACCCACTTACCCTTATTTGTTACTATAAGAATTAGAAAGCACAGGGAAATTAAAATAATAAAGCTGTATTTAGGCAATACTTATTAATTTAATATCTCTCAATTATTTTTAGCAATAATGGATTCAATTACAAAACATTTATGTTTATTAGCTTTAGTGATTCTTAAAAGTTTAATTGGATTAGATTTTTTTTTCGTTTATCACTTTATTAAATTGTCATTTGTATCACATTTATCGATGAATCCACTTCATCTAGTGAGATATGATTATTTATATGCCTTTCAAATATAGTATTTATAATATTTTCAACAAACTCTTATATATGATTTGTTTATAATTTACTAAATTGAAAAGTTTATTTTATTACTTGGCAATCCTTGAATATGCATACTTATATGTAACATCTCATTTAAATTACTAGCTATATTATTGTAGAGGCATTTGATTTTGGAATCATTTTTAGGTACTATTTTAGTCTAGTTCTCATATAACTCCCTCCTATTTGGTCATATCAACACTTTATTATTTATCAATTGAATATTATCAATAAAAACTTTTATTAGTGAACTACAAGAGGAGAAATTTTGAAACTTTAATATATAATCTTACTCATATTTTTATATAGCTCTATAGACACTATATAAATTACGACTAATAATTCTTTGAAGAGTCATACACCATGTATAAGAACATGTGTTTACATACAAAATATTGTTTGTTGACTAATGAAACAAAGTAAACACTTATTTATATTGGTGATTACGAAAACTATTGAAAGTGTTGGTTACACTGAATAGAGAACATAATTGTATGTTATGCAAGAAATATTTATATATATGTTATATATATATATATATATATATATAATAACACCAAAGACACTTCAAAACAATACCATTACATATACTTAGATATATACGTACCTTTTCTACAATACAATAATGAGTGAAGAAATTATCAAACTATAGATGTAATTAACTTTATATGTATAAGTTACACATAACATGTACTATTATATAATAATATAAACATATATATATATACATATGTATATATATGTTGTTGAACTATGTAATCTTTCGCAATAAATATATTTACGATACACATATGAATACATATAATAACATACAATCTTTTGAAAGACTATTGGCATAGTTTATAAATTAAGAAACTTATGAATATATATATATATATATATTTATACATAAGTATGGAATCTTTTGAAAATACTTCTTAGATATAGATAATTATTTATATAAAAATTTCTTGTAACTAAGTACGGAAATCTTGAATCATAATTATATACTTTAAAACACCAAATATACTTTTTAAAATATCAGTGGTTTGGAGTATTTCAAATTCCTTACCGTCAAGTGTTCCTAAATCTTCATGAAACGACAATTGGGGAATTATTTTACTCATGGTCTAGAGTAGACTAGGGATGTGGGCCGAACAGGCATATGCTTGCTGGTTCATGAGTAACTTAACCGTGACTAGTTTGGAAGAGGTCGGTTTATGAACCGGTTCAATGACTTTGTGAACCAGTATTTCAGATTTTTTTTTATTTTTTTTAAGATTATATATAAATATATTTCTATATGTATTTATATACATATATGTATTGACATATGTTTACATATATATATTTATATATATTTAACTACATATATATTTATATACATATTTACATATACATATATATTTACATTCATTCATAAATATATTAATATATTTATATTAACATGTTCTAGCCTCTTAGGTTAATACATATAATGATATACACACATATATCTTACATATGTTTTTTTTTTTTTTTTTTTTGTTAGCTTTTCTCTTTAAAAAAGAGCAGACCAAATTGGTAGGTTGACTTGGTTCTAAGGCTCACAGATTTAACAAGTTTGCAAGGCTAAACAATATTGACCTGCTGAGCCTAATGGATTATAGGAATCGATATGATTGGGTTTTATAAATTAGTGGCTCAATTTCAGGTAGTTTCATAATTTATACCTGATTTTATTTTAAGTATAGTCTAGAGTCAGGACTTGATTTACCATTTTCTTTTCTTTTCTTTTTGTGGGATGTCGTATGTTGTATTTCTTACATTATCTAAGTTTAGAATTTTTCCGGGGTTATGTGTACCAATAGTCCAGCTAAGATCTTTGAAATGTATTTCATGTGTTCTTTTTTCTTTTTTTTTTTTCCTTTTCCATTTTTGACAATATTAGGTAACAATTTCATTAAAAAAATTTCAGTATTCGAAGTCTTTCCTAGAATTTGTACCAATAGTCCAGCTGAGAGTTTGGAAATGTTTTTCATGTCCCCTTCTTTTTTTTTTTTCCCTTTTCCAATTTCGACAATATTAAGTAATAATTTCAGTAAAAAAGATTTTAGTATTCAAAACCTTTCCTAAACTATCTTATAAATTTTTGGAAAACTTATATATTTTGTGATTTAGATGTTCTCTATTTATCATTCTTTTAATTTTTCTCAATTTATAAATCAATAGTTAAGAATATTTAGATTTTTTACATATGATATATGATGTCATCATAATATTATTATATTTTTCATAATTTCAATCATTAATTATATATAGTAATATCTCAAGGGAATTAATAAATTATAGGAAATTGAGAAAATAAAGGAGGAGGATCCATTTCCTATATGTTATGGTTTATTTTGGTTCGGCTGAGTTAATAACCCTACCTTGCAACAATACTTTTTGGCAATATCCATATTTACCTTACATTGTCACGCTTCTAATGGTAGTTCATGGATTTGCTTACGGATTTAGCCATGGATGTAACGTAACTCCATGAAAAGAAGGAACTGTTACATGCTTGTCAAGATATAAAGAATGGTTTACTTGACAAATGCTAGGTTCAGTTTGTCCTTAGTGAAGTCTCAAATCCTTATCTGATAGAATTCATCATCGCCGTCGACGGCGCTCGTAAAACCAAGCAAACCAGTTTTTTTGCATTGCAGAGAGAAGATAAATGACCAGTGGATTGACAAGATCACTTGCGATGGATGAAGAAGATGGTGTTTATACCTGTTATCGCAAATCTTCTTCCCAGTTCCAGGCATAGCATTTCTATCTATACATACATCCATAAAACGAATGTTATTCTTTGTGTATAATGTGTCCAGTTTTTTTCCTATGTTTCTGCGCAATGCATCTCTGGATGCTATTGGATGCTATATAGTTTTCTCATCTTGAATCCCTTAATTGCAACATAAGCAGTTGTATTCCATTCAAATTTCAACAACAAAAAAAGTAAAAAATAAAATAAAGATGGCAAAACTGATATCCAAGACCCTAATAATATTAGATTTGGTAAATGCTTTTTAACGAAATTAATGTATTGATGAAAAGGACATCATGCTAGCTTGGATTTCAAATAATTAGGCTTAACCGTATTAAATGTACCGCCGACCTTTTGACTCCTTTAGACTAGATCTTGGATTAGTTTTTTCAAGTAACAAAAAACCAACTGATTAAAGTTTTCGTTTATGTTCTTGAAACATGTTATAAAGCGTTAACCGATCTTTTTTACCACCCTTCTAACTCGCTAAAGGGAGAGCCTCACAAAATATGGAAACATTGCAGAGATTTGGTATACAAGCCGCCATGGCCTTCATCAATGAGGCAATTGCCGAGAAGCTTGGCATAGATCTGCTGAATCGCGCTTCTGCCAACCAGAACATATTTGCAATAGCTGATTTAGGTTGTTCTGTCGGACCAAGCGCTTTCATTGCGATGCAGAACATCATTGCTGCTGTGAAACTGAAGGCACAAACTCAGGGACTTGATCCAGATGCTATGGAATTCCAAGTTTTCTTCAACGATCTTATCTCTAATGACTTCAATACCCTTTTCAAAAATCTCCCTGAAGACAGGAACTACTTTGCTGCTGGGGTTCCCGGAAGTTTTTGGAATTGCATATTTCCAAAGGCTTCTCTTCATTATGCCCATTCTTCCTTGGCAATTCATTGGCTTTCGGAAATTCCGAGGGAGCTGGTGCACAGAAGCTCACCCGCATGGAACAAGGGTAGGATCGAGTATGCATTTTCGCAGAAGGAAGTTTACGAGGCGTACGCTGCTCAGTTTTCCAAGGACTTGGAGTCTTTTCTTGATGCCAGGGCACATGAACTTGTCTCTGGAGGACTCATGTCTCTTATCTTCCCATGTGTCCCAGATGGAACACGTAACTCAGAATATGTTTCTGCCATAGCCATGGATATTTTATGCTCCTGTCTCATTGATATGTCAAATGAGGTGCGATTCTACCACTCTGCTCCTATATCTTTCATACCTATGCAAAATTTTTTCCTCATAGCATGTAATTTGACTTAATTTTTTTATAAAATTTCAGGTGAAATTATTTCATAACGGCTTCGAAAACGTCTTAATTTTTCTTGCTCTTGTTTAAATGCAAATCTAACCAAAAACCTGTTTATCTTTTCCCAGGGGTTGGTAAAGGAAGATGAAGTGGACACTTTCAACATACCAAGGTACCATCCTAGTCCAAAGGAATTTGCATCCGTAGTAGAGAAAAATGGCAACTTCAGCATTGAGAAGACGAAACTGCTCGATCGATCGAAGAGTATTGAAACAAACTACGATGTCGAAATGGTGGTGTTTCAATACCGTGCTATTCTGGAAAAATTTCTCGGGGCGCACTTTGGAAACGATCCAATTGATGAGTTATTTGAACGGTTCAGGAGGAAACTTTCGGTGTCTTCCGCCTTCTGGGAGGCTAGAAAGAAGCCATTTGGTGAATTTTTAGCGCTTCTCAAGCGCAATTATTAGTGATTCCTGAAGTATGAAAAGTTCGGGGGATTTTATACCATCCATTTCAGTACGGTTCAGTTCTGTTCAACAGTTCATGGAAGGTTCACCTTGTCATCTACTTTTGATCGCTTGGAGTGAATGTTGTTACAAAAACAGATCAAGCAAATCCATAAGAAATCTATGTGTCTTCTTAAATATTTTCAGCTTCACTGATAGTATGATGCATACTCAGATAACATTTACTATTATTTAGTTGTAAGGATTAAACAAAAAGAATTGGATTTAAAAGTAGATGTACAAAATCGATTAAACTATAAACTTATTGTATTATGGTATAAATTAGATAAAAAGTAAATCTTTTATACAGTTTATTAATTTAATTTTTATCTAATTATCAAGTAAAATTATAAATTAAATATAAAATAAATTTTTTTATTTAGTTTAATATCATAAAAGTTTTTAAGCAACTAAATGCTACATCAGTGTATCTAATTCGTGGCTAATATTTTAGCGTATATTGATCTATGTAAAGGATGGGGCTATTTATAAATATATTCTTAAATATTTGTCGATTGGTCCACGCAAGAATTTTCAACAAATAGTGAGGGATTATTTAGTAATTCATTACTCTAATGGCGTGACGAATTGGTGAAGACACAACAGGTGAAATTTGACTTATAGAAAATCGTTAAAAAAATACAACAATTCGACACTTAGGTTGATGTCCTTCCCTTCCGATACAACTTCTCCATTTCCATTTGGTATTCTTAGCTATGTATATGTGGATTATTTTATTTATACCAACCACATATTACTATACACCATGAAGTTGAAGTAATGAATATATAAATTGGATCCTACTGTAAATATGTACGGGGAAAATGTACTGGCTACTACAACTTTGGATAAGTCGTCTACTAAATTTTCACTTTCTACGATTAAATTAGAAAATTAATTAAATATGTGCAATTGCATCATAAAAGTTACTTTATTATGGTGAAAATCATTTTTAAAATATTTCTCATTAAGTACACTAACTAAACGTTGTAAATTTACAAATCATTAAACAAACAATCAAGAAATTGAAAAAGAAAATGATCCTTAACTTTTATCAACTTTTTTTATTTTAAGTCCTATTTTTTTTTTATTTGAGTTTTCCATTTATTAAACTCTCAAGAAAATAAAAAAAAAAAAACAGGGAGAGGACTTTGTCAAGTTTGTTAAATATTCGTTCTATCCACAATTTGTGTCAACTTCAAATTGGTTTACAATAATTGATTTCATAAAATGATAATATTGAGTATGATGATGGAAGTTATTGTACATGGCCTAACCACCTTAGGTCTATTGCTAAGCACTCCATCTCTTGAAACTACGATGCTTGGGCCAACTTGTGCCGATTACTTAGAATTCATAGCCAAAGGGAACCTATGCTAACCAATGACTCCAACAGGACCTGGTTCAAGTACCCTAGGCCTCATGCCAAATAATAGCACCACTTCAGTTGAGACATGTAAAGAAGTAAAGGGTTTAGCTAAGTGATATCCTTTGATCAACTCCTGTAAGTTATTGGCTAACCTCTAAGGAACCTTTGACAATCCTCCTTGAATAATCCTAGAACTCACCCATTAGTAGCTTTCTTATTGGGAAAACTAAAGCTCACTTGGCTCTAGTTGTACGATAATATGAAACATTGATGAGGAAAAGATAAGTGCGAAGCCTAAAAGCAATTATTCTTATTGTTACCAACTTGGAGCCTCATGAAGCATAGGGTCATACATTACAAGTTGATAAGGGCTTAAATATTAAGTATATAAATACTTGATTTTTGCCCCTCATAGGTAACAAGACTCCTACTCATCTATTATTCCAACCTACTCTCATTTTCCCTCTTGAGCCTCCCATATGAAATATTCACTTCCTTATAAGCTTTACAAGACTTAAGCCTTGGAATAGATTGACCAGAGAACTCTTGATTGCTTTGTCCAGCTCTGTTTACTTTATAGATGGACCTATGTAGCTTAGAGTCACTTTAGCTCGACTTGTTCCACCTAAGAAGCCCACCAAACTCTAGCTAAGATTATGAGATGATAGAGTGTATTTTATTACATAACAATATGAATAAGAATGTTAGTACATATATTTAATTGTATAATATAATAAATAATTAAAAAATAAAAAAAATCAATGAAAAGTGAGAAAAAGGGGTTAGAAAAATCTAAGACCTATTAGAAATTAACACATGCCTTGGATAGACATAAATTTTAGCTAGTTTGATGGAATTCTTATTTTTGTAAAGGTTTAATAATGTTAAGGCCTAATGTAATGCCCCACCTTCTAAGTGTTTACTTAAAAATTTTTCTTAAACTCTTGGTACCTGAAAATAATTTGTTACTACTATCCCTGAGTTAAGGATAAGGTAGAACCTATATTCAATCTACTCTTTTGTTTTATATACAATTACTTTCAAATACTTTCTCATTCAATATGACCAACAATAATAAAAACTTCTATATTAGTGTATCATACACAAAGTATCACAATTACCTACACTTCTTATACAACATAGAATCTTTTTTACAAATACACTTTTCTAAAATTCCGTAACTATACTAAATTTTTTGTCAGATAATACCTACAACTTTCCTAAACAGCTTTCTTCATATACTTGAGCCAAATCATGTAATCTACGAGTTCTTTATAAAGCCCATCTTTAGCTAGAGTTATTGAAGTCTCCTTGCCACTTTTGTTTATTTATTTGTAACCTAAGAATAAGAAAAACTTATCCTTTCAGTTACTACGAGCTAAGTGAGGGTGGATAAACACATAATAACAAGCATAACAATAGGCACATAATTCAAATAGCTAGTCCAATTGCATTATCCTATAGTTTTCTAGCTAAGCAATGCAAATGCAATAGGAGCGTACTATGCTCATGCACGTGACATATATCGGTATCGATAAGCATCCGAAATAAATCCAGGAACTTAGCAAATATTTCAGCTTAGCAATAACCACATAGAGTGGTTGGAAAATTCAACATATAATTAGCCTAATAGATACAATACAATCTCTATATGCTCAAAAACCCAGCTTTTACAAATCAAGTAGTTCACTTGATAAACCCAGCTTTTAATATAGAAACCGACCTAACAACATTTCGGTTTTCAAAAAACTTAATCTGCAGGTCTTTTGTTATGCCATGCTATGAATGCATTAGATTGCACTCCAAGCAAAACCTAGCAAATCTAAGCAAACTTATTCATCACTTATTACCTAACCTTTACTTTGTAGTTCTATCAGTTCTAAGGTCTTGATATCTGGTTTACTTAGGTGAACACCTAAGGAGATAGAGTTAGTTCTTATATTCTTTTCTAAGATAACATAGATCCTAGCAAATATTATATATGTATTCATCAGCACCAACATAACAACTAAGCCTAATGTCGTATAACTATTCAATTAGCAACAAATATAATATGTAACATAACTTACCAAGCGATACATCAATTCATAGACAATTTCAGCTAAACTATCAAATAATACATCAACTTACAATTAATGTTCAACCAAACCAAAACATCATAGAACATACAAAGTTAGGAGTAGGTATAAGTTTATTTAAGTACATACAAGTATCTACTTACTTGCCTAGTGGTACATTCTTAATCTTACTCACTAACATAAGCTTCCCCTTCCATGAATTCACCTAGTAATCAATTATAGGTCATGAGTATATATAGATATTGATATATATATATATACTAGTTAAATTCTCACTTTTTGATAATTAGTTTGTTATAAGTAGGTTTTTATTTAGTCTTTGAGTTTGATTCTGAATTAGCTTCTAAAATAGCTTCTTATTACACTATCTTCTTTCACAAATTATAATTTCTTAACCAATCAATGAATTTTGTAAGTTTTTTGAAATTATTAAATCTTCTAAGTTTGGTTTTGAGCAATTCTATAGCAATTTTCTTCAGTCGAAAATCCTCTAAATTATCATCTAAACGATATTAGGGTCATTCATAATATCAGTTTTATCCTCTAACACAGCTATTGAATTTCTTTAGTTTAAGACCTTACTAAATTATCCTCTGAGCTATGCTTTGTTAAATATAGGATTTTTAATAAAACCATCCTCTGATAAATCCTCTGTTTTCCTTGTTTTCACATTACTTAATAATTCATGCCTCTAACCTACTTTCTAAGCATTAATTTAATGCATTGTTCATTACTAAAAGCCTCTAAATCATCCTCTGCCTTTTAATAATATCCTAACTTTCTTCTAAATTACAGTTATGAAATCAGTTTTTAAGTAACAAGTACCACTTAAACAAACCTTCCTTAACTTCATTTCTTCCCAATTCTCATCATAATTCATCAATTGTTTCAAATATACTAAACTAGCTAAATACCAACTTCCATATTTAAGGCTATTACCAACTTCCCTCAACTCCTTACTGTAACACTTAATCAAAATTACTTTATAACAATATCTATACTCTAAATATGTTTCAACCTTAGTATCTAGGTAAGATTATCAAAAGAAGCACATTATTTCCACTAAAATACACTATTTTAAGCATTATCTTAGGTTGAAAAATCGCATAAAAATTTAGAAAATGATTTTGTGAGAAATCTCTTCATAGTGATTTAATATTGAATAGGGTAGTTTACAGAAAAATTTTGAAGGTGAAACTATGTCATTAGACCTATTTATCTTAATATTGAAAATTATTTGATTTCTTAAGGACGTATATTATAATTACCAAATTTATACAAAATATTATTTTTTCTAGATCCTATATATAAAAATATGTAAGAATAATTTTTTTAATAATTTTCTAAGTACTATTTATATTTTTAATAATTTACTCAAAATCAAGTAAAATTTAAACCTTATTAGAGTTGATAGCTCCAGCTACCTTCGATAGTAGAGAGTTTGTTGATAGCTCCAAGCACTGCCTCCATTGTTAAGTGATGGTGGTAGTTGGTTCCTAGATTTCCTCCGCATCGTCGTTCCTTCTATTACCCAATTTTGCACCCCAATTTTGCTATTTTCCCCAAATTTAGCCCTTTAATCTCCAAAACCCAGCTTTATTTTTCTTAAGTTCCTACTTGCATTTATGAATTTTGGAGAGTGTTTGTAGAATTATTTCTAAAGCTTTTAGGTGAGTTTGATATATTTCTTCTCTCTCTTCTTTGATTTTGAGTTTATATATTGCATGTTTTGCTTCATTAAATCACTCCTACTTGTCCTCATACTTCCATACACCTCTTAGGAAGATTTTTAGCTACCTTGGTGTCTTTTGTGGTTTTTTTATTAATTTTTTTTTATAATTTCACAAGCTTATTTTCGCTTAAAATGTAATTTATTTGGTGTTTTAATTAGTTTTAGGTACATATATAAACATAATAATGACATGTGTAGTATATACAAATATTATATATATTATTTTGTGTCATATAATATTTTTATTACATATATAATTTATTTTTAAGGTCTCATAATCATTTAAAACTCTAATTTCGAGTTTTCAATAATTACTAATCGTACCTAGAAAAAATACGTTTTATTAAAGTTAAATATTATAAATACTTTATTTTAAGAAATTGATATTACTAATGCTATTTGTCGAACTTTTATGAATGTATATTAAAATTTGGTCTAATATGGATGAAATTATCTCAATGCCCTAAATTGTTCCAAATATACTAATTCATATTGGTATTGAATAGTTCAGTATGATCATTCACTTAACTTATTTCTTGAGTTTTTGTTAATGACTTTACTTTATTACTTCTATCAGCTATACTCCCTAGGTCTTATGTGTAGTAGAGGTCGTCCACTACTTTAAGTCTTGGGTAATAGGTTGAAGACGTAGTCTTATACTAAAAATAATATAAATAAAAGGTTTTAGAACCCAAATATATATGAGCAAAGGCATCATGAAAGTTACTTTATTATGGTGAAAATCATTTTAAAAACATTTCTCATTAAGTACACTAACTAAACATTGTAAATTTATATAATCATTAAACAAACAATCAGGAAATTGAAAAAAGCAATATATTGAAAAAAAAAAAAAACAACGATCCTTAACTTTTATCAACTTTTTTATATTAAGTTCTTATATTTTTTGTTATTTGAGTTTTCCATTTATTAAACTCTTACAAAAAAAAAGGACTCCTTCAAGTTTGTTAAATATTTTGTCCATCCATAATTTGTGTTAACTTCAAATTGGTTTACAATAATTGATTTCATAAAATGATAATATCAAGTATGTTGATGGAAGTTCTTAGTTTACAAAACTTGAGCATTCGAGTGGCTCGACCAAAGATCTCATGATTGCTCTGTTCAGCTTTGTCTACTTTGCAGATTGGCCCCATGTAGCTTAGAGTCAATTTAGCCTAACTTGTTCCACCTAAGAAGCTCATCGAACTCTTTTAGATAAGATTATGAGATGATAAAGCGTGTTTTATTACATAATAATGAGTAAGATGTTATTAGATATATTTACTCGTACAATATAATAAAAATAATTTAAAAAAAACAAAAAATCAGTGAAAAGTGAGAAAAGGTGGTTGAAAAAATCTAAGACCTACTAGAAAGTAACACATACCCAAGATAGATAGAAATTCTAGCTAATTTGATGGAAATCCTATTTTTTAAAGGTTTAATAACATTAAGGCTTAAATAGAATATAAAATATATATATATATATATAAAGGTTTTAGAACCGAAATAAATAAGTAAGCAAATGTTGAAAAGCAAAAGTGTTACTTTCCTTTAAAAGAAGAAGAAGAAACCTACCAACAAACCTATAAATAGCTCCTTTTAAGTTGTGAAGCCAAATAGTCACCCATAAGCAATATACTAAAGGGTTGCATTACTTTGGTAGTGCCACCATAATTCAGTTATGCATTATAAATCTCACTATCTGATTAGACTTAGCCTATGTTTGGCTACTTTTTCATAGAACAGAATTGGATGGAAATGAATGAAAAGAAAACAAAATGAGTGGAAATTGAAAGAAGTGTAATCACTTTGTGTTTGGGAATATATGAATGAAATGAAGGAAATTGAGTGAAATACTAGTTAGCATTTAATAAAATCATACATGTTTTATTTAGATCAAAATTGTTACAAAGGATAATTTTTTTGCAATTATACTCTCATTTTCATCCATTTCCTCCCATTTTTCTTTAAAATTGGAGGTAAAAATAATGGAACTCAAAGTGGAACTTTCCACTCATTTTCTTCCATTTCTACTCACTTTTTGCTCTTTACTTAATTTACTAAACACAACATTTCCTTCCATTTCCATCTACTTCCTCCATTTCTACCAACACATTGTTATCCTTCTCTTCCATGTTCAACAACCATCATCATTCTCTTACCTAGTTTGCCACTATACTCTACATCATCCAATCACATCTCTTCCTCTATAATGCTAATGCTATGCCCTTATCAACTAGCCATAGTCCTTCACTTCATACATCATCCAAAAAATACCTATTCCTCACTACTTGACCCATGAGTATTAATGATATAGTCACTAAAATTGTAAGATGATAACTATCAATATGGCTCTTTCTTTTGATCTTCTTTTTAGTTTCAAGTGATATTTGCTGCTAAGTTGATGGTATTGTCCTAGCTTCATAAGGTTCTTATTCTTAAAAAATATTTCTACTTTGAAAAAAACTCATGTTCTCAACTATACTTCTCATAAATGAAGTTAAGTAAGGATTAAACCCATTTCCATGTAAGCAAACAAAAAAAAAAAACCATCTAAATACTTCTTAATTATATCCATATCTAGCCACTATTAATATCCTCTAACGATATCCATATCTAACCTAAATATCTTCATTACTAAAAGTAGTAAGCTAAATCTATAGATCATGTTTAAATTATATTTCATGTTAAATTTGATCAATGTAAAAAATATATATGACTTATTCAACATTGTGTATAATTAATTCATATCGATTCATCTCATATTCCTATCATATATGGTTTATGTTTACAATTGTGTTTCATATCTATTCTGTGTTTTATCTTTGTATAGGCACTATCAACTTGCATGGGCTCTAAGTTAAGGGTATTAGTTAACCAATTAATTATCTCTTTGTTTTCACCTCCACCAATACACCATTACCCCTCTCTCTTTAACCTAACGACCACGATCATCCTCTTACTTACTCTACTGCTATAATTTGATACCTACCCAATCACATCTCTTCATCTATAATGCTAATATTATACCTTTCTCAATTAGTTACATTCCTTCTCTCCATACATCTTCTGAAAAACCACTTATTTCCCATTAGTTAACTTATAAGCATTAGTAATATAGTCACTATAGGATTATAAGATGATGACTATCTTTTGACATTCTTTTTAATTTCAACTGATATTTGCAATTGAGCTGATAGTATCATCTTGGCTTTACCTCATGAAGCCATTTTTATCCTTAAAAATGTCCAACTTCTTGACCTAGTCTATGCTACTTAACTCTACATCAATCACATAGTTTAAGCATCCTTGCTAGCCATAATCTCTACAGATGTTCTCATAAAGATTCACGATATCTTAATAGGCTTTGAAATCTCAATTATCCTTTTGTTAGCCATAATCTCTACAGATGTTCTCATAAAGATTCACAATATCTTAATAGGCTTTGAAATCTCAATTATCCTTTTTAATGCTTCCTTTTGAATTTAGTGGCCTTCAAATAAAGCGTAAACAACATCCATTTTCCCTCTTAATGAAAAACTTCATGATTGACAATCTTTATGAGTTAATCCATATTTAACCCAATCTATCCTAAACTAGTTTGTCTCCATTCTTTCCCTACTTAACTCATTAGACTTCATTACCTATGCCTTATGTGGCCAACTTTAAGATTACAATTTCTTGGTTACCATGCTTACACATACCCCTATTTTGCGCTTACATTTGAGTAAATTCATACCATAGTCATTAGTTAGGAGCAATAGATCAAACCCAATGATGAGCTACCTTCACTTAGACTACACTTAATACCCACGTTGGCTCTTTTATCACCATAGGGTCTTAAAGGGGAAGGGATGTGATGTTCCTTACTCATATTTGTATTCCTCTCATTGTTAGCTCTACAAATTTGCTACCTTGAATTGTAAATTAAGCTCCTTACCCATATATCAGCCCTCAATTAACGGCTTTTGTTTCACTTGTAAACTGAGCTCCTCTACCGTTATATCCTACTTATGATATATGCGAGAAACTTAGTCACTCAATGCTTCAATATTATCACTATTTTACTAGGTCATATGTAGAAGTGACCTAAATGCTTTTTGCTCTTTCTCTCTAATAGGCCTAAGCCTAAGGGCTTTCTCAGGTGGTCTACTGAGCTGTTTAAGGTAAGTTAAGCATCAAGGAGTAGTGCTTGCCCTAGTTCAATTCGCTGGGCTACTTCACTCTCCATGATATCTAAGGTATTGTCGAGGTGATTAGTCGACGTGCTGAACCGAACCCTCTGCGGCGCATTAGCTTAAGTATTAAATTTGAATATAGCAATCTCCATGATACTGAGACCAAGTTGATGACTATTAGAAGCCGACCAACCGAAGCAAACCTTACAGTGAGCCGTCCTTGAGCCAACCCTAGTCCAACCCCTATAGTTAGAGTGTCGACCATTTGATGCCGAACAAACTTGAGCAGAGGTCTACCCTTTACTCGGATCACAATATTATCGGAATCACAGTAAAAATACATGAGTGTTGTCCTTTTTTACAACTGTACTATCCTTTTTGATAGATGACATTCGATGCGCATGATTTCGTATTTTCCCTGTAAAATATTTTCCTTTTATTTAGTAAATAAGAATTCATTTTTGTAATTATCTATAACGTAGAACTTACCCCGATAGGGTACTATAAATAATCACTTAATGTAATAGCCGTAAGAGAATATATAAAAGAATACACTAAACTTTTTACTCTCTCTTAAGCTAAGTATCCTCTTGCTTACTCTTAAGCTACTTTTATCTAAGCCATTTGAGCATAGACTAGTGGTGAATAACCTCTAACCACACTTATATATCATATCAAGTTTAACCTGAGCTCGTGTAATGCATTAGTGCATCATATCTATCGTCAGTTCACGGGAACCCCTGCTCACCCTTGATTATCATTCACCTTTTCGAGCCATCTTACCGCTAAGACCTACCCTTTTGGTTATGTGTGATATTGGGTTTATGTGTTCATCCATGAATCCGTATCATCTTGGTATCAGGGCTTGGCTACATTTGGTGCTAGATTCTGCTATTATGCTCTTTTAATAGTTTGTCACTACTCTTATGTAATAGTGGTTCTATTGTTCGCTTTGAAATTTAGTAGTTGGGAAGTGTTCTTTACTTTATTTTCCCCTATTTTCGATATGCCATAATAGATTGTGGTTGACTGTATGTTTGTTGTGAGATTATCATTGTGAAGTGACCATCAATGTCAAATTCAAGTGTGTAAGGAACTTTGGGAAATTAAGAAAGTAGTACTTGATACAGCCAAGGGCAAGAAGGAAGCTTCTCACCCTAGTCAGTGGGTAACTTCTTGGATAGAATTACTGACTTAGTAGCTAGTCTAGTGACCATTATCTAAGAAGACAGGCAACAAACAAGAAATAGCCCTACTAGGGAATGTGAATAACAAGGACGAGCTAATGTTCAGTTTGGCCGAGTTAACGCCCTAATTCTACCACCATAAGCTGAAGAATTGGTAGGGATGCTAGACGAAGGCTAGTGCTTGACGAGATTGAGGAGGAATTAGAAGGAGATGACGAGGCAAAGGAGTATTATGAGCTTGAGGAAAGAAATGCATGAGCCCCTAGAGTTGAAGGATTAAAGATGTGTATTCCAAGTTTCTTTGGAAGTAGTGATGCCAAGGACTACCTAGATTGGGTAGATAAGATTGAAAAGTAATTTGAATGCTACAAAGTACCCGATAATGCGAAAGTTAGACTTGCTATGTTAGAGTTCAAGGGTTATGCTGCCTTATGGTAGAAGAACTTGCAAGCTACCAAAAGAAGGGAAAGAGAACAGGAAATTAAGAATTGGGATGATATGAAGAGAGTTATGCGAAGAAGGCTTGTGCTGAGCTATTATCTACAGGATGCCTTCAAGAGATTACCGGAATTGAGGTAAGGAGGATCGAGTGTTGATGCTTACATTAAAGAATTCCAAATGTTAATGATCTAATGTGATATCTGGAAAGTGCACCTATCAGTTTTAATATAGCGGATGTGAGTACGAGTCGATCCCTCAAAAACTTCAAGTACTAATATTAACCTTAGCTTTATTATCTAACCAGAAAATTATGATGGGTTGAGTGAATTAAAAATACTAAAATTGACAAACTAAATTAATTATGAGACTTGATTAAGTAATTTAGAAAGCAATAAAACTAAGAACGACTTCAAGAATGCAAATAACATATTTAGGAATTATTTTCCCTAATGTTTAACATGTGACCGTTTAAAATATATCTAATTCAATTTCTATTATTCTTAATCGGAGGGATTCACAATTAAAGTTAACACCTTTCTTAAGCCTATTAACCCTAATCTTAAATTATTTACCTGAATCTCTTCACATAGTAATATAATTTAGAATCGCATTAATGTATAATGAATTCCCATACAAAAAACAACTTTTCGGAAGAAACATATATCTTATCTCTAAGTATATATGTAATTCTCTCCAGTTATGTCAAGATCTCATTATTTATGTGATTTCTCAATCATCATGCATAATATCATAGATTGATACTCTAGAAATATCAATTAACAATTAAATAATATAATTGAATCAAGAAAAGATAAAAACTTTATTGAAAATTGTCAATCAATCTAATAGTCTCATGAAATCTTAAGTTCTATAATCCTAAATACATGAATCTTAAGCTATCAAAATGAAACTAAAAACGAATTGCAATAAAATCAATAAATAAAACATAAAAAACCCCTTTTTTTGATGATAAATCTCTTCAATCTTGAAGTTGAATGTTGCTTTCGCCTTTTTCTTCTCCTTCTCCTCAAGCCTTTTCTCTTTTAAATGTCCAATCTTGTATGTGAAACCCTAGTATATCCTTTTATAATGTATTGAAAGGTTTTTGTTTTTGTCACTAGATACGGCCTGGGACGCAGTCGTGTCCCCAGGTCGTATAACTTTCTGACCTTAACATAAGCTTGGGGACACAGCTATATCCTAGACTGTATAACTTCAAAACTTCATAACTCATTCATTTGAACTCCGAATTGAGTGAAACTTGATTCCTTTTCTTCATTTTCGATCTAAGAATGCATTCAAACCTTGAAATCAAAATCTTACTCAATTAAGTATTAATTTCTTTAAAGAAAACCAAAGATGTAAGGGAAATACTATAAAATCACCATGTGAAATGTATTTAAAATAAGAGTTATTATAATGCAAAGTTGTAGAACTTGGAGATTGAACTATATCTCAATTCATTGGTGGATTGAAGTATGAGACTAGAGATGTCGTGGAAATGATAAACGTTAGAACACTTAATGATGCAATCCGAGCTAACTAGAGGATAAAAAGGTGCTGAACAGGAAGATTCCAACCACCCGTCAACAATCTTGGCACTAACTGACCTATACCAAGTAGACTTGTGTGAATGGAAGTAAGCAAGGCCAATGAAACCCGACTTGCTCAAATTACCTGAGTCGAGGGGAAGGAACCCCCGAGGAACTTTGAGACCAAAGTTTAGGGAGGAAGAAAAGTGAAATTATGTGTTTCAAATGTGAAGGATTTTGGATACATGGCCACTTAGTGCTTGAACAAGCAAACAATGATGATTTAAGGTGAGGTGCTAACTGTTGAAGTTGACAATACTAACGAAGAAATAAAGGAGTTGATAGAGAATGGATAAGTCGAGTTATCTAATGAAGAAGTCATCTATAGTGAGGAAGGGAACTTCATGTCGATTGCTCTAGTGTTGAAGAGAACAATGAGTGTTAGCTTTGAAGGTGAATGAATTACTATGCATACTGATCGTTGGTAGTGAGAGTTGTACCAATGCAACCCCTACATTTATGATCCAACAGCTGAAATTACCGACCATGCCCCACTCGAAACTTTACAAGCTTCATTGGCTTAGTGATAAAGGAGCCCTAGAGGTGAACAAACAAGTGTCCGTACTGATCTGCATTACTAAGTATCGAGATGAAGTACTCTGTGATGTGCTGCTTATGAGCGCGTACCATGTTCTACTTGGTCAACCATGGCTGTTTGATCGATTAATTATGTATGACGGTAAGAGGAACACATGTTATGTAGAGCATGAAGGAAGAAGGTTGAAATTGAGTCCCATGACTGCCGAGCAGGTAAAAGTCATGAAATCTCAACTTTGTTGGACCTTGAGGAAAGAGGTTTTGGCATTGACTTGAGTCTAACTAAAAATAGAAATAGAGCTAGAGGGATTGACCTATCTGCTTGTTAGGAGGCTTCTATAAATGGGACTCGAGGACGAAAAGCTGCCAACTGAAGTAAAAACCTTATTGGAGGAATTTTTCGATCAGTTTCTAGAAGAGTTGTCGAACGGCTTGCCCCTAATCCGAGGTGTCGAGCAAACAATTGACTTACAGCTAGGAGCCACACTGTTAAACAAGCTTACTTATAGGCTAAACCCCGAACGGGCTGCTGAGTTGCAAAGGCAAGTAGACGACCTTATGGAGAAAGTGTATGTATGTGAGTCCCTTAGTCCCTATGTCATTCTAGCCTTGTTAGTATTGAAGAAAGATGGGTCCTAGAAGATTTGTGTAGATAAACGAGCAATCAATCTAATACTCATCAAGTACAGGTATCCTATACCTAGGCTTGATGACATGCTAAATGAGTTAAGTAGAGTAAGAATATTCTCTATGATCGACCTCAAATTTGGATACCATCATATTCGAATGTGTGAAGGCGATGAGTGGAAGACTGCATTCAAGACACGACATGGTTTATATGAATGGCTTATAATGCCAGTTAGATTATTTAATGTACCAACTACATTAATGCAACCTATGAATCATATGCTCCGAGAATTACTAGGAAGGTTTGTCGTCATTCCCGACTTAGAGACTCAACGAAAGCATCTTTGACAAGTATTTAGAAAACTTCGAGCTGAACGACTCTATGCCAATTTGAAGAAGTGTAACTTTTGCCTTTTTAAGGTGATCTTCTTAGGATTTGTTGTGAGCAAAGGTGGCATTTAAGTTGATGAAGAGATGATAAGAGAGATCATAAAATGGCCTGAATAGACTTGTTCTACTGATGTGAGAAGTTTCCACGACCTAGAATCATTTTATTGTCGATTCATAAAGAATTTTAGTATGATTGTGGCCCTACTTACTAAACTTTCAAAAAAGAGTGTTGAATTCAAATGGGGTGAGAAAGAGAGGAGGAGTTTTGAAGATGTGAAGGAGAAGCTAACTACAGCCTTCATTTTAGCTCTACCGAGCTTTGATAAGGTGTTTAAAGTAGAGTGTGACGCATCTGGACTAGGCATAGGTGTTCTGCTGATGCAAGAAGGCCGACCTATTATTTACTTTAGTGAGAAACTTCGGGGATCTACACTTAACTATTTCATCTAGAACAAGGAGTTCTACTCCTTAATCTGAGCCCTAACGGTATGGCAACACTATTTGTTGCCCAAGGAATTTGTGATCTACACCAATCATGAATTCTTGAGATATCTAAAAAGCCAACCAAAGTTGTCTATAAGATAAGCTAAGTGGGTTGAGTTCATGGAGAGTTTTTCTTATGTTGTAAAATACAAGAACGCAAAAAATAATGTAGTTTCCGATGCCCTATCGAGATGACATACTCTCTTGACCGAGCTATAGACGTGGCTACTTAGTTTTTCAACTATCAAGAATTTGTATGCTCATGACCTACACTTTATTCCTATCTACGCCCGTTGTGAGGAAGAATGGACACTGGATAACTATCATAAGGAGGATGGACACTTATTCAGGAAGATAAGGCTACATATCTCAACCTATTCTACGTGAGAACTATTAGTGCGTAAAGTGCACAGAGGGGGATTGAAAGGACACTTTGGCCAGCGTTGAACTTATGAGGTACTATCCTTTAGATTCTTTTGGCTAAGGATGAAGAGAAATGTCCAATCCATGTTGGAAAAGTGTATGACTTACTGAAAGGCGAAGAGTCGAGCTAAGTAAGGACATTACCAACTCTTACCGATCCCAACCTAATCATAGTCCGAGTTGAGTATGGACTTTATGTTAGGATTGCCGAGGATGCCCTAAGCCAAGAACTCCATCATGGTGGTTGTAGATCGATTTAGCAAAATGGCACATTTCGTGCCTTATTCCAGAACTAAGGACGCTTCGGCTATCTCTTTTCTTTTCTTGCAGAAAGTAATCAAGTTGCATGAAATTCCCAGGACCATTGTTTTAGATCGAGACCTTAAGTTCATGAGCTACTTTTAGAGGTGTTATAGAGGCGAATGGGAACTAAGCTATTGTACAGTACACCTTGCCACCTACAGATCGATACCATAGGAACTTTGTTGTGGGTTACTATCGAATGAAACATGGTCGATTGGGATCTATGCCTATAAATCATTGACTTCGCCTATAACAAGACCGCCTATAATATAATAAGCATGTCTCCATTCAAGGTCGCCTCTGGCTTCAACCCTAAGCTGCCATTGGACCAAGCGTCCCAATCAATGCTTGATGATGACTAGCCAACCATTGAGAGAGTTGAGGCCATTAAAGCCATGGACGAGAAGGTTGTAAAGCAATTGGGTCGAGCTAATATTAAGCTTGAGAAGTAAAGCTAAGGACAGAGGAAGAGAGAATTTCAACTAGGTGATTTGGTTTGGATACACCTCATCAAGGAACAATTCCTAAATTTGAGGAAGAGTAAGTTGTCTCTTAAAGCCGACAAACCTTTCAAATTGCTTGAAAAGATTAATCCTAATGCCTATGAATTACTTGGAGGATATGGAGTCTCAGACTCTTTCAACATTGCTAATCTTTAACCTTACACTCCCGAAGACGAGCAATCTGAACCAGATTTGATCCCAAATTTCAAATGACTTGGAGGGGATGATAGGGATCAAGAAGTGATTACACAATCTTGAGCTTGAGGGTTCTATCAGGTGGTGCACTAAGTTGTTTGAGGTGAGTTAAGCACTAAGGAACAGTGCTTGTCCTAGTCCAATCTGCCAGGATACTTCATTCTTTATGTTATCTAAGGTGTTGCTAAGGTGATCAACCGACGTGTCAGACCGAACCTTCTGCTTTGCATTAGCCTAAGCACCAAATCCGAATACAACAATCTCTATGGTGCCAATACCGAGCTGATGACTGTTAAAAGCCGACTACCTAAGGCTGACCTCACTATGAGCCGTCCTTAAGCCAACCCTAATCTAGCCCCTGTAGTTAAGGTGCTGAACTTTTAACGTCGAACAGACTTGAGCAAAAACCCACCCCCTGCTCGGATCACAATATTATTAAAATCGTAGTAAAAATGCATGTGTGTTATCTTTTTTGACACCCGTACTATCCTTTTTGACAAATGATGTTCACAATGCATGATTTTGTGTTTTCCCTGTAAAGTATTTTCTTTTTATTTAGCAAATAGGAATTCATTTTTGTAATTATCTGTAACGTAAAACTTGCCTTAACAGGGTACTATAAATAATCACTCAATGTAACAATCGCAAGAGAATATACAGAAGAATACACTAAACTTTTTACCTTCTCTTGAGCTAAGTATCCTCTTGGTTACCTACTTTTATTTAAGCCATTCGAGTGTGGACCAATAGTGAGTGACCTTTAGCCATACTTATGCATCATATCAAGTGTAACCTGAGCTTGTATGAGGCGTTAGTGCGTCATATTCATTGTCGGTGTACGAGAACCTCTGCTTACCTTCGATTATCATTTACCTTTTTGAGCCATCTTATGGCTTAGACCCACACTTCTGGTTTTGTGTGATATTGAGTTCATGTGTTCATCCATGAATCTATATCACTCTCCTCATGGGGCTATTTAGTATTCTAACCCTTGTGCAATGCCCCACCTAATTTTGGATGTAGGTCATAAGTTTAACCCCATTTGTTAGTTTTTGATAATGTACTCATAAGTAATGATGCATTCATCTCTATATCTCATGTAGGTAAATTTATTATTAATGCATATGGTTAGATCATGCACCTTTAAAATGCATTGAGTGCTCTATATTTTGTACAATATTTTTTGTTTGTCATAAAATTGTGTCATGGTAACAACTGTACTATTAATTCTAAGCATTTGTCATTTTCAGTCTAGGATTAAAAAATAGTAAAGATCTTCCTTGAACAATAAATGAAGCATCCTATCTATCCCATCTGCTTCGTTATAATTAGTCCTCTGTATTAGTTGTATTTGGATGGATCTTATATTCTTGTTTGTATCATTCACATAAAGAGGTCCTTTAGTAAAATCATTCAAAGTCATTTTGTTCATGTTCGGTCATCTATTTAGTTCTTCAATCATTGTCTAGCTTATAATATTGGAAACTCCACACATCTCCTATTCATACACTCATCTCAAAGATGACCTTACTGTTATTCATTTTGATGTATGTCAATCATTAGTTAGATCAAACTTAGGGTTTCACTATGATATACACTTTATTGATGATTATACTCATTATTTTTGGATATTTTCTAATACATAATAAAAAAAATATAATATATCTAACTATTTTAAATCTTAATTTGGAGATTATTTTTCTACTCGCATCAAAGTGTTCCACCATTATTTTAGTGGTGAATTTGTTAATAGTATCTTTACCAATTACATATAAGATGGCAATATTCGCATTCAACTTTCAATTCCTTATGCACATTAACAAAATGAAATTATTAAATGCAAACACCGGCATATCATTGACTTGACACAAACTTATCACTCTTCTTACCAACCTCTTAGCTATTTTTTAGGTATACAAAATTCTTGATACTATTTATAGGTTATATCATCAACCAATTGCCTTTAGGCTCTTCTAACCATAAATCCCCTTTTAAGCTCCTTTAATCCATTCTCTAAGACTGTACATCTTCCTCTATACATTTAAGTATCTATGTTATACTAGTATCATCCTTTAGTTTCTTATAAATTACCCACTTGTTCTCTTTCTTACATCTCCCTTAGTATTCTATGTAACACAAAGAATATTGTTGCATATACCTTATCTTGGGATATGTATACATCAATTAATACGTAGTCTTTTATGAATCTATTTTTTCTTACGATTCTTTCTCTACATCTACCAGTAATTAGTCATGCCCCCAAAGCAATAGACTCATAACAATCTCATCATGTAAATTATTTTAGGATAAAAGCTAATCTTGCAACCGTTATCGTAGACTTGATTTATATAAGGTATTCATAATTAACCTACTTTAAAGTAAATAGTCCGTGAAATAATAAATTATTTGCCTGCAGAAGTATGAAAAACACATACTAAGATTCTGATATCCCAAGTAATATTTACATGATTCAGTAACTTAATTTTATTTAAGTAATACATAATTTAATATTAAAAGATTCAAAGACAACAATCAAAACTTCAAAAGTATAACTACTCATCAGTTTTATATCCTTAGTTGTCAAAATCTAACAGTTGCTAGTTTCAAAGTAGTTATAGTACTGCTTCCTAACTACCACTTACAATATTATCTATTAGGATATGAGCAAATAACCACTCAGTAAGTTAGAGAGGAGACATAAGACTATACATTAAGTATAAGCAGGGTTATTAGCCAGTTATTTAAATGTAGTGCAATAAACAAATACCATTGTACGACCCTATCTTGTTGGTTATGAGATTACAAAAATTGCATCCGCTCTAATTTATGTTAAGGAGTTCAGCATATATTCAACAATTGCTAGTTTCAAAGTAGTTATAGTACTGCTTCCTAACTACCACCTACACTATTATCTATTAGGATATGAGCAAATAACCACTCAGTAAGTTGGAGAGGAGACATAAGACTATACATTAAGTATAAGCAGGGTTATTAGCCAATTATTTAAATGTAGTGCAATAAACAAATACCATTGTATGACCCTATCTTATTGGTTATGAGATTACAAAAATTACATTCGCTTTAATTTCTGTTAAGGAGTTCAGCATACATTCAATAGCTCACAAGCAAATTTAAACTTGTACAATGGAGACACTACTTCTCCCATGACTATCTTTGAACCATTGCCTTCATCCTCACAACAATCTCCTCTTTTGTTACTTAGTTCTACTAAAAATGAAGAAGGGACCATTATACTCTAGCATTATCCCTTTCAAAGGAGTTGGTATTTGATCAAAGAATCCTAAATGTCCCCTAATGGGTTGTAGTTGCATGTTTGATTAAGATTACAAGTCATATATGATTAAGTCTAGTTTAAGGTGATCAATCAATATGCACAATTCAAACAATTGCAATCTAAAGCAACAAGTCAAAATCGTACAGCTAAACTCATAAACACATACATACAAGCATGCACACAATTAAGCTACCTAACAAACATAGATAAGTATAATCTTAAGCCCTTAAGTATCATAATATAGTACTCCGAAATATAGCAACGTATTGGTCCCATACTTACCTGACTTCCTGGTTACTTACTTAAGGTATGACCTACAATAGGTCTTCGCCGGTAATTTTGATAATACAAATGTCATTTTAGTATTCATATAACTACTATATATAGGTTTTATTTTAGAACTTAGATTATTATCATTAATCTAGAGTTTCACTATACTTAATTATTCAGGTTTTAAGTCTCTTGTGGCTAGCCTCATTTTTAGCTAAGTTTTGATTTTGTCTTTGATTCAGCCTCTAAATCAAGTTCTAATTCAGTTCCTAATTTTATTTTACTCATAAATCTCATAAACGGCTTCTAACCTATTCAACGGAGTTTAACTAACTTTAATTTGAGTGAATATAGTCTCTAATCAACTTCATAGTGTACTATTACCAACCTTATCTCTTATTCAGGTTTTGAATTAGCTTCTAATATTCTATATTTTCACATGATTTCCCCACTATTCAGTTCAATATCAGAACATAAGTATAATATATAACCCGATACTCTTCTGGCCTAACCAATTATTCTCAATTCTATTATGTGAGCACTTTACATATATATCACAAATTTCAACACCAAATGCTTAATAGTCAAATTTACTACTCCCAACACTATAGATTTATCCTTTCAATATTACTTAACACAAGAATATGTATGGATACTCATTGGATCAAAACCTAACTCAATTCCTTAGAAAATTATTAAATGTTTTTAGAAAAATGCCCATTTAGTGGGGTTTTTATGGCCTAAAAATCTAATAAAAATATGAAAAATAATTTTCATGAAAAAAATTTCATAGTGATTTAGTATACATCATAGGTGTTTCATAGAAAAATTTTGAACTCTAAACAATATCAATAAGGTTTATGAAAAAAAAAGTGAAATTGGCTTGGTTTTAGCAATTTCTTCAAAGAGATATATTTTGGAACATAATTTAAACAAAATAACATTTTTCCTAAAAAATACATACAAAAATATGTATATTAATTTTTTTCATTGTTTTTAGTTGAAAAACACTAATTTATCAAATTAAGGAAAATCAGGTAAATTTTAAGCACTCACTAGTATTGGTAGCTTTGGCCATCACCGATGGTAGAGGTATTGTCGGCAGCTCTAGGCATTGCCTCCTCTATTAAGTAGTGATGGTAGCTTCATGTCAGGTCTTAGTTGGACTGGTGAACCCCAGTTTGAACCTAAATGCACCTATTTTTTGGGTCCGTAACATAACTTGGCTTAAAAGAATGAATTGAAAGCCAAAGGTAAAGTGGGGGTTCTCGTGCACTGGAATGGGATATGACGACACTTAATATTACTCATAAATATGGCCGGAGGTCACTTACTATTCTAAAATTCTCTCAACACTTCCTAATCCCTATCTAATTTTTCTAATATACTAGGGTGACCAAATGATCTCTAAAAGTGGTCAAGTGAATTTATAGAGAAGCCTATTGTCACTTGGGAATTTTGAAACTAACCATATGTCCTTGTTCCCCATCTTTCTTTAAGTTACATGTCCCTATCACCACTTTTTCTTTATACCACATCACATCCTAGGTTGACATGCCTCATTCTAGTAGCTTCCAACATTACACATCATTTTTCTGAATTTTTATTAATTTCCTTATTTATTTAGTATTATTTGATATATTTTAAGTATTTTAAGTAATTTTAGATATTTATGCCTACATGTAAATACATATATATTACAACTAAATACTCTTAAATATTATTTAAGCTATTTTATGATTTTTAATGTGAACATATTTTATTTCTTGTAGTTCATTAATTATGGGAACTCGTTTTACACATTTTCGATAAATAATAAATAATATATGTATATAATCCACTAATATAATATTTAATTATTTTTATTATTTTATTTCCTTAAATCTAAACTCATAGGGTTATTTCTACTAATATTTCTAGCTACTTTGCAAAATTTAGGCTCGATTGGATAATTTACACGATTACCCTAAATTTTATGTATGACTTCCCAACCAATCAATTATAAGTCGATAGCTAATTTTGTAGGGTCTCATAACCTCTATCTTACTTTCACCATTCCTTAGCCTAGCTCTTCTAATAAAGTCGAGAGCTAAAACTCCTTACCATAGTCCTTTAACTTTACTCCTATTGGTCTCCAAAATTATAGACCTTCTACTTCGTTAGCTTTTACTATAACTATTCGTACTTTCACATCATTTCCCTCACTAATTCTATTACCAAGCCATTTAATACCTATAATAAGTAATATATTTGTACTCAGATACTCTCCGAATCCCTATCCCTCTCGTATCTCATTTGTAGGCTTTCCATATTCATCTTAATTATATCTCCTTCCCACTCCTATTACCAACTCTATACCCCTACCATGTTGCTCACATTCTTACCTACCTAAACCTACTCAACTAATACTCACTAGCTCTAACATAGGTATTACTAAACTTGGATATATTTTTAATCTTTGCTTCGAGACCATTTGATGCAAACCGTAACTAAGAATAGACAAGGTCGATTGGTAAATGGGTCCAAACTTGCTGAAAGCTTGAAAAAGAAGTGATGGGGAATGTGTGAAAGAATGAAAACAAATGAAAAAGTAAGCAAAAACTCATGAACAGCTCCAATGGATATGATACACTAGTGGAATTGTAAAAGACGTATGTCACAACTCAATAAGACGCACGAGATGATCTGGTGAGGTTACTTGTCACTTAGCCTTGCTTAAGGGTTAGGATAAAAGTAAAATGAATGTAAACAAAGTAGTGTTTATGAGAGAAAAATGTCGAGTGTATTAATGCCAATCTAATGTTTAAAATTACAAATGCAATAGTTATTTATACTTGAGAATTTAGGGCAACATGTCCAAAAAGGAAAAGATACAAGGAGTATTACCCTAAAGAAGTAATGTACAAGAGTATAAACGAGTAAAAATGAATATTTAGGAAAAGAAATGATTAGTGTGGTAAATTCTACACATGATCCTATACACGTGGCAGTGATACATTGGCAAGGTCGTTAGAGGATGTGGGCAAAATAGTATGATTAAATTGCTAGTCTGAGCAAAGGTAACTAAGGATCAGTTCCGGGTTGCTCTCTTGGTACCTTGGCAACAGTAAGGCCAAGTAGTTGGTCGGCTTAAACGTGAGTGAGTACTCGAGAATGGCCTAACTGTTATCTCGGTAATCTACAATTCGATATACTTCAGAGAGATGGGCATTCATTCAACTCGACATACAAAGTAATTTGGCAAAGAGATATTTGGTTTCAACAGGAATCGGCTACAGCAAGAAGATCCGCCTTATTAGCCCTTCTAGTCCTTGGGCTTGGCTGTGAGTCAAAGGCTCAATAGCTTGATTCCTATCATTCCCTCCATGTTTATTTGGATTTAGGATCAAATTTGAATGGTTTTTTATCAGCCCTTCGTCGGGGTGGTATGGACTGAGATCAGCAATGTTAAAAGTATTAGAAACCCCATAGTCCTCATTAGTACTTTGCTCTCGGACTACCATGAACTACTTAAGGCAAAGATTTTGTAATGCTCTGATACCAAGATGATATGAACTATGACCAAGAACAAACAAAGCCAGTCATTAAATGGGTCTAAGTTTGCCGAAAGCTTGAAAAAAAAGTGATGGGGAATGTACGAAAGAACGATAACGACTGAAAAAGTAAGTAAAAACTCACAAACAGCTCTAATGGATATGACGCACCAATAGAACTTCCGAGAACTCACGATACAACTCGATATGGCGCATGAGATGGTTTAGTAAGGTTCCTTTCCATTTAGCCTTGCTTAAGGATTAGGATAAGAGTGAAATGAATGTAAACAAAAAGTAGTGTTTACGAGAGGAAAATGTCAAGTGTATTAATGTCAAGTGTATTAATGTCAATCTAATGTTTACAATTACAAATGCAATGGGTATTTATACTTGAAAATTTAGGGCAACATGCCTAAAAAGAAAAAGATAAAAAGAGTATTACCTTAAAGAAGTAATGTACAAAAATACAAATAGGTAAAAATAAATATTCGAGAAAAGAAATGATTAGTGTGGTAGATTCTATACGTAGTCCTTGTCACATCCCGACATAGCATAGGATGTACCGTCATACAGGAATATCTGTTGAAAACATAACTCAACCTACTTATTCATCAAAAGCCAACTTTGTTTACATAATAAAGGGGTTGCTACATCGAAGTTCAGCTGGATATTTATTACAACTTATGTGTATAACATAATATTTACATCAAAATTTGAACCAATTTTTTCCTTTATTGCCTTTACAGTAATAGGATTTCTAACCTAATACATGTTCCATATAACAATCGCTGACTCAGACTCACGCTCTCAGTATATATATCCCTGCTGAGTGTTAGGCCCTTCACAATATAGTTAACCAAAGGATAAAATATTTTATCCCTTTAGCTACTAAAGCTGAGTGAGATTGGATAACAAACAATTGAACATAGACAACAGGATAAATAATATTGCATACCATAACTAAAACATTTCAATCATAACTTGCAAGTTCAACTTCACATATGCATTCACCCAACCGGGCCCTTTCTACCTACGATGCGACATGCTATGCTCATGTACGTAGCATGCATCAGTACCGATATCTTATACCTTCCAATTCCTCATCTGGTTAGTTGACATAGCCGAACATCTAGATACATCGTTTAGGAACCTAGAGCAATAAGGATCCGTTTGGGAGTAAGATCCTCACCAAATTGGACTACACATTGTAGTCTACCATTTTCAAAAAGGGTAGTAAGGAGTTGCCTAGGAGTAGGACCCCTAACTTTACAAAATTAGACTATACACTGTAGCTCACCAAATTAAAGTGGCAATACTGCCAAATTAGACCACATACTGTAGTCTATCAAATTTGACTATCAAAATAGCCACAATGTTCGAGCAATGCAATCTATATGCTTCCAAAAACTAAGTTCATAAAGCCATGCTTTTTCAATGATCATTTGAAAGCCTTATTTTGAAATTTCTGACCCATAGGTCCCTTTTTGTATCATGCTGTACCGTGCCATGATATGCAATAGTAACTCAAGAATATCAATCAGTATAATCAATCTTTAAGTTTTGTTCAACCTAGTGATCTGATCTTGGTTTTCAAACTCTCCCTAGCTAGTATCTTACTTAAGGTTCACTAGGTGAACACCTAGAATATTGGGTTAAATCACTCAACTTCCCTAGTTAACACGATCAATTGTAAGCATAAATCATGACCCAACATAGCCTTATAATAGTTTAACCAAAATACAGTTATTGCCATTCAAAATCACTACACCAGCACCTATTATAGTAGCATATCAATTTACCCAAGATATTTTCACATTCAATCAACACAATATCAAACGATACACAGTTTTATGAGTAGCAATATATCTACTCTAAGTATAGGTTAGATCTACTTACTTGGGCTTAGCAATAGCACAATATTCTATACATTGTGACGTAGTTCTTCCTTACTTATCACACCTATGAAAATATGATACAGTCTTTAAATTAAGTATAGGTCGAACTCAAACTATTATAAGCTTTCATTTCCACGTTTTTAAACTCCATTTGATCATATCTTACACATTTATTATCTGATTTCAATAAAATTTATATCCACGGATGTTACTTTGAGTGCTATTCATATATATTAAGAGTCAAGACTAATCAATATTGCCAAATATCCAAAAATACACTTTCGTATTACGATTCGACTGTATACTACCCTAACTCTATAATTGACTCGAGTAAGCTTTAGTACTAAACTAAAAACCTTAAAAATTATCCTTTTCAAACTTGTCCAACAACACTTATTACACCCCCCAAAGTGTTCGTTTGTCACAGATTTAATAATCTAGTTACTATATTACATATTAAGCTAATATGTAAGTTTATACTAGGAAAATACATAATAAACAGTATACGAGCCTAATTAATTTCACGAAAAATTCTATAGACTTACAAAAATATTTAGTTTAGTTATTGATCATTAATTGCACTAAATTGGCTATTATCCATTTTAAAAAAATAACGGTTTTTGCTCGAAATTATAGAAAATTAAGAAAAATAAATAAATTTTTGAGAGAGAAAAAAATTAAATACTCCAAATATCATTATAAATATCCAGAAGTCTAAACATGTATGGCTCATTCATTAATTTTATAAAAAACTAATTATTTCAATAATTCAGTAAAATTGATAGTTTTATTAAAAATAATTATAAAAAATAGTAAATGTGGAGATTTTCAAAATTTATCATTACTGAAATTTAATAAATTATATAAGTGCATTATAAAAATTTTTTTAGGCCGAAATAACATTATTTAATATTTAAAAAAATTTATTTAAAATTCGTCTAAATAAGGTACGTTCTTAAGTAAGTACCATAAATCAATGTTATTTTAATAAAATTAAATTATCACATGAAATTAAATGTAAAATAATGTAGGGAAACCAAATTTCATAATTTTCTAAGTTAATTTGATATTTTTAGTGAATTAGTAAAAATCATGCAGTAAAATTTGACTCACTGACACACGATGCTCCAACCACCACCCTATGTCGGCCCACCTTTTCTCTCCACCACAACTTTAAGTCCCAAGTAGCTCCTTGTCAAGTTGCCTATAACCTTAACATTTTTGCATGTAAAAAAAATAAAATTACACATGTTAATTTTACGTTTTCTTAAGTGCCATATGTCATTTTCTAATTAATTAGGTGTTAACTTATCATTTCCAATTAATATCAGCTTAACACATCATTTGATGACTTAGCCATGCAATTTTTTTTATTAATTTTCCATTATTTTACCTTATTTTAATAATAATTTATTATTATATTTATGTATTTAATATATATAATGCATATCACATGTAAATACATGTATATTATGTATAATTCAACTTCATTTATTATTTTTGTAAGTTAATTAACTTATCTCTAATATCTCGTTATATTTAAAAATTCGAATTTCTCATTTTTGATAATTATTGGCTTTTAGCGATAAATTGACTTTTTTCTCAAATTAATATTTTTATATAGCTTATTTTGAGAAATTGACTTTACTTGAATTACTTTACCCAACTTTTCTAACTTTACTATGAAATTTAAAATAAAACAGATATTATAGCCCGGCGCCCTAAATTTGGGGGCTTGGATCCTAAAGTTATTGAACTAGTTGGAAAAACTTAGGATATTATAATCCTATATACGAGGCTACGATACATTAGCAAGGCCATTGCAGGATGCGGGTAAAAGGGTATGATCAGATTGCTAGTTTGAGCAAAGGTGACTAAGGATCAATCTGGGGTCACTCTCTTAATACCTCGACAAGGGTAAAGCTAAGTAGTTGGTTGACTTGGACGTGAGTTAGTACTCGAGAATGACCTAGCTGTTATCTCGGCAATCTACAATTTGGTATACTTCAAAGAGATGGGCAGTTATTCGGCTCGACATACAGAGTGATTCAACAAAGAGATATTCGGCTTCGGTAGGAGTCGACTGGAGTAGGAGGATCTGCCTTACTAGTCCTTCCAGTCTTCAGGCTTAGCTGCGGGTCAAAGGCCTAGTCGTCTGATTCCTATCACCTTCTCATATGAGTCTTAATACTATGTTGAAGCTTTTTGTGATCCTATTTTGGTGACTATCATGAGGGGAAAGTTTAATAATCTCTTTAAAATAAAAGCTTGGATCATCATTCCCTCTAAAATTACCATAATATTGTTTATAACACCTATAAGTTTCATATTAAGTATAATACTAGAGGTAACATTGATTATTTTGAAACTTAACATGTTGTTTAGTGCTGCTCTCAATGGAGGTATTGATTGTACCAAAATATCCACCTTTGTCATCAAACTTACCACCATTCACATTGTTCTCTCTCATACTACCACATTTTGTTAAGTTATCCATCAACTAGATATCAAGAATACTTTCCCTTATACTTACCTCCTTGAGAAGTTTTTTTTGCAACAACCTTTCGAATTTGTTTATCCCCATCATGCTCATTAAGCTAGTCAATTATAGAAGTTTCCTTATGATTTGAAATGGACTCCTATGCTTACTTTTATCTTTTAATAGCTTCTTTACATAACCTTTACACAAATAGAGCTATGCATTTGTATTTATCTACTCTTAAGACTCTAGTACTCTTGTACTACTCCTTTTCTTTGATGACAACATTTTAACTAGCAACAACCTACCCTCATCTCCTATTACATTTCAATCTTCTCATGTCAATTTGCTTTAAAGTATCTTAGACATGTCACTTCTTTTATGTTATTCATATGTGTTAGATATCTCTCATAAATTTGTATGATAACAAAAAGAGAGAAATGTTAATGTACTAACAAATATATAGGTATTCAGATAGTTTTTCAGAAAGTTGAAAATTGCAAATTAAGGTGCATTTAGAAACTTATTCAGAAGGTTTGAATTGATTGAAAAGGAGACCAATTTGAAAATATTTAGAGAGTATTTAAGAAGCTTTTATAAGAAGAATTGGTAGAGTATTTTAAAAACTTGTTTAAAGACTTTGAAGAAAAAAAAAGACTAATACTTTTCAAAAGGTTGTTCAGATAGTTAGTTTAGAAGAACAACGTAGAAAATTAAATTATATCATATTTGAAGAAAACAAGGTTTAGCTCCATTAAATTGAATATATTAGGAAAATACACTTAATTCTGTTCTACTTAAGAAGAATCCATGGGGATTATTTTTGAGTGAATTTATTTTTGGATAAATTAAGATATATATAAGAATGGATAAGGATAACATTGATTTCAGATTTTGTGGAATTTCAATTTCAAATTTGAAGCTTATCTGGATATTGCTTGTCAAATTGTATCTGATCAAGATAAGTTGATAATGTCGAGTTTAAATTTTAAATTTCAAGATTTTCTCTAAAAATATAAATTGATTACCTTTAATGTTAAATATGGATAAACATGAAGCAAAGGTAATCTTTAGCAAGTTAGCTGTTGAAAGGCTTCAATATAAAAGGAGAAAGGACTCTAAGTGTTAAGAACGTTTTTTGAAAAAGAAAAATACATTTGTTACACTTAAATGTAAGCCCCACAACTAAGTAATCCGAGGTTTCGATCAGTTGAACGACCCGATCAAGTTTAAATTATAAAGTAAAGTTAGAAATATTAGTAAATCGATCCCATAAGTTTAAATTTAAGAAAATAAGTAATAAAATAGGAGACTGCAAAATTTTCAAATTTTAAGTATATAACTCGTTATTTATCGAAAATGCGTAAAATGCATTCCGATAATTAACGAATCGCTAGAGATAAATTATATGTATACTAAAAATCATAAAATAACCTAAATAATATTTAGGAATATTTATTTGTATTATATATGAATTTACATGTATGTAGAAATACGCGTAATGTGCTAAAATAATACTAAATAATTAAAAAAAATTCATAATTAATTAAGGAAAAATAAAGAAAAATCAGGAAAAAAAGGAATGATCCAGAATTAGGTCATGGCAGCTGGGAAAAAATAGAAAAAAATCGGCCAATTAAATTAAGACAACACAAAAACCAAAAATTAAGGGATAAGGCAATTGTCTTGTCCAATTTAATGCACAATAAATTACCTAAACATCTATAAATAGGAAAAAAATTCAGAGAACTCCTTTAGACAGTTAGGGATTTGAGAAAAATAGAGAGACTCGAAAATTGAGAGAAAAACCAAGGAAAAAAAAAAGAAAAGGAAAACTGTGCAATTAGGGTCATAAAGGAGAACCCAGACCCGATGGGAAGCTGGGAGTGGACAGCCACCACCACCACAAGGTGGTGGCAACGCGTAGGTGGGCCGATACACCCATGGCCACCGACGGTGGTTGGAGCCACCCAAACCAATGAGTTTGATTTTCAGCCCGATTTTGTGTAATTTTGTAAAAATAGTAAATATTATTATAAAATTATGAAATTTTTTATTCTAGAATATTTTTGTATGTAGTTTTTAGGAAAAATATTATTTTGATAAAAATATGTCTTGTGATATAGGTTCCTTAAGAAATCATGCAAAATCAAGCATGTTTCAGTTTAGAAATAAATGACCTTAGGAGTGTAATTTCGAGCCCAAAATTTTTGTGTAGATTACTTAGATGATATAAAACAGTACTATGAAGCCCGTTTTCAAAAATTAATTTTCTAAATTTTTAGATAATTTTTAGGCCCTAAAATGAGGCATAAAATGGGTAATTTAGGGTTAATTAAATAATTAAATGATTAATTACTGATTTAGTGAATAATTATTTGTTTTAGGATGTTGAAATCTGATGGAGTATGATACTTGTAGCATTTAGGGTGTTAGATGTAATTATTAGGTTAATTATGTAGTAAATGATTAATAAGGAAAAATAGTTAACTCTGAGTTAATTTTGTAAATTAGGGAAATTAGGAGTAAAATCTGATTTAGGATGAATTTAGACATTTTGAAATGATAATTGATGTTTAGGGATGGTAATTAAAGTGATAGGAATATTAGAAGTGCATTATGTACATAATAGGCAATAATGCATAACATGTAATTTTTGAAAATATAATAAATAGAAAATATTAGGATAAAAATTGATATTATATAAATAATAAGGATATATAATAAATCTGATAAGAAACTTGAATTTATGTAATTATATGAAAAATGTAAAAATTTCTCACATCAGGAGTAAATTCGGTACACTAATAAGGATATAAGTGTACCGGGTGAAATAAAATATTGACTAAGGGTAATAATCATATTTAGGAGGTCGGGAAGTAATGTGATTCATTTCACATTATGAGTTGAAACGAATTTCTAGGGTTGGAATATAAAACATTACTTATAAATCGAATTAGAACCTAATTTAGAAATCAATGTAGAAACCGAACCCGAACCTAACCCCAAACCTAGAACAATTATAAAAGACTTAAGACCTAGATAATTAGGCATATTAAACCCTAAACAAAACCTAACAATAAGCGTTATAGGATAAAATGAACCTATAATAGTTACATGAAAAGCTGAAACCACGTTTGTGTTATAGGGATGATCTGCAATGGCCTGAGCAAATCAGACCTCAAGTGAGTGAGCGAGGAATCGAGGTAAGTTGGGAATTAATACACTGCTGTATTTTGGAGGCTTGAGATTATGCTTGGTTATGCTTGTTAGATAGTTGGCTGTGTATATGTGCTTGATTATGGGTGATACTATGATTCTGTTGGTTACTCTATCATGTATTGTATACTTGTATGAAATGATTGATCACCATAAACTGGGCTTAATCTAATATACGACCAGTAATCATAATCGGACATGCATGGCAACCCATTAGGGGAACTTAGGACTCTTCGGCCAAATACCGACCCCTTCGAAAGGGATAGCGTAGGATTGCAAAATGGTCCCTTCTTCATCCTCAGTCGAACTAAGTGACAGGAGAGGAGGTCACGGCGAGGGTGAAGACAGTGGTTCGAAGGTAGTCGCGGGAGGAGCGAGGTCTCCATTATATAAGCTTGGGTTTGGTCGTGAGCTGTTGCGTTAACGGCAACTCCTCAACCTGGATTAGAGCGGGCGCAATTTCTCTAATCTCATGATGGGTCGGACAACGTCGTGCGATGGCATTTGTTTCCATATACATTGCACCTAATAAATGATTGAAAACCTCGTTATGTGTATGGTATAGTTTTAAGTCCTCTATATAACTTACTGAGCTGTGGTTGCTCATATCCCTATAGACGTCGTGTAGGTGCTGGCTAAGAAGCGGCAAACAACTACTCTGAAGCTAGCAACTGCTGGATCCTGGGGAGTGAGGAAAAATATTCGAAGAACAAACATATATTCTTAAGGTCTAAGTTTTATTTTAGAATTATTTTTTTTTTCATTTTTAAAGGATGTAATAACTGAATTATAGTATATATATATAAATTTTCTCACTTTCTTAGATAAATGCTTTATCTAAATTACAAACTGTTTACTTCAAAGCTGGTTAGTCGTGGACGCCTTGTATAGATCAGGTCTAAGATAGCGGTTATAAGGCCAACTTCTATCTTAGGATGGTTTACACGACGGGGCTGTTACGACTCTACCGTTTCGGGGCGTAGCAGTTCTAAATTGGTATCAGAGCAAAGTTCTAGTGAACTCACTTTGAAATGAATAATTAAAAGAATTAGACATTTTAGGAGTACATTGAGAGTGGGTAGAAACAAATGGATATTAAAGTAATGTACTACAACTTATAAGATAAGTAGTGCCTATAACACTACATTAAGATAGGTATTAATCAATTTAGCTCTAGTGATGGGGTCATATGGAGAAATTGGTAGTTAGTTGAGGTGATTTAAGAGGAATTGGTTAGTTAGAATATGTTAATATTATGGACGGTAGTATTGAGGCGTTTGTTAACGGAGTTGTGTGGAAATTGATGAGATTTATGGACAATAACGGAGATCAATCTGAGTTTTAGCATAATAGGGAATCATGTGAAATGACTTGTTGAATAAGGATGATTTGGACGTGAAGAATTATAACCCAAGAAATACTAGTTAGATATGTGTAGTAACGATAGAAGAGAGATACCTTAGTCTATTAATATGACTAGTACATCATATATCTTTAGATGATTAATCCCAAAGATTTATTAAATGGCTTTCATATTGTCCTGGATCAGTTAGAATAGATTAAGATTATATACAATATATGAGGTGATAGTTGATAATAGCATTGAGGAGTTTAGTAATGATAAAGTATAGGAAATGATTACTACTTTTGATTTTTTTATTGAAGTATAATGTTCTGAATCACCAAATAGAAATGATACTCAATGAATGAGAAGATGAATGTGATGTAAATTTGAACGATGAATATAATGTATTAGTTAGTTATATTTTGTCAGGAGTTAGAATTGATCATATGATTAGCTATTCATATAAGTTGACATCCTATTGATCTATTAATAGATATAGTAGTGCTCATTGATGGATGTGTATTCTTTGGATATGTACATATGCCATAATGTATTATACCCTTATGAGTAAAATATAAAAGGGGATTGGATGTGCCTTAGGTAACCGATTTTGGAAGTACTTTATATATGTAAGAATTGGTGGTTTAATTAAGTGATTTAGGTTGAATGAAGAAAAATTTTTGAGTCAATATAGATTTGAGGTGTAAAGAATATTGATAAACTGATTGGTGGAGTATGCTAATATTGTGGATGAAATTCCTAAGAAGTTTGTTGATGAATTTGTGTTGTAATCAGTGAGATGTGATGAAATAACGAGACTCATGAATAGTAGTGGAAATCAATTTGAGTTTTGGAATAAGAGAGATATGGTGATATGTACTGAAAATTAAGGTGAATCAAAAACTTATAGGATTTCTGAGATGATCTCAGCTTGATGCTTAGTATGAATATGAGATAGTATAATTTGGAGTGAAATAAAGCATGGTATAGAAGTGGATTTTAGAAAGACAAAACATTGAGGGGGAAAAGTTAGAAACTGATTAAGAAATGAATCAAAACCTATACTAAAGATATAATCAGAACCTAATTCAGAAGTGGTACTAGTGAAATAGACCAAGTCCCCAGCAATGGAGCTAAAAGAAACCAGTACGTAGAATGCTAAAGCTTTATAAATTCTAAGCTCGATATTCTCCTTCTTTACATTTTTTAATTTGCTTTATTTAATTGTGTTGATTATTGTGTGTTGAATTATTAAAATATCACTATTCACTAAATTAAATTATTAAGCAGGTAATTTTATTTTACAATGAAAAAGTTCAAAAAAATTCAAAGATATCAATTCAAGCTCCCTCCACTTGATATTTTACACAAGACCAACAATGTACAATCCTTTAGAGCATTTTACTATATTAGTGCTAACTTACCCATGATCTCATAAAGTAACACGGTAAGCATATCTTGAAACTAGTTAAAATGCCTTTATAGCTCAAAGCTAGCTTAGTGCTCATAACATAAGGGTTTGTTAGGCAAATGTCACTTACATGTAGCAAAATAATGCACTTCACATGATAAGAGATAATTATTGTGGCTTTGAATGATATGTAGGGAGGAGGAAAAACATTCTTAGCAAGCTTATGCATCAGCATAATAGTTAGATGAACTAGAATGTTCTATTTTTGTAATGCATCATCTTTAGAGTAGTGGTAGCTTAAAAGCAAGAAGCTTTCAATCTTTCATATGATATGATAATTAAGATATCTAGCCTCTTGTGAAAAGAGATAAGTGGTATTTATATAGTCTAATGATGTAATTACTATGCTTTGTTTCGATATTCAACAGATAAGATTAATAATGTTATTTAAAGCCATTAATGGGATCTTAAAGGAGATTTACGGAAGCTCAAAAACCTTTTGAGGAATTCGATAAGTCATGAGCTTACTTAAAGGTGTAAAACTAGATAAGTCTGTCTTAATAAACTCTATTTTGAGTGTACTAATCTAAAACTCCCTAAATTTATTGTAAATGGACTTACTTGTTTGGATCTTCATAATCCAAATAATTAGTGCAAATTATCTTTAGACTTCACTTAATTTAATATTTTTTGCATTTCAACCCCACTATGGTACTCATGGATTTCCTTCATTGCTTAACCTTACCGTTTATTGTGAGATTATGGGTATATTGCAGTATCTCACCATCATTTGGCCAAATTTCAACTTTGCAGTCAATTAATTGAGTTGATCCATGCATCTTTTGAATACTAATCATATATAGACAACCGAATGGGTTATCCTACTTTTGTGGCATTCGATCCTTGGACCATTTCATCATATACCCTTTAGTACTCCTTTTGTTGATGTAAACCCAGATAGTTATCTAGAAACTCCTCGATCCACCATTAGGTATGCCATTTTTTTAAAGCACAATCTCGTCTCTTTGTGCTCTAAGAAACAACCTCCTATAGTGAAGGGCTCCACAATAGTAAACTCTACCAAGATTTGCCTATCTTTCACATGAGTTGAAAGTCTCAATTTAATACCACATCATCTTATGCCATGATAATTTTATATAATGATACCAAACATGTAAACAATAACTAGGGCACAACACGTATCTACCAACCCAAAAAAAGAAAAAAAAATTCAAAAATATTACAAAAATATCAAGACTAAATCACTTTTATTAAACGTGACAAGACTTATTACACATATCTTGCATTTAACAAATGTGATTTCATAAAAGTAGTATCATAGCTAAATCACATTTAACAAATGTGATATACTTGTTTAATGAAATTGCATCTAACAAATGTGTTATAGTTGCAAGACATAGAAGACCAAATCTCATGTATGAAATGCGATATACATGTATAATGAAATCGCATCTAACAAATGTGATAATATTATGGTTTAAAACAAAAGAAGAACATGTAACAACTAAATTGTATTTGTTAATTACGATTACATAATAAATGAATAGTGCCCTAAAAATGCATATAGGCTTTAGTCGATTTTAATGCTTTGTCACACTTGTAAAATGTGACTATTGTATTATTAATTTCGATTTATTTATTAAGAATTCACACCTTACAGTTGCAATATATTTTAAAATGTTTTATCGCATTTATGAAATGCGATTCTTATATTATGGCTTTTATCACATTTGATAAAGGCAATACGTACTTTGTATGAAACATAAACGTATTTGACAAGTGTAATTTACTTGGAACTTAGAATAAAATGATCAGTTCCATGAACTCATTTGTATGCTTTTAACTATCTCTTCTTTCATTAAGAGAAGTTCCAAAAAATTGCAAACTCATTTTCTCTCTCAACAGATCTCTACCCTCTCTCTCCCATCCTATGTCTATTAAGAAAATCAATTAACCACATTTCTCTCTCTCTCTCCCCCACCCAAAATCCTATATCTACCGAGAAAATCGATCAACTCTCTCTCTCTAGTTTCGATTTAATTTCTTGCTATTTTTATTTAAACATTTATCCCTTTTTTTTATTTTAAGGTTTTTCTTTGCACTTTTCCAACTTTAATTGTATTTATTTAAACATGTATCTTAAATTATATTATTAATTGCAAACTTGTTTTTAAGTAAAAATTGTTGAATCTAATAAGTCGTAGGCACTTCCATGAATGAATATAAAGTTTTCTTATATATGTATTTAGTGTCACATGTTTGCTAATGACAAGTTATAGTAGTGGTCATTTGAATTATTAAAAAAAAAAAAAATCAATCCATAGGGTGCCCTTTCAATTTAAAAGAGGAAAATTTCTAAAATTCATGCTTTTCTAACTTTGAACAACAAGGTAGGGATCTAATTGTAAGTTTTGGCATAAATTTTAAATGTAATAAAATGGGAAGGAAAAAGGTACAAAGACAAGTATGATTCAATTTCATAGGATGAAGACTTCTTTAGCTATTGGTAAATTAATGAAAAGGAAATCATATCATTTGCTACTATCATTCTATTTACATAATTCAAATGCCTTGGACTCTTTTAACTCTCTTGATGATTAGAACTTATTAGCTTCGGTTTAATTGAGATCAATTCCTATTTATGTTTCGTCTTATGGAAGAAAGCAGATAGATAAATTATTGATGGGGTAAATTAGACAAAAGAAAGGGAAAAAACATTTGGTTGTCATTTATAATCATATTACATGGAAGGATCTTGGCTAGTTATAATTCTTTTTAATTACAATGTGACACTCTTTTTAAGTCTTGATTAGTGTATAAGTGCTATTGTATTATATAAAGTCATGTTTTAGGGATTTATAAAATAAGGCTAAATGAAATGTGGTTAAAATGAGGCTTACATCAAGTGTATTTTGTAGTTTTGCTAGTGAATTTGTAATTATAGACTTTGATTATACATCATTGTAAGACTTTAGTCAAGTTTCTAAAGTGAGACTTTCTTCCCATTACTTGAAACAAAAAATTTTACTTAAGTCAAAAGAAAAGGTCTAGCTTACTTAATGTTTTTCTAACTAAAATTTACTTGTCTCATCATGTGTGATTTTTCTTCTATTTGTCACAAAATACATAAAATTGTGAATGATAAAATTCCCTTTCCTTATTTATTTTTCAATAAAATTCCACATTTTCTTGTCTAATTGTAAAGGAATATCACTTAGTTTATAAATGTCTTCAAGTAGTTAAAAGTGCAATAGTATAAATAGGGCCGATAGATGGAATGCAGATGTTCATCAATTTCTAGCTTGCTTAAAAGATGGCACCAATTAATTATAAAAATAAATAAGTCAAGTCTTATTACTCTTATTTTATTCTACATTCCTCAAATGTAGTTCATTTAGGATCAAGTTTGAGCTGAGGTTAGTCTACTGAGTTGATCCTAAATTATATGACATTTGACTCAACATACTTACAAGATAATGGGGTTCAACCCAATTATTGTTTATTTGGAAATATAACTTAATGTTTTTCTCTAGTAGTTTTTAATGTCATTTACTCATAATAAAGTACAAAAGAAGATTTAATTAATTGTAAGGTACCATATGTTATTGATTTTGAGTTTAAAAGAGATATGCACAAGCATAATCCTTTAGGTCCCAATTTGCTTCTTGATTTTAACTATGTAGCCTGGAGCTCATTAATTATACTACTAACCATGAGATAAGAAAAAAATTTGTAACTTAGAAATTACATCATTTGATTGACAAATATTTTGAAAGTCTAACCATATATATGTATATTAATACATATTAATATGTATGTTATTCTTTTGTGTAAATAGTCAAAGAAGAGACCTTTGACTTGAGATTAGTTTTATCTATTGATATTTTGAAGTGTATACCATTATTTTGGTGGTTATTGAATGATAACTAATGCATTTTAGATAGCTATGGGTGTTATGAAAGTGGAGATCTATGATCTGGGAGAGTATTATACAATCTTTGACGTTACACATGCAATTGAATCTCTTATTTCCTTAGTTGATTTCCCTTTTGATGGGAATTAGACAACAATATGGTGATTATTTCATTTGGTAAAATGGGTTAGAGATAATAATATGCAAGGAGTCAAATTTCCCTCTAATCCATGTTGAGAAGGTAGTATAGGAACTAAACTAAAATGGACATATGCAAGCATATAATATAAGTAAGGGTACATTACAAGGATAAAACACTTTGTTTGGAGTAATTGGCATGGTAGAGTCATAAATATATTTCTAAGAAAAAGTCCTTTATATGCACATGAGAATAAGCAAACAAACATTATATCAATAAATCAATATCGCAAAACTAGTCTTATGAATAAACACATAGTCTTGTTGTTAAATGGAAGAAAATGTATGAAATGACAGTTTGGAAATATGTATATAAATAAATACCAAAGAAATTATCCATATATGTTGCTTTTTGAGTATTTTAATAAGGTCTAGACTTGGTCTCTTCTCTTCATATGCATTTTCGCATTCACAATACAGATGAATCTAAGTAGAAAATAGTTTCTTATGTTCCATCAAATCATTATTTCTATCTATACTTGTCTTAAATTCCTTGTGAGATTTCTAATAAGAAACATTCCTTGTCATATTATAGCTTAAGACTAATTGAAGTCTCTTAAGAAAGACAAGGAGCATTTAACAATCAACCTCCATAGAGCATGAAAAGAGACAAGAGAGCATAGTGATTTTTTCAATAAAGTTAGTTTTTTATTTTTTATTCGTACCTATCTCAAATAGTCCACAAGCTATGTTCATCTTATCTACAAATCAAGTATTATATGAAGAGAACAAAAAGATTAAAAATGTCTACAAAGAAAAGAACTTACATGTTTCTATGAGATTAGTTCTGATAATAGCACTAAAATTGAAATTTTGTGCTGTTAGAATTCAAAGGGAGCAATTATGTTCTCATATATTAAAAAATTAATAATAGAATCGTTCATTGGAATTACTCTTCATATTTAACACTAACTTATTTTTGCATCTACTAAGTTTTTGATATCATAATTTGTAGTGGACAATGTTCCAATACCACTAAGTTAAGGATTTCATAATTATTTAGACAATATACTTATCATGAATTGTTTCTTAAAAAATGGTCATGCGTATATAATTACCTACATAGTCTAAGAAGAGTAGAAAAAAAATTATAGAACTTACATAGAGTTGGAAATTAACATGGATCGAAAATATTATTATGCTTAAATGAGAAGTGAAATAATCATGATGCTTGTAATAACTATTGTCTATTTGTGGTTGTTTGAGTTCATTTATTAACTTTAAGGCATTGAGCTAGGTGTTTTGTGCTCGTCCTTTTTCTTTTATGAAGGATTAGATAAACAATTTCTCTATTACATAAAATCAAATGCATACTAATATTGCTAACTTTGTTTAAAATTAGAGATACATAATGTTGGCTTATTTTAATCATGTGAGAAGGGGTTGTTTTTTGAGATGGGAGTTGCTGCTATAGTATTAAAGTATTCTAAAGAAGGGTTTTGATTGCAAATTTTACATTACACAACTAACAAATCTAATTTATGTTATGTTTTTAGTGTTAATAAATAGTGAAAATGGTAGAATATATTAGGATTTTAGTTTTTGCCAATGGAAAGATCCTAACAGGTCCAAAAGGTTCATATTATGATAAGGGGGACAATTAAGAATATACAATTCATGGTAGTTATTAACTATTTGGAGCTCCTAAGTAAGATATGAGAAATTTTGGGAGTAGATCATAAGATAAGTATATTAAAGATATATCATAGACAAGCATCTATATATGGATAGGGTTCAAAGGAATTCATGCCAATACATATTAATGATGATGAAGATGTACAAACTCTTATAGATATTACTGTTACGCCTCGAAGTCGCAGAGTCGTAACAGTCCCGCCGTGTAAACCATTCTATGATAGTAACTGGCCTCACAGTGCCTACCATAGACATGACCTATACAAGGCGTCGACGACTCCTCACTTTGAAGTAAACAGTCCGATTAACAATTAAACTACAATTATGATAAATAGTGCAAATTTCTAATAACATGTACAATATTATATATATATATATATATATGTCCACAAAGCTTCCCAGGAAGTTTTACATAACAGAACAGTTTACTAAATTACAGAATAACTACCAGTCTTTCATTCTTAATTACATGGTCACTCTAGTTAAACACTATACTAAGTAACATGATTCTCATACCCCTGGCTTCCAACAGACTAACCTCTGGGTAATTGTAGGGCGGTATAGTGCTTTGAGTGTTCAAAATTCAGAACCTGCAAAAGGATCTATAAGGGTATGAGCAACTACAGCTCAGTAAGTTGAATTAAAGACTCATGAATGCATACAAGCACAAATAAGGTTATCAAACAATTATTTTCATGCAATGCAACAATCAAGTGTCATCGCACAACGTAATCCGGTCCGTTGTGAAATCAGAGAAATTTCACCTGCTCCAATCCAGGTTGAGGAGTTCAATGTTATGCAGCAGCTCACAACCAAACCCAGGCTTGTGTAATGGAGACCTCGCTCCTCCCATGACTACCTTCGAACCATTGACTTCACCCTCGCCCCGACCTCCTCTCCTATCACTTAGTTCGACTAAGGATGAAGAAGGGACCACTTTGCAATCCTGCGTTATCTCTTTCAAAGGGGTCGGTATTTGGTTAGAGAATCCTATAATCCCCTAACGGGTTGCAATGCATGACATTATTTATTATTCGGGGTCAACTGATATTAAATTCCGTTTAGGGTGTTCAAACAATTTCATATCAATTCAATCAGTCACAAAATCACTCACAATACAAATTCAGCACGAATCCAGATACATCAAACACATGCGAAAACTACTTACAATCACAATCATATACAAGCCTAAGTCTCCGAGTACTACAAAACTAGTACTCTATTATAATAAGCAATAACCCAACTTACTTGGATTTGCTCGATCGCTTGATCCCTTAATCGTAAGCCGATTTTACCTCTGGATGTCCTATAATACAAATAGGTCTTTTTAGTACTTAAAATTTACAGTTTCATATTCTAAGTTATATTTTAATTCATTTTTGTCCGTGTAAGCCTATTACGTCCTAATGATCGTGTACTCTATTTTTGTGTCCAAATCCTAAAGGAGATTTTAAACTTTGATTTCTAAGCTTGAAATATGCTCGAATCCTAATGTGAAATTAATCACATTAAGCTCGAGTGTCCAAATATCCTATTGGGTCGTAATTTGGTATTCTAATCTATTTGGTACACGCTAACCCTAATCGCGATATCGGATTTATTCCCGATGTGTAAAAATTTTACATTTTGAGACTTTTTCTTAAGATTAATTGTTATTTTCAGATTTATTATTTTTCTGATTTCTATTATATTCTTATCTAAATAACTCTATTTTTTTAGATTTATTGATTTACAATATCACATATTACTAATTTCTTATATTACTTACCTAATTTCCCTAATTAACCATACTTAATACCTAAAGGCTAGGATTAGGATTCCACTTCAGAGATTAACATCTTTAAACCTATAATTAATATCCTAATCAATAATTAATATCCTAATCACTTAATTAACCCTAAATCACCCAATTTTTCCATCATTATAAGGCTAAAAATTAACTTAAAAATTTCAAAAATTAATTTTAAAGAAATGGCTTCATAGCACTGTTCTACATCATATGAGCATCTTACAGAAAAATTTTAAACTCCAAACTACACCTCTAAGCATATTTATTTTCCGGTTTAGTCATGCTCGGTTTTGAGCAATTTGTTAGGGACCCTATAATTACAAATTTAATTAAACTAAATCACTATTTTTTCCTTAATCTACATACAATAAAACCTTAGAATAACAAGTTTCATAATTTTCTGGGTAAAATAACTAATTTTACAAAATTATTCAAAATCGGGTCATTGAAGAGACTAACCGGTCCAAAGCTTTCTGGCCGTCCAAGCCCGGTCCAAGGTTGTCGGCCGGTCCAGGCGGTGGTTCTAGTGTAGGGTGGTGGTGGTGGTTCCGTCCCAGGTGGTGGTGAGTGGTGGGTTTAGCTCACGTGCCCAATCTGTACAGTTTTCCTTTTTTTTTTTAGATTTTCTCTCGATTTTTTCAGTGCACCGATTTTTTCAAAATGCTAAACTGACCAAATGACTTCTGGAAATTTTTCCCCTATTTATAGACATTTTTTTGTAATTAATGTACATTAATTTGACAAGATTTTGCTCATTTCCCTAAGTTTTTGGCTTTTAGGTTGTCTAAATTTGATTGGTTAATTTTTCTTTTTCTGATTTGAAGCTGCCACGACCTAATCTTACTTCATCTTATTCTCTTCCGATTTTTTCTAATTTTTTTATAATTATTTTATAATTTTCTTTAATTATTTGCTTAGTTTTTGGCCAATTTAGGTAATTACGTGTATTTTTATCTACACGTAAATACATGTGGTGTACACGTGAACATTTTTAATTATTATTTTGGTCATTCTAAAATTTTTAGTATACATATAATCTATCTCTAGTAATTTATTAGTTATTTCATTACATTTTTCGCATTTTCGATAATTAATACCTATTATGTTTAAAATTTGAAAAATTTATAGTCTCCTATTTTATTACTTATTTTCTTAAATTCAAGTTTATGGGGTTAGTTTTACTAATATTCCTCTCAATAGTTTATAATTTGGGTTCGATTGGATCCTTTAACTGATCGCCCTAAACCTTGGGTTCTAAGTTCAACCCTACAGTTACTTGGCTTGGCTTTAGAGCTTACAATTACTGAGGCATTAGGCATGACATGCCTTCGGTAGCTATATGTTGAAGTAAATGATTACTCCACCATGCTTTAAGAGTAAACTATAATAGGTCTAACAAGTACACGTCAAGTAGCATAAGTGTAAGAGCCTATGAATGCTCTAGCAAACATAGAAACCAGCGATAACTTATACATATCAAATCGAGATAATCTACCTATTAGTGATGATCTTGAGAGACAAATGGAAGATGCCCTTGATGATATTGATACTGAAGATGAATTGATAAATGAAGTGGATTTGGATAATGACTAACATATGGAAATTGAGGTAAACACATCTAATGAAGAAGATGATCCTCTAAAGAAAGCAGAAAATGTCCAAGGATAAACTATTGTACCTAGTTCTCTAGTAGAGTAGCAAATTAATGGTGTACCATTATAGGATCACATTCCATTCTTTCATGGGATGGATATTAATGATTGCTATGTATCATACGAGAAGGACTTCCTTCATTCTAAAGACTTATGCTTAAGTAACGAGTTGAGGAAATGGATGAGATTTATAAGCAAATCAGACTTAATCTATATAGTGAAAATGAGACATATACAGAATCAGTAGAACTTTGCAATAATTGAGTGATAGGAATCAACCCCTTGGACCGATCATAAGAAGCCGAGTTAGAGGAATTTAAGGAATTACATTGAAAATACTAGCTTTAAGCCATAGCTAAGATGGGGACTCCTATCTCGATTCAACGTCCAAGCGACCTTTCTATCAAATCCTCATGTGTGTCCAACATGCTCCTGTCCAGTTGCAAAGTCCTAATCCAAAAGGTAACCTAAGAAAGCCTAGCTTAGCCTAGCCGAGCTCTCTAATTGACCATTAGCGCTTGACTCCAATTCAACTAACTTCCTAACCAGGCTGATTGGCCCCTATCCTGATCCAGATCAAGTTGGCCCTTGATTACCAGCACTTTCTATTTTTTCGCCTATTTATATCATGTTCTTGATGTCTAGCCATCAAGCGACACGTATCTCCTAACACAACAATCCAGAATGATTCTTTCTTTTTCGTACTAAATTTTCTTTATCCTTTTTACCCACTTTAAGTATGATTCATATAACCTAATTGTAAAATACCTTATTATCTTCTCATACATGTAGAATAACCTTAGTGGGCAAGTATATAAACCCCCACTTTCCTTATATACACATTCATATCTTTTTCAATACAGAAATTACTCATTTGAGCAACCTTACTGTTCTCGTATTTCAACTCTTATCTAGTCCCTTTAATAAGGAGTAGTGGCAAATAACCCTTCAATTCAGATCGGTGTGTTATATCCGATGGATTATAGGCCAAGTAAGATCGAGTGGTGAGTCATATCCATTCGGTAGCTGCCCGAACTTTTCCAACCTTTTTTTCCTGTTTGTTTGTTTTGCTTTGTTGTGATGCCTCTCCATTTGTTTTACCTCGAAGATGCATCAGCTTCGCTGGTATCAAAGTACGGTTCTACGAGAGAGTGTGTAAAGTTTTAGTGAAGTTTTTGTTTGCTTTACTGTTAGTAGTTACTGTGTTCCTTCTATAGCTACTATAGTGTGTTGGTGTGATAGCAAGTGTGGTTTCATTGAACTCTGTTTTACTTTATTTTTCATCACAAAAACAGCATAAGTTCATTTCTACTCTATTTAGTGACTATTAGATATTAAGGTTGTTAGTAGTTTGTTAATCTATTCAAAAAAGTATTACACTATGTCGATTCGAGTGTTCAAGGTGTTATCGGTGACTAGGGCAGTAGTGCTTAACCTAGTCATGGTCATAATGGTAGTAACACCACAAGGTCCGTTGATGATAGACTTAACAGGCTCACCAACCTTGTTGAAAGTCTAGTCACAGCAATACAAATAAATAGGCAACAACCCCAAGTTATACGGCCACCTAACTTACAAGAGAATGCTCTTGAGAGACACCATGGCTAAGGCAACTGAACTAATCACCCAATTCAACCACAACAAGCTAGGAGAGCAACAAGCCAACCTGCTAGGCTAAGATTAGAGTTAGAGGAGATTGGAGAAGAAGATGAGGAACTAGATGTTGAAGAATTTGGGGAGGGAGGAGAGGAAGGTGACTATTACCTATTACCTATTACCAGGATGAAAATATCGAGCTTCTCGAGGGCTAGATAATGTGAAGGTTCAAATCTTAGCCTTTAGTGAAAGTGGAGATGCCGATGAATACTTAGAATGGGAAAAGAAGGTCGAGAAGGTGTTTGATTGTTACGGATACATAGATACTATCAAGGTTTGACTTATTGCATTCGAGTTTACTGGGTATGCAATAATGTGGTGGAAAAATTTGAATGCAGCATGAACAAGGGATGGAAGACAAGGTATCAAAACTTAGGATGTGATGAAGAGGTTATTGAGCGGTAGATATGTGCTCAAGATGTACCTGCAAGATACGTTTGCAAAATTGGAAGAGCTTCACTAAGGAAATCGATTTGTTGATGACTATGTTAGAGAGTTCTAGATGTTGATGATCTGAGCTAACATAGAAGAATTAGAAGCTTGTACAGTATCAAGATTCATTTCCGGACTCAAGTATGAAATTCGCAATATCGTTAAAGTACAGAGGTTTTATACTTTATAAAAGGTGATCAAAATCACGTAAAGGGTCAAAAAGTAAAGGAGAAATGTTTTGAGCTGACTTGGATAAACACTCTCCTAAGCTCCTGTATCATGCTGACCAGTTCAATCTGAACTGAGAAGGCCATACCAAGCTAAGGAAAGGAATAACCAACCTGATGAACACCAAGTAGACCAACATGGCCAAACAGGACAGTCGAGCCAACCTAAGACTAGGTTGATCCCAAGAACCTATGAGCAAGGCTAGCTATCTTGATGGAAGACTAGCTAGGTGAAATTTTTTAAATGCTTAGGCTTTTGACACATGGCTACTGAATGTCCAAATCAACGTATCATGATACTCTGAGAAGACATGGTGGATAGTACGAATGAAAGTGACCCCGAAGAAGAAAAGAATGTTAGAGAACCTAAAGTAAGAGAGGAAGAGGAGACCTATGTCTATGTTGACTAGGGAGAAGTAATGACCTTAGTCTTGAGATGAGTCCTGAGTTCCTTGCTAAACTCTAAGGAGGACCAGAGAGAGAATTTGTTCCATACCAAGTATACCGTCAAAGGCCAACTATACATAATCATCGTAGATGAAAGAAGTTGTACTAATGTCGTTGCCAGTCCTTTGTGCAGAGGTTGAGTCTGCCAACCTCAATGCATCTTTGACCCTATAAGCTACATTGGCTTCATGATAAGGGTGTTTTGCAAGTAACTAAACAAGTAACTGTACCGTTTAATGTTAGGAATGTGTATAGGGATGAAGTAGTGTGCAATGTCATTCCTATAGGAGCTTTACATCTGCTGCTTGGACTACCTTAGTTGTTCAACCAACGTGTCACTTTCGATGAGTATAAGAACACCTATGACTTTGTCAAGGATGAAAGGTAGATAGTGTTGCAATTACTAACCCCATCCCAAGTAAATGAAACTTATAATTGGCTCACTCGAGTTAGTAAGAAGAAGGCCTCAGTGATGAGCCGTAGAGAGCTCTGATCTATTGAGAATGCTGATGAACCTATGTTCTTGTTGGCTAAAAGATTGATGGAGATGAGGGAATTGTCGGATGTCCCAGAAGAAATCCAAAAATTGTTAAATGAGTTTTTCGACTTGTTTTCGGAAGAACTGCTTAAAGAACTGCCACCAATCCGAAGCATGGCGCATTGTATTGATCTATAACTAAGTATTGCCCTACCAAACCAACCTACGTATGGGATAAACCCTGAGTAAGTTGCTAAACTGAAGAGACAGGTGGACGAACTCATTGAAAGAAGATATGTGAAGGAGGGCATAAGCCCTAGTGTTGTACTGGCTTTAGTTGTTCCAAAGAAGGATGGTTCATGGCGTATGTGCATCGATAGTTGAGCAATTAACTGGATTACTATCAAGTACAGATACCCAATATCGAAGCTCAATGACATGTTAGATGAGGTTAATGGCACAAAGATATTTTCAAAGATTGATTTGTGAAGTAGCTATCACCAAATTCACATGAGGCTAAGCGACGAATGGAAGACTGCCTTCAAAACTAGGCATGGACTCTACGAATGGTTGGTTATGCCATTTAGACTTACGAATGCACCAAGCACATTCAAGAGGTTAATGAACCATGTGATGTGCCCTCTACTTAGAAGATGTGTAGTTGTATACTTTGATGATATATTAGTATACAGTATCGACCTGAATGACCATGTTTAACATCTTTGTGAAGTATTTGACGTTTTACGAGTTGAGAGGTTGTATTGGAATATGAAGAAGTGTACGTTCTGCCAGAGTGAGGTGATTTTCCTAGGGCTTATAGTGTTAAGGGATGGAATCTGAGTAGATGAGGAGAAGATTCGAGTTGTTTTGGGATGGCCAACGTTAAAGAATGTCACTGAAGTCTGAAGTTTCCATGGCCTAGCTTCTTTTTATAGGCAATTTATTAAAGACTTCAGCATAATAGCCGCCCCATTGACTGAACTAACAAAGAAGAATGAAGGGTTCAGGTGGAGCTATTGAGTTGTACCAGATTTTGATAAGCCCTTTGAATTAGAGTACAAAGCATCGAGAGTTGGAATTGGTACTATCCTAATGCAAGAACGACGGTTGTCACTTACCATAGTGAGAAACTAAGTGGCTTAGCCTTGAACTATTCTGTGTAAGAAAAGGAATTGTACTCCCATTTCTGAGCCTTTACCATTTGGCAACACTACTTATTACCACAAGAGTTCATTATTTATACTGACTACAAGTCATTGAAGCATCTTGAGGGTTAGAACAAGCTTTCGAAAAGACAAGTCAAGTGGTTAGAGTTCATAGAGGGTTTCTCGTACGTTATTTGGCACAAGAAGGGAAGTGCAAATGTGGTTACCGATGCTCTATCACGATGACAAACCTTGTTGACCACTTTGCAAATAAAATTATTAGGATTATTACTCATCATTGAGCAGTATGCTAATGACCCTCACTTTGGTTCCATTGTTGAACAATGTCACGAAGGATTAGTTGTAGGAGGATATTATCTTAAGGATAGTTATCTATTCAAGAAATGTAGGCTATGCATTCTAAGCTACTCTACATGTGAGCTGTTGGTTTAGGAAGCTTACGACGATGGACTTTCAAGCCACTTCGGGGAGGTCAAGATAGCCAATTTGTTAAAGGAGAATTTTTACTAGTTAGGTTTGGCCAAGGATGTCCATAAGATAATCAGTTATTATGAAGTGTGTAAGCATGCTAAGAGGAAGAGAGAACCCCATGGAGAGTACATGCCTCTACCAATGCCTACTTTACCATGGGCCGACCTTAGCATGAACTTTGTCCTAAGGTTGCCTCGGACATCCGGAGGAAAAGATTCTATCCTTGTTGTAGTGGACCACTTTAGTAAGATGGTGCACTTCATTCCGTATCATTAGACTAATGATGCTTTATATATCGTTGATTTGTTTTTGCAGGAGTTTGTCCGATTACATGAAGTATCGAAGACTATTGTTTTAGATCAGGATACAAAATTTTTGAGCTATTTCTAGAAGACTCTTTGGAGGAGACTTGGGGCTAAACTAGTGTTTAGCTCCAGTAGCTACCCTCAGACTGATGGCCAGACTGAAGTGGTGAATAGGACATTAGGTAATTTACTTAGAGTTGTTGTAAGGAAGAACCTGAGGGATTGTAATCTATGCCTACCAGTCATGGAGTTCACATACAATCGAACTGTCCACAGCATTACAAAGAAGACCCCATTCAAGGTCGTCCATGGCCTTAACCCAACCATTCCCTTAAACATCATTAGCACCCTAATAGCTATTGAAGAGAGTCAATTCAAAGTTGACCGAGTTAAAGAATTACATGAACTGCACTAGTTCGTAACGAAGAAGATCACCAAATTTAATCAGAGATAGCAAGAGATTAGTAGCCGAAGTTACCAAACTGTTTCTTTCTAGCCAAGAGACTTAGTATGGATTCACCTTAGCCAAGAGCGATTCCCGTACTTAAGGTAAAGCAAATTATCTCCTCGAGCTGATGGCCCATTTAAGGTCTTAAATAAGATCAACCACAACACTTACCAGATTGAGTTACCTGATGACTATGGTGTCTCCTTTACCTTTAATGTATCTAATTTGATTCCCTACAAACCAACAAAAGAAGACTCTACCAACCCCCCAAAAGAACAAGCAAAAACTACTTGAAATTTGAGGACAAATCTTTGTAACCCCAAGCAGATAATAGGAATCAACCCCCTAGACCGATCACAAGAAGCCGAGTTAGAGGACTTTAAGGGTTCGCACGGAAAATACTAGCTCTAAGCCATAGCTGAGATGAAGACTCTTATCTTGATCCGACCTCCAGTCGACCTTTCTATCAGATCCTCACGTGTATCTGACATGCTCCTGCCCAGTTGTGAAGTCTTGATCCATAAGGTAACCTAGGAAAGACTAGTCAAGCTGAGCTATCTAATCGACCACTAGCGCTTAACTCCAATTCAACCGACTACTTAACTGGACTGATTAGCCCCCAACCTAATCTAGATCAAGTCAGCCGACCCTTGATTACCAGCATTTTATATTTTTCCACCTATTTATGTAATGTTCCTAACGCCCAACCATCAAGCGACACGTGTCTTTTGACATAATGTTCCAGAATGATTCTTTCTTTCCTGTACTGAATATTCTTTGTCTTTTTTACCCTTTTTTTAGTATGATTCATGTAACCTAATTATAAAATACCCTTTTATCTTTTCATACATGTAGAATAACTCTAGTGGGCAAGTATATAAACCCCACTTTCCTTGTATGCACATTCATATCCTTTTCAATATAGAAATTACTCATTTGAGCAACCTTAGTGTTCTTGTAGTTCAACTCTTATCTATTCCCTTTTGCAAGGAGTAATGGAGAGTAACTCTTCAATTCAGACTAGTATGTCATATTTGGCGGATTATAGGTCGAGTAGGATCGAGTGTGAGTCATATCCATTTGGTAGCCGCCCGACTTTGCTAACCTTTTTTTCCTATTTGTTTGTTTTACTTTGTTGTGGTGCCTCTTTGTGTGTTCCACCTTGGAGATGCATTATTGAGTTGGATAAGAAGATATGCAATATTCTCTTAGAAGAGAGAATTATCTGCAACTATAAATGGAGACCTTGAGCAATCTATAAGCATTGGGAGATTGACTTTGTCATTAAAATTACCAAAGGGCTACACATACGTACTAAGAGGGGACTTAGAAAGGATCATCCATAAGTTAACCAAACCTTCATGATCTAAAGTTTTCTAGGACAAATAAAAAATGATTTAAATGTTGAGATCAGCACCTTCAGACAATAAATTGAGGACATATATGGTTATGTAATATCAAAAAGAAAAGTTTAGGGAGCAAAGAGAATAAAAACTGAAAACATGTGCAGGAATTAGGATGAATCATATAATGAATTACTAAAGTTGATGAGTTCAATCAAAAGAACCAACTTAGGGATGGACATGTGTTACTTAGAATGTTTAGTCAACTGAGGAGGAAAATGAGGTGATCTTAAGAAGACTATTTTAGGCATTTAAGTCATGTATAAAGGCCTTCAAACACTATAGACTAGTGATCAGTATTGATGGAGCTTTCCTATGTGGGGAGTATGCCCATAAACTATTGATTGCATGTAGTGTGAATTGTGCTAATCACATACTCCCCCTGGCATTCACATTAGTTGATAAGGAATCAAGTAAGACATGGAAATGGTTTATGAAGAAGTTAAAGCAATACCTCTAAGGATTGCGCAATGATGATCTCATCTTATGTGTTATGTTAGACCAGCAAAAGGGTATAAAAAAAAAAAAAACAATGGAAGATAAGAATAGTAGATAGCAGCATTCATTTTCACAATAGAGAGTATGCATAATATACATTTCCAATAACTTCATCACCAAATATAAAAGTTACTATTTGAAGAGGCTAGTAACTACAGTAGCTTTCAAGCATAAGAAAGGAAGTTTGCATTTTATATGAAGGAGATAAGGAAAAGATATGTAACTGTTCTAGATTATTTTGCAAATATCTCTTGTAGCTAACACATTTTTGTTTCCCATGTTATCTTAAGGTTTCTAAGCAATAAAGCAAAGCCCTTAATGAAGAAGAAATACAAAAAAGAAAAGTTTGAAAAATACAAAAAAAAAAACTTAAATATAAAAAAAATAAAAAAAGAAAAAGAAAAAAGAAAATAGAATATACAAAGTGAAAAATTGGAAAAATATATATATATAAAAGAGAAAATAGAAGAAAAAAAACAAAATGTAGGATTTTTAGGGAAAAAAAGGAGTCAATGGGTCACATTTCTAAGGTCTTTCAAAGTTAAATAGGAATATATGATTTGATAGAATTACTTTTCTTAGCAAAAACTAGCATTTTTATTGAAAATTAATTTTTAAAACCAAGTTTGGCTTGATTAGTTTAAAATATTATGAAAGTAGACAATTTAAGTTGATCATGGCATCAAATGGTGTCTCAATCAGACTTAAATTGACTATTTTATGATGAGTTCAAGTTTTAAATAAAGTCGAGCACTAAGTGGAACCAAGTTTATAATTCTATTAGATTGGTTTTTTTTTTAAATAATTTTGTACATATACCTAATATAGACACCTAATTTTTTCCCCTTAGTAATCCTAATTTTTTATTTTTTACAAAAAGGGTCCTAATTTAAAAATAAAAATAATAATAAAAAACAAAAAATTCATAAAAGATAAAAATAATAAAAATTAATAAATGATAAAAATACCAAAAAAATAAGAAAAGGAAAAATTATAAAAATTTCGTAGAATTTTAGGAAGTAACTTATATTAGGAACAAATAGTTTTAGTTTTAGCTTAGTACAAATAATTATTTGAAGGAATAGAGTAGTTTACGTACAATTTAATTACACTAAAAATCAAGGCATAAGCCAATGGTTTAACAAATAAGCATTAAAATATTGGATTAGATTTAGTTTAAGGTCATAGGTTCGAATCTCATTAGATACTTATATGGCTTTTATTTTCCTATCTTTTATAAAAGTGAGATAAATGAGCGGGATCATATTTAATCAAATCTTCTTTATTTGAATTTGAATAGTTAGAGAATATTCGAATTTAGTTTGATTTTATTAAATCAAATTTAAATTAATTCGGATCTAGTTTAATTTTGATTAAATTAGATATGATGAATACGATTCGATATGATTTGGTTTGGGTTTTATGAATATATACACTCCCAAAGAAAAGGGATCCTTCATGGTGACATACACACAGGCTCCCAAAAAGAAAGAGAAAAAAAATTCCATAGTTCATCACATTGGTTTTTCATTCATGCACTAAACAGCACGCAAGGCCTACTATTACTCGTCGATTGCGTAATCAATACACTCCGTTGGCCAACAAACGAGCAACGACGACATACATTAGACAGCCATCATCCCTGCTGAGCATACTTCAAGCACTAGTATCTGCAGAATACACTCTACAACCGAAGATTAACCCGTAACTCTCTACACCAAAGTATATTGCAGCGTTCCAACAACATACGCTATCACACCTCAAAGTAATAGAGTCGTAACAGCCCCGCTGTGTAAACCATTCTAAAATAGAAATTGGCCTTACAACTGCTATCCTAGACCTAATCTACACAAGGCGTCCACGATTAACCCGCTTTGAAGTAAACAGTTTGTAATTCAAATAAGTCATTTACCTAAGAAAGTGAGAAAATATATATATACGCTATAATTTGGTTATTACAATTAGGGTTTATGATATTTTATTGTAATCTATTTCCTAGTCATTACATTATTTAGAAATGAAAAATTCTAAAATAAAAGCTTAGACCTTAAGAATATATATTTGTTCTTCAAATGTTTTTCCTTACTATTACGCCCTGAAGCCGCAAAGTCGCAACAGTCCCACCGTGTAAACCATTTTATGATAGTAACTGTCCTCACAGTGCCTACCATAGACATGATCTACACAAGGCATCGACAACTCCTTGTTTTAAAGTAAACAGTCCGATTAAAAGTTGAACTACAATTATGATAAATATTACAAATTTCTAATAAACATGTATAATTATATGTAAGTCCACAGAACTTCCCAGGAAATTCTACATATTTACAATTGTTTACTAATTTACATAAAAACTATCAGGATTTCATTCTTAACTACGAGGTCACTCTAGTTACACATTATTACTAAGTAATTTGATCCTCACACCCTTGGCTTCAAACAGACTTACCTCTAGGTGATTGTAGGGCGGCATAATACTTAAAGTGTTCAGAAATCAGGACCTGCAAAAGGATCTATAAGGGTATGAGCAACTATAGCTCAGTAAGTTGAATTGGAGACTCATGAATGCATACAAGTACAAACAGGATTATTAAGTAATTATTTTCATGCAATGCAACAATCAAGTGTCATCGCATAACGTAGTCGGTCCGTTGTGAAATTAGAGAAATTTTACCCGCTTCAATCCGGGATGAGGAGTTTCCATGTTATGCAGCAGCTCACAACCAAACCCAGGCTTGTGCAATGGAGACCTCGCTCCTCCCGCGACTACCTTCGAACCATTGACTTCACCCTCGCCGCGACCTCCTCTCTTGTCACTTAGTTCGATTAAGGATGAAGAAGGGACCATTTTGCAATCCTGCGTTATCCCTTTTAAAGGGGTCGGTATTTGGTTGGAGAATCTTATGATCCCCTAACGGGTTGAAATTCATGACATTTTCGGTTATTAGGGTCGAATAAGATTAAATTTCATTTAGGGTGTTCAAACAATCACACCAATTCAATCAATCACAAAATCACTCACATTACAAATTCAGCACGAATTCAAATACATTAAACACATGCGTAAACTACTTACAATCACAATCATATACAAGTCTAAGTCTTTGAGTACCATAAAACTAATACTCTATTACAATAAGTAATAACCCAACTTACTTAGAATTTCTCAATCGTCCGATCACGTAGCTGCAAGCCGATTCGTCTCTGGGTGTCCTATAATATAAAGAGGTCTTTTTAGTACTTATATTTTACGGATTCATATTCTAAGTTATAATTTAACTATGTTTTCCATATATACCTACTGTATACTAATAATTCTTTCTACTCTATTTCGAGGTTCAGACCCTTGATTCTAGTTTTGATTCCTAAGTCCTAAATATGCTCGAATCCTAACGTGAACTTAATCACATTAAGCTCGAGTATTCAAATATCATATTGGGTCTTAATTCAATATTCTAAACTATTCGGTACACGTTATTCTTAATTGGGGTATCGGATTTATCCCCGATGTAAGAACATCTTACTTTTTTATATAATTACCTAAAATTCAATCTTAATTCAGATTTAGTATTATTTTGATTTTTATTCTAATATTATCTAAATAACCCTAAGTTTTTAGATTTATTATTTTCCAATTCCATATATTACTAATTTCTTACAATAACTATCTAATTTCCTAAATTAATTATACTTAATACTCCAAAGCCTAGGATTAGGGTTCTACATCAGAGATTAACATCCCTAAATATCTAATTATTATCTAAATCAGTAATTAGTATCTTAATCACCTAATTAACCCAAAATTACCCAATTTTTCCATCATTTTAGGGCTAAAAATTAACTTAAAAATTTCAAAAATTAATTTAAAAAAAATGACTTTATAGCACTGTTCTATATCACATAAGCATTCTACAGAAAAAAAAAAATTGAGCTCCAAACTACACTCTTAAACCTATTTATTTTCCGTTCTAATCATGCTAGGTTTTGAACAATTTGTTAAGAACCCTATATTTTCAGACGTAATTAAACTAAATCACTATTTTTCCCTAAATCTACATACAATAAAATCTCAGAATAACAAGTTTCATAATTTTCTAAGTAAAATAACTAATTTTACAAAATTATTTAAAATCGGGGAAATTAAGGGACTCACCAACTCAATGCTTTTTGGCCGTCCAAATCTAGTCCATGTGTTGGCCAACCTAGGCGGTGGGGCTAGAATGGTGTGGTGGTGGTGACTTGTAGCTAGATAGCGGTGAGGTGTGGGTTTCGCTCACTAATCGAATCTGCACAATTTCCTTTTTCTTTTTTTTTTTCTGGATTTTCTCTCGAATTTTTGAAGTTTCCTAATTTTCTCTGATTTTAAATTGTCTAAAGGGGTTCTCTGAAAATTTTCCCTATTTATAGACATTTTGGTTAATTAATATGCATTAATTAGACATGACATTACTCCAATTCCTTGATTTTTGGCTTTTGTGTTATTTAATTCTAATTGGTTAATTTTTCTTTTTCAGATTCTAACTTTCCACGACCATATTTGCATTAATCCACACTCTTCTGATTTTTTTTTTCTGATTTTTCTTAATTAATTTAAAATTTTCTTTAATTATTTACTAAGTTTTTGGCCAATTTAAGTAATTTCGTATATTTTCATCTACATGTAAATACATGTGAACATTCCTAATTATTATTTAGGTCATTCTATGATTTTTAGTATACATATAATTTATCTCTAGTAATTTATTCGGTATTAACTTACACCTTTCGCCTTTTCGATAATTAACAATCATTATACTTAAAATTTGCAAATTTTGTAATCTCCTATTTTATTACTTATTTTCTTAAATTCAAGTTTACGGGGTGATTTTTACTAGTATTTCTCTCCATAGTTTATAATTCGAGTTTGATTGGATCCTTTAATCGATTACCCTAAACCTTGTGCTTTAACTTCAATCCTACAGTCTCTTGACTTAACTTTAGGGCTTATACTCACTCCTTAGGATCCATCAGTTGTTAGCTTTAGAGTAGTTGTATGCTGTTTCTTAGCTAACACCTGTACGAGGTCTATAGGGATGTAAGCAACTACAATTTAGTAAGTTAGGATGTAGGACTTAATACTATACCATAAATATAACAAGGTTATCAATCAACTTATTTGGTGCAATGCATGTTCAAGCAAATGCCATTGTACGACATTGTCCACCCTTCGTAAGATTAGAGAAATTACGCCCGCTCTAATCCGGGTTACAGAGTTGCCGTTAGTGCAACAGCTTACAACCAAACCCAGGCTTGTGCAATGGAGACATCGCTCCTCCCGTGACTTTCTTTGAACCACTGACTTCACCCTCGCTGCGACCTCCTCTCTTGTCATTTAGTTTCGCTAAGGATGAAGAAGGGACCATTATGCAATCTTGCGCTATCCCTTTCGAAGGGGTCGGTACTTAGCAGGAGAATCCTAAGTTCCCTAATGGGTTGCCATGCAGGTCCAATTATGATTACGGGTTGTATATTTGATTAGGTCCAATTTAAGGTGATTAATCATTTTACACCAATTATACAATACAAGCCAGAACAATAAACAAAATCATAGCATCACTCATAATCAAGTACATACACACAATCAACTATCTATCAAGTACAACTAAGCATAATCTCAAGCCTTCAATATACAGTAACGTATTAATCCCAACTTACCTGAACTTCTCGCTCGCTCACTCGAGGTTCAACTCGCTCAGGCCATCGCCGATCATCCTCATAATACAAATGAGGTTTCAGTTTTTCATATAACTATTATAAGTTGGTTTTATCCTATAATGATTATTGTTATCTTTTGTTTAGGGTTTAATATGTCCAATTATTTAGGTTCTCAAATTTTTAACAATTATTCTAGATTTGGGGTTAGGTTCGAGTTCAATTTCCGCATCGATTTCTAAATTAGGTTTTGGTTCAATTTCTAAGTTATAATTTAGCTTATTTTTTTTCCATGTATACCTATAATTTACTAATGATTCATTTTACCCTATTTCGGAGTTCGATTCCTAAATTAGATTCTAGTTTTGATTCTAAAATCTTACATATACTTGAATCTTAATATGAAATTAATCACATTAAGCTCGAGTATTCTAATAATCTATTGGGTCTTAACTTAGTATTCTAAATTGTTCGGTACATACTAATCCTAATTGGGATGCTAGATTTATTTCCGATGTGAGAAAATCTTACATTTTTTATATAATTACCTAAAATTAAATTTTTGTTTCAGATTTATTACATTTAGATTATTATTATATTATTAAATTAAACCTAATTTTTCATATTTATTAATTTTCCAATTCTACATATTCCTAATTTTTCACATAATTCCTTCATTAATTACACTTAACACTCCAAAAGCTAGGATTAGGTTTACACATCAGAGATTAACATCTCTGACCCTCTAATTACTATCCAAATCAGTAATTAATGGCTTAATCATCTAAGTAACCCAAAATTACCCAATTTTCCTATCATTTTAGGGTTAAAAATTTCAAAAATTAAATTTAAAAAAATGGCTCCATAGCACTATTTTATATCGCTTAAGCATTCTATAGAAAAGATTTGAGCTCCAAACTCCACTCCTGAGCCTATTTATTTCTATTCTAATCATACTCGGTTTTGCATGATTTCTTAAGGACTATATATCATGGGATATATTTTCATCAAAATAATATTTTTTTCTAAAAACTACATACAAAAATATTTCAAAATAACAAGTTTCATAATTTTCTAAGAATATTTATTATTTTTACAAAATTATACAAAATCGGACTGGAAATCGAACCTACCGATTTGGGTGGCTCCGGCCATCATCGGTGGCCATGGGTGTATTAGTCCACCTAGGCACTACCACTACCATGTGGTAGGTGGCCGTCCACTCCTAGCTGCTCGTCGGGTCTAGGTTCTCCTTACAAGCCCCAACTACATAGTTTTCTTATTTTTTTTTACCTGAATTTTTTTCTTCCAATTTCAATGCTCCTAATTTTTCCTTAATTTCTAACTGTCCAAATGAGCTCTGTGATTTTTTTCCCCTATTTATAGAGCTTTGTGGTAATTAATGTGTATTAAATTGGACAAGACATTGCCCAAATCCCTTAATTTTTTGCTTTTGTGTTGCTTTAATTTAATTAGCTAATTTTTTTCTTATTTTCCCCAGCTGTCACGACCTAATTCTGGATCATTTCTTATTTTTTTTATTTTTCATTAATTAATTATGAATTTTATTTAATTATTTAGTATTATTTTAGCACATTACGTGTATTTCTACATACATGTAAATTCATATATAGTACAAATAAATATTCCTAAATATTATTTAGGTTATTTTATGATTTTTAGTATATATATAATTTTATCTCTAGTGAATCGTTAATTATAGGAATGCATTTTATGCATTTTCGATAAATAACGAGTTATATACTTAAAATTTTGAATTTTTATATTATTTTATTTTATTACTTATTTTTTTAAATTCAAACTTATAAGATCATTTTAGTAATATTTCTATTTTTACTTATAATTTAGGCTCGATCGGATCTTTTAGCTGATCGAAACCCTAAGTGACTGGTTGTGGGGCTTACATACGCGACTAGATCCTTAACTGCATATATCCACGTCTTCGGCAACGCTCGCAACATAGTAGATTTGACCCACTCTTGACGATGGTCAATGAACAGTAACTAACACACCAACGCATTATTACTTCGTCGTGCCGCAACAACCAATCAATCTAAGAATTCTCTACAGTCCAATCCAGGTGAAATTTCAGACGAACACTAAACGAAGTCTAACAGCAGCATCCGTACATCCTCTGTTGACCGACAGCAACAACAGCAACCGAATGCCCTTATCAACACATACGTTCAGCTTGGCCTAAACACCTACCGTCGACTGAATCTTTTTCGTTAGCCGCAATCACAGTCCACAATGGAATACGATACGACACGCTTTACCTACAGCCCAGTCTGATCATCTCTAACTTGATGCACATGCTACAGTCCGCTCTCTGCACAGTGTTACTCCAATCATTGTTAGACTCTCCTCAACCGAACTGCATATGCACTTCACCTACGTCCATCGCACGTTATGGTAAGCATTACGCATTAGCAGCTGTCCCCCTTGTCCAAGCAGAACACTCCAACATCGCTTAGAGAATTCACGCTGCTATCTTCACTGTTGACTGTAAAGTCTACGTGCAGCATAACGTTGACATCCAAACCTGATGACCAATAGCACATTGCACTCTCTTATCTTGGCTGATCCCCATACTTGCACGCCACAACTAAACAAGATCAAGTCAAGGTTCGGTTTCTTCAATTTTTTTATTATATTATGTTATTATTTTATTGGGTATTTAATAATTTAAGATAGCATATATAATTATGTTTATATGATAGGATATTTTTTTAGTATTAGCTTCCTAATATTATATAGATTATATCGATTTAAGTGAATGTTTATTTAATAAGTAATGATGTAGATATATCGATATTAGATAAGGGATCGTTAAGATTAATTTTTTATTATATACATATATTATTATATTTTATTAGTTAACATAATATATAATATATGTATATGTTAGTTTAGAAGTTTTAGTATTAGTTCTTATACAAGTGTATTATATGGAATTAATTTATTTTAATAGATAGTTGTATATATTAGTTTAGAGATTGTTAGGATTGGTCATATTTTAAGATTTGGTTTTATTTAAGAATTTATCATATAGAAAGCTGTTTTTCTTTAAATAAAAATTTATAAAAGACCTTTTTTAAAAATAGAATTGTTAGAGCATTTTTTATAAAACAAAAACATTTAAGAGTTAAGGCCCTTTTAGATTTTATTTGAATAAACTAAATTAGTAAAAACATAAATTTGGTCGATTTTCAAAAATTAAAATAAATCAACACATTAAAGATTTTTTTTGAAAAGAACTACGATCGTCTGATCTCGGCTAGTGGATACGTAGGCACCTTCGGGGCGACGATAAAATATATAGAAACATAAGTTCTTTTTTTTTCTTTTGATTTATTTATTTATTTTTAAATATTATAATTAAAAAAAATAATCCTAATTTCGATAAGTAGATAATGGTACCAATTAACATTTAATAGATTAGCCCCTGAACTTGGAACCCCCTAATTTTTTATTCAAATTGAAATCAAAGACCGGTAGTTAAATCGTAATCAATCCACCTAATTGATTACGATTTCTTTTCTTCTTCCCGACTGCAGTCGGGTGGCAACTTCAAAATTTTTTTTTCTAAATAAAAAACCGGAATTTTCCAATTTCTTTAGTCAAGGATTAATATTAAATGGGTTAAGGTTTAGCATTAATCCGAAATAGGGAAATTAATTCTAAATAAAAGAAACCAAAAAAATAAGCTCGATACCTAAAAAGACTTAATAGTTACCCAAAAAGAAAAATTTATCTTTTAGGATTCAAAAGACTCGAGCCAATTTTAAGGCTCAAAGTTTGTTAGGTCTTTAATCAAAGACTGCTTAAAATGAGATTAATATTCTTCTACAAATGTTACTTAAGAAACATGTTAGGTTAGCTAGTTTAGTGCTTTGTTTAAAGTTGAGGAAGTCCTAAGATCGAGTTTTGGTAGAGGTAATCATACCTCACTTTTTTCCTTTTGAATTTCAATGCACCATGTGGCACATTTTCATTGGAGGAGACCATTGACCTGGTTAACTTCTCCTTCCTTAGAGCCAAAACCTGCAAAAATTGAAAGAAAAAAAAAACCCATACAACCCTTTAATTTTTTTTTTACCTAATTGAGTTCATTTTTTGTCAAATTTCATCAAATAAAAAGGTGAGAATTAATAATCGACATGGAAGACTTTGAATCTGGACTAAAAGCTTGTCTAAACAAACACATTTAGACGGTTAAATCGAGATTTGAAAATTGAAAAACCTCAAAAATCCGCATTTAACAACCTTTAAGATTAAGCATTGATGGAAAAAAATTGAAGCTTCTAAGCTTCTAAAGGTAAGTCCTTGTCTTTGCCACATCTAATAAAGCCTCAATCTCGATTATTTCCTTAAAAAACATGGCATATTTTGGCATCAAAGTTTATACACGCAATTTTATATTTGGCCATTAATGAACTTTCCATGCATAACTCGAGCTTTAGAAGTATAAAAGAATGGTCCTATGTCGCATTTGTGTGGGGACATTCATTGGTAATCACTCATACAAGTTTCATACTCACTTTAGCCAAAACTATTTCCTCTTGTTAGAAAGATCCCAATTTTTTGGTTTTTTGAGCAAAACTAATTCTTCTATTGAGTTCCTCATGGTCAACAACCCTAGAAAACACCCTGCATTTGCTTCGGTTGGTCTTCGATTAAGCTCCACCACCGCTCTCTATCTTTACTCATCTCGAACCACCACCAGCTACCCCTTAAACTACCTCCATTAACCCCCAAACCCAACACCATCACCCCTACCTACAAATGAATTCCTTAACCCTAAAAACGTAGGGAACCACCCTGGCTCATTTCTATCTATTTCCATTCGAGTTCCATCTCATCTTTCTCTCTCTACCCGAAGTTGGCTACCGTGAACCACCACTATAGCCAACACTTTAAGGCTAAGTTTTGTTAGTACTATGATTTTCACCTTTGAAAACCCCATAGAAGTGTTCCCACCCACTTGAAATGGTCACTACAATGCTTCAGAGCAACCCTTATCGCCACTCCTCTCTCTTTATATCCAATGCAGTGCAAGGCATGTGACCTATGGGGCTACAGATATGACTTGACCTAATTCATGATTGGCTCTCAACTCCAACCCATGAACCATTGACTCTTTGATCAGGTTCATTTCCTTTTTCATTTATTTATTTATTTTTCTTTATTTTATTTGTTGGGGGTTATTTAAATAAATAAATGAATAGATCTCATTAGGATAAGGACATGTATAGTCCTCGATTATTGTGGGTAATCACCTCCTTGGAATGAGTAGAGCCTTAATTTAATAATAAAAATAAAAAAATAGGTTATGGGTATTATGTAGTCTTAGGATGTTGTGGGATAACTATTGCCCTTAGGGCTTACTAAAATAAAAATTAATAAAAAATATAAAAAGATTAAAAAATGAAAAATACTTTTGAAAAGTAATAAATTTTTTCTTATAAATCATTAGGTTTAGTAATGAAAAAGGTTTTTCTCAAATAATTTTCTTAAAGTAGGGTTCTTTGAAAAAAAATAAAAAAGGTTTTTCTTCATATTAATCAATCATTTTCTATAGAGTTCTTCTAAAAAAATGACTATTTTTTTCATTTCAAATATCTACTGCAGGCTTTTATAAAAAGAAAAAAATTACAAAAAAAAAAAGAAGAAATGAACAACTTTATCCTTTAGGAAAATATGTTTTTAGTGAAACAAAGTTTTATCACTTAGAAAAATTTTCTTAGAAAAAATAAATAGAAATCCAATCAACCTTTTCTAAAAAGAATTTAGAATCAATTAGGGCATTTCTTAAGGCAATATAAACAAAATTATGGTGTTCTCTTAGAATTTTTCCAAAATCAAATAAACCGGTAAATAATGAAAACCTAGCTTGTTTTCAAAATTAAAAAGAATCAAACCACTAAATTTTTATAAAAAGGAACTACAATGATCTAATTCTAAATAGCGGATACGTAGAAATCTATGAGATGACCAAAAAAAAAATAAAAATTTATTTTCCTTTTCTTTCCTAAAAGAGACTTTTAAATAAAAATTAAAAAAAAGGCCAAAATCTAAAATATTGAAAAAAAAGGAAATTAAAAAAAAAATCATTTCCTTTAAGTTTAAGGGTATTCTAAAAGCTAAAGTCCAAAATAGTATTTTAAAGTGGTAATCTTCAAGTTTTAATAAGTTAACCCTAAACTAGTTTTCTCTAGTTTTTTTTTTTTTTTTATTTTTCATAAGGTTTTGAAAACTTAGATCAGTAGTCAAATTAAAACCATTCCACCTAATTGGTTTTAATTTGCTTGTCTTTTCCTGATTTTAACTAGTTGACAACTCCAATCTTACAAAACCATAAGAAACTGTTTTTCTTAACTCATGTCGAGGGTTTAAATTAATTGGGTAAAGTGTTTAGTTTAAACCATGTTAGGAAAAACAGAAAACCAAATTTTAGGTTTGACATCTCCATTGAGCAATGGACATGAGCATATGATAGAGGTTTTAAATACGATCAAATGACAACAAATATCAATAAGAGCTTAGACCTAGATCTAAAAATATATTATAATTGCGTAAGCTATTTCCAAGAGAGGCCAGATAAAACACATAAAGTTATCTATGAAGGGAAAGTTTATCCCAAATGGATTGCTCAAAAGATGGAAAAAATGGAGAGGGGCATCTTGATACACCATACTGAGAGTAGACAAGGGTGATAGTATTAGGATGGGTCCAAGTTTGCAGGAAACTTAAAATGAAGGGTAACGAAATGTGAAAATGGGGAATAAGTAAACAAGATGAACAAGCAAAAAACCATGAATAATTCTAGGGATATGATACACCAAGGAAACGTTGCGAACTTACAAGCTAACTTGATATAATGCACAAGCAACTCGATGAGGTCATCCGTCACTTAACCTTACTTAAGGGTTAAGATAAGAGTAAGAAGAGCAAAAGTAAGCACACTTAGCTCACAAAAGGGATGAATATATTCAATATCAAATGTATGATTGTTGTGGCTACATATTACAAGGGTATTTATACCCGAAATGTTAGAGCATCTTATTTAAAATGGAAAAGACAAAAAGGGTATTGTCTAAAAGAAGCAATTTATAAGGAATAATAAAGAGTAGAAATGAAAAATCAAAGAAATCAACGATTAGTATAGCTGAATCCTTTTATGTGGACTGGATATGTGCCATCAGGTCACTAAAGACACTTCTGACAGAAATAGGCAAATGGTACGGTCAGGATAGAGGTTAACAAGCAGACTTGGGGACCTTTTGAGAAGGTATGAGTATAGATGTGTACTGAGGTTCTTGGCACCAATACTACCAAGCTGAAGGTTGGCATAATTATGGCTAGGCAAACGCGTGAGGGGTCAGATTGTTGGTAAAGCATATTTTAAGTTGATACTTCACTATTGAGAAATGGGAAGTTACTTGGTTGGGCATATGGAATTACTTAGTAATAAGGATCAACTCGGCCTTGGTAGGAGTTAGTTAGAACAGTAGAATACGTTTTGCTTGCCCTTCAAGAGCTCACACTCAGGTTAAAGGTCTAGTAGTTTGATTACTATCTTCCCCTCTAAGTTAGTTTGGATTTGGGATCAAATCCAACTAGTCTTTGCTCAATTCTCTTATAGGCTAATGAGGTTAAGGTTGGTAATGTTGAAGGTGTTAGAGACTTCATAGTCCTCGAGTAATTCTAGTTGATAGGCATTGTCATTGATCTTTTGGAGTATTTTAAAATGGACCTTGACTCGAGCGGACAACTTATTTCTTTCTTTTATTTAGGAACCTCTCTTTGCTTAAGTGCAGCCACATCAAATCTCTTGGCTAAAACTGTGCTGACTTACTTCCTTTACTCCTTTCTCTCATTCTCTTAGCAGCTTAGACAATCTGATGGGTAACTTTCTTATAAATCTATTATAGAGATTATGCTCGAGCTCTTACGTCAGGGTTTTCTTGCTCAAACATTGGTACAAAAGCGTAGTCAAGGGATAGCTTGGGATTGAAGCCATGGACAATCTCAAAGGGTGTTTTATTGGTGGTGTCATATACAGTATTGTAACCGAATTCTACCTCAAGTAACAGACATCCTAATAAATCAAATTCTTCTTTATTATAGCTTGGAGCAGTGATCTTAAAGTACGATCGACTGCCTCTATTTAGCCATTGATTTAAGGGTGACAAGAAGTAATGAATACTAGTGTAGTCCTTATTTGACGCCATAGAGTCCCCCAAAAATGGCTTAGAAACTTTAGATCTTTGTTTGAGACTACATTTCTCAGCACATCATGTAATCAAACAATTTCCTGCAAAAAGAGAAAAGTAATAGCTGAGCATCATTAGTTTTAGAGTAGGGTACAAAATGTGCCATCTTACTAAATCTATCAACGACAACTATTACTGAATCTTTGCCTTGAGCAGTTCATGGCAATCCAAGGACAAAGTCCATACTCAATACAGTCCAAGGTCAGGTTAGGATAGGCAAAGGCATTGCTTTCCCTCATTCGGCTTGGCATTTAGCCCTCTTGCAAGTAGTACAACTCTCAATAATTCAATGCACATCTGACCTCATCTTTGGCTAAAAAATTATCCACTCAACAACTCATATGTCTTCTTCTCCCCAAAATGTTCAAAAGTCCATTAGAATGAGCTTCTCTAACAAGTAATTCTCTTAAAAAATAAGTCGACACACATAACTTGCCTCTTCAAAATAGATACCTATCTTTGATGTGATAGTTATCCACTATCCTTCCTTTAGCACATCATCCAAATATGGACCAAAAATGAGGGTCCTAAGGATACTGTTCTTTGATGCTCATAAACCCTAATAGTTTAGTTTGCAACTGGGTAAGAAGAACATATCTTCTCGATAGAGCATTAGTAACAACATTATTCTTACCTTGCTTATACTGGATCACAAAGTTAAATCCTTTAAGGAATTTAACCTACCACATTTGCCACTTCAATAACTTGGTCCAACTTTTGAGGTACCTTAAAAATTCATGATTAGTATAAATGACAAACTGTCTTAGTAATAGATAGTACTACCATACTTAAAGTACTAAGATAAGGGCTAAGAGTTCTCTATCATATACTGAGTAGTCCAACTAAGGTCCCCTCAGCTTTTCACTATGGTAAGCAATTGGCCGGCTTTCTTGCATCAAGACAGCACTTATACTAATGCTTGATGCATTACATTCAAGCTTAAAAATTTTCTTAAGGTTGGGTAAAGCTAATACTAGTATAGAATTCAATCTTATCTTTACTTTAATGAAACTCCTCTACTTTCTTGCCCCACTTAAACTCGATGTTCTTCTTTGTCAACTTAGTAAAGGGTATAACAATAGTACTAGAGTTTTTGATGAATCTTTGGTAAAAGGATGCTAGTTTCATGGAGACTCCTCACCTCAGCACAAGTGGTTAGAGTCAACTATTCGACAATAGCTCAAATTTTCTCATCATCAACTCATAAGCTTCCTCCACCAACTACATATCCTAAAAATACCACTTCCTCCTAATAGAAACAAATTTTCTTTAAATTGCCAAAAAACCTCTCTACTAGAAGTACATCAAGTATGGCAAGGAGATGCTCAAAGTGGTTCAGTTGGTTAACACTGTATATAAGGATGTCATCAAAATATACCACAACATACTTTCCAATAAGGTTTCATAGGATAGGGTTCATGAATCTCATGAAGGTGCTCAGGGCATTTGATAGGCCAAAAGGCATAAGCATCTATTCATAAAGTTCATACCGAGTTTTAAATGCAGTTTTCCACTTGTCTCCCAGCCTCATTCAGATTTGATGGTAACTAGACTTCAGATTAATTTTACTAAAGATCCTAACTCCATTTAGTTCATCTAACATGTCATATAACCTGGGGATAGGACACCAATACTTGATCATGATCTTGTTCATGGCTTTATGGTCCATGCACATATGCTAAGTATCATCCTTTTTCAGCACAAGAAGCACTAATACAGCATAAGGGCTAAGACTCTTCCTTATATATCCTTTCGCTAGTTGCTTATTGACTTATCTCTAGAGTTCAATAGCTTTTTGGAGTTCATCCAATAAGTTGGTTTGTTTGGCAGGGCGGTACCGAGTATTGAGTCAATGCAATGTTCAATTCCTTTGAAAGAGGGTAATCCCTTAGGTAACTATTTAGGAAATAGGTAGGCATACTCATTTAGTATCTCTTTAACCTCTAGAGGTAGCTCACTTTGCACTTTCAACTCTAGCAATAGCCTTATCAGTAAAAAAGTTAGCGTGTCAGCTTTAATAGCTTCTAAGAGTTTAGCTCTACTTAGAATCAAAGTCTTCTTAGATCCTTAATAAGTTTAGCTTACAGCTTACTAACTTGACTCGGTGTCATAGAGTTTAAAGTGATCTTCCTTCCATCATTCTCAAACATATAGGTGTTCTTAAATCCATTACGTGTAACCCTCCATTAAAAAAGCCAAGGTCTACCTAGTAATATATAAGATGCACACATTGGTAACACGTCTAATAAGCATAAATCACTACACACTTTTTAGGCATATTTACGTAAAAATTTATCATGATTGTGTTTGTTTAAGAATTTCTTAGTATTTAATTGTACAAATATTAGCTTCAAATGATTCAAGAGCAAGGAGATAAAGTTTGCACAAAAACAATACAATTTAAGGTAATCATTGCCATTGAAGGAAGAATATCACTCCCTTCATCACGAGTGTAATCAAGGAAGAATTAAGGGCCCATTGGTTATTATACCCTTCATCATGGGCATGGCCAAGGGAAGTATTGTGACCTTCTATCTATTATGGCAGTGATCTCACTTTAGAAGGATGATCAATCCTTTGATCATGGGTGTGAAGAGATGAATAATTTTGATGAGGAGTTCATGTCTAACATTACGGCCTTGATAGGTGAAGACTACTCTTTTTCGAGACTATCATGCCCTAAGTTATGGGTATGATGAGAGTAGATATAATGATTTTTTTAAACTGTTTCACATGAATTGGTTCGTGTAACGAGTCTTAATGCTAGGGGGTGTCTTGAAATAGTGTATTGCGGGCCCTTTGACAAGAAGAATATAAATATACTGTAATTTTTAGACAAAGGACTTCATAAAAAGGATCATCATCAACCAACATCATATATCATGTCAAATCTCATGACAACAAACATCATCAAAAGAGAAAGCATAAGATTCTTTGTGTTAGAACCCGAAGGCCTTTTGCTCTAATTTTGAACCACAGCATATCCATAAGCATAGAGTATACCAATTGTATCTTTACCTTCTTAGCATAATTTTCTACTTGTTAATAGTGTACTTTTCTCGGAACTCTCAAAAGAGCTTATGGGAATTCACTGTTCATGTATTTGTGAGACTTATACAGCGAAATCAAAAAGGGGGGTTTTACTCTTCTACTGATTCTATGTTTTATTTCTTATTAGTTATGAGTTTCGTTACTCTGTGTTATTATTTTATCATGTATAAGTAATAGTTTGGGACTTACTACATCTACTTAGTATGATTGAGTGCATGGAATAGTAGATTCTTGATAAATGTTAATTTTGATGAATTGAACTTAATGAATCTAAGTACAGCGTAATGCACGACATTGACTTAAGACAAATTTGGATAGAATATGTCGAGAGATAGTTCTATTGAATATATCTAATTCATTAGAACAACTTATTCCTGATAATAGAGATATTATTAGGAAAGTTGTTGCATCCTTAGAGGAATCGATAAATTATTATGATGTTAATGCAATCCTAATTGGTCATTAATTCAAAAGAGATTATAATTGATACAATTAAGATTAGAAGTAAGTATTTCTAAGAAGAATGCTTATAAACTAGTAATTCCCTATAGATAACAAACATTAAGACAAAAGTGTATTGGTAGTATCATGCTAGGTAGTGAAGCAACTCTGCATGTTAATCATTGTTTTTTTAATTGTTTCTGTAACCATTATGTTGGATAAAAGTTGTTGGTGGATTAGTGTAGTTAGTTAGTAAATTAGACATTTTAATCACTAATCACTTGATAATTTTGGCTATTAAATCATAGGAAAATTAACTAGTAGTAGCGCTTATATTCACTCCCAATGGAGATAACCTTATACTCATCTGTGTTATAAAATGATAGGTACACTTGCAACTAAGTAAAGGCTAGATTATATGTTTATAAATTTTGAAACTCGATAGCTCTAATTAGAGGTGATCAAGTTTTTGGTTATTGCTAGGGAACAACATCATTAGAAAATTTAAAATTCCTGTGCATCTGGCTTATGTTTGTTATTGTTTTGTTATTTAAAAAATTTTTGTACTCAAGTTGATTTAAATTTTTCTGCTCAAGTTTTCATCAAATTCTTGAAAAATATTGCTACAACTATAAGAGCAAGCATCCCTTTCTATTTATCTCATCCTCCTGCTTAGGAGAATATGGGTACCAGTTAGCCTTTAGTTACCCCACTAACAGGTGCCTCCTAACAAGCAAAAGGTGATAGGTCGAAGAAGAAAACTTCGATATGGATTGGAGGAAGATGAAAGTAATGATTTGGAGGAAACCCAAGGATCCCAACCAAAAGTAAGAGGACTAGAGGTCGGGAACAACAGTAAAGAAGAGTCATTAGGAGAAGAGGAGGATGGCTTGTATGAGGAAACCAAAGCTAATTAAGATTGATTGTGTTTTCTTTCTTTTGTTTAATTTTGTTTGTTTTTGGTTCAAAGTTGCTAACTATTTGAGAGCTTAACTTTATTGATATATTTTGCTGACGACTCTCACATAAAGTGTTGTTATGGTTTGTTTTAGTGTGTTTAATGGTCAGGTTTCTTTTATATTCCATTTGTCGTGGTGTTTGAAGGATGTCCATTCTAATAATGTATGGCCCAACGCATTGATCAAACTTTAAATAGTAGAGTCTTGTTCTCATTATTGTTGTCTTTCATTTTTTTATGTTTTTTTTTTCCTTTTTCTATGCCTGTTCTATGATTGCCTTCCTCAGATATTGAGGGCAACGTCTCTCTCTAAGTATAGGGAAGGGTTAATCCTGTTTATCAAAATTCTCCCATTTAAGTTGTTTGTTTGTTTTCAAGTTGTGAATTAACTTAATAGATTGTGAATTCAACAAAATAGCAGCTGATTTTGTGCCTTACTCACCTCTTGTGGATTTAGTATACTTAATCAAAATTGTAGGATCAAATCTAAGTGAAGCAAACTTACTTTCCATTTAATGAATGAATTTAGAGGTTAAAAGTGAATCAAAGTACTTATTTCAAAGTTAAATGATTATATTTCTAAACTTACTGAGTAGTATATTTACTCTTCAATCACTTTTGGAGCTCATTTAATCTTGAATAAAAAGGGCAAATGAAATAATTCATTTGTTGATACTTCTTGAGAATCTCTTCAATATAAAGTAAATTGAAGTCTTTAAGGATGGAATTAGTAAGGACATGCTTTGGTCCCTTAGAAGAGTGAAGTTTGACCTTGCTATTAATTTTTGTCTTTATAACTATGCAATAAGGATATATAAGGATTGAGTTAGTAAGATTAAGGTCTGGTCCCTCAAAAGAGCGAAGTCTAACTCCACCGTTAATTTTTTTCCCTATAACTTAGTTAGTAAGAGTGGACTTTGGTCTCTTAGAAGAGCAAATTCTAACCCTACTGCTAATCTTTGGTCTTTACTCTTCTACTGATTAAAAAAAAAAAGAAAAGAAAGAGAGAGAGAGAGAGAGAGAGAAGTAAAAGAGCTTGTATAAAAAGAAAAGAAAAGAAAAACTTGAAAATGCAATGTATAAGTTGTCCTTGGAGACATTAAATAAAAGAAGTAAAAATATATGAGAAAGATGAATGCAAAATACTTTTCTTATAGATTATTGAGCTTAAGAAGTACTTTAAGGCTTTGATACACTAATAGAAGTGAATGCAATATAACTAATTTTCTTTTGTTCTATTTGACTATATGTTCACTTTGTACCTTTAGAAGCCATCATTAAATAATAAACGTGAAGTCTATTTTACTTGAATTAATCTTAGAATATTTATTTGTGTATTTTAAGAACACAATGTAATAAGCACAAAGTTAAGTCACTGTAAATGCTTTGATGAATATATAATAGAAAAGTTGTTGAGTTTCGTTAATTGTTTTTAAATATTTGCTTGAGGACAATCAAAGCTTAAGTGTAAGGAAGTTTTATAAGCATAAATCATTATACACTTTTTAGGTATATTTAGGAAAAAATTGATTATGATTGTTTTTATTTCTTAAGTTCTGGGAATCTAATTGTACAAATATCAATTTCACATGATTCAACAGCAAGGAGATGAAGTTTGCATAAAAATAATGCAATTTAAGGTAATTTCGAACTTGAGGAATGGAAAAGTTAAAGGAAGAATATCACTCTTTCATCATAGGTGTGATCATGGAAAAATTAAGGGCCTAATGGTTGTTACACCCTTCATTACGGGCATGACCAAGAGAAGTATTACGATCCTCTTGTTTATCATGGTCGTGATCTCACTTTAGAAGGATGATTACTCCTTCGATCATAGGAGTGGGGAGATGAATAATTCTGACAAGGAGTTTACATCTAACATCACAGTCGTGATAGGTGAAAACTATTCTCTTTCAAGACTATTGTAAGCCCTCAAGATAAGCCAAGTGACCGTAGGATCAAACTTAGTATACAAAGTTTAAGACGATCAGTTAAAGGATTCGATTAAACTTAAATTAAAAACTATAGTTAGAAATATTAGTAAAAATGGCCCTATAAATTTGAATTTAAGGAAATAAGTAATAAAATAAGAGATTATCAAATTTTCAAATTTTAAGTATATTACTTGTTAATTATCGGAAAGGTGAAAAGTGCAATTTAATAACTAATAAATTGTTAGAGATAGATTATATGTATATTAAAAATCATAAAATGACCTAAATAATAATTAGGAATGTTTATTTGTACCCTACATATATTTACATATAAATAAAAATATGCAAAATTGCCTAAAATTAGCTAGAAACTTATTAAATAATTAAAGAAAATTATAAAATAATTAAGGAAAAATTAGAAAAAAAAACAAAGGAATAAGGAATGATCCATATTTGGTAGTTATAACAAGGGAAGAAAGGAAAAAAATTAACCAATAAAAAACAAGCAACATAAAAGGTAAATTGGAAGAGATTTGTACATTATCTTGTTTAATTAATGCATAACAATTTACTTAAAGCCTATAAATAGCAAGAAAATTTACAAAACTCATCTGGACAGTTAGAAGCTTGGAAAAATTGAGAGCACTGAAATTGAGAAGAAAAAAATTAGGGTTATAGAAATTTGTCCCAAATCTATACAAAGGGAGTAAGAAGGTTGAACTCATAAACCATCACCAGCTAGAACCAAACCACAACCACCACCCTACTCCAAACCCACTGCCTGGATCAGCTAATGCACTTGAATCGATGTTGGAGGTTGAAAAGTCATTAAACTAGGTGAGTCTCACATCTTCTTCAATTTTGTAAAATTTCTTAAAATTATTTATTTTGCCTAGAAAATTATAAAATTTGTCATTTTGAGGTTTTATTGTATTTACATTTAAGAAAAAAATAGTAATTAAGTTTAATCACATTTTTAAATATAAGGTTTTTAATAAATTAGACAAAACCGAGCATAATTAGAATTAGAAATAAATAGGCTTAGGAGTATAGTTTGGAGCTTAATTTTTTTTTTTTTTGTAGAATACTTAAGTGATATAGAATAGTGATATGAAGCCATTTTTTAAAATTAATTTTCAAAATTTTTAAGTAATTTTTTTATCCCAAAAATGATGAAAAAAATGGGTAATTTTAGGTTAATTAAGTGATTAAATGATTAATTATTAATTTAGAAGGTAATTAGATGTTTAAGGATATTAATCTCTAATGTAGAAACCTAATCCTAATCTTTGGAGTATTAAGTGTAATTAATATAGAAATTATGTGGTAATTGTAGGAAATTAGGAATATGTAGAATTGAAATTTTAATAAATATGGAAAAATTAGGTTAATTTGGATAATATAATAATAAAATCAGTACATAATAAATCTAGTACAAAAATTAATTTTTGGTAATTGGATAAAAAATGTAAGATTTCCTCACATCAAAAATAAATTCGGTACCCAATTAAGATTAGAGTGTACCGAATAGGTTAGAACACTAAATTAAGACCCAGTGTGATATTAGAATACTCGAGCTTAATATGATTAATTTCACATTAGGATTCGAGTACATTTAGGATTCCTCGTAGTTAAAGACAATGTAAAATCAAAATTGGAATTTAATTTAGAAACCGAACCCCGAACTAAGGTAGAGTGAATCATTAGTAAATAATAGGTATACATGGAAAAGTGAGTTAAATTGTAACTTAGAATATGTATCATCAAAGTATAAGTACTAAAAAGACGTATTTATATTACAAGATACCTGGAGATGAACCGACCTGCAATTAAGTAATTAGGCAATTGAGAATTCCAAGTAAGTTGTGTTTATTACTTCACCGTATTAGAGTACTGTTTTAGGGTACTTAGAGACTTAGAATTATGTATGATTGTGATTGTAAGTAGTTTATGCATGTAGTTATGTATCTGAATTCGTGTTGAAATTTGTGTTTTGATTTATTGTTTATTATAATTGGATTGGTGTGAAATTGTCTGAACACTCTAAATGGAACTTAATCTTAATCGACTCTAATACCTTAAATTGTCATGTATTGCAACCCTTTAGGGGATCATTAGGATTCTCCAACCAAACATCGACACTTTCGAAAAAAATAGTGCTGGATAGCAAATTGGTCTTTTCCTTATTTTTAACCAAACTAAGTGATAGGAGAGGAGGTTGCGGTAAGGATGAGGGCATTGGTTCGAAGACTAGTCTTAGGAGGAGTGGTGTCTCCATTGCATAAACTTGGGTTTGGTTGTGAGTTGTTGCATAACATGGAAACTCCTCAACCTAGATTAGAGCGGGTGAAATTTCTCTAATTTCACAACGGACTGGACTACGTTATGTGATGATACTTACTTGTTGCATTACATGAAAATAATTGCTTAATAATCTTGTTTGTGTTTGTATACATTTACGAGTCTCCAATTCGACTTACTAAACTGTAGTTGTTCATACCCATATAGATCCTTTTGCAAGTCCTGATTTATAATTTCTCTAACTGATATGCTGCCCTACAACTATTCACAGGTTAGTTCTTTCTGAAGCCTAGGGGCATGAGGATTAATTCTCCTAGTAATTAATGTATATCTAGAGTCCCTTTAGTAGCTTAAGACTGAAAGATTGATAGTTGATATGTAAATTAGCTGATTATTACATTTGATGTAAAATTTCTTGGGAAATTCTGTGGAATGTATATGTAATTATATATGTTGACCTAAAGTTCTTAATAATTAGTGTAACTTTAGCTAAATTCTTAATTGGATTGTGTCGAGTCTGATTTTTCGGTTTTCTTTTTATTTCAAATTAATTTCTCATTTCCTGATTAATACTAAACCCTAACCTATTCAATATTAATCCTCGACTAAAGAAATTGAGAAATTCTGGTTTTTTAATGAAAATAATTTTTTGGAGTCGCCACTCAACCGAAGTCGGGAAAAGAAAAAGAAACCATAATCAATTGGGTGGATTGATTACGATTTGGCTACCGGTCTTTGATTTCAATTTTGAATGAAGAACCAGAGGGTTCCGAGTCTGGGGCCTAACCTATTAAACCCTAACGGGTACCACTATTTATTTACCAAAATTAGGATTATTTTTTCTAATTATAATATTTAAAAAATAAACAAATAAATAAATAAAAAATTGAAAGAAAAAAGAACCTAAGTTTCTACATATTTTATCATCGCCCCGAAAGTGCCTACGTACCCGTTAGCAGGGATTAAATGATCGTAGTTCTTTTCGAAAACTCTAATGTGTTGATTCTTTTTATAAAAAATGATTGGTTGAATTTACGTTTTTATTAACCATTTTATTTTTATTAAGAAAAATCCTTAGAAGCCTAATTTTTATTCCTAACATTATATATAAAAAAAAAACCTAAAAACCTAATTTTTGAAAAGTACCAAATTAAATTTTTTATTTAAAAATAACTAAGTGATAATTTTTTTTATTTAAAAAAAACCCTAAAGATTTTATAAAATTTGCAATATTTTACATGATGAAGCTTTTATATAGAAAAGATGCTTAAAACATAAAAAAAGAAAGAAAAAAAATTTCTAATCATAGAAAAGATGCTTTAATCATAGAAAAGATGCTTTAATCATAGAAAAGATATCTAAATTATGAAAAAGATTTTTAAACCATAGAAAAAAATCTAAATCATAGAAAAGATGTCTGAATCATAGAAAATAAACCTAAACTATGAAAAAGACATCTAAATTATGAAAAAGATTTCTAAACCATAGAAAAAAAAAGCCTGAACTAATATATATACATATCTATTTACATACCATATTATAAACTTAACTAAATAATAATAAATGAATAAATAAATAAACAATAATCAAACTTGACTTGTTATTTAGTGAAGAATAGTGGACGTATGTGTGTGACGTAAATGATGAATTTTTTATGAAGCTCCTCCCCTTGATATTAGGGCCTACTGAGACTAGAACCCATGACCTCCAACTAAATCCACCCAAACACTCCGCTGCTTATCCATCAGGTCGTTGACCTGTTTGTTAACATTTATTTCCATTAAATTATATTTAAACTAATCTGAATCCCTAAACTAAAATTTTCAACTAAACTAAAACTAAAATTAACATTAAAACTAATTATTCCTAATATAAATTTCTTCCTAAAAATCTATGAAATCTTTCTAATTTTTCCTTTTCTTATTTTTTTGGTATTTTCATTATTTGTTAATTTTTATTATCTTTTATTAATTTTTTTTTATTTTTTATTTTTTTTAATTAGGATCCTTTTTGTAAAAATAAAAACTAAGACTATGGAAAGACAAAAATTAGGTATCTATAGATTGTTTACTTTAAAGTAAGGAGTCGTTGATGTCTTTGTGTAAATCATGTCTATGGTAAGTACTGTAAGGTTGGTTACTATCATAAAATGGTTTATACGGCATAACTATTGTGACTCTATGACTTTGGGGCATAATAACTATCATGCCTCGAGTCACGAGCGTGATAAGAGTGGATACAATGATTCTTTTTAAACTATTTCATATGAACCAGTCCATATAACGAGTCTTAATACCAAGGGGTGTCTTAAAATGGTGTATTGTAGGCCTTTTGATGGAAGAATATACATATATTACAATTTTCAAACAAAGGACTTTATAAAAAGGATCATCATCAACCAACATGATGTATCATATCACATCACATGACAACAGACATCATCAAAAGAGAGAACATAAGATTCTTTGTATTAGAACTCGAAGACCTTTTGCTCTAATTCTAAACCATAGCACATTTGTAAACCTAGAGTGTACCAATTGTATCTTTACCTTCTTAGCATAATTTTCTACTTATAAATCGTATACTTTTCCTAGAACTACCTAAGAGAGTCAATGAGAATTCATTGTTTATGCATTTATGAAACTTTTACAGTGAAATCAAAAAGGGTTTTTTACTCTTCTACTGATTCTATGTTTTATTTCTTATTAGCTATGAGTTTTGTTACTTTGTGTTATTTGTTTTATCATGAATGAGTAATAGTTTAAGACATGCAACATCCACTTAGTATGATTAAGTACATAGAATAGTAGGTTCTTGATAAATGTTAATTCTAATGAATTAAACTTAATGAATTTAAGTACAGTGTAATACATAACCTTGACTTAAGATGGATTTTGATAGAATATATCGAGAGATAGTTCTATTGAATACATCTAATTCATTGGAACAACTTACTCTCGATAATAGAGATATTATTAGGAAAGTTATTGCATCCTTAGAGGAATTGATAAATGATTATGATGTTAATGCAACCCTAGTTGGCTATTGATTCAGAAGAAATTCTAATAGGTACAATTAGGATTAGGAGTAAATATTTCTAAGAAGAATGCTTATAAACTAATAATTCCTTATAAATAACAAACATTAGGACAAAACTGTATTAGTAGTATCATGCTAGGTGGTGAAGTAAATTTGCATGTTAATCATTGTTTTCTTAACCATTTCTATAGCCATTGTGTTGGATAAAAGTTGTTAGTGGATTAGCGTTGTTAGTTAGTAAATTAGATATTTTAATCACTAATCACTTGATAATTTTGGCTATTAGATTATGGGAAAATTAACTAGTACTAGTGCTTGCATCTGTTCCCAATGAAGATGACCCTATACTCATTCGTGCTATAAAATGATAAGTACACTTATCTATTGAACCGAGTTAATGATAGATTATAGGTTTATAAATTTTAAAACTCGATAGCTTTAATTAGACGCTATCAACATCATAGAGAATTTCATCAAAATAATTTCTAATAAAGATTGGCAGCAATACTTGTTGAGTGACATATAGTGCTCCCTCTTTTTTTAACTAATTTAATTTATATGGCTTTGAATGTGAGCTAGTCAGTAACTTAAGCTTTTTAACCAGGTTAGCAAATATGACATTAATGCAACTTCCACTATCTACTATAAGCATACATATCTGCTCATTCACCTTGCATGTGATGTAGAACAAATTCTCTCTTTACTCCTCCTTAGTTTAGGGTTCCAAATTCATCGCACATCGAACAACCAAAGTTAGCTTACCTAGATCTTCAACAAATACATCTTCCTCAACTAGTTTGGAATTAGCCTCAATCTCTTACTCTACTTCTTTTTCCTCCTCTAGTTTTATTTACTTCAATCTTCAGGGCATCTCCCTTGATAATCATAGTTCTCCTATTCAAATATTGGGTGGCCATGTACCCAAAAGGACACTTAAAATACTTGATCTAGATCGTCTTCCTCTTAGATCCTTGTCCCTTCTCATAAGTTCTTAGCAACACTTCACCATTAGTTGGTCAGCCTTTTTATTTAGCTTTGACATTCGTTCTTCTACTTAGCTTGGCACTTTGCTGAGCTTAATAACTTCCTTGAGTAGATCAGCCTTGTTGGACCAGTTGGCTCATTGGAGGTCGGTTCGGCCTATTCCTCCTCTATCTTTCTACTCATTAGGCTAGTCTTATAGTCTCATCTAATGTAGTAAACTATTAAAGCTCTATAATGTCTTAGATGTCACCTCTCAATCCAGTGAGAAATCTGGATAATGTTCGAATTGATAGTCCATCCACTTCACATCAAATCATGAGTATTTGAAACCCCTTGACATATTCATCAACAATTCGACTTCCTTGTCTAAGTTCTTAAAGCTAAGCAAAAATAGCTTGCAAATAAGTATCTAGTATGAATCTATTTCTAAGTATCCTCTTCATCTCAGGCCAAGCATTAACTTCCCTATATTCTTCTCACTTCTCATAATTTAGAAATTCTTCCATTGGATTGTGACATATCTTGAGAACTCTATAGCAGCAATCCTCACTTTCGTACGGTCTTCATACTAGTAATAATAAAAAACACACTCTACCTTTTCTTCTCAATCTAGATAGTTGCTAACGTTTCAAAAACCATTGAAGCTTGGAATCTAAAGCTTCACATGGTTAGTAGCTTGGGGTGTTCGAGCTTGCTCCTCTTCCCTATTGCACTCTTCTTCTCCTTCATCATCCATATCACCTAAGGCAATCCTTCTTTGTACTCATCCGCCTACTCTTCCACTTTAAGCTTGTTAAGTTAGGATCTATTCTCTCGTGAGTCGAGCAACTTAGGGAGTATTCTGTATAGCCTCAGTAGGTTGAAAAGCCAATGCATAAATATCTCTGGTCAGATCAACTATAAGGTTATTTATCTCGTCAATTCATTCATTTATACTTCTAAAGGTATTTTAGGGTTGTCATCTATGGTGGACAACACCGCTATTGTCAGCTCTAATACCAGCATTAACATTAGATCCATCATTCTCTTTGATAAAAGTCAGTCACAAACTTAAAATCCTTGAAATAATAGTCATTTTCCTTTTTCAAGCCAAATAACTTACACATACTTTTCTACATGAAAGTTCAAGCTAACTATGAACACAACAGCTACTCTAAAGAACTATAAACCCAATTGAAATTTGCTCTATTTTTGTATGCACAAAATAGAGTAAAATAAAGTATATAGCTACAGCAAACTACTATGCCCTCTACTTACTCAAATACTCACAACTAACTTCTATGCAACTACAACAAACTATGACAACAAACACAACTCACAAGAAAGCTCAAATACAACTTACCCAAATGAACCTCCGCTTTGATACCTAAATGATATGCCGTGTTGAGACCTAATAAGGGCAACGGCATTGGGATGGGTCTAAGCTTGCAAAAAGCTTGAAATGAAGGGTGATGAAATGTGAAAATGGGGAATAAGTAAACGAGATGAACAAGCAAAAAGCCATGAACTATTATATGGATATGATGCACTAAAGAGACTTTACGAACTTACAAGTGAACTTGATATGACACATGAGTGGCTCAATGAGGTTACTCACCACTTATCTTACTTAGGGGTTAGAATAAGAGTAAGAAAAGGAAAAGTAAGCACACTTATCTCACGAAAGGGGGGAGTATATTCAATATCAGATGCATGATTGTTGTGGTTACATATTGTAAGGGTATTTATACTTGAAATGTTAGGGCATCTTACCTAAAGTGGAAAAGACAAAAAGGGTATTGCCTAAAAAATGTAATGTATAAGGAATAATGAAGGGTACAAATGAAACATTAAAGAAATCAATCATTAGCATAGCAAACTCCTTTTACGTAGGATTTGACACGTAACATTAGGTTATTGGAGATGCTTTTAGTAGAAATGGATAGATGGTATGGTTAAGATAAAGGTCATTGAGCAAACTTGGAGACCTTTTAAGAAGGTATAGGTGCAAATGTGTGCTAGGATTCTCGATACCAATATTGTCTAGTTGAAGGTCGGCACGGTCGTGGTTGATAAAATACATAAGGGATCGGATTGTAAGTAGAGCATATTTCAGGTTGATACTCAACTACTAAGAGATCAGAAGTTACTCGGCTCAGCATATGAAATTGGTTAACAGTGAGGATTAGCTTGGCCTTAGTAGGAGCTTGTTGCAATAGTAGAATCTACTTCACTACTCCTTCAAGACCTCGCGCTCAGGGTCAGGTTAAAGGTTTGGTAGTTTTATTCCTATCACATCTACTTGCCATCAAGTTATCACTTTCAACATGACAACTAGAATTTTTTCGATATAAACAGGATCATGCATAACTAATTATGGTAGGAAAGAGAGTCACTATCACATAGTTGACATATTTAAGTGCATATGTAGCTGTAACAAGTAACAAACCTTTAAGGCACCCTACTCATATGCATTTGCAGCTATGGCTGATGTGAAAATGGATTCTATGTATAAAATTGAGAGGTGGTTTCATTGGTGTAGATAACCCATTTTTGTCTTCCCAGTTATTTTAGAATTTTTAGAATAGGATAAAGGGTCCTACAAAAAAAAAATATTTTTTAGAAAAATATAAAAAAATGGAAAATTCATAAAAATAAAACAAAGGAAGAAAGATATATATTTTTTTTAGTAAAGTAGATGTTTAGGCATATAAAATATCTTTAGGAAAGTGGTTTTTTAAGAAAAATAAGTTTGGGTCTTTAGGTAAATTGATTTAATAAGTTTTATAGAATAGCTTGGGTTATTTTATAGGTTAAGTACTATTTAGTTGCATAGTTTAATAGGGTATAAGCCAACAACCTATATGGTTAAGTAATTGGTCTAAGAAGGAAAAAGAGTTAAGGATCCTAGGTTTGAATCCCCCATGTGTATGTTAGCACATTTTATTTTCTAGCCCAATCAATACCACATGTCGCGCTGCCATAGGACCACATCTTGAACTTAATATGTAAAGACATGTATCGATACACAGCAGACCATGATCTGTCCATGTGACTAACGTGGTGCCACGTTAGCATCCTTCTTATCCTTTCTATCCTTTTCGCTCATTTTCCTACACAAAGACAGTTTGTACCCCTAACTTTGGCTTCAATTTATACACAACTTTCACATGTAAACACATAAATTAAGGGCTGTTTTTTGTTCTCTACATGGCACTCCTTCAATCCATACTAAGAATACAACCAAGTTCACTCATTTGACCATTCAAATTGATAGTGGAAAATAGGAAAAAAACTGGAAATTTGAGATTTACAATTGATTGTGAATCGACCATTAATGGCATTTCCTTGCACATTTAAGGTCCAGAACCTATGATTAGTTCCCATTCTCTACCACAACAGCAATCACATACACCAACTATCCCTCATTGCTACTACAATAGTGACCCTAGCCCCCTTCAACTATAAGCAAGTACAACCCAACATTAATTAACCCTCTTTCCTAACATCCATTGTGATCCAAACAACAAATACCATCAACATTGATCCTTCCACCGTCCACTAACAAGTCACACAATCAAACTATCCTCCCTTTTACACAACATACACAGCAAACACACAACCTATACTTGAACAAACAACATGACCAACTATTGCATACCCATGGATGTATGTTACTCACCTATTGCTGTGCATGCCAACACTATTGCAACTTACATCAACAAGCTTAAACCCACAACCAAGCCATACTTCACACTACTATCACCACCGAACAATAGCCACACCACTATACTAGTAGTGTAAGTTACTTTAACCCAACACTATAATAGTAGTGCCATACCCCAATCGCCTTCACCATGATCCAGTAGAGCTACACCAATGACTTAATCCACCATATCCTTAGGCATACAACACCCAACAACATATGTACAACAGTGCCTAACAACTACAGTCAACAGATTCTTAACCCCTTATCCTCCATTTTCAAACCAAGACCATTTCACTCGAACATCCACACCATCTAACCACGACACTCATAGCCTTTATCCTCATTACCGAATACACCAGGCTATGTCCATCTCACTTGACTGAACATCGATAGCCTTCACACATCTAACATAGCAATAGCCATAGTGGTTCGCTTGACCATTCTTCATCTAACCCCTGACTATAACCAAACCACAGCATGACCCACACTTCAACCCCAAACACTTTGATGCCACAATTTGCTTCACCCTAACTCAACTCTCCTATATAGATTGCATATACACATTGTAGATTCCTTCTTTAACCTAGCTTAATCAGCTAAGCTCCATTGATCATTCATGCAACTACCGCTACTTTAATTTACAAACACTAAAAACCGACCACTACGAGTTGAGGCATTGGTGTAAATCTCAATTTCACCAATCACTTTTACACTAAAATCAAAAGTCCTATTCAATTTGACATCCGAAGCATTTGGTGTGGTATTGAACTGTTGTTGACTGACGAAGGATCCAAATCTTTTTAAACTAATTACCAACCCAACTAATAGATCGAATCTATTACTTAAATCAACCTGCGTTCTACCCAACCTATGCTTTTGACCCATGATCCAGTTGTTGTTCAGTTCGAATCCTTCACTTGTTGGAGTTTATTTATTTTGTTGCTTTGGATTTGCATTGTAATTTTTTTTATTTAGTAATTTATTTTGTTGTAAACCAAGACTTTAAAAAAAAAAGGGAAAATCTAGAAAAAAGAAAGAAAGAAAAACATAAGAAAACTTAGCTTTTAGTTATTTATTTTCTTTCTTCAGTTAAAATAATAATAATAATAATAATAATAATAATAATAATAATAATAATAATAATAATAATAATAATAATAATAATAATAATAATAATAATAATAATAATAATGAAAAAGGTTTAATCACTAAGAAAAACTTAATTTTAAAAAGTAGAAAAATTAACAAAACTCGTTTTAATGTCAGGGTTTTCTAGGATTTTTCAAAATAAGACACCCCAATTAAGGCCCTTTAGAATTTTCCTAATTATTCTAATTGAATTAAAATGTAAACCCAACTATTTTTTGAAATTTAAAATGAACCAACCTGCTAACATTTTCGAAATGAATTACGAAAATCTAATCTTCAATAGCAGGCATATAGGCACTCATATGAAACTACAAGTCGACTTAAAATGTAAAAAAATTTCTTCCCCCCCCCCTACCCCCCCTTTCTTTGTAAAATTATCCCTTTTGTATATTCAATTGAACAAACTTAATTGTATGTGAATAGATTTTATTTTAAGGGGTATTATTGGAAGATAAATTTAAATTTGAAAATTTAAAAGTGGTACTTGTTAAGAGCTTAAAAAAGTTAGCCCTTGGACTCAAAATTTTGGTTTTTAGAATCATTGAAAAAAATTAGTTTTATCAAAATACTAGTAGCTAAGTTATAACTAATCTACTAAATTGGTTAAAACTTAACTCTTTTTCTCAACTCTAGTCAGGTGGGGACTCCAATCGAGTGGTAACTCCAAACAGTTTTAAAAATAAAAAACCAAGTTTTTCATAACTCTTAATCGAGTGCTAATATTAAACAAGTTATGGTTTAATACTAATCGGGTTAGGGAAAATAATAAAAACTAGGAAAAATTCAAGCTTGATAGCTTAACGACTCCACTTGGGATGTCAAGAGGGCTAGTCACTTAAAAAACTTTCCAAAATTAAATTTACCTTTTAAAAAACCCATGTTATTTATTTATTTATTCATTTCTTGTAAATATATTTTGTTTTGCTATATCTACTTGTTGCATGCATCATACTTTCAATTTTTGGGGAAATGATTGCATCAAGATTCTTAGGTAGATACAGTCAAACCTAAGCTGTCTTAGGACTTTAGGATAGGGGCTATTGTATAGGTTGTGGGTATTGTAGGGTAATCACCACTCGAGGTTGATTAGACTACTCTACGTAAACCTCAAAGTGACTAAGGAATCATTTTTTTCAATTATGTGTAAAGTCACAAAGTTTAAGAACCTTTAGAACCCACCTAAATTGCATATACTTAAATCATGAGTTAATACATTACTCCTACAAAATGCAACCTTACTAATGTTTGACTGTTTTAAAAAAAATGTGATTAATTTTGTACCTATTATTTTATAAACATAATCAAATAGTAGGGTTGCAACTTAAGGAATAATGTATTAACCTAAACGGTTCTACCATCTACATGTTTCTATGTACATTCTTTTGTTTGATTGGTAACTGATTCTCGTTTATAAAATGTTTATCCCTGAAATGGCAGATAACCAAGCAAGCTATAAGAGAATTGATAGGTTATAAGACTTCCTTAGGATTCATGAGCAACTACTAGAGGCTAAAATCGCCTATCTAAAAGAAAAGCTCAAATGTTTTGAAGCTCACAACCGGGCCTTAAAAGCCCTTCTTTGACAAGTCATTGGAGAAAGCCATAAAATGTTAGAAAACCTTAGAGCTCGTTTGTGAGACTTAGTTTTGGGTTTTTCCAATTTATATCTAAGGGGCCCAGAATAAATGTCAAGTTTCAGAATAAATGTTAGGCCCTCTTCCTTTATTTTATGTACTCCAACTTGTCCAATAATAAAAGTTCACTTTAGCAAATCATGTTCTTTAGTATTTCTTTTTTGTAAATAGTTCCAATGGTATTCGTCTAACTATTGTTCTCCCTTACTTAAGGGAATGTAAATAGGTTCCATAGACTTGAAAATAGAACCCAAAATCACCATCCACATTAGATTTCTTAGTTTTTGTAAAATAAAGCCATGTATTTCTCTCCCATAAATAAAAAAAGAAAAGAAAAGAAAAGTTGTTAACGATTACAAATTCTTATAAGCTCAACCTAAATATAAGGGAGCCACCCCAAGCACAAGCCTTTGACCTCTTAAGGTAGCTAACCCAAATATGAAGCCCCTTGGCTTGTTAAGGTGTCTAACTTAGATAAAGCCACTTGGCCCATTAAGGTAGGAAACCAAAACATAAGCCCTTTGGCTAATTAAGTCATCCAATTTAGATAAAGCTACTTGGCCCGTTAAGGAAGTTAACCCAAATAAAGCTACTTAGCCTATTTAGGCAACTAATTTAAACAACAATCTTTGGCCCATCAAATTAGTTGACCCTAACCTAAACTATGGTCCATCTAGGTACCTAAACCAAACAAAAACCTCGATCCATCATGGTAGTCAAATTAAGCCAAAACCACTAGTCAATTAAGAAAACCGAACCTAACCATAAACTAAGTTAAAACACAAAGTCAAATACAACCCAAGTCTCGAACTCGGATTAAATGAAAGTATTATTTCACATTAGGGCATTTTTTTTTTTTTAAGAAACAAAGGGGCAAAGTCAATCTCTACCTTAGGGCAGATAAATATAAATTCCCCCATAAGGAATTGGTAACTTACTTTTAAAAGGTTTAAGGTGAAAAAGAGGCAAACAATATCTTACATACCATCCTTAAACACTTTTGGGGAAGATACTTTGGACTCATTCCTTAAAAGAGGTCAATTTTGAATTTGATACATAGATTAAAATGAAGTTAAGCATTCATTTTCAAATTCCAAAACACAATTATCTTTTGTTAAACCCGTTAGACCTAATTATAGTATTTTCAAATTTAAACCCTATTAAGAATTACCTCATACTACGTTAACTTAGAGGTTATGGTAATTGATTATGAGAGAGAGATAAAAATGGTCTGTGCTTGCTTTAGTAGCATCAATTAAAGAATAATTTCTATTTTTGATAATTTATTGTCTCTAAAAAAAAAAAAGAATAGCTCATTAGAACTCTATACACACAATCCAAACACTTTAGAGAGACAATTACCTCCAAGCCTAAGAAAGAAAAAGAAAAAAAGCAATGAAAGAATGGGGCAAAAAAAAAAGATAAAAAAAAGAAGGAGAAGAAAGAAAAGAGGTTGAAAAATGAAAGCCCCAAAAAATATATCACATCCTAGCAAAGGTAGCAAAATTGAATTAAAAGGCCTACAATCAAAGTTTACGTAGCCCCAAAAACATAAGGCACTAAATCACGTTTCAATCCCAAAAACCTTCATATCCACTCTGAATTACACTTCAAAATCAAAAATAGAAAACCTTCTTACTAATGTTGAATTGCACAAAGGCCTACTTAGCCATAAGGCCTCCCACACTCAACAAAAGCTCTTTTGATCTTGAAGGATAATTTAACTTTAATAAAAACTATTTTTCAAATTGAGGCAGGCATACTTCTTGTTTTTTCTTAAGGGTTCTTGATTTGTACACTTAGGTTAAATACAAATATTTCTTTCAAAATAGGCCCTTTCTTTAGTCCTTTTTGAAACCCTTTGACCAAAAGCCTAAATTCATAATGTTGGACCAGAAAGACCTAATGGATTGATCAAGGTGTATCACTTGTAAACTGGATTATATATTTTTGGAACTATAGTCAAGAGTGTAATCTAGACCAAGAGTTCCTAAGGAAGCCCTTCTCGACTAGACGAATCATGAGTTATCTTTTCCTTAGGAAATGAATGTTTAAAATCGCAAGGCCTTACAAGGAAGCCCATTATTAGGGTTAAGAGACATTTTCAAATACTAGGAAGAAAACAAGATGGCCCACATGGTTACCAAAGAAGGTGATGATTATAACATTTTCTCTTTAATAAGAATTTATATTTGTTAGCAAACTTTCAAAATAGAAAAAAGAAAAGAGAAGGAAAGCAAAGGCTTGTTACAATTTTTTTATCCATTCTTAAGTCTATGTTGGTTCGAATGGCTAAGCTTTCAATTCATGTCATCTACTTCTTTTCAATGTGGATGCACCTTTTAAGTTGACCACAATAGTATAGGCCATTCCCATTCATGTAAATATTTTTTCAAGTCAAGAAGTTTTTCAAATAGGTTACGTTCCTCACTTTACTTCTTCAATCCTTCATCAATTCTCCTTTTTTAGGGTTCTAACCAACTTTTAAAGCGTTATACCATCTTTCATCCATTTTTAGGGTTGTAGCCAGCTTATAGAGTGTTATCCTATCTTTAATCTATTTTTAGGGTTTTAGCTAGCTCATGGAGTACTATCCTAACCCATATTTCCTTAAGGTTCTAGCTAACTTATAGAGTGTTGTCTTAACTCATACCTCCTTTAAGCTTTTAGTCAGCTCATAGAGCATTATCCTGACTCACTACTTCTCTTAAGGTTTTGCAATCCCATAGGGCACTTCCCTTTTTGCAAATCTCTCTTAAGGTTTTAGTGAGCTCATAGGATGCTTCCCATTTCTAATCTCTCCTAAGCTCTCAATAAGCCCATGGGGCACTTCCCCTTTTGTTAATTTCTCTTAAGGTTTTAGCAAGCCCATAAGGTATCCATAGTTTCCAATTTCTCCTAAGGTCTTAGCAAGCCCATAGGGTGCTTCCCCTTTTGTTAATCTCTCTTAAAGTTTTCATGAGCCCATAGGACACTTCCCATTTCTAATCTTTCTTTAAGGTTTTAATGAGCCCATAAGGTGCTTCCTTTTTATCAATTTCTCTTAGGGTTTTAGTAAGCTTATAGGGTACTTCTCTTTATCAATTTCTCTTAAGGTCTTAGCAAGCTCATAAGGTGTTTCCCATTACTAATCTCTCTTCAGCATTTTTAGTAAACCCATAAGGCACTTCCCTCCATTGATTGCAATTTAAGGTTACTAGTCTCCTAGAGATGCTCCCGCCTAAGTTAGAGAGCCCAAAAGAGCATGACCAAATTTTCTCAAATGATTCCAATTTAGGATTGTTAGTCTCCTAAAGATGCTCCCACCTAGATTAGTGAGCTCAAAAGAGTACGACTAGGTTTTCAAATTGATTCCACTTTAGGGTTGTTAGTCCTTTAGAAACGCTCCCACTTATGTTAGTGAGCTCAAAGGAGCACAATAAGGTTTTCTCAAATCAATTCCAATTTAGGGTTGCTAGTCCCTAGAAACATTACTGCTTAGGTTAATGAGCTCGAATGATCACGACCAGATTTTCTCAAATCGATCCCAATTTAGGAATGCTACTCCCCTAAAGACGCTTCACCTAGGTTAGTGAGCTCGAATGAGTACGATCAGGTTTTCTCAAATCGATTCTAATTTAGCATAGCCAGTCTTCCACTTTCGCCTAGGTTTATGAGTTTAAAGGAGCACGACTAGGTTTTTAAAAATTGATTCCAATTTAGGGTTGTTAGTCTTCGAGAGATGTTCCTGCTTAGGTTAGTAAGCTTAAAAGAGCACAACTAGGTTTTCAAATTGATTCCAATTTAGGATTGCTAGTCCTCTAGAGATGACCACTTAGGTTAATGAGCTCAAATGAGCATGATCAGGTTTTCTCAAATCGATTCCAATTTAAGGTTGCTAGTCTCTTAGAGATGCTCTCTCTTAGGTTAATGAGCTTAAAGGAGCACTACTAGGTTTTCTCAAATCAATCCAATATAGGGTTATTAGTCCTTAAGAGATGGTTTCACCTAAGTTAGTGAGCTTGAATGAGTACGACTAGGTTTTCTCAAACCAATTACATTTTAAGGTAGCTAGTCCCCTAGAGATACTCCCGCTTAGGTTAATGAGCTCGAAGGAGCACGACCAGGTTTTCTTAAATCGATTCCAATTTAAGGTTGCTAGTACTTAAGAGAGGTTTCTGCCTAAGTTAGTGAGCTCGAATAAGCACAACTAGGTTTTCTCAAATTAATTCCAATTTAAGGTTACTAATCTATGATAGATACTTTCGTTTAGGTTAGTGAACTCGAATAAGCATGACCAAGTTTTCTCAAATTGATTCCAATATATGTTACTAGTCCCCTAAAGATGCCCTCACCTAGGTTAGCGATCTCGAAGGAGCACAACCATGATTTCTCAAATCAATTCTAATTTAGGGTTGCTAGTCCCCAAGAGACACTCTTGCTTAGGTTAGTGAACTTGAATGAGCATAACTAGTTTTTCTTAAATCAATTCCAATTTAGGGTTGCTAGTCTTCCAAAAACACTCCTATCTAGGTTGGTGAGCTGAAAAGAGCATGACTAGGTTTTCTTAAATTGATTTCAATTTAAGGATGCTAATCCCTTAGAGATACTCTTGCATAGGTTAACGAGCTCAAAGGAGTATAACCAGGTTTTCTTAAATCAATCCAATTTAGGGTTGCTAGTCTCCAAAAGATACTTTCGCTTAGGTTAATGATCTCGAATGAGTACGACTAGGTTTTCTTAAATCTATTCCATTTTAAGGTTGATAATCCCCTAAAAATGCTCCCACTTAAGTTAATGAGATCAAAGGAGCACAACCAAGTTTTCTTAAATTGATTCCAATTTAAGGTTGCTAGTCCTCGAGAGACATTTCTACTTAGGTTAATGTGCTCAAATGAGCACAACTACGTTTTCTCAAATCAATTCCAATTTAAGGTTACTAGTCCTCAATAGATGCTATCGCTTAGGTTAGGGAGCTCAAATGAGCATGACTAGAGTTACTCAAATCAATTACAATTTAAGGTCTCTAGTCCTCAAGAGATGCTCTTACCCAAGTTATTGAGCTCAAAGGAGCATGACTAGGTTTTCTCGAATCAATTCCAATTTAAGGTTGCTAATTTTCGAAAGATGCTCTTACTTAGGTTAATGAGCTCAAATGAACATGACTAGGTTTTCTCAAATTGATTCCAATTTAGGGTTGTTAGGCCCCCAAAGATGCTCCCACCTAGGTTAGTGAGCTTAATGGAGTACGACGAAATTTTCTGAAAATGGATTCCAATTTAGGGTTGTTAGTCCCCTAAAGATGCTCCCGCCTAAGTTAGTGAGCGCAAAGAGTATAACTAAGTGTTCTCAAATCAATCCAATTTATGGCTGCTAGTCCTTGAGAGGTGCTTCTACTTAAGTTAGTGAGCTCGAATGAGTATGACCAGGTTTTCTCAAATTAATTCCATTTTAAGGTTGCCAGTCCCTTGGAGATGCTCCCTCCTAGGTTAATAAGCTCAAAGGAGCATGACTAGGTTTTCTTAAACTGATTCCAATTTAAGGTTATTTGTTCTCAAGAGACGTTTTCGCCTAGGTTAGTGTGCTCGAATAAGCACAACCAAATTTTCTCAAATCAATTCCAATTGAAGATTGCTAATCCCTTAGAGATGCTCCCTCTTAGGTTAGTAAGCTCAAAGAAGCATGGCCAGGTTTTCTTAAAACAATTCTAATTTAGGGTTACTAGTCCCCTAGAGATGCTTTTACTTAGGCTAGTGAGCTCGAAGGGGCGGATTAGGTTTTTTCAAATTAGATCTAATTTAGGGTTACTAATCCTAGAGAGATGCTCCTACTTACGTTAGTTAACTCAAATGAGAATGACTAAGTTTTCTCAAATTGATTCCAATTTAAGGTTATTAGTTCTTTAGAAACGCTCCTACCTAAGTTAATGAGCTCAAAAGAGCATGACTAGGTTTTCTCAAATTGATTACAATTTAGGATTGCTAATCCCCTAATGACACTCTTACATAGGTTAGTGAGCTCAAAGAAGCAAGATTAAGTTTTCTCAAATCAATCTAATTTAAGGTTTCTAGTCCCTGAAAGACACTCTTACTTAGATTAGTGAGCTTAAATGAGCACAACCAGGTTTTCCTAAATTGATTCAATATTAAGGTTGTCAATCCTCTAGAAATGCCCTTGCCTAAGTTAGTAAGCTTGAAGGAGTATGACTAAGTTTTCTTAAATTGATTCCAATTCAGGGTTACTTATCCTCAAGAGACATTCCCGCCTAGGTTAATGAGTTTGAATAAGCATGACTAGGTTTTCTTAAATCAATTCCAATTTAGGGTTGCCAGTCTCTTAGAGATGCTCCAGCCTAGGTTAGTAAGCAGGAAGGAGCATGACTGGGTTTTCTCAAATCGATTTCAATTTAGAATTGCTAGTCCCTTAAAGATGCTCCCGCTTAGGTTAGTAAGCTCAAAGGAGCACGATTAGGTTTTCTCAAATTAATTCCAGTTTAGGGTTGCTAATCCTTAAGAGATGCTCCTACTTAGGTTAGTGAGCTTCAATGAACATGACTAAGTTTTCTCAAATTGATTCCAATTTAGGGTTACCAATTCTTTAGAGATGTTCCTACCTAGGTTAGTAAGCTCAAATGAATATGATTAGGTTTTCTAAAATCAATTCCAATTTAGGGTTACTACTTGCTAAGAGATGCTCTCACTTAGGTTGGTGAGGTCAAATGAACACGACTAGATTTTCTCAAATCGATTCCAATTTAGGGTTGTTAATCTTGTAGAGACGTTCCTACCTCAATTAGTGAGCTCAAAAAAGCATTATTAGGTTTTCTCAAATTGATTCCAATTCAAGGTTACTAGTCTCCTAGAGATGTTTCCACTTAGGTTAATCAACTTAAAAGGGGTACAACTAAGTTTTAAATTGATTTTTCTAGCTAAGGGCCTTCTAAACTTATTTTTATGTCTTGGCCAACTCTTAGAGTGTCTCCTCTCTCTTTCATCTTTCATCCTTTTACTAAAATCCCCAGTGTATCAAGTTTAGGATTACTAGCTAGTTGTAGCACTTTTTAGAGCAAATTCATCCTTAAGGCAAAAATGGTGTCTATCTTTTATCTTTGTGGCAAAGTGTTACTCAAACTTCACTAGAATTGGGAAAATTAGGTCGTTTCCTATTAAACCATCTTCCAACCTCTTGGTGATAGGTAAACATGGACAAATGGAGAAGGAATGCTAAAAATCCAACTAGTATATGATAAGGCTAAGAAAGAAGGAAGACCACGAACAAGTCAATACTACAATGAGATAGATCTTAAAAATAAAACCAACAAAAGATTGTTGTAGAAAATATAAAAAGCAAGGCTATAATATAAGAACATGTCCAAAACAAGATTTATAAAAATTATAACATGCTTAATTCATTCTGATATATGAATATTGTGATATATTATATACTTAATTTTAGAAGTTCAACCTAATTTTTTAATAATATTATATATATATACCTTTTTCTTATGCAAATGGATCTAAGATTAACTGATAGATCAGTATTGATACGGTAAGATACTCATAGATCTAAGGCTGTATGGAGTGAAGATGTGTACAATAAGAGACCATCATTTGTTCAATTATCTTATATAATTTCGTCATATATAATGTAATTGATTTTGCAGGAATATAATTTAGTTAATTGTCGTTGAAAGGAGGCATCATTGAAGAATCTTCAAGTGATGTGCAACGTATAGAACAAGAGGACCAATACATTTCTAAACTAGGTAAGATTCCACAATGTTGCACACTTATTATTCATATAGCTAGATTGGGAGTTGTTTATCGCTTTAGTGGAGAGATAAAGACTAGAGACCCATACATTTCACATAACACATGGGGAGGTTAGGTTGATTCTACAAGATATCACGATATAGCTTAGCTTGCCTATTGATGGGCAACTAGTGATGGGTACTATTATATATGATTAGCCTGTATTATAGGAGTGCTTGTTAGGAGCCAGGACAAATATGGATCAAATTGCTAGACAAAGAGTCAAGGTATCTTAGCTTAAGAGTCTTTTATTGAAGCATTCACTAGCAAATGTAGACAAGATTGCCATCTAGCATCACATGGGGATTTACATATTACATTTGATAAGTAGCCTCCTATTCATTCATATGTCTTCTAACTACATCCACCTCATGTTCCTACCAATATTAGATGACTTCTAGATGGTATACAGTTATAATTGGGGATCGACTTGCTTGACATAGTTATATAGATATCTATGCTAAGTGATATAAGATAGGCTAACTGAGATGGCTATAGCAGTCTTAATGCAGGTGTGAATGTAGGATAGATTTACTTATCTGGTGCTATAGAGGAGACATATATGTTTAGTCCGCCTTGATTTACTAGCATACTAGTGGGATCATACGTTTGACCTCGGATTGACTCCTATGCTTACCTTATATTAGTATCGAGAGGCTCTAGATTGCCAGACTTTTATATAAGTATGGTATACTTATTACTTCTATTATTTAAATTGTTTTATCTAAAAATTACATATTAACATACATTTATTTTTTGTGGATTTGTTGGATGCCCTATATCTTAGAGATGCTATAATTGCTAACTAATATATGCTAGGAGGGGAGAGATATATTGTTGGTTTGTGTTCCTATGACTTACTTCCATGTTGTAGAGATGCATTAGTCGAATAGAGTAATGAGGCAGTTTAGGATGCATAGTAGATCCTGAAAAACTGCAACATAGATCCATATAATATACACAAGATGGATTTTCAGGGGAAGTCGGATGAAGACTAGGTCAAGAAGAACACTAGATACATCGCCCAATAGCAGGATATGAGGCAAAGACTAGTTTAGATCATACATAACAATACATTACTTAGTATGCTCTTTACCAACTACTTCAATTAGTATTATAGAGTAATGTGGAGATACATCAGTCGATAAGGAGCACTTTTAGCTACATTGGTAATTTTTCTATTTCAAAAATCAAATATATCTTGAAATTCATATTGTATTATTGATAACTAACTCAAATACATTATAATTATGTAGTTGGATACATTTATTAGAATAGAGGGGACTCATGCATGTTTTATCCATTGTAGGTAAACATACACTAGAAGGATATAAAGATATTAGATTGGGTGGTACAATACAATAAAAGCAGCAACCTAAGGAATATAGGCTTGAAAGAGAGGATGAGGATGAGGATACGGATAGGGATGAGGTCCAAGTTGAGGTCGAGGTTGAGCTTGAGACTACTAGCCACAGTTTGTAGATAGATCTCTTAGTCTTCCAATAGATATTGATATAAATGTTCTTATTGATGATGCTGTGGATCCTTTTACTATTGATCTTCTTGCTATTGATCCTCCTACAATTGATCTTTCTACAGTAGATCCTTTTATAGATGCTTCGACAAATCGTACTACATATGATACCCCATCATTTGAGTTGCTTACACTAGATATACCTCTATCTTCATAATCCATTGTCACTTTACCTGCTCCTATGAGATCGATACGTTTAGCACCATCAAATATGGGAGAGGAAGTTACATAAGTATTTCTTGAATGATACAATGTTCATTTATTGACCTAATTCTAATTTGTATAATATATAGATTACTAATTCAATTAAATAATCTATTGTAGATCGAACCTTGACAAATTTCATTAGATGTTTAAGGTTTTATATGATAAATCATAAGCTGGAGATATTATAAGAAAATACAAGAAGAGGTGTAAATAGACATAAAATAGATGATTTTGTATAGGATTAGATAGACATTTGACTTATATATAATAAGAAACATTTGTAGAATGTATACTTGTTACTTAATAGTAATGATATGTGTATATTTTTCTTCATATATCATATTCATTAGCTAATTATCAATATTATTATTACTAGTTGATTGAACTGATAAACTAAGTAAAGTTATAGTGTTTACTAATTGAATGTAGATGAGAAATCTAGTTTGAGCTCTATAGAGTAAAAAGTTAAATTTGTTAAGTTTAATGATTAAATGATAATGAAAAATCTAGTTGGAACTCCTTCAAGTGATGAATTGAATTTAATATAAGTTTAGTATGAATGGAGTTATAAATACATCTATGTAAGATAGTGCATAAATCGCATCTTAGAAATGTAAGATAAGTATGTATAAGTATAGTTATGCTTATGTAGACATTAGTGTCACATTTTGAAAACGCGTCATTAATACATTGCTTGGTTTTTTGTAATATTTTTTGTTTAATTTATATTAATAGAATATTTATTAATTTTGACAATAAATACGTAAATTTCTCATAATATCTATCACTTTGTATATGAAAATAGTTGCCAATTTCTAGGTCTTGCTTTATTACATCCATTATTCTAAGCTCATGATAAGACTTGTACTTGAGATTAATGTAGCGTTTGATTATAAAAACTACATATGATAAGGAAAATTGGACAGAATAAGTATAAGTACAAGTATAGGAAGGACTAAATAGTATAAAGTTATTGTATTATGTTTGGTTTGCATAGTACTAATATAAAATTTCTATTAAAAAATTAATTATTTATATTATAAAATAAATAATTTTTTTGTAATATTTAACAAAAATAATATTAATTAACTCAATTTTATAATATGGAAAGGTATTTTTAAGAATATAAAATACTTTTGTTTTTTTTTTCATTGAATGTCATTTTTCTATTATGATATAAATGAGACAAAATTTGGAACTTTTGCTTAATCCATTAACCTAATTTTTGTTCAATTACTAAATAGAGTTACAAAATAAATATAAAACAAAATTTTTTGTTCACTATAATATTATAAAAATTATACAACCAAATGCTATGTAAAAAACATATTATTCTATTTGATTTTATCATTGGAAGAATAGAATAGTCATTTTCTTATTTCATTAGAGCTACACATCTAATTATATAATAAAAATACTCTTTCCATGCTAATTTACATCTAACTTTACATGTTACTCGACTATACAATAGAAGCAGTTCATGGCCTAACAAAGAAATTGTTAGTCATGTTATACGACTCCGCAAGTCCCAAGTCCATAGCCCCGCAACATCACCACTCACTCTTCCGCTACTCTTCATTTGTACAGATCCGCATCCGATCTCTCTCTCTCTTACTTTATCAATTCACAATCAATTGATCGTCGTGCCTTCCCAAATCTCCTCAAGTCAAAACCCCTCTCTCTCTCTCGCGCACACACTACAAAACCCTGAGATATATTAGACTTAGGTCTATTTAACCTTTAATGGCTGGCATGTGTTTGCCACCGGAGGATTCCGAACTCTCTCACCCGACTCGACCCGTTCCCCCACCCTCCGATCACGTCTCCGACGACGATCGCTCCGTCGCCGCCGACTCCTGGTCCATTAAGAGTGAATACGGCAGCACTCTCGACGACGAACAGCGCCACGCCGACGCTGTTGATGCCCTCCTCAACTCCGCCAATTTCCGCACCACCGCCTCCGATGACTGGTCTCTCTCTCCCCTTCACCTTCATGTTCATCTTCTTCATTCTCGGGTTTTATTTTGTAATCTCAAAATTTCATCTTCTTTATGTTCGAGTTTTATTTTGTATTTAACTTGTTAATAAATATAAACATACATAATTTAGGCATTTTAATAGTTCATGGTAATTATTATAATTTATTTTTATTATGTGAAAACTAACATAATTAGTTGGAGGACGGTTATGAGATAGATACTACCTCAAGATTGTTGAAGTGAATCGAAAATGTTGGTTAGGTAGAATTAAGAAAATTGAAAAATTGGATGAAATTAAGGAGTTTAATTTTTTAATTTCTTTCGGGTGTAGTTCTGATAAGGAGGAGACTGATGCTGATGGAATGTCGTCGATGCTTGGTCTTCAGAGTCATTGGGATGCTGCATATGCTGATGAATTGGCAAACTTTAATGAGCATGGACATGCGGGTGAAGTTTGGTAAGTTTAGATTTTTATGATGATATTTTCAGTCAAGAGTTGTAGTGCTAGGAAGGGAGAAAGATCATTCTAATTGGGCTTTCTTTGTTGCATTAATATGTTATATATTCAAGTTGTCACATGTTTCTGATTTCTCTTCATTTTTGAACATGCCTGAGGAACAGTCTTGTTGAAAGTTATTGTTTTTCCTTCCCGAGTGTGTGCTACACGAACTTCACTGGCATTTTCTCATTATTTCTAATACCTAAGAACTAGGGTTGTATTAAGAGGATCATATGTGGTCTCCTTTTGTGTATCACCATGTAGCTGGATCTTAGTGTTGATGAAAACAGGGTAAGACAGGTAATGGATAATGGAGGGTAGAGGGTTTTTGTCTTGCAGGTATCTTCACTGCATCGTAGATTTGTTATTGATTAGTGGTATAATCTGTCTCCGGTTTCTCTTCGTATTCAAACTTATGTGAGGATCTTCATTTTTTTTGTTGGATACATTATTCCTTTGGGTAATGTAATGATTTCCTTTAAAGGTGAGAAGGAACTTGTAGAGACTTGGTAAAGAGCAAGACTACAAGATTTGCTTAGCAAACTCTCAAGAGATAGGCAACTAGGCACTAGAGTTTACAAAAGCTATGCAGTGAGGGAAAGAAACTAGGTTAAACCAATCTCTCTGAGTATGATTACAAAGGTTGACAAGGGAGAGAATCCTTCTTGCTGTTAGTGAACTGTGTTCTGTAAGGCAGATAAATTTCTTGCTTGCCAAATACAATAGACAGATGCTGCTTGGGGGCCACATGCTAAGAGTTGATAACTGGAGTGAAGAGAGTACCAGACTTTAAGGAGCACCTTGCCATGAAGAAAACAGTGTTGGGCACTGCAGGTTTTGAGTAACATCTTATCTAACCTGTGATGAGAATGGGCATTCAAAGGAAGGACATGCCTAATTTATTTGTTTGAAAGTTAGCATTTTTGTATGTAGACGTGCACTGCACGCACTTAATTACATTTAGTACTGGACATGAGATGAAAAATATTGTGAGATGAAACAAGACTTGCATATGGTTTCAGGCATACGATAAAGTTATTAGGGAAGTCCTATGGAGAGATTTGAGGGAAGGGAAAAGCTGTAAGAGTTGGTGTACATCAAAGTTATGAAAAACATTAATAGAGTTGCTGTGACAAGGGTATGTATGCCTAAAGGTGCCCCCATCTATATTTACACTAGTCATGGTTGGACTCACAAGGATACAAAAGAGTTGGAACCATAGTGTACATTGTTCACTAATGAAATCAATTTGGTGGATGGGAAATTAGAAGGAGTTAATACTAAGCTTGAAACATGCTTGCAACTTCAGAGGTGAAAGGTTTTACAAGAAGTAGGGCAAGCACAAAATATAAGGAGTTCATGTTTAGTGACAAGAGAAGGACGACCTTTGTGAATATAGGGGGACAAACTATATATTTAAGTGAGTGTTTTAAGTATTTAGGATCAACTACATAGTTAAATATGTTACGCATAAAATTTAAGCAGAATGGATGAAAGGGAGAGGTGCATCAGGCATTTTATACAATTTTTAAGGTGCACATAAAACTTAAAGGGAAGTTCTATTATACGGCTACAAGATTGGTGATGTCTTATGGTGTGAATGCAGGACATGAACAAAGGTGGGAGTAGCGGAGATGAGAATGCTATGATGGATGTGTGGTCATTGAGAATGGATGTTATGACAAATGACAATAATCAGGAGAAAGTTGGAGTAGTGTCTATAGATAAGAAGATGAGGATGCATGATGAAGATGGTCCAGACATACAGTTATATGCGGAGATGTGATTTTGAGGCATTTGTTAGATGTTATGATACTTTACTGATGACTAGCATAAAACAATGACAGGGGAGACCAAAAAAAGCTTGGAAAGAAGTATTAAGAGATGATATGGTTTTTAGGTATTAATGAAATCGTGCTTCATGATAGAGTGCAATGGTGGAACAAGATCCATATAGCCAACTCCACACAGTGGGAATAAGGCTCAAGTATTATTGTTTGTTTGTTTATGGTTGTATATAAATTGGAGAAATAGGGTTTAATGAGGAGAATCATGAATGATCTCTCTTTAGACATCACCACATTGGTGCTAGTGAAAATAAAGCAGGAAAGGTGTTACAGGATAGAATTGGGTTAAATTTTCGGGCTTGTTAATTGAGAGAACCCAATGATCTCTTGCTTAGGACTCGTTTAGAGAGAACACTAAGAAATCTAATTAAGGGCTCAATCAGAGAGAGCACTATTCGATCTCTTTAGAAAATAATTCTGAAGTTATTTTTGGAAATCATGACTTATTCCCCTTATTTTTCTGGACTATACAAATATAAATACAGAAGTAAGGGCAGTTAACAAAAGTAATTGCAAAGCCCCTACCTCTTCTCTCCTTATTACACCTAACAAACCACAAGATAACTTCCATATAATTTTCTGACACATAATCAACACACACAACACCCATGCATAACTGCAACAAAAATTATAACATAGCTGCACACTACACAGATTCATACATTCACTGACTTACAAATACTGGTCTATCTTAACTGACATAGAAATACTACATCACTGCATACGCAACACAAACAAACCAGCACACACAACAGAAAACACTGCACTTGCACTCACTCTACAAACAAGGACATGCAAACGCATAGGAATTTTTGCTTGCACTAGTTGTAACAACAGCTGGTAATGCACATTGCTGATTATATTTGTTCCATTATTCTTACGCAGGTTTGGAACTGATGTAATGGATGTGGTTACTTCTTGGACCAAAACTTTGTGCATTGAAATTTCTCAAGGTCGATTGCCTACAGATATCAATAATGTGAAGTCTGAATGTGGAGATGCTGAGAAATATTTGTCTAGTTGGAGTGTTCTTGACCTCGGAACTGGGAATGGCTTGCTTCTTCAGGACCTTGCTAAACAGGGGTATGCTTTAACATCTGAAAATTAACAATATTCATCAAATTGTGTACTGTACAGTTACTTGAAAGCTTTGATTTGTAATATAGCAAATGTTTTTTGATTTGATTTGTTATGGATAAAAGTATATTTTCTATTTTCCTAGTTTATGCTGACATGAATAGAGATGTCTAATGAGGATGTGACGGATATTTTATGTTTTGAATTATAATAGATTTATTCTCATGCTTTTTTCAGGTTCTCTGACTTAACAGGAACTGACTATAGCGAAGGGGCAATTGACCTAGCTCAGCGTCTTGCCAATCGTGATGGCTTTTCCTCTATAAAATTCTTGGTATGTGAGTTATAACATTCTGAATTTACCTTGTCAATGTATATATCTAAAGATTTTCCTTTGTATTTTATTTTATACTTTTGGTGTTGGTATGTATTAGTGCTGGCTACTACAGAATGCGCCTTCTAATGTTTAGGTCCCCTCTCCAAAACCATATATTTTCGTAATCTTTATTTATTTTTGCCAATATGAGCCTATGTCACTATGATTTTTAGTCAAATGCAAACAGACCTCTATCCTGTCTGTTGGGAGTTCTCTTCCCTTTTTTAAATGGGTAGACACAAAACACAAACTTGAGTAGTCACATTGTTTCACTTTACATATCTGCACGATTTCTTTTTTCAGTTACATAGCCTAAGTTTTATTGTCTTTTCACGTTGCCTACATGTAATATATCTTTTTCCAATTTATATAACTTGAGTTTTCACACTTTTTCTAGCTTACTTGTGTTATATACATATATATATTTGCTTGTATAAATAAATAATTGAATCAAAACATCATTAGACCCAATATGTTTTAATGTTTATTTACCAAAAAAAAAAAACAATGTTTTAATGTTTTCTTATAAAAATCTTCTTTTTTTCCCTCCTTTTAATGGTGTTGGTGGAATTGATGCCATGTAAATGAGGAAAAAAAAGAATATATATTAATATAGGGATGGAAAGTAAAAAGGCCTACAAAAATCAGATTATCTAACTGAAAAAAAAAAGGAGGAGGAAAAAATAGGTATGCAAGTTGAGAAAACATTCAGGTTATAAAACTGAAAAAAGAAAATAATACAGATGCAAAATGAAAAAATGCAGAAACTCTGGATTGTATCTATAATTAACTGCTTGATATTTCTACAATTGGTGGTATGAAAAATTTGCTAGCTATTGGAATGTAAGACTTAATAAAAATTAACTGAAAGCTGGGAAGGGTGAAGAATAGGTATAATTGCTGCCAGTAGGGTATGATTTACCTATAGTTGATGTAGAAATACTAAAACCTTCCAATTGGAAGGTTCAATTATAAATAAATAAATAAAAAGTAGCTTTCCAATTGAAGGTTTTGCATTTGCATTGAAGTCAAGAAGTTCTAATTTCTTTCGTCCTTCATATGTAGAATTGCTGATATATAGCTTGTTCTACATCCTCTTTTTGACAATTTTCCTCAGCTTCTAGATTCTTCATGCGGCTCCATATGAGAGAAATGGTTGGTGACAGCACCTATTATCCAACAGATCATGCATTCAATCTTTGCTTTTCCTTCATTAAGAACTTTGTCACTATAGTTGGCTTTCTAGCATCCTTGTGTTCTCTCTAATTGATGCAACATTATTGAGAACTTTGTCACTATAGTTGTCTTTCTAGTATCCTTGTGTTCTCTCTAATTGATGCAACATTATTGAGAACTTTGTGACTATTGTTGGCTTTCTAGTATGCTTGAGTTTTCTCTGGTTGATGCAGTTAAACTGATACAATCTGAAGCCTTATTTCAGGGTTGAGTAGTACTTGTTAAACTGTTACTTAAAAAGATAAAAAAAAAAAAAAGAAAACAAAGCTTTCAGTTAGTTGTTCTTATACTCTTATTTAAAACTACTAAAATAATTTCATTGCTTTTTCATCATTTCGCCTTAGAAACCATTCTGGAATAGGTGACTGTGTTATTAATATCCAGACAAAATAGTATGATCCTTATTGCTGGGCTAACTTGCTTTATACTCCTTGGGTGGTTTCCTCAGCTAAGCTTAAGGACCTCAACCAAAAGCTTGTTTTAACTTATTTTGGGATGTGATTTGGTGACTGAGGCTGCTGGCTATTTGCTCACACTGCACCTCATTTTAATGATGTATTTTGGCTTGCTTTTAGGTTGATAATGTACTTGAGACGAAGTTGGATAGACAATTTCAACTTGTCATGGATAAAGGAACTATAGACGCAATTGGATTGCACCCTGATGCCCCCCTGAAAAGGTACAAGTGGCACTAGTTTGTCATGTGCTTCTTTTCATGTTTTTCATCAAAAAAGAGCTTCTGTTTGACTTCATATGTCCATTTCATGGGTACTGCATCAACATTGTCAATGAACTTCTCTAGTTGTAATTTTCTGAATATATTGAATGAAGCTTCTGAATCGGTGTGTTTTGATGATTATTTCCCCAGGATCTTGTACTGGGATTCTGTTTCTAAGTTGGTGGCACCTGGTGGACTACTTGTAAGTACCTCTTATCATTTCCCTGGAGTAATCTTTCTTTATGGTGCATTTTTCATACAAATGGTTGGGAAGATGACAAAAATAGGGGAGCTTCCCTCTGCAATTTGGCCTATTTCACTGTCCCATGGTATTTTCTGCATCTTCCTCATTTGTTTGTTTCAGAGAAAATTAATGTCTTGTTTACTTGATTGATTATGCTAGGTCATAACTTCATGTAACAGCACCAAAGATGAGTTGGTGCAAGAAGTGGTCGATTATAATCAACGGGTACTTGACGCTTCCCTGGAATCAGATAGTTCCAAGGATCCCGGGGCATGTAAAAATCCTCCCTTCAGATACCTTAATCACGTCCGCTCCTATCCCACCTTCACGTTTGGTGGGTCTGTTGGGTCTAGAGTCGCCACAGTAGCGTTTCTTAGGAACTAATATTCTGTAGTGTTGTTGGATTTTTATCCGGTAAATTATGATGCTTTGATTTAAGTGCTCCCTTTTTTTTTTTTGGTAGAATGATGTGGACAATCTATTCTGACTTGATCCCTTAAGATCATAAGTTTTGGTTTGATGTCCTGAAAAACCATCTCATCTCTTTCCAAAATTTCATGTGAATATTATTTGGAACGTCCGAAGATTTTGTAGATGCTTTCTTTTTTACATCATGACGATGCTCAGGTTGCGGTTGCTTGAGCATGTATTATTGTTAAGAGAGGATAAATTATAATATGTAATTTCAGGAAAATACACATTTCAAATACTGATTTTTGCTGATGTGGAATGGTTTTCATGCGCTAACTATTGACAACATCAGCAAAGAAGCGTGCTTTTAGGATCAAAATCGAGTCTACCATGGTAAAGCAAACGGATTGCCGAAAAATTTGTCTGCCGAATACCCCCCTATTAATTAGGATCTATCGTCAGAAGAAGCGTGAAGTCGGACCATCTCTGGGCCTTGTATAAAATCCTTTGCTTTATGTTTGCAGTTTTTGTTTTTAGGGTCGATTCGAATGTTGTGCTTAGAAATTCTGTTGCTTGCCACTTAACCAATATAACAATATTACATTTACAGTAAGGGGTACAAGTGAACTACATCTCAGCATCAAATATTTAAGTATAACTTGATATTTACCCGAATCAATAACGCCATAACGGCCGAATCAAGGTCAGACTACTAAAATAACTAATGGCTTGTTTTTTCGAGTTGATTGGAGATTTGAACTTCAATGTTAGTTGGGTAAGAGTGAGTTGAACTTGACTGTTGGGTAAGAATGGGGTTTGAATATTAGAAACATGTATTTTTTAGATGAACTGAATATAAACGAATTTGATAAATGAAATAACATTTTAGGTTGAGCTTCAGCTTGAGGTTATCTTGTGTTGTACAGCTTGATTCGTGCGTGACCTTTTATCTTTGGCACATTGTTACTTTTTCCTTATGTAGTCATGTGATTGGTTTCTTTTCTGTTGCCTGCTTACATCTTACCTTCCAAGTTATCATGAATTTGAGTACAACAACATTCTGGAGGGCATTTAATTACAAAATTATTTCTTGATAGTTTTTAGAAATGATGATGATGTGTGCAATTCATGACTATATAAATGTATATTGTTTAAATAAGCAGTGTATAGTATACGAGGGATAGTGATGAGGTTCTATATAGAGATTACGCATAAGGATAATTCAATGATTATATTATACATGAAAGAAGTCAAGGGGGGATGTATCGACGTATGGTGGTGTTACTGAGGTAACTGAAAACGCTGTTTGCATTTAAACCATATATTAGGGTGTATCATAGTGCTTAAATCTAGCTTTAAATCTCATGGGTTGTAGGATAAGTGGTTCTCTATCTTCTTTCCCCCCCAAATAAAGGTGAGTGAAGTTTCGAACCATCTATTTCTAGTAACACCTTTTAATAAAGATATAACGTAAAGATTAAATGGTTTGAATTCTTTAAAAAAAAAAAAAAATAGAGCTAATGTGAGACTGCTTTATATATGTAATATTTTCAATAGAACGAGTTGTTAAAAATAAGTGGTGTAGGAAGTATCTCCTTTTCCTTAGTTCCAAGAACAAAAGGAAGTTAATTTGAAGGAAAATAAAAATCGAGGAGAAATTATTAGAGAAAGAAAAAAGAATTATGAGATTTTCTCTTTATATGAGAAGAATGAAAGTAGACAAAATGGTTGTTAACCTTTGATTTTTTTTTTTTTCGACTTTCTTCCAATAAGAAGGGAATGTTTTTCTTGGCACTAATAGAGAATATGCCTCATAAAGCCATTCTGTTCTCCCGCATATGAAGGACATAATTTATAACAGTGATTTTTTTTTTTTTTTTTTTCCATAAAGAAGTTGGTAAATCTAGCATAAACTTTCAAGTTCTTATACCAGCCTAATTAAATTTGGGGGATGTGCTTTCCCAGTTGGAAAATATGAAGACAAATCTAGAATGCCAATCAAGGTCAGAAGAAAACTTCAAATACATATATAGGTTAAAGTTCAATGGACATCTTTATTTTAGATGCTATTACAAAGATGTAAACTTTTTAGGAAGGCAGGTCCTTACATCCGTTGCTAATATTTTATTTCATTTTTTCTCCCTTTTATTCTGTCTGACTTTGTTACAACTTCTCCAACCAAGAAGCTGGTTGGTTATCACCCACCTACGGTGGTGGGGTGTGACAAAATCTAAAAAAGAAAAGAAAAAGTATGTCGAAAACCTAATTACTTTGCAATCGGATCGCGTTGTGCTTGGACTTGTCAACAAGCTTTCCGACCTGTTCTCCTTAAGTAAAACCTCTCACAAATATTTTTTTGTTGGAAAGCTTTTCAAGCTGTTTGAAAATTCACATGTCGTAATGTTTCAAAAGACTAAGGAAATGTAAATACAGACTGGATTTTCAACTGAAATATAAAGCTATCATCTAGTGTCATCTTTGTACTTTTTAAAGTAAGCATCTAATTGCCTTGAATGCCCTCAAAACCCCAAACCACAGACTCAAAACCTTAAACCCCAAACCCAAAACCCTTGAGCCTTTTCTACCTTGTGATAGCCTTATTGCTAGAATTCCTCAGGATTGTTAGCTCATTCAAAAGGGGTATTATTATCTTTGTAAGACTCTTAACTCGAGAGATACGGGGAGACTACACTATCGTCTAATCCAACAGTGTACTTGCAGGTTTAGCCGCTAGAGAAACATGGGTCGCAATAAACGGCCTATCAAGGTAATTTGCGCCCTTATAAAACGTTTATTAGGATTCTGGAGTTATTATGACGGCAAATAACTGCGTCTCCGTTGTGTGATGTACCATTTTGCAATACTTGATGATAACATCAATAATGTTCCGTATGTGTAGCTATAGTTTTTAGAGTCTTAAAGTGAATATATAGATCAATTTGCACTGACCAAGCACACTGCCGCAAACAACGTCGATGCTTGTATCTTCCCTTTCAATTTTGTCTTTTTATTACCATCGCCTGGTGCATAGTTCCAACCAAGCTCGCATCTATAACGCCTTTCGAGCCTCTCTTTCAACTTAATTTCATCTATCCTCCTTGTCAAAATACTCCGATTGGCATCGATGATATGGCTTTGTCTTGACCTTCCTGCGTCATGCCAAATTAAATAAAGGAATCAACAAAACTATCAGAGTTGTTTTTCTAAAGGCGTATATGTTTCCATAACAAGCAGAATCTCGAATTTCTCTAAGCTCTTCAAAGAGTTTTGTCCAGAATTTTTTGCTATTCCATTATATGTGTTTGGTTTCTCCTATGTAAGCTCAAATACAAAATGATAGTTTTCTAAAATAACTGGAATAAATTAAGAAAAGAAAAGAAAGAAAAGAAAAGAGGAGCTTTGATCCCTATGTGTCGACACCAATCTAAAAATTTAGGCTGAAATCAAATGGGCTCTAGTTCACGATCACCGTTTGAATTTAAATCCAAGTACACAATTTCATTTCTATGAAGAGTTGTAAATGTATAAAACAAGTTTACATCTTATTGAATTTCTAATGCAATCGTGATGAGAAGGTTGAACGATGATGATTGTATTCTAGAGTGCACCAAGTGTTTTGTAATAAACGTAAGTGTGTTCTATATTCTATTCACAAAAGTACAGTAGCACATATTTATATTTATAAGGACTCTACATGTGAGATAAATAAACTAATCCTATCTGTCCTAACTACTTTCTGTAACTAACTACTAAGTGTAATCTACATAAAGTATATCTTCAACATTTACCCCTACCACCCCCAAGTAAAAGTCCAAACTTGGAATGAAAAGACTACAATTGTGCTGTATGAACACCTTTGGTCGGGATGTCTGCAAGTTAGGAAGAAGACGGAATGTAATCAATGGAAAGGAAGCCAGAAGATAAATGATCTCAAATAAAATGAACATCAACTTCAATATGCTTAGTGCATACGTGAAAACATAGATTTTCTACAATAGATTTAGTTGACTTGCTGTTTGTAAGCAAATGAACTGGCAGACTCATAAGAACATGAAGATCATGTAATAAAAAAAGAAATCCAATGAAGCTCTTTCATTGCTATTGTAAGACAGCGATATTTAGCCTTTTCTGAAGATAATGACAGTGTTGCTTACTTCTTGATCTTCTACAATACCAAAGAAGAACTAATGAATATAAAAAACTGGAGATTGATTTCCTATCCACATGAAAGCCAACCTAATTAGTATCCGAGTAGGCTAGTAGTGAAAGAGGACTTGTGCAAGAAAAGAATAGACCTTGATCAATGGTACCCTTGAGATATTTTAAAACATGAAATGCAACTTTCAAATGTGTTGTCCGTGGTTATGAAACAAACTAGCTTAACTGTTGAATAACAAAAGATAAATTTGGTCTTGTAATTGTAAGAAAAAGCATTGCCTTACTAAGCGACGATATAAAGTATGATCCTCTAACATCCATCACAATTCGACAATCTCAAATGAGAAGGAAAAGGAGTTTGGATTAGCTTACAACTTGTCAACCCCACATCTATTAAGATGTCGAGAAGAAACTTTCACTAATTTAAGACATAACTAGTTGATAACTTGCAAAACTCAATGCCTAAGAAATATCTAACTTCACCTAAATCTTTTATTATAAAGGCTTTATCAAGAGCAAGTTTCACTTGTTGAATATCAAACAAAGACTCCACCCCCCTATCAACATGTCATCCATATATACTAGTAAAGTAACAGAGTGATTAGGTTTAAGCTTAACAAATAGTGAATAATCTAATCTTGACTGAATAAAACCTAAAGACAAGATGAATTTACTAAATTCTTTATTCCATTGACAAGAAGTTTGTTTGAGTCCATAAATGGACTTAACAAGCTTGCAAACCTATCATTTAGAATGACGATACCCTTTTGGAGGTATCATATAAATCTTCTCATCAATGTATCCATGGAGAAATGCGTTGTTGACATCTAAATGATGAATAAACAAATCTTTAACAATAGCTAATGTAAGTAGAATTCTCACACTAGAGAGTTTTGCAATAGGGGAAAGGGTATAAGTATAGTCAATACCCTCAATTTGGCTATAACCCTTGGTTATCAGCCTAGCCTTAAACCTTTCAATAGTTCCGTTAACATGATATTTTAATTTGTAAACCCATTTACATCCAATAGGTTGTTTACTTAGAGGTAAAGAGATTCATACCCTTGTTTGATTAGCATCTAAGGCTAACAACTCTTTATGCATTGCATCAACCCATCTAGAATCACCCTTAGCTTCATGATAAGATCTAGGTTCTTAGATTGTAAGGACATTAGCAATTGAAGCTATATAATTCAGTGGATAGGAACAAACGAATGTAGGATTGAATAAAAGGGTAAGGTTTAGAGTGATGTAAAGATGTAATCATGGAGACTTTGTTTGTGCAATCAATGGTGGAAGTAGATGCAGGATGTATAGTTGCATTAGTGGTGTAATCATGTAAACATTATGTATAAAATCATTCAACCACTTAGGAACTTGCTCGATATGAGTAGAGTGTCTAAGAGGAATAGCAGAAGGTGTAGAAGAAGTAACATGATTATCTGATAAAGGACTATGAGAAGAAATGGAATCAATAGGAGTTGTTGTAATAGAAGGTTATAGATCATTGTTTGTTATATCAATAAGATATGAGCTATTAAGAACTGGAGTAACATTATCAGGTATATGTCTAGAATTGTCAATAGAAGGAATGAAATCTAAAACATTTGATGAAGATGAAGGTAACAAATGAGAACGATTTGGAAGTGCATGAGTGTCTAAAGAAGAATCAGGTGTAGAATTGCAGAAGGGAAAGTGATTTTCATAGAATATCACACCTCAACTGGTGAAGACTTGGTGAGTGGTAAGATCGTACAACTTGTAGACCTTTTGACCATCTAGGTAGCCTAGTAAAATACATCTTCTCCTTCTTGCATCAAATTTGTCTCTTAAGTGCGAGGTTGAATAAGCATAACATAGGCATCCTATTACTCTTAAATGAGAAAAGGAAGGAGGTTTCTCATATGGCAATTGACAAGGGGATTTCCAAGAAAGAACTTAGTATGGCATCTTGTTAATCAAATGTATAGTAGCTAACAAACAATTTCCCTAAAATTGTTTAGCTAAATTGGCATGCAAACAATTGCTCTAGCAATTTCCACCAAATGTCTATGTTTTCTTTTGATAATCCCATTTTTTTGAGGAGTGTAAATGACACTCCTTTGATGCACAATACCATATTTATGAAACAAATTTTGTTACTCCTTAGATAGAAATTTAACCCCATTGCTTGCTCTAATGTGTTTGTGTGTAACACGGAAGTGGTTTTGAATAAGAATGAAGAAATTGGCTAAAATAGTAATAGTTGTCGACTTAAACTTCACCAAATAAGTCTGCATAGACTTAGAGAAGTCATCAACAATTATTAAAAAGAACCTTGCACCATTGAGAAATGTAACTCTATAAGGCCCCCATATGTCCACATGTAATAAAACAAAAGAATTTGAAGTTCAAGAAACACTACTAGCAAAAGGTAATCTATGGAACTTAGCAAGATGGCATGTATCACAAAAGAAATCTGATGAAACAAGTGCTTTACAACTTAGAATGTGTTTGAGTTTACCTAAACAAGCATGATTTAGCCAATTATGTAAAAGTAGTAGGTTGTCCTTATTCATTTTGACATCCACGGAAAACATACAACAGTTAGCTATTTGTCTTATTACATAAAGTTTACAAGATACACCAGCCTTTGCAACAGTTTGATTAGTAGTCGTGATAAGAATTAGACCATTAGACCCTTGACCCGAGCTCGAGCTTGAGGGGCTAAAAAGTATGGTCAAGTGAATTCTTTCTATAAGACCTACCATTGAGGAGTTTGAGTTGTTGCAATTTGCCGACTTTGATGCCCTAGCTGAGCTAAACCCTCTTGTACTCATCATTTGCCTCTAACTATCATAACTACACTCAAACATCAGCTCGGCTCATTTGACTATCATCTTATCCAACTTAAATCTAAGCCATATTGAATACGTTCGAAGCGAATTCACCTCAGAAGAATTATCTACTTAGCTTGGTACAGCTGACCCACTACCTTACTTGGCACCTTGACTTGGTAATAACCAAATTGAATGTATAATTTGTCTTTTCTGCCTGAAAGTCACCTATCCACAGAGAGTCATGTGTCCAAGTAAGCAAATGATAGAATCCTTTGTACAAGATACTCATTTTTGTTGTATTTTCAATTGTACTCTTACTAGAATATGTAGTCGTAAGGACATTATCATCTTATATATAATATTGAATATTCTTCCTTTCGTGAACTTGCTCAAAGCTTATTTACTTACTTTACTTTTATCCTAACCCTTAAGTAAGGCTGGGTAGCGTGTATCCTCGTTAGACCATCTCGTAAGTTATATTTCAAGTTATGTCATGAGTCCTCAAAAGTTCCTTGGAGCATTATATCCTTGGAGTTGTTCATGGGTTTAGTTGTTTTACTTTCCTTATTTTAGCGCATTTCTCACTTTATCTTGCAAGCTTTCCACAAGCTTGGACCTACCTTTACGATTGGTCTTGTCTATCATTGGATCTGATTCACATCATCTTAATATCAAAATGGAGGTTTCATTTGGGTAATTTATGTTTGAACTATCTTGTGAATAGTGATTGTTGTGATAGTATATTGTAGTTACTTGGAAGTTAGCTATAAGAGTTCAAGTAAGTAGAAGGAGTAATAGTTCGTTTGGGTTATATACTATATTTTGCCTTGTTTTAAGTATACAAAAACAAAGCAAGTTTCAGTTGGATTGTCGTTCTTAGAAGTAGTTGTTGTGTTTATGATATACTGAACTTTTGTGTGAAGAAGTGTTTGAGTATGTGTTTGTATTGTTTGGCGTAAAGAATCGCATCTATTGTCTCTTAGATTTTGAGTTTTATTACTGAGTTTTTATCGAGAAAATGAGGAACCCGAGTGTTAATGTTAGTATTGGGGATGACAATAATAGTGTTGTCTACCTAGGGTACCCTAGAAGTAAAAATGAACGACTAGATGAGGTGGCTAACCTCATAGTCGACTTAACCAAAGCTGTTCATGTAATAGCCTATCAACTTGCTGGGGCTGTGTAGAATACTCCATAAGTTGCTCGACCCGCTAGAGGATAGAACCTAGCTCAATAAGTTTGAGGTAGAAGAGTAGGAGGATGAGTTCAAAGAAGGAGTGACTTAGGTGATATGAATGATGAAGGAGAAGAAGAGTTTGAAGAAGAAGAGGAGCGAGCTTAAACACCTTGAGCTGTTAACCATGTAAAGCTTTAGATTCCAAGCTTTAATGGTTCTAAGAGTATAGATGATTATTTAGATTGAGAGGAGAAGGTTGAGCACGTTTTTTTATTATTACCAGTACGAAGATTAAGAGAAGATAAGGACTACTGCTGTTGAATTCTCATGTTGTGCCACAATGTGGTAAAAGAACTTCCAAATCATGAAAAGGCAAGAAGGATACAGAGAGGTAAATATTTAGCCTGAGATGAAGAGGATACTTAGAAATAGGTTCGTATCGGATACTTACTTATAAGATACTTTTGCTCGACTATAAGAGTTAAGATAATTAAGTTGAACTATTGATGAGTACGTTCAAGAGTTTCAAACACTCATGATTCACTACGAAGTAGAAGAACCATCGGTACGAATAGTATCCAGGTTTTTTACTAGGTTGAGGAGTGACTTGCGAGATATTGTGGACTTTAGTAGTTCACCATAGTGGATGAAGCTATACAAATAGCCTAATGAGTAGAAAGACATTGAAGAAATAAGTTAACCTGATCTCCGATGAGTTGACCTCGTCAATTAAACTGACTTATTTAGGGGGGTTATTGAGCTCAATCAAGTACCAAGTTGATCGGAAGGGTAGATGTTAGAGCCAAATAAAAGGGCCGACTTGATAGTGACATACCAACCAGAATATATGTAAAGAGGCAAGGATCTAGAAGGAAGATTAGAATTTAAGTATCAAAGATTTGAGCACATGGTTGCTCAGTGCCCAAACCGAAGGACCATGATTATCAAGGGAGATGTTTTGAAGATTGAAGTGGAAAACATAGATGAGGAACCGGAGGAAGAGAAAGAAGTGGCAGATGAGGCTGATGTTAATGTTGACCTAATTGAGGAACATGTGTTTAAAAAGGATCTAAATAAGTTAACTTTAGTTATCCAACGTGCGATGAGTTTAAAGCTCTTTATTAGGGAGGAGCAAAGAGAGAACTTATTTTACATTATGTGCAAAGTGAATGGGCAGGTCTGTACCCTCATAATGGATAGTGGAAGCTGTAGCAATGTAGCATCTGCCGACCTAGTTAAGAAGCTTAAGCTACTGACCATTTCACATCCAAAGCCATATAAGTTACATTGGTTGAATGAGAAGGGAGTACTATATGTCACATATCAAGTGTTATCGCCGATCTCAATGGAGAACTATTTTGATGAAATTCTTTATGACGTACTACCTATATGCGCATTACATGTGCTGTTAGGTTAACCTTAGCTTTTTGATCTAAAGGTTATTTATGATGGTTATAGGAACACATATGTGCTTGGGAAGAATAGGACAAAGATTACGTTAAACCCTATGACGCCAAGTCAAGTTAGCAAGTTGTAAGCTAAACTTACTCGAGGATTAAAGAAGGTTTTGGTGTTAAGTAGTATTGAACTCTGAGAAGCTATTAAAGTTAACACATTAACTTTTTTGTTGATTAAGTGAGTTCTAGAATTGGGGAGTAGGGTGTATTACCCTTAGAAGTCAAAGAGGTATTGGATGAATACGCCAACCTATTTTCTAAACAATTGCCTTAGGGATTACCTTCTTTTTAGGCATTGAACATTGCATTAACTTAATGCCTAGCATTGCCCTACTAAACGAACCAACATATCGGATGAATCCTAAGTAGGCTGTTGAGCTTTAAAGACAAGTCAACGAACTTCTAGAAAAAGGTTATGTGAGGGAGAGTCTTAGCCTCTATACTGCACTTACATTGCTTGTGCCAAAGAAGGATTGGACTTGGCATATATGTATAGATAGTAGAGTTGTCAATAAGATTATGATCAAGTACAAATACCCCATTTCGAGGCTAGATGATATGTTAGATGAACTAAGTTGTGCAACAGTGTTCGGTAAGATTAATTTAAAGTCTAGATGCCACCAGATTCGAATGAGGTAAGGGGATGAATAGAAAATTGCTTTTAAGACTCGACATGGCTTGTATAAGTGGATAGTCATGCCTTTCGAGCTATCAAAGGCCCCAAGCATTTTCATGAGACTAATGAGCCATGTATTGAGAGATCTAATAAAAAAGTTTGTTGTTATCTACTTTGGCGACATCCTTATCTATAGTACTGACTTGACAATGCATACCGACATCTTAGAGTTGTTTTCAATGTCTTCTGAGTATAAAGGTTATTTAGAAACTTGAAGAAATGTTATTTCTGCCATGAAGAAGTGATCTTCGTAAGGTATGTGGTTGGTGGAAGAGGGTTGAGAGTAGATAAAGAGAAGGTGCGAGCTATTGTTGAGTGGCCAACCCCAACCTCTTGTATTGAGATGAGAAGTTTTCACATATTAGCATCATTCTATTGATGCTTTATCTAAGGATTTAGCACCATTGTAGCGCCTTTGACTAAGCTTACAAAGAAGAATGTATAGTTTAAGTGGGGAGAGAAAGAAGAAAGGATTTTTGCCAAAGTGAAAGCCAAGTTGACCTCTACCTCAGTCTTGGCTCTACCATACTTTAACAGGGTATTTGAGCTTCGATGCGATATGTCAGATGTCAACATCAAAGCTGTGCTAATGCAAAAAGGGTGACTTGTTGCTTATCATAGTAAGAAGCTCAAAGTAGCACAATTTAACTATCTTATATATGACAAAGAGCTTTTGGCCTTGATTCGAGCTCTTTTCGTATGGCAACATTATCTTCGACCAAAAGAGCTTGTCAAATATATGGATTACAGGTCCTTGAGATATTTGTGGAGTCAATCCAAGCTTTCCAAACTCCAGGATTGATGGATTGAATTTTTGCAGGGATTTAATTTTGTCATTAAGTACAAGCACGACAAGAGTAATGTAGTTGTTGATGCTCTATTGAAGAGACATATTCTACTCTTTAAGTTGATGATAGGAATCAACCCCCTAGACCAATCATACGTAACCGAGCTAAAAGACTCCAAGGACTTACTTAGAGAATACTATCTCGAAGCCTCATCCAAGACGGGAATTCCTACCTCAACCTCTATGTTTCCTACTTCTGCTGACCTAACTACTAAGCTATCACATGTGCTAGACCTGTCGAACAGTTGTACCATGATACCACATCCAAGTACATAGCCTCCAAAGACTATTTGAGTCGAGTTCCCAAGCTATCCACCAATGTCTAACCCTAGCCTAAGTTGGCTACTCTCTAGCAAATGACTGACCGAGCTCCAACCTGATCCAGAATAGGTCGGCTCTTGACTGTAAACTCCCTTTTTTCTTCATTTCATCCAATTTTTACTATAATTTAGATTAACCAACCACCTTATGATACGTATCTTCTGGTATGACATTCTAAAAGGATTCTTTACTTTTCCATACAAGATATTCTTTTATCTCTTTTACCCTTTTTAGTATGTTTTATATATTTTATTTGTAGAATATCTTTTTGACTTTTCATACATATAAAGTAACCCTAGTGGGATGGGTATATAAACCCCCACTTAATGTATGCAGATAATAACTTCTTTATCAGAATTTATACAAGTTCCCCTTTGAGTTACCCTTCAACTCTTATCTATTTCCTTTAGTAAGAAATAGTGGCAAGTGACTTTTTAGTTTAGACCAAAAAGTCATATTCGATGAATTGTAAGCTGAGTAAGATCAATTAGCATGTCATATCCAATTGTTAGCTGTCCTAACTTTACTAGCTTTTCTTTATTTCCTTTTGTTTTCTCTTTCTTGTGGTGTTTATGCGTATATTTGATATTGGAGATGTATCAGCTTCACTAGTATTAGAGCATGGTTTTGAAAGCGAGTGTGTGAAGTTGTAGTAAAGTTTTGGTTAGCTTGCTATTAGTGGTTGTTATGTCCCTTCTGTAGCTATTGCAATGTGTTTGCATGGAGTAAGTCTGAAGTTGTGAGCTGTGTAGTAGAGGTTTATGTGTTGCTAAGTGTAGTTCTTTGCTACTTTGTTCTTACTCTATTTTTTACTACGAAAATAGAGCAAGTTTATTTTTGTCCTATTTGAGTGATTATTGGAAGTTAAAGTTGTTAATGTGTTAGTCGAAGTTCTGTATAGTAAGGTAGCATTGTTTTCCTATGTGTTATGCTGTTAATCTGTTCAAAAAGTATTATATCATGTCAGAATCAAGTGTTCAAGGTGTTATTGGAGACTAGAGTAGTGGTGCTCAACCTAATCATGGTTAAAATGCTAGTAATACTCCTAGGTTAGTTGATGACAAATGTGACAGACTTACTAACCTTGTTGAGAGTTTGGTCACTAAGATGCAAGTTAATAGGCAACAACATCAGGGTATGTTGCAATACAGCCTACCTAAAAATGTTCTAAAGAGAGGCTATGGTTAAGGTAGCCTAGCTAATTACTTAGTTTAACCTTAGTAAGTTGGAGGAGTTGTAGAACAAGTTACTAGATGAAGAATAGAGTTGGGAAGAGATAGAAGAGGATGATGAGGAGGTAGATGAGGAGATTGACGAAGGGAAAGAAGTAGAGGTTGAGTACTATCAAGCATGAGAGTGGGGATGTTGAGATCCTTGAGGTCTTGACAATGTTAAGATCTAAATTCTGCCTTTCAATGGAAGTGGAGATGTAGATGAATACGTAGAGTAGGAAGAGAAGGTTGGGAAGGTGATTGATTGTTATGGATATACAGATGTTGTCAAGGTCTGACTTGCTGCACTAGAATTTACTAGGTATGTCATGATATGGTGGAAAAATCTAAATGCAGTTAAAGCAAGGGATGAAAGATGAGGTATGAGAACCTGAGATGAGATGAAGAGGTTGTTAAGGGATAAATTTGTACCTGAGACCTACTTACAGGATATATTTCCAAAGTTGTAGGAACTTTGCCAAGGAGGCCGATCTGTTGATGACTATGTGAGAGAGTTCCAGATGCTTATGATTTGAGCTAATGTAGAAGAACCAAAGGTTTGTACAGTATTAAGGTTTATTTTTGGACTCAAATATGAGATTCCCAATATTGTAGAAGTGCAAAGGTTCTATGCTTTGGAGAAGGAAATTAAGATAGTGCAAAGGGTCAAAAAATAGAGAAAAAGCACTTTGAGACAACCTGAGCCAACATTCTCCTAAAACTCTATTTCGCACTAACCTGTTCAAGTCGAGCTGAGGAGGCCATACTGAGCCAAAGAGAAGAATGACTGACCTAACAATAGCCGAGCAAGTCAGCAGGGCCGAGCCTTATTAAGGCTAAACCAACCCCGAGGACATATAAAGGAGGGTAGAACTCTGGATGAAAGACTAGTGAGGTAAAGTACTTTAAATGCTTAGGCTTTGAACACATGGCTATTGAGTGTCCAAACCGACGTATCATGGTGCTTCGAGGAGATGTAGTGGATATCACTAACGAAAGTGAGCTTGAGGAGGAGAAGGATGTTCGAAAAGTGGAAGCGGAGGAGAAAGAGGAGACTTGTGTCTATGCTAACAAAGGAAAAGTGATGACCTTAGTATTAAGACGAATACTAAGTTCCCTATCGAACTCCGAGAAAGACTAGAGAGAAAATTTATTCCATACTAAGTATACCATCAAAAGACAGTTGTGCACCATCATAGTAGATAGAGGAAGTTGTACTAACGTAGTTACGTAGTCCTTCTTGTAGAGACAACAAGAGATTGGTAGTTGGGGTCATCGAACTGTTTCTTTCAAGCTAAGAGACTTAGTACTGAATCACCTCAACAGAGAATGATTCCCGCATTTAAGATAGAACAAACTATCTCCTTAAGTTGTGATCCTTTCAAGATCCTGAAGACAACCAACTACAACACTTATTAGATTGAGTTGCTCGATGACTATTGTGTTTCCTCCACTTTTAACGTGTCTAACTTGATTCCCTACTAATTAGAAGAAGAAGACCTTGCAAGTGCCTTAAAAGAACAAGGAATGGGGATCGCTTTAGATTTGAGGACAAATCTTTCCAACCCTTAGGTAGATGATATGAATCAACCCTCTGGATTGATCACACGTAGCTGAGCTAGAGGACTTTAGGGAAATACTATCTCAAAACCCCATCTAAGGCTGGAATTCCTACCCTGACCTTTATGTTTCCTACTATTGCCGACCTGACTTCCAAGTTGTTACATGCGTTAGACTTGTCAAACATTTGTGCCATGACACTACATCCAAGTAGACAGCCTGCAAAGATAATTCAAGCTGAACTTTCGTACCACCTACCAATATCAGACCCCCTAGCTTAAGTTAATTACTCTCTAACAAATGATTAACTGAGCTCCAATTGACCTCCCTAACTGCAAACTCCCTCTTTTCTTCATTTCATTCAATTTGTACTATAATTCATAATGACTAGTTACCTTGCAATAAGTATCTTCTAGTACAATATTCTAGATGGATTCTTTACTTTTTTGTATAGGATATTCTTTATCTCTTTAACCCTTTTTAGCATATTTTATATATTCTATTTGTGGAATTATCTTTGTTTTTTTTTTTTATACATGTAAAGTAACCTTAACGAGATAGGTATATAAACCCCTTCTTAATGTATGTAGACAACAACTTCATTATCAGAATTTATATAAGTTTCCCTTTAAATAATCCTAATGTTCTCATTATCCTTCAAGTCTTATCTATTTCTTTTAGCAAGGAGTAGTAGCGAGCGACCTTTCAATTCGGATTGGTGAGTCATATTCAATGAATTGTAGGCTGAGTAGGATCAATTGGTATATCATATCTAGTTGGTAGTTGCCCAAGCCTTGCTAGGTTTTTTTAATTTCCTTTTGTTCTCTCTGTTGTGGTGTTTCTCCATGTATTCGACCCTAGAGAGACATTAGTTGTAGACCAGATTGTTAGGGTTTACAAGCATAAAAGAACAATATTACAATGATCCTCATTTTAGCCCTATATACAGGTACTGTGGAGTAGTGGATGATTATTTATTTAGAGGTGATAAGTTGTGTATGCTGACCTGTTTGATAAGGGAGTTGTTGGTGAAAGAAGCCTATAGTGGAGGACTCTTTAGAGACTTTGGGGAGCGAAGAATGTATGAATTGCTGAATGACAAATTCTTTTAGCCAAAATAAAGCATGGTGTACATCGTGTGATTAAGTGATCCGCCATCTATAAGAAAGCAAAGAGTCGAATAGAGTAAGGGAATGCAATGCCTCTGCTTGTTCTAGCCAAATCATAGTCTGACCTGAGTATGGATTTTAGCCTTAAACTATCTAAAACTGCTCGAGGTAAAGATCCTATGATGGTTGTTATGGATAGGTTCAACAAAATGGAACATTTCATGCCTTGCACTAAAACAAACGATACTTCGGCTATTGCTTATTTGTTTTTATAGGAAGTAGTTCGCTTATACGGAGTACCAAGGAATGTAGTGTTTAATGGAGACCAGAAATTTCTAATTCATTTCTAGAGAACCCTCTACTGTCAGATAAGAACCAAATTGCTATCCAATACCTCTTACCATACCCAAATCAACGGCTAGATTAAGGTAGTCAGCTGTACCTTAGGATCATTACTCCGAGTTGTAGTAGGAAAGAACTTAATCAACTGGGACATCTGTTTGCCTGTAGCCAAATTTTCTTACAGTAGGACAATACATGCCACCACTAGGCATGCCCCATTTGAGCTGGTCTATGGTTTTAATCCTGAACTACCCTTCAATCACATCCCCATGTTGTCCACCAAACAAGAAGATCTTGAGGTAAGAACCAAAGCCCAATCCATTCGGTAAATCTACTAATGAGTCATTTAGTATATTAATAGAACCGCCAGAAAGCTAAAGGATAAAGGTAAAGCAAGGAAGACCAAGCAGTTTTAGTTTGAAGACCAAGTGTAGTTATAATTGAGTAAGGAAAGATTCCTTAATAAGAGGAAGAACAAGTTATCTGCCAAAGCTAAAGGGTCATTTAGGATACTCTAGAAGATTAGTGACAATATAGACCAACTTGAGCTTCCATAAGACTTTAGAGTGTTAGATGTATTTAATGTTGCCGACCTTGACCCTTATTGACTCGAGGAAGAGTTAGACGAGGACTAATGGATTTGATCCCAAATCCCAATCAACCTAGTAGGTATGATAGGAATCGGACCACCAGACCCTTAACCCGAGCCTAAGTCTGAGGGTTGGAAAGTATGGTCAAGCAAATTCTTTCTTTAAGACCCACCATCGAGGAGTCCAAGCTACTGCAATCTGTTGGCCTGATGCCCTAGCTAAGTCGAACCTTTCGTACTTGTCATTCGTCTCCAACTATTAACGCGAACTACACTTAAACATCAAATCGGCTCATTCGACCATTAGCTCAACTCAGTTGACTTAAATTTGAGCCATACTGAATACATCTAAAGTGAATTTACCACAAAAGAATTATCTACTCAGCTTGGTACAGCTAATCCACTCCCCCTGCTTGGCACCTTGGCTCAATAGTCACCACCTTGAACACACAATTTGTCATTTTTGCTAGAAAATCACCCATCCATAAAGAACGTGTCCCAACAAGCATATGATAGAATCCTTCATACAAGATACTCATTTTGGTTGTATTTTCAATTGTACCTTTATTATTCCCTCTACATTACTTCTTTTAGAAAATACCCCTTTTAGTTTTTTCATTTTAGGCAAGTTGCATTAGTTTTTCGGATATAAATACCCATTGTACATGTAGCCACAAGAACATTATCATCTTACATTTGATATTGAATATTCTTCCTTTCATAAACTTGTTCGTAGCTTATTTACTTACTTCACTCCTATCCTATCTCTTAAGCAAGGCTATGTGGCGAGTACCCTCACTAGACCATCTCATGTGTCATATTGAGTTATGTTGTGAGTCCTTAGAAGTTCCCTAATGCGTCGTATCCTTAGAGCTATTCGTGAGTTTGTTTGTTTTACTTTCCTTGTTTTAGTACATTTCCCACTTCATCCTTCAAGCTATCTCCAAGCTTGGACCTACCCTTGCGACTAACTTTATCTATCCTTCGATCCGATTTTCATCAAGTCAAGTCCTATAAAAGGCAGTCATTGGCAGTAAAAAGAACATGAAGATTAGAATCTTTGAGAAGTTTACTAACTAAGATGAGGTTAAATTTAAAGTCTTATATGAAGAGAACAACCTTTAACAATATTTGATCAGTAAATTGGACATTTCCAATTATGTTAACAAGTTTGCATGAACCATTTGGTAGTTTGACTTTAGTAAGACTAGTTAGTGTATGAAAATTGGTTATTAGGTGATGAAAAGGTGTAATATGGTCAAAGGCTCCAATGTCCATAATCTAATCACTTATGTTCCTATCATTGAAGGCTACAAATGAACTAGATTGAGGAAAAGCAATACTTATTGCTGCAGCAAAATTAACAGTAATTGTTGTACGATTTGCATCCCCTTATGCTGATAGAGTAGTTTTCAATGCCTTCAAGACTTCAACACAAACCTTGTTAATCAAATTAGAATCATAAGAAGAGGAAATTAAGATTCTTGTCATCTAATGGTGAATTAAAATTCCTTCCTCTCTTCATGCATGCTTTTGCAACATTCTTTCCATTCTTACTACTATTATTGTACCAATATGGAAAACCTATTATTTGAAAACATTTATCAATGGTGTGTCCATATTTCTTATAATGATTAAACACTCTTTTCTACTATAGTTTAGAAACCATACAAGTAACATTGCCATCTACATTATTCATCCAGCCACTTACTTGCTTCTATTTTTCTATTTAAAAAACCAAGTAGTAAACCTTACTAATGGTTGGAAGAGGATCCCTTGAGATCTAGCTTTGAACATGTTCATAATAGTCACTGAAACCCATCAAAAATTGCAATAGCTTTGTCTTATCATCAATATTAGCCATTTGTTCATTCGTATTGCAACTATATGCATCAATTGCACCATAAGTACACTCTAATATTGGATACAGACTATATCACTCATCCCATATCTTCTTAATTTTGTTGAAATACATCCCTACCGAATCATTTCCTTGCTTAGCATTCACAATATCATGTTGTAACTAATATGTCGAAGGTCCATTTATTAATCCAAACCTGTTGCATATATCAGCTTACAGTTCCTTAGAAGATTTAGCATACATGAATGCTTCTGGAAAATCCTTTTTCATAGAATTTAATAACCAATAACAAATCACGTAGTCACATTTAATCCATCAGTTTAAGTTAGTTTGATTATATTCTGGTTTAGATACTAATCCATCAATAAAACCTAATTTTTCTTTAGCTCCTAGAGCCAATTTAATAGATCTACGCCAATTGAGGGAATTTTGATCCATCGAAGATAATTGTCGTGATCAAAGTTCAAGAGTTCTGTAATGAATGTAAGTGTGCTCTGTATTCTATTCACAGTAGTATAGCACATATTTATGTTTACAAGAACTCTACATGTAAGATAAATAAACTAATCCTAACTGTCCTAATTTCTTTCTATGACTAACTACTAATTGTAAACTATACAAAATATATATTCAACAATTTCAAATTTAAAGAAAAAAGAATAAAGAGATATGACATGAATGACCTCAAGTGAAGAAGCATAATTTGAATTTACATTCAATCCCATGTATGACATGAGAATATAAATCTAAGGCAAAAGTGTCAAATGACAAGTAGTTGGAAGGAAGCATCATTAACTATAATTAAAAAGATCAAACCCGTTAAAGAAGGCAAGTAGTACTCAACAAACCAAATCATTTGCACATTTTACTCCTTTTTAATTACCTAGTTTAGATTTCCATTTTGTTATTTTTCTAGTTATCTATCAAAAAACTACAATATTTCTTACAACTTATCTATTTCTTTCTTGTCCTTTTCCTTCAAATTCCTTAAACTGGTATAGTAATTTAAATACTACTTTAGAAAGTCCTTATTAAACCGATACTAAACACCATAATTGCAACTTACAAAGTTGGATTGATGCAAAATTCACTTCATTGAGAATTTTTTAAGACAATATGAATAAGAATCATTTGGCTTTTATACGATAATATAATATAGGAAATACAAGCAAAATATATGTTGCTAAAACTGCGATTACCTTCTTTTGGAAACCTTTGAGCTTTGACTAATATCGAGCATTTGCAATGCTGGAGAGGCTTTTTAAATATAGGTGTACCATAAGATGAGCAAGCTAGAGAAGAAAACATGGATAATGGTGTTAAACGTAATCTTAAGGCACATAAATCATCATAGATAATACCATAATCGCATGATCTTAAACAAGAAAATTGTCACGTATAAAACATAGGGTACTTACTTGATGCAGAATTCATCATAATTATTAAGAGAAAGATAAACTTGAACGAATTTAGGATTTAGATCGATATTTTTAATTACAATCAATTTCTTTCCATTAACCTTTTCTTGATGCCGTAGAGAATTAGATATAATAGTATTCTTATTTCTACGTAACCCTAATTAAGTGAAGAGAGGACCAATATATATATAGAGTATAACTTTAAATTTGATACGTCCATCATATTTTAGAATGAACGAATTAAATATATTCCACTATTAAATAGGACTCCTAATTAAATAGGTTAACCTTAACCAAATAGGAAATATTAAATATTAGAATATATATGGTTAACTTTCAAAACACAATTCTAACATTATCCCACTTTGTTTGACAGTTCATGACGTTAATATTTAAAAGTGTAAACGTATAAACATTAGACATACATAAATAAATCTTGTAATGTCATTCTTGCATCATAATTGACTTTAACATAACAAATCACATAATGAAAGTTACAGTGGTTATACACTTTCAAGTTGCATACTTCATTCCATATATTGTTGCACTAGTAACTTATTATATCAAGTCACATAATTTATATATAAATAACACAATGTCCACATACTTGTCTTAAAGATACATCAATTTCTTGTTTAAAACATTAAGTATACACAAACATAAGGATTAAGAAATAATTGATAAAATCATAAACATATTGTTATTAAGTTCATGAGTGTGCCATTATCATCATAATCAATCATCAACACAACCAAGACCCATTCTATGTACATGTTCTTTAAATGTCTTTAGTTGTAAGCCTTCAGTTGATGGATTAGCAATCATGAGATCTATCCTGATGTGTTTAGTATATACTCTATGTTTCTCTACCTCTACCTTAATGGCAAAATACTTTCTTTCCATATGCTTAGCACTTATTTTTCATTCTTAGAGAAAAAAACTACTATAGAATTATTACGGTAAATTTTTAGTGGCTTAGTAACGATGTTAATAACCTTAAGTCCTAAATAAAGTTTCGCAACCATAATGCATGAATTATAGCTTCATAATAGGATACAAACTCAACTTCCATAGTAGATAGTAGATATAGCAATGATAGATTGTTTGGCACTTTTCCATGAGATTGCTCCTTCAACTAATAGAAACAAATAACCAAACATTGACCTTCTACTGTCAAGACATCCAACCAAATCTAAATTTGAGTATCCAATTACTTCTAACTAATCAGAATTCCTAAATATGAGCATATAATCCTTAGTCCTTTAAAGGTATCTCATTACTTTCTTTGTAGCTTTCCAATGATCCATACTAGAATTACTTTGCTATTAGCTTAGCATTCCAATCGTGAAGCTAATGTCAATTTTGGTACAAGTTTGTAAATACATCAAACTACCTACAATAGAAGCATATGGAATAGATTACATTTTCTTACGTTCTACATCATTTCTTAGACATTGCATGAGACTAAATTTATCCCTTTTCTGTATTAGGACAACACTTGCTGAACATTTGTTCATATTGAATCTCTCAAGAATTTTCTCAATATATGCTTTATAAGATAATCTTAACAATCCTTGTGATCTCTTTCTGAATATTGAAATTCCAATCACATAAGATGCCTCTCCCATATCTTTCATTTCAAAATTCTTAGAAAGATAGTCTTTAGTTTCATACAAAATACCTAAATCATTACTAGCAAGCAAGATATCATTTACATATAGAACAAGAAATATAAACTTACTCCCGTTAATCGTTCGATAAACACACTGATCAACAATGTTTTATTAAAAATCGAAAGATGTAATAGTATTATTGAACTTAAGATACTATTGCTTAGAAACTTGTTTAAGTCTATATATTGACTTCTTAAGTTTACACACGATATGACCCTTTCCATCAATGGAAAAACCTTTAGGTTAATTCATATAAACTTCCTCCTCAATTTCTCCATTAAGAAAGGTGGTTTCTACATTGATTTGATGTAACTCTAAATCATAATGAGCTATTAAAACCATAAAGATTTTTAGAGAATCTTTCTTTGAAATAGGTACACAAGTCTCTTTATAACCGATGCCATCTTTTTGAATACAACCTTTAGCAACAAGCCTAGTTTTATATCATTCGATATTTCCATTCAAGTTGCATTTAATCTTACAGACCCATTTACACCCAACTCGTTTGGAACCTTCAGGCAATTCGATAAGTTCTTAGACATTGTTATTAGCCATTGATTTTGAATAGTCTTTCATAACATCAGTCCATTTATCAGACTTATCATTGTTAAGGGCTTGTGAAAACAAAATAGGATCTTCATCAATATCGAAATCAAAGTCTGACTCTTGCAAATAAACCACATAATCATTAGAAATAACCAACCTTCTTACCCTTATAGTTTTATTTAAGGCTATTCCATGTGGCTCAATTCTATTAGTTGATGGTAGGTTAGTTTCTTCATGGGGTGCTTCTTCATTCAAATATTATTCACCAGTGTTTTGTTCTCGTCATCTTAAAGCAATATTTGGAACAACTATAGATGTGGGGACATTTATAGGTAATGGAACATCAACCTTTATTTCATTAATATCTATAGTTTGCTTGTTACCACTCTCTCTAACTTCACCATTTTCAATAAATTTGGCATTGCTTGTAATTCTAAAACTATGGTTTGGATAGTAAAACCTATACCCTTTAGATTTCTCTAGGTAACCAATAAAGTAACCACTAATAGTTTGAGAATCTAATTTCTTTTCATATAGATTATATACTCGTGCTTCTATTGGAAAACCCCAAACATGCTGGTGCCTTAAACTAGGTTTCCTTCTAGGCTATAACTTAAAAGGAGTTTTAGGAATTGCCTTACTAGGAATCTTATTAAGCAAATACACTGTGCTCTTAAGTGCATACATTTGCAAGGATTTGGGTAAAGAAGAATTACTCATCATACTCCTAACCATATCCATTAATGTTCTATTTTGCCTTTCTGCCACACCATTTTGTTGAGGTGTGCCTGGCATAGTATACTGTACACATATGCCATGTCGTTCAAGAAACTTTACAAACGGACTTAGATTTTGTCCAAATTCATCATACCTTTCATAATATTTACTATCTCTATCATATCTTACTATTTTCACTTTTTTGTTTAAGTTTCTTTCAATCTCCTTAATAAACACCTCAAGGGCATTTACAGCTTAATATTTTACATTAAGCAAATAGACATATCCATATCGTGAAAAGTCATTTACAAAGGTGATAAAATACTTTTCTCTACTAAAGGTTGAAGTGTCAAAGGGTCTACATATATTGGTGTGTATTATCTCAAAAAGTCGAGTACTCCTTATGGCTCCTTTCTTGTTATGTTTGGTTTGCTTTCCTTTAATGCAATCTACACAAAAACTAAGATTCGTAAAATCTAGATTTAGAAGAATCTCACTCTTTACTAATCTTTCCTTGGATATATGACCTAAACATTGATGTCATAAGTAAGCAGAGTTCTTATTTGCCAAACTACGCTTAATTCCAATATTTTGATGAACATACATTAAAGATGCATAGAAATTAACATCAAGTTTCAATTTATATAAACCATCCATAAGAATTCTAGAATCAATAATGGAATTGTCTTTATTAAATAAATTGAAACATACATTTTCAACTTTGAAGCTAAACCCTTTAGCATCTAGTCTCAATATAAGAACTAAGTTTCTAGATTGTAAAGGTACATAGAGAGTTTGAAATAGATCAAAATGACATTCGGTATCTATAAAAAGATGGTAAGTTCCCATGCCTTTAATTAGGGCCTTCATTCAGTTCCTCATGAACAAAAAGTTCTCATTTAGGTTTATACTCTAGATTGTGAGGAAGCCTATATTGGAAACATGAGTAGTAGCACCAAAATCCAACCACCAAGTATTAGAAGGAACTTCAGATAAGTTTGATTCGAAACATACAAAAGCATTAAATGTAGCTTTCTTTTTAAACCAAGCTTTATGATTCAAGCAATGTTTTTTATAATGTCCTTTTGTCTTACAGAAGTGACATTATCTACCTTGTTTTTCTTCTTATCATCATCAGTGACCTGTATACCCTTAGCAAGTCCTTTCTTTTTAAATTTCTTGGATTTTGGTTTAAGAACATTGCTAACTCTTCGACCCACTAAGTTTACTGTATGAACTTCTTATGCCTTTAGTCCCATTTTCTCTTGAGTGAGCTTACTAGATAATTCATTAACATCCCACTTATCCTTAATAGCATTATAGTTAATTTGGAATGGTCCATACTCAAGACGTAATAATTTTAAAATAAATTGCACCAGAAATGAGTTATCTATAGTCATACCCAAGCTCTTAAGTCTTGTTGCAATATTAGTCATATTAAGGACATGTTGCTACATACTTCGTGACCCATCATACTTTAAGGTTGTGAGTTAACCATTAGTGTCCCTATAAGTGACTTATTAGTGGAACCAAAGCGCTCTTCTACAATCTTTAGATATTCCTTAGTTGTTACACTTTTTGGAAGAGTGGACTTAATGTTATTGGCAATAGTCATCCACATGAAATTAAGACATAATTTGTTAGATCTATCCTATGCTTTATGTTTCAATTTCTTAGCCTCATTGCTTGGATCGGTAATGTCAATAGGCTTTTCTTCCAACAGTGCTAAGTCAATATCCAATAGACCTAAATGGAAACTGTCACACCATTTAGAGAAGTTCAAACCATTAAAGAAAGAAAGTAACTGTAGCAGCATGCGAATGTAGGGAAAAAGCTATAAATACATAAATGCTCACTAAATAAATAGATTCAGATAACAAAATACGTAAAATATATTGTAGGTCTCCTTTAAGCAAACACAACAGTATATATAATCATCATAATTAGAATGTTATTTAGACTTTACAAGGTAATTAGATAAATCTCAACAATACATATAGTATCTTTAGATAACCATGTATATGTGACAAAAATATATCAATTTTCTCCTTTATGTTTCTCAGTTATAGAATATTGATTGACCTTTGAGAAAATCCTTAATTTCTAACAACCAATAAATCTTTATAATAGCATTCCATAAATTCATAAATTATATAACTACTCATTGTAAAATTAATTTCGTTACTTTGGTGATTAACAAATCAATTTTATATCCAATAGCATGAATTTAGACTAAAATTTTTATTTTTGTTCAAAAGTATCATTAATATGATTAAAATGTAAGAAATCAAAAGTGTCAGAATCAATTCATCCTTAACCAAAACTTCATGAATGTAAAAGAATTTTTCTATTCAAAACAAATTTTCAGTAAAGCAAATTTTGTGCTTTCATATGAATAGTAGAAAAACATGTACTCATCATAATTATAATCATTCAAGGAAATAATTCCGTAAGCAAATTGAAACGGACAATATGTTACATCTAAAATTGAAACAATCAATGTCCATTATATATGATTTATAACATTCGGCTAAAGCATAGTTCATAGTATCGTTAACATTAAGCCAAACCAATATAAAATCATAATTATAAACAATTCGGCCAAAACAAATCATGCGATGACAATAACCTTCATTAACCCATCAACATATAATTATAAAAAACAATCACAAATCTTAACTGTTATCATAATTTACAATCAAATTTATTTATTCAAAACACATGCTTTGTACCATACGTTAAATGTAATCTTAAGGTATATAAATTACTATAGATAACACCATAATCACATGATCTTGAATAAACAAATTGTTATGTATAAAACATAAGGATATTTACTTGATACAGAATTTATCATAATTATTAAGAAAAAGATAAATTTAAACGACTTTAAACTATAAATCAGTACTTTTAATTAAAATCTAGTTTCTCTTCCTTAACCTTTTCTTCATATCGCAGAGAGCTATATAGAATAGTATTCTTAATTTCGCAAACTCTAATTAAGTAGAGAGATTATAATTTTAAATCCGATACATTCATTATATTCTAGAATGAATAGCTTAAATTTATTCTACTATTAAATAGGATTTCTAATTAAATAGGTGAAACTTAATCAAATAGAAAATATTAAATATTAGAATATAAATAGTCAACCTTTGGGAACACAATTCTAACAGATATAGGATGATTTGTTCATAAAAAAGACTTTTATTATTCTATTCATAATGAAATGTAAACAAACTGTATAGATATGAAATCATTCTATAGATTTTCCAGGGAATATGGCTAAAGGCGATCAATTTCTGGTCAACTTAACTTTGTGTATAACAGAAAGAATCCAGATGTTTTGGCCATCACGGTAGGTCAGCAAAGGCGTCGAATTTGTGGGTTTTCCTTTACCAAGTCTACGGAATATAAAACTAACTATTCATGAAAAATATATATATATATATATGTTAGTGTCAATGTATTAACAAATGGACGGCAGATAATAATAATACTTAAATAGATATTAATAACAATAAATCAATAATTTCACGTATTATAATTTTATTTATATTTACTTATCCAGATAAATAGTAATGAGTGTTAATACTATGGAATCCACTTCTACAAAAATAGTAAATCTATTGTAAGATGAGAAACATTTTCTTTTAGCTTTTTTGTAATGGATATCCTAGGAGCTATTAACATTGCTAAATTAATAATTACATGCAAGTTTACAGCTATTAACTGCGCGTATTGTGCTGTTGTCATGTGCGTGACTCGCAAAAAAAAAGAAAAAAAAATGTCAAATGAAATAAAGGAGCCGCCTTTGGATTTTTCTATTTTGGATAGCTCAATGAGGGGGCATATCAATTTATTCAAACATGTAACTCGCATTCTTTCTATGAGAAACGATTGAATTTGTGGCGGTAAGAAATTATTTAAGTTAATGATAATTTAAAATGCATAGGGTCACGCTTTAAAACCGTTTAATATATTTATATTTTATGGTTTGATAATCATGAAAGTTAGAACTCTTTCTTCACATGTATCAGTTTGGGTAAATTACAAATGCATTATCTTATATTTACTTTATATATACTCAGCTCTCTTATCTTTAAAATTGTGAACTTAAACCCTCAAATCTTTAAAAAACATGAATTTAATCCCCTAAAAGTTGTCAAAATGTACCTATAAGAGTCTAAGCACATGATCCTAAAGATGAAGGAGTATGTGAAGCTAGCAGTTTGATCCTTTTTTTTTTATTTTTTAATTTAGGAAAGAAAGATAATAGCAAAAAAAAAAAAAAAAGTTGATGGTTAAAAGGTTAAATAATTTAATAAATATTAGTTGATTAATAAAAAAAGTAAAATCTAAAATTTATTATGAGATAACTCATAAGGTTAGAAATTAATATTATACAGTTCATACCTACCAAGAAAGTGACTAACGTTCAAGAAAGGAGGGAAAGAATGAAGTGAAATGGTCTAGCAAAATACTTAAAAGAATTTTTTCTCAATTATATATGGTTGACTCTCATAATTTTTTTGGTTTGATTTTGCTCATTTTTTATTTTAATATTTTTGACAACTATATATTTCATTAAGATTAGGAAGGAGGATATTTTTCCATTAGATTGAGAAAATGATATTCAATCATAAATCCATATTGCTTTGAGTGTGATTAAAGGTATGAATTTTGTTTTATTTATTTATTTATTCATTAAACATTTTTTTATTATAGTTATTATCTTTCCTTCCTAAATTAAAAAGAAAAAAGAGTAATTGGACATATACCCCTTTATGTTGAGAAAAGATTCGATAGATATTACATATAGTATATAATATACATGTGGTGTGTAAATATCAATAACGTATTAATATATAAATGGATGCAAATTATTGATAGTAATTGATTTGAAAATTGCCTATGTAATTATTACATGTTTCAATATGTTATTAGTACATGTTATGACCAATAACATGTGATATGTAATACCCATTAAATCTTTCTTTTTTTATGTTTGCTTTATATACACTTAACTCCCTTATTATTAAAATCATGCAATTAAAAAAAGTGCATTTAAGGGTCTAAATGCACACTTTTTCAAAGTATTTGGGCATCTAATTACACAATTTCAAATATAAAGAGGCTCTAAGTGCACATGAACAAACATAAGTTTGCAATTTACCTTGTCGGTTTTACTAATAGCATTGTATACACCCATTATTAAAAGCTATACATTTTTTCTAATAAAACATTTTACAATTATCATAGATAATATTATATATTGTTTCAATATTTTTACCTGTAATAGAATAGTCATCCTTTTTTATTATTGACTAAACAATTTTAAACATATTACATACAAGAGCTACGGCAACACTATTATTGGTAAAACCAAAATTTGAGAAACTTCTAGAGAGAGAATGGGTATTAATCCACCTATAAGGCACATTCTCTCCCAAAAATGTGAAACTACCTAATCAACAAATTGATTTTCTTTTCTATATTGATTAAACTAAACTCATATGAAACATTCACTAATGAATTCAAGCCCCATTAAGTCTCTTTGATGAATTCATACTAGACTTATTGTAACCTAACCCTTAAAGGTTACTAAGGTACCATATAGATTTAAGAAGGCCATTTGAAATTTCAATTTCCTCTAGCTTATAACTATCATTAGCCTTACTCTTAATAAAAGCACTTGACATTCGACTGCTTGTGCTAAAGGAGAGACTACTTGGCTTCATAGTTGTCTAAATATGGCCATATATGGTCAACAGCAATTCATCTCTTTTCTAGATGATTATTTATGATTTGTGTATCTTTACTTGCTTTCTAACAAAAATGAGGCATTAAATGCCTTTAAAATGTTCAAAGCAAAAGTTGAGAAACAATGCGAAAAGCAAATTAAGATCATGTTATTAGATAGAGATGGAGAATATTATGGTAGATATATCAAGGATGGACAAGCACTTAGTCCTTTTGCAAGATTTCTTCAAGAGAGTGGGATGGTTATTCAATATACCATGCCTGGGTCTCTAAACCAAAATGGTGTAGTAGAAAGAAGAAATTGGACGTTAATGGACATGGTACAAAGTTGCTTAGTAGTTCTAAGCTACTTAAATCCTTGTAGACTGAAGCTCTTAAAATGATAGCGTATACATTGAATCAAGTTCCTACTAAGGCTGTACTTAAAGCACCATTCGAGTTGTTTAAGGGTTAGAAATCGAGTTTGTAACATATACCTGTTTTAGGATGTCTATCTGAAGTAAAAGAAAAGAAATTAGACCTAAGGACGATAAGTCGGTTTTTTATTAGGTATGTTAAAAATTCCAAAGGATACAAATTTTATTGTTCATCTCACAGCACTAAGATTGTGAAATCAAGAAATGCAAAATTTCTCGAGAATGACTTGATTAGTGGAAATGATTAATCTCATGATTTAATTTTAGATAAGGATCATTTTAACACTCAAACTTCCACTTTAAGTGAAAGATTGGTTATTCTACATAGTACCCTCAAGTCTATCCTAGTATTGAGCAACTAACTGTTGAATTTCCATAAGTAGCTAATGATCTAGTTGATCAAACTATTCAACAAGTTCTTGAAATCATTGAACAACTAGATGAACAACCTGCACCTCAAGAAGATGTTGGTGCAACATTAAGAAGATCAATTAAAGAAAGGAAATTAGCAATACCCAATGATTATATTATATATCTACAAGAATCTAACTACAATGTTAGAGCTAGAAGTGATTCTAAAATGTTTTCACAGGCCATGAGTTGTAATGAATTTGATTTGTGGTATAATGCCATGAAGGATGAGATGAATTCTGTGGCATCCAATGGAGTCTGGGATTTTGTCGAGTTACTTAATGGTGCAAAGGCCATTGGATGTAAGTGGGTCTTTAAAACTAAAAAAAAGACTCAAATGGTAATATTGAGAGATATAAAGCAAGACTCGTTGCCAAGGGATTCACTTAACAAAAAGGAATCAATTACAGGGAAACCTTTTCTCCTGTATCTAAGAAAGATTCCCTTCATGTGATTTTGGCATTAGTTGCGCATTTCAACCTATAACTGCATTAAATAATGTGAAAACAGCTTTTCTCAATGGAAAGTTAAAGGAAGTGGTTTATATGAAACAACTTGAAGGATTCTCTTCTAGTAACGGTGAGCATTTAGTATGCAAGCTCAAGAAATCCATATATGGATTGAAACAAGCTTTTCGCCAATGGTACTTGAAGTTTCATGATGTAATCTCTTCATTTAGTTTTGAAGAGAGTATCATGGATCAATGTATATACCAGAAGGTTAGTGAGAGTAAAATTTGTTTCCTTATTCTATATATGGATGATATTCTATTAGCAATAAATGACAAGGGGTTGTTGTATGGGGTACAACAGTTTCTCTCTTAGAGTTTTGATAAGAAGGATATAGGTGAAGCATCTTATGTCATTAGCATTAAGATCCATAGAGATAGATTTAATGAGTTTTGGGTTTATCATAAGAAACTTATATCAATAAGGTTTTAAAGAGATTTAGAATGAAAGACTACTCACCAAGTGTGGCACTAATTATGATGGGTGATAGATTCAGTTTAAACCAATGCCCACAAAATGAGCTTGAAAGGGAATAAATAAAAAACATTCCGTATACTTCCGCTATCGAAATTTTAATGTATGCTTAGGATTGTACAAGACTTGACATTGTTTTTTCTATTGGAATGTTGGGAAGATATCAGAGTCATCTAGGTATAGACCACTGGAGAGCAACTAAAAAGGTGATGAGATACCTTAAGGGTACTAAAGACTATATGCTTATATAAAAGAGAACAAACAATTTGGAGGTAGTAGGTTATTCAGATTCGAACCTCGCTGGATGTGTTGATTTACAAAAATCAACATCAGGATATGTGTTTATCCTTGTTGGCGAAGCCATTTCTTAGAAGGGTGCAAAACAGACATTGACATCCACTTCTACTATAGAGGCAAAGTTTGTTTCTTGTTTTGAGGCAACTTTACATAATATATGGTTAAAGAGTTTTATATCTAGGCTTAGAATAATAGATTCCATCTTTAAGCTATAGAAGATGTACCGTGACAAGTTGGCTACAGTTTTCTTAGCTAAGAATAGCAAAAGTCGAAGTCGAAGTAAACACATTGACATAAGATATTTAGCCATAAGGGAACGCATAGAGGAATATAAAGTGGTCATTGAGCATATAAGTATTGAATTGATGTTAGTTGATCTTTTAATAAAAGTTATGCTACCAAAGGGTTTTAAGGATCACGTATTATGATTAGGACTTGGTTCTAATATATGACGTGTGTTTTGGTCATTTATGTTGAAACTCACTTCAGTTGGTTGTTTTTATTTTTGTTGTACACATTTTGGTTTCAAAACAACTATATCCATGTGAACCTTAAAATAAACATGAGGTTCATTCATAAAGTTCACCGACATTAAAGAAATAAAATGCATTGTGATACATAGAAGGTAATACTCATTCCAAGAAGACCTATCGCCATGATCTACGTATTTCATTTCTTGTTTAAAGATAAGGAATTCATAGAATTTAGTGTAAAAATATGTGGCCAAGTAAGAGAATGTAATACATATTTTATATTTAAGTAATTTATATATATATATATATAGCATAAAGTTATTAAATAAGGCTCAAATCCATTATCTAGTTATGGTCCACATATTTTTCTATAAACCAAGTCAGTTTAGGATTTTTTTTTTTTTTATTTTTAGTCCTTGATGAGAGGACCATATATATGAATAAAAACCACTTTGGTCCCTAGCCTCCATACACTTAAAACCCTAAAGACACAATACATCATTAAGAGAGTTAGTTAAGGAGCTAGAAGTATCTAGGTTCTAAAACTAAGATAATGTTGAGAGAGTCAAATAATCAATGGCTAGAGGTATGTCAATTCTATTTTACTGTATTAATTTTATGCATGATTTGATATACAAATAGGTATCTTTACTCTAACAAACTAAGATTTTCCTAATACGAGGCATTACATAAAATCTTATTATAGAAGAAACAAACGCAAATAACTAAAAAAAAAAAAAAAAAGAAAAATGCACCGGTTTGCGACACTTGGTGATAAGATGCTATATACTCCGAATGTGCAGCTGTATTTTACACAATCTAAGTGAAATATCCAACTTAAAAATATGTAGATCAGTTCGTTGATGAAGACAAATGAACAATTAAGGAAACCATGCAAAGGCAAAAGGTGCCTCCTATGAACGTGAGGCCGATATTCGCACAAACCAAGTACACCGCTTCAAACAAAGTTAGAACTTGTCTATCTCTTTTCAATTTTGCCCTCGGATGATTACCAAACCCTAGCGCGTAGTTCCAACCAAGCTCGCATCTGCAGCATCTTTCAAGCCTCTCTTTCGACTTAATTTCATCTATCCTCTTTGTCAAAATACTCAAATTGGCATCAACTGTGTCATATACCAAATCAAACAAAGAAATCAACAAAAGTATCGAAGTTTTTTTTTCGTAGAGAGGATCGAGGCATGGTTCGTTTCATCGAAGATTTTAAGAAAATACGAACAGGAATCTTTTAGTTTGTATGCAGTAATGATAAAATAAAGGAAGTATGAGCGAAAATGTACATGCCAAAACACCATAATTACCTTCTTCAGGAAACCATCGAGCTTTGACTACAATGGAGCGTGTGCGTTGCTGGAGAGGCTTTCCAAGTTTGAGTAAAGCACACGATGAACAAGCTAGTGAAGACGACATCTCAAACTTCTTCTATTTTTAAGGAAATGGAAACAAATTATAAATGTGAAATCGTCTTATAGATTTTCCAAGGACATGGTTATATGTTTGTCGATATAAAGTTCGATGTGTGTCCTAAAAAATATATGATGAAAAGATGAAAATTTTCTGGTCAACGTAGCTTTAAGAGAGACAATATACAAGTTTTGTCCATGGCGATAAGTCAGCAAAGGTGTCGAATTTGTTGGTGGTTATTTACCAAGTCTAAGAAGGATAAGATTATTTAAACAACCAACCTCAAAAAAAAAAAAAAAAAAACACACACACACATAAGATTAATAACGTTATGTGATGTGTGTTTAGGATATTTATTAAGTACCTAAAAAAAATGAAAATTTTGATTATATATTTTATATAAAGGTAACTACATAGAAATAATCAATCAAAAGGAAAATATATATATATATATATATATAGAAATAAGAAAATTTTCTTAACAAATGTTGGGGACACTCGTCCAAGATTTTTAAATAATAATTACGTGTAAGTTTACAGCTATTAACTGTGCGTGTTGGTTGTCACATATTGCATAATCGAATTGTAGATAATATAAATACGTTTAATTTACTGCCCCGTATTGCGCTGTTGTTATGTCCGTGAGTTGAATTCAAATAAAATAAAGGAGTCGCCTTTTGGAGTTTTCTATTTGGATATCTCAACGTTTAGGATCCAAGTATTCATGTGCCGCCCAGTCTAAATCAATATATTTAAACATGTATGTAATTTTTCACACGTTAAAGAAGGAAAGAATGTGCGGTGGTAAATATTATCCATATTACGATAATATATAAGACATTAGGTCATACGTAAAAAAATATTTAATGTGATAATCATGAACGTCTCAATTACCAACTTTGGTCTTGCAAACTAGTGTCTGAACCTAGTCATAAAAACCTATATATTTTAAGAGTTCCTATAAAATGATTTTTAAAAAAGGGGTAATAACGTAAATTTCTGTTTATCACATTTGTTATGATTCAACAAATAACCTAATGTATTCTCTTTCTAAATTCCTTCGTCACATTTGATCGACCTCATAATATATATTATTACGTTTTGATTGATGGAATAATTATTTTATGGAATTATTATTATTATGAAACGAAGAATCATAATTTTATATGATAAAAAAAATAGCTATTTTTTATTATTTTTAACTTATTTTTATATCTATCTATAAAACTTTTATAAAAGAACCATAAAGAATAGTTATTACTTTCCCATTTCACTCCATAAGAATTTTGTATCTATTGCTACTGATTCATCCTTAAATCAAATATGCCATTAGATAGCAGAACCACACACTCTCTATCATCCCCTTTGGTCTTGACTTTCTCTCTCCCTACCTTTGTTGCACGTGTTGTTTGACGGACTTTTGAGGTAAGGATTCCATCCCTCAATAAAAAGCAATTATATTACCTTTTGATTTAAGGATTATAAGGGACATGGAATGGAGTTTCAAATCTGCTAAATAGGAGATAGGTGTTCCAACTTGTGCTTTTCGAATCAAGAACAATTGAAAAACATTTCTAGGGTCAGAAGTCCAATTAGAGGTAAACGTGAAGGTTTCCTAGCAAAAAAACACCAAAAAGTTGGAAACTAAGAAAATGTGGTAAATTGGATTGAGGTATAAGTAGCCACATGAAGAGTTTGACGAACCAAATTTAGATTAGGTCCACCGAATTAGGATGGAATGGAGATTCGATCAACCTAATTAAGCATTGGGTCGACCAAATTAGGAGAGGACAAAAATCGATCCACCAAAAGTAAAAAATTGGTTGACTAAATTTCTTTTATGAGGGATCTAGTTGACCTTTGTAGGATTTGGTTTCATTGAATTAAGTAAAATTAGAATCTTAGATATAAGAATATGATCTTATAGTAAATACAAATTGCTAATAGATTATATTACGTACATTTATAGGCTTTATGTCAAATTCAAAGAGATTTCGCATCGGTGAGGTGTATCTAGTTACATAAATTACTGTTATTTGATGGTTGAGAGTGTAGGAATAGATAAAAAATTAACATCTATTTGATTATAAAAACTTATGAGTGTTGATTATGTACTTTAAAACTACTAGCAATTTCATATAGGCACGTTATGGAATAGGTGTTGGTTACCTATTATAGGATGTACATTTGGGATAATATGATTGGTAATTTTAGGTATTGAATTGCTACATGCAAGTAGTGGGTCTTTGATATGGCTAATTTTTATAATATATGTTGGGTATTTCGAAGAAAACCTATAAATGAGACTCACTAGTTGGATGGAAGGTTACCATGAATGGTTGATTTGATTAGTTACTTGGTAATTAATATTAATGGTGAAATCCATATGAGGTGGTTAGTTATATATATGTATATGTATGTATGTATGTGTGTGGGTATATATATATATATATATATATATATTAAGAATCAACTGCAATGTTGGAACTTGAGTATCTAAATCTTGAGGCACCAAGGTGAATGTAATTTTTGCTTGACTAAAATAAGATGATTAGTTGGCCATATGCATGTTATTTGTTTGTCGATGTTGCATTATTTCAATGTAAAGGTTTGCATGCGGTGTGCTATATGGTTATACTTGTATGCAACACCTATGTACTAGGCTATACTATTCACCTATATTCAAAATTGTGATTTTAGGTTTCAAATGACTTTCAAGAAGTTAACTCAAATGGTTAACTCATATTGTGAGAGTAGATTTCACAATAGAATTATGAAGACAATGAAGAGTAGGGAATTTGGATTTAGTTTAAGACACTTATTGAATATGTAATTCCTTTTGTATTTTGAACATACTGATGGTATTAATAGTTTTAAGTGTAATGTTCCTTAAATACTAAGTGAAGAAACTCTAATTATTGAGGCATTTTTTTGTGTAGTAACTTTGAATACGTTGGAATTTTAAAGTTGAGTATATTCAAGTTAGGTTAATTATAGGATGGATGTCTTCCTAATAAACTGTTACACCAAGGGAAAAAACTATGTAGTGTCTAATGCAAAAGTAGATAATGCCTCCATTGAAGAAGTTTCGATTAGGTTATTATAAGTGGTACTAGAGCAGTCTAGGGTAAAGTCTCTGCTTAGTAGTGATCTTAAATTTGTGTAACAAAACCGACAAAAATGTCGATTTTGTAAGGGGGGTTGATTGTAATACCCTTTATCTATTAGATAAAGAAACTTTAGTCATTGAGGTGATTTTTTGGTATAGCAATTTAAAGTATGTTGGAATTTCAAAATTAAACATGCTTAAGTTAGGTCAATTGTATAATGGGTAATCTAGAAGTTGCTCTATACTAAGGGACAAAACCGTGCAATATTTAACACTAAAGTAGATAATGTCTCAATGGAAGGAGCTTCGGTCAAGTTGTCAAATTAAAAATTTCTTGAATATGAAGAATGATAAATAATGGACAAAATATATATTTCAAGAATGGGATGAATGAAGTGCTATGAGAAAATCTTGTGGATTTTAGTCTATGAATAAGAGTATGACGCGAAGTTGATTTTCATGGTCTTACAGCATGATATATTTAGATGGTATAAGAGCCTTTGATCAAAATGTTTAGCAAATCTAGGAAAATGATCTTTAGGGTGATGAAAGTGTATGAGCTATATTGATTTTGAAGTGAAATTACATTGCTAAATGTATATATATATATATATATATATATGTCTACATGGATTCAGTGTGAGAGTTTGTGATCACATTTAGATAATGTATTATTATCCTAAGGAGAAATGGTTGGGTTATTTATTTTGACTTTGGAGATAATAAATGTCTATATTACCTTTTTTTCCTCTTTTATTTTCGAGAGTATATCTAACAAATGGACTTGTACTCATTTGTTCCATTTTGAATGTGCTCAAACCAAACAAGCTATTGGAATGAGATTGTAATTCTATGATTATCAAACACAAGAATGAAATTTTCATGGCACTCTCGTTCCTATTCCATTCCAAATACTATTTGGATCCTCTAGTAATTCTTCCATAATAAACGTAATATGTAAGAGAATCTTTTTCTTGGTTTGTCTTTCTTATGTCGACTTTGAACAATATTAATTCTTTTAAGAGACCTATCACTAAATACTGAATATGTAATAGAGTGAAGATATGTAAAATATGAGTAAAATAGGTCCAGTTTGAACTTAATTCTTACAATGCTCAAGAAGTTAGTATCTAGTAATCTCTTCATAATCATCACTAACGTCTACAATGAAATGAGATTAAATATAAGGTAGCAATTCGGGCTGGCTGGTATGCCATTTTTATGTCTTTTTTCAAATCAAATTTGTGTAAGTCCTAAAATATAGGAAATTAAATAGAGATCGTAAATGATTAGTTTACAAAATAATTGTATTTGTATCATAATTGTGTTTTTTTTTTCTCGTTTGCCATGTCATTTTCATCTTTTCTCTCTATGATAGTATATCTAAACATCTCTTGTTTGCATTTGTATACCTTAGTAAAGGACTTATAAAATTAGAAATATCCAAAGATTATAATAAAATCAATTAAAAGTTCATTTTATAGAATGAGAAATAACTAAGCGATTGTAACTCAGTGATGTGAATATAAGTTTTTTTAATGGGATGGATTATGTTCAATTCGTTCATTCCCAAAGTTATATAGCATAACCATAGTTAGGGAAAGAGAAAAAATTCCTTGCATTGAATTGCAAAAAACCAAATGCTAATTAAAATTGAGTATAGTCAAGAAGCAATTTTTTGATAAGATGTCTCTAATCACATGATGCGATCATCCCATTTGGCCTAACAAGATGGAATCACTAACAAGGTATTATAGATATACATTTCAAAATAGTATGTTGAAAGTCCTTTGAGTTTGTAGACCTATGAGTAAGAGATGGTCGAACCTTTTCATGAGTTACTTCTCTAATTTCCTATTCATTTCTTATTTTCACGAATTCTGCAACTTGTATATTTTATGCATTAAGTCTTAATGCGTATAAATATAAGAGTTGTGAGATTCAAATTGACTTGTCCAGTTTAACCCAATTTGACTTGACTCTTGCTTAAAATCGATTCAAGTAATCCCTTTGATCTTTATTTGTAATTTGGTTCAACTTGGTTCATATAAGAACATATCGGTTTTTTTGAATTAAAATATATGATTTCTCTTATATTTTATACAAAATACACCAATTTGCTAAAAAAAAAATAAATATAGATAAAAAATAAAAAATAAACCATAAAAAACTCTCAACTTTCGATTCTCAATAATATAAATAATTTTATTACTTTACAAATAAATAAGAATTAAATTATAATAATTTTATTGATTTTTGTTCGATTCCAATTTACCATCTTAACTCTTAACTGCTCCTTATTCTCGAGTTAACATTCTAATTCAGGTTTGACAATTCTAATAAATAGAAGGATAAATTGCAAATACAATCCCTTATGTTTACTTTATGTCTATTTGATCCTATTATTTTTTAAAACGAGCGTTCAGAATCCCAAATCTTTGAAAGATGTGTTTTTATATTCTTTTATTGCTCTTTCTCCTTAGATAAAATAATTAAAAAATATATAAAATTTAGAAAAAGCTATGAAGTCTATTAGTGTAAAATGGTTTTGTAGAAATCAAAACACATTTTTAAGATAGTTAGGGACTAAGTGTTCAATTTTAAAAATAAAAAGCTAAATGCATATAAAATAAAAATAAGTAGATATATTTACGATTTATCTTAAATAGAAAACTTCAATATCTAAAAATTTAATATTTTCTTAAGCAACTATGGAAATTAAACCTGATCCATTTTGATTGTGCGTTTTTCTCCTCTATCAATGTTTTTCCTAGTGTAAGTCTTCGAGCTGTTCTCTTTCTCTATCCCAGCAGAACACTTAACTTTTAAAATTAACTGCGATCACATAGATTTTCTGACCGATCCAGTGTTTTCTATTTTCTTTCTCTATCTAGACATGGAGTTAATTTAATGATGAAAAAATACCACATACGTTTTCTATGTAAAACAGACGAAGCTAATGTCCTCTCATGACATGAGTTGGCATATTTTACGAATATAAGAGCACAGAGAATAAATTTAAGCTAAGACCAAGTATAAAGGGAGCCCCCCCTTTTTTTTCTTTTTCCCTTTTTTCCAAATCGATAACTTGAGATACCATAAAATGAGAGGACTGTATTCAACATCAAACCATCTGTATCTCTTTATTAGATGCTAATAGATGATTTTTAAGTTTTAACAATGCGATGATAGAATAAATAGTCTGGTTAATGAAAAATCCCGACGTGAGAGTTAGTAAGTCGATTATAATCGGAGTATATAAATAGCCTTGAAGTACTCCTCTTTTCCAAAGGAAAAATTCGACATTAATTTCCCCTACCCTATAAATCTTCTCTACTTCTCCGCGGCTCCATGCACACACAGTAGTCTCCAACTTATTTAGACACCAACTTCATCACTTACCAACACCTTTTTCTCTCTTTTCTTTTTTTTTTCTTTTTTTTTTTTTGGCATATCTTTCTAAAGAATATGAAGGTACGTACTATTGTACCAACGTTGTAATTTTCAAATCCCTTTATTTATTTTTTTCTTTTTTTAATTATTTATTGAAATGTTATAAATTATACAGGACAATAAAGAACTAGGGCCAGGGGAGGGATGAAAATCAAACATTGTGATGCGGTTAATGGCATTGCATTTAAAATGGCCGATGAGACTACTGGAACGATGAGCTAAACCTTTCCGTAAAACCACACCAATCCATTTTATAAAAAAAAAAAACATAAAGATATTTTACTTGAAATTAAACAAGTTTTTTTCTTATACTATAGTACATAAAAAGTCTTTTAATTTATATTTATTGAAATATATATGTAATGAACTTCTTATTACTATAATTTGTAAATTATATATATGTATATAGAATTTCTTTTCTTGTAATATAATATAATACTTGAAAAAACTTTTGATTTATATTGATTGAAATGTATAAATATTGAACTTTTATCATCATAATTTGGAAATTATATATATATATATAGTTTGACTCAAAATTTATATTATATGCTATTTTATAACTATAGATAGACATTTGAAATTTCTTAATTGAATGAACATTAACTTCATTGAGTTTTAATGTAATATTAATACTTATTATTATTAAATAAATTCAATAATTTCATAGGAAATTATATGTTATGCAAATGTATTTTTCTACACGAGAAAATACGGTCTAATCCGTAAAACAAACCAAAATCTTATGGTTTGAAAATATTCCTAATTCAAACCGCGTGGTTGGTTCAAAATTATAAAAAAAAAAAAAAACCACATTTTTGTAATTTGAATTGATCTAAAGAGAAACCAAATCAATATGAATTGAGCTTGTGAGTCTCGTACTTGTATAGCTAGGTTTGATCGCCAATTTAAGGCATTTAGAAAGGTAATTTAACTAGGTCAAAAATTTACGAGGGACTTGATAACATTAGTGGAAGAGTTCTCATAGGCTCGGAATTTGAACATATAAAAAATATTAAAAATATAGCTAAAATAGTGAAAATCTACTATATTATTATGTAATTATGGAAAACATGCAAATTAGGTCACAATAATAATGAACACATAAAGATAAATTATAAGAGTGATATAATTAATAATGTACATAAAATAATATATAAAAGACATGCATGTATATCAAGAATAATTAATGTTAATAAATGTACTCGTAATTAGCAAAAATATCCGAAAATGCATAAATATTATTTAATAAATAAAGAAAAAAATAAGAAAATTAATAAAAAAAAAATTCAGACCATCAGGGAACAACCTTACTGTACATCAAACTGATGAATAAGTTGGGAATTATTTGGAAGTAAGGTTATCCATGTGTGAACATTAAGAAAATGTGAGGAAAACACATGATCAAGGGAAAGAAAATTCCAAAGTTATACTAAATCACTTAGTAAAAAATCAAAGCTTTTCATGCTGGAAGATTGGCCTCTTAGGTGGTGTAGAAAAATATTAGGAGAGGATTTGAGGAAGAAACAGAAAAAGAATATTAAAAAGGTTAAGTACAAAATAAGGGGATTATAGAGTTCCTACAAAAAGCCACCAATTGGAAGTGTAGCCGAATCATCACTTGAAGGAGTAGTCATCACCTAGGCCAACCAACAAGCTCCCTATCTTACATGGTGGCCAAAGCATTGAATTTGGTAAGTCAAAAATTTACTAAATTTTAACTAAATTTTGAGAAAAATAATTAACAAGTTTAAAAATTTTTGAAACTAGATTTTACTAAGTATTTTTGCATAAAGAATTCAAACTTCAAATCAGATATTTGGCAATTTGAGTGTTAGTATAGGTTTCTTAAGAAAACGTTATGTAATAATTTTTTATCTTATTTTTGAAAAGTCAATTAATATAGTTTCGACTCGAAATTTTATAGTCATACTTCTAAGATGTTATATTTTTATATTATGTGGTTGGATTGTCAAAATTGAGTCATTGAAGTTTAGGGAAAATTCCAATTTCGCAAAAAAAGTGCATTGGATAAGTTGTTTTCCTAAGGAGTTTAATCGATTCTTTATAAAACAATGGTATCACCTATATTCACCTACATGAAGTAGCTAAAAGTAGTTTATCATAAGCTTAGGAATGATGATTTTTGAGTAGGAATGGCAATTTAGTGGTTTAAACTTAATTCGCCAAGTTTCTAATGCATTTACAAATTTATGAATCATAGAATGGTGGAAGGTGCAAATGATTGAGGTACTTAGTTGATACTTATTGTTTATGTAGGGTTTAGGGTTTGGGTTTTTGAAACCTTAAGGTAAGTTTGTGTATATGTGAAGAAGTAAGATTTAGAAGTAGCAATAGGGGTTAGAAATTATGTTAAAAAGTAGGTTAGAGTGTAATTGGTAGTGAACAATTTGAATACACTATAAATTGGATTGTTGTTAGAAAGTAGTTTATACTTAGACTTTATACCCATTTTAAGGTCAAAATGTAAATCAGAAACTTCTAAAATAAAAACCTAATTTAGAACCGTAGGTTAGAACCTTAGTGAGAAACTGAGTTAGAACTTATCTTACTTAACTAAAATTTAATAAGTAACTAAACAACTTACTTAACTCATAATGTAAACATGCTTAATGTTGGAAAAAAATTTCTACTTCATATAGTGATTGAAAACTAAAGCTGTATATTAGTTTTTATGGATCATCAACAAAGATCACATACATGATGCTTAGGAGCACGTGGTGTTTTGTCTAAGTAAGTTGAGATTGTGAATTTACCACTTATTAGGATACTATATCAAAGTATTTAAAGGCTTGAGAGTGCTTTGGTTTATGGTTGTAAATCAGCTATCTACACACATGTTATGTGTGTGATTAATAATCTGCTTTGTGACAAGAGTTGAACTCCTTAGCATACTGCTTTGCATGATTTCATATTATTAGTTTGTTTGAACTTATTCAACCACCCTTAGATGAAACCAATAGAAATATGATTGTTAACCTAACTGGACATACATAACAATCAATTAAGAGAATGATTAGGTATGTTAGACAAAATACCAATCTCTTTAATGAAGATAGATGAAATGGTCTTATCCTTACTCCTAATTAGACTAAGTAACAGGAGAAAAGATAGCAGCAAGGTTGGAGACCATGGTCTAGAGGTAGTTTAAGGATGAGGGTGTTTTCCATTACATGAATTTAGGTTTGGTCTAATTTGCATTACGTTAAAGTTCCTCAATCCGAGTTATAGTGTATGAAATTTCTCTAACCTTATAATAAACCGAATAACATTATTCAGTGTTGCATATGATTGATTACATTGTATTTCATTATAATAAATGACTTGGTTTATATTTATGTGGTACTCTTCTGTCTCCATCTTACTCATTATGCTAGTTTTGCTCACATCTCTATAGTTTTTATTACAGGTATCGATTAGAAGTAAAGATGCTACATTACACCTAACCACAAGTTCATATGCAAGGGATATAGGGGGTAAGAAAAAATAAGAGGACTGTTGAACTGGATCACTTTTAGTGTAGTGTTTTGAGAAAACTAACTTGTTACGCCTTGAGAGATACCTTGGTCGTAATAGCTCGCCGTATACTGCCTTAAGTGCTTGAGATTTTCCTTATGACTAATTTGAAACCCTCGACACTATATAAGGCATCTTCCAAATAATGAGTTGCTTCTTGGGTATATATTCTCAAGCAATTTGGATTAATTTACTAATTAATTTCGTGATATAACTAACTAATCATCATTATAAATTAACATAAGTAGGAATATTACCTCACCAAAAAAAAAAGAAAGAATATTACAAGTACAACATTGCTTACAAAATAAAAACAGATCGTAGGGAGTCTAACAATACGTCACACATGAGGATCAAATAAAAGAGTCTATACTAAGAAAGTAAGTAAATTCTCTCGATTGCTCTTCTTCTACTTACATGTCCTAACTCCTAATATTAATCTCGAACATAGCACATCCTAATACAATCCAAATGTCGTCTTACATAAAAAGATTAAGGAGGTGCAAGCTTACAACTTGCTTAGGGAGTAATTCCTCCTACTAAACCTTTCACGCAATGATCAAACAATTGTATTATGCAACTATATGATGTAACAATCATATGCTCAAACAATTATGTATAGCTTAACGGGTATGTGCATGTAGCTCAGGATTTCGCCTTCAAAGCCAAGGTTAGAGTTATTTGAACTGTTAGATCCGGGTTCTAGCACCCTCAGCAACTAAACACACTTGTCTCACATCCACTTAGTTCTTTCTATTCTCATAGTTAATTACATTATTCAATTTTCACATTTCAATTCCTAAACCGAGAGTAAGGATATGAGTAACGCACGTAGTCTACTCAACTTTAAGCGGTGGACTTTAGGACTTGGCCTGTTGCTATGCAGTTGGTGTCTCCAGTACCTAATAAGCCTACAGGTTAAGGCGGGGCCATATTGTACATGTATACCATGCGAAACTCAAATATAAATCATTGTGACCCCTGCAAAACCCCTCCATCGTACACGCGTAATGTAATGTCCAACATATAATGATGCAAGTTATGCCACACATAATCCGATTTAGTTATGGTTGAAAATTGTTATATTCGTTTCATTTTTGTGACCACCCATTATCAACAGACAATTGCAAGGCATATTATAGGTAGCTATATAACAAGCATTTCATTAATATATATTAGGGTGCTTTAACACAAAGATCACGAAATGCCATACACATGCAATTCCTAAGTCCCTAAATATACCAATTGTTGTTTAACTTTAAATGCAACTAGCTTACAACTCACTTGGCTATGATGATCCACTAATCATAATAGTCGGAAGGCGAGTTCGAATCAATATCGAGATCGTCGAAAATAATCACAAAGGAATATGAATAAGGAAAGGAAATTTTTCTATTAAGCTAACTATTCTTGCTATAATCTCCGGTTTTGACTAAAACTTGTTTTTATCAAAACTTTTCATTTTGAATTTCATTTCTACATTCTTATAGTCATTTTCCATCATTTTCGAATATAGATTGTCATAGTGTAGTCCAATTTGATAGATTCTAACCACAATTTTTCTTGCTGATCCAAAAAGCTATAGACCTCTTGTTCCTTCTGTTTATTGGGTTAAAGGTTTCTATTTTTGTATAATCTTAGTCTTGAATTTCTATTTTCCTAATTCTTAGTGGGTTCTAAGTTCTTATTTAAGCCTTGAAGCATATTTAGTATTTATTCTTTATGAGTCCATGTGAAATTATTGATCCAACTTAGTTTCTCTTTATTTGTCTTTCTTGCGTAGGCCTATGGGACCTTTTGTTAAATCCTTTAAGTAGGGCTTTTTAATTAGTTGAGCTAGACCTTAAATCTTATTTATGAAATATAAAAATGCTGGTCTTTTAACTCTGTAAGCTTAAAGTTTTATTGGTTTGGCTTGTTTTGTAGTTTTTGGTTCGTTTTAGCCATTTAGGGCTTACAACTTAGGCCCGACATGCTTATTCAGATTCAAACATTATTCCAACATATTTCCAAAGGATTTTTAAGTAAGGATCAGCTTTGTCCATAGTGTTTTTGGAGCTTGTTCAATTCGATTTTGGGCCTAAAAGATGATTTTGGCTCCTTTTCACCACCTAATGTCTTTATATAATAGTTACACTACTTTGGGGAGTCTTAAATCACCTTAATCTTTTCTAAAACATTCTTATAAGTAGATTTTAAAGTGGAGTCAAATTTTAAAATTCTTGTCAAGCTTCTAAGTGAACACTCTTCTTAAGGATTTTTGCCCAAATAACACATACACTTGCAAAAGAGTTGAATGGAGGTATTTTTAAGCTAATTTAACAAGAATAAGTATAAGAAAATTAAGGAATACTCCAAGAATACAACACGTCCAGCAACTGTTCAACAGTGCTTTGAAATTTTATTTTGGTCTTCTTATGAGTACAAGCTTGTATCCTTATTAACACTTCATATGTTGGTTTTTCCTTCACTAAAGGTTACTTTAAAGCTTGAAAAACTTAATAGAAGTAAAAGCATCACCTAAGAATGTTTTGTACATGCCATGTCTAGCTTTTCTTGGCTCCTTTATAAATGTGGTCTTATAGCTTTTTCAAGCCTTAGGGCTATACTCTAAGTAACAAATAAATATACTAAAAGAAACTAAGCCTAATCTATTCATGCTTCAATGTTCATGCAAAAAGTCTCAAGAAGTTTATGAACTAACTAAGATACATCTAGGGTACATAATACTTTACTAAGATAAGGGACGATTTTCTAAGCATGTTATTCTAGTATCACTAAAATTAAAAATGAAACTTACTTCACCAAGTAAGGATGATGGTAGATAGCTCTACTGCTTGTTCCTTTAGATCCTTGAGAGTTAAGTCTTTGTGTATTGGTTGACCTTCTAAGTTCTCTCAAATGGTGATACAAATGTTTCTAACTTTGTCTTTTCAAGGGGTTCTAAGTGATGACACTAAGAGATGTGTGTGTGTGTATGTAGCGTAAAGGGTATGCATGGGTGGACGGTTTGATTTATGTATGGGGTGAGTGAGCCTCCTTCTTGTTGCTTTAATGTTTAAGTAGGTTTGGAAGCTTCAAAACAAATGAGGGTGAAAGAGGATGGAGTAGTCAGTTGTAAGTGGATGTTTTCCATACTCAACATGTGATCCTTTGAGTAACAATTGATGGTGAAAGGGTATAACAACAATGATGGAAGGATGTAAGCTTTTAGGACAATTAGTAGATGGGATTTGACATTTGGAAGAATGTCAAAATGATGAAGAATGGCTTGCTACTCTCCCCCTCTATCCAACCGGCGTGATAGTGTACTTGTATGGCATGAGTTATCACATCAATCTACTTTTACACACTAAATTGTTTGATTAGTTAGTTCACTTATCTATGAGTATCATAGCCTATATAAGGAGATGGAGGTTGTCTTATCCTATACTCATGGAAAATGTTAAGTGAAAGTTTAACTAAATTATCACTATTGGATAACAAAATTTGTATAGAAGTGATCGATTCAACTTTGCATGCGATTTTCTAAAATTTCCATTGTTGCATGACCTAAATTGTCTCCTTGTATGTTTGGCTTAATAGACTTGATTTTGTCATTATTTCCTCAGTTCGAATTGGCTTTCTTACTAAATTATTGATATCTTAGGATTAACCCAAGCTCAATTAAGCTTAGGTACATAAAGTGAGGTTTTAATTATTCATTTCGTTAATTGATATTTGATCAATCGCTTAAGGTTTTTGGTGATTTTGAAAATTCTTAACACCCTTTAAGGCTTTAGGGTTTTAGCAAGTCTAAATCATCACTACATGTTAGGGTTTTTCCTAAGTTTGGGAGTATTTGACTATCAATTCAAATTTCCTTAGTAGGCGAATTTCAATCGCTTGGCTTATTGACTTTAAGGAATATTAGGGCCATTCATTCAACTCAAGCATTACTATAATTTTATAGGGTTTACATAACTGGTCTCCCTAAGCGATCACTAGTTTTCTAGTGAAGTCTATACATATATGTGTGAAAACTTGTGACATTTGAAATTTTCTTTGAAAAATGTAAGCTTTTGATGTACCTATAGTTTTGTGAATATGGGTTAAGTAGTAGAAGTATGTACTATAGGTTTCCTTATGATTTTTCTAAAGAAAATACTATAGGTTCTACTTATAACAAGTACCATGCTAGATGCTTTAGGTTGGTTGAATCTTGTTTGCCTTGAGTAAACTATATCTACAATTGCGGTTGTGAGGTTAGCTTCCATCTTAAATTAATTTATATCGTCAGATTGTTACCACTCTACCCAATTTGGGGCATGACAGTTTTAGGTTTGATATGGATTGCTGGAAAGGTTGACATATGGCTACCAATATCACGCGAGCTAAAAAGGGTAGGTCTACACTAGTAAGATAACCCTAAGAATAAATAGTCAAAGATTGAGCAAGGATCCTCATGCACCAACAATGTATATGACTCACTAACTCCTCACACAAACTCAAATTAACTTGATATGATGCATAAGTATAATATGAGGTAGCTCACCGCTAGTCCACACTCAATGGTCTAGATAAGAGCTCTTTTAGGTCTTGGTCTTCAATGAGAAAACACAAGCTTAAGAAGGAAGAATAACGTTTGAAATTCAATACCACTTAATTTTTTGGCCATTATATATTACAAGTATTTATATGGGTTGATTAGGGTAAGTCTTAAGTATACATAAATTACAAAAATGATTCCTACTAGAAAAGTAAAAGGGAATAGATTACAAGGGTAAATTCGCAAATAGGCAAAAAGGTATTCAGTTGCAAAAAGAACAATACAGATGTCAAAAAAATGGGATACGTATCGACTATCCATTCTACAATCCAGATGATATGGTATGTCAAGTAAAGCTGATTTTGAACAAAGTAAGTCAGGTTAACTATATGACATCTAAGTTGTTTAGGGCTTGGAAAGGGTTGGTTCGATAGATGGCCATTCTTTTGATTGCCTATGGATAGTTTACTCAAAAGTAAGGCAGTTCGACCCCAAGGATGTATCAACTCAGTAGCATGTAGGTTTAGCACTTGGCCTTGGATTGATGTGTCATAAAGAGATCGGCTCGGCAACAGGTCAGCCACCTCGGGGGTTTCTTCAATAAGATGGAGGGGTAAAGTATCTTGATGTCATAAAGAGATCGGCTCGGCAACAGGTCAGCCACCTCGGGGGTTTCTTCAATAAGATGGAGGGGTAAAGTATCTTGATAGGTTAAGGTAGATAATGTATTATTCTTTTGAGTTCAACTCCACTTGGATAGCTCAACGAGCCATTTAGACAAGTCTTTAAGCTCAGGAGTGAGTGATAAGTCCATGATCCCTATCATTTCCTCTAGGCTGTTTAAGATTTGGGATCAAATCTAGCTCAGCTTCTTATTACTTATCTTTAGGAATATATGGATGGAGGTAGGCAATGTTAAAGTAGTTTGAGACTCCATAATCTTCATGTAATTCAATCTTATAGGCATTACGATTGGTATTTTCAAGCATTTTAAATAGTCCATTGGCTCTAGTAAATAACTTGCTCTTCCTTAAACTTAGGAATTGATCTTTATTATGGTGGATCTAAACTAAATCACTAGGCTAAAATTCTTTGCCCTTTTGTCCCTTGCCCTACCTCTTGAGCTTAGTGGAAACTTGGCTTAGTTGCTTTATGACCTGCTAATACATTGTCTTAATGGCCTCTAAATCATTGACAATTAATTAGTCTTCTTGCTGATTTAGTAGTGGTGATTAATCCAATGGAAGCTTAAGGTTGAATTGATAGGCGGCTTCAAATGGGGATTTGCCTTTGATGCTTTATGTAGTTCTATTGTAGGAAAACTTTATTATGTATTGAATAGCAACTTAGTTCCCAGTCACTTCCATAAGGTTCTCCAGAAGTAGCTCATGAATTTTAGATCCCAATCAGACATGATTGTTTTAGGCACTCCATGGAGCTTAATGACCTCTTGTAAGAAAAGAAAAGAAATAGCTGAAGCATCATTACTTTTTGAACAGGGCATGTAGTATACCATCTTGTTGAAATGGTCCATGACCACCATGATGGAGTCTTTCCCTTAAGATGTATTCGGCAACCATAACATAAAGTTCATGCTTAGCTCGAACTATCGTTTGGTCAGGATTGGCAAAAGTAAATATTACCCTTATTCGACTTCGCCCTTAGCCCTTCTACAAGTAGCACAACTTTTTAGTATAGCTTGTACATCTCTCATCACCCTTAACCAAAAGAATCTATAGATTAGTACCTCATGAGTTTGGTGCTTGCTAAAATGCCTAGATAATCCTCTACCATGTGCTTCATGCACCAGCAATTCTCATATAGAGCGGGTCAAGATCTACAGTCTCGTCTTCTTAAATAAATATCCCTATGATAGTCATCAAGCATCTAACCATGTTCACATTTAGCATAGATTAGGCCAAAATGCAGATCCTTAGTATATATATACTTATCATAGAAAATCTAAGTAATCTAGTCTACAATTCAATCAAGAGTGAATGTCATCTTAATAGGGCATCCACCATTACATTGTTCTTACCATTCTTATACTTGATAACATAGGAAAATCCCTCCATAAACTCAACCTACTTGGCTTGTCTTTGAAACAACTTAGGTTAGCTCTTTAGATATCTCAAAGATTCATGATTAGTATAGATCACGAATTCTCTACATAACAAATAATGTTGCCAATAATTAGAGCTCAAATTAATGAGTAGAACTCCTTATCATGTATAGAATAGTTGAGCATAGCTAACTTAAGCTTCTCATTGAAATAGGCAATAAGTTGGCCTTTTTACATCAGTATGGCTGTTATACCTAGTTTAGATGCATTACACTATACTTCAAATACTTTGTCAAAGATCGGTAGAGCTAAGATAGGGGTGATAGTCAGTTTCTTCTTTACCTCCTTAAAACTCTTATACTCTTTCCCTACCCACTTGAACTCTACATTTTTCTTTAACAACTCAGGGAGTAAGGCTACAATAGTATTGAATTTTCTTATAAATCAGTGGTAGAATGATGTTAGGCCATGGAAATTTCACATGTTGGCAACGCAAATCAATACAAGCCAATCAGTAATCACCCTCACCTTCTCATCATCAACTTATATACCACTACTACTCACAACAAATCTCAAAAAGATCACTTTCGGTCGGCATAAAGTCACATTTCTTTAGGTTGGCATAAAGCTTCTCGACTTAGAGTTTTGAGAAGACTGCTCGGAGGTGGTTACAATGAGTCTCCTAGTCAAGATTGTAGACTAAAACGTAATCAAAATATACAACAAAAAATTTTCCTATAAGTTCTTAGAACACATGATTCATCAATCTCATGAATGTGCTTAGCACATTTTATGGCCTAAAGGGCATCACAAGCCATTCATATAATCTATTCTGGGTCTTGAAAGTGGTCTTCCATTCATCTCCCTTTCATATTTGAATTTGATGGTATTCATATTTGAGATTAATCTTGAAGAATATTTTTGCTCCATTAAGTTCATTAAGCATGTCATTAAGCCTTAGTATAGGGTACTTATACTTAATGGTGATGTCATTAATTGCTCAACTGTCTACACACATCCTCCATATCCTAACCTTCTTTAGCACGAACAAAGCTGACATAGTACATAGGCTTAGGGACTCTTGTATATGCCTTCTCTTCAACAATTCATCTACCTATCTTTGTAGCTCGGTAACTTATTCCAGATTGAGTCTATAGGCAGGTTTGTTCAGTAATGTAGCTCTTTGTTGTAAGTCTATTGCATGTTCAATACCTCAGATTAAGGGCATAACTTCTTGCAGTTCACTAAGGATAAGGTCAACAAATTCATTCAACAACGTTTTCACCTTAATAGGAAGTAGTGCCTCATCTGATTCTCTCATTTCAAGTAACCTTCTAACTAAAAGATAGGTAATCTCTTTAAGCTACATCTCTCTCTTCAACTTGGCTTAGGTCATCACCAAAGCCTCCTTCTTTAGAATTTGACTTAGTTAAGTCTACATGTTTTTAACTTACTCAACAGTCATAGGGCTTAACTTTACCTTCTAGCCCTTGTGCTCTAAGAATCATGTGTTCTTCCTCCCATCATAAATCACATTTTGATTGAACATCCATGGTTATTTAAGAAGAATATGAGACGTACTCATGGATAATATGTCACAGAGCACTTCATCTCAATAGTTTCCAATGCTAATCAGTACAGTTACTTACTTATTCACTTATAGGGCTCCCTGTCATTAAGCCAATGTACTTTATAAGGCTTTGGGTGAGGCTTAGTTAGGAACTATAGTTGTTAGACAATGAATGCAGATGCTACATTAGTGCAACTACTACTATCAACAATTAATGCACACAATGATCCACTTACCTTATAGCTAATATAGAATAAATTCCTTCACTATGCATCCTCTTGTACAAGACTCACTCTCATTGCTCTTCTCAACACCATGATTGTAGGCATAAAATTACCCTCTTCACTATAAATGGTCTAGTCCTCCTCGAACTATTATGGGTATTCAGATTCTTTGGGCTCTTCAATCTCTTCATAATTACTATCGACCTCAATGGTTAGCAGCTCTCCCTTGATTACCATCATTCGTTTGTTTAGAGATTATGCAGCTATGTGTCCAATCTCTTAATCCTCGAAGTACTTGAACTCACTTATCTTTCTTCTTAAGCTCTAGCCTTTCTCAAATTTCCTTAGGATCTCTTTCGCCTTTACGAGCAGGTCGGACCCCAATAACTTTACTTAGTTTCGATCTACAGGTCTGCTTAAGACCAATTGACTAAGGGTAAGTTGATTGATAGGAGCTTAGGATCTTCCAACTCAACACCTCTCAATTCTTTAGGTAGCTTAGATTTCCTCATTAAGTGTATCAATGTCCATAGTTTCTAGAATATCTCCAATCTCACACTTTAATTTACTAATGAATTGAGACATAGTTCTATCCTCTAGGTTGACTACTTTGCAATGGATCATCAACATTTGAAACTTCTTCAAAGACAATTCAATACTTGATCCTCCTTATCTCAACTCCTATAACCTCTTAAATGCACCCTATAAATAGTAGTTCAAAACAAATCTTCTTTTCATGACTCTCTTCATTTCATCCCAATCTCTTATCCTACATTCTCCTTCTCTTCAACGAGTGGCTTGTAGATTTTTCCACCATAGAGTTGCATAGCTAGTAAACTCTAGTATAGTAAGTCTAATTTTAGCATTCTTAAGCACCTTATGACACTTAAACTATTTCTCAATCTTATCTATCTAAACTAAGTAGTCCTAAGCATTACCACTCCCAAAAAACTAGGGATATGTAACCTCAATCATTCCACTCTAGGAACTCGGATATTCCTCTCCTCGGGTTTGTAATACTCTTCTTCCTCATCACTTACTTCCTCATCCTCTTTTTTGATCTCATCTAATGTAAGTCTCCGTCGAGCAACTCTCTCTACTCCTCCAACTCAAGATGGTTAAACTGGGGCATTAGTTGGGCCATTTTGGACATTGCCACTCTTTACTATTGGGATTTTACTAGTATATTATACTTGTACACAACAATTTATGGTTTAAAATTAATTGTGATCACACTCATTTGATTAATTCAATATTTTTTAGTTTTTTTTTTTTCTTTTACTCCACAATTCGTTCAAGAGGAAACTGACACGAAGTACATAGTCCAACAAGAAAAACTTATAAATTTGGCAGGGAAGGCCTCATCACACTCTATCCCCACATCACTCCTGCAATTCAAGCTACCTATTAGTTCATTTTCTATGCAACCCAAAAGAGAAACAGGACATTACGTATCAAAAACTAAGTCCTCTTCTTGTAGAAGTCCTTCCGTAGCAAGAATATCCGCAAGCAAAATTTCCTCAAGGGTTCCCTGCTAAAAATTATATTATTAAAGTTTTATGCAAGCTCTTTACAGAAACAAAGTATCATGCATCATGATTTAAATCATCATTTAGGATTCAATCGATGGCCAAATTGATTCTATAGTAATAGTATCCAAACTTCTATCTTTTGCTAATGTCATTGTATTATTGATAACCCTTACTGTTATCCAATATATTGCTGAACTCTTACAATTGAGATCCACATTTCTTCTCCTTTTATTCATATATCTATGAATTTTTTTTTTTTTCATTTATCCGAATTGCAAAGCTCATTTTTTTCCATCAGTGATTTAGATTCTAATCCGATCTGCTAAATAGTTGATGCCTTTTCACTATACTACAAGTTTGTTTATCTCATACCACTTGTTTACTGCCCTTCAACTTGTCAGCTTATAATAACTATTACCGTAACCACCTTGCATCCATTGATTCGTATGCTTTCACCTCTTACCTTCAAGTTATTAATGTATTTTGAACTTCTCATCTATTTACCATTTAATGACAATACTGTTGCCCTTGCTTTAACGACCAAAACATCAGTACATCACCCTAACACACACTTCAAGATTCAACCATCTCTCTCCACAACGCGCAACATAACCAACGGCAATACCCTTAACAAACATCACTGCAGATGACATTCTTTCGCATCTAACATATTAGAGACATACTTCAATTATGTACTTACAACAGTCCTCAACCATACAATCTTAAAAGCTTCTAGGCTTCCACACTTCAAAACTGCTCTAGCACCATACTTGGGTAAAAAAGAAGATGCCTTTAACCTTAAACTGCTAATCTTCTTTGCTTGTTCAAGACTCATTGTTATCAAATATTAGAAAAGGTACTGTCATTGTGCATTTATATGTTTGATGAGGTTACTTTGTTTTAGTTATTACGATCACGGATTGCGTTTTTGCTGGCATACCTATCGTCACGAACTTTGCAGCCGAACCAGCACATACTGCCATCTGTAAAGACACAACATTAGGCAAGTTTTTCGTGTCTTTAAGTCTCGGCCCATTTAACATTTTCCTTATCAATATTTTAATGTCGATTAAGAGGTTGATCAGTATTTTACCTTATTTAGTTATGTTTAGCGATTTGTAGAGCATTATTATTTGCGGTTTTTGGTTCTTGTTATGGTAGCTCGCGTTAAGGGTCTATTTGCTTATGTGGACTTATAATTTTATTACTTAATTAATCGATTGTTGTTTTTAAATAATTACTTATTATCACCTTCATTCCAATTTTTGGGTCCCAAAAGCTATGATTGTCATACGCTAATTATTTTAATTTAGAATTAAAGAAAATTTTTCCTTTTCAACCAAATTAATATATATATATATATATATTAGCAGGATTGATAAATATTATCATAATACATATTCAATTCGATAAGAATGTGATTATGACTCGACTCTACTCTGAACGATGGATATAATTAATATAGATATGAGAAGCTTAAGTCCAAACATAAAAATCGTCAATGTTTTTTAAAATATAATTGATTTGAAAAAATATAACGGGATAAGTTTATTAGACCATTTGTTCCATCTTTTCCTTTAATTATTAAACGATTATACAAATTCCTCAAAATGAGATTGGTAAATGTTAGTCGGTATATGGATCGACACTTAGAAGTACTCGGCTTGCCCACCCAACTTGACATATTCCCGAAGAAAATGAAAAGAAAAAAATAAAAAGAAATCAAAGTTTATAGACTTTCTATTACCCTGTATATCTTCTCTACTTTTTCCACTGCTCCAGGCACACAGGAGTTTCCAACTTATTACACACTAGCTTCATCATCTTCCAGTACCTATCTTTCATCATATTTCTTCAAAGAGCATGATGGTATACATCTAAATTGTCTTTTTGAATTTCCTTTCCTTTATCTTTTTTTTTTTTTTTTTTGTTAGTTTAAATGGCGTAAATGATGCAGGACATCGTAAAACTTAGGCCATGGGGCAATTAAACTTCACAGAATTGGTGTTTCCAGTTTGCTAAAGGTCAGATCCTCAAGGGGATGAAAATCAATCATGCTTTTGTCGTACATGCGATTGTATTTACAATGGCCGATCAGATTACCGGGAGAGACACCTTAGAATTCGGTTATGGTGGTGGAGGCGGCGACTGCGAAGAGTTGATCGACTTTAAATATGATATTCTCTATGATATCAAGTTTTCTCATCTTAAATGGTATCCCGTCTTTGTGGCATTAAATAACATACTGTGGTGTATAAAGAATATTTAGTAGTTTTAATTTGAATTTTCCTCTTTTTTTGTCATGTAAATGGTTAATTATACCTGAGTAATTGCTTAACTGCCCTTGTAACCTTCTTTATTTTTATTTTATTTAATTTTTCTTAAATTCATCTGGATATTGCTTCAGGAGAATATATAACACAAATCAGTGGAACAGTAGGGGACTGTTCGTTCAGGAATGACATACGTTGTATTACGTCAATTAAAATTCAGACAAGTCTTAAGACTTGTGGACCATATCGACTAGGAGGCATAGAAGGAGATCATGAAGCTTGCAATGTTTCGTTGCTTTCAACTCCGTCATTAACCATTGATACTTTTGCTGGGTTTTTTGGAGGGGCCAATGAATATCTCGAATCAGTAGGAATCCTTGTAAATCCAGTAAGTTATAAAAATTTCCTTAAAAATGCTTTCCTGTACGTATCTTCCCTCTTTCATTAAGTTTAATTGTGAGGATGCCCAAGAATAGGAAAATGTTACTCCCAATAATGTTTCAAATACGTGGTCGAAACATGAAAAAGCACATGGATTTTGTAATACAATAATTTAGTACATCTTAGGTGAATCTTGTGATATATTTAGTACAAACTCCGGAAGAAATGTTTGAGAGGATGTGCCAGAGCCCTTCGTAATAAGATTACATGATCATCACATATTTTTCCTTCTTTTGCTAGCATCATAAATGTTCTTAGTAGGTCTAGTTAGAACTAAGCATTTTAAAAGAAAAATGATAAGAAGACCGGCATCTTCATCGAATTCATCATACCGAATGGTTTGTCCCCATTTCCAATTCTATGCATGGCTGTACACGTATAGTCTTAAGTAATGAATGTTCCTTGAAATGAATGTGCTTTAATTATAATTTATTGCTGAGTTACTTGAAAGTAAAGGAATTAAAAGATTGTAAGGAAAGGTTGAAGGAGAAAGAGAAGTATATCCTTAAGTTGGAAGAAGAAAAGCAGAAATTATTAGGTGAAATAAAGATAACTAGGAAAAGAGGTTGCAGATTCTGAAAGATGAATATGAAAAGAAGCTGCAAGTGCAAGATGAGATATGACCAAACCGTGTCTTCTCTCTCATTTGAGAAATTTTGTGGTTTTGTAAGGAGTGAACAACTGATTGTATTCAAGTTTATTGTTTGTGTTTTATAAAAGAGAAGTTCTCTTTTATATTGCAATAGACTTTTATCCTAATTATTCATACGTATGAAGGAACATGTTTTTTTTTTTTTTTTTTTAATTTTTCCTTTATAATTTTTATAGAAATACAATAACAACATGACATGTGATCTTATGCTCTTGCAATTTATCATTTAATAATGGTACATGACATTTATGGTCTTGTTAATGAGGTATGCAAATTCATAATTTGATCTTCTGTTAGAAAAACACGTCCGTATCGCCTTTTACGGATCATGCATTCTTTTTCTTTTACACAGGTTGGTAAATTGTAAAAGGGTAAAGAACGTAAGTCATGATTTTGTATTTAACCAATGCTTTAGTCAGACATCGCATTGAGCTCTTCCCAATTTGAAATTCTATTCTCGAGTCTCTTTTTATCTCATATTAGCAGAACTACATAGTGATGCTTGGCTCTTCGGGCTCTATCACATTGGCAATCCACGCGCCTGAAAATACTCATATTAGGTCGATTTTGCATACCATGAGTACAGAGGGTTTTCTTCTGATAGTACGCTTAATAGTTGAAGATGAGCCTCGCCACCATTCCCTTGTCCAAGCTAGTGGAGCCAATGTAAATTCTACTCCAAAGCTAAACATTTCTTCTTCTTTTTGTTCCCTTTATTTTCTTTTAATAATATTTTGTTTATTGAAATTATATCAAAGGGGACAGGTTGGATCTAAATCCGAATTCTTCGTCTAAGTTTGTAATTTTATTTTATTTTTTTTCTATGTTATAACCTGATATGTCTTAGAATTTATCATTCATCCTTAGTGTTTTGTGCAGTCTTACTGTAGACACCATCGAACTTCAAGCAGCTGAATGTTTAGTTGGTCTGGAGGGGTTGCATAACTAATTTAAGCTTCCGCACAGGCGATTCCTCCGCTGCAGCTCCTCCAACAATAAAAGGGACCTATGAGAATTCTCAGGAAATTTCCACCAACAAATCTCATCTAACCGATGTGATGACAGGATTTGAATTCTATATAAGAAATGGTACTGTTATCAAGGGAATAAATGTTTTCTTCTTCAAGCGCAATGTTCTTCCTCCATGAAGTTCCAAGAATTCCAGCGATGCAAAGAGTAAGCATATGCACTCGAGATAGGACATGACAAGTATGGATGGTATGCGAAACGTTGAAACATGTTTGGCCATATAATTTTGTTTAGACTTTCAGAATTTCATTGTTCATCATTTGAAACATAAAATTTAGAAAATATTAGTGGCCCCTCTTTTTCATTACATTGTTTTTGATGGATTATATTATTTCTTTACACTATTTGTCATTTTCCTATGGCAGTTTGTGGAAGAAGTAGCTACCTAGCTCCTTCATCTTGCATTTTATGGACCATGCCGGGGCATAATGTTTTACTCTTGTGCTGTTAGATTTTGTCGTTCCCCACGCACACATTTCTATAGAAACATCATCGAACCTTTTAACTAAAAAGAATCGATGGTTCATGGGCTTGTGATTCGATGTGAAGTGGTGTAGACTAAGAATGCCAGGGGGAGTATGAAAGTTAAAACTTATATAGACTACTCTATTAGGCATTATTCTGCCTATACTTAGGATTAATGATATGTGAATCTTGGGCAATAATTCAACCTATTTGTTAAATTTTACTTGAATAGCAAAAGATATTGTTTTGGTGGTAGTTCTTATAGAGATAATGCTACAACTCTCATTGTCATATCCATGTTGGATACTTCTATTTTCACCATTTTCAAAGAATCATCGAGTACGTCACGGAAGTGAAGAGTAGTGTTGTCAAACTCCTTGTACACTCCAACTCCTTCAACCTAATTCGGCTATGAAGATAGCCCGATCCAATCGTTGTTCAATCCCCAATCAAACTCAGTTCATTCCATTAACGCTTCACCCTCTCACATGTACATGTCAACTGCCCCGACGTAGTATAGCAATTCTAGTGAAGAGCCCGCTGGCGCTTAATGAGAGAAGCTTCTTATTGTTGCAAACATTAGGTTGTATTTTTATTCAGGTATAATTGCAATCATTAACGGTCCGACATGATATAAGACAAGTTGACAATAGCACGGTAAAATGTGCACAAGCCCTTCATATCCCGTGGAAAAGCCAGTAGTACTGTATGTATTCAATTTCATAACTAGTATCATGAGGAGCTTCACATCTATCTTGAACTCTTGAAGTGAAGATGACATTACGGTGACATACTAAGTATACATTAGAATCTGTGGACCATAAAATCTCTTCCTTTTTCTACTTTTTTTTTTTTTTATCCAGTCATTGCCATATGTGAGTAGCAGTATTAAATACATTCTGTTCTAAGCAGTGATAGATTAATATGCACAAGATTTCACCCCCATAATTTATAATTAGTTCAATTTACCATATGAACTCTTTCTTGAACTTGAATTCAAACGATGATTTAGTGAGATATAAAGTATTTTTCAGACCTTAACTTCCCCTTTAAGTTTGCAGGGAAAGGCAATAACTTCACTAAGGTTGGTCTCATGCAGTCGCTTTGTTGGTGGTGGAAGTTTTCTTTACAGCCCCAACACATTGTGTACCTTGTTGACTGGATGACTTCTATAGACAAATGCAGTGATCACTGGACATGACTGGATTGTGATTGAGGTTGCATGTGCGGGATCTCATGTTCTTCATCAGTTGAATCAGGCAAGTAATGAGAAACCTGTCAAAACCATCAGTCAAAGATTTCAATCATAGTTAATATGCACCCATGCAGGAGCTTAGCTATCATGCTGACTTCCACACCCCAGCTGCATAGCATGGAATCAAAAAGCAATCTAATACACGGGAGAGTGTAGGTTGGTTTTTATTGAATGAGCATACTGCCCTGACCCATCTGTCATCAAGTTCATTCTCAACTTAATCCTATCACTTGAAATCTAAAGACAATTTTCCAAACATGCAGAACTTAGCAACAAAAATCAGCCTCAATCAGACTCCACAATATATACTGACCTGTTGTACTTGTCTTCTTCGTCGTTGGATAGAAGAGAATGCTCTGACCATAATGTAGATGGGCAGAAGAATCCCAATCGTCCTCAAAACCAATAGCTGCAATAAAGATATAACATTTAAAGTCTTGCTGTAAAATCATTGACTGAAAATAAACAGGTATTTACCTATTTACATTTCTTTCAATAAGGCTCACCGTGAACAATGTCATGGAGTATTCTCCTGCTCCACTAATCAGAACAGGCAAAGTGTGACGTAAAACTAGAAGCAGCATGAACTGCAAATAATATGAAAAAATTGTATCAGTTTAATATATATTGCTAAGAAAATGTCATGGAGTATTCTCCTGCTCCACTAATCAGAACAGGCAAAGTGTGACGTAAAACTAGAAGCAGCATGAACTGCAAATAATATGAAAAAATTGTATCAGTTTAATATATATTGCTAAGAAAATGTCATTTGAAATGAGAAAAACGGAAACCAAATGTTGAAATGCTCAAACATGTTCTGAAACACAAGAACCTTATGGAATGTGATGAATCTCTTTGTGCAGCAACAGAAGAAGATGATTAAAAGCTGAATACATTATGCTATCTTTTCTGATGGACTTGCTAGAAAGTAACATTAAAAGCTATATTTCATATAAAATTTCAAGATTCGGCATTGAATAAGTTAAGATTCATCAAAAAGTAAGTTTGATCCATTAGCAATCCAAGGCCTTGAAGGAATTAGAAGATTTGGGGTAAAAATTCACGCAAGTTGCTCTTCAAGCTTGGTTGGAAGACATCAGACACAGTGAAGAAGGTGGAAAAATGGTTTTTACCACTTAATCTCACAATGCAATAAGAGCATATCTAAGAAGACTCTAACTTAAATCTTATGTAGTGGTAGAACAGCATTTGAAAAATCACAAACAAGAAGAAATATGGAAACTGCATTGATACTAGTTTCTTGTCATGGTTACCTTAATTCATTATTCAATAGGAGGTAGTTCTGTTACTAAGCTAGCAAAACCAACATTCAGATTTACTTTTCTTTTAGTTATGGATATAAGATGCTTGTTGTATGCACATATGTCTACATGTGTGACAGATATAAAGCAGAAGCGAGAGGAGGATTTCACAATTATAGCAACTATACGGCAGCATATTAATCCTCGAGATGAATCTGCATGATCTTCAAAATCACTGTCGGAATATTCATTATCTCTGGCAACTGTCATGATAAATTGTGTGTTAAGCATATCCCTTCTTGAGATCTCCCAATGTCCCCTAAAATATAGCAAAAACAAAAGCAATCAAGTCCTACTTATGAGACAAAGTTCCATTGCACCTGATCTAGAAAGCAGAACAACCGAAACAAAAATCCTCCTTTTTTATTTAAACTAATTAATATGGGGGATGATGACAAAATTTAGAACCTCATGTCTGATGTTAATATAACGCAAAACTTTGTCAATTATCAGATTTGAAAACCACAATCTTGAATAAAGAAAAATGCTTCCTATATTTGCAGAATGCAGATAATACCTGAAGCTAAGTGGCACTCCACCATGGTGAAACACAGCAGGAGGTGCAGTATAATTAGGCCCAAATGGCTGCATTCAGAAGTTCAGACACTTATAACCCAAACGAACGAGTGACATTCTGATCAAACTTGGCTGCCCTAACACTATCATCCTTAATCCATTACTTCACTGCAAAGAAAAAGGCTTAATAAGAAAAATCACAAATGGACCTGCCCACAAATTTCACAGGTAGTGTCTCCTTTCTCCATGCACCACTTTTGGACACATTTGCGGTGAGCATACTGCAAACAAAATGGAGAAAAACTTCTTAGCAAAACCATCTAATCCAAAGAACATCAATGTATAATATATATGCCTGCAGAAATGATTTTAAAAGAAAATATCATGAACATATTTATGTTGGAAGATAGAAACAACAGTACAATGTGTCATGGGTGAAATTAAGCAATCATCATCTAAAATCAGTCCTTATATAGTAAGAAATGGAATTGCCCTTTTCTCTTGCTAAATCATGCAGAAACTCAAAAGAGGGAAAAAGAGATGCCCCTCTGCAAAGTTAATTGAACCAGACCTTCAAGCTGCCACGACAAGTACAGGGTATTTCCATATTCAAATCTCTATCCTCGTCGTGGCAAATCCTGCATTGAACCAGCTTAATGGGATCTGAATGCACTTTAATGTCCATTCTTCCAGGAGAAATATCAACACCAGTGGCATCTGTACAAGTTGAAGATGAAGCTTGCTCAATCCTATCTTCCTTTTCTACAGCAGCTTCAAGGGTGGAATCGGTGACTAATCGATTCACTGACAACACGAAATGATCCCCCATCTTCCAAATTCGACAAAAACTTGGATTATCAAAAGTACTAAAGGTTAGCAATTTAAGATAACACCACAAACCAACTCGGAAATGATAATTCAAACAAACACAACAGGGATGACAAATCCAATTATTGGTTAAAAAAGATGTGGACAAATGTCTCCTTGAGCCCAAATTGTGTGCTTTGGATGTCCTTTAGTTACTTGCTGCCATAAATGAATAAAAGAATCAACAAGAAGTTAAATATTATTATGCGAATTGCAGAGAGAGGTGAAAGAGGAAACTATGCAGGGAATTTCAACAGAAGTACAACATTGTAGCCGAATGCATTTTGAAGAATGCAATAACAAAAAACAATGAACCATAATGGCATGAACTTTCATATACCCAAATAAGAAAGCTGGAGTAGAATGATTGACACAGATTAGGAAAGACAACTATGCAACTTTCATTGCCTTGGCCAAGCAATGAAGTCAGTGCAATACAAATAAGCAGAGAAAACAGATAACATAAAAGAAGAAATTAAAATGAAAGTCATGACGGTTTGTAAATGGATAAGCGGATCACCCTTTTCAATATTGATTATATACTTCCAACAAAACTGAGTATATAGAAAACAGAAAGTTTACTTTATTTGGTTTTGCCAATGAAAAAAAAAAAAAAAAAGGAGAAAATGGTTTCGTTATAAGAGCACCCATTATCATTGCCCTGAAGAAAATACAAAGAATGCTAAATGGAAAATGAAAAGAAACCCATATCACGTTACGCCAAACAAAAGATGACCCACGTTAATAAAAGATGAACCAATATATTGTTCGGAAGTTCCCAAATTGCAAGGAATTGTGATACGTTAATGAGAGAGAGAGAGAGAGGGTTTAGTATTACAAGAGGAAAAGGGATGAGTGCAAAACAAGAATAGACAATACCTGTGAAAGAAACGTTCTTTTTCTTTGTAGAGATGGCATTAGAGAGAAAGCAAGAGATGAAGTAACCAATAACCATATTCCTTAAACAAATGCTACACTCTTTTGTTAACGTTAGACCAAAATCTCTCTCTGCTGCGTCTGTGTGTTATGTGAGAGACGAGTGGTGATGGCGTGCGTGAGAGAAGTGGGAAGTGCGCAGGGGAGGGAAAACATGAAAGATGACTCTAACGGGAAGCTAGGTGCTAGAGGCTTTATACCACCGACCCCATAAAACTATTACATTTCCACGGGCCAAATTTTTCATAGGTGATAGAATCGTTGGAAAAAGGATTAATTGCGCGGTATATGCCTGATCTATCTACGCATCTACGTGTAATTATTAATATTAATTCAATATGTGCCAGTAATAGTCGATGTTTAAAAAAACTATTATTTACATCACATTATATTGAAATATAATCGATAATTACATACTATTTATATATATATACATAATAAATAATACTCTTAAAACTTTTTCTTTTAGGTAAAAGCACACTCAGACATATTTTATTTATTTAGATGTATTCTATTCATGCAATTTTTTTCTAAAAATTTTTTTGCTAGCGTTTCAAAGATTTTTTTTTTCATTTTTTTATTGTTAAAATTAAAATTGGAAATAGTCAAATGTTATAAAGTGATCTCCATAGGATATAGTTATTACTAAATTTTAGCAATGAATGATGGTGAGAGATACAGATAGCCATTAATAAGCTTTAGCAAGGAAGACGATAAAAGGTATAGATGGCTGTTGTAGCTAATGATAATCAATGGCGGTGGTTAAATATAATAAAATATGTTAATGGAAAATATGAAATTATTTTAACCGGCAGTTATGGATACCACTATTAATCAGTTATTTTATTGACAACCGTAACTATTATAAAGGACTGAAAATTACTATATCAATTATTATGTTAAACTTGTTATTTATTTTACCTTGACTCTTTATGTTAAATGATAGGGATCAAAAATCTAATTCATATTAGGAAAATTCGGAAAAAATTGACTTAATAGGTTCATAACTAGTATCCTTGGATAGGTTCATCTACTTTCAACATTTTTCAAGTAAACTCATGGCTCATACAATCATGAGAAAGATTATTGACTTTGAGCCTACTAACAAACTCATTTAGGATAACAACAAATCAAGCAAATTTAATTTCATTTATTGATTATGTAGATGGTCTAATAGATGCTACTATACTTAAGAACGTATAGATACTTGGTCTTTCCTTCTCATTTGTAACTCTTAAAAAATTTAAAAAACAATATTGCTCTATAAACTCTCTAATCTCTAAAATTAAACAAGTAATTTAGGTAAAGAACTTATCTTGTTTGTTTAGGTTACAAAATGAACGGTTAAGATTCCTTAGGACTACCTTATCTACTATTTATGCATTTGAGATATTAAAACTATATGTTTTTCCACTCTACATCGTTCTTACATGATCATCTCTTCAAGTACTTTTCTTACTTTATTTCATTAAAGTCACATATAACACATCACTCACATTGTATATACATGATTATTCGAGTTGGACCCCTACATCCACAACTATAAGTATGCATAATCACTTAAAATTATTACAATAATATTTGATAATTTTGCATATTAATTTTAACATATTTCATTGGAAAAAAGTACATATCGATATTATTAAAAATAGAAGACTTTTAATAATGGCCATATTTTAAAATTAGTATTTAATCCTCAATTTAATAATAAATAATATTAAAATAAACTTTGGATATATTGGTTAATGCAACTAAAATTAATTATTATAATAAAATTCTAATAACCACTTTAATCCATCAATCCACTTATCATAATATCATCTAGAATTACTCACTGTTTCACTCCAACATGCTCCCATATTACTCGCTTTCATTAACACTTTACTTGACCAACAAAAGTATAAACTTAAAAACAGTAATATATTAGAGTTTTCTTAATAAAACAATTATTTTGTTATATAGAAAAAATAATGAAGAGAAATTATTCATCTTTTTTATTATAAATATAGGTTTTAGCACCAGGAAATGGATATCAGCGTCCACTAGTTATGTTTTATGGGAAACAACAATTGCACTCTAAAGATAGACACAAATGACGAGGACTATCCAATTTTTCGAAGATTGAAAACGTTGCGTTGTAATACATGATTAAGGTAGAACCAGAAGACGTATTTTCCTTTTGTTTCATTTGCTTCCGTCAGTTTTCGAGAACTACTTAGATGTTTTTCTTCTTTTGCATTATTCACTAATACAGGTCATTTATCTTGTTAAGAAAAGATATTATGTTTGAACCATGAGCATGTTTTTTGCTTTTCTCTTTACTTTTTCCTTTTTAATTTTTTTTTCCTCAACTCAAATTCCAATATCTGATACATGTTGCAGTGAGAAATATGGCAATTGATTTGAATTCGTGCTGTGAATCAGTTCTCTGGTTCTAATAGTTATTGACTTTTTATAATACAGTTTTATATTTTAATTTTTGTTATTAAAATATTTTAGCACAATCTGGTAACGAAAAGTATTAAATAACTATTTGTTGCTCAAATTCGTAATTAATATTATAATACTGGACTTTTTTTTTTTCCTTAAAGTACCATTATTAAAATCAAATTTCTATTCCATTTTTAATACCGATTACATTACAGTTTCACATTTAATGAAATAAATAAATTATAGATTAAACATTCTTATGATTTAATAGCATAAACACCGATGTAAATATAAATCCTTCCATTTTACTGTGTTCACCTTAGATAGATCCATCCACCGGACCAAACTGACCATATCATAACAGTGTAAAGAAATAATGGATCCTGTTCTGTCCTTATGCACATGTTTGCCGGTGTGGCGGTGAATTAGACAGATGTAGCGTGTTAAGGATTTTCCTGGATGGAAACAGGACTTATGAGTTATGACCCACTCCAAGTCCAAAACAACTTCGCATCCACTTATTAATTCAAAGCCCTGCCCAGGCCCCACATTTTTTATCTGCAATTGCAACCAAGCGACAAATCGTAGATTGGGTATTGCTATAAATTAACCACTCTTACCGCAAACACGTAGATTTTTTCCTTTTTCTTTTTATCCTAAAAATCACCACTTTTTTTCATTAATAGGACAACAGTTTTTTCAGATTGAAAATATTTGTCGGATCAAATATAATAGGACAATAATAAATTTTGGAAATTTTTCATCATTCTCTTTTATAATGGCAAGACATCAAGAAAAGTTCTCTCTCTATATATATATCTATATTATTAAAACAAATAAAATTTTAAATAATCGTTTTTCTTAAAATTACATATTTATCATTTATTTACTATTATATAACAAAAAAACTAATAATAAAATAAGTTATTAAAATTATAAATAATAAATAAATATGTTTACTTACTTTTTTTATCTCTCTTCATTTCTTTACTCTTTCTAACTTTTTTTACTCTCTCACTCTTCCACTAACTATATACATATCTCTCTTTTCTCTCTCCCACTTTTCCACGCTCTCCTACTAATTATATATATATATATATCTTTCTCTCTCTTCATTTTATATTTTTTTTTTACACATGCAACATGAGTGCATCGACCACTAATATATATAAACTGACGAAAATTATTCTTGTTAGGTCGAGTTAGCTAAAAGTGGGTATCATGCTCTTTTGAATATTTTATTAGTTATAAAACTTTTAGATTATATTGGATTAATAAAACTGCACAATATAAAGAGAAATATATAATATAATATAAAAAGAATAGGACAGTACAGTCCTTTTATATCACTTTTGGTATGTGTAGAATTAAAGATAAATTTTTAGGATTTAAAAAGTTTTAGAAATATATCATAAGAAATTAATAATTCATATTATAAATTATAATAAAATTTAATATAATGATTCAAAAACATGGTAAAAGGTTATTTTTGGAATTTCAAAAATATATTAATTTTGTACTATGAAATGCATTATCATACTATCTATATATGATACAAACTTTTTAGGTTTAATCAATACCTCAAGACCGACTAATATTCAAGCAAATTAATGCATTAAAAAATTTCAGTAGTGTTTTACTATAAAAATAAAGCAACCAAACGATACCTTAATTTAAGTCTTGAACATCCTTAAGGGTAAAAGGTTATATGTCGTTCATTTTAGAGGTAATTAATAATGTCAACAAGATAAACTAATCACAAGTTCTTTCAAAACAGGATATTGATTGAATATTGGAAAAGATATAATTATAAATATAACCATCATCTATAAGATTTATAACTAAACAATATCTTTTGCTACAGTACAGTAATTTAAAAAATAAATGTAAATTTTAGTCCAGGATTCGTGAATCTCCTAAGGCCGCATAATGATTAATGACTAATGGTTTTATGTAGGTTTAACTTTCATTCTCCTTGACAATAATATGCAATTAAAGTCGCCCCGCCGCTTTCTTTATAATTATAATAATCAGCAGTGGAACCCCATGTATGATGATTAATAATAGATAACATTAAAAAAAAATGATATTTCAATCATTATATAAGAATAATTATCATGGAAGGTTAAGAATACTTCACATACTAAATTTTTTATTTATTCTTACTTGTTATGCTGTACTCCACTTAAGGTGTTGTTCTTAATAAAACCTTTCTAAATTCACAAACTTGTTTCTATTCTATACTAGTTTTCATCAAGTGAAACCCATAAACCATCTATTTTTTAATCAAAAGGTAATACGATGTTTCTACGGAGGAAGGCGTGTGTCGGCAAGGACAAAAATCGCTTTAATAAATTAGGCTAAAAGAAATCATTGTGCACTTGCATGGGTCCATGGCCATTCTATTTCATGAAGGAGCTGGTTAGGTAGCTATTCTCCCACAAACTAATGTAATACATGTCTCCACATATCAAACATCTCACATTCATTGTCATGTCCTACCTCCAAATAGTCCAAGACCACGTATTTATAGATGAAACGGTGTTCAATGAATCATAGCTCGCTTGGACGGGTTCGGAGGTAAATAATATATTCCCGTTCAAAATACTTAGGATAACTAAAGTATAGGAGATGTTGTATAAATTATTAATTATGCGCTTTAAATTATTTGGCTAATCTTTGAATGATTTTTGGATGTGTATGGGAGCATACAGTTTGATCCAACTTACCGCTTGATTGAATAAAGAGCATGGAGTGCAAAGATTATGAACAAGTAAAACTTTCATCAAATCAAGTAAGAATTCATTCGAATGAAATATAGCAGAAAGGGCAGACTTAAGCAAAATGAATGTCGGTGTGTTTTGTGATTTAATGAAACACCCTGAAAAGGAAATAAAAAATACAGGGCATTTAAGTAGTTTTCTCTTTTATTCAATTTTGTAACTATTAGAGTAATGCTCAAATTTTAATTAAGTGTGCGTAGGAATTGGTGTTTGTTCCAACACGGAAATTGTTATGGACCCCGAAGAAATCCTAAAACATAAGAATTAAAAGGAGAAAATAAACCTTAAATCCCTTTTGTTCCATGAGCTTCAATAAGTGTAAGTGTAAAACCCATAATTTTCATTAAAATAAAATAGAATATTAAATAATGATATTCAAGTAAATAGTTAAAAAGGGTTAGCGGCAATTTTGAAAACTTAAGACGTCTATAAAACCCTAGATATAAAAACCCTTCCATTTTAAATTATTGGTTATTTCTTTCACTCTATAGAGGTTGATACAACCTCTCCAATGGAGAGAGAATGGTAGAAACAATAAGAATGGAAAAAAAAAAGAAAATTTAAGGTAAATCAATTTTCACTCATGGTGATTATAAGATTTGATAAATCTAGTAATAAAGGGATTTTTCTTTGAAAGTTATTTGGAGTTTTGAAGATATTTGATATTGGAGAAGGTTCAAATCTCTTAATTAGCAAATCTTAAGATTTGTAAAGGTAGGTACAGCTTTCTTAGAATTAGGATATGATGTTCCATCCAAATATTATAATTGAAGTTTTCATTTAAAGGGTTTTGTAAGAAGTGAGGCATAAGGTTATTAATTGCCATTGATTTTAAGTCAATTAAGCGATCAATTAAGAAATGGATATCTTAAATCAATTTCTTTATGACTATTGTTGGGATTTATTGTTTCTTTGTTAATTTTATGGATTTAGGAATACATATGAGTATTTTAATGTAGGATATTGTGGAATAGATCAATTAGGCGAAGATTTGTGATAATGGGATGATTTAGGATTAAATCAAAGGGATTTAGAGTGTTAAAAATCAAAGGATTACAAAGTGTTTATCAAACAAGAGAATCATGGGCAACACTACTAGCGTGATTGTTGAGTTGAAAATTTGGTTTCCATTTTTCCAAATCTAACATGTATTAAGCCTAAATCGTTTAGTATAACTTTCTTGACTAGATTAGGAAAAAGCTCGATCAAAGAAGAAAAAAAAAACATATTTTAGAAGAACATGGAATTGTCTCCCGACTAAGTCATGAAAAAAGTGAAATTAAACTCTATTATAAACACCTAATTCCCTACCCCATACTGCAAACCCTGCCGCCCGTTATGCCCCTAGCCAACCCACCTACACCTCCTTCCTCACCCCCCTCATAATTTCATTTTTTAGAATAAAGTAAAGGGTTCTAATTTAGGAGAAAAAAATAAAAATTTAGAAAAAAAATACAAAAAATAAAAAGTTAAAATATACAAAAAAATAAAAATTTATAAAATAAATACAAAAATAGAAAATTTAAATAAGTATTTAAATAATAAGTTTTAGTGTTTTAATAATACATTTTAATGCAATTTAATTATACTATAGATAAGGTACAGGCCAATAACCTAACGGTAATATATATGGACTTACCATTAGGTATGGTAGGTTTGGAGTTCGAATCGTACCAAAAGTATAAAATACCTTTTTATTTTTTCCATGACAAGAAATACTATCACATGTAAGCAATCATTGTACCATACATCTTGACACATAGCACTTCGTTATTGGGTTACATTGTGACACATGGCGTTAATGGGATGGCATGGCACCATGTTACCCCTATATCATCTACGCGGAACGATATGTGGTGCCACACGTCACTATAGACATCCACGTCATCAACTACGTATCATTACGAGACACATGGCATATTATCATTTGATCCCATAAATGACATGGTGCTATGTCAACACCCCTTTCTCTCTTCTTTTCTCTTTCTTTCCCTTTCCCTTCATTTCCAGCAGGAAACCAACCCATACCCCTTACTTTGACTCGATTTTTTGCATGGTTTCTACATGTACACATGCAATTTCATAGCACAATACTAATCTACACATGGCCTTCTTCGAATCAAGCCTAAAAATAAGGCCAGATTCACTTGTTTTTGTACCCAAATTAACTATCAAAATAAGGAAAAACTTGAAATCCAAAGTTATGCATTCATACCCAAATCTACCATTAGTGGAGTTTCTAAGCTTGTTCAAGCTTGGAATACTAAAAATTAGGCCTTTCCAATCCTTGTTCGATCATTAATTCTCAGTTTCAATCCCTCCCTCACTCATTTTTGAAGTTTCTCCCTTTAGTTGCATCCTCCCTTTCTCTCTCTAAAAATTGCTCGAATTAATAATAGTTCAAGCAAAATTAACCTTATAGCCAAGCTTCTTACACTCCTAGCAATCAAACCCAGTTGCTCTTATCCTTTACCATAGCTTGTAGTGACAACACCACCTACCTAGGGTTTGATAGTGGCGGCCACTTGCAAAACTTATACCACTGACCATCATCGCTTGAATCCAACACCATGGTTGACTTCATCGTATCATGAAACCTTAAACCCAACTCCCCTCTCATTTCCAATGACCGCTACTAAACTTGAACAACCACTACCACTAGCTCCTATATCTAAACTACCATCATATGGCCACCAAACATGGTGGGACTACCTCCAAACCCTCCCCCCATCCCCCTCCTTTTCTAATAAATCCCATATAAAATACCTTTCACAGATTTAAAAAACCGCCTAGAACCACCCTACTTACATCTTCGAAGCTACTACTGTTCTCTTCTTTACGCGACTTGAACCATTATTTGACCAGACTTTCTCCAACCGACCTAAACTAGATTTGACCCATACGCCTACAAGCTTTTAGTTCAACCCTCATTTCCTGTTTTAGTTTTCCCTTTTTTTTTTTTTTCCATTTGCTTATGCACCAACGATTGTAAATTAAAAAAAATGAAGAAGAAACAAAGAAAAAATAATAAAAAAATATAGAATAATAGATAATAAAAAAAATTCCACTTATAGAAATAAATTTTCCAAATAAAAAAAAATAAATCCACCACTTTCAAAATTAGGATGCATTTTAGAATTTTTAAAAAATAACAATATTAATTTAAGACTTTAGATTTTTCTTAATAAAACCCAAACCCACTTATAATGTAAACTCAGCTTTTTTTTTTTTCAAGATTAAAACTAACCAACTCATCTAAAATTTTCTAAAAGTACTACGTACATTTAATATCGAATAGCGGGTATGTAGGCATTTTTGAAATGACGTAAAAAATGAAAAACTTGTTTTTTCTATTTTAGTTTAAATTATGCAATTTTTTTATTGAATCTCATAGGATAATTTTAAAAGGTGATTTCAAGATGTTAGATCTAAATTTGAAAAGTTGATAGTACCCATAAGGGTTTAAAAAATTTAACCTCTAGACTCGATCTTTTAGTTCTCAAAACCATTTCATAAAATTGGTTTTATAAGAAAATCATATAACCAATCTACCTAATTAATTGTAACTTAATTCTTTTTTCAGACTCCAATCAGGTGGTAATTCTAAAATATTTTCAAAGATAAAAGAATTTTTTTTAATTTTAGTCGATAATCAATATTAAACAGATAGGGTTTTATATTAATTGGTTTAGAGAAAGCTTATTCATAGAAACAAAAAAAAAAAAAATCAAGCTCGACACCTATGAGTAAATGTACTTTAATTTTGATTACTAGTCTATGAGTATTTCAAAAAATATATATATTTTTTAGAAAGAAAGAAAGAAACTAAAGAAAATGTGCTTGGAGGCTAACTTACTAAAACTTAATAATAGAGTTACCATAAAATGTTCATAAATAAGTAAGAGGACCTTTAAAGTTTAAAGTGAATGGACTTTAATTTCAACTACTAATCCATGAGTTTTTCGAAAAAAAAAAAAAGATTTTAGAAAGAAAGAAACTAAAGAAAATGAGCTTAGAGGTTAATCTATTAAGACTTGATAAGGTTGTCATAAAATGTTCATAAATAAGTAAGAGGACCTTTAATTTTCTGAATTCTTTCCAAAAAAAGAAATTCAATGGGGGAAATTATTTTATTGTATTTTTTAGGGCTACTTGAAGTGCTTACATGCTAGCCAAGATCAAGATCACGTAATTCTCAGAAAATTTTTATAGAAATTTAGTGGGTTAGTCATTTTTATTTATGAAATATTTCATTTTAAATATTCATATGTTAATTCATTTGAGAAAAGATCTTTTTAGTTCAACTTTAGAAAACCCAAAAAATCTCTAGTTTTCACAACATACCAATTAAACTTTTTGTTTATCAAAAACATTTTTCTAAGGTGATAAAATATGTTTCCTTTTATATTTTGAAACAAGACTTACCACATGATAATTAAGGATATATAAGCTACAATATATAAAATTAAATTATATTACAACCAAGTCAATCATGAAACCCACAAATTACCTAAGAAACCATGTAAGAATTCACATAATATTAAACATTTACAAAAAAATAAATGTGTAAGCAAATTTCAAATAGAGTACAACTAATCTTATATTCACGTTAGTCACAAATTATCATGGCATGTTTTCTCAACTATATAATTACCAAAATTATTTATGAAAACAACTTTATTTTTTTTTTAAACAAAACTTTTGGATCATATCTTCACACAAATTACATTTACAAAAATTTAATCTGAGACTCAACATCTGAACAAATACTTACCTTTACATATTTTGTTACATCTGGGAAACAAAGGATGCTCCATCATAGATAAAAACCTATTAAACACTTCTACAAACTTACAATATTTTATTCATTACTAAACATACTTCCACAGAAGTTCAATGCTGACTTTAGAGTTTATAAACTATTTTAATATTTACAGGCTAGAAGGCCAAAAGTACAATTCTTTTTTTCCATTTCATAGCTATTATAATCTAATAAAACTAAACTTAGTTGATCATGAACATCTCCATATGGCTAACTCTCTAATGCACTCAAAAGTCTTTCCCCCTAAAAGCTTCACTACAAAGCCCATAAATTTTACGTTTTAGACTTAGAATCAAATTCAAAGAACCAATGATATTCCTTAGGCTTAATCATACCAAATAAATTAAAATCGACAAAATCTTAAATCGAAACCTTAAAAATGAACTCGAAAAACGCTAGAGATAAAGTTTTATAAACCCTAATAATATACAAAGACTCTAAACATAAGTACACATAACCATAAATTAAAAATCTAAATTGAATTAAAAACTCTAAACCTCAAACCCTAGAGTTGTAAAACCTTAGATTAAACTTTAAACGTAATGAAAACCCAAAATTAAAATATTTAACTTAAATTACGTAAATCACATAAACTCGATAACGAATGATAGGAGATACCTATAAATAATAACGATCAATTAAATTAATTCAATTAAGGTAATAAATTAATGAGATTACTAATTTACTCCAAATGATACATTTTCTCAAAAAGTAACATTAAAATCGTAAGCTACCTTCAAAACCCTTAAACCTTCATAAAACCTTAAAACACGAGAAGCCCTTACATGACTTAAAAATTGTAATTTAGTATCAAAAGCCCTAATTTAATTAATAAACTCTAATTATTTAACTATATTATTAAGTAATTACTAATAATTCACTAAATTGCTAGAACAACTCCAATTTGTTTTCTAAAATTGTAATCGATTAGTGATAATCGATTTCAAACCTTAGAAACCCTAAATTAATTAAATAAAATGATCCAATAGGCTTGATTAATTTAATTAGATATGAAAAACCTTAAACTATTTCTAACTATGGTTATCTATACTTATAATTAGAGTTGTAAGCTTGAATTACATTCTAATCATTCATATGCATTATAATTAGCTAAAGATAATTATAATTAGCTATATAGGACAAGATAATTAGTTAGAAAAATAAGGGACCGCTCACCTTTAGTAGACACACCATTACCTCAATTGCCAAAAATCCTAAAAAGTAAGTTGGTCCCCACTTGCGTGTACTATGCAACAAAAAATGAAAGGGCTTTGTTCCCCACCATACCTACTCATAATTAACCCCTTCTTTGACCCCTCCCATTTGCATTTTACTCCATCTTCTTTCCTAAGATAAACCCTAGAAATACTCTTTCACGATCCAATAGTATCGTTGTTGTGGTAGATCGCCGTGTACCATATAAAGGTCTACTATCAACCCCCTTGTTAATCGTAAACCTTTTATATGACGCACAAGACTCATTCCATTATATATTACCACTAAGCCCATAAATAAATAATATAAAGCAATTTTTATTAAAATTTACTTTTAAGACATAAATTAATCAAGTAAATGTGTGGACTCGTTACGTTCTATACCAAAAGAATATTACAAGTAAATGCAATTCATAATAGGAACTGCATCATAAACTTTAAACTATATTATGAACAAAATAAAAGTAAATAATTATCTACAAAAATCTTTACAAAATCTCCTCTATGCTTCAACTTGTCTCTACACGAGACTCACCACGAGCATACATCGGTCCGGATTAGCAAAGAGGTTTTCATGCAACAAAAGGAATCTATCAAGATGTAAGCTTAAGCTTAGTGAGATAAATACCCTCATTAATACCGCATGGTAAAAATTTATTAAATGCACAATCATATGAATGCATGAACAATCAGTATGCTAAACAACGCATGCAATAACTTAGGAACTGCATACGACTCAAAATTACGACCCCTATAGTAAAGGTTTAGAGATAATTAACCGACCTAAATCAAAATCCAGGTTCTAGCCCTTGGGTTTTATGTCATTTGTACTATTATGCTTAAGTTAAAACAAAATTATATATATATATATATATACTTTCTTTACCGAATAACGAATCATATTTTCAAAATCTCAAGTCTAGCAGTATAATAGCCTCTATAATCCATAAACATATGCCCTAAGCAAAAGCCACAAGACACAGCCTCTCATCGACAGTTGGCGTCTCCCAACGCCTAGTAAGTCCATCAGCTTAGGACAAAGACTCAATAAAATGATGATATAACTAGCACCCAATCCTGCAGGAAGCTCTCCTCTTATAAGTTCCTTCCTATCTTTTGCATGAAGTGATAGTCGGTGTTATCCGAATATAATTGTAGAAAATGTATGATCCGTTTAATTTCTTAATCATATAAGTGGTTAATCCGATTTTTCAAGGTGATCAGACAATTTCATTCCATATAATTACGCGTATAAATTATCACAAACAATTTCCATTATTATATGATTAACACGCCATAGCATTCAATCACAAATTCATATACATGCATTTCCCGTATCCCACAGGCATCTAATTTATATATATATATATATATATATATAAGTTTAGGTGCATCTATTTTACAAGTAAAATCAAGTAAAGAGTTATCGGGAATTTACTTACCCTGCCATGCAGGTCAATCAAAGTAGTTCAGAGGTAGGTTATCTCCAAACACAAGGTCCCCTGGTCATCGAAATCATAATACCATAAGGGATTGAAATAAAACTTAGGAAACTAAGCTAAAACCCCTTAAGTTATACTCTTGACTAGTTTTCGTATTTTTTCCGGTTTTACGTAAAAGTTCAATCGCGTATAACTTTCTCATTTTAAATATGATTTTTATGATCTTATAGTCAATCTTCATCCTTTTTTAGTGTACTTTAACATGGTGAGGTTATATTTTTGAGATGAGGCACGTAAATCTCTCTATAGGTTAGAACAGTAGCAGTCCTCATGATTTGGAGTGCTTTTGGGCTTTGTTTGGTAAATAGGCTTTTTAGCAACTTGGGAATTCCTTTGGGCTTAGGCTTAAGATTTCATTCTTAGCTCAAAATACTCCTTAAGGTTAGATTTAAAACTTTGATTTATACTCCTAAGGTTATCAACCACTTCTTAGGCTCTTAAGTGGGCTTAAGTTGTTAAAGAGGCTTATTTTTCATTCAATTCAAATATGGTTACTTTCTTGAGCTTAGGGAGTGTCTTTTAGGCTTCTTGAGGGTCTTAAAACAACCCTTATTGATGTGTCAAGTTGTTAGTTAGAAACTTAAGAGTGGTTCAACTTGATGTTTGAGGCCCATTTTGGAAGTTTTAAACTTGATTTTGAGTTTTAGGCTTAATACACGTATCAAACTTGCCTTGGTTGGTTTTTTCACTTTGTTTACTTATTTTTATCATATTTTTAAGTGTCTTTTAGGGATATTCCAAATCTGGTCGGTTTAAGTATGAGGGCTTCTAACTTGATTTTCCAACTTGTTTCATCATTTCCTTAAGTTTAGGTGTTCGATCACAAACTTAAGCTACTTGTATTCAAATCTTAACTTGACTTCTTTTTCATGAAATGATTATTTGACTCATACTTTACATGAAAATAAAGGATCTCACTTTTCTCATACCTCTCATATCATAGTCCGTGTCTTACAAAATTGGTTTCCTCATAAAACTTCATGTGATGGATTTTCATCTTTATTTAAGTCTAGATTTGAGCATGTTTAACTTAATGAAAGTGTAAATAACATCCAAATGACTTCTAAATTCTTATGTCCAGCATACTTCTCTTTCATTCAAGTTCTCATTTTAAGATTTTCTCAACTTAAAATCTTCCATTCCGAGTGTTAAATAAGTATCTTTACAAAACACTAACTTTACATGCTCATATTTTAATTTTTATGTAAGGTTTTCATGAGTTTACTTCTTAGGGTAGTCTTTGATGTTATACCAACTTATGATTATACCCATATCTTCAAGAAATCATAGTCTTAGAACATGAACACTAACCAACTAACACAAGATATACTTACTCGTCCTTAGAGCAAAAAAATATGGTGATTGTACACTAAGGTTCCACTTATGCCCTTTGTCTTGCTTCCTCCTTCTTATACCCCTTTTGAATCCTGAGTTGTGATCCTTTGAAGTGAGGTTTAAGGAGTGTTCTAAGGATCCTAAAGGGCTTTGAATGTTGGCAAAAGCAGTATAAGAAGAAGTTGAAAGTGCTGTAAGTGTGTGTGTGTGTGTTTTGAATGTAACGGCAAGTGAACAATTTTGTGGGGTATAATTGTTTCTTCTTTTGTGTTGTTTTCAAAGTGAGAGAAAAGAAAGTGAAATTGAAATTGAAAGTAAGAGCAAATGGGAAAAGAGTGGCTAGTTGGAATAGGGTAAGGAGTGTGTTTAATAGGCATGATTTTATTGTCTTGTAGCATATACAAAAGTCAATAATTACAACTATTAATGATGATGATGTAAGTATTAAGGGGTGAATAGTAGAGTATAAGATAAAGTGATTGATGGATGAAAGATAAGAGTATGACCCCCTTTAAAGTAATGTAAGAATCGGCTATTGGGTGCCATTTTGGGCATGAAGTTGTCTTGTCTCATTTATTAAAATTAAGCATGTGAAATCTTATGATAATTTGTCCATATGTAATATAAGTGAGAGGTGATAAGGAAAGTATTTCATCACTAGATTTTAATAAGTTATCAATTGATAAATAACTCCAACTTTCAATTGATAAGTTATTCGGGATGATTAGTTGGCTTACTTATTTAAGTGTAAGGCTTAGGTATAAAGATAAGGGAATTGTCTTATAGGAAATTGTTTTAAGATTTACTTTTTGAATTGTTTTGTAAATGATGATTTAATTCTTATAAAATTATGAAAATTTCTAGAGTTGAATAAAATTATTCAAATTAAATTATCAATTAGTCACTTAGGGTTAAAAGTCCTTAATTGTTTTAGGGCTTAGGGTTTTAGGTGACTTTAGAGTTTGCAATTTTTCAAGTTCGGGTTTTATCAATAATAGAATTTTGAATTGGAAAAATAAGTTCATTTTTAATTGTAAACTTGAGTTCTTAGTTTAGTTGATCCTTGAGAACGTTCGAAAAGTACTTTTAGTTAAATCATAGGCCCGCTAAAAGTAAGATTTACACATTCTCTAAATACATAATCTAAAAACAAAAGAAAAATAAGGAGGAAGGAAGAAAGAGTAAACTTCTTAGACCTAGCTATGCACCTAAATGCCACAAGCTATAACTCTCCACCATTACCTCTAAACAACACAAAACTACTTGAATTTAAATCCTCTTTCATCCCTTTTTCTCGCCGATAAACATCCTTGACTAAAAGGATTTGTTTTGTTGTAAAAAACGAAGTGAAAAGAGACCCTTCGAATTTCCACCAAGGTAAATTTGCACCTTTTAAACTTTCTTTTTTAGTTTAAGTTTATGAGCATGGTTCTTAGGTTTAAAAATAAAGGGGAAAAATTATTTAAATTTCACCTTTGTTTACCATGTTTATATGCTCTTACATGTGCATTTTCTTAGATTTTTAATATAGTAAACAAGTTACATGTAACTTTAAAAAATATAAATTGTAGTAATATGATAACTTGAAAAAAAGTAGAAGAATCAGCATCATATCTTCATTCCTATGCTAAGACCAAAACATATGTATGTATATCCCTACTATATTTTATATTTCTCATGTTTATTTTGGTAAGAATTGGTTTTAGATGCATTTTAGTGGTAATGTGATATATGTTCTAGTAACTTAAGTACATAATGTGTAGAAAACCCTAAGAAATCATCTTAAACCACTCTAAACATGTTGAACAACATGTTGTAAAATGTTTATTAATGGGTTAATCAAATGATTAATTAAAGATAGTTAGGATTTAGGACTTAATCTTATAAGATAAGAGACTAAACAATGTTTATAGTAAGTAGTTAAGCCTAAAATGGACATTAGGTTTAGAAAAACCCACTTAAGACCCAATGAACCATTAGTATCAAATCTGGAACTCTTGATAAAATGAGTCATTCAATCATTTTAGTAAACTATTAAGCCCATTGGATTATGATAAAGTCGAGATATGAGCCCTAGGACATGAATTAGGCCTAAATTTAACTAAAAGGCCCATAAATCGAGCCTTAAGCCCACTTAATCACTCATTACTAAACCTGTAACTTTGTAAAAGGTGGACTAAACTTAGGGCAATGATAGTCTTAAGTTTAAAAAGGCAAGTAGGATTGGGCTTAAGGCCCTAAATTGCAAATTGAGCCTAAAGAGCCATAAGAAAACCAAAATACAAGCCTAAATAATACGCGACCAGATCTAAACCTAACTTAAAAAAACTCAAAGGAAGATATTTAAAAGGCTTACTAAACCTTAAGGCCCATCCAAAACATTCACTATAGGCCCCCTATCAAGTTGAAGCCTTAAACTTAAGAAAAGAGCCTATTTAAGCTCATATGAGCAACACCAAGGCTCAAGATGAAAATTTAAAGTATTGGGTAGAAATTTTTTACTAAAAATACTTAAAAGGAAGCCCAAAATATCAAGTGAAAGGCCTAATATTAAAAACTAAGCTTAAAGCCTAAAACTAGGTGCAAACTCTAAAGTGACCAAACTCACCTTTTAGGTACATGAACTTATAACACCTAAATTGAAAACTTCCTAACCCTAAATCCCAAAAAATGACTATGCCAAATGAAAGAACACTAAAAAAAGATGAAATCGACTATAAGTATGTAAAAAGCAGACTTACAATAAAGAAGTTGGAGTGAAAACAAGTTTTAACCATACTTAGGGATTAGGGTGAGTTTTAGTAATTAGGTAAACTTTTAGGTTCTTGAAGAAAACCTTATCCAATTACTTCCATATACATTATTATTTTAGGTGGCTTAGTTTCTAATTCAAGAACCTTGAAGTTTAGGACATGTAAGTAAGTAAGCTAAGTGAGGGAGTTTCGATAAACTATTACTTGCTTATGTTTGATAATTATTTGGTGTTCTGTTGCTTACCCTTGGTTGTTTGAGTGATTGGTTGTTCTGTATACCAACATCCATGTGATTGCTTTATTAAAATTGGTAAGTTTAAATATTTGGCCAAAATAACTAGATATACCTATTGCATGTTTATGATCCATTAGTTACGGACCATGATGTCTACAACTTTACCGAGTTTTTTGAAAAATTTGTTAAAATACATTTTTAAAATGCTTTATAATTCAAAGAAAGATTTATTAACTTAGTAAGTATTTATAGCAGTCTCTTATGACATTTTACATGCTGAGGCAAAGCTAATAGATCATCTTTAGTTGATTGATAGCAAGTAGCTTAAGTTAGGACTTGCATGGTTTAGCCCATAGAGTATTATATGGATCTGTTGATAGTGAGCCCGTGAGGCGTTGTGTTGATTATTGATAGTAGATAGCCTTAGATGGGGTCCACCTAGTTGATTAGTATAGTATTCTCAATTAGGGTAATAGTTGAGTTCTATTTGTTGGGATTATACCTACAGACAACCTAATGCAGGTAAGGTGAGGTACCCCATACGGTTAAGTATAGGGGATAATTAATGTGTAAATGACACAAATCTACACCTTTCATGGGTCTGGAGCCCTATGAATGTGTTGCTTGCATTCATTACATGTGCATTCATTTTATATGTAGCTAAACTACATGTATGTTAATAATGCTTGATAACTTACTTGAATGGTAGTAGCGAGAAACAAATTCACTGATCTGTGGTATACTCACTACCCAATAGTTCCTTGTTGTAAGTAACCAAAAGTTGGAAATGGGCTAAGATCAGAGTGGTTCTTTAGCAATTGGATTAGATGAATAAGATTACTTTAGTAGACTATATTAGTTAAACTAGATCTTTATAATATTTAGCAACTCTTGATATCGTAGAAGTTTAATTATCCTGTCTTGTTATTTGGTAGGCAATTCTAACTCTCTATGGTCTTGGTGAACTGTGAATTGTTAGGTTACCTAAGTTGCTTATATAAATAAGTACTCTTAGAAACTTATTAGTTAAAGTTTTGCAACATCTAACTTATAAGGCAATCTTTATATTATGAATGCACATGTTATATGAAGATTTTAGGAAAAACTACCAGACCCCCCCTTGGGGCATTACATTGATCTACTACAGTCTTTTAACCTAAGGATAAAACAAGTTCATTCCCTTAGCATATTGCTGAGTGAGAGTGAATATCAACACAATACAAGCAAGTACATATCTTAACTACATAACAAGTTACTATAATAATTATATCAACCTTAACATTCTAGTAACCAACATATGCAATAGAAGGATGTAATGCTCATGCATGTAACATGCATCGGTACCGATATCCTAACTCAGGCCTAGTCTTAAACATCTAGGTAGTCAACATTACTGAGCATTTGAATTACCTAATTTAGGGACCTAGAAAAATGTTAATATTTTAAATACCTAAGCTACGCTATGCAAATCTATATGCTTGAAAATCCGGATTTTATAAACCAAGTTCTTTACTTAAGAAAAACAAGTTTTCAAGTAAAACATAACCAAATAGGTTCTTTTGTGCCATGCCATGAAAAGCATAAGTCAAACACTAAGTTACACAACAAACACTCACAAGTTACATGTCAAGTTTACTTCATTTGGTTTCACTTTCACTTTTAACTCAAAAGCTTCAATATCGGGTTCACTTAAGTGAACACCTTAGGAAGTAGGATTAGTACCTAGTCCTTCGTTAAGTTGATTCAACTTTTATACTCAAATAATTGACATGGTAGCAAACATCAACTCAACACCAATCATGGTTCAATACATTATAAGCAAGCTTAGAACAACATTCACAACATATCTTGCGATTCATTAAATCAACACATCATGTTAACACCTAAGCTTAACTAAGGAAATTAGTTAAGCAAGTTAGTAGCACACCAAACAAATAGTACATATAATCTACTCAAACACAAAATTATCTACTTACCAAAGCCACTTAGAATACTTCTCTTAAATACGTAAATGTTGAGCACCTAATCATCCTCATGTATATCACCTAACATCAAGTACATAATATCCTAGCTAATTACATGTTAAATATAAATTAAGATAGAAACTTACTTAAGTACTGAGTTTAGGTATTAAAATCCCTTTTTAGTACAACTCTCTTCCAAGGTAGTTTCTAACCATGACTCTGACCAAGTTTTTTATTCACTTCAAGTACATTAGGTTTCCTCAAGAACACTTTCTGAACAACATTCTGACAAGCTTTCTTTCTCATAATTAAACTTAAAGATACTAAAAATCACTTTATATACACAATGTAGTTTCTAATCCGTCTTTTGACTAACTTCAGCTTATATAGTTTATTACAGCTAACCTTTTGACTCACTTTCTAATCATCTCAACTCAACATGTCTAACTCTCTAACCTACCTTCTAACTCCCTTGTTTTTCTTTTGTAACTTATAAAATCATTCCAACACAATTCTAATCCACTACCCACTTATTTGAACATAATATAATATCAACCAATGCTATTTTAAATATTCATGCATGTCACTTAAGTCATCAAAACACTTAGTTTAAATAAAAGTACATATGGTTTTGGTTGAAAAACATGTAGATTTGGCCTAATACTTCCATATTAGACTTTAAAATCAATTTTTCTTCAAAATTTACTCTCAACCCACTCTGCATATCATAAAAAATTATCACCTTTGCGGTTTAAGACAAAAATTATACTAAGTTCATGCAAGTCACTTTAATAAAAGATTCTTCTAACCATTATTTTAGCAAATATCAAAATTTCTCAAAAATCCAATTTGAAGATTTCGAAAAACAAATTACATGACATGAAAGTTTAATATTTAAGAACTTACTCACAAACATTCAGGTCGAAACTAAATTTTTAAAGTTTTCGAAAATGCAATGAAAGAGAGGTTGATAGGATGTTTTTTCCTTAAGGAACCTATATTAGCACTCAAAAATTTGAAAATATGATTTTAGATTTGAATTTTACCTACAAAAATACTTAAGAAAACTAAGTTTCATAATTTTTGGATATTGGGTGATGTATTTAGCAAATTTTTCAAAAACAAGGTAAATTTCTTGACTCTCCATCGTAAGAAGCTCCAGCCACTAATGGGGTTGGAGGGTGTATCAACCCACTTGGCTTTGCCTCCTCCTTTAGACTACAATGGTGATTCATTCGCAGGTTGTGCTTGGACAAAGAAACTCAAGACCCCCTATTTTAGCATATTTTCTTCTATATTTTGTTTAAGTTTTTCCAAAGCCTTCCTTACTCTATACTAAATGACCAAACTTGTGAATGGAGTTGTCTTTTTAAATTTATAGGCTCATCTAGGTCAATTGGGGATTTTTGTCCATGCCAAATGTCCATTTTTTTTTTTTTACTTTTTCTTGAATTATTAGGTGTCTAAACCTTAGGTTAGGGGTCATATTATGTTCATGCAGATTTGCCACTCCTCTTATAGCTCAAAAGCAACTTCCACACTCTCCTTTTCATTTTTTATTCATTTTTTATAATTACAATGTTAATTTTATGTGTATTTACATACAAAATATTAATATTCCCCTATTTCGATATCTACGCGTGTATATATATCTACATGTAACACTTATATTAGTTATTTTACTTACATTAATTCCAATTTATTATTTTTATAAGATAAATAATTTATCTCTAACATCTCACTACATTCCAAAGCTCATTTTCTAAGCTTACAACACAACATTTCAATATTAGGTAGAATTATATTAAATTAATTATTTTATATACTTTATTTTACTAAATTTACTTTACCAAAGCTCTTTTTATAACTCTCATGATGCTATATTTAAGTTTTACTCAATTCCTCCTGAAAGCCCTAATCACACCAATTCCGAGTAGTTAGGGTTTCACATATTCAATATAAAATAAGCATCGAACCACATATCATACAAACATCAATTACAATAAATATTTTACAACTTATTCATCAAATTACCTAATTCAATGAGATTAAAACTTTTTGTTTTCAAAATTCAACATTTGATAAGATTTAACAAGAACAAACACTTCTTTCATACACATTTAATGCTCAACAAGCATCAAATTATGGATTTTCACAAACATACAATAATATAAAAACAAGAATTATAAAATAATTTCACATGCAACAAAATTACAAGAAATATTTATACATTTATACATCAAATTTTATCAAGAACACTCAAAGGTTTGAAGAAATACCTTGTGCAGTAACAAACCAATGGCCAATTCAAGTGGTTTTCAAGCAATTCCTGTAAGGTGATGACAGTTTCCAACTCCTAACTTCCCAATCTTCAAAATCCCTCTACTAATTTCAAAAAAGCTTGTATTGTACTCCTTTAATTTCTCCAAAGAAATTCGAATTTTCCAAAAAACTTTAAACTAGTTCTTAAAGTAATAGTATGAGGAATTATCTTAGTTTACTTAATATTTTTGCAATTAGGTGCTGGAATGAGTAATGAATGGTTCTATTTATAGTGTAGAGTCATGCTTGGTGGTCAATAAATATTCCGTTTGTGTGGGAAGATTAAATCTTTCTATTTCACGAAGATTCAATTCGTTTCTTTTTTATTTTTCCATTTTTACCCAATTTTGGTGAACTTTAGATATAATCCTTATCAAATAAATGATTAAAATCATCCTTCTATGTTTTTTTTTACCAATTATAGATGTTAATTTTGTGGTAAATTTGCTTTGAGAGATTCAATTTTCCGTTTTTCTAAAGGCATGCTAAACTAGTTTAATAAAAAATTCCTTTTTATTTTTATTTTTTTTTCAGTTGAGGCATGTTTCCTTTATTTTTTTTTTAACCAAAATAATATGTATTAATTTCCTTTTCTAATCTATAGTTTTTCCTAATTTTTTGAAGCAAAAAAATCAAATTAAATCAAGTAATTTTTTAGTGTCCATTTGTGCCCTATCTTAACATAACATTTTGTAATCATGAAGAAGCATCAAAGGAAAGGGAAGAAGAAAGAAGAAAGGAGGGTCAAACTTTAACCCTCCATGTGCTACGTGGTACAATTTAATTGGCACCATGTGGCGCCTCGTGAGCCTCCACATAACGACATGTCATTGCTACGTATCAGTTGATGGATGGCGCCGCTTGGCACCTATTTTCAACTACTACATAGTGCGTGTCTTGGTTGACCCCTTCTCTCTTTTTTTTTCTCTTTTTCTCCTTTTTTTTCTCGTTTCCTTTTGTCCTCTCCATCATTGTTTCCAACTCTCTTCTTCTTCTTCTTCTTTTTTTCGAAAGGCTCCTTATAAACAATTAATTAATTACCTAAACTTTAAAAAATTGTACTTCCCTCTTCAAATAAATATGAAATCTAATCATATGTTCAAAATATTTTTAAAGTTTATCCAATTTGGCCAAATTAAGATCCCAAATTCTACTTGAGTTTGACTTTTATTAAAACCTTCAAAAGATTATGAAATGTTTATTTTAACTCCGATTGAGATACTGTTTGAGGCTATGGTCTCTTGCCAACATTTACTTTCAACATATTTTGAAATAAGTTAGCCGAACTTAGGTAAGAATAATTTATTTTTGATAAATTCTCATTTTTATTTGAGATTCATAATTTGGTCAAATCGTATATGCTTATTTTGACTTCAAAAACTATTTTAGACCCCAAATCGACTCAAATGGACAACTACACCACACTTTTATGATGTTTTCAATTTTTTTTTTGGGTTTTTTGGTTTTTATTTTTTTTTTTTCTTATTCAATTTATTGGTTTTCTTAATTTGTTCTTTTTTTTATTTAACAATTTTTCTTTTTCTTTTTTTGGTTTTGCCTCTCTCTTGATTTATCCATTTTTTTGAAATATTTTCATATGTTGGCTTTTTTCCCAAAATCAGGGTTTTGAACCAGAGATGAAATTGGGGTGGGTGAAAATGAGCTATCTACAATGATCATGCTTGTAATCTCCTCCAATTAATTTGTTGTTGGAAGTGGAAGTTTGGGGTCGAAAAGGTTCATACTCTATATTACGGTCCTAAACCCTAATGGTGATCCTGTTCATTTCTTTACTTCATTATTTTTCTACTTCCCTTGTTCCTAAATCTTATTTTAACCTTTCTTAAACACTTTCAACAAATTAAAATGAGTTTTAAACCCTAGAATAAGCCATTAGTAAGACTTATAAACATAATATAATCAAGTAGGAAAGGGTAAGATAGATTTACACAAACTCTAAAAGAGTATATTTTCCATTGTATTTCAAGTTTTGATATTGAAAGAAATTGTGATTTAGTTGTATCATACTCAAGACCTGGGTATGTATTTACAATGATTGTTTAGTGTGCTAGTTAGGTTTAGAAATATAAACAAACTTAATTAATGTTTGGATATTAATACTATGTGTATTGGTTCTATGTAACTTAATCTAGTGATGGTTTCTTAGAAAGCATCCCTATGATCTTTGAGTAGTGTTGTTTCTAGTAAAGTTACTCCTAGATATGATTAAAGGTAGATTTAGGGTTATAGGACTGAGGTGGTTAACCTATAACAATTAGAAAGGTGTGGGGATCATGAATGGTAAACCCCTACTAATATAATTGCTAAAGACTAGGAAGGTGTAGGGACCATTAGATGGTGAACCCTTACTAGTAGAAAGTGCAATGTTAAGGTGGTCTTGAGGCCTTAAGTGGTAATCTCGTACCTGCAGTTTTGTTTGGGGCCATGATGGCACTCCCATTTGAGTTTTGTGATCGAATTCACAAGAATTCCCTTTGTTGATAGGCCTTTTTTTTTTTTTTTTGCCTATCACTCTAAAGGCCTAAGTTGAAGTCATTAGACCTATTCGGCATCCTCAAGCACCTCTTATGTAGAAGTCCTAGCTTTCCATCGAGTAAACTAGCCTATGAAGGCCCAACAGGGAAAACCAACCCAAGCTCAAGCACAATTAGATCATTAATATGCTAAGTGCCCTTACATGAACTCTAATGAGCTCCAAGCATATGTCTAGCCTTTGACCTGGGAAAAGTCTAAGAGTCCACTATGAGACCCCTAAGATGCCAAACTCCTTGGTCCCAAGCACTTAAGACATGAGGAGCCTGGTGACCTAGCCTATAACCAAGCGACCTCTTTCTAATTAGAGAGTTAAACTATGCTTGTTACCTAATGTTTGGATCAAACAGCACAACATAGGATGAAGCCCAACTCTTCACCACTTTCTCCCCTCATAAAATGCTATGTGACAATCTAAGGATTTAGCCATCCTAATTGTAGTAGTTGCCTATACTGGTGTAGCAAGCACCTTCCTTCAGATCTACCATCCTGCCAAAAGGATCTGTCCTTTCTTGTACTAACTGTACCCTCATCCCAGGCTATATATGAGCCAATTCTTAATCAATACATGGCTTCGGTAGGTCAACCCCATACTATATAAATAGGGCATGAAGCCTTAGGTGAAGGGATCCTTTTTTTTTTTCTCTCCCAATCGCCCTCCCTAAGTACTCTTTGTTCTTTGTAATCTCTCTCTCTTTTCACACTCATATACTCTCCTTGCTAACTTAAGCATCAGAGGGCCCTCATTAGTAACACTATAAGAAGCTTCTTTGTAGGTCTAACATTGCCCATGATTGTCGGACTACTAGGAGTGTACGTAAGAACTACCCCTAAGATACATATTATCACCATTTGGCACCTACCATGAAGCACCAAATGGTGATACCAAATAGTGAAAAATTGTGTTTAACAAACTCAAGCAGTTTTTGGAAAGCCTACCATTACTCTCTAAACCGGTCCTCGACAAAGAGCTATACCTCTATTTGGTTATGAGTAACCAAACATTGTCTTCTAATTTATTCGAGCAGACAGACATGAGCATAAACTAATTTACTATGTTAGCTACATCTTACAAGGCTCGAAGACTATGTACACACAGTTGGAGAAGTTTTCCTTAGCTGTAGTGATCACTGCTCGAAAGCCAATTATCATTACCCTTATCGATCAACTACTATGGACAATTTTACAAAAGCCAAAAGCCTTGGGCCGTATGGTTAAGTACTCATTAGAGCTCAACACTTATGGCATTCAATTCTACTTGAGGCAGGCTATTAAGGCACTAGTCTTGGTAGACTTTAATACCGAATATGCTAGAGAGGAGGAAACACAGACACATATTGACATACTAGTTTTGATTCTCCTTATCGATGGATAGTGGAATAGAAATAGTCCTATAGGAACCTCATGGCACCAAAGCCCTTTATGTACTTAAGTTTGGATTCTTAGCTAGTAATAATGAGGCCAAGTATGAGGCGCTCATCACTAACCTTAGGATCGCAGGGGACGTTGAGGTAAAGAAATTAGACACTTACTCATACTATATGCTTGTAGTTTAGTGGGTCAAAGGGAAGTATGAAACAAAAGGGGATGCTGAGACGAAGTACCGCCAATAGTGCAAGATCTTGCCTTTGGGCTTTCCTCATGGAGCATCACCAAGGTGGAAAACTCAAAAGCAGACAAGCTGTCTAAGATTGCTTCCGCGTTCATCCTACCACACTACACGAGTGATAAGTAAATCTTCCTACAGTATGTCCTTAAATGCACCATCAACGAGCGACTACATAAAGTCCTTAAGATCCGTCCTTCATCTATTGAACCTTCCTGGATGGATCCAATACTTAAGTATCTCAAGAAGAGAGGAGGCTTGCTTACAACCCGGCCAATTAGATAATCATCAATGATGTCTTCTATTGTTATGGACACAACATTCCACTCCTTTGATGCCTTAAGCCTAAGGAGGACATCTACACTCTCAAAGAGTTGCATGCCGGGATCTATAGCAACCATATCCAAGCCCAGGCCCTATACATTTAAGTTATTCACCTTATCTACTATTAGATGATGATAAAGGAAGATGCGAAGAGCATGGTGTAGCAATGCCATAAGTGTCAAAAGCATGTGCCAATTAGTCATGCCTCAAGTATGGATCTCTACCTGATGACGAGCCATGGACTTTCACCTAATGGGGACTCAATATCCTCAAACGATTCCTAAAAGCATTTGAAAGACTCTAGTTCATCCCAGTAGTTGTGGATTACTTGACAAAGTAGGTTATAGCTTAAGCAATTGCATGTATAATTGTTAGAGTAGACGAAAGGTTTGTCCTCATAAATGTTCTTACTAGGCTTATAGTACCTTATGCCCTAATCACCGACAAAGGCAAGTAGTTCGATAGCAATTGATTTAAAGAGTTATGTGATAAGCGCTACATCAAGCTCTACTACACCTCAATCGCCTACCCTTAGACCAATGGCCAAGCCAATGCTATCAATAAGATAGTCCTTAGCAGCTTGAAGAAGATAGTAAATTAAGTATAGGGCTAGTGTAAACCCTTAAAAGTTTCGATCTAGTTTTTGAAATAGACTCAACTATATTAGACAATTTTGGAGTCGACAAGGCTAATTAAAGTGAAAATCCTAAAAGAATTAATCAATCGCGTAAAGAACTTTTCTACCCTAAATGTTTCTAAAAGCTAAAGATTCCATTCGAAAGTGATAAAAACCTTAAAAATGATTACATTAAGGACATATGTGCACTAATCCAACATGATATACCCTAAAACCCTAATTGATAATATAATGCTTATATTTTGCTAAATCATTAGTAAAATATCTCTTCCTTAATGATGGCTTTCTTTTCTTTTCCTTTTGATTTTTCTTTTTCTCTTTCTCACAATTGTTGCCGTCCACATTCTCCCTTCTAAACCCCACCACTTGTTGTCTTCCATTAAGAGAAACAAACCAAAACCCCCCTTTCCATGCCGTGAACTCCCCCTTCTTCTTTCACTTTCATTACTTTACTTTTGTCTCCATAACTTCAACACAATTAAAGGTATGTCTTTAAGTTGTTTTATGTTACTTTATATTATTCATTAGTTAGTTAATTAGGTAGATTAGATAAGTAGTTATGTGTTTAGTATTGTTTTGAAGAAGAGGAAACAAAGTTTCCATCTTTAAGTGTAGAAATTAGAACTTTTGAAGAAGAAGAAAGGAAGACATGAGTATATGCTTATAAGTATGTACACATAAGGAAATACCAAAAGAATATAAGTATGTGAACCTTTGTACATGAGTATTTATCATGTACATAACCTAACTTAAGATCATATCTAATTATACATACCTATACTACACTAAATATATACATAAAAACACAAAAACATGGAATTAGGAAGCTTTTCTTAAGGAAAAGCTTAGGCATACGAATTTTAGTATAAAAAATACGTATCCAACCGTATAGGTATATGAGTATGTATATACGTATAAATACAGTATAAGTCTAAGTATAGGTATAAGTATATGTATGTATAAGATATATGTACATAAGTATAAGAGAAAGGGGTAACATGTACATAATACATATACATATGACATAAGCATGAGGAAAAGCTTACGTAATCATATGATGAGGTAAGTGATGACATAAGCACATGATGACATAAGCGATGACATAAGCAAAAGATGATGTAAGCGATGACATAAGCATAGGTTTAGAAAATAAGAAAAATAGGAAAAGTGTAGGTAATTAGGTACTTAAATTAGTAAATCCTAATACACCTTCTAAATTAGATTATATCTAATTCAGTACATTAATTAGTAATAGCAAAGTAAAATCTTTTAATTATAAGAATTTAAGGAATAAAAGATATAAATATAAGTAATAAGAGTACTTAAGTGTTCATAACTAAAAATTTCTATAAATTTAGTTCATAACGTAAAATAGAGGTCTTAATACCCAAAACGGATATTACCGTGTAAAGATATGTTCGAAAATGATGAAAAACGACTATAAATTCATAAATATAAAAAATAAAACGAAAAAGTTACATACGATCAAAATCAAAGTCTTACCGAGTAAAAGTTGATAGCAATTGAAGTAGAACTAGGTAATTAGATGTTTAGAATTAGTAGTTTATTCAAATACTTACTAGCGTTGTTATCATATAATGATCAGGTGACCCTGAGGTGAGCGAGGACCTCCCAATCGATTACTACGATTAGGGCAAATCACTATGGCCGAGTGAGTATTTACCCTATGATTCCATGCTTCATTGTGATTGTAGATAGTGGATTTAAATATTATTGTTAATTAACTACTATGTGGGGTTCGGGAAATGCTTGTGTATGTAATTGTATGTTGAGTTGTGAATTTACCTTAAATACAGAAAATGCCTTGTTTATTGCATGGTAGTATAGAAAATGATTGTGTGTATTATTGGATGGTCACATCATAATTTGAACTAAATTATACTCGGCCTATAAAAAAAATAAAAAATAAAAAAAATAAAAAATAAAACTGGAACATGCATAGCATGGATATTATCCCGGCCATCACATCACACGAAGGTAAAGAGAGGCCGTTCGGGGGTTGATATTATTGATTTATTTGGTTCTGTATGGTGCACTCGTACAAAATGACCTTACCCTAGTCCGCGGGAACACTAAGCGTTGGAGGCGCCAACCGCCTAGCTGAGGTTCGAGTCTAGAGGCCTCCGTTTAGGGGTGAGTGTGGACTGCGGGGGCCCACTCACAATTATACTAGAACTTAGGTTTTTTTCCTTTTGAAAATAAAAGAATTATTTGATATAAGTACGGAACATGGAGTTTCGTAGTAAAGTAAGTTCTAGTATAATACCCCGATCTGATTGGTGCCGTGTAAACTCTAACCCTGACTTCGGAGGGCGTTAAATCCGAGTTACGTATATGAACTAGTTAAGTATGCGTATTGTTTGGCATTCTGTTTGATCATTCATTCATATGCGTGACTATAATGTACTTATAACTTGTTTGTGGTGTGGCTGAGGGTTTTACTCATTAAGCTTAGGCTTACACCCCTTTAGACTTTTGTTGCAGGATAGCCTATTCGAAGAGACAGGACGAGGGTTGCCACAGGTTAGCCTGGGGACTTGGACAAGAGCGAGATGTCCTGTGTAATGAGAGGGAATAGTTTATGTAGACTCTTACTCATGTACTTATGTTTATCTTATTATTATAAACTTAGACGTACTTAAACATTGTGTATTGTAAGCTTTATAACTCAACTTTTATATAAATATGTTGTGTGATGATATCATGTGAATCTGGATGTACTTTGGAAACTAGTAGTTGTAGAGCCTTGTATATTGTGTAAAGAGTTTTTGATTGGAAGGGTAGCCAATCAGGGGTTCTTCATACAGTATACGGCGTCTGCCACGACTAGGCTATCCTCAGTTCGTAACAGCTAGTCGGCTGATGAGCTCCCCACTATCCTTTGGGGCTACCAAATAATGCTCAAAATGAACATTAGAGAAACTCCATTACTCATTGAGCCGGAACTCCTAATGAGTAGAGCTTAGAACTTTGCCGCGAATAATTGTTGTGTAGCCCTACAAGCAAGCCTTGACACCATGAATGAGATGTAAGATGTTAACTAACCTTAAGTAACTACTTATCAACAATGAATGGTCAAGCATTATTATAAGAAAGTTTCGTAAAAGGTTTTTTAACATGGAGACTACAAAAAATTAAGCCCATAAAGGTCATGAGAAGGCTAGGTTTGCTTGGCTCAACTAGGTTTACTCAACTTGGCTTGGTTTACTCTACTTGGTTAGTCTACTTAATCAGGTTAGCCAAAATTTTAAGTCTGCTTAGATCAAGTTTTCAAGGTCTCTAACAACTCATCAACCTAGTTCATCAGCTATTTAATCGACTAGCTCATTCAACTATCTATTTTTATTTATATTATTTAGACTTCCTGTTTTTTGTATTATTCCTAAATTGCCCTCATGTTTATTTAGTATTTACAGAAATGCTACTAGAACATCATTTTAGTCATTTTATTTATAAGTTCGCCACTATATATAAATAGCTCATATACGTAGGGTTTTAGATAGATTTTGAAACATTAATGATAAACCTGGAGTCTCTTCTCGTAGAAAGTTTTTCTCTTCTAGCTCTTATCAATCCCTTTAGCAAGGATTGTTATGAGCCACCCTAGGTCTAGTGTCCATGCATCACATTGGTAACTAACTTAGGTCCTTGTATAGTTTTACGATGTATCATATCAATAGAGTTAGTGCGTAGGATTGTTAAATCATCAACTTCTATTTATTTTTTAGACTATCTTGTAGTCCAAACCTACCCCTTTGTAGTAATCATTGAGCCTAAATTTTTCCTAGTTTTTATTTTCTTTAACCTGATTTATATTGAACCTTATATTCATTCAATATAAATCCTCAACTAAGAATTAAGAAAATTTTGGTTTTTCTTGAAAAATTAAGTTTTTTGGAGTCATCACTCGATTGAGGTCAACAAAAAGTTAAGTCAGAATTAATTGATGGATTGATTCTAACTTAACTATTAATTTGCGAGAAATCATTTTTGAAAAACCAAAGACCTTTTAAATTCGGAGGCTAACCTATTAAACCTAAACAGGTACCACCTTAACTTTCCAAAGTTAATTTTATTTTTTCAAAAATACCCCTTTTTAGCATGAATGAATAATTCTAAATTTACAAAAATTAATTCCATTTTCATAAGAAAAAATATCAAATTGAATTGATTACAAAAGGGAAAATAAAAGATTTTCCTATTCTAAGTCGCTATGTAGGTTCCTACATATTCTTTAATGGGGATCAGACTTTTTGTAGTTTATTTTTGAAAAGTTATGTGAGTTGGTTTATTTTAATTTTGAAAAGTGATTGAGTTTATGTCTCTTAACCATTTTGTTTTATCTTGGAAAAATTCTAGGAAATGGTTCTAAATTGGTATTTTTATTTTTAGAAAATTCTAAAATATCCTAATTTTGAAAAGGATTGATTTTATTTTATTTTTTTTAGATCAATGAATTTTCTAAGTGATAAGACGTTTTTCATTTTTTTATTTTATTTTTTTGGTTTTATTATTCTTTTAACCAAAGCATAAAAGTAAATAAAACAACACTCTTTTTCTCTTCTTTTCTTTTTTTTTTTTTGGTTTTCTTTTTATTACAATAGAAAAAAATAAAAACGATACAAAATAATAAAATGAAATGCAAAACCAAGAAAATAAGGATCTGACTAAGGGACATTTATGCGAGTCAATAGTTAGGGGGTGGGAATCAGGTACTCTGATCATCAAGTTAAACTTGGATTAGGTCCGAGGGACATGTTCCTTGCATGAGATCTAGAGAGAGAGAGAGAGAGAGAGAGAGAGCACCAATGGACAACAAGAGTGTTTGTAGTGGTTCTAGGCTTAGTTTTATGCGAGAAAGGTCGATTTCATGAAAATTTAATTAATGAATGAGGGTATAGGCAAAATGCCAAGGCCAATGGTAGCCATTTGGTGGTTCATCAGAGTTAGGTTAGTTGGGTTGATTGATTGGGCAACGTGACAAGGAGGTTGGGATATGAGAAGTTGACGGGTTAGGGGTTTTCAATGGTGTTGGTTACAGTAGTGTGGTCAATTTTGCTCAACATGGTGGTTGGAGTGGTAGATGACAATGGTAGTTGTGGTGGTTAGGGTTTAGATAGGTCATGATGGATGTGGGGTTTGGGAGCACAATAGTAAGCTAAAAAGCTTAGGTTCAAAAACTTTCACCGTAGGAAGCTTAGTGGAAATACAAAATCAGCTCGAAATGACTCGAGCTTGCACCAGTTCTAAAGAGAGAGTCGCTACTAGCTTAAAGAAAGGAAGATTAAGTCAATGTTAGGATGGGTTAGTTATGATTGGTGATGGAAATGGAGTTCAAGGATCCTATTTATACTGAATGAAGCTTGGTCGAGTTTGGAAAGGATCATCCATGGCCAAATCAATCATGAATGGTGATACTAGATTTGGAGTTTTTTCCACTTAAAAGCCAATTTAATCTTTGATTTGAATGAATTTGGACGAATCTTAAGTCTCCACACATAGTATACCATGTAATCTACACAATTTCACCATTATATAGAAAAAAAAAAGATCAAAATGACCTTGAATTGGCTGACCCAAAGAGGAAAGAAAAGTTAAGAATTGGAGGAATGAAAGAAAAAAAAAAAAAAAAGAGGAAGGGGACATCGCCCACATGTGTGGCACATGTAGGAGGTAGCATGTGCGCATACGCACTACTGAAGAAAATGTAGGCACTTATCATGCCTGTATGGATGGATATGATCTACGTTTAAGGCCTTCGACCTTATTTTAAGCAGACCAGGTCTCACACCTAATTCGAACCACTTCTCCCTTTTTTAATAAAATAAATAAATAAAGGAAAAACTACACCAAAACTAAATCCAAAGTTAAACCTTAATTAAAATGCAATACCTTCTAATATCCACAACATGTTAAAGTTTAATTTTCAAAAGCGAACCCTATTTAATAGTTTTACAAGTAGCAAATCAAAAACTAATTTAAGCCCAAGAGAGCTCCATAAATTGAAATTTTCAAGAAGATTTAATACCCCCAAACACAACTCAAAACTGTTAAATTACTTATGTGTACTTTAATTCCAAAATGACTCCTTACAATTAACCTAAGACTTTTATTTTTCAAAAAAAATTTGTATTTTTCTGTATTTCTTTTTTTTTTTGTCTTTTTTCTTTCTAAATTTTCAATTTTTTTAATTAGGACCCTTTTTTTTCTTACTCTAAAAAATAAGCTCTAAAATTAAAGGGGGGGGAAAAAATGGGATGTATAAAGTGATTGGATACCTTTTTGTTTTTGAAAAGCTTAACCTACTCCAAGTTCGTAGGCCACTAACTAAGTGTTCGCCCCAATTAGCGACCAGTTGACACATCTGCCTCATATCCCATATCCTCTTCTACATCAATCACCAAAACACCTAGATCTTCTAGCCTCCTCCCCAAACTTACCACACTTTCTTGATTTTCATGCTACTTCGGCTGCTCTTGAACCTCCACTTGAGCTCTCCCTTCAAAGGCTTTGTCTTAAACCTAATGCTTAGAGATAGCTCTCCTCGAGTTCCCCTCCATAAGTGCCTTATGCTTAAAGACAGGTCTCTTCCACAAGTCCTACCGCCAAGTGACCATCGGGACCTACAGAAGAACATCCTGTACTTCTTCTACAGCCATGAGTCTTCTCTTCACTGATGACTCAGTGTCATCCTTCTTATTATCTCTCTTCCTTGGAGGAGCCATATCCTACGCATCAGCCCTCCTCTTCCCTTTATTCGCCTTCTCTCGGAGCCTCCCTTCTCTCAACTCTAAAAGCCTAGCCTCGCTTTGAATGTATCATCACACAACTCAAAGGTCGTAAGCAGATGACAATAGTCAGGAAAAACAAACAATAGCAATAAACAATAAAGTACCTACTGTAGATAAGTAGCTTCTAACTCCTCCTCCATCAGTGACTGGTAGCTGTGAATTCTTAGCTACCTTCCTCAACTATGCACATACACCACGTCCCTGTCTTCCAACCATATGGTTACCTTTTGCTTAGATAGGTGAATAATGTGCTTGTAAGATGGAACCCGTAGCCATACTAATGCTCCACATCGAGGATCTAAAGTACTCTACCGGGTTCATTTGGATAGGCTCATTCTACCCAGTTAAAAAATCTAGGTCGTACTCCGACTTGACCTAAAAAAACTTCTCCTTCCACTGATCGATCTTTGAGTTCATCCCGTAGAAGAGCATTACATAGCTACCCTAACTCAAACAATAGACCCATCCCTCCATATTCACCTTCATTTGGAAAAAGTGTCAGAAAAGCCGAATAATTGGTCTCCTTAAGTTGAAGATGAATATAGCTTCCAAAGCTACCAACACCTACCATGTGTTCCGGTAAAGAGACCCTAAGCATACTCAAAAATAGTTAAATACTTCTAGCTGGAACTTTGAGAAAGGCAGCCGAAGTCCCTTATCAATAGCCTTCCAATAAAAGTAGAGGGACTTTGAGCTCATAAGCTTGCATGCCTCGTCAATAGTTCCAAGCATCCCCACTTCCCAACAATTCATTTTGGTTCGAGCCTCTCGGTACACCTAAGACTAGCTCTCCTCGTCATGTTTGTACACCACTTGAGTCACCAACTTCCCCTTCTCAGCAAAAGGGACTAATTTATCCTCAGGAATCTCATCCTCTTTATCCAGTACGTATGTTCCTCAAGCCCTTGACTCCGCAGCCATTCTTTGCATGTCCCAATCCAATTGACCATCATTGCCATCAATTCCTACTACTGCTATTCTTTAAGGGGAGTAGTGTTAGACATGATATTCCTTTGAGATCTACCCACCATTGTATCCTCACATTCAAACCTTTACAGCTATTTTGCCATTGTTGTTAGCATTGAAGCTTTAAGAGAATGAAGGAAAGTAATGGAAAACATAAAAGAACAATGAGAAAACGAGGGAAAGGGTATAGAGAGAATTTGTCAAAGTTTTAGCAAGGGTAAAAGTGAAAGTAAAGAATGAATTAACCCTCAAAGCCCTTATATAGATGCATGTAAGAATGCGAATTATCACCCTGCATCTTTTTTTTATTTTTTTCTTTAGCCGTCTACGTATCACAGTAAAAAATCAACGGCTTAGATTTGCTCAACATACAGATCGCTAAGATAACCTTTAGTATGTTTAGGAAGTCTTGCACATCTCTTAATAACCTTAAGCACCTCAGTGGTCATGTCTATCACATCAACCATTGCATTATTCTGACAAACACCCGGTAATGACATTCCTTCAATAAGACTTCAAGCCTATTCGAACCCAATCCTCAATACTCGACTAAGATCTTTTTGATTGGTCCAGGTGATAGAAGACTTCCCTCCATCGAGCATAGAAGCCCACCCTAAGTGCTTCGCATATTTAACTAAGCGAATGATGTCGAGCACTCTGTAACCCTACCAAGCATTACAATCAACCCTACGCTTAAACAGTAGACTACCTCGAACTAATGATTCGAGCACAAGCACTTAAGTTACAAAACAATTAAATAAAATGACAAGCAAAGATTAAGGAAACAAGCATACTTGCAAACAATTTATTCATTCATTAGAAGTTTTTACAATGTTTTAAGGGTCGGCATATCAACCCCAATTACAAGTGGAAGAAAAAGCCCAGCGAGCAAAAACAAGGAAATTCAACAAATCTCCATCTGACTCTAACTTAGCTGCATTACTTCACATACTCTTCGATCTTGCTGCTCATCTTGTGTAGCTTCCTCAAAGCTTCCTTATCCTTCGAGCAAGCTGGACCTCAACTCTTATAGCACGCATAACCTTGGGTAAGCTTCTCATTCATCAAATTGACCAATGCTCAGGAAGATTCTTCTTTAATCCTAGCACTTTTAAGATGAATTTTACATTGGACCTACCATATATCCTTATTATTTGATGAGGATATGCATAAAACTCTTAAGAATTTGCACTCTCTTTATCTTTTTTTATTCAAAACCTTTTAATACATGAAATATTTCAAATAAGAAGAAATAGAATTTCACAACAATCACATACAATATCAAATCAAACATATACAATTAAAGCTATATATACAGGTCAAATAAGCCAACTCACCCATTAAAGATTCAAATTAAATAGGTTAGCCAACTTGTTTGTTTAATAAATAGGTTAAAAATCCCTAAAGTACCTAAAGATATCTTGCTTAATGATGGAAAATCCCTAAAGTGCCTAAAATGCCAAAAACTTAACTTTTTTTTTTCTAAATATACAATTTATAATGTGAAAAGCACAACTTTGCAATAAAAACCTTAAAAGTGCCAATAGATGTAATTTTTCATAAAAATACAATTATTGTTATGAAAATCTTCAGAATGCTAAAAACATTAAAAAAAATGTGGAAAATGCAACTTTTTATTGGAAAATGCAAAATTTGGTAAAAATATGGTTTTCTTGTGCAATTTTTTGGTTAAAAAAAATGCTTTTAATGAAATTGTTAATAAAAATATTACATTTATGTTAAAAAGAATGCAAACATTATATAAAAAGATGCATAAATATTTTATCTAATAACATTATCAAGAGTTATGACATTTATCAATTTAACCGAATCTACATACATAACCAATAAATCCATGTAAACTAATCTAAGAAACATTAAAATATCAAATTTGTAAAACATCAAAATACAAAGTTAGAAATAAAATTTTTATTTTAAAAATATTTTTCTACAATTAATAAATAAATTAGATAAGATAAGGAAAATAAAAATAAAACTAACAAAAACTACCTATAGGAGCTGCATCAATTAATAGGTCATGCACAAATTTGGTAATGGTTTAGATTTAGATTTTGACAATTAGATTGCTTTAATAGGTCTTAACCAATGAAAGTACTATGGTGGTGCCTTTCACCTCATTGAAGCAAACCTACAGTGGTTAAGACTCTAAAGAGTGAGCAATCAAGTTAATTCGTGGGTAGAGAACACCTTAGCGTTGTAGGTTTTCACCTAAAACCACCAAAAGTGATGGTTCATCGATGCTTCTTCTCATCCAATTAGGGCTATTTAATTCAATATGGGTTGAATTGCGGGTTGAGATTGGGTTTTTTTGAATCCTAAAACACTTATTGACTTATTACTAAGGTAATTTTTCTCAATTTTCCTTAAAACTTAAGAAATCTTAGAGAGAAAAAGTTTCCTATTCATCTTTAAGTTTTTAAATAGACAAATGGAATCATGGCTTGATTTGTGTAATTTTTTAGTGTATCCCATTGTTTGTTTGTGTTTCTTATCCTTTTCTTTTTTTTTTTTTTAACCTATAAAGATATGGTTAGATAAGGATTGTATGCAATGAATAGGATCAAATCAACTTGAGTCATAGATGATGGAGTTTCTTCAACATGACAATCTAGATGAGGCATAAATATATAATTTCAAATTAAATAATATTAGCTCTCACAATAAGGACATAATATATTACATCCTACCCTATGACTTGTACAACCTTCTCCTCCACTAAAAGATCCCCAATGCCTACTATTATGCTCCTAACTTCCCAAAGCTGAACAGTTAGAGGATGAAATAGTAGATGATACAAATCATTTAAGAACATGACGGGTGCATGAATAAACATTTGTTAAAGATGAAAGCTCTAATTTTTTAGGAATCTAAGATTTCATTAACTCTAGTTTCAATTTAAGACCAAGAAGGAGTTTAACAACTACAACTTGATCATGTTGTTTTTGCATCTCTCTCATATTTGTACTAAGAGGCATCACATTATTCATTTCCTCCAAATGCTTTAAACTTTCCATATGATTTAATAAAATAGTTATTCGTTTGCTATAGTATAAAGAGATTAGCTAGAACATCATACATATGTGTATCTTCGATGTGTAAAAGAACATAAAGTAATCCTAAACCATTTTTACATGTACTAAATAATGACATACTTATTAATGGTATCCATAGGAATGTAACTCTATTAATATCATAAGGTACCTATGACTACAAAAGAGATCTTGAACTATACATATCCATTAAATAAAATTCTCACCATTCAATTTGATAAAAGTAAGTGATGGAATGGATGACGTATACTCATCAAAGCCTTTTCAAACCTAAGTCCATGAGACAAAGACAATGGTCACATTCTAACTTAACGTATGAATGGAGTGTTTTCATATTCACACTTATCACTAATCTATGCATTTCCTTTAATCAAATGCATGAGACACCAAAAGTTATAATGCTTTCTTAGACATCTTCGTATGTCACTTGCATTTGTTCATAGTTCTTTCATTTATTGAATGCATCATATTCATTGAGCTGGTTATAACTCTATTAGGATAAGGAATGCATGGAAATATAAAACTACTATTTTCTTCCTTGTCAATTCATATCATAACCAATTTATATAAATCTTTTATCTACCAAAAGTGGCTTAACTCATGAAGGAATTAATATTGACCTCATATATAAGCGTAAAATCATACAAGTTGGAGATCTAAATCATATCTCGATCAAAGTTGCTACTTTCTAGAATAATACTATGTCACATAGTTAAAAATAACTCCATAAACATATATTTTCAAACCAATTACTTTCATTTTTTTTTAAATTTCTTGAAGGGTACCACCTTAGTAGTAAGAGTATTGAATTGGTTAAACTAAGTAGGTGGTGCCTTACTATGTTACAATGGTAAGTCTCAACAAAGTTGTATCTTCTTATATAGGAGTTGTAGTAGCTAATTCTAGCATGAATTGAGAGAATATAGCTAAGAGCTAATTCATAACCTCCATGGTCTCTTATATAGTCCCATCCTGTATACGTCTTATAAGAGAACCCTCTTGTGTTGAGTTGTCCTAGCCGATGTTCTTAAGTGGCAAGAACAGGTTCTATTTATATTTATATCATGTTGAATTTTTTTTGCTCTACTTATTATTTAATATTTAATTTTCTTTGTGTTAAGTTTTCAATTATTACAAAATTTACAATCCTAATGTACTAATTAAACTTATTTATAAGCTAATGGATTAATTTCATTTAATATTTGATAAAACGAAAAGGTAAGAAGTTTACTATTTTAGTTTCTTGTAAAGTACACCAAATACCCTTAGTTATTTTCTCAACAAACTTAAAATTGCTTCCTATTAAGTATTAGAAAATATGTTGTACACATACTTACAAAATCTTTTTTCTACATATGTATATGTGTATGTATGTGATGCATGTAAGTAATTCTGGTCTAAAGCATTGACCTCATAGTTCTTACATGATTGAGACCAATGTTTGCCTGATTTTCCTTTTTTGATCTTTGAAAATAAAGATTACATAGTGGAACACTGTTTCTCTATTTTCTCAGAAATGTTAAATGAAAAGGAATAACTTATTATTTATAAGCTCTTGAACAATGATATCCATTTGAAGCTTTTCTTATGAATGCATAGACCTACATGAGAAAAGTTGGAGGTAAAAGGACCAGTTTATCAATCTTTATTTCAATCTCATCAAGTCAAGGCACTCTAGTCATCCCAAACGTCAACCGAACTCCATTGATCCTATCACCTAACCTTAGGAGTTCAACCTAAATAACTAATGAGCTTAGCTAATGTTTCAGTATAACAATTTTAGCCTTCTACACTTATACATAAAGTTTTCCACATAAGTTATTTGAAATTTGCTTACCAAATTATATGTATTTGTATAAAAGGATTCACATGTAATGCATATTTATACTTTCTACTCTATGGAATAGTATGTTGAAAAAAAAAATACATGTTCTAATAAATATTATATATATGCTATTACATGATTATTCAAAGATGACATTATAAGTAAATATAAAATCCAATGAACACTAGTGATGAAAATTATACTCTAATGTTATTAAAATAATTTCTCTTGCATATAAATTAGTTACAATAACCATATTGGTAATAATACATTCAATAATGAAACTAATAAATATTAAGACTCAATTTTATTGTTAAAACAATATATTGACATGATTAAATAAGTCTATCGACATATGTCCTTCTCCTTCAAATTGTTCCCTCCTAAACCATAACCCTAGTCCCCTTACTCTTAATTACAAGAAAAAGCATCATAAACCCATTGAAGATTTGGAAATTAAGTCTTCCTTTGATTTAATAGGTTCATCTTCTCAACAGTCTAAGCCTTTGTCTTCTTCTTCGTAATAACAAACATCAAGTAAGAAATTAGATAGAGATATGGCTGTAAGGCATATGCAAGATGTCTACATAAATGTCTTTTAGCTAAATCCAAATGAAGAAATGGACGAGTGTGAAGAGAATCAAGAGATCCAAAACATTTCTATTGAAGAGGATACTTCTATTGGTTTAGGTATCAAAAAAGTTTTTCTTTCCTCTTAAGAGAAAAAAGAGAGAGAGAGAGAGAGAGAGAGAGAGAGAGAGAGAGAGAGAGAGAGAGAGAGAGAGAGAGAGAGAGAGAGAGAGAGAGAATTAAGGATAACTGGCAAGTTTCAATCATTGTTAATTTATATGGTACATCCATAGCTTATAAATTTTTATTTCAAAAATTAAAGCAAATTTGGGATTTTGTTACTAATTCCTCCATGGTTAATATAGGGTAGGTTATTATGTCATCTCTTTTCAAAACCTTGAAGATTTAGCTATTGTAGTCCAAGATGGCCCTTGATTTATTAATGGGCGTTTTTTAGCAATCAGAATATGAGTTCCAAATTTTAGGGTCTCCTAATCTTTCTTCTCTTTAGTTGCTATTTGGGTGAGAATCAACTAGCTCCCCTTTAAATATTATGACTTAGATTTCTTAAAGAATCTAGGAAGTGTAATTGGACCTATACTTAAGGTAGACCCTTTGACTACCCAAATAGAAAGGGGGAAATTTGTTGGATTGTATGATGAAGGTAACTTTAATCAACCCCTATTTCACACTATTATGGTAGAGAATAATCATTATCAATTGCAATATACGAGGAGATTAAATTTCTATGTTATAGATGTGGCTATGTTATTGGACACATTAGAAAGAGTTGTCTTGATAAGGTCACCGAAGATAGTCATCAAGAGGACCTCCCAACTCCTATGGAGCAAGAGGGATAGAATCAAGATCAACCCAGGAAAATCAACCTTCAATTCATGATAATGATAAGGAGATTGAGTTGGGGAATAACTTAAACTCTTTAGAAACTAAATCAACTTCAAGAGAAGCTTACGGAGACTGGATTTTAGTAGCTAATAAAAAAAGTCAAAGAAGAGTCAAACAGTAAAGAGTCTAATAAGTTCAAAGCTCAAGAAAAAAAAAAGAATTCATAGCTAAAAAAGAAACCAACATAAGTGGTAGCAATGTTAGTGTAGTGATTCTCTCTCAAGGAAAGACACATTAGGGAATGGTGAGAAAAAAGAAAGTATAGAACAAATAAGGAAATCCCACAAAATCCAAAGTTGTTAAATCAAGGTTGGAAATGTGGGCGTCAAGTAATGATGATCCTTAAGGAGGTTGTCACGGAGTTAATTCCTTAAATGGCAATAATTGTACAGGTATTGGCTTTGCCTTTAAAGCCTAAGCCCTATCTAAGACGACACCCTTTTCTAGTAAGAAAAAAATTGTTTTCACCCTCTCAAAAAAGTCTTTCACTTCAAAACCCCCCTAAGATGCATGCAACGTAGAATCACTCTAACCTTTTCAGTAAAAAAAAACTTAAGGCTTCACTTCAACCACCCTTAAAGAGAGGAAACCAACAAATTGCTCATAATAGACTAGGGCAACCAATTAGAACACTTTTGGATTGGAGGATAAGAGAATACCTGATTAAGTGACCATACTACATATGGTACCCAGAATAATTACAATGGTTCTAAGTCCAAAGGAAGAAACATACTTAATAAGAATGGGACTAACCATTGTGTTAAATAAGGATTACTGTAAGCCCTAAAGTTAAGTTAAGAGACCGTAGGATTGAATTTAGAGCACAAGATTTAGGATGATCGGTTAAAGGATCCGATCAAACCTAAATTATAAACTATTGAGATAAATATTAGTAAAAATGACCCCGTAAACTTGAATTTAAGAAAATAAGTAATAAAATAGGAGACTACAAAATTTTTAAATTTTACGTATAATACTTGTTAATCATCAAAAAGATGAAAAGTGTAATTTAATAACTAATAAATGACTAGAGATAGATTATATATATACAAAAATCATAGAATGACCTAAATAATAATTAGGAATGTTCACATGTATCCCACATGTATTTATGTGTAGATAAAAATACGCAAAATTACTTAAATTGGCCAAAAACTTAGTAAATAATTAAAAAATTATTAAATTAATTAAGAAAAATTAGAAAAAAATCAGAAGGGTATGGATTAATGCAAATATGGTTATGGCAAGTCAAAATCTGAAAAATAAAAATTAACCAATTAGAATTAAGCAACACAAAAGCTAAAAATCAAAGAAATAGGGCAATGTCATGTCTAATTAATGCATATTAATTACCCAAAATGTCTATAAATAGGAAAAAATTTCAAAGAACTCCTTTGGACAGTTTAACATCAGAGAAAAATAGGGAACTTCAAAAATTCAAGAGAAAATCTAGAAAAAAAGAAAAGGAAAGGAAAGGAAACTGTGCAGATACGGCTAGTGAGCCAAACTCACACCTCACCACCACCTGAGACCGAGCCACCACCACCACCCCACTCCAGCCGCACTGTATAGGCTAGCCGACACACTTGGACCAAATTTGGACAGCCAAAAAGCATCGAACCGATGAGTCCCTTAATTGCCCTAATTTTGAATAATTTCATAAAATTAGTTATTTTGCCTAAAAAATTATGAAACTTATTATTCTGAGGTTTTATTGTATGTAGATTTACAGAAAAATAGTGATTTAGTTTAATCACATCTGAAAATATAGAGTTCTTAACAAATTGAACAAAACTGAGCATAATTAGAACGAGAAATAAATAGGTTTAGGAGTGTAGTTTGGAGCTTAATTTTTTTTTTTTTTAGAATGCTTATGTGATATAGAATAGTGTTATGAAGCCATTTTTCTAAAATTAATTTTCAAAATTTTTAAGTTAATTTTTAGCCCTAAAATGATAGGAAAATTGGGTAATTTTGGGTTAATTAGGTGATTAAGATACTAATTATTGATTTAGATAGTAATTAGATGTTTAAGGATGTTAATCTCTGATGTGGAGACCTAATCCTAGCCTTTGGAGTATTAACTATAGTTAATTTAGGAAATTAGATAGTTATTGTAAGAAATTAGTAATATGTGGAATTGAAAATTAATAAATCTAAAAAATTAGGGTTATTTAGATAATATTAGAATAAAAATTAGACTAATACTAAATCTAAAATAAGACTTAATTTTAGGTAATTGTATAAAAATATAAGATTTTCTTACATCAGGGATAAATCCGATACCCCAATTAGGAATAACGTGTATCGAATAGTTTAGAATATTAAATTAAGACTCAATAGGATATTTGAATACTGAAGCTTAATGTGATTACGTTCACATTAAGATTCGCACATATTTAGGACTTAGGAATCAAAACTAGAATCAAATTTAGGGTTTGAACCTCGAAATAGAGTAGAAAGAATTATTAGTATATAATAGGTATACATGGAAAACAGAGTTAAATTTAACTTAGAATATGAATCCTTAAAGTATAAGTACTAAAAAGACCTTTTTGTATTATAGGACATCCAAAAATGAATCGACTTGTAACTAAGTGATCAAGCGATTGAGAAATTCCAAGTAAGTTGGGTTATTACTTATTGTAATAGAGTGCTAGTTTTATGATACTCGGAGACTTGGGCTTATATATGGTTATGATTGTAAGTAGCTTACGCATGTGTTTGATGTATTTGAATTCGTGCTGAATTTGTAATGTGGGTGATTTTGTGATTGATTGAATTAGTGCGAAATTGTTTGAAAACCCTAAATGAAATTTAATCTTATTCGACTCTAATAACCAAAAATGTCATGCATTGCAACCCGTTAGGGAATCATAGGATTCTCCAACCAAATATCGACCCCTTCGAAAGGGATAGTACAGGATTGCAAAATGGTCCCTTCTTCATCCTTAGTCGAACTAAGTGATAAGAGAGGAGGTCGTGGCGAGGGTAAAGTCAATGGTTTGAAGGTAGTCGCGAGAGGAGCGAGGTCTCCATTACACAAGCTTGGGTTTGGTTGTGAGCTGTTGCATAACATGGAAACTCCCCAACCCGGATTGGAGTGGGTGAAATTTCTATGATTTCACAACGGACCAGACTACGTTGTGCGATGACACTTGATTGTTGCATTGCATGAAAATAATTGCTTGATAATCTTGTTTGTGCTTGTATGCATTCACGAGTCTCCAATTCAACTTACTGAGCTGTAGTTACTCATACCCTTATAGATCCTTTTGTAGGTCCTGATTTCTGAACACTTCAAGTATTATGCCACCCTACAATTACCTAGAGGTTAGTCTGTTTTGAAGTTAGGGGTGTGAGGATTAAGTTACTTCGTAATAATGTGTAACTAGAGTGACCTTGTAGTTAAGGATGAAAGACTGATAGTTATTATGTAAATTAGTGAACAGTTGTGACTATGTAGAATTTCTTGGGAAATTATGTAGACTTACATATAATTATACATGTGTATTAGAAATTTGTAATATTTATCATAATTGTAGTTAAACTTTTAATCGGACTGTTTACTTCAAAGTGAGGAGTCGTCGATGCTTTGTGTAGATCATGTCTATGGTAGGCACTGTGAGGCCAGTTACTATCATAGAATGGTTTATGCGACGGAACTATTGCGACTCTACGACTTTGGGGCGTAACAATTACTCTGTATAAATACACATAGCAATCTCCAACGGCAACATCATAAAAGCTCAACTCATGACCAAATAGGAGAGAACCTGAAGGCTCCTACTAAACCATGTGTTAAAGATGCCAAACATAGACATATCGAATGTGACCATTCTAATGGCAGTACTCTTGAAAAAAAAAAAAAAGAAGAAGAAGAAGAAGAAGAGAGATTCTCCCTTTAACGTTCATGAACAGAGAAGAAACAATGGTTATCTTAGATTTAGAAAAGAATCCAAGTAAGTTCTCTATGGAGATTAAGGGCATAGGAAAAGTTGGTTCAAATGTTGTTTGTTATAGGAAGATGGCACAAGGAATGGAAGAAAATAGGTTAACAACCTCTCTTAGGAATACAAAAATTATAGCTTAAAATGTGAAAGGGATGGACTCCCAATGAAAGAAAGAAGTCAATAAGGAAGTGATGGATGAATATATGTTGGATTTGGTAGTATTAATGGACACCCGTCTAGACTCCTTACGTGCATACACTTTTTCACACAGGTATCCCCTGGATGGTTTTGCTATAAAGGAAACCAATGATTAAAGTAGGGGTATACTATGCTTATGGAACACGATGTCTTAGATATAGATGTGGCTCGACAAACTCCCTAAGAATTCTATTTGCTTTGTAAGGTCAAACACTCAACTACTTTCTTTTTTTATACTGCAGTTTATGGCCTACCAAATCCTTTTTTTAAGTCTTCTTTTTAGGATAGTTTAAGAAATCAAGCCTATATTGTTAGGTACAAGCCCTAGTTTTTAATAGGGGACTTCAATGATATCATCTCACCTCAAGAATAGTGGGAGGCAAAAAGCTTTAATAGGTCTAAGGTTATAATTATGCCAACTGTATGAGTAATTGTAGCTTAGTGGATTTATGATACATAGGACCAAAATCTAATTATTATAATGAGAAAAAAATAGCCAAATCTCACTCAAAGGCATCTAAATAGAAGGCAATGTAATGTTTAATGGAGAAGTTTATTTCCCCAATTAAAAAAGTTATCATACTAGATAATGGTATTCTGACCACTGTGCTTTTCTCCTTAATACTTAGCCAAAGAAGGCTATACTCTCTTAAGAACTTAACTTTTAGGTTTCAGCCATCAAAGCATTACCCTCTAAATTTAAAGAGTGGAATAGGCAGGTTTTTGGGATCATAAAACAACAAAAAAGAAAAAAAGAACGATAAAAAAGTAGCTTCATGCATCTTCATTAGTCAAATTCTCAAATAGCAAGTTACCCTTCCCCTCCCTTAATGCTTTAAAGGGATTTTATTAAATAAAAGCTGAACCATGTACTGGATAAGGAGTATAGTCCATGGAGAATGAAAGTAAGGACCAAGTAGAGGAAAGAATCACAAGATATATCAGGCTATTGGTGTTGAATAGGAGAGCTAAAAATAAGATTTTAGGACTCCAGGATAGCTTAGACAAGTGGCACTTTGATTCAAACCATGTCAATGCCATTATAAATGATTACTTCATTAACATCTTTTCTACCTATAGAATTTCCTGTGATCTTAACAGTCCTATTAGGCATGATCTAGAAAAGGGGATTAAATAGTAAGCAAAAACTCTCCTTGGAAAGACCTATAGGAGAAAAAGAGATTTTTGAAAGTCTGCTCACAATTGGACCTTAGAAAGCACTTGGACTAGGTGGTTTACAAGCCTCCTTTTTTCGAAAAGCATGGCACATTATTGGTCCCTCTATTAACAAGTTAGTACTTAACATTATTTCCTCTAGTCAAATGCCTCATGATTTATCTCAAGCTCAAACTCACCTAAGTCTAAAAAAGGGGTGGGCATAAAAAATCTCATATTATAGACAAATCAGCCTCTACATGACTCTTTATAAAGTCATAACTAAAATCTTGTTGAGAAGACTTAGGCATTTCCTAAATAAAATTATTCATCTTATGTAAGCTAGCTTTATTAAAAGGAGAAAAGCCTTTAACAATGTTATCATTATAAACGAATTGCTTCATTCATGTAATAGAATGAAGGGATAAGTGAGTTGAATGCTTGTTAAACTCATTCTTTTAAAAGATTTTAATTCATGAGGGTATTATTTCATATATTAGACCTTAAGAGCTTTTAACTTTCCCTACTGGTGGTGAAGCTAATCCTAAGTTGCTTTACCTTAACCCCCTTTGAAGACTTAGTAAATGGTTAACCGCTTTAGAATTTCTCTTCAATCGGAGGAGTAAAACAAGGTAATCCTCTCTCGTCTTATCTTTTTATCATATGTCTAGATATTCTTAGTAAGGCCATTGAGAGAGAAGTTCAATAGAAAATTTGGGAGCTAATTAAAATAAAAGACTTAGATGTTTAGGTATCTCACATCTTCTTTACCTATGATGTAGTCCTTTATATTAAAGCAATTGAAACAAATGCTAGAATCATCACTAGGACTCCAAACTAGTTCTTAAAAGCCTCATGATTGAAAGTAAACAAGAGTAAATTAGGCATCCTTTATTTTTTTCTAAAAATGGTCCTATCAACCTTAAACAAAGTATTTTTGAGTTAACGGGAATGAAGATCCTAAACTCCTTTGGGCGTTACCTAGGTAATCCTTTAGAGAAGGGACTAACACTAAAGGTAGCATAATTTAACTTTATTTTAGAGAAAGCCTAATGCAAATTTAATGGCTGGAAGTAAAGAACCTTAAGTATGGCAAGGAGGCTTATCTTAACTAAATCTATCTTGTAGTCTCTCTCAACATACTACATGTAAATAGGTAAGCTACCAAAAGTGATAATTGACAAAATGACACAAGCTATCAATAACTTCCTTTGGTCTAATACATTTGCCAATAAGGAAATTCACTAGGTTAGTTAGGAAAAACCTACAAAAGAGGAGAAATTAAGCTTACTAAACCTTTACATTGGAAATAAGCCTTTATTGTTAAAAGATATTTCGAACTTTACTTAAGGAAGGTTCTTTGGACTTTTTTAATAAAAGATAAGTATAACAAATTGTCCTCACATAGAATAGCACTCCAACCTCTTCATCTCTCTTTTTCTTGGGTAAAGAATTAAATGACAGCAAGCTTCTTTTGCAACATTCACTATATGTTTTGGTGGGAAATGGTAGGAAGACTAAGTTCTGGTTTGATTCATGGAATGCACTGGGTGTGTTAAGATCCATTTTTCAAGGACCCTTAACACAACAAAGTGAATAACTCAATGTTTTTTACTATTGGTCCTCAATTACAAGTTGGAATGAAGATAAGATTTGATTTAGTATTTCAAGCCATCTTTATAATATGCTAGGCCCCCTCATGCTACACATTGATAAGGAGGGTCAAAGAATCATAGGAAGCAATTGTAGGATCATCCCAATCATTTAAGATATTATGCTTCTCTTTTCCTAGCTGATTTAAGGAACTTTAATTAGAGTTGGATTTAGAATAGCCTTTATCCTCCTAAAGTAAAGATTTATTTTTTGTGGTTGTTTAAATAGGCTCTACCAACAAGGAAAAGGGGAATTTACATATACAACTCATGTATAAGTGTATGGGGAGTTAAATCATTAAAATATATATTTCTTTCCTATCCATACATAGATTCAGATGCAATATTCTAGCAATTTGTCAGTTGTGAAAACTTTCTTCAAAATTTACTTCATTTGGTTGGGTAAAGATAAATTGTCATCTTAGGAGGCATAATTTAACTCAAGCTACCGCTCCTAAAGCCTTTTGTTTTGCAATTATGTTATGGAAAGTTTGGCATTACATAAACACCTCCATTTTCAAATGCAATAGCAAGTTAAACAATCCAATGCATTCTATTCAATCAACAACTCATGCATTATGGGTGCATCTGAAACACTCTTGAAGAATATTCAAGTTGAACATAACAAACCTAGTTTAGACTCCACCAGAACATGGTTAAGTCAATCTACATACTGATGGATCAAATATCAATGGTTTTAGTAAAGCAACAACTAGTGGAGTCATTAAAGATTCAACAAGAAGATGGCTTTTTGGTTTTGCTATAAAGTTTAAGAATCTAGATATCCTTACAATAGAGCTTTGAGGTCTTTATTTGGGGCTACATTATTGTCTTGAATGTGGTTTTTCCTAAGCTGAAATTCGTCTTGATTCTTTAGTAGCTTATTACCTATTGAAAGATACTGCTAACTTTAAATTTGCTTTCTATCATTTTATCTCTACATATAGGGGAAGGCTATCCTAGCTTAAGACTTAGAAGATTGAAGTAGTGCTAAGGGAGTTGAACAAATGGCAGGTGCACTAGTTGGTTAGGTCTAGAATGAAGATCAAGATCAAGATCATTTCTCTTTTCCTTCTCCACTTGTTTTTTGTTTGTCTTAATCAAACAAGGCCTATTATCTTTTGGTTTGTGTAAGATGAATATGACTCATGTTTCTACTTTTCCTATTGCTACTAGTAATACTATATTGTACAATGACAATGGAGCTTTAAGCTCTAGTTTTTGCTGCCTAACTTCGATGGGAGCTAAGCTTTTTGTTTATATCTACTAATGTTACTTCTTTTCATCGAAAAAAATAAATAAATTGACAAGGAATTAGATCAAATGCATGAATATAACAAAAAAACAATGAAGGTAACATTGTTTGGATTGGGGGGAGGAATGGGGAGGGGGAGAAAATTGAAAATTTCAAGACCATTTCTATTGTTTAGAAAAGGAAGGGAAGGGAATTGCAAGGGAAAACTTTCCCTTGGGTCTACTAATATTTAGAGAGAATTGGAACAAACTCTTATGAAATTACCATCGTACTCTTAAAATAAAAGTACATTTTGAAATTATATGGGCTTTTATGCCATTTTAGTATAATAAAAAAAATCATATTACTACATTTCCTTTTACTTTCCTTCCTTCCTTAACCAAGTAAGGGGACGTATAATTTTTTCCCTTTACTTTTTTTCCTCTCTAGTTCATTTCTTCTACTTTCTTCTCCTCTTAATTCCTTCTCTCTTCCCATATAGTGTGTTTAGGAAATTTTGGTAAATAGTGTTCTTATGCAATACAAATGCCTACTCAACAATCAAATCTAAAAAAATGGGGTTAATAAACAAATTATAAATTAATACTATTATCAAAATATATATATATATATATGTGAGTGTGTATATATCAATATATATATATACGTATATATATGTATATCAAAACATTAAAATAATTTTTGTAAGAAGATATATGTATCTTATAACTTAATGACAATTCACTTATAGAATTTCACTAGAAAATTCTATCGAAAGAATCTCTTCCACACATGCACATTACAATGTAAAAAATCAAAACAAAAGTACATAATAAGGGTGCTACAAACCAAAGCTCAACGTCTCTTTTTATTTCTTAGACTTAGCTCCAAATCTTGGTAGAAAAATTTCCTATAATTCTTTTCCTTAAGTTATCACTAATTTATGAAAATATCCTTACATTACAAGTACTTCGTCTTCATTTGCACATTCTTCTTACTACTTATGGGATTCTCCATATTTTGATCCCCCATTTCTTTATTTTATTTTTCCTTCCTTTATCTTATGACTTCTCTTTCTTCTCTATATATAAACAATATGCACCCTCCATCTTTTCTCTTTATTTTTAATGACCTTACTTCTCCAAGAAATTTCCAATTATCACCACCATGTTTTTATTTGAGTCCTTACCCTCTTTACAACCCATATCACCACCTCGAATGTTGATATTAAGGCTAAGGAGATCATCCTTTTGATCTCCTCAGGTATTGACAATAAAGGTTGCTTCCATATGATGTACTTAATTATTCTTTTATGAGTAAGAATGACATGTAAGAGAATTAATTTCTATTGGAAGATCCCATGAAATGTTGCATTTCACATACTTGTTCATGCATAGCATATGGTTAAAAACTTATGTATATTTGCTTGTTTTGGTGTGTTGTACATTAAGAGATATTCCTCTCATTGAGTGGTGATTTTGCTCACCCCTTAATAGATTTATTTTATAGGATAATATCAAAGAAATTTAAAATGGGTTAAGACACTATGTGAACAAGAGTTACCCCTATTCATGCTATAATATAAGATTTACGATCAAGCTAGCATATAGGCATCTTCTTTTGTTGTAAAATTTTAGATTTTTACTAATTTGCTCCACCCTAAGGATTCTGACTCTTTGCAATTTTAGTTGACTACGTGATAGTGGATTCAATAATTAATTTCATAAAATATATTTATATATGATATGATTAGCTCTAAAAAAATTAAATAATTAAATAAAGTATTATAACCTTTGACTCTATTTAGTTGAAATTTCGATTTCTCTCTTTTATTAATCTAATTTATATTAAGTCTGAACTGCTTAACATAAATTTCTTAAGAAGACTAAGAAAAGGTTTTATAAGAAATCCTTTTGAAAAGGGAGTTGCCACCCAATCGAAATCTGGAAAAGAAGTGAAACCAGGGTCCACGGATAGACAGACCTAAATTTTAGCTACTAGCCTACGAACTTTCTAAAAAAAAAAAAACTTTTAGAAAACTAAAAACCATAAAACTTAGGGTTTGAAGGCTAATTGATTAAAACACAAAGGTTTTCATAAAAGAAATCCATAAACTTACTTAATGGCCCTTAAACAAATAAATAAATTAAGGTTTTATTTAATTTTTTTAAAGAAAATGGGAAAAACAAAATTTTTTTATTATTTCAAGTTACCCAAAGTGCCTATATGCATAAAAAGCAGGATTAAGCCCACACAATTCTCATTAAAAAGAAAATAATAGTTAGTTGGTTTATTTTATTTTTTGAAAAACTCTTTTTACTTTAAGTGCACTAGATTTTATTAATTTGGGAAAACTAAGTTTTTTAGTGCACTTTTGAAAAATCCTACAAAACCCCTAACTTTTGGATAAGGCCAATTTATTTATTTTTTATTCATGAAAAGCAATTTTTATTATAAGAAAGTCACTCTTGGGGTAAAAGCCTTTCTTATTTGAAAATCTTTTTATTCATGAAATTAAGTAAATATGCAAATAAGCCAACATGGCAAAATCAATAGGCAAATGATGGTAAATACTAATCTTATAAATTAACAATTTATATTAATGCCAATTAACAAAACAAATTAACACTATCATTCGTCATGCTAATTAAGAAACTAAACATGCTACTTGTAATTTAATTATTATCACTATGTAAATGTGCATTATTAAACCTAAACATGTAAATTATTAATCTAATTATTTATCATTCAAATTAACCAAATTAATCAATTATAAGCCTAAACATGTAATTTATTAATATGCAAATTAATTGCTAAAACATGCCTATTATAATCCTAAAAATGCAATTTATAATCTAATTAACATTGTTAATAACCATGCAATTTCACATTTAGTCATGCAAAAACATAATTAAATATTATTATATGCCTTTTACTAAGGTCCTACATTTATTCATTTATATTTTTTTTTTAATTTTCAAAATTTATAAGAAAAGAAAAAAAGAAACTTACCTTGTACGTACGTAATGAACCTATTCGAATCTAGTTAGGGTTACTTCTCAATATAGGCCAGCAGTTTTTTACTCTTGACTCCTCGATTTTTGAAAGCCTCGAATCAATTTAACTAAAAACAAGATGTAAGTATTCCACTTTAATAAAAAAAAAAGAAAGAAAAAGAAAGAAAGCTAAACTATGTACACGAACCTTAGAATACCCATCTCGATTTCAACTCAAATTAATTTCCACATTTTGTTTGATTTAATTAAACTAGAAAATGAGAAAAATTGGGTAAAAAATGGATAAGTTCGACTAAATATTTCCTTCCCTTTTCTATACATCTTATATCAAGACATAAGGGAGAAGGGAATGAAGGATTGGGTCAAACTTTTAACCTACTACGCCACGTGTCACTAAGTGGTTGTGCCATATGGACGACACATGGCAGCAAAATATGGTACCACATAGCATCCAATTTTAGGTGCTACATGACACCATCTTATTATGATATGTATAGTGCTTTGGTGGTAATAAATGTAGAGATAAGCAAGTAATCCTATTGTACATGGTACTCATGATAAAAGTAAATTACTCTATACTTTTTAGGTACATGTAGGCACAAATTGACCATACTTATGTACATTTCTTAAGTTCTCGATACTTAATTATGTAATGTATTGATTTCAGACGAATCAAGAGTAAGGAAATGAAGTTTACACAAAAAAATGAATTTTAAGGTAATCACAACCAGGAGGAGAAGAAAACCTTAATGTAAAACCAAGATATACTCCATTATGGGCATAATAATAAAATATTGGAATGGCCAGTACTAATTACGTCCCCAATCATGGGTGCGATAGAGGAAATTCTTCTAATCCTTCTATTAATCACGATTGTGATTGATTATTAGGAGGATGATCACTTCCTTGATTACAAGCATGATGAGATGTGATGAAGCGACAGGGATTTCGTGTTTATGGTCATAGTTGTGATTAGTATAGATTCTTATTTTTCAAGACTATCACACCCCAAGTCACAAGTATAATGGGAGTGGACATGATTGTTCCTTTTTTTTAACTTTTTCATACCAATTAGTGTGTGGAATAGGTCTTAACACTAAAGGGTGTCTTAAAGTGATATATTTCGAGTCTTGCGATAAGAAGAATATATATAGACCATAATTTTCAGATGAGAGATACAAGCGAACCAACATCATCAAGAAATACAGTAAATCATCAAAATCAATACGATTGAATTTCTTACTAGTGTTCTTAGTGTGGTTGTACTGTAAACGTGAGGTTGTGTATTATTCTTCACCAACTTCAAGAGAATTGTGAAGAATCACGCGTCTATGTATTATTGTATTACGATTCTTCAAGTTAATTAAAAGGGGTTTCCTTTTTATCCTTTCTTCCATGTTATGTTTTATTTTGTTTTCCCTATTTCTCTATATTCATTGTTTTTCTATCATGTATGAGTAATAATTTAGGGTTTATGAAGTTATTTTAACATAAACAAACTTTGATTTATTGTTTATCCTAATAATTACGAATTTTTGGTGATTAGAACTTCATATAAGTTAAGATAGTGTAGTGCACGATACAATCTTATAGTAAATCTCAATGGAATATGTTGAGAAACGATTCCACTAAGTAGATCTTAGTTACTAGAACGAATTACTCCTACTAATAGAGATATTATTAGGAAGTTTGCTGCATGCTTTATGGAATTCAAGGATATTAGTAAACTTTTCATGCAATCTTGACTTATCCATTCTTTTAGAAGAGATACTAAGGAATGCAATCAAGATTAGAATTAAGTAATTCTAAGAAGAATACTTATAAATAGAGAATTCCTATAGATGAGTAATTGTTAAGATATGTAGTTTATAATTTACGTTAATATGATAAAATAAACTTGCTTTGTAATTTGTTATTTTCATGTTATAATCTTGTTTGTTGTGTTTTCTTGGTGTAATAATAGAAGTAGTATAGCTTAGTTGTAGAAATTAGTTTAATTACTATGTTTGATCATTCGATTTGTTAGTTAATAGACTAATGTTTGAATCTGTTCATAGTAGAGATGACCTTATTCTTATCCATACTGACAAATTATAGGTATACTTGCCTATTTAACTAAGTAAATGATAAAATATAGGATTTTGAATTATTAGACTCGGTAGCTCTATTTAGAGTTGATCAACTCACTTGAACACTATTCAACTGAGTAGATTCCAAGTAGGTATTTAAGATCACAGGATAAGTTCTAAGCAGTAATTTCTTAGAACCTGTACCTATAGGGTAGGGTACGAGGATAAAGTTAAGATATCCTGTATCAATCTTTGAACCTATATTGTAAAGTATATAGGATATATGTTCTAGGGTACTTTGTAGTTACCTTATAATAATAATTAAATAAAATTAGTATACAAAATAGAATATCATTTCATTTATACAGACTTAAAAAAATAATAAAACGCTGTCCATGAAAAAACTAAACTTGATGTCCTTATGTCAATCTCTTTTCTTGATTGCACTTTTTTTTTTTTCCGCTCCATCTTCCTTATTTAGTAAATCTAACTCTACTAAAGTTAAAAAAAAAAAGAAAGAAAGAAAGAATATGTATGAATCCAACTAATAAGGTATGTTATTAATTTATTTCTTTTGATATAATAATTTCTTTATATTAGGTTTGAAAATATCTCATAATAAATTTATATAATGTCATTTAAGTCAAGATTTAGATAAGATTAGAGGGTTGTATTGAGTTTAGAAAAGATTTAGTTAATAGGTTAAGATTTAGTAATTGAGATGTATAAAGGACCATTATGGATTCTAACTAGAAATTGAGATATTGTAATTGATAATTTATGAACATTTTTATTACCAAAATAAGTCAGCCCAAATGATTTTAATTTACAATTATTTATTTAGTATTTAAAGTTGAGACCAAGATTTTACTAAAATGAATATGTTTGTGTAATAAGGATCAATGAAGAAAATGATCAAAAAGAAAAATAAATGAAAGAAAATGGAAGGAAAGAAAAATAAACAGAAACTAATCATACTGAAATTTATTTTAAAAAAATATTTACAAGTTCTATAGGGAACCATGTACTCCATACAAATAGGATACAATATGGTTTCCAAGTACCATCAGATAAGGTATAAGTAGTAAAATTTGAAAACTTGTATCTATAAGATAAGGTACAGATAAAGTTTTATACCATACCTGCCTTATACTCACTCACCCCTAAACACGTCTCTTTATTCTTTATTTATTTCTTTTTTTCTTTATTCTTTTCCTTTCTTCCTTTTTCCTTACTCGTTGATCTTGATGTCATGCCAACCTTTTTTTCATTTTCAATTTCTTTCTTATTTTTTTATAATACTCGAGACAGGACTCAAATAATTATTAAAAATCTAAGAATTTACACTTGACTCTCCAAGTAAAAATGGAGTATAGTAAATATATACTCAATTTTTTTTTTTAATTTGATTGAATTAGGAACTCGATTTTTTACTCATGCTTAGCTTTTACTTGGAATTTCAAATAGCCATAAAATGCTCATTTTGAATCCAATTGAAGCGCGGTTTAGGGCTATCATATGTTGAAAAAGTACGCTATCATATGTTGAAAAAGTACACTTTCAAAATGTTTTAAAATGAGATAGTCGAACTAAGCTAGACAAATTGAATTTCAATAAATATTTATTTTTCGTCCAAATTTTCTAATTTGGTCAAATTGTATATATTTATTTTAACTCCAAAAGCCCTTATTAACCTTGAAAAATGATTTTTACCCTATATCGGTCCAAGTGGATCACTACCTGACACTTTATAAATATATATTTATTTATTTATTTATTTATTTTGGGGTTTTCTCATTTTTTCTTATTATTTTATTTTTCTTGTTTTTCAATTTTTTATATATTTTTTTTATTTTTCATTTTTTATAGTCTTTTTGACATTTTTTAAAATTTTTTGTATTTTCTATTTCTTTGGCCTTTCTTGAAAAATGAGAGTTTCTTAGCTAGAAAAAAAAATAAAAGCCAGCGAAAATAGAGTATCTACAAATTGCAAGGTAATTATTATGCAATGGGTCAAACACATGTCATGATCACCCGAAAAACTTTCCACTAAGATTCTATGGGTCATTAAAATGGTCCAGTTAATATTTACAGTGAGTTATTATGGTTGAGATATTTCCTAAGACCCAACAAATGTCTTTGGATAGAGTGATATAGTTAGTTGAAAATTTTAATTAGAAATATCACGAGGAAAGTTTATAAACTATTGCCTAACAAAGTGATTTTTGCCTTGCTTGAGCAATTAAGTTCTATTGATGTCCTATTGTTTTCAATGATGGATTTCATCAAAATGAGGGTTTCGTCTGGATTGGAAATCAAATAAACTTTTGGCAATAAGTTGAACAATCCATCTATTATCTTTATTTATTTTATTTTTTTCACTTGTCAGAGTCTTTTTGCTTCGATTTAGATGTTAAGCTTTGTCGCTACCCTAAAGTCAATGGCACTTCTTTCCTCAACATGATGTAATAATTAAATTTTTATTGTGCAAACATTTCAAAATATGAGAAAAATGCCAAATACCACAATTAATAAAACATTCTTTATTGCTGTACAACATACACAAGCCAAAAGTTACCTTGATCTTTAAATAAACAATGTATGGAAATACCATTTCTAATGTAGATGGAAGAATAAGTAGTTCGCAGGACCCAATTCTGCCTTTACTTCATCTTACTCCGACTTATTTCTCGTAGTTGTCCTTTAGCTCTTGTATTTCCTGTTTTTATTCATTCTGCTCATCCTGCGGCTTATTTTTATAGAAGTCACTGAGATCCTTCAATTCCTTTTATTTGATTTTTGGTTCTTCAGCGAGATTATTGGACAACTTTTGTATTTCCTTTTCCAACCTTTTGATTCCCTCATCCTTCGCCTTTAACTTTCTCTCATAGTCTGTCAATTCTTTATCATTCAAATAATCCAGCAACACAAAAGACAATGAAGAAAATACTCTAAAAAGCAAACGAAAGGGTTATCAACCCAAAATGGATACTGAAATCGCAATATAAACAAAACAATATATACCATATTAATTTGCTATGTTATTCATAAATTCTTTTGGGTGACATTTGGTTTGCTATACAATACAGTATAAGTAAAACAGCACAACACACATCTTTTATATTATGTTTGGTGTACTAAATATAGGAGAATTTTTATTTATTGTCTTCTTTTTTGTTATGATGTTATCCTTTGTACGATCATGTATTTCTTTAATTAATCATGCATTTATCGTATCACCACCGTCACAATTGTTGCCATTACACCAAGATCATCATCGTACATGCCTTGCCATCACCCCATCAACACGATTTCATTATGTTGGTAGTAGCAATGGTAGCAATTGAAGGTGATGATGTGGTGATGATTGTGTGAAGGCAATGGTAATGCAGTGATAGCATAGTGCTGATGTAACAATGGGGTAAAGTAGTAATACCAAAGTTGTGAGTGGTGGTGATAATAGAAGTAGTAGTATGGTGTGGACAACAATCTCAACAGTAGTGGTGGCAAGTGGTGATGCAATATCAGCATTACTTCTAGGGTTTTGGTTGAGAGATTCTGCTTTCCTTATTCATTTTTCCATAATTTTGATACCAATAGATGGAAGGAACACACGTTTTAAGATATTGAAAACTGTGAAGATATTACTCCATACTTGGATTATATTTTCAATAATGTGTTCTCAATAACAAAAGTTGTGTGGTTCTAAAATCATAAATCTTTAGATGGTTCTTACATTAACTTTTCAAATAAGTTGAAGATAAATGAGAAATTGGTGCTATATATAAGTTATATAATCCTATTTGTCAAAATACCAATAACGGGACACCTATAGTTGTGTGGCTTTAGATGAAATGCAGACTATACGATTGGTATTAATTCATTCCAACTGATGCAAGTGTTTGCTTACTACTGTCACTAATACCAACTATGATGATAAGATGAAGAACATAAATTCTTAGGTAGAAGTACATGGATACTATAAAAAAAAAAAGAAAAAAAAAAGAAAAGAAAAGAAAGATAAAAGAGAGAGAGATAAAAAAATAATAATAATAAAGAAGAAATATATCGACAATTTTTAGGAAAAATGTGAATCTTACCGGACTTATAAGGATTCCTATTGATCCGAGGAACTCGTGAGCACGACCGCATGGACGTGGAAGTGTCAGTGGACATTAATAACAACATATATTAAGAAAATAAATAAAAAGCATGTTTTTAATTCTTTTATGCATTTGTATTTTTGTGTATAATTAAATATTATAAAAAAAATGTATTTCTTTTCTACACTCTTAATAAGTGTTTTAAAGTGCGTAATTAAATATTATCCAAGGCAGGACCCTCGATATGAAAATGTCAATATAATCTTTCAAGTGAACGCATTGCTATCGCTGATATGAGAAGTAAAAAATAAATAAATAAATTAGTTTGAAACAATTTTTCAAAACATAATGTTTCGTCCACGTATTAAGTTTCCATTTTTCGTAACAAATGGTTGATATAGTACAAATAAAATTTATTCCTTTTTTTTATTTTTTATTTGAATCCATTAATTTCGTTTTTCTTTTACATTCTTCTTTTACAATTTTTCATTTCAATCTTTCACCTTTTAATTTTTCCTTCTAGTCCTTCACTTTTTTCAAAATGGCACGAAAAGATGTCCTCCATCCCATAATTAATCGCTCATATATGCTATTTGTTCAATTATATAGCTGGTGTAAAGCATCAATGACATAGCTATTTGTACATAAATTTTCAAAGGAAGCTAAGCATATTTATTCTTTATACGGGATAAAGATTTTCCCAGTCCCTAAATGTATTGTATTCTTGTTCATAGCATTATTTGAGAAAAAAAAAAAGAATACAAATTAAATATTCTGAATACATTACAACAATGCACAGGAAGGACATGACGGGGACAAAACATCTGGAGATAGGGGATCTTGATCTCTTCTGGACAATGTTATCGTGTTTTTAAATGATGCTATCATCCATTTTCTCTTCAATAAAATCTTGTCATGTATGAGAAAATAAAGAAAATGTAGGATAAATATTACATTTTTTGGTATATGGCGATGTATGATTAATGGATACAACTAGAGACGCCTAGAAATAAAGAAAATTGATTCCTTCTAGGCAAGTTTTTTTAATCTATAAATGATGTTTATATCTATATCCTCTCTAACCATATCTTGTTGCATAAAGAAAAGAAAAAAAGTGGGATATATATATATATATATATCAAATATTTTTCATAATAGGAACATGTAATTTGAGGGAGTCGTGGAATGTTGTTTGAGAACGAAGGAGCTTGATGTTTTTCAAAACACAGCCTCATTCTCTCTGTGTCTCTCCATGCACATATTGCCATATATAATAAAAAGAGAAAAAAAAAAGAGATATGTAATAAAACTCTTCATAAATTATGGTATGTAGTATTATCAAATTCGAATTAACTTGTATAGGTCAACTCAATTCGATTCAATTTAATCATAAAACAATCAAATCCAACCCTTATATAGCTCCATTTAAACTCTATTTATTTTATTAACTCTTGATTTTCTTATATATTCAAATGAATCACTCAAATCAAGTCATGTTATTAAATAAAGGTATAGAAGGATTTCCCATTTAGAGTAAGAAAATATATGGCTTGTTTACTTTCTAAAATAAAATATAAATGGAATAGAAAACTCACTCTTTTCAAAATGAGGTCAAGAAAAAGTTAGAAATTTACTTTTGAACATTTACTTCATATAAATTTTTATTGCAAGGAACATCTATTAGGGTGCTTACTCAAAAGTGAAACATTAAGTTGGGAATAATATAATTTTTTTAATAAAAAAAAATAATGTAATTAAAAATACCAATAAACCCTACTTAACGGTTTTGGATGTGTTATCAGCTTGGGAAATTTGAGAATAAGTTTTTCACCTTTTTATCCAAAAATATTACAAAAAATCAACACTATTAGTCACTTCTTTCTTTTCTTCTCTCTCTCTTAATCCTTTAATAATGTAACATGTGTTATAGTATATAGGAATAAATTTTGTTATACACATGTACGTATGTGTGCACATACATTCATACACACACTACATAGATATATATATATATATTTATCATATTGTATAGTATATAGCATTATCTATATATTGTTATATATGTCTTGTTGTATATTGTAACATAATATAATGCTATATATAATATATTATTATTTTATTTTCTTGTAATGTATAGATAGAATATAAAAAAAAAATAGTTAGGATAATATCTTATATATATATGTACGAATATGTCTATATATGTGTGTATGTATATATATATATAATGATATAATTCTATGTAGTATAACATAATATGAGTTAATGCATACAAACACACTGTAATGTCCCATGCCAAAAATAGTAGCAAATGGCCAAGTTAACAAATACTAATAAGCCTAAATACAATTATTTGGCCTAAAAGTTTTAAATTTATGTTGATAAAATATTTACAACTATAACTTTGTAATTGAGCCATTTAATTATAAGGTTTCATAATCTATATGGGCTACTTAATCATGAGATCTTATAATCTCTCCCCTTAAACACACTATAACTCTTCCCCCATTTTCAGTATACAATTTAGGCTACCTACTACTTATGAGTCATTTCGAAAACATAGAAAGAGTTATTCCTTGTAACACTTCTCACCTTCCTCTAATCTCTTCTTTAAATTAGAGCTAGACCCAAATTATTCACTTATTAGAAGGGGATCCACTTTGATACTATTTGTAACACCTTATACCAAAAGCAATGAATTAACTACTTGATCCAAAAGTTTCAACACACACACATAATATATAACATATATTTTTTTTTCCTTTTATAAATTATAATAAATGCTATAATTTATGTAGCAATACATATGCATCGAAATAAATAATATATCTATATCATTGTGTGTCGTCTATCATATTGTAATATAATATCGCATTACATGTGTGCTGATGTATATATATACTTATATTTTGTTATATTATAATACAATATAGAATTGCATACATATTGACGTATAAGTTTGTGAACTTTTAATAGAATATATATACATACATATATATACACATGTTACATAGTATATATTATCACTTATGCTTATGCTAATATATATACATATACCTAAATATATATACAGAAGGGAGATAGAGAGAGAGAGTATTATAATATAGCATTATGTATATGTTGTTGCATTATATAGGCAGTTGTAACTTTTAATTAAGGAATAATTATCATATTAATTAACCTTTCTATTCTCTGCGAAGAGAAAATAAAAGATGTACCGTCTCATGCAAAAGAAAAATAAAAAAGTTATCAGGAGCAAATTTGTTTTAGCTAAGTTTTCTGAAATAATTATTTTATATTCTTTCTATCACCTCTAACTGAAGACCAAGATGGTACTTGAAATTACCTCGTCACAGCCCCCGCCTCCACCGCCAAAACTCAGTTTTAAAGTATCTTTCCCAGTAAAAGCAATCGCATCAACAACAAAACTGTCCCTGATTTTTATACTTTAGAGGGTATAACCTTCTGGAACCTGGAAACTCCAATTTTGTGATGTTTCGTTATTGCCCCATGGCCCAAGTTTTACGATGTCCTGAATCATTTATTCGATTACGACAAATAGATAAAAAGGGAAAGGGAAATTGAAAAAGCACAAAGTTGACACGGTCGTGCCTTCACGTTCTTCGAAGACATATGCAAAAAGTAGGTGTTAATTAGGGTTGGAAAAAAAAAAAAAAAACCCGAATTGTGTATTCAATCATAAATTGAATATAATAAACAGTTTTTTTTTTTTTACAAATTATTTTATCATAGTCCAATTTAGTTATATATAAACATTTCGCGAACTTAAAAAGATTGAATCGAACCATTTTAAACTGAACCAATTGATTAAACAAAAATAATTTTATACAATTGTTTTGTTATATTTTTTCAACAATCTTTATTGATTTTATCAAATTTTCATATTTTATTCTTCTTTGTTTTATTTTGAGTAAATTATTAATATTAAGTTAAGCGAATTCTATTTGAAATGGGTAGCTTTACTTCTCTCTCATTATTGTTTATTCATTAAAACAAAGTCTTTTATTTTTGTTCCATCAAGTTAAGTTTATTAAAATCTTGTGTAATTTTTTAATTATTACGCATAATAAATATATGAAAAATTAATTGAAAAAAGTTCAATGAAAAAGAAAACATGCTATTAAACATAAAAATGTTTAACAAAAATTTAACATAAATAATTCGAAAAATTTATAAACCGGATTATAGTAAGATTCGATTTAAAAAAAAAAATCAAGATGTTATATTAGATTTAATTTGATAAAAGAGTCGAACCGTACCGATGTGAACCGCGCTCACTCCTAATGCTAATGAATGATGAAGTTAGCGTATAATTAGTTCGAATCAACTGTGTTGTGTGCATGGATCATCAGTAGAGAAGATTTAGAGGAGAAGGAAGTCAATAACCTTTGCAATTTGGAATGAAACCTGAACCTAAAAGCCAGCTGGTTTAAGTTTCAAGAATGAGTCGGTGACAAAATGACACATATATTTCACTTTCCATAAAGAAAGCGGGACATAGTCTTGGGTTTTGAAATGAATTTTACTTATTAACAATTCCTGTTCTACAAAACAATGGAATGATTCCCATGGTATACTACGCGGAAACGATGGATGCCAATTTATATATAACGTTGAATGTTGTATAATATTTCGATAAAACATAACACTGCTCTACCTTTTTTCCGCTAGCCAGAGCGTTTAAGGTCCTTATAAGCTTCAATAAGAAACAATTAAGGATGACATCAAAGATACAAAAGTCATCGGTTTGATTCTTCTTTAGTCGTACTAATATAATAAGAATTTTTGGCAGTTTCATTTCACAACTGAAAGAAACAATTAAACTAGAATCTGAGATACAACAACTACGTGATGTACTTTTATTTCAACATAAATATGTTAAGACTCATAACTTATCTAATACCATAAAGTGTATATTTAATACTATCAATTTAGATAATGAAAAAATTTTCAATGGTATTAATACACTACGTAGATAGATAAATATTATATAAATACCAATAAAAATTTAATATGTAATAATAAATAATTTACTTTTTTAAAATATACCAATTATACTTTCTCATATCTAACTTTTATTAATACTTGCATAATACTTATCGATTAACATGCATACTAGTATCATTGAAAGCCTTTCCACGAAAAATAAAGACTCGTCAAGTGTTGATGCATAAAAAGTATGTGACCACTTACCAATGCGACCATTTTTTTTTCTTTTGAGTTTCCTACTATTTTCTCTTTTTTGAGATTTTTATTTATTTCCTAATATTTTTTCATTTTTATTATTTTTTGTATTATCTAATTAGTAAATTAGATAAATTATACAAACCACCCTTATAAAGTTAAGACTATCATATTAGCATTTCAAGGAGATAAGTGCTGAAGGGCGATCATCATAGTTTAACCTTTCAATTCATTGTTTTTTTTTTTTTTAAGATTTATAAGAAATTAATTCTTATTTGAGAGTTTTTATTAAATAGATATAGGATTCGATATAAATCGGATTAAGAAAAATAATGAAAATTGAGAAAATTAAGGCTCGACAAAGTATCATAAATACTTCAACAATAAAACATTGCAATTTCTCAAAGATGAGACATGTATCAAAGAATAATCGAAATGATTGCATTACATAAATTTCTTAGAACCAAAAGACAATATCACCATCATATGCAATTATTATACTAGGTTGTTTGCTTTATATAGAATTTACAATGGACCTGCTCTCAATACTTAGCCCATACTCGGTTTTTTCATGTACAGAAAGTAAGCTTGATACTCGATTAGACTTCTTTTGAGCTTTAAGATGGTTTATAAGCCTTATACTTAAATTATGAGAAACCCATTTAACCAAGCCCACATGGCTCAAGGCCCATGGATAGCATCTATTGGATCAGCCAATAACTAATCTCAACCGCACATTTTAAAACAAACTTATTAGATCATTTAATGTTAATCTTTAACACCTAATCCCAACCAACCATTTTACAATGGTTGGGATTGAACTCCAAAATCTATGAATAGGAGAGACTTTTTTCTCATGTAACGCATTTTATGCCTTGACATGATTGAGAAAAATATTAAAACTTTATTGAAATAGCTCTACAAAAGATGAAAGTAATTAATGCATCAAGATCAATCCAAAAATGATCAAGAACATTGAGCTTGATATGCTAGTACATGTGTACATTTGAGATATCAAGTTTGCATGTTTCTACGTCTATACTTTTTCCAAACAACATCCCTATATGTGCTACTAACTTAAAACTTCTTTAAGATCAATCCACATATCTATTACACAGGATGAATCGATTATAATAACTTTATCAATAATAAGTAAGCTTGGTCTTTTATTAAAAAAAGAAAAGAAAAGAAGAAGAAGTAGAAACTATTTGATTAAGATATTAATAGTAAAAAAGAGGAAAAGCCCAAATATTATTTTCCATTAAATAGATATACTTGCAATTGATAATAAAGTTACGTTGAATGGGAAACCGGACAAAACAAAGTGAACGAGACACATGCCTTTTCTCTTCCATGTTCATGCACTTCGCAGTACAATATATGAATTTCAGAGTCACACTCACACATACCTGATTCTCCCCTTGTATATTGAAATGCTCTCTCTTTTTTTTCTCCAAATGTTGTTCATGAAGTAACGAGAGCTAGGGTTATCATTGTTGAGGATTGAACTTTAACAGTAAAAATATAAGTAAACTTTTTCCGATATACAATCCATCACAAACCAGATTAAACGCTTCACTACTTCCAAGGCGTGGCCTATTTCAAAACTGGCAACATAATTGAATGGCAGCCCAGACTTAAGGTTTTCTAACGCCAGAAATTTTCAAGGAAACTTTAACCGGCTTCAACTAGAAGACAGTAAGAACTTAAAGTATACAAACAAATATATTGTAAGAGTGAAGAGAGCAAACGCATGCTCCCAGAAGAGGAGTGCTGAAGCTTCCCTTACTGCATAACCCCTCAAGTTTGCAATTGCTCCAATCAGTAAGGCGCTTGGCGTTGTATACTGCAGCAGAAGCACAAATTTATACAACTCATCGCCGGTGATCAAGAAATTCCATCTCTCAGCCAAAAGGATCACCCCGATTCCAAGCAATGGGAGTACCAGAAGCCTAGCAACCATGATGCCAATTGTAGTCCGAAGACCGAGTTTTGACTCGTTGGGGCCTTCTGCAAGCATTGCACCCAGAACTAGCATTGTTGAAGGTACCATCCCCCCTGCAATGATGTCTAGACTGTCTGTGATGACTGAAAGAACGGTATCATCGCCGAAGCATAGACTCTTTAGCTGTGGGATCACCCCAACAATGATGGCTAAAAGAGATGCGACCGTTGGAGGCTGAAGGATGTGACGGATTGGGGTTTTTTCAGCCACAATTCTCATCCTCCTAACCATCTTAGGCGCTGCAAGACACCGAATGGACTTAGGACTGTTTTGACCTCCTGCCTCCAATGAATCAGGATCCAGAAGATTAGCTTCTTCCAGCCCGGAAATGCTATTAAAAAGCTTCGCGATAAAGGGTCTCTTGCAATGCTCAGTTTCTTTGTCTTCCAAACCTGGCAATTCAGCCTCAACAAACAGGGGTATGCTTAAATCGTCATTATGCATTTCTACATTTCGTGTCGGTCCATCCACATCGTTCTCAATCTCTTGAATCTCAGATATTTCCTCAATCTCAGACTCCTCTTCCACAGCTTCATAGTACTCCAAGGGCGGTTCCATCATGTGGTAAACAAGAGTGTAAACAAGTATAACCGAAACCCACTGTGAAAACGATACGTACGCGACTCCAGGACCGTAACAATCTGGACTAAAAGGATTGTTTTCGACATTATGACATACAGAGGAAACAATTGCAATGGGGATGTTACCTATGTTTCCAAAGGCTGTCATGATGATCGTGAACCGGAAGTACTCACGTGGTGGCCGGCATATAAATGCCACCAGGAATCCCAAAGCGCAACCAATTCCAGTGCTCACAACTACATTTACAGGGATAAACCACCATGTGACTATGTTCTTGTAAGAGACGGTTGGACCTAAGTGAGTGAATATCAGGCAGGGCAAGAATAGAGCAAACACGAGCTTGCTAAGAATGCTGAAAGTAGCTTTAGGTACAAGTTGGAATTTGGAATGTGCTAGTAGTAGTCCTAGCGAACCTAAGGTCAAAATCTTTAGCAGTGGCAATGCCGCGGTGAATACACCACCAGTACCTCCGGAATTCATGGTTTCTCTCAATGAGCCAAGAAAAGAATCCATGATAAACGATTCGATACGATTTCACGAGTTTTCCCCAGACGAATGTGAAAACACCAGGGCTGAAATTTCCCAGTAGAATAAACCCAAGCCCCGCGGCAAGGCAGTATTTTAACTTGTAGCAGACGGGGTTCCACTTTCCAGGACTAAGAAAATGTCGATACAAGGAAATTTCCGGGAAAATGTGGAACTATCAAAACCAATTATAGATGCAAAACTAGGTTGACAGATCGTCTAGTTAGGGCATGTAGAACTAGAGGCTAGAGCACAAGATGTTTACGTTCTGCTACATGAAAGTACTGAAACATGGTTTGGGATGGGAATTCAGGACAAAAGACTGGAAGTGATGGAGCTTGTTGATAAAGTTTTTTGGGATTATTAAATTTATTTAAGTTAGTAAGGAACATGATATTGTAATAAATTATTCTGTCATCTCTTGAGATTCTGATCTCGTTTGGTTGACTAGTAAGTGGAGGTATACGATAATGTTTGTACTAGGACTAGGAGATGTAACAAGATCGGCCAACTTGTCCATTTCGATCAGAGCCTATAAAGCTACTAAGGTGATAAGCAGTTAAGCAGACATGCCCATTGTCACTCCAAATGACACGAATCTGTTCATCAGATTATTACACAAAACATTTAATACTATAATACGTATAAATAAAGCTACTAAATTTTCTTTTTCTCATAATCTCATTTGAGAGGCCATAAATAACATGCTCGTTTCCCCCCTTTTAACCCGAAAAAGGTTAATACTTTCCCAGGTATTACACACAAAGGTAGATAGATGCATTCGATTACCTATTTTCTAACTGACTTTTTGTTATTGTTTTCGCATACTGGCCCTCTTTTCCTACGTATAAATAAGGTAGTGGAAAATCATCAATTTTTAGACGCAACAAAAACACTTATCCTTTTTTTTTTTTTTTTTTTTTTGCATATTGGATGATATATATAGATGTGGGGCTATCATTTCCTAAAGTTTAAAAAAAAGAGAGAGAGAGAGAGAAATTTCATATTTGGTAAATAAACTTTATCTATTTTTATAATTAACTACTTAAAATATATAAACACCAATTTATTACTTATAAACTTTTGTAAGTTATTTATAGTATGTAAAAATAGATAAAGTTTGAGTAGTTAATTATAAAAATAGACAAAATTTATCTATCAAATTTATACTTTTAAACTTTAGGTAGTCAATTGAAAAAACAAACAAAATTCAAATACTAAATATAATGTTTAGAAAAATCTCAAAAATTGAAAGAAATTTGAAGATTAGCTATCAAAGTTAGTTATGCAATCTAGGAGACAATTCCAAATCTTAGGTATAAAAATTTCATTGTAACCTAGGATTAAATCTTAAATTAAGATATCGTCCTTTGTAAGGATTGTGGTCAAAGTCACTTGCATCAGTTAACAATGCACATGAATGCTGGTGCTTGCGAGAAGGTACATGTACTTTCAGATATATACTACGATTATGTTCAAGCATGAAGATATTTAACGCCTAGCGGACCACCCCATTCTAGGACTAACCAACAACAACGGAATATTTAAAAAACCTTCTTCTGTCCTTATTTTGTTAAATTTTCCTCTCAACTCAAATTCAATAAACACTTAAACTTGTTCCACGCTTTCAGTTAAGCTTACAAGAAAAGTAATTATTTTGTTCTTAGTTCTAATATTTGGTTTAAAGATTATATAGTCTTGCATTTCATCTCGATGATCTTCTGTCCATTCTACTTACAAGTAATACTAATTATATCAAACAAATTCATGATTAATGATCAAATGATTTGTTTACATGGTTTTATAGAATAGACTTGTTACTTTCATAATTGAACGTTTGTTCATATATATAGGGATAAATCAATTAAAAGTACTCAAACTTTTATATTTTTTCATTCTAATATTTAAACTTTAAACTTATTCATTTTAGTATCATAACTTTTTAAATGAAACAAATTAATATATCTATTATAACAACTATTATAAAGAATACTTATTTATTTCACATTAAAAAGTTGTAGTAATAAAATAAAATAAAAAATAAAGTTCAAGTACTAAAATATAAATAAAATGAAATTTTATGTACTTCTATTATTATTTCAATATTTTATAACAACAGTCGTTATAATGAAGATACCAATTTTTCTTACTTAAAAAATTGAAGTACCAAAATAAATAAGTTTAAAGTTTAGACACTAAAATGAAAAAATATGAAAGTTTAAATACTTGTTTTTTCTTTATCCTTATATCAACAAACACTTTAAAAGTGAAAAAATAAATAGGTATCAATACCTACCATTCAACTTACAACAAATGGGGTTGTGCTAGAAAATTCATTTTCACTATTAAATTTAGAGAAAAGCAAATCAATATAACAAAATCACGTCTATTTTTATTCATATTTTCATGGTTTGTTATAGAACGAGTGTTATGATCGTGGTCATCTTTTGGTCATACATATGAATTACAATAAAATATATTATAATAAATAAGAAATTCTGTGGCCTTATATTTCATTTTAATGAGATCCATCCTATCTTCCATCTTAGTATTTATTTACAAATTTTAAAATTTAAATTATTAAATTTAAAATTTATTTAATGATTTAGATTTAAAGGAATGTAAATAAAAAATGAAATAAATAATAATATTGATCCTAAAAAAAATAAAGATAGAAGTATAGAAAATTCTAATACTAAATAGATCCATGGACTACATACAAAACCGGCTTACAAAGAGTCACTAACCTTCAAAAACCCTTAATTCTCTCAACAGGATTCTCATCCGACGATCCAACTGAAAAACGAGGAATGGAAGTAGTATACTACACGCAAACGTGCACACAGGCTTCATCCCTCATCGTATTCAGCATGATTTCGTATTATCATTATTTTGTAGTATTAGGCCATTGATCATCTTATATTGCAAGAAAAGAAAATCAAGCAGTACCGACCCTAAATTACTGATTATTCATCAACGGTTGCTATACTTAGGGACGGTGATTTAGGATCCGGACATGATGAATTTGGACCCGCACAATATAATTTAAACAAATTAATATATGGAAAAATTGTACATGGTTAAATTATAAACTCATATATAGATTCTTTGTTTTTGAAAATCTAAGAAACAATGTAATAAATATAGAAATCAAGGTAATGATATTAATATTCATTTAATCCATAGTTCCTTTTAATTTAGTGATATTATGTAATTTAAATTTTCAAATTTTCTATACTTGGTGAGATTTTACTTTATTAAAAATTTTTATTTGAGTGGTAACTTTTGATTAAGTATGAAGATACTACGATATAGGTCTTTGTAAAATTTAAATATTATCACCATTCTTTTTTCCTTTTGTGTCTCTATATATTTTATAGATTTAATTATAATTTTTTAATTAATAAATAGTGTTAAATTTAAAATAAACCAAATATGATATGATAATATGAATTATCAATTTTAATATAAATGAATCCAATTCAAATACAAGACACGCTAGGTTATGAGTTTAAGTATTCATACATTATTAATAAACGGATCGTATCATGAATTTAAGTTTTTTTGATATAAATCTATTTAAACACAAAAAGGAGATACAATAGGATAATACCAATTTCCAATTCTATTTATACTGTAACGACACCATAAATTTACTTTACTACAAGGGTAAGTCTAGCTATTTGACGGTGGTTTGACATGGCGTGCATAATAGAGCAGCAAAATGTTTACAACGATTATTTATATCGTAAATTTCAAAAAGTTATCTACTATACAAGCTAATGCTGTAGAAAATTGTTACAATAAATACTTATTTAAAATAAAATTGCTAATATAAAAGGATGAAACCGTAGCAATTATTCATATTCACCACTAATTATTCACGGTTCCACTTGCTATATTTTCTTATGTTATGACTAGGAATATACTTAATTTGCGTAGAAGAACGAATAATTTGTTTCCTACCAGTTTTAAAGTGTTAACATGTTTCCTTTTGGTATGAAGATCATTAGTTCAGATGCACTGAACTAATTAAATTACCTTGGTATTCCCGATTGTATTAGTACTTGACACCTTCTTATATTCGATCTGTTGACTTCTGAACATGTTAGGTAAAGTTCTATGCTCTTATATAATCAAGTTGATGATAAGATCTATACATCCAACGTTTTAAAATTTACCTTTTGCAGTCGTAAGATGCAGGCAACCCAATACTTATTTAATATTATGAATCCTGTGCAGCACTAGAAAATGCTTTTGGAAAATGTGCATGTTTGGCTGCAAGCTCCACCTTAATTTCGCTCTACAGTCGAACCTTTTTTATTTTTTTTAATAGAATTATAATACTGCTACTCTTATGATATCTCGTTTAGATCCAAAAATTGAACGTGTACAGATCTGCCAATAATGTTATAACATATACTTTGAAATCAATTCAACCAGTAGTGCTCCTCAATTATCCTCCATACTGCTTTAAATCCATCCCACGCATGAAGACAGAGAATTAAATGAGATAGATAATAATATGATTTTTCAGCATCGCTGAACATGTGAGTAGTTAGCATGGTGCCAAGGATCTCTAGATTGTTAGTGTTAGCACCGTAATCATATTATTATCCAAAAAAAGTTAAAAGTTTATAAATATAGTATAAGTTATAATATGTATTGTTACAGTTAGCACCGTTTATTATATTATCTAAAAATCTTAAAGCTTATAGTTATAGATATAGCATAGATATGATATATATTATTTAAGAATCCTACTTGTTTGTAAGCTGAGCACTTAACTTAAGCTCATTAAGTAGAAGACTTCCATATCTAGGATATGTGTGTGATTATTTTATTTAAGTCGGTTCTTAGCTAACACTTCAAGCTTATTAATACAGTGTAGGTTCTAATAAATTAAGATTAATATACCGTGATATTAATTAAATAATTGGATGGAATGGAACCATCTTTCTATCTTTATTGCTTTGGAATAGCTACACTTGGTTTGTAAGAAACTATATCTTAGATAATGACTAGTGCAATAAAATGTGGAATAGTTATTCTTTCCCTTGACAATAAGAATTGCTCTTCTTTGTGAAATGTAACTTTTACCGCAAAATTGTCCTAATCATGAAGTAAAATAATATTAAAGAAATCACCGTTCCTTTCTAGCCTTATTCAATTCCAAACAACCAAATACGAGTAGCATAATGAAAGTAGGGTTGACAATTTGTGTTATCGTATCATGTCTTATTTTTGTATCCAGTTTGGATTTATATTTAAAAAAACTTCAATACATGATACGATCTGTTTATTAATTGTGTATGAAATCTTAAATCCTTGACCTAGCATATGTTATATTTAGGTTAGACCTATTTATATTAAGGTTGATAATTTATGTTACCATATTGTATTTCACTTATTTTAGATTTGATATCGTTTATTAATTATAAAATTATAATTAAATCTACAGAACATTTATAAATACAAAGAGGAAAGAAAGGTAATAATATTTGAATTTTATAAAAGTAAATAATATAATATCTTTATATTTAATTTAAAATTATAACCCAAATAAAAGTTTTAATAAAGCAAATATCTTACCAAAATTAAAAAATGCAAAAACTTAAATTACATAATATTACTAAATTAAGTGGAACCATATGTTCAAAGGATATTAATAATACTACCAGTGTTAATTTTTAAATTTATTACATTATTTTTTAGATTTTGAAATGAGACAGTCTTCAAAGAATCTAGATATGAGTTCATATTTCTTTTACACATTTAGACTACAATGTAGTAAAAAAAAAGTATATAATATTACTAAATTTAAATTACATAATATTATTGAATTAAATAGAATCATGAGTTAAATAAATATAAGTATTACTATCAATGTTAATTTTAAAATTTAAATATATGCATGAGTTCGTAATATTTTGTTATTTAAACTAAAATGCAATAAGAATAATATATAGCTAAAAGTATTTCATACCTCTAATTAAGTTCTCTAACTTAAAAAGAAATTATTTATACAACAAAATGTAAATATGGAAGAGTATATAGTATATCTCGTGTCCCATTTTCGAGTTTAGAAGCTTAACCTGAAATTAGACAAAAAATTTAATCATGTTTAAACGAGTCTGAGTCGTTTACATCTCTTATCAATTTTTTCCATACATTAATCCAATTAAATCTTATCATGTCATATCTAAGTCTATTATATCAGGGTCTCAAAATTACCAACCCTAAATGAAAGTGACTAATGATTGAGAGTAAATTCATAAATTTTTAAGCCCCATCTTAATTGTTCTACACGAAATTTTTGTTTCCTAACACTTAAATAAATAAAGCTCATCCATACTAGAGATGCCACTAGGTAGGTTATTATAAGACTTTCAACTCGTTTGACCTACTAAAAATCATGTGATATCAAACCTTATAAAGTTTTGAGTCATGTTTTAAAAGTAGTTCTTAAATCCTAAAGGTTTCGAGTTTGAATTTACGATTTAGAAAAAATCCAATGAAAAACCTAAATCTGGTTAAAAATAATAATATATACATATATAATATTAGTAATTTAATATTAATTATAAACAATAAAACACAATAATTAATAAAAGATATCTTATTTCTTTCATATTTTATCTTTTAAAAAAACCTTAACTCATCTCTTTTTCTCTCACAATCTTTATAACTCTCTTCTCTTACATTTACTCTCTCTCAATCAGTCAACTACATTCTGTAAATCAATTTTTTTAGTATTAGTGAATCAAGTTAGGTTTTTAAAGGATTCTACAAAATCCTATAAAAATGAGTTCAAAAAATAAGATAAAAATCTTATAAGTTACCTTATAAGATTTACAAAACCTTGTAAAGTAGTAGATTGGGTTAAGGTTTTTAATATATGCTCAATATGAGACTTAAGTTTCAATATATTCAACTCAATAGACTCATTGGTCTAATCAAACTAAAGTTAAACCTAAATGTACATCTTCAACGTTTGTCCAAATTTAAGCTTAAATGTAAATTTAGTTAGGGAAACACGTGATTTCTTATGAACAATTGAGATTAAATGATTTTAAACAAGTTAAAGCTTTTCACATGATACTATGAGTTTATTTCGAAATCAACAATGAAATTAGGTCAAGCTCAAGTGGAGCTCAAGGTCCCATTTATTAGTACAATAAACTCGCAAATTCATTCAGACTTAAGAGATGAGTTTAGCTCTATGTTGAACTTCATGAAGTTCAAATTAAATATAAATTTAGTTAAAAAGGGTGCTCATTTTCTTTAATAAAGTTTAAACAAGTTTACTCCAATAGAAATCGAACTTTCTTAATTAACATTTTGAGTCTACCATGAACTCAAAAGTCAAATCTTGATCGAATATGAAAGAGTCTGAAGTTTGGATTTTCGAGCTGAAGTTGAACTTAAATAGATTCTATTCATCCTCAGGATCTATATGTTCGTCCACAGGCCTATTATGCTATTATGTTGGAATTTGCTAGACTATTACTACAGAACTATTTCATAAAGGCTTTGCAAATTAAACATACCTTTTGTTTTTCTTCAATTTACCCCAATCAAACATGTTAGAAAAGCAATGAAAAAGAGGAAAATGATTTTTGATAATTATAGTTCTTAAGTCACCAATTATTACATTATATACTTGACTTACAATCTGCCACATCCAGCCGCCTAAATTCTTTTCCTTTTGACCTTAAAAATATTAATAAGTAAAAAGGAAAAAATGTGACAGCCCCTCCTAATTAAAAGCCAAAAGAGAAATTATTTTAAATATTTCTTTACACTTGCTTTTCCTTAAAAGTGTGTAAACAATTTAAATTCTTCCTGACAAGTTTCTTCATCAATGAATGGTACAATTATATGCATCAGTTGAAGAGCAAGAGGCAGGTACTTATTCAGAGCCAACAGTGTATTATTTACTAGTCATCATAGGAGGCATGAGGAGCAGCAGTACATCCTGGGTCAAAGGGGTCTTCTGAACCACAGCAATGCCAGTACTGGAAAACTTGGCCAGAGTTTGGGGTATTCATCGTGCCACCTGAATATACACTTTCAAACTTCCTCTTCGTTTCACCTGAGGTACATCAGAGAAGCAACAGGAAAAAAATGCCAAAAACCCCTTTAATTAAATGTAACTTCAGTTGATCCTTATGAGATATCGCATTCACAATAGACTAGTGACAGGAAATCCTATCAGATAAGCACAAACCATTCCCTATCTAATAAGAGAATACATCTTGAGAAATGTATGAATAGCTCAAAATATGCCTCTTTTCCGTTTCGTACTAGAACAACTTCCTTAGGTATATCAGAGGTAGACTAGGTGTTGTTAGTGACTAAATTCATCATGGATTTGATCCACCGCACATTTGAGTTTAGGGAACACTTGGTGAGTTTAATTTTGGGGTTTTGGAGTCCTTTTATTTGGCCAAGGTCATGTGAGAGGAAGATCACTTGGTCAGAAGTTGATCAAAGGAATAAGGAACAGCAACAAGTGGCAGCTGTTGACCAGCCACCTACCTATGCAGTCAACAAGACATCCCTTGTAGTCCTGAGACGTTGTAGAGAGGCTCCTTTTGTTTTTCTATTTCAGCCCAACCGTTTCCTGATCTGTGCACACACACAGTACACTCACGCACATATCCATATTTATGTGTTTGTGTGTGTGTTTTTGCATGTGCACTTTTCATAGTGTCTTGAGTGCGTATCTCACAATATATTGTTTAGGAAACACTTTAGAGTGTCTCACGAGATTTGTGGGATGTACTCTCCTCTTTTGAATTGGTGGATGTCACTCTAGTTTGCCCCATCATTTTTCACCACACATCAGTTATTTCCATATAAATATTGGTGTTCCTACTTTTCGCTTTCTCTATATATTTATGTCTGCTATTATTTGTGTTTCTTTAACACTCAGCATATTGCCATACGCACAATGTTAGGAAATCAGAAGGACTGATTCGTGACAAATCTATCATCACTGTCAATAATACCCATCCTCATAGCTTGTCCAAGACACAGTATCTCAAGCATATGCTGCTTATTTCAAATGAATCCTCGATCCATTATCCAAAGCAAAAAATTGAGTAATGACCTCCCTCACAAACTAGATGCACACATCAAACAGCTTCCCAAAACCACGAACTGGTATTGACCTCTTCATTGTATGAATCATTACTCAACCAGTATCACTATGCAGTAAAATCAAACAAGTTAAGACTAGTCCTCTGCGTACAAAGCACGTAACAAGTAGATAATTCCAAGAAGACTACTTGGACATTTGCAAAGCCAAACCAAAACCCAACTTCCTATAGGGAAGGTTTATGTGTAGGGATGGCAATTCCTGATGTAGCAGAAGAATACGTCATTACTCAAAATGCAAACTCCTAAAACTGATACGACATGAAATGACAAAAGATTGTTTAATCCTTTTCTAGTAAGCACGCCCAGACTAAGATTTGAACCATAGACATGTTACTAAGAGGATACAAACTCTAACTAGACCTCACTGTTAATGACATTTTAAAGGCCACCGTTCTTAGCAGCATGAAGGGCAATAACCCAAAGTCAGGTTCCAATCCTCTGAAAGTCCATTGTTCAATTTCGTCAGCATCGGTGCAGCACTTTCATAAGATTGGCAATTCCTGACACTATATCCAATTCAAACGGGAAAACAAGATACCACGTCCATTTCAGACAAGATATTAAATAATTCAATGAGAAAAACAAGTTGACAGTTTCTAATTTCTAATAGATTCCATATATTCTTCAACATTGACTCTAATTTGACACGATGCAAAACCGTAACTCATAATGTCACCCCTCGTCAGACAGAAAATCACCTTTTGGGCAAATAGGATTCAATTACATGCCTCATCCGAAAAAACAATTAGTCCACTAGCCCATTGATAAAGAAAGAACCTAATTAATTAATTAATTATAGGAAGAAATAGGAGAAATTCGAAAACTTTACCTCCAAAATGAGCAGTGTGGAAGCAACAAGCACGAGGGTGATTAAGAAGTGGATCGAATCGGGTTTTGCAATTCTTGCAGGTTTTGAGGTTTTGGGTATTATTACTTGTGCTAGATTTTGAGGAGGAAGAGGAGCAACATTGGATTGCTGCTGGGTTTTTGTATTTATGCTGTCTAGTTAAAGAGCTTGTGAATTTAGGTGGCCCGGGATCGTGATTGGGGTAATACGGTGAGAGTGAGAAAGGAGGAAAGAGTCTCAGAACCATGTCTCAACAACACCAACGGCGGACGATAAAGACGGAACACTTATCAACTTATTTTTACTTTGGCTGGTCAAATGGAATTTAATATTAAAAGGAATAATCTAAAATTATTTCCATCCTAAATCCTACTTTTACTTGTGAAAAATTTATATATTTAAAATTATTAAATATTATATTTAATTAAAAAAAAATTTATTAAATTTACTAATAACAATAGATAATAAAAATAATAAATTTGACATCTAAAAGGTCAATTCAATAAACTCGTGGTTTTAATATTATTCTTAATATTCACCCAGCAATTCCCAAATGCTAATATTATGTTGAAAGTTTTAGTGTTGAGCATAATAATCCGCATCCAATTTTTTATTTGACATGCGCTTCAAAAGAGTAGGTAAGGGTAGTAATTCATACTGATTGTATTCGCATTTATATTCCATATGAATTCATATCAGAATTAAAAATATATAAAGTCTAATCAGCTCATTATGTAATCGTATTTGTTAATATCATAAAAAGTATTTTCCCTTCGTTTGTCGCATTGCTCTTTTATATGGTCTTTATGATTATACTTCTAATCGTATCATGTTTATATTCATGTTATCATTCCTGACCTAAGAACACGGATGGAGATACAACATTTTCAACGCTTAGGCATAATTTGGATGAGAAAAACAAAAATCAATTTATTTAGATTGAACATGTCAAACATTTAACTTTGAGTTTAACACTAAATATTTTTTTCCCCGGTAAACAACACTAAATATTAATAGCGATAATTATTTTCCCCTCCAACCCTCATCTTGATAAATCTTCAAATACAAAACCTCCCAGAACATCAATCTTCACCCATATCTCAAGAAGTAGATGACAAATACAAGGGTTGAGAACAAAATTCAGAATGTGCATGCTATCATGCTATGAGATTTCACTTGCTCTCCAAAAAATCAACGTTCAAGACCTAAACATCTTTTGTTCATAAGACTGCTAGGAGTATTTTACAAAAACAGACACCACATAGTATGAGTTGTGTTAAACGATAAATTCACCTCCTATACAGGAGATGGGGTTTTCCTTTTCTCGTTCTGCATCCTTTCCTCCATCACTCCATTGTCCCCCGCCATATCCATTTTGTAACATTTTATGTTCAGTTGGCAAATTTTTCTTAGCTTTCCAGCTTCCTTTCAACTTTCCATAGATCCCATATGCGGATCTTAGGCGGAGGTGCAGCATCTGCTATGGGTGCAACCAGTCCTGGCTTCCCGTCATCAATAACTTCATCAATTAGACCATATTCCTTAGCTTCCCAGGTATTCATGAAATGGTCACGGTCTGTGTCAATCTCAACCTGCATTTGAACCATAGGTTAATAAGGAAAAAGGGAAACAACCACAAGAAAAGGGTTTCTCAATGATTAACAAGCATGACGTTTGATAATTTTGACACCTACCTGTTCTTCAGGATTCCCTGTGACTCGAGAGAGAATCTTGTTGAGCTTCACTTTGTGGTAGGCCATTTCTCTTATCCGGATGCCCATCTCAGTTGCCTGGAATCATAAAGGATAAAAACAGTGAGTTCGATAGAATTTAGGCTGAAAGTAGCCTCTTAAAATCCGATCCATCACATTATGTGGTTTGTATGTGATTTCAGTGAGAGAGAGACAGACAAACAGAGATAGAAAGTGCACCATCCAAAGAAAAAGTACTCAAGGAAATGAAAACTAAAGCATCGAACAAAATTATATTGCCAGACAACCAAGCAAAGGAAGTAATTGTTGCTACATGCCACAGCATGATATTGATGAAACTATGTGTGCCAGAAGAATGCTTTCTCCTTCTCAGATCGTAACAATGAAATTATCAATGAAAAACCATGCTAGAAACGCATAAATATCATCAAAACACCTGTGAAATTGAGATAGACAAGCTCAAGCAACAATATTAGGCATGCATTAAACCTCAAAAGACATTGCATGCCATTGCTCAGTTTCCATGGACCTGATAAATGCAAAAGCCATACTGCCGACTCGAACAGAATCACAAAATGGCAAGGTTACCCATCATACATCTCAAGCTATGAACAAAATTTTCGACAACACTCAAAAGAGGAACAGAAAAGAAGAACAAACATGGCCATAAAAACAAGCAGCAGGCTGATTCATTTCTTTTTGGGTAAATAGCATAAATACTATCCAAACTTTCGCATAATGGCAAAAATACTACCTAAACTTTTGAAATACCAATTTCACACTTAAATAACTTTATTGTTAATATTTTTACCATCCTTGTTAACACCAATAACAACCATTTGCTAAGTTGAAATGATGAACATATCACAATGTAACACATGTCCATTAACTTTATTTTATGTCACTCGGATGCCAACTAAGCAAAACAATAAATAAATAAATAAAATAAATCAACACATAACCTTAAAAGCATAATCAAAGAACAATCGAAACCCTAACATTTCCAAATCAGCAAAACCCCATCGATCAAAATACAAAGGAAACAGGAGAAGTGTTGTTTATCAAACCTCTCTATAAATCAATGTCATATGCTCTTATATTTTTTAGGAAAGGCTATCACAAAAGAAGTAAAGGTGTTTAACATGAAAATTGTCATGTTGACTCTATGATGCCTCTTGGAAGCACTAGTATCAAGAAAGCTTTTCCTCATTGGTACATCAAAACCTATCATAAAAGAGTGGAAAGATTGCTAGGTCTGGATTAATTTACACAAAAAGGAAACCCCAAAAAAGAAGACAAAAAGGTGGGAGCTCCCCTATTGTTTACAGTATCTAAGTGAGGTTGAAAGAAGTCATGGTCACTCCTGTGCGACAAAAATATATGCCTATATTCCTTCCCGTTTTCTGGCTTGGGCCAATTAATATTTTATGATATTTTGCTTCAATGTTTAAAATTCTGTTTATACAATATCTAAAATGATTTTGATTGTTCTTTGATTCTACTTTCAACGTTAAATGTTGATTACTTTTGTTTTTCATTTCATTTCTTTTGTTTAGTTGGCATCTATGTGGCCTAAAATAAAATCAATGAACACGTGTCGCATTATGATATGTTCATCATACCAACTCAACAAATGGTCATTAACAGTGCTAACAAGGGTGGTAAAATGCCAACAATAAAATTATTTAAGTATGAAATTAGTGTTTCAAAAGTTTCGGTACTACTTTTGCCATTATGCGAAAGTTTGGGTAGTATTTACATCATTTATCCTTTTTTTCTTTTTGGTTAAATGTCATTTACCCTTTCTTTTTTAGATATTGCCACATGTATATCCAAAAAAGTAAGAGCACTTACTTTTCCTCCTGCTGTCCCAAGAGGTTGATGGATCATTGCTCTAGCATTTGGCATGCAGAATCTCTTGCCTTTTGTACCAGAAGCAAGAATAAAAGCACCAATTGATGTAGCAAGGCCCAGGCAAACGGTTGATAAATCAGCTTTGCACAGCTTCAATCTGTTAGAACCTCCTAGAGCACAAAGCTATCGACCCTTAGCCCCAATCTAGCCAATCACTTCGGCCTTTTTTACACTACATTTTGTCCCTATTTGTTGGGAACTGGACCTAGGGCAGACCCAAAAGTTGTCCTAATTCCCCCTAAACTACCCTACAGTCTCCAAAACATCTACCTACAAAATTAGCAACATCGAAGACAAATTCTCCCCTCAATTAATCAACACTTCCATGCACTCTTCACAATTTCCGCCAATCCCCAAGATTACAAATTAAACAAGAATTTCATACAAAAAATTTAACAACAATAATTATTGATTTAAAACCTAATTACACTCCTTAATTTCTCCAATTTACTATCACAAGGCTATAGAATAATTTCAAACCTAATTTTCTATGAACCTCTACTTAAGATTCGGGGTTTAAGATACCAACGTTACCACAGAAACAACATGAAAGGTGAGGATACACCGATTGCCTTCCCATATTCCATTCAACACCCAGCCAACACACTTTGTATCTCCTTCAACAAGACCCTACACAAAGTGCAGATTAGAAACCTTGAAATGCACAATATCCAAAGAGATATGGACTATTCTCACTCTAGAACCATAGAAAATTTTCACGGTGAAAATAGGGAGAGTGACTTCGACACCTAAGATAAAGGCATGAGAGCCCTAGCAAATTCATTGCTTGTAACTGAGATTTGTTTCTGTAGATAGAAATAGAAGGGTTCAAGTTCTTTCTAAAGAAAAATAATGGCGAAAAGACCAACTAACCCTTAACTTTAAAATGAATTTTGGAGTATCTCAATATATACATGCTTTTGCCAGCCAACAACCATATATTCTGAAATCACAAATAATTTGAATATTTTCATTAATCCTAATGCTTTCATATTGTTTGGTGAAAAAAGGATTCACTAAGTAATATAAGCCACGTGTATATACATGTGGTGTGCAAACATTGATCATGTTTAAACACAAGTATTAGTAGGTAGTTTCTAAAAGAGATACTAACCATATAGCCATGTGTGCCAGCGTAATTAGTAGAGTTTTATATCACATATACATACACAGCTTGAATTACCTCATTAAACATTTTTCTTGTTTTATAGGTAGTATTGTCATCTTGAAAGGTAAAATATACAAAATAGTTGTCTGCAAAGCATCTTTGATTCATTCAAAACTACACATAGCAGCATAAGTCCCTCAGCAAAGTGTAACTTACCCAAAAGCACCCGAAAAAGGAAAATTTCAGGAACTTCTGCTCATGAGGGAGCTATATTATAATTTTGTATCATTTGTGTTTGCAAACTAGCATAAGAAGAATACTTCCACATTCCCTGCATGGCTTGAAATTTATTGTATGTGATAGGTAAAGCCAAGAAACATAAAAAGTATGAAGCTCAATCTATTTTGTCAGCCAACTACCAGAATTCCTTACAAGAACAAAAACCATTTTCAAACCGGTGAAAGCGCAGGCGGTCTCTCACAACTATCACTCTCCTTAAGAGCCCTGAAACCAATTTTATCCAATAATGACAATCCTTGCATATCCGAAGGTTTTTAAAAACCGTGATTTCCATCCCTGGACTGGATTTTAGGATCCCATAGGCAACTGCCAGTTTTTCACTGTGAAAAGTCAAATTCTCTTCCCTTTCTTCTTCTGATACATCCATCAAAACCAACTCTGTTGAAGGGACAAACCCTGCCAACTTGGTCTGCTGTACAAGTCCTGCCAGCACCTTGTATATTGCTTCTATATCATGGTGTGATCTGTCACCTGCTTTGAATTGGTGAATGGTGCCAGCAAGCTCAATCCAACTCCTTCCAGAATTTTTACGAACTCCTTTTCTTTTCATTGTCTCTCTTAGTTGTTGTGCTGTATCCCATCTAGTTAAAGAGCAATAAGTATTTGACAGCAGGACAAAATCACCACTATCAAGGCATGAAATATTTGCCATTGCTACTTCACCTAAATGTGGCTTTTTAAAAACTCGACAAGCGCTAAGAAGTGCCCTCCATATTACAACATCTGGTTCCATTGGCATCCCCTTTATCACATCATAAGCCTCATCTAGAAGTCCAGCTCGAGCCAACAAATCAACAATGGCTCCATAATGCTCAAGTTGTGGCAAAATTGAGTAACGACTTGTCATCAGATCAAAATACTTGCGACCCTCATCAACCATCCCACAGTGACTACAAGCAGTCAAGATTTCAACAAAGGTTAAAGAATCAGGTATAACCTTTTCTGCCTCCATCTGTGAGAACACTGCTATAACATCTGAAGCACATCCATGAATCGCCAGACCATTTATCATGACATTCCAAACCGAAACATCACTGCGGGACACACTGTTAAAGATTTCTCTAGCAGCTTTTATTCTCCCACATTTTGAGTACATATTAATAAGTGCTGAACTTAAAATATTGTTTAGTTGAATGCCCTTTTTCAACATTGACTTGTGTACCCAATAGGCCTGGCTAAGAACTCCAAGTCGAGTACAACTAGCAATAACAGAAGCAAATGTAAAACCATCTGGTTCAACTCCAAGGCTTAGCATGTTCTGGAATAAGACAAGTGCTTCCTCAAAACGACCATTCTTTGTTAAACCCGCAATCAAAGAGTTCCAAGTCACCACATCTTTGTTTGGCATTTTACAGAAAATCTTCTGTACAATATGATACTCTCCAAGTTCCATTAAGCTTTTGATGATGATATTGTTTGTCACCAGATTGTTCGGCTGACTAGAAGTTTGTTTGATGAGTTTATCGACGTAATTAAGGCAACAGCAATGAACATATGCAGATACTAGTGATGCTAAAGTATTTGGACAAGATTCATAACCAGACCTAATAATTCTGGCATGGATTTCTGTGGCAGTTCTGAGATCCAAAGAAAATTTGGAAGAAGCAAGAATATGATTGAGTATTCCATTATCTGGAAAATAAAAAAAAAAAAAAGGAGCAATGGTTAATTAACAGCTACATGGTTTGTTCAGCCTTTAACAAGATGCACTGGCAGAAAACAACAGAACTGGCACATAACACCAGGTGATAACATAAATATTACATCAAAACTCCAAAACTATTTATTCTGTTGCCACTATTTAATTCCACATTACATATTGCCAACCATAAAAAGAAGGAAAAAGATTTCCAGCAAAATTCGAGATAGAGGTGATTAGATGCTTATAATCTTATCTATCTGTAGTTGGAAAGAACATCTCCTAACTGCAAGGAAAACTGGAGAGGCATGTTCCAATTTGCCAATACAAGGATCAAATGATGGTAAAGGAGAATAAGAATGAATTTAAGGGCAATAGCAATTTATACCCAAGAAATTGAAAGACTGAGATGGCGACACACATGAGGAATTCCATCTGATAGATAAAGATAAAGATTGAGAACAAAAGTAAGTCCGTCCTCTGTACCTCTGAAGTATCTTCATATCAAGCCTAATTGAATATTAAGCTCCACCTGAAAAGATTAAAAACTCATAGGGACTAGGAAGCATTCAGGAGTTTGGAACTAAGATATGATAATTCATGGAAAAGAACTGATAATAAACACTAAAACAAACTAAGCATAAGCCATTTTCCCACTGGAAACAATTTTCAGGAGAATGAGAATTTTCTATGAGCAATCAGGAAATGATTTTATGAAGATTATTATCCTCCAGATATAATCTACCAACACCGATTATCGGCATAGTCGCTTCCTACCACCTCTGGCTAGAAACAACTGCTAATTAGCAAATACACTTCCAATTCCCGCCATAATTTACAACAATACTAAATTGTGACAAACATTTGTGAAAAACATTCTCCACAAAACAACTACACATGAAATCACATAATCTTTACCAGTCTTGTAACAGAATTCTTCCAAATTATAAGCCAATTAATAGTTACAAACTTGAGAAAGTCCTTAACAAAGTTATGGGAAACCAAAAATAGAAAAGGAAAAAGGAAAAAAAAAAAAAAAAACCTTCGAATTTGCATGCGCCCATGAAACAATTCAACAAGAAATGTAAAAGAAAAAAATTAGACCTTTAACAATTCCATAATATAAAACTGCAAAAAAGTTCACAGCTTTATCAATTTCACAGATTTTAAATGGAGAGATCGTGAGGAATTAAAGATATGGTAATTTAAAATGAAAGAACTGAATTAAAAAAAAAAAAAACGAAAGAAATATCGAATTAGAGTGAACCTGAACAATGTTTACATCCTATTTCTTCGACTAAAAAGGATTCAGAGCTATTAAGTACTTTAGTTCGCCTTTTTCATCCCTTCACAATTGAGTTGGCTATTGGGTCTTTCCTAGGTGTAGATGGGTAAAGTGAGACAGAGAATATTGAGCTCCAATTTGAGCTGACTGTAAATTTTAAAACTCAAGTACCGTACAAGCTCCAAGCAAGTTATAATTTGGAGCTCAAATTAGACTTAAATGGAACTTGGTAGCTCAAGTCAACTTGAATAAGCTCCAAGACAATTCGTCATCTTAATGGCCTTGCAAATAAATTTAATCATTCTATTGTTTTATTTTTTTTTTTATGGAAACAAAAAATGAGGAAAAAAAACTTGAAAGATTGCGTTCTAGTGGTTCTTTTTATATGACTCAAAGAGGAATGGCTAGTGGTTTAGCCCTTTGGTGGAATAATAGTGTTGCTATTGACATTTTGCATGAGGATGATCAATTTGTACAGTTTAATCAAGTGGCAGAATGGAGAGATTCTTGGGAGAGTGACATGGATTTATTCTTCCACAGATTTTTGCCTAAAATAAAGGTTATGGAATAAACTACAATTTCTTGTGGCTGAGAATTATATTCTATGGCTTTGTATAGGCGATTTTAATGCTCTACTCTTTGAACATGAGAAGAAGGGAAGTAGGGGTCTAGAGAGAAGAGTAGTTGATGGTCTTAAAAGTACAATTGAAGATACTAATTTGCAAGATATTGGCTTTGATGGACCAGCTTTTACTTGGTTGAATAAACGTGAAGGACAGGCATTGATAAGGCAAAAGAATAGATAGGGGTTTAGCATCAATAAAGTGGATTGAGCATTTCCCAAGGTGTCACATTCAACATATACCAACCGATGCCCCATATCATATGGTGCTGATTGTAAATACGGATGCAAATGATAAGGTTGCAAAGAGGTTTTTTAAATTTGAAAATATCTGGCTGACATCAAATGAATGTAAGGAAGTAGTGGAAAAAGGGTGGAATGTTGTAGATAATGGTACTCCTTGATGGGATAAGGCGCTGAAAAGTTTGGATGCTTGCAAAACAGACTTGATTGCTTGGAGTAAAGAGGCCTTTCCTAATAATGACAAGGAGATAGATAAAGTGTTGAAGGATTTGGCATTGGTGCAAGGGAGTCCGAATGGCCTAGAAACAGAAAAAGAGGAACATTTGTTCCGTAAACTTAATACACTTTGGGAAAATGATGAGAGATATTGGCATCAAAAGGCGAGGACTAATTGGTTACATTTTGGGGATCACAATACTTATTTCTTCCATCAAACCACAATTAGAAGGAGGTGTCAAAATAAGGTTTTAAAGTTAAAAAGATTGGATGACAGTTGGATTGAGGATGAGGGGGAAATCATTGGGGAGTTTCAAGCTCACTTTTAGAGCCTTTTCAAGACATCAAACAGAACAGAAACTTCAGAATGTTTGGATTGGGTGAGTAGTTGCATTGGAGAGGAAGTGAACAGCACTTTTTGCTCACCTATGCAAGCAGAGGAGGTGAAGATTGCTTTCCAATTGGGAGGGGCTTAAAGGCCCAGGCCCGGATGGTTTTTCAAGGGTTTTTTATCAAAAGTTTAGGGCTATCATTGGAGATACAATCTTAGAAGCAATGAAGTCATTTTTCAACACAGGTACATTCCCTTCCTCTTCAAACAACACTGATTTGGTTTTAATTCCTAAAGTTCCTAATCCTTAAGAAGTATCCCAATTTAAACCAATTAGTATCCCAATTTAGACCAATTAGTCTATGCAACTTTATTTACAAAACAATCTAAAAAATAATGGTAAATCATTTGAAACCATTGCTTGGTGAGCTTATTTCACAAGAACAAAGTGCTTTCATTCTAGGAAGAATGATCCATGACAACATTTTTGTAACACACAAAGTTTTTCATTTCTTAAGAACTAAAAAGAGAGGTAAAAGTGCTTTTGTGTTTTGAAAGTGGACATGAGCAAGGCTTATGATAGAATTGAATAGTCTTCCTTAGAAATGTTCTTTTAAAGTGTGGCTTTAATAGGAAGTGGGTTGATTGGGTGATAAAATGTGTGTCATCAATTGAATTCAATCTTGTAGCTAATGATAAAAAGGTGTGTCAAGTGAAACCCAATAAGGGTTTAAGGCAAGAAGACCCATTGTCACCATATTTGTTTATTTTAATGGCTAACATCCTATCTAAAGGCATTAGAAGGCATGTTCTAAATGGAAGACTATAAGGGCTAGCTATTAAAAATAAATGTCTTACTTTATCTTACCTCTATTTTGCAAATGATTCTTTATTTTTCTTAAAGGCAAAGGAAGAACGATCAATTATCCGATACTATTGTAATGCATCAAGTAAGTTAGTTAATTTCAGTAAATCTAGGGTATTTTTCAGCAATAATACCCCTTTGGATGATAAGATAAGGATTGGAATGAAATTGGGTGTGAGAGTGATGGATGATCTTGGACCTTATTTAGGTTTGCTTACACTATGGGGCAAATCTAAATATGAGGTCTTGAGCTTTGACAAGGACAAGATCATTAAGAAGTTGAGTGGATGGAAACAAAAGCCTTTAAGTGAGATTGGCAAAGAAGTTCTAATAAAATCAGTAGTTCAAGCAATTCTAACCTACTCCATGTCATGTTTCTCTTACTTTAGGAAGTGGTGTAATAAAGTGAACTCGTTCATTGCAAGTTTCTGGTGGGGATAGAAGACGGGCAAGGGGCGAATTCATTGGATTAACCGAGAAAAACCAACCGTTGCTAAAGAGGAGGGTGGAATAGGTTTTAAAGATTTATTCCATAAAACCTTGCACTTCTTACCAAATTGGCTTAGAGAATTGAAAAAGAACCAAACGCCTTGTAGGTAAGAGTGTTGAAAGGCATTTACTTTCCTTTTACTGACTTCAAAAGGGCAACGAATGGAGGAAAGGGATCTTAGCGATGCAGTGGCATCATTGAGGGGAAGAAGCTTTTATTCAAAGGAGCTCTATGGTAAGTAGCTATAGGGAACAAAATAGATGCGTGGCAAGATAAATGGATTCTTACGCTAAAGGATCAGAGGCCAATAGTCTCGCAAGGCAATGTATCATTACTTAAGGTAGTAGAACTTCTAGATCAAGACAAAAAATAGTAGGATATGAATAAAGTTTTTCAAGCTTTAAGGGAAAATAAAGTTGAGTGTGTGAAATACATATCTATCTCAAGCAAGGGTTCAAACTCAATAGTATGGCCTTTTGCTAAAAATGGATTGTATTATTCAAAATTAGTTTACAAATACATCTAGAAGTCCAGATGTGAGGCAGTGTTTGAGAGGATAGATATAAACCTTTCGTTTGCTATCTCGAAAGCTTGCTACTTGTTGACTTTGAAAAGATCGGGAAGGGTAGACGGCCATGAATCTAAGAAAGATATCAGAGATCAACCACAATATAGATCTAATGTTTGGAGAAGGCCTAACAATAGACCAGTGACAGGAAATCCTATCAGAAAAGCATAAACCATTCCCTATCTAATAAAAATATACATCTTGAGAAATGTATGAATAGCTCTAAATATGCGTCTTTTCCGTTTCTTACTAGAATGACTTACTTGGTTATGTCAGAGGTAGACTAGGTGTTGTTAGTGACTAAATTTGTCATGGATTTGATCCATGGCTCATTTGAGTCTAGGGAACCCTTGGTGAGTTTAATTTTGGGGTTTTGGAGTCCTTTTAGTTGGCCAAAGTCATGTGAAGAGGAAAATCACTTGATCAGAAGTTGATCAAAGGAGTAAGGAACACCAACAAGCGGGGGGCTGTTGACCAGCCACCTACCTATGCAGTCAACAGGACATCCCTTGTAGTCCTGAGACATTGTGGATAGGCTCCTTTTATTTTCTATTTTAGCCCAACCATTTCCTGATCTGTGCACACACACAGTACACTTACACACATCTATATATATGTGTTTGTGTGCATGTTTTTGCATGTGCACTTTTCATGGTGTCTTGAGTGCGTATCTCACAATATATTGTTTAATGAGATTTGTGGGATGCACCCTCCTCTTTTGAATTAGTGGATGTCCCTCTTGTTTGCCCCATCATTTTTCACCACACATCAGTTATTTCCATATAAATCTTGGTGTTCCTACTTTTTGCTTTCTCTATATATTTATGTCTGCTATTATTTGTGTTTCTTTAACACTCAGCATGTTGCCATATGCACAATGTTAGGAAATCAAAAGGACTGATTCGTGGCAAATCTATCATCACTGTCAATAATACCCATCCTCATAGCTTGTCCAAGACAGTATCTCAAGCATATGCTGCTTATTTGAAATGAATCCTCGATCCATTATCCAAAGCAAAAAATTGAGTACTGACCTCCCTCACAAACTAGATGCACACATCAAACAGCTTCCCAAAACCACGAACTGGTATTGACCTCTTCGTTGTATGAATCATTACTCAACCAGTATCCCTATGCAGTAAAATCAAACAAGTTAAGACTAGTCCTCTGCATACAAAGCACGTAACAAGTAGATAATTCCAAGAAGACTACTTGGACATTTGCAAAGCCAAACCAGAAGCAATTCCTGATGTAGCAGAAAAATACGTCATTACTCAAAAGGCAAACTCCAAAAACCGATTCGACATGAAATGACAAAAGATTGTTTAATCCTTTTCTAGTAAGTATGCACGAACTAAGATTTGAACCAGAGACATGTTACTAAGAGGATACGAACTCTAACTAGGCCTCACCGTTAATGACATTTTAAAGGCCACCGTTCTTAGCAGCATGAAGGGCAATAACCCAAAGTCAGGTTCCAATCCTCTGAAAGTCCACTGTTCAATTTCGTCAGCATCGGTGCAGCACTTTCATCAAGATTGGCAATTCCTGACACGATATCCAATTCCAACAAGAAAACAAGATACCATGCCCATTTCAGGCACGATATTAAATAATTCAATCAGAAAAACAAGATGACAGTTTCTAATTTCTAATAGATTCCATATATTCTTCAACATTGACTCTAATTTGACACGATGCAAAACCTTAACTCATAATGTCACCCCTCGTCAGATACAAAGTCACCTTTTGGGCAAATAGGATTCAATTACATGCCTCATCCGAAAAACAATGATTCCACTAGCCCATTGATAAAGAAAGTACCTAATTAATTAATTATAGGAAGAAAAAGGAGAAATGCGAAACCTTGTACCTCCAAAATGAGCAGTGTGGAAGCCACAAGCACGAGGATGATTGAGAAAGGGATCGAATTGGGTTTTGCAATTCATGCAGGTTTTGAGGTTTTGGGTATTATTACTTGTGCTAGATTTTGAGGAGGAAGAGGAGCAACATTGGATTGCTGTGGGATCGCGATTGGGGTAATACCGTGAGAGTGAGAAAGGAGGAGAGAGAATCAGAACCATGTCTCAACAACACCAACGGTGGGCGATAAAGAGGAAACACTCATCGTGGGACCAGGCGCAATGCATAGAATTAACTTATCTTTACTTTGGCTGGCCAAATGGAATTTAATATTAAAAGGAATAATCTAAAATTATTACCTCAATTTTAGATTATCCATCCTATATCCCACTTGTACTTGTGAAAAATTTATATTTAAAATTTGCTAAATATCATATTCAATTAAAAAGTTTACTTCTTAAATTTACTAACAAATACTTATTACTTAATAAATAGATAATGAAAATAATAAATTTAATATGTATAAGGCCAATTCAATAAACGCCGTGGCTTTAATATTATTCTCAATTTTCACCCAACAATTCCCAAATGCTAATATCCTTCCTTAAGCATTATGATTAGAATGCTTATAAACAAATCTGTCTTTAATTGAAAGACTTGTATTATATCAAATCTCCTAAAATGGAACAAATATGTTAAAAATTTTACTATTGAGCATTACAATCTGCATCCAATTTTTTATTTAACATGCGCTTCAAATGAAAAGAGAGGAGTAGTAATTCATGTTGATGTTGATGTTGATTGTATTCGCATTTTTATTCCATATGAATTCATATCAGAGTTAAAAATACATAAAATCTAATCAACTTATGATATAATCGTATTTGTTAATATCATAAAAGTATTTTCCCATAGCTTGTCACACTATCCTTATATATTGTCTTTATGATTATACTTCTAATCGTATCATGTACGGATGGACACATCGTTTCCAATGCATAGGCATAATTTGGATGAGAAAAACAAAAATCAATTTATTTAGATTGAACATGTCAAACATTTAACTTTGAGTTTAACACTAAATATTTTTTTCCCCGGTAAACAACACTAAATATTAATAGCGATAATTATTATCCCCTCCGACCCTCATCTTGATTAATCTTCAAATACAAAACCTCCCAGAACATCAATCTTCAGCTGTATCTCAACGAGTAGATGACAAAATGGGATATATAACTTACAAGGGTTGAGAACAAAATTCAGAATGTGCTATGCGATTTCACTTGCTCTCCAAAAAATCAATGTTCAAGACCCAAACATCTTTTGTTCACAAGACTGCTAGGAGTATTTTACAAACCCATACACCACATAGTAGGAGTTGTGTTAAACAATAAATTCACCTCCTATACAGGAGATGGAGTTTCCTTTTCAGGCTCCGTATCCTTTCCTCCATCACTCCATTGTCCCCCGCCGTATCCATTTTGTAACATCTTATGTTCTGTTGGCAAATTTTTCTTAGCTTTCCGGCTTCCTTCAACTTTCCATAGATCCCATACGCGGGTCTTAGGCAGGGGTGCAGCATCTGCTATGGGTGCAACCAATCCTGGCTTCCCATCATCAATAACTTCATCAATCAGACCATATTCCTTGGCTTCCCAGGCATTCATGAAATTGTCACGGTCTGTGTCAATCTCAACCTGCATTTGACCTATAGATTATGAGGGAAAAGGGAAAAAAACCACAAGTAAAAGGTTTCTCAATGAGTAACAAGCACGACGATTGATGATTTTGATGCCTACCTGTTCTTTGGGTTTCCCCGTGACTCTTGACAGAATCTTGTTGAGCTTCACTTTGTGGTAGGCCATTTCTCTTATCCGGATGCTCATCTCAGTTGCCTGGAATCAATAAAGATAAAAACAGTGAGTTCAATAGAATTTAGGCTCAAAGTAGCCTCTTAAATCCAATCCATCACATTATGTAGTTTGTATGTGCCTATGTGTGTTTCAGAGAGAAAGGGACAGACAAAAAGAGATAGAAAGTGCACCATCTAAAGAATAACTATTCAAGGAAACAAAAAAATTGAAGCATCAAACGAGATTATATTGCCAGAGAATCAAGCAAACAAGGTAATTGTTGCCACATGCCACAGCATGATACTGATAAAAACTATGTGTGCCAAAAGAGTGGCTTCTCCTTCTCAGACGGCAACAACGATATTATCAATGAAAAACCATGCTAGAAATGCATAAATATAATCAAAACACCTGTGAAATTGAGATAGACAAGCTCAAGCAACAATATTAGGCATGCATTAAACCTCAAGAGACATTGCATGCCATTGCTCAGTTTGCATGCACCTGATAGTTGCAAAGGCAATACCACTATCTCCAACAGAACCACAAAATGCAAGGTTACCCATCATACACCTCAAGTTATGAACAAAATTTTCGACAACACTCAAAAAAGGAACAGAAAAGAAGAACAAGCATGACCATAAAAACAAGCAGCAGGCTGATTCATTTCTTTTTGGGTAAATGGCATAAATACTGCCCAAACTTTCGTATAATGGCAAAAATACTACCTGAACTCTTGAAATACTAATTTCATACCCAAATAACTTTGTTGTTGGCATTTTTACTATCCTCGTTAATAACCATTTGCTGAGTTGGCATGATAGACATATCACAATGTGACACGTGTCCATTAACTTTATTTTATGCCACTCAAATGCCAACTAAGCAAAAACAATAAATAAATAAAAGAAATCAACATGTAATGTTAAAAGCCAAATCAAAGAACAATCAAAACCCTAACATTTCCAAATCAACACAACCTCATCAATCAAAATACAAAGGAAATCGGAGAAGTGTTGTTTATCAAACCTCTATAAATCAATTTCATATGCTCTTATATTTTTTAGAAAAGACCATCACAAAAGAAGTAAAGGCTTTTAGCATGAAATTTGTCATGTTAACTCTATGACACCTCTCAGAAGCACTAGTATCTAGAAAGCTTTTCCTCATTAGTACATCAAAACCTATCATAAAAGAGTATGGAAAGACTACTAGGTTTGGATTAATTTACACAAAAAGGAGACCCCAAAAAAGAAGACAAAAAGTAGGGAGCTCCCCCATTGTTTACAGTATCTAGGTGAGGTTGAAAGAATTCCTAGTCACTCCTATGTGACAAAAATATATGCCTACATTGCTTCTCGTTTTCTGGCTCTAGGCTAATTAATATTTTATCATATTTTGTTTTAATGTTTATAATTCTATTTATACAATATCTGAAAAGGTTTTGATTGTTCGTTGATTCTGCTTTCAACATTATATGTTGATTTCTTTTTTTTTTTCCATTTCTTTTGCTTAGTTAACATCTAAGTGGCATAAAATAAAGTTAATGGACACACGTCACATTATAATATGTCCATCATGCCAACTCAACAAACGGTCATTAACGGTGTTAATGAGGGTAGTAAAAATGCCAATAATAAAGTTATTTAGATATGAAATTAGTGTTTCAAAATTTCAGATAGTATTTTTGCTATTATGCGAAAGTTTGGGTAGTATTTACGTCATTTATCCTTTCTTTTCTAGATATTAACATGTGTCTATCAAAAAAAGTAAGAACAATTACTTTTCCTCCTGCGGTCCCAAGAGGTTGATGGATCATTACTCTAGCATTTGGCATGCAGAATCTCTTGCCTTTTGTACCAGAAGCAAGAATAAAAGCACCCATTGATGCAGCAAGGCCCAGGCAAACAGTTGATACATCAGCTTTGCACAGCTTCATTGCATCATATATTCCCATTCCTACATGATCAATAAAACAGGCAAGTGTAAGGGAACTCGTTGGAACAAGTAAATAAATTTTGCCACTTCAATACTAAGAGAAATAGAGATCACCTTTTCCCTTTTGAAATTAAACAAGAAGATACAAGAGATTTCCAGAAAAACAGAGACAAGTTCCAGGTACAGCTTCAATGAAGAAAGCCTCAAGAAAATAAAACTCATGTTACTGAGTGACAAGGCAAAAAAGAAATTGAACGCCTTCTGGTGATGATGAAATTACTGCATAATATGATTAGATATGAATTGTTGGATTAGTTCAATAATATATATGTGTGTTCAAATATTTAATTGAACTTATTCACTAATAAAGGAATAGGTTTTGAGAGTAAAAACATGAACTTCAAGATGAGAAGGTTTGAATCAATCATGAAGAGCAAAATTAAAGGATTTCATTACTGCTCTGAGCAAATGTTCCAGTGAGATTGCTAGAGCTAGTAGATATACTTGTCAGAAAGTTACCAAAATAAATAATTTTTCAGTAAGCCTCATAACTAAGACTTACAGTATGGATTGAAAATGGAGATGAAGGAGTACTGCAACTCTCTCAAAGTGAAGAATCAAAAGTCATGTGATGAGAAGGACCCGAGACCATGACCCACATGGTTCAGAAAATCAACCACAAAAGTGTAGTAAACATAATCCATCACATGGGACATGCAAACCCTCATTGTTCGTATTGTACCTTGAGAGTTTAACATTACATATCCATAATAGCTGCAGAGATTCACTGAGTATTATAAAAATGTCTTTAAGATTTCGGGAGTTTGACAAGACTCCTAAATAATTATATTAATTGGATATTTGTGACAAGAACATTGGTTAAGGGAAAGGGTATTAATCGAAGGAGGAAACATTCACAAAACACAAGAGGCAGTGCAAGCACATTGAACCTGCTCTTGATTTTCTCCAAATCTATGCGTAGTTGCTTCTACACATATTTACCAAGCTGATATTTCTAATTGGTGACTGCTCTTTGCGAAGATTTTTCCATCTCCTTGGTTTCAGCGCAAACACTATTGTGAAGGATGGACCTAAATGGTGGCCAGAAGAGGACCTGGCCTCCCAAACACTGTCTTGAATTTTATTAGTAAGTATGCCAGGACTCTTATTGGGTTTACTTAACAAAAGAATACAGTTGTCAAAACACTAATCATACCTTTTACAAGTACAATGTGTAAATTCAAAGGGTTATTTTAGCCAGTGGTCAAAACCATTAATTTTTTTTTTTTTTAATTTACAATTCATTCCATGATTTTTTTCTTTTTTTTCGTTTTAATTATCATGAGGAATTTTATGACATTGCTTGCCTTACCTTTTACATTTTTAACAAATAAATGCCTCTTATATGTAAAAATTAATCATAAAATATCATAATAAAAAAACAGACTCTCAGGATACCCCTTAAAAATAATACTTGTGTGTAGGATCATTTTAACAAATGCATAGAAATCCATAAGAAAACCCTTATTATGCTATGAGGCATGTGGTAGATTGCAAGAAAAAGTTAATCTTTTTCCCTAGTAATTCTAACACAGATTTAATGAAGGTAAGTACCCTCCCCATCCTACATCAATCCCTACCAACCACCCTATGTTGCTTCCATTAAAAGGGTCATGCTCCAAGGCAGAAAGAGCTTCCCTAGCTAGGAGGGTTATGGAGGATGACAAACAAATGTATATACAGCCTAGCCCTCACATTTTGTGAGGGGACATCACGTGTCCTCGAACCCATGATCTTTTGATGCCAAGGGAGCAACTACTACTTCAGTGCTGCCAGAGCTCACTGTCTATCACTTCCATTCAGACAACAATATAATATATTACATATAAAAAAAAATGAAAATAAAAATTACCACAGAAAAGCAAAAAACAATGTTTTTACAAGGCTTTCATCCATCCTTCCACAACACAAGAAAGTTCTCCAGCAACTAGCACAATCATATAAGAAACAAATACCTCTTTTTAGAATGAGAAGAACTTTTGACAAAGATATATTCTAATGCATGATGTTTCGGAACCAAGAGCAACAGTAATCTTAATGTTATTTATCCCAAGTCTCTTTGAGCGTTGTACACGTTTTTTGCAGATAAAATCAATTGACAACATGTTTTGCCTTCTTATTAACATATACTTTAAATTTATTAAAAGAACACTATCACCATCTTGAGCAACTGCATAAGAACCAAGATTCCACATTATCTTATAGAAACCATCATGCACTGAGAAGAAACAAGGTGCAATAATCCAATTGCAATCTTCACACAAGCTCTGTCAACTCACAATGCATCTTTGATCTATATGCATGTATCAGCAAATTGAAAGGACATAGTATGTCAATGCTCCACCCACACTCAACACACTTTAGTACTACCAAAACTGCAATGAGCCTTCATCTTCAAGTACTCCTATGCCATTTATAAGATGCCTTCTTTACTAGTGATAGGTCCACTGGGATTAACAATACATAGCTTAATTAAGCACTAATGTGCAATGCCACAATAGCCTTCAAGTTGGACACTTACCGGCAGTAACAGATCCACCAGGGGAATTGATAAAAAGCTTGATATCCTTTTTTGAGTCCTCCGCATCCAAAAACAAGAGTTGACTTATAATGAAATCAGCTGTAACATCATCCACCTGCCCAAAAGATACACAAAATTCATATCTCTAAACAAAAAAGTTTCAATTTTCCAAAGAATAAAAATACGAAAACTGAACATTCCAATCCAATCTTACATCAAAACTAATTCTCCTATAATTACACGAACAACACAAATTGTAACGTCTAAAAACGACATCTTTAAACAAACTTAGACTTCAATTTTCTTTAAAATTAAAAATAAGAATACTAGCGACCCCAATTGTCCAATCCAATTTAAAAGCTCCACCATTTTCGATGTAAAAATACATAACTAGACAAATAGTTAATACCCATATAAAATCTTCTCTTTTTACTGCCTCTAATTAATGGAAACAAATCAACTAAACCAAAAGAAACAAAATAAATCGAAACCCATAATGATGAAATTGTAATTAAAAAAAATTATAGTTAAAGTGCAATGAAATTGGAATAATTAATAAAAACAAAAAGAAAAAACACCTGAGAACCCAAAAAGATGATTCTTTGACGAAGAAGCATGTTGGTGGTATCGAGTTCCTCAAACCTAGGAAGCCAAGAAGACAAAGGAGCGATTGAAGAGACATCCCAGTTGCTGGATAAGGTCGTTCGTCTTGAAGAACAACTGCTGCTCCTAAGAGCAGCTTTAGCTGTGTGTGTTTTGCAACTAAAAGTGCGTGCCTTTGGGACTGCGCTCTCAAACCTAGCTCGTGAGACTCTGATAGAAGTTGTTGTTGGTGATAGTAGTGTCCACTCCATCTTCTGCTTCTTCTTCCTCTTGTTTTCCAGTTTCTTCTCACAGGCTTTTGGTGGGACATGTCGCAGTGGATGTTAGGTTTTATCTCAATCATTATTAACTATAATTTTAATTATCCAACGGCATAATAAGAAGTATTTTAGTGGGGGTTGGGAAGACCCATCGAATTCGAATTCTTTGTATTTACGTTCTCGGCTTAAATATAGATAGATTAAATTCTAAATTTTAAGAATGATGCTTTAATTCCTTATATTACTATTTAATTTTCAAAAATAATGGTAAAAGCAATACATATGGAAAATACACGTTAAATCAAAATTACTCTTGGTGAGGGTGGCAATCACTATTATGTCTCCCGAGTTTCTCCCGAGTCAACTTCGAGTCGTCCTTCAACTATAAACAACGCCTTTTATGATTAAGTCAATGAGAGCCCTTTAATATTTAAGTTAACAAGAAAAAAGGTATGATGATGGACAGAGATATAATTAAGAACGAAGAAAATGATAAGAGCGAGTTTCAAAGAGAGGATAAAACAAGCACCGATCCCTTTACTTGAAGATCTTCCTATTATTTATGATTGGAAGTGCTTACTATTAATGTCACATGGTGGATCCTAGCTAGTTGGCGTAGGATCTAATGGGGGACATGGCCAGTTCAATCAGTACTCAATGGGATATCCTTCCCTTTGTAAGTTGGTAAGGATTAAAGGGATGAGCTTGTCCCATTGGCGACAAATGGATACCTTAGTTCTGTAGCTAAGTAATAGGTCGTGTGATAAGTGGTCAATCAACTTTAAATGAAAAGAAAGAAAACGGACAGCGAATGAGGTAGGTACTTAACTCAGTGCCTAATGGTTTCTCTAATCAAGGTCCCTAAAGGGAACGAGAGCAAGCTTCATATAAGCATTGTGAATAATGGCCGAGCACATCTAAGGTATTTGGAGGCCTTTCGACTAGAAGATGGGGGCTCAAACTTGCCTGGGACTTATGTGACCATCTTGATGGACCACATCACTCGTGTTAGGCTCCTTGGCTACTCATGAGGCCTAGGCCAGGCATTTTGGTAAGCTTAAGCCTTGGGAGCCCTCATAGCGAGACTTAATCGTTTACCCCTCCACTCTCTTAATAATCCGGCCGATGAGGAGAGTACCGATGCTTTTAGGCTTAAGAAGGGCCAAGCCTATATTGTTTAGAGGCTTAAGATCAACCACATAAGGGGTTCTCCTTTTAGAGGTAATCTTTTAAAAGTGACAATTGACATGGCCACTGGTTATAGGTTGTTCACATGCCTAGTCCTTCCTAATGCTTGTGTCATTTCCGATACATAATGACAATGCTTTATAGAATGTGCTATACATAATGATTGCATGGGGAAACTGTTGCTTGGCATTAATGCTTATCTTTCCATTATTATTACTCCCCGACCACTGGATGAGTCAGTAGGTGATACACGAATGGAAGGGATATTTCTCCACCTTACTATATAAGGGGAGTTTTGGGGACCATCTTCTTTCATTCTATCTTACTCTGACCTTAGTACTTGTGTAGTCTTCTACTTCTTAGATAGCTCCTTAGAAAATGAATAAGGCCTGAGTAGTCCTCCTGAGCAGGGGAGTGTTGAGATTGGGGCTCCACCCAATTGTAGGGCTTGTAAGCATTAATTAAGGAGTGTAAAGGGTCACCCAGTGATAGGGAATAAGCTTTGAGTGCCAATCGAGGAGTATTCAAGGGTTAGTTCCCCCTCAATCTACGGTTCGTTGCCTTTACCACATCGTTAGCCACCTGTAACATTGGCATCTAGGTTCCTAAGTCATATGTTTGGGCAATTCCTAACAACAACATATATTTCTGGCCCTAAGAGGGGGAACTCTGGTGGCTCCGGAGTCCCCAACCTCCATCAATTAAAAGACTTATAGGGAACTTAACTAGGTCTTGAAAACATGGTAAGCATGTTCTCTACCTTGCAATGGTTGTCCTAATGAGCTTTAAGTATTTAGATGACTTTCATGGGCTCCTTAGTGCTTTTTGACTGAGTCTTCTAAGAGCTCGAGTGATCCTTAGTTGCTTGCGAGTGTTAAAAGGGCTTCCTCTTAAGGCCGTTGTAGTAGCATGAGCTCAACAAAGGAAAAGTGTGCCATCGTGAGCTAAGATTTGTGTAAGGGACCTTGTTTTACAATGACTACAACGATAGAGGAGGCATAGCAATAGCTATTCTCCTAAGTTTGCGATCATCTGCTCAGGGTAATTCAAGTTGAGTGTGGTTCATCAGGACAATCAAGAGCTAAGTTAAAGCTAAGAACCAATCAACTTAGGTTGGGGCCCTTGCTTTGTATCAGCTTGGCATTACGCACGAATCAAGTCGAGAAGATCATTCGCTAAAGCCGAGTTGAAGTTATGAGCTCAAAGACTAATGCTAAACAGTAAAATAGGAAAGGGCTCCAACTTGTGCAATGTACTTCATACTTTTTATTATGACAGCTTATAATTGAGGCTAGTATGCTAATCCTTAAGCCTTGTAATGATTCTCAGAATTAATGAAAATCAAAGTTGCTCTTCACATGTTTGTTTATTTTTTTCATTTTCTTTCTTTGTTGTTTTGTCGATCTTTCTTCTTATGCTTGTCTCGATTGTTGCGAGTGCTCAAGATCAAGTGCTCTTAGATTGCGGGGAGCTTACATAGGTACAAGCTTAGTAAAACCATAAGGAGCTCACATAAGTGCGCGCTCAATCTTGACTTTTAATGTACTCAAAGATCTAAGCTTTGGTCATTTTGACACAACTATTGAGGTGACCAATGTGATTGTTGGAGTAATCTAGGACCTTAAAAGTCGTGTGCAATTAATGCTTGCATGTGCTTGTGCCCTACTAACAATCTACCTTCCTATGCTAAATCTAACCGTTGGTTTAAGGATCATGACACATGGTCATTCAAGGCAACGGCTGTTATAGCAACACTTCACTTGGCCCCGTAACATTATATAGGGGCTTAAGGTAAATCATTTTTCACCTTTTGGTTATCATATTGCCAAAATCACTCCAGAACATTTCTTGCTTCATTGACATCTCTCATTTCTTACTTTCCTTCTATTTTCTTCATTTTCTTTCCACTTCTTGGAGATGGCTAGTGATGAGCTTTAAATTAGATATATTTTATTTAGAGATTTTTCATGATTTTCCCTTTAAATTTGAGTTTATTTTTAGATAATGATACTTTATTAAGTAAAATCTTGATTTTTAGGTTTTAGAACAATATTAGCAAGAAAATAAAAAGATAGAAACAAGTTTCACTCAATTCAGAGCTAAAATGAGTAAGTTATAAAAGTTTAAATACTAATACAATCGAACGACATAACCATATCGTTTGCATGCGAATTTTTGAGCTAATTTTCAAATATCATAGCCAGTGACACGACTAAAGGACACGACCATATCCTCAGTCGTGTCAATTGCTCAAACTTTATTTTTTTCATTTCCTATATAAAGCTTCTCTAGGGTTTTTTTTTTTTTAAGACTTAATAGACAACTTTTGGAGAGTTTTTCATGCTAAGAACACTCAAGAGAATAAGACAAAGACTTCGAGATTCAATCTTTATTTATTGGTTTTATTGACTTATAGGGAAACTAATAAGGTCTCCACTAATGACTCTTTAGTTTTCAACTATTGATATTGCTACTATGCTTTATAAACTCTTATAAATCCTTGACTAATGCGTCATTTTCTCATATCGATTAAACTCTTGGAACTTTTTGTTAAAATTGAGATTTTGTACTCCATATGATTTATAAAACTTGATTTTCTTGGTCATTTGAGCTACATAAGTAGTTTCATAAGCTATTTTGAAAAGTTACACCACAAATTGATATCTATTAGACTCATAATTGAATGACTCAAAGTAGTGAAGTGGTAAACGTTTTATGTAAGCTATATCTACATTAGTAGCTAAAGTGGTTAGCTTCTAACTTATGTTAGTTTATACAATGGAATTGTTACTATTCCTTGGTTTGGGGTGTAATAGCATGTATTGTCCAATTATAAGCAAATTTTATAATGGGTAAGTAAACATCCTAATCAATTAAGTTCTTTCTCATTACAGCTTAGCGCGGTGAACCAAAGGTACAGTTGATGACCTTTGTTTGACCATCGGTTTAGGGATGGCAAAAGATGCTAAAAAGTAACTTTGTTCCCATCTAATGCCAGAGAGTTTACTAAAAATGGCTCAGGAATTTCGGGTCACAATTTGACGCCATATTCCTCAATACTCCATTCAAGCAAACAATTTCTTGCAAAAACAAAGAAGTAGTAGCCAAATCACCTTTAGTTTTAGTGCAAGGCACAACGTATATCACCTTACTAAATCTTTCCACGATGACCATTACTGAATCTTTACCTCAGGTACTTTAAGGTAAATTGAAGACAAGGTCCACGCTCAAATCAACCTATGGTTTTGTTGGGATGAGTATATGCATCACTTTCCCTTATTCAACATAGCTCTTTACCTTCTTAAGCCAATAAAACTTTGCATTCAATAACTCAAACATCCTTTTCTCTCTAAAGTGCTTTGAAAGTCCTTCACTATGAGTTTCTCCAACTAGTAGCTCTCTCATAGAACATGTCAACATGTATAGTTTGCCTCCTCAGAATAGATATCCATCCTCTAAATGATATTCATCCATTGTTCTTCCTTCTTCACATTGCACAAATATGGGAACAAAATAGAGGTCTTGAAGATATTGCTCTTCAATGCTTATAAACCCTAAAAACTTGGTCTGTAGCTCAATAAGAAGTATATGTCTTCTTAATAGGGCATCGATAACTACATTAGTTTTTCCTTGTTTGTACTTAATCGCAAAAATTGAACCCTTCCAAAAATTCAACCCATCGAGTTTGTCTCTTTGAAAGCTTAGTTTGAAATCTAAGATATCTTATAGATTCATGATCTATCTAAGATATCTTATAGATTCATGATCTATCTAAGATATCTTATAGATTCATGATCTATGTAAATGACAAACTCCCTTGGTAGTAAATAGTGCTACCATATATGACGAGCTCAAATAAAGGCCAAGAGTTCTTTATCATATATAGAGTAGTTCAGCTGTACTCTTTGAGATTCATACAATTATAGGCAACAGGTTTGCCTTTTGCATTAGCACAGCTCCAATGCTAACTCTTAACACATCACACTTAAGCTTAAACACTTTCTCAAAACCAGGTAAGGTTAACATAGGTGTAAGGGTTAATTTCTCCTTTACCTCAACAAAGCTTCTCTCCTCTTTCCTCCCTACTTGTACTTGATATTCTTTTTTGTTAACTAGATAAGGGGTACAACTATTGTGCTGAAGCCTTTAATGAACCATCAGTAGAAGGATGATACTTCATGAAAACTTCTTACATTGGTACAAGTTGTTGGGGTATGCCATTCAATAATAGCTCATATCTTCTCATCATCAACTTGTAGGCTACCTCTACTTATAACATATCCAAAGAAGATCACTTCTTCCTAGCAGAAACAACACTTCTTCAAATTCCTAAAGAGCTTTTCAACTCGGAGTATGTTAAATATAGCTTAAAGATGATCAGCATAACTTGGTAGGTTGGCACTATATACAAAGATGTCATCAAATTAGACCATAATGCACTTTTTGATTAAATTTCTTAGCACACGATTCATTAACCTCATGAAAGTGCTTGGGGTGTTTGACAAACCAAAAGACATCACCACTTCATATGGATCATGTCGGGTTTTAAACGTAGTCTTCCATTCATTTCCTTACCTCATACGAATCTAGTGGTAGCTTGACTTTAGATCAATCTTGCTGAATACTCTAATACCACTCAATTCATTTAGCATATGATCTAGCCTCAGAACAAGGTACTTGTACTTAATCGTAGTCTTGTTGATAGATCTACTGTCCATACACATTTGCCAAGTATCATCCTTCTTCAGTACAAGTAATGTTAGCATAGCACAAAGGTTGAGACTCTCCCTCACATATTCCTTTTTTAATAGTTCATTAACTTGTCTTTAAAGCTTGGTTGCTTACTTAAGATTCATTCCATAAGTAGGCTTGTACGACAGGGTAGTACTAGGTATTAAGTCAATGTAATGTTCAATTCCTCAGAAAGGGAGCAATCCTTCTAGCAATTGCTCGGGGAACATGTCAACATATTCGTCAAATAGTTCTTAGACCTCCTTAGGTAGCTCGGCTCATTCCTTCAATTCCAACAATCTTTCAATCAACAGAATTGTTGGCACATCGGCCTTAGTGGCTTCTTGAAGCTAAAATCGGCTTAGAACTAGTGTCTTCTTGGTTCCTTGGGCTAATTTAGCCTATGACTTGCTCACTTGGTTTAGGGTCATGGGGTTCAAGGTAATCTTCTTCCCATCCTTCTTAAATGTGTATGTATTCCCAAACCTATCATGAATGATTCATCGATCAAACAATCAAGGGCGGCCTAATAACACATGTTATGTACACATGGGTAGCATGTCATGGAGAATTTCATCAGAATAGTTTCCAATAAAGATCGGCAGCAACACTTGTTGTGTAACATGTAGTGCTCCCTTCTCATTTAGCCAATGTAGTTTATAAAGTCTTTGGTATGATATAGTCAGCAACATAGGTTTTCAAACTAAGTCAAGAAAAGCAACATTAGTATAGCTCCCGCTACCTACAATAAGTGCACAGACCTGATAATTCATTTTGCAAGTGATATAAAACAAGTTTTCTCATTACTTAGTAGAATGCCAACAATTGGTCCTCTCACCTATGCACGCCTTTGAGACTTTCAATCACATACCTAAAGAGTTATCTCTCGTCAACCTATCAAGGAAAAAAACTGTACACAATAGAATGGTGGCTAAACTCCTTGAAAGCTTTGGGTGGGTACACCCTACTCTGCTCTAACCTTTATGCCGACGTCGACTTCTCTCTTACTAAGAACTTTTTGTTAAGTGATGAGGACTCGAGCCCTCATACCAAGTCCTGCTCGGACCTTTAACTGTCGAAAGTTTCCTATTGAGTGCCTAAACATAGGCTCCTATTGGCTGAGTACTTCTCTTTTGACTTACCACTAATACTTACGGTATTCCTTACTCGTCTTGACAACTTGGTGTTGCTACATCATGATCCAGCTCAGCTACTAGCCCTAAAGATTCCTTTGTATGAGACCTTTGATGAGTTGTCACCTATCCTTTTTACCTAATATTGTACTATTTTCTCTTTTGTCATTTATCCTATTTAGCCTTTTTTTATATATATTAGGAATCCCCTTTTTATGTATGCCTTTTCATAATTTTCTTTATTTGTTATGTTGTCTTATGGACTTACTATAAATAGTCCCTTCTCCTTGTAGCTAGAATCATCAAAGTTTCCTTATAGATATTGAATATACTTGGTCCTTGCGAGATATTCCTCTCTAAGTCTATTTTCTTATACTCTTATCTAGTCTTGCCGAGTAACTTCAGATTAGTGGTGAATGGACCTTGGCATTAGCTTGTGTCTTACATCAAGTGAAGTGCCAAGTTGTGTTGTGTTCGTAGGTGAGTCATATCCTCTAAGCAACTTCACATCAGCTACTACATTCAGTTGCCAACCTTACCATTTTATTTTCTTCGATACTTTGGAGGACCTATTGGTTCTAATCTCTTACGGTAAGTTCTAGTGTAACTGAGCTCCTAAGCACACAATATAATTCTTGGTATCAAAGCTTAAGATTATGACCGAGAGCTATGATGTGATAGTTCTTACTAGTTTGTTGTTTGATATACTCTGTTTTCATTTAAAAGAATAGAGCTAGTTTGCAATTCACTGTTTGCTTAGTATTTTCTATGGGTGTAAGAGTTTCTTCTGTGAAGAGTATTATCTAAAGCTTTGTTTTGAGAATGTTGAATCCTAGTGTTCAAGGAGAGATTGACAATGCTAAGAGTGATGCTCATGGTCGTAGTTAGTTTACCCAACAAACATTACATACTATTGATGAGCAAATACAGGACCTTACCACTATTGTGGCCAATCTAGCTGTTAGGGACTGGGCCATTAGAGAGAGTTATCATTAAATAGGGCCGAGAAATGGGAGATAGGCTGAGACGACAAATGAATGAGCAGTAAGCTCCCAAACCCATTCCTATGAACCAAGCACCACCCTATTGTGATGATAGAGTTGCGAGAAGGAGACTGTAGTTGGATGAAGTCGAGGAGTATGAGGAGGAGGAATAATATGTTAGGATAAACGAATGTGAGCTTAAAGCTACTAAAGGAGCCAAGCATATCAAAGTATAGATTCCGAGTTTTAATAGGTTTGGTAGTGTTGATGACTACCTAGACTAGGAGGAGAAGATTGAAAAGATCTTTGACTTTTATGACTATGAAGATGCTGTTCATATTAGAGTGGTTGCATTGAAATTTTCTGGATATGTAGCAATGTGGTGGAAGAAGTTGCAAAATGTTTGCCTAAGAGCTAGACAAGAAGTCTGAACATGGAATGAGATGAAAAGACTCTTAAGAAGTAGGTTCATTCCTAAACACTATGAATAAGACACTTTTTGACAACTCCAAGACTTGAGGTAAGGTAATAGACAAGTAGACGACTATGTCCGAAAGTTTCAATTGCTCATGATCCAATGCAATGTTAATGAGCCCGAGACATGAACGATAGTACAGTTCATTTCTGGCCTAAGAACTGAGATTAGTAACATAGTGGAGCTATAAAGTCTTGCGACACTAGATGAAACCATCAAAGTTGCATAGAGAGTTGAAAGGTAAAGGCAGAATTAGATTTTCCAAATGTCGAGTATCCGACTAGTGTTACCGAATAGAAGTGACATGCTAAGTCGACCTGGAAATGATTGATCACTAAATAGTATCAAGGTGGACCATTGAGGACAAGCGTTGAGCTGACCTAAAGAGAGCCGAGGTAAAGGAAAGGCCCAGGAGATTAAGGTCCAAAGAAACTAAGGTCAGAGCTCAAGAAGGAAGACTCGAGAGATCAAATGCTTTAAATGTCTCAGTTATTGATATGTAATTAGTCAATGTCCAAACTGATGTGTCATGATGATCAAGAGAGATAAGCTTCACAACAAAATAAAGAGTGCAAGTCAGGGAGAAGAAGAAGTGAAAGTTAACCAAACGCCATAAGAGTTCCAAGAAGACCTCGATGCCCTAATACCTCTTGAAGCCAAAGCCGAGTACTGTTTTTTCGTTTGACGATCTCTTAATGCTTTTGTAGCCGACGAGAATTAGTAGAGGGAGAACCTCTTCCATACGAACTACCGAGTGAATGGTAAGCTATGTGCCTTGATCATTGATGGAGGAAATTATACCAATGTCATAGCATAAAGGGTAGTTAAGGCCATGAAATTACTAACCCTTTAACACCCTAAGCCATACAAGATTCACTATTTGAACAAGAAAGGAGGTTTACCCATTATTGAGCAAGTTAGAGTACTGATTACCATTGGTGATCGATATAAGGATGAAGTGTTGTGTAACGTCCTTCCTATGTGTGCCTTATATATCTTACTTAGCTAGCTCTAGCTATTTGACTTAAGAGTATTACAAGATGAGTATAAAAATACCAATATGTTCTAGAAGGATAAGAAGAAGGTTATATTGACCCCCATGAGTCCGAAGGAGGTATAAAAGTCACAAGAAAAGGTTGATAAATCACTACAGTAGAAGTCCTTAGTGATTTCCCATGCTCAATTTGCTAGTGAAGTCAAGGATGAGGAGTATATGCTCCTTTTAGTCAAGAAACTTTTGGAGTTAAGAGAAGCCGAAAGCTTACTTACCAAAGTGCAGATATTATTATAGGAATATGCCGACTTATTTCCTGTAGAGATGCTAAAAGACTTACCACCTTTAAGAGGCATTGAACATTGCATTGACCTTCAGCTAGGAGCTATGTTTTCAAACCGACCTACTTATAGGCTTAATCTTAAGTAGGTAACTAAGCTGAAGAAGTAAGTGGATAAGTTAGTGGATCAAGGATGCAATACCAGCCTTGCTAGTATTGAAAAAGGACAAATCATGGAAAATATGCATTGACAACCGAGCCATCAATAAAATTACCACCAAGTACAAATATTCAATTCCACAACTTGATGACATGTTTGATGAGTTATATGGTACTCGCATCTTTTCAAAGATTGACCTAAAAAGTGGCTATCATTAAAAATGAATGAGGCTTGGCGATGAATGGAAAACTATTTTCAAAACAAAGAATAGTCTATTTAAGTGGTTGGTGATGCCCGTTTGGTCTAACGAATGTGCTGAGTACTTTTATATGGCTCATGAATCATGTGTTGAGGGCACTAATTGGCAAATGTGTTGTGGTTTACTTCGATGACATTCTGATCTACAGTGCCAACCTCACCTCCCATATTAAGCAATTAAGATCAATATTCGACATTCTCTATATTAAGAGGTTATTTAGCAACTTGAAGAAATGTGTGTTCTACTAGAGCAAAGTCGTATTCCTTAGATATATTGTATCAAAGGGAGCAGTTTGAGTGGATGATAAGAAAGTTAGAGCTATACTTGAGTGGCCTATGCCGACTAATGCTATAAAAGTCAGGAGTTTACATGGTTTAGCTTCGTTTTATCAAAGATTCATTCAGAACTTCAATTTCGTAACTGCACCATTAACTAAATTGACCAGGAAGAATTGTGAGTTCAAGTGGTCAGAGAAAGCTGAGAAGAGCTTTGAAGACATAAAATCTAAGTTGACATCGGCTTTAGTACTTGCCTAACTGAACTTCGAGAAAGTTTTTTACGTAGAATGTGACACATCTGGAGTCGGCATTGGTGTTGTTCTTATGCAGGAACACTAACCCATTACCTATTTCAGCGAGAAACTAAGAGGTGTTGCCTTGAATTACTCGGCATATGACAAGGAGTTCTATGCCCTTGTCCGAATTCTTTGAACACTATAGAATTAGCAGTATTACCTATTGCCAAGAGAATTCATTATCTACTTAGATCATGAATCTCTCAAACACCTTCGAGGGTAATAAAAAATTTCTCAGCATCATGCCAAATGGGTCGAGTTCTTAGAGTCTTTCTACTACATCATCCGATAGAAGAAAGGGAGCACAAATACAATGGCTGACTTTTTTCTCGTCATCATACCCTTATTACGACTGTGTAAGACAAGGTACTTAGATTTGGCATACTGCCCCATTAGTATGAACATGGTCCATATTTTGGGCCCTCAGTGGCTAAGTGTAATGCTGGAATTATAGATGGGTTCTATTTAAGTCAAGGGTTTCTGATGAAGGGTAAGTAGGTTTATGTGTTGAGTGGTTCGATTAGAGAGCTATTCATCCGGGAAGCTTATGCTAGAAGCTTAGCCAACTATTTTGGGGAAAAGAGGATAATTGAAATATTAAAAGAACACTTCTACTGGCCTAAGATAATGAAGGATGTGTGTTGAATCCTTGAGAGGCCAAGGTATGTAAACATACGAAAGGGAGGAGATAGCCATATGGAAAGTACATACCCCTGCTCATACCCGAGCGCTCATGGACCAACCTAAGCATAGATTTCATGCTCGGCTTTCCCCAAACACCAAGAAGACATGACTTAATCATGGTGGTGGTTGATCGATTCAATAAGTTGAGGCACATCATTCCCTACAACACAATTAATAATGCTTTATTTGTCGCTAACCTCTTTTTGCAAGAAATTGTGTGACTACATAGAGTGCTAAGAAGTATTGTTTTTTACCATGACTCAAAGTTTACGTGCTTCTTTTAGAGGACCCTATCGAAGAAGCTCGGTACTAAACTCATGTTCAGTACTTCTTGCCACCTATAGACAGATAGCTAAACTGAAGTTGTGAATAAGATAGTAGGCAACCTCTTCCCAGTGACTGTGGGGAAGAATTTACATGACTAAGATCTATGCTTACCTGTCATTGAGTTCACTTACAACCGATCAGTTCACAGCTTAACAGGAAGGTTACCTTTTGAGGTCGTCTATGAACTTAACCTGAACTTACCCCTAGATATGGCTATTAGCCCGACCGTTCAATAGGAAGTCAATATAGCCTACAGCGTATCAAGGAAGTCCAAAAGTTGCATCAAAAGGTTGCTGAACAACTGGTACAGACTATAGCTTGGCAAAAGGAAGAAGGAAGCTGAAGAAGGAAATAAGTAGTTTATAGCCTTAGAGACCTTATTTGGGTTCACCTCAGTAAGAAGCGTTTCCTTAGAAAGAGAACTAACAAGCTTTGCCCTAGATCAGACAGACCTTTTAAGATCCTTAAGCACATCAATGACAATGTATATGAACTTGAGCTGCTCAACGAATATGGTATATTTGCTACTTTTAATATAGCCGACCTGACACCCTATGTACTTAATGAAGAAGAGAGATAAAATTTGAGGGCAAATCTTCAATAACCCAAGAGAACTAATGTAATACTGACTATTGGTCCTTCCACCCGCATGCGCTTTTGAGGCCTTCAATTACTAGCCTAAAGAATTCTCTCTCATTAGCCTGTTAAGGATGAGAAACAATATACAATAGAATGGTAGCTAAACTCCTTGAGAGCTCCGAGTAGGTACATCCTACTTTGCTTTGACCCTTGTACCAATGCTGACTTTTCCTTTGCCAAGAACTCTTTGTTGAGTGATGAGGACCTGGGCCTTGCACACCAAGTCTTACTCGGACCTTCAGTTGCCAAGAGTTTCCTACCGAGTGCCTAAACATAGGCTCTTACTGGCCTAGTACTTCTCTTTCGGCTTACCACTAATACTTACGATATTCCTTACTAGTTTCGGTAACCTGGTGCCACCACATCATGATCCCGCTCAGCTACTGCGTCCAAAGATTCCTTTATACGGGACCATTGATGAGCTGCCACATGTCCTTTTCACTTGATGCTGTACTATTTTCCCATTTTGTCATTTGTCCTATTTACCATTTTTCGTATATCTCCTTTTTATGTATGCCTTTTCATAATTTTCTTTATTTATAATGTTTCTCTAGGGACTTACAATAAATAGTCCCTTCTCCTTATAGCTGGAATCGTCAAAATTTCCTTACAAATATTGAATATACTTGGTCCTTGTGAGATATTTCTCTCTAAGTCCATTTCCTTACACTTTTATCCAGTATTGCCGAGTAACTCAAGATTAGTAGTAGGTGGACCTTGGCATTAGCTTATGCATTACATTAAGTAAAGTGCCAAGTCGTGTTGTGTTTGTAGATGAGTCATATTCTCTTAGCAACTTTATGTTAGCTATTACATTCAGTTGTTGACCTTACCATTATATTTTCTTTGATATTTTAGAGGACCCATTGTGATGGGAATTAGGCTACTGGACCATTGATCTGCAACCGAGTCCAAGGACTAGAGAGATTAGCAAGATGAATCCTCCTATTCTAACCGACTCATGCAGAGGCCGAGTATCTCCTTGCCGAACCATTCAACTTGCTAAGCTAAGTGATCGCCTATTTCTCACGTATCATGTGCTGAGAAGTGAAAGGCTGAGATAACGGTCCATCCTCATTCTCTCATACACTTAATCAATTTCTTACTCGGCCGTACCCCTACTAAGATGCTGAGAGAAAGAGCCTGGACTGACTAAGCCAACCTTACTCGAACAAGCGAGCTGTCCGTACTTTTTGTCCGCATCTTCTAAGGCATCACTAATGCAATATCACTACATATATAATATCATGTATAGAATCCGTTGTACCAATGATGGCTTTCCTTGTATATTTATTTTAACTCCTTTGTATCTTGTACATTACTTCCTTAGGAAATGCCCTTTTAACTTTTCCTTTTTAACTTTTCCTTTTTAGGCAAATTGCCCTAACTTATGGATCTAAATACCCTTGTAATTGTAACTGTAAAGAGATATATAGAGATTACCATTAATGTACCTGTATGTTTTGCTTCCTTACCTAAACACTTTGTTTACTGTTAGCATCACTCTTATCCTAATCCTTGAGTAAGGCTAGGTAGTGAGTAACCCCATCGAACCAATTCATGCATCATATCGAATTAAGTTGTGAGTCTTCGAAAATTCCATTAGTGCATCATGTCATCTAGAGCTATTCGTAAGTTTTGCTTACTTTTCATTCATCATTCATTCCTTTCACACTTTCCCCATTAATTCTTTCGAGCTTTCTATAAGCTTGGATCTATTCAATGACCGACCTTATCTATTGTTAGTCACAATTCACATAATCTTGGGATCAAAGTGAATGTTTCGTTTGAGCTATAGTTAGTTCTTTTAAAAGTTCTATTATATTCTATTTTGCGTATGTGAAACAGAGTAAGTTATTGTTTTTATTTTAGCTATTGTGTTTGCTAGCTATTAATTTCCTAAAGTATTTGTTTAAACTTTAAATATGTTGAGAAAACGATAGACCCGAGTGTGAATGTTGGTATGGGAGATGACAATAGTAGAGTTGTCCACTATAGTCGACGGTCTCAAGGAACACTTAAAAATACTAACGAGAGACTTGCTGAAGTGGTTAACCTCTTGGTGAATTTGACCCAAGTTGTTCATGTATTATCTTGCCGACCGACTGAAGTCATGTAAAATACCCCATAAGTTGCTCAACCTGTAATAGGTAAGAACCTAGCTAAACCAGTTCGAGGTAGAGGACTAAGTAGACAAGTGAGAAGAAGGATTGATTTAGTAGACATAGAAGATGAGGAAGAAGAGTATTTTGAAGAAGAGCACGTACGAGTCCCCAGAGCATTTGACCATATGAAGCTTCAAATTCCGAGTTTCAATGGCTCTAGAAATGCTAATGAATATTTAAAGTAAGAAGAGAAGGCGAAACGTGTTTTTGATTATTATCATTACGAGGATTATGAGAAAGTGAGACTTGCTGTTGCTGAGTTCTTCGGACATGCTGCCATGTAGTGGAATAATTTTTAGGTTATGAGGAGATGAGAGGGCTACTGAGACATTAATACTTAACCTGAGATGAAGAGAATACTCAGAAACAAATTCATGCTAGAAACCTGTCTTCAAGATATTTTCACTCAGCTTTAGGAGTTGAGACAAGGAGGCCAGAATGTTGACGAGTATGTTCAAGAATTTCATATGCTTATGATCCGTTATGAAGTAGAGGAACCACCGGCCCGAACAGTCTCAATATTCATTACTAGGTTGAGAGGAGACATTTGAGACATTATGGAGCTCCAACGATTTAACATAATAGATGAAGTTATTAGGATTGCCCAACGAGCAAAAAGGCAAAGAGGGGCCGACTAACGGCCAAGATGCTAACTAACCGACTCAGATAAGTAAGTCACCGAGCTCAATTGAGTACCAAGCTGAGCCGAAAGATTAATGTCTAAGCTAAGTAGAAAGTCCCACCTGATGGTGAAGTGCTGACCTAAACTTATGAGAAGGGACAAAGGTTTGGTACGAATATAAGCCAGATCAAGTGCTTTAAGTGCTAAGGGTTCGGGCATATGGCTGCTCAGTGCCTGAAACGCAGGACAATGGTCATCAAAGGAGATGTCCCGAAGCTAGAAGTACACAGTATAGATGAGGAACTCGATGAAGAGGAGGTCTCTATCGAGAAAGAACTGGTTGAAGATGTGTTCACCGAGGACTTAAACCGGTTGATCATGGTTGTTCGACACACAATGAATATGGAACCTTCACGAAAGGAGGAACAGAGGGAGAATCTGTTTCATAACACCTGTAAGGTGAATAATTAAGTGTGTGCCCCCATTGTGGACAGCATAAGTTGCACCAATGTGGCATCGGCTAATCTAATCTCAAAGTTGAAGTTGCCAACTATTGCACATCCGAAGCTATATAAGTTGCACTGGTTAAGTGAAAAAGCAGCATTACATGTCACTCAACAAATAATATTGCCGATCACTATAGGAAATTACTTTGACCAAATTTTCTGCGACATACTACTTATGTGCACTTCTTACGTGTTGTTAGGTAGGCTGTAGTTATTTGATAAGAGAGTTATCCATGATGGCCACAGGAATATGTACATGTTCGAGAAGGATGATCGAAAGATAACACTAAATCCGATGCCGCTGAGAGAAGTTAAGAAATTGCAGACAAAACTTGCTCGCAGATTGAAGAAAGCTTTAGTGATGAGTAGAGCCAAGCTTCGAGAAGCCATCAATACTGACGAGCCAATCCTCTTGTTGGTCAGGCGACTATTAGAAATGAAGAAGCAGGGTGAACTACCTTAGGAAATCCAAGAGTTACTAGATGATTATACTGACCTGTTCTTAAAGTAGTTACCGAAAAGGTTGTCCCCAACTCGAGGCATAAAGTACTAAATTGACTTAGTACTCGACACTGCACTACTAAATAAGCTAACTTATCGGATGAATCCCGAGTAGGCTTCTAAGCTCAAACGTCAAGTCAATGAGTTATTAGAGAGAGGTTATGTCTGAGAAAGTCTCAACCTTTGTGCTATGTCAACGCTTTTAATGCCCAAGAAGGATGAAACTTGGTGGATGTGTGTAGACAACTGAGCCATGTACAAGATTACGATCAAATATAGGTATTTGATCTTGAGGCTAGAAGACATGTTGGATGAATTGAGTAGAGCTAAGATTTTCAACAAGATTGGTCTTAAATCTGGCTATCATCAAATCTACATGAGGTCGGGCGATGAGTAGAAAACAGCATTCAAGACTTAACATGGATTGTACAAATGGATGGTCATGCCCTTTGGCTTGTCGAATGCCCTGAGCACTTTTATGAGACTAATGAACCATGTATTAAGACATCTCATAGGGAAGTGTATTATGGTGTACTTTAACGACATCTTGGTCTACAATAACGACATCTTGGTCTACAATATCGACATGTTGAGTTACTGTGAACACTTATGTGATGTTTTGGATATCTTCTGTGCTAAGAGACTATTCAGCAATCTAAAGAAATGTTGCTTTTGTCAGGAGGAAGTGGTATTCTTGGGCTATGTAGTCAATGGAGCTAGCTTACAAGTGAATGATGAGAAGATCTGAGTAGTTGTCGAGTGGCCAACTCGTACTACTTGTGCCAACGTAAGAAGTTTCCATGAACTAGATTCATTTTATAGGCGGTTCATCAGAAATTTCAGCACCCTCACTGCACTACTTATTGAGCTAACAAAGAAAAACATCGACTTCTAATGAAGAGAAAAGGAGCAGAGGAGCTTTGTCTAAATGAAACCAAGATAAAAGAAAGATTGACTTCTATCTCAGTATTAGTTCTACCTGATTTCGAGAAAGTATTTAAGCTGGAGTACGATGTATTAAGCATTAAAATAGGCCCTGTTCTGATGCAAGAAGGCTGACCAATTGCTTTCTATAGCGAGAAGCTTAGAGGATGACAGTTGAATTACTCTATATATGATAAAGAACTTTTGACACTGATCTGAGCACTATAAATATGGCAACAATATTTACAGTCGAGAGAATTTGTCATATATACTAACCATGAGTTACTAAGGTACCTTCGAAGTCAAACTAAGTTATCAAAGTAGTAGGCGAGATGGGTTAAATTCCTTAAGCGATTCTATTTTATAATAAAATATAAGTAAGGAAAGAGTAATGTCATCACAGATGCTCTTTCAAGAAGACATGCGCTTTTGTTTGAACTGCAAACCAAATTGTTTGGGTTTGCAAGTATAAAAAAATAATATTATGAGGATCCACATTTTAGACCCATAATTTTGCGATGAGTCAATGGAAGGACAATGGACAAATATCATGTGGAGGATGGCTACTTGTTTTGAGGTTGAAAATTATGTGACCTATTCCCTAAAGGAGTTACTGATCAGGGAAACCCATAGTGGAGGACTCTTCGAGCACTTTAGAGAAAGAAGGACCTGTGACTTATTGAATGATCGATTCTTCTGGCCAAGAACGAAGAGAGATGTGCATTGAGTAGTTGACTATTGTGCCATGTGTAAGAGGGATAAGTGCCTATCTTGAAAGGATAGGGCAAAGGAATTAGGTACTTATCTTGAAAGGATAAAGCAAAAAATTTAGGGTGCCTATTTTGGAAAGATAACGCTAAAGGACTAAGGGTACCTATCTTGAAAGGATAAGGTAAAGGAATTGGGTACCTATCTTGAAAGGATAGGGATAAAGATTTAAGGTACCTATCTTGGAAGGATTAGACAAAAGATTTAAAGGGGCCTATCTTGGAAGGATAAGGCAAAAGATTTAAGGGAGGCCTATCTTGGAAGGATAAGGCGAAAACCACTAAGGGTTAAATTAATTTGTTTTGGTTTGGTGGATAATCTGAAGATAATAGATCTCTTCAAGATTTTAAAAAACTTATTTTGGTTTAGTGGATGATCTGAAGACGATAGATCTCTTCGAGATTTCAAAAAACTTGTTTTGATTTAGTGGACAATCCGAAGAAGATAGATCTCTTCAAGATTTCAAAAAAACTCTTTAATTCTCCTAAATATCTCTTTCAAGGAATTATGGGATCATTTAACCTAGGAATGGAGAATTTTGCAAATAGCAACTAATTGGCAGACCTCACATTGACTCTCGATATTCACTCATTCAGTCAGTAGAATATGACCAAAGTATTGTACTTGCTTCTTTTCCTTTTTTCTTCTTTTTTCCTTTTATCTTTTTCTTTCTTTTTTTTTCTTTTTAGAATAAGGTCTTTTTCATGATTGAAACCTTTTGCTTCATTGTACCATACTTATGCCTTGATTCTACTTTTGTTGTCGTAAAGTCTCAATTTCTACCTCTCTATGATTCTTGAAAAATAGATCTCTTCTCAAAAGAAACAAGATTAAATCATTAAGAACATTCGATTTCAATTTATTTTTGACCTAAATTCATTGATAAGTATTTTGTGTTTAAGTGTATGAGGTTGACAAACATGGCATATAGGGATTTGTCGGTCGATGACCATCTGAATTCGAGAACATTCATGGATATCAACTTTACTTGCAAATGATGAAACATTAACCACAAACAATTCTTAAGAAAAATTGGAACCTTTATTGAACTCAGTTTTTTATGGATAATACAATTTAATAGCATCTGAATTCATAGGTCCCTTAATTCCAGACCATCCATTTATATCAACACTAATGCAACTCTTGATAATACCCTTTTCACTACATAAGGGCCTTCGTAGTTCAAAGCAAACTTACCCTTAGGGTCTTTTACATTTGGCAATACTTTTTCCAACACCAAGTCTCTTTCCTTGAAGTACCTCGGGCGTACTTTCTTGTTAAAGGCTCAGATCATCCTTTGTTGGTAGCACTGAGCATGACATATCGTAGCCAGCCTCCTTTCATCTAAGAGGTTTAAATGCTCCATTCACTTCTTCACCCATTCCACTTCATTAAGCTGAATTTTCGCCATCACTCGAAACAAAGGTATTTCTACTTCCACTAGCAGTACTACTTTAGTTCCGTATACCAATGAATAAGGTGTTGTACCTGTAGAGGTTCTGACTAAGGTTCTGTAAGCCATGAGAACAAAGAGAAGCATCTCTTACCAATCTCTATAAGTGATCACTATCTTCTCAATGATTCTCTTGATATTCTTATTAGCGGCCTTAATTGCTTTGTTCATCTGAGGTCGATATGAAGTTGAGTTTCTATGATTGATCTTGAATTGGTTACATACTTCATCCATCAACTTGTTGTTCAAATTTGACTTGTTGTTTGTAATAATCAACTCGGATGTACCGTATCTTGCAATAATGTCTCTTTTAAAAAATCTGACCACCACCCCTTTGGTCACTGTAGTATACAATGCTGCTTTCACCCACTTGGTAAAGTAATTGATCGCGACTAGAATGAATTTGTGCTTATTTGAAGCCGTTAGCAAAATTAGACCAATCATATCTATCCCTTACATTGAGAAAGGATAAGGAGCTAATAACACATGTAATTCTTGGGGAAGGGCGTTGATTTTATTAACATATACCTAATACAAGTGACAGTTCCTCATATACTTCATACAATCTAATTCCATCGTCATCTAAAAATATCTTATCCTCATGGTTTTCCCGGCTAACATGTATCCATTTATATGAGGAACACAGACTCCTTCATGCACTTCCTTCATTAATTTCTTGGCTTCTTCTTCATCTACACACCTTAGCAATGTTGTATCCGATGATCTTTTGTACAACATGTCTCCACTTAATAAGAAATGAGCAACTAATCTCCTTAAAGCTTTTCTATCTTTTCTATTGGCCTCTTCAGGAAACACACCCATTTGAAGTAACTTTTTGATATCATAATACCAAGGCTTCTTTCGTTGTTTCTCTTCAACGGTGAAACAAAAAGCTACTCTTTCCTCTACCTCAATCTTTAGGGGCTTAATTTCTATCCCATCCATGACTTTCACCATCAATGCTAATGTGGCAAGTTCATCAATAAATTGGTTTTGGATTCTAGGAATGTAAGTGAATGAAATTTCTTAGAATCTTTCAATTGGCTTGCTTAAATGCTCGTGATAAGGTATCAATTTCTTGTCTTTCATTTTATATTCTCCTAGGATCTGGAGAATTATAAGAGAAGAATCTCTATATACTTCAAGCCTTTGTACTCTTATGTCTAGCGCCATTTTGAGCCCCAAAATATAGGCATTGTATTCTACTATGTTGTTCGTATATGGAAATACTAACCTTGTTGCCATAGGGAAATGATTACCCTCAAGTGATACTAACATTGCTTCTATCCCATAACTAAATACATTACCTGCTCCATTAAAATACATTTTCCATTCCAATTTTTCACTTTTCAATTCATTTGTCACCATTACATTTTCATTAGGAAATGGAGCTTCTGAACCATCATCCTCATCTTCTAGTAGGTATTTTGCTAATTGATTGGCCACTGCCTACCCTTTGACTAAACTCTGACTTACGTATTTGATATCAAACTCAGATAGTAGCATATGCCACTTCGATATTCTCCCGATCAATGCTAGTTTTTCTGCTAAATACCTTAACGAGTCATGTTTTGTCAACAACTCTACTGAGTAATAGAGAGTATATTGCCTAAGCCTGTACATCACCCATACTAAGGCACAACATATTCTTTCTACCTCTAAGTATTTTTGTTTGCCTTTTGTAAATTTCTTTCTCAAGTAGTATATAAGATGCTCTTTTCTGCCTATTTCATCTTTTTACCCCAACATATATCCCATCGATTCAAGAAGGATTATCAAATAAGGAATCAATGGCCGTCCTGGTGTAGGAGTGACCAATATTGGCGGATTCATGAGATACTTCTTGATTTCAGCAAATGATTACTCACACTCTTCATCCCATTCTATCATTGCATTTTTCCTCAAAAGTTTGAATAATGGCTTGCATTTATCAGTTAATTGAGATACAAACCGAGCAATGTAATTTACCCTCCTTAACAATCCCTTAACTTCCTTTATAGTCTTTGGTGTAGGCATGTTTACGATTGCCTTGACTTTGTCTTAGTCTACCTCGAGCCCTCTTCTGTTAACTACAAAACCCAATAATTTGCCCAATGCTACTCCAAAGGTGTACTTTTTCAAATTTAGTTTCAGTTGAAACTTTTTCAATCGCTCAAATAGTTTTTGCAAAACATCCACATGATTCTTATCCTTCTTAGATTTAGCAATCATATTGTCTATATAAACTTCAATTTCCTGGTGCATCATCTCATGAAATAGAGCTACCATAACACGCTAATAAGTTACCCCAGCATTCTTCAACCCAAAAGGCATCACGAGATAGCAAAATGTTCCCCAAGTGGTAACAAAGGTGGTTTTAATTTTATTTCCTTCTGCCAACTTGATTTGATTATATCCCAATAAACCATCCATAAATAAGAAAAGATGATTTCCAGTTGTGATGTCCACTAATACGTCAATGTGTGGTAAAGGGAAGTTATCCTTATGTGTTGCTTGATTTAAATCACAGAAGTCTACACATACCTTAACTTTCCCATTTTTCTTTAGCATTAGCACCACATTGGCTACCCATTCGGGGTAATCAAACACTTCTACAAATCTGACTTCTAATAATTTCTTCACTTCTTCTTTTATTTTAAGGAGTATATCTAACCTAAATTGCCTAAGCTTTTGCCTTTTCGGTTTAATATCTTCTCTAGTTGCAACTTATGAACTATGATAAACGAATCCAAACCAAGCATGTCTTTATAGGACTAAGCGAATATGTTTGGGTATTCCGATAACAATTGTGATAACTCACGTTTCTAATCATCCACTAAATTACTGCTAATATTCAAGTTTCGTGGATTCTCTTTTGTCCCCAAATTAATCACAACTATCGGTTCATCAATAATCACCCTACCTTGTTCAAATTGATGCTAACTCTCTTGTATTTCACTCGAAGTCTCAATATCATCTTTGATGTCTGACCCAACAGGGCTGAAGGTGATATTGGTGCTTTCATCATTTACAAGCGTAAGATATCCATTATGTTCATCATTTTTATTGAATTTGAAGAGTAAAGGAAAAAGCAAAAGGATAATAAATAAATAACAAAAAGAATGAACTAATTTTATTGAATGAATTCAAATTATCTAAAAGAAAAGGGCTTAACTAATCGAACTAATTATTGAAATTGAATGCTCCTAATTAATCTAATATTGCTTTTCTAAAGAGACCTATAAATAGGAATAGAAAACTAGTTGCACAAGGAAACTGAGATGCCAATATCTCTCTTCTCGTCTAGACTGATGCTGCATTATTGAGCCAAAGCCTCGTATAAACTGGCTACTTCGAGTTCTTGAACATAAGTGGGTATTGGGAATGTCTAACGGATGTTTAGAAAATCCATATAAGCATGGTATAGCTGATCTCCTCTCTTCCCTCTGGTTTTAGCCTTCATTTCTTAGATTTCCTCTTCAATGGGCTCATATTTGAGCCTAAACGTTTCAATTTGCTAGTTAATTTATTTCAAGCAACCTCATGCCCCTTACCTTGATACTTCAATCATGCTGACCTCATAAAAAATCTGCAATCCTGGTTCCTCTAATTCTTCACTCCTAACATATGGAATAGCAATCTCTTTGTAAATCTCATAATCTTACTCCCTAAGAATAGTAACCAGCTGCCCATCAGCTATGAATTTCACCTTTTGATGAAGACTAGATGGAATTACCCTTGTTGAGTGAATCCATGGCTTCCCCAATAGAATATTGAAAGTTTGCGGTTTATTTAGGACTTAAAAAGGAATAGTGAACATCTGTGGACCAATCTTGACCTACAGCCTAATTTCTCTAAGTATTTCCCTCTTTGACCCATTAAAAGCCCTTACTGAAATTGAGCTAGGCTTTATTTCATTCGAATCTACCCTAAGCAAATTCAATGTTTCCAGTAGACATATATTCAGTGAAGATCCATTATCAATCAGTACCTAAGTAACCACTTTCCCTATACACTTGATAACTATGAAAAAGGGGCTTTATATGCCAATCTCTTTCTTCACCTAACTTATTCAGTGAGAATGAAATTTGATCCATTGCAAATATCGAATTAACCACCAATCCCAGCTTTCAGTGGAAATCCTTTTAGGTACTTTGATATCTTTCAAAATTTTGATCAAAGCTTCCCGATGAGTATTTGATGATAATAGTAAGCCCATTAAGGAAATTTAGGCTGGTACTTTAGCTAACTAGTCCATAATCTTATACTCACTAGCTTTCACTATCTTTTGGCAACATTCTGATTTTTCTTATCCATATCTTCAAAGATCTTTTGAGAAGCCTCCTCCATAGTAGTCTTCCTCTTGGCCTCTTCATTCTAGTCATAGACTCATCCCAAGCGAGTAAGCCTACCAAACATAGGTGATAAGGACTTAGCTATCTAATTCACTGTCTAGTAATCCAAAAGAGTGGCTTTGTAATTCTCTAGGGCTATTGGGACATTAAAAGTAATTTTCTTGGGCTTACTTAATTCCTCAACCTTCTCATTTTTCCCATAATACTAAAAACCGAAGGTTTAGGTCCACCTTTAATCATTCCAACCATCTTTGTTGTCTTTTTAGCTTCTACAATAAGTTTTTCTTCTTTCTCAAATTTCGGACCCTATCTAGTAGGTAGTTCATCAACATATACTGTGGGTGAATCGGCGTAACCGACCAAGTACTTAAGCTTTCCTAATGGCTCTCTAGAGTGTCGATCGTCAGATCTCCAACTTCATACCTTTCTCTAAGCTCCTTCTGAGTACACCTCTTTTATGGGTTTAGAACCGTTATAGCCATAATGTCAGCTTTCTTTATCTTCCCATCTTTCAAAAATTGATATATTCCTGGTCTAGTCGAGCTTCTATCTCTAAGATTCATTTTCTACAAGTGTCTGGCTTACTTCAGATTCCAAGCTACCTCTTCAAGACTGATGAGGAGACTATCTAAATCAACTTCTGGTTTAGATACTTTAGTGATGATCATGTTGATTGAATGTCTATGATTTGGTAGAGGATTGTTACCTACATTGGGAGTAGAAGTCTGAATGAAATCCAATTTCACTAACTTTGCATCAATAAGATCCTGGATCTTATGTCTAAGTCTGCAACACTGATCTATAAAATGCCTTACTTGCCTCAAATGATAATTGCAACGGAGCTCTAGGTTATAGTCTCTCGGTCTTTGTCCCTCCTTCGGTATTTCGAACGTCAAAAGATTCTCCTTCCTTCGTTGTGCAAAAACTTGGCTTAGAAGAATGGGAATATGAGTAAACTGTCTCCTTTATGGGTGGTTATTTTGACTCGGATTTGGCGGGGGATTAGATCCTCTTATCATAGCTATTGAGGCTGCCAGTCTAATAAGGTTGTTGGTGTTGACAATGCTTACAAGAGCTTCTTGGCCTTATTAGAAAATCTTGCGGAAGGAATTTTCTTCTCAACTACTTCAAGATTAGAAGCCTTCCAGTAGAAATAACTTCCTCAATTTGGCACACTAAGGCCATAATCTCTGCAAAGTTAGAGGTAGGGTATCTTACTAAATGTTGGTAGTATAGGCTTTCGAAAGTATTGATGAAGGCAAAAATCAGATCCTTCTTTGTTAAGGTTAGAGTTACCCTAACTGTCATAGCCCTTCATCTCTGAGCATACTCCTTAAAGCTTTCATTGGCCTTTTTTCATAGATTATTTAAATCATACATAGATGGTGTTGTAGAAAGCCTGAGTTGACTTATCCCATGTATCTATCTCATTCAAATCTAGTTGGGCATACTAAGTTAAAGCGAGCTTGATCAAGCTATCTTGAAAGGTTTGGACCATCACTTATCATACTTTGTGTATTTTCCCATTTTTCTGATGTACAGCCTAGTGTGGAGCTTTGGGCAACCAGTCCTATCATATTTCTTGAATTCCAGAATTTTAAACTTTTTCGAGAAGTCATCATCTACATATGTCAGCAAATTGATCATTCCCATCTACTCAAGCCCGTTAACCATTTAGAGGGTTTTCATCTACTTAGTCAACTTCTGATTAAACTTCCTTTCCATCTCTCAATGTTTTTCCTCAATTTCCTTCCTCTATATCTTAGCGTTGAGAACTAATTCTACATCTTCAAATTTAGGGAGAGGGGTCGCTTCTGCATTCCAATTCGAGTTAACTTGAGATCCTTGTTTATCATTCAAAATTCCAATAACCTGAGTAAGAGCCTAGATTTGTTTAGCCATCTTATTCATGTTTTCTTTTAGGGTTGTAACCTTCGGGTTGGGCTTGATGTAACTGATGTTTCCAATACCTTGAGCTAACATTCTTGCCTTAGAATAAGTGAATATCGGGCTTCTAGTTAAGTCTACTTGCTTGGGTGTTATCTTCAAAATCTTAAATGAAAACCTAAGTTTTAGATATCTTTATGAACTAAAAATTTTCGTTGCTTTTTCATTTTTTCTTTGTTGCCTGCTTCTTTTTTCATTTTTCATTTTTTCTTTTTTGATTTTTTTCATCTTTATTTAAAAGGCAACTGTCAAGAAAGAAAAAAATGAGTAAAGGACTACGCAATCAGTAAAGGTTTTCATTTAATGAAGCTACAAATTTATTAATAATTATAAAATCCACCCTATACAACAGACTAAGAGAAAAAGAAACAAACTCTTAACTAATCTTTCTAAAAAGAAAGAAAAAAAAATCAAATCCTATATTTATAAAAGTTAACGGATCTAGCTAGGATGGGCCTCATCGACTTCTATCATTAACTTTCGAACTGTAACATCTTTTTCTCGAATCTTACTCCTTAAGAATTGATTTTCTTCCAGCAATCTTCCATTCTCCATCTTTAATTCTCCAATGATTCTTTTGCATTCTTGGAATTGGGCTTTAACTCTGGCCTGTATGGTGTTTTGGTAGGCTTATTCGGTAAGTGAAAGATATTCTAGCTCTGGCTCATGTTTGAATAGGTTTGGAGCTTCATATAGTATCTTTCCAATCTTTTCTAGCTGATCATAGATAAATTACTTGGTAGCTTGGTATTCTCCAACTTTACCCCTCAAAGTTCCCATGTTAACTATCTTCTTGACTTCCTTCCGTTCCCACAGCTTCACGAATTCTACTAATCATTGAATCAAAGTAGTAGTGGGTAAACAAGGATCTTGATAACTCAATGTGACATCGTCCAAGGAATCTTTGTATGCTACCTCTTGAAAGGGACCCAGTTGTCTGGTGACACAAGTTGGGAAATACCTTGTATAATTCGTAATACTAATAAGAGGGACCTTTGCATAATTGACTCACCCTTGGATGGCTCGAGTGCAGTTACTCCACCTAACTATCTACATAAAATCTACTGGTTGCATCTTGCTTATGATTGATACCCATCCTTTAAATCGAGCTTCTTTTTGTACCTTAAAGGAACGGGCAAAGTCGTCAATTAGATTCATGTTTTTAGCCAGGGATGCTCTGAGAAGATTCCCCCCATACCCTTGTGTATGACTGAGAAATCATAAGGTAAGGATTTTAGGGTTAGCTCTAAAGTACCCATACCCCTGCTTCCTCCAGTGGGTGAGTATCTTGAATTACTCTACCAATAACATCGGTATATAAGATTTTCCAGCTAAAAGTTGGGTTACTAATTCGGCTATCTTATAATGAACTTGACTGTATTTAATGGGAAATAGCACTATCCCAAATACTGTTATGATAAAGGCATTTGCCCTCTTTTCGGCCCATGATTCATATCCTTCATAAAAGATCTGACAATGTTTCTGATAAGCATTTAAGGTTGAAAACCATTCTACTAGCCTTATGATGCTAAGACACTTCTTGCCATCTGAAGATAAAAACAGTGCTAAGGTTGCCTTTTTTACTTCCAGTAAAGTCATGAAGGCTTTCTCAAGCTAGACTTTGAGATTTAGGATGGTTATGCTTGCTTCAAGAGGCAGAATACTAAGTAATTGTGAGTATTCTTCTAAAGTGGGCATCAATACGTGTGGGTCAAACTTGAAAACTATAGATTCTAGATCCTAATAATGGATAAGGGCTTAAATTATAGGCTAGTGAAGTTGGACTCGCATGAGGGATGTGACTGAGTTAATCTTCTTGCAATTGTGATCTTGCTTAGTGGGCAGAAGTTGATCCAACAAGTCTTTCAGGATAGCTTTAAGGAAGGAGCATTTTATCCAGCTAGAACTCATGGATGGGCTCGGGACCAACACTACCTTGACTTTTCATATGTTAGTTACATAAAACATGAAGTGATGCAATTATTTACAACAAAACTAATAAATTTAAAAAGGCTTTATATGATATCAATAATTTTGCAGCTTCTTAAAAAAAATTTGAATTTTTTTTCTAAATTACATAGCCTTTTACTCACTAAGGGATAATCTAGAAATAAAACACATATAATACAGAAAATAACAATAACTAAATAGAGACAAACATTAGCAAAAATAAAGTTAAATAAAAAAATGCAGTATGTTACATATGCATGTAATGCAATGGGGTCTAGTAATTAATAAATTATGGGAATATTTATGAATTCGTAGTCAAAGAGGATGCTCATATATAAGTAGATCTAAAATAAGATTTAAAATTATATGAAACTCATGAATACTTAAATATAAGGGTTATTGATTTTTTATTTCCCCTTTTTTGAAAAAGAACGACAAACCAACCGCAGATTGATTAGCTTTTTCCTATAATTTAAAAATAACTACGCTTTTTTGAAAAGAACGATGCAAGAGGGTAAGGTCTACGGGTCTTAGGTTCTATAGCTCCAAGGCTTTTCGAAGAAAAACTTAATGAGCTACATTGAAGCTTGAGTAATCACTTATCATCGCCAGGCAGAGGTAAAGATCCTAGCGACTTGAGGATTATACAGTGGTGGCTTATCTTAAGTTTCTAAGGTGACTTAGGTCTGACTATATCTAAAAATTCAAATGATTAATAAAATAAATGCCCCCTAAATCCTCAATATAGGCCTATTAGGCCGAGTTTTTTTAGGGCTTGCATCACTTAAAACCAATTAATACAACTATAATGTAAAAAAAAAAAATACAAAATGCTCATTAATTAATTTTTAATTTTTACATGGTTAGCACACTAGGAGTCCCTAATGGATTGTTAATTCTGTTGAGTCCTATTTTGTTTTCCTTAATTTAACTCATGTTAAGCCTAGTCCGCTTACTATAAATTATTCAACATTAAATAAAGGAAATATTTTTCTTCAAAAAATGTTTTGAAAAAAAAAATATTTTTGAAAATTGAGGTCGCTAACCAGTTAAACCAGTAAAAAATAAAATTAAGGTTTTCGAGTGAGAAAACTCTAATTTGGTTACTGATTTGTGTATTTTCTAAAAAAATAATTATTAGAAAAATAACTAGAAAAACTAAGTTCAGAGGCTAACCTATTAAAATTAAATCACCATGTAAAAAATAAAATCAATTAATGGGCTTTATTTTTATATTTTTCTTAAAAATACTAAGATATGTAAAGATATACAAAATATAACTAAAATGAATTTATTATTTTTTTTTTACAAATTTTTCAAGAAAAAGGAAATTCTTTTTTTTTTTTTTTTTATAGTTGCCTTGAAGGTACCTATGTACCTACTAGTTAGGATCAAACCAACATAGTTCTTTTTTATAAAATATTTAGTAGGTGGATTTTTCTTTTTGAAAATTGAGTTAGTTTTACGTTTATTTAGCCATTTATTATTTAAAAAAAACCCTAAAAAATCTAATGTCACAAATCTATTTAAAAAAAAAAACCTAACTAAACTAAATATTTTTGAAAATCTTGGTTAAGATTATTTTATTATTATTAAAAAAACTCACTACGTGTTAAAAATATCTTTCCTAAATCCTATATATAAAATACACTAAAATATGATTTAAATACATATCTTTTCTAATGATACGGCTATTGGAGAAAAGATATGTTTATTTTCTCATAAAATGCAATTTTACTGAAAAATGCAACTTAACTAAATTAACAAAAAAATTCAAATTATCTAAAAATGCAGCAAATGATATGACGAGTTAAAAAAAAAAAAACTACACTTAAAAAAATTAATTCGTAAACATAATTAAATTAACTAATAAAATAATAAAAAACAATTTTTTATTTTTTACCTTAACAAGTTAAGTCATATGTGATCGTCACGTTAGTGTTAACCATGTCGTGATTGCTTGGACTATACTTGCATGCTCGGTATAGAATTGATCTTGCGCATGGGTGACATTGTGCTAACCGTACGCGGTAGTAAATCTTGTATGATTGCAAAGTAGCTCGTGTATGTGGCTTTGCACTTGTATTGTGTCAAGTGTGTTTGTGTTAGTGCTCGTTATGTAAGTGACAGTGTTCATGTTACGTCAGTTGTGTTAGTGTGTGAGTGTTAGTGTATAACGTAATTTGTCAGTGTGACATGTTTAGATTGTGCAACAACAATGTGTTATGTGTATGTGTGAAATTGTGACCAGTAAGTGGTGTTAGAGATTAGAATTTGTCAGTAAGTATGTGCTGTTGAGCGTATCCTATGTCGAGTGGAGTGAGGCTAGTGTATGTCAATTAAGTACTATAGGATGTGCAATGGGGCAGTATGTTCAGTCGGGTGCTGTGGGATGTACAGTGGATTAGCGTTCGATTGTGGGTATTAAGGGGTTGTCGACTTGTAAGGCTACTGTATGTTTGTATGGTGAGTAAGGGATGTTGGTGAGTACTGTATGTTTATGTGACGATTGCAGTAGCGTGGGATAATATGTTGCAATAGACAGTGGAGTGCAACAGTACTTAGTGTGCCACGGGTAGAGTGTAAGCTGTGTTTAAGTCTATATGTTGGCGTGTCGACTTTACTGAGTGTGTTAAGGAATTGAGTGAATGTGTTGTGGGATTGCAAGTATGTGTTGTAGGAATGTAAGAAAACATCTTTAAGTCCATTGCTGAATTCCTATTTATAATACCCACAATTCAATCTTTTATATCGAAAGATATGATAATAAATCAAATACGGAAGATGTGATTTAGATTCTTTGAAGATTTGACTTAGTTTCTAAAAACTCTATTTTAATTTGGGCTTTCTATTTTTCGAGCCCAACTTTGTTCAATTTGATTTAGCCCAATAACCTACTTAATATGACTACCACTCCTTTGGTCACCATAGCATACGACGCTGCTTCTACCCATTCAGTAAAATAATCGATCGTGACTAGAATTAATCTATACTAGTTTGATACCGTTGGCAAAATTGGACTGATCATATCCATCCCCCACATTGAGAAAGGCCAAGAAGCCAACAATACATGCAATTCTCGGGGAGGAGTGTTGATTTTATTAGCGTATACCTAACATAGGTGACAATGTGTTACGTGCCTGATACAGTATAATTCCACTGTCATCCAAAGATATCCCATCCTTATGATTTTTCTAACTAAAATGTACCCATTCACATGAGGACTATAAACTCCTTCATGTACTGTTTTCATCAATTTCTTAGCTTCCTCTTCATCCACACACCTTAGCAATATTGTATCTGGCGGTCTTTTGTACAATGTTAATTTACTTAGCAAAAAATGAGCAACCAATCTCCTTAAAGATTTTCTATCTTTTCTATCAACTTCATCAAGGAACGCACTCGTTTGAAGTAACTTTTTGATATCATAATACTAAAGCTTCTTCAGTTCCTTCTCTTCAACTGTTAGACAAAAAGTTGATCTTTCCTTTATTTCAATTTTCAGGGGATGAATTTCTATCCCATCTATGACTTTCACCATCAATGCTAACGTAACGAGTTCATCAACAAATTGATTTTGAGTTCTTGTAAGTGAATGAAATTTCTTGAAATCTTTCAATCAACTTCCCTAAATGCTCATGATAAGGTATCAACTTCTCATCTTTCATCTTATATTCTCCCATGATCTGGAGAATTGTAAGAAAAGAATCTCCATTCACTTCAAGCCTTTGTATTCCCATGTCTAGCATCATTTTGAGCCACATAATGCAAGCCTCAAATTCTGTTATGTTGTTCCTATAAGGAAATGCTAACCTTGCTGCCATAGGGAAGTGGTTACCCTTAGGTGATACCAGTATTGTTTTTATCCCACACCCGAATACATTGGTTGTTTCATCAAAATATATTCTTTATCTCAATTTCTCACCACTTAATTCATTCGCTACCATCACATTTTCATCAAGAAACTAAGCTTTCGAACCATCATCTTCATCTTCTAGTGGGTATTTTGCCAATTGATCGACTATTGCTTACCCTTTGACTAAACTTTGACTTATGTACTTAATATCAAACTTAGATAGAAACATATAATGTTACGCCCCGAAGTCACAGAGTCGCAACAGTCCCACCGTATAAACCATTCTATGATAGTAACTGGCCTCACAGTGTCTATCATAGACATGACCTATACAAGGCGTCGACAACTCCTCGCTTTGAAGTAAACAATTTGATTAACAATTAAACTACAATTATGATAAATAAGGCAAATTTCTAATAACATGTACAATATTATATATATAAGTCCACAAAACTTCCCAGGAAGTTTTACATAAATATAACAGTTCACTAGATTACATAATAACTATCAGTCTTTCATCCCTAATTACATGGTCACTCTAGTTACACATTATACTAAGTAACTTGATCTTTACACCCCCGGCTTCTAACGGACTAACCTCTGGGTAATTGTAGGGAAGCATAGTACTTGAAGTGTTCAGAAATTAGAACCTGTAAAAGGATCTATAAGGGTATGAGCAACTATAGCTCAGTAAGTTGAATTGGAGACTCATGAATGCATACAAGCACAAACAGGGTTATCAAACAATTATTTTCATACAATACAACAATCAAGTGTCATCGCATAACGTAATCCGGTCTGTTGTGAAATAACAGAAATTTCACCCGCTCCAATCCAGGTTGAGGAGTTTCCATGTTATGTAGCAGCTCACAACCAAACCCAAGCTTATGCAATGGAGACCTCGTTCATCTCGCGACTACCTTCGAACCATTGACTTCACCCTCGCCGTGACCTTCTCTCCTATCATTTAGTTCGACTAAGGATGAAGAAGGGACCATTTTGCAATCTTGCGCTATCCCCTTTAAAGGGGTCGGTATTTGGTTGGAGAATTCTATGCTCCCCTAACGGGTAACAATGCATGACATTTTTTTTGTTATTAGGGTCAACTAAGATTAAATTCCGTTTAGGGTGTTCAAACAATTTCATACTAATTCAATTAATCTCAAAATTACTCACAATACAAATTCAGCACGAATTCAGATACATCAAACACATGCGTAAACTACTTACAATCACAATCATATACAAGCCTAAGTCTCCGAGTACTACAAAACTAGTACTCTATTACAATAAGCAATAACCCAACTTACTTGGATTTGTTCGATCGCTCGATTCCTTAATCGCAAGCTGATTTATCTCTAGGTGTCCTATAATACAAATAGGTCTTTTTAGTACTTAGAATTTATGGTTTCATATTCTAAGTTATATTTTAATTCATTTTTTTTCCATGTATACCCATTACGTCCTAATGATTCGTTGTACTCTATTTCGGTGTTCAAATCCTAAATGAGATTTTAAACTTTGATTTCTAAGCCTTAAATATGCTCGAATCCTAATATGAAATTAATCACATTAAGCTCGAGTGTCCAAATATCCTATTAGTTCATAATTTGGTATTCTAAACTATTCGATACACGCTAACCCTAATTGCGGTATCGGATTTATTCCCGATATGTAAAAATCTTACATTTTGAGACTTTTGCTTAAGATTAATGTTATTTTCAGATTTATTATTTTTCTTATTTCTATTATAATATTATTTAAATAACTATTTTTTTAGATTTATTAATTTACAATTTCACAATTACTAAATTCTTATATTAATTACCTAATTTCCTAAATTAACCATACTTAATACTCCAAAGGCTAGGATTATGGTTCCACATCAGAGATTAACATCCCCAAATATCTAATTAATATCTAAATCAGTAATTAACACCTTAATCACCTAATTAACCCCAAATCACCCAATTTTTCCATCATTTTAGGGCTAAAAATTAACTTAAAAATTTCAAAAATTAATTTTAAAAAAATGGCTTCATAACACTATTTTATATCATATGAGCATCCTACAGAAAAAAATTGAGGTCCAAACTACACTCCTAAGCCTATTTATTTTTCGTTCTAATCATGCTTGGTTTTGAGCAATTTGTTAAGAACCCTATAATTGCAGAAGTAATTAAACTATATTAATATTTTTTCCTAAATCTACATACAATAAAACCTCAGAATAACATGTTTCATAATTTTCTAGGCAAAATAACTAATTTTACAAAATTATTCAAAATTGGGAATTTTAAGAGACTAACCAGTCCAAAGCTTTCTGGCCGTCCAAACCCTTCTGGCCGTCTAAACCTAGTCCAAGGCTGTCGACCGGCCTAAACGGTGGGGCTAGAGTGGCATGGTGGTGGTGGCTCGGTCCCTGGTGGTGGTGGCTCGGTCTTAGGTGGTGGTGAAGTATGGGTTTTGTCTCCCTACACGAATTTGCACAGTTTTTTTTTCTTTTTTTCTGGATTTTCTCTCGATTTTTTGGTTTTCCTATTTTTTCCAAATTCTAAACTGTCCAAATGACTTCTGGAAATTTTCCCCTATTTATAAAGGATTTTTGTAATTATTATGTATTAATTAGACAAGACTTTGCCCAATTTCCTTGATTTTTTACTTTTATGTTGTCTAATTTTAATTGGTTGATTTTTCTTTTACAGAGTTTGACTTTCCATGACCTGATTTGGATTATTCTAGGTTCCTCTGATTTTTTTATAATTAATTTATAATTGTCCTCAATTATTTACTTAATTTTTGGCCAATTTAGGTAATTTCGCATATTTTTATCTACATGTAAATACATGTAGGGTACATGTAAACATTCCTAATTATTATTTTGGTCATTCTAAAAAATTTAGTATACATATAATCTACCTTTAGTAATTTATTAGTTATTTGATTACACTTTTCGCATTTTCGGTAATTAGTACTTATTATGTTTAAAATTTGAAAATTTTATAGTCTCCTATTTTATTACTTATTTTCTTAAATTCAAGTTTACGGGGTCAGTTTTACTAATATTTTTCTCATTAGTTTATAATTTGGGTTTGATCGGATCCATTAACCGATCGTCCTAAACCTTGGGTTCTAAGTTCAAGCTTACGGTTATTTGGCTTAGCTTTAGGGATTACATCTACCACTTCGATACTCTCTTGATCAATGCCAACTTTTCTGCTAAATACCTCAATGGGTTATGTTTTGTCAATAACTCCACTAAGTAATAAAGAGTATACTACCTAAGCTTGTGCATTACCCATACTAAAGCACAACATGTTCTTTTCACCTTTGAATATTTTTGTTTACCTTTTGTAAACTTCTTGCTCAAATAATATGTAGTATGCTCTTTTTTCCTGTTTCATCTTTCTACTCCAACATACATCTCATTGATTCAAGAAAGACTGTCAAATAAAATATAATGGCCTTCTTAGAGTAGGAGTGACTAGTATTGGCGAATTCATGAGATACTCCTTGATTTTAGCAAATGCTTGCTTACATTCTCCATCCCATTCTATTGCTACATTCTTCTTCAAAAGTTTAAACAATGACTTGCATTTATTGGTTAGTTGTGATATAAACTAAGCAATGTAATTCAACCTCCCTAACAATCCCCATACTTCTTTTACAGTCTTTGGTGCAAGCATATTTACAATTGCCTTAACTTTGTCTAGGTCCACCTCAATTCCTTTTCTACTAACTATAAAACCCAACAATTTGCCTGATGTTACTCCAAAGGTGTACTTTTCTAGATTTAGTTTTAGTTGAAACTTTCTCAACCGTTCAAATAGTTTATGCAAAACATCACCATGATTCTTACCCTTCTTGGAATTGGCAATCATATCGTCTACATAAACTTTAATCTCTGATGCATCATGTCATGAAACAGAGCTACCATAGCACGCTGAAAAGTTTCCCTAGCGTTCTTCAACCTAAAAGGCTTTACATGATAACAAAATGTTCCCCAAGTAGTAACGGAGGTAGTTTTGATTTTGTCTTCTTCTACCATCTTGATTTGATTATATCTTGAGAAACCATCCATAAAAGAAAAAAAGATGATTTCTGACCGTGTTGTCCACCAATACATCAATGTGTGGTAAAGGGAAGTTATCCTTAGGTGTTATTTAGTTTAAATCATGGAAGTCTACACATACCGTAACTTTCCCATTTTTCTTCAACACTGGCATTACATTGACAACCCATTCGGGGTAATCTGACACTTCTATGCAGCTGACTTTTAGTATTTTCTTCACTTCTTTCATTTTAAGGAGTATATTTGGCCTAAACTGCCTAAGCTTTCCCCTTTTTGATTTAATATCTTCTCTTTTCGGCAACTTGTGAACTATGATTGACGGATCCAAACCGAATATGTCTTCATAGGACTAAGCTAATATGTCACGGTATTCTAATAATAATTGTAACAACTCTTGTTTCTGATCATCTATTAGATTACCCCAAATTTTCAAGTTTCATGGATTCCTTTCTATCCCCAAATTAATCACAGCTATTGGTTCATTAATAATCACTTTCACCTATTCAAATCAACGTTAACTCTCTTGTATTTCACTTGGAGTCTCAATATCATCTATAATGTCTAACCAAACTATTGGTACTTTCATCTTTTATAGGTGTGAGATATCCACTATGTTCATCATTTTTATTAAATCTAAAGAGTAAAGGAAAAGGCAAAAGGGTAACAAGTAAATAACGAAGCAGAATTGATAGAAAGAAAAGAACTAATTTTATTGAACTGATTCAAATTGTCTAAAAGAAATGGCCTAAATAATCGGACTAATTATTGAAATCGAATGCTCCTAATTGATCTAATATTGCTTTTCTAAAGAGACCTATTAATAGGAACAGAAAACCAGTTACATCAGGAAACTGTGATGTTAATATATTTCGTCTCATTTGGACTGATGCTACATTGTTGAGCCAAAGCCTTGGATAAACTGGCTACTTCAAGTTCTTGAACACAAGCTGGTACTGGAAATGTTTGACGAATGTTTGGAAAATCCATATGAGCATATTACAGGTGATCTCATCTCTTCCCTTTGGTTTTGGCCTTCATTTCTTGGATCTCTTCTTTAGTGGGCTCATGTCCAAGCCTAAACGTTCCAATCTATGGCTTAGGTTGTTCCTAGTGACCCCGTACCTCCTGTCTTGACACTTCAATCATGCTAACTTCATTAAAAATCTACAATCGTAGTTTAAATACTTCAACAATGATCATATTGATTGAGCATCCATGATCTGGTAATGGATTATTACCCACGTTAGGAGGAAGAGTTTGAATGAATTCCAATTGAATCGATTTAGCATCAAAGAAATCCTGGATCTTATGTCTGAGTCTCCGGTACTAGTCCATAGAATGCTCCACTTGCCCTAAATGATAATCACAACGAAGCTCTAAGTTGTAGTCTCTCGGTCTTTGTCCCTCCTTGGGTATTTCAAAGGTTAAGAGATTCTCCTTCCTTAGTTGGACGAAAACCTAGCTTAGAGGAATGGGAATATGAGCAAACTGTCTTCTTTGTGGGCAGTTATTCTGATTTTGATTTAGTAAGGGATTAAATCCTCCTATCATGACTACTGAAGCTATAAGTCTGATAAGGTTGCTAGTATTGACAACGCTTATAGTAGCCTCCTTAGCTTTGTTGGAAAATCTTGCAAGAGGATCCTTCTTCTCAATTGCTTCAAGATTAAGAAGCCTTCCAGTAGTGGTAGCTTCCTCAATTCGGCACCTTGAGGCCATAATATCTACAAAGATAAAGGTAGGGTGTCCTACTGGATGTTGATAGTATGGGCTTTCAAGAATATTGATAAAAGCAAATGTCAGATCCTATTCTATTAAGGGTAGTCACCTTAGCCGCCATGCCCCTCCATCTTTGAGCATACTCCTTAAAGCTTTCATTGGCCTTCTTTCGTAAATTATTCAAATCCTACATGGATAGGGCCACTTTGATATTGAACTTATACCGGTTTTAGAAGGCTTGGGCTAGCTTATCCCATGTGTTGGTCTTGTTCAAATCCAGTTGGGCATACTAAGTCAAGGCGGGCCTAGTTAAGCTATCATGAAAGGTTTGGACCATCAACTTATCATACTTCATGTATTTTCCCATCTTTTTGATGTACAACCTAGTATAAAGCTTTAAGCAGCTAATTCCATTGTATTTCTCAAATTCTGGAATTTTAAACTTTTTCGAGAAATCATCATCTACATATGTTAGCAAATTGATCATTCCCATCGGCTCAAGTCCATTAACCATTTCTAAGGTTTTCATCTTCTTGGTCAACTTTTGCATAAACTTCCTTTCCATCTCTCGGTGTTTTTCCTCAATCTCTTTCCTCCATGTCTTAGCATTGGGGACTAATTCTACATCTTCAAATTCAAGGGGAGGGGTTACTTCTACATTCCGATTCGGGTTGACTTGAGATCTTTATCTATCATTGAGAATTCCGATAGCCCGAGTGAGAGCCTGGATTTGTTCAGCCATATTGTTTGTGTTTTCTTCCAAGGTTGTGACCCTTAGGTCTGGCTCGATTTGACTAAAATTTCTAATATCCTAAATTGACATTTTTTCTTTAGAATGAGTGAATATTGAGCTTCTAACTTAGTTTACTTGCTTCGGCGCTATTTGCAAAATCTTAAATGAAAACCTAAGTGTTAGACACCATTATGAATTAAAGTTTTTTTAATTTTCTCCTTTTTCTTTTTGTTGTTTGCTTCTTCTTGTTTTGTTTTTCTTTTATTTTTATTTTTATTTTTATGTTTTTATTTGTTCATTTTTTTATTTAAAAGGCAATTATTAAGAAAAAACTTATCAAAAGACTGTGCAATTAATAAAGGTTTTCGTTTAATGAAGTTGCAAATTTATTAATAATTATAAAATCCAACCTATATAAAAGATTAAAATAAAAGAAAAGCAAACTCCTGACTAATCTTTCTAAAAAAATCAAATTTTATATCTATAAGAACCGATGGATCTGGTTAGGACGGGTTTCACAGGGTTAATACTGCCTTGAATTTTTATGTCTATATTATATAAAACATGAAATGACAATTATTTACAACGAAACTAATAAATTTAAAAAGGCTATATATGATATTAAATTTTTTGCAACTTCTTCAATTTTTCAAAATTTTTTTAAAAATTACATAACCTTTTACTCACTAAGGGATAATGTAAAAACAAAACACATATAATACATGAAATAACAATGATTAAATAGAAACAAACATTAGCAAAAATAAAATCAAATAAAAAATGTAATATGCTACACATGCGTGTAATGCAAATAGGGCTGGTAATTAATAAATTATAGGATTTATTATGAACTCGCGATCGAAGAGTACCCTTATATATAAGTATATTTAAAATAAGATTTAAAAAGAAATGAAGCTCGTGAAAACTTTTATATAAGGGATACTGATTTCTTAATTTCCCCTCTTTTTGAAAAAGAACAATGAGTCGACTGCAAATTGATCAGGTTTTTCCTATAATTTAACAATGACTACCACTTTTTTCTTTTTTTTAAAAAAAAGAATGATGCAAAAGAGTGAGATTTATGGGTCTTAAGTTTTGTAGCTTCAAGGATTTTTGGAGAAAAACCTAGTGGGCTACATCGAAGCCCGAGTGGGCTTGCTTATCACCGTCAAGCGGGGGTAAAGACCCCAGTGACCTGACGGTTATATAATAGCAGCCAATCCCAAGTTCCTAAGGTGGCTTAAGTCTAACCACATCTAAGCATGCAAATAATTATTAAAATAAAACCCCCCAAATCCCTAATACAAGCCCATTAAGCTAGATTTTTTCTTAAGGCCTACATTACTAAAACCCTATCAATACAACTATATTACAATATATAGATAAAAAAATAAAAAATGAAAACCCATTAATTAAGTTTTATTTTTACATGGGTAGCCCACTAGGGTCCTTAGTGGAGTTGCAAATTCTGTCAAACTCTATTTCGTTTTCCTTAATTTAATCTATATTAAGCCTAGCCCACTTAATATAATTTACTCAACATTAAATTAAGGAAATATTTTTCTCTTAGAAAATTGGAGTCGCCAATCAATTAAACTGGTAAAAACTGAAATTAGGGTTTTTTGGTGGGAAAACCCTAATTTGGCCATTAATTTGTAAATTTTCTTAAAAATAATTTTAGAAATTAACTAGAAAAACTAAGTTTAGAAGCTAACTTATTAAGACTAAGTTACCGTATAAAAATAAAAAAAAATAATGGGCTTTATTTTTAATTTTTTATAAAAATACTAAGATATGTACAGATATGCAAAACACAACTAAAATGAATTTTTTATTACAATTTTTCAAGAAAAAGGAGAATTTTTTTTAATTTTTTATACGATTGCTCTAAAGGTGTTTATGTACCTGTTAGTCGGAATTAAACCAACGTAGTTCTTTTAGAAAAGATTTAAAGGGTAAATTTTTTTATTTTTGAAAATGGAGTCAGATGTAAGTTTATTTAACCATTTATTATCTTTTTTTTTTAAATTTAAAAAACTAATTTCATGAATCTATTGAAGGAAAAAAAAACCTAATTTACTAAATCTTTTTGAAAACTCCAGTTAAGATTTTTTGTATTTTTACTTTTTTAAAAAAAACTCACTATGTGTAAAAAAATATCTTTCCTAAATCATATATACAAGATATATTAAGTTATGTATCTTAAATACATATCTTCTTTGAAGATACGACTCTCAACAAAAAGATACGCAATTTTTTCTAAAAATATAATTTTAGGTTAACAAATGTAATTTAACTAAATTATAAAAAATTCAAATTATCTAAAAATGTAGCAAATGATATGACAATAACAGAAAACCTGCGCTTAAAATATAAATTAGTCAAAATAATTAAATTAACTAATAAAATAAAATAATATTTTTTTTACTTAAATGAGTCGAGTCGCGTGTAACCGAAGAGTAGATGAACACTACTTTCAAATGGTCATAGACGTGATAAGAGGGTGGATGATTGCTGTCTTCACTTGGTCATGGGCATGATCAAGAGATGGTAGGTAGTTGTCTTCACTTAGTCACGAGTGTAATCAACGGGTGGATGATTGCTGTCTTCACTTAGTTACGGACGTGATCAAGGGTTGTTGACTTCAAGTATAGCTATATGTTATGTTTAACCGTGCGTGCATGGGGATGTGAGGGTGTGTCAGCGTATCCATGTTTGTGTTGATGTGTCGTTATGTGCAGTCGGTGAGTGTGGACGTGCGATTGGTAATTGAATGAATGTGCAATTATCGGCGTGTTATGTCAAGTGTAGCAGTGTCCAGGCATTGTATGTAAGGTGGTGTAGGTATGCTTGTGTGATTAGGTGCTGGCGTCGGTGAGTTGTGTATAAGCGTAAGGGTGATCAAGTGAAAGAGTGTCAGTGCAATATCGTATGTATGCTATTGATTGTAATGAGGTGGTGTTTGTGTTTGGATAGTGTAGTGTTTAGTTGCAGTGTTAGTATGTGCAGCCTTGTGTGTTGACTTCAGTATGTTTGGGGCCAATGTGGCGATTAAGTGTGTTCAAGGGGCAATGTATCAGGTTGTGAAGTGTATGGTGTGTGAACTTCGTGCAACATGGAGTAAATGTCTACTACAGTGAGTACAGGCTAGTGTAGCAATGTGTTACGCGTTGATTGTAGGTGAATATGTGTTTGTGTTTTGGGCTAATCATAAGTAAAGGATAGTTGTGTTGGGATTATAAAAACGTCTTCAAGTCTATTGTCGAATTCCTATTTATAATACCCACAATTGAATTTTTCGTATTGAAAGATATTATAATAAACTCAGATATGAAAGATATGATTTAAATTCTTTGAGTATTCAACCTAGTTTCTAGAAATTCTATTTTAATTTGGGCTTTCCATTTTTTGGGCCCAACTTAGTTCAACTTGATTTAGCCCAATAACCTACTTAATAAATCTTAAGTCTATTTTAACCCAATATAAGTTAGATAAAAAATCCACTTTGCATTGGACTGGATTAAAATATTTTAATGAAGTCTAATCATTCAATGACTTAGAATTTACAAAATTGGACACACATCATTATCCGATTCGTCCCTAAATAACTTGACTCAAATTCGACTCGACTTGACTCAATACAATTGTATTCGATACGGCTTAATTCGATACGACTTGACACCTTATTTTTATTTTTCAATTTTCTTTCTTTTTTTTTAATTTTCATTATTATTTTTTTAAAATTATTTCTGGCTTAATAAAACTACTAAAATATAAATGGCAAAAACAAGGTGTCTATAACATCCATCCAATCTTATAACTTCTAGTCTAGCCATAGGAGCATAAGTTTTGTCATAATCTGTTCATCCTTCTTGAGAATATCCTTTAGTAATTAAATGAACTTTATTTCTTACTATCTTTCCATGTTTATCCAACTTATTTTTGAAAACCCATTTAGTGCCTATAATTGACTTATCCCTAGGTTTTGGAACAATATTCTATACTTTATTTCTCTAAAATTAACCAAGCTCCTCTTACATAGCTAAGATCCAATTATTATCATTTAAAGGTTCATCAACTGAATTAAGTTCAATTTCAAATATTAAAGCAAAATGATTTTAAAAATTTTGTAAGTTTGATCTTGTTTTTATTTCGGATCTAACATTACCAATCACAAGTTCAGGAAGACAATTTACTTTAAATCTAAGTATTGATATTGGTGTATGAAAGTGTTCAGAATCCTCTGACTTATCTTCTAGATAAGTTTCAACAAACCTGTTATTAGTCTCTGAAGAACCCTTTGCTCTTGGTTCTATTTTAGATGCATCAAGCATTCTTGAAGTTTCTAATGTTTCATCTAATAAAGGTTCCGACTTAGCTTCAAAATCATGTTGTCTAAAACTCTTTTTATTTCAAGTAATTGGAAATTCATCATCTGATTCTTCATTGCCTATTTCTTTAACAAACTTGACATTTATTGATTCTTCTACTACTTTTGTTACTTTATTATATATTCGATATGCTTGAGTAGCTTAGAAAGATGGTTTCATTAGCTCTCTTCAAACTTTCCTAATACTTTTCATGTTTTCTTTACAAAACACTGATAACCAAATGTGTGAAAATATAAAACAGTAGGTTTTCTTTCTTTGTAAATCTCAACAGTAATTTTATTTGTTAAAGGTCTAACATATACTCAATTTATAATGTAATAAGTTATTGATAATGCTTTAACCTAAAAATGATTTGCGATACCACTTTCATTAAGTAGTGTTCTTGTCATTTCTTGGATAGTCCCATTTTTACATTCTATCACTCCATTTTGTTGTGGAGTGTAGGGTACAGAAAAGTTATGAGTGATGCCCTTTTTCTGACAAAAAGAGATAAAATCGGAATTTTCAAATTCCTTTCCATGATCTGTTTGTAGAACAATGATAGAGAGGCCTTTTTTTATTTTGAATTCTTTTGGAAAATATTTCAAAATTTTTAAATGTATCACTTTTAGTAAGATTCTAGGTATCGACCCGACAACATGCCAAGTTTTGGACTATATAAGAGGCTTGCTTGCAAGCTCCGCATGAATGGATAACCCATTTATAAGCTATGTTATTGTTGGACGGCCTATCTTGCTCTGTTGGGTCCACCTTATAATGTTGAATACACCCTTCTTTATCCTAACTGTGCACTTCCACAGACTTAACTATGAACTATGGCAATGTTGGAAGACTTGACATACTCTGCAAGTTTTGTCCTGGCCTACTATTTGTGCCCTATTTTGTTAGGTCTTCCTTACTATATTGGATTAACATCACCTTACTCTAATCAGGTCTGCTCTACCCTTCTAGGTCTACTCCAATCAATTCAGTGTGCTTTGCTCTAGTCTAAATGGTTCGATCCTACTTTGCCAACATCCTTGTGCTACTAACTTGTTCTGCTTTATAAGACTATCCTACCTTACCTTGCCCATTTGCTTTGCTTTGTCGAGATTGATATGCTCGGCCAAGACCTGCTTGGTCATGTTGAGACCACCTAGCTATTCCATATCGGCTCAATCATGCTGGGTCAGATCAAACAAGTCAACTACTTTCATGTTAGATTGGTTATTACCATATTAGGTCAACCTGGCCATTCAAGGTTAACCATGGCAACGTCAGGTCGATTGCAGACATGTTAGATTGGCCCCGGACAAGACAAGTCATCCAGAATCAAGTCCACCTAATTCAAAGCTTCAAAGTCTCCAACATTCGGCCCTTACCCAAAAATCTCATTTGACTATCTATTTTACTTATGTTATTTAAATTTCCTATTTCTTGTATTTTCCCTAAGTTGTTTTCATGTTTTATTTGTAATTATTGGAATTGCACTAAGGCATCCTTTAGTTATTTTATTTACAACTTTACCCCTTTATATAAATTGAATACTTGTATAGGGTTTTAAATAGCCTTTGGAAATTAATGAAAAACTCTTGAGTCTTTTCTCTTGGAAAGCTCTTCTTTACCCACTCTTATGAATCCCTTTAGCAAGGATTGTGGAAAGCAACCCTAGGCCTAGTGTTCGTGTGTCATATTAGGTACCAGCTTAGGTTTGTATGTGGTTTTATGATGCATCATATTCGTAGAGTTAGTGCATGACATTTGCTAAACCATCGGCTTCCACTTATTTTTTCAGGCCATCTTGTGCCTCGAAGCCACCCCATGGTTTTTGTGTAATACTAAGTCCATGTGTTCATCTATGGAATCCGCATCATCTTGGTATCAGAGTACAGTTCTGAAAGGGAGAGTGTGAAGTTACTAAGAAGGTCTGTTTGTGTTTGTTGATTAATGGTTGTTGTATTCCTTTTGTAGATACTGGAGTTGGTCTGATTGGAGTAAGTTTTGAAAATATTAACCGACAAATCAATAAGTCTGGTTCCTATTGTGCTTGTTATACTTTGTTCTTTATTGCAAAAACAAAGGAGGGTCATTTTTGTGTACACATATGCGTTTGAATACATTGGTTACCAAGGTTAAGTTGGAAGTAAGCCTGTGAGATTGAGTCATATTGATTGTGGGTTGGTGTGACATTGTACAATTGAAGTAATGGTGGCTAAAACTAGAGTCGCGTAGGCTTATTATTGTATTGGTGTGGTGAAGTATGTGACTGACTCACAAGTGTTGGGAAAGTGACTGTTGTAGGTTTGGAGTCACTTAGCACTAGCTACAGAAATTACAAGGGATTCAAATTGGGTGCCTTAAACTGAAGTTGGGTGTTTAATTTTTTCTGACAATAGTGCTCAAATTCTCTAGTTCAAGTTGTTCAATGCGATTCTTTCGTATTGTTGCAACAATAGTAAGTTGAACGTATTGTGGTTACTTGTATTGAAACCATAGTTTTTGATATAAAGTTGTAGTGTTTAGTGGGTGTTAGCTAAGGGAGGCTTTATTGTTGTAGCAATTATAGGTAGTAGTGGTCTCCTTAGGTGTTGCGCTTGTCAATTTGGTGCTAATGATGATTACGGTTGTGTTAGTAGGTTATGTTGTTGTCTTGGGGATTGGCATAGTGCTTAGTGATCGAAGTGTAAGAGTTTGAACTAAGCTGATGGAGTGAGACCATTAGGTATCGAGCTGTTGCACTTTAGAGAAGCTATCCGAGTTGTTGTGTTAATTGAGAGTGTTGAATTGAAGAGTTGCTAACATATCATTTTAGTGAAGTGCTACTCAAATTGAGATCAACAAATGGTGTACATATCCAAGTTATTGTTTCCATTAATTCACTAAGTTGAATTGTCATACTCTTAAGGTTATCGAGCTGATTCTAGTATCTGAGATGAGTCGAAGTGCCAAAGTGAAGTGGAAGATCTGAGCTATGCAAGCATCTGAGCTACTATGTTATTGAATCACCAAGTGTAGGATAGTTCTAATCCTTGCTGACAAGACTTTTTATGAGTCGAGCTAGTTTGCTGAATTGATACCCCCATTTAATATGGCTTATGACAATCGAGAAAGATATGGTTATGACTATGACTACAAAGATATAAAGTTGAGAATACATAAGTTTGATGGTTATGGATCTCCAGACGAGTACTTAGATTGGGAATTTTGAGTCAATAAAGTCTTTGAAAGGTATTCATGTCCTGAATGTGATAAGGAATATATCATAGAAGATTAACTTCAAGGCCTTTCTAGGACTTAGTGGAAGAATGTATTAAGGCATAGGATCCTAAGAGAGGTGAGTATTACATGGAGCTCATTGAGACTTACAATGAGAGAAAAATTTGTACCCCTATCATATCAAGCCAAGTTAATTGAAGAGCTATCTACCTTGAGGTAAGGACAAATGAGTGTCCAAGAATTTTCAAGGGAATACAAGGCATTCTTAAACTGATGTGAGTTGTATAAATTTCTTTTGTATACTATCTTATGATTTACAAAAGGATTGAGGCCGGAGATTGCTCGACATGTTAACCCCTCAAGAGTAAGAAGCTTAAATGAAGCTATCTGACTAGCCTTAAGAGAAAAATTTGCCATTGGTATCAACCATTATGTTGTGTAGGAACAATTAGAGGTTATACTTGATTAGCTTAAGAAGCTCAGAAAAGAAATGAGACAATAAAGGGAAATTCAAATAGAGAAGATCGATGAAAGAGAAGCTCGAGGAAAGGAAGCAGGAGAAGAGGAGGTAGAGGTTACTGAAGAAAACCGAGCTAAATTGTGATTAAACCCCTATGTTTCGGAAGTGGTTCCATTACTTGCTATAAATTCCATGGATGGTAGCTTCAAGAATTACTACGTTTGCCTTCGTCATATTGGAACCTTATGTCCTAATCATCTGACAAGTTTACATGCCACTAATATGAGCAATTACAATATTGCACTTGTGAGCTATTATTGATTGTCAATTGGAGTTTATTGAGGCTAAGGTGATGGATACATGTATTGGGGATATATCATGTTAACTCTTGGTACTATCGTATTGGAAAGATTTGAAGTGTGTAGATAGAAGGAGGAAAAAGAATCGATTTATGGGAAAGTAAGTGGGATGTTGAATATAACAAATGAAGAGGTTATAGGATCCGAGCTAGCTGAGCTTGAAGAGGTGGAAGCACTTGCAATTGATGAGCCATTGTACGTCCTATCAACACAAGATCTATGAGCCTATAATTTTTTGTATGACCCTGAGATCATGTTTCTTCCTGTAATTGATAGTCACTAGGACTACCAAGGTATAGTTGATCGGATCCATGATGAGTGGAAGGAAAAATCCAACATAAAAGATTTGATTGATAGAGCCTATGATGAGTGGAGGGAGCATCGGTTGGTGATGCCCTTATTGTAAGAACTGAAGTGTATTCCTATGTTTAAACTTCAATTTTATCGATTGGTGTTTAACCTTGGAAGGATTTGGAGTCGTTAACTACTAAGTTTCGGGTTGAAACTCTTTCAAGAAGGATGGGATGATAGGATTCCAAGTACTGACCTAGCGACATGCTAGGTTTCTAACTATATGAGAGGCTTGCTTACGAGCTCTGTGTGAGTGGATGACCTATTTATAAGCTATGTTAGCATTAGATAGCCTACCTTGCTCTATTGGGTCCGCCTTGTAATGTTGAATATGCCCTGCTCTATTATGATCGAGCACTCCTATAGACCTAATTATGAATTATGGCAATATCAAAAGACCTAACATTCTTTGCAAGTTCTGTCCTAGCCTACTATTTGTGCCCTATTTTGCCAAGTCTTCCTTTCTATATTAAATTCACCCTACCTTACTCTGGTTGGGTCTGCTTTTCCCTTCTAGGTCTACCCCGATTAGTTTGATGTACTTTACTTTGGTTTAAATGGTTTGGTCTTACTCTACTAACATCCTTGTGCAGTTGTGCTACCAACCTGTTTCACTCTATAGGACTATCTTACCCTGCCCTTCTACTAGGCTTTGACGAGATTAACATGCTCAGCTAAGACCTACTTAGTCATGTTAAGACCACTTAGCTATTCTATATTAGCTCGGCTGCCCCGGGTCTGATCAAATAAGTCAGCCACTTCCATGTTAGATTAGTCACTGCCATATCAGGTTGGCCTGGACATTCAAGGTTGGCCACAACAACATTAGGTCAGCCGCAGACATGTCAAATCAGCCTTGGACAAGACGAGTCATCTAGAATCAGGTCCACCCGAATCAAAGCTTTAAAGTCTCCAATAGCTCTTTGAAATCAAACATCAACTCCTTACCCGAAAATCTCATTTGGTTATCTATTTTACTTATGCTATTCAAATTTCCTATTTCTTGTATTTTTACTAAATTGTCTTCATGTTTTATTTGTAATTATTGGAATGCTACTAGGGCATCCTTTAGTCATTTTATTTACATCTTTACCCCTTTGTATAAATAGAACATTTATATAGGGTTTTAGATAAACTTTAGATATTAATGAAAAATCCTTGAGTCTTTTCTCTTGGAAAGTTCTTCTTTACCCACTCTTCTCTACCCACTCTTATCAATTCCTTTAGCAAAGGTTATGGCAAGTAACCCTAAGCCTAATGTTCGTATGTCATATCAAGTACTAGCTTAGGTTGGTGTGTGGTTTTACCGTACATCATATTCATAGAGTTAGTATACAGGATTTGCTGAACTATTAACTTCTACTTATTTTTCGGGCTATCTTGCAGCTCAGACCCACCCTTTGGTTTTTGTGTGATACCAGGTCTGTATGTTCATCTACGGAATCTGTATAAACTTTTATGACACAAAAACGAATTTTAAGTAAATCTTGAGAAGTCATCTACTTTTATGTGATGATAAACTCGTCTTATTTTTTAGACAAGCAGCATAACGAATATTTTCATGAGTATGCAATTTGGTAATCCTTTAATTAAGTTCTTTTTAGATAATTTCTCAAGTTGAGGAATGTCCTAACCTTTTGTGCCAAAGTATGATACTATTGATCACCGATATAAAGCAACTTTCAAATGATACTTCAAATGGTTTAATTAAATAAATATTCTTCTTTCTAAATCTTTCAAACAACTTTAATCCATCTTTATTAAAACTAGTACACTTGTCATGTTCAAATGTTATCCTATACCCTTTGTCATACAACTAATGTTTAATAAGTTATGTTTCAGTCCTTTAACCAATGATACATTTTAATTGTGTGTGGTGCCAAACCGATTGTACTTATCACAATTATTTTACCTTTACCATTATTACCAAATTTCACATAACCATCTTCCTTCTATTCCAAACTTATGGACAATGAAGCATCACCAGTCATGTATCATGAGTCAAGATATCATATTCCTTTTAACTTAACTTCATGTTCCTACACACATCACAACACAATTAAGATTGTTTATGAACCCAGCGAAGCTTGGGTTCATGAAAATTCAAGCTCGATTTTTTGATTGAACCTTAATTTTTGCTAAGCTTGTATTTTTTTAAAAAGCAATATTTCTCTATGTGCCGTAGTTTAATGTAGAAAAAACAAGCATAAGGGATTTGCTCATTATACCTATCACTTGCCACTTTCCTTTGACTCAGATTTTTTCTAGCATACCTTCTCGATTGTACCCTTTGAAAGGATATTTATCATTTTTTTAGAGTACTATCCATTGTACCTTCTGATAGATTCCCAAAAACCTAAGGGTTCCTTTGTAAGGTTCGTCTACCGGTTCTTTCCATGACCCCCCTTAACTGATTAATTGATATAGGAGCTTGATGTTTATAGTAAGACTTAATTTGATTCCATTTCCCTACTGTTTTGCCTTTATCATTTTCGTTGATTTTTTTTTTTTATTTTCACTTTCTGATTTCACAAACACTATTTCTCTCTTTATTTTAGACGTTTGTAGATGCCCAATTTTTGTCTTTTTCCTTTATTTTATTTTATTTCAATAGGATAAGGGGTCATAAATCAAGAAAAACACAAACAAATAGAAAATTAAAAAAAATCCAAAAAATTAAGAAATTTAGAAAAAAAAATAAGAAGTTTAGAAAAATAAAAAAAAAAAAAGAAAAAGAAAAAAAAAAAAAGAAATTTGGAAAAATATCGAAAAATAGGAAATCTAGAAAGAAACATAAAAATATAAGAAATTTAGAAAATAAAAAAATTGAGAAAATTGAAAAGTCGTAAAAAATAGAAGATTTTAGGGAATAATAATTTAATATGATAGATTTTTTAAATTTTAAAATAAGTTGAAAAGTCAGGCCGTTGAGCCTGGTTTTAAATTTAAATTCTACCAAAGTTGACCTAATCTATATGTGTAATTTAATTGCACATATAGATAAAATACAGGTTAATGGCCTAACAGTAAACTACATGCATAAACACAAAGACGGTCAGGGTTTTGAATCTTAGTGAAGACAAGGAGGCCTTTTTATTTTTTAACCAACACACTGCCACATCAGGAACTGCCACATGTTAGGATTTTACTGTACCACGTATCTTGACACGTGGCAACACTGAATTTGGTCGATGCTGACATAGTACCGATATCAGCTGTTATGTGTCACATGATGACAAGTGGCACGCGACTGTTGGACGACGTAGCGCTATGTCAGCATTTTCTCTCTCTTTCCCTTGATTTCCTCCACTTTCTCCAACAAAACAGACCCGACCCCTTCAATTTAGCCTCAATTTTTGCATAAATTCTACACACACATGCATGATTTCCTACTCTAATCCTTTTTTAGACATGGCTTACTATGGATTGTGATAAAAAAACACGTCCAACTTTGGTCAATTGCACATTCAAATCAAGCTTTAGAAGTTAGAAAAAAAATGAAATTTTAGGCATTGTCATTTAACCCAAGCCAAGCATTCCTTGTTTTCTAGGTTCAAATTAATATATAAATAAGCTTGTTTCAGCACATACAATCGAATACGACAACATACGAGCTCTAGAATCACTCAAGAACACCTTCTCTCTCTCTCGTAATCACTTTCTTTCTCTAACACAACCACCGAAACCTTTATCCCACAAACCACCGTAAACCACTACCCTATGCCCAAACTTACCACCATGGTTAAAACCCTTACCACTCAGGCTTTTGAAACCGACCACCCTCATTACTAGCTGTAGCCCTTAGCAGCACCACCAACTAACCAACCCCAAACACTAACCACTGTATTGCTCCCCTCTCGAAACACTACCTTCGACTACCCTAGGCCTAAACTAACCTTACGGTCGAATTGCCCACACCTCGAAACCCTACCCCATACTCCCCTCTTGTACCCATCAAACCTCGAAACACCATCCAAACACCACCACTAGCCAGTACTGATGAGTACCTACCAAACGGCCACATTATGCTACGGCATCAAGCTTACCCCCTATCCCCAATCTAAAACACATAAAAAAAACCTTCACTTGCTTGTTTTGGTGGTTAAAATAAGTTGAGTCGCACCTTATTGCTGTTGCCATTGGCGATTCGATGACGCAACCTGATCTAAGCTTCGACCCATGACCCGACCTAATCGACCCACTCTAGGTCCGACCCACATGCCCAAGTGCATTCGAAGTTCTTTTTATTATTATTTATTTATTTATTTACTTATTTATTTCCCAATTTCAAATGTAATAATAAAAAAGAAGGAAGAAAAAGAAAGACAAAAGAAGAAAATAAAAGAAAAAAGTAGTTCATTTATTTATTTATTTATTATTTTAATAAAAATAAAAATAAATAGTACAAAAAATAATAAAAATAAAAATAAGTAAATAAGGAGATGAATAAAAATTGTTTTTTAACACTTAGAAAAATCAAGTTTTCAGAAATATAAATAAATGGACCCTTTACAAATTAGGACTATTTTTGAGATTTTTCAAAAATAAAGTAAAGCCAATCTCTTTTCAAAAATTAAAATCAATCTAATCCACTAAGGTTTTACAAAAGCGAACTACGAAAATCTAATCCTAAATAACAAGTACGTAGGCAGTTGTACGTCAATATGGGACAACTAAAAATATTAAAAGTTTTATTTTTTCCATTTTTGTAAATATTCATGTAAATTAATTAATTTCAGTCGTCTGTGATATGATTAATTGTTTAATTGAAAAAGGGTATTATTGAAAGGCAAATTTAAAATTGCAAAGTTAAAAAGTAATACTAGTTTAGAGTTTAAAAAATTAGCCCCTAGATCTAGATCTCCGATTTTTAAAAATTTGTTTTATAAAATTGGTCTTCTCATTAAGACCAGTAGCTAAAATGTAACCAATCCACTCAATTGGTTATAACCTAACTTTTTTTCCGACTTCGGTCGAGTGGCAACTTTAAGGCATTTTCAAATTAAAAACCAGTTTTTTTTAAACCCCAATCAATGATTAATATTAAACGAGTGTAGTTTAGTACTGATTAGTTTAAAGAAAACTTAATTTAAAAAACCAAGAGGTGAAAAAACAGGCCTAACAACATTTCTCGAAATTCGAAACCAAGTCCAGATTTTGAATTATCCATTCTTTGACTAGAAATCAATATTTGTAACTTCTTATCACTTTTATCAAACCTTTAAAACATGTTTTTGATTGACTTAGACAAATCCTCTACACGATTATTCATATTTTTAATTTCTTCTTTCAAAATAAGATTTTCATTGACTAAAGCTTTAAGAGCAACATGTAATCCTTCAAAATCATTTTTCAAAAAATCATTGTCATTTGCTAATAATTGATTTGTTTAATTAAGGAGTTACTTTTCATTTTTTAATGTCTTCACTATTGATTTGAGCTTAAAGATCTTATCATTTGCCTTAGAAAGAGCTTTAAGTAGTTTATTAATTTCAACACATATATCATTAGGTACTTCTAAGTTCGAGTCAGAATTAGTTTCAAAATCTACTTCAGATAATGCCATAAGACACATATTTGCTTCTTCATATTCTTCTGAACTCTCTCACTTTGTCTATGAATCTTCTAAATCACTCTATGTAATCGTTGGAGATTTTCATTTCTTTTTGTATTTCTCCATCTTCTTGATTAATACCAAACATTTATACTTGATATGTCTTGGCTTTTGCATTCGTAGCATATAATCTGCTTTTTAGACTTTTTCTCCTCCTTTTCCTCGATCACCTTACTTGCATCATTAGATCAGCTTTTATTAGAAGAAAATCTTTTAGTAAAGGTTTCTTTTTTTACCTTTCTTCTCTAGCCATTTGTTAAGTTTTCTAGTTAGAAATGTCACATCCTCGTCCTCTTTCTCAAATAATTCTTCTTTTTTAGAGTCAATGTTTGTTTCTTTGGCTTTAAAAGTTATGGCCTTCTTCTTTGTATCATCTAAAGTACTCTCTAATTTAAGAAAATCAGTTTTATATGCCATAAGTTTGCTACGCAATTGGCTCAATAATAGTCTTTTTAGATGAGAAGCTTCTTTTATGGCAGTTTTCTTTGCATTCTAAACTTTACAAAGAATCTTTAACATCTTGCGTACCATATCTACATCACTAATTATTTTACTAAGAGAAAACAATTCATTAGTTATAGCAATGAATCTACCAAAGGAGCCCTTGATTTCTTCACTAGGAAGAATTTGAAAGGTTTTATATTGTTGAGCTAGTGAGTTGATTCTCATGTCCTTTATTGTCTTAATGCCTTCATAAGTTTTCACCAAAGTGCCCCAAATGTCTTTATGTAGCACAAAAAGCAATTAGATAAAATTCTGGATTTATGATAGTACTCAAAAGTAAATTCTTAGCCTTTGAATTATATTCTGCTTTGGTGATATCCTTATTTGATGTAATACTAGTTGAAACTTTGAGATCTTCTATTGAGATGATTTGCTAAGCCTGATAGTTAGATGCGTTCACATAAGTCTCCGTCCTGAATTTCTAATAAGGAAAATTAGTTTTACAAAAAAATTGTACCTTATCAAGTTGAACTATTAAACTACCACTTGATTTACCCATGATCTTAAACTCGAAATGACATTAGAGTATGGCTTTGATACCAATTGTTGGTCTCATATAAGATATCAAAAGGGGAGGTGAATTGATATCTTTAGAAAATTTTTAAAAATTTTTTTAATGTCAATTGAAATTAGTCCTCTTAATAACTTAATTTGGTGAATAGTGGTACTTTAATACTTCAATACATGAACACAAATAAATAACTTAAAGTAAAAGAAATACGGAGGAGAAAACCAAGCCCAAGATTTAGAGAGCTTTGACCTTATGCCTACCGCTCTCTTCTAACTCTATTGCTAGGGATCCGGTCTTTCTTACCGGTGTCATTCTACTTGATCTACTATATCAAAAACAAATCAAGAGAAGTTTACAAGTTTTTACCACACTTGGTTTTCACAACTCTCTGTTCTACCTATCTATCCTTTCTACAATCTAGGTTAATTACATATCTACATAATACAATTAAACTTTTCTCAAATAATACTAAAAAAATGTTTACAAAACAAAATTGAGAACAACAATATCTCAGATAATTTGGCATGAAAATAGAAATAAAGATTGTTGAATATGTGGCTTCAATTCAACTCTTTGGAATAGTCTTTAAGAAGTGTTTTATGCTCTTCCAAATAGTAAACAATAATTACAATCTGTGTGTAATTTTTTTCTTCTTAGAATTGTGTTAAATATTTTGAATCATCTCTTCATTTATACTAGATTCCTTTAATGGTTAGATTGCTGATGATTATATTCACCTCATATTTATCCAATCACAATGTTCAAAGATGATCCATAGATATTTTAAGACAAGCATGGAGTTTGAATTTGATCTTATCTTGATCATATCTCCTTGATGGATATACTTTGATAAGCAACTCTAGATAATCTTGAGTTTTGAATTGGATATTCCTTAACTTTCGAAATCAGCTTCATCCTTATCTAATCTAAGATTTTTTCTTGTTATTTAATTATCTCCAAAAACTAATTGTCTTAAAAAATAATCCTCGAGGATCTTAATTTCAACTTAAGTGAAACGAGATTAAGTATATTTCCATAATACACCCAATCTAATGGAACTAGGTCTTGTGTACTTTGGATTTGTTGTCTTATTTTTCTTTTAAATTTCATCCTTCCAATTCATCTATCTGAATAAGCTTCTGAAGATGTCTCAATTTATTTATTTCCAAAATCTCTGAAGAACTTTCTACAATACCGTATTGACTCTTCTTATATGAGCTTTTAAAACATTCTTTGAATACTTTCCAAATTTATTTCTCTTTTAACCGATTTAGACCTTCTAAGTAATTCTCTAAATGAAACTTAACTTACAATTTAAACAATTTGAAGAACTATTTGAATACCTGTACACTTGTTAGTATATTAGCATTTTTCTCTTTTTGTTATCATCAAAATTTACGAGAGATACCCAACACTTCTTTTTCCATACATTGTAGCATTTGTTGCTTTTACCCTTTGAAGAATGTTTTAGGAATCTTTTGTATATTATCCATTTTGTCTTTTTCTCATTTATTGTAACCCTAGTTGAGGTTATATAAATGCCTCACTTCTTTTGTATGTAGACATTATACTTCCATTATTGACTTATAAAATTTCCCCTTTCAGAGTAACCTGTGTGTTCTCTATTATCCTTAAAACTTATCTATCTTTTTTAGCAAGAGTTAGTAACAAGTGACTCTAGTTTGATATTTTTATGTCGTATTGAGTGTTTGAATTAGGTAGAGTAGGATTAGTTAGTGTGTCATATCCAGTTGGAACCTATTTGGATTTGCTAAATCCCCTTTTTGTTTGTTTTCTTTTTGTTCCTATTCATTGTGATACTTCTTCGTGTGTATGACCCCAGAGATGCATTAGCTTGACTAGTATCAGAGTATGGTTTTTAGAGGCAGAATGCAAAGTTTAGTAGAGTTTTCTTTGTGTTAGTTGTTAGTAGCTGTTGTGTTCTTCTATAATTACTGCAATGTGCCTGTGTGGAATTTGCTGAAGTTGTGTTTGGGCGTATTTGAAGTAGGTTTTGAAGTTGTGAGCTGAGAAGTAGTGGTTGTGAGGTAAATGTAGTGGTTTTTGTTACTTTGTTCTACTATGTTTCTCTATTACGAAAATAGAGCAAGGTCCATTTATGTATTATGATGTGTTGTTTTAGGTGTTAAAGTAGTCTGAACGTGTCATAGAGATTTTAGGTAATGAGTAGAAGATTGTGTTGAGTATTGTATTATCTAAATTAGCAAGAAGGATTGTACTATGTTGGATTCTAGTGTTCGTAGAGTTGTTAGTGACCATGAAAGTGGGGCTCACGATGGCCATGGTGAACAAGGAAACTACATACTTGGGTCAGTTAATGTTAAGCTTGACAGACCCACCATTCTTGGTGAGGGTCTTATCATTGCTATATGAGGTGATAGGCAACAACTGTAGGTATTCCCAATCGTTATTGAGTAGAAAATGTGCAAGAACAAAGATATGGTCTTGTTGGTCGAGCAAATCACCTAGCTCAACCTCATCGAGTTGGAGGAGTAGCAGAATGACCTATTCGATGAAGGCTTAAATTAGAGGAAATCATAGAGGGTGATGAGGAGATAGATGTAGGGGACAATAGAGAGGAAGAAGAAGAAGGGCAGTACTATGACATAGAAGAGTGAGGGTACCCAGCTCCTCGAAGACTTGACAACAACAAGGTCCAGATTCTAATCATTATTGGTAGTGGAGATGCAGATGAATACCTAGAGTAAGAAAAGAAGGTTGAGAAGGTTTTTAACTGTTATGGGTATATTGAGGCAATGAAGATCTAACTTGCAGTACTTAAATTTTCTAGATACGCCATCATTTGGTGAAAGAATCTAAATGTAGTTAGAGTGAGACATGGAAAACGAGGTATGCAGAATTAGGAAGAGATGAACAGGTTATCGAGGGGAAGATTCATACTCGAGACATATTTGTAATATACATTCACTAACTTACAAGAGCTTCACTTAGGAAGATGAACTGTTGATGATTATATTATAGAGTTCTAGATGTTAATAATTTAAGCGGACGTGAATGAGCTCAATGCCTGAGCTATATCATGATTCATTTGGACTTAAATATGAGATTCGCAACATTATGAAAGTGTAAAGGTTTTATACCCTAGAGGAGGCCAACAAGATAGCATAGAAGGTTGAGAAGCAAAAGAGAAATAATTTAAGCAGACCTAGGCTAAGCTTGACATGGACATCTGTTCCTCATTAACTTACCCCTGTCAAGCAGAGAAGACCTATTCAAGCAGAAGAAAGGAACAATCGACTTGGTGATGGCCGAGTAGGGCCAAAGAGCTGATGTAAACCCTAAAAAACTTTGATATAAGCTAAGCTAATCACTAGAAAATATCTAAAGATATACTTGAGATAGGCTAAAATCGTTAGGAGAGCACCTATAAATAGTGAATGATAGTAACCATATATATTCTTTAGAATTGACTAACCAAAGGTAGAAATATTTGGTCAAACAAAGGCAACACAAGAATGTTATTAAATTAAAAAAATTAAGGAAAAATAGTAAGCTAACTAAATGGATTCTTATAACCAACATATGAAACAAACCAACTAAGGCCCTAAAACTACATGTGGTGCCAACTCTTATCTATGCATCAACACATATGGAAAGAGGACTAAAGGCTAGATAAGGATAAAGAAGCAAAGTTGAATAAGTAACTTAAGATGATGTAAGCCATGAACTCATTCATATACTCCAATAAGAAACATGTGAAAAATCATTTCCCTAAGTCCACTACACATTGGTGCCACTTCTAGATGGTTAAAGACTTCTAGTCAACATAAAACTCTTATAAGAAAAGAATCTAAATTCTAGAAACTATGATGTTATGGATGAGGTTGCTAACTTGTGAAGTAAAAACATATAGAAATTGGGATGCTTTCACATTACAAGTGGCGGCATTCGTTTGGGGTACATGCATCCCAAAATTCCAACATTCCAAGAAGAAGACTAATGAAAGTTTAAGTTTACAAGAAAACAAAGCTTATGAGATAAGCTAATTTAGAGCTTTCTATAAATAGCCCACTATTGGACCACTTATGTTTTCCTCAAATAACATTCTCCTTATCTTTCATTTTCATGATCAACTTACATCTTCATCCACCTATTATTCTCAAGCCAACAACTAAAGTCCCATTACCATTTCTTGAACAATATCCTAACGTCCATATCCTAAAGGTTAGTTTCAATATTTTTATCAACTAGTAAGTTCAAATCTCTAAAGGAAAAGGATTATTTCTAAAACTTCTTTTATATTAAACTTCTTTTAAAAAGCAAGAAAAGTTTTCCATGTTCAAGAAGGAGTTTGAAATGAAGCTCTTCTATTCTATCAAAAGACAAGATCTTTTACTAAACTTAAGCTTAACTTTTGTTTTGATATCAATTCTACTCAAGCCAACAAGTTCTTTTCAAAAGAAATTTCTACTAAAAAATCTTTTAGATAAAGAGATACTTCCATTTTATGGTCTTTATCATGGTTTCTAAGAATATGTAAAGAAAAGCGAGTTTTTCCTAAACTCCTTATTTATACTAAAGAAGTTTCCTAAACTTAAGTTCTATGAATTTTTCATATTTTAAAGAAGCTTCCTAAACGTCTTACTCAAATGAAGTTTCAGAAAGAAACCAAAAGAGTTCATTAAAACAAAAGACTAAAATAATGAAAACTAAAACAAGTTGACAAAGTCATGCCTTAAAAATAACTTACCTATTATGTCCAATTAAATTTCCCTTGACTTAAACCTTATTGACAAATAGACATATTAACTCAATACTGTAATAATTTGGACTCTACATAAGGAGCAAAAAACTATGGAATAAAAACCAAGGACATTTATGGACATATGAACTACTCAGACTTTGAATAAAGACTATTCGGACATGATATAGCAAAAGAACCATTAAACATGACAAATCTAAGAAATAAAAGACTTATAAAGAAAAAGGTTGAAACCAAAAAGTTTAGTAAGCAAGTATGTTTCTTAACTATCTTTATTTTATTTTATTTTATTTTTTACTTTTGAGTTAGACCTTCTAGAAGACTATTACGATAAATAGGAAGATGCCAGGTGAGTATCTATGATGATTATCACTTGTGTATACTTGTAGAATAGTTGCATCTTTAATTTTATACTTAACTTGTTCTATATAAGGTATTTGGTCAATGTATGTGTTTAATTTATTTGTTAAGACATTTAAGAATTATTTCCATAAGTAAAGTTGATGATTGTCATGTGATGTGATCCTTGTGATTTTGTGATATTTTGAGTGATCACTAAAATAAATGGAAGTGAAGCATATCAAAATTTGAATATTAGAGTGATCATGCATAGCATATTGCATAAATCTCTTCTTATTGCCACCATTGTTACACATGGAATGGAAAGACTAAAACCTTCCTTATTTATTGCAAACTAAGTGACTTTGAGGATGGTCGTGCATTAGATAAGGCCATGTCCATTCTTATGTTTTGGGCATGCATACATTTGGAATTCGATCAAGGATTTGATCACTCCTTGATCATTTGGGTAATCAGGGAGAATATTATTTCTTATTTTCATTTAGGCCTTCTTAGGTTCGATGAAGAGATCCTTCTCTTGTGACTTATTTACATGACCTTTGTGAACATTTCTTTTGGTTCCTTTGGCTAACCAGAAGATTCTTCTTCCTAATGATAGTGAATTCTAGGATGAACATTTGTTGGTTCTCTTAAACAACTAAGAGATTGGTTTTCTCGTGAGGTCAGGGAGAATGTACCCATTTGGTTCTCCTTGGACCAATCAAGGGACATCATCTCTTGATCATTATATTGAAATGGGTATTGGTTCAACTAAGAATTGAGATTCTATAGCTATTTTATGGAGGGCAAGGATGTCATCCTAAATGACTTTTGCGTTAATTTAGATGCCTGGACAATCCTTAACTAGGGGGGGAGGGGGGAATAAAACCTAAACTGTAAGCTAGATACTAGAAGGTCACGTATATTGTTGCATATGATTGTTTAAATGCATAGCATGTGCTTGTTTAATTAACTTGCTTGAAAAGTGATATAAATGGATAATTCACTAAGCTCATTGTAGCTTATATTCCTATAGTTTGACTTATTGCAGGATCCTTATTAGGTCTATCCAGAAAGATCCAAAATGTTGGTGAGAAATAAGGATTTAGAAGTAGGCTTGGAGGAGAGCATGCAAGGAAATTGATTTATGTAAAATTTTGTTAATTTAATGTGTACTATATATTTGAAAGACCTTTATCTTTACTTTATCAAGTCTGTAATTTGTGATTAAGTAATGGTATTTGAGTGTTGTTTTATACTATTAAATCCGTGATACTCCGTAGTTATTTTAGTGTTGATGATTTATGTGCTTATTAGAAGTAACTGTTGAATAATATAAGTATATAATTAGTTACTTTTAATCTGTACATAGTAGTCTGTCACTACTAGACTGGCTTTGAGGTCTTGAGAGCTTAGTTGATGATAAGCCGACCTTGATGACATATGAGAAGGGATAGACCTCAAGACGAAAGATAAGTGAGGTGAAGTGATTTAAGTTCTTGAGTTACGGATACATGATTATTAAGTGTCATAACCAATGTACTATGGCGCTCCGAGGTGATGTAGTGGATAGCACCAATAAGAGTGAGCCTGAGGAGCGAGAGAAAAATGTTAGGCAAACTAAAGTTATGGATGAGGAAGAAGCTTGTATACATGCCAACTAAGGAGAAGCGATGACCTTGGTATTAAGATGAGTATTGAACTTAATGTTGAATAGTGAGGAAGATCAAAGAGAAAATTTGTTCTACACTAAGTGTACCATAAAGGGTCAACTGTGTATGATTATAGTAATGGAGGGAGTTACACTAATGTTGTCCTTTAGACCATTGTTCAGAGAATGGGTTTGCTGACCTCTAATCACCCTCGACCTTATAAACTACATTGGCTCTATGATAAGGGAGCTTTGCATGTGATCAAATAGGTGTTGAGCTTGATTTTTTTGCGATTTATAAGTTTTCCTCAAACTGATCAAAATTAAACCCTACCCATTCAATATTGATCCTTTGCTAAGGTTTAAGGAAAATCTAAGGCTTTTTCTTTAGAAAGAATTTTATAAAGTTTTTTGGAGTTGCTAGCTGATCAAAGTCAAAAAATGGTTTAAGTCAAAACCAAATGGGTGGATTTGGCTTTGATCTAAACATTGGTTTATGTGAGGAAAATCGATTTTTGAAAAAAAAAAAGGCTTTTTGAAATACTAAAGATCAAGTCTAGGGGTTAGGTTCTTTAAACCTCTACGAGTACCATAAACTTTCCGAATATAGTTTTATCTTTTAAAATCGACCTTTTAGAACAACAGTTTAATCAATATTAAAACTATTTAAATTGAATGATTTAAGCTAAAAATGGGGAAAATTAAATTTTTTTCATTTTTTACATTGCCTTAGAGGTATCTACATATTAATTATTTGAAATCAAACGTATGTAGTTTTTTTATGAAAATTTTAGGCAAGTTGGTTGATTTTAGTAAAGAAAAAGATTGAGTTTACATTTTTTATCCAATTTGATGTTAATAAGGGAAATTTTCTAAAGGGTCATAATCATGGTGTTATTTTTTGAAAATTCTAAAGAAAGTCTTAATTTTAAAAATGGATTGATTCATTTTTATTTATTCAGAAAATTTTATTTTCCAACATAAAATAATTTGCTTTATTTTATTTTATCTTTTTTTTTCTTTTATCATATATATATTTTATTTAATTTTTAACCAAGAAAATAAATAAAAGTTTAAAACTAAGCTTATTTACCTTTTTTTTATTTTTCTTTTTCCTTTTTTTCTTCTTTTTTTTTTTCATTCTCTTTCTCCTTTTTTTTTTTAAATTACAAATAAGTAAATAAATAAAAACAAAGCAAAGCAAATCTAAGGCTGGACTAGGGATAGGGCATGCAAGTTGGTTAGGTTAGCTTAGATTGGGTTGATCTCGGATCAAATTTGGTTCGTGGAGTCAGGTTACACAAGGAAGAAAGTAGTAGCTTTGGAGATGCGATTGGGGTAGTTTTGAGCGATTTTTCAAGGGGGTGAGAACACTTTCATGAGTTTTTCATTCAGGATAGTAGGGGTAAGGAAAATGCCATAGCCAAATGAAGTGGTTTTGGTTGTTGTTGAAGATGAAAGGATGACGGTGATCTTGTATGCCACTTGTGGTAGGTACTGATAGTAAGAAGGTAGAGCCCAATTGTAGGCTACGATAGATAATGAGGCTTATCAGTTTTGAGAGCTAATGGAACGGGAACTCGTAAAGAACAGTGGCTTGTTTCAAAAGGCCTCGATCACACTCAGATTCTAGAGAGAGAGAGAGGTGCTGTGCTTAGAAAGAGAAATAGCTTGCAGGAGTGATTTTTTGAGTGGATTAATGAGAGCTAATGGAGAATTGATGCATAGAACACTTGTTGAAGCTCTTATTTATACATCTACAACATAAATTGAATTTGGAAAGTGATTAAACTCTATGAATTTGAAGTTGAATGTAGGAGGATGACCAAGAATTAATCTTTGAATTTGGGTGCTGATTAGAGTGGTTTTTTGGTCAACTACGTATCAAACATGTTTGCTCTTGCTAAAGTGAAAGGTCAAAAGCTTCAACAATTATTCTATTGCTCGAATCATAAGAAGAGAGAAATTCATGCATTTAAGTTTTTCCAAATTTCAACCGCTATTTTGAGCCTCCAAATGATCATATCTAAACTTGTTTTCAGTTCCAATCCGTAGAAGGCCATGTAGAGTACAAGAATAAACCAATAAATCTTGTGCTCATGTATGGAAAGTGCATGGAAAAGTAAGGCAAAGTAAGCACTCCAAGCTGGTTGCACATGAGAAAGGGTGGGAAAAAGAAAGGAAAAGGAAAGAAAGGTGAAGAAAAGGATATTGAAGTAGCGCTGATGTAGCACTATGTTAGCTGCATAATCCGATGGAAATATGCTACGTACCTTAAAATGACACATGGCTAATGATGTGACACATCATCCGATGTGTTATTTAACACGTGTTAAGGCACGTACTATGCAACGTAGTTGACATGGCTGATGTAGCACCATATAGCGTCACGAAAGCTCATTGTCCAATCATGAAGCGTTGCGTGTCATGACTAAATACGTAACCTAGTGATTTTTTGACACGTAGTGGTGTATTTTGTGAAAATAAAATAAATAAATAAAAGGCAGTTTATGCCTTTAGTGATGTTTGAACCTAAGATCTCCAAACCAAACCTAAGTGCTAGTCAAAGTGTGTTACCATCAGGCTTGGCTTATGCCTTATTCATATGTTCAATCAAATTACACATATAGATAAGGTTAGCCTAAGCTAGATTAAATCTAAACCTAAGCCTAACATCTCTCTCTTATTTAAGGCCTTAAAAACACTTAAATTTAATAAAAACTTAAACTCCCTAAAAATTTTATTTATTTATTTATTTTTCTTTCTCTCTTTTTGTTTTTAAATTTTCTAAAATTTTCCTCTACTTTTTATTATTTTTCGATATTTTTGTACTTTTGTAAATTTTCCATTTTTCTATTATTTTTTAAAATTTTTTTCCTAAATTAAATCCTCTTAACCTATTCAAAAAATTTCAAAATATAAATATAAATAAAAGGGGAGTAAAAATAAAGTGACTATAGTTGCCCCTTTTTGTGGTGAAATTTGAGTGAAACTTTACCATAAAGATAAAAGAAATACTATTTTTGCCCTGGGGATAGATTTATCTTAAAAAGCGCTATAACTAGTTAGCTATCTTAGGCTTAGTGAATAGTGAGAGGTGAAAGAAAGAGGAGGCACTTTAAGAGCTGGCCTAAACAAAAAAGAAATTGAAAGACAATAATGCCCCTGTAACTGACAAAAACCTTAAAAGGAAATTGAAAACCTAGTCGTACCCCTATGAGCTGACTAACTTAGACGAATGGGCAAAGTGGTCATTGACCTGGCTAAAACCTAAAATGAGAAATTGAAGCCTGGCCATGCCCCTATGAGTTGACTAACCTAAGTGAACTGGCGAAATGCTCCTTGAGCTATTTAAGACCTAAAATGAGAAATTAAAGACTAGTCGTACCCTTATGAGCTAACTAACTTAGCCGAACGGACGAAGCGCTCCTTGAGTTGGCTAAGACCCTAAATGGGAAATTGAAGCTTGGTTATGCCCTTATGAGTCGACTAACCTAGGCAAACGGGTGAAACGCTTCTTGAGCTAGTTAAGACCTTAAAAGGAGTTAGGATAAAGTCCTATGAATCAACTGGAGCGCCAAAAGATTTTTAAGAAAGATGAAAGTTTCCTAAATACTAGTTACTATTCTAGGAGATAAAGGCAAAATGCAAATGAGATGTTAGAAACCAATATGTTGACATTGTACAAAAGTACTTACCTGGCTTTGTTTATAGCACTCAAACCACTAAACCTTTCTTTAAAAAGCCATATCAAAACAAGCTAACTCACTATTTAAAATGAATTCAAATTCTAATTTTCTATCATCGACCCAACCAATCTTGACATAAGTACCTAAAACCCTACTAGCTCTTTTCAGAAGCTATAGAAATTAGCTCAATATAGAATGCCATCTTTGTTTCTTGTTCACCAATTGATTATCTTTCATATTTTTCTAAGTCGAATCCCTTATCCCTTATCAGTAAATATCTGCCATGAAGTATTTACTTGTCCAGATTTTGCCTTTCCATGAAAAATAGATCATAAAACTCCCCAACGAAGAGGATCAACTCGTAATAAAGTATTTTAAAGAGTTTTTTTGTTAATTACCAATGTTCTATATCTCACTTTCATCTTTTCTTGTGTTTTTAATGTGTGGGTTTCATTTGAATGGAGTAAGGGAATAGGACCTTTTGTAAGAGCAGGAAAAGTGATGGAGGTGATTATAACATTGACAATTGCTAAGGATACCAACTTTGCTTATAGAAGATAAAAATAACCACAGTAACATTTAAGATCACTAGCATTTTGTGTTCAGAGGAAGACTTTCCATTGACTTTCATGGGTAATATAATTTTATTGCATTAGCATTTACAATGTCTTTCGACTTTGGACCATTCGTATGTGACAAAATTAAAGTGCCTCCCAGTAACACTTGCTTCACAATATAAGGACCTCCGTAATTGGGAGCAAATTTTCCTCTGGAGTCTTATGCATTAGGGAGAACCTTATTCAACACTATATCTCCCTCTTTGAAGTTCTAAGGTTGTACCCTTTTGTTAAAAGCTCGAGCCATTTTTTATTGGTAACACTAATTATGACATAAGGTTGTTAACCTTTTCTCATTAATTAAATTCAATTGCTTGATGCATTTCTTTACCCAATTGACTTCATCCAACTAAGTTTCTGATAGCACTTTAAGAGATAGGATTTCAACTTTTATTGGTAATACTACTTCAGTGTTATATACTAAGGAGTAGGGTATTGCCCCTATCGATGTTCTAATGGAAGTCCAATAAGCCCTGAGTGCGAATGGCAACATCTCATGTGAATCCTTAATGTAATAGACATTTTTTCATTTATTCTTTTTAGGTTTTTGTTGGTTGCTTTGATGGCCCCATTCATTTTGGATTGATAAGGCATAGAGTTCCCATAGATGATCTTCAACTATCAGCACAATTCTAACATAAGTTTATTATTGAGGTTTGTACTATTGTTGGTGATGATCATTTCTGGAGGCCCATATCGAGCTAAGATGTCCCTCTTAATGAATTTGACCACTACGCCTTTAGTGACACTTGAATAAGAAGAATCCTCAACCCATTTACTAAAGTAATCGATGGCAACTAGTATGAAGTGATGCTTATTGGATGCCTTTGGAGTAATCGGGCCAATAATGTCTATACCCCACATTAAAAATCGCTATGGTGTAGAAAGTGTATGCAATTCTTAAGGTGGGGCATTTATTTTGTTTGCATAAACTTGGCACAGGTGACAATGCTTGATAAGTTTGATGTAGTCACCTTCCATTGTTGACCAATAGTATCCTAACCTCATAATCTTCCTAGCAAACATGTAATCGTTCATGTGAAGACCACATACTCCTTTATATACTTGTTTCATTAAAACCTTGACCTCTTTGTCATCTACACACCTTAAAAGTGTACCATCAAATGATCGTTGGTATAAGGTAGACTCACTTTCTAAGAATTGGGTAGTCAATCTCTTGATCGTTGATGCGTCAGGTAAGTGCACTTATCAAATTATAATAAAATAGATTATGAGTCCGAATGTCGATCCTTTAGGGACTCTAACTGTTAGTATTCACTAGGTCTTTATTATCTAACTAGCAAATTAAATTTCAAGAAACTTAAAAAAGTAAATCTAAATTACTACTAAAACTAATTTAAAGATTAACTAAGACACAATTCAAGAATTAACAAGAAAGCAATTTAATTGAAAATTAGTTTAAGATTCAATGTTATACCTATATCTTATTTCTCTTAGATCTAACATGCGATTTTCCTAAAGATAATCTAATTTATTCATTAATTTTTCTTGACCAAGAGAATTCTTTAATAAAGTTAATCACTTTCTTAAGCCAATTAACCTTAACCCTAGAATCACTTATTAGAATCTCTTCTTAATAGCATAACCTAAGATTGCATTATTTTATTATTAAACAATGAATTCTCTACACTTTAATTTGAAATTCTAGAAGAATCTTTCAAATTATCTCTAATCTTGCAATAATTCTCGTCAACTATACTTAGATCTAATCTTATAAGAAATCTCTACATTACTAGCTATAGTAATAATAACCTAAATCATAAAGCAAATATAGTCGAATCAAGAAAATAATAAAGAACTAAATTAATCAAGTAATAATAATATCACATGAATAGATCTAGATACCAAGGTTCTACTCTCTATATATCATAATATAGGAATCTAAAAACAAAGTATAGGAAAGAATATAAAGAAGCATCATGAAATCCAAACAAAATTAAATCTTCAAATCTTTTCGTCTCCTCGCCTTCTTGATTGCTCTTAGCTTCAAAAACTCCCTCAAAGTCATGCCAAAAATTTCTTCTTCTTAAATAAACCCTAATAAGGCTTAATATATGAAGAGATAAAAAAAATAGGTCAATTAGAAAAGATTTGACAAGGAACATAATCATATCTTTTGGTCGTATACTTAACTGTGCTTCATGTTTTTCTTCTTCTTTTTTTTTTTTTAAACTGGAAATGACATGATCGACAACATGGTTGGAATGTTATCCCCTTGACCCTTGCCCGCTAATCGACTAGTGAGACCACCATATGCATAGTGCAACATAAAAGCGAACTTGACTTTAAATTGAAAAACATGTTAAAGTACTAAGATAAACAATAAAATTTACTAAAATAACCTATAAGCATGAAAATAACAAAAATAAATAAATAACTTGGGTTGCCTACTAAGAGTGCTATGTTTAACGTCAATAGCTCAATATAGTGCATAGGTTACTTACCTTCATCTAAGTGGAAATGGATCTCCATCCTTACCCCAGTTCTAAACCCTCCAAATAAGGCTTGAGTTATCCTTTTCCCATTTATATAGCAAATTCTCTTGTCTAGTTGCATAACTTTTACCGAGTTTCTTCTTATTACACCACTCATCAAACTCTTATCGCTCGAGTCTCTTCTTTTTATCCGCTTTTTGCTTAGATGGAGTGGTTGTCAATAGCTTTAAACTCCATAACTTGGCTGCATAAAGAAAATAGAAAGAGGCACAACTGGATAGCATAATCAATTGTCCCGTTAATCTTGAAAGTATCACATATTTCCAAAAAGCAGGAAATATGTGCATTAGGATCTTTGTCTTGAAGGTCATCAAATTGTGTAAACTGATGCACCATCTAAATAATGTTCGGCTTAATCTTGAAGTTATTGGCTACAATAGTTGGTCGGTTGATGTAAGACTAGGTACCAGTTAATGACGGTCAAGAGTAGTTCGACATAGTCCGATTCTAATCTTCATTATTGGCCATGATGTTGTTAGGTAAGCTTTCGTGATTAGATTCTTTTTTTATTGCTTGATTCTTAACTTTACCCTCTAACAACTCTACTTGATCTTTCAATCTAATTGGAGATCCTTGGTTTATCGCCTCCACTATTTCTTTGAAAGATAATTGCGTCAAATTATGTAAAGTTGTCCTCTCAATATTGGGATTAATTTTAATCAAATCCTTTGGCCGACTTCTTATCATACACTGTACCAAAGAAAACAAAGAATTTAGTTAAAGATTGCTCCAAGAAAATAAAAAATTTCAACAAAAAAGAAAATAAATCAAGAAAGATAAGAAAAAAAATGGTTATATTAATAAATTTACTAGTTTTCTTAATATCAAAGGTCTCTAACAACGGCACCAAAAACTTAGTATGCCAGGCAAGTGCACCTATCAAACTATAGTAAAGTGGATTATGAGTTCGAATGTCGATCCCTTATGGACTCTAATTATTAGTATTCATTAGGTCTCTATTATCTAACTAGCAAATTAAATTTTAAGAAACTTAAAAAAGTAAATCTAAATTACTGCTAAAACTAATTTAAAGATTAACTAAGACGCAATTCTAGAATTAATAAGAAAGCAATTCAATTGAAAATTAGTTCAAGATTCAATGTTATACCTATATCTTGTTTCCTCTAGATCTAACATATGATTTTCCTAAAGAATAATCTAATTTATTCTTTAATATTTGTTGGTCGAGAGAATTCTCTAATAAATTTAATCACTTTCTCAAGTCAATTAATCTTAACCCTAGAATCACCTATTAGAATCTCTTCTCAATAGCATGGCCTAAGATTGTATTATTAAATAATGAATTCTCTACGCTTTAATTTGAAATTTCGAAAGAATTTTGCAAATTATATCTAATCTTGCAACAATTCTCATCAACCATAACTATATATAATCTTATAAGAAATCTCTCGATTCTTTTATAAAATATCAAACTCTAGATTACTAGCTATAGAAATAATAACCTAAATCATGAAGCAAATATAGTTAAATCAAGAAAATAATGAAAAACTTAATTAATCAAGTAATAATAATATCACATAAATAAATCTAAGTTCTACAAAACCTAAATACCAAGGTTCTACTCTTTATACATCGTAAAATAAGAATTTAAAAACAAAGTATAGAAAAGAATAGAAAGAAACATCATGAAATCCAAACAAAATTAAATCTTCAAATCTTTTCTTCTCCTCGCTTTCTTGATTGCTCTTAGCTTCAAAAACTCCCTAAAATTCATGCCAAAAAGTTCTTCTTCTCAAATAAACCTTAACAAGGCTTTGTATATGAAGAGATAAAAAGAAAAAAAATAAATCAGTTGGAAAAGACATGATCGGGGACACAACCATATCTTTTAGTCTTATACTTAACTGTGCTTTACGTTTGTCTTCTTCTTCTTCTTCTTCTTTTTTTTTTTTAAGACTAGAAATGACATAACCAATGACATGGTCATGTCTTTTGGTGGTGTTTTAGCCTATAACAATAGAAAATCAGCTTCAATTTTACTTAGAAATAACATAGCCATGTTATTCAGCTATGTCGATCTTCAAACCTTCATAACTTGCTCATTTTAGCTCTCATTTGAGTAAAATTTATTTCTATCTTGTTTTCTCACATAGATCATTTGAAAACCTAGAAAATAAAATTTTACTCAATTAAGTATTATTATCTAAAAATAAACTCAAATATCAAGGAAAATCATAAAAAATCACTAATTAAAATATGTGCAATTAAGAACTTATCAATTATCTTTCTATCCTTTTTCTCGGCTTCATCTAGGTATGTACCTTGTTGTAGGAACATTTTAATGTCATGGTACCAACGCTTTTCTTCACATGTACCTTTAATTGCTAGATAGAAGGTAGGTTTTTCTTCGGCTTCAATTATGAGCAATTGAATTTTGAATTCGTTAGATATTTGGATCATGGATGCCAAAGTGGCTAATGCATCAGTGAATTGATTTTGAGTCTTCGGTATGTGAGTGAAAGTGGTTTTTTTCAAATTTCTCCATTAATTCAGTTAAGTGTTGATGATAAGGTATCAATTTAGGGTCTTTTGTTTTATATTCTTCTCAAGCTTAGCCAATAATGAGTGAAGTATCCCCATATACTTCTAACCCTTGAATATCTTTATCTAAGCCTATTTTAGGTCCCATGATACATGCCTCATATTCGACAATGTTGTTGGTATATGGGAAAATGAGCCTTATAGCTATAAAGAACTTTGTATTTTCAGGAGATATCAATATTGCCCCAATTCTACACCTAGGTACGTTAGTAGCTCTATCAAAGAACATCTTTCATTTCGGGGGCTTATTGTCTTTCTTTTCATCAAAGCCACCTTCAACTACTGAGATGTCTTTGTTGAGGAATCTGACTTGTACCTCTTAGGGGTTGTCATCAGAAGGATTTTCTACTAATTGATTTGCTAGGGCTTGCCCTTTGACTAAATTTTTGTTTACGTATGTGATATCGAACTCCAATAGTAACATTTGCCACTTTGAGATTCTACCAATTAGGGTGAGCTTTTCTACCAAGTACTTTAGGGGATCATGTTAAGTCAGCAATTCAATCTAATAATAAAGCATATATTGTCTAAGCCAATGCATTACCTAGACCAATGCACAACATGTTCTTTTAATTTTTCAATACTTCTGCTCCCCTTCTGTAAACTTTTTTACTCAAGTAGTATACAACTCTCTCTTTTCCTTCCTCATCTTTCTGACCAAGCATACACCTCATGGATTCCAGTAACATTGTAAGGTATAGAAATAATAGCTTCTCAAGTTTAGGAACTACCAAAATTAGAGGATTCATAAGGTGCTCCTTAATTGTTGCGAAGGCTTCCTTGCATCCTTTGTCCCAATTTATCTTAGCATTCTTTTTCAATAACTTAAACAAGGGACAACATTTATCTGTAAGTTAAGCTATGAACCGAGCTATGTAGTTCAAATGACCTAATAAGCCTTTGATTTCTTTCAGTGTGTGTGGAGGGGGCAAATCAACTATTGCTTTGACTTTATTAGGATCCACTTCAATGCCCCTTTGGTTGATTATGAAACCCAATAATTTCCCTAAAGTTACTCTAAAGGTATACTACTCTAGGTTCAACTTCGATTGAAAATTTCTTAAGCTATCAAACAACTTCTTCAGATTATCCGTCCGATTCCTCCCATCTTTGGAATTTGCAATCATATCATCAACATATACTTCAACTTCTTTATGCATCATGTCATGGAAGATTACAACGATTGCTCTTTGGTAAGTTGTCCCAGTATTTTTGAGCCTGAAGGGCATTATTTTGTAGCAGAATGTACCCTAAGTTGTAATAAAAGTTGTCTTGGCCTTATCTTCTTCGAACATTCAAATATGATTATATTCAAAGAATCCATCCATAAAGGAGAAGAGATGGTTCCCAGGTATGTTGTCTACTAAGACGTCAATATGAGGCAAAGGGAAGTTATTTTTTGGTGTTGCTTGATTAAGGTCTTGAAAATCTATGCATATTCTAACTTTTCCGTTCTTATTTATCACTAGCACAATATTGGCCACCCACTCAAGATAATCAAACACTTCAATGAAACCAACGTCCAATAACTTTTTGACTTCTTCTTTAACTTTCAATAAGATATTTAGTTGGAATCTCCTTAGCTTTTACTTCTTGGGTTTGATATATTTTCATGTAGGTAAGCGGTGGACCACAGTTGATGGATCTAACCCAGGCATATCTTCATAAGACTATATAAACACATCTTGATACTCAGACAATAGTGCAGTTATTTCTACCTTATACTGTTCTTTCAAGTTCCCTCTAATCTGTAAATTCTTAGGGTTGCCATCAGTCCCAACGTTAATTGTCTTAATTGGCTCATTAATGGAAATTCTTCCCATTTCATATCTTTGTTAACTCTCTTGTACATCACTGTGGTCATTGACATCACCCCCAACAACTAACCTAGTAGGGCTTGAAGTGATATCAATATTTCCATCATCTATTTGCACGAGATATCCCTAGCTTTTATTCGGAGCATTAGATCTAGGCCAAAAGTGTGTAAAGGAAAGAGTGTAAGTAAAGAAGTGAAGTATAATGAAGAGAATCGAGACTGATCCTTTATTAGATTAAAAAGTTCTCTCAATTACATAATTGTAGAATAAATGTAATTATTACAGATCTCAAGAAAATACTAAACTATGATTCATCATTTACCTTAGAGAAGACTTATCGCCATTCATAGAGATGGAGAACCAGTAATTCAAGTGTTGGAGCTTGTAGGATGGGTCTGCTAATTCATTCTTGTTAGAGGTGTCCTCTTTAGCAAATTTTGGGGTTTGAATATCAACTTGAATGAATGTCTCTATCATCGGCAGAAAGGTCATCGTGGCATGATACAATCTGTCATCCCTTTTACCCTTCACTTATCTATTTTACAACTCTTCCATCAGAGTTGGAATTTAACAGAGCCCGTAGGTACCAATCTGCCATTCCTTAAATTTCGGCCTCCCTTCCTTCCTTTGGTTAGTAATCATGTACACTTCTTCAAACATCTAAAGCTCGAAGTCTTCTTACTCCTTGATGCCAACGTAAGGTATGGCCTTTTCTTTATATATTTCATAATCATGGTCACCTAAAATTGTTATGACCTGGCTATTTGAGCTGAACTTGACCTTTTAATGTGAACTTAAAAGTATAATCCCTACTACATGAATCCAAGGTCTTCCTAATAAGAGGTTAAAGGACCTTAGGATATTAAGAACTTGGAATCGAACATTGAAAGTTTGTAAGCCAATGACGATTGGCATGTTAATCTCCCTTATGATTTCTCTCTTAGACCAATCAAAAGTCTTGACTATTATAGAACTTAACTTGATTAAGGTTGCATTAATACCCAATAGGTCCAGGGTAGAGAAAGGGCAAACATTTAATGATGATCCATTATCGATGAGGACTCTAGCTATGATAATGTTGGTGACTCTTACAGTTATGAAGAGAGGCTTAGTATATCGATTATCTTCCCCACTTAATTCTTCAGTGGAAAATGAAATTTGATCCATGATGAGGATAGAGTGGGTAAATTGATTCCATCTTTTTGATCGATATTTCGTAAGGGACCTTAACTTCCCTTAGAGTTCGTAATAGAGCTTCTTGATGTGGTTGATGAGCAAAAGGATTCACTTCGTTAGTCCCTATAGTCCTCAGGCTTGACTATGGGTTAAAGGCCCAGTAGTTTGATTCCTATCAGTTGAGATTCCTATCAGTTGAGATGCCATCAATAGACTCATAAGAGATATCTATGCTAGAGTCTTAGTAAATTTATTCATTATCTTATACTCACTTGATTGATCATCTTGGTAAAGGCAAATAATCCTTCCTCATATTCAACTGGTTTGTTGCTTGGTTCTTCCAGCACATTTTTCTTTTTAAGGTCTTTTCTTGGGTCATAGATTCTACCGGAGTGAGTAATCCCTCTTATGAGAGAACTTTATTGCCCCTGGTTAATCACCTGATAATTAAAAAGGATAGTTTTATAATTCTCGGGAGCTAAGGGTACATGGAAGGTGTACCTCTTAGTCTTTGAAGCTTGCTTTTCTTTATGTTTGTAAAATTTGTAGACCTTAGGCTCTTAGTTAAAATTTATCATGTTGATGGTAGGATCTGAATTGTCAAATATCACATTAATGATAGGGCCATGGTTAAGCAGAGCGTTGTTGTTGATGTTTGGAATTGGAGCTTCCATAAAGTCAAGCTAGATCGAGCCTTCATCAATTAGGTTTTGAATTTTATTTTTTAATCTCTAGTATGAGTCGGTTGAATGTCCCACCTACCCCAAATGATATTGATACTTTGCATTTGGATAAAAAATCTTTAGCCTGTATCCTTCACTGGAAAGCTCAAAATGGATTAGATTATCTTTCCTTAACTTTTTAAAGACTTGGCTAAGAGGAACTGGTATCTTAGTAGACTGTCTTGGGGACCTATTGACTTGAGGCTAGCTTTTGAATTGTTGCTAAACTAGTGGAGGATTAATTCTAAAGGAGACCCAAGTATTGGGCCTAGTGTTTGAATTCACCATACCAACAATTGCTTCTTTGGGCTTATTGGTCGTAGGCTTTGTAGAGGGTGGTCTTCTATTGGATGGCTTTTGTAACTTGCCAGAAGAGATAGCACTATCAATCCAATACCTTGCTGCTGTTACCACCTCCACGAAGCTAAAGGAGGCTTTCCTAATCAAGTAGGAGAAGGAGAACCTTTCAAGAGTATTGATAACGATCAAAGTCAACTCTTTCTTGCTCATGGGCATAGATACCATTACAATTAGGGATCTCCATCTTTGGGCATACTCCTTAAATGATTCATTATACCTCTTTCACAAGGTAACCATGTCCATAATGGTTGGTGCCACTTTAACATTAAATTTATATTGTTCGTAGAATGCCTTAGCCAACTTCTCTCATATGTTCACCTTATTCAGATCCAATTGGACATACTAGATTAAAGCAGGGCTTGTCAATCTATCCTAAAAAGTTTGCACCATAAGTTGGTCATATTGTGCGTACTTACCCATATTTTACATGTATAACCTAATATATAGTTTAAGGTAGCCAGTCCCATTATATTTCTTAAAGTCAGGTACCTCGAACATTTTAGGAAAATTTCCATAGTCATAAGTAGAGAAATCTGTAATACCAACTTACTTGAAACCATCACAACCTTTGAGCATTTTCATTTTTTCAATAATCTGTTAGGTTAATTGCCTCTCTAACTCTTTCAATCTGTCTTGGTCAACTTCCAGCTTTGGGTTGATCAAGAATGAGTAAGTGTTAGGCTTAAAAGTCAGGTTGACCTTTGGGTAAGCCCTTTCCTTCTTAAAAGATTCAAAGGTTGGGTTAACTTTGGGATAGGCCTCTTCTGCTTCAAGGGGTGGGCCTTCGGCATTCTTTCCATATCAAGCCTTGGACCTTTCCTCATTAGATGGTGCTGAAGATTTGAGTAAAGCAATGCTGTCGACGAAGAAGCTTAACTGGTCTGCAATCTTTCCTATTATTTATTCCAAGGAGCAGAACCTTAGCTTAGTAAGATTGATGACTTCAAGGTTGACAACATTGTTGTTGTTCTTGGTGTTGATGCTATCATTTCCTTAGTTGGTCGTTTTGGTTTGAGAGCAGGTTTGAATAGGACTTCTCTAAAAGGTTTGATGCTTGGGAGCTATCTTTGTAACCTAATTTAAGATCACTTCTTAACAAGTTAGTACATGTATATTTTAAAGAGATGAGATGAGTAAATAAAGAAATAAATGTATAAGTAAAATGTATAATGTTTGTCATACAGATGCAAAAATGTAAAACCGATAATTAATCAACAAGATGGTAACTTTATTATTTTGTAGCTTTCGAAGTTTGCTTTCACATTTTTTTTAGAAAGAAAAATACATTATTTCAAAAAGTACTCCTATTTCTAGCGCTTAGCCGATGTTCCTTTATGTTGCTTGCTAGGTCATACTGGTCTTTCCTTCTTCTTTCTTAGCCTAGGCTCATCTGTTTCTTCAAGTTCTTTGAGTCTTCTTTGGGTCATCTTTAATTGGTGTTCTAAAGCTCGAGAACATTGTTTAGATTCCGGAAACAAGTGTTCTCACATGTCACGCTCTTCTTAGATAACTTCTATATGGGCTTGTACTTAGTCCATAAAGGTCTTGATTTCAAAGTTTGGTTTGGCTATCGTAGTTGTGTGACCTTTAGCGCTCAATATTAGGTATCCCCTGCCTCATGGAGTTAGTCATAATGATATTTTTTGGTGACCCTATGCTTTTCTACTTCTCCCAACCATTTTCCTAGATCAATGTTAAGGCTAACAGTCTTTATTTCCCATAGTTACTTAATTGCCTAAAGTTTTGATATCTTTTATGGCATTGGAAGCTAGAGGTCTTCATAATCCGGGGTTATGATAACTAGTGGGACTTATAGAATATGTCTTGAACCCTCCTGAATTACCTGATCATGTTGTTAGAGTAATAGCTTGTACACCATTTCATCCTAATTAAGGGGATGGCTTGATAATTTTTATAGACTAAGATTACCCTTTTGATGTTGCTCCACCTAGCTATTCATAAGATATCAGCAACTTAGAAATTCTATAGGACCTTAACCTAACAATAGGTAGACTTCTCTTTTAGTAAATGGACTTTGTCAATAAAGGAATCAATTAAATCAATCATGTGGGCAAATTCTCCTCGAATCAGGTTAAGTCCAAAACACTTCATATAGCTTATGAACTAAGCATTTAGTAATGCAATGCTGGTCTTTAGTATGCCATTGTTTTTCTTTTTCAAGATGTTTAGGCTTTTAATTTGTTTTGCAAGGAGGGTCAAGACGTAAGACTTACCTTCAAGGAACTAGCTCACTAATTCCGCCATCCTAATGTAGATGAGGAACTTTCAATTTAGGAATAGGATAGTCTCGAATGTAGCCAGGATAAAAGTTTTAATTCTATTTTACCTTCAGTCTCGGGGATTGACACAAAAGATGGCTCGTTTGTTGGAACTAGGCTTAATAGTTAACCAAGCTTTTAAGTCTTCTAATTTGATACAGTTCTCGGTGCAGCTTTTTGGAACCTTGCTTACTTTAGCCTTTCTAACCTCTAAGAATCTTGAAAATGCGTTGACTAGATCGACTTCCAAATTTGGAATATATATGTCTTCAAAGGGAGGGGCTTGAAGTAATTGAGTATATTCTTCAAGTATTGGACTAATTAAGTGAGGTCCAACATGAAAGGTTACTTCTTCAAGTTCCCAAAAATTAGTTAAGGCTTTAATTAAGTTTATCTCAATCTTTATCCTAGGAAGTAATAGAAAGGGCTTGATCTTATTGGTGATGATCTCCTGTTCCTTTGGGTTGAAGTGCTAAAGCTACTAGTCCAAAGTAGGTTTGGAGTTGATAGGCTTATCAATGAACTTTTCTCTAAAGTAGACGAAGTTAGATGAATATACCATTTTCTAGAACAATTTACAAAGGATATGTTGTTACAAGACTTAAAAAACTACTATTTATCATAAAGTATAAAACAAGAATGAAGCTTATTTACATCAACTCTATGTTTACAACATGGTAAAATTATAAGGGAAATTAAAGAAACTTTGAGCTGCCATTTCTTTTTCTTTTCTCATTTCGTTTGATTATTTATCATTTCTAGATGTGATGTATGCAGAAAGGATGGGTTCTAAAGGCCCTTAAGCTTATGTGACCTCACTTGCTTTTAGAAAACACTTTCATTAGTTACATTAGGCTTAAGTAAGGGTGGTCTAATTAACCCCGATCGATGGTTACATTAGAACACCCAGAGCTTACACAATGACCCCTTCCCCCTCTCTCCCCCCTAGATTGAAAAAAAGACTATCCTTGCAAAAAGTTACTAAAATTATATAAAAAACAATAAATAAACAAACAAATAAATAAATTACACTTAGTAAGGCCATTTCAAAAATTAATTTTAAATTTGGAAAGTTAGATGGCAAACCCTCTTAACGGTCCTTGTAAAGTCGCCAAGCTATTGAGCTGATTTTTTTTCTGGTTTTAATAAGTTTTCCCTAAACAGATTAATATTAAACCTTATCCGTTTAATATTGATCCTTGACTAAGGTTTAAGGAAAATCAAAGGCTTTTTCTTTAAAAAGAATTTTATAAGTTTTTTGGAGTCGCCATTCAACCAAAGTCAGGAAATGTTTTAGGTCAAAACCAAATGGGTGGGTTTGGTTTTGATCTAGACATTGATTTATGTGGGGAAAACTGATTTTTGAAGTAAAAAAAAGGTTTTTTGAAACACTGGATATCAAGTTTAAGGGTTAGGTTCTTTAAACCTTTATAGGTACTATAAACTTTTCGAATATAGCCTTATCTTTTGAAATTAACCTTTTAGAACAGTGATTTATTCAGTACTAAAACTATTTAAATTGAATGATTTAAGCTAGAAATGGAGAAAATTAAAATTTTTCATTTTTAGGTGCCTACATACCTTCTATTCAAGATCAGACGTATATAGGTTTTTTATGAAAATTTTAGGTGAGTTGGTTGATTTTAGTAAAGAAAAGGGTTAAGTTTATGTTTTTTACCTAGTTTGATGTTAATTAAGGAAATTTTTTAAAGGGTCTTAATCAGGGTTTTATTTTTGAAAAATTCTAAAGAAAGTACCAATTTTGAAAAAGGATTGATTCATTTGGATTTATTTAGAAAAGAAAATTCTCTAAGTAATAAAATAATTTTCTTTATTTTATTTTATCTATTGTTCTTTTATCATATATATATTTTTATTTAAGTTTTAATTGAGAAAATAAATAAAAAATTAAAACTAAGCTACTTTACCTTTTTTTGTTTTTCCTTTTTCTTTTCTTTTTTCCTTCTCTCTCTCTCTCTCTCTCTCTCTCTCTCTCTCTCTCTCTCTCTCTCTCTCTCTTATAATTATAAGTTGTTACTACAAATAAGTAAATAAATAAATAAAGTAAAACTAGGGTCGGACCAGGGATAGGGCACGCGGGCCGGTTAGGTGAGCTCAAATTAGATTAGATTTAGGGTCAAACCCGATTCGCAGGTCAGGTCATACGAAGAAGAGAGCAGCAGCTTTGGAGGCACGATTGGGGTGAATCTGAGTGGTTTTTCAAGGGAGGTGAGAGCACTTTCATGAGTTTCTCATTGGGGATAGTAAGGGTAAGGAAACTGTTGTAGCCAAATGAAGTGGTTTTTGCCATCATTGAAGATGAGAAGGTGGCAATCTTATATGCCACTCATGGTGGGTGCCGATAGTGAGAAGGTGGTCTAGAATGGTGTTTGCAAGGGTTGAGAGTCTAGTTGTGAAGGTGGTTGCACATGGGAAGGAGTGGCAATGAGTCTTCCTTGGATGGCTACTTCGATTAGGGTTTATTGAAACCCTTGGGTGGTGGAGCTCAATTTGTAAGCTATGATGGACAATGAGGCTTGTTGGTTTTGAGAGCTAATGGAACGAGAACTCGTAGGGAACAGTGGCTTATTTCAAAATGCCTTAATTTCACTCAGATTCTAGAGAGAGAGAGAAGTGTTGCGCTTAAAGAGAGAAGTAGCTTGCAAGAGTGATTTTTTTAGTGAATTAATGAGAGCTGATAAAGAATTGATGTGTAGAACACTTGTTGAAGCTCCTATTTATACATCTACAGTGTAAATCGAATTGGGAAAGTGATTAAACGCTATGAATCAAAAATTGAATGTAGGAGGATGACCAATAACTGATCTTCAAATTTAGGTATTGATTAGAGTGGTTTTTTGGTCAAATGTGTATCAACTGTGTTTGCTCTTGCCAAAGTGAAAGGTTAAAAGCTTCAACAATTATTGTATGCTCAAATCATGGGAAGAGAGAAATCTGTGCATTTAAGCTTTTCCAAATTTCAATTGCTATTTTGAGCCTCCAAATGATTGTATCTAGACTTGTCTTTTGTTCCAATCTGAAGAAGGCCATGTGGAGTACAAGAATAAACTAATAAATCTTGTTCTCATGTATGGAAAGTGCGTGGAAAAGTAAGGTAAAGTGAGTACTCCAAGCTAGTTGCTTAAGAGAAAGGGTGGGAAAAAGAAAGGAAAAGGAAAGAAAGGGGAAGAAAAGGATGCTAATGTAGCGCTGATGTAGCACTACATCAGCCATGTGATTTGGTGGAATCGTGTCACGTACCTTGAAATGACATGTGGCTAATGATGTAGTAGCTAGCTGATGTGTTATTTGACATGTGTCAAGCTACGTGGTTGATATGTGGATGACATATCTAACGTAACACTACGTAAGCTCGTTCTCCAATTATGAAGCGCCATGTATTACGACCAAACATGCGGTCTAGTGATTTTTTGACATGCAGCAGTGTGTTTTGTGGAAAAAAAAAAAGACAAATAAAAGGTGATAAAGGCATTTTTTCATGTTTTAAAAGTGCAAATTAAGATAGAATTATTATAGATTTTATAGAAATCATCAATAATTGGTACTTAATTATATTCATTTGGACATTTCAGGAATTAAAGGATTCAAGAGTGGAATTACGAACGATTTAAAGGAATTTTAAGCAAATAAATAAAGTTCAGATTAATACATGCAAATTGGAATTAAAGGAAATTGACTTATGACTTATAAACTTGCACCAACAGCCTTTAATGTCTACGCCGTTGGCCTTTGATGGCTATGCCACCAGCCTTGCACTTACACTGCCGACTTTCATGAAAAAAGAAACCTTACATGAGCCAACCCTAATTTTTCATATAAATAGCTTATGTTTCATCGTTTGAGAAACTTTTAGACATACTTTTTCCTTAGACGTCAAGAGTCGTAGAATAGTTTTTAGATAGTTTTTGAAGAATTCTTCGAGAAAAGCGCTTTGATCATTGAGAAGATTTTGCTTTTGTTGTGGAGACCAAGATTAAAGTTGCAATTGAAGATTATTTCTTTCCAATATAGAATTGGTGACATCTATTTCAATTATTCTTCTGCAATTCTATGAATTGCTTATAATTTCAATTATGAATTTCTTTACAATTTCAATCAATATTTGTGTTTTTGTTTTCAAATCTATGGCTAACTAAAATGATTTGTAGGAATTGATGAAACCCTAAATAGTTAAGATGACGAATATGTTCATATTCTAAGATTAAAAGATATATGGATGATTTATGATTTCGATTTCTATGATTTCGATTATAATTGTTCAATAGATTATAACTGTTAGAAACCCTAATGATACGGAAGTTGATATAGGGTTTGTTAAAAGTTCTTAGTTGATTTGATTAATCAATGTGGAAGCACAATTAATTGAATTTATTAGAAATTATCTAAAGATTAATGCAACGTTCGACAATTGATTATTCATTAAGACATTAGGGATAATTGATTTAGGACATTAGACAATCATAGTATCGGGAGAAGCTCAGTGATGCCGTGCTCAATTATTCTATGTGCAAGAAAGATTCGTATGCTCTTTTCCAGGCTCATTGTATGGCAACATTACTTGCTACCTCAAGGGTTTGTGATTTATACAAACTATGAGTCCCTAAAGCATCTTGGGAGTCAGAGCAAACTTTCAAAGCAACAAGCAAAATGATTAGAGTTTATGGAAGGCTTTTCCCATGTAATCAAGCACAAGAAAGGCAATACCAATGTGATTACAAATGCCCTGTCATGTTAGCAAACTTTACTAACCACTCTGTAAACAAAGTTATTGAGATTTTTCCTTATTGCCAACAATATGTTTAGGACCCACACTTTGGTCCTATTCATAAGAAGTGCTGAGAAGGAGTTGCTATTGGAGGTTACTATTTGAAGGATGGGTACTTGTTCAAAAAGAAGAGGTTGTGCATATTGAATTGTTCATCGGTAAGCTATTGGTTAGGGAACCTCATGGTGGTAGATTATCTAGCCATTTCAGAGAGACCAAAATAGCCAACCTATTAAGAGAGAACTTTTACTGGCTTAGTTTGGCTAAAGATGTCCATAAGGTTGTCGGTAGTTGTGAAGTGTGTAAAAGAGTGAAAGGAAGGAAAGAACTAGATGAAAGATGTATGCTCTTACCAATGCCGACCTCACCTTAAGCTAACCTTAGCATAGACTTTGTCTTAAGGTTACCCTATATAACTAAAGGGAAGAATTTGATCCTTGTAGAAGTGGATTGCTTTAGCAAAATGACATACTTCATTTCGTATCACCAAACTAATAATGCTTTTTATATTATTGATTTGTTTTTATAGGAAGTCGTTATACTATTCAAAGTTCTGAAGACCATTGTATTGGATTGGGATACAAAAAACTTAAGTTATTTTTGGAAGACACTTTGGAGGAAGCTTGGGACTAAACTTGTTTTTAGCTCCAGTAGCCACCTCCAGACTGATGGCTAAACTAAAGTAGTAAACAGGATGTTAGGCACCTTACTTCGAGCTATTGTAAGGTAAAATTTGAGAGATTGGGACTTGTACCTACCTATTATGAAGTTCGCTTACAATTGAACCATCCACAACATTATCGAGAGGATTCCTTTTAAGGTTATTTATGGCTTCAACTTCACTATCCCTTTAGATATGATTGGTATCTTCATAGCTACAAAAGAAAGCCAGCTCGGAGTTGACTGTACCTAAGTATTGCAAGAGCTACACCAGTCCGTAACGAAGAATATTGCCAAGTTCAATGAAAGACAGTAAGAGATAGGTAGTCATTGTTGCCAAACTGTTTCCTTCAAGCCAAGTGACCTAATATGGATCCACTTTAGTCGAGACAAATTTTTGCACCTAAAACAAAATAAACTATCTCCATGAGTTAATAGTCTGCTCAAGGTCCTGAAGAACATCGACCACAATGTCTATCTAATCAAGTTACCCGAGGACTATGGTATCTCCCTTTACCTTCAATATATTTGACCTAATCCCTCATTAACTAGCAGAAGATACTGCAGGAGCAAGAGAGAAGCAACCACAAAAAGCCCCTTCAGATTTGAGAATAAATCTTTCTGACATCTAAGCAAATGATATGAATCAATTCCTCATACGAAACCGAGCTAGAGGATTGTGGGGACTGACCCGACAAATACTAGCTTAAGAACCCTTCCTAGATGAGGATTCCTTCATTGTTCTCGAACTCCTACACTACTACCAACCTAAGTTCTAAACTGTAGTTAAGATTAGTACCACTTCCTAGCTATCAAGCACAAAGCATCTATTATATCCTAACTGTCAAGCTGCCCAACCTCAAGAGGCTCTAGATTGTTTACGCTCTAACTTAACCTAAATCATGTCAACCTAGTTTCAAGATTTTCTCTTACCTTAATCCAAACTTAACTTTACAATTGCCAAACCACTCAAGAATTCACATCAACAAGAACAACCTTAGCATAAATCACCAGTCAATAGCTAATACGTCTTTTAGCACAACTTCCCATAAGGATTTATTCTTTTTCTATATATTGTAGCATTTTTTAGTTTTTACCCTTTTAAGAATGTTGTAGGAATATTTTGTGCGTTATCCATTTTATCTTTCCCTTATTTATTGTAACTTTAGTTGAGGTTATATAAATAACTCACTTCTTTTATACACAAACATCATACTTCCATTATTGACTTATAGAATTTTTCCTTTTAGAGTAACCTCCATGTTCTCTATTATCCTTAGCTCTTATTTAGCTCTTTTAGCAAGAGTTACTAGCGAACGACCTTAGTTCGACATTCATGTGTCATATCGAGTGTTTGGATTAAGCCAAGTAGGATTAGCTGGTGTATCATATCCAATTGATAGCTATTTGGATTTACTAAACTCCTTTTTTTTTGTTTCGTTTTCATTTTCATTCCTATTCATTGTAGTGCTTCTCCGTGTGTACAACCCTAAAGACGCATTATATCCCTTGTTCTTGTGCGTGATTACTGGCCTTTATGTGTTTACCTATAGAATAACATTATCTCGGTATTTGAACTTTGGCAACACTCATTGTTAATGCTATTACTGCTATTTCTATGCTTTGTTCATGAGCTAATACTGGTTGTATGTATTGTCTTGATGTAGTATTCTGTTTGAGTGGATATGATTGTGTTTTAGTTGCAATAAGTATTTGTGTTACTAAGTAGTACATATTAAAGTAGTGTATGTGTTTAAGGTGGTGAGTCTAAGTTTTATGTTCTAATGTTGTGGGTTTGTGGTTATAATGTTTAAAGGATTCGTAAAGGGTATCCCTCATTTCAATGTACTGAAAATAGAGTTTGTAGTTTGTGCTATGTATGTATGTGGTTACTTTAAAAGTTCATAGTTGATTGCATGTTGTAAAATAGTACTAACTTGTCAAACTTTTGCTATGCCTAGGTCGACGGATGAAAGACTCGATGAAATGGTAACCATGACCATTGGGTTAACTCGTGTTATGTGCTAAATGGCTACGACTTGACTTGCTAAAGTACCTCCTGACATCTACTGAGCTAGTTATGGTGTTGTAAATGGAAGACATGAAGCTTGAAATGAAATGAAAACTTCCAAATTTGAGTAGGGGGTGGATAAGAGAGCTTGTAAACACTTAACATTGAAGATATAGAAGAAGAAGATTATGATGAGAACAAAGAGTTTTATAGGGTTGAGGAAAGGGGATTTAGGCACCCATATTGTATACATTGTGAAATTGTAAATTCCGACCTTTAGTTGTAAAGGTGATGTTGATGAGTACTTAGATTAGGAAGAGAAAGTTGAGAGGATATATGGGTATTATTAGTGTGACGATTATGACAAGGTTAGATTAGCCATTCTATTGTTCATTGGTTATATGGCTATGTAGTGGAGGACTTTCCTTACCATACGTTGAAGAGAAGGGCACCAAGATGTTAGGACATAGCTTGAGGCAAAGAGGATCATAAGAGTGAGGTTTATTCTAGACTCATACTTGTAAGATATAGGGCTAACAATTTGAGACTTGGACATGACATGACATAATTTAAACGAGTTAGTATATGAAAAAATTTAATACCAGATACAAACAGGTAAGATCTCAGACTCGTTTAAACACAGCTAAATTCATATCTGGGTTAAGGTCAAGCTTTTAGAACTAGACGGGATACGAGACACAATACATATTCTTCCATATTTGCATTTTGTTAAACAAATCGTTTTTTTTAAGTCAAAAATATTTTTAAACATATGTTATTCTTACTGCATTATAGTTGAAATGGATAAAAAACTATGAACTCATCTATAGATTTTTTTATTGTCTCTCTTAAAAATTTAGACAATAATGTGATAAATTTCAAAATTAACACTAGTAGTAATATTAATATCTATTAAAGTTATAGTTTCACTTAATTTAATGATATTATGTAATTTAAATTTAGTAATATTACATATTCTTCTTGCTCCATCATAGTTTAATAAGCAAAAAATTATGAATTCATATGTAGATTTCTTGATTATCTCTCTTGAAATTTGATGAACAATGTAATAAATTTAGAAAACAACACGGGTAATAATATTAATATTCATTGTATCTATAGTTCCACCTAATTTAGTGATATTATATAACTTAAATTTTCGAGTTTTCTATATTTGATAAGATCTTACTTTGTTAAAAACTTTTGTTTAGATTGTAATTTTTTATTAAATATGAATTTTTATATTATTTGTCTTTATAAAATATAAATATTATTATCATTCTTTTCCTTTTGTATTTATAAATATTTTATAAATTTAATTATATTTTTTAATCAATAAACAGTATCAAATCTAAGATAAATGAGATACGACATAGTAACACGAATTATCAACTTTAATATAAATGGGTCAAATCTAGATATGAGATACACTAGGTTACGAGTTTAGGTTTTCATACACGATTAATAAATAGGTTGTCTCATGGGTTAAAATTTTTCAAATACGAACCCGTTTAGATAAGGAAATAAGACACGATATGTGAATTGGAAACTATAAGAGTTGAGGCAGGTAAGCTAAATTGTTGATGAATACATTTGGAAATTCTAAATGTTGATGATCAGGGATGAAGTTAATGAGTTGAAGGCTAGTTTCAAGTTTCCTTATTAGCCCAAGGTATAAGCATAGGGATATTATAGAGGTCAAATATTTTACCAATCTTGATGAAGTCATCAAGATTGCTTAATGAGTTGAAAGGTAGAAAAGGAATAGGCCCATTCGAGCTTAACCTAGCTGACTTATCCCATCCACTCGACCTATGCAAGGATGTTTAAGGGGCCAACTAGTTCATAATTGTACAAGATGGAGGGGCTCCAACCTAACTTAAAAGACTGACATGCTAAGAAGGAAGTATTGCATAAATTTGAGAAAGGTCAAACCTCAAGATAAAAGATGAGTGAGATAAAGTGCTTCAAGCATTAGAGCTTTGGTCACATGGTCATCTAAGATTTGAATAGAAGGATAATGGTTATCAAAGGCAATGTGTCAACCATTGAAGTTAACAATACTTATGAAGAAGTTTAAGAATTGAAATAGCAAAGTCTTGAGAAAGAGAGTTTCTTGAAGAAGATGGGATTGCAATAGATATCGAGCAAGGGAAGTTCATGGATTTGATCATTTGTTGACCTATGAGTGTGACCGATTTGAATGAAAATTAGTAGAGAGAGAACTAAGTGACAACATATAGAGTGTAATGACTTAGTTAAATAAAACTAATTCATACACTAAATCTGATTTTTATTAATTTGTTAAGTGATAGTTCACTAATGAATTTGGGGTTTGAATAATGAATTCTTTGTATCTAGGTTTGCACAACATCATTACGTAGATGATAGAGGTAATAAAATTAACTATTTCAATTACATATGAGAACTTAAAATTAAAAGTTTCACAAACATGTTTTATTTAATACCTTTAAATTTTAGGTGTAAACTTAAGAAATACTTAGAATTTATATAATTAAATAATAATGTTTAACCAATATTTATGATGTATTATTATGTGAATTGTAAAATTCTTTTAAGAAAATTTATTATTTTCACTTACAAGTATAGTTTAAACCAATAACTGCATTATACGGCATAATCTTTTATTAAGTTTGGAAGGAAGTGCCGTAAGGTACCAAAGTTCACTCTGAGGTTTGACCCGCGGGCCTGCAACAAACATAGTACATAGTTTGTGGGCTTCTCCTTTTTTCTATTAAATAAAATGATAAAATTATCAACAGTTTGTGAATTTGTGATTAGAGAATCAGGAGAGAGAAAATCATGGCGAGATTTTCAGTTCGTGAGAACGAGGATGAACCCAGTAGCTCACGTCTCCTACCTAAGAGGCCACGCATTGTCCGTGCCTTTCCTCCTGGTCCTCCTCCACAACCATCGCCATCACCATCACGTCGCGATGACTCCGATGAATCCCTAGACTATTCTAGAGGAGGAGGTGATTATGAAGATGATGATGAAGATGACGATGAAGATGAAATGTCTGATCGGTACCATGATGAACATGAAGGAGCAGAGAGTAATAGCGAGGACGACCATGAGGAGGATGGAGGAGATGCACGAGAGCGAGAAGAAGCAGTTACTCGACAAGAAAATGAGACACCAAACTTGTTGCGAGATAATGATTATAATAAAGAAGAGAGTGTTGATGCGATACTGACGGACCCAGATGTTCTTGATTGCAACGTGTGTCTTGAGCCTCTCTCTGCTCCTATCTTTCAGGTACGGCTGGCCATTTCTATGGAATTCGGTTTATTGTGTCTTGTTTTTAATTGAATTACCGATATAAGATTCTGGGTTTCTTCTCTCCTTTGTATTTGATCATCTAGAATTCAGGCTGGGGCTTCTTTTAATGAAAAAAGCCGGTCTTGTACACTTGGGGCAAGGTTTTGCTTTTAAATTGGGGTATGTCTGTTTCGGGGAAGATGCTATCTTTCTTGTTTATGTGGTTTCTATGACATAACTTTATTAAAATACTATTGCAGTAAAATCATGAGTTGGCAGATGAGGAAACTCTAAAAAGGAACCATTTCTCCTTTTCTATTTTTATTGGTATTTTCTGTGATGCTTAATCACCACTACTTACCGTCCACTACTATCTTCGCGCCATCACTCCTGCGAGAGGATAGTATTTGATAATGTTAAAATTTGACACAGTAAAGGTGAAATCCCCGGCATAAAAGTAATTAAAGATGAAATCTTGTTGACATAAAAGAATTAAAGGTGAATTTTGCTGGCTTTTAGTCAGAGTAATAATCTTTCTGGTAGACTATAATTGGACGATGGCTTACCGAATTGTGGTTTCATTTGTTGTTTGCTCATCCACGGTTTAGGTTTAGCTGCATGATGGGTGGAATTAGAGTTTGGGATATCAAGTATTCTATCTCTTGTTCATAAGATGATACCTAGCATAAGCATGAATTTGACTGTAATGGTTAAGCATGTTTTGAAAATCTGAAGCATTTATTAAGTGGCGACCATGTTTCAAGTAACTAAGAGTGAGGGATACAAAAAGTGAAAATTTTTTATGTTGGCACTCCTCCATTATTCCTCTTTCAGGATATAAGCCCTTTGTATTATATGTGTTTTTGGTGGTTGTTAGCAGCTCTTAATAACAAGTGATGGTGAGAGGTGATGATGGTGATCAATATTCAGTTGTGGTGATTGAGCATCACAAGAAATGTCAATGGAAAATGATCTTCACATTCAGAGAATGGGAAACCCTGTTGCTTACTATCCATTGTTATATTATGGTTGTTCTCATCATTGAAGGCCCATTGCTAATGCTGTTTCTCTGCACTATTCACTGCTAAAAGCTGTTAATATTTGAGCATCTTGAGATTTTTATGATAATACTTACAATTGCAAAACTTCTACTATAACAACTCTGGAAAGTAAGTCTAAGAAACGAAATCTTAAAAAAAAAAAAAAACTAGAGGTCTCAGCCAATATACAAGATTGGAACATCTAAGCTCTTTTACATGAAGGTAATCCCTCTAATGCTTTACTTGATCTTGAAAACATTTCCTGGGGAAATGTTCAATGTAATTCCCAATTTCCAAATGTTAGTGAAAGCAAGTAATTTGCTTGTGTAAACCTAGAATTTATGTGAGATGATTGCTCATTTTTGTTTTTCCAAAAAGGTGAGATGATTCTTGTATGGGAGTAGGACATTCTGTGGCCTTGTAGATTATACATGTCATATAGTTTCTCTAGTGCTGCACTGCTGCTATGCTGTCTGAAAAATGCAGCCGAATTCTCATCCAAACTAATCATCTTTCAATAATTTGACAATCATATCCACTTGGCATTCATAAGACAATTTCAGCCTGGAATTGGGAAGCCAAGTTTCAGATCATGAGATAATATCTTTACTTTATTATGCATGATGCTATCTCCATCTACTAACCGCCACTATTTTGTGTTGGTGAATTATAGTGTGAGAATGGGCATATAGCTTGTGCTTCCTGTTGTGTCAAGATTAAGAATAAATGTCACTTATGCTCTTGGCCGATTGGATATAATAGATGTCGGGCCATTGAGAAGGTTATTGAATCCGTCAAAGTGAAGTGCCAAAATACTAAATACGGCTGTCAAACCTTCCTGAGATACGATAAGAAACAGGACCATGAGAAGCTGTGTGGTTTTGCGCCGTGTTCATGCCCTTTTCCAAATTGCAATTTTGTTGGTTGTATTGAACAGTTGTCACAGCATTTCAGCAACAAACATTCAGCTTACCGGTCAACCTTCAAGTTAGATGAAGGGAGAGCTTTTTACTTAAAGGATGACACTAAGGTCCATGTTCTTCAAGGACAACCGGAGAGCTTTTTGTTTGTTTTGACCAATCGCAGCGAGTCGCTTGGCAATGCTATCACTATTACTCGCATCGGCCCAGTGTTTTTCCAGAACTATATGTACGCTATTGCAGTGAAGCATCAGGATAGCTTACTCAAACTTCAGGCTTATACAACTACTGCTCAAAAGATTGTGAATAGTCCTACTCACCAAACGCCATTCCTTCTCTTACCAAAAGAATTTTTTAGTGGTAACCGAGGTGTAAAAATAAGTTTCTGCTTTCTGAATCGGCCTAAGCCAGGTTGACTTTCTTGTTGATGTCGCAGTTTAATCTGGAAATGGTAGCATGATCTTGTTTTAATTATTTGAGATTGTTGTTGTTAGGAATACTTTGTGGCAAGCTGATGATTCAGCATCGGGCAGGAACTGGCCCTGTACTTGTACATGTGCATTTTATAAAAGCTTATGTCGTCTTATTCTTGGATTGTTATCTTAGTCTTGAATTTTGAACGATAACACTGGCCCGTTGTTTATCAACATTTTTTTCTTTTTGGGGGCGGGAATCTGCTTTGATTCCATGATTGCGTACAAATAAGGAAAATGATAATTATAAGATTTATCCCCAAATCTGCTTCTTGAATTTAAAAGCCAGACTTACGTGACACTAGCTATAAAATTTAGCGGCTGAACCTTGCTTGGTTCTCCTTGTTGCCTCTGGTTTCGGCTGCAAGTGTCATTCTCTTCTCTAAATAACTGAAAAATGATATTTGTGCTGCAATTTGCATCCAAATTCAAAAGCGACTTGGTGAGTGGTGACGCTAACAAGAAGATGTAGATTGTAGACTATACACTGTTTTCTCGAAGCAGCCTTTCCTATCTGTCAATTGGTGAGATTCATTCCCCATCTTTGCATCGCTTTGAGTTGCAACTACGTTATTTCGATCACATTGCATATTTCTTATCTATTCCGATTTTGATAGGTTGAAACACATAATATTTTAATTTTTAGATCATTAATAACCTTTTCCCTCGAAGTGAATTTGGATCCAGCAACTGTGGAGAGCCTGGAATTGTCTCTTGATGTAACATTATTTTTGAACTGATATATATGTATATATATTTGGATGAACGCGCTAGAGTAAGAATGACCTAAAACATGGGCCTTTCTCCAAAATACAGAGAATTATGGTTGTGTCTAAAGAAGTGAAGTGATGATAGACAAAATTTAACAGTGAATAAGTAGGAAAGGTTCGCGTTGGAGTCGGAGCATTGTAAGGTTTTTAAACCTATAATTGAATGAAGATAACCCATGAGATAGAACTGAACTAAGAACAGGAGAATCCGGAAGGTAGATATCGCTGTCCCTATTGTTTATCTATACATTTCACTGACTGATATCTCCATTAATAATAAGTGATTTATTGTGATTGTTGTCTAGCTTGATAACATAATGTAGATGGCGTATATGGTATATCATTATCAACCAAACCGCCACAACAATGATAAAGCGCCTAATGACAATTGTATTTATTGAATAAACAAGAACAGGAGTAGGAAACTAGATGGAGAGAACCATCAGATCCGTAGGACAAAAGATTGAACTAGAGTGATTTCCTAAAACCAGGGACAAAGGCCTAAACTCTTATTTTTCGTGGCTTAGTGTTCTTTTTTTATTTCTATTCGGTTTCATAGTATGGTTTAGTGTTTATATTACTGTTTAGTTGTATTTGAGATATAAATAAAACGAGCCTACTCATAAACTATTTGAGTTCGGTTTGGCATTTACACGAATTCGACTCATTCCCAATTAAGTCAAGCTCCAACTTGAGCTCTCGAGCTACTTGAGTAGTTTAATGAGTTGAGTAGTTTAATGAGTCGAGCTTGAGCTTTGTGATGTTCGGCTAGATAAACTCGCAAACTTAATTGAACTCGAATTGAATTTAAATATCAGTTGAGTTTGAGTTAAATTTAAATATTATTATTATTTTAATTAAATTTATGTTATATATTAAGATTATTGAGTATAAATGAGTTTAATCGAGTTGAGATTAAGTTTATTAAGTTTCATTTTGAGCTGAACTCGAGATTTATAAATTAAAACTCGATTGAGTTTGAGTTAAGTTTAAGTTTCGAGATTTTTTATTCGAATTGAGTTCAAGTTTAGTATTGTATCATTTTGACTCGATTCATTTACAGTCCTAGTTATTTTTCATTGTCCGGACTTTAATCTTGATGTATATTAGTATTTCAACACATATATATATTGATAAAAAGTTAATTTAAAATTTTTCTTAAATTATTTTGAAAATTAGAAAAATATTCCTAAACGAGCATGACTTTTGCACCGTTAGGGTTCTAGAGTAGCAGTGGAGAGCTAACCACTGCTGCTTCTCCAAGCTTTTATTCTTTTCCCAGGTTGATGTTACGCGGTTATCAGTTAAGTGACTGTTGCTCTTCTTGTCTTTTCCATTTTCATTAATACTTTTTCCACTTCCCATTGCTTCTGTCTGCTCTTTAAATTCACCTGACATTTTGTTTTCCCAGGATTCTGTTCTCTGGTCTTTAATGTCCTGTTTCTTGATTGGCCTTTCCTTCTTTGCACCTTAATCCAATCTAACTATTTATTCTATTCATCGTTGCGGTTGTGCACTATTCTCATGCTTTCTCACGTCCATAACCTTTTCATCTCCCCCTGTCATCCCATCTTGGGACTTTGTGATTAGAGATAAAAGGAAAGGGAGAGTAATGACGAGATCTTCAGTTTGTAAGAAAGAGGAAAAACCCGGTAGCACCCACCACCGATCTAAGAAGAAACGCACTCTCATAGATAAAGTGTTTGACGACTTCCATGAAGAAGATAAAGTAGAAAGCAACAGCAATGCAGATGACGAAAATGGAAAACATGAAAATGATTTTACTAAAGAAGAGCATGTTGATGCAATACTGACGGACCTAGATGTCCTTGATTGCTGCTAATGTTTTGAGCCTCTCTCTGCTCCAATTTTTCAGGTAAGCCTCGTCCTTTCTATGGAATTCGGTTTCTGCCATTTTGTTTCATTTTGCATGATGCTATCTCCAAGTACTAATTGCCACTATGTTGTTGTGTTGAAAAATTATAATGTGAGAATGGGCACATTGCTTGTGCTCCCTGTTGTGTTAACATGAAGCATAAATGTCCCTCGTGCTCTCGGCCGACTGGATATAATAGATGTCGGGCCATCGAGAAGGTTCTCGAATGTATTAAAGTGAAGTGCCACAATGCTAAATATGGCTGTCAAACCTTTGTGAATTATGATAGGAAACAGTTACATGAGAAGCTGTGTGGTTTTGCACCGTGCTCATGCCCTTTGCCAAGTTGCAGTTTCCTTGGTTCTATTGGGAAATTGTCACAGTATTTCAGCAACAAACATTCAGCTAACCGGTCATCCTTCAAGTTCAATGAAGAGGGAGCTTTTTACTTAAAAGGTCGACACTGAGGTCCATGTTCATCAAGACCAGTTCAAGAGATTTTTGTTTGTTTTGACTAACTGCAGTGAAGTGCTCGGCAATGTGATCACTATTACTCGCGTCGGCCCAGCGTTATTCGAGAACTATAAGCATGCTCTTTCGGTAAGGCATCGGGATAGCGAACTCAAACTTCAGGGTTATACAACTACTGTTCAAAAGACTGTGAATAGTCTTAGTCACCAAACGCCATTTCTTCTCGTTCCAAAAGTATTTTTCAATGGTGACCAAGGCGTATAGATAATATTCTCCATTCTGAATCATTCCAAGTTGGATTGAGTTTCTTTTAGATATCGTGGTTTAATCTGGAAATGGTTCCATGATATTATATTGTTTTGATTATTTGTGATTGCTGTTGCTAGGAATGCTTTGTGGCAAGGAGATGCTTGAGCTTGACAACGGGAACTGGTCCTGTACATGTGCATTTTCTAAAGTTTCTGTTGACCTTTCTCTTGTAATGTGATCTTAGTCTTGAATTATGAATGATTATACAAAGGCCTTCGGTCATTGAACCATTGATGATTTTATTTTATTTTTTTTTTGGGAATCTGCTTGCATCCCCATGATGGATTACAATTAGAAACATCTTTTTTATATATATATATTGAAATTTGCTTCGAATTATGTGACACTAGTTGTAAGATATAAAGCTTTTTGATTCAAGAAAGGCTTTAATAGTATTAATATAATATGTAGATCTAGGAGCCATATACAAATATTAATATAAATCAATGCAAAGCAGGCATCGTAGTTAAGTAAGTGCACTCTCAGCTGAAATATGGGCTCTCACCAAAAAAAACAAACAAATAACCATGCCTAATACGTCTAAAGTAGTGAAGTGACAATAGATAAAACTCGGTATTGACTATGCAGAGAAGGTTCACATTAGTGTTAAAAAGCATCGAGTTTAAAACTGATCGTTGATTTAAGAGACCCATGAGTGAGAACCAAGAGAAATCTGGATAGTAAATATCGCCGTGTATATCAGTGGTACCTCCATTAATCATTAGTGATTTATTGTGATTGATCCTAGTTTTGATAGTAAAATGCGGGGGGCCATCTTTCATCATAGACCGAAAGCTGCCAGAACAATGGCGAAATGCCTAATGGCAATTGCATTTATTTAATAAACGAGAACAGGAGTAGGTGAAATAAGTTGAGAGAAGCAGTAGGTTCCTACGAGCATCTCGTTGCTGATGTTTTCCAACATAATTCTGCCATTAAGCCAACAAAATAGCAGTGGAAGGTTAATCAGCGCTCTTCCTCTGCAACAATTGCTGGAACCAGTAGGCGGACATCTTGGGATGCCTTGAAAGGTCCTTGTAATCAATATATACAATGCCGAATCGAGAAGTATAGCCCGATAACCACTCAAAGTTGTCCACCAAGGACCATGCAAAATAGCCTTGCACATTTGCACCTTCATCGATCCCCTTCTTCAATTCCTGCAAGTAGCTTCCGTAGAAGTTTACCCTTTCGGTGTCATGTACCCCCTCGGATAAACTGACATTTCCAGGATCATCCATTCCTATCCACAAAATTACAGTATAAAACTTGTGAGATTCATTCAAGGTATTATGGATATCTATGAGTAATAACAGTTTATTCATACCATTTTCAGAGATAAAAATAGGTATATTCTTGTACTGCTCTTTTATATACGTGACAGTATGATGTATTCCCCATGGCACTTCATATAGCCAAGCAGAATTTGCCTGCAACATACATATCATGACTACATGATGACTATGCTTCTAGAAAATCGCTCTTGCATGACAGAGCAAAATGCAAAGAAGAATAGCATATATTGTTTAGAAACGATCCTCCTCCTAAAAGCTGTACCAATAGTTCCATTAGTGTGCACAATGAAAGATCTCTTAGTCATGCTCGCGAGGAAAACAACATTCAAACCTTATTCCACTAGGTAGGTCGACAATATGGAAAAGATAAGAGTGAAATTTATGAGAATGAATCACGATAATGATCAATAAGATAACAGAAGAAACACAAAATCTCAACGAAATACTTTACCCTTGGACCTATAGCAACTCCTCTGCGTTCATCTGCATGGAAAGCAGAAAGGAAAACAGGGTGAATCCGTCTAAGTCCATCTAGAAACAGGGAAAAAGTTTGTTTTAGACGGTAGAATGTCTTACAAGCATAGCCAACATTCCAATCAGCTTGGTAGCTTGGTACTTTTGGTTTAGGCTGATGCGGGTCATACATGTAGAATGTAGTATAGTGGTTTATTCCAATAATATCAAAAGAATTCTTTACGATCTTTATTTCTCTTTCGTTAAACTTAGGAAGCCTGTCACCAACACTTTCCTGAATTGTTCTAGGATATTCACCATAGACAAGTGGATGCAGAAACCTGAGAAGATTATCGAAGTCATTAAACAAAGCCATGGACGAATGCATGAACAACAAAATATGGCAGCTATAACTTGTTCACATTTGACAAGAAGATCATGATGTAGTTAATAATCGTACCATCCTAGATGGAAATCCCTTGCTCTTTGAGCAGCATAATTGTCAGCCTTTGAGCTAGTAAGTGGTTCATAATAATTGAAGTCAAGAAGAATCCCAATTCTCCCCTTCTGTGTAGGCTGTTCATACAAATGTCAAATTGGTGAGACCAATTAGGGCAAAGATGCTTGAAAAGGCTTAAATGAAACAGAACGGCTTACTTCATATAATTTGCGGTATCTTTTAACGGCTGCAGCATGAGATAGTAGCAAATGATGAGCTACAATGTAAGGCTCGGTCCCTGAGTTTCCAGCGGTACAGTTCCCATACTCCTTTGAACATCTATTAGGCGGGTTAATGCCATTGTCAAATCCAAGTGCAGCCACAATCCTTGGTTCATTGAATGTGAACCAGTTCTTTACCCTATCACCAAAGTGCTTAAAGCAAAAATCTGCATAGTCTGCGTAGTCTTTGCTGCAGAAAAGTCATCAACTACAATGTCAAATACATGCCCTATCACCTAGTCATAATATTTGTATTCATCCAAATCACTGTCAGTTTTTGTTACATCAATGTTGAGGCACCCGTTGGCCAAAAAGATTATAAAAAGTATCTGCTGATATATCTCGTGGTAATATAAATGTATTGTTCTAAAATATATCAAGATTAAATCTATGATACACATTTTTTTGTCTACTTTTCCGAATTTTCCTACTACAAATATTGAAATAGAAGAGACAAATTACTTATCAGGAAGACTAAAAATCTCATGTAACTTAAAATTTAGTCTAGCAAAAAATCTGAATTTTCAGAACAAAGTAAAAAAGAAAAATAAAAGAAATTTACCAAAAGAATCAAATTGGAATGAGCAAAAGCTCAAGAAAGCCTAAAATAAAAGAATTGGCAAGCTGTTATGGTTAAACTTACACAACTTTCATGCTCAAAAATCCTCCATATCTTTCCTGCAATGCTTGAGGGAGATCATAGTGGTACAAATTCCCGTATGGGGTGATTCCTGACAATTTATTTAATAGGATCATAGACAGTAAAAAAGCGCGCCTTTTGCTTTTGAAAATGATTTATCATGAAATTATTAGATGACTACGATATTATAATTAGAGAACCAAGCGTATTATTTTTTCTACCCTTGGCAATCAGGGCATCGATCAATCTGTTGTAGTAAGCAACTCCTTTCCAATTCACTTCCCCTGCGCCATCTGCATGATGTCGAAGGATCAAACCAGCCTCACTGAGAAAAAGGCCTTAAAAATAATAACTTTTCTCAATAATAGAGGGTTTCAAATTATGATTAATTACTTGGAAATATCCTGGACCAAGAAATGGAGAACCGGTAAGCATCAAAATTGAATTGATGCATCAGATCAACATCTTTCTGCATACAGCATGAAATCTCATCAACCCTCTAGGAAATTAATGGGAAAAAAAAAATCACTATATAATCTCATAAAGCATGCTGCTTTTGCTAAAAAGGAAAACGGCACAATACTTGGTTTTACGATGTTTTCGGCTCATCGTTTTAGCATTGTATTCGTATTTGTTATCATCTTGCCATCATTTTGAATGAGAGTATTTGGATAACAAAAATATCAAAAAAAAAAAAAAAAAAGATAAACACATAACAGTTATAGAATAGACACGTATCATATACGGATCAAAATACAAATGACAAGAGAACAAAGGAAAGGATAAAACCATAAAAGAAGAGCAGATTACAGAACCTTGTATCTATGGTATTGATCAACAGCTACATCACCAGTAGCATTGTTGGCAATCTTTCCTGTTTCACCTCATCAGTCATTCGAAATGAACAACAACAGAAAAACGAAAATCATTATAAAAAAAACGAAAAAAAAAAAAATTCAAGGAGAATTATGAACCCGGAATTTTGACAAAAGCATCCCATATGCTAGGACCTCTGCCATCTTTATCAGCCATTCCTTCAACTTGATAAGCAGAAGTTGCTGTACCAAACACAAAGCCCTTTGGGAAACTCTCTCTACTAAGACCTCCCATATCAAACTTGATCTTTGAAATATCTTCATGATATTCAATGTCCTGCACCGCATTCACCACCCATATAACAAAAACCAAGGTTTGTAAAAAGAAATGCCATGAAGAAAACTTCATGGTGATTATCAACATAGATGGAATGAACGGTACTAACTGCAGCCTAAAGTGACAGAGAGACATAAGATATGTGAATATATGCCTATATATTTATATATAGACGAGAAACAAAAAAAATGATTACTTGTTTGGAGGATGTGTGAAATCTGTCCATTAGAGGATATGTCAATATGGAATTTAATTGGGGTGATTAACAATAACTCTATGTCCAAATTAGTAAGAATAAAACACACATCTTGTTTCCTAGCTAGTGATAACGTTATCACTTTCCTTATGCTGTGGAAAGAAATTTGAATATGATGGTCCCCTGGTGGACCATGGTCCATCATGATCTGTCGTCTTATTTCTCAAATTTATTTGTAATTTCGTGATGGGTAAATGTACCATAATTGTGTATATTTCAATTTTTGTCAATTTAATTTCTAATATATATGTGTATATATGTTATACAACTTAGTGGTTATACCTGTCAATTTGGTTGTATTTTAGTGCTTGTATTTTCAATTTGCCTAGCAAGTTAGTGTCTAAATTTCATTACATTGCAAAAAACAAAAGTTTAAACGCGAAAGTGTCTAAGATGAAAATTATATATAATTGTAGAGTATAATAACCCTTTCGTTTTGCATCATATATTTAAGATTGTGACGTATATAAAGTCACTCAGCTAATAGAAATAATATTATCCTTACATTTTATAAAATAAGTTGAGTACAAGAAGTTTCACGTTCCTTTAAATCATTTGAAGAAAATTAGTGAACTACCAAATTCACCGAACATGAATGGTGATAAAATCTCACTTCAACTTTTTGAATAAATACATATACCAGTACTTATGATACACATTAATAAAATATAATATAATGATAACATGCTTACTTACTTGTCTGAAGTCAGATTTGGATATGTCTACTTCAGGATGGATATATACCTATCAGTTGGAAATAATCTGTGTTTAATATAGTGATACACATTTCTAAAACAAAATATGATTTATATATTTATGCTGACAGTTTGAGATTTTTTTTTTCCCTTCTTTTCCTTTTTTCTTTTCCCTTTCCCTTCCTTCCTTCTCTTTCTTTTTCTTTTCTGGTACTTCATAGAACATACGTGCATATTAGGTAAACTAGTTGTTTTAGACATTGCAATGGACATGATAAAACTTTAAGAACTTATTTATTTATTTTTTATTGAAATGGGTACTTGCTATAAATTTATGGATTCCAAAATATCTCCAACAATACATAAATGGATAAATTGTAAATACACCTTTTATATTTATTTCATGTGCTTTTCATGCAAAAAATGCTTCATACCCTATTTAATATTTACCCTTAGATTAAACAGAAAAGAGTAAAAATAAAAATACTATATAAAATCAATGATAAAATGATTATATAAAAATCTAAAAGCATCTAATGTTGAATTTCAAATATAGGGAGTTATGTTTTAGCAAATATATATATATATATAGGGGGAGTTATAATAACTTCGAAAGACGAATGAATAACGTTCGAGCATTGAAATGAGGGTAGAATGAATGGCATCTAATTATTGAAGTCTGTCCTTCCTCTCTAAATTTCGAATGTGATAGGTGAAGTGAAAACAAACATTATTGTAGGGAATTCAGAACAAGACATATCCATTTAGCGGATCGAATAAGGCATTTTTAGAATAAAATCTTAAATTTTATTTCCATTTGATTTACTACTGCTTAAATATGAATTAGATTATTAACAAAATTATGCTGATCTTAATTAAAGGAAAGTCCCGATTATTATAGCATTATTACTATATAGAGCTGCGACAAACACCTTCGGCATTAGTCACCCATGACAACAGTAGCTTAAAGATCTTCCATACTCTTCTCTCTTTGTTTTTCTCACTACCGTATACATTAAAGATGCGAAGAGATGGAATCTGTCCTGAATCATTCAAATTGATAGGCATTGGTTGGTATACTAACACTGTTTGGCAATTTTTGAGTGAAGTAGAACTAGGAGAAAATCTGTACTAATAAAAGAAAGGAAAGGAAATTAATGAAAATAGAAATTTTTACCGTTATTTGAATATAATGAATAAATATGAAAAAGAAAATGAGTGAAAGCATTTCCTTCATCCTTGTTTGTTTAATATAAATGAAATAAAAAGAGAGATAATATGATAATTTACTAAAGTACCCTTATTCAAAATCTAGTCACCATTTGTTGCTTCGTTAATCATTTGTGTGGTTGTGCTGGAGGATAATTAATTTGAAGTGTGAAAATCGGGGAGGTGATGTGTTGAGAAGGGAAAGAAGAGTGCTCAACATTTGAAAAAGAAGAAGAAGCGGACATGCCCTTAAAATCTGTTCTTTACCATTCTTCATTTCCTTCCATGGCATTCTTTTTTTCTTGATAAATTTAAGTATTTTCACCCAATTCTCTTTATTTCTATCCAAAGTCGGAGAGAAAAATAATGGTATTTTTTTTCTTTCCCCGACTATGTCATAACTTGAGAAAAGGTAGAATTCGCATAATTCATTTTATTGAAAGTTAGTATTGATATAATCAAATTATAATAATCTTATTAAAAAAAGCATCTTGAGTGAAAACATATTTCACTTTATCCCATTTCCACCCTCTACAAAATTAACCATAGACATACTTTCTTTCAATTTCCACTCATTTTCTTTTTAAATCCACTATTTCAACTAATTTAAACACAATGTAACTTCAAAGAGTATTGGCTCAATACTTTATTTTTATCTTATCTAATTATGGATGAGTAGGTATAGGATAATAAGGTGAGGCTTTATCTATATTTAACTCTATAATTACATGTTCTTAAATTTTAAAATTAGAACCTATCCTATAACATATAAAAATCACCTTAAAATTTAAACATATGGCACACTTAACCGGTGGAATTTTTTTATTAAAATTTTATAAAACAAAATTCTTTTTAGGTAAGTAACCTAATAACTTGTCTATTCTTTAATGAATTTGTAACTATAGTACACTCATTCCCTAGTAATTTTTAATAATTTAATCATATATTTTTCAATCATGTATTTCCTAGAATTGTGATAATTCAGTTCTATTTATCGGCTAAATTGAATCAAATGACATTTTAAACAGTTTGGTTTAAACTTTTAATAAATCAAACTACTTTTAATGGTTTAGATTTTGAATTGAATCGCTTTAAATATAATTTTCTTTAATTTAGTTTGGTTTGAACTGTTTTGAAACACCCTATTTTAATTGATACTACCAATACCCATAGAAAATTCAACCAAATATTAAGTTTTAAAATCATATAATATTATATCATGGTAATATTGTATATTAAGAGATAATGAAGGCATGTACGAGAGATGAGATACAATAATGAAGGAAAATAAGTAGGTTGTGGAGGCTCAAATTAAGATGAGAGACAACAAAAAGGAAAAGGTAAATATGGTTAAACCGAATTGCTAATAGGGTTTGAAACTAAAAAAAAAAAAAAAAGATCACATGTTTTAATTTTTAACCAACCACAAATCATTTCAACACCTTTCAAACCAATCACAAACCACACCGAAATATAAAAAGACAAAATTTTATGGTTCATTTTAGCTCTTGCTTTGATCAAATTCAATTCATTTTGATTAACAATCCTATATATTTTTTATTAAGGATATCACTCATATGGGTTTTACTAAGTTTAAACCTGACTTTATACTTTGTGAGATTTTTTAAAACTAGTCAATAACTCTATAAGATTTTAATCTTATACATGGAAGTCATCTAAAAGATATTTTTGAAGCCAACAACCGTCTAGATCCGACCCACTTATAATATCAAATTTCCATTAAGAAATTAAATACGTTACCGTATAATTTGTTAATGATGCTACAAGACTGCTTCGTAGTTTGGTTTCAGGTTTCATGGTCGTGTAATTGGCGGTACGGTTAAGGGATGCCACATTGATTGCCGCTTTCACATTTCCCTGAAGAGCAAGATCTCTCCAGCCAATTTTAAGCAGCATGCCTCATGAAAGTAGATGTCTCTCCAAAGTTTTTAAGCTATATAAACTATAAGATGTGGAACTGGGCCTACTTTCATCTTCCAACGATGATTTATTGTGATTACCATGAAGAAAAGTCAATCATCCATCCCATAAAATCAACAAGATTAAGTTTCATGGTTAAGTCCAGCGCAATACGTAATCTAGAGAAAGATATGGCGCTCTCTAAGATAGCAAGACCGTGATGTGGACTAGTGGAGTAACTAGTGAGGTTAGCGTTTCTTTTCAAATTGTCATCTTTATTAATTAGTGTTTTCTATTTAGATCATGCATAATACACAGTAGCAAGTACCATTAACTATATATGTGTGTGTATAAATATATATTAATTATTTTCTTATCAAGCTCGCTGGCATTTCTTTTTTCTTTTTTTAATATTTCAAAACTAGATTTGAAACTTATAGGGTTTTGAAACTCCCCCTAAAATCTCATACAGTAATTTGTCGACTTGGATGGATTAAATATCCATAATCAGCCTAGTTGCATTCCTATTTCTTGTAAAGACATACATCATGAAATTGATAAAATTGAAAATTTATCATGATAATACTTTGGAAAGAAATTTATATGTGATAAAATAATGAAATATGCTGTTCAAGTATTTGTTAAGAATTTTTATAAGTCAAATGTATGATACCTTAACACAAGTGTTCTTTATACAATAAAGTGTAGGTTTTAAGATAACTATAGAGTTCAAAGATTTTGTAATGTATATTCTACGTGGTTTCAACAAATTAAAGAAAAAACATATCCTATAAATTTTAATACCAATATGGAGGATTTTTCTATGGTTTTTTTTTTTTTTTTTTTGAACTGGTACAATCATCTTGTTTATCTTTATTTTTATCACCTTTAAATCTAAATAATTGAATAATCTATAAATTCAATTATTAAGATTTAAAATATAAAAATAAATAATGAGATGATAAATGGAACTAATCTTTAGAAGGTAACTGAAGAATCTGTTAGATTTGAAACGTATCCGACCATCATGCATAATGATATATCGGATTCTAATTTTTGATAGAGTTATCCGCTCGTCTCTTGAATTCTTTATCTATGCTGCAAAAACGTTGGGGATCGATAGCATTTGAAAAACCAACATATTCATTCTTTCATCGACAATGTAAAAAAAAGAAAAGTTTCTCGATAATGAAAGAAATTCACCAATATCATGTTCGGAAATTTGATAGGAAAGGAAGGGATGGGAAATCAAGAAAGCGGGAAGTGGAAATAAAAGAATTTTTGTTCCAATATATACTTTACAGGAAGGACAGAAAGTAAAAAATGACTTTTTTTTTTCTTTTTTCCTAGTTAAATATTATTCCCTCTCTCGTACAAATTCGTCCCATAGATAAATTAATAGCATATAAATATAGTTTTTTTTTTTAAATCTATACAATATTATTATTGCTTGCATACTACTTATCAAGTTATATACCCTTTTTTTTTTCTTTTTTATTTTCAGGTGAGATATCAAGCTAGCCATCCTTATTGTTTTAATTCGTCAGACATAAAATGAAAGGAAACAAACTAAATATTATTATTATTTTTTTTCAATTTTACGCGTCACTTTAAGTTATTTTTCTAGTTCTACTTTCTATGTTGGTTGAGTTCTAAAGAAACACGTGCTCTAAATCCCCTAAATCTCAAAACTTTTAAAAGTTATGGATAAACCATAAAATTTTAGGGCTAGTATCATCCCTTTCTTACTTTCAAATTTGCAATGAAGTCATAAAACTTTTATAACGCATAAAATGTTTGATGCATAAGTTTTACTGGCTTTTTGTGTTAATCACATTGTATTTTCTTCACACTTAATTTGCTATTTGTCTCACTGGACGACGAATATGAAAGTGGAAAATGGACCGATCCAACTCAATTCAATCTGTCATGGGATTGAGTTTAAACAGACTAAGCAATTGAAGCCATTTAACAAATGAGGCACTTTTTTTTTTTTTCCTTTTCTTTTTTAATTATTAATTTGGCCTATTACCGGTTAGTGGGTGAAGGATAGCAATTCACCTAACCCAACTGCTTAAAGGTTCTGTTTAGTCATCCATGATCCTACTAAAAAATAAAGCTATTCTCTACGATTAGGTTGGCGGGTTAAGTCAGTATAATGAGTTGGGTTAAGTTGATTTCTTTTTTCTTTTTCTTTTCTTTTTTTAATTACATTACAATTTGAGAAGGAAGATTCAATTTGAATCATTTTATTAGAAGATCGGTATTTATCCTATTAAATTATAACAATTTTAACTGGGTTAATTGACTTATTAGCTGAAATACTCTTAACTCAATTAAAACAAAGGTCAATGAGTTACAACAAGTTGTATATGCTTACACTACATATATATATATATATATAATATGCCATTAACATAAAATCAATAACGATAAATATATATATTTTTTAAATGAGTTAAAGAGGGCAATTCATTAGATTCACCTATACATCTATAAATATGTTTTTTCTTTTCTAATAATAGGAAAATAGAGAGGATAAACTTTTCAAAATTGTAAGATTTAATTAAAAAACTATGAAAAATTTAATCATTTTCCTTGCACATACCTTAATTTAAAACTGTATCTTAGAAAAAAGAGCATGAACATCATATTAGATTCATGACAACAGCACGTTCATAATCATAGGACTCGACAACTTTTTGCAGTTTAACACTCTTAAATTTGTGGTGAAAGGTAATATATCACTTGTGCTTGTTTAAAACACACGTTCCATGGTCCCACCAATAATTTTCAAAGCACTGATTATCAATTTTACGAGATATGTTAGCATATTTATAAAAATTCTAAATAATGAAACTTTGATATAAAAAGTAAACACAATACTACACTAAGCCAAAATATAAACCATATATGATTCACACTTTTGCCATTTTCTCTTTCATTTTGATTTCTAATGTATCTACTTCATATATATATACAAGATTTGATGAGAATTGATATGATAAGAGTGAATCATAGCAAGTTATTTCGTGTTATATATATATATATATTATTAAAGCCTTTAGAGGTTTATGTAATCGTCATAATTGAAATTATTATTTAAACTAATATCAAATATCGTTTAATAGAAAAATCAATATTAAAATAATATTATGAAATTATATATAACTTATATCATGAGTAAAATTATTTTCTCTTACAATACTTATATCTAATCTTTCTCTCCAATTATTTAAAACTATACTCCATTTTTTTTTTACAATTTTTAATAAAGCCACCTTTTTTTCACAATTTATATAATTTCTTTCATTTTTATGATTTTTTAAATGAAATCATTATAAATTATATAAATAAATTAGAAGTTAAATTTGTAATAGTAAATAGAAAATATTTTACTATAAATTTAAAATAAAAATATATATATTTTTATTAGATAAAAAAAATTACACACGTAACGCGGATGCACCGATAAATAATATATATATATATATGGGATTTGGTGGGATTTAGGGTATGGAACATCATAAGTCTTCTTGAATGTCCCAAGTCTTAATAATTGAGAGGAGTGGGCTTAGTCACTTAGGTAGACCTAATAATACCCAATAATTTTGGGATGTCGATTAGCCCATTAAAAGAAGAGGATGGAAAAAGAAAGAGGAAATTGAGAAGAAAAAAAACAAAGAAGGCTCTTCGTGCATAAATTAGGTCCACAATAGAAAATGACGGACATGACATAGTTTTGAAATTCGAATTAAAATCTACACTACAAAGCTTAAAACCTTCCGACTAAATTGTTGTAATTATTGCAATCTACGATCCAATAAGAAATATATAAGATTAAGGGTTATAATGTTGTATTTTGTTTTGTATTCGTCTTTGAAAAACTTCAACTCGTATCATGATCTGTTTATTAATTATGTTTGAATACTTAAATTTATAACTCGACTCATTTAATAAATGTATCTTATGTCGGGGTTGAATTACTTTATCAATTAAAAAGTTATGAAAATATCAATAGAATATTTACGCATGCAAAAGGTAAATAGACAACAATATAAATGTCATAAGATTTTTAACACTTAACATAATATTAAAATTTAAAAAAAATTTTAATGAAATAAAGTTTAATAAAATTATAATAAATCCTAAAATTTAAATTATATAGCATCACTTTAATCATCTCATTTATTTTAAAATATACAAAATCCTAACTACTAGCATTTTATGGTTACAATTCCAGTATAATCAAAGAACAATTAAATTCTTCTATATAAAAAAAATTATCAATTTTATAATCGATTTTCTCTACGTTAAGGATTATTTCAATAGATAGTTATATTATATTATTATTTTACTATTTATAATTTGATTTTCTTATAAGAAAAAAATCCAATCATGTCTCATTATAAAGAATAGAAAAATAATAGGACATACTATTTTCTTATAAGAAGTTAGTTTCTAAATAAAGTTCAATAATTTAATATCACATTATTGTGACATAATAAAAATAGGAAAACAAAAAACCTATAAAGATAAATGACATGTTAAAAAAAAAAAAGTAAAGAAGAATACTCAAGACTTTATATTTGCTTTGATAGTAGAGAAAAGATTTAAACTTGAGTTGTGAATATCATATCAAAACATGCTTGGCTTGCCATTGGAACTTTTAAGGAAGGAGAAAGAAAACAAAAGAAAAATAGAAGGAACACTACGCATTAAAAAATCTTCATATTTGATTAATTTAACTATATCAATTATCATATAGAGTATGGACCAAACAAGGTCATGTACATTTTTCTTTACTCTCCACTATTAATGAAAGGAACAAAAGAAAATATAAAATTTATTTATAGTGAATGGGTTCAAGAGTTAAACCTATGACCTATTTATGGAATCTGTTAAATAAATGGGTTTGGGACCCTGACTCGAACTCGAACACAAATTCAAATGTGTTTAATTGGATGTGACCCATTTTTGTTTCATTTTAATTTTTTCTATACTTAAACTTGTTTAAATCATGTCGTATTGTGTTCGGATCTAACGGATTGTGTCTCAAATTACCAACCCTATCTAAGATAGACTAATATTGAACCTAAAAGTTTTTATTTGTGATTTTGATGATCCGTTGTTACAATAAGCACGAGTTTGACTTGGGGAGGTGATGATTTAGTGGTAGTAAGGGGCAAGGTTGCTTTGTTACCTATTCTTCTAGGAACCATAGATTTTTTGGTACACCACATTGATGCATTTACAATTATGTAATGGTATTGATACTCTTAAAAGATGTTTTATTTGCTCGTAGCTCTTGTTTGATACCGAGTAAAGCAAACCTTAGTTTTCGTTTCCCTTATAATGGTCCTAAAAGAAGGGGAACATGCCAAGTATCCACTTAGGATCATGTCTTCTTAGAACAAATGACTAATCGAATATGGTTATAAACTAAATTACAAAATTCTCACAAGTACTTTATCAAACCATAACCTTTTAGAAAGTGAGGATATCTTAAAAATATATTAAATTGATTCTAGTACTGTTGAAAGAAGAAAATGTGATCAAACATTGGCTACTACAGCTTTCTAATATGAATCGTTAAATTGGTTGTGTTGGAACTAGTAGGCTGGTTGCTCTAAATATTCTGTGATCAGTGATAGGATAAGGACCATACGATTGGTTTATCCTAGACCGTTTGACTGGTTGATGGAGATTAATGTAGTATGTCAGATTGTATGGTTAGTTGTGCATGGACTATCCAACTAGTTGATGGAGATCAATGTAATATGTTAGATCGTATGGCTGGTTGTATATGGACTGTTCGGTTGGTTGATGAAGATTAGTAAGCCTAGTTGAACTATGTGACCGGTGATTTGAAGCTTATTTGAATGGTGACATCATTTGAATGTACCGTCTAACTAGTCTCACTTGAACTGTCTGGTTAACATAGAAATTAACTATTATAATGCATTTAATGCAGGTTGAATAGGATTGGCAGTTTGATTTTTGTGAAGGGATATAAAAGCGAGTTTGTGGATAGCTAAACAAAAATTAATTAACACTTATTCTTGTAATTATTTCTCTTGTCTAATTGTACTTCATTTCAATTGTCTTGTGCTCATTATTTATAATCTTTTATAAACCCTAGTATAGTGCTAAGTTTCATATTTGTGATTTTTATTCAAGAGAATATTATACTAAATGATTGTGAGTTGTTATGATTGATAGATCATTAGCCCTAAAGATTGAGTATAGGTACTTGTGAGATTATCATCAATAAAATTGTGTGTCAAGACTTTGGTTGAGGCATTGGGTGATTGTGGAGAGTAAGAGGCGATTTGAACTTTGTGTTAAAATTTCAAGCTTGATTTCTTCTATCCCTATCTCTTTTACTTTCAGCACTTGTTATTGTTTTATTATTATCTTGATTAGACTCATTATTGGTTTATTTCAATATTGTATTTTTTTAGTTGCTTAAATCAAGAAATTGGTATTAAAGCAAAAATTGGGCATTCAACTCAATTCAACCTTCTCTTGGGTTCCTAGTGTAATATTTCATTTGGTATTAGAACCAACCTCTATAATTTTTATTACTTAATTGTAGTATAGAGTAAAGATTGTGGCACTAAATGCACTAGGATTCATGGAGGTCAAGCTATAAATAGGCTACCACTTCTTACTAGTGGACATTATCCTTATTAGAAGCGTAGGATGAGAATTTTTATTAAAATGCAAAATAGAAAACTATGGAATATAATTGAAAACCAATTAAAATTGAAAGAAAGGAAGAGGATGAATATACCGAAGATGATTAGAAGAATGTAGACTTAAATGAAATAGTAATGAACAGATTGCATTGTGCTATGAGAGAAAATGATTTCAATGGAACTTGTACATGCACAAATGTTAAGGAAATTTGGGATAAGCAACAAAGTACATATAAGGGCATGCTTAGAGTTAGAGACACTAAAATAAGTGTATTATGTGGTGAATTTGAGAATTTCAAAATGCTTCTTAATGAGACCATAGATGAAATGCATAAAGGATTTATTGACATGATTAATCTATTAATGGTATTTAGTAAGAAATTTTCTAACATAGAAATCAATTATAAAATTCTCAGGTTTTTTCCAAAAGAATGAGAAGCTAAGAAGATTGCTATTGAAGAAAGACATGATTTAGAAGCACTATCAAAGAAACAATTTCTCAGTACATTCAAGACCCATGATAAAAAAATACGGAGTGGAATCCAAAAGAAAAGCTATTGCTATTAAAGCCACTAATTGCAATACTAATGATGATGACGATGACGAAATTGTGATGATGACAAGAAAATTTAAAAAATTCAAAAAATTCATAAAGTTCAATAGGAATTTAAGGAAAGACAAACTTGGTGGTAGCAATACCTCAAAATTTATAAAGGATAAGAAAGATGTCATAAAGTGATACAATTGCTATAAATCGGGACACATTAAAGATTATTATTCGCTTTTTAAGAAAGGAGATAAAGTATCAAGAGAAGAAAGTCATGGTGATTGCTTGGAGTGGTAATGATTTGAGGAATTTGGATAACAACTTTTGCTTCATAGCCTTAGACAATAAGGTATGCACAACAACCCAATCTTCTTACAATGACTTGAAGAAAATGTATGATAGCCTTTTAAAAAATTTTGTTAAAATGAAAAAAAAAAAAGAATAAAATTCTCAAACGAATGATGAATGATACAGGAAATGAATTTTATGTGTTCAAACATGAGAATAATAAGTTAATTGAGGAAAAATAGAACTTAGAAGAAGATAATGAATATTTGAGAATTAAGAATGAAAAATTGGATATTAAGCATGGTGGTTTAAAGAAAGAAAATGATGAGTTGAACAAAAAAAAAAAAGGAAATCATGAATGAAAATTAAGAGCTATTTAAGGAAAATGAAGAAATAAAATCAATGATCAAAATAATTAAAAATGAGAATGTGAGTATAGATGAATTAGCAAGTTAGAAATAAAAATGATGTGTTAAAATTTAGCTTAAATAATTTAAAACAAACTATAGATAAGTTCATTGAAAGTGAAAAGAATTTGAAAAAATTCTTGGGACAATAAAAACATAGTTTTGAGAAAACTGAAATTGGCTATAACAAAAACAATATGTACAAATCTTATAAAAGTTACTTTATTAGAGCAACCAATGAGACGTGTAACTATTGTGGAAGGTATAGCCATATTACTCATACTTGTGCAATAAAGAGAAATATCAACTTGAATCATAGAGGAAAGATGGCATGGGTCCTAAAGGCACATAGTTTTATTACTATAACTAACCCAAAATGAACTAAACTCAAGTGAGTATAAAAAATTTAAATTTCTCATTCTTGTAAGAACCTTTAAGGAAGAGCAACAAATGGATTATGGATAGCGGATGCTTAAAACATATGACGGGAGATACTACCAAATTCACCACATTAACCTTGAAGGATAAAGGGAACGTTACCTTTGGAGACAATAAAAAATCAATTGTATTGGGTGAAAGTAATATCCTTATTAACAATGATCTCATTATTAAAGATGTATGTTAGTTTATAGTTTAAGGCATAACTTGGTTAGTATTAGTCAATTATGTGATGGTGGATATAAGATTACATTTCTAGTAAATAAGTGTATTATTGAAAGAATAACAATGACCAAAATAGTTTCGAAGGATATAGACAAGGAAACATTTGTAAAATCAATCTTAGCAATTTTACAAATCAAAATGAAACTTGTCTATTTATCCAAAATAATGATAATTGGTTGTGGCATAACTTGCTTAGCATTAGTCAATTATGTAATAATGGATATAAGATTACATTTCTAGCAAATAAGTGTATCATTGAAAAAATTAATAATGACCAAAGTAGTTTCGAAGGATATAGATAAGGAAACATTTATAAAATCAATCTTAACAATTTTACAAATCAAAATGAAACTTATCTATCCATCTAAAATAACGATAGTTGGTTTTGGTATAGAAGATTAAGGTATACTAACATGGAAGTAATCTCTAAACTTGTTAAAAGAGACCTTGTAAAAGGTCTACCAAAAATAAATTTTCAAAAATATAACGTATACCAAGTATGTCAACAAGGAAAACAAACCAAAAACTCTTTCAAATCAAAAGATGTTGTCTTATCTTTTAAGTCACTACAATTACTTTATCTGGATTTGTTTAGCCCTCTATAAACATTAAGTTTAGGTAGAAAAATATACACTTTAATCATTGTTAATGATTTCTGTAGATAAATATGGACTTTTTTTTTTTTTTACAAGTAAGGATGAAACAAATCATGTATTCTTTAAATACTGTAAAAAGTCCAAAATAAAAAATGCCTTACAATTGCTTCTCTTATACGTAATCATGCGAGAGAATTTGAAAACATTGAAATAAATCATTTTTGTAATCGACATGGCATAAAACACTCTTTTTTAGCACCTAGAACTTCATAACAAAATAAAGTTTTCAAAAAGAAAAATAGGACCGTTAATTGAAATGGCTAAATACATTTATAAATGTTTAAAAATTAGAAATCAAATGTTCTTTATTCAGTGCTTCAGATAATTAAAATAGAAATCTAAAAAAAAAATTATTATAAGGATGTTTTAGGGATAGTAATAATACATTAATTAGAATCAATGATAAGCATATTTAGGATTAAATAATATAAACAATTAAATTTGATTCTAAAAACACGATATGTTAAAGATACCTTAAAGAACTAATTATTGGAGAACCTTCAAATAGGGTATTAATAAGATCATTCCTTAAAAATATAAGCAACCTAATATTCTTGTTTCAAGTTGAGCCTAAGAATATTGATGAAGGCCTTAAAAATGAATGTTAAATACAAGCAATGTAAGAGGAACTTAACCAATTTACTAGGAATAAAGTATAGGATATAGTACCTAAACCTAGTAATAAAATTGGAACAAAATGAGTTTATAGAAATAAACTTAATGAAACTGATATGGTAATTAGAAATAAAGTTAGATTAGTTGCTAAAGGCTATAACTATGAAGAAGGGATAAATTTTGATGAGACCTTTGCCTCAATTGTTAGGCTAGAAGTCATTAGGATACTTTTGGCATTTGTGGCACATAAAGATTTCAAACTATTCCAAATGGATATTAAAAGTACTTTCCTAAATGGCTATATCAAAGAAGAAGCATATGTAACATAACCTTTGAGTTTTGAGCACAATGAGCTATTCAATCATGTTTATAAACTTAATAAAGCACTTTATGGACTCAAATAAGCCCCTAGAGCTTGGTATGAGAGGCTTAGTAGCTTTCTAATAGAAAATGACTTCATAAAGGGAAAGTTGGATACAACATTATTCATTAAAAATCATAATTCTTATATATTAATTATTCAAATTTATGTAGATGATATTATGTTTGGAGTTATTAGCATAGATCTAATAAATAAATTGATAGAGTATATGAAGAAAAAATTTGAAATAAGTAAGATGGGAGAACTCAATTATTTTTTAGGTCTCTAAGTTAAGCAAATCGAAAATAGAATATTTATAAATTAATCTAAGTATATAAAAGAGCTTTTGAAATGTTTTAAAATAGATAATTGTAAAGTTAGGCCTATTCCTATAAGTAATACCTTAAAACTAGACAAAAATGAAAATGGTAAATTCATTTGTTAAAAACTTTATAGTGGTATGATGGGAAGTTTATTATACTTAATCACATCTAGACTGAATATTATATTTGTCGTGTGCTCATGTGCAAGATTTTAATTTTATTTGAATAAATCTCACTTGAATGTAGAAAAACGCATTTTCGAGTATCTAGCGGATACTATTGAAATCAACTTATGATATCTCAAATATAATTTCTTCAATCTTGTGGGATATTTCGATACTGGCTTTACCAGATATAAAATTGATTGAAAAAATATAAGTGGGACATGACACTTTTTAAGAAACTCTCTACTATCTTATCACTTTAAGAAACAAAACTCCATAATAGTCTCAACTGCTCTCGACTGATTAGATATAATAGATTTCAGGCCATCGAGAAGGTTCTCGAATCTATCAAAGTGCAGTGCCAAAATGCTAAATATGGCTGCCAAACCTTTGTGAATTATGATAGGAAACAGTTACATGAGAAGCTGTGTGGTTTCCCACCGTTCTCATGCCCTTTCCCAAGTTGCAGTTTCCTTGGTTCTATTGGCCAATTGTCACAGCCTTTCAGCAACGAACATTCAATTAACCGGTCATCCTTCAAGTTCAATGAAGATGGAGCTTTTTAGGTAAAGGTTGACACCGAGGTCCATGTTCATCAAGACCGGTTCAAGAGATTTTTGTTTGTTTTGACTAATTGCAGTGAAGTGCTCGGCAATGTGATCACTATTACTCGCGTCGGCCCAGCGTTATTCGAGAACTATAAGCATGCTCTTTCGGTAAGACTGTGAATAGTCTTAGTCACCAAACGCCATTCCTTCTCGTTCCAAAAGTATTTTTCAATGGTGACCAAGGCGTATGGATAATATTCTCCATTCTGAATCATTCCAAGTTGGATTGAGTTTCTTTTAGATATCGTGGTTTAATCTGGAAATGGTTCCATGATATTATATTGTTTTGATCATTTGTGATTGCTGTTTCTAGGAATGCTTTGTGGCAAGGAGATGCTTGAGCTTCACAAAGGGAACTGGTCCTGTACATGTGCATTTTCTAGAGTTTCTGTTAACCTTTCTCTTGTAATGTGATCTTGGTCTTGAATTATGAATGATTATACAATGGGCCTTCGGTTATTGAAGCACTGATGATTTTTTTTGTTTTTTTTTTTTTTATGGGAATCTGCTTAGAATTATAATATATATATACATATCTGTAGCAAAGCAGGTGTCGTAGTTAAGTAAGTGCACTCTCAGCTGAAATATGGGCTCTCACCAAAAAAAAAAAACAAATAACCACGCCTAATACGTCTAAAGTAGTGAAGTGACAATAGATAAAACTCGGTATTGACTATGTAGAGAAGGTTCACATTAGTGTTAAAAAGCATCGAGTTTAAAACTGATGGTTGATTTAAGATACCCATGAGTGAGAACCAAGAGAAATCTGGATAGTATATATCGCCGTGTATATCAGTGGTACCACCATTAATCATTAGTGATTTATTGTGATTGATCCTAGTTTTGATAGTAAAATGCGGGGGGCATCTTTCATCACAGATCAAAAGCTGCCAGAACAATGGCGAAATGCCTAATGGCAATTGCATTTATTTAATAAACAAGAACAGGAGTAGGTGAAATAAGTTGAGAGAAGCAGTAGGTTCCTACAAGCATCTCGTTGCTGATGTTTTCGAACATGATTCTGCCATTAAGCCAACAAAATAGCAATAGAGGGTTAATCAGCGCTCTTCCTCTGCAACAATTGTTGGAACCAGTAGGCGGACATCTTGGGATGCCTTGAAAGGTCCTTGTAATCAATATATACAATGCCGAATCGAGAAGTATAGCCCGATAACCACTCAAAGTTGTCCACCAAGGACCATGCAAAATAGCCTTGCACATTTGCACCTTCATCGATCCCCTTCTTCAATTCCTGCAAGTAGCTTCTGTAGAAGTTTACCCTTTCGGTGTCATGCACTCCCTCGGATAAACTGACATTTCCAGGATCATCCATTCCTATCCACAAAATTACAGTATAAAACTTGTGAGATTCATTCAAGGTGTTATGGATATCTATGAGTAATAACAATTTATTCATACCATTTTCAGAGATAAAAATAGGTATATTCTTGTACTGCTCTTTTATATACGTGACAGTATGATGCATTCCCCATGGCACTTCATATAGCCAGGCAGAATTTGCCTGCAACATACATATCATGACTACATGATTGTGCTCATAGAAAATCGCTCTTGCATGACAGAGCAAAGTGCGAAAGAAGAATAGCATATATTGTTTAGAAACGATCCTCCTCCTAAAAGCTGTACCAATAGTTCCATTAGTGTGCACAATGAAAGATCTCTTAGTCATGCTCGCAAGGAAAACAACACTCAAACCTTATTCCACTAACTAGGTCGACAATATGGAAAAGATAAGAGTGAAATTTATGAGAATGAATCACGATAATGATCAATAAGATAACAGAAGAAACACAAAATCTCAACGAAATACTTTACCCTTGGACCTATAGCAACTCCTCTGCGTTCATCTGCATGGAAAGCAGAAAGGAAAACAGGGTGAATCCGTCTAAGTCCATCTAGAAACAGGGAAAAAGTTTGTTTTAGACGGTAGAATGTCTTACAAGCATAGCCAACATTCCAATCAGCTTGGTAGCTTGGTACTTTTGGTTTAGGCTGATGCGGGTCATACATGTAGTATGTAGTATAGTGGTTTATTCCAATAATATCAAAAGAATTCTTTACGATCTTTATTTCTCTTTCGTTAAACTTAGGAAGCCTGTCACCAACACTTTCCTGAATTGTTCTAGGATATTCACCATAGACAAGTGGATGCAGAAACCTGAGAAGATTATCGAAGTCATTAAACAAAGCCATGGACGAATGCATGAACAACAAAATATGGCAGCTATAACTTGTTCACATTTGACAAGAAGATCATGATGTAGTTAATAATCGTACCATCCTAGATGGAAATCCCTTGCTCTTTGAGCAGCATAATTGTCAGCCTTTGAGCTAGTAAGTGGTTCATAATAATTGAAGTCAAGAAGAATCCCAATTCTCCCCTTCTGTGTAGGCTGTTCATACAAATGTCAAATTGGTGAGACCAATTAGGGCAAAGATGCTTGAAAAGGCTTAAATGAAACAGAACGGCTTACTTCATATAATTTGCGGTATCTTTTAACGGCTGCAGCATGAGATAGTAGCAAATGATGAGCTACAATGTAAGGCTCGGTCCCTGAGTTTCCAGCGGTACAGTTCCCATACTCCTTTGAACATCTATTAGGCGGGTTAATGCCATTGTCAAATCCAAGTGCAGCCACAATCCTTGGTTCATTGAATGTGAACCAGTTCTTTACCCTATCACCAAAGTGCTTAAAGCAAAAATCTGCATAGTCTGCGTAGTCTTTGCTGCAGAAAAGTCATCAACTACAATGTCAAATACATGCCCTATCACCTAGTCATAATATTTGTATTCATCCAAATCACTGTCAGTTTTTGTTACATCAATGTTGAGGCACCCGTTGGCCAAAAAGATTATAAAAAGTATCTGCTGATATATCTCGTGGTAATATAAATGTATTGTTCTAAAATATATCAAGATTAAATCTATGATACACATTTTTTTGTCTACTTTTCCGAATTTTCCTACTACAAATATTGAAATAGAAGAGACAAATTACTTATCAGGAAGACTAAAAATCTCATGTAACTTAAAATTTAGTCTAGCAAAAAATCTGAATTTTCAGAACAAAGTAAAAAAGAAAAATAAAAGAAATTTACCAAAAGAATCAAATTGGAATGAGCAAAAGCTCAAGAAAGCCTAAAATAAAAGAATTGGCAAGCTGTTATGGTTAAACTTACACAACTTTCATGCTCAAAAATCCTCCATATCTTTCCTGCAATGCTTGAGGGAGATCATAGTGGTACAAATTCCCGTATGGGGTGATTCCTGACAATTTATTTAATAGGATCATAGACAGTAAAAAAGCCGCCTTTTGCTTTTGAAAATGATTTATCATGAAATTATTAGATGACTACGATATTATAATTAGAGAACCAAGCGTATTATTTTTTCTACCCTTGGCAATCAGGGCATCGATCAATCTGTTGTAGTAAGCAACTCCTTTCCAATTCACTTCCCCTGCGCCATCTGCATGATGTCGAAGGATCAAACCAGCCTCACTGAGAAAAAGGCCTTAAAAATAATAACTTTTCTCAATAATAGAGGGTTTCAAATTATGATTAATTACTTGGAAATATCCTGGACCAAGAAATGGAGAACCGGTAAGCATCAAAATTGAATTGATGAATCAGATCAACATCTTCCTGCATACAGCATGAAATCTCATCAACCCTCTAGGAAATTAATGGGAAAAAAAAAATCACTATATAATCTCATAAAGCATGCTGCTTTTGCTAAAAAGGAAAACGGCACAATACTTGGTTTTACGATGTTTTCGGCTCATCGTTTTAGCATTGTATTCGTATTTGTTATCATCTTGCCATCATTTTGAATGAGAGTATTTGGATAACAAAAATATCAAAAAAAAAAAAAAAAAAAGATAAACACATAACAGTTATAGAATAGACACGTATCATATACGGATCAAAATACAAATGACAAGAGAACAAAGGAAAGGATAAAACCATAAAAGAAGAGCAGATTACAGAACCTTGTATCTATGGTATTGATCAACAGCTACATCACCAGTAGCATTGTTGGCAATCTTTCCTGTTTCACCTCATCAGTCATTCGAAATGAACAACAACAGAAAAACGAAAATCGTTATAAATAAAACGAAAAAAAAAAAAAATTCAAGGAGCATTATGAACCCGGAATTTTGACAAAAGCATCCCATATGCTAGGACCTCTGCCATCTTTATCAGCCATTCCTTCAACTTGATAAGCAGAAGTTGCTGTACCAAACACAAAACCTTTTGGGAAACTCTCTCTACTAAGACCTCCCATGTCAAACTGGATCTTTGAAATATCTTCATGATATTCAATGTCCTGCACTGGATTCACCACCCATATATCAAAAACCAAGGTTTGTAAAAGGAAATGCCATGAAGAAAACTTCATGGTGATTATCAACATAGATGGAATGAACATACTAACTATGACAGAGAGACATAAGAAATGATTACTTGTTTGGAGGATGTGTGAAATCTGCCCATGAGAGGATATATCAATACGGAATTTAATTAGGGTGATCGACAATGACTCTTTATCCAAATTAGTCCATCCTGAATTAAAAAACACACTATGTTGTTTCCTTGCTAGTGATAGCGTGATCACTTCCCCGGTGCTGTGGAAAGAAATTTGAATATGATGGTCCCCTGGTGGACCATGATCCATCATGATCTGTCGTCTTATTTAGGGGCAGGATATTTATTTGTAATTTCGTGATGGGTAAATGTACCATAATTGTGTATACTTTCCATTTTTGTCAATTATATATGTATATATATATATATATTATTAAAACTTAGTGGTAATACCTGTCAATTTGGTTGTATCTTAGTGCTTGTATTTTCAATTTGCCCAGCAAGTAAGTTTCTAAATTTTATTACATTGCAAAAAAAAAAAAAAAAAAACGAAAGTTTAAACGCGAAAGTTTCTAAAATGAAAATTATATATAATTGTAGAGTATAATAACCCTTTCGTTTTGCATCATATATTTAAGATTGTGACGCATATAAAGTCACTCAGCTAATAGAAATCATATTATCCTTACATTTTATAAAATAAGTTGAGTACAAGAAGTTTCACGTTCCTTTAAATCATTTGAAGAAAATTAGTGAACTACCAAATTCACCGAAGATGAATGGTGATAAAATCTCACTTCAACTTTTTGAATAAAGACATATACTAGTACTTACGATACACATTGATGGAATATAATATATTGGTAACATGCTTACTCAATTGTCTGAAGTCAGATTTAGATATATCTACTTCAGGATGGATATATACCTATTAGATGGAAATAATCTGTGTTTAATATAGTGATACATATTTCTAAAACAAAATATGATTTATATATTTATGCTGAGAGTTTGAGCTTCTTCTTCTTCTTTTTCTTTTTTTCTCTCCTTCTTTTTTTTTTTCTTTTCCCTTTCCCTTCCTTCTCTTTCTTTTTCTTTTCTGGTACTTCATAGAACAAATGTGCATATTAGGTAAACTAGTTGTTTAAGACATTGCAATGGAGATAACAAAATTTCAAGATCTTATTTAATTTTTTTTTAATTAAAATGGGTACTTGCTTTAAATTTATTGATTCCAAAATATCTCCAACAATACATAAATGGATAAATTGTAAATACACCTTTTATATTTATTTCATGTGCATTTAATGCAAAATATGCTTTATACCCTATTTAATATTTACCCTTAGATTAAACAGAAAAGAATAAAAATAAAAATATTATATAAAATCAATGATAAAATGATCATTTAAAAATCTAAAAGCATCCAATGTTAAATTTCAAATATAGGGAGTTATGTTTTAGCAAATATATATATATATATATATAGGGGGAGTTATAATAACTTCGAAAGACGAATGAATAACGTTCGAGCATTGAGATGCGAGTAGAATGAATGACATCTAATTATGGAAGTCTGTCCCACCTCTCTAAATTTCGAATGTGATAGGTGAAGTGTAAACAAACATTATTGTAGGGAATTCAGAACAAGACATATCCATTTAGCGGATCGAATAAGGCATTTTTAGAATAAAATCTTAAATTTTATTTCCATTTGATTTACTACTGCTTAAATATGAATTAGATTGTTAACAAAATTATGCTGATCTTAATTAAAGGAAAGTCCCGATTATTATAGCATTATTACTATATAGAGCTGCGACAAACACCTTCGGCATTAGTGACCTCTGACAACAGTAGCTTAAAGATCTTCGATACTCTTCTCTCTTTGTTTTTCTCACTACCGTATACATTAAAGATGCGAAGAGATGGAATCTGACCTGAATCATTCAAATGGATAGGCATGGGTTGAAATACTAACACTGTTTGGCAATTTTTGAGTAAAGTAGAAATAGGAGAAAATCTGTGGAAAGAAAAGAAAGGAAAGGAAATTAAAGAAAATACCGTTATTTAAATATGATGAGTAAAAATGAAAGGAAATGAGAGAAAATATTTCCTTCATCCTCGTTTGTTTAACATAAATGAAAGAAAAGAGAGATGATATGATAATTTACTAAAGTACCCTTATTCAAAATCTAGTCACCATTTGTTGCTTCGTTAATCATTTGTGTGGTTGTGCTGGAGGATAATTAATTTGAAGTGTGAAAATCGGGGAGGTGATGTGTTGAGAAGGGAAAGAAAGAGGGAAACACTAATAAAATTGAAAATTTATCAGCACAGTACTTTGGAAGGAAATAGATATGCGATAAGGGAATGAACAATGAAATATGCTCTTGAAGTATTGTTAAGAATTTATACCTTTAACACCTGTTTCTTTATAGAAGAAAGTGTAGGCTTTAAGATAAAGTACATAGTTTGAAGATTTTGTAACTTACGTTCTACATGGTTTCAAAAATTTAAAAGAAAAACCTATCCTATAAACTTTAGAAATGGATAATTTAAATTACTTTAGGTAAAGTTAAAATTTAATATTTGAGATTATTTTGAAATTTGAAATATTAAATGATATCGATATGATATCATTTTTTTTATAATATTAACAATTGATTACAAGTGTCTTTATATTAAAAAGATAACTTTAAAAAAATTTAATAAAGTAACTTTAGAATATCTAAATTATCGTATCTGACCATGCATAATGATATAACAAATTCCAATTTTTGATAGAGTTATCTGCAAGTCTCTTGAATTCTTTATATACGCTACAATAACATTCGGGGTAGATAGCATTTGAAAAACGAATATGTTCTTTCTTTCATCGATAATGTAAAAAAAGAAAAGTTTCTCAATATTGAAAGAAATCCACCAATATCATGTTCGGAAATTTAATAGGAAATGAAGGGATGGGAAATCAAGAAAGTGTGAAGTGGAAATAAAAGGGAAAATTTTTGTTCTAATATGTATTGTACAGGAAGGACAGAACATAAATAATCATCTTTTTTTTTTCTCTTTCTTCTTTCCTATTTAAATATTACTCTATTTTTAATATTATTACGTAATGTGGATAGATCAATAGAATATAAATACCAATGGGATTCTAACACTTAAAAATATAAATAATAGCTTTTTAAAATCAAAACAATATCATTACAGTTTGCATACCACTTATCAAGATACCTACTTTTTTTTTTCTCTTTTTAGATTTCATGGTTTTAATTCGTCAGACATAAAATGAAGGGAAACAAACTAAATATTGTTAACTTTAAGTTATTTTTCTATGTTGATCGAGTTCTAAAGAAACATAGGCTCTAAATCCCCTAAATCTCAAAACTTTTAAAAGTTATGGGTAAACCAAAAAATTTTAGAGCTAGTATCATCCCCTTCTTAATTTTAAATTTGCAATGAAGTCATAGAACTTTTATAACGCAAGTATCATCCCTTTCTTCACACTAAATTTACTATTTGTCTCACTGGACGACAAATATGAAGGTGGAAAATGGACCGATCCAGCTCAATTCAATTTGTCATGGGAATGAGTTTAAACAGGCTAAGCAATTGAAGCCATTGGCACTTTTTTTTTTTTTTAATTATTAATTTGGTCTATTGCCGGGTAGTGGGTGAAGGATAGCAATCCACCTAACCCAACTGCTTAAAGGTTCTGTTTAGCGATCCATGATCCTACCAAAGAATACAGCTATTCTCTACTAGTAGGTTGGTCGGTAAAGTCAGGTTTTTTTTTTTTTTTTTAAATTACGTTACAATTTAATAAAGACACTTTGAATCTTATCAATTTTATTAAAAAATTAATATTTATATTACTAAACTATAACGACTTTAATAGAGTTAGTTGACTTACTAACTAAAATATTCTAAGTCTCCTACTCAATTTAGAACAAAAGTCAATAAGTTACAACAACTTGTATTTGCCTACAAGATACACATATATAATATGCCATTAACATAAAATCAATAATGATATATATATATATATATTTAGATGAATTAAAGAGGGCAGTTTATTATATTCATCAACATATCTGTAAATATATTTTGTTTTAATAATAGGAAAATAGAGAGCATAAAATTTTCAAAATTTTAAGATTTAATTAAAAAACTAAGAAAGATTTAATCATTTTCCTTGCACATACCTTAATTTAAAACTATATCTTAGACGATAGAGCATGCACATCATATCAGATTCATGACAACGGCACGTTCGTGATCATAGGACTGGACAACTTTTTGCTGTTTAACTCTCTTTAATTTGTGGTGACAGGTAATAGATCACATGTGCTTGTTTAAAACACATGTTCCATGGTCCCACCAATAATACCTTCACAGCCAGAACTTCAGCTAACGAGAGGTGAATTATTTTTTAACAACGTAGAGAGAAGCGAACCCAACCTAATCTAATGTATAAAAATTCCCAACACATTGGAATAATAGAAATTTGTAAAAATATTTTTGTTTTTCTTTTCAATTTTTAAAGCAGTGTTGAAAAACATTTGTTCACTTTTTCTCTTTAAAATGGAAATTCACAATTTTGAAAGCACTGATTATCAATTTTATGAGATATGTTAGTGTATTTATGAAATTCTAAATAAGGAAACTTTGATATAAAAAGCAAACACAATACTAGCAAAAACATAAACCATATTTAACATTTACCATATGATTCACACTATTTCCATTTTCTATTTCATTTTGATTTCTTGCGATTTCTAATGTATCCATTACATATATACATATATAGAAGATATATATATATATATATATATCTAAGATTTGCTGAGATTTGATATGATAAGAGCAAATCATAGCAAGTCATTCTGTGTTAAAAAGGATTTGGTGGGATTTAGGGTATGCACCATCAAAAGTCTTCTGGAATGCTCTAAGTCTAAATATATGAGAGGAGTAGGCTTAGTCACTTAGGTGGACCTAATACCGATTGGCCCTCTAAAAGAATTGGACAGAAAAAGAAAGAGGAAATTGAATGGGAGGTGGGGGGAGGAGAGGGATTGGTGTGCTCCTTGTGCATAAATTAGGTCCACAACAGAAAATGACGGACATGACATAGTTTTGAAATTCGAATTAAAATCTACATTACAAAGCTTAAAAACCCTTGACTAAATAGTTGTAATTATTGTGATCTATGATCGAATAAGAGATATATAATATTAAGGTTTGATAATTCATTTTATTATATCATATTGTATCTCTTATTCTTATTTAGATAGATTTGTGTTTGAAAAACCTCAACTCATACTATGATCCGTTTATTAATCATGTCTAAATACCTAAATTTATAATCTAATCCATTTAATAAGCATATCTTATATTCAAGATGGACTCATTTATCGATTAAAAATTATGAAAAAATCAATGGGATATTTGCATATGTAAAAGGTAAATGGACAACAATACAAATGTCATAAGGTTTTTAACACTTAATATAGCATTACAATCCAAATAAAAGTTTTAGTGAAATAAAATCTAATCAAATTATAAGAAATTCCAGAATTTAAATTACACAATATCACCTTAATCATCTCACTTATTTTAAGATATATTAAAATCCCAACTACTAGCATCTTATGGTTACAATTCTAGTATAATAAAAAAAACAATTAAATTCTTATATATAATAAGAATTATAATCTTTATAATCAATTCTCTCTATGTTGAAGATTATTTCAATGGATAGTTGTGATATATTACTATTTTACTATTTATAATTTGATTTTCTTATAAGAAAAAAATCCAATCATGTTACATTATAAAGAATAGAAAAATAACAGAGCATACTGTTTTCTAATAAGAAGTTTCAATAGTTAGTTTCTAAATAAAGTTTAATAGCTTAATATCTTACTATTATAACACAATGAAAATAGGAAAAAATATATATATAAAGATAAATAACAGGTGGAACAAAAAAAAAAAAAGCAGAGAAGAAAACTCCAAACCTTATACTTGCTTAGATAGTTGAGAAAAGACTCAAACATGAGTTGTGAATGTCATATCAAACAGGCTTGGCTTGCCATTAGAACTTTAGAAGGAAGGAGAAAGAAAACAAAAGAAAGATATAAGGAACACTACTCATTAAAAAATGTTTGTATTTGATTAATTTAACCATATCAATTATCATAGAGATTGTGAACTAGACAGGACTATGCACATTTTTCTTTGATCCTCACTAATAATGAAAGAAACAAAAGAAAATATAAATCTATTTATAGTAAACAGGTTCATTGATCAAACCCATAACCTATTTATGAAATCTATTTAATAAATGGGTTTGGGACTCTGACCCGAACCTGAACATAAATTCAAACATGTTTAAATAGATGCGATCCGTTTATGTCTTGTTTCGATTTTTTTTTAAGCCTGAACTTATTTAAATCACGTCGTATTGTGTTCGAATATAATGGATCGGATTCTAAATTGTCAGCCTTATCTATGATAGTCTTAACTTTATCTAGCTTTATTGTTTCAGTTCATAGTGTGGGATTTAACTAGTGTAGCTAACTCTATCCTTGTGTTTGGTAACATTTATGCCAAGTAGAAAGTGAAAGTAATTCGCGGGAAGGAAAGAAAATAAAAAATAAATAAAACATAAATCCATTGAATATTATGCCGATTAGTAATGCGAGTGTCCTTATTGATGATTATTTTATCAAATCATTTATTTGGGTATATTTCTATCGCTATAACTTTTTCTCGTTCTTTTCTTTTTTACTCTCATATTTTTTCCTTTTAACTTATGTAACCACACTATTATCCTCTAATCGTGAAATCGTCAAATCCCGACTTGGCCTTTGTAATGTAAAGCACACTATGGTGACTAAAACCACAAAACAAATCCAATTTACTTATCCACCACGCTTTTAACGGTGCAAAGTACCATAAAGGACCTCTTTATCTCCAAGTTATTATCACTAATTTCGTTTTCTATAACTTTAGTAGTTTTAGATAGATGCGGAAGGAAATAATTTTGGGTCTTTTGGGGATTTAACCCACCTTTGCGCTTTAATCGATTAATTACCTCAGTTATTTTGAAATTCATTTAGACTATTCGTTATTCAAATAAAAATGGGTGTCAATCTTCGAAAAATTAAAACATGGAATGATTAGGTTATATATTTCAACCAGTATGTTTTTCCAATTTTCATTCTTTTTAGTTTTTTCTTTTTCTTTTTTCTTTCCAAAAGAAAAGGTGATAACAGATTTCAAAAGTAGTAAAGACCCTAAGCAATTCAACGAGAATTGAAGGGAAAGAAAAAAGAAATAAAATCAAAAGCAAGAATTTCTTTTAAGGAAGATGGGGACTTGAAAACCTAATCCGAACGGCACAATATCAAACTAGTTTGGCTGCTATGCAATCTATTGTTATGTTCTCTATGGTCAAACAGATAACAAGAGATAAATCTAACATCATATAATTAGGAGGGTTAGGGCGAACATCGGAGGTAGACGCAGTTCCGTTTAGTATAATTCACCTCTTCTTACTAAGCTAAACCTAATATAATGGTTCGTTTTTTTTTTTTTTTAAAGTTGAACCTAACTATACGATTTGGTTCGTAAATTTTTCGAACTTAATTAAAACCAATTTGATTCAATTCGATCCACTATTTGATGGCTCATTGACTAAGATAAAAGGCTTTAAAAAAAAAAAGTATTTTGCTTTACGCAACCCAAGATAAAGTTGGCCTATAACATGATGGAAATATTTTCTTCTCCACCAAATTTCCAATAGTTAGGTTCATGGTACCTCAAACCATTATAGCATAAAAGAGGTTTTGTTAGGACTTAGAACATCAAATTTATTGTCATTCAACAAATAGTAAAACCCATCATATGCTACCCATGCATCCAATGTACACTTTAAGCCTTGACCTGTGCCTTGCTAAAGTCTCTCTAAGTGTGATTGTAAGATCAGTAGGAAAGATTTTATACATCAAAATTTGTACGAAGATTAAGATGATATTAACATAGGACCACACCTCCTACATATTAATAAAACTTTACTAGAAAATAATTTGAAAAATATGTAATGCTTAGTCTGTGCAATTGTAAAATCACATAAAGAAGTCCCTAGGTTCAAATTAAATTGATACGATAAACTAAACCCTAAAATGTTAAACAATTATGTTATAAATACGATACCCTATAGAAAGATTGTTTCTTAAGGAATTTTTTGCTTCAACTCTAAATTTCCATCACATTTGACCCTATCTTTTATAAGGTTATTTTAGACTTTCCTTATATCTCTAATGTAACATTAGGGTTTCATTGTATTATAAATATATTGTAAATCACACATTGCAATTCAACTCTTGAATCATCAATAATACAGATTTCCATTTATATGTACATGGCATCAAAGTTGGAAAAACCTTAAATTTTCTTTCTTTTTTTTTTCTTTGCCTTTTCAGTCTCCTATTCACTATTTGTCGACTTTACCTTTCACTTTTGCTTAACGGTACATCTTGTCACCAACCTCGGAAACAAATATAAACCCTGTGGTAGCACTGCCAATTTCTAGCAACACAACCACTTCTAACCCTCTCATCGCTACCTAATTACCATTTGCCTTCACTATCACCTCTCTAATGGCCTTTACTATTAACATCTCCCTTACCACCATCATCAATCCCACTATCACTATTTTACCTTTTGTCAACCAGCCGCAATATCCCACATACCTAGCTACCATTAATGAAACTAATAACTTCACTGCCCTAACCTTTACCTCTACTAAGCCCTTTCTCTTGACCTATATTGCCCAACACTCTCCCTTTATTCTTCCTATCATGTTTACTTAATCTCCCCTCCTACCTTCCCCATCATTCCCTACAAATCCCTTCTCCTACCATAACCCCCCAGCCCCTCTTATTCCCTCCACTAACCCATCTCCTATTACCAATGTCACACCATTTAACATCCCCAATGTTGTCATTGTAAAACTTAACTTCGACAACTATCAATTGTGGTCCTCCCTCATGACATCATACCTTATTTATCTAGATCTCTATAAGTATGTCAATGGTACTATTCCCGCACCACTCCGAGATATTGTAGTTCCTACTACTACCCTACTTGTCTAAAACCCAGATTATAATAATTGGCTATAGCTAAACCATTTAGTTCATGCCTCTCTTCTTGCCACAATCTCCATGCAAATTCTCATGGAAATTTAAGACATTTTACCTACCTATTACATTTGGTTGGTTTTTCGTCAACGGTTTTTTGAAAATTCCCTATCTCGAGAAATGGAGCTACAGTAAAGATTCCTTAATCTTTGCCTTCAAAACAACTATATCTCTTATTACCTACATTAGCTTAAGCTTATTGCCAACGAGCTTGCATCCATAAATTGACCTCTCTATCAATTGGCCCTCCTTAATCATGCTCTTTGTAGACTCCCTTGTGAATATGATGCCTTAGTCACTATACTCACCCACTCTTCGCTTACTCTAAGTTTCGAGCAGGTCTAAATTAAGTTACTTAACCATAAGCAATGGCTTAAGTGCTACATTATTGATGATGCTGATATTTCACTATCCATTCTTTACTCAAAACAACCCCTTTTCTTCTCAGGATTGAGGCCATGGTCGCGGTCACTTCAGCTCTAAGGGAAGTGCTTGCTCTCTTACTACCAGTCAAAGCTTCTTTAACTGTCAATCCCAATAGCCCTCTTCCTCCAAACATAATTCATCCAGCTCCCAACCATTTTCTTAATCAGACTCCTCCACTAGACTCACTTGTAATATCTGTGCTAAGTTAGGACATTTAACCCTACAGTGTTGTTATCAATACAATGAAGCCTATGTTTACATTCCCTAATCCTTCAATGCATTATCTCTTGGTGAAACCTATGATGCTATCTAGTATCCTAACTTAGGTGCTACATACCATATGACCCCAATGCAAGTATACTTACTAATCTTACACCATATGTTGGTTTTGAAAATGTTTTTGTAGGAAATGATGCATTATTACTAATATCTCACATACGTAGGCTTACCATTCGCACTTCAGGTCATCACCTATATCTTAACAATGTCCTCCATGTTCTTTCCCTTACATACAACCTATTATCTGTTATTAAATTATACCAGGATAACTCTTGCATCGTTAGTTTTAATGACTCCTCTTTCTCTATCATGGGCTCTTCGATAAGTCAACTCTTCCATTAGCCAAGTAGGCATCCTTACTATTCGGTCACCTTACATCCATTCAAGTCCCTTACGTATCTTCTTATGTTAACTTTCTCCCATTAAATTTAGTATTCCTACTTATGTCATCCTCATACTCCTGTCCTCTCCAAGTTTGAACGAAGTCAATCCATTCAAGATTAGCCATCTAATATGTCCCTCAGTCCCTATCATAATTGCTGCATAGGAAAATCTACCCATCTCCCATTCTAGCAATCATCTCATAAAGTGCAAAAGCCCCTAGATTTAATTCACTCTGATGTCTGGTAGTCAGCCATTAGATCTAACATAGGCTATTGCTATTATGTACTCTTTGTTGATGATTGTACCATATATTCATGGAGTTTTCCAATGCATGATAAAAGCAAAGCTATGTTTCATTTTAGGTATTTTAAATGTCTTGTTGAAAATTACTTTTCTAAACACATAAAAACTTTTCATAATCATGGTGACAGTAAGTTTGTTAATGAGGAATCTAATTGTTTCTACGCGATAATGGCATACACCTTGAACCATCTTTCCTTTATACTCCCTAACAAAATGGGGTAGTTGAATATAAACATTGCCATATCGCCAACCTAGCTGCACCATCCTTCTTCATGCCAACTTACTACCAACCTTTTGGGTTGATGCTACCTTCACTACTGTCTACACTATACACCACCTCCCATCTACTACACTAAATTCTAAATCACCTTTTGAACTCTTTCACAACATGAAACCCAATTACCAATTTCTTTACACGTTCGGGTGCCTATGCTTTCCCAACTTGACTCATCAGGCATTAAGCAAACTTTCCCTTCGTTTCATCCCCTGCATCTTCATTGGCTACTTAGCTTACCATTAGGGTTATTGCTTCTTAATCCTACTTTAGATCGAGTTCATATAAGCCACTATGTCATTTTTCATGAATCTGACTTTCCATACCACAAACTTATCTCACCTACCAACTCTGACTTTGAAACATCCCTTAGTCTTCCTACTTTCTCCTTCACTATACTGATACCATAAGCTTTATACCTTAGTGAACCCAATCACTCTTTACTCCTCTCCTACAATCCTTTCTCCCTTCTACTATCCGAGTCGACCCCTGTTGCCCCACCTACCTTACCTTCCTCTAATACTTCATCACCTCATTGCCTATTTATTCTACAATACTATCATCACTCCAGTTGCTTATCATAATAAGAAGCCGAGCAGCCCATTGTTGAATTACTCCGTATATAACAAAGAACTCCTTAAATTGATCCGAGCACTCCAAATATGGAAACATTACCTTTTGCTAAGAGACTTCATCATATACACCGATCATGAGTTTTTGAGATACCTACAAAGCTAGGCTAAGCTTTCAAAGAGACAAGCTCCTTAGATAGAATCTCAAGAAGGATTTAATTTTGTGATAAAATATAAGTAAGGCAAGACCAATGTTGTTGTTGATGCCTTGTCAAGAAAGCATACTCTTCTTACTAAACTGCAAATTAGCCTATTAAGGTTTGTAAGCATCGAAGAGAAATACCCTTAAGACCCTTATTTTGGTCCAATATATGGACGATGCAAAGAAGGGAGAATAATAGATGAGTAACATGTGGAAGATGGTTACCTATTTCAAAGTGGCAAGCTCTATATATCAACCTGTTCCATCAGAGAGTTGTTAGTAAGAGAAGACCATAATGGAGGACTCTCTAGACATTTTAGAGGAAAGAAGACCTATAAGTTGTTAAACGATAGATTCTTCTGGCTTAAGATGAGGTGAGATATGTACTATATAGTCAAGAGCTATGTAACTTATAAGAAGGTAAAAGGCCAAGTTGAATAAGGGAGACTAATGCCTCTGCCCATCCTAATTAGATCTTGCATTAATTTAAGCATGGATTTAGTCCTTCAATTACTGCAAACTGTCGAAGGCAAATAATCAATAATGGTCATCGTGGACAGATTCAACAAAATGGCATACTTTGTGTCCTATACTAAAATTAATGATGCTTTGGCTATTGCTTTTCTGTTTTTGAAAGAGATCATCTGTAAGGAGTACATACGAGTGTAGTATCTTATGGGGACCCAAATTGGAAGGGAACTAAGTAACTTTTTAGCACTCCCTACCAGCCCCAAATTGATGGCTAGAGAAAAGTCATCAACTGTACTTTAGATTCACTATTCTAAGCTATAGTGGGAAAGAAATTAACAGACTAGGATGCATGTTTGCCTGTGGTAAAATTTGCTTACAATTAGATGGTATACTAGACCACTCGACATATACCCTTTGAGGTTGTTTATGGCTTCAATCTTGAGCAACTTGTTGATTACACCCCATCAACCATGTCTAAGCAAGAACACCTCGAAGCTGAAGCTAGAGCCTAATCTTTTTAGCAGATCTACTAGAAGGTTACTTAACAAATAGACCTAGCTGCTAGGAAGATGGAGGCATAAGGGATAGGGAGAAAGGCAAAACAATTTCAACCTGGTAAACTAGTATGGTTGCACCTGAGCAATGAAAGATTCCCGAATATGAGCAAAAGCCAGTTGTCTGCCCGAGTTGAAGGACTATTCAGGATACTCTAGAAGATTAACGATAATGCCTATTTATTGGAACTACTTGAAGATTTTGGAGTTTTTGACATTTTCAATATTGTTAATCATAGGCCCTACCAATTTGAAGAAGAGCAGAACAAAGATTAGCTGGACTTGATCTCAAATCTCAATCAACTAGGAGGGAATGATAGAAATCGGGCCACTAGACCTTTGACTTGTGACTGCATCTAATTAGAGTTACCAAGTTTTAAAATTTATAAACCTATATTCTATCATTAACTCGATTCAATAAGCAAATGTACCTATTATTTTATAGCATAGATGAGTATAGGGTAATCTTCACTGGGAACAGATGCAAGCACTAACACTAAAAAATCTTCTTATGATCTAGCAACCCAATTTATAAAGTGATGAAAAGATTAAATTATCTAATTTACTAGCTAAACTATACTAATCTACAAAAACTTTTATCTAATACAAATGCTATAGAAACTATTAACACTACAATGATTAATATACAAACTTGCTTCACCACTTAGTATGATACTACCAATATACTTTTTATCCTAATACTTGTTATCTATGGGAAATTATAGGTATATAAGCATTCTTCTCAGAATTACTTACTTCTAATCCTAATTGTGTTTATTAGAATCTCTTTTGAAGTAACAACCAACTCGGATCGCATTAATGTCATGTTAATTTATCAATTTCCTTAAGAATGCAACAACTTTCCTAATAATATCTCAATTATCAAAAGTAAATTGTTCCAACAAATCAAATTTATTCAATAAAATTATCTCTCGACACATCCTATTGAAATCTGGCTTAAGTTAATATTGTACACAACACCGTACTTAGCTTATTAATTTCAATTCACCAAAACTAACAAATACTATGAACTCACTAATTCATGTGCTTATTCATACTAAGTTGATGTAGCAAGTCCTAAATTACTACTCATACATGATAAAATAACAAAATGTATCAACAAAATGTAGAAATAACAAAGAAATTAACATAAGATAAGTAGACGAATACAACCTCAGTTTAAATTCTACTATAGAAATCTTTATAACAAACGAATGATGAATTCCTGTTACCTCTTTTGAGTAATTCTGAGAAAAATACGGTACAACACTTAAAAACTATATTGAAAATGGAAACATAATGGATACAAAGATGGATGAATAGATGTCATGTGGATTAGTGATATGATGTTCTCAATGATGATGATTCTTCTATAATTTTTTCTCCTTTTTTATCTAAAAGTTGCGAAATATTTATACTTGACCCTTTAAAGGACTCGAAATATACCACTTCAAGACACCACCTGATGTTAAGACATGTTCTGCATACTAGTTTATGTGAAAACGTTAAAGAGGAATAGTCATGTCTACTCTTATCACACCTGTGACTCAAGGTGTCATCTTCTTGTCGCAAACATTCCACCTCATCACACCCGTAATTGACGGTGTGCTCATCCTTCTATGGTAGAGTCACAACCGTGATGAATAGGTGGAAAAATAGCTTCAACCTTGGTCATTTCCTTGATTACTGCCGTGATAGAGGGAGTGACGAGCGTTGGGCACTCAAATCTTTTTTAATCATGCCCGTGATTGTTCAAAATCTCCTTATTCTTGTGTAATTTTGTCTTCTTTTCAATTTGTCTTGAATAAATATCATTTCTTTGCTCTTGAATCATCTGAAATTGATATATTATACAATTAAGTACCAAGAACTTTAGAAATATATACAATTATGATCAATTTATGCCTAAATGTGCCTAAAAAGTGTAGAGTGATTTATACTCATCAACCTGAGCTCGAACTCAAGGACTTTAGAGTATGGCAAGGCACATCCTCTTATTCCGACCTATACCTGAAGAATCTAAGTTACTTCTAACTGCAAATTTGCCATAGATATCAATTTAAGCCCCTTTCTGTTTATCAATAATTGAGTGCTGACTTGAGGACGGCTCCGTTGATAGCCCAACCAACTTACTCATCAGTGAGGCAACACTTGTTTTGAGCTCCCAAGACCAAGCTCGAGTTAACATAACCCCGAAGAACTCGAAGATCAACTCAATACCTATTGAATCTATCTGTACTCTTTTGTCAGCATCTTTAAGAGCCTCTATAGTAACTGTCTACTATGTATCCCAATCATCTGCATGAAAGAATATGCTAATGAAGCTTCTGTTTCTACATTTTCTGTTATATCCTTATCTATTTCTTATGTTTGACTTATTTTAGACAATGCCATTTTCTTCTTTTCCATATTTAGTAAGTTGCCCTAGAATTTCGAATATAAAATACCCTCTTATAAGCAGCCATAAGAATCATCATCTATCATTAAGATTGAACATACTAAATTTCTTTAAGTTAGGCTTTTTAACTCTTTACTCTTATCTTATCTTTGAGCAAGGTTAGGTGGTGAGCAACCTTAGGCGGTGAGTAACCTTATTGACTTATTCGTACATCATCTCAAGCTAACTCATAAATGCATAAAGGTTCTTTTGTACGTCATGTCACACCCCCAAAGAGACAAAGTCGTAATAGTCCTGCCATGCAAACCATTATAAGATAGAAACTGACCATACAATCGCCATCTTAGACTTAATTTAAACAAGGCGTCCACAACTAACCGCTTTAATGTGATTGTGATTATCATTACCTGTCGGTTGGAAATTATATTGGAGAAAGGATATTAATTCAAAAAGTTGTAGGATATGATTAAAGTGGAATTTAGAAGGAAAGTGAGATTATCATTACCTGTTAACTGGCATCAAGGTGATTATAGGTCGCTTCATCGCTAACACCTGCAACGACGTCTATAGGGATGTGAGTAACCACAACTCAATAAGTTAGGATGGAGACTTAAAACTATATCAAAAACACAAATAAGGTTATTAACCAAATTATTAGGTGCAATACATGTTCAAGTAAATGCAATTGCACAACATTATTTGGCCTGTCGTAAGATTAAAGAAATTGCACCCACTCTACCCACCTTATGACCAAACCCATGCTTATGCAATGGAGACACCAATCCTCCCATGACTACCTTCGAATCATTGACTTCACCTTTGCCACGACCTCCTGACTTATCACTTAGTTTGGCTAAGGATGAAGAAGAGACCCATTATGCTATCCAGCGCTATCCTTTTTTAAGGGGTCGGTATTTGGCTAGAGAATCCTAGGTTTCTCCTAATGGGTTGCTATACAGATCCGATTTATGCTTATAAGTCATATATTTGATTAGGTTTAGTTTAAAGTGATCAATCATTTCATATAAATCATACAATACAAACCAAGCAGCAAATCAAAATCATATCATCAACTCAAAACAAGCCCAATCAACCATAATTTCAAGCCTTTAAATACAACACTGTATTAATCTCAACTTACTCACTTACTCGGACTCCTTGCTCACTTACTCGAGGTCTGACTTCCTCAGGTTATTGCCAATCATCCCTATAATACCAATATGGTTTCAGTTTTTCATATAACTATTATAGGTTGGTTTTATCCTATAACGCTTATTGTTATTTTTTGTATGGGGTTTAATATACCTAATTATCTAGATTTTTAAGTCTTTTGCAATTCTTCTTGAATCATGTTAAGTTCTATTTCAGTTTTCGCATCGATTTTTAAATTAGGTTTTTGACTTAGTTTTTTATTAAAGATTTATATGTACACCCTAAGAAATCATTTCGACCCATAATGTGAAATTAATCGCATTATTTTCGAATATCCTAAATATCGTTTTTAGTTTCTAATTAGTGTTCTAGTCCGCGCGGTATACCCGAATCCTAATTTAATTATCGAATTCACCTCCGTTTTGAGAAAATCTTACTTTTCATATAATTACCCTAATTGAAGTTTCCTATCAGATTTATTATACATTCCTATTATTATCATATTATCAACTCTAACCAATATTTTCCTAATTATTAATTTCTCATACTTACATATTACACATTATCACCTAATGTGTACATGATGTACACAGCTAATACTTCCATCACTACAAATATAATCTCCTAACATCTAATAACATTCCAAATATCTAAATTCATTTCAAATCAGATTTGGAACCTAATTACCCTAAATTATCAAATTAACATAAAATTTATCATTTTTACTTATTACATATTTACTACATAATATTTTAATAATTACATCTAACACTCTAAAAGCTATAAATAGCATACTCCATTAGATTTCAACATCCTAAAATATATAATTGTGCATCAAATCTGTAACTACTCATTTTATTACTCAATTAACCTTAAATTACTCATTTTATGTATCATTTTAAGGCTTAAAAATTATTTAAAAATTTCAAAAATTAATTTTTGAAAATGGGCTTCATAGCACTACTCTATAACTTCTAAGTAGTCTATACACAAATTTTAGGCTTGAAACTACACTCCTAAAGTCTTTTATTTCTAATCCGAACAAAGCTCAAGTTTACATAGTTTCCTAAGGATAGTATATTTCTAAACAAAAAAATCATCAAAATAAACATTTTCCCTAAATCTACATACTTAAAAACCTCAGATTACCAAATTTTATAATTTTCTAAAAATATTTAATATTTTTAAAAAATTAAACGAAATCGAGTTAGAAATCGGACTCACATGTGTAGGTAGCTCTAGCCATCGTCGGCCGCTATGGCATTATTGGTTGGTCTGAGCGCTGCCACCACCATATGGTAATGGTGGCCGTCCACTCTTAGGTGCTCGTCTGGTGTTGGTTCCGTCTCTAAGACTCTAATTGCAAAAATTTTAGTAATTTTTTTATAATTAATCCAAACACTCACTATTTCGGTTCTCTCTATATTTCTTACTCTCCAAAATTGACGAAATGAACTTTTGAAATTTTCTTGCCATTTATAAAGGTGTTAGAGAATTATTGTACATTAATTAGACAAGACAATTACCTTATCTCTTCTTTTTTTGTTCACTTTTTATTTGTTACATTTTAATTTTTTAATTTTTTTCTTCAATTCCAGATTGTTACGACCTCTTTTTGGAGTTTTCCTTATTTTTTCTGATTTTTCTTTATTTTTTCTTAATTATTTATGAGTTTTCTTTAATTATTTAACATTATTTTAGCCTATTTCACATATTTTAAGTAATTACACGTATTTTTACCTATATGTGAATTTATATATAGTACAAATAAATATAAATAAATATCATTTAATTTATTTTATGATTTTTCGCATACATATAATTTATCAAAAGATTCACTAATTATCGAAATGCATTTTACGCATTTTTTATAAGTAACGAGTAATATACTTAAAATTTAGAAATTTTATATTCTTTTATTTTATTACTTATTTTCTTAAATTCAAACTTACAAGTTAAACTCTGAGTAACTGATTGTGAGTCTTACATTCTGTTCTATATTACTTAAGCATTTTACGAAAAAAAAAAATTTAAGCTATAAACTACACTCCTAAGCTTATTTATTTCTAATTTTAAACATACTTGGTTTTATCCAATTTTTTAGAACCCTAGATTTACAGATATGATTACACTTAATTACTATTTTTCCTTAAATCTACATATAAAAAAACATTAGAATAATAAATTTCAATTTTCTGGGCATAATTATTAATTTAAAGGAATTTTACAAAATCGGAAGAGATGTAAGACTCACCTAGTTTACAAGATTTTTTTCCTTCAACACCGGTCCAGGCAGTGGGTTTGGAGTAGGGTGGTGGCGGTGATTCAGTTTTAGGTGGTAGTGGTGTGTGGATTTGGCTTACTCACATTATCCGCACAGATTTGGGAAGAATTTTCTAAAACCTTAATTTCTCTCTCAATTTCAATTCTTTCAATTTTTTCCAGTTTCCAACTGACCGAATAACCTCTATAAATTTTCTTGCTATTTATAAGACCTTGTAGGAGTTGTTATGAATTAATTAAGACAAGATAAGACAAGGCCCATATTTCTTCCATTTTTCCTTTTTAAGTGTTTTTTTTCATTGGTTAATATTTTCTTTCTTCTCCCCTTATTGCTACAACTTGATCTAGTTCATTCCCCATTTCCTTGATTTTTTTTCTGATTTTTCCTTAATTTTTTTATAATTTTCTTTAATTTTTTAGTTAATTACACGTATTTCTACCTACACATAAATACATGTGAGTATAAGTAAAAAATCCTAAATATTATTTAGGTCATTATATAATTTTTAGTATATATATAATTTATTTTTGGCAATTTATTAGTTATCGAAATACATTTTATGCACTTTTGATAAATAACAAATAATATACCTAGAATTTGAAAAATTTATATTCTCTTATTTTATTACTTATTTTCTTAAATTCAAACTTATACGGTCATTTTTACTAATATTTCTAACTTTAGCTTATAATTTAGTTTTGATTAGATCTTTTAACCGATCACCCTAAACTTTATATACTAAGTTCGATTCGATAGTAATCTAGCTTATTTTTGGGGCTTACATTTTCACCCTTCTTTAAAAAAGTTTTGTTCTCAAAACTTGCGTATATCTAAATTGCACTTAAATGACCCAACACATTAATCACATACTTTTACTGACCTTGAAGTTAGAAAAGCCATGGATATTGCTTCATCATTGCTGCTTTTGGCTCTCAAGTCATCTCCAAGTTTAGACCTTTCATTCCATTAAACCTTCACGTACTCCATATCTTGATTTCTTAACTTCTGAACCCAACTATCCAGTATTTTTATGGGCTGCCTCACAAATTGAAAATTCTTCATTAACTCTACTAGCTCTATTTTCACTATTCTGTTCAGGTTCTTAATAAACTTTCTTAACATGGAAACATGGAATACATTATGATCACTCGATAAACTTAAAGGTAAAGCTACTCTGTAGGATACATTACCAACTTTCTCCAATACTTCAAATGAACCAATATATCATAGGCTCAGTTTTCCCTTTGAGCCAAACCGTCTAAGTCCTTTGAATGGGCTTATCTTAACACAAACATGATCACTAACTTCAAACTTCAATGGTCTTCTTTTCAAATCTGCCCAATTCTTATAATGGTCTTGAGCTTCCTTAGTTCGTTATCAAACAATCTTAATTTTCTCACTTGTTTGATTAATTATATGTAGTCCAATCATAGCATACTCTTCGTGATCCCAATACAATGATGATCTACATTTTCTCCCATATAATGCTTCATAAGGTACCATCTGTATGGTCACATGATAACTATTATTATAGGAAAATTCTATCAACGGCAAATATTTATCCTAATTACCTCCAAAATCTAACATGCAAGCTTGCAACATATCTTCTAGGGTTTGAATTGTTCGCTCAGATTGCCCATCTGTTTGCAAGTGATAAGCTATACCAAATTGTAACTTTGTACCCAAAGCTCTATGTAAACTCTCCCAAAATTTGGATACAAATTGACTATCCCAATCAGAAACAATACTTTTTGGCACACCATGTAATCTTACTATTTCTCGAACATACAACCTAGCCATTTTTCCATCGAGTCATCGGTGCAATAAGGTAAGAAATGTGCACCCTTTGTTAGCCTATCCACGACTACCCAGATGGAATTGTGTCCAACTTAAGTCCTTGGTAGTACTACTATAAAATCCATAATAACATGATTCAATTTCCATCTCAATACTTCTAAAGGTTGTAATGGTCCACCCGGTCTTTGGTGTTCTGCTTTAACTTGTTGGTACGTAATGCATTCTGATACATACCTTGCCAGATCTCTCTTCATTCCATTCCACCAAAACATGAGCTTCAAATCTTCGTACATTTTATATCTTCGTACATTTTATTTCTTCCCGGATGCACAATATAGCCTGTAATATGTGCTTCATCCAAAATTTGCTTCCTTATGTCGGGATCTTGTGGTATACATGTTCTTCCTCTAAACTTTATTATACCTCTTCTATCCACTTTAAAGTTAAAGTCATGTCCGTTACTTAATTTATCTTTTATCTCCATCTTCCTCTTGCTTCTACTTTATTCTCTCTAATAAAGTAGGTTGTAGTTCCAAAGTCATCATCTGATTGTTATGTTTACTCCAGTCAAACCCAATTTGCATCTTTTCAAACTCATGTACTAATTCACGTTAGGGTGTTAACAGTAATGCAACCTGTTCATAATTCTTCTGACTCAATGCATCCGCCACCAAATTAGCCTTTCCAAGGTGGTAATTTATATTCAGATCATAATCTTCGATCAATTCTAACCATCTCCCTTGCCTTAAATTCAACTCCTTTTAAGTAAATAAATACTTCAAACTCTTATAATCAGTGTACATCTTGCACCGTTGTTCATAGAGATAATGTCTCCAAATCTTTACAGCAAGCATTACAGCTACTAACTCTAAATCATGGGTTGGATAATTCCTCTCGTGTAGCTTCAATTGTCTTGATACATATGCAACAACTGTTCTTTCCTGAATCAATACATAACCCAATATATTCCGAGAAGTATCACTATACACATTATAAGGCTTATCTAGATCGGATAATGTTAATACTGGTACTATAACTAGTCGTTTCTTCAACTCCTGAAAACTTAATTCATAATCTTTACTCCATTCAAATTTTACATCCTTTTGGGTCAATCAAGTCAATGGCTTGGCAATTTTGGAAAAATCCTTTATGAATCGTCAATGGTATCCATCCATACTTAGAAAACTTTTCATCTCTATAATAGTGGTTGGTTGCTTCCAATCCATTACTACTTTCACTTTATCGGGGTCTATAAAAATTTCTTCACCAGATATAATATGACCCAAAAAAGAAATTCTATCTAACCAAAAATCACATTTACTTAACTTGGCATACAATTTATTCTCTCTCAACTTCTGTAATGCCAATCATAAATGCTCTACATGCTCTTTCATGGTTTTTGAATAAATTAAAATATCATCAATAAACACCACGACAAACTTATTAAAATATGGTTGATATATGTGATTCATTAGGTCTATGAATACACCCAAGGCATTTGTTAAACCAAATGGCATCACCAAAAATTCATAATGATCATATCGAGTTCTAAATGCAGTCTTATGCACATCCTCTGGCTTAACTTGTAATTGATGATATCCTGATTTCAAGTTAATTCTCGAAAACACAGTTGCACCTTGTAATTGATCGAATAGATCATCAATGCAAGGTAATGGATACTTATTTTTAATGGTAACCTTATTTAACTCCCAATAATCTATGCACAATCTCATAATACCATCCTTCTTCTTCACAAACGATATCGGTACTCCCCATAGTGAAACACTTGGATGAATAAACCTCTTATCTAATAGCTCCTGAAGCCGCTTCTTTAGTTCATGAAGTTCTATAGGTGACATCCAATATGGAGCTTTAGAAATGGGCTTAATTCCAGGAACTAACTTTATAGTGAAATCTAACTCTTAAGGTAGGGCTAAACCTAGTAAATCCTCCAGAAATACATCTAAAAATTCACACACTACTTGTATGTCGACTACCTTGGGTGCCTCTTTTTTTACATCCATAGCAAACACCTAGCAAAATTTCCAATCATTCTCTTTTACCTTTGTCTCATATAGTTCATCACATATCTCCATCATAAATAAATTCAATTTACTTCCTCTAACCTTTCCTTGAAATACCATTTCTCCATCATTAAGATTGATGATTTTACTTCTACACTCCACAATCACTTTATTTTTAGACAACTAATTTATTCCTACTATTACATCATAACCTTATAAAGTTAATATAACAAAACTTATAGGATACTCCTTCTCCTGAATTTTAATTCTACCATCAACTACTACTTCTTGAGTTATTACTTTCTCCCTAGTCGAAGTTCTAACTTTATAAGTTGTATTAACAGTAACTACACTAATCTCTTGTTCATTTACAAATTTCTGACTTGTAAAGGAATGAGATGCACTAGTATCAAATAGCATAAAGCAGGTTGTCTATTTATCAACACATGTCCTAGAATGTACTAATACTATGATTACTAACTAAACTAGCATTCATAAATCTTAAAATGCAAACACTTCAATTTAATTCACACTTAAAAATATCATCAAAATATATAGTCTAAGTATGTACCTATCACAAGTCCTTCATCATTTTCCTCTTCAACTCCCATAATCTCTTCAACATCGTCATGGTAGTACTCCTCCATCTAATATGACAAATCCTCATTCTCCTCAATTCCCATATCCTCTAAGGCAAAGATACGAGCAGGTGTGGTTGTGTTATTAAAACCTTTCGTTCGCTTAGCTCCTTGTCTAAATTATAGATAATATCTGGAGAAATGCCCCTTTTTACCGCATTTACTTCACCAATTTCATCTTAGGGCATGCCCTCAACATATGGTTCGGATCTCTACATATAAAACATTTTCCCTTATACTGGGCATAATTTCTTGGAAAATGATTTGCACCACATTTTCAGTACTTGACATTACCATCCTTGTCATAAAACTCAAACCAAGCACTGACTGTGTTGGGCTATTAGCCAAAGTTACTGGTTTCCTTCTCTTCTGTCCAGAACTACTATGAGCAATACTAGGATATGATCTCTTAAATGATGGACCAGGTTGATATCCTTTGTTAATCTTTTGACTCCACATTGCTTGCATCCTTACACAATTATCTTCTAATTGCCTCGCTTTATCTACCACTTCATTGTAAGTGGTGAAACCGTAATCTGACAACTTGAAACATATTGTAGAGTCAAATCCGTTAAGAAACAAATCCTTCTTTAACTCAACATTATCTCGGTATGAGCCAGGTACATATTTTAACAATCTATTAAACTCAGTTTCATACTGGGTTACACTGATACCTTCCTTCTTCAGTTTGAAAAAATCTCACACCATTCTGTTTTGAATACTATGAGGAAAATACTCCTTCCTAAATTCCTCCTTACACTTTTTCCAATCAATATTATTCCCGAGTTGTCTTGCTCTTGAGTCCCACCATACTTTAGCAACTAACTTTAACATAAAAGTTCCATAAGATAACTTTTGAGATTCAAGGACTCTAAAAGCTTCTAAACTCCATTCAAATTGAGTTAGCCAATCATTAGCTACATTTGGCCTACCCATCTCCCTTTCAAAATAACAGTTGGCTTTTATAAACTCAGGAAGTTTATTTACCTCTTGAGGTCGCTCCGTTCAATGTTCAGCCTATTAAGGTCTCCCGTTTCCCGCATTACCACCAATCATAAGATGTTGAATCAACATTCCTTACTGTCTCATCATCGTATGTATACTAGCAACTATTTGTTCAATAGGCATATTCTCTTGTGGAGGTGATAGGGGTAAATCTTATGTATCCTATCTCGCAGGGGTGATGGTGCTTGTGGTAGAGGGTTTTGATTTCCTTCAATTCCTCCATAACTACTCTCATTTCCAGCTTTAGCCATAATTGCTTAATAATTATAACTTATAACCCTGCATTCATATCTATTTATAAGTTATGTTATGCCTTTGTTTTAGAGACTTTTTGCAAAATTAATAAACACTTGCAATATGTGCTCATATAAAATTGTAATAACAGTATCATAGTAATCAAAATACTTAGTAGGTCTAACTTTTACTATTAACTTCATTCGACCTTTACGTCATTACAACTAATTACAACTTTAGGAACAAAAAGTTAAAACTCGATAACTGTTGAATAGATACATAAAATTTACAACTCGATTACATCATTACTTACATAATCCAATACATACTCGGTCTTTACAACTGTACAATATAAAAGATTGCATCAATAGGTTACATTAGACCTAATTATAGCGTACATCTAACTTAATCCAGGAGCTACAAAATACATCAAAAGTCAAAAGGATACGTCAAAAGTCAAAATACATCAATAGATCCTAAAATACATAATATTTCATCAAAATTACGACTAAATCATAACCCCAACAAAGGGATCATAACCCATATAACCTTCTACCAAGTGGTCTTCATGTTCGCTATCCAACTCAAAGTCTATAAATATTATCTCAAGAGTCTCAGGAATCACAATTACCTCCTGCACATCATCACCATTCGGCCCAACTGCATCACCAACCCCTACTTCAGCTATCCTAGTGTCTGCTATCACTTGCATAACTAAAGCATAAATGTCTACACTAGGTTCATCCTCATTCTCAATCTCTTGCTCCTCCTCAAGGTCTTCTTCTGGATCTTTTCTTCAAGGTCTTCCTCAACATGAACTCCATTCTCTTGGGGTTCAACTGGGGGTAGGTTTTTTGGTAATAGTTCTTGTATCTCAAGCTCAAGTTCAGGGTTAGGGTTTAATGGTATCTCTATACCCTCCCCAGCAAGTTCTGGAAACAGAGGAAACCAATCAATAATCCCTAGTGGGTACTGTCTATGAATGTATGGGATGTTAGTAGGGATATGAGCAATACTAGCTGGGTATGGTCTCCCATCCTCTAACCTAGCAGGAAAATATTGCAAGGGCATCATCAAAGTTACAATTCCTTCTCTCTCCAACCATCTCTACTCAAAAGTTGCTATAGCAATATATCTATCATAATGAGGTCTTAGACTCATCTTCATCCATGCCTACTAATCCTTCCAACTATAGTACATCTCATCATAAAATTTGTCAATAATCTCATCAATTGTCTTAAAGATATTCTAATCAGCTAGTTCCATCAATAACTACTGTAACATAATCCTATAGTCGATAGGGGACACCTCTCCATTTTAACCAAACCGTATCTAACTAAGTATTAGTTCCCCCCTTCGACCCGTAATTATAGTTAAAATCAATTAACATTTACTACACTAAACATCATAGTTACTTATGTTTTGATATGCTTAATACAATCTTTTATCGTCCACTTAATACTACCCACTCTCAATATTCCTATAATATCTATTTCTTTAAAAGTATGACACTTCAAAGTGAGTCCACTAAAACTATGCTCTAATATCAACTGAGAACTGTTACGCCCCAAAGTCGTAGAGTCGCAACAATCCCGCTGTATAAACCATTCTATAATAGTAATTGGCCTCATAGTGCTTATCATAGACATGATCTATACAAAGCGTTGACGACTCCTCACTTTGAAGTAAATAGTTCAATAAAAAATTTGACTAAAGTTACAGTAAGTATTAAAACTTCTAGTTAATATATATATAATTACATATACATTATTGTAGAATTCCTAGGTGATTTTACATCATAACATAATAGTCAACTAGTTTATATCAAATATCAGTCGTTCAGTCTTAAAGATACTAATGAGACTCTAGATATACATTAACTATTAGGCAAATTGATCCTCATACCCTTAGGATTCAAAAAGAACTAACCTTCGGATAGTTGTAGGGCGACATATTAGTCAGAGTAATCAGAAATCAGGACCTGCAAAAGGATCTATACGGGTATGAGTAACTACAACTCAGTAAGTTGAATTGGAGACTCATGAATGTATATAAACAAAAAACAAGATTATCAAGCAAATATTTTTATGCAATGCAATAAACAAGTATCATTACACAACGTAGTTCAATCCGTTGCGAAATCAGAGTAATTTCACTAGCTCTAATCCGAGTTGAGGAGTTTTCATGTTATGTAACAGCTCACAACTAAACCCAGATTTGTAAAATGGAGACACTGCTCCTCCTAAGACTATCCTTCGAACCAATGCCCTCATCTTCACCACGATGTCTTCTCTTATCACTTAGTTCAGCTAAGGATGAGGAAAATACCAATTTGTTATCCAGTGCTATCCTTTTTTAAGGTGTCAGTATTTGGTTGGAGAATCCTAATAATCCCCTAAAGGGTTGCAATGCATGACAATTTAGGGTATTAAGGTCAATTAGGTTTAGGTTCAATTTAGGGTGTTTAAACAATTCAACACCAATCCAGTCATAATAATCATCAATCACAACACAAATTCCAACACGAAGGCAGATACGCAAGTACATGCATAAAATTACTTACAATCACAATCATATACAATCCTAAGTCTCCAAGTACCCTAAAATAGTACTCTAAATACGGTGAAGTAATAAACCCAACTTTCCTAGAATTCTCAATCGCTCAATCACTTAATTGTAGGTTGGTTCGTCTCCAGGTATCCTATAATACAAATATGTCTTTTTAGTATTTATACTTTGATAATACATATTCTAAGTTATAATTTAACTCACTTCTCCATATATACCTATTATTTACTAATGATTCATTCTACATTAACTCAGGGTTCGGCTTCTGAATTAGATTTCAGTTTTAGTTTTAAATTGTTTTTAACTATGAGGAATCCCAAATACACTCGAATCCTAATGTGAAATTAATTACATTAAGCTCGAGTATTCTAATATCATACTGGGTCTTAATTTAGTATTCTAATCTAGTCGATACACTCTAATCCTAATTGGAGTACCGGATTTACTCCTGATATAAAAAAATTTTACATTTTTTATCCAATTATCTAAAATTAATTTTTTGCCAGATTTATTTATATTGATACTGTTATTATATTATCCAATTTAACCAATTATTTCATATTTATTAAAATCCCAACTTCACATATTCTTAAATTTCTTACAATTACCACATAATTCTGATATTAGTTATAATTAACACTTTAGAGACTAGGATTAGGTTTCCACATCAGAGATCAACATCTAATCACCTTCTAAATTAGTAATTAATCATTTAATTAAGCCAAAATTACCCATTTTTTTCATCACTTTGGGACTAAAAATTTACTTTAAAAAGTTGAAAATTAATTTTGAAAAAAATGGCTTCATAGCACTATTCTATATCAATTAAGTATTCTATAGAAAAAAAATTGAGCTCCAAACTATACCTCTAAGCTTATTTATTTTTAATTCTAAATATGGTCGATTTTGTCCAATTTCTTAAGAACCTTATATTTATAGATATGATTAAACTTAATCACTATTTTTTCCTAAATCTAAATATAATAAAACATCAGAATAATAAATTTCATAATTTTCTGGGCATAATTAATAATTTTAAGGAATTTTGCAAAATCGAAGGAGATGTGAGACTCACCTAGTTTACGAGATTTTTTGCCTCCAACACCGATCCAAGCGGTGGGTTTGGAGTGTTTGTTTTTTATTAGTTAATATTTTCTTTCTTCTCCCCTTGCTGCCACGACTTGAACAAGATAAGGCCCATATCTTTTCTATTTTTCCTTTTTAAGTGTTTGTTTTTTATTAGTTAATATTTTCTTTCTTCTCCCCTTGCTGCCACGACTTGATCTGGTTCATTCCCTATTTCTTTGATTTTTTTATTTTTCCTTAATTTTTTTATAATTATATTTAATTATTTAGCAAACTTTTGGCTAATTTAAGGTGATTTAGGTAATTTTGTGTATTTCTACCTACATGTAAATACATTGGAGGTATAAGTAAACACACATAAATATTATTTAAGTTATTCTATGATTTTTAGTATACACATAATTTATCTCTAGCAATTTATTAATTATCGAAATATATTTTACGTACTTTTGATAAATAATAAGTAATATACCTTGAATTAGAAAATTTTATATTCTCATATTTTATTACTTATTTTCTTAAATAAATTATATGCTCGCTAAATAAATTATATGCATACTAAAAATCATAAAATAACTTAAATAACATTTAGGAGTATTTATATGTACTATATATGAATTTATATGTAGGTAGAAATACGCGTAATTAATTAAAATACGTAAAATAGGCTAAAATAATATTAAATAATTAAAGAAAATTCATAAATAATTATGGAAAAATCAAGAAAAATAAAAAAAATGAGGAAAACACTAAAAAGTGGTCGTACCAATCTGGAATTGAAAAAACAAAAAATACAACAAATAAAAAGTGGAAAAAAAGAAGAGTACGGCAATTATCTTGTCTAGTTAATGCACAATAATTCTCTAATACCTTTATAAATAGCAAGAAAATTTTAGAAGCTCATTTGGTTAGTTTGGAGAGTAAGAAATATAAAAAAAACCGAAATAGTGAGTAATTAGATTAATTATAAAAAAAATTACTCAAATCTGTGTAATTAGGGCCTTAAAGGGGAAACCAACACCAAACGAGCACGTGGGAGTGGAGAACCACCACCACCATATGGTGATGGCAGTACCTAAACCGGCTGACAATGCTATCTCGGATGGTGGTAGCCGAAGCAACCTACACAGGTGAGTCCAATTTCCAACCTGATTTTGTTTAATTTTGTAAAAGTATTAAATTTTTTTAAAAAATTATGAAATTTGGTATTTTAAGGTTTTTAAGTATGTAGATTTTGGAAAATTTTTTATTTTGATGATTTTGGGTTTAGAAATATACTGTCCTTAAGAAACCATGCAAACTCAAACTTTGTTCAGATTAGAAATAAAAAACCTTAAGAGTGTGGTTTCGAGCTCAAAATTTGTTTGTAGACTACTTAGGGGTTATAAAACAATGCTATGAAGCCCATTCTCAAAAATTAATTTTTGAAAATTTTCGATAATTTTTTTGCCTTAAAATGATGCATAAAATGGGTAATTACTTATTTGATGCATAATTATATGTTTTAAAATGTTGAAATCTAATGGAGTATACTATTTGTAGCATTTAGAGTATTAGATGTAATTATTAGAATATTATGTAGTAAATATGTAATAGGTAAAAATAATAAATTTTATGTTAATTTGGTAATTTAGTGTAATTAGGTTCAAAATTTAATTTGGGGTGAATTTAGATATTTTGAATGTTATTAGATGTTGGGAGATCATATTTGTAGTGATGGAAGTATTAGATGTATACATTATATACACATTAGGTGATAATGTTTAATATGTAAGTATGAGAAATTAATAATTAAGAAAATATTGGTTAGAATTGATATTATGATAATAATAAGAATGTATAATAAATCTAATAAGAAAGTTAAATTAGGGTAATTATATGAAAAATGTAAGATTTTCTCATAATGAGGGTGAATTCAGGTATTAAATTAGGATTCGGATGTACCGCACGGACCAAAACATTAGTTAGAGACTAAAAATGATATTTAGGATGTTCGAAGATAATGTAATTAATTTCACTTTATGGGTTAAAATGATTTCTCAGAGTGTACATATAAATCTCTAACAAAAAAATAAGTCAAAAACCTAATTTAAAAATCAATACAAAAACTGAAACAAAACTTAACATGATTCAAGAAGAATTGTAAAAGACTTAAAAACTTAGATAACTAGGTATATTAAACCCTAAATAAAATATAATAATAAGGATTATAGGATAAAACCAACCTATAATAGTTAAATGAAAAACTGAAACTATATTTGTATTATAGGGATGATCAGCGATCGCTTAAGCAAGGCGAACCTTAAGTGAGTAAGCAAGAAGTCCAAGTAAGTTAAGATTAATACAGTATTGTATTTTGGAGGCTTGAAATTATGGTTGATTGTGCTTGTTTTGAGTTGATGATATGATTTTGATTTGCTACTTTGTTTATATTATATAACTTGTATAAAATGATTGATCACTCTAAAATAGACCTAATCAAATGTATGACCTGTAAGCATAAATTGGACCTGCATAGCAACCCATTAAGGGAAACCTAGGATTTTCTAGCAAAATACTGACCCCTTCGAAAAGGATTGCGCTGGATAACATTATGGGTCCCTTCTTCATCCTTAGTCGAACAAAGTGACGGGTTAGGAGGTCATGGCAAGAGTGAAGTTAATGGTTCAAAGGTAGTTGCAAGAGAAGCGGTATCTCCATTGTATAAGCTTAGGTTTAGTTGTGAGCTGTTGCATTAATGGCAGCTCTTCAACCTAGATTAGAGCGGGCGTAATTTCTCTAATCTTACGATGGGCTGGACAACATCGTGCGATTGCATTTACTTGAACATGCATTGCACTTTGGTTGATAACCTTATTTATGTTTGTGATTAGTTTTAAGTCTTCGTCCTAACTTACTGAGTTGTGGTTGCTCATAACCTCATAGACGTCGTTGTAGGTGATAGCGATGAAATGGCCTATAATCACCTTAACACTAGCAACTATGGGATTTTGGATATTTTACGTAATTACACGTATTTCTACTTACATGTAAATTCATATATAGTACAAAAAAATACTCCAAAATATTATTTAAGTTTTTTTTTTTTATATTTTTTAGTATATATATAATTTATCTAGCGATTCGTTAATTATCTATTGACTTCACCCTTATCATCCAATCATAAGCAAAAGTTTGGAGACGATTGTGGTTTTTAAAGAAAACTTTCTTAGCTATTCCAGGATCAACTTAGAAAAACATAATCCTCTAGGAAGCGAATTTTAAAATATGGTTAACTATTGGTAAACTAATTATGATTAGATGATAGGAATATCAAACAAAGATGGTTGTTTAAGGAACCAAGATTAAAGGAGTTAAGAGATAAGTAGTGATTTCAATGAAATACTTTCACTTGGTCTTAATTGAATGATAATAACTCTGAACAAAAAGGATTGGGTGATAACCATAAGAATGAGTACAATTATGGTTGGATAAATACAAATGGATGAAATGTAAGTGTAATAATCATATTGAGGTGTTCATTCCCTACAAGTCTACAACTGGTAAATGAAAAAGAGATTTAAGGTGATTGAGATTATCATTACTATCGATTGGAAATTATATTGGAGAAAGGATCTTAATTCAAAAAGTTGTAGGATATGATTAAAGTGGAATTTAGAAGGAAAGTAGGATTATCATTACCTGTCAGCTAGTGTCAAAGTGATTATAGGCCACTTTATCGCTATCACCTGCAACGACGTCTATAGGGATGTGAGCAACTACAGCTCAGTAAGTTAAGACGAAGATTTAAAACTATATCACAAATACAAATAAGGTTATCAACCAAATTATTAGGTACAATGCATGTTCAAGTGAATTCCATTGCATAACGTTGTCCGACTCGTCGTAAAATTAGAGAAATTGTACTCTCTCTAATCTGGGTTAAGGAGATACCGTAAATGCAACAGCTCATGACCAAACCCAGGCTTATGCAATAGAGACACCACTTTTCTTACAACTACCTTCGAACCATTGACTTCACTCTTATCATGACCTCCTAACTGGTCACTTAGTTCAACTAAGGATGAAGAAAGGACTCATTAAGCTATCCAGTGCTATCCCTTTCGAAGGGGTCGGTATTTGGCTAGAGAATCCCAGGTTTCCCTTAATGGGTTGCTATGCAGGTCCGATTTATGTTTACAGGTTGTATATTTGATTAGGTCCAATTTAAGGTGGTTAATCATTTCACACAAATCATATAATACAAACTAGGCAACAAATCAAAATCATATCATCGGCTCAGAACAAGCACAATTTCAAGCCTCCAAAATATAATACTGTATTAATGCCAACTTAGTTGGACTCCTCACTCACTTACTCACTTGAGGTCTGACTCGCTCAGGCCATCGCCGATCATCCCTATAATATAAATGTGATTTCAATTTTTCATATAACTATTATAAATTGGTTTTATCCTATAACGCTTATTGTTATATTTTGTTTAGGGTTTAATATACCAAATTATCTAGGTTTTTAAGTCTTTTACAATTCTTCTTAAATTAAGTTAAGTTCTGTTTCAGTTTTCGCATTGATTTCTAAATTAGGTTTTTTACTCAGTTTTTTATTAGAGATTTATATGTACACCCTAAAAAATCATTCCGATCCATAATGTGAAATTATCGCTTTATCTTCAGATATTCTAAATATCATTTTTAATCTCTAACTAGTGTTCTAGTCTGTATGGTATACTTGAATTCACCCCCGTTATGAGAAAATCTTACTTTTTCATATAATTATCCTAATTTAAGTTTTCTATCAGATTTATTATACATTCTTATTATTATCATATTATCAATTCTAACCAATATTTTCCTAATTATTAATTTCTCATACTTACATCTTACACATTATCACCTAATGTGTACATGATGTACACATCTAATACTTCCATCACTACAAATACGATCTCCCAACATCTAATAACATTCCAAATATCTAAATTCATCTCAAATCAGATTTGGAACCTAATTACCCTAAATTATCAAATTAACATAAAATTTATCATTTTTACCTATTACACATTTACTACATAATATTCTAATAATTACATCTAATACTCTAAATGCTACAAATAGCATACTCCATCAGATTTCAACATCTTAAAACATATAATTGTGCATCAAATCAATAATTATTGATTTAATTACTCAATTAACCTTAAATTACCCATTTTATACATCATTTTAAGGCCAAAAAATTATCTAAAAATTTCAAAAATTAATTTTTGAGAACGGGCTTCATAGCACTATTCTATAACTTCTAAATTGTCTACACACAAATTTTGGGCTTGAAACTATACTTTTATGATCATTTATTTCTAATCCGAACAAAGCTCGAGTTTGCATTGTTTCTTAAGGACAGTATATTTCTAAAAATAAAACCATCAAAATAAACATTTTCCCTAAATCTATATACGTAAAAACCTCAAATGCCAAATTTCATAATTTTCTAAGAATATTTAATATTTTTAGAAAATTAAACAAAATCGGGTTAGAAATCGAACTCACCTGTATGGGTGGCTTTGGCCATCGCCATCTGAGATGGCATTGTCAGCCGGTCTGGGTATTACCATCATTGTATGGTGGTGGTGGCTGTCCACTCCCAGGTGCTCGTCTGGTGTTGGTTCCCCCTCTAAGGCTCTAATTGCACAGATTTGAGTAATTTTTTTTTATAATTAATCCAAATACTCACGATTTCGATTCTTTCTATTGTTCTCTCTCTCCAAACTAACCAAATGAGCTTCTGAAATTTTTTTGTTATTTATAGAAGTGTTAGAGAATTATTGTGCATTAATTAGATAAGACAATTGCCTTATCTTTTCTTTTTTTTTTTCACTTTTTATTTATTGTATTTTAATTGGTTGATTCGTTTTTCAATTCCAGATTGCCATAACCTCTTTTTGGAGTTTTCCTCATTTTTTCTGTTTTTTTTTTAATTATTTATGATTTTTCTTTAATTATTCAACATTATTTTAGCCTATTTCATTTATTTTAAGTAATTACGCGTATTTCTACCTATATGTAAATTCATATATAGTATAAATAAATACTCCTAAATATTATTTAAGTTATTTTATGATTTTTAGTGTACATATAATTTATCTAAAGATTCATTAATTATCAAACTGCATTTTACGTATTTTCAATAAGTAAAGAGTAGTATACTTAAAATTTGGAAATCGTATATTGTTTTATTTTATTACTTATTTTTTTAAATTCAAACTTATGAGATCATTTTTACTAATATTTCTAGTTTTACTTTATAATTTAGGCTCAATCAAATCTTTTAGCCAATTACTCTAAATTCTATGAGTTAAACTTCGAGTAACTGATTGTGGGTCTCATACATCATATCCTTGGAATTGTTCATGGTTTTTGTTTGTTCTCTTTTATTTTACATACCTACCATTCATACAATTTCAAGCTTTCTGTAAGCTTAGACCCACTTGATCGCCTCAAAATATAGCTTCTAAGTTTTATAATTTATAGACCTACATTATATCCTTAACTCGGTTCAACAGGCAAGTGTACCTATCGTTTTATAGTACAGATGAGTATATGGTTGTCTCCACTATGACCATATACAAATACAAGTACTAATTAATCTTTCTATTATCTAGCAATCCAAATTATCAAGTGATTAATTATTAAAACTCTAAAGTACTAACTAAACTATACTAATCTATAAGCTAATGGCAACTAACACAATGGTTATAAAAACAATCACTAACAACACACTTAACAGATAGACTTGCTTCACTACTCAGCATAATATCACCATTAATCTTATCCTAATGATTGTTATTTATAGGGAATCACTAGTATGTAAGTATTCTTCTTTGTATCTATTAAAATCTCTTTTGAATTAACAACTAACTTGGATCGCATTAATGATATATTAATTTGTCAATTTCCCTAAGAATACAACAATTTTCCTAATAATATCTCTACTATCTGGAGTAAGGTGTTCCAATGGATTAAATCTATTTAATAGAATTGTCTCTCTGCATATTCTATTGAAATTTGGCCTAAGTCAATATCATGCACTACACCGTACTTAGATTAATTAAGTTCAATTCATTAGGAATAACAACATCAATAAACTACTATTCCATACACTTGATCATACTAAGTAAATGTAGAAAGTCCTAACATACTACTCATACATGGTAAAACAATAACATAAACGAACAGAAATTAGAATTAAATAGAAATAAAACGTGGAAATCGGTAGAAAGTAAAAACCCCTTTTATTCTACTGTAGAAGTCTCACAAATACATGAACGATAGAGTCCCATTGGCTCTCTCGAGTAGTTCCAGGAAGAGTATGATATACACTAATGGTAGCATAAAAGAAAAACAAAACAAAATGCAAAATGGTATAAAAATGAATAAATGGATGTATTGTAGGTTGGTGATGTGATGTTCTTGATGATGTTGATTATTATGATCCTTGTCTGAAAATTATAGTGTATTTATATTCTTCTCGTCAAAAGGCTCGAAATACACCACTTTAAAACATTCTATAGTAAGACCTATTCCATGCACCAATTCATGCGATAAAGTTAAAGAAGAACAGTAATGTCTACTCCTATCATGCTCGTGACTTAGGAAGTAATCTTCTCGTCATAAACATTCCACCTCATCATGCCCGTGACTGAGGACATGATCATCCTTCTAAAGTAAGGTCATGTTCGCAATGAACAAGTGGAAAAATAGCTTCAGCCTTAGTCACTCCCTTGATCACACTTGTGATGGAGGGAATGGCGGGTGCTGATCACTCAAATCCTTTTTTTTTTTATCATGCCTATAATGAGTATCAATTGATCTTCCTTTAGTATTATTTCTTTATCATGGCTATGATTGCTCTAAATCTCCTTGTTCTTGTTGAATTTTGTCTCCTTTGCTTTTGAATCATCTAAAATTGATATATTACACAATGAAGTACTAAGAACATGAGAAATAAACACGATTATGGTAAATTTATACCTAAATGTGCCTAAAAGGTATAGAGTGATTTATAATTATCAAACTTCCCCACACTTAAGCTTTGTTTGTCCTCAAGTGAACACTTAAAAAAAATTGATGAAACTTAATGACTTTTCAATTGTATATTTAACAAAGTATTCATAGTAACTTAATTTTGTCCCTACCAATAACCCACCACATTATGTTTTGAGAATACAATGATCAATATTCCAAGACTAATCCAAGTAAAAGAAACTTCACTCTTACTATTTAATGATAGCTTCTAAAGGTACAAAGTGAACACAAAATCAAATAGAAAAAAAAAAAGAAATTCTATTATACTTTATTTACTCACATAAGTGTATCAAAACCCTTCAATTACTTCTTAAGCTCAATAATCTAGAAGAAAAGTATTTTGCATCCATCTTTCTCTTATATTTCTACTTCTTTTATTGAATCTCTTCAAGGACAACTTTACATGTTGCATTTTCCATTTTTCTTTTCTTTTTTTCTCTCTTTTTTAGAACAGTACAAGATTAAACCCCAAAGATTAGCAACGGGGTTAGACTTTGCTCTTCTAAGGGACTAAATCCTGCTCTTACTAACTTTGTCATAAGGATAAAAATTAGCAGTGGGGTCAAACTTTGCTCTTTTGAGGGACCAAAGTCGATCCTTACTAACTTAATCCTTATATATCCTTATTGTAAAGTAATAAAGATAGAAATTAGTAGCGAGATCAAATTTTTCTCTTTTGAGGAACCAAAGCCTACCCTTACTAATTCAATCCTTAAAAACTTCAATTTACTCTATTTTGAAGAGATTCTCAAGAAGCATCAATAAGTGAATTACTTCATTTACGCTTTTTATTTAAGATTAAATGAGCTCTAAAAGTAATTAACAAGTAGATATAATACTTAGTAAGTTTAGAAACACAACCATTTAACTTTAAACTAAAGACTGAGATTCACTTCTAACCTCGAAATTCATTTATTAAATAGTAAGTAAGTGTGCTTCACTTATATTTTATCCCACAATTTTGATCATGAACACTAAGTTCACAAGAAGTAAGTAAGGCATAAAATTAACTCACACAATTGACTGCTATTTTGTCAAATTCATAATCTATTAAGTTAATTAATAACTTGAAACAAACAAACTTAAGGGGGAGACTTTTGATAAGCGGGATTAAACCTTCGCCACACTTAGAGTAGAACATTATCCTCAATGTTTAAGGAAAGCAAACACAAAACAGGCATATAAAATGAAAAACAAAAATAAAATGAAAGACAATAACAATGAGAACAAGACTCCTCTATTTGAAGTTTGATAAATGTGTTAAGTCTTAAACCATCAGACAATACATCCTCTAAAACCATGAAAAATGGAACAACAAAAGAGACATAACCAGTAAGACAAAACGAAACCAAAACATAACAAATACACGATATGAGAGTCTCCATAAAAAAATACATCATTGAGGTTAAGCTCTAGAATAGTTAGTAAGTCTAAAAAAAAATAAAAAAATAAAAAAAAAAAAGAAAGAAAACAAGTTAGTCATCCTCGACTCTCGTCTCTTCATCCGAGCCATCATCGTCCTCCTTAGATGACTCTTCTTTACTCTCATTCCCAGGCCCTTATCCTACTGCTTCTTGCTAGGTTCCTTGGGTTTCTTCCCTATCATCACTATCTTCTTATTCAAACCCTTCCTCCTCATCACTAAAGTCTTCTTCTTCTTCCACATCATTAGAGTCTTCTTCTTCTTGTTGAGCACTTGTTGGTGAAGGAACCAAAGGTGACTAGGACCTGCATCCTCCTGGGTTTGAGGATGAGAAAAACAAGAGGGAATGGCCGTGCCCACTATTGTAGTAATGTTTTTTAAGAATTCAACAATCCCCTTTTGAGTTTCTTTGATCTTAGCTACTTCAATTTCCAAGCGCTTCAAATTACTGACCTAGAAACTTGATGTGGTTGGCGTAAAATTTAGAGCACTAAGGTCCTTAATGTCTAAGTTAGGATAAGAGACTCTTGCAATACCCCACCAATTGAAATGGATTAGTTATGGTTCAGTGTAAGAGTCTCTTAGCGTATCACTAGTAGGCCACAACCTCAAATTCCTAAAAATTCTCATAATCAAACTCCAACAAAAATACTTTTACTCTTATCAAATGTTTGCCAGTGAATTCCAAATTTAGTGAGGATTCCCACATTTACCGGATATCCCTTAAGTACACTATATAAAGGTAGTAATTCGTGCTCCCTTACTGCCCCAGGACTTTTATGCTTCCCATAAATTGTCCTTACGAGGATGTAGTGGAAGGTCTAAACACTAGTTTTCTACAAAGTTGAGGCTTTTAACTTGCTTGCCTAAAACTACTCTTATTGGAGATTTCTCTCCAGAATTAATTCATAGAAGTATGTTAAGGAAGACTCACTGGTAAATCTTCAAACTCATCATCTTTTAGTTCTGCCTAAGTATATAATCCCATAGCACGTACTAAAGTTATCATTTTCCATTTTCGAACCTACGTACTCATATTTGATTTTGAATTATGAGAGGAAGGCTAATGTTGTTTTCTTGTAAGTTTTCTCCTGACTTGTAAATAACTTCAGCCATGGTCTACTCCCCAACAACCTCTACATAACTACCTTCAACCCATACTCTCCTAACATGTCCTAATTGACAACATAATGTCTTTTGATTATCTTCTTGGCAGTAAACTCCTTAAATCTTTCTTTTTGTCCCGCAATCATACCAGTTAGAGGAGTGATTGCCTTGCTTAAACTTGTTGCACCAAATCGTCTAGAAGGAGGAGAAGGGGAACGATCAGCTCTAAACCTCCTGTTTTGAGAAGTTATTGATGATTTCTTAGGTACCATTTGCAAAACGCAAGCATTAGTACTAGAAAGGCAAAGATCATGCACATTAAGACTAAAACATAATCATTCTACCTTCCTCCATTTCTAACCAAAAAACCTTTCACAAACTAACCATGTTCAACCTTTGCCTATTCTCAAGCATGAGTAACACAAGTGAACCTGTAAACTCATCTTGTATTCAAGATCTATAAATAAGTATGATTATCTCCCCTTTTCAACAACTAACCAAACAACACATAAACATAAACTTATTGTCGATTAACATACAAAATCACTACATATACAAAACCAACTAGTTGCACAATCCTACATAACACTTAATTATTAACAATAAGACTAAATCATCAAATTAGGCTTAATTTGTAGAAATCCTCAATTTGGTAATCGTCAATGAAAATTAGGGTTTAAGCTATGCATTTCAAATTTCAGCACAAAGTCATGTAAATCGAAGTCTAATTACTATTAAACACAACCATAAGTATGATTACAACACACTTACAAATCATAATGAACACACATATATAAACCCTAAAATTACATGAACCAAATCTATGTAAATGATAAAAAATTAAAGAAAAAGGGGAAGATCATACCTTAGAAGAGTGTAGTAGAGATGAAAATGAGTGTGCAAGGATTAGAAATGGTTAGAACAATGGTTCATGTTAAGATAATGGGGGTGAAGTTTCTTTAGAAGTTGCTGTATAAGTGTTATTACTGGGTGAAGTTTTAAAATTTGTAAGAAATGAGGAGAGAGAGATGGAAATTTCTTATATAGTAAGGTGTTAAGGAGACGATTACGGTTGTGACACAGGGCGTGATGCCTTTTTTAAGTTTGATCACAGGCATGATGACTCTAGTGATTAATACTACGGTCAAAATTATTGGACTATCGCGGCTTACAACCTTCACTAGTCACGAGCGTAAATAAACCCGTAACTAGCAGTATGCAAAGAATTTCAAGTGAAGTCCTTTTTACTACAATCGTGATTAAAGATCTGAAATCTCCTATAGAAGTGATCATGGTCGTGATGGATAGGTGGATTAGCCCTGTTAATTAATCATGGCCGTAATTAGATCCGTGATTAATGCTGTGCTTAAAAAAATTAAATACTTACCTTCTATCATGGTTGTGATGTGTATTGGCCTTCCTTCCTCCATCTAAGTCCCTACTCTTGGTGAAAATTTCCTCTTCCTTTTAAATTGCCATGCCTTCTACTCGATATTTTCTTTCTTTTTGCATCATACAATATACAGATACACTAAAAACAAAGCAAGCAAATAACAATAAAAGCAAGTAATTTAAACTTAACAAACATCAAAGTGATAAAGAAAACATAAGTAAGCAAATCTAATTAAAATATACATGCTTGTTTAACGTCTCAAGCTTGACTTCTAGAGGATTTAGCTATATTCCTTGAATTAGAGATGTTTTAACTGTTCCCTACCTTCATTCCGATCAACTTCTCCATGGTATAACTTCAACTGTTGTCCATTAACCTTAAATGTTCCCTTTTCTAAATGTGTTACCTCCACTGTTCCATAAGGATATACTCTCTTTACTACAAATGGACTTGACCACCTAGACTTAAGTTTCCTGGGGAATAGCTTGAGTTTAGAATTATATAAGAGTACTAGATCACCTTCTTTGAATTGCTTAGGATGTTTTATTCTTGAATCTTGCAACTGTTTAACATGATCTTTGTACACTTTGTTGTTTTCATAAGCCATCTAGTGCCATTTGTCTAATTCATTGATTTAGAGATTTTGTCATCTACCAGCTACTCCAAGATCAAAATTAATTGCTTTGATAGCCCAATAAGCCTTGTGCTCGATTTCTACTAGTAAATGGCAAACCTTTCCATAAACCAATTTGTAAGGTGTAGTACCTAAGGGAGTTCTGTAAGCAGTCCTATATGCTTACAAAGCATCATCTAACTTTTTAGCCCTATCCTTTTTATTGTGAGCTACAATCTTTTCCAATATTCTCTTTAAATCCCTATTAGATACCTTTACTTAACCGCTGGTTTGTAGGTAATAAGGAGTGGCCATCCTATGATGTACTTCGTATTTCTTAAGAACTCGCTCAATTTGAGTATTGCAAAAGTAAGTCCCCCTATCACTTATCAATGCTCAAGATGCTCTGAATATAGTGAATAACTTCTTTAAGAATTTCATTACTACTTTAGCATCATTTGTTGGTAAGGCTTGAGCTTCGACCCACTTTAACACGTAATCTACTGCTACCAAAGTGTAATTGTTCCCTAAAGAACTAAGGAATGGCCCCATGAAGTCTATTCCCTAAAACATCAAAGACTTCACATTCCAAGATATAATTTTGGGACATTTCATCCCTCTTGGAGACATTCTCTATCCCTTAGCATCTATCGCAAGCCATCACATACTCATAAACATCCTAAAATATGCTTGGCTAGTAAAAACAACCTCCAATGCCTTTTAAGCTATCCTATTGGCACTGTAATGGCCTCCCATTAGCTAGTTATGACAATGGAACAAGATACTTTATCCTTCTTGATGTGAAACACAACATCAAATAATCTAGTTAGCTTACACTCTGAATAGAAAAGGATCATCCCAAAAGTAATATTTTAAATCTGAGAAGAACTTCCTGTCCTTATGATAGTCCAAGTCTTGTGGTATAATCTTTCCTACTAAGTAATTTGCTATATCAATAAGCTACAGAGTATCATAGTCCTTAGTGGCATGAACAACAAATAAACCCTCTTCTAGAAACTTGTCATTGATATCTTCCTCTTGCAGTTGCTTTAAATGTGTACTGTCTAATCTAGATAAATGATCGATAGCTAAATTTTCGACTCCCTTCTTGCCCCTTATCTCCAAATCAAACTCTTGTAGCAACAACACCAATCTAATCAACCTTAGTTTTGCATCAAGCTTAGTTAGAAGATATTTTAAAGATGAATGATCTGTATAAACAATCACTTTTGAAAGAATGAGATATAATTGGAACTTATCAAAAGTGAAGACTATCACCAACAATTCCTTCTTAGTTGTGCTGTAATTTTCTCAAGCTTGAGTGAGTATCTTACTAGCATAATAATTAGGTTAGAAGTATCTATCTTTTCTCTATCCCAATATTGCGCCTATTATAGAATCACTTGCATCACACATTAACTAAAAATGTCCAATCTAGAACTATCCTTATAGGGGCATTTGTTAATTTCTTTTTTAATAACTCAAGGGCCTCAAAACAATTAGCATTAAATTCAAATGGTGCATCCTTTTCCAAAAGTTTGGTTAAAGGTCTAGCTATTTGGAAAAATCCTTAATGAATATCCTATGAAATCCAAAATGCCCTAAGAAGCTGCGCATAGCCTTAACCAATGATGGTGGCATTAGCTTTGAGATCACTTCAACCTTAGTTATGTCGACCTTAATCCCCTTATTTGATACCTTATGACCCAAGATAATGTCTTGTTGTACCATAAAATGTCACTTCTCCCAATTTAGAACTAGACTTGTCTCCTTACATCTTTGAGGTACCTTCTTCAAGTTAGCAAGACATCCCTTAAATGTGTCGCCAAATATTAAAAAATCATCCATGAAAATTTCTCTTCCATCTTTTAGCAATTCACCAAAGAGATCCAACATGCAACGTTGAAAGGTAGCCGTTACATTACAAAGTCCAAACGACATCCTACAATATGCAAAAGTCCCATAAGAGCAAGTAAAAGTGGTCTTCTCCTAATCCTCAAGTATAATTGGAATTTGAAAATGCCTGGACATTCCATCAAGAAAGTAATAGTGCTCATGACTTACTAACCATTCTAACATCTAGTCAATGAAGGGTAATGGAATGTGGTCCTTCTTGGTAGTATCATTGAGTCTCCCATAATCAATGCACACTCTCCAACCAGTGACTATGCTCATTGGAATTAGTTCATTCTTTTCATTCAGTACCACAGTCATACTACTATTCTCAAGAACTATTTGAACCAAAATCACTCATGGGCTATCTGAATTTGGGTAGATGAGCCCTACATCCAGTAATTTCACCACTTCTTTCTTTACTACCTCTTTCATGTTCAGGTTGATTCTCCCTTATGGTTACATTACAGACTTATAATCTTCCTCCATCAATATTTTGTAAGTACAAAAGGATAGGCTTATCCACTTAATATCTAATATCTTCCATCTTATTGCCCTTTTATGCTCCTTTAAAACTGATATAAGCTTCTTCTTCTATGTTGAAGTAAGTTCTGATGAAATGATAACTGAGAATATTGCATTGTCTGCTAAAAATGCATACTCTAAGTAAGAGGGTAATTGCTTTAGTTTTATCTTAGGTGTTTCCTCCATTGAAGGCTCCAATTGAGCGATGTTTTTTATGTTGATCTCTTCTATCCCCATATCTTTCTTTTGCACAACTTAAGCTTCCAAATGAGCAACCACCTCATATATCTCTCTTGTTTCATCAAATTGTTCCTTCTTAGTCAGAAATAACTCTAATGGGTCCTTGCTTAGAAATCCCTACACAAGCTTATCTCGCTTGCCATGGATTGCTTGAAAACATTTGGCATCCGAATCACCATCTCATCTCTTCCTACTCTGAGGACAAATCTACCATCCTTGACATCAATTACTGCTCCTGTTGTAGCAAAAAATGGTCTTCCTAATATGAGTAGAACATCTCCATCCTCATCCATATCTAGGACCACGAAATCTGTTGGGAAGATGAAATCTTGAACCTTCACCAACATATCTTCCACTACACCTCTTGGAAACCTCATAGACCTATAAGCCAAATGTAGACTCATTCTTATGCACCTAAATTCAATCTTTTGCATAGGCTATATAGTATGAGATTAATGCTTGCTCTAAGGTCCACCAAAGTTCTCTCTCGATAGATCACCAATCAAACATGGTATGGTAAAACTACCTGGATCCTTAAGCTTAATGGATAGCTTGTTTAAAATTATAATAGAGCACTCTCCCCTAAGAGTGACAATCTTATTGGATAACAATGCCTTGAGAAACTTGGCATATTTAGGCATTTTTCCTAATGCTTGCACTAAGGGTAGATTAATGTGCAATTGTTTGAATAATTCCAAGAATTTGCTATACTGCTCATCATCCTTTACCTTTCTCAATCAGGTTGGATATGGTAGTGATGGATTGTATTCTTTAATTGGGATAGGAAGCCCCTTTTCTTTTAGTTGATCGATTTACTCTGATTTCCTTGCCAATCCATCATCCTCGCTCTCTTTCTCCTTAACTCTCTTAGGAGCTTACAACTCTTTCCCATTCCTTAAAGTCACAACCTTAACTTGTTCCTTTGGATTTTCCTCAGTATTTCCTACAAGAGATCTTGGAGTCCTTTCTGAAAGTGCTTTTGCAATCTAACCAACTTGGTTTTCTAAGTTATGAATGGATGCACCTTGGTTTCTCAAAGTAGTTTCAGTAGCCTAATGAGGTACTTTAGAAGACTTGATAAATTGCACCAACATTTCTTCCAATGATCTTGGTTTAGCTTGAGGAGGAGGAACTTTTCTTTGAACTCTGGGAGGTTGCATGTTCAAACTTTGTCCATTGTTATTACTCTACCGAAAATTTGGATGGCTCCTCCAACCTGGGTTATATGTGTTGCTGAATAGATCATTGCGAGGTCTAATAGGATTTCATATGTAGTCAACTTGCTCTAATTGATCTGACTCAGATGAACTTGTGAAGCCAAAATCCACCACTATTAAAGCTTTGTTCTTACCCATCTTTATGATGTCTAACTTCCTTGTTAACAATTCCCCCTTATGAGCTAAAGAGGAAGTAGCATCCAATTCATACTTTCCCACTAGTCTTTTCTCTTTAGCTGTTACAGATGACTACTAATAGTGGTTATTGGTCATGTCTTTAAATAACTGGATGCATTGCTTTGATAACTTGTGATTCAAGCTTCCACCAGTAGCTACATCAATGAGTTGCTTGGTTATGTAGTTCAACTAGTTATAGAAAGTCTAAACCTGATGCCATTTTAGAAGCTCATGATGAGGATATTTCCTAAGCAGATCCTTCCATCTCTTACACACCTCATATAATGTTTCCATCTCTAATTGTCTAAACAAAAAGATATCGACTCTTAGCTTAGTTATTCTTGATGATGGGAAATATTTTCTCATAAATAGCTCTACCATCTCTTGCCAAGTATTTATAGAGTTTCTTGACATAAAGTTCAACTACTATTTAGCATTATTCATCAATGAGAATGGGAACAATCTTAGATGGATAGCATCCTCTGACATACCACTAAATTTGTCAAATTGGATGCACTGTTGAATCATTTGAATAACAATCAGCTTTATCTCAAAAGTATTTGCTTGAACACGAGGTCAAGCAATGCTAGTGCTGGCCCTATCCAAGTTCGGTCTGCAATAATTCGACATTGTTCTTAGAGCCATAGGTAGATTTACTACTGGTTCGTTCCTTAGTTATACTACATTCCAATTTCCATCAAAAGATGGGTCTAAATTCAATGGTAGAACTCTTTGGATACCATCTTTAGGATTCAAGAACTAGTTTTCTAATGGTAGCTCAACATTTTAGTTTTGATTATTCATTCTGGATGACTCTGATGTCTCTATTCTAAATCTCAACAGTTTACGTGCTCTTATTTCCTTACTATTAGATGCTTGCTTCTCAAAATATTCTTGAACTTTCTTCAAGTTGCTTCTAAGTGTTCTCTCAGGTTCAGGATCAAAGTCAGCTAGATCAGTTGTGCTACTCTAGGTCGTAAACTGCAAAAACTTGTAATCTAATTCAAATTGAGCACAAACTATTTTCTTCAAAATAACAAAACAACAAAAATACAACCTGGACGCACAAAAAATTTAATTTTTCATAATGATGCCGTTTACCGACAACGGCATTAAAAACTTAATTGCCTCTAAATAGAGCTTCCGAGTTTTACAATTTATAAACCTATATTCTATCATTAACTTGGTTTAATAAGTAAATGTACCTATCGTTTTATAGTATAGATGAGTATAGGGTTAACTCCACCAAGAACATATACAAATACTAGTATTAATTAACCTTCCTATTATTTAGCAATCCAATTTATCAAGTGATCAATTATTAAAACTCTAAATTACTAACTAAACTATACTAATCTACAAGCTAATGGCAATCAACACAATGGTTATAAAAACAATCACTAACAACACACTTAACATATAGACTTGCTTCACCACTCAGCATAATATCACCATTAATCTTATCCTAATGATTGTTCTCTGTAGGGAATCACTAGTATGTAAGTATTCTTCTCAGAATTACTTATTTCTAATTCTAATTGTGTCTATTAAAATCTCTTCTAAATTAACAGCCAACTTGGATCACATTAATGATATGTTAATTTGTCAATTTCCTTAAGAATGCAACAACTTTCCGAATAATATCTCTATTATCAGGAGTAAGGTGTTCCAATGGATTAGATTTATTCAATAGAATTGTCTCTCAACATATTTTATTGAAATTTGCCCTAAGTTAAAGTTGTGCACTACACCGTACTTAGATTAATTAAGTTCAATTCATTAGGAATAACAACAAGAAGAAACTACCATTCCATGCACTTGATCATACTAAATGGATGTAGCAAGTTCTAAACAATAACTTAAACTAACAGAAATCATAATTAAACAGAAATAAAACATGGAAATCAGTAGAAAGTAAAAACCCATTTTTATTCCACTGTAGAAGTCTCATAAATATATGAACGATAAAGTCCCGTTGGCTCTCTTGAATAGTTCTAGGAAGAGTACGATATACATTAATGATTGTACAAAAGAAAAACGAAACAAAATACAAAATGGTACACAAATGAATGAATGGATGTATTATGGGTTAGTGATGTGATGTTCTTAATGATGTTGGTTATCATGATCCTTGTCTAAAAATTATAGTATATTTATATTCTTCCCGTTAAAAGGCTCGAAATACACTACTTCAAAATACTCCTTGGTGTTAAGACCCGTTCCATACATCGGCTCGTGCGATAAAGTTAAAGAAGAATAGTCATGTCCATTTTCATCACACTTGTGATTCAAGGAGCGATCTTCTTATTGTAAACATTCCATCTTATCACACCCATGATTGAGGGCATGATCATCCTTCTGAAGTGGAGACAGGACCGTAATGAATAAGTGGAAAAATAGTTTTAGCCTTGGTCATTCCCATGATCACACTCATGATGGAGAGAGTAACGGGCACTAATAACTCAAATCCTTTTTTATCATGCTCGTAATGAGTATCAGTTGATCTTCTTTCAGCATTATTCCTTTATTACGGCCATGATGGCTCTAAATCTCCTTATTCTTATTGAATTTCATCTCCTTTGCTTTTGAATCATCTAAAATTGATATATTACACAATGAAATACCAAGAACTCGAGAAATAAACATAATTATGGTCAATTTATGCATAAATGTGCCTAAAAAGTGTAAAGCAATTTATACTTATCACTACCCTAATAGTTTCGCCCCTGTCTGTCCTTAGTATTGCGTATCATCTTAGTATTAGAGTAGAGGTTTATATTGGGTAAGTTGCTATTGAGCTATGTTATTGCCATGTTGTATTAGAGTACTATGGTGGTAGTGTATGTAGAGTCAGTATTGTTGCTTATGTGATTATGTGAGAGGTAGTTGCAGTATTCTGGAAAGTAGTAGAAGTAATATTGTTGTTCTTTATAGTGGCTGTTGTAAGGTACTCCATTTCACTTTGTTTTGAGCCTTGGGAGACAAAGCAAGTACTAACTAGGTATTTCTATTGTTTATCAAGTAGCTGTCAAACTAGTATTCCATAGTATAGTGTACTTGGACCTTGGTAATCATGAGAAGAAGTTGTGTGTATGTATGATTGATTGATGGAAGATAATGTATATTATTTTTAGGTAATAGTGGGAATACAAGTACTATATGTTTTATTATGGGGACAAGATTGCATTGAGAAAAGATTACTAATTCGAGTTAAATGCAGGAATTGGAGACGACAATAATAGTGTTATCTACCATAGTTGACAACCTTAAAACACCCTAAGAAGCTTTAACGAACGATTTGATGAAGTGATAAAATTGATAGTTAAGTTGACTCAAGCTATTCACATGTTAGCCCTCTAACCTATTGAGGTCATCCACAACACTCCTTAAACTATTCCTAAAGTTGGAGACGCTATCCATGATGCTCAGCCTGCTTAAAGGAAATTCCGAGCTCAAGAAGACCAAGGTAGAGGAATAGGAGGACATGTGCAGAGGTAGATAGACTTAGGAGAAGTCAACAAAGAGAATGGAGATGATAATTATGAAGTAAAAGAGAGAGCTTGTGTACCCTAAGTTATTGATCATGTAAAGCTTTGGATTCGGAGCTCTGATGGTTCTGGGAATGCTAACAAATACCTAAACTGGGAAGACAAGATAGAACGAGTCTTTGATCATTATTAGTGTGAGGACCATGATAAGGTCAAAATCATTACAATTAAGTTTTCATGATATGCTACAATATGTTGGAGGAATTTTCAGGCCATGCAAAGACTAGATGGATACAGAGTGGTTAGTTTGTGGCTCGAGATGAACAGAGTTATTAGAGTTAGATTTATGCTGGATAACTATTTACAGGATACTTTTGCTTAGGTTTAAGACCTAAAACAAGGAAACTACACTATTAATGAATACATACAAGAATTTCAAATGCTTATAATTCGATGTGAGGTCAGTGAACCCTTAGCCCAAATAGTATCCAGATTCCTAATTGTATTGAGGTTAGAAATCCAACATGTAGTAAAGCTATAATAGTTTGTCACTTTAGATGAGGTCATAAGGATTGCTTAATGTGTGGAGAAGCAAAGGAGGAATAGGCCAATCCAATCTCAAATGAGCTGACATATCCAGACCAACTAACTTTTTTAAGGAAATCACTAAGCTGGGCAAATGAACAGATGTCATAACTCAGTAGAAGAGCTGACTTGGTGATAGTGATGCGCTGAAGAGGACATTTGAGAAAGGAAAAGGATCAAGGTAAAAGACTAGCTGGATTGAATGTTTTAAGTGCTAGGGATTCAAGCAGATGGCCACCTAATGTCCGAATAAACCACATAAGGGTGATGTTCTGAAAGTTAAAGTGGATAGTACAAATGAGGAGCTTAAAGAAAGAGAAGAATTAAAGAGGAACACTGAGAGTAATGAGGAACTTGTTGAGGAAGATGCATTTGCTGAAGATATGAACAAGTTAACTTTAGTTATCAAACAAGTAATGAGCCTTAAACCATCTGTCGAAGAGGAGCAACAAGAAAACTTATTCCATATGATATGTAAAGTGAATTAACAAGTGTATACACTCATTGTAGATAGTAGGATTGTACCAATGTTATATCTATTGACCTAGTTCGAAAGCTTAAGTTGCCAACCCTATCAAACCTAAGGTCATACAAACTCCATTGGCTGAATGCAAACGAAGAACTACATGTTACCTAACAAGTATTGCTACCGATCTCGATTGGGAACTATTCTGATGAGATTCTTTATGTTATGTTACCTGTGTGTGCATCTTACATGTGACTAGGCCAACCTTAGCTATTTGATTAGAAAGTCATACATGACTGGTCCAAGAACACATATGCATTTGAGAAAGATGGGTAGAAGATCATCTCAAATCCCATGACCTTCAATCAAGTGAGCAAGTTGTAGGCCAAGCTAGCCTAAGGATCCATGAAGACTTTGGTTCTTAAGCGTTCCAAGCTCAAAGAGGTTATCCAATCTAATGAGCCGACCTTTTTGTTAATAAGAAGATTGTTAGAAATGAAGGAGCAAGTTGTGTTACTAAATGAGGTCTAAGAGTTGCTCAATGAATATGCCAACCTGTTTTCTAGACAACTACTTAAAGGACTACTACCTTTTCGAGGGATTGAATACTATATTAACTTAATACCTGGTGCCATCCTTGCTAACATGCCTACTTATCAAATAAATCTCGAGCAAGCAACCAAACTTCAGAGTTAAGTCAATGAGTTACTGGAGAAGAGTTATGTGAGGGAGAGCCTCAATCCTTGTGTTATACCATCTTTACTTATGCCAAAAAAGTATGGTACCTGGCGTATGTGCATGGCTAGTAGAGCTATTAACAAGATAATGATCAAGTATAGATACCTAATCCTAAGGTTGGATGATATGCTCAATGAACCAAATGGAGCTAGAATTTTCAGCAAGATTAACCTAAAGTTTGGCTACCATAAAATTTGAATAAGATCAAGAGATGAGTAGAAAACTACGTTTAAGGCTTGACATGGTCTTTATGAGTAGTTGTTAATGTCCTTTAGCTTGTCTAATGCCTCGAGTACTTTCATGAGATTAATGAACCATGTCTTACAAAATTTGATCAACAAATTTGTTGTGGTCTACTTCCATGACATCCTTATGCACAGTATTGACATGATAAGTCATATTAAGTATCTCTGAGTTGTATTTAATGTGCTCCAAGTTGAAAAACAGTTTGGAAATTTGAAGAACTATTGTTTTTGTTAGGAGGAAGTGGTCTTCCTAGGATATGTAATTGGTAGAGAAGGTATACAAGTCAACAATGAGAAGATCAAAGCTATTATTGATTAGCCAACCCCAACCACTTATACTGAGGTAAGGAGCTTCCATTTATTAGCTTCCTTCTATTGCCACTTTATTCAAGAATTCAATACCATTGTTGCATCGCTCACCGAATTGACAAAGAAGAATGTAAAATTCAAATAGGGAAATAAAGAAGAGAGGAGTTTTACCAAGGTAAAGAAGAGACTATCATCTACACTTGTATTGGCCCTGCCTAACTTTGAGAAGATATTTGAGCTTAATTGTTATACATCAAGAGTTGGCATAGGAGCTATGTTGATGCAAGAAGGCCGATTAGTTACCTATCCTAGTGAGAAGCTAAGAGGTTCATAATTGAATTACTCTGTATATGAAAAAGAACTCCTTGCATTGGTCTGAGTACTCCAAGTATGGCAACATTACCTTTTGCAAAAAGAGATTGTCATATACACTAATCATGAATATTTGAGATACCTATGACACTAGGCCAAGTTTCAAAGAGATAAGTTCATTGAATAGAATTTCTAGAATGATTTAATTTTGTGATCAAATATAGGTAAGGCAAAACCAATGTCATTGCTAACGCTTCATCAAGAAGGCACACTCTTCTTTTTGAACTACAAACCAGGTTGCTAAGGTTTGCAAGCATCAAAGAGCAATACCTTCGAGACCTTCATTTTGGTCTAATATATAGGTAATGCGAAGAAAGGAGAATAGTAGATGAGGATCATGGAGAAGTTGGTTACTTATTTTAAAGTGGCAAGCTCTATGTGCTGACCTCTTCCATTAGAGAGTTGTTGGTGAGAGAAGCCCATCATGGAGGACTCTTTAGACATTTTGAAGAGAAGATGACCTATTACTTGTTGAACGACCAATTCTTTTAGCCTAAGATGAGGTGAGATGTGCACTATATAATCGACAACCATACAACTTGTAAGAAGGTAAAAAGCCAAGCCTAATAAGGGGAATGATGTATCTGCTTGTCCCGACTAGACCTTGCATTGATTTAAGTATGGATTTTGTCCTTAGATTACCCCGATCTATCCTAAGCAAAGATTTAGTAATAGTTGTCATGGATATATTTAGCAATATGACATACTTTATGTCCTATACTAAAACTAACGATGCTTCGGCTATTGCTTTTCTATTTTTGTAAGAGATCGTCCACTTGCATGGAGTACTTAAGAGCATTATGTCAAATCAGGACCCAAAGTTTTTGAGCCATTTTTGGAGAACTCTCTAGCATTGAATGGGAACTAAGTTACTTTTTAGCACTTCCTAAAACCCCCAATTGATGATTAGATAGAGGTTGTCAACCGCACTTTAGGTTCACTACTTTGAGTTATAGGGGGAAAGAACTTGACATACCAGGATGTATGTTTGCTCGTAGGAGAATTTGCTTACAATTGGATAGTACATTACACTACTGGGCTTATGCCCTAAGAGGTCGTCTACGACTTCAATCTCAAGCTACCTCGTAATCACACCCTAACACCTATGTCTAAGTAAGAAGACCCCAAAGCTAGAACTAGAGCCTAATCTTTTTAGCAAATCTACTAGAAAGTTGCTCAATAAATCGACTGAGATATTAAGAAGATAAAGGCAAGTAAGAAAAGAAAAAAAGCAAAGCAATTTTAGCCCAGTGATCTAGTATGGTTACGCTTAAGCAAAAAAAGATTCCCAAACAAGAGGAAGAGCAAGTTATTGATCCAAACTGAAGGACCAATTAGGATAATTGAGAAGATCAACAATAATACTTATCAATTGGACTACTTAAAGACTTTGAAGTTTTTAACGTATTCAATATTGCTAACCTCAGCCCCAATCGATCTGAAGAAGAGTAGAATGAAGACTAATCGAAGTTGATCCCAAATTCTAATCAACCTAAATGGAATGATAGGAATCAAGCTACTAGACCCTTAACGTAAGCTTAAGCTCAACGACTTTGAGAGCATGGCAAGGTGCATCCTTTCATCCTAACCTACACTAAAGAATCCGAGCTACTTTTGACTGTCAATTTGCCATAGATACTAACTTGAGCCCCTTTCTATTTGTCAATGACTAAGTGCCTACCCGAAGATTGCTTTATTGGTAGCTCAACCAACTTACTCATCAGCTCGACCACCAAGACTAAGCCTGAGCTAAAACAACCCTAGATAACTCATAGATTAGCTCAATACCTACTAAATCTGACTATACTCTTTTATCATCCTCTTCAAGAGCCTCTCTAGTAGTTGCCTTCCATGTGTTCCAATTGTCTACATGAAAGAATCTACCAATGAAGCTTCTATTTCTATAATTTCTATTATAGCCTTATCCATTTCTTGTGTTTAACTTATTTTAGACAATGCCCTTTTAGTATTTTCCATATTTAGTAGGTTAGTATAAAATACCCTCCTATAAGTAACCACAAGAATCACCATCTATCATTAATACTAAACATACTAAATATCCATGTTAGGCTTTTTACCTCTTTACTCTTATCATATCCATTGAGCAAGATTAGGTAGTGAGTAGTCTCATTGAGCTACCCATACGTCATGTCAAGCTAGTTTGTGAGCTCATAAAGGTTCCTTAGTGTGCCAGATCCTAGGAATCGTTTATGGTTTTTGCTTGTTCTCTTTTATTTCGTGTTCCTTCCATTCATACAAATTCAAGCTTTCTATGAGCTTGGACCTATCTTGATAGCTTCACCCTTCTTTGTCCTTGACGTGGCGTATTAGAGCAGAATTGCAGGGTTAATGTAGTCAAGGTAGACAATGAGTTAGAGAGCTCATCAGGTCATTTATCTAAGCAAGGGGCTAGCTTCGATGCTTATGAGTTTAGATTACGTTAAGCTCTTTTGAAGGAAAAGATAGCTTAACATTGTGACGATGGTAATAGAGAAGTTGTAAGAGGCTGTATCGATCTATGGGTATGCTTTCTCCTATGGTTTCAAAATCCTTCGAAGGTTACATTGCCTTTATGTCTATTATCTCTTTATTTTCTAAGTAGAGTACTTGTAACTAGACCATTTTATCTTTGTTGCATACAGCCTACCAGCAGAAGACCAAGTTGGAGGCAGAGGTCGACAAGTTTAAGAATGAGGTTAAAGAAGATAAGAATTGGATCAATAATCTAATCTCAACCTATGGCGGCCTAGAGGAGGAGAAGCAAAAAGGCTACCTAGGAGGTAGCTCATGTGAAGGTAGAGGCTGAGGTAATGAGGAAGTAAGTGGAAGAGTCCAAAACCTTAGCCAATACTTATGCACAGGAGCCAGCTGAAGAAAGAGATAGGGAGGAGCAAGAAGGAGCTCAATGAGGCTTGAGTAAGGTTTGGGACTCGGGAGATTAAGCTCAAGGATGATTGGGAACTTGTACTAAAGACTATGGAGTAGATTTTCAAGGAGATTACCATGGGGCCTAACTTTTGGGAGGCAACTATCTAGGTTAGCTTAGAAGGAGGGAGACAGGTGAGGGCAGAAGTTTAGGAGAAAAATACCCTACCCTCAACCTAAGCTTCCTTTTCTAACTAGATAAGAAGGATGACACTAATGATGGCTCCGAGGAGTCCATGGCCTAAGGTGGTGAAGGTAACTAAGTTGAGGGCCAGGCCGAGAGCCAATAGAAGCCTCCTACTTGTTTTGGCTCTTTTTTGTTTTTTTTTTTCCCCTTATCCACTCCCTTTGTAAATTTTTCCTTTGTTTATATTTTTTCTATTATGTATTCGAGGCCAGGATGTTAGCCCCTAAGCCTTATAATGAACTTCATAAATGAATGAGAATACAATTTTCTAAGTGTTATTATCACCTTGTGTTTTGTGTTTCCTTTTGTCTCTTCTTTTTACGTTATGTCTATTCCTTCAAGTATTGGCATTGGCTTAATGTTCAAGCACTCGTTTTAGTATAGGGGGTAGGCTAGGTTGAGTAGGTCACTAGATTTTATAAGTTGTACCTAGTACTCGATGTAATAGTGCCCAACTTCTCAACATTTAGGTATCCTCAATGAAGTCAATATGCCAAGGACTATTGTTTATAGGTTTTGCAACCAAGTTATGATTGGTTTAGAGCGTTGAGCTTTCGAGGGTTGTCAAGTAGACATAGGCCTAGTGTACAAACTAGGTCAGCATCAGGGTTATGTGTCAATCCATGTACGTAAGGCTTAAGACTTGGGTGTAGTGACCAATGAGAGTATCCAGACCTCAAAGAGGATCTTGGCTAGGACCTTTCTTCCCTTAGGTATCATTACCGATGGGGGGTCAAGCTCGATAATAATTAAATCATAATAAAGTGTGATGCAAGTTAGGAGAGGAGTAGACAGGTGTAAGAACTCATCTTTCATTAATTTGATAAATATTTACAAGTACATTGAACTCTTCCTAGAACTTTATAAAAAGTAAGGCATCAAGTTGTTGGCATTTTACATCCTTAGGATAGGTTATCCATCAAGAGTCTCCAGCTTGTTTGCTTCATTACCTGTATCCTCTTTGAGTCATACGGGGTCTTAATTTGGCACCTAACCCTTTTTGTGATCTAATGACCTCTAATTTATAGCACACCAAGTCTCCGAGCTAAAAGACCTTGTGCTTGGCTTTCTTATTACTTGTTGTTGATAAGTGGCCACCTAAGCTTTGGTGACATCGCACAACTCATCAATAATGTTGAGGTTTGCTTACAAAGTCATTCAATTGGTGCTGGCATCGAAGTTCTAAACCCTACTCATTAGGAGCTCTAGCTCAATGTGTAGGACCTCTTCAAAGCCAAAGGCAAGTGGAATGGGGTTTCTCCAGTAGACATTTTGTGAGTAGTTCAATACCCTCAAAGGATTGTTAGGAGCTCATCAACCCACTTCTCCTTTACTCTCTCCACTCTCTTCTTTAGACTAATGAGGACTATTTTGTCGATGGCTTCAACTTTACCATTGGTCTAAGGGTGGGCCATTGAGGTCTAGTAGAGTTTGATGTGATGTTTTTCATAGAACTCCTTGAACTTGTTACTATCAAATTGCTTACCATTATTTGTGGGCATAGGGCACCCTAAACTTGGTGAGGATGTTAGTAAGGACAAATCCTTTGGCCATTCTGGTTGTTATGCTCGCAATCGCCTAAGCCTTAACCCACTTAATGAAGTAGTCCATAGTTACTAGGATGAATTGAAACCCCTTGACACTTTCGAAAAGGCCTATGAATGTCGAGTCCCTACTAAGCAAATGGACATGGTGTTACGCCCCGAAGCGGCAGAGTCATAACAGTCTCGCCATGTAAACCATCCTAAGATAAAAGTTGGCCTTACAACCGTTATTTTAGACCTGATCTACACAAGGCGTCCACGACTAACCCGCTTTGAAGTAAACAATTTGTAATTTAAATAAATCATTTACCTAAGAAAGTGAGGAAATATATATATACACTATAATTCAATTATTGAGATTAAAGTTTATAATAATTCTCCGTAACATATTTCCTAGTTATACATTATTCAGAAATGAAAAGTAATAAAATATGTGTTAATTCTTCAATGTTTTTCCTCACTCCCCAAGATCCAGCAGTTGCTAGCTTCAGAGTAGTTGTTGCCGCTTCTTATCCAACACCTGCACGATATCTATAGGAATGTGAGCAACCACAGCTTAGTAAGTTAGGATGGAGGACTTAAAACTATATCATAAACATAACAAGGTTTTCAAACAACTTATTAGGTGCAAGGTATGTGCAAGCAAATGCCATCGCACGACGTTGTCCGGCCTATCGTGAGATTAGAGAAATTGCGCCTGCTCTAATCCAGGTTGAGGAGTTGCCATTAATGCAACAGCTCACGACCAAACCCAGGCTTGTGTAATGAAGACCTCGCTTCTCCCGTAACTACCTTCAAACCATTTTCTTTACCCTCTCTGCGAGGAACTGAAGGGAATCAAAACCCTCCGCCACGAGCACCATCACCACCAAGAGAACAACATAGACAAGATTTACCTCCGCCGCCTCCACAAGAAAATATGCCTATTGGGCAAATACTTGCCAGTATGCATACAATGATGAGACAGCAAGGAATGTTGATTCAACATCTTATGACTGATGGTAATGTGGGAAATAGAAGACCCCAAGAAGTTGAACAACGAATAGAGCGACCTCAAGAGGTAAATAAACTTCCTGAGTTTATAAAAGCCAACTGTTATTTTGAGGGGGAGATGGGTAGGCCAAATGTAACTGATGACTGGTTAGCCCAAGTTGAACGGAGTTTTGAGGCTTTTAGAGTCCCTGAATCCCAAAAGTTATCTTATGGTACATTTATGTTAAAGTTAGCTGCGAGAGTATGGTGGGACTCGAGAGCAAGGCAACTTGGAATTAACATTGATTGGCAATAATTTAAGGAGGAATTCAGGAAGGAGTATTTTCCCCATAGTGTTCAAAACAGAATGGTGCGAGATTTGTTTGAACTGAAGAAGGGAGGTATGAGTGTAACCCAGTATGAGACTGAATTCAATAGATTATTATAATATGTACCTGGCTCATACCGGGATAATGTTAAGTTGAAAAAGGATTTGTTCCTTACTGGATTTGACCCCACAATGTGTTGTAAGCTATTGGATTACGGTTTTACCACTTACAATGAAGTGGTAGATAAGGCAAGACAATTAGAAGACAATCGTGTGAGGATGCAAGCAATGTGGAGTCAAAAGATCAATAGAGGATATCGACCAGGTCCATCATTTAAGAGATCATATCCTGGTGCCTCCAGTAGTAGTTCTAGGCAGAAGAGAAGGAGACCAGTAACTCTGGCTAGTAACCCAGCACAATCAGTACCTAATTTGAGCTTTTATGACAAGGATGGAAACGTCAAGTGCTGGAAATGTGGTGCAAATCATTTTCCAAGAAATTGTGTTCAGCTTAGGGGAAAATGTTTCATATGTGGAGATTCAAACCATGTGCTGAAGGCATGTCCTAAGATGAAATTAATAAAATGTAATAAGTGTGGTAGAAGGGGACATTTCTCCAGGTATTGTCCACAGTTTGTACAAGGAGCTAAGCGAACAGAAGGTGTTGATAACACTACTGCACCTGCTCGTATCTTTGCCTTGGAGAATATGGAAATTGAGGAGAATGAGGATTTCTCAGATTTTATGGAAGAGTACTACCATGATGATGTTGAGGAGCTCATGGGAGTGGAAGAAGAAAATGATGAAGGACTTGTAACTGGTATGTACTCAGACTATTTATTTTAATAATAATTCTAAGTGTGAATTAAATTGAAATCTTTGCATTTTAAGATTTATGAATGTTGGTGTAGTTGGTAACCATAGTAATAGTACATTCCAGGACATGTGTTGATAATTGGACAACCTGCTTTTGTGCTGTTTGATACTGGTGCATCTCATTCCTTTGGAAGTCAGAAATTTGTAAATGAACAAGAGATTAGTGTGGAATGTAACTTATAAAGTTAGAACTCCAACTGGAGAGAAGGTAACAACACGAGAAGTAGTAGCTGATGGTAGGATAAAAATTCAAGAGAAGGAGTATCCTATAAGTCTTGTGATATTACCTCTACAAGGGTACGATGTCATAGTAGGAATAGATTGGTTGTCAAAGAATAAAGCTATTATGGAGTGTAGGAATAAAATTGTCAATCTTAATGATGGAGAAACAATATTTCAAGGAAAAGCTGGTGGAAATAGGTTGAATTTATCAGTGATGGAGATATGTGATGAACAATTTGAGACAAGAGTAAAGGAGGATGATTGGAAATTTTGTTGGGTGTTTGCTGTGGATGCAGAAAAGGAAATACCCAAGGTAGCAGACATACGAATAGTGAATGAGTTTCCAGATGTATTTCCGGAGGATTTACCAGGGTTAGCTCCACCCCGAGAGTTGGATTTCAATGTAGAATTAGTTCCTGGAACTGAACCTATTTCGAAAGCTCCATATCGGATGTCACCCATAGAACTTCAGGAACTAAAGAAGCAACTTCAGGAGCTATTGGATAAGAAGTTTATTCGACCGAGTGTTTCACCATGGGGAGCACCGGTATTTTTTGTGAAAAAGAAGGATGGTACTATGAGATTGTGTATAGACTATCGGGAGTTAAATAAGGTTACCATTAAGAATAGGTATCCGTTACCTCGCATTGATGATTTGTTTGATCAACTCCAAGGTGCTACTGTGTTTTCTAGAATAGATTTAAAATCAGGATATCATCAATTGAGAGTTAAGCTGGAAGATGTACATAAGACTGCATTTAGAACTCGATATGGTCATTATGAATTTTTGGTGATGCCATTTGGCTTAACAAATGCTCCGGCTGTATTCATGGACTTGATGAATCGTATATATCAACAATACTTGGATAAGTTTGTTGTGGTGTTTATTGATGATATTTTGATTTACTCAAAAACCAAGGAGGAGCATGCAGAGCATTTACGATTGGCATTACAAAAGTTGAGAGAGAATCAATTATATGCCAAGTTAAGTAAATGTGATTTCTGGTTGGATAGAATTTCTTTTCTAGGTCATATTATATCTGGAGAAGGAATCTCTGTAGACCCGGATAAAGTGAAGCAGTAATGGATTGGAAGCAACCAACCACAGTGACTGAGATAAGGAGTTTTCTGGGTATGGCTGGATACTATCGACGGTTCATAAAGGATTTTTCCAAAATTGCCAAACCGTTGACTCAATTGACCCAGAAGGATGTAAAGTTCGAATGGAGTGAAGATTGTGAAATGAGTTTTCAGGAGTTGAAGAAACGACTAGTTACAGCACCAGTATTAACATTACCTGATCCGGATAAGCCTTATAATGTGTACAGTGATGCTTCACGGAATGGATTAGGTTGTGTATTGATGCAGGATAGAAAAGTTGTTGCATATGCATCAAGACAATTGAGGCCACATGAAAGGAATTACCCAACTCATGATTTGGAGTTAGCCGCTGTAGTGTTTGCCTTGAAGATTTGGAGACATTATCTTTATGGACAACGGTGTGAGATGTACACTGACCATAAGAGTTTGAAGTATTTCTTTACTCAGAAGGAGTTGAATTTAAGGTAAAGAAGGTGGTTAGAACTGATTAAGGATTATGATCTGAATATAAATTACCACCCTGGAAAGGCCAATTTGGTGGCAGATGCATTAAGTCAAAAAAATTATGAACAGGTTGCCTTATTGTTAACACCTCAACATGAATTAGTGCATGAATTTGAGAGGATGCAAATTGGGTTTGATTGGTGTGAACCTAATAGCCAGCTAATGAACTGGGAATTGCAACCTACTCTATTAGAGAGAATCAAGCAAAAGCAAGAGGAGGACAGGGGTCTGATAGAGATAAAAGAGAAAGTGAGTAACGGACAGGACCCTGACTTTAAGGTAGATGATCGAGGTCTAATAAGGTTTAGAGGAAGAATATGTGTACCACAAGATGCAGACATAAAGAAGCAAATTTTGGACGAAGCACACATTACAGGTTATACTGTGCATCCGAGGGGAAATAAAATGTACCAAGATCTAAAACTTATGTATTGGTGGAATGGGATGAAGAGAGAAGTGGCACAATATGTATCTGAATGCATGACGTGTCAACAAGTCAAAGCAGAACACCAAAGACCAGGTGGACTATTGCAACCTTTAGAAATACCGCGATGGAAATGGGATCATATTACCATGGATTTTGTAGTAGCATTACCAAGGCTCAAGTTGGATACGATTCCATTTGGGTAGTCGTGGATAGATTAATGAAGAGTGCACATTTCTTACCTTATCGGATGGGTGATTCAATGGAAAAAATGGCTAGACTATATGTCCGAGAAATAATAAGGCTACATGGTGTTCCTGAGAGTATTGTTTCTAACCGAGATAGTCGGTTTGTATCCAAATTCTGAGAGAGCTTACATAGAGCTTTGGGTACAAAGTTGCAGTTTGGTACAGCCTATCACCCACAAACAGACGGGCAGTCTGAGCGAACAATTCAAACTTTAGAAGATATGCTACGAGCTTGTGTGTTGGATTTTGGAGGTGATTGGGATAAATATTTACCGTTGATAGAATTTGCTTACAATAATAGTTATCATGCAACGATACAAATGGCGCCATATGAAGCACTATATGGGAGGAAGTGCAGATCGCCACTGTATTGGGATCATGAAGAGTATGCCATGATTGGACCAGACATGATCAATCAAACGAGTGAGAAGATTAAGATTGTACGACAACGGATGAAGGAAGCTCAGGACCGTTATAAAAGTTAGGCTGATTTGAAGAGAAGACCATTGGAATTTGAAATGGGTGATCATGTTTACCTTAAAATAAGCCCATTCAAAGGACTCCGACGGTTTGGTTCAAGGGGAAAACTGAGCCCACAATACATTGGTCCATTTGAAGTATTGGAGAAAGTTGGCAATGTATCATACCGAGTAGCTTTACCTCCAAGTCTATCAAGCTATCATAATGTATTCCATGTGTCCATGTTGAGAAGATTCATAAAGAACCCGAATGCAATAGTGGAAATAGAGCCAGTAGAGTTAACAAGGAATTTTCAACTGGTGAGACAACCCATAAAGATCTTGGATAGCCGGGTTCAGAAGTTAAGGAACAGAGATATGGAGTACGTAAAGATTCAAATGGAATGAAGGTCCAGACTTGGAGATGACTTGGGAACCAAAAGCTGCAATGATGGAGCAGTATCTATGGCTTTTCTGACTTCCAGGTTAGTAAGAGTATATCAATTATTATATTTAGTCATTTAAGTGTAAATTAGATATACAGAAGTTTTGAGAACAAAACTTTTTTGAAGGGGGATGGAATTGTAAGCCCTAAAGCCAAGCCAAGTAACCGTAGGGTTGAACTTAGAACCCAAGGTTTAGGGCGATCGGTTAAAGGATCCGATCAAACCCAAATTAGAAACTATTGAGAGGAATATTAGTAAAACTGACCCCGTAAACTTGAATTTAAGAAAATAAGTAATAAAATAGGAGACTATAAAATTTTCAAATTTTAAGTATAATAGGTATTAATTACCGAAAATGCGAAAAGTGTCATGAAATAACTAATAAATTACTAGAGATAGATTATATGTATACTAAAAATTTTAGAATGACCAAAATAATATTTAGGAATGTTCACGTGTATCCTACATGTATTTACGTGTAGATAAAAATACGCGTAATTACTAAAATTGTCCGAAAACTAAGTAAATTATTAAAGAAAAATACAAAATAATTATTAAAAAAATCAGAAAAAAATCAGAAGAGGATAACTGCAACAAGATCAGGTCGTGGACTGAAAAGAAAAAATTAACCAATAGGAATTGGACAAACAAAAAGCCTAAAATGAAGGAAATGGGGCAAAATCCCATCAAATTAATGCACATTAATTACTAAATTTGTCTATAAATAAGGAAAAAAATTCTCAGAAGTCATTTGGCTAGTTTGTGATCTGAGAAAAATCGAAACACAAAAAAATTAGAGAGAAATTCTAGAAAAAAAAAAAAAAACTGTGCAGATTAGCAAGGTGAACTAAAACCACCACCCACCACCACCTGGGACCGAACCACCACCACCACCACCCTACAGTAGACCCACCGCCTGGACCGACCGACAACATTGGACCGGGTTTGGACGGCCCAAAAGCTTCGGACCGGTTAGTCATTTATTCACCCGGTTTTTATATAATTTTGTAAAATTATTTTGCCCAGAAAATTATGAAACTTGTTATTATGATGTTTTATTATATGTAGATTTAGGGAAAAATATTTATTTAGTTTAATTATATCTAGAAATATAGGGTCCCTAACAAATTGTTCAAAACCGAGCATTAGTAAACCGGAAAATAAATAGGCTTAGGGATGTAGTTTGGAGTTCAAAATTTTTCTGTAGGATGCTCATTTGATGTATAACAGTGCTATGAAGCCATTTTTTTAAAATTAATTTTCGAAAATTTTAAGTTAATTTTTACCCTTAAAATGATGGTAAAATTGGGTGATTAAGGGTTAATTAAGTGATTAGGATGTTAATTACTAATTTAAATCTTAATTAGAGGTTTAGGGAAGTTAATCTCTGCAGTGGAACCTTAATCCTATCCTTTAAGTACTAAGTATGGTTAATTAAGGAAATTAGGTAAGTAATATAATAAATTAGTAATATATGAAAATGTAAATTAATAAATTAAAAAAAAATAAGGTTATTTAGATAATATTATCATAGAAATCAGAAAAATAATAAATCTGAAATGACATTTAATTTTAAGTAAATATCTCAAAATGTAAGATTTTTACATACCGGGAATAAATCCGATACCTCAATTAGGGTTAGTGTGTACCGATAGTTTAGAATACAAAAATTACGACCCAATAGGATATTTGAATACCCAAACATAATGTGATTAATATCACATTGGGATTCGAGCTTAATTACGACTTAGGAATTAAAACTAGAATCTAGTTTAGGAGCCGAACCCCGAAATAGAACATAACGAATCATTACTATGTTATAGGTATACATGAGGAAAATGAGTTATATTATGAATTAGAATAAGAATTCATAAAATATAAGTACTAAAAGAACTTATTTGTATTATAGGATACCCAGAAACAAATTAGCTCGCAACTAGAGGATCGAGCGATCGAGCAAATTCAAGTAAGTTGGGTTGTTGCTTATTGTAATAGAGTACTAGTTTCGTAGTACTCGGAGACTTAGGCTTGTATATGATTCTGATTGTAAATAGTTTGCGCATGTGCTTGATGTATCTGAATTCGTGCTGGAATTTGTACTGTGAATGACTTTGTGACTGATTGAATTGGTATGAACTTATTGAACACCCTAACCGGCATTTAATCTTAGTCGACCCTAATAACCGAAAACGTCATGCATTGCAACCCGTTAGGAGATCATAGGACTCTCCAACCAAATACCGACCCCTTCGAAAGGGATAGCACAGGATTGCAAAATGGTCCCTTCTTCATCCTCAGTCGAACTAAGTGACAGGAGAGGAGGTCGCGACGGAGGTGAAGTCAATGGTTCGAAGGTAGTCACGGGAGGAGCGAGGTCTCCATTGCATAAGCCTGGGTTTGGTTGTGAGCTGCTGCATAACATGGAACTCCTCAACCCAGATTGGAGCGGGTGAAATTTCTCTGATTTCACAATGGACCGGACTACGTTGTGCGATGACACTTTATTGTTGCATTGCATGAAAATAATTGTTTGATAACCCTGTTTGTGCGTATATGCATTCATGAGTCTCCAATTCAACTTACTGAGCTTTAGTTGCTCATACCCTTATAGATCCTTTTGCAGGTTCTGATTTGTAATCTCTTCAAGTACTATGCCGCCCTACAATTATCCAGAGGTTAGTCCTTTTGAAGCCAGGGATGTGAGAATCAAGTTATTTAGCAAATGTGTAACTAGACTGACCTTGTAGTTAAAGGTTGAAGACTGTTAATTATTCTGCAAATTAGTAAACTGTAGTTACTATGTAAAACTTCTTGGGAAGCTCTGTAGACATTATTATAAATATCTATGTTTTATAGAACTTTGTGATAATTATCATAATTGTTGTATAAGCATTAATCGAACTGTTTACTTCAAAGCGAGGAGTCGTCGATGCCTTGTGTAGATTATCTCTATGGTAGGCACTGTGAGGCCAGTTACTATCATAGAATGGTTTACACGGCGGGACTGTTGCGACTTTGCAACTTCGGGGCGTAACACCAGCTGCCCATTAGATCTGGGTTCTCCTTTGTGGCCCTAATTGCACAGTTTTCCTTTTCTTTTTTTTTCTTTGTTTTTTCTCTCAATTTTCGACTCTCCCTAATTTTCTCTGATTTGTAACTATCCAAATGAACTTCTGAATTTTTCTTGCTATTTATAGAGCTTTAGTATAATTATTGTGCATTAAATTAGATAAGACAATTGCCTTATCCCTTAATTTTTGGCTTTTGTGTTGTCTTAATTTAATTGGCCGATTTTTTTCTTATTTTTTCTAACTGCCATGACCTATGTCTGGATCATTCCTTATTTTTCTTGATTTTTCTTTATTTTTTCTTAATTAATTATGAATTTTCTTTAATTATTTAGTATGATTTTAGCACATTACGCGTATTTTAAGTAATTACGCGTATTTCTACATACATGTAAGTTCATATATAGTACAAATAAATATTCTCAAATATTATTTAGGTTATTTTATGATTTTTAGTTTACATATAATTTATCTCTAGCGATTCATTAATTATCGGAATACATTTTACGCATTTTCGATAAATAACGAGTTATACACTTGAAATTTGAAAATTTTATATTCTTTTATTTTATTGCTTATTTTCTTAAATTCAAACTTACGAGATCAGTTTACTAATATTTCTAGCTTTATTTTATAATTTAGGCTCGATCGGGTCTTTAAACTGATCGAAACCTCAGATTGCTTGTTTTGGGGCTTACACATGGGCTTATCATTGGGTGAACCTCAATGCTCAACTCGTGATTGATGAGTGTATGCTTCTAACACTTATGGCATCTTTGTACCACTGCCTTCGCATCTTCCTTCATTGTAGGCTAGGAGTAGCTGAGGCAAAGGGCTTAAATGTAGAGTACCTAGGCTTAAATGTGATTGCTATAGACGCCAGCATGCAACTCCTCAAGGGCATGGATGACCTCCTTGGGGTTTGAGACACCTAAGAAGTGGAACATTATGCCTGTAGCAGTAGAGGACATAATCGATGATTGTATAGTTGGCCGCACTATAAGCGAACCTCTTAGCTTCTCCCTTATCTACTAGTAATGGCGCTATCTTAAGATATTCAAGAACCAAATCCATCTAGCAAGGCATAGTGGATGAGGGTTGAATCTCTAGTACTTCATGCTATTGCTTGTTGATTTTATGCTAGGGGACATACTCTAGGAAGATTTTCTTAGCATTTGTGTAAGGTGGGGGGATGACTATGGATGTAAGCTTCAATAGTCTATCTACCTCTAAGTTCTCTACCCGAGGAATCTTGGTGATATTTCATGAGGTGAATGTTGAGGTGAGGTCCTACATTGCTCGAAGATATTTGGTCATGGCCTCTCCTATCCCCTCATACTCTACTTTGACTTGTTATAACACTAGCATGAAGTCTAAGCAAATCTCTACCTTCTCAAACCTGACATCTTTGGTGGTATTGAGGTTGGTAATGAGTGCTTCTTATTTAGCCTCATTATTACTTGCCGGGAATCCAAACTTGAGCGCATATAAGAGCTTAGTACCATATGGTCCTTGTAAAACTGTACCTACTTCACATTGATCCTTTCTTATGATACTTGTAAAAATTCTACAAATAAAATAATATTTTCCTTAACATTTTGTAAATTAATTATCACATGAATGAATAAATTATAAATGATAAAATAAAACAAACTTCTTGCACTTATATTTTCGTAAAGTATATAATTAGTATTAAAGAATATGAATAGTTTCTATTTTAAGGCTTGTCTAATAGAGAATACTAAATTTAGTTTTCAAACAAGCTATTAAATTATTAGTCAGCAATAAATATTATTAGACTAGGTTTGACTCGTTTAGTCTAACTTGGTTTGACATGATACCTCTATAAATGCAGTCTTGGTCAACCCTTTAACCCATATTAATATACGCAGTTTGAGTTGGTTGTCCTGCTGGCTACCGGTCCAACCTAGGTCTTATAAAACCCAAATGGGTTTTCTATGTTAGAATATACTATTTTCTCTCTTTTTTTAGAAAATGCATCAATTTACCTAAAAAATAAATGTAGGATGAAGAAAAGCAAAAGGTAAATTGTTAAAGGCTCTCAACTTTTAAATCTTAAGAATGTAAATAATCATATTGCTTCATAAATAAATATAAATAATATTCTAATTTTTTTGTTGACCCTAATTTGATATCTATTTGACCTTGATTTCACCCCTCAACACTTAATCTCTTCTTATTCCCAAGTTAACTTCTCGGTACGGGTCCGACAACATTGGTTGCAATCCATCACGTCTATATGCTAAATCATATAGGTTCCTCTTCGGCTTAAATTATCTGATTCGGCTTGTGCTGAGTTGAAATTAATTTTTTTTTTCTTTTTCTGCTTATGCGTAATTAATTAAAAATAATTACAACAACTATACATATATAACTAATTATTATTATTTTTTTTTATGATTCGGCATGCGTGGATGCACTTAGCTATCCATACTCTTTGACGTTCGGTTGGCGTTAGTTATTGTATCATTACAAATATATATATATATATACAGGCCAGTTCGTCAGTTTCATCAACCACAATAAAAACCTCCGTCCCTCTTGAAACCTTATCGAATGAACTCATCCCTTTATTCTCTCATGGCAAATAATCCAACTCCCCCCAGAAGATTTCCATGTCATCAACGCTTGCCCCGATGGATGACACTTTATGAGGAAAGACTACTTGCTTACTCAGCTTTCATTCTTGGAACAGTTTTCACCATATCGTCCATAGCTGCAATACTCTTCACTAGAATTGAGATTCCAGTCACCCTTGGTGAGAAACTTTATGCAGGCCTAGTGTACATTCTCATCACTATTGTATGGGCTTGTGGTCTTGATAGGAGTTCTGGTTGGTTTAGAGTCTGAAATTTTCAGTTTTCTATTTATTTTTCTTAATCCGATTTATATTGAAATTTATACTAATTCAATATAAATTTTTGACTAAAAATTAAGGAAAATTTGATTTTTTTTTTAATTTTAAAAAAATTTTAGAGTCATAACTAATAGATAGATTAGTTATAATTTCGCCACCAGTCTTTGAAAAAATCAACTTAAAAAACAGCTTTTAAAAAACTAAAGTTTTAAATTCAAGAGCTAACTTATGAAACCTTAATAAGTATCACCTTAACCTTCTAAATTTGAATTTACTTTCAAAATTACCCAAAAGAATAATAGCAATAATTTTGATTTAATGAGTAAACAAATGAATAACATTTACATGCTAAAAAAAGTTAAGTTTATTTATTTAGAAAAGTAAAAAGGAAAAAAAGTTCATATTTTAAGTCGCTCTATAATTTGCATACGAGCGCCTATATACCCGTTAGTCGAGATCAGACTTCCGTAATTCATTCCTAAAAACTTTAAGTGTGTTAATTTATTTTAATTCTGAAAATTGGCCAAATTTACATCTCTTAGCTACTTTATTTCATTTTAAGGAAAATACCTTAAAAAAAGGGTTCTAATTTTTTAATATTTTTATTTGGAAAATTCTAAGGGGAAGAGCCCCAAACTTTAAAAAAAAAAAAGTTTATTAATTTGTTTTTTTTTTTCAAAGACAAAATTTTCTACGTGATAAAATACATTCTCTTTTTTTTCACTTTTTATTATTATTACTTTTTTTTGTTTCATTTATTTAATTTTTTATCAAAACATGCTAAATAAATAAATAAGTAAAGCTTTTCTTTCTCTTTTTCTCCCCTTTTTTTTCTTTTTTTCTTTTTTATTTCTTTTTATTACAAAATAATAATAATAAAATATAAAAAACAAACATACAAAATAAAAAATAAATAAATAAACGAAGAAAGAGGCTAAACCAAAATGGAGCATGGTTGGACTTTTAAGTTAATGGTTGGATCTAGTTCAACCCCACTTGAAGAAGAAATGGCCAACGGGGGGTTGATTTAGGTGGTTATGCTTAGTATTGCAAGGAGGAAACCCCAGTTTCATGTGTTTTGTATTGGGCAAAAGTGGTTTAGTAGTGGTGCAATGGTGGATGGCAGCCATTTAGGTGTTTTGGATAATGGGCCTCCGATTGTGTTTGTGGATGCATTAAGTGGCGGTTACTAAAGATGCAAGAGTGGTAGTCATGTTAGTGTGGTCAATTTGGTCTGACATGGGTGGAAGATGGTGGCTCATGCCCTTGTAGTGGTGGCAATTAAGGTTTGATTTCTAGGTATTGGCCGAAGCTAGTAAGGGGTATGATAGATGTTAGTGTTGCTTAGGCTTAAAAGCCAAGAGCATGGGCAAGCTCATAAAGGTACTAGCTCATCTCAAAAACAATTATGGAGTTTACAATCTTAGCGAGAGAGGGAGGTCGCGATTGAAGGTTTGTTAGAGAGAAAAAGTGCTTAGAAGTGTGTTTCTAATGGTTTTGAGCACTTGTTGAAGATCCTCTGAACTTCTCCAAGGTGTTATTTATACTTGTTGATGCTTCATCAAACTAGGAAACTATGAGCCTCGTAATTTTACGTAATTGTTCAAGTGAGTAATTTAGGATATTAGTAAAACTAACTTGAATGATCTAAAAACTTACTAGTAGAATCAAAACATTAGTTGAAGACACCCCGTGGACTTGGATTTTGAAAATATAATAAAATAATAATAATATAGCTAATAGAGTAATTTAACTATATATATATTATTTATCATAAATGCGTTGAATATGTTCTGTTAGCTCATAAACTTTTAGAGATAAATTATATATGTAATAAAAATATTTTATGACATAAAATAATATACAGAATATATGTGTATACCTTGTGTATAGTTATTATGTGTAAATATATACACATAACTATCTAAAATACCTAATTTAATATAAACTAAGCTAAAATAAGCTATAAAAAATATAAGAAATTAATTAAAAAAAAAAGAAATTGAAGGCAGCTGGCTTGAACCTAAATTAGGTGTATGTAAAGTAGAAGACTGGTGTTAAGCAAGATAGCTAGGTTGACATGAAAATAGGATAGGTATATAAAGTGATTTTTAATAGGCTAGAGAGTGGAAAATCCTTTTACACCTCCTAAATGCTTTAAAAAAATCACAAAGCTTACAAGAATAATTTATATGCAACTAGAGGTCTAGGAAAAATAGGGTTGAATTTGAAGAGGAAGAAATGAATTTAGGAAAATTTTGCAAAATATGTGTAATTTGGACATTTAAGAGGCTGATGGCCTAAGGAGTGTCTAGGAGCCAACTATTGCCACCATAAGAGGTAGAAACCATAGTTTGGACCATTCGACACACTTGGAGCAACTATTACTAGCTAAAGCTCAGGTTTCTGATGAAGGTCCTCCTGTAGTCTAAATTTTTTTAAATTATTAAAAATATAAATATTTCCCAAAAAATTCTACAAAAAATCATTCCCTAGTATTTTTACGTGTAGAATACAAAAAAATATAGTTTATATAAAGTTAGTAGCTATTATATATGTCCCTAAGAAATTGATGAATCGAACAATTTTCAACAATGAAATAAATTAGTCTAATAATATAGTTTCGACCTCAAAATTTTTATATAAACTTCCCTATACTTATATTAAGTAACTAAGAAAAGATTTTTCATGAAACTATTTTCTATTTTTATTAATTTTTCACCCCTAAATTATGAATAAAATGGTAATTTTAGTACAAATTAATATGTTTTTCCTATGGACCTCACTTGGAATGGGAAGTATCGCTTAAAGTAATATGCTATCCACTAATGTTGTTGGAGTGAATTTTACAAGGATGAGTTACATGTAACAAGAAATGCTTTTATAAGTGAAGGTTGATAGTTGTGGATTTGATAATTAGATAGTGACAAGATGTTAAATGTAAGTTTCAAGAAGTAATTAAGTTGAGATATGTTCCATGAAGTTTTAATGTGTTGTTATGAATGAAGTATGGGGTGAAAGTGGATGAATCAACAAAGTTGTATGTAAATTGAACTTGAGCAAAGAATAACTTAGAGGAAGTGAGGACAAATGTTCTATTAGATATTGATTCAGAGGTTTAGTTAGAGGAAAAATTCAAAGAAAAGTATAGATAGGGGAGGCTCAAAGGTTGAGTCAAAGGGCGAACTCTTAAGAAATTGGAAATTTATGGGGTTCAGTAGGTAGCTTAGAAGATATTTTGCCAAAAGATCTAAAAGTTGAGTAAACTATATAGTTAGTTCAAAAGGTGCCGTAGATGATACTTAAAGTGACAATATATGAGTGCAAACACTCGAAAGTTACCTTAGAGGGTAATCCATAGGAAATCTTGGGTATTTATCAGACTCAAAGGATGATTCAAAGATTAATCTTATTAAAACTTTAACTCTGATATGGCTCAAGAGACAACTTAGAAGCTTTCGGTTTAAGAACTTCAAGGTGACCTAACTCAGAACTTAGCTCAAAGATTGTTTATTAAAAGATCTTAGGCATTTAATAACCTCAAAGATTGACTCAAAAGCTAAATACGCGATGAACTTTAAACCCTATGTGGTTTAGAAGGTAGCTCCAAAGCTTCTTTAGTTGAATACGTCCAGGGTATATTGACTTAAGATGTAGCTTAGAAGGTAACAAAGGTAAAATAAACTTATATTATCATTCTAAACTTCCAACACTTAGGGCATAGGATAATAAACTAACAACTTACCAACTTAATTCATATATAGAAAATTAAATTGGTGATATTTCATAATTTATATGTAGAATAAAGTACTAAATTGAGATAAATATCAAGGGATCCTCAATAATTTATAATTCATAATTTATATTATAGAATGTGTCTTGCTTATGATTGTAAGTTAGTAGCCTATGCATGTGCAGCATATGTGTTTGAATATTATATTACTGTTATGTAGTGCTAGATTATATATATTGGTTCTTTTGGATCACCTAAAATGGCTAAAGCACCTCAAAAGTAATCTAACACAAACTTGGCCTAACTACTAGCTAGGCTTAAATTACAAACCATTAGGAGAAATGATTAAGATTCTTGAGCCCAATACGGACCCTTTGATGAGGATAGCTGAATTGGTCCTCTTATTACCTTTAGTTGAACTAAGTGCTAGGAAAGGGGGTTACGGTAAGGCTGGGGACCATAGTTCGAAGTGAAGTCTTGGGCAGAGTACGTATCTCCATTACACAAGCCTTAGTTTGGCTCTGATTCATGAAGTATATGATGTTAAACTCCTTAACTTATATTAAAGTGAACGCAATTTCTCAAATCTCACAATAGACTGAATAATGTCGTGTGATAGAACTTGCTTATACATACATAACACTTAACTAAACTTGCTTGAAATCCCTATTTGCTATGTGCTAAATATGTTCTCTTGTCTCTATCCCACTTATTGAGCAAGTTGTTGCTCATTCTCCTATAACTGTTTTGTAAGTTTCTCAATAGAATCACCAGTACTACTTCAAGTTCCAGAAGACTATAGAACGAGGTCAAGGAGTAAGATTCAAGGTTAATGGGCTGGATTCTTATTTATTTGTCAGTTTTACTAACTTATAGGGAGACCAATAAGGTCCCTATTGATGACTCTCTAGTTTTCAACTATTGACATTGCTACTATGCTCTGTAAACCTGTGAACTTTTATAAATCATTTACTAATTACTTTATTTCCTCATATTAATTTACTTCCTAGAATTTTTTGTTGAAATTGAGATTTTGTACTCCAAATGATTTGTAAAGCTTGATTTTCTCAATCATTTAAGCCACAAGATTAGTTTTCGAAACTATTTTGAAAAGTTACATCTCGAGTTAATATCTGTTAAAATTAGAACTACATAGCTTAAAGCAGTGAAGTAATAAATGCCTTGCATAAGCTATACTTACGTTAGTATCTAAAATGGCTAGCTTTTAATTTAAGTTGGTTTACATGACAGGGCTACTACAACTCTATAGTTTAGGATGTGAAAGTTTTGGGTGGTATTAAAGCATGGTCCTTGGCAATTCGTTTAAATCGCAACTATTTTGAATTAACTTTGTGACTTATAACTATAAGGAATTAGAACACTTTAGAAACATTGAGAGTTGAGGAAATTAAGTGGGACATAAAAGACTTAGACTTTTAAGGTTATATATAAGATATATATATATGTATATATATGAGATCATATATGGTATAAAGCGATATAGAGTAATAGATAATGCTAATCTAACTTAAGTCGTACATACTTTTGGATTCTAGACCATTGACTTGTTTATGCTTAGTGACGATAATATATGATTAAGAGCTTATAGATTGTAATAATTTCAATAATATAATTTCTAAGATTATTGTTAGAATTGGTCGAAATGGAAGTGCTTTGGATGATATAAGAGTGCTTAGTGAATCTTAGTTGATAAAAGTCTGTTTAGTTCTCATGATTACATCACATATTTTGGTGGTAATCATTGAATTTAGATAATTGATTATCATGCTCTCCTTACGATGAATGTAAAGATTGATGAGTTGTTAAGAACCGTAGAGTCAAGTGATCCTAAATTATTTATTACGCTAATGCATCACTTGTTGAATTGAATGGCCTTTAAGGGAAAAATTGATCATGATTGATGAGAAGTATGTTGAGATTGGTCATGATAAGAGTAAAGTGCAACTAAAACCTAGAATGTGGTTATGATTGAATTGTGAGGTGTAGATTAGCTAAGTTTATGATAATAAGTAGAGCATAATTGGATTCATAAGATGTTACAGAATTTGATTCAGAGGATTTAGTAGAGGATTAAGGCAAACTTAAAGATTAACTCATGTGGAATAATAAGGCTAATTGGAGGATGTTCTATACTCTTAGTAAGATCATAGATACATACCGCAAAATGCATCCTATAGTTGATAAGTGAATAAAAGATACTGGAAAAAGGGAGCTAGAGTTTATATTACACATATAACTTTGGAGAAAGAATACTTTTAGAAGCTACAGAAATTTTAAGAGATACATAATAGGGTCATTATTTGAAATACTCGATTTAATATAAACTAAGCTAAAATAAGCTATAAAAAATATAAGAAATTAATTAAAATATTAAAAGGCAGCCAGCTTTAACCTAAATTAGGTGTATGTAAAGTAGAAGATAGGTGTTGAGTAAGATAGCTAGGTTGACATACAAATAAGATAGGTATATAATGTGTTTTTTAGTAGTAAAGAGAGAGAAAAATCCTTTTACACCTCTTAAATGCTTTGAAAAATCTCATGAAGCTTAAAACAACAATCTATATGCAATTGGAGATTTGGGAAAAATAGGGTCTAGATTTGAAGAGGAAGAAATGAATTTAGGAAAAATTTCAAGATATATGCATAATTTGGACATTTGAGAGGACAATGACCTAAGGAGTATTTGGGATCCAATCGTCACTACCATAAGAGGTAACAACCACCGTTTGGACTAGCCAACACACTTGAACTGGCAATTAGTGGCCGAAGCTCAGGTTTTGAAGAGTGGTGGTTATGGATGCATAAAGTAGCGGTTGCTGGAGATGCTAGGGTGGTTAAGCTAGGGGTTTTGAAGAGTAATGGTCATGTTGGTATGGTCGGTTTAGTCCAACATGGGTAAAGGATGGTAATTCATGCCCCTATAGTAGCGAAGGCTAGGATTTCATTTCTAGGTGTTGGCTGAAGCCACTAGGGGGTACGGGTGGATGTTAGGGTTGCTTAGGTTTGAAAGCTAAGAGTATGGGAAATCTCATAGGGGTACTATCTTATCTCGAAAACAACCGTGGAGTTCGTAATCTTAAAGAGAGAAGGAGGTCGCGATCAAAGGTTTACCAAAGAGAGAAAGTGCTTAGAAGTGTGTTTCTAATGAATTTGAGCACCTGCTAATGATCCTCCGAACTTCCTCAAGCTACCATTTATACTTGCTGATGCTTCATCAAACTTAGAAACTACTTAAATTGCATTAATTCAAAAATCACCAAAAAATGGGTTTTGATTGACTTGATTCAAAATTACATGGATTTCATGTAATTTGATGAAAGATATCGTCAAATTCTATCCTTTATGATTTGTTTTTGCTCCACATAATATTCATAAGCTTTTAAAAGCTTAAATGATAAAGATTACACTCGAAGTAAACAAGCACATTTATGATTTTTTCCAATTTTCCACTCTCTTTTTTATACTCTTAATGTTTAAATCTGGATGAGAAATCAATACCAATTCAAAGTATCCCAAGTACACTTTGTTATTTTACCATTAAATTGATGAAATTACAAAGAAAAGTTGATCAAAAATAGCCACAAAATGAATACCCGAGGCTTGATTTGCATTGGGAAAATAAAGGAAACTAATGGAAAAAGAAAGAAAATGGACATCGACATCAAGATTGTCAAACTTGTGATGTTACCTAGAATGATTGGAAGGTTAGTAGAATCGAAATGTAAAAATGTAAGTTTCTACAACCTATGTAAAATAGTTTCAAAAAACTATGGATATGCTTATAGATTTTAGTCAAAACTTAAATTACATGATAAAAATGAAGAAATTAAGTTCTTTTTTCATAAAAAATTATTAATAATATATAATTTAGCGTGTATAGAAAAAGGAAAAATAAACTTGAAACTAAAATTTTCCCGTTGTTTTGTTTTGTAAAAAGCAATGAATTAAAAGAGAGCCAAATATTTTAATTCATTTTAAATTATTAATAGTATAAATTGAAGTATATACTTTTCATTATAATCTTTGCTATTAAAGTTGAAACCTAAATGAAAGCTATAAACATAAAAGAAGGGAATAAGAGAGAGAGGAAGGGGAAAAAAATTAAAGTAGGATAAGAAAGATAATATAATGCCTTAATAGTTAATGATTTATAAAAACTAAGTTGTATTGTGTTTCATTTTTTAACTCATTCAACTCAAATACATTGAATCGGTATACTCAGTAAAAAACGTAAGTTTCTACCAAGTTTACATTTAAACTCAGTTAAAAACATAAGTTTTTATACAAAAATGATTTTATATACGAGTTAACTCAGAAAAACCTCCAAAAATCATAAACTCATAGAATTGCATGAATAGAATCATAATTTTGACAACTATGGCTAACGTGGCACCATATGGGCATCACGTATCTCAACTGTGCACGTGGTCCATTAGTTAATCGATACATGGTAATAGGGACACGTAGTCCATCAGTTGATTGACACATGATAGTAAGTCATAAACTTGTAGAATCACATGGATAAAATCACGATTTTGACAATTATGGTTGACATAACACCATGTGGGTACCACATATCTATCCATTGGCTGATCAACAAATGGTAGTTAGGGGAGAAAAGGATAAAAAGGCATGATATGCCTAATGTAAGTTTTGAACTCAAGACCTCCTACTCATTCCCTTTATCAAGACCGGGTGCATTACCAAAAGGGCTATTTAGATACAGTGCGAATTCATAATCATCATTCCTTTTGTCCATTACATTTATTATCGATCAATTGGTTTCAAAGTTTTGTCATTTTGTCCATTATGGTTTCTTGCTGATCAAGTTTTGTCATTTCTATCTAGCATTATGTAATCTTATATAATCACCATGTAAATATGTATTTGCTTTCCAAATGCTTCTTTATATTGCATGTTTGAAGTCCTTTACTACCATTGTGGAGTTTTCATTACGGGAGTAAGGGAAAATTGGTGAGGAAATATTTGGTTTTTGAGACATTGTCATGAAAAACCAAAGGAATTTATTGACTCTCTAGGTAAAGTCTTGATTTTTAATGATGGATAAGTTTTTCTTTGTTGTTCTTAGTTTTTTATTTTTATATAAGCCTATAGTTGGTTGATTGTGAAACGTATCTAATAAATTGAATTGTTATTTTTGCAAGAAAAAAAAAAAGAAACTAAATACGACATCAAATACCACCCCCATTTTGATAATACCAAATTGAGGTGTATAGGCAGGCTTGTAGGGCGCAAGATATCATGTTATAGTTTTTCTTTGCATTCATCATTTTTTAGAAAATGTTAGAATGATTCCAAGAGTTTATGTAAAGCCTATAAAAATAAAATAAAAGAAAAAAGAGAATTTAAATAAAATAAAGATAATAAGGATATTAAAGGATAAGAGGGATTTGGTATTGCATGTAATTGACTTATGCCTAAAAGGGCATTTAAGTCAAATAAAAGTTAAAAACCTCTCTTTAACCTTAGAAACCCTGACTTTATCTAAACCTTTACTTAATTTAACAAGAGTCTTTTCACCAACTTGACATTTGGAGCTTAAAAATTTGGATCTCAACATCTCCACTATTAGAAATCACAAGAAAATAACTGAATTGCTATGGAAGCACAATTACAAGGTAGGTCAACGCTAGTGCACATTGCTTTATGATTTTTCCATGGAAAGGAGTGTTAAAATTAATGGAATCCGTGAATTGCAATATGGTAAAGGTGTGGAATTGATTCCTTGGTGTCGTTATAGTGAGGAAACACGTAAGTACCCTTTAATCTAAAGTTTTATTTTGGTTTCTTATAAAGAGAATAGATTAGGGTTGATTTGATACATGTGTGATTCCATGGATTTGTCTAATCTAGGTGTTTGAAGAGTTGTTAGCAGCTATAAGAAGGTTGGGTAGTGTGTTAGGGTTTGTGATCGATGTTAAATGGGTGTTTTAGGCTGGTGTTTGATGGAGGAATTTGTTGTATAAGGAGAACATAGCCAAGGACCATGGTTGTAGTCATGATTGTGTTCTTCCTTTTAGGATTATGTTGAGTTGTGTACAAAAAGGAGAAAAAAAATTGAGGACGAGAGGATCGTGGCAAAGGTTTAAGGTCGTGATTCCTACTATAGTTATTCTTATATACAAAAACAAGAACCACGACAAAAGTTCACAACCGTAACTTGACCGTGTACTTGTTCCACCTTATTTTCATTCTCTTCTTGCTTTCTAGCCTTCCAACTCATAACTTAAACCAGTCTAGATTATCTTAGGATTCTAAAATTATCCTTAAAACATAGATAATAGCAATTAAATCAAAGATTCAAGTAAGATTTTGAAATCTAAATTAGGACATAAAAGGACCTTTTAGAAAGTAAATTCTAAACATTTTTTTTTATGTTATTACCATGTGTTGATTTTGAACTTACTCTTGGTTTAGATACCAAAAACAGTAGTAATTGCTCTTCAAATCTATGTACAGGACGCATGCATGTTTTGTTGTGCTTATCTAGTGTAGTTCGTTAAATGGAATTAATTTAAACTTGGTTTATTAATTATTGTGTTGCATGTGCTTAACTTCAACCTCCCGTTGGTAAAGTATACTGGGTTAGTAAAGCACTTGGTGATTGTATGTAACTCACCTAATGGGGGTTCCACGTTGAGACAACCTAACTAGATCTAGGAAGGGTTACTTAGGTGATGGGTAAGATTTACACCATTATTATTATTATTATTATTAGGCTTACTTATTGGAAAGCCCGGCCCACCTTCTAATGTTATCCTAAAACAATGTATTCAAGATAGTCTTGTTTGATAAAGAAACAAAACCTTCATTTCAATCTATTCCAGCTACACACATCAGGTACAACCCTTCTTATCTCTCCCTCTAGTTTTCCTCTACTACTATGTTTCAAATTCTAGGGTTTTATTATATGAATCTTAATGCTCTCAAATCTAAGAAAAATTAGTAGATCTGAAATGCTCTTTTTATGATCTATAGTTTGATGGTAGTTCTATTTATAGAAATAAAGTATTACTAACTAGGGTTTTATGTATTTTGCGATGTGAGGTACTCTAACAAAAGAGAAAAGAATGAAATGGTTCAAGAAAGAAAAGCTTTCTAGATTTTGAAGATCTAATGACTCCAAGTGAGAAAGTTCTCAAAGATTAGGGAAGAATGATTCCCTCTTCTGTTTGTTATTTCCTTTTTTATAATGTTTTCACTCTTCTAACCAATTATAACTGAAATATGTTACTAATACTATGCTTGTATGCTATTTATGTACTATTGCAACTCATGTACTATGTATACACATGTGTAACATTTATGTAACATAGTCATTAAGGTACTGAGGTTGTCTCCTGCTTCTTGGTACTCTATATGTTCTCCTATTTTTCATATGATTTCCCTTTCCCCTCTTCTCATAAAGCAATGACCTTATCCTCAAGGTCAAAAATTGATAATCTTTAAAAAAATCATGGTAATTCATCCACGTAGCTTCAGATGGCTCTAGTGACTCCCATTATACCAATTACTATGTTACTTTGTATCCCTATCTTTGAATGTCCCTTACATCTAGAACTACTAGAGGTTTCATTATAAGATTATTAGTGAAAACCTCTAATGGAAGGGGTTTAGGCACATCTATTAGTCCTTGTGCCTTCTTCAATAATGAAACATGAAAAAGCGAATGTATGCGAGCCTGTTCTGGTAAATCAAGCTTATAAGCTACTCGATCCACCCTCTCCTTAACCATAAAGGGTCTAAAATACTGTCTAGATAGCTGATAAGACAATCTATTAGCTACTAATGTCTGACGATAAGGTTATAATTTTACATAAACATGATCTCTAATCAATAACTCCTTACAGTTCTTTTATGATCAATAAATGACTTCACGCTTTGCTGTGCTTTATATAAAGTCAATTTTAAGATCCTCAAAAATTCATCTCAATCCAGAAGTTCCTATTGTGCAGCTTCAGTAACAATCATTCCCTAAATGTAATTAGGGATTCTAAGCGACTCTCTACCATAAAATGCTTGAAATGCGATCATCCCAACACTAGTATGATAATTGGTGTTAAAGCAATATATAACCTAAGGCAAAAACTTTGGTCATTCTCTAGGCTCATCCATAACAAATGCCCTCAAGTAATGTTCTAAGCACCTGTTCAATACTTTAGTTTAGCCATCCATTTGTAGGTGATAAGCTAAACTTATTTGAACTGCATACCACTCAATTTAAAAAGATCTTACCAAAATCGACTTACAAATACTTTGTCTCGATTGGAAACAATTAACTTAGGAATGCTATGCAACTTAACTGCAATGTCTATAAACAATTTCGCTACTCCAATAGCAATATAAGTTACTGACAATGGTCCTAAATGGCAATATTTTATGAGTCTATGGACAATAACCATAATAATTGAGTATCCTTTAGATGACGGTAACCCAGTTACACAATCCATAGAGATGTCTTCAAAAACCTATTATAGTATAGGAAGTGGCTTAAGTAAACTTGTTGAACAAGTTGTCAAATATTTTACTTATTGACATACGTGGTAGTTCTTCACAAATTCTCTACATCCCCTCTCATTCCTTTCCAATGAAACGCGGTACTTAACCTTTTAAAGGTTTTCAACACCCCTATATGTCCTCTTACCGATGATGCATGAAATTCTGATATTAAAGATGGAATAACAATAGAATTTAGAGGAATATAGATTCTTGTACCTACATATAACAATCATCTTTGTATACCAAAGATGGAGAATGCGACTCCCCATTTTCACAACCTTCTTTCAATTTCTATCATCTTGGATCCTTTAGTAGCTGCAACTTCAAAATTGTAATAGAATCAATCAAAAGCATAGAAAGAGCTAGTAATTGAATACCTTGTTCAAATTGCCTTAAAAAGGGATCAATTGCTTTATTGTCTAGTCTAAGCTTATTTTGAATCTCATAATCATACCCCAATAATTTTACTAAGTATTATTACTGCTCTGGGTTTGTATGACTTGAGTCAATAAGTCTTTGAGGCTCATTTGATCAATTCTAATGATAAAGCATCTACCTAACAAATACTATCTCCACTTTTTAACTAATTCAACCACAACTACTAATTCTCTAACATATGCATTAGCTTTATGGAGTTTAGTACTAAATTTTTTACTAAAGTAAGCTATTAGATTAGCTCCTTGATGTGGTATTATTCCCATACCATTTGCTCTTACATTTGTCTCTACTATAAAATTCTTTTGAAAATCCAATAGAGCCAAAATAGGGGTTGTCATTAAGGCATTTACCAACTTCACAAATGCTGCTATTACTTCGTCAGTCTATTTAAATGAATTTTTTTATCAATAAATTCATTAATGGAGAAGTAATTTTAGCATAATCCTTCACAAACTTTCTATAATATCCCATAATTCCCAAAAATCCCCTTAATTGCCTTAGATAGTCTAGTTGTTGCCACTTTTTTATTACTATAATCTTCTCAGAATCTAGTTGAACCCCTTTTGCTGATACCATGTGGCCCAAATAGTCAATACTCTTTTGGGTAAATGAACACTTAGCCTTTTTCAAGCAAAAATTATTCGCTTATAAGCATTGTAATGCTTTCTCCAAATGCTCTACGTATTGCTCAAGTGATGAAATCACCTTTTACAAAGGTAAGTTTTAATTTTATACTAAAATTGCCATTTCCGAAAAAAGATTCATAAGTGGTTGTTAATGGAGTTTAAGTTTCCAAATTTTGAGGAGTCGATATCAATTTATGCCTAATTGCTCCTATACACTAAGATATCATTAAAGAAAACCACTATAAATTTCCTTAAATAGGGTATGAAAATACTATTCATGATACTTTGAAAAGTTGTTGCTACATTTGACAACCTAAAAGGCATTACAAGTTACAAGAAATTCGTAATGGCCTTCATGTGTACAAAAGGCTATTTTGTGTATCTCTTCTAGATTCATACAAATTTGGTGATATTCAATTCCCAAATACATCTTAGAAAAAATAGTGGCTCCATCTAGTTCATCCAATAACTTGTCTATAGTCGGTATTAGAAATTTATTCATGATAGTGGCTTGGTTTAATGCTCTGTAATCAATGCAAAATCTCCAATAACCATCTTTTTTCTTCACCAATAACACCGGTGAAGAAAAAGCACTCATATTAAGTCTTATGACTCCTAAATCTAGCATCTCCTACACCGATTTCTCTCTTTTGAAAGTGAGGACAATGGTATGGTCTAACATTAATAGCTTGTTGATCATTTTTCGAATGAATATGGTACTGCATTGATCTAAGTGGCGGCAATGATGAAGCAATCACAAAAACATCCTCAAATCTGCTTAATAAGTCTTCAATAGATTTATTGCTAGTGGTACATATGGATAATTGATTTTTTTGAAGCACTAAATGAAAAAAAAAAAAGCTACATTGTTAGACTTAACCAATTTCCTTAATTGTTAATGTGCTATTTTCTTCTTCTGCAAGTAATTATTACTCTGCAATTTAATTCTTTTGCCTTGCACTTCAAATTACATTATTAACAATAAGTAATCAAAGGTAATAAGCCCTAAAGTAGTTAGCCACTATATGCTTAAAACCAATCTACTCCTTAAATTTCCAGAACATAAAAATCCACTATGAACTACTCATTAGTCAACATTAATGGCACATTTCTACACACACGAGGACAAACTAGATCATCACCATTTGCAATCATCATAGAAAATTGAGGAATAGCCACTATAAGTAAATTTAGACTCTTTACCATATTAGATTGAATAAAATTGTGTGTACTCCCACTATCCACCAACACAGTCACTCTTCTGCCCTGCACTTTACCTTGTAATCTTAAGGTTTTGGGTACTAAGACACTTGAAAGAGCATGATAACTAATTTCCACACTATCATTTTGACCCTTAGGTATTACATCATCAGCTAAAGCATCCTGAAAGATCTCATCTTACATAGCATCATTTTCATCTACTTCATCATCAAAATCTCATAGTTGGTTCATCATCGAAAATTTAGCTTTGCACACATGTGATTTATGGAATTTCTCATCACAATTATACCACAATCCTTTCTCTCTTCTCAAAGCTAACTCCTTTGATGTCATTTTTCACACAAGCAATGAATTTGGTTTCTAGTTTGTATTGGGTTGAGGTAAGTTTGATCCATTTTTTATGTTTTGGAACAAAGGAATAAGGATGGAAACAACTGATGCCTAGTTGAAGGGTTTGTTTTGTTTATAAGGAAATGTGTTTGAACTAGATTTGAATTTTGAAAATGTGGTATTTTGGTTTTTTTTTTTAAGGTTTGTAATTTGGTCTCATGTAACTTGGCGAGACTCATGGCACGCAATAGAGAATAAGGTTAGGCTGATATGAATTCAACTTATATTCCTAGTTTGAGACTAGAAATATAACAGCTTTGTAAAAATGATTTTGATAAACCAGTGACATGTATAGATATTGTTTCAAATTCATGTATATATTGTGAGAAACTATCTCTTTTAGTTAGCTTTTGTTAGTCTACCCTGATAATCCTTAAATAATGATGGACCAAATCGACTTTTTACAACTTTAACAAATGCAGGCCATGTAAACACAAGTTCATTTCTTGCTAACCATTGAAACTAGTCTAATGCTTGATCTTTCATAGCTAATGATGCTAACTTCAGTCTTTGATGGGCAAATACTTCATGAAATTTAAAAAATTGGATTCAAGGAGTTATATCATGATAGCTGAATTTAGGTAAATCTAATTTAATATTTTTATTGAAAGAATGCAACTCCAATGTCTTACTGTAAGAAAATGATAAAGAATCCTTTGCATATCTTAGATTCATCCAATTCTCATCAGGCTGCTTGAATGTTCTCATCATGTTTTTCACATTCTCATTAATTTCTACTATCATCATCTACCCCATACGTACATCAAGACCACCAATCTTTGTATCAATCGACTCCAACCTAATGTCATGCTTTTGTATATCCTCTTGCAAAGTTGCTATACTTCTTGTATTGTTTGCCATCTTTGATCTTGATTAAAATCAATGAAAGCACCAATAATAGGCTTATTGGAAAGCCTAGCCTACCTTCTAATGTTATCCTAAAATGACACATTCAAAACAGAATTGTCTTGTTTAATAGAGAAACAAAACCCTCGTTTCAATCTATTCCAACCACACAAGTCAGGTATAACCCTTCTTTATCTCTCTCTCTCTAGTTTTCATTTGCTACTACGTTTCAAACTCTAAGGTTTTAAGATATGAATCTTAACGCTCTCAAATTTGAGAAAAATTAGTAGATTTGAAATGCTTTCTTCACAATCTATAGTTTGATGGTATTTTTGTTTATAGAAATGAAAGATTACTAACTAGGGTTTTATGTATTTTGTGATCTGAAGTACTCTAACAAAAGGGAAAAGAATGAAATGGTTTAAGAAAGAAAAGCTTTCTAGATTTTAAGTATCCAGCGACTCTAAGTGAGATAGTTCTCAAAGATTAGGGAAGAATGATTCCCTCTTCTATTTGTTATTTCCTTGTTTATACTGTTTTTACTCTTCTAACCAATTGTAACCAAAATCTGTTACTACTACTATGCTTGTATGCTATTTTTGTACTATTACGACTCCTGTATTGTATATATACATGTATAACATTTATGTAACATAGTTGTTAAGATATTGAGGTTATCTCCTGCTTCTTAGTACTCTGTCTATTCTTATGTTTGTCATACCATTTATATATGTTATATACTTAGGAGTCATGAGTTACTCCAAGTTCTAGGATGCTGGAACTGTATTGTTAGCCAATTAAATGGATGATAATTAAAATGAGATTGTTGCATTAGTTCTACTTATGAATGCATGTGAATCTTGTTATTTGTGTGACACTCACATGTGATTTTCATGTTCTATACTAGGTATAGCTCACCCTTTAAGGATTTGTAGGCTTTCAGTTTTAGGTACATGTAACATGAAAAGTACTGAAAACTATAAAGATTCATATTACAATTATTATTATTTTAATGAGGAGATATGATATTATTATTTTGATGATAGGACGAGTTTCACCTAATGGATGATTTGAGTAGTAGATGTCACTAAGAGATGAACAGCTTCATTTTATTTATGTTTTTATTTTTGGGGACTTGTAGGGGTTGCTTGTAACACCTTACTTTTATTTTATTTTGTTTGAAGTATGTTAAATGTAGTTTACAGTCATGAACTTATTAAGGCTAAATGTTAGATATCTTAAGAGTTTGAACAGATGAATTCAATGTTCACAAATGATATTTTGTTTGAGTTAAGTGGTGAAATATACCTCTCTAATTTATTATTTGAAGAGAAATTTAATAAGAGACCGGTAGTTTTTATTAATTGTAGAGTTTAGACAGGTGGCAAGTTATTAGATGCCTTAACATGTCGACTCCTTGTGCTGACACGTGGTAAGGCTATGGCTTTCTGGATTTTGGGGCATTACAGTTTATGTGATATTGGTTGCAATGCAATGCTTTGTTAAATTCTATTTAGGCATGTACAATGCTTTGTTAATCTTATATTACCATATTCAAGATCTAACATTTGCTTATTATATATTTCATATATATTAACTTTATTTTTTAATTTTTAGAAAATAATGTTAGACATTCAGACTTAGGTATGTAACATAGGCAAAGGAAAGGGAGAAATACAAGTGAATGGGTTTATCCCTGTGCAATACAAGATCATGTAAAAATACCTTATTAAAGTCCAATTTAACTTTCTTGGACCTTTTTAATAGATTTAACTAACAAGTTGATAATACTATGTAGGAGATATTAAAGAAGAAGATAAAGGATGAGACTTGAGTACAAAAGAATGGGGGTAGACCTAAGTATGATATCACATTATGCTAGAGGTTATAGGCCATAAGCCAGGCTATTATCGAGAATTAAGATATGATGGGCTAATCGCACCTCTTGCACAAATGTCAACCTACGAGCAACGCCTACTAGACATGATGATGTCCTAAAGAAGTTAGCTAACATAAAGGAAAAGTATGACAAGTTGGTGCAATTTGTGCAAGCTAAATTTAGCTTACCATGCCTTGTCCATGGCCTACACATCCTTAAGTAGCCAATAAAATAGTCCATTACAACAGCAACCACTAATACTTTTCCATGGCTTGCTTTACTGGTAGATTCACCTAGCAAATCTCTTTCCATTAGTAAATTCCATATCAGTTTTTTAAACCACAAAGCTAGAGATAGTTCGTTATAGCACCTATGCAATTTGGGCCTAGTAATCGCAACATGTTTCCTCCTTTGATGCATTGAAGCGAAGAGCAAGGGGCATCTAGGCCCATACCATCTATTAAGCCTTCTTTTTAGATTATGTGTATGTGTTTTCTTTTTTTTTTTTTTTTTTTTTTGTCCCCTAGATATAGCTTGCATTTAGACACTAATACTTCTTATTGAACTAAATATCCCTATTATTTTCACTTACTGTATGTTGGACTATGTACCTTATGAAATATTTCATTAGATTATACATTTGTTAGCTCACTTTTGTGATATTTAATTTAATTTAATTTAATTTTATGGTTTTTTTGTGGTAATTTCTACATTACATTAAATATTAAAGATTTTTCATATTATCAATTCCTATTATGTTGTTTTATAGTATTGCTATAAATTGTTAAAATATCATATATTAGTTAATAAATAAATAATTATCAATGGTCTTTTATTCCTTAAAAAATTAAAGGAAAAAAAAATCAAAGTGGCTGCTTAAACTGACCAGTTGTAGAAATTTAAATTATGGTAAGCTGTGAATTTAGTTTGCCACATGGTTAGCCACATACAGATAGTTATACTAAAAGCAAGTGGCAACGTAAGTCAGCCGTTAACGAATTTTTTGGCAAACAAAGCTTGTAATTAGGTCAACCAGTTACGTTTTACGCAGTGATCGATTTTAGCAAAAATTTTTCGCCCCTAGGGCTTTACTGGCATTAAAAGGCATACTCTCATAAGTATTCTCCTCAGGTTAAGTACTTATTTTTACAGTAATTTCCTTGCCATACCCTTTTGTAGGAGAATTATATGCCGAACTTAATTTACCTCATGCAACATCAAGAGTATCGATGAGTGGAATGGAGTCTCCGGGTCATACAATTGAACCCACTCGATGCCGACCATATTATACATTCGTGAATATATACAAGTACACGTTCACATTTCATTAACTCCTAATAGTAAGAGTGGTTGTAGTTATTTCATGCAGAAACAGAACAAAACGAGTTATCCATGAACGAATCATTGCAATTAGGAGCGGCAATTTTGTGATATCCCCAGGCCAGACGACTCTTTCTATGATAAGTTGGAGAAGAACGTATATCGGATGAGCAAACCGCAGCAGAGAAAATATTTCTGACATGGAGATATTGTCCTCCTCCTAATCATGTCGCTGCAGCCTGCAGTTTCGATCACGAGGAAATGGTCTTACATGTGCAAGCGGTGCCCAGAGAAAAGCAGGCACATGGACCTCGCCTGCCACAACTATATATACATGACATGTTTATATAGGCTTGGTCAACTCAAATCTTACTTACTTTTATTTTCTGAATTTTCTCGTTGGAAGTGTTTCGTCACGTCAATTCATTGGCTGTAGAGTAGGCCTCAGGGAAAGAAATATTTGGAAGAAACAGGAAAGACTAGCCGAGTCCTCGTCTTTTTCCAAGGAGCTAGAGAACATTTAACAAAATGTCTGTTAACGAATTGGGGTTCCAGAAGATTGAGGTTGTTCTTTTACTCTTTATCTTTCCCAAATTTTCTTTTCATGCTATCCCTTTTCTTCCAAACTTCTGTTCCAATAAATTTGACGATGCTATTGTGTTGTCCTAGTTGTTACAGACCCATGTGCTCAAGGTTCATGTCAACTGTATAGGATGCAGACAGAAGGTGAAGAAGATCTTAAGGAAGATTGATGGTATGAACGGTTTTCCTTAAGAGATTTCCCAAGCAATTCTTCTAATACTGAAAACGTTTTTATTTGGAACAGGAACAATTTTTTTATAACATTTGTTATGGCAAAAGTTTTAAGATTGTCATTTGTTATCGTACTAATCTCAAGATATTTGGTTTATCTGTGGATTTTAGCACCGAGTAATTAGAGAGTCCAAAGGGGATATGGTTAACCACTAGAAAGAATATTTATAAAAAATGAGGAAAAATGTTTTTAAAAGAAAAAATTTTAATTTCCTCATTTTTCATTCGGAATTTTTTTGTAGTTGTTAATCATTATTATCTAGGCCGGCCGTATTTTCATCTTGCAGCTGTACTTATCATTAGAAAACAATAGTATATATCAACAATCCATTGAGGATAACATGATAACATTTAATAATGGTAAAATTTTGACTATCACAAATATTACAACTGCTTGCTTATACATGGCTTTTAGAATAGGAAAACTAATAATCTCCCTATAAAATTGTCTTCTCCCTTGATGATTAGCTTATCTGCGTACATTTCTGATTCTAGGTGTTTATGAAGTGAGCATAGATCCTGAAAAAGAGCTGGTCACGGTTCATGGCACAGTGGGTTCAGCAATTTTAGTACGGAAGCTAGCCCGTTCAGGTAAGCATGCCGAGATTTGCTCCACCAACGCTAACGACAAAAGGCTAGACCGTGGAAAGGCCAGCTTAGTCCAAAACCTCGGCAAAGACCCGCAAATGCTTTCCTTCTTCAATGGTGTGAAACATAATTGGACGCCAGGAGAAAATGATAGTCAGAACATCCTAATGAAGGCAATTCCAGGGGAAAATGTTGCTGATGAACGACAGCTGCTGATTGGTTGGAATAATAATGGAGATGGAGCCTTTTTTCACCATGATAATGGCTTTGGAGGCCATGTTTTTAATGGCGTTAATGGTGGTAATCCTTTTCTAGGAGAAGCTTCTCATTATGGTGGGTATGATAATCAGGACATGCAAGTGTTGAATCAAAATATGTTTCTGTCTGGACATAGGGCAATGCCGGCAATGCGTCCCACATTTCCTGTCATTTATCATGCCGCCGATCATCGCGGTTTCAATTGATGAGGAATGGCCGTGGACTAGCTAGATAGATATCCCTCCAACTGCAATACGACCATTTATCTTTTTTCCCAAGTAGGATTATGAATGAGGACGACCAATGGTCCGTATGATGTTTATAATTGCTTATGATAGTCGATTTCAACGATTGAATGATATGATATCCTCGTGATTAACCCCTTACTTATGATGTTTTAAGGTGAAATTTTCATTATTTTCGAATATAGAGACTTGGAGTAGAATGTTACAACATGTTTGATGATTTCATCTGAGGATAGTTCTGGAATAAAAAAGGGAAAATGGATAGGGAATAGGGTCCTAGAGCCTCCAATTAGGAATCCTTATTAATTATTTTTGGGGAATTGAGATTCAACTGAATTCTCATTAGCCCAAAGCAAGTGAATGAACAATGTAATAGATGACCCATGGAGCATTCCCCCCTATTGAACATGCTATAAGTATTTTTCTATTATTTTAACTACTTAGGAATGTAGAGTTGTGAGATTAGTTTGGGGTCGTAAAATCTATTGTCGATGGAATGGGTAGACTTATAATATTTAATTAATATTAGAATTACATTAAAAAAAGAAGGGAATACTATACTTTTAGTTTTTGAACTTTACCACTTTTTCTAATTAAGTCCTTGAATTTTTTTTTCTATTTCAATTTTCAAATTTTTCAAAAGTTGCAAAAAATCCTCTATTAGTAAACTATTAGTTTTTAGAATAATGCATATGAAAGTGCCTAATTTTTTACTGGAGACAGTTTAGTACACAAACATTGAAAAATTAAATCGTAGTGCTCGAAAATTAAAAATTTGTTCATTTAAGTGTCTATATTTAATGGACGTTATACATATAATGGACACTAAACTACTCGAAATCAAAAGTTTAAGTACTTAAGGAAACAAATTTTCAATTTTGAGCATTAAAATTCAAGTTTTTCATGTTTGAACACTAAAATGTTTGAAATCAAAAGTTAATATACTCTTATATGCGTTATACCATTAGTTTTTTTGTTAACGACGGACTATTTTGACAAACCATTAAAAAGTTTAAAAACTGAAATAAAAAAAATTAAAGTTCGTTAACTCAATTAAAAAAAAATGGGAAAGTTTAAGGACTAAAGTGGGATTTTCATTTTTTTTTTATTTTCATCCTTTACTAATTTTTCTAGAAAAAAAAAAAGGATTACAACTTAATAAATTAGAACAATTAATCGTATTGTTAGATAAAATATTGGTAAAATTTTATTTATTTTATCATAAATATAATCATTATTTATATTTTTTAATTTACAAATATATAATGATATCCTAACTAACTTTACATAGTATCATTAAATTAAATATGATAATTATTTATGATCACTATTGTTTATTTAATTTAACAATTAGAATAAGTATCAAATAAGTTGTATAATTATCTTGCTGATACTTATCTCTCAGAGAGATGGACCGGATTCAAATCTCTCCCTCCAATATTATCATAATATGTAGTATAGTTGGAGGGAAAAAAAATATTATCATATGTAAATTTTAAAAATTCTAAAATTAAATGTGATTTAATTCTATTAAAAATATCAAATCGGATCATTGATTATTTAAAATATTTATTAACTAAAATGGAAAAAGTACAATAAAATGACCAAAATTCTCTTCCTACCTCTTCACTTTAGGATTTTATATTTTCAGTTTTTCTTCATTTCAAGACCTTAGTTCTTAAAAATGAACAAAACTGATAATTTTTATTTTTCTACACTATAAGTAACATTAAAAAATCATGTCCTAAAAAAACAAATATGTATATATGTATGAATGTATGTATGTATATATATATATAAGCATAGGTTATAAATTAAAACACAAATAAATATACAGATCAACCTCAAATTTTGCCACTTTTTTTAATTGAGTTTTGGAATTTTTTTTATTTCAGTTCTCAAACTATTTAAAATTTGCAAAAGAGTTATCCATTAGTGAACAATTAGTTTTTCCATTAAGTAATGACTCTTTTGCAAATTTTTAAAAAGTTTGAGGATTGAAATAGAATAAATAAATGTGCATTCTCAATACAATTTATTACTATTATTTTATAATAATTTCAATGTATTTTATATACATAAAAGGATTTCATTAATGTGCATCCTCAATACAATTCAATATTGAATTGAATTTAAAATTTCAATCTTTTTATGAAATGATTATTGCTACTCGATTTACTTTGTAAAAGGTTAAAAGAATAACCTTTTATTTTTTCTTTGGGGCATATATGTCAACTAAGATAAAATTGACCATTTATAAATAAAATCAACTCATGAAACTCATGTAAATTTTGTTATTTATAAATATAAGTTGTACAAAGTATTTGAATAAAAAATTACAAGTATTATAAAAAGGACAAGATAATATAATGAATAATATTATATAATTTCTTGATAATAAAAGACTTGCAGACAATGTAATTATAATTTATGATAGAGAAACTAATGAATAGATAGTGTTTAATCAAAATTTATATAATTAATTATGATTTTTCGATTAATGAAATTTAATTTTGTTAATTATTTTAAAAAAAAAGCATAAAGATGATGAAAACTATTTGTAATAGATAATAAATATAACTTGAAAAAGTAACAAGTTACTCTAGTAGGAAATCAACCCATGACCTTATGTGCAAATAAAAGATTTTAATCACTCAACCATATTGAATCTTACAAGAAATTTGCATTTTAAAATATGAACATAATAAAAATTTTCTGCTTTAAAAATAATCTTGTTTAATCAATTTTTTCCTAAATTTGGAGGGTGATAACTCCTTTGGGTGCCCTCTAGATCTGTCCATGCAAAATAGTTTAAAATCATAGCAAATGGCAAAATACGAAAGCCACTTTAAATTGAAATTGCTTTTCTCAGTAATCCCAACTTAAAACTATTGGTAATAATTCAAAATAGTAGCTAATAAATCATTAGAGGTTTTTCATATAATTCCAACTACAAACTCCCACAATCATCTTAAAATAATAACTACTTGGACTCTCACTATTTTTATCATTGGATACCAATTTAAAACCTCTCTAATGCTTAGTTGCTACTATTAAAAAAATAAAAGAAGAAAACCTAATAAATCCAAAAGCAAAGTTTAGTCAAAGATGCAATTAGTTTATTAACACTAAATAACATGTGTTCTCACAATTCCAACTCCATTAATCAAATCAATAGAGAAAAAAAGAGCACATCACTTATTACTACTTAAATTATGTTACATATTCACATGAAAGTAGAACCTATGAAAAATAAATAAATAAATAAAGAAACACAAATACCAATATGACAAAAATTCAAACTAATGTTAACTATTCTATTCATTTAAATGTGAATATCACATTTGATACTTAAACATTACCGATATTTGCAACTAACTATCTAAAATTTAAAGGTATCAATCTACATCTTACAAACTTTTTGAGATAATCTATAATAACTAAATTAGATGGTTAATTACAAAAATGGGTAAATTTTGGGTAATTAATTGCAAAAAGGTTAAGTTAGAATAGTTAATTGTAAAGACAGGAAAAGTTTAAGGGAAAAATATATCATAGGGCCCTAAATTTTTTCATTTCAAGATTTTTTGTTTTGCTTTTTTTTTTTTTCATTTCAAGATCTATGTTCTTAAAAATGAGTCACTAAAGGATCTCTATTAGTCTTTATCACCATTTTAGTTAATAGTAGCTATTGTAGCACTCTAAGTATTGAGATGAAGGATACATGTCTTCCACTAATAAGTTTATTTATCTTCTATATAGTATAGTTTATGTACATAGTAGTATAGGCTTATAGATATGTGTTCATTACTGTATATAAGTACTAGTAGCTATTATTCTCAACAAGTAGTCTTTAGCTACAACAAACAAAACATCTATTGCACATTTCCTCTTTCTCTTGCTTTAATCATAACATAGTAAAACAAAATAGTTTACTCTTCAATTTCATCATAGTGTTATAGTGTTAGGGTTTCCATTTTCAATTCACAAAGAGTCTCTAAGCATTAAAAGATGTTACTTTACCATTCATTTTCAATTCACAAAGAGTATCTCACCATTAGAGAATGTTACCTCACCATACTATAAATGTCATTATGATTCATAGAGTTCAATTTTGGTTACTTTAGTATTGTTAAGGCTCAAATATAACACTTGGAGTCATTCTTTTCTTCTAGCCTTATCGATCCATGATAAAGTTGGTTTTGTGGATGTATCTATATTAGTTCCATCAAAGGATGTTTAGATGTTTTCAATCTAAATTTAATGAAATAATTTGATCTTGTGTTAAGCCTAATTTTATTTTTTTTTCTTTGCAAGTTTTCCCTAAACTGATCAATGTTAAACCTTACCCAATTAATATCAATCATTGATTAAGGTTTAAGGAAAACTAAAAATTTTTATTTTTTAAAAGAATTTTATGAGTTACCACCTGACCGAGGTCGGGAAATGGTTTAGGTCGAAACTAAATGGGTAGATTTGATTTTGATCTAGATACTAGTTCATATGTGGAAAAAACTGATATTTTAAAAAGGGCTTTTGAAAGACCAAAGATTGAGTTCGAAGGTTATGTTTTTTAAACCCTTATAAATATCATCAACCTTTCAAATTTTGATTTAATTTTCTGAAATCATCTTTTTAAAAGTTGACATTAAATAAATTAAAATATTTTATTTTTACAAAATTGAGTGATTTGAACTAAAAGTGGAAAAACTAACTTTTTCGTTTTTTATGTCACCCTAGAGGTACTTATATACCTTTTATTTGAGATCAGACATATATAATTATTTTGGAAAAAATTTTAATTTATAAGACGCCTTTTGATTAAAAAAAAAAGGCCTAGTTTACATATTAAGTGGGTTCAAGTTTAATAAGAAAAGTTTCTAAAGGGTCCTAAATCGAGTTTTATTTCGAAAAGTTCTAAAACGTTCTAATTTTTTTAAAAGGGGTTGATTCATTTTTGTTTATTTAGAAAATCGATTTATAAGCAATAAAATATATTTCCTTATTTTCTTACTTCACTTTTTTTTTTTTCATTTTTTGTTAGTTTTTTATTTCTATTTTTATTTTATTTTACTTTACTTCTATTATTTATTTATTTTGTACCCATCAAGAAAATAAATAAAAAAGAAAAAAGAAAAATAAACTCCCTACGTCCTTCTTTCTTTTTATTATTATTTTTTATTTATTTTCTAGTTATTTTTATTTTACTTTATCTTTATATTAAGGATTTAAATAAATAATTAAATAGAAAAAAATCAAGGAGAAGGAGATTGGACTAAGTGTAAACCTGGCCTATAAACCAAACTAAAAAGGCCAAAAGGCCTTTCACGGGTGAGAAGGCCCTCAACATAGGCGCTTTGTGCTTATAGAATTTTGCCTTTTTTTCGGTTTTTCTTGTTTCATTTTTTTTTATATTTTTACAATTACAATATCAAAAATAAATAAATAAACAAAGAAAAAAATGCTGAAAATAAGTTACAAAATCAACCGAATAGAAATAGTACCAAAGCAAAAGTGCAATCAAGGCATAAGTTAAATCAGCCCAATCAGGTCAGAGCAACGAGTCGAATTCGGTTCAACTGAAGCTCCATGGGTCGCGTCTAAGCGAGAGAGGAGTGGTTGAGGTCCTCAATTCACAGTGGTTTATACACTAAAATGAGTAGGTGAAATCAATTTTATGTTTTTTGTATTGAGGGTTGGGGGTCTAAGACAAGTGTCATGGCATTTAGGTGGGTTTTTTTTTTTAACAAATGGTCAATGGTGGTGGTGATATGGCGTTCTTAGTGGTTGGTTGAATGTGTGATAAAGGATTATACGTAGTTGAGGGTGCACAATAGTGGGTCGGGGGGTGTTTAAGGTGGCTGCAGATTTGGTGGTGCTGTTGTAATAGATGGGCGTAGCGTGTGGTGTGCATCAATATGGGTGGTGTGGAATTAGTTTATGTGTGGTGGTGGTGCTAAGGTAGTTGGCTTGGGTTGTATACTGTTGTGGTTGATGGGCGAGGTGAGCAGTTTACATTGCTGTGGGTAGCGTAGAATTGGTTGGTGTTAGGGATGTTATAGAAGGAGAGAAAGAGGTGCGGTAGTGGTATTGAGGTAGTCGGTTGAGGTTGTATATTGTTGTTGATGGACGTAGCGTATGGTGTAGGTGGTATGGAATTAGTTAGTATTAGGGCATGGTGTAAAGGGGGAGAGAGAAAGGTGCAATGGTAGAGAAGGAGAGTTCAGGATGAATAGAGAGAAAGAGAGAGCTTCTTGATTGATTCCCCGCATTTTCGAAGGGATTCTCCTCTTTTGTGCTACTACAACATAGATCAAGCTCAGAAATCTCGTCCATCCAATTCAAGTCCATTAATGAGCTTTAACTTGAAAATCTTTTTTCTTTTAACTTCAATTTTGGCCACGTAATATGATGAATTTGGCCAAATAAATGGCTAAATTCAAACTAGGCTATACATAGCATACAATTCCACAAAAAATTGATGTGGAATCTTGTGGAAAAGGCATGAAAAATGGTCGTGAATTGAGGCCACTACATGGAGAACACCAGGAAGCTAACAAGGGAATTCAAGAGAAAGGCCAGTAAAAAGGTAGAAAATTGCACCGCTACGTAACAATGTGCATAGCCCGCGTAAGTACAACACACACTCGGTCAAAAAAAGAAGGCAGGCGCTTTCGCTCCTACTTGTGTAGGGTGGGCCCACGTTCAGGGCTTTTCAACCCTGTTTGAAATGGACCATACGGCCTAAGTTATAAGCCTGGTCCGATTCTTCTTTCCCATTTTTTATTACGTAGCTCAAGGAACTCATTATCATTTCGATATTACATCTGGTTTTTATATGAGTTGCTCTGCTTTCCCATGTTGCTTGCATTTATTCTAATGCTAATCTTAATGTTAGCTGCTTAAGGAAGCAAGTTCTTCATTTACTAAATTTACTAAATGTCTGATAAGGTTCAAACTTCAGTTGTTCTTCTTCCATAGATTGTTCTTCATCTCCTTTTGTTTACTAAGCACCATTTTTATAGCATAATAGTTCAGATGAGGTTGCTGTTATGAACCATATGGCACATATTCCTTCACTTACTCTTGATAATAGTTTTTCATCTTCCATAAGTGTATCTTGGATTCTTGATTCAAGTGCAATTGATTATATGATTAGTTCTCTTAGCCTTTTCCAATCTTATAGACCTATTCACAATGCTTACGTTCAATTACCAAATAAACAATGTTTTCAAGCCACTTTTGTTGGTATAGTATTTCTTTTTTCACAATTGGCACTTCATAATGTTATTTTTGTTCCTTCATTCAAGTTGAATCTTATTTCTATCTCCAAGCTTCTATTTTATAGTGCTTGTTTTTTCATATTCACTAAAAGTGTTACTATCATTCAGGTTTCTTCCACTAGAAGAGTAATTGGTCAAGCTAAGGTTAAGTTCAAGTTATATTTATTAAAGTAAGATATTAATTGTTGGAATAAGTGTAAGCCTTATTCTTATACACATTATCATGTAATTCATGAATTGTCAAATTAATGTATGGCATTATCAGTTTGGCATCCTGTCACACCTCGAAGCGGTAAAATCGTAACAGCCTCGCCGTGCCGTGTAAACTATTCTAAGATAAAAATTGACCTTACAACCGATATCCTAGACCTGATCTACACAAGGCGCCCATGACTAACTTACTTTGAATTAAATAGTTTATAATTTAAATAAATCAGTTACCTAAAAAAGTGAGCAAAATATACATATATACTATAATTCAGTTATTACATTATTAAAAAATGAAAAATTCTAAAATAAAAGCTTAGACCTTAAAAATATATGTTTATTCTTCAAATGTTTTTCCTTACTCCCCAGGATCCAACAGTTGATAATTTCAGAGTAGTTGTATGCCGCTTCTTAGCCAACACCTACATGGCATCTATAGGGATGTGAACAATCATAGTTCAGTAAGTTAAGATGGAAAACTTAAAACTATACCATAAACATAACAAGGTTATCAATCAACTTATTAGGTGCAATGCATGTTCAAGCAAATACCACCGCACGACGGTATTCGACCCATTGTAAGATTTGAGAAATTGCGCCAGCTCTAATTTAGGTTGAAGAGTTACTGTTAATGCAACAACTCACGACCAAACCCAAGGTTATGCAATCGAGACACCGCTCCTCCCATAACTATCTTCGAACCATTGACTTCACCCTTACCGCGACCTCCTCTCCTATCACTTAGTTCGACTAAGGATAAAGAAGGAACCATTATGCAATCCCACGCTATCCCTTTCAAAAGAGGTTAGTATTTGGCCGGAGAATCCTAGGTTTCCCCTAATGAGTTGCTATGCAGGTCCAATTATAATTACGGATCGTATATTTGATTAGGTCCAGTTTAGGGTGATCAATCATTTCATACAAATCATACAATACAGCCAGAACAACAGATAGAATCATAGCATCACTCATAATCAAGCACATCCACACAACTAATTATCTAACAAGCACAACCAAGCATAATCTTAAGCCTCTAAAATACAGCAACGTATTAATCCCAACTTACCTAGACTCTTCGCTCGCTCACTTGAGGTCCAACTCGCTCAGGCCATTGTCGATCATCCCTATAATACAAACGTGGTTTTAGTTTTTCATATAACTATTATAAGTTGGTTTTATCCTATAACGCTTATTGTTATGCTTTGTTTAGGGCTGAATATATCCAATTATCTAAGTTCTTAAATCTTTTACAATTATTCTAGGTTTGGGCTTAGGTTCGGGTTCGGTTTCTATATCGATTTCTAAATTTAGTTCTAGTTCGATTTCAAGTATTGTTTTATACCCGAATCTTAGAAATTCGTTTCAACTCATAATGTGAAATTAATCACATTACTTCCAGATATCCTAAATACCATCATCACTCCTAATCAGTCTTTTATTTCACCCAGTACACTTAAATCCTTATTAATGTACTAAATTTACTCCTGACGTAGGAAATTTTTACATTTTTCATATAATTACATAAATTTAAGTTTTCTATCAGATTTATTATATATCCCTATTATTTATATAATATCAATTTTTATCCTAATATTTTCTATTTATTATAACTATTACTTATTATGTACATAACACACATCTAATATTTTTATCACTCTAATTACCATCTCTCAACATCAATTATCATTTCAAAATGTCTAAATTCATCCTAAATCAGATTTTACACCTAATTAACCAAATTTACAAATTTAACTTAAAATTTACTATTTTTCCCTATTACTTATTTACTACATAATTAACCTAATAATTACATCTAACACGCTAAATGATATAAGTATCATAATTCATGAGATTTCAACATCCTAAAACATATAATTATTCACTAAATCAGTAATTAATTATTTAATTACTTAATTAACCCTAAATTACCCATTTTATGCCTCATTTTAAGGCCTAAAAATTATCTAAAAATTTTGAAAATTAATTTTTGAAAATGGGCTTCATAGTACTATTCTATATCATCTAAGCAGTCTACACAAAAATTTTGGGCTCAAAACTACACTCCTAGGGTCATTTATTTCTAAACCGAAACATGCTTGGTTTTGCTTGATTTCTTAATGACCATATATTACAAGACATATTTTTATCAAAATAATATTTTTCCTAAAAACTACATACAAAAATATTCTAGAATAATAAAATTCATAATTTTATAATAATATTTACTATTTTTACAAAATTACATAAAATCGACCTGAAAATCGAACTCACCGATTTAAGTAGCTCCAGCCACCGTCTGTGGCCATGGGTGTGTCGGCCCACCTAGGCACTGCCACCACCATGTGGTGGTAGTGGCCGTTCACTCCCTACTACTCATCGGGTCTAAGTTCTCCTTACAAGCCCCAATTGCATAGTTTTCTTTTCTTTCTTTTTTTACTCGAATTTTTTCTTCCAATTTTGATGCTCCTAATTTTTCTCTGAATTCTAACTATTCAAATAAGCTCTGTGATATTTTTCCCTATTTATAGAGCTTTATGGTAATTAATGTGCATTAAATTACATAAGACATTACCCAAATCCCTTAATTTTTTGCTTTTGTATTACTTGATTTTAATTAGCTAATTTTTCTTCTTTAATTCTTAACTTTCCATGACCAAATCTGGATCATTCCTTATTTTTTTTATTTTTTCTTAATTAATTATGAATTTTCTTTAATTATTTATTATTATTTTAGCTCATTTCGTGTATTTTAAATAATTACGCGTATTTCTATACACATGAAAATTCATATATCATACAAATAAATATTCCTAAATATTATTTAGGTTATTTTAAGATTTTTAGTATACATATAATTTATCTCTAGCGATTCGTTAATTATCGGAATATATTTTACGCATTTTCAATAAATAACGAGTTATATACTTAAAATTTGGAATTTTTATATTCTTTCATTTTGTTGCTTATTTTCTTAAATTCAAACTTACGGGATTATTTTACTAATATTTCTAACTTTACTTATAATTTAGGCTCGATCAAATCTTTCAGCCAATCGAAACCCTGAGTGACTGGTTGTGAGGCTTACACATCCCTCATTTGATCAAATGAAAGATATACATAAATTGCACAATTCAGTTTCTTACAACAAATTTGAATGCTTAATTTGTCCTTTAGCAAAGCAACATCATCATTCTTTTCCTTTACATTCTAGAAACACCACTTATGCATTTGAATTAATCATCTTGATATATAGGGTCCTTTTGATTCACCTACCTTAGAAGGACATCACTATTTTCTTACAATGTATAATTGATGATTTTACTCAAGTTACTTAGGTCTATCTCATAAAATCTAAATGAGAGGTATCTTCTATTGTTCCTCTCTTCTATAAAATGGTTTTAACCCAATTTAATTGTCTTATAAAGATAATTAGAACTAATAATGGGAAAGAGTTCTTTTTATCTGATTTTTGTATATCTCATGGCATTATTCATCAAATGTCACGTGTTGAAACACTACAACAAAGTGGAATTGTTGAGTGCAAACACCAACATTTGCTATCCATGGCTAAAGCTCTTCTTTACCTATATACTTCTTTTTTTGGTTTTTTTAAGGGAGGTAGGGGCGGGGGTTTTGTTATGTTAGGGTACGTATGTAATTTGACAACTACACATATCATTAATTGGATTCCTAGTTGTAGATACCTAATTTTTGCCCATTTGTAATCTTAATTTTTTATTTTTTATTTTTACTTTTTCTTACAAAAAGGATCCTAATTCAAAAATAATAAAAAGAAATTAATAAAAGAATAAAAATAATAAAAATTAACAAAGGATGAAAATACAAAAAAAAAATAAGAAAAGGAAAAATTATAAGAATTTCGTAGACAAATAGTTTTAGTTTTAGCTTTAACTTTACCTTAATAAAAATAATTATTTTAAAGAATCGGCTATTTTAAGTACAATTTAGTTATGTTAAAAATCAAAGTGTAAGCCAACGGTCTAATAGATAAGTATTGGAGTAGATTTAATTTGAGGTCTTAGGTTCGAGTCTCGCTAGTCATCTATGAAATGAATAAACAGGATTCATATCCAATTAAATCATTTGAATTTGTTTGATTTTATTAAATTAGATTTGAATTAATTTGGATCTAGTTTAATTGTTATCGAATCAGATGCCATAGATATGGTTAAATATGATTTGATTCAGACTTTATAAACACACATACATATGCATAAAGAAAAAAAAAAAAAAACAGAAAACAGCAGGGGCCAAACTCCATCTTGACAGCAATAATTCAGTCATCGACCACCAAAAAAAAAAAAAAAACAGTGAACATAACAAGCTCCGTGTTGCCGAACTGTTGTTAATGATCAGGCTAATACCTCAAACACCACCGTCTAATTTACAAACACACAATCAACCCCACTGCAGACCATCTACGAAACTGATCGAGCAATGCATCGCGGTAGTGGCATGCGGCCCTGATCTGAACTCCATGCATGCTGCTCCATCCAGCAAGTCCATCGCATGGGTAGCAGACGATCATCCTTATCCATCGTCCGATCACAACAACACCGAACACAACACTTGTGGAACTTACGACAGCATCATCCTCACCGTCGACAACTGACTAGTGCCTATCGAACATCCTCCCTTCGCAGCAGAATCCAACTCTGAATCAGGACTGTATTGTAAGATAAAATATGTCGCCTGCACTGCTTTCACGCCAACAACACTAGTCCTTTGTCCAGCATACGGGCAACATAGCAGCAAACCCCAAACACATCAAGCTCCAACCGACTCTAGCTGTTCCATCCGCAGCCACACGCGATTGCATTGGCTACTTCACCAACAGCAGGCGATAGCAAACAACAACTGCGTCTAGGATCTCTCCTTCTCGTCATCCGAATTTAACCCCGACAGCAACTGCAGCAGCCGACAAGGCGCTCCCTCACGCACGCATCTACTATGCACTTGATCAACCACAACACTCCACAACTACATACGATCATCGACAATCCATCCTCTCCCGACAGTACGACATAGCATACATCAACAAAGGTCGTGCTCGCAAATCTATTGCTGGACGCTCACTAATGTCGACTACACGTCAACAGCTACAACTCGCAATGAACAGCCTAGGTCCGGTTCAGTTTCTTTTTCAAAATTTTTTTTCTTTTCAATAATTTATTCATTATTATTATTTTATTAGAACCTTAAGTAATTTAGTATAGTTTAAATATAATAGTTTAAGATACTTCTTTTACATTAGTCTTAATATGGATTAGGTATATTATATTGATTTAAGTAAAGGTTTATTTGAACAGTAGTTAAGTTTAGTTTTATGTTATATGTACACATAATATATAATATATGAATATGTTAGTATAGGAGTTTCAGTATTAGTTCTTATATAAGTGTATTATACGGAATTATTTTGGTAAATACTTACAAGAGTTGTTAGGATTTGATCTTATTTAAGGATTCATCATATAGAAAGTTGTTTTGTTTTTTAAATAAAAATCCTTTTAAAAAAAATTAGGACTTTTAGTGAATTTTTTATAAAGTAACAACACTCAAAAGTTTGGACCCTTTAGATTTTTTTTAATAAACCGAATAAATTAAAACGTAAACTTGAGCAGTTTTTAAAATTAAAATAAATCAACACATTAAAGATTTTTTAAAAGAACTACAATCGTCTGATCCCGGCTAGCGGGTACGTAGGCACCTTCGAGACGACGATAAAATTTGTAAAAACTTAAATTATTTTTCTTTTGATATTTTTTATTTATTTATTTTTAAATATTATAATTACAAAAATAATCCTAATTTCGGTAAATAGATAGTGGTACCCGTTAGGGTTTAATAGGTTAGCCTCCAAATTTAGAACCCTCTGGTTCTTTATTCAAATTGAAATTAAAGACCGGTAGCCAAATCGTAATTAATCTACCCAATTGGTTACGGCTTCTTTTCTTTTCCCAATTTCGGTCGGGTGGCGACTCTAAAAATTATTTTCAATAAAAACAAACGAAATTTCTCAATTTCTTTAGTTGAGAATTAATATTAAATGGGTTAAGGTTTAGTATTAATCGGAAATGGAGAAATTAATTTTAAATAAATAGAAAACAAAAAAATCAGGCTCAACACTAGTCCTATTCTTCATGGTCTTACCACCAACTTATTCTTATTTTCATATCTTTAGGTCCTTGTGTTTTACTCTACTCTTAAAAAAGATTGAACTAAATTTAATGCTAGACCTCATCCTTATTTCTTTGTAGGTTATCCTATGGGAATCAAAGGATAAAAACTATATGATTTAGTTGACAAGAAATATGTTGTTTCACGAGATGTCACTTTTGTTCAACATATTTTTCCTTTTCGTGTTCTAGATATGTTTGACATGTTCTCATGCTCCACTTAAATTTCCCAACTATCTAACATTTCATCCTCATATGCTAATCAAATATTTTCCTCACATACATTCTTCCATTGATTGATGTTCTTCTCAAACACATATTTCTTATACACATTAATACACATGATTCAAACATACACATTCTTGATTCGCATGCTTCTCATACACATTGTCCTCTTGTGCCATCAAATATTGCTTTCGGTTTTATTTCCCAAAGGAGTGGTCGTCCAACCAAACTTCCCTCATATCTTGTTGATTATCACCATGGTCTTGCATTAACTGACATACTCTCTGGTTCTCATTTTTCTCTTGTTGGTTCTTGTTCTATTTCATCCTCTTTAGAATTTTATATCTTATAAAAAATTATCCCCGTAGTTGCAACCTTTTAGTGCTCAACTCTCTAAGCATTTTGAACCCCATCTTCCTATTCCCAAGCTAAGACTTTAGAGCCATGGTGTAAAGCAATGAATAAAGATCTAGGTGCTTCACAATGTAATAACGTTTGGTCTATTGTCCCATTGCCTTGTGACAAGTACACTATTGGTTGTAAGCGAGTGTATAAGTTGAAAACAAAGGCTGATGGTAGTATTGATCGATATAAAGATAGATTGGTTTCTAAAGGATACAGTCAAAAGGAAGGTTTTGACTATAATGAGATGTTTAGTCTAGTTATCAAGCCTTCTATTGTTTGTGTTTTATTTTCTTTAGCTGTTGTTTTTAGTTGGCATGTTCATCAAATGGACATTCACAGTGCTTTCTTGAATGGAGATTTGTATAAAGAAGTTTACATTGATATTCCTCCAGGTTTAGATGTTAAAGGGGAGGATTGTAGTAACAGGAAACTTATTTGTAAGCTAAACAAATTATTGTGTAGCCTCAAACAAGCATCAAAGTAGTGGGATGCTAAGCGTACATAAGCTCTTTAAGCATATGGTTTTGCCCAACCTCGTTGTGATTATTCTTTTTTAACTAAAGGCTGTGATGATGATATTCTTACTATCGACTTTGAAATTTCCCATTTCCGTTGTTTTCCTCAATTTGATTTAAAATAAACCCCATGCCTATTTAGCTTAAACCCTCAACTAAGTTAAGAAACTAGGATGCCCGGTTTCTTAGTTATTTTCATTTTAAAAAATTGAAACCGCTACTTAGTAAAATAGAGAAAAAGGTGATTAAACTAGAATCAAATAGGCGAATCTATTCTAATTAAGCCATTAGAGTATGTTTTGAAAAATTAAAAAAAAATTCAAGAAAGTAGATTTTTTTGGTTCAAGACTATCCTATTAAACTTGAATGGATACCATTCTAACCTTCAAAATTTATATTTATTTTTCAAATCAATCATTTAAAAAATATGGTAGTGAAAAAAAAAGGTTATTTTACAAAAAGGGAATAAATATTTTTTTCATATTTTTAATTACTCCGAATGTACCTACATTTCTGCTAATCGAGATCAGATTACTGTAGTTCATTTTGAAAAATTTAGTAGATTGGTTGATTTTAAACTTAAAAACAGTTGGCTTTACATTTTAGTGAATTTATTTTTATTTCAAGAAAATTCTAGGAGAAGATTCCTAATTTGATGTTGTTTTAGTTTTTTAAAAACTCCTATGAGTATAATTTTGGAAAAAGGGTCCGTTATTTTTTATTTTGAGAAAAATAATTTTTCTAAGTGAGAAAACAAATTTTTTTGTTCCTTTCTAAAACATCTACTTTTGGAAAAGGGTTTGTTATAAAAAAAAATTCCAAAAAACTTAATCTTAGGAAAAAGGTTTTTTTCTTTATTTATTTATTTAGATAACTTAACAAACAATTAATAAAATAAATAAAGAAGGAGAACATACCTAATTTAGCAGTCAGGTCAGTTCTAGTCAGGTCGAATCTGGATCCGAATCTTCTTAAAGAGGTAAAACTTGAACACCCACTTATGTCACCTTCTAGACTTAATTCTAACTAATCTCTTCATCAAAACGAATAGAAAAACATGATTTTTATGTGTATCTAATTAGGTTTTAGAAGGGACAGGAACGATGCATCAGGTTGTTATAATGGTTGCTAGGGTATGCAGAATTTGGAGATAGCAGCAGATGAAGATGATAGTAGTTCTTGATGGAGTGGGTAGGGGATATTTGGGCACGAAAGAGTAGAGTGTTTAGGATTTAGGGACACCACAAACATGACTTTGATGGTGGTTTTCAGTGTTAAAGGCCGATGGCGGGACTATTCCTAAAGAGAGAAACTCCTCGTTTTAGAGAGAAAAAGCATTAATTGAATGTGTTTTACTAAGTTTTTAGTTGTGATCTATGCACAAAGTGAAGCTTGATACCCTATTTATACTAGTAAAGTTTAGATTTAATTCGAAAAAGTATAAAAATGGAAGATCACGAGTATAGTAGCTTAATATGTTCTTACCCGATCTAGTTTTGAATTTTTAGGAAAATACTAGTTTGAGTAATGGAAATGGGTAAGAACACATCAATAATCAATGTCTACATCTTTGATTCAAAGGAAATTGGCCAAAGAATAGAGTTTTGCAATTTTCATTTAAGTGTGTTAACATATTTTTTTCTTTCCTTTTTCAAGTCTGAATTAACCCACCATGTAGGCAAATTAGAATTCGTTTTTGCTCCCAATTTGGAGTATATTATATGTAGTTTCCATAAACACAAAATTCAAATTAATTTTGCAAGATATAGATTTAGAACGCAGTTTGGAAATGGGGGGTTTGAATAAGGAAGTTTCCCTTTTATTTATGGAAACATTAACTTGTGCACAGAGGAAATCAAATAGGAAGGAGAAAGAAATGGGGTCACCCATACAAATGCAAGGTACATACCACGAGCCCCTACTACAAGTGATCCTTACACACCTATTTGAAAAGAAAAGGCAAGCACAAAGCACGTACTTGCTTTTGCAAATTTGCAACAAATGATCAGGGCTTTGACTTTAATCCATAAATTACGTAGATCAAGTTCTTCAGCTGGTCCAATCTATTCTTCCCCTTTAAAAAAATTAAAATTAAATAAAATAACACTACTCTTAGGTGCAACCCGAATTGTATGAATCATTTACGTACTAAAAATAATTTTTTGAAAACACACCTAAAATTAAAGGTAAAATAACTAAAAAAGGGAAGAAAGTCTATTTGAGTACATTCTAACGACACTAAAAATTTGAGATAAGAACTAAAATTACGATGGGGTAAAAATACAATGTCTACAGTTGTCTCTCTTTATAGTATAACTATACCAGAAAAACAAAAAAGATACCATGTTGCCCTAAGGGTAAATTTATCCTAAGAAGTGCTACAACTAGCTAGCTATCCTAAGTTTAATCTACTAGAGATTTGGTGAAGGAAGATGTCACTCTAAGAGCTAGCAACAGTCCTAAAGTGATACAGGGATGGTGAGTAAAACCCCTAAAATTGGTAGCATCCTATGAGTTGGCTAACTTAGTAAGAGTATCTCTAGAAGACTAGCAACCCTAATTTAGATTGATTTAGAACTTAGTCATACTCCTCTAAGCTGGCTAACCTAGGCAAGAACGTCTCTACAGGACTAGCAACCCTAAATGAAAGGTCAATTTTGAACTTGGTTGTACTCCTCTAGGTGACTAACTTAGGCGAAAGTGTCTTTAAGAGACTAGCAACCTTTAATGAAATGTCAATTAGAACCTAGTTATACTCTTTTAAGCTAACTAACCTTGGTGAGAGCATCTTTAAGAAACTAGCAACCTTAAATGGAAGGTCAATTTAGAACCTGGTCGTACTCCTCTAAGTTAACTAACCTAGGTGGGAGTGTCTCTAAGAGATTAGCAACATTAAATGAAAGATCAATTTAGAATCTATTCATACTCCTCCAAGCTAACTAAGGCTTAAGGCAAGCGCCCCATGAGCTAGATAAGACCCAAAAAAGGATAAGGGTTGCGTGTCTTACGAGCTGGCTAATACTCTAAGTAAAATGTTTAATGCAAATCCAACATTTTGAAAAACTATCTTTTCTTTATGCTAACAAGTATAGAAGTACTTACCTAGCTTAATTGATAATACCCAAATGGTTAAGTCTTTCTTTAAGAAGTCTAATTAAAACCAATGGTTCGACCTTCTAAAATTTATTCTGATCTTGAAACGAAGCATACAAAGTTATCAATTCAAGGAAAATGGCTTAATACTCAAACTGTTAAGGAAATGTTTTGCCTTAGATTTTTAACCCCATATATGTTCAAAACCTCAACTAAACAACCCTTTAACTTTCCTTAGCCAAACCCAGGCTTTCTATATTTTGACTATGTAATACTGATCTACCATAAGGTACTTACTTCTTCTAAGTGTAACTTTGTCTTAAAAAATAGAGAACAATTCTCCCCTATCAAGAAAGGTGAATTATAACAAAGCATTTAAAGAGTTTTTATTAATTATCATTATTCTAAGGCATGTGCTTATCTTCTCTCGTGTTTACAGTGTATAGGGGTTTATTCGAGTCGGTAAAGATCATCTAATGGAGTAAAAGATTGTTTGAGGTGTTATCCAATGTCCATGGCTACTAAGGATACCAACTTTACTTTTAGAAAATGAAAATAAAACCACAGTAATATCAAGATTGCTAGCATTTTGTAATCTAAACAAAAATTCCATTAATTTTTTAACGGTAATACAACTTTACTGCTCAGACCATCCATTTGAAATAAAATTAAAGCCCCTCTAAGCAATACTCTCTTTATAATGTAAGGACCTCAATAATTTAGAGTAAATTTCCTCTAGGATCTTGTACATTCGGGAGAATCTTTCTTAATACCATGTCACTCTCTTTGAAAGTCATAAGTCACACTCTTTTGTTAATAGCTCTAGCCATTCGTTGCTAATAACGTATGTCATGACACTATACTATCAACCTCTTTTCATCAATTAAATTCAACTATTCAATGCACTTTTTTATCCAATCATCCTCATCTAATTGAGTTTCTAATAGTAACTTGAGAGATTGGATCTCAACTTTTAATGGCAATACAGCCTCAGTACCATATACCAAGGAATAGGTTATTGCCCCTATCGACGTTCTAATAAAAGTTCTATAGGCAATGAGCACAAATGGCAACATCTCATGCTAATCTCGATATGTAACAATCATCTTTTCAATGATTCTCTTAAGATTCTTTTTAGCCGCTTCTACAACCCAATTCATCTGAGGTTAATAGGGAATAGGTTTTCTATGTATGATCTTAAACTACCGACACAACTCTAATACGAGTTTGATGTTAAGATTCATACCATTATTAGTAATGATTGTTTCTAAAGTCCCATATTAAGCCAGAATATCTCTCTTAATGAACTTATGATACATTACACCGAGAGCTAACAAGGACAATGGTATCGAGGTGGGCCCAAGCTTATAGAAAGCTTGAAAACAAAGTAGGAAAATGCATGAACAATGACGAAAGTGAAACAACCAAACCCTTAAATAGCTCTAAGGATATGAAACACCAGGGAACTTTTGAAAACTCATGGCTCAACTTAATATAACGCTCGAGCTAGTCTAATTAGGGTACTCGCCACCTAACCACCTTGCTTAAGAGTAAGGATAAGAGTGAAATAAGCAATGGAGAGCAATCTCACAAAGAAGAGAAGCATATATTAAGTATTCTAAGATATCATTATGCAACTATCTTTATAATAGGTGTTTATATTTGAAATATTAAGGCAATAACTATCAATGGAAATAACTAAAAAGGGTAAAGTCCTAAGGAAATAACGTACAAAGAATTTAAGGAAAGGGGATAAAAGAAAATTAAGCAAGACGTCGTCTAGTACAGAAGTTTCTTTCATACGATTGCTCAAATGCGTAGCTCTTTATGGATGGGTGACTTTTTGGAAGAAAATACAATATGTACGATCAGCTTGATGACTTGCTGAGTAGACCTAGAGTTCTCCCGAGAAGACGTGCGTATGGATGAGTGCTGGGGTTTTTAGCACCAATACTTTTGAGCTAAAGCTTGGCTTAGTCATGATCAAGTAAACATGTGAGGGATCGGGCTATCGGCAGAGCATACGCTAGGTCTATACTCAACTATAGATAGATGTATAGTTACTCGGCTCAGCATAAGGAGTTTGTCAACACTAAAGATCAGCTCGGCCTCGATAGGAGTTAGCTAGAATAGTTTCGCTAGTCCTTCGAGTCCCCATGCTCAAGCTCCGTTTAAAGGTCTAGAAGCTTGATTCCTATCAACCTGACCACTACTCATTTGGTAACACTTGAATAAGATGAAGCTTCAACCCACTTACTGAAATAATTAATGGCTACCAATATAAAACGATGGTCGTTAGACACCTTCGGAGTGATCGAGCCAATGATGTCTATACCTTACATTGAAAACGGCCACAACACAGATATTATATGTAATTCTTGAGGTAGAGCATTTATTTTGTTAGCATAAACTTGGCACAAGTAATAGTGCTTGACATGTTTGATACAATCTCCTTCCATAGTTAACCAATAGTATCCCAACCTCATGATCTTCTTAGTGAGCATGTAGCCATTCATGGAGGGGCTACATACTCCCTCATGTACTTCTTTAATTAAAACTTTTGCTTCCTTTTCATCTACGCAATGTAGGAGTATATCATCAAATGATCATCGGTAAAAGGTAGATTCACTTGTCAAAAACTGGGTGGCCAACCTCCAAATCATCTTCCAATCCTTCTTCTCAGCCTTTTCAGGATACATACCTTATTGCAAGAAGGTTCTAATATCATGGTACAAAGGCTTTTCATCATGCATTTCCTTAATGGCCAATTAGAAAGCGAGCTTCTCTTTGATTGTGATCCTAAGTGGCTAAATTTCTATCCTACCAAGTATCTTAATCATGGATGCTAAAGTAGCTAAGGCCATCGACAAACTAGTTTTAAGTTCTTGGTATGCATGTGAATGTGACTTCTGCAAGCTTATCAATCAACTCAAGCATATGCTAGTGATAAGGCACCAATTTAGGGTCTTTTTCTTATACTCACCCCAGGCCTGGAAAATAATCAACAAAGAATCCCCATACACTTCTAATCCTTCTATTCCCTTATCCAATGCCATTTTGAGTCCCATAATGCAAGCTTCATATTCAGTAATATTATTAGTATGTGGAAAAACAAGCCTTACAGCCATCGAGAACTATATATCTTTAGGAAATATTAATATTACCTCAATTCTATACCTCAACACGTTAGCTACTCAATCAAAGAACATCTTCTATCTTGGGAGCTTCTCATGTGTTTCTCTATCAAACTCTTCTTTAGTCACTAAAATATTTTCATCAAGGAACATGACTTGCACTTCTTAGGGAACGCTTTCAGGGGGATTCTCTACCAGTTGATCTGCTAAGGCTTACCCTTTGACTAAATTTTGATTCACATATATGATATCGAACTCAGATAATAACATTTGCCACTTCTAAACCCAATCGATTAATGTTAATTTCTCCACCAAATATTTCAATGGATCGTGCTATGTAAGCAACTCAATTTGGTAATAGAGTATATATTGTCTGAGTCGATGCATGACCTAAACTAACACACAACATATCCTTTTAATTTCTAAATGCTTCTATTCCCCCTCTGTAAACTTCTTGCTTAAATAATAAATAGCCCATTCTTTCCATTCTTCATCTTTCAGGCCAAGCATGGATCACATGGATTTTGGTAATAAGTAAGGTATTAAAATAACGACTTTCCCAGTTTAGGAGCTACTAACAATAGAGGATTCATGAGATATTCCTTAATTGTCGCGAAAGCTTCTTCATACTCTTCATCCTATCTTATATTGGTATTCTTTTTTAATGGCTTAAATAGAAGGCGACATTTATCTATAAGCTGAGATATAAACCATGCTATATAATTTAAATAGCCTAGCAAACCTCTTACTTCCTTAAACATGGGTAGAGGGGGCATATCAATAATGGCTTTAATTTTATTAGGATCTACTTTGATGCCCCTTTCACTAATAATGAAACCCAACAATTTCCTTAACATCACCCCCAAAAGTACACTTCTTTGGATTTAACTTTAGTTGAAACTTTCTCAATCTATCAAACAACTTTCTTAAATTTTCCATGTAAGTCTCCTTTTCTTTAGATTTCGCTATCATGTTGTCAACGTATACCTCTATTTCTTATGCATCCTGTTGTGAAAGATTATGACCATCAACCTTTGATAGGTTGCCCCGACATTTTTTAGTCCAAAGGGCATTACTTGGTAATACAACATACCCCAAGTTGTAATGAAGGTCATCTTAGTCTTATCTTCTTCAGACATTTGAATCTGATTGTACTTCGAGAATCCATCCATGAATGAGAAAGATGGTTCTCGACTTTATTATCTACCAAGACATCGATATGGAGCAAAGGAAAGTTATCCTTAGAAGTTACGTAATTAAGGTCATGGAAGTCCAAGCATACCTTAACTTTCCTATTCTTCTTCATTACTAGCATAATATTGGTTACTCATCCCAAGTAATCAGATACCTTGATGAAACCTACTTCAAGTAGCTTCTTAACTTTATCCTTGATTTTAGAAGGATGTCAAATTGATATCTCCTTAACTTTTGCTTTTTAGGCTTAATTTCTTCTCATGTGGGTAAACGATGAACTACGACCGAAAGATGTAACATAGGCATATCTTTATAAAACCATGCAAATACGTCTTGATATTCAAATAATAGCGTAGTCATTTCTATTTTCTGCTTTCTTTTAAATTCCCTCCACTCTTTAAATTCCTCAATTTATCATCAATCCCTACGTTAATCGTTTCAATTGGCTCATTGTAGATACATAATTTTTGTCCTACCTCATAGTTTTAATTTTTGTTTTTTAAAAGGGTCCTAATTCAAACTTTTAAAAATAAAATAAATAAATAAATTCAAAAATGATAAAAATATAAAAAATTGAAAAAAAAATTATAAATATTTTTTAGGAAGTAAAACGTTTTAGGGTCAATGGATTGAGTTTTAACTTGGTTCAAATAGCTTTATTTTAAGAGAGTCATGTAACTTAAATACAATTTAATTATATTAAATATTGAGGCATAAACCAACGATCTAACGAATAAACATTTGAGCATTAACATTAGTTTAATTGAGGTCATAGGTTCGAATTTCACCAAACACATATGTGCTTTTAATTTTGCGAAAGTCGGTTGAGTGTACAAGGTTCAAATCTAATTTTAAATTTTATCAAATCTTTTAAATGTAATGCAATAAAAATTTAAGAGATTTGAGTCAATATAAAATATTTGAATCTATTTTAGATCTTTGTGAATTTAGAATTGACATGTTTTAAAAGATTTGTTGCGGCATAAATAAAGAAGACATTTTTACACACTTTATTTTTTGAACCCATGGTTGCAATTCCATCGAAATAGTAGTACGCGAATCCACATCCAGGATACCAACGCGACCCCAAACTGCAACAACACTTCATGGTCAGGATTACGCATTGTGTCCACTTACTGATCATTCATGCCTGCATGATCAGCGACGCAACACTACTGCACCGAACAGCATGTCTAAGCCCCGCAATTTACACTTTAGCACTACACATGTTGTCCACTCCTAGCCGAACACACCCACATATCAGCTTACTGCAACACTTCAGCCGACTCCCATAGCAGCAACCATGCGTCCACTTATTGCTGCAATCGTTACTCCACCACTGTGATCTTGCACGGACCAAATCTGACACTAGGCGCTCCACCGACAACCACACACGCTGTCAAACTTAAACACACACTCACCCTAGTGACACAGTCCTGTTTCCGCTGCAACACGGCACACACAGTCACCCCCTCAACACAGCGGCACAGTAACTCATCAACCTACTCCCTCTTCCAGTAGTCACGAACGTGATAGTAGCCAAGCATTCATGGCCGCATCCCACATTGCTGTCACTATTGAACAACAGCAGTAAACTCAACAATTATCAACCACTGTGTACAGCGCAACACAGTGACCACACCAACCGCTGCCATATCCGATCACTCACTCGATCACACACATGCCTCACTGTCGCTGCACTGAATATGATTCACACACACGCCGCACACGATCCACGTTGTTGCATGCCACAACACACAGTCGCAAGAATTAGGGCCCTTTTAGATTTTTTTTTTAATAAACTAAATTGATAAATATGTAAAGTCGATCAATTTTTCAAAAATTAAAACAAATCAACACACTAAAGTTTTCGAAAAGAACTACGGTCGTCTGATCTTAATTAGCAGATACGTAAGCACTTTCGAAACGACGTTAAAATCTGTAAAAATTTAGGCTTTATATTTATTTTATTTTTATTTTCTTAAAAATATCAAAAAAAAATTAATTGTGAAAAATAAACCTAATTTCAAAAAATAGATAGTAACACCGATTAAAATTTAATAGATTAGCTTCCGAATTTGAAATCCTCTAGTTTTCATCAAATTGAAATTAACGACCGATAACGAAATTATAATCAATCCACCCAATTAATTATGATTTCTGTTTTTTTTTTTCCAACTTCGAAAGTTTTTTAAAAAAACCGAAATTTTCTAATTTCTCTAATCGAAAATTAATACTAAATGGATTAAGGTTTAGTATTAATCGAAAAGTGAGAAATCGAATTAAAAATAAGAAAACCGACAATTCTGGCTCGATACTCATCAATAGAAATTCTACCCGATTAGTGTTTGTGCCGGCTTTCTTGTATATCACTGTAGTCATTAATATCACTCCCAACAAACTAGTAAGGCCAAAAGTGATATTATTATTTTCATTGTCTACCTATACGAGATATCCTTGGTTTTCATTGGAAGCATTAGATTTAGGGAAAGTATATAAAGGAAAAGAATGTACGTAAGAGGGAATTGAAGCATAACGGAGAAAAGGAATTAAATTTCATTCATTAAATATGACAAAAATTTTCACTCATACATTTAGAACAATGACAATAAATGAAAGTAAAAAAAACTTATAAAATGTTAAATTATAGTCCACCCTTTAAGCTAGAGAAGACATATTTCCATTCATAGGGATAAAGAACCAATTATTCTATTGATGCTAAAGCTTATAGGATAGGCCTACTGCATCAACTTTGCGGGGGAATTCTTTTTTGGTAGATTTTGGGACTTGAGTATCAACTTGTGCAAATGTCTTAATTAGTGGTAGGTAGGTCGTTATGGCATAATACAACCTGTCACCTCTCTTATCCCTTGCTTATTTCTCTTGAAGCTCCTTCGTTGGAGATAGCTTATAGCCAAGGCTATAGTACCAAACTAGCCTTCCTTAAACTTCACCTTCCCATCCTTCATATTACTGGGGTTGGTAATCATGCACACCTTATCAAACATCTAAAGCCCTCTTATTCTTCACTACCTATATAAGGCATGGCCATTTCTTTATAAATATCATAGTCTTGATCTTCCAAAATTGTTATTGTAAGCCCTACAATCTAGTGTTCGAAATCAATACATAAAATTTAGGGTCATTAGATAAATTATTCAATCAAGCTCAAATTTTACAACGAAATTAGGAATATTAGTAAAAGTGATCAAGTGAGTTTGAATTTAAGAAAATAAGTAATAAAATAATTAAATATTATAATATTGAATTATAAACATATTACTTATTATTTATTAGAAATACGTAAAATAAGTTTTGATAGATAATAAATAGATTGAGATAAAATATATGTACACTAAAAATTATAAAATAATATAAATAATATTTATGAGTATTTATTTGTATCATATATGTATATACGTATAGGTAAAAATACCAGAAATGATTTAAAATACCTAAAATAACCTAAATAACACTAAATAATTAAGAAAAATTCATAAAAATTTAGGAAAAATATTGTAAAGTGTAGAATTGTCCAAATTGTGGTTACGGCACGATGGGACTAAGAACACAATGAACCAATGAAAATTTCCTAACTAGAAAGTAAAAGGAAGAGCAGATAAGAGACAAATGGCATCAAGTAATTGCAAAATTCATCAAAACAAACCTATAAATTCATAAAACACTTCCCAACCCTCATTTTGGTCAGTTTAGCATCCAAGAAAAATATAGAGAAATTGAGAAGAGAGGGGAAAATAATTTTTTAAAAAATTAGGAAAATAGTGTATAAGTACGGCTTGTAAAGGAAACCCAGACCCAATGACCACCTGGAACAAATCGACCACCACCAACACACCCTTAGGCCATCGCCTAAGCCTATTAACACCCTTACATCCAATCAAGTAAGTCTAATTTTCTACCTGATTTTGTTTAATTTATTTAAAGTATCAAATCAACGTAGAAAATTATGAAATTTTGTATTATGAGGTATTCCTGTATGTAGATTTAGGGAAAAATATCAGTTTGATGAATTTAAATATGGATATATATAGTGTTTAAGAAATCTTGAAACACGAGCTTATTTTCGATTTAAATTTAAATAGTCTTAATAGTGTACTTATGAGCTCAAAAATTTTGTATAAACAATTTAAAGTATTTAAAATAATACTATGAAGAGATTTTTTAGAAATAAATTTTCAAAAATTTTAGATAATTTTTAAGCCTTGAAATTATACATACAGGGTGATTTTTAGGCTTAATTTAGTGATTTAATGTTAATTAGATATAAATACTAATTTATTATGTAATTAGGAGTTTTAGGATATAATTTGTTGATATATTATGATATTTGTGGTAATTGAGGAGTTAGATGTATGTATTATGTATATTATGTGATGAATACAAATATATGAATAATAGATAAAATTGGAAATTAAATGGCTAAAAAATATTAGGTAAAAATTTATAGTATTATAATGTTAGGAGTAAATTAAGAATCTAATCTACAACTTAAATTTAGATAATTATATGAAAAATGTAATTTTTTTCTCACATCAAGAGTAAATTCAATAATTAAATTAAGAATAGCGCATATTGCGTAAATCAGAATACTAGTTAGGAGCCAAATAAGAGATTTAGGATATTTAAGCATAATTAAATGAATTTTACATAATTGGTCCAGAAGAAATACTTAGGGTTTACGCATAGGAAAATTGAAACCAGAAGTTGAATTAGAAGCTAATTTGGAAATTTAGTCAGAAACTAACCTAAAATAGATAAGTAATATATATATATATATATATATATATAACTTAGATAATCGAGTAAAATCATAATTTAAAGCCTATATGTCATAAGGGTATAAACAAGGTTATCAAACTTGCAATCTATCTAAAATCACTAAAGGGACTGTAAAATCGAAATGTAAAAACGTAAGGTTGTATAACTTATGTAAAATAGCTTTAAAAAATTATGGATATACTTATAATAATTATTAAAAACTTGAAATACATTATAAAAATTTTTAAAAAATCAAGAAATTAATTTTTCTTTTCATAAAAATTCTTAATATATAATCTAACATGTGTGAAAGAAAGACAAATGGAGTTGAAACTAAATTTTCCATTTAAAAAAAAACTATAAATTAAAGAAAACTAAATATTTCAACTCATTTAAGTTATTGATGACATAAAATAAAGTATTTAGTTTTTCTTATAAACTTTGTCATTAGAGCTATAACTTATATAAAGGCCATAATCATAAAATAAGAGATTAGGAGGGAAAGAAAAAGGAAAAAAATTGGGATAAGATATAATAGAAATTGTAATGCCTTAATAATTAATGGCTTGTAAAAGGTTAATTGTATTTTTTTTGTTTAATTTTATAGTTCATTCAATTTAGATATGTAGAATTAGTAAATTCAGTAAAAAAAATAAGTTTCTATTGAGTTTATATGTAAACTCGGTTAAAAACGCAAGTTTTATAAAAAAAAAAAAAAATTTACACCCGAGTTAACTTAAAAGAGTTATCTAAAATCGTACACCTATAGAATCACATGGATAAAATCGCAATTTTGACAACTGTGAGTATAAATACTAAAAGAGTATTTGGATTTAATACATCACTATATTTTAGAGTACTATACTTGTGTGTCTCTAGTTACTAAACTAAAATTTTGATGTTTTGTTGTATGGAATCGTTGTAATTTATATAGAGTAAAATTATTTGATCACCCTAAACTAAATTTAACTATATTTGACCTAATACTTTAATTAGACATGCATTACAACCCTTTAAGAGATGGTTAAGATTCTCCAACCAAATACGACATTTTTGAAAGGAATAACACTAGATGCATAATGGTCTCTTTTACATCCATAGTCCAACTAAGTGACAGAAGAGAAGGTCACGATAAAAATAAAGGCAATGGTTCGAAGGATAGTCAAGAAGAAAGTAGTGTCTCTATTGCACAAACTTAGATTTGATTATAAGCTGTTGCATAAACATTAAAACTCCTCAACCCGGATTAGAGAAATGAAATTTCTCTAATTTCACAACGAATGGACTACATTATGTGATGGCATTTACTTATTGCATTGCATTTAATTAATTGTTTGAATACCTTGTTTTTATTTTATATACATTCTTAAGTCTCTATTCAACTTACTAAGCTATTAGTTGCTCATATCCTTATAGATTTTCTTGCAGATGCTGACTGAGACACCACGCTATAATTATCCCGAAGTTAGTTTCTTTTTAAAGTTCCTTAGGGAAGTGAAGATCAAACTGGCTGATCAATTGAGTCTTTAGAGTTTTTCTTATTAACCCTTAGGTTTATATAATGGTCATGTAATATTTACTTATCAGATTACTATGGTATGTAACTATTTTTTAGGAACATAAGACAATATAAGTATATCTATGTAAATATGACTTTAAGTTTCTGGTTTTATATATAAATTTTATTAGTAATCTTTAATGAGCTATTTACTTCAAAGCAAAGAGTCATAGATGCCTTATGTAAATCACATCTACAATAGTAGTTGTAAGGTCAGTTGCTATCATAGGTTGGTTTACACAATGAGACTATTACAACTCCACCGCTTCAGGGCATAATAGTTATCACTTGGCTATTCGCAATAAACTTAACCTTCTGATATAGGCTTGAAGGTATGGCCCCCTGTAAAGTAGATCCAGGGTCTTCCCAAGAGCAAGTTGAAGGATCTTGGAATGTTTAAAACCTAAAATCAAATATTGAAGGTTCGAAGGCCAATATCAACCAGCAAATCCATCTCTCCTATGATCTCCCTTTCAGATCCATCAAAAGCCCAGATGGTGGTAATGTTTAGCTCGATTGCAGTTGTATCAATACCCAATAAGTCTAAGGAGGCTAGTGGGCAAATGTTTAATGATGATCCATTATCAATGAGGACCTTGGTAATGATTATGTCATTACTCCTGACCACTATGAAGAGCAGCTTGGTGTGCTGATTACCTTCTTCACCTAATTCTACCACTAAAAAAGAGATTTGATCCACGGTAATGATAGAATTGGTGATTAGCCCCATTTTTTTAGTCGACATCTCATAAGTGACCTTAACCTTCCTCAAGGTTTAGATTAGAGCTTCCCTGTGGGGTTCAAATGTCATCAATAGACTCATCAATGATATTTATGCCAGGGTCTTAGTGAGCTACTCCATTATCCTACACTTGCTTGACTTGGTCATATTGGTGAAGGTAGATAGCCTTTCTTCATGTTCAGTTGTCATGTTACTCGTCTTTTCGACACATTCTTCTTCTTAAGATCTTCCCTTAGGTTGTAAACCTTTCCAGATCGAGTAATGCCCCTTATTAGAGAATTTGATCTCTCCTGGTTTACCGCTTGATAGTTGAATGGGGCGGCCTTATAGTACTTTGGTGTTACTAGCACATAAAAATAGAACTCGAAAACCTTGGGCTTCTTATCTAAACCAATCATGTTGATGGACAGCTTGAGATCATCAAAAATCATGTTGATGGTTAGACCATAATAAGGTAAGTATTAAAAAAAGTAGTTAGAGTTTCTACGAAGTCCAATTGCTCTAAGCCTTTATCAATCAAATCTTAGACCCTGTTCTTCAATTTCCAATATGTGTGAGTTGAATGCCCCACTTGCCCTATGTAATACTTACGTTTCTAATTAGGATCGTATACTCTTGGCCTGCATCTTTCATTAAGGAGCTCATATTAAATTATGTTTTCTTTTCATAGCTTCTCAAAAACTTAACTTAGAGGAACTATTATCTTGGTGAACTACCTTGAGGTCCTACTAGCCTAAGGTAGAGTTCTAAACTACTTTTGAAACTTAGGTGAATTCATCCTGAAGGAAAGTTAAGCATTTGGGCTAACACCTGAATTGACCATGCTGACCGTGGATTCTTTGAGTTTGTTGACTATAGGCCCAGAAGCAAAGGATGAAGCAAATGGCCTTCTATCTGACGTTTCCTGAAGCTTACTAGAAAAGATAACGCTTTCAAACCTTCACCTTGCCGCTACTACCTTTGCAAAGCTGGACGAGACTTATCGAATCAAATGAGAGAAATAAAGCTTCTCAAGAGTACTGATAAAAGCCGAAGTTAGTTCCTTCTCTATCATGGGAGTAGATACTCATGTAGTGAGGGATCTCCATCTTATAGGAATTAATCCCCTGGACCAATCATAAGAAGTCGAGCTCAAGGACTTTAAGGACTCGCATGAAAAATACTAACTCTAAGTCATAGCCGAAACGGGGAATCTTATCCTAACCCGACCTCCAACCGACCTGTCTGTCAAATCTTCACGTGTATCCAGTATGCTGCTGCCCAACACTGAAGTCCTAATCCAAAAGACAGTCTAAAACTAGCCGAGCCAAGCTCCCAACTTGATCCACTAGTATCTGACTTCGAGACAGCTGACCTTTTACTAGGCCGATTGGCTCCCAACCTGATCCAGATCAGGTCAACCCCTAATTGTAACGTATTCCTGCTTCCACCTATGTTGTATCATATCCCTAATGTCTAGCAACCAAGCGATATTTGTCTTCTAACATAATGTTCTAAAACGATTCTTTCTTTTCATATTGAATATTTTTTGTCTCTTTTATCCCTTTTAGTATGTCTTATGTAAACTAGTGTAGAACACCCTTTTATCTTTTCATACATATAAAGCAACCCTAGTAAACGGGTATATAAACCTCCACTTTCTTGTATACAAGGATCATCCAACTTTCAATATATAATTATTCACTTTAAGCAACCCTAGTGTTCTCATTATCATACAAATCTTATCTACTCCCTTTAGAAAGGAGTAATGGCGAGTGACCCTTCAATCCGAACCAGTATATCATATCCAAGGGACTGTTGGCCAAGTAGGATCAAATGGTCTGTCATATCCATTTGGTAGTTGCCCGAACTTTGCTAGCTTTTTCTTTGTTTCTTTCTGATTCATTTCGATCTGGTGCCTCTCCGTATATCCGACCCTAAAGATGCATCAGCTTCGCTGGTATCAGAGCGCGGTTCTGCGAGGGAATGTATGAAGTTGCAGTGAAGTTTTGGCTTACCTTACTGTTAGCGACTATTGTCACGCCTTGAAGCGGTAGAGTTGTAACAGCCCCGCCGTGTAAACCATCCTAAGATAGAAGTTGGCCTTACAACCATTATCTTAGACCTGATCTACACAAGGAGTCAACAACTAACCCACTTTGAAGTAAACAGTTTGTAATTTAAATAAATCATTTACCTAAAAAGGTGAGGAAATTTATATATATTCACTATAATTCAGTTATTACATTATTCAAAAACCAAAAGTAATAACATATGTGTTGATTCTTCAATGTTTTTCCTCACTCCCCAAGATCCAACAGTTGCTAGCTTCAAAGTAGTTGTTTGCCGCTTCTTAGCCAGCACCTGTACGACTTCTATAGGGATGTGAGCAACCACAGCTCAGTAAGTTAGGATGGAGGACTTAAAACTATACCACAAACATAAATGGTTTTCGATCAACTTATTAGGTGCAATGCATGTGCAAGCAAATGCCATCGCACGACGTTGTCCAGCTCATCGTAAGATTAGAGAAATTGCGTCCGCTCTAATCCGGGTTGAGGAGTTGCTCTTAATGCAACAGCTCACGACCAAACCCAGGCTTGTGCAATGGAGAGCTCGCTCCTCCCGCGACTACCTTCGAACCATTGTCTTCACCCTCGCCACGACCTCCTCTCCTGTCACATAGGTCGGCTAAGGATGAAGAAGGGACCAATTGCAATCCTACGCTATCCTTTTCGAAGGGGTCGGTATTTGGCCGGAGAGTCCTAAGTTCCCCTAACAGGTTGTCATGCATGTCCGATTATGATTACTGGTCCTATATTTGATTAAGTCCAGTTTAGGGTGATCAATCATTTCATAAAAATCATTCAATACATGCCAGAGCAACAAACAGAATCATAGCATCACCCATAATCAAGCACATGCACACATCCAACTATCTAACAAGCACAACCAAGCATAATCTTAAGCCTCCAAAATACAGCATCGTATTAATCCCAACTTACCTCGACTCTCCGCTCACTCACTCGAGGTCCAATTTGCTCAAGCCATCGCCGATCATCCCTATAGCACAAACGTGGTTTCAGTTTTTCATATACCTATTATAGGTTCATTTTATCCTATAACGCTTATTGTTATGTTTTGTTTAGGGTTTAATATGCCTAATTATCTAGGCCTCAAGTCTTTTACAATTATCCTAGGTTTGGGGTTAGGTTCGGGTAAGGTTTTCGTGTCGATTTCTAAATCAGGTTTTAGTTCGATTTCTAAGTAGTATTTTATACTCCAACCTTAGAAATTTGTTTTAACCCATAATGTGAAATTAATCACATTACTTTCCGATCCCCTAAATACCATCATTAGCTCTAGTAAGTATTTATTTTACCCGGTACACTTAAATCCGTATTGGTGTACCAAATTCACTCCTAATGTGAGAAATTTTTACATTTTTCATATAACGACATAAATTCAAGTTTCGTATCAAATTTATTGTACATTTTTATTATTATCAAAATATCAATTTTTATTATAATATTTTCTATTTATTATATTCTAATAATTACATATTATGTATTATTACCTTTTATATATATAATACACTTCTAATATTTCTACCACTCTAATTATCATCTCTAAACACCAATTATCATTTCAAAATGTATAAATTCATCCTAAATCAAATTTTACTCCTAATTACCCTAATTTCCAAAATTAACTTAAAATTTACTATTTTTTCCTATTACTCATTTACTACATAATTAACCTAATAATTACATCTAACACCCTAAATGCTACAAGTATCATACTCCATCAGATTTCAACATCCCAGAACATGTACTTATTCACTAAATCAGTAATTAACCGTTTAATTACTTTCTTAACCCTAAATTACCTATTTTATGACTTATTTTCAGGCCTAAAAATTATCTAAAAATTTCAACAAATTAATTTTTGAAAACGGGCTTCATAGCACTATTTTATATCAGCTAAGTGGTCTACATGAAAATTTTGGCTCAAAACTACACTCCTAAGGTCATTTATTTCTAAACCGAAACATGTTCGGTTTTGCACGATTTCTTAAGGACCCTATATCACGAGACTTATTTTCATCAAAATAATATTTTTTCTAAAAAATAAATACAAAAATATTTCATAATAACAAAATTCATAATTTTCTAATAATATTTACTATTTTTACAAAATTATACAAAATCGGGTTGGAAATCGAACTCACCGATTTGCGTAGCTCCAGCTACCGTCGGTAGCCATGGGTGTGTCGGCCCACCTGGGTGTTGCCACCACCGTGTGGTGGTGGTGGCCGTCCACTCCCAGCTGCCCGTCGAATCTGGGTTCTCCTTTGTGGCCCTAACTGTACAGTTTTCCTTTTCTTTTTTTTTTCTTTGGTTTTTCTCTCAATTTTCGACTCTCCCTAATTTTCTCTGATTTCTAACTGTCCAAATGAGTTTCTGAATTGTTCTTGCTATTTATAGAGCTTTAGTGTAATTATTGTGCATTAAATTAGACAAGACAATTGCCTTATCCCTTAATTTTTGGCTTTTGTGTTCTCTTAATTTAATTGACCGATTTTTTTCTTATTTTTCCCAACTGCCATGACCTATATCTGGATTATTCCTTATTTTTTCTGATTTTTCTTTGTTTTTCCTTAATTAATTATGAATTTTCTTTAATTATTTAGTATGATTTTAGCACATTACGCGTATTTTAAGTAATTACGCGTATTTCTATATACATGTAAATTCATATATAGTACAAATAAATATTCCTAAATATTATTTAGGTTATTTTATGATTTTTAATATACATATAATTTATCTCGAGCGATTCGTTAATTATGGGAATGCATTTTACACATTTTCGATAAATAACGAGTTATATACTTAAAATTTGGAATTTTTATATTTTTTTTATTTTATTGCTTATTTTCTTAAATTTAAACTTACGGGATCATTTTTTTAATATTTCTAGCTTTATGTTATAATTTAGGTTCAATCGAGTTTTTTAACCGATCGAAACCTCAAATTGCTAGTTTTGGGGCTTACAACTACTATATTCCTTTCATGGCTACAGTAGTGTACTTGTGTGTTTGTAAGTGTGGTTTCATTGACACTCTGTTCATTGTGAAAATAAAGCAAGTTTGTCTCTATACTGTTTAAGTAACTCTGGGTACTACAGTTGTTAATAATTTGTTAATCTATTCGGAAAGTATTACACTATGTCAAAATCGAGTATTCAAGGTATCATCGGTGACCAGAGCAATAGTGCTTAACTTGGTCTTGGTCATAATGGTAGTAACACCCCAGGGTCCGTTAATGACAAACTCACAAACCTTATTGAGAGTCTAGTCACTGCAATACAAGTTAATAAGCAATAACCCCAAGGTATACAGCAACAAAACCCCCATAATGATGCCCCTAAGAGATACTATGGCCGAGTTAATCGAACCAGTCACCCAGTTCAACCTCCTCAAGTTAGAGGAGCTACTAGACGAAGATTGAAGTTAGAGGAGATTGTGGAGGATGATGAGGAGTTGGATGTTAAAGGGTTTGGTGAAGAAGAAGAAGTTGATTATTATCGAGCATAGGGACGAGGACACCAAGTCCCTCGACAGCTGGACAATGTCAAGGTGCAAATCCCGCCCTTCGGTCGAAGTAAAGAAGCAGATGAATACTTAAAGTGGGAAGAAAAGGTCAAGAAAGTATTTGAATGCTATAGGTATGAAGATGCGGTCAAAGTCCAACTTGCTGCATTGGAGTTTATTGGGTATGCCATCATGTGGTGGAAGAATCTAAATGCAGGTAGGGCAAGAGATAGAAGATGAGGTATTAGAACTTAGAATAAGATGAAAAGGTTATTAAGAGGCAAATTTGTACCCGAAACTTATCTACAAGATACCTTTGCAAAGTTATAGGAGTTGCGCCAAGGAAGCCGATCTTTTGATGACTACGTGAGAGAGCTCAGATGTTAATTATCTGAGCCGATGTAGAAGAGCCAGAGGTTCGTACTGTATCGAGGTTCATTTCTAGGCTCAAGTATGAGATTCACAATATCATAGAAGTACGAAGGTTTTATAATTTGGAAGAGGCTATTAAGATAGTGTAGAGGGTCAAAAAGAAAAGGAGAAATGTTCCGAGCCGACCTAAACTAACATTCTCTCGAGCCTCGGTAACACGCAGACCTGTTCAAGCCAAGCCTAGGAGACCATACTGAGCCAAGGAAAAGAATGACCGACTTGACGATAGCTGAGTAGGTCAGCATGGCCGAACAGGACAGCCAAGCTGAGCCAAGGTTAGGCCACCCTCGAGAATGTATGAAAAAAGATAGACCTTCGGATAGAAGTCTAGCAAGGTGGAATGCTTTCAATGCTTAAGGTTCGAACACATTGTTATTGAGTATTCGAACCGATTTTTCATAGTGCTTTGAAGAGATGTAGTGGATAGAACCAACAAGAGTGAGCTCAAGGAAGAGAAGGAATTTCGGAAAGGCAAAAGCCGAGGAGGAAGAGGAAACCTATGTTTACAGTGACCAAGGAGAAGTGATGACCCTAATATTAAGACTAATCTTGAGTTCCTTGCCAAACCCTAAGGAGGACCAAAGGGAGAATTTGTTCCATACCAAGTGTACCGTTAAAGGCCAATTATGCATGATCATAGTGGATGAAGGAAGTTGCACTAATGTGGTTGCATGATCATTTGTGTAGAGGTTAGGTCTACCGACCTCAAAGCATCCCCAACCTTATAAGCTGCATTGGCTTCATGATAAGGGTACTTTGCACATAACTGAAAAAGTGATCATGCCGTTCAGTATTGGAAATGTATATAGGGATGAAGTGGTGTGCGATGTCGTTCCTATGGAAGCCTCTCACTTGCTGCTTAGACAACCTTAGTTATTCAACCGACATGTTACATATGACGAGAATAAGAACACCTATACCTTTGTTAAGGATGGAAGCAAGATAGTACTGCAACCCCTAACCCTGTCCTAAGCAAATGAAACCTATAATTAACTCACCTAAGATAATAAGAAGAAAGCCTTGGTGATGAGCCGTAGAGAGCTCCGATCTACTAAGAAATCTGATGAACCAATGTTCCTGTTGATTAAGAGGTTGATGGAGATGAGGGAGTTACTGAATGTTCCAAAAGAGATCTGAGGCTTGCTAAATGAGTTTTCTTACCTATTTTCGGAAGAACTGCCTAAAAGACTGCCACCAGTCCGAGGCATAAATCACTGTATTGATCTACAGCTAGGTGCCGCCCTATCGAATTGACTTGCCTATAAGATAAACCCTAAGCAGGCTACCAAGCTAAAAAGATAATTGGACGAACTCATTAGGCGAGGGTATGTAAACGAGAGCATGAGCCCATGTATTGTACCAGATCTACTCGTTCCGAAGAAGGATGTTTCATAGTACATGTGTATCGACAGATGAGCAATCAACTGAATTATTGTTAAGTATAGATACCCGATACTGAGGCTCAATGACATGTTGGATGAGCTTCATGGTGCAAAGATATTTTCAAAAATTGATCTGCAGAGTGGTTACCAGCAAATTTACATAAGGCCAAGTGATGAATGGAAGACTATTTTTAAGACTAGGCACAGGCTCTACAAATAGTTGGTTATGCCATTTGGACTTACTAATCATCGAGCACATTCATGAGGTTAATGAACCATGTGATGCGCTCTCTTCTTGGAAGATGTGTGGTCATATACTTTGATGACATATTGGTGTATAGTGTCAACCTGAACAACCATGTTCAACATCTTTGTGAAGTATTTGACATTCTGCAAGCTAAGAAGTTGTATGGGAATGTAAATAAATTCATGTTCTACTAGAAAGAGATGATGTTCTTGAGGTTTGTACTTTTAAGGGAAGGAATCCAAGTAGATGGGGAGAAGATCCAAGCTATTCTGGATTGGCCAATGTCGAAGAATGTCGATGGAGTCCAAAGTTTCTATAGCCTAGCTTCTTTCTATAAGCGATTTATTAAGGACTTCAACATAATAACCGACCCATTGACCGAGCTAATAAAGAAGAACGAAAGGTTCAAGTGGAACGATCGAGCTAAGCAAAACTTCAGGGAAATTAAGGAGAAGCTTACCTCAACACCTGTCCTTTCATTACCAAATTTTGATAAGCCCTTCAAACTAGAGTACGACGCATTGGGAGTTGGAATTGGTGCTGTTCTGATGCAAGGACAACGGCCCATCACTTACCACAGTAAGAAACTGAGTAGCCTAGTCCTAAATTATTCTGTATACGAAAAGAAGATATAGTCCCTTTTCCGAGCCCTTACTGTTTGGCAACACTACCTGCTACCCCAAAAGTTTGTTATTTACACTGACCACGAATCATTATTGTATTTGGGGAGTCGGAACAAGCTTTCAAAGAGGCAAACCAAATGGTTGGAGTTCATGGAGAGTTTCTCATATGTCATCCGACATAAGAAAGGAAGTACAAATGTGGTCACTGGCACCCTATCATGAAGCTAAACCTTACTAACTACTTTACAAACAAAATTATTGGGATTCTCATTAATTACCAAGCAATATGCTCATGATTCTGATTTCAACCCTATCATAGAACAGTACAAGGACAGAATTACTATCAAGGGATATTATCTCAAGGATAGCTATCTATTCAAGGACCGCAGGCTATGTATTCCAAAATGGTCCATACGTGAATTGTTGGTCTGGAAAGCTTACAGCTGTAAACTTTCAGGCCACTTTGGGGAGGTCAAGATAGCCAATCTATTGAAGGAGAATTTTTACTGGCCGAGTCTAGCCAAGGATGTCCATAAGGTAATCAGTCATCATAAAGTGTGTAAGCGTATTAAGGGGAAGAGCGAACCCTATAGAGAGTACATGCCTCTACTAATGCCTACCTTACCATGGCCTGACCTCAACATGGACTTGGTCCTAGGGTCACCTCAGACATCTAGGGGGAAAGATTATATTTTTGTTGTAGTGGACCATTTCAGCAAGATGGAGCACTTTATTTTGTACCATCAAACTAATGATGCTTTATATATTGCTAATTTGTTTTTGCAAGAGGTTGTACAACTACATAGAGTACCAAAAACTATTGTCTCAGACTAGGATACAAAATTTTTTAGCTATTTCTAGAAGACTCTTTAAAGGATACTTGGGACTAAGCTAGTATTCAGCTCCAGTAGCTACCCTCAGACTAATGCCTAGACTGAAGTGGTGAATAGGACACTAGGCAATCTACTCAGAGCTGTTGTAAGGAAGAACTTGAGAGATTGGGATCTGTGCCTACCAGTCGTAGAGTTTATGTACAACCAAACTTTCCACAACACTACAAAGAAGACCCCATTTGAGGTCATCTATGTCTTTAACCCAACCATTCCCTTAGACATGGTCAACACCCCAACAACTACTGAAGAGAGTCAATCCGGAGTTAATCGAGCTCAAAATTACATGAACTGCACCAGTTCGTAATAAAGAAGATCGCTAAATTCAATCAAAGATAGCAAGAGATTGGTAGCCAAGGCCACCAAACTATTTCTTTCTAGTCAAGAGACTTAGTATAGATTCATCTCAGCCGAGAGCGATTTCTACACTTAAGACAAAGCAAGCTATCTCCTTAAGCTAACGGCTCATTCAAGGTCTTGAAAAAGATCGATCGCAATGCCTACTAGATCGAGTTACCTAATGACTGTAGTTTCTCCTCTACCTTCAATGTGTTCAATCTGATTCCTTATCAACCAATAGAAGAGGACCCTACGAGCGCCCCAAAAGAACGAGTAGAAACTACTTCAAATTTGAGGACAAATCTTTCCGACCCCCAAGCAAATGATAGGAATCAATCCCTTGGACCGATCACAAAAAGTCAAGCTCATGGACATCAAAGGCTCATATGGAAAATACTAGCTCTAAGCCATAGCCAAAATAGGGACTCTTATCCTGACCCGACCTCCAGCCGACCTATCTATCAGATCCTCACGGATATCCAACATGCTCCTGCCTAACAGCAAAGTCCTAATCCAGAAGACAGCCTAAAACTAGCCGAGCCAAGCTCCTAACTTAATCCGCTAGCGTCTAACTTCAAGACAGTTGACCTTTTGCTAGGCTGATTGGCTCCCAACCTGATCCAAATCAAGTCGGCCCCTAATTGTAACGCATTCCTACTTCCACCTACGTTGTATCATATCCCTGATATCCAGCCACCAAGCGACACATGTCTTTTAACACAATGTTTAAGAATGATTTTTTCTTTTCCATACTGAATATTCTTTATCTCTTTTACCTCTTTTAGTATGTCTTATATAACCTAGTGTAGAATACCCTTTTGTCTTTTTATACATATAAAGTAACCTTAGTGAATGGATATATAAACCCCTACTTTCTTGTATACGAGGATCATGCAACTTTCGATACAAAATTATTCACTTTAAGCAACCTTAGTGTTCTCGTTATCGTACAATTCTTATCTATTCCCTTTAGCAAGGAGTAGTAGCGAGTGACTCTTCAATTCGAACCGATGTATCACATCCGGCGAATTGTTGGCCAAGTAAGATTGAGTAGTATGTCATATCCATTTGGTAGCTACTAAACTTTGCTAGCTTTTTCTTTGTTTTTTTTTCGATTTGCTCCGTTGTAATGCCTCTCCATGTGTCTAACCCCGAAGATGCATCTCCATCTCTATGCATACTCCTTGAACGACTAATTGTTCTTCTTCCATAGAGCAACTACATCCATCATAGTCGAGGACACTTCAATATTGAACCTGTACTGTTTGTATATGCCTTGGCAATCTTCTCTTATGTTTTTATCTAAGTCAGGTTGAGTTAGGCATACCAAGTTAAAGTCGGACCTATCACGCTATCTTGAAATGGCTGTACCATAATTTAGTTATACTGGATGTACTTGCTCATATTTCTTACATATAGCCTAATGTGGAGTTTAGGGCATCCCATCCCATCATACTTCTCAAATTCTGATACCTTGAACTATTCCAAATAGGCCCCAACATAATATGTAGAGAAGTTCGTAATTCCAGCCTATGTAAATCCATCATAGCTCCTAAGTATTTTCATCTTCTTTGTTATCTATTAGGTTAACTTTCTTTTCAACTCCTTCAGACTATCTTGGCTAAGCCCTAAGTTTATTGGCTTTATGTTAACTAGGAATGAGTCTCAAGGGTTGGGTTAACCTTTAGATAGACTCCCTCCAAGTCTAACAAATTTTTTGGGTAGTTATCCTCTACTTCAAGGAGTAGAGCTTCAACATTCTTCCCAAAATGGACCTTGGAGCTCTCTTCATTGGATGGCACTGTAGCTCAAAGTAAGGCAATACTGTTAGCAAGGAAACTCATCTATTCTGCAATCTTACCCATAGCTCACTCTACAGAGCAAAATTTATATAATGAGTTATGCCTACGCCTTTTAGAAAGTTCCATCTGTAACTATCTAACAAATTATGCATAGAAAAGTTTCAAAAAATTAGGATTCTTCAAGTTCTATAGCTAACATCATACAATGTAATCACATGTTAATTATTTCTTATGTTTTACATCTTGATTTTGTTAGGTTGCTAGTGTTATACAAACTTATGTCATCCAAACAAGGCGATTCCCTCCATTAAATATCAAGTTTGAGATACTCATACTACAATGATATGAATTTGTGAGAAAATATAGATCCTTAAATGAACTTTCTAATGCAACATTACAAACAATTGAATCCACTTAGTCTATGAACAAGGAAGTTCAATAAATTTCACATTTGATTGATGATCAAGAAAAGGAAAATTTAGCAAAGATGATCTCATATAGCTTTGGCACCATGTGAAAATAATGAAGTAATCAAAAGAAAAATGAAGAATTGAACAATGATTAAGCTTCACTAAGGTTGTAAAGATTTGGGAATGAAATCTTATTGTTATTTTCTATAAAACTACTAAGCTTGTTTATACAACTAAATAAAGAGAGCAAAGTATTAATCAACTATAACTAACACTCACCAACTTTTTTTAAGCCCTAATAGATGGGCTAACATTTGTCATGAGAGTTCAAGCCAATCCAATTAGTATAAATTTGTTTATCAAATAGACATTAGTTTCATCCACTTGGTTTCTATGCACACGCTCCATATCCTTCGGCATGCATATTTTCAACTTTAAATAGGACACTCAAAACATTTTTCACTTTTTCCTCCTAACTATTATATATAGACAAATTAATTATATATATAATTTAGTTATCTATATTCAAGGGATAAAATTGTTAATCTCATTAGAATCAGGCCAAATATAAGCACATTCACATTTATTTCAAATTTATACACAATCATCCAACTTAAGCAATGAACTATTAGTACATTATATTCTCATCACTTAACAATCCTATTTATAAATGCCTTAATTATATCAAACGTGAATCTTAGTATTTCATATTATAAGTTATAGCTGTGATTTCATCATATAATTTATTACTCAACAAATAAGAACAATATATTCTAACAATCATTAATAAAAACATTAGATCACAACAATTTGATAGCTAAAGCATGCGTAATTTTCACATGAAATCTTATGTACATATCAAATGATAAGAATCAAGGATCGATCACGCACTCTCTAACCCAAAGGCTTTCTTAGATGGTTTGCCGAGCTATTTAAGGAGAGTTAAGGGCCAAGGAGCAATGTTTTCCCCAATCCAATCTGCCAAGCTACTTTACTCTCCACACCATTCAGGAAACTACAGAGGTAATTAACCGACATGCCTATCCAACGTACTGAGCCAACCATCTAAGGCCGATCCCAAGTGTAAGTCATCCTAAGCCAACCCTTGACCAATCCTAGTAATTAGAGCCATCAAATTACTAACGCTGACCATACCTAATCAAGGCCCACCTCTTTATGGCTTGCAATGTTACTGGGACCACGAAATAAGCAGAATTACATACGCGTTGTCTTTTCTGACAACCATACTGTCCTTTCTAATAAAGGATATTCTTTTGCATGATTTCATGCTTTTCCTATAAATTATTCTCCTTTTGTTTAGCTATTTCTATAATTTTCTGTAATTTAGAACTTACCCTATTTGATACTATAAATACTCAAATAATGTAATAGTCGTATCAACATATACATACAGAGAATAGACTAAACTATTTACTCCCCCTTGAACTTAATATCCTTCTACTTACTATTAAGCTACTCTTATATAGCCCATTTAAGCGTAGTCTAGTGGCAAGTAACCTCCTACTATACTTGCGCGTCATATCAAGTGTGACCCGAACTCATATGAGACGTTGGTACATCATATCCATCGTCGGTGCATGGGAACCCCTACTCAACCTTTAATTATCATTTACTTTTCGAGCCATCTCGCTACCCGAACCCACCCTTTTGGTTATGCGTGATATTAGGTCTGTATGTTCATCCACGGAATCCATATCATCTTGGTATTATAGCCAAGCGATGTTTGAAGCTGGATTCTAATACTGTATTCTTTGAGTGGTTTTTTACTGCTCTCTTGTGATAACAGTTGTATTTTTAACCTTAGAGTTTAGTAGTTGAAAAGTGTTATGTACTCTGTTTTCCCTTATTTTCGATACGTAAAACAGAGTATGGTTGATTGTTCATTTATTGTGTAATTGTTGTAGTGATTGGAGTATTGATTATTAATCTTCAAGTGGTATTATTAGACGTCAATTTTTGTGAATTAACCATCAATGTCAAACTCAAGTGTTCAAGGAGATTTGGGAAACCAAGGAAGTGATACTCAATACAACTAAGGGCAAGAAGAAAGCTTCACACCTTAGTCAGTGAGTGATAGCTTGAATAGGCTTACTGACTTAGTAGCTAATTTGGTAACTGTTATCCAAGAAGACAAGTAGTGAGCTAGGAATAACCCCACTAAAGAATGTAAATAGAAAGGGTAAGGTAATGATCAGTTTAGCCAAGTTAATGCCCCAGCTCAACCACCCCAAGCTGAAGGAATAGATAGGGATGTTAGGCGAAGGCTAGCACTTGAAGGAATTGAGGAGGAAGGGGAAGGAGACGATGAAGTAAAGGAGTACTAAAAGCCTAAAGAAAGAAATATACGAGCCCCTAAAGTTAAGGGATTGAGGATGCATATCCCAAGTTTTTCTAGAAGTGGTGATGCTGAGGACTACCTAGATTAGGTAGATGGGATTGAAAAGTAGTTCGAATGCTACGACGTACCCGACAAAGCAAGGGTTAGACTTGTTGTGTTGGAGTTCAAAGTTATGCCACCTTATGGTGAAAGAACTTGTAAGCCACTCAAAGAAGGAAAGGAGAATAAGAGATTAGGAGTTAGGATGAAATGAAGAGGGTTATGCGGAGAAGGTTTGTACCGAGCTATTATTTGCAAAATACCTTCAAAAGACTATAAGAGCTAAGACAAAGAGGATCGAGTATAGGCACTTATGTTAAAGAATTCCAAATGTTGATAATTCAATGTAAAGTTGTAGAGTCAAAGGACCAAACTATATCTCAATTCATCGGTGGATTGAAGTATGAGATTGGGGATGTCTCGGAAACCTTGGATATTAGAACGCTTGATGACACAATCTGAGCCACCTAGAGGATAGAAAGGCACCAAATAGGAAGATTTCGACCACTAGTTAGCCGACTAAGCAATAGCCGAACTATTCCAAGTAGACTTATGCAAATGGAACCAAGTAAGGTTGCTGAGACCCAACCCACTCAAAGTACTCAAGCCGAGGAGAAGGAACCCCTAAAGACAAGTGAGATCAAGTGTTTCAAATGTTAAGGATTTGGACACATGGTAGGTCAATGTCCGAACAAGCAAACAATGGTGATTCTAAGCAAGGTGCCAACTGTTAAAGTTGATAATACTGATGAGGAAGTAGAGGAACTAAAGGAGAACGGACAGAACGAATTGTCCGAAGAGGAAGTTATCTACAATAAAGAAGGAAACTTTGTGTCAACCACTTTAGTGTTAAGGAAAACGATGAGTGTCAACCCCGTACCCAAAAATGAATAAAGGGAAAATCTCTTTCATATTGGATGCAAGGTAAATGAGTCACTATGCACCCTAATAGTTGATAATGGAAGCTGCACCAATGCAACTTATGCATTTATGGTCCAATAATTAAAATTTCCAACCAAGCCCCACCCAAAATCTTACAAGCATCATTGGCTTAGTAATAAAGGAGCCCTACAGGTGAACAAATAAGTATCCGTACCAATCTGCATTGGCAAATATCAAGACGAAGTACTCTGTGACATACTACACATTGGTGTATCCCACATTCTACTTAGACGACCATAGATGTTTAATTGAGCAGTTATGTATGACGGAAGGAAGTATACATGTTCTGTAGAGTATGAAGGTAGGAGGATGAAATTAAATCCTATAATTGCCGAGTAGGTAAAGGTTATGCAATCCCAACTTAGCCAAACCCTAAAGAAAGAGGTTTTGGTGATGGCCCAAACCAAACTAAAAAGAGAAATGGAACTCAAAGGACCAACCTATCTACTTGTCCGAAGAATTTTAGAGATGAGGTCCGATGAAAGGGAGCAGCCTGCCGAAGTGAAAACATTGCTAGAAGAATTTGCCAACTTATTTCTAGAGGAGCTGCTAAAAGGATTACCCCCAATCTAAGGCATCAAGTATGTGATCGACCTGCAACTATAAGCCATACTACCCAATAAGCCTACCTATAGGCTGAATCCTAAACAAGCCGCTAAACTATAGAAGCAAGTAAATGAGCTAATAAAAAAGAGGTATATATGCGAGTCCCTTAGACCTTATACCATTCCAACCTTATTAGTGCCAAAGAAAGATGGTTCTTAGAGGATGTGTATAGATAGCTAAGAAATCAATCAAATCACCATCAAGTACCGATATCCCATATCTAAGCTTGATGACATGCTATACAAATTAAGCAAAGCAAGAGTGTTCTCCAAGATCGACCATAAATCTGGGTGCTACCAGATTCGAATGCATGAGGGTGATGAATGGAAGACCGCATTCAAGACACAATACGGTTTATAAAAATGGCTTGTAATGCTATTTGGAGTATCCAATGCACCGAGCACATTTATACACCTGATGAATCATGCAATTCAAGAATTAATAAGAAGGTTTGTCATAATTTATTTTGATGATATTCTAATGTACAACCCTGACCTAGAGACTCACCAAGAGCATCTCCGAAGAGTCTTTGCAAAACTCTGAACTGAACAACTCTATGCCAATTTGAAGAAATGCAATTTTTTCCAACCCAAGGTGATCTTCCTAAGGTTTGTTGTCAATGCAGGTGGCATCCAAGTTGATGATGAGAAAACAAGAGCAATCATAAGATAGCCTAAGCTGACCTGTTCTACCAACGTAAGAAATTTCCATGGCTTGGTATCATTCTATCGCAGATTTATAAAGAATTTCAGTACGATTGTAACCTTACTCACCGAACTCTCAAAGAAGAATGTTAAATTTAGATAGGGAGAGAAGGAGTAGAAGAGTTTTGAGAAAGTGAAGGATATGTTGACTATAGCCCCTATCTTAGCTCTATCGAACTTTTACAAAGTGTATAAAGTAGAGTATGATGCATCCGAACTAGGCATAAGTGCTATGCTGATGCTAGAAGGATGACTTATCTCTTACTTCAATGAAAAACTTCAAGGAGCTACAATCACCTATTTTGTCTATAACAAGGAGCTCTACTCCTTAATCCCAACCCTAACGGTATGCCAATACTATTCGTTGCCTAAGGAATTTATGATCTACACAGATCATGAATCTTTAAGGTAACTAAAGAGCCAACCCAAGTTGTCTCAGAGGCAAGCCAAATGGGTCAAGTTCAAGGAGGGTTTTTCTTATATCGTAAAATACAAGAATGGAAGGAACAATATAGTAGCCGACACCCTATTGAAACGACATACCCTCCTAACCAAGCTGCAAACAAGACTACTTAGATTTTCAACGATAAAGAATATTTATGCTGAGGATCTACATTTTGGTCATATCTATGCCTGGTGTGAGGAAGGACAGATACTAGATAACTATCATAGGGAAGACGAATACTTATTTAGGAAGAGAAGGCTATGTATCCTAACCTGTTCCATGAGAGAATTTTTCGTGCATAAGGCGCATGAGGGAGGATTAAGGACACTTTGGCCAGTATTAAACCAATGAAGTACCATCTATGAGATACTTTTGGTCGAGAATGATGAAGGATGTGCAATTGGTGTTAGAAAAGTGTGCGACTTACCGAAAAGCAAAGAAACAAGCTAAGCAAAGATATTATCTACCCTTGCCTATCCCAACCAAATCGTAGTCCGAGCTAAGTATGAACTTCATGTTAGGATTTTTGAAGACATCCTAGGGGAAGGACTCCATCATGGTAGTTATGGATCGATTTAGCAAGATGGCACATTTCGTGCCTTGTTCCAAAACTAATGACACTTCAGCTGTCTCTTTTCTTTTCTTGCATGAAATAATCAAGCTTCATGGAGTTCTCAAAACTATTGTTTCGGACTGAGACACCAAGTTCATGAGCCACTTTTAGAGGACACTATAAAGGCAAATAGGAACCAAGCTATTGTACAACACATCCTACCATCTCCAGGCTAAGGTTATCAATGGAACTATAGAAACTTTGCTGCAGGTTGCTGTCGTGAAACATGGTCGACTAGGATCTGCATCTGCCAATCATTAAGTTTTCCTATGTTAGAACCGCCCACAACGTAACTAACATGTCTCCATTTAAGGTCACCTATGGGCTTAACCTCAAGCTCTTAATAGACAAAGCACCTCAACCAAAGTTTGATGATGACCGGCCAGCCGTTAAAAGGGTTGAGGCCATCAAGGCTATGCACCAATAGGTTGTTAAGCAATTGAGCCAAGCTAATACTAAGCTCGAGAAGCAAAGCCAAGGATGAAGGAAGAGAGAATTTCAACCAGGTGATTTGGTTTAGATACATCTCAACAAGGAATGATTCCAAAACTTGAGGAAGAGCAAGTTTTCTCCCAAAGCCAACGGACCTTTCAAATTACTCAAAAAGATCAATCCTAATGCCTATTAGATTGAATTACTTGAAGGATATGGAGTCTTAAACTCCTTCAACATTGCCGATCTCCAACCTTACACTCCCAAAGGCAAGCAACCAGGAGCTAAACCAAATTTGGGAGGGATTGTTAAGGATTAAGGACCGATCATGCGCTCTAAAGCCCAAAGGCTTTCTCAGATGGATCGCCAAGCTGTTCGAGGAGAGTTAAGCACCAAGGAGCAATGTTTTCCGCAGTCTAATCTACCAAGCTACTTCACTATCTACACCATTCAAGAAGCTGTCGAGGTAACTAGCCAATGTGCCAAGCTAACCCCTCCGCAATACCCCAGTCCAAGCACCAAATCTGGATACAGCCATCTCCACGGTGTCGAAGCTAAGCTAACAACTATCAGGAGCTGACCATCCGAAGCCAATCCCAAGTGTGAGTCATCCTAAGCTAACCCTTGACTAGTCCCAACAATTAGAGCCAAAGAACTGCTGACGCCAACCAAAGCTAATCAAAGCCTACCCCTGCACAGCTTGTAGTGTTATTAAGACCACAAAATGAGCAAAATTACGCACACAATGTCCCTTCTAACATCCACACAATCATTTTTGATGAAGGATATTCTTTTTCACGATTTCATGTTTTCCTTGTAAATTATTCTCCTTTTGTTTAGCCATTTCTATAATTTTTTGTAATTTAGGACTTACCCTAACTAAGTACTATAAATATTTGCATAATGTAATAGCCACATCAACATATACATACAGAGAATAGACTGAGCTATTTACACCCTCTTGAGCTAAGTATCCTTCTACTTACTCTTAAACTACTCTTATCTAGCCTATTTGAGCATGGAATAATAGCGAGTGACCTCTGACCATATTTATGCGTCATATCAAGTATGACTCGAGCTCGTATAAGGCGTTAGTATGTCATATCCATTATCGATGCACGGGAACCCTTACTCAACTTTTGACTATCGTTTACTTTTCGAGTCATCTCATAGCCTAAACCCACTCTTTTGGTTACGCGTGATATTAGATCTGTGTGTTCATCCACAAAATCTATATCATCTAAGATCTAACCTTTCTGAATATGGTGATGAAAAGATGTCTAAGATAGAAGACAGTCACTAGATATAATAGTAATTGGCAATGGCATGGGTGAAGTTGTCCAAAGATAGTGAAGATGGAGAGTAAAATGGGAGAGAAACATCATTATGCAAAATTATAGTGAAGGTAAATTACAATTTATGATGTATTTATTTTTGACACTTCACATTCTGTTAAAATTATAGTAGAATAAATAAAAAATAGAATGGGGATTTTATTTTCCATGAATGATGCTCTAATTTAAGAATCTGATCAATCTTCTATCGATCCAGCATCAGTAGTGTGATTTTATTTTGAGGTTTTGCAACAACAATGTTGTTCTCCATAATGGGGTGACTGTAAATGTGAGGTTATAATGGTTCTTGATGTGCTTCCTTTGGATTATGATCTTTGCGGACTAAATTACTTCTCATTATTGATGTTCATAAGAACAAAGGATGTGCAAAGATGCATTAGATGATTGATCGATCATAGAAAAAAAAAAAAAAAAAAAGAGCTTGTAGAACTCGATTTTCTATTTCAGGAATTTAGGCTTCTTTTCATCTCTATCAACTATGGGAAAAACACCACTTTAATTTTATAGGGATTTGGGATTTGAATGTGTATTTTTATTTTAGGGTATGAGAACAGGGGAAAAAAGAAGCCGATATGATTGGTTTTGTTTTGTGATTTTTTATTTTTTTTATTTCAACAGCTAATTAATTAATGGCTGCTTTTTTATATATACTTAAACAACGAATTAACGGCTAGGTAACAAAGTAATAAACAGGTTAACAAGAAGAATAAAAATACGGACAACCAAGAGTGAAAAATAAAGATATATAAAGCATAGTTTATTGAAAAGAAAAAAAACAAATGGTGGTGTTTCAAGTTTAAGCTGAGATATGAAGGCTGAAATAAAGTGAAAGAGGTCCATAAGTTAATTCTGCCTTTTGTTTCTAAAAGGCCCAAATTTCTCCATCCTTTCTAGCCACTATTATAAACCATTGTTCTGCACCATATTTCAAAACCCTTCATACATGGTTAATTGCTATAACAATTTTAAGGAAAAAAGAAAAGGAAAGAAAATCACCACATTTGACTACCAATAGTATCACTTCCTTAAAATCGCTAGAATTTATGAGCCTTCATTGCACCAATTTCTCAAAGTGTTGTTCTGGTATTTTATTAATGGTTTATATCCTTGTCAGAACTTCCACTTTATATGATAGTCTTCGGGTGGATGTATTTTGCATTTCTCCTCCAACGACTTCATCCCATCTTTTGTTGCCTTGCCATACGCATTTTTAAGACTATCATATTTAAACACTGTATTTCCTATGGGGTTGTTAGTTATAGGTCCCAAGGTGAATATCAACCTGTAAATTTCTGTTGTAGGACGCTCCTGGCTTTTCTGTCCTGCGTGACATCCGCTGTCCAATTAGGACCATTTATGGTCTACTTTTAGGTAGAAGCATTGATTAATAATGGACCCATCTTAATTTTGCACGTCTATATTGAATATATATCTTGCAACGTATTATTAGCTATGAATCCTTTTCTGTTGTTCGAAGAAAAATTTTAATGAAATTAACATTTCATGAATACTACTAATATTTAAATACATAAAAACATAAAATATAAGTGTAAATACTATTGGTGATTACTTATCACCCTCCTAATATGTAGCATAATAATACTAATTAATCTTTTTTACTATTGTTTTAAACTCCCATCTCGAATGTGTCTCCATCAATATTGTTCGAATATCGAGGTAAGAAATTGACGTAATAAGTGTAAGTTCGTCCGACTATTTAGACTGTGTTGGCATGTTTTTAATAGAAATATGCTTGAATCAGGAAGTCACAGTCATCATATATTTACGTCTACTTACCTTATCTAATGGGGCCAAGTGGCCATGTGTGCTTCCTCGACATTTAAGTCGGAGATTTGTTTCCTTGATGGAGATACACAGTCAAACTTCTGGTGCTGCATGTTAGTTTGTTACTCGTCAAATCCATGCCAACCACCTTGGACCTTGTGCCGAAAGGAAAAGTTCCCTCTTATAGATATTATATAGAAACTAATATACTTCTGTCCAATTCAAATCGATATGATATAATGAGTCTATACAATTCAAAATTTTTAAATAAATAGTTCGAGCAATCAAGATCTATATATATATATATATATATATATAAAATAAAGTATAGGAATTTCACTTATAATATGACTCTTTTACTGTATACAATATAGATATCAATTAGGAAACATACATAATATGACTATGTTTTATATGATCTTTTTCGATATGACATTCTTATTTTTTAGTATGTTTACCTCTAACTTTTCTTCCATAAAAATTTTGAAGATTACCTTTCCTAAAATTGCTTCTTTTTTTTTATCAGAAAAAATGGTTTCATTCATTAACCAATATCAAACAAAGTACAAAAATTAATACAATTAACATGAAAAGGAAAGATAACAATCACTAAATAGCAACTTATGAAGAGCGAATAGGTTATTTAATCACCAATCATAAGGACACATTCCCCTTCTGATATGTGAAACCACTTAATCTGTAGCTCTATTAACTATTCTACGGACAAAGACGAAATCCACTTGTGCATCACATAAGCCATGTAACTGTGATAAGGCTTACTGGAAATAAGGATTAGAAGTCCAATGCAGCCATTGATCTAAAACAATCAAAGCTTGAAATAACAATAGGTAATCTATGATAAAGACAAAACAACATCCTCCCGTCCTCATAGTTGTACTCAAACCCAAAGATAAAGCAAGACATTCTGTGGCTTCGAGCGTAAGGGACCAAACAAGCTCAAATACCCCAGACAATAGAATGCCTTGGCTATTACACATAACACATCCTAGCCCAGCTTGTGCATGTGGCCTAACCTAAGATCCATCAACATGCACAAAGCATGTCTCCACACATTAAGTAGACAAAGGTACACGTAGACTGCCCAAATGCATAGCATATATAACATTCAACTATGTAGAACAATCAATATGAATAGTCCTCATTCGTATCACCATAGTACCCTTAGCATAATCTATAGAACCACTATAGCCAAACACATCCTCTTCATCATCGATGACATTTTTTAGTACAACCCTACCACCAATCCCTTGCTATATTTCATATGATCTGATCTAAAAGAGCCATCCAAACTTGATTCAAATCTAAAATTTGTAGCTAAACGTCTTCCCTAGGAATAGACGTCTGATGTAAAAGTTGAGGCGCCATAAGGTAGATCGATAGCCACCTCCTCCATCAAAAGAAAATGTTGCACTGAATCGTATGTTGCAAACCTTGGTGGACCTTCAATCACAAATATAAGGATTGAGAAAGAAGGAGGAAGCACCCGAGATTTGTTCATCATATCCCCAAATAGAGATTATGCCCTCTTTACTATCAAGTAAAGGTATGGGTTTCGACCATTAAAAGAGGCATCACACCTCTCTTTCCAAATAAACCATGCAACTTCCAACAATCTTTCTCCTAACTAAGAAAACATCATCAAGGACTGCAATGGCCTTTGCATGTTTTCCCACTAATCAGCCATAATAGAAACTCTTTCTCTCTCTACATTTATTCTCAAGCCCAGCATCCCATGAACACCTTAAGATGGCATGTTCTATAAGAAATGTCATGCTTTAGCTAGCCTTAAATTAAAGCTACAATTCTGACAGCCAAAGTAGATACCTTTTTTTTTTCAATGATCAAATTGTTAATGCCAATTTCTTTGGGTGAATATAAGCATTTTAAGATATTGTTTTTCATGTGAAGAATAGTGTTCAAATATGTGCTAAAAGGTGCTAAGCTAAGTAGTAATTATGGATTACTATGAGATTTGCATGTTATTGCAATTATTTTGATGGCTTAAGGCAAAAATAATTTCTAATGGAAGATGCCAATGCTAGGCTTAGGCATTTTAATTGTTAGGGTATTCAATCCTATCATCTCAAAGATCTTACCAGTATTAGCTAAAGAGGAATTAGGCTTTGCACAAGTGGTGAGGCTTACAAAGGAGAGCATAGTAAGGGAACATTGAGGAGTTGTTTGGCGTGATTAGTTTGATACTTCAATTAGTTGTGAGTTTTTGGAGAGTATGAGAGCTTGAGAGTAATTAGCAAGCTTAAATGTGTAAAGTATCAAGTAGTTTATCATTGGGTAATGGACTTATATTTACAAAGGAGTGGTGCTAGCAGTTGAAGGTGAGGTAGTAGGTAAAGCCACATCTGCAAGTATTGGAAAGCGGGATCATAGTGTCTAACGTGCTCTGGATATGTAGGAGATAGTTGCTTGCCTTGATCTCCTAGTCTTATCAGGAGTCTTCTAACCATTAAAGGCTTCATTTAGCTGGTTAGGTCGTGTTTTAAGCTTAGGCAAAAGATGGCTGGCCAAAGGTTATGAGCTACATCAAGTCGAGATGGGCTTAAAAAGCCCTATCAACGCTTACCTCCATACCCCCCCACTCTCCAACGTAATATTGTTGCTGTAGTGAAGGTAAGGAGAGGGGAAAGATGGGCTTCTCAAGTGTATAGTTGATCTAGTCAAGCAAAAGTCCAAGGTGAATACATTTGAGCTAGCATAAGGCCAAGGCAAAGAGGTTCGAGCTAACGTAAGGGCTAAGTAGGTACAACATATCCAATCAAACTACCTTCTAAGCAAAGGTAAGTGTGACAGTTTCAAGGTAGAATATGAGAAGTCCAACATCGTTGGTCTGAGCAATTGGCCCTCCATCTAATCAAAGCAAAGCATATGTCTACAGGGCTAAAGGGGCGAACAGAGGTAAAGACTTCATAGCTTAAAGTAAGCACTTCGAGCCAAGGTGAAAACACAGTAGGTTGTGTCTAGCTAGAGCCTCAAGGTAAAGGCATTGAGTAAACCGAACCAAACTGAGCTCACCATTGCTCAAGCAAGCATAAGTTATTCTATCCGAGGCATGGTACCATTAGGGTATCAAGCAAGTGAAAGTTAAAAGAACCTCAAGGAAACTTCCTGTAGAAGTAACTTTTACCGTACCAGTTTTCACTGCATCAATGTAATGTAATAAGTTTCCTGTCATAGCAAACTAGTATGCAATTGCACAATTTTGTCTTTTGAACGTGCTTGTCTGATCAAAACTGACTCTGTGCATCCACATTGCAACATTCCAAGGGATTCGTGCTTATTTGATTCCCTATAACCGTCAATACAATTTCTAAGACTCTTGGTATATATAAATACCACAATCACTTTGACAGACTATTCTTTCATAATTTCTTCACTACAAACTCCACTTTCTTTTCCTCCATCAATCTTCTTTGCGAACTTCTCTTCAGATTTCACTCTCATTTCTTCATCGATCATGTCGACCAATACAGGTGAGATGCCATCAAATGCATCAAAATATAATCTCACCAAATCTAAGACCATGAAGAGTGATCCTCCCCTCGAAATAGAGGATAAAGTAACTTCGTTAATACAGCTAGATGACACCACCAAAATAGCAGTAGAAGCATTGGATAGGGCAAAGCTTACTAGTGCTATCCTCAGGGAGGCTTATGTATATACTCCCCTACCGCAAGCCACAGACTTGTTGGAGGCACCTGAGACAGGCAAAGGTCTAAGTAGCCAAGTCAATAAAAGCAAGGCCTCTGCCCTCAACTAGGTGTTGAGCAATTTTATAGTTAAGTTGATTCCTAGCTAAAGAATATAGGTGCCAACGAACAAAGAAAGTGTACCCTTACTAACAAAGGGGCACCTCACTTTCTTTGAAAAATGCTTAAAGTATAGGCAACACCTCCCTCTAAACGGCTTTAAGAAGGACCTCTTTAATTTCCACTGGTACAATCCGATGTAAGTCCCCCCCAATTGGTGGAGGGTATTGAAAGCCTTCTAGGGTCTATGTGAATACTTGATGATAAGGGCTACCTCCGAACTTTTTAAACACTTCTATATGTAAAAGAGCATTGGTTAGTGGCCATACCTCTAACCCATTCGAGGAGGGAGTTGTTATGTAGCCTTACGAACTCAATCAATGGTTGGCGAGACGATTACCTAATGGTTAAGCTACCAGATAAGGTAGACTTTTGGATTAAATGGATTAAATTGGTCCGAATAAAGGCCTAAAAGGAGCTAAGGCCTAATGATGCCAAAGACATAAAGAAGATACAAGCCTTTATGGCCCTAAAATACTACAGCGAAATTAATATTGTAGAGACAGTCAAGAGGTACACCAAGTATCTGATCTCCGAGCTCTTCCCTAACATAGAGGAGCTCATCTCCAAATTAAATAGTGAAGAGGTTCTTAGCAACACCGCTACTAAGAAAGGTGTCGCTGAATTTTTTATTAATGGAGGAGTAGTTGGACAAGTTGGAGGACCTCTCCACCGAATTCACTCACTTCACAAGGAAAGAGGTACTTGCCTATTATCCCAATCTTGACCTGAGTTTCCTTGATTTTTTTAATAGCCTAAATTTTTGGGATAAGAGAAGGGCCCAAGCACAAGAGATAGAAGCTACTTAAGTAGCTACCAAGGTCTAACATACCCCTTTTATTGTCGAATCTGAACAAGACATTTCCATATCCATTTCTGTCTCAGTAGCTCAATAGGAGGTCACCCTTAAAGGTGCTTCTTAAGGTAATTAGGGTCAAGGTGATCCTCCTACTAACCCCCATCAGCAGCTTTCGGCCCCTACTCCAGCCCAAAGCCAATCTTCCTAAGGGCCATCAATGAACCAACCATCCGAGCAGACAGAAGCTTTAAATCTTTCGGAGTTACCAAATTTAGTTGATCCTCGGCAGTAGTTATCCCTTCCTCTTCTTTTTATACCTTAAGTCGAGATGCTAACCTTAAATTTGTAATCTCCATGTTATGAATGATATTTAAATTTATCCACATACTTGGTTATGCCCTTTGACTTTTTTTTTTTAATGCTTTTCCTTATTTACTGGGTTAGTTGCAACAATCTAATACTTTGTGCACAAGAGGCGTTATCCTTTACTTAAGCTCTTCTAGGGGGTTGAGTTAATGGTGCTTCGACTTGCCCAGTTGAGAGTTCCTCAAGATAAGTAGTGTTTCTCTTTACTGAGGTTATCCAAGGGGATCAAGTCAATAACGTTTTGATCTATCCATTAAGGGGTACCTTAGGGTAAGGGGTATTTCCCCTTACTAAGGTTACCCAAGAGGGTCAAGTCTGTGGCATTCCAACCTACCCAATTGGGAGTTCCTCAAGGTAAGGGGTATTTCTCCTTACTGAGATTACCCAAGGAGGTTAAGTTGGTAGTGTTCTGACCTACTCGGTTAGTAACTTCGTTCACCCTCTAAGGGTTAGCACTTAATAAGAAAGTAAGAGGATGAGAAGTAAATGTAGACAACATATATAAAGTGGGAATTTTCATTCAAAATTTGAAAGGATTTACAAAGTAGAACACTAATCAAAGTAAAGATGAAGGTTATCAACATTCCATATTCATAGATGAGCTTACCATCGAATTTTTCTAATATGTACTCTCCACAACCTAAATTTTCTCTAACTCTAACCGGGTCTTCCCAATCAAGGGTCAACTTGCCATGTCCTTCTCGTGAACCTGTATCCTCTAACTTCTAATATACCAAGTCGTTGACCCTAAACTCTTTGTGTTTAATCTTCTGATAGTAGTATTCGGCTACTCGGTGTTGGTAAACAATCACTCGAGTAACAACGAGGTCTTTGATTTCTTTGATGGTATCAATACTAGCTTGCAGTAGGGGCTCATTAAAGATGGCATTGAAAGTTTAAGTCCAAATGTTAAGGAGCTCAAGTTCATTAGGGAGTACTACCTCTAACTCGAATGCCAAGCGAAAGAGGGTTTCACCTGTAGAAGTACAATAGATGGTCCTATACCCCCACAAAATGTTGGGCAGTTCATCTGCCTAAGCACCATGAGCTTGGTCCATTCGCTTCTTCAAACTATCAAGGATGACTTGATTTGCTGCTTCTACATGGCCGTTCGACTAGGGGTAGGCAACCAACATGAAGTGTAATGTAATGAGATGTTTAGCGCAAAATTCATTGAATCTGGGGTTGTTGAACTATCACCCATTGTTCATGATGAGGGTGTAAAGGACCCCAAATCAGGAGATGATGTTGTTCCTAACAAACGACTCAACACTCCTCTCAATGATTTTCGCTACGGCTTCAACCTCGACCCACTTAATGAAGTAGTCAACGGCAACTATGATGAATGACTATCCTCCCAAAGTCTTAAGGAAGGCGTTAAGGATGTTGATGCCTCACTAGACAAACAACCACAAACTAGTCAAGGACTGGAGACTGGTATTGGGTATATGATTGATGCAGGCATGCTTATAGTACTAAAGGTGCTTCTAACATTAGGGGTATACCTTTAGCATCTTACCTCATGGTAAGCCAATAGTATCCAAGCCATACCGCTCGAATGTAGAGGAATTGGGACTAAATGTGGTTACTGCATGCTCTAGTATATAGCTCTTTCATGACGCACAAGCCCTCACCTTCTTAGAGGCATCTAAGCAAGGGGAGGCTAATTACCCTACAATACAGGATGCAATCGAACAACTTATAATTGGTAGCATAATATCTCAGCTTCTTTGCCTTTCTCTTATCTTTCATGAGCGTACCCTACTTCAAATAAATCCAGATAGGATCTATCCAACTCAACTCTAATGTTGTTGTTGTCAATTCCAAGACTTCTAATGAAACTAGAGTTATGCTCTTATCCGACAGGTACTTTACGAAGATCTTCCTATCCTTTACCTCGAGCTTCTGTATCCTAGTAAAGGTGAGTTTAGATAACCAACCTACCATTGAATTTTCAAGTTGGGGGATCTTCATGATGGTCCATGAAGAAAATTCAGTTAGAAGGCTCTTCACCTTCTCTAGGTACCTTTTCATGGTATCGTCCTTAGCCTCATATTTGCTTGGAATTTACTGGACAACTAGCATAGAGTCCGAAAAGACTTGTAAGTGCTCAGTACTGATCTCTTTGGCCAATTTGAGACCATCTATCAAGGCTTCGTATTCAAATTCATTGTTGCTGAGGTTGAGACCGAACTTGAGGGTGTAGCATACTATGATCTTATGAGGGTCGGTTAGCTAACCTAGCTAGTAAATATAGTACTAGTCAAGAAGAAGTCTAGGAATTGGTGTATGTGTATCAATTATACCAACTTCAATAAAGCCTACATAGAGGACTGCTTCCTTCTCCCTCAAGAAGCCGGCCATCAGTAGCTTCTGCACTTCTTCGTCAATCGTAGCTTACCTCTCTAGGGCAAAGTGTCTCTTTTCTGCTTAATAGGCTAAACAGTGGGGTCAATATTGAAGTTTTGGGTTGCCAAGTCAGGGGAGATCCTAGGCATATTTGATACCGACCAAGCAAACCTATTTAAGTTGGCCTATAAGAGGGCAACTATCTCGTACTTCACCTAGAAAGGAGTGTCAATCCCGACCCTAGCAGTCTGGTTGGGAGAGAGGCCAATCTGCACTTCCTCGGTTTTTTCTCCCTACTCACCTCTCTTAGCCAACTTCTCTTACGGGCCGACCTCTAAAGTGAAGACTCCATTGACCCTGACATAAAACTTTCGAGAGAGCTTTTGGTCACATCTACATATTCCAACCCCTATCGGGGTCAAGAATTTGGCCTTTAAGTAAAGGGAAGATATGATGACCCCGAACGTGTTCAAACTTGGTCTTCCCAAGAAAGTTTTATAGGGGGATGAGTAGTCGATCATGACAAACTCCACTGGTCACCATGCAACGTTGTCATCATCTCTAAGTTCTATGTAGAGGGTGATAATTCCCTTGGCTCGAATAGTACTTAAAGCCTATGAGATTATGGTGGTATGGCTTCATCTTAATAGGCAACTTTTTCCTCGTTCTTTCATATGTGTAGAGGAAAAGAATGTCGATAGAGCTACCAGTGTCCACCATAATCTTAAGGACCTTGAAGTTCACAATCCTTGCTCCTATGACTAAGGCGTCTTAATTGGGGGGGGGGGGGGGGGGGGGGGGGAGGGGTTTGATTACCCTTTGCAAATCTTCATCAAAGAAAGAGATCAAAGTGTCTAATTTCTATCTCTTCTCCCTCATCACCAACACCTAAGACAGGGCATTAACTAAGACACTAATGCTCAGTCGACTCCCAGAATGTAGTCCCCCAACAACTATATTAATATCACCATTGGAAGGTATAGTCATTGCAGTGGTCATCATTTTGTTCTACACGAGCACCCTCGATCCACCACCTCCGAGGTACCCTATCCCCGTCATCATCGAAATGGTCATCATTCCTTTGTTGGGCTACGTATTCACTAAAGAAGCCCTCTTAAATGGCATATTTGATTGTGTTCTTCAGCTAGAAACATTCATCGGTAATGTAGCTATGGTCACTGCGGAACTGGCAGTATTTGTTTGAGTTTCGACAATTAAGGTTCCCCTTCATCTTAGGGGGTCTCTATAGCAGGTTCATGTGCTTCACCTTGGAGTAAACCTAGGAAATGGGTCTATTTAGAGGAGTATGCTGCATATAGATAGGAGGAGGGAACAGGTCTCGTTCGACCCAGTGCTTCTTCGTGCTCAAACCTTCTCTTTTAGATCTATTTGGCACCCTACCATCAAGATGATCTTCATCAAACAATCTCTCCTTATCCTAATGCAAATATTATCCTCCTAGTCCATATATTTCTAGGTCTTATTCTAGAAATCTACTAAGTTCTTTGGCTTACTCTTCTTAAGCGATTAGAAAAAATCTCTTAAAGGTCAAATGCCTAATTAAGCAACGTGTGCAATAACCCCCTTATCTAGTTAAGAGATCTCAACTACAATATTGTTGAACTGGGCCACAAATTCTCATAGAGTTTTGCCTTCTCTCTACCTAACCAGATACAAGGACAATGTATCCTTGGATGGAGGCTTACTAGTCCTAAAGTGGAAGCTAAACTTCCATGCCTGCTCATCAAAGGAGTTGATGGAGTTGCCGAGCAAGTGGTTAAATTACATCCAAACTGCTTTCCTCAGAGTGCTTCAGAAAGCTTTCCACATTATGGCATCCCCATGACCATGGAGGTTCATGAGGGTACATAAGTAGAGGAGGTGATCATTAAGGTCACCTATTCCATCATATTTGTCCAAGGTCAAAAACTTACTATTAAAGGACGGTACTTTGTCCTAAAAACCCCTTGTTGAGGGAGGTTTGTTGCTGGCAACCAACTTGGCATCACCAGCTACCTTGCTCCCCTACTACTCAAAGAGCCTCCTCACGATCGCAAGGAGCTCATTGAGGTCAGTATCATCAACCGAATAAGCTCGACACACTATAGAGTGCGTTAATACTCCTTAAGCGTCAACCATTTGCTCATTTCTTACTAGGTTTCAATCGTAGGTGACCACAGACTAAGCCGGCTGCTGTTGCATCAATGGATTGGGTTGTTGATCCTTACCATTTAATTGCTACTGATGGTGGTTATTCTACCTAAGGCAAGCATCGGAAGCTTTGGTAGGGTGAGTTTATGCACTAAACCGCTTGGCTTCTTTGAGGCGACCACAAAGCTGCCTATTCTAGGTGGCATATTCCTCTACCAGGTGCTCTGAGCACTCCAGGCACTCCTCCAGCGTTTCCATAAGAAGGGGCTAGTTCTCGAAGGGTTAGTTATTCACTAATTGGCGATTGTCAAGGTTGCTAATGTGGGACATGGTGGTCATAAGTGATGTTTAAGGGAGAATGTTTAATGGGTTTAGTGTATTTAGGTAAGAATTAGGATTAGGTTTCCTACATATGGCACCAAATGTCGTCTCAAGGATCTTACCAATATTAGTTAAAGAGGAATTAGGCTTCGCACAAGTGGTAAAGCCTATAAAAGATAACACAGTGAAGGAACGTCGGAGAGTTATTCGGTATGACCACTCCGATACTTAAGTCAGTTACGAGTATTTGGAGAACATGAGAGCAATTAGCAGGCTTAAATTTGTAAAGTATCAAGTAGTTTACCGTTGGACGATGGTCATGTATTTATAGAGTAGTAGTGACGACAGTTGGAGAGAAGTTAGTAGGCAAAGCCATATTCACAAGTATTGGAGAATAAGATTATGGTGTCTGATGTGTTCCGAATATGTAGGAGGTAGCTGCTTGACTTGGTCTCCTTTTCTTATCCAGTATCTTCTAGCTGTTAAAGGCCTCCTTTAACTAGTCAGGCCATGTTATGGACTTGCGCCAATGACGACTGGTCATAAGCTGTAAGCCACATCAGGTTAGAATGAGCCTGAGAAGCCCATGTCCAAAAGGTCCTATTGACAAATCCCAAATTTGATTACTTGATTGTGATGATCTGTGCAAAAAGGACAAGCAATGCAATGAGATCATTTTGGATGATCCATTAGTGCTTATATTCCACCTCATGGTGAATAGTAAGAATCTATAAGATTTTGAATATATGGCAGTGGATTTCTTTAACAAACTATATATTATGATTTTTGAAAACTACCATGTATTAAAATTTTGTTGTTGCTTATCTATCAATATATATTCATATGATGTATGAATGCCATTAAAGTATTTCTTATCATATGAAACATTTTTTGTTTTCAATTTCAGTAAAACCATAATATTATTTAGCATGAAGTAAAACAAAGGACCTAGAGTTCAAGAAGCTCCTAGGATATAATATTTTCAAGTCCAACTTTATCTCATAAGAACTCTATAAGTTTATTACACTATCACGTCAATTTTTTCAAGGACTTTACAGCTTAAGGAACTTTGCATTTTATCCTTAAGTCCCATCACCATAATTCTTAACACTATTATTCATATCTTGTAAATACAAGTTTATTTCATTCTATCAGAATTTTTAAAAAAAAAAAAAAAAAAAAGGAAGAGAGATGTTCCCTATGTGAAGGGAACGGTTATACTGCAAAAGGAACGGTGAAAAGTTCCAATAAATAGGAGAAGAGACCAACAATAAAGCTGGTCTAACAAAACCCACTAACATTAGTATTTTAACAGCCCTACAAGCAGTGTGTTATGAAACGCCAAACTAGGTACTAAATTTGCCTACTCCTTTGTTATTGCATCAATGATGAATTCTTCTTGCAAATAAATACAAACACATATACACACACAAATAAATGATGAACCAAGTCCATCATGATATGATAAGTGAGGGTTTTGACTCTTACTGAGCAATGGTATCGAAATGCACCAAATTAATTAATAATGTAAAAATTTATGACAAGTTTATCCATCCCTAAAAAAAAAAAAAAAAAAAAAAAAAAACCTACCACAAAATCAATTGCTTCAACATTATTTCAGAGGACTTCTAAATGTTTTATGATCACTGAAGGTATTAGTTACCCTAAATCCAATCGCAATAAAGATTAAAGAAGGCAAGCTATTATCACAAAGGTAAGTGGCTTCTATCTATTTGCTGCTTGTACACATTAAGATGGTTCTTACATTATATATTTTAGGTTTTTGTTATGTGTATATGCATGTGCCATTACGAAATAAATTAATAAAAAGGTTTAAAGTAAATAACGTGTGAGAACATTGAATTGAATGATATCATGCTTCTAAACTGGGACTAAAGGGACTTGCTCTACACTTTCGGATTTTGAACTATAGGGACCTGCTCTATACTTCCAAAATTTTAACCTACACTAATAAAATTTAATCTCTAGAAACCTATTCCACACTTTAGAAACTTAACTCTATGGATCCATTTCCACGGTCTTAAAACTTGGACTCCAATGATCCAATAAATCCACAAAAATGACTTCACATTTTGAAAAATCAAGCTCTAGTGATATTTGTAGGTTCACACTTTAAAAGACTACACTCCAACCATCATATGTTCACGCTTTCAAAAATTAAACTCCAAGGAGCATTGACGGTCTACATCCCTTTGAAAACCTACCTTCAAGGGACACATAAGTCTACTTTTAAAACATGACTCTAGAGGCCGGTTCTTTGTAATCGTTGGGTAGTTCTCCATTGCTAGCATGTGACTAAGTTAATTAAATGAGATCATATGTTTTTGGTTGTTGTTTATGATTATTGCATTGGCTACATTAAGTTGTATGTGGTGTGACATATGCATTATATGTGTTTGTATGGTAGATAGTTGCTCGCTCGATTTTGCTCACCTTGATTGGGGAACTTTTTTCTTTTTTTTTTTTTTCCTTTTTGAGGTTATTATAAAATGGACATGAAGAAATAGGTGTGTAAGATAAAATCTTTTCTGCCCTTTATGGGCACTTAGCGGATTAAGTTGCCCTTGAAATTCGAGGAATGACATGTATTATGAAGTTAACATTTATGTAAGTTTATACAGTAGTAAACGCGAATAGCTTTTACAACATCTGCCATTTTTATTTTGACACGTGTACTACTATGAATAATATATTTGTTGGCGTTTGTGTTATAGTGCTTAGTAAATAAAGCATTTGATCAAAATTCATTTCCATAGTCAGTGAGAAGTTTTTCTCACCAATTTATGAACATATTCCTTCATGGCACATTTGAGATTGAGAGCGATAGCTTGGATTGGTTTGCTAGTCAAGGCAGGGGACGGCTTTACCCACACTTTTTGAAGACTTAGGGGAGCCTCTCTTTTTGAGGCATTTATGCAACTATGAGAGATATTATTAAAAATTAAACTTTTAACACAGAACATTCTTGTTTAATTGATTTCTTCATTTTTTGTTATTGGTTTATGACGACGACGAGATCAATGTAAACGAATACTCGTTGCTAATTCAAGACTACCATGTTGGATCTTCTGAAATTTTCTCATTCACCTAGAGGATTTCTTTATCAGCCGAAAAGAAGCTTAGTGTGAAAATTTGGGGAGCTTTTCCTATTTTCCTAAGCTTTTAGGTCTCTTTGCATTTTCAGCACCGGATTGTACGAGTGGGGCGAACTAGTTACGACATTGAAGTAAAAACATTTGTTAGGACTAGTGGTGTTTGTGCCTATACATGGGCACCAACGATTGAAATATTGTCATGTGGTAGGTGGTTGTTGAAGAACTAGCACGATTGTATTTCAAAACTGCCATAGAGTAGGTTTTTTATTGGTTCCATCGTTACTCATCACCCATCGACCATGTGAGCATATTTTCCACAAGACCTTACACTTAGCTTTGGAACAGAGAAAGAATTAAGAAGAAAAATATATGAAAAGAAAGAATATGAAATAAAAGAAATATGAGAATATTTTATTCCTTTTCATATATTTGGATAATTGAGAGAAGAAAAGTAGAAGGAATATTAATCATTATTGAAATGATAAATTAAAATATAATATAAAATTACTAATGTACTCCTAAATATGGAAAAGTATCTTGAAATTTTACAATTTTTTTCACTTTTCTTCTCTTCCTAATTTAATCCTTCACCCCAAACACAATGTTAGTGGTTCGTCCATCAATACATTTTAAAGATTTTTTCTTTCATGTTTTTGTATTGTTTTGGTGCCATTTTCAAATCGTGCTTTTGTAAAAACAAGATGATAGGAAGATAAAGGTATAAGTGTATGTGTGTATACATGTATATATAAATATACTTTTTAATAAAATTAAATGGTAAACTTAATTTTATTTAGTTTTGCAAATAGAGCTTTCGTTTTCCTTTGCATGAGATATATTACCTTTAAAAATTTTCCCTTAATAATATGTGGACCTACATTTGCCAACTTTTATTTTTCAATCTCTATTTCTACCATAGTTGTGATGAGATGTAAAAATTTTAGTTTTTTCGATCAGCATGTTTAAAACTAAAATAAATTAGATAAGATAAATATATATTAAATACAGAATAGATAAATATAAAATGAAACAAATAATTTAGTGATTATGGGAGGTGAAAGCGACGATGCTTAGCGTCTTTTGCATGTTGGCTTTAATATTTGAAGGATGAGATTGGGTCCCATTATATGGTGAGGAGCACTAGCTTTAATTATGAGTTGATGCGGATGTCAAAATTTTCTGGAACAAAACGCGGATAACCTTCTTCCAATCAATTTATGTTGGTCGTAGATTTTCCTCGTTTATATACTTCGATGTATGAACAGAATATATAAACATTCACATTACTATTTTTAAAATCCATATTTGAATGAGACAATAAGGAATTAAAGTTGCATGAGAGATGACCGGGCCGTTAATTACTCCCAAACAGAAGCAATCTATGGAATCTGAGCTTTCCCACTGATCATTTATAGCGACTAACACAAAGTCGACCTTTTCTATGGTTAATAAGACTTCGAGAACCCCTCAAAAATGTTCTTCATAAGAAATAGAATATATCCCTTTATATTTTGACTTGATATACTTCAACTTTTTATTTGTAAAGTTAATTCATTGTATCAAGTTGGATGTTTGTAATTAAGTGGTGAGGATTCTTATTTACCAATAAAATTGACTAGATTAGATTTTCTTTTCTTACAAACAGATCTAACGATAGTAAGGAAAAAAAAAAAACCTATTTTACTCTAAATTTTTAAAAAGTGAGTGAAAAACTAAAATTAAAATAAATCACATAAAATTTAGAGAGAGAAATTTCTTATATTTCTATATTTACATATAAAATGGTTATTTTAGATGTATCACATGTTTTTGTTTTTATGATTTATGAAGCTTAAAAACAAGATCTATTATTAATATTATGTATTTAAATATTATTAATATTTATTCGATATTTATTAAAACAGGTGACGTATTAAAACTAATAAATGTTTCCCTTTTTATTTCTTAAAAGTTGAAACATTCAACCTAAAAAATAAAAAAAAAAACAGTACACGAAGCAAATATAAGAAATTAAATACAGAAATTACCCATAGTAATTGGACTGCCGTGTGTGTGTATATACATCTGTATATAGATCAACAGTTTGGCGAGTTGATAGTTGCAAGAATTATAGAAGAGAGAGAGAGAGATGGGAAATGGAATTGGCACAGGGAGAAAAAAGGCAAAGGTGATGAAGATAGACGGCCAAACATTCAAGTTGAAGACTCCGATTCAAGCAGGAGACGTAGTGAAAGATTATCCTCAAGGTTACGTTCTACTGGATTCCGAGGCCGTCAAGCACTTCGGCGTCCGAGCAAAGCCCTTGGAGCCACGACAAGAGCTCAAGCCCAAGAAAACCTACTTCCTGGTCGAATTGCCTAAGTTGCCACCGGAACATAATCATAACGATAACAATATACCCATTAGACGAGCCCGGTCCGGCGTACAAATGAGTGCCAAGGACCGGCTCGAGTTCTTGATGCTGTCGCGAAGGACAGTCTCTGATGTTTCATTGGTTAGGCCGCCTTCCTCGGCCGGTTTCGACAGGGCCGAGGACGGACGCCAGCAGAGTAGGTCGATGAGCATGAAAGTGAAGCTTACGAAGAATCAGATGGCCAAGATGATGGAGGAAAGTAGGGATGAAAAGGAGGTGGTGGAGAAGATAATGGAATTATGCGCGGAAGATCATCAACCAAATGAGTCACATGGCCACGGAAAGGTTGCAAGTGGAAATAGCCTGTTGTTTGCCCACCAAACTCACCGCGTGTTGCCTCCAAGCAGGAGTGGACGAGGTTCAACCAACGTGCGTGAGGTATGTTTCCTTTTGCTCCATCGAACTGAGTTAAAACATGTGCGTTTGATCAGATTCATTAGTTAGCACTTTAGTATTCACTGATTTTTTTGCATTTCAATTTTGAATCAAATTTCGCTAATTTTAGGATTAATTTTCGAAGTTATATTGATACTTTTATTTTTTATTTTTTATTTTTATTTTTCACTCAATACGTATAGAAATAGTGAATATTTCTGTAAAAGATTGTAGATATGCATATGAAAAAAATTGAAAATATCGATGTAATTTTTAAAGCTATTAATCGAATATATAAATATGGTATCGATCTCCAGCCTCAAGGTATGTAAGTAAGGTGAAAAAATGACTGGGATCAAGATGCTCAAATGGGGAGCTCAGACCTCTCGAATTAAATCTTCGACACCAATTTTGAAGTCAATTTTACAGGAAAAAATAATCTTGATAGCTCAGCCTCATATATATATAACTTTCCTTGTCAACGTTAATACCCGATTGAAGTAATCTTTGTGCCAAAGCAGGGTTTGGTTATTGACCCCCACTTGCAACTCTGGCTTTCTCGGATGGTAAATCGGCCTCATCTCTTATTCTAATATTTGGACATACACATGGCATGTCATTACACAAACCTCTACACAACACGAAACACTACGTGATTTGACTGCATAAAAGTTGATGAGATAGAAAACACTGGAGAGAATTGCTTTTCCATTTCGAAACCTTCCGTCTTAAATTCTAAAATGACTTTTAAACCCCTATATTCTAGAAATATGTCTTCATGGTGTTTCGTGCTATAGAGAGGTATTGGAATTATTACGAAGAATCAAACGAAAAATCATCAAAGATAAGGGAAATAATGAAAAAGTTTGTAACTTGAGGTTAAAACTACCTTGGAGGTAGCGAATGGCAGTGCTGTCACCGATATGTCGCTAAGGACGGAAGAAATTCGGATGGAAAAAATTATTTTTCTTTTATACTATGTTTGGTTAGAGAGGATGGACTAAAAAGGAATTAAGCTAGAAAGAAAGAATTATAGAAAAAAGAAAATGAAAGAGAATATTATAGATTCCCTTGTTTAAGAATAGAAAGAATAAAACCGAAGAGAAAGTGAGTAATAGGATTATTTATTTATTAAAATATCAAAAAGGTCTTTCTAATTTAAAGAGACAATCAAGTAATTTCAAAACAATTATAACCAAGTAATTTCAAAACAATTATCTCCGCATAGAGAGTGATTTTTTGTAGGTCCAAGAAACATAATTTCGTTCTAAATCCATTTTTTACACCTTTTCTTCCTTCACGAGACAATAAAAAGTTTCTTTTAAATTATAATTTTTCATACCCTTTCAATTGTTTCCCTCAATCTAAACATAGGCTCAAGAGAAACAATTTTCTTTCAAATCTATTCCTTCTATCTTTCCTTTTTTTATCATCCAATGGAAAAGTATCTTAAAATTCTAATTTTTCATCCCCTCTCAATTTTTTCTCTCAATCCAAACATAGTGTTATTAGAATTAAGATGGAAAGTAGATTGAATGGATTTGAAGGGGAAAGTGTTCCCTGGACATCACCAAAATGATTCTTTTCATATTTAGAGAGAATAGGAAAGAAAATAGGTAGATATTATTAGAATACTCTTTAAATATAAACAATTTCAAATTTCAACGACTTTTTTGGTATTTAAATATATTTGACAATGATTTTTATTAACTTTCTTCCCATTTGTTTCCTTTCTCTTCCTTCCTTATCTAGGCAAAAATTTTCCACTTACTCTCTTTTTTTTGTATTTCTTTTCTTCTTTCCAAACATAGTGTAAATGTATACGACCATAGCACCATTCTTAGGTAGGTTGCAATGGTATTACCCACATCAAGGCTTGGTCATACAATCCATATAAGGTGTCTAGTGATGCACTCGCTTCAAATAATGTTAGCTAAACATATTGGATATTATAGGTTGTGGGCTATCACTAAGAATCAATGATGTATTTTACTTGGCCTTCATGATTACTTAACTAAACAATGAAAAATGCTTGTCTATTTTTAATGTGATTAGTTGGTCTCTACCTCCACTTTAAATGGTGGAGACCATCTTAAATGGTTTCATGACTAACCTTCATTGGCATATGACTTATCCAAAGTGACAAATGGTCAAGTTAACTCTTAGATGCTACCATGAAGAATAACCATAATTGCTCTCCCATAGTTTTTCCTTACATTTTTTAAGTATGATTTCTTTCAATTTACTAATTTTTATACGCTTGAATGTTTTTCCCTTTACTTTTTTACCAAATACAATATTCATTAAAAATGTGTAGAACGATGAATCAAATGTAATCCATCCAATTAGAAACTTAATGTTCACACCATTGGTCTATAAGGTTTTTGTTCGTTACTTTATAATTAGTATATTACTATTCTAGAGGATAAAATCGTAACTCAAATTGAAAGTAGATATTTAAAATTTTAAGGATAAAATTATTTAAAAGTCTATATTTATAGTAAAATCCATTTAAGTCTATAATAGCAAGTTTGGTTGACCTCATAAGGTTATAATGAAATAACCATTCGTCGTCTATAAACCTATTGTTATGTTTGGTTAACAATATTTATCCTTTGAAGTCGTCATCACTATGGAATAAGGAATTTCAATTCTTTTGCATAGTCAAAGGAATAGCAATTTTTTTGTCTTTTCCATCATATTTTCACATCAACCTATGAGATCTCAAAATATATATATATATAAGGAATAATTATTACTTTCTATTATATTAATTAATAATTGCAGTTATATTTCAAATTATTTCATTTTACAAACCAAACATACGATTATATTTTAATTGGGTTAGATCATTTATATTTATGCTAAAATAATTAACTTGTTAACATTTTAGGTAAGTCATTAAGTATTTTATGTTTATTTATCAATTTATTTAAATCTCTATTATAGAAAATACATTTAAAAAAGAAAAGAAAAACTTGCCAGTGCTTTGGTACAAATATAAAGAACTTAAATGACTCACTTAAAATATATAACATATGAATGAATCTAATCATGATTTTAGGATTAAATCATTCGAGTTAACTAACATTTTCCAAATACATAAAGGATTTTTAACGTACTATTATTTAAAAGTTTCTAGGGACTAAAAGCTGATTTTAAAAGTTAAAAACCAGAAAAATGCATAAATCCAAAAAGTTACAATTGATCTTTTCGCAATTGCTCAAAACAATAGTTAGAGAACCCCCTTGGTAAAATTTTTGTATAGACCAACATAGGTACATTATCAGATTAATTCAAAAATACATTTTCTAAAATTACTTTTTATAAATTTTTATAAAATTATAAATTTAATACTTTTTATTTTCTAAATTTATAAAATATAATGATGTTATCTTTTCTTTTTTTTTTTAATATTTATCCTTAATTACACATTATCACGTCTCCAAAATATAACTTGAGGAAACTTTTAAAAAGGTAATTTTAGAGATCCACTTATCTCCCGGGTTATGATTAGGTATACAATAGCCATGTGTCAAGCAATGATTAGCTAATAGTATCATGATTTCTGTCCACACTATGGTCCAATGAGCTGAAAGACTTGTGCTCTCATACTTTAAAAAGGATGTATTAATAGGATATGTGCTACAGTGTTAATATGGCCTACACTTCAATCGAGTTAAGTTATGTTGTTCGAATCGAAATCAAGCCATCTTCCATGGTTCAATTTTGTTCTAATGTGATTATGTTTTATTAGTAGTTTCTTTTATCGTCTTATTATCTCTTTTATTATTAAATTTTGATATATTTTATTTGTATTTTCACTTAATTAACTTTATTTTTATAAAGTATTATTTTATAAATAAACATAAATCACGTTTTATATTTTTAGTAATCCTTATTCAACCCTAATTTAACTCTCTCAATTCTTAATCCCTTTTATTCATTAGTTAATCTCTCAATCCAATTCTGGCAATATTGATAATTATGGTTCCATGGAGTGCTTTAAAGGGACAAAGACAAAATTGAATGATACTTATCTTTTTAAATAAAAGCTCTAACATAATATCATGATGGTGTATAATGTAGGAATTTTTATAAGACAAGCAAGTAAAAATTGTATTGTTCAGTACCTAAGGAGGGATTTCTGACACCTACACAACCAAATTCTAGGAATTGCCATCGTGTGCCAAATTAATGAAAAAGTACTTCATGATTCAATGAGAAAAGTCAATTTTCTCTAAGTATTCTCATTGCAATTTGCTAGTCAGAGGATCATTCCTTAATGATAGCCAACCACTTTGATCGTCAAATTTAGAGACCAGGGATTGCGGAATTTCTATATATATAATAGTTTGTCTAGATATTTCTATCCCCATATCCATGTCAACTATATAGATTAAATAATTAATATCGTCAAATATACTGAATTTTGTATTTCTTTTATAATTTTATGACTTAGATCGTGTTTGAATGCTTAAACATATTTTATAGCTCGTTTCTATTAACCACATTTAATTTACTTGTTAACATTACATTTAATTTACTTGTTAACATTCTTTAATTTTTAAGAAGAAATAATCAGAGGAAAATCTTTTCGGATTTACACTATAAATCCCCCAGATTCAAGGATGAGCTCCAAGAGCAAGGAACCGCACATGACTATCATTGACTTTTTATTGGCAAACTTCCGCTTGCGCGATGACTTTGAAAAGTGCGCCCCTTATGGGACTTCCCACGCAACGTTACGAAACTAGTTCATGGGGAAAAGTACCCTAAGAATATAACCACCAAATTTCGTTAAAAGAATGTCTTTGTTCCATTTGAAACATGTCCTATGTGGCATCAGTCTGTTTATTATGTCGTATATTGCAATATGGATGAGTATGGAGAAGTTGTTTCATAATTGTATGAAAAACCATGCAAGTTTCGAATTAAATCAATTGTTTATCTATATCTGTACTAATACTTGATTCAGACCTGAATATTTTAAATGACTTGTATGTTTGTATTTTAGCCACAAATTAAGGTCTTTATTGATATTTCATTAGAGAACAAATATGTTGGGCTCAAGACTTAGGGCTTGATTGAATTCTTAATATTCATGTTGGGCTCAACTTACTTAGGACTTGATTGAATTCTTAATATTCATGTTGGGCTAAGTCCAACTTACTTAGGACTTGATTGAATTCTTAATATTCATGTTGGGCTCAACTCACTTAGGGCTTGCTTGATTAATTTCTTAATATTGCTATAAATGTAGAGTATATATAATGTAATTATGCCAATTATATTACCTACAATATTGCTATAAATGTAGAGTATATATAATGTAATTATGCCAATTATATTACCTACAAGGGTAGAAATAGATTGTATCTTCCGTAATACAAGGATATAGATTGTATCTTCCGTAATACAAGGATATCTTTGTATTAGGTTTTTTTTTTTTCCAAAATACATATTCATAAGATGAATATGAATAAATCTAAGTGATATGGATATGAATGAATGATGAATGAATCTGAAGATGGATATATTCATAAGATGAATATGAATGAATCTAAGTGTTCCAAAATTCATATTCATCTCTTTGTATTAGGTTTTTTTTTTTTCCAAAATACATATTCATAAGATGAATATGAATAAATCTAAGTGATATGGATATGAATGAATGATGAATGAATCTGAAGATGGATATATTCATAAGATGAATATGAATGAATCTAAGTGTTCCAAAATTCATATTCATAAGATGAATATGAATGAATCTTATGAATATGAATGAATCTAAGTGATATGGATATGAATGAATCTGAAGATGGATATGAATGAATATCTAAGTGAATTATGATATGAATGAATCTAAGTGATATGGATATGAATGAATCTAAGTGATATGGATATGAATGAATCTGAAGATGGGATGAATATGAATGAATCTAAGTGATATGGATATGAATGAATCTGAAGATGGATATGAATGAATCAGAATAACATTCATCTTATGAATCTAAGTGTTCCAAAATTCATATTCATAAGATGAATATGAATGAATCTAAGTGATATGGATATGAATGAATCTGAAGATGGATATATTCGTAAGATGAATATGAATGAATCTAAGTGATATGGATATGAATGAATCTGAAGATGGGATGAATATGAATGAATCTAAATATGAATGAATCTAAGTGATATGGATATGAATGAATCTGAAGATGGATATGAATGAATCAGAATAATATGGATATGGTATGAATATGAATGAATCTAAGTGATATGGATATGAATGAATCTGAGTGATATGGATATGAATGAATTTAAATGAATCTAAGTGATATGGATATGAATGAATCTGAATAATATAGATATAAGTGATATGGATATGAATGAATCTGAGTGATATGGATATGAATGAATTTAAATGAATCTAAGTGATATGGATATGAATGAATCTGAATAATATAGATATGAATGAATTAAAGTAATATAGAGAAAAGCTTTAATAGTACTAAGTTGATAAATGACGTATAAATATTAATAAAATTTTAATAAATTAAAATATAATTTAAAAATACGTTTTTTTACTAATACATATTAAAATTTCGCTAATATATATTAAAATTTTGTTGACATATTCATTTTATACTACCGTATGTTAATTTTCCTTCTTTTTTTTTCTCTCCTCTTTCTCTTTCTCTTTCTCTTTTTCTAGAAACACGTGCGGTTCAATCCAGTGGAACAAGGAGAGATCCAACGAGTAGCTGCTTTGTAAAGATCGTTCCATCCATGTGATGATACTACTAGTAGCACTTGTACAATTTCCTTGCTTACTACTCCAATTCCATTTTTAGGAATTCCAATTTTCTTTTTTTTTTTTTTCTTAAAATGCTTTTCCTTAAATCTATTTCTTTTCTTTGTCTAGGTCTAATGTATGAACTTCTTGTACATTCAATAGATAACCTAGCCATATCTTATATCATGTAATCACATATATTTTGTTCCTTCTTTTTCGTTTGTTTTTTAACACAATCTTAATCGACGAACACTAAATCAGAAAAACGGATCAATTAACCACAGCGACAAGTGACAAATCTAGAAAGTGTAATTCTGTAATCAGATTATAGGTTCAATAATGACGGATACATGGCATCCTGGTAATAAACAAAAACAGGGAGTAGAATTCCAGATCCTAATTGCAAGTCTCTAAAAGAGCCATCCATAAAAATTTATTTAATACTTATGAAAACCGTAAAAATTACGATCATCCCTCCATCATTGTTGAATTGTATACACACTATATGAAATTAAAAAAAAAAATACAGAAAGAAAGATGGATCAATCTAATTTTCTGCAGAACTTGGAAAAGAAAAAGAAAAAGAAGAAGAAGAAGAAGTTAAAAATATGACGCAAAATGTTCCTCCATTGCAAATTTACAACTATATTGCCTGCAAAAGAAACATCTTCAAACACTAAATCTAACATTGTGTTCAGTTGCATGTGAAATTGGCAAACAACATACGAAACCCCTAAAGCATTCAAATGCTTAAAACGAAACCCTAATCCATCAAATTGGAATTGCATTTGTAACAGAAGGATACACAACAGTAGCCGGATGAGCCATAATCTTTCGACCCTTAACGTGGCGGAAGCAATATACGAAAGCACCGAGCGGCCATTCTATGATTGCCGCTGCGGCGAATGCCAAGAAACCAACGGTCGGACCGACAACCTTGCATCGACAAGGGTTGCTGGTGGTGCCGCACTGCACGCAAATCGGAACGCCAATGCCTACCGTCATGATAGATATACAAACGTTGGTGTAATGCCCAAACTCAACAGGGATGGAGAGATTAGGAAAATGAGAGCTTTTCTTATGAATTTGAGGAATTTGGCTAGACTAAACATCGTGAAATGAATCGCTTTACGAATGATTTTCTTTTATAGGATTCGCATGTGCATGCAAATGTCGGTAGAGAAAAGGATTTTGGATAGTACTCTAAGGTCCGTCGCATGCAAGAATACGTGGGTGATATTGGAGCGGTTGTGTGTACAGGTGGTCGAATGTCATGAGAAGTAATTGAATAGGTGTCTCCAACTCCAGTTTTTCCAACTCTCTTTTTTTTTTTTTTATGGTGCCTAGTGCGACTAGGATCTGATCCAGAAAGATGCAAGATAAAATTTTATTTAAATATAAACGGTTAAACTAATTGTATTATCAACCATCTAAATCTAATAGATATTAAATAAATAGTAAGATAAAAAGTTAAATCGGTTCTATTAAAATAATAGACAAGACTGTAGAAGTTCCCTCTAAGTAAAATTCTATCATTAGTTATTCTTAATGGATAGAGGAGAATGTTTATTAGATAAAATAAAACATAAAATGAGTTCTGACACACATGTTGATGGGCAATCCTCATAAGGTGGTAAGAATCCTATAAAGGATAGCAAACATAAACTTTTAGGAGTACCAAAGTTACACTTAGTGTGACCACTCCAATAATTAAGTAAGAAATGAATTGATGATCAAAGGAATGTAAAGAGTGTTAGTGTATATGTGTTTAGAGTGAGAGAATTTCAATCTTTTACCAAGGAGGCTTAATGTGGTATATTAGAGGGATGGATGAACCAAATAAGAATGGTAATTAATGATGAAATCTACTCTGTAACTCCAGATTTTGTGGAGAGTGTCATAGGGATTTAATGGCCTTTGTCTAACTTTATTATCGTGATTTCTCCATTTATCTTCATTTGGATCAATATCTCGACTCATCTGACCTACAATTAATATGGTCAACCTACGGCATGAATTGAATGACTTGAGGCATGAGCTAGACAATCTATGTTTGAGTTAGCCATCCTGATGGGCCTCAAGGCTCAGATTCTAAGTAGGTCGCCAATGACGATCTAGTGGGACTATGTTTAAAAGCTCACATCCAAAATTGACTTATCAACACTAGTCCCTTGCTTCTCATTAGTGATTAGTCAACAAAGAGAGTATACATTGGCAAGGCTTCCAAGAACATGATATAGACAAGGTTTGGTTGAAGGATTAGAGTTAAGCTCTTCTTCCACTTCAATCCTGGCACTTAAAACTTTCGTGCTATTAGTTTTGATTTAGAGTGACTTGGAGTGTAGTAACCAAGCAAGAAAGCCATCTAAGTTGGGATGTCCTTATGCTTAAATGCATGGGCTGGCAAGGTAAGTAAGGTTAAACCTTTGCCAAAAACCAAACTACTATATAGAAGTGCCAAGTAATGACATTACCGAGCTGTGTTTAGCTTTGCCCCTAACATTAAGTTAAGATGAAGTGTTTGTCAAGTGTGATGATTTGATTTTCTTGTAATTGTTAGATCTAAGACATTTAGCTAGTCTAAGAAGTCTTAATTTGATTCGTCTCATATACTTAAATTTTCACAAATTCAATGTGTAGGACATACAACAAAGAGAGATGGATACACCTATATGGTGACAGCTCTACTCAGTCTGAGTTGTTTATTCCTTTTATAGTGTATACGGCAAGATTTAGCTGAACTACGTCAAATCACTTTCCTTTTCTGATAACCACCTCTTCGATTGTTATGCATGCCTGTAGATAAGCAAAACCTTAAACTTTTTTCCACTTTTACACTTGAAAAAACTCTAGCTTTCTTCTTTTTGTTGTTTTCCTTGAGTTTTAGTAATTTCTTTACTAAATTTTCATTTTTTTTTTCTTCTTCGAAAACTTCATCTTCACTTTTGAACATGTATAAAGGTAATGTCTTCCACTTCATCTTATACTAACTGATGAGGCAATAAAAGTGCAACATACCAAAAGGGTTACTCTCCCCCTAGCAATGGTTAGTCCTTCATGACAATCCCAAGGAACTACAACGTTAAGTAGAGGTGCAAGTGACTACTTCAATATGTTAAAGGCAATTGGGTGGCTTTGGGAATATGTTTTCCTAAATGATGGAGAGGATGGAAACCTTATTGTAACATTGTACACAAAGGTAATAATTGACAATACACTAAATGGGCAAATAGGGTACAAAGTGACTTAATATGAGAAGAGTGTTATAGTCTATGGATATACTTCAACCCTTTTCCTAATGCCTGGTAGGTAGAGAAACCAAAGGAAAATGAAAGAGCTATATTGACAAGAGGGAATAGGTTTTGCCTATTGTAGATGTAAGGGTCAAATTGGAGTAGTTACATATATGCTACATGAGTAATGTACTGTACAGGACTTCAAAAAAGTGAAGCGAGACTATCACTCAAAGGGATAATTAGGCAAAAACAAGATAGGGAGAAAGAATAAGCAATCTCAGTGCCTCAAATGCACAAGTAACAAATACGGTAGCCTTAGGGGACCTTAGACATTTACCTTGTAGGTTGAACAAATGAGATTAATCCTTTGCCTAAACTCTATTTAATCTTAGAGAGTGAAGTTTTCATAGTAGAACACTGATAACTCTAATTTTAAAAATATTCCATAGGGTGATTTTATAGTATTTTCCGTACATTTTTTGTTTTCTTTAAAGAAATTAATACTTAATTGAGTAAAATGTTGATTTCAGGGTTTAAACGCGTTCTAGGCTCGAAAACGAAGAAAAGAAATCAAGTTTCACTCAATTCCGAGTTCAAACGAAGAAGTTATGAATTTTTGAAGTTGTGTAGAAAATTTGCCTAAGTGCAGAAAGTTACATGACCTGGGGACACGGTCGTGTCCCAGGCCGTGTCGGGTGACGAAAACAGAATCTTTGAGATACACTATAAAAAGACATCTTAGGGTTTCAAAAAGAAAAGGAGAGACATTACAGAAACAAGAGACACAAGAGACGAGAGGAGATTGGAGAAGAACATTAATCAAGAAGCAAGAACGACATCGATTTCAAGATTAGAGAGATTGTTCATCAAATCAAGAGGGGTTTTTATGCTTTATTTTACGTTTTTTATGAAACTCGTTTTTAGATTCGTTATGATAGCTTAGAATTAGAGTATTTAGGATTATGAAACCTAGGGTTTCATGTAATCCTTTCATGTAATCCTTGGATTGAATTATAATTTCAATAAAGTTTCTACCTTTTCTTGATTCAATTATGTTGTTAATTATGGATTGATAATTCTAGAGTGTCAATATATGATATTATGCATGTTAATTGAGAAATTGTATGTGTAATTAGATCTAGGCATAATTGAAGAGAATTACATGTATACTTAGAGATAAGATACGTGTTTCTTCCGGAAAGTTGATTGTTTGCATGGGAATTCATTACACGCTAATGCAATTCTAAATTATATTACTAAGTGAAGAGATTCCGGTAAATAATTTAGGATTGGGGTTAATATGCTTGAGAAAGATATTAGCTTTAATTGTGAATCCCTCCGGTCAAGAATAATAGAAATTGAATTGGATATATTTTAAAAAGGTTACATGTTAAATACTAGGGGAAATAATTCCTAAATACATTATTGCATACTTGAAGTCGTTCGTAATTTATTGCTTTCTAATTTGCGTAATTAAGTCTCATAAGTAGTTTAGTTGTTAATTTCAGTATTTTTAATTAATTCAAACTTTCACAATTTTTCGGTTAGATAATAAAGCTAAAGTTAATATTAATACTCAAAATCTCTGAGGGATCGACTCGGACTCACATCCGCTATATGAAAACTGATAGGTGCACTTGCCTCACATCAAGTTTTTGGCGCCGTTGCCGGGGATTTTCGATATTAAGAACGCTAGTTGCTTTATTACTTTAACCATTTTTTTTTCTTTATTTTCTTTTGTTTTCATTGTTTATTTTTATTATCTAGAGCTGCAATTGATTTTATATTTATTGCCCTTGTAGTACATGACCCGCAGCAACCTGGAAGATTTGGTAGAACTTGATCCTGAAATTAAGAGAACTGCCCTTCAAAATTTGAAATCACGACCTGGACAAAGTGTGGCGACCATTGACGACGAGTCAATTGTTGAAATTAAGGAAGAAGGTGAAGAGACTAACACTCAATTCATCGAACAGGAAGATCCATCACACATGGCTAACAACGAGAATGAAGCAAATCGGACCATGTCTGATTATTCAAGGCCTACACTTATTAGAGCTGACTCTAGCATCGCAAGGCCAACGGTCGCAGCTAAAAACTTCCAAATTGCACCTAACATCATATAAATGGTGCAACAATATGTTCAGTTTGACGGTCTCCAAGATAAAGATCCCAATGCCTACATCTCTAGCTTTCTAGAGATTTGTGATACTTTTAAAATCAACGGAGCCACGGATGATGCCATCCGACTGCGGCTATTATCTTTCTCCTTGAGGGGTAGAGCAAAACAGTGGTTGAACTCTCTACCACGAAATTCAATCACAACTTGGAATGAATTGGTAGAGAAATTTTTGGAGAAGTATTTTCCACCTGCAAAGACCGCTAAGCTTCGGAACGATATCTCTTATTGTGGTCAACTGGAAGCGGAGACGCTATATGATACTTGGGAGCGATTTAAGGACTTGCTCAGGAGGTGCCCACATCATGGCCTCCCACTATGGATGCAGATTCAGACCTTTTATAATGGTCTTAATTTATCCACTAGACAGATGATTGATGCATCCGCAGGAGGTACTTTGAACACAAAGACACTTGAGCAAGCACAAAACCTGATCGAAGGAATAGCGATGAACAATTATCAGTGGGAAAGCACTAGAGCTACGTAAAAGGCCATGGGAATTTATGATGTGGACTTGACCACTGCTCTGGCAGCCAAGGTGGACTTATTGAGTAAAAAGATTGATGCACTCTCAGTTGGCCCTCAACAAGTGCAATCGAATGTAAGTGATTTTGATGTGTAGGGGTATGGAGCACAAGAACAATTGGAACAGGTAGATTATCTAGGAAATCCACCTAAGCAACAAAATAACCCCTACAGCAACACTTACAATCCAGGATGGAGGAATCACCCCAATTTCTCATGGGGAAATCAAAACCAAGGCCAGCAAAAGACCAACTTTGGCCCACCTGGATTTCAAAGACCATTCCCACCTCCTCTTCCTCAAGAAAAGAAGCCCAGTGTAGAATAACTTCTCACAAAATATATTCAAGGCAATGAGGCTCGCTTATCCAACATTGAATCCTCACTGAGGAATCAAGAGGCTTCAAATCGCAACCTTGAAAATCAAATTGGTCAACTTGCAAAAATGATCTCTGAGAGGCAACAAGGGACACTCTCAGGAAATACCGAGGTCAATCCTAGGGAACATGTTAATGCAGTGACCTTGAGAAGTAATAGAAAACTACAAGTGGAGAAGAAGGATGGTGAGGAAGTAGTTGAGAAAGAAGTGGAAGTCAACCGTAAGGAAGATGCAAAGCCACTAAAATCAAAAGAAAATATGGAATCACCAAAAGTGATGGAGTACAAGCCTCCCATCCTTTACCCGCAATGCCTTAAGCAAAGCTACATTGATCAGAATAAGGAATTCGGTAAATTGCTTGATGTTTTCAAACAATTACATATTAACTTACCTCTTGTTGATGTCATCTTGCAGATGCCAAAGTATGCGAAATTTTTAAAAGATCTTCTATTGAATAAGAAGAAGTTGGAGGAGCTTACAACTGTCACATTGAACGAGGAATGCTCGGCACTTCTCCAGAAAAAGCTGCCACAAAAATTAAATGATCCAGGGAGTTTCACTATTCCTTGTATGCTTGGCAATTTGTTAGTAGATAATGCTTTAGCAGACTTAGAAGCCATTATAAATTTGATGCCGTATAAATTGTTCAAAAAGCTAGGGTTAGGAGAATCTAAATTAACGAGCATGAGTCTTCAATTAGCCGATAGGTCTATCACATACCCTAGAGGCATCATAGAGGATGTTTTAGTGCAAGTAGACAAATTCGTCTTTCCAGTGGATTTTGTTGTACTTGATATAGATGAAGATATTGAGGTGCCAATCATTTTAGGTAGACCTTTCCTAACCACTGCTAGAGCTGTTTTTGATATTAGTGAGCATAAGTTAATATTACGGGTTGGGGATGATGAAATAATTTTTAAAACTCCAGAGGCAACGAATAAATTTCTTGACTTAGAGGACATAAGTCACAATGTTAATGCCACTAATGTCATTATATCTACATGTATGCAGGAAATTGTTGCAAAGGATTCCTCAAGTTATTGCTTGCAAAAAGGAGATGAAAATTTGGTGATTAAGCCCAATTGTGCAGAAGTGGCAGCTCAAATAGAAGTTCATAAATCCAGTATGGAAAAGAGAGGAATTGATCTATTCTACAAGCTAAAGGATCATACGTTAAAATCTTTCAAAGAGAAGCCATCAATTTTGGAATCAAAACTGTCAAGAAATCATTTGGAACATGTCTTTGCGGTGAAAAGTTCAAAACCCCCAATGACAACCGCGTCTAAGCTAAAAGCAAACAAAACGAAGAAGTTTAGGCTACATGAATTTGATAGGTGGCATGATAAGGAGAGAAACTATGGAAGTTATGCACCAATGAAATGGGATTGGCAAGGTCGATGGCCGAAGGGTAAATCTACACTCGTATGGAGAGTTCGAAAGCGAGATACAGGAAGAGTTCTATCTCCACCTGGATGAAGAATCATGAATTACAAGACGTATCCCGTCGAGCTGTCGACGTTAACTATAGCGCTTCTTAGGAGGCAACCCATGTTTAACTTTCCTTATACTTTAGTTCTTTAAGTTTATTTCATTTTATCTTCCTTTTATCTAACTTTGCTTCGCTTTTAGTTTTAGTGTTAATTCTTTTCTTTAGTTTTCTTTTCCTTATTTTTTTTTAGTTTTATTATTTTTATTTCTTTAAGTTTCCTTTCTCTTTAAAAAAAAAAAAAAGAAAAGAACAGAAAGTTACACGGTCGTGTCCCAGCCCGTGTCCATCCAGACCCTTTAACTTGTCACCCACAGAAAGTTACACGGGCATGGGATACGATCGTATCCCAACCCGTGTCCGCCCAGCTTTATGCCGTACCCACATAGAGTAATACGGACATGGGACACGGTCGTGTCCCCAGCCCGTGTGCGCCCAGCGAAATCACCCGCCCACAGAGAGTTACACGGGCGAAGGACACGGTCGTGTCCCCAGCCCGTGTGCGCCCAGAAACCCCACCTCATACAGAGAGTTACACGGGCATGGGACACGGTCGTGTCCCAGCCCGTGTCCATCCAGTTTTCACGAACGCATACAGTAAGTTACATGGGCATGGGATACAGTCGTGTCCCCAACCCGTGTCCGACCAGACTCTACACGGCACACGCAGATTGTTACAAGGGCGAAGGACACGGTCGTGTCCCAGCCCGTGTCGACCCAAATAACACGGTTTTCACACACGACCGATTTATTTAAATCACACACCCTCTTACACTCTCACAATCACACATTTCTCTCTTACACTTTATCTCATTCTCCCTCTTCTCTCCAAAATCCTTGCATTGCACATTTTGATCCAAGTAAGTGTTTCTCCTTAATTTTCTTATCTTTTCCTTATGATTCAGCAATTGAATTATGTGCATTCTTCCTCTTATGCATTTTTTTTGTTTCCATTTGGCCTGCCTATTTCTTTTGATTATTTATACATGCCATGCATCATTGCGTTGAGTTTGTTAATTTTCTACGCTATAATGCTGCTTCATCTTGTTCGATTTTCATTGTGTTCTCTCAATTCCATATATTATTGGTTCATTTGCTTGTCATTATTCATTCATACTAGTTAGGGTTAGCAATGGGAGATAAAATGTTTGGGTCATTTAGCGTCTTTTTTATGTATGGACGCCTGTTTTTCTTCGTTAATTGTTGTGTAGTGGAATTCGTTGGACGTGTTTGTCATGCATTTCTTTTCCACCACCTCGTTTTCTAGCTACACTCCATATGTTTGATGAAATGCCCCAATGAGCATTTCTTTCACAATTTTCCCATTGTTATTCCTGTTTTTCTGTTTACCTCAGACTATGTACGATATGGATGTCCGTGTTTGATTTGGCTTGTTGCCTCTTTTCAGGTATCCCAATGGCTAATCGATCTAAGCTTTCCGTTCGCCGGAAATCCAAATTTGCGGCATCCTCTTAGTCACAATCCGGCGCAATTATTGAACCACTGGCGACTCTTCCCCCTTTGGAGCACCCAATACTCCAATTCAAGGAGGACTACCAAGTCCAACACCACCAATTGCTTCAGTCTAAGCCCTTTAGCGAGACCCTTCGGTTGGATTGGGATGTTCTCGCTCAACTATAGCTCACCACCGAAATGAAGGAGCTCTTGGATGGTACCGTTTGGGAGCGCCTATTATCCTTTGAAGCTCCAGTTTATAACCTGGAATTTTTGTGCACTTATAAGTTGGATAAAGACAATGCTACTCACATGGGCCCAAACCACAAATTACACTTCACCTTAAGTGGCCATCCTTTCCACTTGTCCATCGCTCAACTGGGCCGATATCTTGGTTTATATGCAGAAAGATATACACGGACGGAAGAATTCCAAAGTCTCTCATGTCGTTTTCCTCGTGGCGTCACGGCAGGGTCTTTTTGGAATGAGATCACGGTTGGCGATGCCTATGATCCAGCCAGGAGTAAGGCCTCTCAATTAGTCCGGCCTGAATATCGTGTTCTTCACTGGCTATTTTCACATACCTTAACTGGCCGAAGCCTTAGCACCGGGGTGGTGTCTAACAAGGATTACCTCTATCTCTACAGTGTCATCCATAAGCACCCCATCAATCTAGCTATTGAAATTGCTGAACTCTTTAACCATCAAGCCACCACTACTCGAAAGAAAGGGCATATTTGCTGTGGCCCTTATGTTACACTACTAGTGCAGGCTATGAGGACTAAGGTTGTTGCTTGGCCCTCGCTTACTTTCATTAGCCAAGTCACTCCTATACGTCTAAATTCCTTCCGCCTCATGAACCTCATACCATCAAGACGTCAAGGTCGACGCTCTCGCAGCAACTCATCTCGAGGCCAAACATCTTCAACCAGCTTAGACAATAAATTTGATTTGTTGCTGTCTGAGGTTCGTTATATACGAGAGAGCATGGATAAACTTCATCTCCGATAGGACCGAATGGAAGAATTTCTTAAAATGAAAGCATCGGCTACTAATGAAGAGGAAAGTGCAGAAAAGGACGAGGAGGATGAGAGTAATGATGAAGAGGAGGATGAAGAGGGTGATGAGGAGGAGGCTGGAGAGAGTGATGAGGATGAGGATGAAGAGGATGACGAGGAGGGTGATGACGATGATGATGCTACTATGGCTGAGGCATCATCTGATGAGGAGGCTGAGGAAACAGATTCTGATAACTCTTCTTAGTTCCAAATTTTCTGTGTTATCTTTTGTTGATCAAGACTTGTGAACTTCGGTTTAAATAATGATGATGCTTCTTCATTTCGCACTTCTTTTCAACTGTCAGGGAAGTATTAGTTTCTTTTCATTACCTATGTTTCCTTTTTCCTATGTTGTTTTTTCATGCTACTATTTTTTTTTTTTGTCGTACATTGGGGACAATGTCCATTACTAAGTGTGGGGAAGGGATATATATGAATTTGTTACTGTTTAGGAAACCAATTATTCATATTTGACCCAATTACTTTTTAAGCTAACTTGCAATAGGTGATTAACTGGTATTAAGCTAAATTAACTGTTTCATCTTGATTATTATTGATCTTATTATACTTTACTAGAATTGATTAGTCAAATTTTTGAAAGGCAAAGTTACGAGTTATTTAGCTTCGGACTTTAGGATTTGAGATTGGAGCAACATCACTAGTTGAGAGTTAGTCATGGTTATTTTTAAATTTACTTTTGTGTATACTTTTCTCTTAGAAATTTTTAAGAGTCCTATAATTTTTAGCAAACAAACAAATGAAATTCTTCTTTTGAGAAACCCCTGAAATATCATAATGATTGGAGGTCAAAAGTAATAATAAGTGTATGAATAGAAAAATTGGTAAGGATTCGTCTTGGTCCATCAGAAGAGCGAGATTGAGTCCCAATGCCAATTCAAATAAAAAAAATGAAAAAATTGATATGGATCGGTCTTGGTCCATCAGAAGAGCAAGGTTCTTTCCCGCTATCAATATAAGGAATAAGTTGGTATGGATCGGTCTTGGTCCGTCAGAAGAGCGAGATTCTTTCCCGCTACCAACACAATTGTGCTTAAATAAAGTAAATTCAAAAAACCTCTCAACAAAAACATGAATTAGGGGGATGATTAGAGGAAGAGTGGATGTAAAATGTGTTTGTTTTAGATTATGGTGCTTGGTGAGATGGAAGAGAGAATTGTATACACTTTAGTCAAATGGACAAAATTTTTATGACTCTTTCTCAATTGGCGAGATGTTAAATCTAATTTTTAGTTTCAGAATCCTTGGTTAAATGATTCGGGGTAAACTTTGATTTTCATAAATTAACTAGTGAACTCTAGTATTAAGTATTGTTGGAGCATTTGAATATGGTCAGATGAAATTGGTTGACTTTATTATTGTAAGTTAGTTGAGAATGATTTTCTTACCTTTCTTCGGGTCAAGTGTATTCGTTCACAGATTTCCTAAATAGTGATAAATTTTGATTAAGTGTTTCTTGTCCCAAAAGTTTTGTTTTGATTTATTTGCTTGAGGACAAGCAAATGCTCAAGTGTGGGGAAATTTGATAACTCTAATTTTAAACATATTTCATAAGGTGATTTTATAGTATTTTCCGCACATTTTTGGTTTTCTTTAAAGAAATTGATACTTAAGTGAGTAAAATGTTGATTTCCGGGTTTAAACGCGTTTTAGGCTCGAAAACGAAGAAAAGGAATCAAGTTTCACTCAATTCCGAGTTCAAACGAAGAAGTTATGAATTTTTTAAGTTGTGCAGAAAATTTGCCTAAGTGCAGAAAGTTACACGACCTGACATGACCTGGGGACACAGTCGTGTCCCAGGCCGTGTCTGGTGACGAAAACAGAATCTTTGAGATACACTATAAAAAGACATCTAAGGGTTTCAAAAAGAAAAGGAGAGACATTACAGAAACAAGAGACACAAGAGACGAGAGGAGATTGGAGAAGAACATTAATCAAGAAGCAAGAACGACATCGATTTCAAGATTAGAGAGATTGTTCATCAAATCAAGAGGGGTTTTTATGCTTTATTTTACGTTTTTAATGAAACTCGTTTTTAGATTCGTTATGATAGCTTAGAATTAGAGTATTTAGGATTATGAAACCTAGGGTTTCATGTAACCCTTGGATTGAATTATAATTTCAATAAAGTTTCTACCTTTTCTTGATTTAATTATGTCGTTAATTATGGATTGATAATTCTAGAGTGTCAATATATGATATTATGCATGTTAATTGAGAAATTGTATGTGTAATTAGATCTAGGCATAATTGAAGAGAATTACATGTATACTTAGAGATAAGATACGTGTTTCTTCCGGAAAGTTGATTGTTTGCATGGGAATTCATTACACGCTAATGCAATTCTAAATTATATTACTAAGTGAAGAGATTCCGGTAAATAATTTAGGATTGGGGTTAATATGCTTGAGAAAGATATTAGCTTTAATTGTGAATCCCTCCGGTCAAGAATAATAGAAATTGAATTGGATATATTTTAAAAAGGTTACATGTTAAATACTAGGGGAAATAATTCCTAAATACATTATTGCATACTTGAAGTCGTTCGTAATTTATTGCTTTCTAATTTGCGTAATTAAGTCTCATAAGTAGTTTAGTTGTTAATTTCAGTATTTTTAATTAATTCAAACTTTCACAATTTTTCGGTTAGATAATAAAGCTAAAGTTAATATTAATACTCAAAATCTCTGAGGGATCGACTCAGACTCACATCCGCTATATGAAAACTGATAGGTACACTTGCCTCACATCAAACACTGTTTCTCCAATCTCTCTAAGAGTTTTAAATGATGATAAAATATTGGGGATTTATAGGCTCTTAGGCATAATGGCATCCATAGAATCATTTTGGCGATCAACAAATGAGATAGAGCTTACTCAATTCATGATTATCCAGAATGAGCTAGCTAATGAGCTCAAGGCAAATAGCCTTTCTTATATGTATATGAGCTTCTTGAAAAAAGTTGGAGGCTAACGAGCTAGTTCAATGATCTCTATTTCAAGCCCACCAAGTCAAATCTCTATAAATCATCCCAAATATAAACTGAACTCCTTAGGACCTGTCACCTAACCCAAAGAGTCAAGCCCAAATAAATAATATAGTAATTTTCAACCCTCTATACTTGTATTACAAACATTTCCAGTTCCTTTTCTCAACTTTACAAGTTACCTTAAACTATCATAATATGAATCTTAGCCAACTTGTCCTAAAAGTATATTGTGTATCGGTAGCATTTGAAGCCATCTATGAGAGATTTAAGTTAAGGGTGACTCCCTAGTTGTTTAGGCACTTCTATAAGGTGAAAAGTAATGGATAGGAAAAGTTGGTCTTATATGGAAATTTAACCTAACAAGCAGCTATTCATGGATCTAGCCTCATCCGTCCATGCTTAAAAAGATATGTTTATGGTGATTAAGACGAATGTCAACATAAACTTTTGACTAACTAAACAGCGTCAATTAAGATGACCTACTTAACTTCAATCGGGTGATAATTGGGCAATTGGATACTTGAAGTATAAGGTGGAGAAAATAGGTTGGCCTTACAATGTTAAGAGGGAAGTATGCCACTTTCTTGGCACCAAGCCAACTCATGATCAAGAGGAACGGAGAAAGGAGTAGGGAGGTATAAACCATGACTTTTACAATGTTATGGTAGGCTTGCCATGAGGGAATTAATCATCTAATGGTGTTAGGGGAATCGGATTCCCTAAGGGCTTTTGCTCAGCATGTTGCCCAAAGTATTCTTCTTATCCTATAGTAAAATGCATCAACTAATAAGAAAGCTCCACTACATCCTTTGGAGAAACCATTTGTCATTACTAAGGCTAAGGATGTTTAGCCAAGCTGACTTGCTATTAATCCCACTACTAAGTTGAAGTTAAAGCAAATGGTGAATGAGAAGCCTACGATGTCCAAGAAGCATCCTTGCAAGCATGTATATGAGCAAACTTCCAAGGTATTTTGGATAGATGATGTCATTTATGATAAGAATTAGCCTGCAACTATCTACAAGCCAAGGCCAACCTACCTGAAGCTAAAGCCGACCTAATCTAACTCGAGGTCGAATTATTCAAAGCCGAGGTCAAACTGCTTTTGCTGAGGCCGAATTAATACCAAAAGACCGAGAGGAAGAAAAAGAGCCACTCAACATGAAGTTATCGTCTGCCGAGAAGCCAAGAGACTACATAGCCAAGGACTTAAGATCAAAGATCCACTTAGCATGGCACAGAGGGATTAGCACCGACTAATTCTAATACTTAACAATTGTGGGCCAACCTTTGGGAATTTCGACCAAGCATTGCAAGACTTTAAGAACTCCTCCTCAAATTCAAACATCTAACTGCCGACCCCATCCAGTTCAGATCCCATTCCTTCCAGGACAAGTCGAATGACTACATACTGACTTCTTCTATTATACGTATAGTTTTGTATTCTTGTGAATATTTTCCTTATTTTAATTATAAGCCCAATCTTTAGGATTTAAGGCTTTGTACATTATTTACAATTTTATCACAAAGGTTTTTAACACTTGCTATAAATAGCAACATTTGTAATTAACAGATAAATCATCAAATAATGAAGAATATACATATGCTTGGAACTTTCCTCTTTCGAGCAAAGTCATCCTTAAGCTCTTAGAGCTTGCATTTGCCGGATTATTGAGTATTGATTAACTCTTTATTCTTTCTTATGTTCTTATCAATCCTATCCTTAAGATTGTGGTGAACCCTTCATTTAAGTGAGTTAATGAGTCATATCTAACCCCTTATTTAAAACCCAAGTGATATTTAGTGTTTGTAAATCATATCGAACTCTATTTCGAGCTTAACCACTAATTGTGTTTGTGTCTTGGTACGTGATATCCATATACATTCACTGTCAATACCCCCCATTTTAACTTTCTAATCATTGTTCTCATTCGAACCCTGATTTCTTCATTCTTGGTTCAAGACCTGCTGCATATCAATTTAGGTGCTGGATGATAAGCCATAAAGGTTTTAAGCCTCCTTCTAGTTGGTGTATCGAAAGAAGAATGAACATAGGCACGTCGACCTGAAGGATAAGAGGTAGGAAGGACCTTAGCTGTAAGGACCTCATCAGATGAGTATTCCCCTTATAATACTGAGGGGCAAGGTTACAAATTTCTCCCTTACTAGAATGTTGTGTTGGAGATCGAGGTATTAACATTCCTCATGTGATCATTGCAAGATTTTAAAGGGCATGTTCTATCCAAAGACAAACATTCTATAGAGTAGAATTCAAAATAGTTGATCGTCGAGAGGTTAGAAGCCTTATCCTGGTGAGTGGAGATTAACTAAAAGAAAACTAACCTAAAGTATCATTCTTCATTTTATTTTATTTTTTTTAGCTTGGGAATCATCTTGATATGCTCCTTAAGCTCATCAACATTCTTGTCAGCTAGGAGCAATGTAAATTGGCCTGGGAAGTTTAGGTCAGTTACTCTAGCCTGGAGCTGAGCTATGTGAAGCAATAAGTAAATTATGTTGAATAGTTGGATGATTGTTGTTCTTAGCGGCGAGTAGGGAGTGGTGTTACTGAATGGGTGGAGATATTATTAGTAACCTAGTCCATCGTAGAGGGTTATTATGCAGTTGTTCATACTCACATACTAAGCTGCATGTTTACCTCCCTAATGGCATAGACAATTCAATACAGGCATTCAAATCAATCTTCATCTCTCTATGGCCTCATTAGTGGTCATGGTGGAGACAAAGAGGTAAAAGTGTTTCCAACCTGGGAATGAAGTGCTTACTCAATTCCAATGGTAGTTTCAGTGGCTTTTGAGACTTCCTTGTCGTTATAGTCATTAAATCTGTGTTTCACTTAAAGACAACACCAATTGTTGATGAGCATTCCTCATTTAGTATTAAGGAACCCATAATAAGCAATAGATGAAAGCCATGAAGGTTTCAAAGTTGGATCTAACATACTTCAATACTTAATCGTACAGGGTCAAGGATCAAGAGAGTATGCTTAGAGTGTGACGACTAATCCTGTACCTAAGAGGCTTGATATTGTATTTATAGAGGGATGGCCAAGCTAGATAAGGAAGATAGTAAATACTTCAAGATCTCCTCTTTAACTTCAGATTTCATGGAGAGAATTAGTTATTAGCTGTTGATTTGCCTTATAAGCTAAACTTCTTGCCTATCTTCATTTGAATAATAAGTTGAGTTTAGCTACCTAAGTTAAGGTCAAACAACCTGGATTAAGGTTAGACGACCTTAGCTTGGCATAGCCTAAAGGCTTATGTACTGGGTAGGTCATCAACACTGATCTAATAGGTTTGAGCTTAGAAGCCCATGTCCAAAATAGCACGTCAACAATAGGAAATAAAAAACATACAAAATTATTAAACCCTTAAGTAAAAAAAATAAAAATAAAAGTTGATAATATAGCTACTATCTTCGCTAACACTAAAAGAAATAGATAGCAGTAACCACCAACACAACAAACAAAATAATCCACTTCTGGCTGCAACTTCCTTAGTATAACGTTGAAATTATCCATTTCTAGTGGCCTACTTTCGAGAAGGAAAGTGATCTCCTCTTTCACCTGATTCGGAACATAAAATCAAACCATCTAAAATATCTACCTTCGTCTTCCCTGTACATTGTGCATCTAAAGAAAAAGTAATCCGAGGGTCTTAGACATCCATGATGTCAACAAGAAGTTTGGCATCCCACATCCACACTACAGGTTGCTTTGTTGCTATTGTCTTTAACAATGGTGGAGTATTTCATAGGTTATGACTGCTACTCACTTTAACACCCACTGTGGCTTTGCTCTATAGGTTAATATGTTTTCAAATGTCCTTCGTCCATTGCTCTTCAATGGAGGAAAAAAAAAAAAAAAACAATCTTGTGGAAATGAAAGTTTTGAGGGTTAGGGCTTCAAACTTCTAAAGAGAATTTAAGGGAGGGTTAATTAAAGCTTGAAGTTTTAACATTCATTTCAGAATTGGGGTGGTTTTAATTTATAGCATCTATGTATTACGAAAATCTATGCATATTCCACGTGTAGGAAAGAAAAGGCCTGTGTATGCTGCATTAGGCTAAAGATAATGGTTGTTAATGTTGAAGTAAATGGAAACATTAAATTAAACACTTATAAAGTTATGAGTATTAAATTGCAAATTTTGAAACTTAGGATACTATTATTACCTCAATCCTTATCTTTTTTCCCTTAATAAGAGTGGATAGTTTCTTCCAAAATGGATAACATCACATCTAGCACTTGAACTTTGAGTGATTTTGTAATTAAATACCGTAGTTAACTTTGTCTAGTACACTTAGATGACATGCCCATTTTAATATATTATGAAACATGTGTCCTCATATATTAAAAAGGCTCCTAGAAGACACCTCATTGCCATGTGACATTTTCAGCCATTAAGCATATGAGACTTGTCACTATCTTTAAAAATAAACAAATCCAACTCAGCTCTTAACAAAAAGAAAAATACATCTTTAATTAATCTAATATTTTATTACCACAAAAAAATTTAAAAAGAAAGTACATTTTTTCATCTTCGTCATCCTTTAGCCATTTACCTTAGGTTGACCACTGACATTGATAAAAAATGCATTTGGAATATTGTTCTCCAGCAATCCAATTGTCATCCTTCGATTTGAAGACATTGGAAACTAAAAAGTAAAGTGGTGAGGCCGGACATGTTAATACGGTGTTTAACTCCCAGATATAGCTGAGATTGCATATATGGGAAATACGTGTTTATTTTCATCTCTACTTTTATTTAGATGTTTACATAAAAAAAAAATAATAATAATAATAGGAAAGAAAGAAAGAAAATGTCCAAACGCAAACTTTTAGAAATATAGGCCAACTATTTTTAGATCATTAAGGAAAAAAACCCAAACATGTACCTCCGATTCAACGACCAAATCAAAGGGATAAAAACTAAATCCTTGATTTTTAATCCAAATCAAACTATAAAAAATCAAGACAAAAACCAAAATTATAAGATGGAAACATATCTTGTTTCATTATAATTTAAAATTCATTCACCGTCTCTTCACAAATATAAATATATATGTATATATATCTTTTCAATGAGTTGGGAGAGTTGTGTACAAGTAGTTAGTAATGCTCTTCATCAAATCGAATCAAGTTAAAACTCTGAACCAAATCGGACCAAGTCATAAAAAATGGTTTTTTATATTTCGATTTGGTTTGTAGTTTAGTTTGATTTGTAGTTTGGTTTGAAGAGGATTCAAACAATTTACGGTTCGGCTTAGAAAATCAAACTAAATGGAGCCACTTCAACTTGAACCCAATCGATTCTTATTTAAAAATAAAAAATAAGTAATATTTTTTACTTTTGAGCCATATTAATATTTTATTTTAACCTCGTTTATATATTTTTATTATCTCTCTTTTCATAAATAGCTTTTACTATCAATTTCTTCTCTTTCACTATCGTTTTTTTATTTCTAAAGCAAATTTTTATACTTTCACTGTCTCATAAGATACAATATTACCGTGACATAATGTTATGTAACTTTAACTCTTACATAATGTTACTCATTTTAAATATCAATATTTTGTTAAAATTTTTAATAAATATTAGTATTATAAAAATTAATGAAGTGCTTCAAAAAACTGTTTAAACTGAATCTAACCATATTTAAAGTGGTTTGATTCAAAACCTCAAATTGCTAAAAACAATTCAATTCATTAATGATTTAAATCAAATCATTTCAAATACAGTTTAATCTCTGTGTTGAACCGATTTGAACCATGAACACCCATAGTGGTTAGTCGAGTAGTAGGTAATTGAGATAGTAGTGGTGGTGTTTATCTTGAATATAGAGAGAGATGCAGAATAATGATTTCAATAAACTTTTAAGATTTTTATATTTTGGGTTAATTCTTTAATTGTTTAAAATTTTTAAACATTAAATAGTAGCAATTTAAATAGGAATAATTCCACACTAAAATAAATGGCTTTTAAGAGTTTTATATATATATATATATATATATATGGGACACATGTCACTCCATAATTCATCAAAGAAGCCTCATTTAACATAAATCATCGATCTAGTAGCATGCAAAGTACCATTAAATCTTTTTTCCTTAATGAAAAGAGTAACATGTAAAAGTATGTTTGACTATTTAAATTGAAAATCGAAAAGTCCAGCAATTTAATTGAGAAATAATCTAAGATTTAGGTATGAAATATCATTTTATCCCTTTTAAAACACCAACATTCATGATTTACCAATGCTTCCACATGTCATTTTTTTTTTTTTCAGCCAAATACATATTAAAAGTTTACTGGTATGCCAATTACTGGTCCATGTGGGCTGGACGGGACTACTTCATGGGTATCATTTCGCGCCTAAAACAATTAACTGGGCCGATGTGTAAGCTGAAACCATGGCCTGGCCCACATTGGACTCATGATGTAAGGAACGGGAGCCCTTTTGTAAAATGTTCTATACCTGAATTGTGATCTGCAGACCCAGAGTGGGTCTTTACAATCTTCTATTATGTGTTTTATTCTTTTCCACAAACACTATTATAAAAGAGAGTATTTTGAGCGGATAACATTATGTAAATGACCCCCCCTCCCTGTTGTAACAAAAAAAAACATTATGTGAAAAACCTAGTACCATGCAATAATAAAGATATTTTGACATTTATATCATCTTATCAACAAAACTACCATGAATGGTTATAAATGGGGAGTAGGCAAGTCTTTCTCATTTTTAGGCCTCTCTTTGGCATCGCAATTAAAAAAAAAAAAAGGAAAATAAGAGATTGATAGCTAAGCTATGTTGGGAAATAGATTTTTTTTTTTTTCCCTTTCATCCATATTCAATAGATAACATATATCTATATTTATATTATTGAAGTCAAAGAGAAGTTGATTTAGTGTTTTTTTTTTCGTTTTTCCATGTTTAACCTTTATACTATTAATATATCATATAACTTACCATTACAATTTTACAATACATATATAAACGATAGTTTACATAGAGGGTATATATATGTCAACTTTTTTTTCTCATTTTTATACATGATTATAGTGAGCTCAATCATGATAACTTTCATTTATTATGTTGCTTTTGGTTAGTTAATAACATTTGACCTAGAATTTCTTTCCTATACTAGGTCATTGCTATTTATATAAGGATTTATGGTACCTTTACAAGGTAAGTTGGCATATGAGTTTATTTTGCAGTATAAACGATATTGATATTCAAATTAAAACTTTTAATTTCAATCACAATTTAAATAGATGTAAATTTCTTAAACATATTTATCTATTAGTTTTATTTTGGAATTTCATTTATACGCTAACATATAGAGTTATATTTCTTAAATGTATGTATCTCTTTGTTTGATTTTAGAATTTTACTTAAATGGCATTGTAAGGTTAAAGAAATATTGAGATTTTTGTTCATTAGCATTTACAAAGGAACTAAAAAAATATTTTGAATCTTTATATAAACCATACTTCTCAGTTCACATTTATAGTAAGGTATAAAATTTTAAAAGAAAAAAATATTTCAACATTTTTCCTCTATTTTAGAATAACTTTTTTTCATTAAAGAAATGTACACAATCAATCTTTCACTTTTCATTTTTTTACGAGCAATATAGAGAGAGAGAGAAATTGATTTAGCAACATACAAAAGTCCTCTTAATTGAAATTTTGAATAGAAATATTAGAATTATTTTATACCTGTAATGTAGATACGTCATCTGTTAGTAATAGTTGGATGATCTTATTTTTTGCATAATACGTTTTTATTTATTAGAAAATTTTCAAAGATTCAACCCATTATAGTCTCCATTTTCTAGAATTTCTCCATGAATACTTTCCAATATCAAAATATGGCCATTTAATCTGGTTTTTTCTACATTTAAAATTTTGAAATATGTCAACATGGTTGGCTTTGTGGAGACTGCATTGTGTCTAAAATAGATTTGTATGAAAAAGAAAAGGTAAGATCATTAGACACTCTACGCGAGATCAATTTATAATATTATCATGGTGATTTATATCATTTTTAGATGACACAATTTAGCCCTTTATTATGACATCTTTTTTTAGCTTCGGATATTAACTATATAAAATATCGTTATCAAATTATATTGACATATTTGACCCTCTCTTTTGATACTACACAACACAATTTGATTGAGAAAAAGAAAATAAAATCAGGGAGAAATGGAGTAGTTGTCAGAGAAGTTTAAAAAAAAAAAAAAGGTTTTCTTACTCTTTTTTGCCCACCAAGTTTAGAAAATGAAATATGACGTTTAATATTTTAAATAAACATGCCTGTACCTGTCGAATTTTTTCTAATAATTGACTTAACAAATTATATATAGTGCCAATTTAATGGTTTTTCTCTAGAAATACTTTTGTGGACAGGAATGTGTGATATATTATGGTTTTATATTTTACTTTTTCCATATTTAAAAAATATTCAATTTTTTAAAATGGTTGGCTTTGTGTTTGGTTGCATTTTATTTATAATATACATTTATGAAAAGTTAAAATCATTTGGATATTTTAGCTAATCAATTTATTATGGGATAAATTTCATGTTACGTACCTAAGCGCCTATTGACATTTTTTATACTTGTATCCTATTTCTGTCAATCATCTTGATCAATGAACGCATGTCTGCTTCAAGTTGGTCTATAAATATTTAATTTAAAATATAATATTATTAAATATATTTGATTAAGTGAAATAATATATATTATTAATAATACATAAAAGGAAAAAAATATAAACCTAAGAGTCATAATCAGCCACCCAAAGGTTAGAGCGAAATTGGTGCCACCATCGTAGGGGAAAAAAAAAATGAAAAGGCCCATCAAATAATACCATCCAATTTTTATCAATCAAGTTTTTTTCCTTAGTTTCTCTTTCGTTTTTTTTTTTTTTTTTTTAAACACTTAGGGATACTAGGTTGGCCAAGCTAGTATAACAACAACAGCCAACAACCACTTATAGAGGATCGCACAAACATCCCAAGGTGATGGCTAGCGACCAGCAGCATAACCCTTAAGGTGCCTTTTTTATTGTGATTTTTTCCTTTTTTTGTTTATCTTTTTCAGTATTCTTTAATAATTTTATCATATATTAAATTAAATATTCTAAAATATTATTTTATCAAATAAATTGTTATATCTCTTAGTTAAGAGTGGTTGATAAAGATAACACTATTATGTAAAGTATCAAAAGGTAAAAACTGTGGTATATAAAATAAAGTTTACCCTTTATTCTATGATCACCATGGTTCATATCATTTTTTTATCAAATGAATTAATCATATTGTGTAATATCTATTTTGAGTTTCAATTATTAACGCGTGCACATATGACATTATTATTATGTTATTCGAATATATCAAACTTATATACCATATATAGGCTTTGATTATTACCAGAAAGTAAATAATAACTTCCTGCAGAAAAGCACACGTTTTAGTTTTCAATTTTATTTTCCAACTAATGACATATCATCTAAATGGTTGCTAATTGGAAATTCTCGAGCTCAGTAAGATAATGTGTACGCCTATCGATATATATTGTAATTTATTGAATTACTATATTCGCAATAGAATCCATAAGCTGATAGAATCAGATATTATGTAATAAAACTAAATTTCAATATTCACAATCACTAAGTCTTGGTTGCAACAATGGTTGGAAGTAGTCAAGAAAACTTCTCCATGGAACTAACACACCACAAGGTTCAAGCAATTGTTAGGATAAACTTATATTGTGGTAAAATCCTTTCAAGATAAGATTAGGGTTATAAATAAGTTAAATCGAGGAAAGACAATGATGAGTTTAAGTACAAGCTTAATTTAAAATTTTAAAACTTGAACTTGACTAGAAATAGTATTCATGAGCTTGGATGCAACTTAGTTGAGCTTATTTAAGCTTGATTATCTTGTAAAAACATATTTTTCTTCTAGCTAAAATAATATCGATAACTAATTGATTAATATTTAAACTTGACTTAAGTTAATCAAGCTCATAAGTTAATTCAGTTAAATATTATGAAGTTTAAGTGCAACTAAATGCAACTCAAATAACTCAAATTTCAGCTCAACTCGATTATTATTGAATTAAACTTAAGTAAATATCAAGTCAAATTCAAGTAGTCCATTAGTAGGTTTGGATAATAAAGTGATCACATGGTATAATTCTTTTGTTTCAATAGTAGCTCAAAGCATAGAAGACATGAATATGACTTTCAAATCACCTGATGTTGGATTTATTGCTTATTTCATCAACCTTATGTAACATTTTTAGAGGTATCATTATGGTTCTCTCATCTATTTGGCCTTTTCATTCCAAATTAGAAAATGAAATTATCCCTTCAATAAATTATCTAAATTGTAAGATATAACAAAATTCGATGTGAAGCCTCAAAAATATATCACATAAGGAGAAAACGGGAAATAGGAAGTGCTCTATCTCCCCCTTCCTTCCTTTAAACTCCTTAACAAATCCTAAAGCTATCCCTTTTCTCCAAACTCTTTTTCCTTCCTTTACTTACCTAAATCTATAGATGCACAATTGCTAACTTTAATATTAGCAAATCTATCTATATATCTCTCAAATATTTTTTTTTTCTATTTTTATCCTTCCATTCCCATTACTATTGATCTATTGGCATACAATCCAAACATACTATAAGTTCATTTCTACAAATTTGGTTTGTTTTAAAATTGTAGCAAATATTTTGGCATTTGAAAATATGTACTTAATCTATTTAGTTGAGTTTTCATACTCAACTCTTCGTTTATCAATTTTCTTGTATTATTCAATTTAATTTATGTAATTTTTTCTATTGAATTAAATGCATGCTTCTTCTTGTTCTTTTTTTTTAACAAAAAGAACTAGAAAGAGAAAAATTATAGGTGGTATTACAAAAAAATCTTTGGTTCATGGGTTAGATTTCCTTAAAAAGGACGTAACAACCCTCATCTTGAAGCAACCCCAAAAAACTAACCAAAGGGAGAAAAGAAGAAAATCACCTAAAATCATTATAAGTGTCACATATTCTATATCATTCCTATTGAGTCTTTTTTCAAACTAAAAATGAAGTAAATGGCAAGAATATAGAAAAAAGACTGAAATGGGAAAAAGAAGTAAAAATTAAAAAAAAAAGATTCAATTTATTATTATCTGCATTTTGTGATTTTTTTCTAAAAGTGCATTTTTCGATGAAAATTTGTCATTTGATATGTTTTTATATATTTAAATTTTTTTTAAATGTCAATATGATTAGATTTGTAGAGATTACATCTCGTGTCCAATATAGATTTGTATAAAAGTAGAAGATCATTCAAGCATTCTAGATTATCAATTTATTATATCATCAAAGTGATTCATATCATTTTTAGATCACATTAATTAGTTCATCACACGTGAATTTTATGATGTTTATTATGAGTTTCTGTAATTAAATGTATATATATTATTAGGTTTGAGCAAGTAACTCTATTATATAAGATACTCATCCAAACCCTACTTCATTAGGTAAATTTCAAGTAGGTAATAAGAATCACAAAGTAGGTTCTAGATAATATTTTCTGGAAACCTACTCCTATAAAATTGGGTACAGGTATTATATTAGGGTACCTTCTTCTACCTTAGAACTTATACTCTAATATATATACATACTAGCTTTATAATAATAATTAAATAATATAAATAAACAAATAATAATATAGTTACTTTTTCTATTTCGGTCTTAAAGAAAATAATAACAAAAACCCAACTCATAATAATATCCTAAAATTATACACAGTTTATATCTACTATCTAATTCATTTCTTCTTCTTCTTAGTAAAAAACTCTTTCTTCTTTTACCATCTTACTTTTTCTTGCATTCCCATTTTTCTTTTACTAACTTTAGACTAATGAGATCTTAAAAATATTTCAGTTCATAACTTATCATTTAATATATTATATTGGAATTACTTGCACATGATTTTTATATTTTGTGTATAATAATCTTATGGTTTGATAAAATTTTATTTTAATGATTTAAAAAGAAAGAATAAAAGAAATTTAAGCATAACTTAACTGATGGTTTCAATATTTCTAACTATAAAAATATTCTCTATTTTACCTACTAAATTTTTATATTGTTTTAACTTGTTGGTCCCTTATAAGATATCAAAAAGAGGGGTGAATTAATATTTTTAAACTTTTTAAAACTTTTTCATTGTAAAATAAAATTACCTCTCTTAATAACTTGATTTAGTGAACAATGATATTTTAATAATTCAATACACAAATAATCAACACAATTAAATAGCACAAATTAAAAAAAAAAAAAGATAAGGAAGGAGAATATTAAGTTTAGGATTTATAGAGTTTCGGCTTTCTACCTACTATTCTCTTCCAGCTCTACTGCTAGAGATCGAATCTATTTCACTGATGCTATTCCACTCGATCCACTATATTAAAATCATGATAAGTTTACAAGCATTCGTCATATATAGACTTCACAATACTTTATTCTGCCTATCTAACCTCTTTATAATCTGGGTTAATTACATATCTATAGATTACAATCGAACTTCAACCCTCAAATAATAAATAATGTTTACAAAAAATAAATGAGAACAACAATACAAATCTTAAATAATTTCGTACTAAAACAAAAATGACAATTGATTAATAATTTGCTTCAGTTCAACTTTCTGTGGAAGTATATGAGAAACTTTCTGTGCTCTTTGAGAAGGAATTTCAGAAGGTAGAATTTGATTACAATTTAAGTACAACGAAAATATTATTATTTTCTTTAAGACATACTTGACGTTTTGAATCTTTTCTGCCTTTGATATTAGAGTCTTCCAACGGCTAACTTGATACTAGAGTCTCCTTTTTTCCATATTTAATGTTAAAGATAACCCATAGATATTTTAAAAGAAAATCTTAGAGTTTTGAATTTTTAAATCAAATCTTCTAATCCTATTTTGATCAAATATACTTTGATCAACAACCGCCAAATAAACTTCAAATTTAAACTTGAAAATCCCACAAAATTCGAAATCAACTTTATTCTTATCCAATATTAGATATTTTCTTGATTTATCCAAAGATAAATTCGCTTAAAAATAATCCTCATGGATTCTTAATTTCATCTTAAGTGAAACGGAATTAAGTGTATTTCACTAATACACCCAATTTAGTAGAGCTAAGCCTTATTCACTTCAAATCTAATATTTTGTTAATTTTCAACGTTACTTTTCTAAACCAACTTTTTGAATAAGTTTCTGAACAACCTTCTAAAGAATATCAATCTTCTTTTCTTCGAAGTCTCTCAATAAGTTTCTAAAATATTGTACCAATTCTTCTTATAAAAACTTTTGAAACACTCTTTAAAGATTTTCAAACTAATTTTTTTCTTTTTTTTGTTTCAATTAATTCAAACCTTCTAAATAAGCTTCTAAATAAGTTTCAATTTTCAATTTCAAACTTTCTAAAAAAGTGTCTAAATACCTATATACTTATTAGTACAATAGCATTTCTCTCTTTTAGTTATCATCAAAAAATTTTATAAATATCTAACATATCTCAAGATGCATTGCAACCTATACAAATTATTACTGGCAGATTTATCGATAGTATAGTTATAATCTTGGTATAAATTATGCATTCAATACAAAATTTTGAAATAAGATAAAAAAAAAAAAAATTATAGGTTCCATAGAGTACTCTGTAAAATCTGTAGGGTATAGGATAAAGGGAGGTTCTGAGGCATCACATAATAGGTTTTGAATACAAAACTTGGGAACTTGTATGTATCGGATAGGATATGAGTAGGCCTCATACCCTATCCACCCTCACATATATATACTATCATTATTAAATTATATTAACATATTCGGCTCTCTGTTTCTACATCACATAGCACATTCTAATAGAGAAAAAGATAAATAAATTAAGAGAGATGTGATGGTTGTAAGAGGATCTATATATATATATATATATAGAAAAAGGAAATTTTTTTGTTTATTCCTTTTCACAAAATTTAAAAAATGAAATATGTAATTCGAACTCTTTTAAGAAACATGATTGTACATTTTAGAATTTCGTAAATAATGAACATATTATTGTTATAAGATTTCGTAGTTGGTGTTATTTAATTTGGTGTTTTCCTCCAATTTTTATTCAAGTTCATTAATTCATAGGAATAGTTAACTATGATTTTTAAACGCAATAAATAGCAAGTAATTCATGCAATAAATGGTGGGATTGCTATTACTTACCTCCTTTAACCATGTTTCTGGTATCTATGAATTAGTCTTCTCATATCATCTTCAAATGTGCTGAAATATCATCTAATTGTGCTTTCCTTCACACTTTAACATGACCTACTATGGATATTGCCTAGAAAAAAAAAATTACTCACTACAAGTGATTTTATCCAGAAAAATCAAAAAGCCTTTGTAGAGGTCCATAGGGAGGAGAGTTGTAGGTAAGTGATATTAGTATCTCGAAGGAAATAGTGGTGCAACCACTACTGCAAGACTAATCACAACAAATATACATACTAGAAACTCCATGGTTAGTTGGAGCTTGTAAAATATAAGCCACAACAAAACGGGATCTAAAACTACTAGGTAGTCGAGGCTTTTCTATCTAAAAGTGTAAATTTAGAAATGAAATTAACACCAAACCAAGTCAATTTCCTTCAATAAATATTAGTCAAACTCGAATCAGTTTGAATGAAAGTGAGGTTTCTAAATCTTCTTCATTAACAATAGCTCAAAAAAGGTTATCTATCTATCTATCTATATACATACATATATATATATATATATATATCTCCACGCCACCCACCCCACACCACCCCCCCCCCCTCCCCCCTCTCTCTCTCTCTCTCTCTCTCTCTCTCTCTCTCTCTCTCTCTCTCTCTCTCTAATAGTTTAGGAACAAGAGACTCAAATCATATATGTAACTCAATGTTTCATTCATATATACTAACGATGCGTGATAACTTGATTACAACTTTTATGCCTAACAGTAAATCTATTATAGCAAGAGGAAAAGGAATAGTGTACTTAGCTAAGTATAACTTATTTATAAGTAAGTTGACTAAAAATACAAATTGCTATGTGGAGTTTACCTCAACTTTTTATGTTGTACTAAACCAATATTCGAGGAAGATGATTAGTAATGCTAAGGTGCATAATAGCCTATAGCACATTAATGGAATAAGTCGTAAGGTCAATACTAAGTCTAACTCTAAGTCCTTTATTTATGTCTTTAGTGAATTTGAAGTTATGTTATGGCACAATGCTTAAGTCATCCTAATTTTTCTTATATGAGTCGATTATACCCAAATTTATTTAAGAATATAAAGGTTGATGGATTCAATTATAAATGTTGTATCACGAAAAATTATATAAAAAAAAGTACCATATTGAATTGTCTAGACCATCAAAACCTTTTCAATTTATTCATTGTTATATTTGGGGACCTTCTCAAACCTTAATTTACCCTAAGTATAAGGAGGTTGCTATATTCATTGATGACTACTCACATAATTACTGGCTATAGAGCTATGCAAGAATTAGTTCCAAACCGTAAACCGACCTAACCCAAACGGTGAGTTAGGCCTGTCGATTCAAGGGTAAGCTAACTTAACTCAAAAAATTTTAAATATATATAAATAAAATATAATATATTATACTTATATACTATATATATAATATAAACATACTATGTATATACTATATATTATGAGAAAATTACTTATTTACAATCAAAATTAAAAAAAAAAATTACCAAAATACAAATTGTACAAAAATAATTATCAAAATACCAAGCCTATGCCACATCTTAAAGATATAATACTAGTGATATTAATGTTACATCTTCAAGATACGACATAACATCGATATTTTAGTAATTTTTTTATATAGTTTCTAATTATATATATATTTTTAAAAAGTTGGCAGATACGTATTTCACCCTATATATTACATATATACAAATACTATATATATAATTTAATGCAAACATAATAATTAATATACTATATATATTACAATATATATACTATATAATATACTACATGTAAGAAATCTTCCAATTTTGCAATTTTTGTTACTTTGGCCACTCTTATTTGATATTGTAATATAATATTACGCTCACTCGATCCAAATGAATTATTTTAGAATAAAAAAATTAAATCAAAAATAAAATTTTTAATTCACGAGCAACTACATGTCAATATAAAGTTTTGGAGTTATTTAAAAAAAAAATATGTGAGTAGGCAACAAATTATTTATAGTAATTGATGGAAATGTGGAAAACTAAAAAAATTAAAATTAAAACACACGAATCAAGGGTAGTTGAATCAACCTGAGCCTATGGCCTTAAGGGCCAAGTTTGATTCACTTCATTGCCATCTCATGAATCGACAATCAAAACCAATTCAGCCCAGTATGCACCTTTAGCTAAGTGTTTAATCTAAAAGAAAAATATAATGGTTACCATGTTTTCAAGTAGTTTCATAGATTCGTCTCGAATGTTTTTATTGAGAATAATAAGTTTCTTCATGCTAAAATCATGGAGTATTTTTCAAGTGAGTTAGTACAATACCTAAGTAAAAATGGGATTGCACACTAAAGTTTTTATTCTTATACTCCTCAAATAGAATGGAATTGTGAAAAGTAAGAATAGATGCCTTCTAAAATCAACTAAAGCTATGATGTTTACTCATTTAGTTCCAAACACATTCAAGGGAGATGTTGTATTGACAATAATATATCTCATTGATCATTTCCCATCAAAAGGCCTTAATTTTAGGACTCTTCTAAGCGTTTCCTTTAGGTCTTATCCTAAAGTCTTTTGTTAGACTTCTTATCACTAAAGGTTTATAGGTATACTGTCTTTATTTGAACAACACATCAAACAAGCATAAACTTAAATCAAGAACTCATATGAGGTGTTTGTTTAGATATTCCTCATCGCAAAAAGGGTATAACCGCTACCATTAACCAAGAAAGCAAGTATGATAACACCAATATTGTTTCTCTTGAAAACTAACCATATTTTAACTCTTATCAAGGTAATTTAGAGTTGGAAATGGGGCATAATGATATACTATTTATTTATAGTGATTAGATTATTAATGCCCTAACCTTTCTTTTTCCATAAATTTGATTATGTTATGTTAAGTCTTACCAAAGAGTTCGCTCCTTCTTGTCTAACAATCTATTGCTGGAATCTCCTAGTCAAGGACAAGTAAATTTAAGTTCTCTCGAGAAATTGATCAATTACCAAACTCCTATAGACCAATATCTAATCCACAATGTAAGAATTCAAGGTACACACATGGTAGCCAAAAATTGCTAAACATAACCAATATCAACCTTAGAATCCTTAATCCAATTGAATGTTGAAGGTGAGACTCAAACCCAAATACAAGACATAGAAGAGCTTAATATGCCTATGACTTTAAGAAAAGGGAAATAGGTATGTATAAGATATCCCAACCTAAAGGAAAAGAGATCATATACTGGAATAATATTTGGGAAGTGGTTGACTTAACATTTGGTAAGAATGCAATTAGAAGCAAGTAGGTTTTTAGTATAAAATATAAGGTTGATGAAAGTGTTGAGAGTTATAAGGCATGTTTAGTTGCATAAGGGGATACTCAAACATATGACATGTAAGGAAAAAAGGGAAACTTACGTGAACATTCTACCAAAATTTTTCGCTAAAAATATCAAGGCAAAGGTAAATAAATTGCATAAGTCTCTATATGGTTTAAAACAATCTTCTAAGGCATAACTAAAGAAATTTAGTGACACTAAAAGTAAATTGGGATATTAATAAAGCCATGCTGAACATATACCTTGCTCGTAAAACAAGGAGTAATTGTACTCAAGTCAATCCTAATTATATACGTTGATGATATTATTATCATAGGTGATGATATTTAGAGAAAAGGATTAAAGTGAAGTTTAGAACAAAGGAACTGAAGGATTTGAAATTCTTCTTTGGCACAAAGTAGAAAAGGAATATTTATCAACTAAAGAGGATATATCCTAGACTTATGGAAAGAAAAAGCTGGCATGTAGACTTATGACTACTCCTTTACCTCAAAATTGGAGAAGTCATGCCTAAAAAAGTGACATTTTAGTAGACAGAGCTTAATATTAACGCTTAGTAAGAACATTAATCTCCTTATCTCTCTCTACACCTAATTTAGCCTACTTGATCAATCTAATTAGTGAGCCAATGCATTATCTTACTAACACCATATAAATGGTGTAAATCATATTCTAAGATATCTTAATGGAACTTTAAGTAAAGGTTGCTCATTAAGAAGACACAAAATAAAGATGTTAAAGCACATGTAGATATTGACTAAGGAGGAAATATTTTTTATAAGAGGTATATATCCAAGTATTATTAAAGCGTAGGGTAATCTTATGACCTAGAGTACTAAGAAGTAAGGGGTAATGGCTAGAAGTAATGTAGAACCTAGGTATAAGGCAATTGCTTAAGGAATCTATGAGGTCATTTAGCTTTGGATTTGGATCTTTTTCATTTACCACTCCCTCAATTTACAAATCAATTATTGAGATTATTTAGATTTTTTAAATATCATATGATATCATCATATTCTTTATAATATCAATCGTTAATTATATGTGGTAATATCTTATGAGGATAAATAAAGGGAAATTGAAGAAAATAAATGGAGAAAATCCATTTCCACTATCTTGAAAGGTTGTTAAATGACTTAGCTATAAAAGTTAGGAATACTCAACATAGTAAATCGACCTTGAATTATGTGAAAAATATAGTGCAACATGATCATATGAAACATTTGTGATTAGATCACCATTTTATTAAGTATAAAACAGAAAAAGGAGGAATAAATTTACATCATGTATCATCTTGAGATCAAGAACCAATGTTCTAATAAAGTCCTTATCAAGGTACCTCTTCATGAAAATTACATGCAAGTTAAAAATGATATGAATCCTACTTGATATTGTTTAATTCAGTTTTTTTGTGTGTGTTTATTTTTTATTCACCTTTATTTCTTTCTAGGAATAATTATTTGTGGTTTACAAGTGTAGAAGATAGTATATTATCAATATAATAAATGGTGGAGTTTGATATCACTTACCTCCTATAACCATGCTTGAGTAAGTTTACGAATTTGTGCTCTTATGTATATTTTAAAATGCGTTGAAATGTCATTTGGTTATACCTTCCTTCATATTTTAACAATATTATCATGCAGTATTCATATTTTTTTAGCGGCTTTTGACCTATAATTCTTTTTTGGACCGAATATATAAGGTTTGTTCTTCGTTTTCTTTTTTGCATATTTGAAATGAAAATTAAATATGTTAAAATAGTTGGATTTGTTTTTGGACTGCGTTTTGTTTACTATATAGATTTGTATGTATATTCTAGATAATCAATTCCTTATATCATCAACATGGTTCATACCATTTTTTGATTAGATGAATAACCGTGTCATGTGTGACCATCCATTTCTTGTTTTCATTATATCGATGGTGTAGATTCAATGTTATTATTATACATCATTTGAAAATATCAAACTTATATACTGTATATTAGCTTTGTCTGTTTCCATAAAATAAATAATAGCTACTTCAGCAAAATACAAGTCGTAGTTCTAGTTCAATTTTATTTCCTAATCTAAGGATATATCATCTTATAGCCAATCCGGCAAAACGAGAGCTCAAAATAGATGAAGTTTACACTAATCGATATGTGTCGTAATTATATTGAACTACTAATTTATCAGAAGACTCTACGTGCTTATTTATCAAATATTATGTAATAGCAATTGGAGAAACAAAAAGCAAAACTAATAATGTTAAAATTTGACATTCATAAATGTTTGATGGTGGCAGTGGTTGCAAACACTCCAAAGGATGTTCTCCATGGAACGAAAACTCCCCCAGTTTAAAGCAATTATTAGGTTAAGTTGCATCAATGCTATTGTGTTAAAATCTTGTAAGATATAATTAGGGTTATAAAGAAATTGAGTCAAAACAATATAGTAATGTATTCGAGCTTAAATTAGAGTTTAAGTTCCCGCTTGATTTAGATTTAAAAAGTTGTAGTCAATTAGAGGTTATATTTAAGAGAACGAGTCAACTTGATTGATCTTGTTTAGGTCCAATTATTCAATAAATAAAAAATTTCTTTTTAACTAAAATAATTGAACATTTTAAGTTTAACTCGAATCCAATTAAGTAGGCAACCTATTCAAGTTAAATATTATAAACATTGAACTTGACTCAATAAAATACTCAAGTGGCTTGAGTTTGAGCTCAAGCTCAAGCTCAACTAAACAATTATGAAATTAAACTTAAGTAAATATTTAGTTAAACTCAAATAACTTGTAGGTAATGTTTTTTTTAATTTATTTATATCCCTAAGATATGATATATTCTTTTACAAGTTTTAGCTAATAGAGAGAACAAATGATGATTTATTTTGTTAGTAGCTTGGAGGATTCAAGACATGAATATGGCTTTCCAATAGGTGGATTATACATTGATTGTGATTTACAATTTCATCAATCTTATAATTATACCTTAAATAGAGCACTTGTCTTTGCTTCTCATGATGGATGGTAAAGCGACAAAATGTTTTATTTTCCGGTACATTATCATGCATCTGATTAGTCTTTCTAGTGCATAGCCTTCATTCTCTTATCTCTTGAACCTAACTGTGAAACATAATGAAATTTAATATAAATCCTCCCAACAGAATCAAAGAAAAGTATTAGCAAATGATATTCAATTCATAAGTTAGAAGTCTCTGGAGGACAAAGGACCGCCGTCCTCCTAAAACCAATACTACTTAAGAAATTTTTCTTTTAAATTACTTAAAAACACTATTTACGGTGGGTTAAATATTGATTTCTTATTTGGTTTTATCCACCATTATGCTAAATGAATGTTCCTCCGGGCGAGCAAAGAAGTAGATGCAAAGATAACAAAAGAAGAAGCCGTACGTCCAGAACGGGTGAATGCGTTTTGAAACGTAGGAGGGGGTTGAAAACACAAATTGACAGAGACAAACATAAGACACACGATTACATTTAGTGGGTTGTTGAACCGATGGAGGCTGGGGCCCGAGGTGACCTGTAATTTCTTTTGTAGCTTTTTGTTTTATCTATATGAGTATCACGCACGGTGAGACAGGACAGGAACGTGGGACTGCCGAAAGATGCATTTACCTAAGAAATGGTTCATATTTGTCTTCAGTCGCTTCACGAGTTAATTCCCATAAATAATCTGTTTACTAGCCAAAGGTTTGAACGTCATTTGGCTTCTGTACGGAAAACGTTTGCCAGATGCATTTCATGGCAGAATTGGTTTTGTCGTGTCAGAAAAATTCATGTCCACTTGGGCATCCATGGCTTGGCTTCCCCTGAAGTTTGTCATTTCTTGAATGGTTCTTCGGAATTTTGTCGACCCTAAACTCGCCTATCATAAATTCAGACTCAGACGATGACCAATGGTAATAGCATGCAAATATGATGTTTCTTTTGCCATCTTTAATGCGGGTTGCTTGCCTCATTCTTTCAAGCGTAAGCAATCAAGTACCTTTACTTATCCATTACTGGAAGTAGCATAGCCAAAGAAAATCGCTCTGACGAGCAGACTTTAAAAGTTTTTTTTTTTTTTTTTTTTAAGTATTGACCGAATAGATTGTATTATTAGGAATCAACAAAAAATATATATATATATATTTAAAAAAAGTTAAGCAACGTTTATAAAGAAATTTAAGAATAAAATATAAATCTCGTATTTAATAATTAGGATTGAGTGGGTGAATTTAAAACATCCATATGATACCAATCTGATTAATTTATATATAGGCTCAGAATGTTAAATGAAGAGATCTCATCGGACTCGATATTAAAAATATAATAAATTAATAATATAATTAAAATAATATATTTTAACTATATTATATATTATTCGTCATAATTGCGTAAAATAAATTTCCTTAGTTTGTAAAGTTTTAGAGATAAGATATATATATATATATATAATAAAATTTATATAAGACATAAAATAACATATATAATATATACATATATGTTATAGGTAATTTTTAAGTATATACTTATACTCGTATGTAACCAAAAAACTCTAATATATACGATTTAAGCTAAAATAATTCGATAAAACCGATAAAAAAATCATTAAAAAAATTGTAAAAATCATTGAACAGCTAGTAACTTATTAATTAAGTGTATAGAAGCAAATGACGGCACGGCTGTTAGAGTTGTAGAAGTTCATCAATATGCAGATCTAGTGTGATACTTTAAGGAGAAAATGCAGGAAGAGAGAGAGAATTGTAATTCAAGCTTAGACAATTAAGAAAAACCTAGAAACTCTCTCCAACAAATTCAACATGCAAATAAGGAATTAGAAAATTCAGTGAAGAGTTTAAAGATCAAAGGATTAAATTTGGAAAAAATTATAAAATCAATGCACTATATTAGGAGTTTAGTGGTTCATCAAAGCAAAAAGGAGATGGGTGTGAACAAACCACTCCATCACGAGGAGTAGCCGACAATTAGAGTTGCCCACAATAAGGTGGCTACTGTTGATGGCTAGAGCTAGGAATTCTAGTGAGGTCTTTCTCCTTTCCAATCTTTTAAAAATTTTGTAAAAATATCAAAATTTCCTAGAAAAATATGAAAAAAAAAAACTATTTAAACATATTCTTGAGTATAAAATCTAGTGAAAATATTAATTTGTATAAATTTTGTAACTAATATGTACGTCCTTAAAAAATCAGTAAAATTGAACGATTTTCAAAGTTAAAATAAATTAGGTTAATAACGTAGTTTCTACTTCAAATTTTTTCTATAAGTTATCCTAAGTTAATACTAAATTTCTATATGAAATTTTTTTGTGATATTATTTTCCATGTTTTTATTTGTTTTTGAGCTAAAATGATATTTAAAATAGTGTATTTTAGTGAAAATAATGGATTTCCTTTGATAATCCTGCTCATCTATTGAATGTATATAACCGTTTTGGAGTGGTTAGCTTAGTTGTTGAAGTGAGAAGGATGAGAAGTTGGAAATTGGCCTTAAATAAATAAAGTTGGTATTTGACCAATTTAAGGAATTTGATATAATTGATAACTAGTGATAGAATAAATAAAGTTATGAAAAGTAATAAGAACCAAGAAAAGGTTGTTGAAGTGTTATAGCTAATTTTCATTTGATGTTATGGTTATAACTTAAAAAAAGTTAGTAAAGTACCTAAATTTAGGACTTTAGTAATGAATGAAGCATTACATTGATATTCAGAGGATAGTTTGAAGGCAAAATTCTTAAGTAAATGTAAAACCATGGGAAGTAGAGAATTAGTAAAAGGATGATGTTATTAAAACTCCTATAGAAAACAAGATCAGAAGATAGATCAAAGGATTTTTGGATAGAAAGTTTAACTTAAAGAAGTTTAGAAGCTATCTCGAAAGATAAAATTGGTGTAATGAATAATCCTAATTAGCTAAAGACAAACTCAAAGGATTTCTAACTAAAGGACTTTACTATTAAATCACTCAAAACCAAATTCTAAAGATTTTTGGACTAAAGAAAAGTACTATAAAACTTCTCAAAACTAAACTCATATGATTTTAGACTAAAGAAAACCGCTATAAATCTACTCTAATGATAGCTCAAAGGATTTGGCTAATTAGAGTAAATTGTAAAATTCATTAATTGGTTAAGAAATCATGGCTTTTAAGTGAAATTAATTTAAGAAATTTACAACTAAACAATAAAAAACATATAAAACCAATTAAAAATTAAGGAATTAAGGCTTAAAAACTAATCTATTGTATTTCTAGAGACAATTGAAGATTAAAGAGACAACTATCAAGAATAGAGCATTCGTAAGTGCAAGTCAATTGGAATCTATGCTTAACGACATATTGAAATATCATATCAGGATATTTGGAGGAATAATAATGCTTGTTTGTGGTTGTAATTACATTATGTGTGCATCTACCATGTGTGTTTTGTGATATTGAGTAGTGATTAAGAGTTGAACTCCGAGTGTTACTTTCTATTTAATATATCATGTCTTGTGTATATAAACTCAATTACTTACCTAATAAATTAAACTAATCTTGAATTGATTAAAAACTTAACCTAATCGAACATTCACGATAACTTAACAGGGGTAATGATTAGGTTGCTAAATTAAATATCGAAATTTTGATGAGGATAACAAAAATAGTTATTTTCTCACTCTTAGTAAAACTAATTGACAAGAGAGCGAGTTAGAGCAAGATTGGGAACCGTAATTCAAATGTTGTCTAAGAGGAGAAATGTCTCTATTACACAAATTTGGATTTACTCTGATAATGTCATATTGAAACTCCTCAAAATCTAGATTAAAGTGGACAAAATTATTCTAACTTCACAATGAACCAGTTAAACATTGTGAGATACTATATTATTTATTTATTACATTATGCATTTAAATTAATAATTAAACAATCATACTTGTTAATATATTCTTACGATTCCGTCCCTTATTCTTACGATTCCGTCCCTTCTTCTTAAGCTAGTTGAGCTAATATTCCAATAGATTGTTATGCAGATACTGGATAGTACAAAAGATGCCTCGATGCAATTATTTGAAGGTTAGTTCCAATAGATTGAGAGGTAAAGTGTTAAATTCTAAAGAATGAAACAAACTCATGTTACAAAAAGTAATAAATTTTTTAAAAATGAGAATTACTTAAAATATTAACATAGTAGACAAGGATATAAGACAAGTTATTACAGGATTAGGTTGCTGTTATGGACCCAGTGTCCAACGATACGGTACGGGATGGCTTTCATCGTAACAAAAGCAAGTATATCAAAAACGAGACACGAGGATTCCATCAACAAAATCCTTTGATACTGTAAATTCCATCAAATAAAATACTTCGATGTCATATCCTTTTAATGATATAATATATAATGACTATTTAGGAAGCATTTACTATCTTTTGTTCATAAAAATCACTTTATTATACAAACTTAGCACGTAGACAGTCGAAACTTATAAATTTCCTCAATCCCACGCCGCCCTAACATTACTTTTTTCTATAATAACAATAACAAAATAAACCATTTCTTTTTTTCTTAAACCGAACTTCGACATAACCTGTTTCTTATTTTGATTCACTGTTTACTGAAACGAGAAATTCCATTCCGTCTTACTCCAAAAGCTACCAAATGAGAAAGCCTGCAGCAGAACAGATAACATTTTTCGGAAAGCACTTTCTTTACATGTGCTTGACGCGAATATGCTAATTAGCCCAAAAACGTTCAAACTTATGAAGGCCGATCACCAAGTACCAGTCTTATATAGCTTGGACTAGCAATTTTTACAGACCTTTGACATTTTAAGAAAGAAACCTACCTGGCAAAGGTTGAAGGGTTAGAGTAAAAGCAGAATCCTAGGTAGGGATCTACATTTGCACACCCAAACATGATATTTGGATTTGGACATCTATATATGTCTTTTTTTCTTTTTCTTTTTCTTTTTTTTTCTCTCTGGGCTAATTGTATCACATTAGAACTTTGGAAAAGCAAAAATCAAACCCAATACATCCAATTAAGAGACAAACTTTCATCCCACTGGACTATAATCGTCTTGGCATATATTTACTACAAATACCGCGTTGTAGATACTTTAGGGGCTACGAGTTAGGATGATCGCCCGATGTGCATAACATGGCTCTTTGCTGGAGATGTTTCAAGGTCTGCTCCATGCTATCTTGCACCATTTCAGTTAGCATGTCCTTTGCTTTGTTAGATTGATCATCTACGTTGATTTGAGAGATGATGTTGCAAACTAGGTTTTCCAAAGTATCGGGTTGAAGATCAGTAGCCCTCGGGTATGGGCAGTCTCTAAGTAACTCCAGGAGCAGTTGTGCTTTTGCCTTGGCTTTACAACTTCCATGGATTGTAAGCTCAAGAAGTCCCGGTATCACGCCTTCATTAAGGATAAGTTCTCTGTATTTACTTCGATTGCTCTGGCATATCGTCAATAAAGCCCCAATCGCGTACTCCTGACTTCGTGAGGACCCATTCTCCAGGACTTCAACTACAGCCAACACTCCACCATCTTCGGATGTCAACGCAATTCTACCGTCCTCGAAACCGACTAAGGATTCCACTAGAGCACAGGATTTTCCAGCTATCTTTGAAGATTTCCTAGCATTCTTTAGAAAGCGAACGATTGAAGGGACTGGATGCGCATCGACAATGATGCTGAGGTTACTCGGATGGGTCGACAGGTTGTAAAGAGCCATGACAGCATCACCCTTCGCCTGTGGACTTCCGCTTTTAAGGACTTCAACGATGTGGCGGATAGCACCAGATGCACCTATAAGTGGCTTGTTAGCTGCAGAAGCAGAGAGCGTAAGCACTGCTGCTGTTGCATGCTCTCGCAGATCTAATGTATTACAATTGAGGAATCTGGTTATCGAGTCGAGGCCCCCAACATTCACTATGCTAATCTTATTCCTGAAAGAAATAATAGAAGAAATGTCCCAATAAGATCGAATCAGATATCGCTCTTTAATCATCTTCTGAAACGCACACTCGAGAAATCTTCCGAGGATCCCGTTAGGTCAAAATCGGAAATTTTCCATTTTGTTAGTTGCGTATTAATTTCACTTACAGGCATGTAACAGAAGAGAAATGGAAATATGACTGTTGAGACAAAATATCGAATTTAATCTGATGTAATAAGCACACGTAGAATTGGAATATGACAAATAAATTGATGATTCGTGATATTCAATTAATTTTGTATTTTCTTAACCATAACATGAATTTGACATAAAATCGGATGAGAAATATGATGCCGTAACACAAACTTTTAGTAGACTGCAAATCTTATCAACAGGCTTTACCTAACTTTTTTATAAAGTTTTGACTAGTACAAGTTTATAGCCGCCAGTGAACGTTCGACGCAGGAAGGCAAAGAAATCCATTATAGTCTAATCAACTCCTTTTAGAACTTTGGTAAACAATGAGGAAAATTTTAACTGAAGTTTTCAAGAACTTGGATTAAGAAAATTTTGTTTCGTAAAGTTCCTAATTAAAAAACATGAAACGTCTCTTTTATAAACACTTTAAAAAAAGTACGGAGTTAACCATTAAGAGAAAAAAAAAAAAAAAAAAAAGGAAATACACGACAAGAAATGTTTAAAGTTTGGCCATGGGCCCAACTATACAGGTTATACGGAAATGGACGTGTACACCATTACATGCCAATCAAGCAGTTAAAGAATAAGTATCAAAATGGTTAAACAAAATTTGCAGCACATAAATTATTTGAGACTAGTTATTCAAAATCTTGTGTTAAGCTCCTTCATATATTTAGAGTATATCAAATATTGGCTTAACTATGCACAGTCATATCCAACTTTTCTCCTGACATGTTAATAAAATGATGCAAAAGAGAGCAGCCCAGAAAAACAGATTAAATAAGACGATTTGCAGTTGAAAACCAAAGTGAACAAAATAGTTAAAGAAATTAAAAAAAAAAAAAAAGTAAAAAGATTGAAAAGAAAAAAGAAAAAGAAAGCAGATGCTCTTGAATTCGAAACAAAGTTTTTACATATTAATAAAGCTTGTATGGTTACTACAGATCATAAAGCATAATATGCAGAAACTTACGATGAACTCGGATCATCTACTGCCTTAATAGAATTAATCACCTACCTGTTGCCTTTAACTCGTCTTATCCGTTAGAGTAAAAAAGAAAAAAAGTTAAAAAGAAAATAAAAGTACCTTTTACAGTTGTTTTTACGATGCGTAATCAATCTTTAACAAGTGTCTTAAACGGGACCATGAAGAAAGAGAGAGAGGAGGGGGGAGAGAGGGGTACTACATACTGCTCGTGTTTGACGGCGAGATTGATGAGAGCGAGGAGAGCAGCCTGGTTAAGTTCCGGTGAGGGGAGGCGGAGCATAGAGACAAGAGGCTCGATGGCTTCTGAGAGGTGGTGACGACACCTCAGGGATGTCCGTGTGAGCTGTCTGATAAGACGTGCGGCTTCCAACTTGGATTCCAGGTCCTCCGCTCCAATTAGCTCGAGTGCCAGCTCCACAGCTCTCCCCGGACTACCACTACCACTAGGACTAGGGCTATTCTCTATCTCTGTCTCTGTCTCTGTCTCTGCCGTTGTTGGTGAGTGCGAATGATTTTCCATCAAGTTTGTCATTAGAATTACGCAAAGGCATGCATAGGACGAAAACCGTAAAATGCTGAACAAGGTTTATGTGGTGAGGAAGTTGTACTTTCAACTTTGTCGTTGTAGGAACTGGTCACTAGAAACGAGACAGGTGGTGCCCTGTTTGCGGAAAATCTCCGCCAAGTAGAATATAGTATATGATCCCGTAACGATAATAAAATGTTCCGAACAGTTGATAAGGACATAACGGAAAGGTGTTTTATATTAATAAAACATTTTACCAAAAAAAATAAATAAATAAAGGCATGTAAATATTTTTAATGAGTATATTGAAATGCCTGTTAATAAATTTTTTACTTATCTTTGTCTTACCTAATAATTATCACGGAAGGTAATTGATAGATATAATTAGAGAGAATATAATATATAAATATCTACTTATGCGGCATTTACAATTTCTCTTCGATACCATTCCAATTCTATATGTTTCCGTTGCTTTAAATTGAAGAAATTCTTACATTAGGTCCATTGGCTTTTTATTTTTTCTTTTAACTTACACGAGACAATATATAACCTATACGAGCAGATATTCATAAATAAATAAAGAAGAAGACAGACTATTTTCGAAGACCATTTGATAATAATAAAGATGATTGTAACCCGTAAAATTAATTACTTTCTCGATTCTAATCACCGTCTGCATTTGCCTCTGCCAAAGCCATATTCCAAAGCTTTTCTTTTCTTTTCTTTTCCTTCTCTTTCATTCTTTTTTCTTTTTTTCCCTTTTTATCTTTAAAAATTAAAAAGCAAGCAGACAAAACCATCTTCAAAAGTCAGCCTAATCCAACTATAAGTAAACAACGTAAGGTACCCACTTATCCGATCCAACAGTGAACATGCATGGTCTGCTGCCTCCACCCCATGATTTCCATCCTTTTAGGTATATTAATATAATTAATCAAAAGGTTCTATTGGATTTAGATCAATACCGTATATATATACACACATCATATTCCCCTTTCTTTTTCCCCGTTACCGAACAACAGTTAAAAATATTAAAACAAAAACTTTTCATCTCCCCCAAAAACTGGTGGAGGATATAAAGAACAAGAGAATTCAATGCTCCCGCATAAGATACGATCATAAGACATCCCGGAAGGTGCACATTCCATTCCATTGGTTTCCGCTACCACACGAGTCCAACAGCATCATCCAAAAGAACGGCAGAGGATGCTTCCTGGCTGTTTCGCTCTGTCAATGTCTGCTACATACATGCGTCAAACATGAACGATCAGACTTGCACCACGAGTTCAAACCTATAACCTTCTCTTCATTGAGTAGTGGATGAATCTTTGATTAGGCTCGGACCCAATTCCAAACGGGAGGATTTGATTCATTCAACTATAAATACAACGTAAATTGCAATTGATATGACAAACTCAACATTAAGAGAAGTGGGCCATAGCTCATAGTCCCATCTTCTCAACCATATAACCCAAAAAAATAAATGAATAAAAAATAACAACAATATGGAAATGAATAAGCATTGAATATATCAGATTCTTTAACAATTTAGCAATGGTTACAGGTGACAGGATCACTACTCTACGAACTGCCTTCTATCAAATCCAGAAAAAAGAAAACAATGAATAAAGCTCTATTCCAAAATCTCTTTCGGGTCTGCAATCACCAAGTAGAGAGTATTTTTCCATTTCACGATCAATAGCCAGTTAAATCTTGATATTGAAGTTATCAGGGTCAAAATGATGCAGTCTAATATAACCATCTTCACCTCCACTCAAAAAACTGTACATCACAAAGTAAAATATGAAATGTCACTGCAGATGCCTGAGTTTGTATTCCAGTTCTAATCAAATTAATTGGTCAGTGTCTATGGTATTGATCTACAGGTTCACAAAAGCAAGCAAAAAGAATCTGACGGGTGCAAAGGGAACAATCGTTCAATAAATTCCATACTGATCAATTTTGACATGCAGCAATTTTATAATACAAGTACAATCTTCAGGATAGAGTCAAATGCAAAATTTGGGCATCCTGACGATATTGAAGCTAAAACAAAATCTCAGCTTATCGAATGCAATACAAATATTCAAAGCACCGCCTCTCCATGTAGAAAAAAATTTGTGACCAAGATGGAGTCAGTCAATATAAAACAAAGAAAGAACTTTGCATGCATCCTCACTAGTAGATAAGGTAGGAAAACCAGCCAAACCACATCAAGAACAATATGGCCTGAACCAAAACAAGGTGCAATTTTTTATCAGGATCACCTAAGTACCACGAATCCAACCAATACCCAAACACCATAGCCATTAAATGAAATTACATTACAACCACAGGATCTAAAACTAGACAGTGCAAATAAAAAACTCCATGATATACAAACTGGTGGATATATACCATGCCAATTAATGCACTCAACATTCATCAAAGCAATACAGTTTATCGAGCAATAATGGAACTAAAGCTCCACTTACTATGCGGACACCCCATTATATCAATACAGCGGATTTGGTATAGACAATATAGGTATGCCCTCTACCCGAATCTAAAAACATTGGTTATAGAGAAACCACTTAGCAAACAGTCATACTGAGATCCTAAAAGGTACACTAAGTTTCTTCTTCTTGCTTTATTTAATTATATTTCCTTTTTTGGGTTTCTTTTATTTTGGGTGGGTGGGGGTGTTGGGTTGGGTTGTGGGTGATGCAATAGATATGAAACACTTACCTTTTACCATCAGGGTTGAAAGCCAATGCATTAATCGGTCTAAAATGTCTTTTGACACCAGCAATTTCTTCTTGAAGGATCTGAACAAGACAAAACATGCTCTAAGAAATGAATACGACAGACACATATACATCAGAGAAGTTGTATCACAAGTGCAATCTACCTTATCATAGAACTTGGCCACAAATTTCCCTGCACGATGATCTGTAGTTGTGACAGCTGATGCATCCTGACCCCCTCCAAGAACAACTTGTGAAAATCAAGCAGAGATCTGATGAAGGATGATCATAAAATATACAAGTAGCAATTAGGTCTCTAGATAATATTATCTTAAGTCTAATACCTAATTTGATAAATATCAAGCTATTTTACACATTAGATCCTCTGCTATTCCACAAGAAGGAAAAGATTCAGCATAGTAAAATTCTCTCCGAAAATCAGATATTTCACCACAAGCCATGTTTCTCCTTTGAATTACAAAAGTTTATGCAGGAAAAAAAAAAAAAAAAAAGTTTATAAGACTTCCACAAGTTCAGACGTGACTGAAAAGAGGAAGATTCTAATAAATATTACTGCAGAACTCAACAGTATAAGAAACTCTTGAAAGATGATGATTTTACAATAAAGATTCTATGTATCATATATGCATTCTGTACTAAGTACTAATAGAGTGGGGACCCTACTTTAGTTTAGTAGTTAAATTTACCAAATTAACCATTCTGGATATTTCAAAATATAAATAATGCTACTATTATTAAAGCTATCCATAACTACCAGTATCACAGGCACATCACCCTCTAGTTGTGCAAAAATGACAACTACAACATCACAATGTCCTCAAAAAAGTTTGCTAACTTCAAGTCTGAGCGACCTTTCGTCTTCCAATGAGAAGGTATAGTCATTCAATTCAATTATGAGTCAAGAACCTGCTTCTAGGAATCAGTTGAAGATGTTGAAGCAAGCACTAATATCATGTGGAGTTGGAGATGCAGATTGGAGAGAGTGGGATGTTGAGTGGACTTCTTTTGTTAGAAGAGAGGTCAAGTTTGGAGTTGAGTCATGTTGGGAAGGATGATTCGACATAGAGATGTAAGGTTGGTAGTGGAGGAGCAGCTTAGGAGTTGCATTCTACAAAAGCATATTCGTAGAATTATGAAGCTCACAAAATCGTCAGGGAACTAGGTTTAAGACGTCAAAGTAAGCACTCATTACACGTGGAGTTAAAGATGAGGATTGGATGCAACTAGGAATGAGTGGGATGTTGACTGGACTTCTTTTGTTGGAAAAGAGAGGATTTTGGGTTATGTTGGGAAGAATGATTTGAAGTATGGAAGATTAGGCAGGAAGTGGAGGAGCAGCCTGGGAGTTGCATTCTGCAGAAGAAGAATTTTAGAATTACAAATCTTCCAAACTGGTTGGGGAAAAGATATGGACCTCTTCTTGCCAGACAAAGACTTTGCCAGAGGTCAACAATGTGTCTGGACGCATGGAGGAAGTAGTCCACATGTATCCTCACCAAAGCAAAACCAAATTAGAGGTCAAGACTCGTTCAAACAACTCGCATAAGGGGTTCAGATGATTTCTTGCAAATCTTCTTCTGCATCAAACGTTATTTCAAATTGTTGCAACTTTATTTGATTTGTAACTTTTAAGAACTAGTTTTTGTGTCCCAATATGTCTATTAGTTCAATCTAAAAGTCATCAAAACTAGGATTTACAGGGATCAACTTGGTGACTAATCATAATTCTGAATGGTTGGAGAGATCCAAGTTCATGCATGCTTGAAAAGTTTCGATTGTCTAAATTAGTGCAATTGTGAGTGAAAACATTTACAGTTTGTTTATTTCACTGAATAGATAGAAAAAAGAATATAATTGGAATTCTTAAAAAATATAATAATGGTGTAATATCTATTACTTTATTTAGTTGGATCAATAAATAACTTGAAAATAGACACATAATAGAACCTTAATGATTAAAATACTTTTAATTTTTCTAAAGTAATATGTGATAATGGTGAAAATCAACTGCGGGGACGAAGGCAGTAATAATAGTCAATAGTAGTTATGAGCGGCGATAATGATACCGGTGCCGGTGGCGGTGGCGGTGGCAGTGGCGGTGACAGTAACTAAAGATGTGGCTTGGAGGGAAGGTAGGGGTAATTGTAGCGATAGTAACTATAGCGATAGTAATGATAATAGCGGTGGTGACAACAGTGTTAGTGGCAATATTCGTTAGTAGTGACGGTGTTTAGTAGTGGTGGTGATGGTAACGGTGATGTTGACGGCGGTTAGTAGTGACGGTGATGGTGAGGTGATGGTGATGGTGGTGACGGTGACGGTGATGGTGGTGACGGTAACGGTAACGATAGCAATATTCGTTAATGGTAGTCATCGTTAAATTAATATGAAGTTATTTTTTAACAATATGTGAAATTTTATGAGAAATCATAATTTTTTGGTCGAGTTAAGAAATCCCTATTACTTAATTTCACGTAATAAAGATTTTTAAGGAATTGCAATTCGAAAACAAAAAACTAAATAAATGCAGTAATAAAGAATAAGGAAGAAATTGAATTCCAATTTCCCTCAAATAAACGAAGCATTACTTTTCCTATAGAATTTTATACAAGTGAGTGAGAGTGACACTCCTTAAGCAATATCTGAAGCCAAAAACATTTCTCATCACAATCTCCATTGCATGGAGACTTGCATTCATGAATGCAATCCTTATCGACCAAAGTTGTCCAGCGTGTTGTAGAAAATTCACCAATTACTGCTAGGTTGTGGTGCCTTTAGCAAACACATCTTATCACAATCTCTATAGCGTGGCAACTTGCCTTTCCCAATCCTTATCAACCCATGTTGTTTAGCATGTTATGATGAATTCACCTACCACTTGGTTGTGGTGCCTTTGGCTTATCAACTAAGAGCGGTTGTTTCGGAGGACATTCCATAAGCATGCTTCCAGAAAAATTCTAATAACTCAAGTGCACACAATAATCTTCCTCCTTATGCGTGGTAGAAGAATGCTAGAGATCCGTATCTTGCATCATTCTCCACAGAAACAACATTTCCATTTGTAAATTTATAGACTTATCTATCAGAACATGTAAATATAATTTAAACTTCAAATAAGTGTCTTCCTAATGCATACAAATTTACACCATCAGAATTGTCATCAAGGAAAAGAAACATACGTGATCAAGAAGTGGAGATATTGCAACAGCGTCAACAGGTCGCTCCATTGCATAGGTCTTGATAAGGGTCAATGTTCTGATGTCCCAAAGCTGAGAAGAGTTTGTAACAGAAAACCAACTAGATTAGAGACTGAAAAGGAAAACAAAAAGGGGTTATGCAACCTATAGAAGAGCTAGGCAATATCATTTTCCCTGACAGTTGAGGTGCAAGTTAAGAAAGTACAACTACGAATTGCTACCTTTGCAGATATATCCAATGAGCCCATGATGAAGTGTGATCCATCAGCAGATTTCACAAGAGATGTGATCGTCTTCTTATGCCTCACTTCTTTGTCCACCTCTTGCAATAATTTCCCAGTCTGGATTATTTTCCCCAAGCAAACAAAGTAAAAGATCACACTTTCTATGTCAATTGGGTTATAATCATGTAGCTGACAAGATCTTCAATGGCAATGTAATATCATAAGCAAGTAAGCCACAGACCTTAGAATCCCACATTCGTATCATAGCATCTTCTCCAGCACTAATAGTGGTCTTGTTAAGAGGTCCCCAAACAGCTCTGCTTATTCTTCCTTGATGCCCCCATAGCACAAGGACAGATTCCCCCGTTTCTGAACAAAAAGCATAATACCAACTAAATCAGTAACAGCTTTCCGATCCATTAACCAGAATCGAAATAAGTATCCCATTTAACTTTCTCTTGAAGAAATTTTCTAACTTTAACTATAATATCTTCTTAAATCACACTAGTACAAATGAAGTTTCATACTTCACACGATTTAAAGTTCAAAACCCCGTACTTTCTAATGTAATTTAACCTAATAAAGTAGAGAGGGAGAGTGAAAGAGAAGGAGAAAGATTCATACGCCGCTTGAAGTGAATTGCTGAAGTAACCCCCGTGAAAGGATCGGAGGTTATGACAGCGAGCTTATGGCCGATGGAGAAGTCGACGGACCTCACCGGAGAGTCAAAATTGAAAGTGAAGAGCTGCGTACCGGTCTGGACATCCTAGAGCTTGGCGGTTTGATCGGCACTGCCAGTAATAAGCCTCATGGAGTCCTTGGAGACATCGTAACACCATACAGCGCCATTGTGGCCACGGTAAGTGCTGAGACGCTCGCCATTGTCGGCAAACCAGACGCTGGGAGTATGATCCTTGGCGCAGGAGAAGAGGAGATCACCGTCGAGGTTGTATTCGAGGAAAGTGAGTGGCCTCTCGTGGCCTTTCATGAGCATCGGCCTCATCTTGGAATTCGCCGCAGGTTTTCGTTGGCGGGAAGGAGTTCTGACGTGACGGATGGCGTTGCCCTTATTGTTGTACTTTCTTAGTGCAATCATAAAAAAAAAAATGATACGAAAATAACATGTTTTGCCTAAACTTTACGAAAATAGTATAGGCGCACGCACCTACATTGTGCATAGATTTTTTTTACTAAAAGAGCACTCTATATGTGCGGTCTCCATAGAATGTGCAATTCAACGTCGTGCAATGAATTAGGTCTTAATAAAAAGGCATGTCTTTTGATCACGTCTTCAATATTTGCAACTCTAAGCCTTGAACAGCCTTAAGCATTACTAACTCTACCTAATTTTTGAGCGTGTCTTCAGTATCACTATCACATGCCTTCAATTTATACTTTACACTCCCGTTAATTAATTATTGGCTCTCCATAGTTAAATGCTTTTAATATAACAAATTAGTTGTCTATTCTACCCTTAAGTTTAATTCACACTCTTCCTTGAGTGTATGTCCAGTATAATTAACAAAGTGCAATTCAAGCATGTACCTTCCAAGTTTCTAACTAACATTTTGTTAATTTTTAGCAATGCTAATGTTTTTTTTATTTCATTTAGTATATTACACATAAAAAGTCTTACCATAGCGAGTCGACTTAAATGATTCACCAAACTACCAACTGAACCTATTAAAATCAAGTGTAGTATATAGAAAGTATATATACAATAAACTATTAGTAATAAGTAAATAGCAATATAATATAAAACATCATTTACAAAAATCATTTACATAGTGAGTAATAAATATCAAGAATAACAATAATCAAACTAAGTAATAGAAATGTGGTTATTTACAATTACTTCCTTTTAGATCTGGTTAATTGTTTTCCAAAACGAGCTAATAATAATGTCCTGCGAATGGAGGGTCCCTCTAATGGTTGAGGAGGAGTATCGGTAAAATCTATATAAGGAACTAGAGTAAGCAATGACGGTAGTAGTTAGGTAACAGCCCCCTATGTGTAATGTCTTAGAACAACCTATACAACATTTACGAGGAGCTAATAGTGTCTTACGGATACATCCATCCATAAGCATTTGGAGTGTCGAATGAGATATGGCCAAAACTGAAGGCATAAATGGGTGGTGTACTGCAACCAATCCTACCCAAGTCAATTAACTAGTAAGATCCTAATGCCATAAAATCATCACTGCATCCCCAACCATGTGCATGTGCTAGTCGATATTTTCTCGTGCGAACTCTAGGACCTACACGCAATCGAGGGGTACATATAGGGGCTAGATCAGCTAGCTGATCGAGAAATAATATCAACCCACCATATTCCTTAAGATGATGAAGGCCATCATCAGTGATATGATGAGCAGTGTCGACATCGTCTACTAGCCTCGTGCGATGCAGAGTATTTACCTATAGTTAATGAAATAGTTAATGTTATGTTCATGCACTTTGCTTTGCAAAAAACCATAAGATAAATGGAAGGAAGGCTTATCAAGTGTCCTATCACCATCCCATGATGGGTGATGTATCGATATGTAAACTTACTATACTAGTAATAGTAGCTAAATCAATACCTCTCGATCCTTAACTATAAAGAACCCACATCTAGCAATCTACCCAAGTCGATATGTATCTCTAATGTGCGACTGACCAATCTATATTCATCTTTCCTATTCTATATAGTGTAGCTCCTCACTCATATTAACATTTACCAATATTGTTTAAAAGCCTCTAAATTATCGTATGATACAGTCAAGGAAATAAAACTCAATAATTTAGAAGCAAATCAATGCCACACTAGCCCTCTAGATAGCTTGACTGACACTGCAAAATGAGGGTAAAAGATCAATAAAGTCATTGAGTACGGCTCCCACAAAACCTACAATACATTTACAAGTAAAATGCATTAATAATCCATATATTTTTAATGCAAATCAACAACAAAATCAAAATTAAAGAAGTACATACCTATCGACTCGTCTGTAAATTAAGTGTGGTCCAGTATGTATCTACAACATGCATAAAATGGTGTAAGCCTACCTAGCAACTAGTGGTAGCTCTTCCTATATGGTAAAGCCAAACCTGGTCCATGGTGCGATGTGGGGAAAATGATCCCATACCCATATTTATAACAATATGGCGACTCCTCCAATTTCCTGCACTCTTGATCTTACAACTCTACATAGTTGACGATACAACCAAACCTAACAAGCTAATCCTCAACTAAACGTCATAACATATAAGAAATACTATAGTATAGGTAAGAACATTGTGTGGACAAGACAAAAAAATTTATTAATTGCAAGATGTATGTACGAGTGTGCTGCCGAACGGTCTCCTCACCTACATCTACAAGAAAAATGCTCAATTTATCTTCTAACTAAGCCAAACTAACACGCGTAAGCTAACAGAGGCCAAACTAACTAGGGTAGTATCCCAACAATCCTTTAACTACCTGAGACCAAACTAACTACATACGTCCAATCACTACAGCCCCATCCACATAAAGACCAAACAGTACCTTTATATTCTAAGGTGTGATCGTCATCTCCCCGTAAGCTACATAGAAAGTGTAGGTCTTAGGCATTTGTCTCTTAACTAACGCCGTAATGAGGTAATGGTCAATCCAGATGAATGGTAATCGTACGACCACAAAGAAACCTACATCGTAAAGTTGAGTGATCATGCAATCATCTAATGGTATCTGTATTATGCCCTTCTACAAGCTCAACTCCACTCGACAAACCATAATAAACTCGCCCCCTTGAAATATTAGATTTCTTTTCATCACAACTGTAGAAAATTATTAAAATGTACAATTTCACATATGAGTTAACGTCAAGCTATGCCCGAAAATCCCATACATCTTGCAATTGATGTCATCCCTATCCATGCAATACCGACAAGTCACTCGATCTTAGATCCATCTAACCTGCAAAACAATACAAATATGTCATGTTATTGACTTATGAAAGCATAATATGATATGATATATAATATAATGTAAGAAAACAATGCAAACATGTTTGTTTATACCATTTCTATTAAGTTGAGAACACCCTCTCCTATTGTGTCCTTCTATTATATACACACTACACTTATTCTTATCGATAAGCTTTCTCAAGTCCATCTCCATATGATATTTCTTCTTCCTTAGTTTACCTAAACCACGTTTTGGATTCTTATTAGATATGAGGAATGGGTAATCGAGATGAAGTCAAATCAACTCATCACCTATTGGTATGAAGTGTTTGTTGTAGACATCTAATTGATGAGAGCATGTATACCATACCCCAATGTACCAACCAGTAATAACTCGAATAGAATTAAGTGCTATGATAGCATGTGAGCATAGGATTCTATAGATTTGCCATTTCCTACGTAAACACATCATTCTATTCGTGTCTAAAATGTATGTTCAACCACCTAGTTTCATCACTCCATTTGGTTTATGCCTTCAACTTATCTTTACCTCCCATATCCCGTTTTACGGCTATATGTCTTGATGGAACAAGAAGGAGCTCGCTCGGCCCATGTTTTAAGCTTCTTCACAGTATACTTTGAATTCACTTATTCCGCGTCCATTCCCTTCCTCGCTTACTTGACTCTTCTTTCCCAATAATCAACACAATTGTAGAAAATTTTCTTGATAAGTAAAGTCAAGGGCAATCCTCTACAACCTTTCAAAACTACAAATGGTTCCTTCCAACCAATTTCTTCTTTGTCGAGCACATTCTCAATATCTCAATGCCTATCCATAATTAAGCAAATTGTTTCCCCCCAACCACTAACAATGAATTGCTTCTATCTTTTCAGAAACCAACCCCATGTTTTGATGAACTTTTTGTCAACAAGCGTAAACGCCAACAGGACAATACAATTATTTCCATCCATTAAATAAGAAATTAATAATACATAACTGTACTTCCCATACAGAAATGTTCTTTTAATACAAACTACCAGTCAACAATACTTGAATGCATGTACACACAGCCCAAAAGTCCAGAAGACCTACTTCATTGTTGAAACACTAGGCTTAGGGGATCCCCTCCATCTCCAAATCACCTTCATTCCAGGATTTGAAATCTTGATTGCGTTCAATAGAATAGGAAGCTCATTGTGTGCTTTCTCCCAATTGCCATATATTATTTCCATAACCTTTCTTTTGGCATCCCAAACTCCCTTTCTTATCACGTTATACCCAAATATGTTTAAAATATTTACCTGTAAGTCTACAATCTTTATATCAAGATTCTCTTTAACATTGTTGATGAAGCAATTGGTCATCAGTCTACTATTGATCTATCTGTGGTCCTGCATCACATTAGGGTTGATATATGTGTGTGGACCCTCAAGAATTGTTGTGACGAATAGCCTCATTAAACTTTTATATGATGCCCGTAACCTTCACTTGCATCCAATGTCCTTCTCTGTACAATGAATAGCCCATAGGTGCAGTTTTTATTCATTAATATGGTAGTCACAATGGTGATTAATGTGATATCTTTTGATAGTATCAGTAAGCTCATCCTTTATGCTGAAGTGTTGTCCAAAAAATCAATCAACACCGCCAATCTAGTTACTACTCTTTGCCTCCATTTTCTCTTTGAATGCCACATAACCACTGCCAACACCAATATTCATGTATGGAATTAAATCTTTAACCTAAGATGTTGGCATCCCAATCTAATTATATTGGGGAGCCATCCCAATCCCCTAGCTAGTAGTAAATTGAGGTACAAATGGAATGCTACTTGATATATATTCTGACATAACCACATAATCTGCAGTGTTTTCCACTTCTACGATTTCTTTATCTACTTCAAATTCAATCCCTACATACTCCCCTTCATCCTCTAGTCCAGGTCCCATGGGAATCAGCTCTTCATCAGGATCGTAGCCTGGGTCATCCTATAAGATTGACTCTATCTCTATATTGATTGCCTCTTCATTCACCGACCTTCACCAAAAATGCGGTCTTCTACCGAATAAGTTTCCTGTTCGTCGTACATAAGGCAGTCTTTCTCGGTTTACTGCACATGAGGTTGAGGATTACTAGAAGACCCAACCCGTAAAGTTCTTTCAATAATACTCCTACTAGCAAACTGGAAGCCCTAACATATATCTCTTGTATCTGATTTTCTCCGAACGCGTCAACTTTTTCTATGAAGTTTTCTACATCATCATCATCTGTAATGGCTATCAAAGTATACAAAACATCTCTCTCAAAATAAAAAGGGTATCGATGAATAAGCTCAACCTCATAAGGATCAACTCTGATGCTTGCATAGATCCTTTGGAGGAAATGAATGAAGTTAAAATCCTTCCTCATCTTCAACTTTTTCACCGGGTCCTGATCATATTGTAGACTGTTGCTTTCATTGACTATGTTCCTACCCACATACACAATTATCTTCACATAATCAGCTATTGACAACCTGTTGACCCATGAATTACAAAATCAGTAAAGCTTATATGATTTTGCATAGTTTGTAGCACCCATATAATTTCACATTCTCAGTAGGTCATCTCATTGCACTCATACAATTTTATTTCTCGAAAAAGCATCTCATCATATGCTATAAAATTTTACTTTTCAATTAAGCATCTCATCACGTAACATAAATGCAAGCACCCTATGATTTTACTTCCTAATGAGGTATTTTATCACACACTATAAATTTAACCACCCACATGACTTCACTTCTTAATGGGACGTCTCATCATACTCATATAATTTCACTTCTTAATGAGGCATCTTATCACACACTATAACTTTAAGCACTCGTACGACTTTACTTCTATATGAGGTATCTTATTGTACCTATACAATTTCACTTCTCAGTAAGGTGTCTTATCACACACTATAACTTTAAGCACCTACCCGACTTCGTTTCTTGGTAAGGCGTCTCATCGTACCCAGATTATTTCACTTCTTGATGAAACATTACACTGTATCCACACAATTTTACTTCTCTATAAGACGTCTCATTACATACTATAAATATAAGTGCAACCACACATTTTTACTTCTCAATGGGGTGTTTTATTACATACTATAAATACAACCACAACCCCACCCACACAATTTCACTTCTCGGTGGAGCATCTCATCACATATTATGACTGTAATTGCATACATTCTTCACTAATACACAATTAAAATCACCTACAATCTATGAGTTACATACATATTTTTTTACATAACCATCACAACGCATATAACTATATATTATCATATGAATAATGTACAAAAAGCAACATGCATATTACGAAAATATAAATACTAAAAAAAGTATCATCTAACTACAATTCACATAGACAATATAAATATTATTGTACAAATAATGTAATTTGTATTTTAAAAAATTATTGTAGAATAAAGGATGGCCAAGGGTTACTTACAAATAAGTTAAGGAAAATAGGGTCATGTTACCACTCGGAGAGAGAAAATCAAAAGTTTTGAGAGATTTTCATAACTAGAAGAAGTGAGAATGAATTAAGAATGCGGAAATCGGGATATATACAAGGTAAGTGAAGGCGCATGGTGTAAGTGTGCCTTTTAAACAACCAAAAAGGTGCAGTTCAACAATGCATTTTTCTTACTAAGGAAAGCGCACGTCTAGTATGCGCAAGGAAGGCGCAATCCTGGATTGCGCCTTTTATGCAAATATTAAAGGTACATGTACAAAGCACACCTTCAATATACAAAATTAATGCACAGTATAGACGCATGCAAAGCGTACACCTTCATTGTACCACTTTCATAAAATTTACTTAGAATACCCTATTTTCATACTTTTTTTATAATTGCACTATAAAAGTACAATACTCTAATTGTTATTTTCCCTTTCCTTACCATTTGTCAAATTACCAATATATCTTTAGGCATACTTTCACATCCGTTAATGATTATTTGGCAACAAATATAAAAATATGATAAAAGTTTCGATTTCAAATTTTTCATTATGATTATGAATTCTAATTCTTATCAATTTATTAATTAATACATCTGTCACACTTTTATTTAAAATTATTTTGAAAAGGAATTAAAAATTATGATATAGTATATAATTATTCTCATACTTTTATCTAGGTTTATGTATATAATAATATAAAAGAAATCACATGAGCTATGAATAAAGTTTACATATATTATTTATTTTTCTTTTTTTTTTCCTTAACTATTACATAGTATAACTTATTAAAGAAAAGGAAAATTGAATATGATTCATTTTATTAGAAAACTACTTTTCATACCATTTATTTAAAAAGGTGTTGCCACATATATTACAAACGTAGCATTCTACTATATAAATTTTGAATCCATCAAATTACCGCTTTTAGTTAAGAATTTACATTTTAGAGTTAGTATTTATAATAAATCACCTAAAGCCGGTCAATAAGGCCAACTCTCCAACATAATCCTATGCATTTCATCTCAATTAAAAATACAGAAAAATGAAAAGAAAGTTAAAAATACAATTCATCATGGGACCATAAAAATTAAAAGGGAAAAAGGGTAAAGAAAAAAGTAACTATTTTTTACTTTCTCTTTTTCTTACAATTCCCCTATTATGAATCGAGCTTAGATAGGACATTTTATATAATAGGTAGGATTGAAAATGTGATCATTCATTTACAAGCAAGACAATATTATCCTATTACCTTAGCTTTACACATTTTTCAATTTTCTACTCAAATTCAATCATCATAAGCAATTGATAACATCTTGAACATGTATTTTTTTTTTTATTTAACCAATCATACTCAACCGTTCAAGTGCTATGTCATATTTCCACATCACACATTTAATCCATATCACTGGTCTCAATGCATGAGACATGAGACCATTACAGTACTTAGTTCGTGGCTCCAGTTCTAAGGATAAGAACTTACTTTATAGGGTTCTTAAGGGATAAATTTGTATATTACTGTTCATGTAAACAACATAAATAAATGTTAAAAATCTTAATAAAAAAAATATAGGGATAAACTAAAGCGTTCTTCATAAGAAAGTTTCGTAAAATATTGATATAGCACCTAAACCTCAAGAATCTTAAATAAGGTTCTTAGCATTAGGGATGCCTTGAGAAATATCAAAACACAACCGAAGTACGGTTTGCAAACCAAAATAATCAAAGAAGGGGATTGAAACACCTTTACGAAGAAGAGAGATTTGGACATGAAAACACCCACACAAAAAAACACAAATCTAAAAAAGACGAAATAAACGTTACACAAGGAACAAAACCAAAACGAGTAAGCAAAACAAAGAAAGGCATAAACTTAAGTGTTGAACATGAACCAGATGACACTAAGGACATAAATCTAAGATCCACATTTTGACACATGAAGAAACAACCCAAGGTTTTTTAAACCAAAAGGAGAGGCAGATTGTAGACAAGCAACATGATCTCTAGGAATCAAAAAGTAAAATAAAGGCTTCTAGATAAAAAAAAATAAAAATAAAAAGAAAATATTGAATATGATTATAAAAAAAAAAAAAAACACAAGAAGATTTGAAAAGGAGAAGAAAAAACCCATATCCCATCATACTCATGTCTGTAAGCTAAGCTCGAAATACAAAGATAACTTCTTCAACTTTTTAATTACTTTTTTACATAAAAAGTTTTGAAACCAAAATAGCGAAAATGAAATAACACACCTAAATTTTACATCCATCTTCATGCTATCTCAACAAATACATAGAGATCCCTCTATAAAAGCAATCATTCATGAAACATTAGTACATATAAATAACTTTTGGTGCCATCAAATTTGGTGTGGAGTAAAGAGATGATATTCAATATTTAAGAGATACTTTTAACTTCAAGCATCATATGATGCAAAAGCAATTGTACATTTACTTGGACAAAACTTTGTTATCAAAAGACAGAGTAAAAACGCAAAAGCATATGAAGTATAAGACATCTAAAGAAACCAGCAAAGGAATCTAAAAATAAGGATAAAAATCCAAGGAAAAAGTAAATCTTAGCCATTAGCAACTCTTCAATCCCTAAGTCAAAGAAATAAAATTTTAGATTTGAAAATTATATGTTCTTCTAATTTTTCTTCTAGGATTTCATATATGTTTCTTATGAATAATGAATTTTGTTTTTATTTTTTTAAAAGGTTTCAAGGGTATATTTATATGTCTATTTGAATTTTTTATTTTAGTTTTGTTTATTTTTATCACAAGTGGATTACTTTGTGTGTTTTAAAAATGTAGATTATATGTCTAATGTGAATGTATGACATAACACTTGAATAGTTGAGTATGAATCATTAAAAAAGAATGTACACATGTCAAAATGTTATTGGTCACTCATAATGATTGAATTAATGCTTGGAAATAGAAAAAAGAGAGGTAGTAATGCTAAGGAGTAAACTTTCAATAGCATGTAATAGAGAGTAAACTTTCAATAGCATGTAATAGAAAGTAAACTTTCGATAGCGTGTTGTAAGACCATATGATTAAATGTTCCACATGGATTGTGATAGGTCATGGTACTAATTTATAAGGTTATGGTTGTGAATACCTTATTAACACAAGCTTAAAACTTTTGGCGTTAAGTGTTTGAAATGAGCCCATCAATATTTTTTGGCTTGACTATTTATAACTTTTGAGCTATACCATTACAAATGATATTAGAACGGATCCCCTACCAATAGGTAGATGATTCGGGTCTGGCTCTAATTTAGAGAAAATGTCCGAGGAAAGTGGGGAGTATCACTAGGGTGTGACTCCTTACATACTTCTAAGATAACCTATAGATAGTAGGTGGCCCAAATCATATACCGAAAAAGAAGGAAGATCCTTTCTTGCTTTTAAAATGACCTATAAGTAGTGAGTGGCTCGAATTGAACATCGAAAAAGGGGAAGATTTGGGCCCAGTTATAAGGTCTTACGATGAGAATATCGCATATTTAAGAGCTGGTAGGGGGAGGAGGTAAGGGCGTGAAAGATTGTGAGACCCCATGGTTAAGTGTCCCATATGAATTATGATAGTAGTTTATAAGATCATGATTATGAATACTTTGTCAACACAAGTTTAAAACTTTCGAGTCAAATGATTGTCCTTTTATAGGTTTATTCTCTAATAAGGTATAATAATATGTTTGCTAAATAGTTTGATAAGCACCAGCTAAAGTTCAAATTCTCATTCTCAGTATCTTCGTTGATTCGATTTCCAATTATCCACTTAATTAACAAAACTGGGATAATTTTCATTATCGATTTTAAGGATTTTATATAAGTAAGAAAACAGTATATTCTTTAGGGTAGGTGAGGTGGATTCATGCCCAAACATTATAAAAGATTGATTTTTCAAAGAATTGTAGTAGTTTTCTTTCAAAATTTTAGATAAATTACAAATATGTCTCATGTGACGTTTGTATGAGATTTACTTAACTATTTTCCTCAGAATTAAGTGTTTAGAATCAATTACCTTTGTAGTTTCATGGTGTAAATGGTTGATCTCATAATTGATAAACCAAATTTAAATACCTCTCTCTTATTGTACTCATTGAAAAGAAAAATACGCATTTAGACTATGTTTCTTCCAAAAATGTACTTTTAAATCTTTTTCATATATTGCACTTTGACACAACATAAAAAATACTAATTATAAAAAAGCATAAAATTAAGGGTATGGTCATACAGGAACTTAAATGCATTTTTTTAATTGCTTGGAATGTGAATGCTCAATCTCAAAAAATAAAAATAGAAAAAGGACTAGATATATGAGGCAAGTATGAAGGCATGTATTTATAATTTACCCTTAAGTGCTGTCTAATTGCTATATTTTTATGAAACGACACTAGACAAATTCATTATTCTCTTGTATGATTTGCATATTGGTTAAAGTTACTACATAGAAAGACCTTAATGTAACTAATTACAAAAAATTTATACCATATATGTAATGGTACAAAAATCTATTTCAGAGTATAGCGTAAATATATTTTGAAACTTTAAAATAACTCAACACTAAGTTTTTAAATCATATTACTGAACTTTAATATAATTTATATCACGTCCCAAATAGAAGAAGTTATAACAATCTCACCGTATAAACTAACTTAAAATAGAAGTTAACCTCACAACTGTTATCATAAATATAAACTACACAAGGTGTACTCAACTTAACCAACCTAAACCATCCAATTTGACACATACTAATATCAAAATCTGTAGTACAACTCTTCAAAATACCCATTCAAAGCAACCTGTAGTATGATTTCCCATCATATAGTAATATTTACACATCAAAAGTCTTAGTTTACATAAAGGTTTAGAAAAGCCACCAGTTTTAGAGTCTATACACAATAAAGTAGGAAACTAATGGGCATCCTAAGGTATCCCAATCAATTTCCACAAAAACCCAAAGAGAATAAAAAAAAAAAAAAGTCCAGATCCAGTAGGCCTTCAAGTTCCTAACTTCCCCAGTTCAACATACACTAACTTGGGGGTGGTTGTAATAATGCATCTTTAATTTTTACTCAATACTTATAAAACAGTTTATAGAGATGTAAGCACAACTAGCTTAATAAGTATGATAGAGAAAAAAGAGGATATCAAACACGAACATGGTTTTCTAATATTTTATTTTAATGAAATGCAATCCAAACAAACAAATGCAACAACGCACGATGTTAACCACTTCATTGTTAGGTTAGAGAAATTTCATCTACTCACTTTAACCCAGATTATGGAGTCTCAACACAACTCAAATCAAACCAAACCTAAGCTTGTGCAATAAAAAATACCTTCCACCCGAGACTACTTTCGAACTGTTACCCCCAATCTTGCTGCACCCTCCTCTCTTATCATTTAGTTGTAAGCCCTAAACTTATGCCAAGTGACCGTAGGATTGAAATTAGAATACAAAGTTTAGGGAGATCGGTTAAAGGATTCGAGCAAACCCAAATTATAAACTATGGATAGAAATATTAGTAAAAATGACCCCGTAAACTAGAATTTAAGAAAATAAATAATAAAATAAGAGACTATAAATTTTTCAAATTTTAAGTATTATAATTGTTAATCATCAAAAAGGCGAAAAGTATAATCTAATAACTAATAAATTACTAAAGATAGATTATATGTATACTAAAAATCATAGAACGACCTAAATAATAATTAAGAATGTTCACACGTACCCCACATGTACTTACGTGTAGATAAAAATACGTAAAATTACTTAAATTGGCCAAAAACTTAGTAAATAATTAAAGAAAATTATTAATTAATTGAGAAAAAATCAGAGGGATAGGGAATGATGAAATCTAGTCGTGGCAAGTCAGGAGTTGAAGAAGAAAAATTATCCAATTAGAATTAAGCAATACAAAAGTCAAAAATTAAGGGATTTGAACAATGTCTTATCTCATTTAATGCATATTAATTACCAAAAATTTCTATAAATAGGGAGAAAATTTACAAAGATCCTTTGGACAGTTACGAATTAGAGAAAAATAGAGAGCTTCGAAAATTCAAGAGAAAAACCAGAAAAAAAAAAAAGAAAAAAAAAAGAAAAGGAAAACTGTGCAAATAGGGCTAATGAGCTAAACCTACATACCACCACCACCACCTGGAACCGAGCCACCACCACTACCCACTCCAGACCCACCACCTGGACCTACTAACACACTTAGATAGGTGTTGGAAGGCCAAAAGCTATCGGACCGGGTAAGTTTCTAATTTGCTCCGATTTTGGATAATTTCTTAAAATTAGTTATTTTGTCCAGAAAATTATAAAACTTTTGTCCAGAAAATTATAAAACTTATTATTCTAAGGTTTTATTGTATATAAATTTATGGAAAAATAGTGATTTAGTTTAATCACGTTTGAAAATATGGGGTTCTTAACAAATTAAACAAAACCGAACATGATTAGAAATAGAAATAAATAGGTTCAGAAGTGTAGTTTGAAGCTCAAATTTTTTTTGTAAAATGCTTAAGTGATATAGAATAGTGCTATGAAGCCATTTTTTTAAAATTAATTTTCAAAATTTTTAAGTTAATTTTTAGCCTTAAAATGATGGAAAAATTGGGTAATTTTGGGTTAATTAGGCGATTAAGACACTAATTATTGATTTAGATAGTAATTAGATGTTTAGGGATATTAATCTCTAATGTGAAAACCTAATCTTAGCCTTTGAAGTGTTAAGTGTTAAGTGTAAATAATGAAGGAATTATGTGCTAATTATAGAAAATTAGGAATATTATAAAAAATTAGGTTTAATTAGATAATATAATAATAGAAATTAGAATATAGTAAATCTAAAATAAAATTTAATTTTAGGTAATTGTATAAAAAATTGTAAGATTTTCTTATATTGGGAATGAATCCGGTATCCCAATTAGGATTAGTGTGTACCGAATAGTTTAGAATACTAAATTAAGACCCAATAAAATATTAGAATACTTGAGCTTAATATAATTGATTTCACATTAGGATTCGAGTATATTTAAGATTTTAGAATCAGAACTAGAATCTAATTTAAGTACCGAATCCCGAAATAGGATAGAATGAATCATTAATAAATAATAGGTATACATGGAAAAAATAAGCTAAATTATAACTTAGAATGTGAATTATTAAAGTATAAGAACTAAAAAGACCTATTTGTATTATAAGATATCCAGAGACGAATCGGCTTGCAATTGAGTGACCAGGCGACTGAGAAACTACAAGTAAGTTGAGTTATTACTTACTATATTAGAGTGCTATTTTATGATACTCAAAGACTTATGATTGTATATGGTTGTGATTGTAAGTAGTCTACGCATGTGTTTGATGTATCTAAATGCGTGCTGAAATTTGTAATGTGATTGATTGAATTTGTGTGAAATTATTTGAACACCCTAAATGAAATTTAATCTTATTCGACTCTAATAACCAAAAATATCATGAATTGCAACCCTTTAGGGGATCATAGGATTCTCTAACCAAATACCGACCCCTTCGAAAGGGATAACGCAGGATTGCAAAATGATCTCTTCTTCATCCTTAATCGAACTAAGTGACAGGAGAGGAGGTCGCGGCAAGGGTGAAGTCAATGGTTCGAAGATAGTCGCAAGAGGAGCAAGGTCTCCATTGCACAAACCTAGGTTTAGTTGTGAGCTGCTGCATAACATGGAAACTCCTCAATCTGAATTAGAGCGGGTGAAATTTCTCTGATTTCGCAACGAACCAGACTACATTATGCAATGATACTTGATTGTTGTATTGCATTAAAATAATTGCTTAATAATCTTATTTGTGTTTGAATACTCTCATGAGTCTCCAATTCAACTTACTGCGCTGTAATTGCTCATACCCTTATAGATCCTTTTGCAGGTCCTGATTTCTGAATACTTCAAGTATTATGCCGCCTTACAATTATCCTGAGGTTAGTTTTTTTGAAGCCAGGAGTGTGAGGATCAATTTACTTAGTAGTGATGTGTAGCGAAAATGTGCTTTGTAGTTTGAGGATGAAAGACTAATAATCATTATGTAAATTAGTGAACTGTTGTGTATATGTAGAATTTTTTGAGAAGTTCTGTGAACTTTACATATAATTATATATGTTTATTCAAAATTTATGAAATTTACCATAATTGTAGTTAAACATTTAATTGGAATATTTGCTTCAAAGTGAGGAGTCGTCGACGTCTTGTGTAAATCATGTCTATGATAGGTACTGTGAGGCCAGTTACTATTATAGAATGATTTACACGGCGAGACTGTTGCGATTTCACAACTTCGGAGCGTAACATTAATTCAATTGAAGGTGAAAAAAGAACCATTTCAGTTACCCTCATCGAAGGGGCCAGTATTTGGTCTAACATACGTAATCATTTTCTTAATGCATTGTTATGCATGTCCACTTAAGCCAAGGGTTAGTCTTTGGTTAATTAGATTAGAGGTGATCAACACATTAACAAGGCAAAGTAAATCAAGTATATTAATAAAAAACAGCACTACAAGTCTACAATTCAAGTAAACAATTACACATAAAGCTTGCACACATTCAACTAATTTACAATCACAACTAAATGCACCCTAAGGCCTCTAAGTACTTTGACAAAATACTCTAACATGCTGTAATGCATAAATCCGAACTTACCTGCACCGCATTGGTTTACTAATCTTGACATCACCCTAATGGCCTTTGACTATCTCTATACATGCACAATAAATTAGATTAATCCATATTTGATCGTTGGAATTGATAGTAATTAAGTCATTTTATATGATTTTAGTAGTTTTGACATAAGTTTTATAAGTTATATTCACTTATAAGTTAGGATTTCCTACGTAGTTTGTTACGTTTATAAGTTATATTAGGTTATGGAATCCTCTAAATTTCCCTCTAATTTTAGCTAATCTTGGAGTCTTAAAAAATCATCATCTAATTTAGCTTCTAAACTTCTCTATATTCATATTTCAATTTTAAGGTTGGCTTTGATTCTACTTTTGAGTAGAGTCTTTAGTAGAATATGCGTTCAATAATCATCTAAATTATCCTTTGTATTTAACTAGCTTGCGATAATTAAAGAATTTATTCACTTTTCGACTCTAAATGTTAATGACTTTCTTAAGTCTATTAATCCTAATCTTTAAATTACCTATTAAATATATTCTCGATAGCATAATTAAAAATTGCATTAAAGAATAACGACTTCTCTTAAACATAAGAATCAAGATCCAAAAAATTTTGCAATTTATCTCTAAACTTACAATAATCTTTATTAATTATTTCTAAGTCTAATCATATAAGTACTCTCTCAATTTTCTTGTATAATATCAGTTATTAGATCAATACCCTAGGAAATATCAATCTAAAAAAAAAAAACTCATAATTGAATCAAAGAAAATAAAGATCTTTATTAAATCTAATAAATTTGGTGTCATATGTAATCTTAGATTCCACAAAACCTAGATATAGTGAATTTACATACTACTCATGGCAAAAGAACACTCTTAAATCAAATCTAGCGAAAACATATAAAGAAAAGTAATGGAAAATAGAAGAATCTCTTGAATCTTCAATTTCAAAGTGAGTCGCTTTTTTGTACATTTCTACCCTTAGAGTCTCTCTAAAAGTCATATCAAAAAGTGTGTGAAAAATCCATAAGGAGCCTTTTTATAGTGTTTGTGTTTTTTCCACTTCCCTACAAGTAATACAATCAAGTGACACAATCATGTCCCTTATATTCACCAATTATTAAACAAATCTATTCTAAATCTTGTCAAATTTGCTATTAACATAACATGGGATATGGTCATATCCAACAGGTTATGTCACTTTCTATGTACTTTATTTAACTAAAAAATCCTCCCCACAATTGATACAATTGTGCCGCTACTCAATATCGTAACTTCTTCAATTTAACTCTAAATTAAGTAAAACTTATTTCTATTTTCTTGTTTTCTTCTAACGAATGTTTCAAAACCTAGAAATGAAAGTTTTACTCAATTAAGTATCATTTTCTTAAAATAAACCAAAATTTCAAGGAAAATCACTATACGAAATATAATTAATTAAGAGCTTATCATGCACCTTGCAAGCAAACAACATATCCTATGATTAACAACATTCTCCTAATTTTTTTATTACAATTGTAATGTCCTAGAACCTGAGATGTAACAACTTGTCATATGTTCTTACCTCATAAGGACACACAAAGGCTCAAAACTTGTTTAAGATCCATAAGTAACTTGTATAAACTGCTAAACATACGTGATTGTATATCTCCAAATTTTAACAATATTTAAAGGCTCTAAAGAGGCACTCTCACACTATAGGAATAAGATACTGAAATAAATACATCACTAAAATTCAACATTACTATGACATCAACAAGGTACAAAAGTCAATAATGTTATTTACAACAAACAATTGGACATCATTATAAGCATACAAGTCACCCATAGCAACTTCTAAATAGTTTAGTAACACAAATAGCCTCTACTCCTAAACTTAGACATCTTCTCCACTATCTCCACAAACATAATATTTATTAAATTTGAGATCATCTTAAGAATCAATGGCATCTGTATTGCTTGTTCCAAAAGAAGAAGGTTCCTATAAAGAGTAAGTCGAAACTCAGCACATAGAATACCAACAAACATATGCATATGATACATGCATAAAATCATTCATGCAAATGTAACATGAATAATAGACATCAATCTCCTTTTATCTTTCAATTAGTTGTTAAAAGTAAGAGAGCTTTGGCTCTGAAAATTTGGGTAACTCATAATCTTGGAATAAACATATATATAATATTATATACATACAATGTTAGGTGTTCTCAACATTTGTGAATCTAGGAGTCAACATACATCTACCCAAATACTTTAAGAGTATAACTCCATTTGGGATAACACCACAGATTAATCATTGAGGTATCATGCCTACATCACTAGTACTCTTAACACCCATGAATCTAAGAGCCAACCTAAATTTGCCTAAATCCTTTAGTGTATAGCTAACTCCACTTGAGATAACGCCATAAGCCAATCATTGAGATACGATGCCTACATCGCTGATACTCTTAGTCCATTGACCATAACCAAGCACATACAACAAACTTATTAGAGTCAAAGATTAGTTAGGTTTATTGAATTTTTGCCTAACATACATAACACAAAAAGCATTGTATCTACATATTTGACATGGGCTCTCTTTCTTAAATGGGAGACTCTGCAACTTCTCCCTAATAATAAAGATACAATCCTTAGCATATATAATCAAAACGCTTAGGAAAAATGGTTGCAATTATTATATTCTGACTATTAAACTCCAAGTTAAATTCCCCTACCTTCTAACTAACCCTCAAATTTAACTATACCCATGAATAGTAGAGATAAAAAATGATGATAATTTGGTAAGAACATAGATTAAGAAATATTAAAAAATGTTAGTAGATTTGCAAATAACAGTAGAAAGTTCATCAAAGTTTGGTTAAATCAACATTCGAAAATGAAAAATCTATAGAATTATTTAAATATGATAATTGTGTTTATCTGTAGGTAAAATAGCAATTCAAAGCATTATAAAGCTTTTAAGAATCAATAGGAGTGTTTTTGAGCAAAAACAAGTGATTAGGAGAAAAAAAATTTTGAATCATGCTCAAAAGGTCTAGATGATTTCAATGTTTTGAAGGTTAGAAGCTATTTGCAAAGGATACTTTAGTCCTTTTTACAAAAGTTTGAAGCATTTGACTCTTGAGAAGGATGCCCTAAGCTCCTTTCAAAAGAGTTAAGATTTTTTTACCAACAATACACTCAAGCACATTTTGTGCTCGAAAATCACTTAGATGTTATGGAATCTTCTTAGTTTCATCCCATCAAACCTCGATTAACACTAACTATCCTGAACATGAAAGAGTGCAGACCTTTTGACACAGAATTACAAAATTTGCAACTTGCAAGTATAAAAGTCTCAAACCTCGAACACCACAACAACACACATCAAAACATGAGATTCTACCATGATCACTTGACTTCAAACATACATTCTCCACTCCCACCACTCATTCAAACTCATCAAATAAGTTTTACACATACCAAACCTTGTTTTTTTAATGAACAAATGCACAAAATCAATGAGAACAACTTACATAAAACTCACGGTTGAACCAAACTATATGTACAATAGCCTTTTACTTGACATACCCAAGAGTGAAACATGAACGTTGTCTTACGTTAAAGTCACAAACCATCTAACATGTAAGCAAGGAAGGAAAACTCCAAAGAAAAAGCATATTTACTATGTTTGGTTGCTTTTATACTTAAGAAAAGGAAGAAGAAGATTGCAATTAGAAGGAAGAAGATGAATCATCAATGGATGAGGAAGAGGGAGGAAAGAGAGAAAAGAGGGAGAAAGGGAAACAATGTACTAGGCAGGTGATTTCAAAGGTGTCGGATGACAAAAACAACCTTACCCTTGCTATATTATAACAAATAGCATTAGCTATGAAAAGATAAAATTAATTGTACAATTGAGTTATTTCAACTATAAACAAGAAAACACTTTACATTATTTACAATGTACATGCATGATATTTTATATAATATATTTAAACTTTAAATAGTAAAAATTAAAGTCAAATTGTCACGTGGCAGCCACATAAAAATCTAAAAGATTTATAATGGCAAAACTTAGAATGGAGATAGAACAACATTATTTGATTTTTATATATGCAAAATATGACATAAACTATACGATTAAATAAATTGATAAGTTAGAATATATATATATATATATATATTTTCCTTCCATGAGATGCAATCTGAAAACCAATTATATCTCAGGACAAAAAATTACCAACTTTTATGTACATGAAAATGAAATAAATATAAGTATCAATAAGCATATATCACTGAAAAAAAAAAAAAGAAAGAAAATCTATATACCCCAACCCAAAAGTTAGAGGCCAACATTGAATGGAAATCGATGTCATATATGTTATTTTCCATTTACGGTAGTGAGTAGTGTTTGCGAAAGTTGATTAATGAAAATTAATCGTGTAGTTGGAGAATTGATTATTGCATTTACATTACAATACTTGAGATGCAACATAACATATTTTTTTTTTTATATAGAAGTTCACTGAATGAGAATAAAGTAGCAAATTTTTTCTTTTTTCCATTTTTTGCTTTTGTACAAAGACTCAGAATAGGAAACAGCTTGTATTTTTATGAAAACGCCCAACGAGAAAAATAGTTGCTTCTTGTTAAAGTATATACAGGTGAAATTAAAATACAAAAAGGAAATAATAATAATTCGATTTCTAATCGAAGGTACCTAATAGTATAAGGATAGGAATTTGATCTTATACCATGTATATAGGTACCACTAGAAAGGGTTAAATTTAAAGTCTTTAAAATAAACATGTCCCTCAGCTCTCACTTGAACTCCATACCTACAAGGAGAAAGAGGTTTTTTTCCTCAATAAATTATTAAAATTTTGTTTTACATTACATACCCTGAAAAAGGTTTACAATAAAAATTTTAAATTTCGTCCTGTTTTTCCTACAATACAAAACCCAACACCGGGAGGTTTATGAAATTATTCCTCCTAACATTCAACCAATACAAGAAAAACTCAAGTGAATGCACCCTTCCTCTAGCACTTGGTAGGTTTTCATTTTTATTTTATTTTTTTGGGTGTTTCTAAAGATGTAAGGCTTTTTATACTCTAGCACTTGTTCAAAGACTTTGTCCTCTTCAGCCTTGATCTAGCAGGAAGTCCTTTTGTTTTGAACACTTTCTCACTTTGTGGGACTGCATATCTTTGTTACATCAGTGCATAGACCCCCTTTTTACAAAGGAGAATCTTTGGTGTAGAATCTCATATCTCTACAAAACTTATTTATTTATTTATATTTTTCTTCCAACAAACTCTACAATAGAGATCTAAACAAATCAAATCAAAACTATTTAAATTCAATGAAAAAACTCAAACTGGTCTCAAACTTAATTTAACTTTAATTTATAAAACTCAAACTCAATTAGACTAAACTCGTTTCTCAATAATCTTGAAAAGCATTATAAATTTAATTAAAATAATAATAATATTTGAACTCAACTTGAATTCAACTAATTAAACTACAAGCTTATTAAATCAAACATCACAAATCTCATTACTCATTACTTGAATAGCTTGAGCCCGAGCTAAACTCGATTGTGACTAAATCAAATTTGAGCAAAATATCCAAACAAAAATAGTTTCCGAGTAGGCTCATCATTGCAGTATGAAACATATAGCTTAAAAACGGAGTTCTCCTACCTCAATCTGCATGTCCATGTCACATTTAGTTCTATGTAGTCCAATTATTTCAAGAATCTACTTGAACAATATTACAAAGAAAGAAAACTTTATGCCATTGTACACGTATGCTACTCCTCCTACAAGGGATCAGAAATATCGAGACTTGAGAGACACCAGCATGCACTAGATATATGCTAAACATACAAAAATTGTCCAAATACAGACAGTAAGAGTAAAGTTTGATACTCATAATAGACACGCCATCCAAGCGTGTCCTTGGCATGGTTATACCTCGTGCAAAACTAAAATAGAAGACCCAATCTCTTTTTGTAACATTAATCTCATTCCATCTCAGTTTCATTAAGATTTGTCCTCTCCCAGCTCTAGCTCTCTTTCATCTCAAGCCATCAGCTCTAACACCATACCTGGAGACATTCTTGATATATACCAAGCCAAGCACGAACAACCAGCAACAGGATGTTTTGTGCATTTATGATTTTGTATAGCTTCTCTTGGTTGAAGTTGTCAATTCTTGAGCCCGTTTGTCAATTGTCAATTAGTTTGCAAGTATCTTAACAAAAGATGTCCCCCTTTCAGATTGAATTTCAGAGTTTGTGGGCCTAAAATTGACTAAATTTAAGTTGGAGATGTCCAACTCACCAGTAACGCAGTCACCAAGCTTTTGCAAATATTTATAGCCTGGAATCCAGAGCAATGACCCGGGCATTCACCAGTCAGGCAGTCACAGAGCTTTTAGTAATCACATGCCTTCTGCAGTAGCTAGTTGATGATGCATGCCTAAACTTTCACGTTCCTTCATGTGAATTAGAGGGAGATATGGAGAAATCAAACACCATGCATGAAGCAAGGTCTGAAGCTATTTCTACGATAGTATCTGTCCAGAAAGCATCTTACAACCATTTTCAAAACACAAAACATTGTTCTCTTAGTCATGTAATGCAAAATTTTAGCCGATGAAAAACATTATTTACATATTTTTGCAACAAAAGATCCTATAAGATAAACCAACATTAGCATAGTTTTAAATCAGAAATGGACATCTTAATTTGAAGGCTATACAAAGAAAAGGCAGGTTTCATAGGATACAGACACTCATGATAAAACTACTAACCACTACACAGACAAATAGGAATCACCATGTGATCGAACGAGAAGCTATCAGTGATGCCGCCAAAGAAAGAACAGCCTGCCTAAATGTAAATGCCTTAGTGCTACATCAGTAGAAAAGAACTGGCTCTTGATTTCATTGCATTACAGCAACTAGGACCTACAATTACCGTGGGAGAACCTTAATTAGGAGAATGATCAAGACAGGCTTCTTAAACAGAGAGAGAATAACTAAAAATACAGAAACAAACAAGTCCAAGTCCACAAAAACCATTTTATGTGCTTAAATCATTAAAATGATGAATTACTTGGAACACAAAATTTAGAAGCCGCATTTTTTATTAGAATTCATATTCATGCAACAAAATAATGCATAAAAATATCCCAGAGGGAAGAGTGTGGAACATACTGAGGATTTGTACACTGTCTCTTATTAGCTTTTTTCTTGTTCTTGCGACGCTTTTTATGGGAGTTCTTAGGATGATCAACCTCTTGCGCTAAAGTTGAAGGAAAAAATGCTATTGGAAGACTTGGTGTAGTGGTAGATGTTATGGCTTCCACATTTGGGGGTTTAAACTCATGTTGTGGAAGCTGCATCTCTGAACCTGCAACTTGTACTGCATGTTTCAGTGAATCATTAGCATGCATCAACATTTTATCTGCAGATTTGTCAACATCATCAACATCTTTGCTCATTGAGATTCCATTAGTGCCTCCAGCATTTTCTACTACATTGGCATTATTGCCTTGAATGGTGCAATCATCTTGCATATGTATTGCAGCAAATAGTTTGAACTTTGACTTAATTATGCTTGAAAGATCCTTCCCATAAGTAGCATCATCTAGAAATATTTTGAGTGTTAATATTTGAGCAAACACATGATAAAAAGAAATTTTCTCCGCATTGATAAAAGTGCCATACTTAAAAGTGAGAGAAGAACTGCACGTGCTGTCAATTGTTCGGCCTCTTTTTTGCTTCTACCAACTTCTCCAGTATAAGTTACACCATTGAATGCTAAAGCAGATGTAAAAACAGGAAGAAGTCCATCTGATACACTGGTGGTGGTGTACGTGGGTTTTTCCAATCCCATCTTCACTGTAAATTCGTTTAGGATGGATTTGCAAAAGACCAAATACTGCAAAATTAATAATGAAATCAAATGTTGTATCATGGATCAGAATTTTACTTTATAAACTGTGAATTTAGTATCATATCAAATCATGTCATTTGACTAATAATCTAAAATTTAGTATGGTAGATTTCATGTGTCTAAATCGAGGAAAAAGATTATAAAATGTTAAAACATCACAACATAAAAATGATAGGAAAAATGTCATGTACATTGTAAAATCACATAGCTTGAAATGGTTCCTACGTTCTTATTCCCTTAACAAATACTTCCCATTAATGATTATCAGAAGAAAATCACTTACTAAATACTAACAGGATGCACAAATTTTAAAAATAGGTATAAAAAATTGTCATATAGGTGACATTGTAAAGACACATGGTGTGATGGGGACAAGATGTTAAACCATTTCTAGGCAAATAAGTCAATATAGTTGAAATGCCAGCTTTGACAGCAAGAAAAACAAACCTTGTGAATAAAAGGTCTTCCTTCGTCTTTAACCTTCTGCAGTAAGCGCTCTAAAGCAACTCTGGCAGCATCTTGTTCAGCTGCTTTCCTATGGTTGAAAGTCTCTGGAGAGGTAAAGCACTGACCATCCACAACCACAGATGCTCGAAACCGTGGTGCATGCTGGAACCCTTCGTTCACAATCCTATACTCAGGAAGTGGAATACCCGATTTCTGAGTAAATTCTTGCAATTGGTTCTTGTACATTATGCCTTAAAAACAAGCATGAAATATATTTAGCTCTCACTCTCACAGCACGCTTAATATGAAAAACAAGGCACGCTGTGAATTACTAGTGAATTTTTTTTTCAAGTATTCAGGATAAAATAATCTAGAAATTCATTTCATTATCCTCTTCTCCGAGGGAAAAGCCTTTTCTTCTTATTGTGCAACTTAAAATTAAACTGATACTGCAGAAAATTTTCCCGTTTTCATCAATACAAAGATAATTTTCTGACACTTTACCAGAAAAGATAGAAATCAAGACAACTGTTTTCCTGAAGGGAAGTTTTCTAAGAACAACTACTCTCATAACAAAGCTAAAATTATATTCAAAAACACCAAAAAATAGCATTTTCGAAAAGAACAGTGAGCTAGAAATACTAAGGACGCACGTATCGTCAGTCCAGTCTCAATACCTCAAATATTAGGGTTCTTGAAAACTTTGCTAAGTTATTCACTTTTCTCTCTTCCTCCGTGACACATTCCAGAACGATTTGTACATTTGTGAGTGCGTACGTGAGTGTATGAGAGAGAGAGAGACTTACGAGACTGAGGCTGAGGGAGCTGAGCTGCGAGTGGCTGTTGTTTTTGTTGATGTTGAGGAATCAGAGCAAGATCCGCCATTTGAAATCAAGAAAGGAAAACGAGATTTTCAAATTAAAATGGAGATTTTGATCCTAGGGTTTTTTGTCTTCGGAACGGGAGGGAGAGGGAGTTAACATTTTACGGAAGAGAGCAAAATGTGTTCGGCAAATTCTAGGAGACAGGGAACTAGTAGGAATGAATAGAATTTAAATGAAAGAGAAAGAGATGTTATTTTTATTTGTGTTTGGATGCATATATAAAAGAAAAGAAGGAAATAAAAGAAAATGAATGATATATTTTTATTTTTATTCAATAAACTTAGACAGTTAGGGTGTTTGGTAATTTAAAATGTTTTCCGCCAATTTTCATTGTCTTTACCATTTTCCACTTCTATTTTGAATTATTAAACCTAAATTTTCCACACTAGCCCATTGATTTCATATGATTTCCAGCTATCCAAACACAGCGTAATTGGGGTTTTCAAATGGCCAATGGGCTGGGGGTTTTGTAATAAAATATCCGGAGGATTTTTCACTGGCCTGAAGTGTGAAGGTATCTTTATTTAGAAAAGAAAAAATAGATGGAGGTAAATGAAATAATGGAAATAAATGAAAATATTTTCATTCTTTTTTATGGTGTATATGAAAAGAAAATAAAAACAATTTGAACAAAATATCTCAATTTTTATTTTTTTGCAATCTCAAGGCAAATATGTACTTGAAAAGAAATAAAACATGTCTAAATTTTTTATATTGCTTTTAGAAGCAATTTTGATAGTCTACATTCATTTTCACTTTTTCTTTCTTTTCTTTTTTCTTTCATTTTTGGAAAAAATCCATTTTAAACTCAATAACATTAAATTTTATTTTCATTCTATTTATGGCAAATGGACATACTTATCCCGCTTAGTAAAGTAACAATCTATAAATCTAAAGTAACTAAATGATACACTGAGCTATGATTGTTGCAATACTAAAAGCGAAGAATTTTACACTTGCAACTAGGAGTAAGATGGTATAAGATGGGTAAGATATAGATTTTACTTATACCCTACCCTGTGAGCATAACTCGCGTAAGGTGATTACTACTCTCGCTTTGAGTTATTCAATTATGAATTTAATATATATCAATCTATGGTATGACTTTTTAAAATAACTCGTGAAAATAATTTTATGACTTAAATGTACGAGCAAAGCAAATCATATAAATCATATAAAGTACAAAATCTTAATTTTAACATAATGTTTCAAGAATTAAATTAATTGGAGAAAATAAAGCGATTAGTAAAGTATTTATAAAAGTTCATAGGTTTATAAAGCATAGATCGATATTAATAGTTAAAAACTAGAGGGTAACTAGTAAAAATCCTATTGGTTTCCCTATAAGTTAGTAAAACCGACAAATAAATAAAAGTACAATCAATTGGTCTTAAATTTCACGTCTCAACTATATTCTCTAATCTTCTAAAACTCTAAGTAGTATTGCTATATCTACTGGGGAACTTGTAAAACAGTTATAGGAAAATAAGTAACAACTTGTTCTGTAAGTTGGACGGTGACAATAGAACATATCTAATACAAAGTAACTAGAGTTTCCAAATAAGTATAGTTAGATGCTATGCATGTACAAGTAAGTGTTATCGCATAACGTTATTCGATTAATTGCGAGATTAAGGAAATTATGTCCGCTTTAATTTATGTTGAGGAGTTTGACGCCTTACACTTCATGGATTGGAACTAAACTAAGGCTTATACAATAAAGAATACGCTCTACCCAAGTTTCACTTTAAACCACAATCCTCATCCTTATCGTGACCTCCTCTTCTATCACATAGTTTGACTATGAGTGAAGAAAGAACCATTTCAGCTATCTTCATCAAAAGGTCCGTATTTGGCTCGAAAATCTTAGTCATTTCCTCTAATTGATTGCAACATATGTCCAATTATAAGTTAAGCTAGGTTTATATTAGATTACTCTTGGGGGGTCAAGCAATTTCAAATAATCCAAAGCAAGTAATATCATAAAGCAATCAATACATAAGTCTAGTACTCAAATAATACAACTTATTTAAGCATACACGTTACATCTGTATAGGTAATTAACTTACAATCACAAACAAAACATATACTAAAGCCTCCAAATATTTGTAAACAATACTTTAAAGTACAAGGAAGCACTGATCCTACTTACCTGAAACTTAGTTGCTTGTTAATTTGATTGTTCACCTATCCTATCTTCACAAATTCCCTATATATTTAGTCAATTTATTATTTTAGTAACTACATAAGACATGGGAGACCATTCATTTGCTCACTTCCTTAAAAATTAGGTTGATTTGGAACTTAATTTATAATTTATGTTAGCATAAGTATAGGAAGTTAGAGTTATTTTGTCAATGAATTATATACCTTTGATATCCCTTGAGTTAAGTTTTAAGTGAAATAATCTATAAAGTTTTTGTGCTAGGAAGTCTTTGAATTACCCCCTAAGCTTTATTAGATTGAGAGTTCAAAATGAAATTAACTTCTGAATCAACCTCTAAATTTAATGAGTATTCAAGATTTCTTATAAATTATCTTCTAAAGCAACTTCTAAGTGCTCACATTCATATATTTTTATTCCAAGTATCCTCTAATTCACCTTCTAAATAAATCGTGTGGTCTACTCAATTTTAGGTCTTTTGGCAAGATACTTTCTGATCTACTCTTTGACTCTGCTATCTCTAAAGTTTATTGGAAAATTATCATCTGCTCAAGCTTCTAAGTTCCTTGTTTTTTGCATTTTATTCATGATTATTGCTTCTAACTCAATCTCTAAATATAATCTTAGTATATAACTCGTTCACAAAACCTCTAAGTTATCCTCTATCTTTACCCAATATCCTATAATTAGTTAATTTGCTCACTTTTCTTTCAAGTTACAATTATAGGATCATTTAAAACTGCAAGTAACACTTCAAACAACCTTCCTCAACTTCATTATTTCTCAACTTCTTATACATTACCTCATAGTTTATCAATTCATGAAATCTAATAAAATAACCAAGTTACCAATTTCACCTTAAAGAGTAAATTGCGATTTTCTATAACTCCTTCCTACAAGACCTAATTCAACAGCTTCTGTATACAATAATACTCCATTAATCACCAAACTCAGAATCCAAGTGAGGTCCTTATGAAAAATACATTAGTTTTTACCAAGAACACCATCTTAATCATAATTTACGACTTAAAAATCAAATAAAATTTTAAAAAATAGTTCTACAAAAAACTTTTACATAGAAATTCAATATTAATTTAGCATAATTCCTAGAAAAATTATGAAATGGAAACTGTATCATTAGCCCTATTTATTTTAATATAAAAAATTGCTTGATTTTATCGATCTCTTAAGGATATATATTATAGTTACTAAATTTCTACAAAATAATATTTTTCCTATATTCTATACATGAAAATATGTAGAAATAATTTTTTTTCATAATTTTCTAGGGATTTTTATATTTTTTTGCAAAATTACCTAAATTAAAATTAAAATTGGACCTTACCAAAAAATGGAGCTCTGGTTGCCTATGGCAGCTATATCTTCATCAACCAGCCCAGTCGCTAGGTGTTCAATCACCTTGTGATTGCAATTGACTCCTAACTCCTCCCTATATGCACATTATCTTCTAAGCTTAGTTTACATACTCTTTTTTTTTATAAATTTTCCCTAATTCACTTCTTTAATTTTCAAACCCCAAACTAAATTTCTCCAAATCCTAACTTTCATATACTATTCAATGGAGAGTGTTTCCAATTGTTCCAGAGCTTGAAAGTGTCCCAAATGAATTTCTCTCTCTCTCTCTTCAAAGAGTTTAGCTTTGATACACCCTCATTTTCAAGTAAATTTTTATTTCTCTACTTAAACACCTATTCAAAGTGATCCGTACACCTAACATAAGAAATTCGTAGTTGTTCCAAGATTGTTTATAATTTTTTTTATTAATTTTAATGAATTTATTTAGCTTAATTTAGCCCAAAATACAATTATTCGGGTATTTTAGTTAATCATGAGTATATATATATATATATATATATATATGCAATGATTATACACGATTACTTGCAACGATCGGTCACTGCACTACAAGTTCCGTTTCACGCCTACAACTAGTCTTCGTCACACGAATATGGACAGCAATTGAACAGCAGCAATGACCATACATATCCAGACTTCATCGTCCGCCACACCAATCACATCCAGGCTTCAGTGAAACTCCCCGACATACCGCAATCCCGTACCGTCCAGGCCCTGCGCAACTGTATCGAACAAACAGTTCAGGTTCGGTTTCTTTAGATTTTTTTTTATTATTATATTATACTACATTAGTATTTTATTATGTCCTTAGTTATTTAGCATTATATATATATATATATATGTGTGTGTGTGTGTGTTTGTGTTAGTGTAGGCCATTTCTTTTAACATTAGTTTTCTCTATTATATAGATTAGATAATGATTTAAGTGAATGGTTATTTAATAATAGTTATATGAGTATAAATGTATATATGTATTACTGTAGGGGTCGTTAAGATTATTTTTTTATTTATTTATGTATATACACATTATTATATTTTCTTAGTCAACATAATATATAATATGACTTTCGGAATTTTGGTATTAGTTCTTATATAAAGTATATTATATGGAATTATTTTATTTTGATAGATAGTTATATATATTAGTTTAGTGATTGTTAGAATTAGTCATATTTTAAGATTTGGTTTTATTTAAAGATTTATCACGTAGAAGGTTGTTTTTCTTTAAATAAAAATTAATAAAAGACCCTTTTTAAAAATAGGACTGTTAGAGCAAATTTTTTTATAAAACAATAACATTTAAGAATTAGGACCCTTTTTTGTAAAAAATAAAAAAATAAAAAAAAAAAAGAATAATTACACATTTGTTAAAAATACGCTCGAACCCACTCCTCAGACCAATTTTATAGTTGTGCGCATGATAGGACTGAGGATCCAATCCATTTCCTTTCACCAGCTTTACATGCTTTGTCTTATAGGTACGTAATAGTGGTTTTTAATTATTATCTATAGGTTATTTTATTTATTTATTTTTATCTCACTTAGTATATGTGTAGTTATTTTTAAGACTTGTACTAATTTTTTATTTCATTTTATTTTATTTTTATCACATCTTTAATTACTAGTAATTAGTTATAGCATTAGTGTCTAGTGAACATATGTTAAGTTAAGTTTTAGTTTATTTATTTTTTATTATTTTTTTTTAGATTTCATGTTTTCAAAATGATATATTACAAAATCTTGTTTTTTGCATATTATATTAATTTAGAAAAATTGCATTAAGCATGTTAGGTTTTTCTAAATAAAAAATCATTTTGATGTTCATAAAATAAAAAAAAAAATTTAATTAAGTTCTTTTCTATGATTAGACATCTTTTCTAGTAATTAGCATGTTTAGATTTTTTTTCATTGTTTAGATGTCTTTTCCATAGTTTAGATGTTTTTTCCATAGTTTAGATTTCTTTTTTATAATTTAAACATCTTTTCTATGATTCAGACATCTTTTTTATAATTTAGATTTTTTTTCTATGGTTTAAAAATATTTTTTCATAGTTTAGATATCTTTTCTATGATTAAGGCATATTTTCTGTGATTAGGAAATCTTTTCTTTCCTTTTTTTTTATGTTTTAAGCATCTTTTCTATATAAAAGTTTCATCATGTAAAACATTACATATTTCATAAAATCTTTAGGGTTTTACTTGAAAATAAAAAAAAATATCACTTAGTTGTTTTTAAATAAAAATTTTAATTTGGGAATTTTCAAAAATTAGGTTTTTAGGTTTTTTTAATTAGGAATAAAAATTAGGCTTATAGGGATTTTTCTTAATAAAAATAAAATGGTTAATAAAAATGCAAATTCAACCAATCATTTTTTATAAAAAGAACCAACACATTAAAGTTTTCGAAAAGAACTACGATCGTTTAATCCCAGCTAGCGGGTACGTAGGCACTTTCGGGGCGACGATAAAATATATAGAAACTTAGGTCCCTCTTTCTCTCTTTTGATTTGATTTATTTATTTATTTTTAATATTATAATTAGAAGAATAATCTTAATTTCGGTAAATAAATAGTGGTACCCGTTAAGGGTTTAGTAGGTTAGCCCCCGAACTTGGAACCCTTTGGTTTTTCATTGAAGATTGAAATCAAAGACCGGTAGCCAAATTGTAATCAATCCACCTAATTGGTTACAGTTTCTTTTTCTTTTCCCGACTTCGATCAGGTGGTGACTCTAAAAAAATAATTTTCAATAAAAAACTGGAATTTCTCAATTTCTTTAGTCGGGGATTAATATTAAATGGGTTAGGGTTTAGTATTAATAGGGAAATGGGAAATTAATTTTTAGATAAAAGAAATCGAAAAATCATACTCGACACAATCTAATAAAGTCTACTCTACGCAATTACAATAAATAATATGTAATATAGTTAAATTACACTAACTTAGCCATATTGTTATTATTTTATTATAATTTTAAAATCCGAGTCCATAGGATCTCCTCGACTAATTTCTTGAGCCTACTCATAAATTTTGAAGTCAATTGGGTTAGTTTCACTACGCCCTAAATTATCTACTCGAAGCACTTGGTGAAAATTTGGGTTTCACATTTCTACCCTCTTTCAAAAAAAAAAAAATTTCCTTGAAACTTCAATGATCGATTACAATGATCAATTACATTAATCAATTATCTTGTGGCCTTCCAATATCATCAACCCCATCTATCAAAATAATAGTATCACTAACCTAATTGCTAGAAGAACAATGGCACCATTTCTTTATTGCTACCTTAGGTTTCCAAACCAATTCTATTTGTAACCATCTCCTCACTATACTTTCCACATACTTTATGTTTCAATTTCTTAACCCCAAAAATCTATTCATTTCATTTATGTATAGGTTGTTTTTATATTGCATAACCCTATTGAGGATCCATTAATATAATCTCCATTACTTCCTTTTTTACTCTTCATGAATTTACTTCGTATTGATATATAAGATACTTCATAGTTTCCCTACCAAATTCGAAGGCAAAATAAGTCGACATATTACATTTAACTTCCTATCTCTTGGTAAGATAAGTTAATATCCACTCCAAGTAATTTTTTTTCTTTTTTTTTAAGACATCTTCTAATATTGACTTTATATCATCGATGGTCATTATATGCTTAATTTCTTTCCACAATTGCATATGTTATAAACATGCAATAGATTCATTGTTGCTATCTAGTTCATCGTTATATTGATAAATCCATAGAGTCCCATTTTATTCCTTAGTAAACTCTTAATTGTCTATACCCTTTTAAATTAGTTTCTAGTGTAATGTATTCTCTTAACTTTTGTTTGAGTACTTTCTGAAACTTAAGTTCTAAATTTTTCCTAGTCCATGATACTCGAGTATGATGATTATGATTTACCTTCTGATCTTTAATATAATTTGAACTTTACTTTTAACATCTTCCGGCTTAGTTCTAAATACTAATTTATATCTTAACTCTTGTCTTGATTCCTTTTCCCATTCTATTAACTTTAGAACCCGATTATCCAGTATGTTAAGAGATTTTTTCCTCATTGTATATTTTTAATAAAACTTGTTGACTCTTAATATTACCACTTGGGTTAAGTTCTTCCTTAACTCTATACTGTCTTCTCAATCAGAACCTTAACATTCCACATATCAATACATAAAATTGCAAATTTGAGTTTGGCAAATCTTGATCCTTTCACAAGCTTGCATTTGAATGAAACAAAGATTGACTTGTGGACAAATCTAATTTAATTAACAAAACTAACACAATTCCAGAATGACAAAAACGTTGACCAGTTTCTGACATTATGACTGACACAATGTTACACTCCGAAGCGGTAGAGTTATAATAGTCCTACCATACAAACCATTATAAGATAGAAGCTGACTATACAACTGTTATCTTAGATCTTATTCACACAAGACATTTACGACTAACTTACTTTGAAATAAACAATTCATAAATTAAATATGTTATTTACTTATGAACTTAAGAAAAATAAATATTCACATTAAAATAATCTAAATGTACTTACAAGATTTAGTAACCTAACATAATCTATTTAAGTAGTATGTAAATTAATATTAAAAGCTTTAAAGATAAATCTAAACTTGAGAGTGTATCTAATCTTTAGTTTATATCTTCAATTTCTTAGGATTCAGCAGTTGCTAACTTTAGTGTAATTATAGGCTGCTACCTCACTAGTACCTGTAATAACGTCTATAGGGATATGAGTAACTATGGCTCAAAAAGTAGGGATGAAGACTCAAAACTATATGTGATAGGAATCAAGTTACAGGACCCTTGACTCGCAGCCGAGCCTGAGGATTAGAGAGACTAGTACGTCAAATCTTTATATTCTAACCAACCCTTACTGAAGCCAAGTACTTCCTTGCCAAATTACCCTTAATGCCGTGTCATATGACAGCCATTATTCCGTGGTTTGCCGAATAGATGAGTACTCTCCAATACCGAGCTATATAATCACTCGGCATCATCTTTGCTGAGAAGCCGAGAGAGATGATTCAAATTGATTAAGCCATCCTTACTTGGATAAGCCTATCTATCCATACTTTTTGTTCGTATCTCCTAACAACCTCACTAATGTTGCATTGCCACATGTACAGTATCACATGTAGAATCTGTAACACCAATGAATTAGTTCCTTATACATTCATTTTTGCCCTTTTATAACACATACATTGCCACCTCTTAGGAAATTTCCTTTTTGTCTTTTCCCTTTTAGGCAAGTTGCCCTAATTTGTGGGTATAAATACCCTTATACTTGTAGTTATAAGACATCAAATAATCTTCAATATACTTTTGAGTACCTTCTTCCCTACGTAAATACTGTTGTTTACTCTCGACCTTACTTTATCCTTTCCCTTAAGCAAGGTTAAGTAGCGAATAACCTCATTGGACCAATTCGTATATCACATTGAATTGTGCCGTGAGTTCTTAGAAGTTTCATCGGTGCATCATATCCTCTAGAGATATTCATAGGTTTTGCTTACTGTTTCCACCCTTTCCGTACCTTTCCCCATCAACTCCTTTTGAGCTTTTTGCAAGCTCGGACCCATTCAGTGACCAGCCTTGTCTATTCTTAGTCACGATTCGCAACATCTTGGTATCAGAGTAAAGGTTTGTGTGAACTATAATTAACTTTTCTTGGATTTCTATTATGCTCTGTATTACTTATGTGAAACAGAGTCAGTTATTGAGTTCATTTGATTGCGGTGTTATTAGTTGTTTACTTTCTGGAGTATTTGTTTAAATTCTAAATTTGTGGGGAAAAATAACAAACCCAGATATGAATGTTAGTACTAGTGATGATAGTAGAGTTATCCACCATGGGCATCAGTCTCAGGGAACTCCCAAAAGCACTGACGAGAGACTCGATGAGGTAGCTAACCTCCTGGTAGATCTGACCCAAGCTGTTCATGCACTATCTTACCGACCCATTAAGACCACGTAAAATAATCTACAAGCTGCTCAACCTATTAAAGGTTAGAACCCAGCTCGACCATTTTGAGGTGGAGGAGTTGGTGGATAAATAAGGTGAATAATAGACCTAAGAGAGCTTGATGAGGAGGAAGAAGAGTATTTTGAAGAGGACCGTGTGTGAGTCCCTAGAGCATCTGACCATATAAAGTTTCGGATTTCGAGTTTCAGATTTCGAGTTTCAATGGATCTAGAAATGTTGACAAGTATCTGGATTGGGAAGAGAAGGTGGAGCATATGTTTAATTATTACCAATATGAAGATTATGAGAAAATAATGACTGCTGCTGTTGATTTTTCTGGATATGCCGCCATGTGGTAGAAGAATTTTTAGGCTATGAGAAAAAGAGAAGGGTATCAAGAGATTAATACTTAGCTCAAGGTGAAGAGGATGCTCAGAAACAGATTCATGGTGGAAACATATCTCCAAGATACTTTCATACGACTTCAGGAGCTGAGACAAGTAGGCCGAATTGTTGATGAATATGTTTAAGAATTCCAGATACTTATGATAAGATGCGAATTGGAGAAATCACTTACCCAAACAGTTTCAAGATTTGTCATTGGGTTGAGAGTAAACATCGGAGACATTGTGGAACTCCAACAATTTGATATAATGGATGAAGCTATTAGGATTGTCCAGCAGGTAGAGAGGCAAAGAAGAAGCCGAATAGCAACCAGAGTGTCGACTAGCCTACCTGGATAGGCAAGTAACCGGACATTGCCAAGTACCGAGCCTAAAGGTAAGATAGATGTCAGAGCCAAACAAAAAAGCCGGCCCGAAGATGTAGTGCCAACCCGAACATATGAGAAAGGGTAAGTTTCTGGCAAGACGACTAACCAGATTAAATGTTTCAAGTGCCAAGGGTTCGAACATATGGTTGCTCAGTGCCCAAACCGAAGGACAATAGTCATTAAGAGAGATACCTTGAAGTTAGACATAAAGAGTACGGATGAGGAACCCGAGGAGGAGAAGGTTCTTGTTAAGAATGAGAATGCCGAGAAAGAGTTAATCGAAGAAGATGTGTATCTTGAGAACTTAAACTAGCTAGTCATGGTTGTCCAGTACACTATGAGCGTAGAGCCCTTACAAAAGGAGGAGCAGAGGGAGAACTTATTTCATATCACCTGCAAGGTGAATAAACAGATGTGTGCCCTCATCGTAGACAACGGGAGTTGCACTAATGTGGCGTCTACCAACCTCGTCTCAAAATTGAGATTGTCGACTGTTAAACATCCGAAACCGTACAAATTGCAATGGTTAAATGATAAGGAAGCATTATACATCGTTCAGCAAATACTACTACCGCTCACTATTGGCAATTACTCCAACTAGATTCTCTGCGACATACTACCCATGTATGCTTCCCACATGTTACTAGGAAGACCATGGCTGTTTGATAGGAGATTCATCCACAACGGTTATAGGAATACCTACATGCTTGAGAAAGATGATCAGAAAATTACGCTGATTCCGATGCCGTTGAAAGAGGTTCACAAGTTACAGATGAAACTTGTTTGCGAATTGAAGGAGGCTCTAGTGATGAGTAGAGCTGAACTCCAAGAGGCCATTAATGTCGATGAACCAACCCTCCTTTTGGTCAGGTGATTACTGAAAATGAAGGGGCATGATGAATTACCCTAAGAGGTGAAGGAATTATTAGATGAATATACCGACATATTCTCAGAACAGTTACCTGAAGGGTTGCCCCTAACCCAAGGCATAGAACACTGCATTGACTTAATACTTAACGCTGTATTGCCGAACAAGCCAGCTTATCGCATAAATCTCGAGCATGCTTCTGAGCTTTAACGTTAAGTTAATGAGTTGCTGGAAAAAGGATACGTGAGAAAGAGTCTCAGCCCTTGTGATGTACCTGTACTTCTAGTGCCAAAGAAGGATGGAACCTAGTAGATGTATGTTGACAGTCGAGCAGCGAACAAAATCACAATTAAATACAAGTAGCTGATCCCGAGGCTAGAAGACATGTTGGATGAATTGAGTGGAGCCAAAATTTTCAGCAAGATTGATCTCAAGTCTGGCTATGATAAAATCAGCATGAGGCCAGAGACGAATGGAAGACTGCGTTCAAAACTCAACATGGACTTTATGAGTGGATGGTCATACCCTTCGACTTATCGAATGTCCCGAGTACCTTCATAAGGCTTATGAACCATATACTAAGATATCTGATCGAGAAGTGTGTCGTAGTGTACTTTGACTACATCCTAATCTACAATACCGACATGTTGAGTCATTGTGAACACATCAAAGCAGTCTTAGACATTCTCATGCTGAGAGATTATTTGGCAACTTAAAGAAATATTGTTTTTGCCAACATGAAGTAGTATTCTTGGGCTATGTAGTTAGTAGCGGAGGCATACGAGTCGATGATGAGAAGATTCGAGCAATTGTTGATTGGCCGACCCCTACAACTTATGTCGACATGAAAAGTTTCCATGGATTGGCTTCGTTTTACCGAATGTTTTTCAGGAACTTCAGTATCTTCACTGTACTACTTATTGAATTAATGAAGAAAAACACCAACTTTTGATGAGGAGAAAGGGAGAGGAAGAGTTTCACGAAGGAAAAGAAGAAGTTGACCTCCACCTCGGTGTTAGTGCTCCCTGACTTCAACAAAATTTTTTAGCTAGAATGTGACACGTCAGCATTGGAATAGGCGCTGTCTTGATATAGGAAGGCCAACCAATTGCCTTCCATAGTGAGAAGCTTCGAGGACCCCAGTTAAATTACTCTGTATATAACAAATAACTCTTGGCACTAATTCGAGTACTGCAAGTATGGCAACACTATCTACTGCCGAGAGAATTTGTCATATATACTAATCACAAGTGATTATGGTATCTTCGAAGTCAAATCAAACTGTCCAAGTGGCAGGTGAGATGGGTTGAATTGCTCGAGGGATTCAATTTTGTAATCAAATATAAGTAAGGAAAGAGCAACATAGTTGCACATACTCTTTCGAGGAGGCATGCACTCTTGTCAGAACTGCAAACCAAACTATTTGGTTTTGCGAATATTAAAGAACAATACTCCAAGGATCCACACTCTGGACCAATAATTTTGCGATGCGTAGATAGGAGAACAGTGGACGAGTATTATGTGGAGGATGGCTATCCGTTCCAAGAAAGAAAACCGTACGTGCCAACTTGTTCCCTATAGGAATTATTAATCAGAAAAAGCCCACAGTAGCGAACTCTCCAGACACTTTCGAGAATGGAGAACCTGTGAACTATTAAATAGCCAATTCTTTTAGCCAAAAATGCGAAGGGATGTGTACCGAGTAGTCGAAGGCTGTGCTGTGTGCAAAAAGGCCAAGTGCTGAACCAAACAAGGGAAAGCAATGTCCTTACCTATTCTGATGAGATCGTGGACTAAGCTAAATATGGACTTTGTTCTCGAACTGCTGAGAACTACCCGAGGAAAAGATTTTGTAATGGTTATCATGGATCAGTTTAGTAAGATGACATACTTCATACCTTGCACCAAAACTAACGACGTTTTGGCTATTGCTTCTCTTTTTTTACAAGAGGTTGTGCAGATATACGGCACGCCGAGAAGTGTAGTCTCCGACAAAAACCTAAAGTTCTTAAGTCATTTCTGGGGAACCCTGTGGCTTCGATTAGGAACCAAATTGCTTTTCAGTACCTTATGTCACCCCTAAACCGACGACTAAACAAAGGTGGTTAATCGTACTTTAAGGTTACTACTCCAAACTGCAGTAGGCAAGAACACAACCGATTGGGATATCTGCTTACCAATAGTCAAATTCGCACAATAATCGAATTATACATGACACCATCAAGCAGACTCCCTTCGGGGTGGTCTATGGATTCAATTCCGAGTTGCCCCCCTTGACCATGTCCCTATACTAACACCCGCGTAAGAGGACCCTAACACCTTGGCCAAAGTAAAATCTCTCCAATACATCTACGACAAGGTCACTTAGCATATCGACCAAACTGCCAGGAGAATGTGTGAAAAGACTAAAGGTCGGTCAGCCATACAGTTTTAGTCGGGAGACTTGGTATGGCTACACTTCAGCAAGGAGCAGTTCCTAAGCAAAAGGAAGAATAAGCTATCTGCAAGGGTGAAAGGACCTTTCAGAGTCTTTTAGAAAATTAGTGACAATGCCTACAAGTTAGAGCTACTCGAAGACCATGGGGTTTCTGACGCCTTCAATATTGGCAACCTCAGCCCATATCACTTTAATGGAGAATTAAGTGAACGCCATTTGGATTTGATTCCAAATCTAAAACAACTTGAAGGGAATGATGGAAATCAAGTTATGGGACCCTTAACTCGTAATTGAACTAGAGGAGCTTATACATCAAATCCTTATATTCCAACCAACCCTTGCCGAGTCTGAGTACTTCCTTACCAAATTACCTTTAATGTCGTATCGTATGACAGCCTATTATTTTGTGGTTTGCCGAATAGATGATTACTCTCCAGTACTGAATCGTATAATCACTCAGCATCATCTTTGTTAAGAAGCCGAGAGAGAGGATTCGGATTGATTAAGCCATCCTTACTCGGACAAGCCCATCTATTTGTAATTTTTGTTCACATCTCCTAACGACCTCACTAATGCTTCATCGTTACATGTACAGTATCATATGTAGAATCTGTAGTACCAATGATTATTTTCCTTGTATATTTATTTTTACTCCTTTATAACATGTATATTGCACCCCCTTAGGAAATGTCTTTTTTGTCTTTTCCCTTTTAGGCAAATTGCCCTAATTTGCGGGTATAAATACTCTTGTACTTGTAGTTGTAAGACATCAGATAATCTTCAATACACTTTTGAGTACCTTCTTCCCTACGTAAACACTATTGTTTACTCCTGGCCTCACTCTTATCCTTTCCCTTAAGCAAGGTTAAGTGGTGAGTAACCTCATTAGACCAATTTGTACTTCACATTAAATTGTGTCGTGAGTCTTAGGAAGTTCCATTAGTGCGTCATATCCTCTAGAGCTGTTCATGGGTTTTGTTTACTGTTTCCACCCTTTCATACCTTTTCTTATTAACTCTTTTCGAGCTTTCTGCAAGCACGGATCCATTCAGTAACCGGCCTTGTCTGTTCTTAGCTACGGTTCGCAATAATATGTCAATAAAAAACATGGTTATCAACCAAATTAGTTAGATGCTATGCATGTACAAGCAAATGTCATCGCATGATATTATCCGGCCCATCATGAGGTTAGAGAAATTGCACCCACTTTAATTCGAGTTGAGGAGTTTCCATTAATACAATGGCTCATAACAAACCTAAGCTTGTACAATGAAGACACCGCTCCTCCTACGACTACCTTCGAACCATTGACTTCATCCTTATGGAGATCTCCCCATTTATCATTAAGTTTGACTAATGATGAAAAAAGGACCAGTTATGCTATCCAGTGTTATCCCTTTCAAAGGGAACGATATTTGGCTAGAGAATCCTAAATTTCTCCTAATGGGTTGCTATGCATGTTTGATTTAGAATTTTAAGCCACATATTTAATTAGATTCAATTTAAGGTGTTCAATCATTGCAACAATTCATATAAATACAATCCAAAGCAATGAATCAGAAACATAGCATCAACTCAAAAACAAGCACGTACATGTAGTCCGCTATCTAACAAGTATAATCAAGCATCATTTCAAGCCTTTAAAATATAGCACTGTATTAATCTCAATTTACCTAGACTTTTTGCTTGCTTACTTAAGGTGTGACTTGTACAGATTATCGCCACTAACCCTTATAATACAAATATTGCTCTTATCTTATATAAACTCAATTCTATAGTACTTTTATGTTAACTTTAGTTTAGGATTTAATATATCTAATTATCCAAGTTTTTAAGTCTTGTACAATTGTTCCTAATTTATGTTAAGTTTTAATTCTGTTTTTTTTTTTAAGTTAGTTTTTAAATTAGGTTTTTAACTCAATTTTTGATTAAGAATTTTATACGTAAACCTTAGGAAATCGTTCTAACTTATAATGTGAAATTAATCACATTATTTTCGAATATCCTAAATATCGTTTTTTATCTCTAACTAATATTCTAATCCGTACAGTATATCCTAATCCTAATTTAATTACCAAATTTACTCTCGTTATGAGAAAATCTTATTTTTTTCATATAATTATCTCAATTTAAGTTTCCTACCAGATTTATTATATATTCCCTTTATTATTGCAATATCAATTTTTATATAATATTTTCTTACTTATTAATTTCTTATGCCTACATATTACACATTATCACCTAATATGTACATAATACATATAATATACATATTTCATAGTCCTATCACTTCAAATATCATCTCCCAATATCAATTAACATCTCAAAATATTTAAATTTACCCCAAATCAAATTTTACACCTAATTATCCATAATTAGAAAATTAACTTAAAATTTACTATTTTTACTTATTACATATTTACTACATAATACCCTAATAATTATATCTAACACCCTAAATACTACAAATATCATACTTCATTAGATTTCAACATCCTAAAACATATAATTATCCTTTTAATTACTTTATTAGCCTAAAATTACCCATTTTATGTATTATTTTAAGGCTTAAAAATTATCTAAAAATTTCGAAAATTAATTTTTAAAAAAGGGATTTGTGGCACTATTCTATATTACCTAAGTAGTCTATACAAAAATTTTAAGTGCAAAACAATACTCCTAAACCTATTTATTTCTAATTAGAAACATACTCGGTTTTGCATGATTTCTTAAGCACCCTATATTTTCAAATGTAATTAAACCTAATCAATATTTTCCCCTAAATCTACATACGATAAAGCATCAAAATAATAAAATTCATAATTTTCTAGATAAAATTAATAATTTTAATAAATTTCACAAAATCATTCTAGAATCTGACTCACTTGGCCGTTGGAATTCTAGCCACCAGTAGCTGTTACGCCCCGAAGTCGCAAAGTCGCAACAGTCCCGCCGTGTAAACCATTCTATGATAGTAACTGGCCTCACAGTGCCTACCATAGAGATAATCTACACAAGGCGTCGACGACTCCTCGCTTTGAAGTAAACAGTTCGAGTAATAATAATACTACAATTATAATAATTATCACAAAGTTCTATAAAACATAGATAATTATAAATAAGTCCACAGAGCTTCCCAGGAAGTTTTACATAATAACTACAGTTTACTAATTTACAGAATAACTAATAGTCTTCAACCTTTAACTACAAGGTCAGTCTAGTTACACATTTGCGAAATAACTTGATTCTCACACCCCTGGCTTCAAAAAGACTAACCTCTGGATAATTATAGAGCGGCATAGTACTTGAAGTGTTCACAAATCAGAACCTGCAAAAGGATCTATAAGGGTATGAGTAACTAAAGCCCATTAAGTTGAATTGGAGACTCATGAATGCATACAAGCACAAACAGAGTTATCAAACAATTATTTTCATGCAATGCAACAATCAAGTGTCATCGCACAACGTAGTCCGGTCCGTTGTGAAATTAGAGAAATTTCACCCGCTCCAATCCGGGTTGAGGAGTTCCATGTTATGCAGTAGCTCACAACCAAACCCATGCTTGTGCAATGGAGACCTTGCTCCTCCCGCGACTACTTTCGAACCATTGACTCCATCCCCGCCGCGACCTCCTCTCCTGTCACTTAGTTCGACTGAGGATGAAGAAGGGACCGTTTTGCAATCCTGCGCTATCCCTTTCAAAGGGGTCGGTATTTAGTTGGAGAGTCCTATGATCCCCTAACGGGTTGCAATGCATGACATTTTCGGTTATTAGGGTCGACTGAGATTAAATGCCGGTTAGGGTGTTCAACAAGTTCATACCAATTCAATCAGTCACAAAGTCATTCACAGTACAAATTATAGCACGAATTCAGATACATCAAGCACATGCGCAAACTATTTACAATCACAATCATATACAAGCCTAAGTCTCCGAGTACTACGAAACTAGTACTCTATTACAATAAGCAATACCCAACTTACATGAATTTGCTCAATCGCTCGATCCTCTAGTTGCGAATTGATTTGTTCCTGAGTGTCCTATAATACAAATAGGTTCTTTTAGTACTTATATTTTATGGATTCTTGTTCTAATTTATAATATAACTCATTTTCCTCATGTATACCTACAACGTATTAATAATTCGTTGTATTTTATTTCGGGGTTCGGTTCCTAAATTAGATTTTAGTTTTAATTCCTAAGTCGGAATTAGGCTCGAATCCCAATGTGACATTAATCACATTATGTTTGGGTATTCAAATATTCTATTAGGTCGTAATTTTGGTATTCTAACTATTCGGTACACGCTAACCCTAATTGAGGTATTGGATTTATTCCCGATGTGTAAAAATCTTACATTTTAAGATATTTACTTAAAATTAAATATTATTTCAGATTTATTATTTTTCTGATTTCAATTATAATATTATCTAATAACCTTATTTTTTTTTAGATTTATTAATTTACATTTTCACATATTACTAATTTATTATATTACTTACCTAATTGCCCTAATTAACCATACTTAGTACCTAAAGGCTAGGATTAAGGTTCCACTGCAGAGATTAACTTCCCTAAACCTCTAATTAAGATTCAAATCAGTAATTAACATCCTAATCACTTAATTAACCCTTAATCACCCAATTTTACCATCATTTTAGGGCTAAAAATTAACTTAAAAATTTCGAAAATTAATTTTAAAAAAATGGCTTCATAGCACTGTTATACATCAAATGAGCATCCTACAGAAAAATTTTGAACTCCAAACTACATCCCTAAGCCTATTTATTTTCCGGTTTACTAATGCTCGGTTTTGAACAATTTGTTAGGGACCCTATATTTCCAGATCTAATTAAACTAAACCAATATTTTTCCCTAAATATACATACAATAAAACCTCAGAATAACAAGTTTCATAATTTTCTGGATAAAATAAATAATTTTACAAAATTATACAAAAATCGGGTGAATAAATGACTAACCGGTCCGAAGCTTTTGGGCCGTCCAAACCCGGTCCAATGTTGTCGGCCGGTCCAGGCGGTGGGTCTGCTGTAGGGTGGTGGTGGTGGTTCGGTCCCAGGTGGTGGTGGGTCGTGGTTTTAGTTCACCTTGCTAATCTGCACAGTTTTCTTTTTTTTTTTTTCTGGAATTTCTCTCAATTTTTGTTGTGTTTCGATTTTTTTCAGATCACAAACTAGCCAAATGACTTCTGAGAATTTTTTCCTTATTTATAGACAAATGTGGTAATTAATGTGCATTAATTTGATGGGATTTTTGCCCCATTTCCTTGATTTTAGGCTTTTAGTTTGTCAAATTCTTATTAGTTAATTTTTTCTTTTCAGTCCACCACCTGACCTTATTGCAGTTATCTTATCCTGATTTTTTCTAATTTTTTTATAATTATTTTGTATTTTTCTTTAATTATTTACTTAGTTTTCGGCCTATTTTAGCAATTACGTGTATTTTTATCTACACGTAAATACATGTAGGGTACACGTGAACATTCCTAATTATTATTTTGGTCATTCTAAAATTTTTAGTACACATATAATTTATCTCTAGTAATTTTTTAGTTATTTCATGTCACTTTTCGCATTTTCAGTAATTAGCAGTTATTATGCTTAAAATTTGAAAATTTTATAGTTTCCTATTTTACTACTTACTTTCTTAAATTTAAGTTTACAGGGTCATTTTTACTAATATTCCTCTCGATAGTTTCTAATTTGGGTTTGATCGGATCCTTTAACCGATCGCCCTAAACCTTGGGTTCTAAGTTCAATCTTATGGTTACTTGGCTTGGCTTTAGGGCTTACAGTAGCGGCCCTAGGTATATTAACCAAGTTGGGCAATGTTGGTGGAGTGGTGAGGTAGTAGCCATTTGGTTCTAGATAGCCGTCAGGTGTGGGTTTCCTTCTAAAGCCCTATTTGCACATATTTTTTGTAATTTTTTTTGGAAAAAGCCTAATTTTCTCTTGTTTCTACCCTCTCTAATTTTCTCACTTCAAAAACTATCCAAATGAGCTTATGAAATTTTTTGGATATTTATAGAGCTCTAGGAGATTTTTTATACATTAAATTGACTTGATATGGGCTTTATCTTGCTCCAATTTGCTTTTTATTAGGAAAATTTTTATTGGTTGATTTTTCTACTTTAATTTTTTGTTTTCCATGCCCCTATTCAAGGCATTTTCGTAAATTTTCTAATTTTTTCTTAATTATTTATGAATATTCTTTAATTATTTAGTATTAATTTGGTATATTTCAAGTATTTTAAGTAATTTCGCATATTTTTACCTATGTGTAAATTCATATATGCTACAAATAAATACTCCTAAATATTATTTAATTTATTTTATGATTTTCAGTGTGTATATAATTTATTTTTATCATTTTTTTAGTTATCGAAATTCATTTTAAGCATTTCCAATAAATAATGGACAATTTTCATAAAAATTCAATATTATATTAATTAATCATTTTATTACTTATTTTCCTAAATTTAAACTTACAGAATCACTTTTACTAATAATCTTAACTTTATTGTAAAATTTGAGCTTGATCAGATAACTTTACTTAATCACCCTAAATTTTATGAATTGAATCCTAAATACCCAATTGTGGGTCTTACACACAATATGTTTGAAGTAACTAAAAGAAAAGTAATTTATAGACACATGACTTGTTATAGATAAAGAGTTTAGTACAAGAAATAAGAATAACAGATTTACCATCCTCCTTTTGCATATTCATGTGTACCTAATGACTCGTTTAAGGAATACTTGTTATACAACTATCACATTTTAATTTAATATGTTTGTCTTTTTTCTCTTCTTTTGCTTCTACGACCAATAGGTAGTGTACCACTTCACTGTTTATTTTATGATTTATTTTGGCTACACCAAAAAGTGTTACTCTTTATTTCCACAAATTGCATCAATTCATTTTAAACATTTTTACACATTTTCTTACTGCAACATTCTTTTATCATTATCTAGTTTCCATTTCTCTAAGTATAGTTTAACCCATCTTTTTTTAATCCTAACCTTATATGTTTGTTAAAATTCTCTTCGTATTGTACCCTAATTTACAATTCTCATATTCTTTTAAGGATTCCCCTTTCTATTATTTACTTGATTTATTAAGTTTCTAGACATTTTCTTAATTCATCTTCTTTGTAGCATTACTTTTATCTAGATTGCTCTTCACGAAAACTCATCCCTTTCTTGTTTTTTGATTCTATCTAAGCCTTTAGCTACGACATAACTCTACATTTAATTCCTTAATTCTAACTACATGTACTTCTACGTACATTTTATATATTAAGAGTACATTATATTCCTATTTTTATCTATTCATATGGTAGGGCAAATGCAAGTTCTATGATAAGAGTCTTTGAATTTCTTGGTTCATAGCATTCGTATTTACTTTCCCAAATAACTTTGCATCTTAATCTTTAAACAAGAGAAAGTTTTTCTTTAATATCTATCATCGATCTTTATTCATTCACTTTTATTGATCCATATATTATTCTCCGCACTATCCTAGTGTAAACACCTTATTTTTGCTACTTTTAGAATTCTTTTTTGTTTTTACTGGGCCAAGTTAAAAAAAAAAAAGTAATAATAATAAAAAAATAAAAATAAGAATAAAAAAATAAAATAAAACAAAATTTGAAAAAAAAAAGAAAGTACCAAGTCGTAAAGTATCGAGTTGTGTCGTTTAGGGTCGAATTGGATAAAGATGTATGTTCAATTTAATAAATTCTGAGTTATTAAATAGTCAGGCTTTATTAAAATATTTTTTAGTTCAATTCGATATAAAGTGGATTTTTATCTAATTTATATTAGGCTAAATAGACTTAGGATTTATTAGATGGGTTAATGCATATTTTAGGCTAAATTAAGATAGATTGAGTTGGACTTAAAAGATAGAAATCTCAAATTAATATAGGGTTTCTACAAACTAAATTGAATATTCAATAAATCTAAGTTGAGAATTATCGTAATTTTCGTATTTGGGATTTGTTATTGTATATTTTATATCGGGGATTTGTTGAGATTAAATTTATATCCAACAAGATTCAATCGTGTAGCTTATAAATAGATATTCAGCGGTAAAGTTTTGGGACATTTTCACAAATCCCCAACACATAAAACAATAACATAACTCCATAATTATCCCCGTACGACCATACATCCTACTACACGAAAGCTCCACAACCCAACATACGCTCTGACAAACAGCAACATATGCAACAGCTATCTACGCATACAGTACCCCCTTAACCTATATATAGTAATACACTCCCTGATCATTTACTTGTCACCCAAACATCCACAGCACATATTCACCCACAACTCACTCGCCAACCACAATCTCTACGCCAGCATACTTACTCCACCATGTCCCTTGTCTTACCTATTCCACGTTCACACATTGCTGTATGCTTCACTTAATTACTCACAACCCACACATCCAAGCACTGTCACCATACATTGTACTGACATGCTAACACATGTCTCATAGCACACTCTTTCACACATGACAACACATGCCTACATTCTCTCACTCACGATAACACACACACTGGCACAATCAGTTAACACACTATACACACAACTGCATGCTCACTTCACAATCTAACACATAACGCACATTATATACCACTTACTCACCGATCACTCACATACATAATAACACACATACAATCGCACAAATCACTCACTAACACATACACTCTTACATCCTTTCCATCTCATGATCACACACATGCACAACCACATAAGTTTACAAACATACACGCACAGATTTACACATATTGCTAAACATGATAACTTACTCACTCACTCATGCACAATTGCGCGCAATCAGATTCCACTGCTATCACGTATGATCAGATTCTACTGTTATTGCACATGATCACGATCCACGACTACACGCACATGATCAATTCCACACTAACTACGCGAACATAGTATAGATCATCACAACAATCAATATGAACACACTGATTATGCACGACTCGACTTGTTTAGGTAATAAAAATTATTTTTTTTAATTATTTATTTTAATTAGTTAATTAATTAATTTCACTAATTTTTTCTCTTTAGTGCAAGTTTTTTTTTTATATTTTTTGAAATTATCATGCCGTTTTGCCATATTTTTTTAGATAATTTTCAATTTTTTTGATAAATTTAGTTAAATTATATTTTTTAACCAAAATTGCATTTTTTTTTAAATCGCATGTTTTTCTTTGAGATTTGTATCTTCAGAGAAGATAAGTATTTAAGTGTATTTTGCATTTAAGATTTAGAAAAAATCAATTTTAACACAGATATTTTTTTTTAAAAAAAAAAAATCTTAACCAGAGTTTTCAAAAGATTTAGTTAGTTAGTTTTTTTTTAATAGATTTTTGAAATTAGATCTTTTTAGTTTTTTTTTAAATAAATAAAATAAAATAATAAATTATTAAATTAACGTAAATTTGGCTTGATTTTCAAATTTAAATATAAACCACCTACTAAATCTTTTATAAAAAAAGAATTGCATTGGTTTGATTTTGACTAATCAGTACATAAACACATTCGGGTCAGCCATATAAAAAATTTTAAAAAAAATTCTCTATCTTTTAAATTCGTAATAAAAAATAATAATAATTCACTTTAGCTATATTTTTATATATCTTAGTATTTTTAGAAAAATTATAAAAATAAAGCCTATTATTTTTTTTTTAATTTTTACATAGTAACTTGGTCTTAATAAATTAACCCCCAAATTTAGTTTTTTTTTTTCTGTTTAATTTTTTAAAATATCCGCAAACTGGTGGCTAAATTAGGATTTTTCCATCCGAAAACCTTAATTTTATTTGTTACTAGTTTAATTGGTTGGTAACTCTAATTTTTTAAAAGAAAGATGTTTTCTTAATTTAATGTCAAGTATTTTGTATTAAGAGAGCTGGGCTTATTTAAAATAAATTAAGAAAAACTAAAATAGAGCTCGATACCTAGAAGTACTTTTCTCAAGCTTATCTCATAGGTTTATCATAGTATTGATCTTTTGAAATCCCTTTATCTTCACATTTTTCAAAATCTAACTTCTACCTTTTCATTTAAGAATTGGGCGTATCCTCTTCCAATACTTAAAGATTCTAGATTCCCTTACTTTAGCTCAATTTATGCTATTCAGTCTTTGATTTATATCAACTTCTCTTATTCCACCAATATCATATAGGTTCTACAATGTAAATCCTAATTAGTTTTCTCTGATATCAACATAATATCTTTGACAAGTATATCTTTTACATTAGTTATATAACAAGATGTTACCTATGTAGAACATATGCTTGTACTTAACATGGAACTTTAGTCTCCGAACTATCCTTTGAAAATTTATCCCTTATCGATCTAGTGTTACCTAGTTCTTGACAATTAATAGTCCATTGACATTCCAGTACTCACAACTCATTTATATCAAATACACTCAATATATACCTCTATAATAACGAAGTATTTCCCATGACTTCAAAGTTCCTAACTATTAGTAATCAAGTACAATTCATTACTTATAACAACATATCACGAACTTTCGTACCCATAATACAATAGCATCTACATTCTCAAGATGTTATAATATCTTGCAATTGAAGGATAGCAATAGAAGTTTCCCTTGTCAAATTTAATATTTAAATAATATTCCTTCACGATCCATCTACTTAAACTGATCTCTATATATTTCATTTGAGTACAATTAGCATTAGTTGTAATCATATAATCCAAATGGAAACCCCATAAATTTTCAATACGAATCCTAAAAGTAGATTTAAGTGCCTTAAATAATTTCATGAGCCAATAAGTCCAAATTAGTTAAAAGTTTCACTAAATTATAAACCTAAACTTAAGTTAAATGAGAAAAACTCTAATATACTAATCGAAATACTAATCACATATAAAAATTCTAAACCCTATATATGTGTAAATATAAGATATTGAACCCGAACTTAATTAAAACCTTAAAGCCAAAACCCTAAGTTTATAAAATCTATAAATTTACTCTAACTGTGATAAAGCCCTAGTTAGGTACAATTATCAACTAACATACGTAATTGTGTAAAATCGTTAATGAATAAATAGAGATAACTCCTAAATATTTCCAAACATAAAGAGTCACAAATTAATTAACTAAATTAACAAGATTACCAATATAATCTTATAATTATTTATGAATTCACATATGTGTATATATGTGTGCTAGCTTTATGTTGATTTAATTTTTACTTTATATTTTATATTTATGTATTGAATAGTATACATTAATTTTACATCTTATATTTTCTTTCATAATTACATCATATAATATTTCAAATATTTCCTAAAAGTTTGAAAAACACTTATAAAAAAGTCAAAAAGTAACTTTTTTCTTTTTTCTTTTCTTTTACTTTTCTTTCCCTCTTTTCCTTTTTCTTTTTTTTTTTCTACTTTTCTTTTCTTCTTTTTCCCTCCATGTTGCGGCTACACAAGTGTCCTTCCACTTTATCACATGTGAGGAAAAAACTTTGAAAGAAGATAAGATAAGTCAACTCAACTTTTTCCCTCTTCTTCTTACCATTGGTCAACATATCCCTCTAAAACTCACTTCCACTTTCTCTTTTTCTTACAAATTCAAAGTAAAAAATGAAAACTATCCTTTCTCTTTTTAGATCGACATCATCTCCCTTTCTTTCTGATCCTTATTCTCTTATTTTTCTTTCTTTTCCATTCAACCATTACAACATCTCAACTTCTACAATATACTTCAATTCCATTATCAATATCCCATCAGCATCAAGAGGAGAATAAAGAGAATTTAATCCCAAAACTTTGAAGATCAAGAGTAATCAAATAACCCCTTATATTATATTAGTCTTGTTTTTCTTATGTAATAAAAGTTTTTGTTTATTTCTTTTATGTTAATGTGTATTTGTTAGTATTGTTGTATTAGAAATACGTAGTAAGAGTATGTAATAGGAGTTAGATGTATTTTATTATCTTTTGTAATAAAATTATATGTACATATATTTAATTAAATGTATAATTTATTTCTTTCGTGTTTATATATTTATATATGTATATACTTAAATAAATTTTATTATATATACACATATATTATATTTACTTAGTTATGTATATATATACGGTATATGTATGTATAGTACATGTGCATACATATAATATTAAGTATACTTACTTTACCATACATATGTGTAAAATAATAGAAAATAGTATAAATACATGTATACCTAAGTAGTGAACTATATGAGTAGATATACGTACCTATATGTATGTATATTACTCTATTTTGCTAAGATTTAAATAAGTATATATATATAGTATAATATAAGTATTTACATATGTACATATACCAAAGATTATATACATATGTATATTAGTCCTTAATTTTCTTCAAAATAAATTAATAAGTATAAATATATACATATATGTACATATGTTGGAAGTGACCTTTAAAGGAGGAATAGGACATATTTTTCAATATTTAGTAATTTATAATAATATATAAATATGTGTATATTAATATTATAAATTGGAGAAATGCAAAAAAATTGGAAGAATTAAGAAATTATAACATAGACCAATAGAGAGATGTCATGCCAGCTCCTACAAAATTTTCTAACTAAAAATCGTAATTTACAAAATAATAAGATATTAATAATAATAAATTAATTAGGAAATTACAGTTATAAGAAAAAGTAGTATAATTAATAATTTAAGCTTAAAATGGTGAAATAAAGAAATCATTATAAAATGGACTCAAAAACAAAAATATTAAAAAATGTAAAATTTGGAAATTAATTGAGTCATAAAATCAATAAAGAAAAGTTTAAAATGATAAAAAAAAAAACACTTGGGCTAAAATAAATAAATTCGTAACATTCCCGGCTCATAATAAAAAATGCAAGTTCCAACATCGAAAAAGAATCTTACTATTTGAAAATACATCTATCGACTATAAATTTATAAAAATCAGAATTAAAACGAAAAAATTACATGTGATTGAAGAAAAAGCTCGAACCGAAAATTATGTAAGATAAATAGAAAACTTAGGTAGATTTTTAGATAAATACTTAAATAAAATAATTATTTTACTTAGATACTTACTATCTTCATATCCTTTAATTATCAGGTGATCTCAATAAAGATACCGATCTCCCCACCGATTACTATGATCCTTAAGCTTTACTATGGCCGAATAAGTACTCCTGATGATTCCATACTTGTTTGTACTTATAGATAGTAAGATTTAAATATTATTGCTGAATTGATTCACATGTGGGGTTAGGATTTGCATGTGAATGATATTGTTTGTTTGTGATGTGAAAATACTTTAAATGATAATGACTAATTGTTTGTTGCATTCTGTATATCTTCAGAGAATTTAATTGTCTATGATATTGGTTAGTCACTTAATAGCTGGACTTAAGTATACTTGACTTTATTAAATTAAATCGCACCATGTATGATCATGCATCGTACTATAAATTTTCTGACTGTCACATCATACGGAAGTAGTAAGAGGTCATGCGAGGGTTGATATATATATATATATATATATATTTAAGATTAAAGTGTTTTGTACGGTATACCAGTACAACATAACCTTATCTTAACCTGCAAAATTAATAGACGTTGGAGGTGCTAACTACTTGGTTAAGGGTCAAGTCCAAAAGTCTTTATTTAGGAGTGAGTGTGGACTGCGTGGGTCCATTCATAATCATACTTCAAACTTAATAGTTAAACTTGGAATTAAATTGATTGTTTTATTTTGAATACGAAACGTGGAGTTTCATAGTTCTATGAGTTCATGTATAATTCCTGAATTTGACTAGTGCCATGTAATCTTCAATCTTGACTTCGGAGGATGTTAAATTTGAGTTACATACAGTACCTAGTTAACTGTATGTATATTTGTGACATTCTAATCGAACATGTATCCATATGCTTAAAATTAATTACTGAATAACTTACTTATATGTATGGTTGAGGGATAACTTACTAAGCTCTATAGCTTACACCTTTATAGGATTTTGATGTAGGAGAACCTGTTTACCGCACTTGACCAAGGCATGCTCGAAGTTAGTTTGGGACATTTTGAGAAACGTATGTACAAAAGGAGAGAACTGAGTGAATATATACATATATATATATATATTATGGAACTCTTAGTTAGAACTTTTATGATATTTTTTAGTATAATATTCAGTAGTTATGTGGGGTAACTTACTTTACCACTATAGATTAATATTGGAACTTGTTTACTGGATTTTAAGACTTATGATTCTATATTACTTACATTACTGTATAAAATCTTATATTATTATATATGTTGTGATATTATATTTACTTGTATAGCTCTTTAGTAACTGGTTGTATAGTAACCTTGTATGTCATATAAAAGATTGTTGATCGGAAGAGAAACCAATTTACAATATTTTGTATAGTATATGGCGACCTATCACGGCTAGATCGTCCATTGAGTTGTGATATCAAATATCACTTTACACTCTCAATTACTATATTAGAATCCAAACTTTATTATTGAATAATATACTTTAAACCCTGACTTCATATCATAGGATAATTATATTAAAATAAAACTTTCACTTCAAGATCTACACAAACACCAAAAAGATCATATAGTCTCTTCTCGTATATGTGGATCATGTCTATATCATCAAAATAATTAAAATATTTCATAATTTAAACTTTACCCCAACAATTCATGTCAAAACTTAACCTTATATCAAGTAAAATCATGTCAAAATTAAACCTTTACATGACTAAGATCTGCAAATAAACTTATATATATATATATATAATCAAAAGATCCTAGATTCGCCTTCCAAATTCCCTATTTCTAATTATTATTGCGAGGTAATTATATGTTTAAAATCATATCTTTATTATTTAAAAGAATTGAAATGGATTGGGGAACATTAGGCACACCATAAAAATTATAACTAATATATGTCAAATATGACCAGGTTCCTAGTTCGTAACTTTATAAAAAAAAAAATCCAATTACTAAAAGTTATTTAGAGTCCTACTAACTATCAACCTTACTAACTTTCAAACTCTTCAAAAGTTATTATATTATTTTAATAAAAGTCAAGTTCTATACTCGTTCACCTATACATTACCATCTCTAAGTTAGAATCAAAACTTTTTGCTATCTATCTCGAGATTTCAGTTACTAAAAAATACTTCATCATCATTTTTAATATCTTCTTCTACTAAATTCAATTTACATAATTTACTTCTTTATTTCCCTCATCAAATCTTTCACTTAATCCTTGAGAATATTGCTTACTTAAAGTTCTACTTTCCCTTCTATTCTACACTTCCCAATCCATACATTTGTTGATTTCATCTTTCATTCTCAACTTAAATTATTTGCATTAGCTAAGAATATAATCAAATCTTCCTCTAAATTCTAACCAAATATCTTTACAAGGTTTCTTTTGATTCAATTAATGATTCAGGTTTATTAAAGTAAAGCTTCTATGCCAACATTCTCTATAATGGAAAGTATATAAGACTAAGCTTTGGTATTGGAAGGAGATCTATTATAAAATTAGGATACTTTTTGTTGTCACTTGGTTATGATTTCTATAATAGTTTCTTTCTGATTGTTCAATTGTTGAAACTTCTATCACTAAAACCATTGTGAATATAATCTTCTTAATCAACAAGTATCGCTTCTCTAAAATAATGTTCGTACTATAAACTCCAACTTTTTCTCCATTATCTTTCATTCCACTATCTATTATAAGAGAAATCTAACAATGTATATCTATAATCTCATGTAGAGCATAAATCAATCTTCCAGTTAACCCTATGAATACATACTAGTAAATCTTCAAGTTTATCTCATAATCCTCCACTCATTCCTTTGAATCAGGTTCCGCAATTCCCTTTGAATTAGATCAGGCTCTACTTACTATCATGAACTTGAAAAAATCTATAATCTACATTTCATTTTGACCACAACATACTTTTCATCAATTACTACCAACCTCCCCTAAGCTTTTGAAATTATACATCGTTCAATTTTACCAATAATGCAATAGAACAACAAATAATTTAGTATCACTTAACTTTATGGTTCTTAACAACTCATCAATCTTTACATTCATAATAATGAGAGCATGATAATTAATTGTCTAAACTTAATGATTACTATATAAATATGTGATATATTCATGAGAACTAAATTTACCTTTATCAACTAAGATTCACTAAGCACTTCCATATCATCCAAAGCATTATCATCTTGACCAATTCTCATAATAGCGTTAGAAATTATATTATTGAAACCATTATAATTGTGACCTCATTAATTATCAAATATCGTTTTCCCCACTATAGCAATAATAATACAAGTTTCCATTCATCATCCAATATTCCTAATCACTCAATATCTACAAAATGATTAACTCAATACATATACACATTTCATATAATTTTACCAAAAACATAGAATAGTACTCACTCAGTTCATCTTAAGACAACTCCTACAATTTAAACCTTACAATCTATAGGCTTTTCACCATCTTTTATTGTCGTCAAATATAAACAAGTCAATGGTTTAGAATCCAAAAAGTACGCACGATGTAAGTTAAATAAGTATTACTTATTACTTTATATTGCTTTATACTATATACGAGTTGATACATACATATAACCTTAAGAGTCTAACCCTTTTATGGCCCACTTAATTTTCCCAACTCTCAATGTTCCTTAGATATTTTAATTCATTTTAGTTACAATGTTACAAAGTTAGTTCATTAGATATTTTAATTCATTTTAGTTACAATGTTACAAAGTTAGTTCAGAAGAGTTTCGCTTTAAGCAGATTGCTAAGAACAATATTTTGATATCACCCAGAACTATCACATCCCAAACCAAGGAGTTGTAACAAACTATGTAAACCAACCCAAGCTAAAAGTTAATTACGTTAGCCGTTAGCATAGGTATAGTTTACACAAAGTATTTACCACTCTATTGTTTTGAGCTAATCAATTCTGAATCTAATATATATCAACCTATGGTATAACTTTCAAAATGGCTTTAGCAAATAATTTTGTGGCTCAAATGTCCAAGAAAAGCAAATTATATATATAAATCATATAGAGTACAAAATCTTGATTTTTAACACAAAGTTTCAATAATCAAATTAATCAGAGAAAATAAAGTGATTAGTAAAGAATTTATAAAAGTTCACAGGTTTACAAAGCATAATATTAATATCAATATCAATAGTTGAAAACTATAGGGTTACCAATTAAGACCTTATTAGTTTTCTTATAAGTTAGTAAAATTGACAAATAAATAAGAGTTTAGCCAATTAGTCTTCAATCTCCTTTCTTGACCTCGTTCTCTAATCTTTTAGAACTTGGAGTAGTACTAGTGTATCTATTGTGGAACTTACAAAACAGCTATAAGGAAATAAGCAACAATTTGCTCATTAAATGAGATGGAGATAATGACACATATATGATACAAAGTAATTGAGGTTTTCAAATAAGTTTAGTTAGATATTATGCATGTACGAGTAAGTATTATTGCATGACGTTATCCGGTTTGTCATGAGATTAGAAAAATTGCGCTCACTCTAATTTAGGTTGAGGAGTTTGACACTGCTTACTTCGTAGATTGGAACTAAACTAGAGCTTGTGCAATGGAAAACACGCTCCGCTCGAGACTTCACTTCAAACTACGGTCCCCAACCTTGTTGTGACCTCATTTCCTACCACTTAGTTCGATTAAGTGTAAGGAGATGACCATTTCAACCATCCTCATCAAAGAGTTCGTGTTTAGCCTGATAATCCTAGTCATTTCTCTTAATAGGTTGTGATGCATATCCGATTAAAAGTTAAGCCAAGTTTGTGTTAGATTACTTTTAGGATGGTTAAACAATTTCATACAATTTGAAGCAAGTAATATCATTAATTAATCAATACATAAGTCTAGCACTTAAAAAAGCACAACCATATTCAAGAACACACATTGCATACGTACGAGAAATTAACTTATAATCATAAATAAGACATATACTTAGGTCTTCAAGTATTCTAAAATAATACTTCAAAATATGGTGAAGCACTAATCCCACTTACCTCAGTTGCTTGCTAATTTGGTTGTTCACTTGTCCCATCTTTGCAAATTCCCCATATATTTACCCAATTTATTATTTTAGTAACTATATAAGAAATGTAAGACCATTTATTTGCTTATTTCCCTAGAAATTAGGTTGATTTGTAACTTAATTTATAAGTTATGTTATCATAAGTATAGGAAGTTAGAGTAATTTGTCAATGAATTATACCTTCAATATCTTCTGAGCTAAGTTATAAGTGAAATCATCTATGAATCTTTTACGTTGGGAAGTCTCTGAATTACCCCCTGAGCCTTATTAGATTGAGAGTTCATAATGAAATCAACTTCTGAATTTACCTGTGAATTTGATGAGTATTCAATATTTTTTATAGATTATCCTTTGAGGTAACTTCTAAGTGTTCATATTCATGTATTTTCATTTTGAGTGCCCTTTGATTTACTTTTTGAACTAATCATGTAGTTTACTCAACTTTAAGTCTTTTAGCAAGATATCTTTTGAGCTACCCTTTGATTCTACTATCTCTAGAATTTTTAGGAAAATCGTCATTTGACTAAGCTTCTGAATCCCTTATTTTTACATTTTATTCATGATTGTTGCTTTTGACCTAATCTTTGACTATCATCTTAGTATAGAACCCATTTACAGAACCTTTAAGTCATCCTCTACCTTTACCCAATATCTTATAATTAGTTAATTTGCTCATTTTTCTTCCAAGTTACAATTATAAAATCATTTAAAACTATAAGTAATACTTCAAACAACCTTCATCACCTTCATTATTTCTCAACTCCTTATACATTACCTCCTAGTTCATCAATTCATCAAATCCAACAAAATAACCAAGTTGACAACTATACCTTAAAGACTAAATTGCAATTTTCCATAACTCCTTACAAAACCCGATTTAATAGCTCCATTATACAATAAATACTCCATTAATCACTCAAACTCAGAATCCAAGTGAGGTCCTTAGGAAAAATATACTAGTTTTTACCAATAATACCATTTTAATCATAATTTAGGGCTAAAAAATCAAATAAAAATTTAGAAAATAGTTCCACGAAAAACTTTTACATAGAAATTCAATATTGATTTAAGATAGTTTATAGAAAAATTTTGAAGTGGAAACTACATCATTAGCCATATTTATTTTAATATAAAAATTGCCTAATTTTATTAATTTCTTAAGGAATTATATTGAAGTTGCTAAATTTATACAAAATAATATTTTTCATAGATTCTATATATGAAGATATGTAGGAATAAATATTTTTCATAATTTTCTAAGCATTTTTTATATTTTTACAAAATTACTTAAAATCAAATCAGAATTGGACCTTAATAGAAAATGGAGCTCCAGTTGCCCACAATAGCTACTGCAAACCCAGCAAAATTTTTAAATCGAAAGTTAGAAGTTAATAAGATTTTCTTAAAAAATAACTTTAATGTTGCCAAGACAACTAACCTTGAACCTCAAAGACTACGCTCAACGACCTTAACTTAAACTCCTAAAACACTATATGGCAACCTCAACCCTAGATTGAATCTTATACTCAATGCCCTAAAATCATGCCAATAAATGCCAATGACTAACGTTAACTCTCAAGGTTAGACTATTCTAACAAAGCTAACCAAAAACCCTAATGGAAAAGAGACTAATAGTTGAAGCCCGTAAGGGCTCCCAATAAAAAAATGAATATTGATATTGATAATCTTAACAATGAATTCAAAACTTTAAAATGAATATTATAGTCCTTAAATGAACCTTTAAACACGAAAATCCTAATTGAAACCCTAATACATGTAAGCATTTAAATTGTAAAAACCTAATTTACAGTTGAAAACCTTAATCTAATTATTGTAATATAATTAAATAGTAAAATTATTCATTAATCAAAGATTAATCGCTTAACCCTAAAACCCTAATCTACCTTCTAAAACGTACTCGAATAACAATAATTGTCTCAATCCCTTAAACTAATTAGATAAGACTACCCAATGAGCTTAATTAACATAATTTGACACATTAAGCCATAAAATGCACTTAATTGATGCCAAGTATACTAGTAATTAAGATTAATAAACTTAATTACACCTTAATATACTAATTGGGTTTTATATCATAATTAACTACAAATCAAGAATGATTAATCATATGAAACTAAAGTGATTATATGAAAATATCTCCTTAAGAATACCAACATTATATTTAGGGAGATAATATGAACTCCGTAAACTTTTGGATCTGAACTCGGAGTTAGATATAGGAGTTAATAGATAATCCCTAAAACCGTTTAAGATATAATAATAAAATCCATAATTTAAATGATTAAACCTTAAATCATAAGTTACAAACCCTAAATAATAAGTTGAAAAACCCTAAAGCCTTAATCTTACATATAAAACCTTAGAAACCCTAACATATGAGAAATCTCAAAACAATTGGAAAATATCAATAGACCGAGTAAAATCTTAATTGGAAGTCCAAAAACCTAGTTCAACTAATAAACCCTAAGTATATCCCTAAACTATTCGCTAATCGCAAATAATTTCTGTAATTGCTAAAAGACCCTAAATCATTAACCTTGTTCGCGATTCGAAAACCTTAATCAATCTTGAATAATGAAGGACCATGACAAATGAAGTAATATAAGTCAATGAACTTAATTAAAATGATAAAATATGGCAAGATCTTAATTATACCCTAATTAGGCATAAATTGCTTAGTTAAGTATAATCACGATTAATTAGCTTAATTACCCTTTAATTTATCTACAACCTCCCATTACATCTTAATTAGTAACAAGTAAAACTTAATTAAAAACAAAAGATAAAGGATTAATTGAGAATTAAAGAACAATTATCTTTTAAAGAGACAAAATCCTCTATCATTTGGTAAAAAGAAAATAAAGTACAATAATACTAAGAGGGGACCATGTACCTTTATCCCAAGATAACCATGTTTTGTTCTCTTTAATCTACCTTCAATATCTGCTTTTTCATCCCCTTCAAAACCCTCATTTGACATCATTCTTCACGTATAGAAAACCGTAGGGAGCCCTCTCTACAAACTCAAATACAAATCAAAGAAAGAAGGAAGGAAAACCAAGAAGTACTCTGGGATACCCTTGCATACATCAATGCCTTTCACCGTTACCACCACCACAAGCCACCAAATCATAAAAAGCCACCACTAAATGTCACATATACATCCTAATTTCTTGTCGATAACCTTATGCACCTAAAAAAGCACATTTCGATTTTGTTTTTTAGTGGAAAATTTGGAGCTTGTGTAAACTAATTTAAGGTAAAACTTACCCAACTTAATTGTTCTATTTACACTAGTTTTATCTATAATATCTTGAGAGTTTAAGATTATAAATACTATATAAATATGTTATAATTATGTACATATCATTTTAGAGCCTTATAATTACACATTCATTAATGTAATTAGCTAGTTTGTTACTTACATTTTAGAAGTGTAGGAGATAATTTTATGTAGATAACTTGAAAAGATGTTGATAAAACTTCATGAAACCTTAAGTGCCATTCATGCTGCCCCCTCCTTGATATGTATTCATCTTGTATTCACCATGTTAGGTAATATTATTAGCTTAAAACAAGAAGAAATATGATGAAGACAAAGAAACACACTAAAATAAGTGTTGTATGGAAGAAGTTGATGGAAAGCGTAAAAGAACCTTACTTAACCACCACTTTTATGAAAGTTTCAAATTGTAACTTTTAATTTATTAGCTTAGTAACATGTTTATTTAGTGTTAAGTATGGTTTAAGATGTAATTAACCAAGTTAAATAGGTAATGATGCTTTAATGGCCTAAACTAGTTAAGTTGGTGATTAAAGCCTTAGGAATAGTATTAGAAACCTCATTACTGACACGAGCCAGATTCAAAATACTTAATAAAATAGGTTATTTAGTGGATCCATTAGTATATTTGGCTTATTGGAACAAGTTAGAATCAAATTAGAGTCTTATAATGCAAATTAGGCTTAAACTAGCTTAGTTAGTGATTAACGTTATAGAAATATGATTAGGAGCACAATAAATGAAAAGAACTAGATCTAAATCATAATAGAAAATGGACTTATCTTAAGGCCTTTAATAGGCTTAAACCCAAAATAATAAGTGGAGTTGGGCTTAAGGCTCTAAAATATAATATAAGCCCAAAAGAACCAAGAATAGAGCCTAACAACTTAGTAATTAGATTTGAACCCTAAATTAAAAGGCTCATAACATAAAATATAAAAGTTCCGTTAAGTTCAAAAGCCCATTAAAGCTATCCCATATAAGCTCCTTAGTAGGCCAAGGCCTTAAACTAGTAAAAAGAGCCTATTTAGGCCCACAAGAGTAACAATAGAGCCCAAATTAAAAGTTATGAAATTTGATCAGAAACTTAAACTCAAAATATCTAAATAAAGGCCTAAAAGGTCAACTGTAAGGCCTAACACCCAAAATTAAGTCAAAAGCCTAAAACTAGGCTCAAATCCTAAAGTAGTCACACCAACACTATTGACCAAAGTATTTGTTTGGCCTAAATCGAATTCTCATGAATCTAAGCACCTTAAAAGGACTTTACCAAATTAAAGAACATTTGAAATCGACTATAAAAATGCGAAAAACGAACTTAAAATAAGGAAGTTAGAGTGAAAACAAGTTTTAACCATGCATGGGGATTAGGGCAAGCTTCAGTAATTAGGTAAACTTTTAGGTTCTTAAAGAAACCCTCTCCTGATTACTTTCATATGCATTATTATTATGTTTTAGGTGACTTAATTTCTAATTTAGGGACCCTAAAGGCTAGGACAAGAAAGTAAGCTAGGTAAGGGAGTTTCGATGAATTACTACTTGCTCGTGTTTGATAATTGCTTAATGTTCTATTGCTTGCATTTGGTTGTCTTTTGAGTGACTGGTTGTTTTGTATGTTAACATCCGTATGATCGTCTTATTAAAATTGGTAAGTTTAAATATTTGACCAAAATAACCGGATATACTTATCGCATATTTGTGATCCATTAGTTGCAGACTATGATGTCTATAGCTTTATCGAGTTTTCTGATACATTTTTTATATGCTTTATGATTTAAAGAAAGATTTATTAACTTAGTGAATATTCATAGCAATCTCCTGTGACATTTTACTTGTTGAGGCAAAGCTAGTAGATCATCCTTAGTTGTTTGATAGCGAGTAGCTCGAGTTGAGACTCATATGGTTTAGCCCCTAAGGCATTATATGGATTTGTTGATAATGAGCCCGTAGGGCGTTGTATTAATTATTTATAGTGAATAACCTTAGATAGGGTCGACCTAATTGATTAGTATGGTACTCTCGACTAGAGTAATAGTCGAGTTTTGTTTGTTAGGACAATACCTATAGACAGCTTCATGTGGATAAGCTGAGGTGTCCTGTATGATTAAGTACAGGGGATAATCAATATGTAGACAACTTAAATTTACACCTTTCATAGTTCCGGAGCCCCGTAGATGTGTTTCTTGCATTCATTATGTGTGTATTCATTTTGTATGTTACTTAAACTGTAGTGGCGAGAGACAAACTTACTGAGTTGTGGTATACTTACCTTCCCAATAGTTTCTTTTTACAAGTAACTAAGCTAGGACTGGGCTAAGATCAAAATGCAGAGTATTCCTTAAGCGGTTGGATTAGATGGATAATATTACTTTAGTAAACTGTGTTAGTTAAGCTAGATCTTTATAATATCTAGTAGCTTGTAATGTCGCTGAAGTTTAATTATCCCGTCTTATTATTTGAAAGGTAATTTCGACTCTCTACAGTCTTAGTGGATTGTTAGGTTACCCAAGTTGCTTATATAAATAAGTAAATATAAGTAAAATAAATAAGTATCCTTAGAAACTTATTAGTTAGAGTTTTGCAATTTTTTACTTATAAAGCAGTTTTTATATCATGAGTACACATATAATATCGAGATTTTAGGAAAAACTCTTAGGCCCCCTTATAGGGCATTACAGCCACATCCTTATCGACTAGCCTAGCCATTAGGTGTTTTATCACTTGGTGGCTGCGATTGACTCCTAGCTCCTCCTTAGTTGCATGTTCTCTTCTAAGCTTAGTTTACACATTGTTTTTTGCAAATTTTCCCTAATTCACTTCTTTAATTTTCAAACCCTAAACTAATTTCTCTAGATCCTATCTTTCATAAACTACTCAGTGGAGAATGTTTCCAATTTTTCCAGAACTTGAAAGTCTCCCAAATGAATTTTTCTCTCTCTCTTTCTATTCAAAGAGTTTGGCTTTGATATACGTTCATTTGCATGTAAATTTTTATTTCACTACTTAACACCTGTTTAAAGTGATTTACATGCCTAACATAAGAAGTTCCTAGCTATTCCAAGAGTGTTTATAATTTTTTTTTATTAATTTTAATGAATTTATTTAGTTTAAAATACAATTATTCGGGTATTTTAGTTAATGAAGGGTATATATATATATATGTAATAATTACGCATAAGATATATATATATATATATTTCACATGTTATTTTATGTAATATAATAATTTTATTACACATATAATTTATCTTTAAAAGTTTATAATCTAATAGAGCTTACTTTATGCAATTATAATAAATAATACGTAATATAGTTAAATTACACTAATTTAGTCATACTGTTATTATTTTATTATATTTTTAATATCCGAGTCTATTGGATCTCTTCGACTAATTTCTTAAGTCCACTCGTAAATTTTGAAGTCAATCGAATTAGTTTCACTACGCCTTGAATTATCTTCTCGAAGCATTATGTGAAAATTTAGGTTTCATAATGGCTACTAGTAACTCTTACCCTTGAGTGGTTAGATTTTCTTTTTTCTTTTTAATTTATCTAGTATTTTATTTTATTTTTGTTTTAATCCGATGTTTTAGATTATTTTGAATTATATATATATGTACATGCATATATATTATATTATTTTATTACTTTTTTTATTTTTTAGTTTTTCTATATTTTTTCAATTTTATTTTTTTGATATTTTATTATATTATTTATTTAATTACGACACGTGGATAATTAGATTGTGCCGCGTGTTGACTTTAACGGAAAAAGTAATGGCTAACTAATAGGTTAAATCATTTACAAATTTTTACAAACGTTGACAACTTGAATGTAAAAAAGAAAAAAAAAGGTTGATGACTCAATCAGACAAAGTAATAAAGTTTAAGTATTAAAAATTATAATTTTTCCACAAAATAAAAAATATGAAATAAATAGAAAAGGAAACCTTAAACAACCACCTTAATGGTTACTAGTTCATATGTTGGTTAGATAAGGGTATCAAAATAAATCTTTAGTGCATCACGATCCACCACTATTAAGTAATGTTTAATAAGAACGTGATCCACCACTATTAAGTAATGTTTAATAAGAACTCCTAAAGTGATTAAGTGTTCCTATCACCTTAGAGAATGAAGGGAAAAAAAAAGAAAGAAAGAAAATTGAAGCAACTTTTCATGTAATCAATACAACATAAGATCTCACTATCTTTTAAACGATCATAAGTGCGTTTACACAGTTTATTGTGAATATATATTGGGGTCTAAAATAAACATGCACCCCAAATGATGGTTAGATTAGAGGTGTGTAGCTACTAAGATGGCTCCTTGTGGTTTTCTCTTTTATTTTTTAAATATTTTTAGATTTTAATTAAATTGATAAATTTGTCTGTATATATATGTTTCCTATGATAACAAATATGCGGATGAATTTCATTTTATACTTGCTTTTTTTTTTCCCTTTAATTTTTATTATTTTATTATATTATTTGATTAAATATATTTAATTATATTATTTTATTAAACTAATTATTATAAACAAATAAAAACTAACACGTGTCAGCTAATTAATAGTGATAGATAAGAAAATATAAGTAAAAAACACATATAAGCAAAGGAAGAAAAAGTGAAATATATAGATATATAAAGTGAAATTTCCCGTATATATTATTAGACTACATTTTAGATTGCCTTTGGGCATGTCAAAAAAATTTAGCTTAAATGATTTACAAAACAAAACTAATCACAACATCTTTATTTATTTTTAATAATTATTCATTGTATAATAGTCATGTTATAGTTGGTTCAATCTCAATAATTGATGAGATATTAGGATTGCATTTCTTAAATTTTTGTGGAGTTTCTTAGACCTAAATTTTTTTCTTCCGATTGGATTGCCTGAAATGTGAAAATGTTCGAACTTTCTAATACAAAATTCCTAAGGTTTTAGATTTTATAAAACTTTTCTTTATTAGAAAATTATTTATAATTTAATCATTATATTTAAAAGTTAATTATATTTTAACAAACTATACTGTATATATAGATATATATATATATATATATTTTTTTTTTACAGCATGCCACTTGTTGTATCATGTAAGCATCAGACGGCACACCATATTTGTTTCATATGGCATTCAAAGTGTTAAAGCATTCACATTTGACTCTAAGGAGATAATTAATAAGTTCGCATTTTGAGGTTATTTTACATGGAAAATTACATGAGTTGTTTGTTCTTTAATACGATAGTGTTACTTCATCTAATTGATCTAGGGCAGGTAACAAATGGATGCCAAATGTGGCAACAAAAAGTAGAGGTCCCAACTTGCGAAATAACGAAAAGTTCATGTACCTAATATTATATCAAACACTTAGATTTCTATTCTTGTAAAAGGCCATTCGATAAAGAGCATCTAATCATATATGGATAGTACATGATTATGGCCATTTAACTACCTTTAAAACTTTAGTTGGCTTATAAATGTATAGACTTTGTTGTTGTATTTATATTGGATTATGACGCTTGTGCTAGTTGAATATTTAGATCATATATAGATTTTCTATAAACTTGATATAAATATATAAAAACCGACAACAAACTAATCAAATGACGTCAATTTAACACAATTAATAAAAGGATTATTTTATTAGTTTTAGTGATGGTGTGATAAGGATCGAGCCCCTCAACATGATGGGACCTGGCAGCTTTCTCGGGAAGAATCAATTCTAATTCTTCCTCTGTCCGTGATAACTTTGAAGAGCGCTTACTAGCTTCTAGGTACTTTCTCATAGCTTGCAAAAATTAACAGTAACATAAGATGTCACTCTCTCCCTTCTTTTGCAAACTAGGGCATCATATTTTATGAAGAGAGAGAAAAAGTAAAGACCGTGCAGTGCCATTATCTCTACCAAATACATTTGTATGGTTTCCTTTGTTTATTCTCACCCTCACCCTTAGGACCACATCCCTGGTATAGATTAAAATATGCTTCTTTTTTCCTCTTTTTATTCAGACCAATTCGAGCATTGAATAAATGGATTTAAAAAAGTTTAATCCTGTACTTTAGGATAAATAAGCATATCAAATATATCAAAATTGCTTCTTTTCTGTTATGAAACGTTTTCCATTTCCTTTATAGCTTTTTCTTATGTAAATAATAAAACAAGTATATTTAAAATTATAAAGATTTTTATTTTTATTTAGTCAAACATAACAAAAGAGGAAATATTTTAAATTTAATTTATTTAATAAAAAAATTAATATTTATATTATTAAATTATAATAATGCTCAGACGTACTTTTAAATTATAAAAATTTAACAGAATAAGTTTAAAAAAACCAGCGAGAAGGAAGTGTCCACTGCTCGCTTATAACTTCAGAAACAGGATAGAAATATGAAACATGTTTTTGAGTAATCAAGTTCTCTCCCATTTGCTGAAGCAAAGTCACTTTCACTTCACTTTATAGTTTTTCCCATTCGCTATTCATTTATTCTCTTTCTTTCAGGCCCTTCTCGTTTTCTGAAGTTTCGACATCTCAATACAATGGTTCCCCAAGATACGAACCCTGAATCTGGAGAGCCACCCAATTCGTGTAAATCAAAGTCTTTAACTTTCAAGCACCATCTTCTCTATAACAAGAAATTCCAAGTCACTGCCATTCTTAGGAAGATTATCTACGAAATGGGTCTGCACTGTTTCTTGCCATTGAAACATAGGCAGTGCAATGATAACAATGCCTGGTTGTTGGCAGAGTCAGGTGGTGTAGGTGCAGAGTTGACCAATGCTGACATACAATCACTACACTCATCTTTCAGGCTCAGCCTCTCCAGCTCTGCAACAGTTTTAATGGTGAATTTGGATAATGGTTTTGGTGAGAATGACGCTCACAGCCAACAAATGAAGTGCAGAAGTATTGAGTCTCTTGAAAGAAATATTGCTCCAGTGGCTAATGCTTTGATCAGATTCAGCTACGAAGAAATTGTCACTGCAACCAAAAATTTCTCAAAAGGTACTACTAGGGCGTGTTTGTTTCACGGAAAACATCTTCTAGATTTTTTCACATTTGTCGCAATCGCAGCTTTAAAATTATCAAATGTTATGTAGTAATCTCATGATATTGTCGTCGCTAATAGCTTTTAGCTGTCAGTGATGCGTGAGGCGAAGGTGGAAGCTGGTTACCGGTTGATTTCTGCTTCTAAAACAGCAAATCACTTTCCTCATTCACCATGTGTATTCTTCCTCATTGTTAACAAGAACAGCCGAGGGCCAGCCACTGCAGTTGTTTTCATTTGTCAAATGTCACTTGTGCTGCAACTTCTTGTGATTACCGGCTAATTTTTTATAATCATAAAGTTTTAACTATAACAAATATCGGAAAACTCGGATAATGTTTTCTGTGAAACGAACACATCACCTGTACTTTATGAATTATGGGTTTGTGTTGTTTTTGGCTGAATATGTGTTTATGCCTAAAAGCTAAAATTTTTATCTGAACTTTGTTTTTTAGGTAGAGTTTTGGGAAGAGGGGCATTGAGTTGTGTGTTTAGGGGCAAAGTTGGAATTTTCAGGAATTCTGTTGCTATAAAGCGTCTGGATAGAGAAGATAAGGAGTCTCCTAAAGCTTTTTGCAGAGAACTTATGATTACAAGTTCACTTCAAAACCCCAAGGTTGTTCCTTTAGTGGGGTTCTGTTTAGACCCAGAAGAAGGATTGTTTTTGGTGTATAAATATGTTTCTGGTGGAAGTTTAGACCAGCATTTGCACAGTAAGCTTATATGTTGTAAATTGATGTTGTAATTTGGTCTTTTCAGGTGAAGTAATATGATTTTTGATCTAAAGAGCCCTTTTGCAGATAGCAAGAAGGGAATGAAGGGTTTTCCTACACTTTCATGGTCAGTGAGGTATAAAGTTGCAATTGGTATCGCAGAGGCGATAACATATCTGCATTATGGGACTGAAAAATGTATCGTCCATAGGGACATCAAACCCTCAAACATACTTCTTTCTTCCAAAAGAGAACCCAAGGTGATTAGGTTTGTGTGTTTCTTGTTATTTTCTTTGCGTAATGAAGTGAAATTATTTACATAAGCTGATGGTTTCTGATATTAATTATGCAATTACGCAGCTATGTGACTTTGGATTAGCTACACGGACCTCTGCACCATCAGTTCCATTCCTATGTAGAACTGTCAAAGGAACATTTGGGTATGCCCTAAATGATATATGGACTGCATTGAATGCACACTTTGATGCATTTTTTTAATTTCTCTTTTTGCTAAAATACCATGACATGATGTAGATATCTAGCACCTGAATATTTTCAGCATGGCAAAGTGTCTGATAGAACTGATGTCTATGCATTTGGAGTGGTATTGTTGGAGCTGATTACTGGAAGAAAACCAATCGAAGGAAAAGGACCAGAAGGAGACGAGAACTTGGTACTGTGGGTAGGTCTACATTCCAAAGCATTTCAATGTAATTTGTTATGGTTTTATTAAGTTTGTCAATTTTCAGGTAGGCCTAAGTGGTCCCCGCTATTATTTGGAATATTATTCATGGAAGGTAGTCTGTCCTATTAGTTTATATTTGTCCACTTTAGTGATGGAACTGGAACACCCACCTATCAACTCTTCTACCAAGCAACCTTGCTTGCTCAGTTGAATATATATATATATATGTATGTATGTATGTATGTATGTATGTATTGTAAACGAGTCACAAACTACATTGTATTTTTATGCAAAACAGTGAGACCTGGTCCTCATGTGCTTTGGATCAAAAGGTCAAAAGTCTTTTCAAGGGATAAAAGTGTTTATATAGAAAACATGGCATACTGTCATTAAGTGTGATAAATGAAAAGGGCTAGAAGTATGAAATAATTGCCACCAATAGTGAATTTTGGATGGCGCTCAAATATGGAAGTGTGTTATTATAATTCTGTCCCTCTGAATGCTTCTACACTACCACAATCACCAACCACGTCAAAGTTCTTACTGTTGAGTTCTTAGGCATTGCTCCAAATCTTTTGCCTACTTTGTATGACAGCATTGATTTGTGCACTGTACGCATGGATTTAGTCTCAACAGATTTCTGTGGATTCAAAATCACTTCCTCAACCCTTTAAGATTCTTATTGACACACGAGAGCTACTTATTTGTGGCATAGACAGTCACCAGAACTTTGCACCCAACTGATTGCACTTAATTGGCTTGGCATAATTATTTGGTCTTATTAAGCTCAACTTCTAAAAACTTCTTTCCAGCTACCTTCGTGAAATCTCATTGATGATTGCCTGTTCTCATCATTATCAAATTAGCATTCCTTATTTTACTAACTCTCCTTAATCCCTATATGACCACTTACCATTGTCTGATAGCAAATATGTAACATCCAAAATGTATGGAAGCTGAATTTTCTTGCAAATTTTTTGTTGCAGACCATCCGCATCCCTGTTAACTAGTTAGTTGAGTAGTCTCAGATATTTGGCAGTGTAGGTTTGCCCATAATCTCCATATATATGCTTCTAGAATTAGTGAAATAACTAAATATCCTAATCAATGTGCAAAAACTAGTGGCAAAACAATTCATATCTTTATCCACATTTGATGCCAGACTTGCTGGTTATCTTGAAATGCTCCCACCATGCATTGAGATACCTATTGAATTTACAAACAAAAATTTCACATTTTAGCATCTTGAATTTCTCAGAATTTGTAGAATTTTGTAATACCGACTCTCATTCTGTATGCATCCATTCATTAATATCTACTCTTTGTCTTAAGAATGCTTTGAATCCTCTATAGCGATTCACTAAAAACCAAGTTTCAATAAAATCTTCATCATCAGAGAGGATAAGCGTACGATCTATTATGGCTATTTGCTGAAGCAATTTTTTCAAACGTTGTTTAGCCATGACCATGTCCCTCCTCTGTTGCTACTTGTAGCTTGTGACTTATTTTATTGCAAGACCATGAAACTCAGCTGTTTGATGATGTGTGTGTCCAAATTCCAAGTTTATCCTTGTGACCTTCATTCTGTTTTAATTGGCACAACAGAAACAGTTAATATATAATACATGTTTTTTCTACCAATATAATCATTTTAACGGGTTGCGTGTTGCTTTAGTTAAAATTTCATGTGGCATTAGAGCTGCAAGGCTCAAGGTCAAGATCCCTCGCCATTTAACTCCCATTAGATTTGTTCCATATGATATGCTTGAAATGATTGCATACTCTACATGGGATGGGAAGCTAGCAAGAAAGTATGGATCCTGCTAATCCTCTTCAGAGCCTTGGGTCAATCTTCCTAGCAATTTAGCTATCTCAGTGCAGGTTTGAGTCTATACATTATCTCAGTTTCAAACTGATCATTCTTCCTTATTTTTTGGGGTATGGTATACTCTAGAAATAAATTTCAGAGTTCTAAGAACGACCAGGTTCTTGACTTGCTACATAAAATATCATATCAATGTGGCGAACTCAATCGAGCACAAAAAACTTGCGAAGTCTGTGGCTTTTTACTTGTTTTGAGAATGGAACATTTGCTGTAGCTTTCTAAGATTTTCTTTAGTTCCAAAAACAATAGTTCTAAAACCTCAGATATGCAATTCTGTTTTTTGTAGAAGGCTTGATTGTTACATTTCTCCCGAGTCCAGAATTGGCATTTTATTTTATGCTAACCTGAACACTCTTGCAGTTAGTAGTCAAAGCCTGTATCCAATTCAGTCAAAGACAGATGAGCATGCTAAAGTTTTCTGAAATAGCCTTTGCCGTCCTAACACGCCACTCATTTGATGAGCATGCCATCTTTAGTTTGGTTGGATGAGTTAATGTTTTGAATCTCTTTTCTTTTCTCTCTCTCTTATTCTTTCTTTCTTTCTTTCTTTCTTTGAAGTTCATTCCAGGGGAATCTCACCAACATAAATGAATAAGAAATTCTTGCACTAATAAAGATCTCATTAACAAATTCTTCACTCTTTTCCGCATCTTGCAGTTTCGGTCTGACTGTTCAAACTTCTGTTGTTAGTGAAACTTATTGTATCAAGAATCTTCTCTTGAAATATTTCAAGCGTTCAGCAGGTGAATATTTAATCTGGATGTAGATGCCATTCAACTATCAATAGTAATAATTGCTTTTCCTTAAGCTATGTGTACTTGATTATGATGAAAATTACACAAGAATAATGAGTTAAGCCAACTCCTTGTAAACATACAGCTTATTTGGATGAACCACATAGGAAATTTCTGCGAGCTAAATGTACAGCTTATTAAATGAACAACGTAGGAAATTTCTGGGAGCTAAATGGCAATATAGCCTGCCTGGGGTGAAAGTTACGGTTGAGCATTTAGCTGGCACCAATGATGGGATAAAAAGTTCAGCTGAATTGAGGAGGTATAATAACGTCAGCTTGGGGCCACTTTTATACAAGATGAGAAGCCAAAATTTCCACGTTATGCGGAATTCCACAAAATCACCATCACTGGACTGTAATTGCTAAAGCTGGGTTATGCAAAGAGCCTTCTACTTCCAAGTGGTACTCTCTTCCCAGTATCACTAGAGTTTAGATCCTCCCAAACGATTTTTTCTCGTTTTTATGCATAATCGTGGAGAAGCAGCCTCAGAGCTGCAGTTAAGTTGTTATTTTGGTGACCTAGGTCATGGGGTGAGAGACGTGTAAGCAGCCCCTTTTTAAAATGCATGGGTAAATCCATTTGTGCTCCGAGTGAGCCCATATGTACCAGTGCATACTTGACTTGCCATTTTAGTTATACAGGCTTTTGATTTGATCATAGTTTTGACGGAGTTAAATGTAGAGTTATGTATGCATTATTTGTAGGCAAAACCTCTCTTGCAGAAAGGAATAGGAGCAGCTGACGAGTTGCTTGATCCAGAGGTTGGGCGCACTAGTAGAACCTCTAGCCAAATTGCATGGATGATCAAAGCTGCAGATGTCTGTATAAACAGTGAAGAGTCAGACCGACCAGACATTAATAAGGTACTGGCTATTTTGAGAGGTCGGGAGGAACCCCTTTCCATCGATAGGAGTGGTTCTACCTTCCCAGGGAATGGTAATATTGTTGATTGTTATAATCCATGGCAACAGACAAAATCTGCAATGAGCAGTCACTTGGCTTTGGCTATGGTTGGAGTTTCTGAATTCGATGATGATCAGTACTGTTACTATCGCTGAGAGCATGAAATTGATCTGCATCGCATGTGATTTTTGTATTGTTTTATGCTGCTCCAATAGAATGCCCCTGAAGATAAAAAATGGAAACATTGAGCTTCCAGTTGTAAATACCTATTGGAATTTTGGCTACAATTCTAATTTTGTATGTATGTTGCAGTATTTTCCTTTAATGAATGGATTCGGAATCTGGCATCTGTCACCCTCAGATGTATGTTTGGGGGAGGAGTGAGTTGTAGAGGCCATTCGGTGTTTGCAATCTGTTTTCGCATGTGTCCTCTCCTTGTACATAACCAGAAAATCTTACTGTTTATTGTAGCTGTTCTTCATATTCCTTTTGTGTAACCTATCTGATTTGCTACATAAATTTCAAAAGACTATTTAGAATGAATTTAGAGGCTTTTTGTTCGCTAGATTGAAGTTTTTCCTTTTCTTGAATTTTTCAACTATGATTTATGCAACCTAGATAGATGAAAGGCTGCATCTGCATTCGGATAAGAAGAACTAAGCTGTTTACAAGTGTAATTTAGATTACAATTAATCAATCAATTGGCGTGAAGAAAAGCAATTTTACCGATTTCCTCTTGGTGCTGTAGGAATCCTGCAAATTCGGCATACGGTCTATCTAATTCTGAAAACCACCCCTATGAATTAATTATAGGCAAAAGAACTTGATGATTTCTTCCAATGTAACCAGAAGTATTCAACTTAAATGCATATTGACCGTACAGCAAGCTCAACTCTTGTACACATTTAGAATATGAATACAACCAACCATTTATTTTTCAGAAAATAAAAATAGGCAACGTCAGAATGTTCACTGGACTCTCCATCTATTCTATTCCGGTGAGATGCAAAATAGTCGACAATTCAAGGAAGACAATTTCTTTTTGGATTATTTCCAAGAGAAATCTAGCCTGGAAAAAATTGGAGAATATTTTGACCGATTTTAGAGTAACAGACGTTTTGTATCATGCGACTGATTTAAGCAGTGCACTCAGCACTGCTTCTTTAGTTGGCAAAGCAGGGATAGCACCTCTTTCTGTCACGGTCAATGCACCACAAGCATTGGCAAAGTGTAAAGCTTCTCTGAGTCGTTCCTCATCCTGTGGTATATAATCACATCTTACAGGAGTTAGAAACATGGAATTGGAATGCTTATGTAGAGCTAACTGCAAATTCATACAGCAGACACAATGCAGTGCACCTTTAGAAAGTTATCATATAATTATCTATAAGCATGTGTAATTATCAAGGCAAACACACTCACGGAATAACTCATCACAATATTCAACCATCTAGAGAAGTCCTTTTCCTCTAATAAATACAACCATTTGGGCCACCATGGGCATGAAAGATACAGGAGTAAGTCATGAGTAGCATCAACAGAAGGCTTTAATTATGAGATTTGGAACTTGAAGTGAGCTGTGGAGCAACAATTAGTTGCTTCTTTGATGATATACAAGTCACAGGCATGGAAAGTCTGCAAAATCAAGGGTTAGACTCTGTAGATACATGTCAGATGCTACCCCTTTAGATTGAGATTTAGATCTTTTAATCTAATGTACTAAAGTTATACCTCTTCAGTATATATCTTATGTCATCTGTCTATGAAAATTTTGGCTATTTCTGCCTTAAAATATTATGTTGTGCTTGCAGCTTTCCCTGTAAACAGTGATCAACAATGGACCAGATTGGCATTTCTACTACTGAACATGCGAGCCTTACCTCCCTCTTAATTCTCTCCATCTCTGAAGTCTAAAATGTAATATTGGTGAAGTGAAAGAAATAAACTTAATCTTGTGCTTGTATAGTCTTCCTAAAGTCCTTGGAGAGTCCAGCATCACATATATTCTCTTTGACTAGAATTTAAATTTTGACCAGAATATATATTTCTAAATTTGGTATACTTTTCAAATATCAAATTGAATTTACACTTTGCCAATGAAGACATCCACAGCTAAAAGTCTTCCGAGCTAAAAATGTATATATATATCAGAATTCAGATACTATATGTTCCTAGACACTGAGATAGGATTCTTCACAAGCCCCTACAGTCTATTTCCAGTCAAGTTTAGGAAAAATTGTGTGATCCCAATTGCATAATGGATATAACTTTGACGAGAAGTTTGCATTAAAAGTATTACCTGAATCAAGGAGAGGTCTACAGCTAATTGTGACAATATTCCAGCTACAAAGGCATCACCAGCACCAGTGGTATCAATGGCGTCTACTTTTAAACCTTTGACCCTGCCATTGAAACTCTACAAAATTGTACAAAGTCAATATTCTGATACAGAATCAAGCAGTAAGTCTTCAATATCTCATGTGTAGGGAGAGCAAATAAGGTAGAGTTGTGGGTTACCTTGGTGTAATACCTGCAACCATCTTCACCCTCAGTCACAAGGAGCAACTTCAGATTTGAATGATATAATTTGCGGACAACATAATCATCGTATGGATCCTCTCCTTCAGTTAAAAAGGAAATTTCTTCTTCACTTATCTGAAATATACAAATTGACATTCTCACAAGTGTCATAACTAATGTAGACTTGATGTAATGTATCATGCTCGAGCTACTTTGCTGCCTATGAAAGTAAAAAATCTCAACTGTCTGAATCTAAATCTTTGTGAATTACCTTTATGATGTCTGCTATCTCCCATATGCTAAGGATTCCTTCTCTAGCCTTTTCAGCAGAAGGCCACAATGGAAGCCTTAAATTGGGGTCATAGGACAGCAAGACACCAGCATCTTTTGCAGCTTTAGCTGCTGCAATATGAGCTGATTTGCATGGTTCAGTAATGAGGCTTATAGAACCATAGTGAAATATTTTTGCCTGCCAAGATGATGAGGGTTGGATAGATCACAGGAGGAATCTTTCTAATGAAACCTCAACAATAATAAACAACAATTAATTAAGATTCAACACGTCTAAGATTATGTGCATCTAGTGAGATGCACATACCCTTGGTGAACTTAGAATCTCAAATTCCTGACTTTCAATTACATGGCCAAGGACAAAAATAAGGCAAACTTTGCCCATTTCACGATTCAGTTGTAGGCCTTTGATTTTGCGCAATCAAGTCCATATACTTTCATTTTCTGCACGATTTAACTCGTTTCTTTTTGATACTTCCAAATTGATGAAATTGCAACTTGCAAAGACCATCAACAAAATTATAAGGATGCTCTGATGGATAATGTATAGCAGCTTTAATAGCATCCACAACAGTTTGTCCATACTGATGCCCACAAGGTTTATAATTGCATCAATTTGTAAGTCCTGCAGAATAAGGGCTGGTTTGCACTAAATTGATAGTATGGTACTTAATTTTTAAAAGCTAAAGTTCATAGGTCAAACAACACAATTGATTAAGTTTCAAGTCCTTATTAATGTATTAGGCATAAATAAATCGTTGGTAATGAGAGCTGATGAACTCATACCATCAAGTATCTATATAAAGCTCCTCTTAAATAATTGTTAAGGAAACTTTCTTTTGGTTGGATTTTCAAGAGAAAGACTTCTTCTCCTTTTTTTTTTTTTTTTTTTTTTTTCTTTTTCTTTCTTTTTTCTTTTGGGATGAAAAAAGACTTTTTTCAAGAGAAAGACTTCTCTATCCAGTCAATCACCATCAATAGGACATTACATATAATAAGTTTAGCACTGCAAGCAACTAATCTAAAAGCTTAAACTTGTCAATCCAGTGTTGACTCTTATATTTATTAATTCTCCCCCTCCCTTAATAATGGATTAGGACTTTGACTAAAACTTATCAAGTGGATGACTTAATTAAAAATTGGATATTGATGCAAGGGCCTGAAACTAGGACGTCATGTTCTGTCACCATGATAAGTCTGGCACCATGACCAACAGAGATAAAACCTTAATCTTGTAGATTTGATATAGACTGCTATATTTATTACTTCAAAACATACATACCTTCCTAATCATATCAAGGTCAAGTTCAGATTCCTTGAGTAACATGTCTGCGCTAGGATTCCTATAGAACATGAACTCACGTTCTCCATTACTCTTGAGTGTAACAAATGCCAAAGCAGTCCTGGCACCAGGATCAAATCGCATTCCTTCACTATCCACGTTATTCTCTTTCAAAATGTTAGCAAGCATGTAGCCAAATTCATCTTCTCCAACCTGTTAGTTTGATGAAAGAGACAGTAAGGAGAATTAACGCATACTTTGATGTCTAAGGTTACTATTCCTGGAACTTTTATCTTTAAGAAGAGACATAACATTAGGAACAGTCTTCCAAAAAACAACGTTACTTAATTGATAAAACAAAAGACTCAAGTCTCCACATTAGGTTATAGTAGATCCTATGTGGAGTACCAATTAAATGAATCCATAGTTGAAGAGTGATCCTTGAAGAAGGAATTTCAAACCACTTATCTAGCAAAATAAGCCAGCCCACTGGCATTTAGAAAAATTCAAACTTATTTACAGATAATTCAAGAGTTATTTAAAGCTGTTCAAAGATACACTTTCTTACAAATATGAAAAGATCATACCTTTCCAACGAAGGCGGATGATCCACCAAGACGTGATATGCCCACAGCAACATTTGCTGGTGCTCCCCCAGGTGCCTTTTTAAATGCCGGTGAGTCAGCTAATGAAAGGCCATTTATGGTTGGAACAAAATCAATTAGCATTTCACCAAAGCAAACTACCAGAGACTTGTCTCCTATTGCTGATCCATCACTTCCTGCCAATGCTTTTGCTGCACAAACAAATTTGTGAAGGATATCACAGTTAGGAAGGACCACTTATTCTAACAGTGTCTTGGTTTCACATTAAATGTTTTATGAATTGTCGGAATAAACAAAGGAGTAGTCAATAACCAATCCAAAAGAAAAGAGTAGTCAATAAGTGCAAATGTTATTTAGGAATGAGGAAATTGATTTCCATTTTTAAAGTAAAACTCATTTTCTTCTATTCTTGGTACTTGTAATGTGGATATTAGCTACCACCACCGGACACTAACCACCCTTTATCAACTCCTAGGACCCCCAACATTCACCAGTACATGTCCAAGTGCTGGCATAATATTTAGCCATTCTAATGCTAAATACTAATACAATACGAAAAAAATGGTTTTGCAAAGCAATTGCACCTTGGAGTATCAAATGGAAGCAAGTACATAATCAAATTGAATATGTTTCGAATAGGAAATAGGACTGTGATTATAGGACTCATAGAAACAATCACAGATTTGATTAAATTTACTAGAGAACAGAAGTGTTGGCATTATCCATAAAAGGATTCCTTACATGTACACGATACAATTATCAAAGCTTACTTCCTCCAAGTCATAAATAAAGGACAAGCATGGCATCTGTTATGGTAATAGAATACAAGCATGTTAAACCGTAGGTAAGAGGTCCTTCCTACTATATCCTAGAGCTAAATTGCCCGTAACATCTAATGCTTAACCTGAATCCTCCCTGATCCACATATACATATAACAATCGGCAAAAGTTAAAAGTTTCCTCCTAGTAATAAGTAAAGGATAACCATGAATCAGTGACGGTGTAAACAAAGTACAGCATTATTCAAGTATATCCTAAACCTAAACTACCCCCACCACATCTAATACATACCCTGACTCCTGCATGATCCAACAGCTTCCGGTTGATAACCATGGCATATACATACTACAGTTGGCAAAACCTAAGCTTTCTCCAGGTAAAAGGACAACCGTGGCATCAATGATGGTGATGGTACAAAGTACCACATTATTCAATTATATCCTAAACCTAAACTAACCCGTAACATCTAATACCCATCCCGAATCCTGCTTGATCGATTTCAAAGTCCAACATTTTCCGGTGGACAACCATAACATATACATACTACAATTAGCGAAACTTAAGCTTCATCCAAGTACTAAGCAAAGGACAATCACAACATCAGTAACGGTACAAACAAAGTACAACGTTATTTAAGTAACAAGCGGCACGGCACCTCTATCAGCAAGTCGAGGGGAGGCAAAAAGAGAAGAAGATTTGACTGTCTGAGGCCGAGGACAAGCCACCAGATTACGAGGACAAGAGGAAGAAGAAGAAGAAACGGCACTGAAGCAGAAAGCAGTCCAATGAAGTTGAAGAGCCATCATACTATTTTCTCAACGTAAACAGACCCAGAAGACAAATTTCGATTCTTCGGTTCTTTGCGTGAATTATAAGCAGTAAAGCAAGCAACTTTAGTAGTTTTTTTATAGATATGGATCAAACCCAGAAGAGCTTACTCGGGGTAAAACTCAATGGCTTTGGGGGTCAAAGGAGAAACTTTGGAATAGTGAAAGTACCGAAGTATGTTGGACAAGTGGAAACAATGGTGTAGTCGTAGCGGAGAAAGCAAGATGAGAAATGTTGTCCTGGTGTGTTGCAATATGTGAGGTCTTAGGTTCTTGTACTTTGTGTTTTGGCTTATGGACACCTAACTGATAACTTCTTCTTACTTTACCAACCCAAAACCAATGTCGAATGGGGTTGGAGTATAGCACTACGCTACGACGAACTCATTCTCAAATGAACCTGTTTGACTTTCTTCTCACGCCTGGAGTGAATGATCAACTTAAGAAGGAAAAAAAATGAAAAAGGGAGAGTTATACTATGTTTGGGAAGAGGGAAACGTGGAGGAAAGAATCGGGAGGAAAGGGAATTGGGAGAAAGATATTTGAATTACATTGTTTGGTTTAAAGGGGAAATGGAGAAGAAAAGGATTTGTTTCCATGGGAGGAATGATGAAAAAAAAAAAAAGGAGTATAGACGGAAAGAAAACAAGTGCAAGGAATTGTTGTAGTATTTAATTCTTTTCAATGTATTTAGTTAATAGAGGGAAGAAAAATAAGAAGAATAGTATCCTTATTGAAGACAAAACAAGTGATAAATTAAAAATAACAATGTACTCTTAAAAATAATAATAAGAGGTAATGCTAAAAGATATGATATTTTTTTTTAATTTCACACATAAGGTTTGGAATTACTAGCGGTTCGTTCACTTGAAGAGAATGACTATTCCATTCCCTTTTATTACTTATGATGTTGTCTAGTTGGTTTTGTGCCTCACAATTGCAATTTTGTAAGAAACCTTATTCCTTACAATATGAATGATTTTTCCCTAAAATGTCCTCTTCCAATTTTTCAAATCATAGACCTTAGCATAACATAGCATAACACTATGAACCTAAACATAGCACGACTACTAATCACTACCAACACTACCACCATCACCGTCTATTAATGATACGCTCTGACTCAATTGGCCCACTGGGCATTAATAAGCAAAACACCAAACATCAATCTATGCTTCGTGCATTTGGGAAGAGAGAGTAAGTTTAGTTTCGCTATCTTATTCTATCGCCAATCGCTAACCATCGACCTCTTGTTCTAAGCAAAGAATAAGATGCAACGAAGGAGAATGTTTTTTTCCTAAGAAGCATACCTATGGTCACATCGCAACTAACAAAGAAGAAGAACCTAAGCCAAACAATACAAATGAAGAAAGGAAAAACACATCATCGAATAAAGGTTATGTAATGTGTTTTTACGTCATAGGACATGTAGTAGTCATCAAATAGCACATCCAAATTTCCTCTTATTCTTTTTCTTTTTCTTTTTTTATTATTTCAAAGATCTAAAATGGAAATTTATCAAAAACTAACCTCCTACTTTATTTTTACTAACATAGAGGTGACTTGTTTTAAAACAAAGGGGAAGAACCAAGGACAGATTACTCAAGTGAAGAAAGGAGAAAAGATTTGAGGAATAAGGTTTGTCGTTGGGGAAAAAGATGGAATTTTTCGTGGCATTTAAGGAGGGTTTGTTCATGGATAGATTCCATGACTTCTTTGTATCAAATTTTAGACAAGAGAAAGGAAGAAGATGAAGGGCATTTTAGTCATTAAGCTTATATTTCAATCTATTCTTAAGTTGCATTTTCAATTCAACTCAACAAAGTAATGTATATTACATTATTATTCAATTCCCTAACGTGCTCTTCACTTTGGGAGAATAGTAATTTCATCTCTCCCTTATTCCTTACTTTTTCCAATTACTTTATTCACTTTGAAGAATCGTAATTTCTAAGGAATCCCAATTACTTCAAAAGTCTAAATAAGGATTCTTTATTTGGACTAATGAATTGGGATTCTGTGATAAAACAACTATTACTACCCTTCGTTTTTTCAACTTTTCAACACAAACTCCACTATTACACCCATTACTGGTACTACTGACCACTATAACTCACCACCATACCCATTATTGTTGACCACTATAGCTTTACTACCTCTATACTCTCTCTCTCTCTCTCTCTTAGATTGATAGTTTAAACAATAAAGTTTCTCCTCTTTTTTTTTTTTTTTTTTTCCAGACAAAATCAAAACTTTCTTTTTTAATAAGCAGCAACACTATTAGAATATTTTAGGATCTGGATCTGTAAATATCTGTCAAGTATGTAAAGAGTATATTTAGGATATTTTCTATGTTTAGAAGGTATTAGAATATTTTAGGATTTGTAAACATCTGTCAATTGTATAAAATATATATTTAGGATATTTGTTTTCTATATTTAGAAGCTTGGTTAATACGTCTATATTGTATATATTTGGCCCTCTTTGGCCTATGATATAATATACACACGTAGAAATTTTCTTCTCAAAATTTATAAACACAAAACCCACTAATCATGTTGAAAATTCAATTAATCTAAAGTTGTGACAGATCTTTAACTTTTGTGTTGTTTTTCCACGTTTTCTTATACCGAGAAGAAGAAATACTATAATCTAATGTTTGATGTGTATAGTATAGTTTTGGTTTTAAGAAAGATGATGATGTAGAAAAGTCAAGAGCTTGGAGTTTTTTAGGGAAAACTTGAGGAAGAAGATGATGGAGTTTTAGTTTCTTTTCTTGCGTATTATTTTTTTGAGAAAAAGTTGAGTTTTCCAAGGAAAGGGTTGGGAAAGATTTGAGAAAGAAGATGATGATATTTCTTCTTCTTGTGTTGTGTATTATTTTTCTAGGGAAAATTTGAGTTTTCTGGGAAAATTTTTTATTTCACTTTTGGAGAAGGATGATGCTAGAGAAGTTTGGAGGGCTTGATGCGTGTACTTTTTTTTTTTCTTGTATAAAAAAGAACTAAAGATATTTTAGTCATTTTAAACTTATTATATGTTTATTCCTAATAAAGTCTTTTTTCTAAGTAAATAATGTTATAGTAATTACAAGCCTATTCTGTTCTTAAGGAATGGTGATTCCATTATGCATCAATTTTATACGGTGAAGTGAACAGGCAGTAAGAATCCTAATTCCATTTTTCTTTTTTTCTTTTTCTATTCAGTGAAGTGAACATGACATAAATATCATATGTAATCAAAATTTTTATTATCAAAGTTTATATTTATAGTTTTGAAGTTGCTAAATACCGTATTCATTTGGATATTTACTTGTGAAATTTGCTACTCCATTGTCTTGAGAAAAATAACATGACAAGTACTTAATAGGCAAAATATATAAATACAAAACAATTAGAGGTGATGTAATAAATTTGACAAGTAAAATCTTGATTAGGCATGGAATTTGGAATTTAATAATCTCAATATTTTCACAGGAAATGAAAAAAACTCAAAAGTTTAGGTAGTGATTTAATTTTCTCTCGAGAAAGCACTATACAAAGAGAAAGTGAAAAGACAAACAATTATTACTTATCTTCTTGTTTGGATGAGAAACAAACTGAAATAAACAAGATAGAATGAAAGTTAATAATGTAATTTCATATTTTACTAACATATTATAGCAGTATATTTGATTAATTTCATAAGGGTTGAAGTTAGATTGAATAGTCATTTCGTCTCATAAGGCTATTATTGTATTGGTTTTTGCAATAACTATTACATGAAATTTATGCCATTACTAAGTAATAAATAAATCCCTTTTTCAAGGCTAAGGAATAGTTCTTACTAAGTCTTTCAATGCATAAGTCAATACTCTACCCATAAGACACTAGTTCATTAGTCATATAATGGACCAAACCTCCCAAACCTACCCATCAAAAGCTCAAGTAAATTGAAATAGAATCATCTGATCTTAGGTTAAACTCATGCGACCTAAATCACCTAGCTACATCCATTGGACCATGTAGCTTGAATCACTTGATTGTATAAAACCCTCATTAAACTTATGCAACTTAAATCATTTGACATCTTAAACCCTACGAAATGACTCAACTATGACAATCAAATTCATGTGATTTGAATTGTCTAACCATATCAACTCCCTCAAACCATCTTAATAGATACATATTATGTCAAGTTGAGCTGTGGAAGTTTGGTTGTGTATCATGAGCTAAGTGAGCTTGAATCACTTGATCATATAAAACCTTCATCAAACCTATGCAACTTAAATCATTTGACATATTAAACCCTACAAAATGACTCAACTATGACAATCAAATTCATGTGATTTGAACCATCTAACCATATCAAATCCCTCAAACCATCTTAATAGACACATATTATGTTGGGTTGAGTTGTGAAAGTTTTGTTGTGTATTGTGAGCTAAGTGACGTACATAGTCCATTAATAGTGATAGTTGGAGCTAGTTATAATTATTTCAAAGTATATATATATATATATATATATATATATAGAAATGTTTGTTATTATGATAATATAATGTTGAAAGTTGTTAAGAATTACGTGGACATGCAAATTGCTTCTTGATGCAAGTGTTGTGACATCATGTGTCTTTAAACTAAAGTCTCCATGTTTGTTTGTGCTAAATAATTTAAATTTAAACATATGTTTTTCGTTTAAGGGTAAAATGGTATTTTTATTTGTATTCATTATTAATTCTCTTTTATTTAGACACTATTGGTTTCATAGTAAACCAATTGTTAATAAAAAATCTTTTCTATTAAAACTATTTAGTGAAAATGACATTTAATGCGTTTGGTTACCTTTGTAAAGATGTGATGAAAAGATTTTTCTAGTTTCCTATTATAAATTATTTTGTGTAGATAATCATACCTAAAAATTATTGAACATATGGGTCCAACTCATATGTGAATATATAGTTATTAACAAATAATAAAAGAAAAATTTTTTTAAAAAAGAAACCCTAATATTTATATATATGTGTACACATACATACATATATATATATATTATATTAGAAGGAGGGAAGTGTGGTGTGAAAAGAAAAAGACGGATGTGCAGCCTGAGAGACTCAGATTGGCATGACTAGGTTTAGTAGTCAATTTAGGGTATTTGGGAAGATAATCCAATTAGGCTAGAAATTTACAAGGAGCTTAGTAATATTATTTGAGGAGTTTTAGTAGACTTAAAATTTGAAAATATAATTGAACATTGAAAATATAACTAAAATAGTATAAATTTACTATATTATTATTAATGATAATACGTGAATTAGGTTTCGAAAATTAACAAACACTTAGGGATAAATTATAAGAGTAATGTAATTAATATTATATATAAATTTATATAAAAGACATGTATACACATCGGGTGTAATTATTATATAAATATATATACTTGTAATTGTAAAAAAAAAAACTAGAAAATATGCAAAAATTACTAAGAAAGCAAATAAAAATAAGAGCAAAATTATAAAAAGTTACCAACACATTAGAAAATATGTTTGTTAGCATGACATAAGCATCCCATATGCAAGTGTACATTCAAAATAGGGAAATAATTATATACTATGTGATATATTAAATGTTATATTGAGATTGAGTTAAATAACTTAACTTTTTGTATGGGACCATTGTAGGATCATCTAAAAATAAGTTGGGGGGTGGGGCTTAATGCTTGGAAAAGGTAAGGACACCTTACAATTTGATTAATGGCCAAGTAGTATAAGAAAATAAGGGAAAAGTGGTGGTTAAGCATAGGAAATATCGCCAACAACTCGAAGAGCTCCCTAAAATCATTAAATTGAATCTAGAAATTTTCTTATACAATTTAGGATCAAGGAAAAATATTGGGAGGCTTTAGAAGTATCAATGAGGATTTTTGTAAAATTAATAAGAAATAAGGCAATTTGGGGTGACATCCGAGTTCTTAGTGTTAGCCACCACTTGGGAGTGAACTAACCACCAAGAAATAAAGGAGGTGACGTGAACCTAGGAAGATAAACCCTCACCGATAGACGGTTGTTAAAGTTGCAAGTAACGGTAAGTTTCGGTTTTAGCTGTTTTGATTCTATTTTTCTAAAAATAGTAAATAAGCTTTAAAAGTTATGATTTTTGGTTTCTTAAGGTAATTTTCATGTAGAATCCAAAAATGCAACTAGATTCTTCAAATTCTAAGTTGAAATATGTGTTCCTTAAGAAACTAGGAAAAAAACGAACCTTAATTCTAATTTTTAATCGACTAAATGATGTTATTTCGATTCCAAAATTTATTTACAAATATTTCAACATGTCTAATTTAATTCAATGAAAAGAGTTTTCAAAAATTCAAAATTTGAATTTTAGGGTTTTTTCTTCTATAATGCATGTAGTTGAAATTTCCTTAAGTAAGTGTTTAATTGAGTAATTAAGTTATCAAGTACTAGTTTATAGCTGTATTTGAGGTTTGAAATGTTGCGTTAGAATGTTAGAGTAAGGGAATAGGGGTGAGCATGCTGGAGTTGTGTGATTTGAGGATTCAAATTATATTTTGCATAAGTTAGAAAGTAAGTTAAAAATATTTGTTAGAATGTGTAGTGGAAGGGTATAAGAAATAGTTTATGAGCAGAATATGTGTCAAAAACTAATGCAAAGGGAGATTGAACCTTGGATATATATAAGAGTTTTTATAGTAAACTTTCTATGTCCCTTAGGTGCGATTAGTGAAATAGTTAAATTAATTAGTATAATATAGCAAAATGGATATTTAATAAGTATTTTACTAAAGTTTATATAAGAGAATCATAACATATATAAACTCTACATTCTTATTAGAGTTAGAACATGAGGTAAAAGCTACTCGGATAATAACTTATATCACAAGGCTGGGTCTGAACCTAAGTTAGAAATTTAGTTAAAAAGTAGTTCGATGGAAAATGCAAAATGTAGGAGCAATTGGAAATTTGAAGATGGTTCATATTAAATATTGGATTAGTAGAAGTCGGAGAATAGTTTGGAAAGTTACTTGCCTATAACTACTAAGAATTTACTGAAGTCAGAACCTAGGTTAGAAACTATTGCGCAGCAATTTCTACTGGGTTAGAACCTTGGTAAGAATATATCTTACTTAATTAATATCTAACAAACACCTTAAAAAACTCACCTAACACAATTAAGGAATATATTTAAATGTTAAACTGAACTCATATACTATATATATGTATATATATACATATATATAGTATATGAGTTCAGTTGTATATATATATATATATATATATATATATATATATATATATTACAGAAACTAAAGATGTTACATTAATCTATAGGGATAATAGAAGAAGATGGAGTGACATATGAAGAGAATGAGCATTAGTACTCAAGTAAGTGGGATCGGTGTTTGATCATACTTTGAAGTATTGTTTAAAAATACTTAGAGACTTTAGTATATGTCTTGCTTGTGGTTGTAAGTTAGTTGGTTATGCGTATACATCATGTGTACTTGAATATGGTTGTGTTATTTTGAGTGTTGGACTTATGTGTTGATTACTTCATGATATTATTTGCTTTGAATTGTCTGAAATTGTTGGATCACCCAAAGGCAATCTATCATAAACTTAGCTTAACTACTAATCGGATCTATATCATAACCCACTAAGGGAAATGACTAGGATTTTCAAGCCAAACACGGACCCTTCGATGAGGATAGTAGAAATGATCCTCTTGTCACTCTTAGTTGAACTAAGTGACATGAGAGGAGGTCGTGATAAGGTCGGGGTTTATGGTTTGAAGGTTGTCTCTGACGGAAGGTATTCTCTATTGCACAAGCCTTAGTTTATTTTCAATTTGCGAGTGCATAGCATTAAACTCTACAAAACCAGAGTTAGAGCAAGTGCAATTTCTCTAATTTTACGAAGGCTGATCAATATTGTGCGATGATATTTGCTTAAACATGCATTACATCTAATTAAACTTGCTTGAAAACCTTGGTTGCTTTGTGTTAGATATGTGCTATTGTTTTCGTCCCACTTATTGAGCATGTTGTCACTCATTCTCATATAGCTATTTTGCAGGTTTCCTCAATAGAATCATTAGTACTATTTCAAGTTTCAAAAGATTAGCGAACGGGATCGGGAAGTGAGATTCAAGATTACCTAACTGGATTTCTACTTGGTTTATCATCTATACTAACCTCCAGGAAAACTAATAGGGTCTCCTAAAGTGACTCATAGTTTTTAACTAACAAAATTTATTTTATACTTTGCAAGTTTGTGGATTTTAGTAGAATTTTAGTAGACATTATATCTTTTGGTAACAATGTAGTTTTTTGGAATTTTTATTAAATGTAAGGTTTCATCGTTCATAAGATTTATAAAACTTGATTTTTCTTCACAATTTAAGTTATAAAAATTATTTTTCACAATTATTTTAGAAAGTTACACCATAGGTTGATTCCTACTAGGTACTGAATGAGATATTTTTAAGCAGTAGAGTGGTAAATACCTTGTATAGGCTATGCCTATGTTAGTGGCTAAGGTGGTTAGTTTTTAGCGTAAGTTGGTTTATACAGCGGGACTGTTACAGCTCTCTAGTTTGGGGCATGACATAGCCTTAGAGAAAGAACCTGCAAGGAAGACTTGAAAGCAAAAATCAAAATCGTATTAGGATGGAAAAGGTTCATTAGAGTTGGTGATAGTATTTTGTCTTCGAAACTTACAAATTTGGATTTGAAAACTAATCCAACGAAGCAACTTTAAATCCATAATTGGACGGCTTATCGAATTTCGATTATGATGAAACTTCTACCATTGGATTCATGCCATGGAGCCTTAGAAGATTGTTATCTCTGTTCCTAGTAAATTCTTCTCAGTTGTTTAGGTTAAATTTGTATTGTCACAATTTTTTGTTAATATCCATTGTTTGTGGTGAAGATTGTTTATCCAGTAGTGTAACTAATGAAGAAATACTTTGTAAACCTATTATTATTGATAGTGGAAGATTCTGCTTTGTGCAGTCCCATAGTTTTTTTTCCCACATTAGGTTTTCGATGTTAAATTTTGGTGTTATTTATCTTTTATTTTTAGTTTGTTATTATAATTTTCTTCCTAAGTGGTATCAGAGTTGGGATAAGAGAAAAAATATTATTGTTTTTTTTTTTGTTGAAATCATGGTGGAAGATCGAGTTTTATGATAAAATTAAACTTATTAAATTATTCGTTTTAAAAGTCAATGATGGAAGACCTCTTATATTGTAAAGATCTATACATACCTTTAGGTGGTGATAATACAAAGCCTAAGGATAAATTTGATCACGATTAAGTGATTGTACATAGAAAAATTATCGGTTATATTCGACAATGGGTGCATCATAGTGTCTATTGTATTGCTTAAAAAACTAAATAAGATGTTCTATGGAGGAAATTGGAGTTCATGTCTGAAAGGTAAACTACCTTGAATAAAACCTCCTTAATTAGGTAGGTAGTGAATTTGAAGTCTAAGGATGGATGAATAAGTCGAAGCACTTGAATGATTTTCAATGTCTTGTGAATCACTTAACTACAATGAAGCTGGTCCTTGATGATGAGGCTCAAACATTATTATTATTGAGTACATTGTTAGATAGTTGGGAGATACTTATAGTGTCTATTAGTAATTTTGCTCTAAAAGGAAAGCTTACCCTTGTAATGGTGAAAGATAACTTGATGAATGAAGAAGTTAGAAGGAGAAAGTAAGGTATCAATTTTGAGACTCAAGCACTTGTTACTAATAAATAGAAAATGCGAGGGAGAAGTAAGATAAGAGACTCATTTATAAATTTGATAGATTTCGTAAATCTAGGGGAATATCAAACTCAATAAAAAAAATATTAAATGATATCACTTTTATAAGCTCTAAAGTTAAGCCAAGTGACCGTAGGATTGAACTTAGAATATAAAGTTTAGGGCGATTGGTTAAAGAATCTAATCAAACCCAAATTATAAACTATGGATAGAAATATTAGTAAAAATGACCCCGTAAACTTGAATTTAAGAAAATAAGTAATAAAATAGGAGATTTTAAAATTTTAAAATTTTAAGTATAATAATTGTTAATTATCGAAAAAGCTAAAAATGTAATCTAATAACTAATAAATTACTAGAGATAGATAATATGTATACTAAAAATCATAGAATGACCTAAATAATAATTAGGAATGTTCACATGTACCCCACATGTATTTACGTGTAGATAAAAATACGCGAAATTTTTTAAAGTGACGAAAAACTTATTAAATAATTAAAGAACATTATTAATTAATTAAGGAAAAATCAGAAAAAAATTCAGAGAAGTCAGGAATGAGGTGGATGTGGTTGTGGCAAGTCAGGAAGTGAAGAAAAAAAAAATTGCCCAATCTAAATCAAGTAACACAAAAGCTAAAAACTAAGGGATTCAGGCAATGTCTTATTTAATTTAATGCACATTAGTTACCACAAAGCTCTATAAATAGGGAAAAAAAATTATAGAGCTCCTTTAGACAGTTAGAAATCAGAGAAAAATAGAGAGCATTGAAATTAAAGAGAAAAACTAGAGTAAAAAAGAAAAGAAAAGAAAATAAAACTCTGCAGTTAAGGTTAGTATGCCAAACCTACGCGCCATCACTACCTGGGATCGAGCCACTACCACCACCACCGCACTTTAGACCTATTGCTTGGATCGGCCAACACACCTAGACCGGTGTTGGAAGGCCAAAAGCCATCGGACCGGGTGAGTCTCTCATCTGCTTCGATTTTGTATAATTTTGTAAAATTATTTATTTTGCCCAGAAAATTATGAAATTTATTATTCTGAGGTTTTACTATATGTAGATTTAGGGAAAAATAGTGATTAAGTGTAATCACGTCTGAAAATATAGGGTTCTTAAGAAATTAAGTAAAATCGAGCATAATTAGGATTAGAAATAAATAGGCTTAGGAGTCTAGTTTAGAGCTCAAATTTTTTCTGTAGAATGTTTAAGTGCTATAGAATAGTGCTATGAAGCCATTTTTTTAAATTTAATTTTTGAAATTTTTAGGTAAATTTTTAGCCGTCAAATGATAGAAAAATTGGGTACTTTTAGGTTAATTAGGTGATTAAGACATTAATTACTGATTTAGATAGTAATTAGAGGGTTAGGGATGTTAATCTCTGATGTGGAAACCTAATCTTGGCCTTTGAAGTGTTAAGTGTAATTAATGAAGGAATTATGTGGTAATTGTAGAAAATTAGGAATATGTAGAATTGGAAAATTAATAAATATGAAAAATTAGGTTTAATTAGATAATATAATAATAAAAGTTAGAATATAATAAATTTGAAACAAAAATTTAATTTTAGGTAATTGTATAAAAAAATGTAAGATTTTCTCACATCGGGAATAAATCCAGTATCCCAATTAGGATTAGCGTGTATCGAATAGTTTAAAATACTAAATTAAGACCCAATCGGATATTAGAATACTCGAGCTTAATGTGATTAATTTCATATTAGGATTCGAGCATATTTAAGATTCTAGAATCAAAACTAAAATCTAATTTAGGAATCAAACTCCAAAATAAGGTAGAATGAATCATTAGTAAATAATAGGTATACATGGCAAAAATAAGCTAAATTATAACTTAGAATATGAATCATCAAAGTATAAATATTAAAAAGACCTATTTGTATTATTAGATACCCAGAGACGAATCGACTTGCAATTGAGTGATTGGGCGATTGAGAAATTCCAAGTAAGTTGGGTTATTACTTACTATATTAGAGTACTATTTTATGGTACTTGGAGACTTAGGATTGTATATGGTTATGATTGTAAGTAGTTTACGCACGTGTTTGATATATCTAAATGTATGCTGAAATTTGTAATGTGATTGATTGAATTGGTGTAAAATTGTTTGAAAACCCTAAATGAAATTTAATCTTATTCGACTCTAATAACCAAAAATGTTGTGCATTATAACCTGTTATAGGATTATTAGGATTCTCCAACCAAATACCGATCCCTTCGAAAGGGATAGCGCAGGATTGCATAATGGTCCCTTCTTTATCCTTAGTCAAACTAAGTGACAGGAGAAGAGCTTGCGGCGAGGGTGAAGTCAATGGTTTAAAGGTAGTCGCAGGAGGAGCGATGTCTCCATTATACAAGCCTGGGTTTGGTTGTGAGCTACTGCATAACATGGAAACTCCTCAACCCGGATTAGAGCGGGTGAAATTTCTCTAATTTCACAACGGACCGGACTACGTTGTGTGATGGCACTTGATTGTTGCATTGCACAAAATAAATTGCTTGATAATCTTGTTTGTGTTTGTGTTTGTATACTCTCATGAGTCTCCAATTCAACTTATTGAGCTGTAGTTGCTCACACCCTTATAGATCTTTTTATAGGGCCTGATTTCTGATTACTGCAAGTATTATGCCGCCATACAATTATCCAGAGGTTAGTCCTTTTAAAGCCAAGGGTATGAGGATCAATTTGCTTAGTAGTGGATATGTAGGTAGTGTGTCCTTATAGTTTAAGATTGAAAGACTGATAGTTGTTATGTAAATTAGTGAACCATTATGTTTGCGTAGAGTTTCTTGGGAAGTTCTGTAGACTTTATATATAATTATGTATGTTTATTAAAAATTTGTGATAATTACTATATTTGTAGTTAAACACTTAAATGGGACTGTTTACTTCAAAGCGAGGAGTCGTCGACGTCTTGTGTAGATTATGTCTATGATAGGTACTGTAAGGCTAGTTACTATCATAAAATGGTTTACACAGTGGGACTGTTGCGACTCTATGACTTTGGGGCGTAACAACTTTGACAAGTCAGGATATATAAGGCAAGAGTATAGACTATGGAAAAGAGAACAAGATAAAGGTAGAGGTGATGGAAAAAGTAAAGATGCAATGACTACAACAGCAGATGATGAAGTTGTTGTTACTTAGGATGATGATTGCGTTAGTCTTGTATGTCATGATAATGATTGGGTTATTTTATGTGACATCACATGGTAAATTTTTCTTAACCTACATTGCTAATGATTTTGGTAATGTCAGGATAGGAAATGAAAGGATATCTAAAATTATTGATTTTGGAGATATTATTATGAGGACTAACATTGGTTACAGGCTCGTTCTTGGAGATGTTAGACATGTCCTAGATATTTGCCTAAACGTTATATCTATAGGAAAACTTGGTGATGAATGATATAATAGCTATTTTAGTGGAGATAAATGGAAGCTCATCAAGGCTTCTCCAATTGTGGTTAGAGGGAAAAAAGAGTAATGCCCTTTACTTAATTTCAACAAAATCAAGTAAAGGAATAGTGAATATAATAGATGAGACATCAATTGAACTATGGCATAAACGGCTTGGTATAAGCAAGAAAGGACTATAATTACTTACCAAGAAATAGCTTTTCCCTAATGTGAAAGGTGTTCTTCTAAAAACTTTTACTTATTGTCTTGTTGGTAAACAACATAGAGTTACATTTCATAGAAATTCATCTCCTAGGAAATCTCATATACTCGATTTAGTTCATATTGATACATGTTATATGAAAGATAGAATACTTGGTGGTTTACTTTATTTTATGATTTTTATTGATGACCACTTTAGAAAGTTGTAGACTTTTACTTTAAAATCTAAAGATCAAGTTTTTGATGTGTTTAAGCAATTCTATAATTGAGTAGAGGGAGAAACAAGCAGACGGTTAAATATGTTCGAGCAAATATTGGTGGAGAATATAAAGGCCTCTTCGAGGACTATTGCAAAACACATAGTATTAAACTTGAGAAGACAATGCTAAATACCTACAACAAAAAGGAATCATAGAAAGGATGAATTGTACTATTACAAAGAGAGTCAAATGTCATGCTAGATTGTGTAAATCATTTTAAGGAGAAACAATGAGAACAACTATTGACTTGATCAACCTATCTCCTTCTTATGCTTTAGATGGTGATATCCTAGAGAGAATATGGAAAGGTAAAGATACTTCTTATAACCATTTGTGAATATTTGGTTATAGGGCATTTGAGCATATTCCTAAAGATAAAAGAGCTAAACTTGATGTAAATTAAAAGTAATGTATTTTTCTAAGTTATGCATATGATGAATATGGGTACAGATTATGGGATCCAATAGAGAAGAAAATTGTAAGAAGTAGAGATATGGTCTTTTTAGAAGATCAAACTATTGAAAATATAGAGAAGTTAGAGAAGGTCAAATCTTTAATTGAGATCTCTATTCCCGTTGATGTAGATCTAGTTTCCATATTTGAAGATTCTACTAATGAAGGGGGAGATGTGCAAGATTCAATTAAAGATGAGATGACACCTCAAGAACCTGATTAACAGAGAGAATTGAGGAGATCGTCAAGAGAACAAAGACCATCGATTAGATATATTTTACATGAGTATTTTATGCTGATAGATGGGGGAGAGTTAGAATGTTATGAGAAGACCGTGTTACATAAGCAGAAGAAAGCCATGCAAGAAGAGATGAAATCCTTACATGAGAATGAAACTTATGATTTAGTTGAATTGCTTAAAGGCAAGTGGCAATTGAAAAATAAATGGCTGTATAGGTTGAAGAATGAAGAGAATAGCTCACAACCAAGGTATAAGCCAAGATGGTTGTGAAGGGGTTCAATCAAGAGAAGCATTTGAAGTTAGCAAACATCTGTACTAATGAGAAAAAATTTATTACCTGTTGATGAATAGTAAGTGCGATGGAGCCCCTCATATGAGTTAGAGGGGAGATTGTTAGCAATGCGTACCAGAGCCAAGAGCAGATAAAGCCGGCCATAAGAATGGGTCTAAGTTTATTGAAAACTTGAAAAGGGTGATGGGAAAAATGTACAAAGGAATGGGAGTGAAGAGACTAGTAAGCAAACCCTCGAACAACTCCAAAGGATATAACACACTAGTGGAACTTTCGAGGACTCATGGCGCAGCTCGATATGACATACGAGTTGGTTCGGTAAGGTTACTCGTCACCTAGCTTTGTTTAAGGGTTAGGATAAGAGTGAAATGGGAGTAAGTAAATAATATTTATGAAAATAAAATATACAATGTAGTAATGATAATCTCATGACTTGTGGATACATGTACAAGGGTATATTTATACTTAAGAATTTAGGGCAACTTGCCTAAAAGTGGAAAAGGTAAAAAGGGGTATAATCCCAAAGTAGTAATGTACAAAGTATATAAAGGGTAAAAACAAATATTTAAGAAAAATAATGATTAGTGTAGCAGATTCATCATATGGTCTAAGACACGTGGCAATAAAGCATTAGTGATGCTGTTGGAAGATGTGGACAAAATAGTATGGTCAAGTTGGGTGGCCAAGCAAGGGTATTGAGTAGGTGTAGACTCGTCTGAGCAAAAGTGGCTAAGGATTTGTACAAGACAAATCTTGTGGTGTCTCGATAATAATGGTGCCAAGTAAGTGGTCGGCTTGGATAGGATCGAGCAGGTACGCAGAGTTTGGTTATTGTCAAGGCATTCTTCCATTCAACAAATAGTTTTCGAAAGATGGGTAGTCATTTGGAAATGCATAGAGAGTTAATCAACAGCAAGGAGTAACTTAACTTCGGTAGGAGTCGCTTGGAGTAGGAGCATATGCCTTGTTAGTCCCTCTAGTCCTTGGGCTTGACTGTCGGTTAAAGGCCCAATATCTTAATTCCTATCATTCCCTCCAGGTTGATTTGGATTTGGGATCAAATCTAACTATTCTTCGTTTAGTTCTCCATCGGGGTGATATGGACTAAGGTTGACAATGTTGAAAGTATCTAAAACCCCATAATCTTTGGGAAGCTCTAATCTGTAGGTGTTGTTGTTGACCTTCTAGAGGATTCTAAAGGGTCCTTTAGTCTATGTAGATAGTTTGTTCCTCCTCGACTCGGAAACCTTTCCTTACTCAGGTGTAACCATACCAGGTCTCTAGGTTGAAACTATCTCGTTGTCTTACCCTTGGCCTTTTCTCGCATTCTTCTGATAGCTGGGTTGATCTACCGAGTAACTTTGTCGTAGATGTGTTGTAGGGACTATCAGGCTCTCGTATCAGAGTCTTCTTACTTGGATATAGGTACAAGAGTGTGATTAAGGGGCAACTCGGGATTAAAACCATAGACAACTTCGAAGGAAGTCTGCTTGGTGGTTTTTTGCATTATTTGGTTATGAGCGAATTTGACCACAGGCAAACAGATGTCCCAGTCAACTAAGTTCTTGCCCCCTGTAGCTCGGAGCAATGACCTCAAAGTATGATTGACTACTCTATTTGGCCGTCAATTTGGGGGCGATAGGAAGTACCAAATAGTAATTTGGTCCCCATTTGAGGCTACATGGTTCTCTAGAAATGGCTCAAGAACTTTGGGTCTCTATCTGATATTACACTTCTTCGTATATCATGCAACTAAATAATCTCCTACAAGAAAAGAGAAGCAACAGGCAAAGCATCATTAGTCTTAGAGAAGGGAATAAACTATGCCATCTTATTTAATCTATCTATGATGGCCATTATGGAATCTTTCCCTCGGGCTATCTTTAGTAATTTAAGGACAAAGTTTATGATCAACTCAGTCCAAGGTCTCATCAGTATAGGCAAAAGCATTTCTTTTCCTTGTTTGGCTTGTCATTTGGCCCTCTTACATACGACACAGCCCTCAACAATTTAGTGTACGCCTCACCTCATCCTCAGCTAAAAGAAGTGTCCACTTAGCATCTCATGTATTATTCTTTCCCTAAAATGTCCAGATAGTCCTCTTGGGCTTCCCTAATGAGTACCTCTCTTAGTGAACAAGCCGGTACATACAATTTCCTACTTTGGAACAAGTACCCATCTTCCATATGGTACTCGTCCATTGTTCTTTCATTGATACAATGCCTAAGTATGGGTCCAAAGTGCGGGTCTTGAGAATATTGATCTTTAATACTCACAAACTCAAACAGTCTGGTTTACAATTCAGTTAAGAGTGCATGTCTTCTTGAAAGAGCATCTACAACCACATTACTCTTTCCTTATTTGTATTTTATCACAAAATTAGATCCTTCAAGGAATTCAACCTATCTAACCTGCCACTTCGACAACTTAGTCTAACTTCGGAGATACATCAGGGACTCATGGTTGGTATAGATGATAAACTCTCTCAACAATAGATAGTGCTGCCATACTTAAAGAGCTCATATAAGAGCCGAGAGTTTTTTGTCATATACGGAGTAGTTCAATTGAGGTCCCCTAAACTTCTCATTGTGGTAAGCGATTAGTTAGTCTTCCTACATTAGGACAGCGCCTATACCAATGCCTGACGCGTCACATTCTAGCTTAAATATTTTCTTAAAGTCAGGTAAACCTAGTACAAGTGCGAGGGTCAATCTTTCCTTTACCTCGGTAATGCTTCTCTCCTCCTTTTCTCTCCATATGAATTTGGTGTTCTTCTGCATTGGTTTGGTGAAGGGTGCGACTAAGGTGTTGAAATTCCTTATGAACCTTTTGTAAAAGATGCTGATTTATGGAAATTTCTCACCTCGGCACAAGTAGTTAGGGTCAGCTATTCAATGATTGCTCTAATCTTCTCATTATTTACTCGTAAGCCTCTTCCACCAAAGCCTAACAACACCACTTCCTCTTGGAAAAAACAACACTTCTTAAGATTGTTAAATAACCTCTCAGCTTAAAGGACATTCAATACGGCACAGAGATGCTCATAGTAACTCGAGGACCATGACATACTTCCTTATTAGATTTCTTAACACATGATTCATCAGTTGCATGAAAGTGCTCGGGGCATTCGATAAGCCAAATGACATTACCATCCACTCATAGAGTTTATGATGAGATTTGAAGGTAGTCTTCTGCTTATCTCCCGGCCTCATATGAATTTGATGATAATCAGACTTTAGATCAATCTTGCTGAAGATCTTAGCTCCACTCAATTCATCCAACATGTCATCTAACCTAGGGATAGGATATTTGTATTTGATCACAATCTTGTTTATAACTTAGCTATCAACATATATCCGCCAGATACCATCCTTTTTCGGCAATAGGAGCGCCGGAGCAGCATAAGGGCTGAGACTTTCCCTTACATGCCCTCTTTCTAGTAGTTCATTGACTTGTTGTTGGAGCTCAGCAGCTTATTCGAGATTCATCCGATAAGTTAGTTTGTTTGGCAAGAGAACGCTGGGTATTAAGTCAATGCAGTGCTTGATGCTTCTGAACGGTGGTAATCCTTTTAGTAACTGTTCTGGAAACAAATCGACGTATTCATTTAGCAACTTTCTTACTTCTAAGGGTAGTTTTCCTTGCTCCCTTAACTAGACTAGTTTACTGACCAACATGAAGGTCGGCATATTGGCTTTAATAGCCTCTTGGAGCTTGGCTCTACTCATCATTAGAGTTTTCTTTAATCCTTGAGTAAGTTTTGCTTGCAATTTGTTAACTTAACTTGATGGCATCGGGTTTAGCGTAATCTTCCTTCCATTCTTCTTGAACACGTAAGTGTTCCTGCACCCATCATGTATAACCCTTTGATCAAAAAGCCATGGTTAGCCAAGCAAAACGTGTGATGTGCATATGGGTAGTACATTAAAAAGAATCTTGTTAGAGTAATTAGATATTGTTATTGGTAGTAGTATTTGTTGAGTTACATGTAATGCTCCTTTTCATTCAGCCAATGCAACTTGTACAACTTTAGATGCGTGATAGTTGGCAACTTTAACTTTGTAATTAGACCGGTTGTGTTATGAATTGTGACCAAGAACAAATAAGGTCGGTAGTTACATGGGTCTAAGCTTGTAGAAAGCTCAAAAAAGGATTACTGGAGAAAGTGTGAAAAGGGCAAAAATAAAGAATGAAACAGTAAGCAAAAACTACGTATAGTTTCAGAAGATATGATGCATTAATGGAATTTTCGAGGACTTACGGCACAATTTAATATGATGCACAAATTGGTCTGGTGAGGTTATTTGCTACCTAACTTTGCTTAAGAATAAGAGTATTGTCGAGAGTAAACAAACAGTGTTTACGCCAGGAAGAAAAGTACTTGAAAAGTATATTAAGAATGATCTGATCTCCTTTATAGCTATAAGTATAAGGGTATTTATATTAATAAGTTAGGGCAACTTGCCTAAAAAAGAAAAGATAAAAAGGGCCTTTTCTAAGAAAGTAATGTTTCAGATATAAAAGGGTAAAAATGAATAATAAGAAAAATAATCATTAGTGCAACGGATTCTGCACATGATATTGTATACGTGGCAAAACTATATTGGTGAAGTCATTAGAAGATGCAAACAAAAAAGTACGGATAGATGGCTTGTCTGAGCAGGGATGGCTTGGTCAGTTTGGACTCTCTCTCTTGGCTTCTCAGCAAAGAAGATGCTGAATAATTAGTTAGCTTGGCGCTAGTGAGTAATCCTTTATTCGGTATACTATAGAAAAATGGGCAATCATACTGCTTAGCATGAAGGGTAACTCGGCAAGAAAGTATTCGGCCTTAGTAGGAGTTGGTTGGAACAAAAGGATTCATCGTGCTAGCCTTTCTAGTCCTCAAGCTTGGTTGCAGGTTAAAGGTCTAGTAGCTTGATTCCCATCAGGTTAATGCCACGTTGATGCAATTACCACTATCTACAATGAGTACACACAACTGGTCATTTACCTTACATGTGATATGAAATAAGTTCTCCCTCTACTTCTTCTTGCATAAGGGTTCCAAGCTCATAGCCCATCGGATAACTAGGAACAATTGATCTAGATCATTGGCAAACACATCCTCTTCAATTAGTTCATTCTCCTAAGAGGTTTCTTTCTCAGCAATTCCCTTTTCCTCAGGTTCTTTATCAGTACTTTCCACTTTAAGCTTTAGGGCATCTCTCTTGATGACCATAATCCTTTGGTTCGGAAATTGAGTAACCATATGTCTAAACTCTTAACATTTGAAACATTTGATTTGGCTCATCTTCCTTTTAGATCTTTGTCCTTTCTCGTATGTCTGGGTCGACACGTTACCTTCAGGTAAGCTTTTCTAGTTAGTCCTAACATCTGCTCGTTTGGTCGCATTGTTACTTAGTCGACCTTAGTAGCTTCCCTTAACAGGTCGGTTTAACTAAACAGGTTGGCTAGTTAGCAGTTGGGTCAGTATTCGGCTCCTTCTCTGCCTTTCTACTTGTTGAGCTATTCGTATGGCCTCATCTAATGTGGTAAATTGTTAGAGTTTTATAATGTCTTAGATGTTACTCCTTAATCTAGTTAGGAGCCTAGAGACTGTTCGTGCTGGTGGTCCCTTTACTTCATAGCGGATCATAAGCATTTGGAACTCTTGGACATACTTGTCAATAGCTTGGCCTCCTTATCTTAGCTCTTAAAGCCGATTAAAGGTGTCTTGCAAATAGGTATTTGGCATCAATCTGTTTCTGAGTATCCCTTTAATCTTAGGCTAAGTATTATTTTCTTAGTAACCTTCTCATCTTCTCATAGCTTAGAAATTCTGTCACCATATAACGGCATATCCAGAGAACTCAATAGCAACGGTTTTCACTTTCTTGTTATCTACATATTGGTAATAATAAAAAACATGCTCCAACTTCTCCTCCTAATCTAAGTAATCATCTACACTTCCGGACCCATTGAAGTTCGAAATTTGAAGCTTCACATGGTCGGATGCTTGAACTCATTCTTCTTCATCATTATATTCTTGTCCTTTTCATCTAGATCTCCCAAGTCAATCCTTGTTCTCACTCGTTTACCTACTCCTCCACTTCGAATTTATCGAATTAGGTTTTGACCTCTAGTATGTCGGGCAGCTATAGGGTATTATACGTAGCATCAACAGGTCTATAGGCTAATGTATGAACTGCTCGAGTTAAATCTACAAAGAGTTAGTTACCTCATCAAGTCTCTTATTCGTGCTTTTTGGAGTACCTTGAGATTGTTAGCCATGGTAGACGAAACCATCGTTGTCATCCCCAACACCAGCATTAACACTCGGGTCTATCATTTTCAATTCAAATCCCAAACTCCTCAATTTGGTGCTACAGTTGACGTTATCTCTCAAAATTACACAACATACACTCCCTTCAAACTAGAAGCTCAATAACCAACAAACACACCAGATAAATTGACATAGAAAATTGCTTTGTTTCATACGCCTAAAAATAGAGTATAAATAGGGAACTTTGAGAACAAATTACTACAATCCGAAAAAAACTTCCTCTTTGATACCAAGATGATGCATATCGAGGCCAAGAGTAGACAAGGCCGGTCGCAAGGATGGGTCTAAGCTTGCCAAAAGCTTGAAAAGGGTGATGGGAAAAACATATGAAAGAACAGGAGTGAAGTGAGAAGTAAGCAAACCCTCAAATAACTCCAAATGATATGATATACTAATAAAACTTTCGAGGAGTCACGCCACAACTTGATATGATGTACGAGTTGGTCCGGTAAGGTTGCTCGCCACCTAGCTTTACTTAAGGGTTATGATAAGAGTGAAATGAAAGTAAATAAACAATGTTTATGAAATGAAAATATCCAGTGTATTAAAGATAATCTCATGATTTGCAGCTATATGTACAAGGGGTATTTATACTTAAGAATTTGGGGCAACTTGCCTAAAAGTGGAAAAGATAAAAAGAGGTATTATCCTAAATAAGTAATGTATAAAGCGTGCAAGGTATACAAAGGGTAAAAACGAATATTCAGGGAAAATAATGATTAGTGTAGTAGATTCTTCGTGTGGTTTAGGATATATGGTAGCTAAGCATTGGTGATGCCGTTGGAAGATATGGACAAAATAGTATGGTCAGGTTAGGCGGCCGAGCAAGGGTGCCGAGTAAGTGGTCAGCTTGGAGGAGATTGAGCAGGTGAGCAAAGTTTGGCTGTTGTTAAGGCATTCTTCCATTCGACAAATAATTTCCGAAATATGGGCAATCATTTAACAAAGCGTAGAGAGTTGATCAGCAGCATGGAGTAACTTGGCTTCAGCAGGAGTTGGCTGGAGTAAGAGGATATGCTTCGTTAGTCCTTCTAGTCCTCGAGCTCAGTTGCGGGTTTAAGGCTTAATAGCTTAATTCTTATCAGTTAGGCTTATGGGTCTAACTCACATATGGACCTGCAGTTATTAACAAATAATTAAAGAAAAGAATTAAAAAAGGAAACTCTCTCTCTCTCTCTCTCTCTCTCTCTCTATATATATATATATATATATATATATAAATATATATTATATTAGAAGGAGAGAAGTGTGGTGTGAAAAGAAAACGACAGATGTGCAGCTATGGAGAAAGAAGTTGCGAGGAAAAGTTGAAAGTGGAAATCAAAATCACATTGGAATGGAAAAGGTTTATTAGAGTTGGTGATAACATTTTGTCTTCGAAACTTATGAATTTGGATTTGAAAACTAGTCCGATGAAGCAACTTCAAATCCATAATCAGACGGTTTATTAAATTTCAATTGTGATGAAACTTCAGCTATTGGATTTATGGCGTTGAGTTCTAGAGGATTGTTATCTCCATTCCCAGTAAATCCTTATTAGTTGTTCAGGTTGAATTTGCATATTTTTGCATTTTGACTTATATTGAAATTTTTGTCGATATCCATCATTTGTGGTGAAGATTATTCATCTACTAGTGTAGCTAGTACCTATTATTGTTGATAATGGAAGATTTTGTACTGTACGGTCTCGTGGTTTTTTCTCCACATTAGGATTTTCCTATTAAATCTTGGTATTATTTATCTTTTATTTTCAGTTTGTTATTATTATTTTCTTAACAAAAACAATGTCATGAACATGTTACTGTAAATACATTATAAATCTTTTATGTAAAGGTAAATGCACAAAGTATAATCGAATTTTTAATATTCATGATTACAACAACTCTATATTTTATTAATATAATATTTTTAGCATGTGCTTGGATTTAATTTATTTATAGTTAGAAGGTCTTCTCATGTTTAAATTTAAATATTTAGTTTTGAGAGTTAGAATACTTATGTAGAGATAAATGCTCTATTTGTTTTAGGAAAATATTCTTCTAAACATTTTATCTATTTTTTCCTTAGTCCATTAAGTAAAAACGGTTTCCCCTTATATGATAAAACATTTTTCATCTGTAAGGAAAAATTTACTCTTTTTAGAAAATCGACTTATTCTTTGTAAAATGGAATATCATTTCCAATTTAATCTTTGTAAAAGCTTCAAACTTTAAGAAAATGATGTCTATTTTGTTTTTTTTTTCTTTGTTGTAATTATCCTATAACTTATATTTTAAACATGAAAATACTTTAATGAGTTAAAAAATTAAGGACTTCATAAAAAAAAAAAACCCAATTAAACATATTTTAATAATTCATATTAAAAAAATCATTTCTATTTATACTCATTAAAAATGTTTAAAATAATGTATTTATAGTAATATACTAATATTGATTTATTTTGACACCTACAATTTACATAATATTTGTGAATTAAATGTCAAATAAGTTTTTTCAATGTATTTTTATAAATATAACCAAGCACATGTAAATATATTTGTTTCAAGAAAATTTTGTGTCGGAAAATATTTTGTGCCAATATATGTTTTTCACTAAAATAAACAAGGTCTAAAAAATAACTTTCTATATCAAAAAGCGTTAGTCATCTTCCTAGAAAAATGTTAAGGTTGTCCTTTTAATAAGAAAATATTTTCTCTACCAAAGTCATTATAACATAGTGACATGAACATTGGTTATTCAATGGGATGGACCAGGTGCGAATTCTTTCTCCCTAAGTTATAATTATATAATGTAGTAGAAGAAGAACTTATTTTCTTTGTAAGGTAAGATGTTTATGTAGCCTAATAAACAAAAGTAAATAAGGAAAGTACTTAGACTAGAGGTGAGCCAAACTAGCTCAAAATTGTTAGTTTATAATTCAAAAAATGTTGAGCTATGATTAGCCAATTCCTTCCTAATTCTTGGTTGATTCAATAGATGTGATGGTTTATGGGTTCCAGACTCGACCTTTGAATTGATTTTTTGTATAACTTTTATTTTTTTATTTTTCATTTTCTTCTTCTCTCTCTCTCTCTCTCTTCTATGCTTCATTTTTTTTTAGTCTCTCTCACTTATTTCCTCTCTCCCCACTCACGCACCATAATGATTACAAAGCTAACTTTATTTTTTCTTTACTTTCTCCCTCTCTACCTCTTTCTTTCACTCCCTACCCTTCCCTTAAACTTTAAGGTATGCCATAAGGCTTTATGGGCGTGAAGGAAAGTGCTTTATAATATAACTATGTTCTCTCCAAGATTCTTTGAACAATCCTAAATATAGGTAGAAGGATGTCGTTTTCATCTTCAAACTCATTTTTTCAATTTACTTTTGAAGTAATAGACGATTTTCTTCAAAAGAAAATAAAAATAGTATACAAAGTAGTGCAGACACTCTATTTTTTCCATCCTTTCATGGGATAGATTTATAGAAAAAACATAAAGAATTCAAAATTCAAAAAAATACAAAAAATAAAAAATTTGAAAAAATACAAAGTGCAAAAAGTGTTTAAGTCAAGTTAATCAGTTTTTTAGGGTTGGATCAGATAATTGTGAAAATATACATTTGATTTAATAAATTTAGAGTCTTCAAAAATTTTGGGCCTCATTACAAAAATATATATATTTTAAATAATCTAGTAAAATATTTGAGTTTATAAAATAGATTTTTATCCAATTTAACAAATATTTTAACCAGACTAATTAAAATGAGATTCTAGATTTATTGAATTAAAAAGTGGTGTTAAGAATATATAGCATGTATATTTTGGGTTATAGGAAATGGAGGTGGGTTTGGTGCCCAGTAATGTACAATAGGCGCATTTTCATTTTTGGCCAGGTCATGTGCATCTTTTCTCCTCTAAGATTTTGTTAAGAGTAAGCAAATAATGGAGGAAATCACATATCTTCTAGAATCCAAATCCCATAACAAATCTTATCGAATTTTCATTATTTTTAGATGGATTTTGTTAAAATATTACTAAATGATTATAAGAACTACCAACTCTTTAAAATATTTTAACTAATGTTTATGGAAGATTTGATAAAGATTTAGGATGATTTGTTATGGATCTAGGTTGATCTAAGATTTAGGGTCAACAATTTAAAAGAATCCAAATGACTTATTGGTAAGGGGATTCGATAACAATTACTGATCTTCTTTCAATCTCCTCCATTTAATCACATAGTAGCAACTACATTGTCCTTCACTTACTTGATAACATACAACAGTACCCCTATCATCTTTACCCAACAAAACACATACACTACAACAAACCTAAGGCCCACACAAAAATGCACGACTACCTTTCTCACTCTTACACAGTTACCAGCAAAACCATCTGATAAGGATTGAAGGAATAACAGTAGATCTTGAAATAGGTCAGAATAGGTCGAATGTGTTTGATGTACATGAAGTGAGATGGTTGATTTCTACAGTGAATGTGAATGGATATAACTCACCAGCACATAAACACTATTAAGGGGTTTGAGCTCAAAATAAGGTTCGATATAATTCACGAATACTAAATATTGCTTGGGATTCAAATGAAGGTCAAATGCAACTCATTAACTGGTTTAAATGAAAGGGTTCACCACAATTTTGAGGAAAAAATCGATAAGAATATCGGAAAGATTAAAAAGTTTAATCTATACTCGATAATCTGGTAAATGCTAGCTTAAGAGTAGCCTTACTCAAAAAGGAAAAGATTCTAATCGCAGAAATATACTTTTCTATCTGATTTCATATATCGATGTCTATCTATGTATATCTTCGTTGTTTATAGATGTTGCTATTTATAGTAAGTCCTAAACTTTAGTAGCAAAACTGTAAATAATGTACAAGGTCTTAAACCTTAAAGAATTATGCCCATAAATAAAATAAAGGAAAATATGTATAAGAATAAAAAACTGTGCATTTTATAAGGGGAGTCAGCAGGCAGTTACTCAGCATGTCCTGGAAGGAATAGTATCCGAACCGGACGAAGTTGGTAGTTGGATGTACGGGTTTAGTAAGGAGTCTTTAAAGTCTTGCAGTATTTAGTCGAGACACCCAAAAGGTCGGCCTGTAATCGTTGGGTTCTAGAATTAGTCGGCATGAGTCTCTCGATGTTGTGCTGAGTCATTTTTTAGTCTCGAGTACTTAACCTTGTGGTATCTCAACACCTCGGTTGACAACAGACTTGATACCAGGTGTTTACCTTCCTTCCTTATGTCCTTCTAGGTACTGCTTGGCCTTGGCAAGCTTTGATCGGCTTAGCTTTGGATAAGTCTGCCTTAGCTTGGATATTGTTAGAGGCTGATTCCCATCTAGCCCTTTCTCTTACACATTAAACCTAGAAACATCATCCCCATCGACTACCATACACATGCACTCGATCACCCAATGCCAACCAACAATAGAGTTTTGTAGCTCTATGGGCTCTTTTCCTAAAATATTATGAAAAAGGGCTTAGGATGAAACTTAGTATGTGAATTCGTGTGCACTTTCAATTGAAAAAAGTTCCGGTAAAGGAAGGCACATGGCACATACTTGGATTGCATGTTAGGAAGGCGCATACTTAGATTGCACCTTTGCTTAAACGGGAAGGCACATACTAGTAACACGCCTTCCTTGTTAAATAGAAGACTCAAATAAGTTAGGCGCCTTCTTACTTCATATATATAAACCCCAATTTTCAAGAGTAGAAGTTAATCTAGCTTCCACGACTTTCCAAAATCTCTTACATTCTCTGATTTTCACCCTCCAAGCAATAGTGTAATCCCATTTTCTCTACCGATCTGTAAGTAAGACTAGTCCTTCCTCTTTTCCACATTTATTTTTTTAATATGAAAATTATATTGTTAATTTAATTTATAGTAGTTAGAGAAAATTAGTGTACTATATTTGTGTTTAGCATATTATCTACATGCTAGTCTGTAGTTGGATAAATCAGGGTGGTAACGTAGGAAAATACGGATGCTACCTGTGAAATGCAGCTGATTTTACTTATACATTAGTTAAGCGCTTTTGCAGTTGCATGTATAATATGTGATGAAATGCCTCATCAAGAAGTGAAATTGTTTAGGTACTATGAGTTACGTGAAATTGCATAGGTTTAACTCATTTTGGAATTGCTAAAAGAATAGGTCAAGGTTGGTTGAGTATGTGAAAATAATTGTGCAAGCGGGAGGGAACATTGTGAATGAAAGTAATAGTCTGCAATATGATAGGCAGTTGGTGAAAAAGTTGTAGATGAGGAAGAATTCGAACTTTAGTTATTTCCTCCAACAGATCTATGCGAGTATTAGGGTTGATCCTATTGGAGTTAAGCTTGTACATCGATACCCTTTTTATTATCAGTAAGGCGTTTCATACACTTTGATGGCCATAAACGATGATGATGATGTGGAAAACTTGATTGAAATGGTTGGCTCATTAGGAGAAAACTGAATACAGGAGATATATGCTAGGGGTTCCAATCAACCAAACATGAGTATTGTCTATAACACTTTATAGGTAGACCTTTCCAACTACCTTCCACCATAGGTCCAGCTAAGTTAGGATGAATTTCCAATGTACGAAGGACATGAAACTTTTCTAGTGGACGAGCCTACCCTTTAAGGAGGCGGTAGAAATGTAGAAATCAATGAAGAGGCACTTGATGTAGAGATTGGGTCAATCTTATTGGACAAATCGAGCTACGACCCCAATAAAGAGTTGATTCTCATTGGACTTGATAGCAATGATGAAGGGGATTGGTTGGGGGTTGAATTGGGGTTAGAGGAAGAAGTTGTAGAAGTAGAAAACACTGTAGATGATGCAATCATGTCAGAATATGTATCGAGTAATGTCCCACCCGTACCTCAATTTCCTACAGGCTAGGGGATTTAGATGCCTCCTTAACACAATCAGCTTAGCATGATAACATCGCCAATTGAAGATCCAATTCCATAAATGAACATTGTTAGGGATAGTAGTATAGCATTTGAAGAGAACATGGAGGCAGAGAGAAGTAATTAGGTAGACGGTAAGGATTTGTTTGTTGAATAATGCTTTAGCATACAGGATGAGCTTATCGACATCATAAAATGATATCACATCAATCACCATTGTGACTGTGTAATTGACGAATCAAAACCACACCTTTAGGCCATTTACTGCGTGGAGAAGGACAACGGGTGCAAGTGGAGGCTATAAGCATCATATAAGAGGTTACTTGGGCTATTCGTCATAATAATTCTTGATGGATCATACACGTGTCAATCCTACTATAACGTAGCACCATAGATAGATCAATAGTAAACTTATGGCTAATTGCTTCATCAACAATGTTAGGGAGAATCTGGATATAAAGATTGCAGACTTGTAGGCAAATATCTTAACCATGTTTGGGTATGATGCGATAAGGAAGAGAGTTTGGAATGCCAAGAGAAAGGTTTCGGAGATGGTGTATGGCAATACGGAGGAAGCCTACATCGAGCTTTCTATTCTATTAAATACAATGAAAATTACTAATCCAAGGAAAAAGGTAGTTTGTAGGTGGATCTAAAGAGCTTGGAATTTCGATTATGAAGTGGGTCTTCTGGACTTTCGAGCCTTGCATGCATGTGTTTAAGTTCGATCGGCCTGTAGTGTGTATAGATGGCACATTTCTATATGGAAAGTATAACTATGTATTATTGATTGCTTGTTCTATGGATGAGAATAACTGTATTGTGCCACTAGCTCTTACGTTAGTCAACAAGGAGTTCGAGGAGAGATGAGGCTAGTTTTTGAAGTAATTAAAGAAATTCTTGGTTAGTGTTCGGGAAGAGACAATTTGCCTTATCACGGATAGGTACTTTGGGATCAAGAGTGTGCTTAAGAAAGATGATGTTAGCTAGAAAGAACCATTTGCGATTTGGAGGTAGTGCATACCGCATGTTGTCAGCAACTTCAACAAGGCACACAAGAACTAACTGTGTAAGAAGTTGGCCATAACTGCTACAATGCAGGCATAACCCATGAAATTTGAGCATTTGATGGAGCAGATGTGACGAGTTAAGGAGGACGCACCATCATAGTTCTTACCTTTTCATATGTAGCAATGGACGTTGGCTTACGATGATTTCTAACGGTTTGGATATATGACCTTAAACATCATCGAGAGTTACGATGTCGTACTTAAAGGTTCTAGAGGATTGTTACTAACTTCACTTGTGAAGAAAATATTCTATAACTACATTGACTATTAGGAAAGAAGAGTTGATAAAGTGAAGAAGGAAATGGCCGTTGGGCAAGTGTTTACTAAGTATACTGTAAAGAAGCTTAATACGTAGTCCAAGCAAGCTCCTGCTCCTATCATCAAGGGTTATAGCCGGGAAAACAAGATATGAGAGGTGAAGACCAGTTGGAGGTGTAAACCAAATTATGTTACGAAACGAGGTGACTACATAATTGATGAATCAAAACTGCACCTTTGGACTATTTATTGCATAGAGAAGGACCACGGGTGCAAGTGGAGGCTACAGGCATGATATAAGAGGTTAATGGGGTTATTTGTCATAATAATTCTTGAATCCCATTGTAATGTAAGATCATGGACAAATTGACAACAAACTTATGACCAATTACTTCATCAACAATGTCAGGGAGAATTTGGATGTAAAGATTGTAGACCTGCAGGCAAATATCTTAACCATGTTTGGGTATAATGTGATAAGGAAAAGAGTTTGGGATGCCAAGAAAAAGGCTATACATGGCAATTGGGAGAAAGCTTACAATGAGTTTCTTATTCTATTGAATGCAATGAAAATTACTAATCTAGGGACAAAGGTTGTCTAGCCTAGCTATGAAGGAGACTTAGTAGGCTTCCTTGCGATGTGGACGATGAGATCATTTGGAGGCATATGCGAGCATACATTCTATAATTGTTGGAGGGTTTCTTGTTTGTTGATAAATTGTCATCACTCATCCACATGATGTTCCTCTCCTTTTTAGAGTATTTCCCATTTGCCAGGACATTCAACTAGGGGTCGACTTTCTTAGTATGGCTATATCGTCAGTTGTATGGAGCAACACGATCCGAAGCAAATGAGATAGGTGGTGTAGCTTTACTATTATAGATACGGGTATAGGATAGATTCCCCTACATTGATCTTCACGGTAGGACTGGGTTTGCCATCCAAGAGGGGTTTCCACTAGTCGCTAGATAGGTGGTATAGTGTGACATTACGCACCATATTACATATGTTAATGCCTATTGGACTGCATTTGATTTATAGATGAGTTAATAGGTATGTGGTACTTTAGTGTTTTCTTCTAGCATTATATTTGAATGCAAATATTACTAATACACTTCCCTTTCTAATGCATTGTAGGTTGTATGGGAGCCGTACATGGAAGACCTTATTCAGCTCTTATCCCCCTTTTGCCATGCCAGATAAGCTATTTGGATGGCTAAGGTACCATTAATATACTTCTAGATTGTCGAGTTTTACTTTTCGGATCATGTGATCCGACAATTTAGGGGGTTCCAGACGGTTTCGACGGATGTTAATAAGAGTAAGGAGTTGCACCACATCGACCTTAGGGGCAGGATGGACTTGGATTGGTTGGATGTACATTAGGGATATATAGCCACTTGGGTAAACCGCTAAATGTGGGTAGTTCATCTGTAAGGACCTCGGGGTATTGATTCAAGTTACTATGACTGGTATAGAGAGTACACATGTCAGTAAATTACCCATCATGGTACAATGATGGGATACTTAGTAAGCCTACTTCCTCTTAACACATTGTTTTGCATAATGTATCGTGCATGACTGTAGGATTGTTTGTTTCATACAATGTAGGTAGATACTCTATGTCAAGCATAACTATTTAATGATTTGCACACTACACATGGGATCATAGATGGTGGCCTCGACTATCTTGAGGAGCACAATGATTGATCTTGTTTCCCCATGAGGTAGTTGCGTTAGACACAGTACTTGCCCTTTACTCGTGGGTTAGGGATAGACTTCGTACAAGAGGAGGTCGAGCAGGTCGGACACCTAGTCGAAGACAATGAGATGATGGCATGCTATCGGGATCTCGTCATTCGATTGACTTGGAAGAGAATGATAGTAGTACATTACTTGCTAATACCTCTAAGGTTGGGCCCAACTCGTAACGTACTCTAGGTACTTATGGTAACATCTCTCCTTAGCAGACACCGCCAGCAACGCACTAGTTGGACTCAAACTTCAAACATAGGGGATGGTGTCACCCAATAACCACCATCATAGCTTAGCCTTATTCCTCCTAGAGACCCTAGTGATAATCTTCTTCATCTATTAGAGCCTCAGCCATCTGAGGGACCGTCCAGTTGCAGGCCATCATTGCTCGTCCGATTCGAGAAACAATTTACAAGATCTAAGAAGAAGTAGTTGTATATAAACACTTTTATATTACTTAGTTAGTTTATTATGTATATTCGTCATCTTCCATTTGCTGTATACATGGATGTTGTAAATGACGTCATATATTGGCTTGCTATTCACTTGATGTTGTTCGGTCACTACAATTATACCTTGTAATATTCTATCTCATTTGATAGGTTCAATTGTGTTGGGTAGTCTATTGAACTATTTTTAGATGTGCTGAGTTGTAGATCCTACTAGTAGGAATTCATGTGCTTCTAAGATGCACTTGTTGGTTCTAGACTTATTAGTGTTAGGAGGCAATTTTGCTCTGTTTTCAATTATATTTTGTTACTTTACATATACTCAAGGTGTTTGTCAAATAGAAAAAGGGATGGGGGATATTTCCAAAGAAGGCGCAAAGTAGTATTACGCCTTCCTTATATTTCAAAACCAAGGAAGGTACATACAAGTAATGCTCTTTCTTCTTTAGTAAAGGCACCATCTAAGATCGTGCCTTCTTAAGGCGCAATATTTACATGTGCCTTCCTTCACCATAAGTTTTTTTAATTAGAAGGCATGTATTCGCATGTGCCTTTCCTACTCTACTTACGTATTAATTTTCATCTCGGACCCTTTTTCATAATATTTTTAGAAAAGGACCCTATAAAGGTACAAAACTCGCCAACAATATGTACCATAGACTCCCAATGCGATAATAAAGAAACACACCTATGTACGGCCTACAGAACATTAGACAAACCTATTATGCAACCGTTGCCACATCCAACTACCATCTGCATCCCAATCATATAGCTATACAACATCTAACAAGACCTTACCCCACTGCACAAACCACTTGATTGACTCTATTGAATCTACCCACAACCTCATACGTAACTTAAGCTAATCACCATCGTAACTTGCAAGCTCCGTCATGGCCAACTACCACACAACTTCTCAAAACCACCACTTTTCTCTAAGGCATTGCTTCCAAACACACTTTCACTATTACAAACACACAAAACTGTGATTTCTTGTAAGATTCATCGCTTAGGATACACTGTGTGAAGCCATTGGAGTTACTACCATTGAGTCTTACCTATAACTTGATCGCATGTGCAATAGGACCTAAGATTCGACTTGTGTACACAATCAGGCCCCAAGATTTGACCTTCACCTAATTAAATAGAAGGTAGGTTTGGATCTCAATTTTTTTTAAATATTTCTTTATTTATTTAGTTTTTATTATTTCATTAGCATAGGTTAATACTAATTTTAGTTTGTCTTTTGGTGTAGGCTCTTAATATTATTACTTTATTATTATTATTATTTTAAAATTATGCTTAAGATCTTGCTTATATCATATGCATGTTATTATTAATAATAAAATTGTTCATTTTATTAAATAAGTACTAATGTAAGTCTTTTTGTAGGTTCTTATATTATTCATATGTATTGGTGGTTTTTACGTAGTTTGCATATTTATCACATAAATCATGTTGAATTTCGTATTTTCCCTAAATATTCGCACTTTTTATTTCCTTCTCCTAAAATTTACTTCTTGTTCATTTTTTTTTTTAAAAATTGCATGGCTTTTGCAAAAATTAGATCTTTTTTACAAAAGTTCCATTTTTAGGTACAATTGCATTTTTTTTTACAAGATTCATATCTTTAGAAGATTTGAATAAATTTTCATTTCTTAATAAATTTGGCATTTTTGGATTTTTTTAGAGAAAAAAATGTTGTCATGTACTCAATTTTTTTTAGAAAAATAAAAATCTTAATTAGGTCTTTTTCAAAAAGTAATTTTTAAAATTTTTTAAACTAGGGAATAAAAGTTATGTTTTTAGGGATTTTTCTTAATAAAAAAAATTGGTTAAAAAATGTATACTTAACTTATTTTTATAAATTAAACTTGTCAACCTCTAAAATTTTCTAAAAATTAGAATTACGATAAGTTAGATCCTAATTAATGGATACATAGACACTTTCGGAGCAACCATAAAATTTGGATAATTTTTATTTTTAGGGAAAGTTCGTAAAAAAAAATATTCATTTTTATTCATTTTCATATTTTTGCATGTTTTCACATTTTTTTATAAAAATTCTAAAAATAAAGGTGTATTAATTTTTTTTTTTAGTTTTTTCATGGAGATAAGCGTCCTAATAAGTTAGCCTTTAAACCAATTTTTTGGATAAAGTTTTCTAAGAAAGATTTTTTAGAAAAATTAGCAAGCTGGTGACTTGATTAGGGTTTCTTCCGCCTAATAAACCCTAATCCGTTTTTTTATCAATTTAACTGGTTGACAACTCCTAAAATATTTTCAAAATATCCTTTTTAGAACCTTTTTTTTTTTTAAGAAATATGTTTTTCCTTAATTTAATATTGAGTATTTTATATTAAGTGGGCTAGGCTTAGTATAAAGTAAATTAAGGAAAATTGAAATTGGGCTCGACAAGTAGAAAATACAATCTTAGATATTTCCATACATCTTCATTTTGTATTTGCAAAAATGATTAGTTGGTTTTTCTTCATTTATTATTTTAAAGGAAAAGCCTTTTTTAATTGTTTACAACTAATAATTTGGTATCTTATAGTTTTAACCATTAAAAATATTCGCATGGTAGTTACTAAAAAAATTTAAATCCATCCTAGAAACTTTTCAATAGCTGCCCGTTATTTAAAAAATTCATTTAGCAATACATTTATCATTTTCTATCACACTTACTTCTACGATTACTATTTATTTATCTGTTTGTCATTTTAATTGTCTAATGTTACTATTATTTACAAAATTCATTACATTTTTTATTTGATCAACATTTTCTACAGTAGTAAGCATCTTTTTTCAAGAAAATTTATTGTTGTTTTGATTTTTACCAACATATATTATTGGCATTCTTTTATATTATTAAGCGCAAGCTTTTTTTTTTCTTTAATCTTTTGTATATGCAATAAGGGCACGTCGTCTACTAGTATGCATAAAGCATTAGTATGGTAAAAAAAGGCTCTTAGATTTTAGAGAAAAGGATATACGTGTTATACACTATATATATATACACGTGGTATATAAATACTAGTAATATTTTTACACATACGGAAGTGGAATGGGTTTTCCTAAAACAACTATCACTCATACTCTACACATACCATATGTATTAAAATTTTATTGACATTTACACATCATATGTATATATCACATAGTATATTTAAATTTTAAGGTTTAACTATTAGCTCTCGTTAAAGTGCTCATGCTCTTCTACTTTTAGTAGAGATAAGTCGAGTTGTTTTTCACTTAAAATTGAATTCTAGAAACTATCTAAGGTTGAAGGTGGTGCCCTTCTCATATTTTTTATTACCTTTAGCTTGTCGACCTTGTGGATCTTAATAGGTCCAGTTCATGTAGCTTGGGTTGAAATAAATAAAAGAGAGGGGAGCATATGTCTTAACCATCCAACAACAATAATGAAAGCAAAATGAAAAAAAAAAAAAGGTAAAGAACAATTGTTGTTCTTCTTACTATCTTTTTCGTGAATTGAAGCTAAGAAGAAGCTATTAAGAGTCTTTCTTGATTTTTCTCTGGACAAATTTAAAACTAAAATATTAAGAATCTTTTCTGGTAGTAATTTTAGGTAATTTTTATTTCTCTAGTTGACGTCATCATACAAGAACGTTTGGGATTGATAGGAAAATAAATTTAATTTGGAGTTTGGTTTTCGGTTTTATTTCTACTATATTGGAGGGTTTTCCACATAAATCTTGTTAATTTCCTAAATGTGGATCTAGATAGTTGAGACAAGAAAAATTTATTTGTTCATTTATGGAGGTTGCAAAAGTCGAACATGTGTGAAGAATAGAGAATTGGGAAAATGATTTTCTCTTAACAGAATAACTAACTCTGTACAAGACTAAGGTATTTGTATATAACTTCTTGTGCCCATGTTATACACTAGCCATGTGACAATGATAAATAATACAAAACAACTAAACTGAAGAAATAAATAAAGGCTAAGTAAAACAATATAGAGTTTTACACCCCTCCCTTAAGTTGGCCATTGTAAAAGGCTTAACGTGGACAAAAATGGTCATAACCAATTATTTGCAATAATCTTGGTAAAAAGATTTGCTAGTTGCAAGTGAGAAGGCAAGTATTATGCATCTAGAAAATTAGAACGAATGTGATTGTGAGTGAAGTGAACATTTAGGTCAATATGCTTGGTGCAACCATATAAGCAAGGGTTATCAACCATCATCTTGACAGATTTACTGTCAGTAAACAATGTAACTAGCAAAGTAACAACAGTCTCCAATTCTTAAAGTACATAAGATAAACATAAAAATTCCTTTATAGCTGAAGCGATGTTTCTATATTCCGCTCTAGTAGAGGATGTTGAAACCATGACATGTTTCTTGGTTTTCCAAGACATTAAAGAAGAACCAAGAAATATATAGTAACCAGAAATAGATTTTCTATCAATTGAGTAAGTCCCCTAATTTGCATCACAATAACCAACAACAGATCAAGAGCTAGAAGAAGAATACATTAACCCTTTATCTATTGTCCCTTTAATGTATCTAAGAACATGAATAGCTGCATGAAGGTATAAAGTTGTTAGTTGAGCAGCAAATTGGCTCAACTGTTGTATAAAAAAAGACAAATCTAGTTTAGTAATGGTTAGGTACAGCAAATGACTTACTATTTGTTTGCACTTTGTAAGGCGAGTATCAACTAAGGTGTCCAACATGAATTTCCTTTTGTTTAGCAAGAAACCATCCTTAACTCGACAAATTTAATACCAAGAAAGAAATGGATCTCTCCAAGATCCTTAATAATAAATGCTTCATCTAAAGCTTTCTTGATAGATTCAATTTCAAAAAGAGAATTTCCAGTGAAGACTATATCATCCACATATACTAAAATAGCAACAAACAAGGAACCATTTTTTTTTTGTTTTTTTTACAAATAAAGAATAATCGGATTTGGCTAGTATATAACCTAAAGAAACAATGAAGTTTGAAAATTCCTTATTCTATTGCCTAGAAGCTTGTTTAAGCCCATAGAGAGACTTAACAAGCTTTAAAACCTTTTTTGAATTGACTAATGGATGACTGTCAGGTGGCTTCATATAAATGTCTTCATCAATGAAGCCATGGATGAAGGCATTGTTGACATTTAGTTGATAAACATGCCAATTTTTAGCTGCTACTAAAGTCAACAACACTCTAAACAATGTGAGTATAGTCACAGGCGAAAAAGTATGAGTATAATCCACTTCTTCCATTACTAACCAAGCCTTATATCTTTCAATGGAACCATCGGGTTATATTTTATCTTATAAACTCATTTACTGCCAATAGCACTCTTTAGAGGAAGTATGGTAATTTCCTAAGTATTATTTACCTTTAAAGCTAAAAGTTCTTTATTCATGGCCTCGATCCATTGAGGATCATTCTTATCTTGATAATAATATTATGGATCTTTAATTGTAAGTACATTAGTTAATGAAATCACATAATCGTGCGAAAGACTAGCAAATGATTGTGATGTAAACAGGGGACAAAGAGATGAAGGAATTGGTGAGTGAGTTGTGATTGTATTGTGCATATTATGAATAAAATCTTAAATCCACTTTGGAGTGTGTTTGATATGTTGTGAATGTCTAAGAAGGATAATAGATGTGTCGAGAGTAAATGTGTTGTATTAAGATCTTCATGTGTACAAGAATCAATAAAAGCTAATAGATTAAAGGAGATGTATGTGACAATGTTTGTGTTGAATGAGCCTCTGTTAATTCTTTAGTAGGCTGAGTAATAGGGAACAAATTAGAAGGATTTAGGGAAGAATTAGAATGACTAGCAGAGGTTGAGGCCATATGAACAGGAAAACAATTCTCAAGAAAGGAAACATGTCTGCTCATAAAAAGATGGTGTGTGTCTAAGTTATACATTTTGTATCTTTCTTGATGAGATGGATATCTTAAAAATACACAATGACAACTTTTGGAGTCAAATTTATCTCTTGACTTAGGATATGTGGCAACATAACAAAGACATCCAAAGATATGTAAATGTTCATAGGAAGGTAATTTGTGATGAAGTAACTTAAAGGGAGTTCTCCAATTAAGGCTTTGAACATGCATTAAGTTAACAACAAATGTAGTAGCTAACACACATTCTCCCTAAAAGGTCTTGGGAAAATTAGCATGGATACAAAGTGCTTTGGTTGTGTTTAGAAGATGTCTATATTTTCGTTCTACTACTCCATTTTATTGTGAAGTATAAACTATAGATTTTTTGTATGTAACACCATGTCTAGTAAACAAAGCTTGATATCCATTTGATAAAAATTCACTCCCATTATTAGACCCCACAATGGGTATGGAATTAAAGTATTTCATGGTATTTGCAAATAATTGAGAAAGCAAATTGGATGTTTAGGATTTGTATATCATGAGAAATGTTTATGTATATCTAGTGATGTTGTCTACAATAGCAAGAAAAAATTTAGCTCCAAAAATAAAAAGTGTGTTATAAGGCCCCTAAATGTCTACATGTATCAAATTAAAAGGATTAGATGACCTATAATCACTAGAAAGAAAAGGTAACCATTGAAATTTGACTAATAAGCATATATCACAGTAAAAATTTGTAGAATTAACATTCTTATACTATAGCACATGAGCCAACTTTTGATAGAATCATGGCTAAGCCTAGAATGCAACAATTCAAGTGTTTGAACATTTGATAGAAATACATGTTTTGTACTAGGAAAAGAACCGGCTTAGTTGAAGTTACAATGGCCTTATCAGTGGGTCCTAAAAAAGAAGCAATCGATTTTCTGGTTTGAAGCAATTTACTTATTGACAAAAGGTTGTAACAAAAGCCTAGGATAGAGAAAACATTGGTTAAAGTAATGTCTTTATTGATGTGTACATGTCCAACCTCATGTACCATCTTTTCATTTTTGTCTAGAAGTCTAACTTATATAGGTTGTTCAAGTGTTTGTTTATGATATAGTAAATGCAAGTATCGTTTGATGTGATTTGAGGCACCAGCATCTACAACCTAAGAGTACACAGCATTATTATCAAAGCTACGAATAGGAATTGTACCTACAAACACCATGAGAGAAGTATGCTATTGATCATCCTCTTCTATTGCTTGCTTCTTGTCCTGCAACATTTTCACCACTTGTTGACTAATCTTATCAACCAAATGTGTTTCCTTCAATGGAGTAGATGTTGCTGGAGCACTAGAAATAGCTTCAACATAAGTAACTGTTCGGCTATTTCTTCTTTCTTTATTGTTTCCTTTGAACCAATTAGGGAAGCCAATGATTTTGAAACAATTTTCTACTATGTGTCCTGACTTCTTATATTGAACATAGCTCAATCTATTAATTCCCTTTCCCTTTTTATCTCTTTTATCCTTAATAGCCTGTCGCCTTTGATTTTCCATAGTAAACACATCATTCTCATCACTAACATGATTCATAGAACTGTTACTTGATAGACTAAATAGTAGGCTTTGTTAATAGCTGGAAGAAAATCCATTGATAAGATGTAATTTCTTATATGCTCAAAAGAGTCATTTAATCCCATAAAAAATTGTATAAGTCTGTTTTGATTGTTCTTTTTTAGAAATTTCTCAAATACTTTACATTCATAATGTTTAAATGCTCTACATACACATCCAGGAATAACAAAGACATCATTCAACTCATCTTAAAGGTGTTTCAACTTATTGTAGTATAAAGTAACATTCGAGCTATCCTACCTAATATTAACAATCTCACTTTTTAGTTGATATAAGACAGGTCTATTAAGGAGTCCAAACCTCTTAATGTCTTCCCGAAGATCCTTTGCAGATTTTGAATATATAAAGCCCTCAGATAGATCCTTATTCATTGAATTAAGGATCCAACACCGCACCAAAAAATTATCTCTAATCCATCTATTTAGGTTACTGTCATCATTTTTAGGCTTAGGACATGAACCGTCGAAAAATCCTAACATTGTCTTCGTACTTGGGGCAAGTTGAAGAGATCTATTATAACTAACATAATTGGTTCCATTCAATATTGTATTTATAATCATGATTGTAGGTCCATTAGATGATGCTAAGAATAAAGGATCATTACAGGATCCATCATAATTTGCATTCGAATCAACTACTTGTGAGTTTGACATGATGCAGGACTTCAAATACAAGGAAAAGAAATAGATGAACGATCGATCTACTAATGTTATACTCGATGCTCTAATACCATGTTAGTTTCCTAAATGTAAATTTATACAATTGAGACAAAAAAAAAAAACTGCCTTGTTCATCTATGGAGATTGCAGAAGTTAAACATGCACGAAGAAGAGTAAATTGGGAAAATAATTTTCTATTAATAGAATAACTAACTCTATACAAGATTGAGGTATTTATATACAACTTGTTGTGTATGTATAATAGACTAGTTACGTGACAATGTAAATAATAGAAGAAAACTAAATTGAGGAATTGAATACAAGCTAAGTAAAACTATACAGAGTTTTACGAATTTTATCTCTCTCTTTTGAAATCTTTCTTTTCTTGATATTATTATTTTTTTTTAGTATATGTTGGTTTTTGATTTAAGATATTGATTGGCTTGGTTTTGTCAATAGGAACATATGGATTTATTTTATCACTATTAATTTCAACAATCAATTGATTCGATTATGAATCCTTAACATGGCTACCCTTGCATAAGATGATGAACCACCTAGGCTTGCCATAATTTGTATACGATATTGAATAAGGGACAAAATCAAATAGGTAAGAAAATAAAATATAATGCATGACCAATAAGTAGTAAACTTAAATGTAGGCGCATTTTATGACAAATTTTCAACATTTGATTGAAAGAGTTGGAAAGCATACGAAAATTTAATTCTTTAATGAAAACGAATGTTAAAGTTTGTGGGTTTTAGGATGGGATAAGGAAAAAAAAAAAGAAAGAAAGGATAGAATTGAAATGAATGGGCTTGGGCTTCTTCTCTAATTTCCCGTCAGCCCAATTGCAATTATTGAAGATAGATAAGTGCACGAGCCCCCAGCCAACAATAATTGATGAGTTACCGGGCCCAAAGTGTCAAATTGAAGCAGGTTTGTTCTTGCCCAGTTTTGTATCGGGTCCTTACGGAAGTTTTGAAGCCCAAGAATTAGGGAATCCCTCTTTGGATGATAATAGTACTAAAAAAAAAAAAAAATCCAATTAATTATCTCGTTTTCCTTTTAGCCCAAGTGTTTGGCCATAATTAATAATAACAAAAAAAAAAGAAAAAGAAAAATAAGATAAGAATAAGAGTGATAATTAATGGCATTATTAAAATATCATAAAGAAACTTCATATATTTAGTTTTGATACACTTTACTTTGTTTTTGTAAATGTATTAGTAATATTAAAAAAGTATCAATAATTTTTTAAGATATCTCTGTTAACGAGATAGCTAATATAGTGATAGCAATCTTGAATCTAATAAATGGATTATTTTTATCTTTTCTTGTAAATTTAGTATCGAGGAAACTGTTGTAATGTACATACTTAAGAGTTAAAAGCCCATGGATCAGAAGTTTGAGCTCTCTTATTTATTTTGTAACGAAAAAGGTAAGTGCAACAAACAAGGCCGCCAATCTTATACAGAATATTCATATTCTTGTACATTTTGATACTCTTGACATCATCTAAGAATTCTTTGTAATGAATTACTTGCACCTATATTGAAAGTTTCAACTTTTTGCTCCTTCCTCATTTGAAAAACAGAATTGTATGCTCAAACTCAAGCTTTCCACAAGGCTTAAAAGGAAGAGCAAAATTATCATTACTTTAAATCAGTAGATTGATGATCTATTGCTTCTCCATATATAAAGACTGTCTATTCTTTTTATTTTTTTTTTCCTCCATTTAATCCGTCCGGTGTTAGATTTTCAAATTTTTATTTAGGTTATGTACGAAACTCACGCTACACGCTTGTAACTACATCCGTAGAAACCCCGCATCTAAAAATTACGTGCACGAAACTCGAACAATTTTAACTTCCAAGTTTTCTCGTTAAAGTATTATAGGACTAATCCTCCTTTATTGTCATTTCGTTCTTTCGTACGAGTGTTGACGAGAATAATAAATTACATACGTCTTGAAATGAAAACCACACTATCGAAAAAGTCAAAATGGCGGTTCTCAGAAAAGATTTATCCACGATGGCTTGCAGATAAGACTTTTGTTCGTAGGAATATCCTTTGTTCAAGGAGGGTGTATACAAATAAAAAACATCCGAGTTCCATCCACAACACAGCGGCGAAATACTTATCACAAATATTAATATATTGGTCACCTATTACACTGTTATGGTCGGTGCAAAATTTAATAATACGACAGAATTCGTTTTCGTGTAATATATTCAACATTTGTGTATTAATTTTTGTGTGTGTATGTTTTTTTTTTTTTTTCCTTTTGCTAGTAATGTTCGCTAATCCATTAAATATTTTATTACATTAACTTTTATGATTATTTAAAATATCATATTATGAACTGAACGGTTTTATTGATGAGAACTAAAGTTCTCTTGGGAAAAATACAAAGAAATAGCCTAAATTTATGCTGCTATGTCAAGGAGGACACGCATATATAGTGCATTTAATTAAGGGTCTGGTTTTATAAAGAATGCCTCCATCTATCTTCTATTGTTGTTACTCGATAAACTTTTAGATATGGGCATCACAGGTCATCTGACTTTACTAACCTCAACAGATTTTCCCTCCCTCGCTTTGTAATCAACATATCTAGCGGTCTAAGAAAGCATGCTCGACAAGTCTAGAATCTTAAACATATACTCGACGAACTCAGGTCCTTCATTGTATAAATAGTATAAATCTACGCCTTTTTTTTTTTTCTTTCTTTTCTTTCCCCTGATATCGAACTTCCTTTGCAAATTTTAAAAACCAAACATAATTTTTTTCATAATAAAAGATGAGTTGGTTAGTGAATAATTGGTTTTACAAAATATTTGTGTAGAACGTACATTTTACGGTGTTAATACGAGAATCGTTACTGGGACAACTAATTAACTGAATAAGTCCTATACACCTTTTAAAGAGAAATTATTTTTGAAAAATGTAGGTACAATGGATAATGTAGAAGATTTTAAGTGAATTTTATATTAATTTTATAATGTATCGGGTTTGGAGTTTACATATTAAAAATGTGATCCCTATAAATTCAATTCTCATATTTATCAAAAAAAGCAATGAAAATTGTACCTATTTTTTTTAGATACAATTCCATCCTATCTATTCTTTTAACCTTCCCTTTGAAACACTAACGAAAAATTACTGAATTAATATATCACATTTTTACCATGAAATATTACATGAATGTACTTTGGTTACTTGATACAATTTAAAGGTCTTATAGTGGATATCTTTTTAGTAAAAGTTTAGAAGCCTTCCAAAAAAAAAAAAAAAAAGAAGAAAGAAAATCTTGGAAGTATTAGTGCAATACTACATAAAAAGTTTGGAAGTTATAAATCGACTAAATGTGGTAATAGATACTCATTGGCCTCTTCCCTGTTTGGAATTCCACTAAATCTTACAAATGGTTCTCCTGCAACAACTTGATCTTATCCATCATAGTAGTCATCCGCAATCTATCTCTTTTACCTGCATGTTTTGTAAAACCAAATTTTCACCAACCCCATTAACAAAAATTAGCAAACTATGCTTGCTTTTTAGAATCTGTAAAAACAAAGTTTGATATTAGAGAAAGGGTTTGAATTTGCATTGTTTATGCAAAGAAGAATCCGGATTTATCAAGTATATATTTAAAGATCTAGATTCGTAAATTAACAAGTAAGAATAAGAATATCTCATGTGGTGAACTGAGTGAAACATCTTATTATGTTTATCTTAGAAAATCTCACGCTAATGCATCTCACGTCATATTGGTAACAAAAGATAGATGAAGGTCTCAATATGAGAGTATTTATCAAGTAGATATTTAAAGATCTAGATTCGTAAATTAACAAGTAAGAATAAGAATATCTCATGTGGTGAACTGAGTGAAACATCTTATTATGTTTATCTTAGAAAATCTCACGCTAATGCATCTCACGTCATATTGGTAACAAAAGATAGATGAAGGTCTCAATATGAGAGTATTTTACAAATCCACACCTTTAAATGCAAACTCGATATAGTTTCATATTCTTTTTTATATAGACGACACAAATCCAGATCCTTCGTCTACAATTTCCCCCCTAAAATAATCTTTCAACAAATCTCTTATGCTTTCCATTTGATTTTTCTCTAATCGCCTTTTCCTTTCTACAATTCATTATTTTTTTTTAATTAAAGCTCTGTTTTGTATAATTCATTTTTGCTATATATATTAGGTATCCATAATGTAAGTCTATCTTTAAGAATTACATAAGGGAGAAGGATTTGTTTTGACGTAACACATAAAATTATCAAATTATCTATTCCCCCGGGGAGGAAAAAGTTAAATAGGAGGTACTTATATTATATATAAATATTAGCTATGATTTCAATTTAAAAAATTTCTGCAATTCGATAGGTTAAATAAAAAAAGTTTTTATTAGGAATCTAAATGTTAGCTTTTGTTAGATGATTATTTTATATTTTCATGGATCCATATTGCGAGTATATTGTTGCTAGTATTGATAAAATTAATTATTTATTGGATTGTTATGGTTAGCCTTAGAGGTGTAAATAAATCGAGTTTACTTTCTTGGGTTAGCTCCACGATTGCTTGACTAGGTAATTATTATTTCGGAATTGCAGCTTTCAATCTCAATTTTATTTGATTTATACTATCATTATGATACATGCTTGTATTCCGACATATTTTAATCAACTGGAAGTTTCCTTTTATATATATATAAAAGTTGTCGGCAATGCAACCATTTTTATTGTTGCCATGCTGCATGATCTAAGAGTTCTCGTATTACTTAATTTGAGGAACAAATAGGACGTGGATAGTTATTTTAGGTAGCGGCTTTTGGTGGTGGGGGTGATAATACGTAGGAAGAAGCCAACGTTAGGTTAGGTAATGGCTTTCCAACTCGTTGTCAAATATGGAGACTTTTGGTTTTCCCGTGAAGGAGATTCGAACTTAATGATTAAGGGATTTTTTTTTCCTTATTATCATTTAATTTAATTCTTTATTCATATAACATGGATATATCGATTGGTAGTATATATATGTAATTAAAAAATCAACCTTATAATATAAGCTTGTAAGGGATTTAGGTTTTATATATGATTAGACAATACTTTTCTTATTTTCTTTTGTTTTTGAGTTGAAAATGGCATTTAAATGAGGCACGTTTTTCTCTTTAGGGAAAAACCTCAACATTTTCCGGGAAATAGCTTACACATTATTAAAATACAAAATTGTTTATCATATTAGTCTCCACAAGTATTCTAACTATTAGAAAGTATATTCTATTTGAATTTTATTAGAATTTACTTATATATTGTATTTTACACATGAAGAGAAAAAAATCTCAAGCCACCTGTTAAAAGGTTGTATGAAAATAGTCTATAGAGTTGTTGTGATATTGACAATTATTATGATTTTAGATATTAGTTAGGCAACTTAATGAATAGTTGCAATTATTAGAATTAGTTAGTTAAATAAGATAGTAAATAGTTGTAATAGACAAAGTATGTTAGGAAATTAGTTATTATAGATAGTAAATAGTTGTAATAGGTAAAGTTTATTAAGAAATTTGTTATTATATAAAGTATTATAAATAGCATTTGTAGAAACCAAAAGAGGATTAATTCATTCATAACTAAATTTAAGAACTATTATTCTTGAGTTTCTCCTTTTTTTCCCAATTTTTCAAGAGTTTGTCTTTAACTCTAATTGAAGATGATTACAATTTTTGTTTATTTAAGTGGGCTTTACAAGATTTTAATGATGGTGTTCTCATTGAAAAAATGAGTGGAAATGGAAAAATTACTCATACAAATGTTAGAATGTATGAAAAAAATACAACAGGAAATCAAGGAATTGCAAAAAGATATGAAGAAAACACAAGAAAACAAAAAATTGTTGATTTATAAGAAGTAATGCTAAAATGTGTGGGAGAAGTGCAAATAATGAAAAAAAAAAAGAAGATGCCACACCAACTATTAAAAATATGGGTAAATAAAATTTTTATGAAATAGGTCAACTTATTATAAAGAAGAATACTAAAGAGATGAAGGATTTAGTGTGACAAATTAATATTGGAGATCGATTAAGAAAATAACAACATGGATAATCCTAATACAAAGATACAAGTATGTATAACAATATCAAAGGTAGATATTTTTATACAAAAATTTAATTAGAGAATAAAAATTTATGTTGCTCAATAACACCAATTATGAATATGAAATTTGGTAACAAAAGAATTTTATAAATCAATTTTTATACTTTACGACCTATGAAAATCTTGAACCTGAAGAACAAGAAAATGTTCGAGCAATATATCATGGGAATGTCCAAGGCAACATTATCTTTGTTGTGTTAAAGAATGAAGTGTATATTGAAGATCTTGTTAATGGCTTTTTAATAATACTAAATCATATTAATTATTTTTTTGCTGAATTATTCTTCTTAGAAGACAAGGTTTCTTTTGTAAGGGTAGAGGAAATTATTATGACTTTAAATATTAGTTAGGCAACTTAATGAATAGTTGAAATTATTAGAATTAGTTATTAAGTAAGATAGTAAATAGTTGTAATTGATCAAGTTTGTTAAGAAATTAGTTACTATAGATAATAAATAGTTGTAATAAGTAAAGTTTATTAGGAAATTAGTTATTGGAAAAAGCATTATAAATAGTACTTGTAAAAAACAAAAGAATATTAATTTATTTATAACCAAATTTAAGAACTATTGTTCTCAAGTTTTTTTCTTTTTTCTCAATTTTCTAAGAGTTTGTCTTTGACTTGAATCAAAAGAAGATTACAATTTTTGTTAAAATTCAAGAACTATTATTCTCAAGTTTTTTCCTTTTTTTTTATTTTTCAATTTTCTAAGAATTTGTCTTTGACTTGAACTAAAGGTGATTACAATTTTCATTTATTTGAATAAGTTACGCAAAATTTTAACAAAAATTCATTTCAATTTCTTACATACTTTTTTTGGGGGGCAAGAATTTCATTTATTTACTCTGCATAAATAGCTTGTACCGTATTTGTTATAATATGTTTAGAATTCTTTGTTTAGGTTCAAATATTTATATAAAATTCATGTTAAATACCTTTTTTTTTTTTCAGCACATCTGTAAAACACAACCAAATACATGAAAACATGTCATTTTTTAAAACAACAATTTTGGCAGAAAACATAATCTATTAACAAGGAATTTTCCCTCAAACAAATGTAGCGTAAGTTTTAAAGACCATTCAACTTGAAACATAGCAATTCAGACTAAAATAAATTAACGTGAAAAAGGACAAATAAATTTCTTCTAACCAGTAATTAGATATGACTGTGGATGGTTTTGGAGTAGAAATGACATATTTGAAAGGAACAAGAATATAATAATGGCATGAATACAGGAAAAATAACTAATACAACAAGATGATAGCACAAACTCAATTTATATTGTGGTAATTTCTTTTTCTTCCTTTCTTTATATATATATATATATATATATATATATATAGCAATAACGGTTCATTTTGTTGCTACACTACTTATATTAGTTAGAAGGCCCATAATCAAATTGCTTTGTCCCAATTTTATTACTAACTAAATTGGCTGATTTATCATTTATGTGTTTGCTTTATTCCCCAACTATATTATATTTGACAAGGATGAGGAAGAAATAATCGAACGTGTTTCATCCTTATTGAAGAACGGCATTTATAATAATCCAAATCCAAAACTTTAACAGTCTATAAGTGGTTAAGATTTATAGATGAAGATTTGCAATTTATGGGATGGTTACCCTCGACTGCCTAACTTTTCTTTTACCAAAAGCAAAGATTCCCAACCCAAACCCATTCCAGAAGAATGGATTTACTGGATAATACTCCTCATATATATATTCATGTGATATATAATTACTAATTATATTCAGGTACATAATAGTAGTATAATAGTTTCTAAGAAGAATAAAAAAATAATTGCCCAAATATCATAAGATTGAGTATAATAAGTACTTATACACTATGTATATGAATACGTGGATATATATATAATACCCATTCACTCTTTCTTCACATCTAAGCACATGCGTCAGTCGAAAATCCCTAAAGTGGAAAAGCATTGATATCATATACGGTTTCGATTGCCTTGACTTTATGTTATGTCTCTTTCCATGTCATACAATATGTACAACGAGATGAGCCAATTCGTCAGCCAAGGCACAATCCTTCCCAGTTTCTTCCCAGCATATCACACCCGACATGTATAGTGATTTTTTGGTCAACATATACGACATGTGTTATATAAGCGCTTAATGCCCACATTATACTGTATTGATACCTAATTACTATGCGCTTAATAAGGAGAAATCCAGGATCACGTGTGGTCAAGTCAAGAGAACCAAAACGATGGGAATGTGAATATCTCAAGCTCGATATGAAAATTTTGTCCCCCGAAGGAACTACAAACATTGTGGACCCTTCGGCAAAGTAATGATGGTTGTCTTAGGTAGAGCTAAGCATGGGTCAAAATTAGCTTGGAACCAGCCGGTCCCGGCTCTTCTCAACGGACAGCATCTTTTGATACAAAAAGCAAGTAACTTATCTTTGGTTTTCAAAGGGAAACACATTATTATGCATCTTCAAAATCCTGAAAGAACTACTGAACATAATGTGCCATAAAGATACTTAGTAAGAATCTAATAATAACTAAATTTGTTTTATTGTATAGAGATTTCAAAAATAACATAATTTAGAAAAAGGCAAGTAATTTTTTTTTTTGGTTCTTATTGAGTGTTGCTAAAAGATGCTTTAGTGGAACCGATAAAAAATTTAACACACTTTTGCTTATAATAATAAATTAGCAAACAATGCACTCGTGTTGTGGGTTTTTAAATATAAAAGTTACTTATATAAAATTTACTTAAATTAAAAACTATGGTTTAATTTTGAGATTTTGATAAAAGATTTATAGAATAGAAACAAAATATTATTACTAGTGTTAGATTTATTATACTAGTAAAATTAATGATGAAAAAATTAATTAAAAAAATCAATATTATCAAATCCGGACTAGACATATGAGGTGATAAAAAATTAAGGGAAAAATTGAGTTCAACTGAAAGTTGAATTAGATATGAACTGAGGTTGAATCGGGTTGAATTGTAGGTATTAACCTAGAGTTGATAACACTTGAAAAAATTGAACAAGTAAATTGTATTATTAATAATCGTGAAAATTTGAGGAGCCAACACATTTATCCATGTTACAAATCTTTTATAGATAATATTTTTATTGGTATTGTTGTTGATAATATTAAGTATAGGTTAAATAGATAATTATAAAAAAAGCGGTTACTGCTCTAAATTAAATAATATATTATATATATAGATAAATAGATAAATATTAATGAATCTCATGAAAAATAAAGGGAACTAAAGTGGAAACGATAATTTCCTTAAGGTGTTCACCCTTCTTTTTTTTTAATCAAATTCAAATAAAAATAAATAAATAATATAAAAAGGATATACATATATACATCAATGCACGTCTCTTCCAAATCATAACTACTTGATATTGTTGTCCAATTCAAACTCAGTACCTACCAAACCAACTCAAATTCAAATAGATACATATATTATCATATAATATAATATCAGGAGAATAAGAGGAGTTTGACTTTGCCTTATAATAATTTTTAAAAAAGTATACAATTTCATGTGTCAATATTGTTATTGTATTTACGAAAAAGGTAAGTAAATCTGATGCATTCAATTCTTATTTAGGGTAGACTTGATTACAAAATATAATATACTTTATTTATAAGCAATAATATATTATTATTAAATCTCAAAAGAGCTTAAGTAACTACCATTTATATCTCTTTCTTAAAATTATTTATTTATCCTTTATTTAACATTTCTTAAGAAAAAACTAATATTGAAATAATCAATTAAAATTATAAATAATAGATAAATATATCACTTTCATTTTTTCTCTTTCCTCTTAGGTGTTCTTTCTTTTTTCCCTGTAGTATCTCTCCACACATCATGTTACTTATTGTCATGATCTTCACAATCGCCTTTTCTCTCTTGACGGTTTATCTTTCTATTTTTCATATTAAATCCATTTCTAGTCTTTTCTCCAATTTTCTATTGTCCTTTTTCGTTACATATATCAAGCGACCTAATAAGATATCAATAAATCAATGCATATTTAAATTAAAAAAAATCTATATAAAAATATTTTGAATCATATATAGACTCTATTTTACTATTTAAATTTAAAATTATCAATAATTTTTCTTTATTTTAGAATAACATTTTATTAGAGGAATGCACACAATCGATCTATTATTTTTCATTTCTTTTGGAAAATAATGTGTATAAATGGATTAATTTAATAACATGCATAACTTCTTCTATTTAAAAATTTGAAAAAATTATTTTATTTATTTTACACCCATAATGCAAATACATCATTTGCTAGTTAATTATATATCTTATACAAGAGAAAAATACATCTAAAAAGAGATTGTTTTTGGCCATACAACATTACAAGTTACAACTAGGGGAGATGAGAAGATTTTACCAATTTTCCGTTCGAAAGTAGCTAAAAATAAATAAAAGGATAAAACAACAAAAACTTGCAATCTTATCTTGTGGTTCAAGGGGATAGCTATGCATTAATACGTATCTTTAAGAACCTTAGCTTAATGCACTACTAAATCGAATTTTTCTTTTAAGTGCCTTTTTATAAATCAATTCAAATTCAATTGCATATATTTGTCATGTATACACATTCATCTTTTTCAGCAAATTACGGCACTGTGACGCGTAATACGACTTTATTAGATCTATATATATATATATATATATATATATATATATATATCCCGCAAACGACTTTTTATTGTTTCAAAACAATCATAAACCTAACAGATTGAAAGAGTCAATTCCTTTTGTCGGTTTCTTGCCCTAGGAGTTAACAAAGCACGTCAATGGCAGAAACAGCAACATCATCGTCCAAGTTTTCTACTTTTTCAGGAAGTAGGGAAGAAATACAGCTCGTGTTTGAGAAGTTCGACAAAAACGGAGATGGCAAGATATCCTGCGACGAACTAGACGAAATCCTAAGGACTTTAGGCTCGACCAGTACAACAACTAATCTTGAAGCGGAACAAATATTGTCGGAGATAGACAAAGACGGTGATGGGTATATTGATATGGACGAGTTCACGGAGTTCATTCAGTCGAGTGATGGTGAACAGGACCTGCGAGAAGCTTTTGATTACTACGATTTGGACAAGAATGGATTGATATCAGCAACTGAATTGCACTCGGTGTTGAAGAAGTTGGGAGAGAAGAGCACGTTGAGTGATTGCAAGAGGATGATTAGTAACGTTGACAAGAATGGTGATGGTTGTGTCGATTTCCTGGAGTTTAAGAGCATGATGACTGGCAGAAGCTCTTCCTTTTCATCTTCCCGCATCTGATCACATCAGGTTTTCCCCGGTCTGTGTTCGTCTTTAACCACGTAGTTTCTTTGTTTTTTACCTCGTTCATGATGACATGTTGTCATTGTCATAGACCGCATACCATTTGACAACAGAAAAACTTTATCCTGTTCCCTTTTTCTTTATTTTTTTTTCTTTTTTAATTTAACTAGTACATCAACAAATTCTCTTAGCGAAGTTCTAACCTTAGTTAGGATTGACATGGGATACGTGATATAATTTCGAAATATATCTTTTGGGTGATTGCTATTTACTTGTTCCCCTGCTATCATTTTACCTGTGCGTCTTCCCATAGTTTTTATCCATGAGGAACCCATTAGAATGAGTTGAAGATTGCTTAGGCTTCTGATTGTGCTTCAGCAGGATTAGTAAACATAGCAAATACTTATTGTGGGTTGAAATTGCAAAACCCCTTTTCTCTGCTGCCTTAAAATAGTTTGCAAGTATAAAACAGTAATGATTTCATATTAGCCTTTATTGAGAAGTCCTCTAACCAGTCCTGGCCTTATCGATATAATAATCTCAACACGTTATAGTTATTAGTGGCTTTTCTATTTAGCCTGTTATTTATTTTATTTCTCCACATGATCTGTAGTCATAGGTAATATATTTATGGATTACCCTGTCTACAAGTTGATTTTCCGTTTCCGCCAACTATAAGCAGATCTTTTGGAAATACGATATATCGTATCGTGAATTCCTACGTTGAAGCGAGTTACATATCAATTTCCACGAAGTTTCCCTTTTACTTTTGCAACCGTGCGATATTGGTATATCCGTTGGTTAAGATTCGACCAAATGATTGATAGTGTGTAAAATTATATTGGGCAAGATATTCCAAGGAAAAAATTATATACCAACCGATTTGGTAAGATCCATATAATTAATACATCTTCCAAATGCAGTCAAATTTAATGTTTGACCCAAAAAATAAATAAATAAAAAGATGAAAAAAAATGCAATAATCACGAATTACTCTCCTAATTCTTATAATAATGTAATATATAGATCCTTCCACTTTTTCAATAATTATTCATCTAATAAACGTTTTCTTGTACTTTATAAAATTCTTTTTCACTTTCTTCTGCCAGCTCTTTTTCAAAATATAACCGTAATGTTGCATTCGATTCGTAAAGTAGAATAAGTTGGAATGCAATGGGTATTCTCTCTTAAACTGGAATAAGCTCGAATTTACTAGAAGTGCTATTCTATTGTTTGGGTAAATGGAATTAACACCACAAGAAAATTGAGCAATTTGGACTGTGAATTAGAAACAGTTTACAAACAATTGTTGTGATTACCAATTCATAGTGACAATATTTTTCAGTAAATGCCTACTGTAATAATTTTTCTTCTCATTATAACTATAACTTATAAATTAACGTAAAAAGGATAAAAGAAATTTCTTCTAGGCATTTATAAAATATGGTTTTTGATGGTTCCTCCAAGATGGTTCTGTTCTGGGTGGTATCTTAATTTATTTAGCATTTGCTGGATCATTTTGAGGGCTCGAAACACTGAGACGGAGCCTCAAAGAGAGCAGGTAAGAGAATTCCTTCCATATCCTGTTCGAGCAGCGGCTGCTAACCCGGGTACACTACTTTCAAAGGTCAACTAACTGCTATTGAGACCTTCAAGCTTTGATCCGCCCCCTATTGAATAGTGAATAGGGATTCCTTTTGGCCTCACTCCTTTCCCGAAGGAGCATTCCCATAAGCAGAGTAAACCGTTGATCCGAGAAAGAATCAAAGTCAAGCTGTGTGGCGGAGAGAGAGAGAGAGTAGCGATGCGCGGGTTTCCCTGCGAGGGCGGGGTGTGCAGTCGGGAAAGGCAGACTGCCTATCCAACCCGAAGACTCAACTTCGTGGTGGCGTGCTTCGAGTTGGATCCCATCCCAGCAGTCAAACTCCTTCCTGACCCGGCTCACCTGCCTCTGAAGCTGGAATGCCTTTATAGAGGAGGCTACCCGGGGAATCGAAAAGCTTGAAGTGGGATGTGGAATGTGATTGGTGATGTATGGTGGTTATAAAATCGGTTACCAAAGAAGACTGACTCCTTACCAACCCGCGAAGGGTTGTGAGGTTGGACCACGTACGAAGAATGAATCTATATCTGTGCACGGAAGTTGCTGGCCGGCGGCCGCTCAACTGCTCGAGCGCAATGCAGTGGTGGTTGGTTCCGATTCGACAAGGGTAGAATGCCTGGTCGAAAGTCCAGTACAGAGCAGGTAGCAGGCAAATGACATATTTGAAAAGAAAAAGGAATGTAATAAAATATCATGAACAAAAAAAACAAAAAAAGAAACCTAATATAAAAGAACAATAATGGTAGGAGCTAAATTTATATTACTTTGAAGTACACCAAAATAAAAATATATAATAAATAATAATTATGAGTTAAAAAAAATAGAAATACAGTAGATATACCTCTATATGCATAAGCTTATACAAAATTTCTCCTGACATAATCATAATTGTGACTACCACATAAAATATAGAAATAAATATATTGAATAAGTGAGAAAATTACAAATTTAGCCAACCGCACTCGACAAAGAAAATTAATACGACCTAAAAGAGGAAACCAAAAATACTAATAAAATAGTTATCCTTTTGTTACCATATTTTTATGATATAGTTTCAGATGAATTTTTCAGCTCATTATTTGGTTTATATATTATCTTTAGTTTCTGGGCATAAGGATTGTTAAGATACTGTACTAAAACTATAAGATTTATATTTTATATTTGGTAATATATAAACTTATTTTATAGTATAAAATAAATATATTTTCTTGTACTATATTATTCTTATAGATACTAAGCCTAATAAAAGAGGGTTGTATTATTCTTTTCTTCTTATATTGTATTGTTAATTTCTCCTTATTGTATCTTGTTTTGCTAACTAAATGTTATCATAAACATGGTAATAATATCTTTTTTTTTTTTTGGCTACACATAAGGCCCATCTTAAGCACTATAAAGATAATTTCAAGGCCTCTCTCACAGTTCACTCTATTAAGAAATATATTGACTATAATGAGATGGAGAAACTCTACCATCACGCAATTCAAGTAAGATGTAAATCCTAAAATTTAATTTGGTTTCAATAATCAAAATTTAGCAATCTAAACTTTTAACACCAAAACCAAATTGTAAAGCTAGCCCTTCAAAATCCAAAACTAAAATCAAAACCTAAATCCTAATTACATCCCATGCTATAATCTAAAGGTAGAAATGCCAAATAATTCTAATTCTTAGGAAATTTGGCTGACTTAACAATATCATAACAAAAGTGGTTGGCCCAAAAAATTCTAATTCTTAGGAAATACGATGACTTAATAATATCATAACAAGAACAATAAATTCCATATATAAATAAAATTAGTGCATCCCGACAATCGAGAACTTTAGCCTTTGATTACCTTAGATCTAAGGCTTGAGATAATAATTAGGACTAAGAACGTAATGACAATAAAACTTTAACTAGCCATAAAAATGATGGAGCAACATCATTGAAACCGGAAACATATCCTAAATTTAAAATTAGGAAAAACTATAGTAGCAGCACAAAAATATGTGGAAACTACCATATGTAAGAAAAAAAAAGCCTGCTGTATTTCTTAATATGCTTACCAAATCTACGAAATAGGTTGACCACTTTATAAATTTGGTTAATTGAATTCACCGCTAATTTCTTAGCTTGAAATATCTTCGTCTTGTTTCTCTTCTTCCAAGATCATGGACTTACTAGTAGGTTGCTTGCATAGTCAGGTGGATAATGGCCGAGACATCCATAGTTGAAGCAAAGAGATTTCATCCCTCATATTGTGTAGAAAAACTTACCCATTTTATTTTTTAAGTATGTACCAGAGGCTTTAATGAAATTGACTTGTAGGTGCAACTTTCACAAAGCCCTAGTTACATAGCATAAATTTATGCAGAAATTCATTGATTCTAACACAGACATCTCTACTGAATCAAAGTTCAAATATGAAACTCGAAAATTGGTTTCAAGTTTCTAATTTTTAAAAAGTTTCCATTCACAACATACAACTCTTCTCTAATGATTCACTTTAAAAATCCTCTTCAACTGTAAAGCTGTCCATACAATAATGTGTCAAGCTCCATAAATAATTTTAATTTTTGCAAGAGTAAGTTGTAGCCCAGCACGAACTCGATATAAATTAACGATCAGAGAATGGCTTGTGCAATTTATTCTTCTCTACCATGCCTTCGTCCATATCCTCTTTCACCTCTTGGAAGAAGGAATGAGCATAGCATAGGAATTTGATATTGTTGTGGATTTCAATAGCTTGTCTCTGTACGACTCCAATTGTTTTTTTTTTTTAATTATATAAATATTATTATATAAAGGAGAAGCAACACAATTTAGGGACTGATTTTTTGTTCTTTTTTTTTCATTGAGAAATACAATAAGTTGGGTTAATAAGGTTTTCCCATGAATGGTTTTGTACAAAGCAAGATTTATGGCTATGATGCATCGAGTCGTGGCGTAGCTACACGTCTAGGCATGAAAAGCTTGTCATCCTCAAGAAAAAGAAAGGGCCAAATTGACGCACATAATGGGAAAAGTATATCTAGACCAATGGGAGTGTTTATATGTGTCAAACACTTCTAAGAGACAAATCGTATATTTTTTCTTTTCTTTTCTTTTTTAAATTTTTTCTTAGTTAAGTAATCTAACATTGTTCCTCATATAGTCAGGTAAACAAATACTCTACTACAATAAACAAAAGCATTCAAATGCTAATACTATCGTAATTTTTGTCCTCACCGTCTCCATCTGCAATTATATTTGTTAAATCTCATTGAGTTTTTCTACTCTTACGCTGAGGTTGACGAAATGGCTTTTCTCTTTAACCTTAGCTCTATTATAGTGTTTAATTCTGATTAGTCTGTATTGGATAAAAATAGAAGGTAATTAAGTTGGTTAGGTGTGAATACAGTGATATAAATAACAGGGTAGTTTCTATGTGTAGAAGGGTGTGTGTGAGACTTTAAGGAAAGGATATAAAGGTTTGTGAGTGTGTGCAATAGATATATGAATAGAAAACAAGTGTGTGTGCACTGAAAAGTGTAAAGTGCAAGATACAGTGTGTGTGTTTTTTGTGTAACAACTAAAAGCTTAAAAATTGTGTGAAGTAAAATGACAGATTGAAAGTGAATAAATTCTTTTGCGCGTGTGTATCAGTAACCATTCTTTGGTTGTTGTTTCTGTTGTTGTTCTTGTTGCTGTCTAATAAGCTCCATAGCGTGAGATGTATGTCTCCGATTTGCTAAACATGAAAATAGCGAATAAGGGGAGAATGGTCCATTCCCCTCAACTAAACATACCGATAGTGTCTACCCTTAGGTATGTTATTATTGAGAACTCAGAATTGTCTAATCAATCACATTGGTTTGTTTGATTCATTGGAGCATCACAATATGAGGTTCTTGGAACAAGACCCAAGACCCAAAACCTCTCTTATAAGGTTTTTAACGAATTGGGAGAGGCCCTTAATGATAACCTCAAAAAGCAATTTTTTATTTATTTATTTTTCTTTTAGTGTTATGTTAATTTCAATTTGTGTTATAGGTCTTGTAAATAATATAAAATAAATGTGATGTACTTTTGTGAAGAAACTTACAAATAAAGTGGAGATATTCTTAGAAAAAGATATCCTTAAGTTATTAGTGTAGCATCAAGGAATTATAAACGTGATCCTTACGAATGTAGATGCTTTTAGAGTTATGGATCTTTTGATGTGTATTTTTATTTTTATTTTTATCTATTGAATCAAGCAATCATTTTATGTATATATATTGAGTTTATAAATCTATACCTCACTACTTGTACAAATGATGGTATTTTCTAGTTACTTCTAATATATTTCAAGTAAAAATTTTTGTTGTTTGTACATGTATATGAACTTGTACCTATAAAATATGAATAGAATCTTTATTCTTTTTAATAATCTATGTTCATAAAATTAATATAAATATTGTGTAAATACTATCATTAATTATATAACTGTGTATTATGTGTTGGTTTTATTTGGTTATTGATAGTTTTTTGCATATTTATTTGAAATATTGTGCTATTTAAAAAGGGTTGTTACCCTTCAAATCATAAAATACAACGTTAAAGGTTATGTTATTTTGTATGAAGTCATGTAAACTATAAAAGAGGCAACCCATTATGCAAAGGTCAAAACTTCATAAGTATCTTTTTGCATAAATTACACATTCTTTGGATACGTGATAGTTTTAATTACTTAGTGAACGAGTTTAAGTGGTATGATTGATGATAATTAGTTGGTTCAGAGCCCTAGAATTCAAGCTCGAGCACGAGGATTGTAGAGTTTATTGAACATGATAATTAATAGTATGTCAATTAGTGAGATAGATGTATATTACAACTTAGTTAGAGCTACTGATAGAACGAACGAGCAAAACCATGCTTGAAGCAAAGTATATGGCATGTACTTTGAAGTACATGCTGTATATTGCAAATGGAGATATACATGATGTATGTTTTATGCATGGTTTGCTTACTCCATTTGGAAGCTAGATAGTGTATATCTTAAGAAATGCTAGTATACTACGGTGTATATTGCAATTATAGTATTTATGACATATGTTGTCATTGATGGGTAGTGTATCATTTATTCCTTTTTTGAGATTTTGTTTTATTTTATTTGTTTCCTATTTATCAATGTTTAGCCTAGGGTTACCTTTGTAAGACTTAATATTTGTTTTTTTTTTAATCATTAAGTGAAATTTATCATTTGTTTGAGTTCTCTCAACAACCCGTAGTTCTTATCAAATCCTTGTGATTTGTGGCAAACAAACTATCTAACTAATTTGTGTGTAGAGATGAGCAAATGAGCTTTGGCCCGCGGGCCAACTTGTTTAACTCATTTTAAAATGGATTTGGACCAAGATTTTTTGTCTCGTTTAAAAGCTAGCTAAATGAGTTAGGCTCGTTTAACCTATGAGCTAAAGTAGGTTGGTTTGGGCCGGCCTGTTTAAGATATTTATGCCTTTGGCCTGTGAGCCGACCCATTTAACTTGCTTTTTAAATGGGTTGAGGCCAAGATTTTTTTGCCCAATTAAAAGTGGGCCAAATGAGCCTAGCTCGTTTAACCTGCCGGCCAAACTGGGTTAGCTTCAAGTTGGCCTGTTTAATCCATTTGCACACCTCTATTTGTGTGTAATATAAAGAAAGTTTGATATAGTTTGAATTCTATGAGTATATCATATTTGCCACCCATATCAAATTCCTTATATACTGTAAGCTTAATAGTTTCATGTACTAGTAATTTAGGGTGTATGCAAAAGTAGGTCGATTGAGGCTATATTTCATGTGTGAAACCTAGGAGTTAGACAATTACATGGTGTTAGTTTAGAATATAGAAATATAATAAAATAATAGTATTATAGCTAAAAATGGATGATTTTACTAAATTATATTATATTATAATTTGTTTGCCGTAAACGCATAAATTAGGCAACAAAAATTAATTAAACTTTAAAAATAAATTATTTGGACACTAAAATTATAAAGTAATATAAAAAAACATATAAAATAGTACGTAAACCTCGAATGTGATTATTATGTATAATTATATACTTGAAAATGATTAAAATACTCGAAAATATGCATAATTAACTAAAGATTAATAGGAAAGATATTAAAACTTAATAAAAATTTTCTAAACGACTTGGATCCCATGGTTTGAGGCATGGTAACCTCTTTGGATAAGTGTAGTGAAATAATTTTAGGCTAGGACACTTCGCAAATACACTTTAAGGAAGTATATATACGGCAAAGAGAGAGAAAATGAGTTATTGTACATATGTAGACTTGGAAAAATTGTGAGGAAGTTTCCTAAAGGTTATTTGAAGTGTTGGAGACCTAGGAAAAATCAAGAGAGAAGAAGAAGATTGAAGGAAAAATTCTAGAAAACATACAAAGTGAAACTGTGCAAACCAAGCCAATTTAAAAAACGCGGATCCAAAGAGATGTTGGAAGCGGACCACCACCACTACCCAACAATGGTGACAGTGCCCAACTAGTTTGCTAAGGAGGGGGGTGGCTAGATGGTGGTTTTCTGGTGAGCTCAAATTTTCATCTGATTTTCTTGTATTTCCTAGAAATATTAAATTAGGTTAAAAAATTTTGAAATGTTTCTTCTGTAATATTTTTTCACCTATTATTTAGGAAAAATATTGGATCACAAAAATTTTGAACGAATATATGACCTTTTTAATAAATCACATGAAATCGAACAATTTTTTAAGTTGCTTTAAATAATTCTATTGTTGTTGTTTTGAAACCAATTTTTTCTACGATTTCCCTATATTGCATGTGTTAATTCTATGAAAAGATTTCGGCAAAAAATATTTTCCATAATTTTTAGTAATTTTTAAGTCTCTAAATTTGTTGAAGAACTCTATTTTTGGGAGATTTTGTATAATTAGTTTTGAGTAAATCAATTTGTACCAATTCTGGAGTTCATATGAGTTATGTTTTGCTATAAGATAAGATATGGAGTTAAGGGAATTAAAGTAAAGTTGAACTACACACCTACCACTAGTTATGGGCTTTACGTACTAAAGTTAGAAAATGAGGGTTTAGAAGTTTTGACAATATGGTGTTAATGAGTATGATGAACCTATTGAATGATCATATACTAACATGTGTGCAATCAGAAACGTAATGATGGAATGGGTTGCTTAGAATAAACTTGTAATTAGATCTATTCAGAGGGTTCATCAGATAGTTGACTTGGTAAAAGGGTTATTTAAAATCATGGTACGGATGCTTAATCAAAAGGTTAATTGGTGTAAGATTCTTGAACATGATAATTTTAGGGTCTTGATTAAGACAATGTTTGGTAAAAGAAGTACGGTTATAATAGCTTTAGAGACATGTTCAAAAGGTTGGTGGATAAAAGGATTTTAACTCTAAATATATTAGAGTTTCGTTTAAGGAGTTGTTTGGTAAAAGACAGATGATTGTATTAAGTTTAGAGACTTCACTAGAGGGTTGGTTGATTTAGAATGTTTATATGAAATCACCTTAGAGACAACTTTAGAAGGTTAGCCGGTGAAGAAAAGAATTTGATTCTTTAATTCAAAGGCTAGATCAGAAAGTTAGATAGTAAGAGGAATTTAAATATACCCCATTAAAGACTTGTTTAGGAAGTCTTTGTTAAAGGAAATATAGCTGACAAGGCTTCGGGGATTGATTGATTTTGAATGCTAAGGGGAGACAACTTTAAAAGCTTATTTAGAGAGTTGACGAGAGTAAAGAATATAACTAAGATAACTTCAAAAGACTTGGTTAAAAGGTTACTAATCTAAAAACATTCATCTACAGACTTTATTAGGAGGTTTTCATATTAGAACTGGATACTAAGCCAACTTTTAGAACTTTGTTTAGGGACTTCAATAATAAGTTGGAACTTAATACAAATCTTACACGACTTGCTAAAGATAAGTCATAACCAGACTTAAACTATTTAAATAAATATATATCCCTTATATTTAATAAAACTAAAGTCATTGTATTGAATATTTAGGAGGATAACTGAAGCGGATGAAACCAATATATAAGGTTATCAAGCATTACTTATCTAAGTAAATGGGATTAGTGCTTCATCACACTTTGAAGTATTATTTAAGAATACTTGGAGACCTTAGTATATGTCTTATTTATAATTGCAAGTTAGTTGCTTGTGCATATGAAACACATGTGCTTGTATATGGTTGTGCTATTTTGAGTGCTAACCTTATGTATTAATTATTTTATGATGTTGCTTGCTTTGAATTGTTTGATATTGTTTAATCACCTCAAAAGCAATCTAACTCATACTTGACTTAACTTTTAACCGAAAATGCATCGCAACTTACCAGGAGAATGACTAAGATCCCTCGGCCAAACATGAATCCTTCGATAAGGATAACTAAAATGATCCTTTTCTTACCTGTAGTTGAGCTAAGTGATAGGAGAGAAGGTTATAATAAAATTGGGGATCGTGGTTATGAAGTGAAGTCTTAAGTGGAGCGTATTCTTCTATTACACAAGCCCCAGTTTGGTTCCAATATGCGAAGTGCACAACCTAGATTAGAGCGAGTGCAATTTCTCTAATTTCATAACAGACTGGTTAATGTCGTGTGATGGCTTATACTTAAACACACATTGCATTTAACTAAACTTGTTTGAAAATCCTGATTGCTCGGTGTCAAATATGTGATATTGTCTCCGTTCTATTTACTAAGTAAGTTGTCGCTTATTTTCTTATAGTTGTTTTGTAGGTATACTAGTAGATACACCAATACTACTCTAAGTTTTAGAAGAGTAGAGAACAGAGTTGGGAGTGAGATTCAAGACCAATTGATTAGATTTTTATTTTGTTTTTTGACTTTACTAACCTTTAGGAAAACTAATAGGGTTTCTTTAAGTAACCTTCTAGTTTTCAACAAATGTTACCCGTACTATGTTCTACAAACCTATAGACTCTTATAAATCCTTATTATGTCATTTTCTGAAGTTATTTATAAAATTTGATTTCTTCCTAACCTCTTATACCACAAAATCTTTTTCACAAGCTATTTTGGAAAGTTGTATCACAGGATGATACTAAACAGGTACTAAATTAGATTATTGAAAGCTGTGGAATGATAAATGCTTGGTGTAAGCTATACTTACATTAGCAGTTATAGTGGTTAGCTTATAGCTTATGTTAGTTTACACGGCGGAATTGTTATAACTTTCTAGTATAGGGTGTGACAAACACTAAATAAAAACCTTAAAAATTGGGTTGTTACGACTTCCTAGTTTAAGGCTTGATAAACACTAAATAAAAACCCTAAAAATTCAACTTACATATTATTCATCTTTATAATTTTATTTTGGCACCGATAGCTATATCCTCTAGTTGCATCATCTTTATGGTTTTAGAGTGTGAGTTATGGTGAAGGGTAAGATTGTCATACAGTGTGTAGTGACAAGAATCTATTGTGAGGATTAATTTTTTTTATACAAGATTGATTTAAAATGTTTGGGAACAATAGCTAGTCTGGTGGTGTAATTAATACTGAAGGCTCTTAGGGTGTTGAAGCTGCTCTTTGTGAACTTACTAATTAAATTGCGATAATGGATAAGTGAATGGATGCATTGGAGGGTTGACTATATGAAGTGAGGCATAATATAAACTTGGTTATAGACAACAATTTGGAGCAAGTGGATGATAATATCGAATTGGATGGGAATGTTTAGGGTACTTGCTAAAATGTATAGAAAATGGAGATAATTAAATTGAAAATACCATCATTTGAATGAGTTGAATCGGTAGATGTCTATCCTAATTGAGTGTAAAATGTGGAGAAGGTGTTCGGATGGTGTATACATGATGATTACACCAAGGTGCTATTAGTAGCTCTAGAATTCAATAGATGGTGGAGCAATCTATTGACTAGTAATAGACAACAAGGAGAAGGTGAAGTGCTTATGTAGGTAGAGATGAAGTGAGTAAATGTCCTAATGTTTTGTGCTAGAGTATTACTGATAAGAATTATTTGATAAATTGTAGACCCTGTGATAAGGTGGTATAAGCATTGACAATTATGTGCATGAGTTTAAGATGCTTATGGTATGTTATGATGTGGTGGAACTAAGAGAGTGCATAATCTTTAGATTTCTTACGTAGCTGAGATATGAGATAGGTGAAACGGTGGAGTTGTAAAGGATAAGGTCTATGACTTATGTAATATAGCTTGTAGAAAAAGTAGAGTGCCAACAACACAGAGGCAGGGTAGGTTTATAGATCATCTTCTAATCTTAAGTCCTTTCTAATTAACCTAATGCTTAGAGTTGAGGAGAAAGGAATAGAGTAGGGAATTGTAATTGGAGGTGGTGAAAGGAGAGTAGAAAAACATGGTGACAATGACGATAAAGCTCCTCTTAACCCTAACGCATGAGTAGCTAATCAGCAACTAATGGGTTGAAATAATTGTCGAGTTAAATGTTTTGAATGTTTAGGTATTTATATGGTATGTGTGATTGTTTGGTGCTCTTTTAACTTTGTCCTATTTATTAAGTTAGTTGTGCTCATATCCCCATAGACTCTTTCATAGGTACTAAACGAAGATCAGGATATTTGAAAACCATTACCTCCAGGTTAGCGTGTTGTTGATTGGAAAAATGAGAAATAAGGAATTCACTAAACCTAGGCTTTTGACTTTTCGTTTAAGTTTTTGAGGAAACTAACTGGGAATTCCTTGGGACACTCACTAGTTTCTTAACTTATTGTAATTAGACTTCAAACTTGTGGCTTTTGGTAAACTCTGATTGTAAATTATAACTTTGGATGTGAGATGCTTATGCAAGTACTATTGTATTATGAGACAACAAATTATATAGAATAGGTATTTTATAAAGCTATAACACATGTTTGATTATTCATAGGTATTAGAACGAATGTTTTACACTGGTTGAGTTATATATGCCTTATGTAGACTTTATCTATGATAGTAGCTATAAAGATAACTCTTATCTTAGGTTAATTTATAAGGCGAGACTGTTATAACTACTCTTGTTCGGTGGGTGATACCTTGTCCACAATGCTTTGAATGAAAGGGTTGCCTTTCTACCCTTTGCATCGGTTTCCTTTTTAGAGGCCTCTTTTGTAGCCAACTTCTTTATGTAATCCTCTAAGTCCTGCAAACTTATGTTTGCTATCGCACTTTTTGGCAAATAAGCAGTTAGATGCTCAACTTTTCTACTTATGGGCGATTATACATGTGGTGTGATTTAAGTATGAAACGTAGTCTACTAGCAATTCTCCTTTACTCATGGCTCTTGGTTTCATTGTGGGTCAGTCTCATCCATCATAAGGGCCTTTCCTTAGAGTTGCCATAATGCTTCTTTCTTGTGTGAGTATGTTAGTCTTTCACTTGACTTGCTATAGGGAAGGAGTAGAATAAGAGATAACATCCCTTTCATTGAACCTTTGTTGCAACTCCTTGTTGTTGGCTCGAACTTGCTTAAGTTCTTTAGCAAATTTAGCACACAAGAGAGACCAATATATCTTGTTCTTGACACTGAGATGTTTGGTTATGAGCTTTAACCTAATGTACCTCTAAGGTACATTGTTGTAGCAATGGGTCCTCCTTATTTACTTGAAGGGGCTCTATTCCTACCCCCTTTCCCTAGGAGTTTGTCTTTAGACTTCATCTTAGCTATAACAGGTTGTTTAGAAATAGATAGCACTAAATTGTCAATACTCAAAATTGGTTTTGGGAAAAGAAAGACACTTTACGTGAGATTGTTTTGTAAGATGAAAAAGAAAGTTAGGCTACGGAGGATACTAAGGCGACTTCGGCGTAGTTACTCTGATACTAAGGTTAGATTTTAGAGTTTTAAGATAAGATAAAAGGCTAGGAGAGTGCGTAAAAGTGTCCAGAAAAACCGAATTACATCATTCTACTCTATTTATAATTGAAAGTTGGTCTGAATCTGGTAACCATTGTCTCTAAAATCTTACACATGCATTAAGTTTGAATTTGTGACCACTGCTCGATATTAGGGAATGTGGCTAATGTAATGGCAGCTAGTGGGTAGTTATTTGTGTAAGGGGCTTAACTGTTTGTGCCATGTACCTAAACTTGAATCATCTAGGGTTGACATGGTCAAAAGTTGAGCTACAGATGGTTACCCTAAACTGAACAAGGCTAATTCAACTTATTTTGGTTGAGTTGTTGTGTCTAGTTTAAACATATCTAGCTCATCGACTTTCCTAAGCTAGTCAACACATTAAGAGTGATCTAAAGGAGGTTGAAAGCAAAGTAAAAGGAGAGAAAGAACAAATAGATAGGTCATATACCCCTTAATCTAGGCTAGTCCTGACCTTATAGGAGAAATCACTATAAACAACATTGTTGTTTGAATAAAACCAATTATGGACAATATATTTCATCTTGTGTCATTGTATTAGGTATGCTCATGTTAATATTTTCTTAACCATTTTCCAAAGTAATTTCTTGCACAAAATCCTCCACTTCTTCAATATCATTCTTCATAACAATAGGAGTTGTTTCTTGAAATTTTTCTTCACCTATATCTTCTATAGTTGGTATAGCATCTTCTTGTTCTTGGTTTATTATTTGCTCTTCTTCTATACTTTCCATGATTGCTTCTTATAAATGTTTATAACTTTCTTTCAACAATTATGTGTCTTCTTATGTTTTGTTCGTGTCTTCTTGTAACTCTTGGATTTCCTCTTATACTTTCTTCATTGTATTCTAAAATTTGTGTGAGCAATTTCTTTATTTCCACTTGTTCTCTCAACAAGACCACCATTATGAGAACTCACATTGCTTGATTAATTCGAAAAAATGAAAATTTGATTAAAAAATTGAAATTCCTCTATTCGAGAACAAGGAAATTCCTAAATTTCCCCTATTTAAAACAAGAATAATCTGTACAAAAGAGTTCAAAGATAGAAAATGAGTGAATCTCCTTTTAATCATAATTATATGGAAGCTATTTATACTCTCAAGTAAAACTAATATCTATCTAAACTAACTAATTGACTAATATTAATGAATATCTAATTGTACATATTAAAAGAAAACTAAATTATTAAACTATTATTTTCCTGATTCTAATTTTTGGGTCATAATAATGTACTAAAGTTAATTTTCACTATGCACAGGAGAAAGTTGAACACCATGATTTTTGAATATGCTATCTACCTTCCATTGACAAAATAGCTGATATAATTAATAAAGGGTCTTCTTACCAATCGCTTCTGTACAATCAGAATTAAACTAGCTATCACTTTCACCGGACGATTTTGTATAGGCATGCCAAGCGGAAGCATCTATATATATAGGTGCAAATACCATATTTTCATTCATTATTAATTTTGCATGTTGTAATTAACACGTTCTTTATGTACTATTTTTACACCTATCAGTCGACGATATTATAAAGGTGAAGAATATTTATTCAGGAAAAAGATTCAATAGATATTATTTGTTATATATTTTGTATGTATATATATAATTACTAATAAGATATTAATACAAATATTAATAAAATAAATAGTTTATAAATTAATTATTACTTATGAATTACACACGATATAAATGTTAATATCTTATTGATATTTATATATTATATATATATAACATGTAACTTATATTATATATTAAATCTTTTATCTTGCATTTATTTATACCAATACTAACAACCCACACCCCCACCCCACTCTCTCTCTCCGAACAACACCCCCAACCCCTTTTATTATTTAACGATAGTAATAGGCTGTGATCATATAAAATTATTAGAATTATTACGGTGCATGAAATTATAAAAAGGACCGTCATTATGGAAAAAAACCCCAACTTTTCCGTCAAGACTGTTGTCGTCTTACGTTGTAAGTATCTATGAGTGATGTGTCTTCAATTGATTGGATACTTTGTTGAATGCAAATGATTGAGAAGGTAATCATAAAAAATGAGGCTTCTTCTTTGTACACTTTGTGCATTTTGTGGAAGGAACATGTGCATGTTGACGAAGAAGCTTGCCGTCAGAGCGCTATGTGGCCGTGGAGTATCAAAGGTAGACGATTATCTCCAACAGTTCCAAACCGTTCGTATATATGAATGCAAGTCGTTGCTTAAGCAAGTAGGCAGGGATTTCCGTTTGTTTTACACATGCATATTGTTGCGCACACACCATAATTCATAATTCAAATATGAAGAAGGGTAATTGTTCTTTGGGAGTTAGGAAAGGGGCATGGACTTCAGAAGAAGATGTTCTTTTAAAGAAATGTATAGACAAGTTCGGTGAAGGGGAGTGGCATAAAGTCCCCTTCAGGAAAACTGACCAACAAGATACTTGCATGTTTTAATAAAAAAACAAATGCATGAAAACACGTACGTGGTGTATGCATTAGTTTGTGTTATGATATTTGATTTGTATGATTAGTTTGATTCTTTTGTATGAATATAGGTTTGAATAGGTGTAGAAGAAGCTGCAGAATGAGGTGGTTGAATTACCTGAAGCCAGGGATTAAGAGAGGGGAGTTTGAAGAAGACGCGGTAGACATGATGCGTAGACTTCACAGGCTTTTCGGAAACAGGTTTGGGTCACTCTCATTTGATCTCTTTTCTGCAGCTTTGTGTGAATAGATATGGTAAATCGTTTTGGTGAGCTTCTGGCATTGACATGTGATAAGAGAAAACGGCAACAAAACGAACAGGATCTTTATCCAGCGTGCTACGTATCAAGCAATTTAAGTTGCTTGACTTTTATGTATAGCAACCTAAAATTTAGTTACTTAATATTTTTTATTCTTATTTTATTTATAAAAGTTTTGTATGAGATCTACGAAATTACTAAAAATTATCAAGTAACTCTTTTGAATTAATCCATTAATTAATAAGGTGAGAAATTTCGAAGAGAAAGGTACTTAAAATATTGATATAGTACCAAAACAATTTTCCAGAAATTAATTTCTCTTTGACCAAAATCTTCTTAATTGAAAATAAAATAGCTATTTTTATCCTTAAAAAAAAAGGGAAAAACAGCTGCTGCATGTTATAAATTTAGGAAACAGAAAGACAATATTAATGGATGATTATAAGGTATTTGTATAAAAACCAAATAAAGCACTTTTCACCTATTCATTGTTTCTTTCCATAATACGTTATTATTGTTAGATGTATGAAATTTTTTTATTAGGTTGATGTGTTCGTTAAAATATAAGGATTTGTATTCTCTAAATTTCTTTAGTTTCTAAAGTTTCAAATCAATCGTTATTATTGTCTAAATTTTTTAAAAAGGATTACGTCACAATAATATTATCTGATGTTTAAAAAATCTAAACAATAATAATTATTAACCTATAACTTTAATAAAATTTAGGAATTAAGGAACTTGAGAAGATCCTTTTCCAAAATATAATGAGTATTTTTTAAAAAAATACGTTTCTTTATTGATATATGTCAAAAATTTTAGTAGTATTTACACTCTACTGATCATATTACATGTCACGTGAATCGATAAATGGTGTGAAAATACCAATAAAATTTTAAGATATATTAGTGAATAAATATACATGTATTAAAGTTTTATTGATATTGATATATTATTTTCATACGTGTTAATACTATTGAATCCTTTTTTTGGTTTATTAATGGTTAATCTGGATCTTTGGAAATAACATAATATTTTTAATTGACCTTTTTTTTTTTTTTTGTTACTTCTCTCGATGCGAATTCTAGAAACCACTCCTCTCAACAGCAAACACCTCTGGCCAAGAGGAATTCCTCTTCAACTCACTGATCGTTATGAATCTTAGTAGTCTCTCTTCCTAGAGATCGAAGAGGTCGTCTCTAAAATTGCCAAAACCTGATTTCTCGAACAAAAACAATGCTTAAGTGTGAGATCCATATTTTTCCTTGACTAATTAAATATATGCCTATATATTATATTTATATTAGTAAAGTAAGTACATCGCTTTGACATTTAGCTCTTAATCAAATAGCTCTTCTACATAACAACTTGTCTTTTTTTTTTTTTTAATCTTTTATGGTTTCTCTTATTCTTCTTTTATGACTATCCATTTTCTTAAATTAATGTGTTGATTTTTTCTATAGTTCTTTTTTTTTTTCGGTAGAAGTTTTTCTATAGTTATATTTTATGTTTTAGACATCCATGATATAGGTTTTTTTATCGTCTGTTGTAAACATAATTCGATGGAAATTTTAAACAATAAAAATATATTGAATGTGAAGGAATGCACGTAAAAATATGTTCACGTAAATTCAAATTAATTATATGTAAGGATGTAAATTTTTCAACTATGCTTGTTGCTCAACTAATACATATACATATACATATATATATATATAAATATATGCATATATATGAAAATTGCAAATATTTCTCTCTAAACTGTAACCTTATTGTGGATATATTCCAGAACTTTTAAAGTATGACTCTTGAATTCTAATAACTTAATAGTATAAAGATATTTGTATTTTTAGTTAACAATAGAAAAAAAAAAAAGCAAAAACAATAAGGTCAAAGTTTGGAGGTGTGAAAATACACTTTTGGTAAATTTAAGATGGTGTTTTCATACTAAAAGTAAAGTTTATAAAGATTATTGATAACTTCTCACAGTTATTTGAATAAAATAAAGATACTAAATGTGATATTACCTTTACATTTTCACATATATATATATATATTATAAATGGAAATTTGTAAGTTTTGCTAACTATTAGAAGTGAAAACAATGATGTTTTGAAAGGAACATAAATAGGAGAAAAGTAACACAATGTTTGGAAAAGGAAAGGAATTAAATGGGAAAGAAAGTGAGAGGAGTGAATTTGGGATGAAAGAAAGTGGAGGAAAAAAATTATTTCTTATTTGTGTAAGGAAGGAAGGAAAGAAAGAAAGTAGAGGAAAATTAGAAATATAAATTTTTATTATAGCAAAATGTTACGCAATTGCTTAAAATATCAAAACATATTTTGACTTTAAAAGTAAGATTGTGGATTAATCAATTCTTTCAATATTTTTCCACATTTGAAGAAAATGATTTCTTTGAGTTCAATGGAAAGTTTCCCTTCCAAATCTATTTTCTTTTTTTTTTTTCTCTTTTTTCAAACAAAAAAAGAAATTTAGATTTCTCGCTTTGGATCGCCTCCCATTTCCTTGCTCGACCCAAATGAAGTGTTAAGAGACTAGACTAAATGCATGCCACGACAAATATGAAATCTAGGTTGTTGTATCAAGCTAGGAGTGTACATCTGCATTCTTGAGCCGTGAGACGAACACCAGCTGGCACGCAGTATGTTTATAATGGAGTAGTTTTAGGAGTTATTTAAGATATTATATTAATATTTTAAATAATTTTTTTAAGTACCTTTACGTTTTATAAAAGAGTCCTTAACAAAAGTTATTTATCAATTTTTTTATTTTTGTACAGGCTCCATTCATTAATTTTTAAATAATACATAATGTGCTTAAGATAAATATTAAAATTTGTATGATTCTTTCATTAATGTTTTATATTATAATTATAATTTACTAACTATTATAAAAGAAAAAAAAATCACAATTTTAAAATATAACGAATGCATTTCCCAACAAATCAATGACGAAAATACTCTGCTGTTAGAAATTAGTAACAATCAACGGCGAAAATTGGCTCTCGTTTTAAAAAAAAAGTAAGCTAGCTGACCCGACAAAAGCAACTTTTTCTTACTTGGTAGGGGTGCCTAAATAGGTACGGAGGTACTTCTAAATAACTGCTTGGGTGAGCCATTATAGAGGATGATACCAGCACGGGCTGCAGTTGGACTCGTAGCTAAAATCACTTCATGAATACTCAATTCTATTGATTTGTTGAATATGTACTTTTCAATATTTCATTAAACGGCCATTCAATGCCAAATAAATACTCTACTTAACTTATTCTTTTCTCTCTCCTTGACTATCCTTTCAGTTTACAGAGTAGATTTCAATATTTACTGATATATATATATATATGAGAAAAAAAGAAAAATTCAATAATACTAATATATTATATACATAAATGAATAATATATAAGTATTAGTAATAATCTATAAATTTTAAAAAACTGTTAATTATATTTAAAATGTTAAAATTTTACTGATTTTTATATATCACAAATCTATTCATATATTTTCACAGTTACAAGCAACTTTCCACATATCCTATCGTACATCCAATATTATATAATATAAAAAATTGGACTATACAAAACCTTTGTGCAACTGATAGCATATTATCTATAATTTTCCAAATTTATTAAAACAACTCATCATACAAAACAATAATAGAAAAAATCACATAATAACGACACTAAAATCCACCAATGAATTATTGTAGGTAGCAGATTTGCAATTTCTTTAAAACTTTACCGAAATTAAAAAAAAAAAAATTGAGAATATCAAAGCACACCTTTAGCATCAAATTGCAGGTTATGGCTCTATAATATATTTTGAAATGTTTTGCAACTTCAAATGCACTTTTTTCTCTTTTATTATTAACATTAGATGTACTTTTTATATCGTTATGTATAAAATTTTTTCAGGTGGTCCCTAATTGCTGCGAGATTGCCTGGAAGAACTGCGATTGATGTGAAAAACTATTGGAATACTCATATCGAGAAGGTAAAACGAAGGGAAAAGATGAAAGAAGATAACAGGAATAATAATCCCATTAACAAACCCGAAAATATGGTGAAAGTGACGGTGATAAGGCCCCATCCTCGAACCATCTACGAGAAATTGTTGTACTGGCTTAGGCTCACCTATAATATTGAAGTTCCCAATGACAATGACATAAGAAGCACATCTAAAAAGATGTCTGAAGAAGGTAACTTAGGAGAAACATCATCAATTAGTAATAGCGGGGAGATAACTGGACATTATTGTAGTGATGGCGGAGCAGATGGAAATGGGGCAATAACAACTTCCACTTTTGAATGTGTTTCTCTCGATGCGAAGGTGTTCTCAAGCTGTTATTCCTTGGACTTCACTGATGGAGATGATGCTCAATGGATTACAACGAGTAATCCTACTATAGTAGAGGCAAATAATTATTGGGATGACGTGCCTTTATTTTTTTTGTTTATTCGTGGAGATCTCTCGGTATCATTGATGAGGTAGAAACTCATATTTGGGTCTAATCATTTTTATCTTGAATAAAATTAGGAAAGATTATATAATTCATTTCCCATCATAGTTAATTTAAGCAGCTGATTGTAGACAGTATCATTGGTTTTAAATTATTACTTAGACTTCAATTCCAAAAAAAAAGGGAGAGAGAGAAAAGGGTGCAGCAATAAGTGTCTTAGGGTAAATATAGCTTTTTTTCTTTCTTTTTTTTTTTAATGTAAAAGTTGAAGGTTAAATATAGTTGGAGCCCTCTATGTTTGAAGTAAGATTCAATTATGCTTTTTTGTTTATATTATTTTGTGAACTAAATGCTGAATGCTATACGAGTACTTTAAATTGAGGTTTAAAATTGAAATGATTCAAAAACATTAAACTCAACTAGTAATAATAAATCTTCTTTTAGTCTCTTTTGAGATGGTTATTACTTATCCTATACACTTAGCACATAGCAGGTCAATTTCACTTTGGAAAGTCCTTATCAAGCCCAAATTTTTCATGAATTTTTGTTAATATGAATTTGTATTAGGCTTTTCTCACCTAATCCTAATGTAAGCTATTTGTAGCGATGAGTAGATAAAAGAGTAGGATATCTTGTAAAATCTATAATTTCTTTCATCTTTCTTCATAACATTGTATTAGGCACATAGTCAATATTAGACTAGTCACTTTCACTACCATGTACCGGTCGATTATAATTTGAAAGGCTCTTAAATTTGCAATATATTTTAAATTAAGACAATATCATCCTCACAAACTCTCCATAATAATTGGCAAATTTTTTTTCAAAACTAAGCTCACAAAAAGTATATCATATCGTTCTCTCCAAATGAAAACATAACCTTTTATTGAAGTCAAAGTCTTTAATTTGACTGTTATGATACTAAAAAATGTTGTGATGGCAATTACCATGGATAATGAATTCCCAATAGTAAAAAGTATGATTGCTTTTAAAAATAATTTGCCATATATTGAAAAAAGTGAGAAAAAAATAAAGTATCATTAGAAAGTTCTACTCTTTCACTAGTTTGAATGTTCAAAATAGTTAGAAGATTAGACAAGACAAAAATATATTAACAAAACAAATAAATTGATTTTAAAAAAAATGAGGAGTTAGTTGTTGAATTTTGAGCTTCAAACTTGCTTGGGGCATTTTGTCGAGTACAAAATTGGTATTTTACCAAAAGAATAGAAAAGGGATAGCAAATATAGAGACCATTAACCTAATAACTACCAGAAATAAGAGATCAGATCTTATAGCATAAAGAAAATATTTTAGTATCTATATGTACAAGATGTTAAGAACATATGTATTTTAGTTATACAAATAAGCTAAGAACTAAAATATTTTATGACTTTACTACACTACAGTTAGACTTAGCAAAAAAGGAAGGAGATGAAAAAATGAACGACAGTAAAGAAGGGAAGGGATTGAGAACAAAAGGTAGCGTTTAGACTTTAGTTTAGTGTGGGTTTAGCTTTTCTTATTATCTTTTTAGGATAGAGGAAAAATTACAATTGTAATATATATTTTTAATTTACTACTACTATTTTATTATTATTATAGGTAGAGTATAGGGTACTTGAAACTTGTACATTGTATATTTTAGAATATGAGTTTTAGAATAGGTGTAGGTTATCTTAAACCTGTGCGCTAGGTTGAACCAGTCTTAAACTATTAGTTCACGGGTTGGTAGCAAGGTGAACTAAGCTTGACCTTTAAGGCCATGGGCCAATTTAACCTAACCGGAGGCTTAAGGGTCGGTTTAGTAACCTTTGAATCGGATCTTCAGTTTTTTTTTTTTTTTTTTTTTTGCATTTTCATAAATTAACATAAATAATTTTCTACCTTCTCTTATAATTCTATTTTTTTCTCACATTATTGTGACACCAATACTTTATGTATATATTACATGTAACAATGACGCACGAAAGAATTGGTGTTATTTTTTATTTGAATTTTATTCTGTTCTAAAATAATTGATTTAGATTGTGTAATTGTGATGTTACTTTAATAATATAATGTTGAGCAATGTTTAGTAAAGCAAGAGAAATTATAAAGGAGGAAGATTTGTTATTTAATTCTCGTAATATATTGTCAATATAAGAGGAAATAAAAACATAACTATTAACTGTAATTTATGATGGTACGTTGCAAAATATTATTTCCCATGTGAAAATTTCTTTGAACTCTGTAATATGTTGGTGAATTACTCTTGTGTAGGGATTAGGGTAAAGACTAGATTAGTAGAGTAGGGAAATTATTGATACTTTTAAATGGAAAAGGAGAAGAATAAAGGAAGGAGAATAATTAGGGGAAAAGAGAGTGAACAGATTAAAGTGAGATGTTATAACTTATGAAGGAAAATTACAAACTTAGTTGCAGATGGTGAGATGATTTTCTTTTTTTAATAAAGTAAAGTTCGAAGGGATTGAATCTTCGGTTTATTGGTAGTTTGGGCTTGCTAGATCATGGGCTTATCAGGTCTGTGGGTTCACTAAGCTGAATTGCTTAGGCCTTCAGGGCTTAGTGGTTCGTAGGCTAATTCAAGCCTACCTTCCTCGAGCTCGAAGTTAGTTTACGGTTTATAATCGATCCTTGAACAAGTTTGAGTTATTTTGACTTTATAGTAATGTCCTATCCTATAAGAGCAAGTTTCGGTAAATTGTTATTTGGAATTTGCTCTGTATCTCTCAATAATTATCTAAAACCTATTCGGTTGAGTATGATCCTGATGGTATCTTGTATAACTAGTTGCTCACCCTTAGCTGCTTAACTAAAATTTGAAAAATAATATTTTATTTTAAATAGAAAAAAAGAAATGTTAGAAAAAATTAATATTAATTACAAGTAGTTTTAAAAATAAAACACTAGTCTTTAATAATGAAGCATTATGGACTTGTAGACTTTAAATTTAAGGCAAAAGTGTTTCTAAAATGTCAAATTTTATTTTTTAGGATTATTTTACAAAAAAGAGGCTTAAAGATAAGAAGAAAATTTTATTATGTTTTTAACTCAAGCAAGATTGCAAGGGAAAGAAAAATGTTTTAATTGATGTCGCTCTTAAAATTACCTACATAACCTCATAAGGTTTAACCTTTTATGGTTGTTAAGGCCATTGTAACCTAATGTATGGAATGGATACTAGTCTTTTGACAGGATGGACCAATTTTGAACCCTCTTCCCTTGACTTGTAATGTAGTTGCAAAAAGAAAAAAAAAAAAAAAACTTTCATGGTTCACAAATAAAAATTTCAAGTCATTACTTTTATTTTAATTTTGCTGTTTATATATATATTTTTATTTATTACCAAAAATAATATAATATTTCCAAAATGTTTTTCTAATTTTAAATTTTATTGATTATTTAAAATATTCAACAAAGAAAATCAATTTCTCTAATTATCATTTACATATTTCAAGGAAAATGCAACTTAGGTAATCATTAATTAAAAGAACCAAATGAAATACAAATATTGCGAATATGATTTTCTTTCAAATTATGGTCTTTGTAACTTTCAATTAAATTTTATGAAAAGGAAATGAATTTTGCACTTTTAATTAATAAATCTCAAGAGAAAAACATAATTGTCATGATTATATCAACCCCATTTCTATAAAATACAATTTTTTTATTGATTTTTCAAACTTTTTAAATTATAATTTTGTAAATCTTGCTACAGTTTCCGAAGTCGTAAAGTTGTAACAGTCCTCCTATATAAACTATCCTATGATAATAACTGGCTTTACAGTGCCTATCATAGACATGATCTATACAAAGTATCGACAACTCTTTATTTTGAATTGAACAGTTCAATTCAAAATTTAATTAAAGTTATACTAAATATTAAAGCTTCAAGTCAACACACACATATATATATATATATGATTACATGTACATTACTATAGAATTCCCAAGTGATTCTTTATCATATCATAACAGTCAGCTAATTTACATATCAAATATCAATCTTTTAGTCTTAAAGCTACTAGTGAGGCTCTAGATATACATTAACCATTAGGCAAATTGATCCTGACACTCTTAAGCTTCAAAAAGAACTAACCTTCAAATAGCTGTAGAGTAGCATATTAGCTAGAGAAATAAAAAATCAGGACCTGTAAAAGCATCTATACAGGTATGAGCAATTACAGCTCAGTAAGTTGAATTGGAGACTCATGAATATATACAAACACAAACAAGATTATCAAGTAATTATTTTCATGCAATGCAATAAGAAAGTATCATCACACAACGTAATCCGATCAGTTGTGAAATCAAAGTAATTTCACTCGCTCTAATCTGAATTAAGGAATTTTCATGTTATGCAACAGCTCACAACTAAACTCACGTTTGTACAATGGAGACATTACTTCTCCTAAGACTATCCTTTGAACCAATGCCTTTATCTTCATCGCAACTTCCTCTCCTGTCACTTAGTTTGGCTAAGAATAAGGAAAAGACCGATTTGCTATCTAGTGGTATCTTTTTTGAAGGTATCGGTGTTTGGTTAGAGAATCCTAATGATCTCCTAAAGGGTTGCAATATGGGTTAGACTAGACGATACGGGTCAACTTAGTTTTGACAACACTGATAAAACAAGGTCTTATCAAATAGATTGTTATATAAAAAGTTGTGTTGTTTTGCATTTAATTATTTTTTTTTAATAACTTGAAAGTTAGGTTAATGTTGTAACTATTTAAAATTTCATCATATATATATATATAATATAAATGGATGTGTTTTCTTGAACAAATTTTTTTTCTTACCGTACCTCTTCAATATTACTTTTCTCCTTATTGTTCTTGTCGTTAGCAGGATTCGATTGATAGTGTTTAGTACGATTAGGCCTTACATGAGTTTCTATTGGGCTTAGAAAAAGAAAGCATAGTGAAGAGCATTTGGATGTTGTTTGATGTGACTATTTCAATACTTAAGTTAGTGTGTATGTAGTAGAGTAGGTAAAAAAGTTGGAGAGCTTAATGTAAGCTAAATACGTAAGGGAATCAAAGTCTGTTACCATAGAAGAGTTTGGGCCATTTATCGAGGAAGGTCATCGTAAACTTAGGAGCACGTTGATCATGTTGATACGTTCATTAAGTGTGGTAAGTGGGATTGTGTTAACTATCGTATTCCAAGAATATACGAACATGATTGTCAACTGAGTTTTGGAGCTTTATCCATTCGGTTTATAACTGCTATGACCATTTTGGTTTGAGGCCAGAAGCTAAACGGCATCTAATCCTCGCCTAGAAGCTCCTTAGGTAGGTCGATCATTAGGTAAGGTAGATCGATCGATGGTGAAACATGTTGGTCTTAGGCCTAGATAGGTCAATCTAAGGTCGAAAGAGGTTAGCATAAGCCTGAGTAATTCATGACCAAAATGTCTTATCAATAGTATCTCTCAAGTATTGCTTTTAACTTTGGATAATACTTATTTTATGTTAACTTTTGGTCATTAATTTTTTATCAAAAGCTACCATTAATTGTAAAACAAAATTTTTAGAAATAGCAATGCCTTACAAATTGAATTAAATGTCTATGCACTTGTAAGTATATGATTTTATAAATAATATACCTTTTTTCATTTTTAAAATTTTTTTGTTATATATATTTTCACTATCTATACCATGTGGATGTCATATTAGTCCTTTTTAGCCGTTTATAATTTTTTTGCTTTTGTTACTTATACATTTTTCATTACTAATAGCTTTCATTAATAGTAACTATAATCTTACTTATACCAAATGTCTAGCACTAACAAGTATGTGTATACTAGTTAAAAAAAAAATTATAGTATTAATTATTTATCAAACGTGTCTATAATCAGATTCCTAAGTAGACCTTAGATGAGGATATGAATTTTACTGTACTTAAACAGGTTTAACTCGTTTATATTTCATATCTATATTATTAAAGTGAATAGACCTATACGTAACCATTCACACATAAAATTACTAATTTACCATCTATCTAATATTATTTAACCGAAAAACCAACATTAAAATAATTTATTAAAACTATAAACAATGGATGAATATGTTACTTTCCTTATTTCTCTTTCCTTCCATTCCATACAGTATACTGATAAGAATATTATGGTAATTTATGAGATAGTTAGTTTTCCATCATAGATGTGTTTTCACATCCCTAAAATTATAGATGCTTCGTTTTCCATTTCTTAATGTCCTCTCTCACTCTCTCCCTCCCCCCCTCCACCCCACCCCACTCTACCCCACCCCCTACCCTAGCCAACGTCCCAATACTCTCTTTTAAGTTTATAATAAGTTCAAATTTTTGTTTTACTTTCCTTAATTTTCACCAATCAAATCTCATTTGAACTGTCATTTTCATGTTTGCAAGTAAAATCCACAAAAAGAAGAAGATCATGTATTATAACATAATTAATATGCAGTTATGATTATTTTAATTCCTCTTGAAGTTCATTATCTTATTATGTTAACAGTCTTTCATTAATGTTTTCTTTGTTGGGAATTTGCCTTTTAAGTATTTGTTAACTTTGCATGACAACGTCATTAATTCTTCAAACCTTAAACCTAATTTTATTGCATTAATGTTATTTTGCTAAATTCCTTACTTTCATTTTCATTTATAGTACCGTTGACATAAGCATAAAGATTTACAAGGGAAAGTTGACATATGATGGATGAAGCTGATATGATTTGCGGGAGTTGACAAAAGAGAAAAAGCGTTTTAAATCAATATTTTATTTTTACTTATTTATTATTGACTCTATTGCAATGACTCTCTCGATTAGCTATCTAACGTTATAATACTCAATTCTTACATTTTTTAAGGATCGAGATTATATGAATTTTCATGTGACGAAAACAATTAAGATTGGTAAAGTAGGAAACTGTTTATCTTTTTACATTCATGTGTTCATGATTGTTTCAATTTTTATTACATGGATTTATTAATATTATGGTTGAACTATCAAAACGGTGGAAGAATAGTTGAGATATCAAATTTATAAAACCCACCCTTCTAATTTACGCTCTTTGTTGTTATAAGTTTCTTCCATTTGTTCATTTATTTTATCAATATTTATAGAAGAAAAAAATGTGTCTTGATTTACTCGTCTAAAACTTCCTATTTTATTGATAGTGAATTAGATAGAGTTTATAACTCTATAGTATAATTATGATATTTAATTTCAGACTACAAGATAACCTAGAATAACTCAATGATAACATTTTACGTATGCTAATGTATAATACTATTATATCCTTTTTGTATAAATCATTAATTGCATCTTGCTATAGAATGTGAATATTGGCTTAGGCAATAACTTTGAGTTATTTAACATTAGGCAATACAATGGTTGAAATGTCAATATATTTGCGAAAAAAAGGAAATGCTAATATATTTAAAAACAATATAAATTCGTTTATTTATGTAGCACCAAAAATCCAATTTAATATAGATGATAGATTAGATGGAAATAATTAAATACATAATAAATTAGCAACGTAATATGAGACTAAAATATACATATAGTCGAATTTTATTTTTCATTTCTTTTAATAAGTAATATATGTTAATAAATTGATTTAACAATGTGCATAGCTCATTTTACTTAAAAATTTAAATAAAATATTTTAATTATTTTCACATACGAATGTATTAAGTGCTAGTCAATATATATATACATAGATACATAATCTTGTTGATAATCTCATAGTGTTGTACGGTAACCGACTTCACAAGTTGAGTCCCACACCGGAATGGGCTCGCCTCTTTTTTGGTGGAAAGCAATTGCCAATACTCAATGCCATTCCGCATGTCCTTATTTTCCTTTATTTTTCTTAGCGGGTTTTTTCTTTTAAAAAAATTGATTTCACTACATTAAATCTCAGTAGTTACATGTTGGGGACCCACAGCTAAAGTGAAACTGAACTTCGCATTGTATGTCAGCTGTAGCATGTCGGATATTAAAATACGCTACGTGAGCCAAATGGACAGATGTCGAGTTGTATTGCATGGAAATGACAGCATGCCTGATGGCAACTGATTGAATTAATTGAGGTAGGAGCTCCAACACGCGGTGTTTGATTGAGTGGTGAATTTGAAGCTGAAAACCTAGAGGTGTGACATCGCAAATATGATCAAATTTGAGGTATTAAATTGGGAATTGTCTTGCAAACTATGCAAGTTTCCAGAATTGTTTAACCATTACCCCCCACCCCCCCCCCCCCCCCCCCCCCCCCCCCCCCCCCCCCCCCCCCCCCCCCCCCCGCCCGCCACCCACCCCACCCCCCCCAAAAACAAGGCCATACATGATTTCCATATGAAGAATTTCTAATTTTCACAATTCAAAGGCCCATAATAATTATTTTCTTAGGATCATTATATTAAAAATATTAAAGTTATTATTATGTTAAAAAATAAAAAATTTACAAAAAGACTACCTTGCAAAATGTATTTTCCAAACCATTAAATAGGTGCCTCCGTTTCTCTATTATCAGTAAATCCCCACAACTTTAAGGTATTGGCAATAGTTACTTTCATATTTTAAAAGTTATAAGGTATTGAAGTTCTACTTTAAAAATTTTATGAATTTTATTTATATATACTTAACTAATAGTTTAGAGGATGTAGTGACAAAAATTAGAAAATTGATGAAACCCCAATACCTCGTGGCTTAGGGGGCGGGCCAATCACCATTTAGGGCAGGATAGGTTGATATTCACCTAAGGCTCGATGAAAGGAAAACACAAAGGGGAAAATTTTTTAAAATTATAGGAGGGTCACATGACTCAATCAATAGTCAAAATTTTACTTACTTTTATTTTTTACTTTTTATTTTATTTTTTGGGGAATTTTAATAGTAGAAGACCCATCACTCTGATCGGCCACGAATGGAAAAAGTAGGTAAAAGTTGATGAATAGATTTGTACTTTTCCATACATATGATATATTTATATATATATTGGGAACTCGCGCCATGTGTCTCAAAATATATGAGGTTATTACACAATATGCTCCCGAGGAAACGTTATTTAACATTTTTATTTTTCCTTTTCGGTTTAGCTAAAATATAACTAGTGTCTCGAAAGTAACAGTTAAAAGGAAAAGGAATATAATATATATGCATGTATGTATGTAAGATATTATTAATAGGTGCTTTTGAGGTCGATATATATAAAACTTTAAAGATTAGATACTTTGTTTTTAAGGTTTGTAACAACTATCTAAAAGTAAGATTTGAATCCTTCAAATTTTACCTTTCAATTCCTTCATTTTATAAATCAATGGTTAAACTCGTATATGTGATCTCGTTAGGAGTAAGCACAATTTAATTTGTCCTCTAAACTAAATTTGATCTAAAAATAAAATTTGATTTTCTGTAACTTTGAACCAAATTATACATTTCAGATTAAGAATTTTTTCAGACCATAAAATTTTGGTTTTATGAATTGAACCATATCCTCTAGTTTATTTATTTATTTTTATTTTTTATGTATGATATATAATCCTATATGAAAAGTATTTTCTTTATTTAATAGTAATAGATATTGATATTATAATAGAGGTTTAATGTGACTAAAATGTTTTTAATATTTATTAATAACTAATTTTATTTATAAAAATTGCATATATTATGAATTTTAAGTCAAACTATATATATTAGTTGCCGAGTACACTCGTATTGCATGTGTAACAATTAGATAGAGTAGTATAAAAAAAATTGCATAAGTAGTTAAGAATTCTAGGAATGTAAAATAAAAAAAAATAGTAATTTATTAAAATCCACAAAGAATAGAAGAGCGAAAGACATTAGAGTTTCTCCAATAATACAAAGATTCAAATAAGCTATACTCATCATTGATGAAAATCTTTTATGATTTTTATTTTTTACAATGTAATTAATGAAATTGAAAATTATATGGCTTAATTGTGAAAATAGGAAAGTTTGTAAAATGTTCTGTACCTTTTCTTTCTATTCCTTCCCTTTCCTGTTTTAATAATATTTAAGTGTGGCTAAATGTCAAACCTTACTGTTTACCTAGCCGTTGCTATGGATTATTTTTACAAAACTTTGTCACGAGTAAATGGACATTCCTCCTTTTTATTTTTCTTAAGCTCTATTATTCCACAATAAATGAATAGTGAGTCATCTTCAATTAGGAGGAAAATTCCAGCAGAACACCAAACCATAACTTCATCGCAAAAGGCTTAGACTTTGATTTATTGTTTTGCACTGAAGCATAATAGGGCAAAAATATATTGAGGAGGAGCTATTTTATGAGGCATCAAAAGGAAATAAATTTTGTTAATACAAAGTTTATAAAGCTTCATAACATAAAAATGATCTTCTTGATAAGAATCATCTAACATTCCATAATTAACAATCATCATTCAAACAATCAAACACCTAGCAATGAAAAAATCAAACCTTTTAATCTTCTCATAAAGAAATTGAATTGAAAACCTCTTCAAAAATAAATGCGCTGACAATGTTGAAAACTACGTGTAATCACAAATTTCCAATAGTGCATTTACCAGAAACTCAAAATTCTTTCTTTTTCCTAACTAAAACAAATTGAATCAATGTGATTACATTCTTTTAGGATGAAATTTCAAGCAATAAAATCATCCTTTGAGGTCATAAATATTTGGTTTGATTTGGATTAGAAATTTTCTAAACTAAATTATAGAAAAAATCATATTTTCGATTCGATTTAGTTCAGTTCAATTTGTGGGTTAATTTGATTCGATCAATTTTGTTGCTTATCTCTTCTCTCCCATATATAATAGCATCTTAATGATAAATAGAGAGAAATTAAAAGAAAATTGAAAATATAATTATTAAAATCGCAAGTCAAAAGTATAATTTTATGAATTTATGATTTTATAATTTTTTTTAATTAAAATGGATGTAAACTTGTTTATATATAAATTTTTTATAAAATTATAAATTTTAATATACGATTTTATCAATTTTCTATGATTATATCGATTATTTCAATCCTAGGTATTCAAAATAAATAATATAATCCATTATGATTGAAAATATCCATTTCCAAAACTATCCTTTAATGGAAGTATAGATTGTCGCTAATATAATCAAAGAGTACGATAGTTTAATAGCGTTTGGAAATCCCCGACGTGGTGCAAAATTAATGCCCGATAATACGAACCGACTATAAGCAAAGGTGCTCCTTGAAGTACACGTACAATGTCAAATTGCCACCAATAACCAACCTCTAAGTACGAGAGGTCAACACATCTTGCCACCTCCTAGATAAGTGGAGAGAAGAGGAGCACTACACACGAATTTGGGATGCTTATTTCTAGAAACTGAAGACATGATCCGTAAACGTAGTTTTAATGTTTGTGTCCAAATATATTTATTAGAAAAAAAGAAAAAGAAAAAAGCCAAATCCCAACAAGAAAAGGTAGTTTCAACCCAGAAGAGAAGGGAAGGTGCATTCCTAGTGTGAAATAAGGCGGTAGTATCCATATATATACACGCGTAGCTTGATCCGCTTGTCAGTATACTTATAGATATAAATAAAAGACTAGTTTGAAGCAATTTGTGACATATAGAACTAATTGGTTTTAAGGTATATACCTAATAGAGAGAGAGAGAAAAAGGATGTTGACGATCAAGAGGGTTCCTACGGTGGTTTCCAACTACCAGGAGGAGAATGGTGATGTTCAAGAGCATGAAGAAATCAAGGGTTGTGGACGACATTGTCTAGGAAACTGCTGCTTAACTTGTATTTAGTGTTCCTGTATATGTGTATTTGTATATATTATTGTGTATATTTGTGCGTGCGTGTATGCGTGTGTATATGTTCCCTCCTTTTGCTTACGAATTATAACGCCTACACTGTTCAAAAATAATGATGGATGGTGTCTTATTAGACTATTATGTTGTTCCTCTACGAAATTCTGGCTCAAGAAGAAATTTATATATAGTGTTGATATTTATTTTCTGAATTGGGTGCATTGGCTTGGATTTGATATCTTGGTCACCTACTGATTCGCAGCTTCCAAGTTTCCTTTGTACACTTTCAAGAAAGATGAAGCAAATTCAACAGAAAAGAGAATTAACAGAGAGAAGCCTCAGATTTCCTTCCTGCTTTCCCTGTTGCTTGAGCAATGGACGGATCGGATGAGCCGAGGATTGTTTCGGTATGATGTGACTAAATGTGAGACAAAGATCATTCCTGGAAAACATGGATTCGTTGCACAGCTGAACGAAGGACGCCACATCAAAAAAGGGCCAACTGAGTTTTGTGTAGACCAAGTTCTCCAACCATTTGATCATAACAAGTTTGATTTCACCAAAGTTGGCCAAGAAGAAGTGCTTTTCATGTTTGAAGAAAGTGAAGACTCCACCAGTCACTACTTTGTCAATGCACCAGTGTCTTCCAAATATGATTCTCCCAACATTATTGCAATTAATGTATGGTGGTCTAAATCATCCCATATGCTCTGTGCCTTCTTTCATCAAAAAACTTTGCCAGCTTTCTCCGTGCTTGTGTCACGGAATGGGTTTTGCGATTTTTATTACCCACATATGTTATAAGCAAAATTTGCAGTTGCTACACATTTCATTGTGATCTCACGAGCTTCAGTGGTTTTTATCGTGAATAATGGTGAGAGCCAAAGGAAGCATGTCCTCTTTTACGGTGATTGTTCACAACCACAAAAAAAAAATAAGGAAAACGATTTTCTCCTTTTGTATGAATATTTTTCAGTCGACCATACCATTACCTATCGATTATCTCTTTTACCTTCCACCACTGCTCCTAGTAATCCACAGTCTCTGTCTTCATGCTCTGGATTTTTGCTAACGAGGTTGGTGATTCCAACTTACAGGTGAGCCCCATTGAGTATGGACACAGTCTCCTCATTCCCCGTGTAACTGATTGCTTGCCCCAAAGGATTGATTATGAAAGCTTCTGGCTTGCTATTTCTTTTGCTGTGGAGGCTGCAGATCCTTTCTACCGAGTCGGTTACAACAGTTTGGGTGCGTTTGCCACCATTAATCATTTACACTTCCAGGTAATACTAGTTATCAGCATATTGAATTTGTAATTCTGCATCTTGTATTGGTTTGGAATCTGATAGATTCTACAGGCCTATTACTTGGCTATTCCATTCCCGGTTGAAAATGCCGTTACACAAAGAATTGTGGGGGGTATGGAGAATAAAGGAGTATCGGTATCAAAGCTGTTGAATTATCCAGTTCGGGGGCTCGTTTTTGAGGGGTTGAACGCACGCGCTTTGTCAGATGCAGTTGCTAGCTCCTGCATATATCTGCAGAACCACAACGTCCCTTTCAATATTCTCATATCTGATTGTGGCAAGAGACTGTTTCTTTTCCCTCAGGTGATGCGTTTGCTTTCATAAGGTGCGACTGTGATGTAATTCATGTATTCTAATGCTATCATTGCTTAGTTTTTCTTCTTCGTGTTTCAGTGTTATGCGGAGAAACCGGCACTTGGGGAAGTGAGCCAGGAACTCCTCGACACTCAAGTCAATTCTGCTGTATGGGAAATATGTGGACACATAGTACTCAAGCGAAGACAGGACTATGATAATTCATCCGAAGCTCATGTCTGCAGGCTTCTTGCTGAGGTCTCATTACCAGAGGCAAAATTTGAAGAAGTGAAGTCATGCATACTTGGAGCTGCGGGCTTGAAGGAAGGTGTGGCTGATAATGAAATTGTTCATTCCATTTACGAAAAACCAAGTTCCATGCCATCTCATTTGCATCAACATTGTTTAACAGAGATGAGGCACTTCATCGATTCAATTATACAATGAGGGTGGGAAAATAACTCAGGAGTCAGATCTACACACTGTTTCTTCTCTTGGTAACACTAAAATTCGTAGTGGATCTTGCTACTTAGTTGCAGGATTTACATGTATATAGTTATAATTATAAATACCGAAAGATGAAGCATAGTCGTCAATGGTTTTTCTACCATATGATCGTGGGGTATCTCTTAAGTTGATGTTGCCTTGCCGCGCTATATATTCTATCGTGTTACTTGTGCATATTCTATGCATGCATAGGTAAGATGGCTCATGGCTGTTGAAGGAGCCCGAAAATGCAGGGATTTCTCTTCTTTTGCCAAGTCAATGGCCGTTGATAATATATTCCACTAACCATCACAAGTGCCCTTTTCAGATATTGCGCAAATATTTATATACCGTGCAATTTTATACAGCAAAATTAAGCCACGATAGGGAAAAAAAAAAAATTAATAATTCTATATGAGATATTTGTAGGGCGCAATAGATTACATCCTATTAACTATTTTATTTTTTATTTTATGAGTTATTCTGATAATCGAAAGTTTATTCTTAACTTTATTTTCATAATGGTAAGAGAAGTTATTTTGTAGAAAAGTGTTACATACATACTTATATAGCTACTTTTAATCCGAAATAATATTGTATATTATGAAGTTATTTGTCAATATCATGTAATTAAAAAACTTAATTCGTAGTTTTTGAATCGTTGAAAGTATATCTATGCTATTTGCGATATATTGTAATAATATTGTTATTATACATTGGCTTATAACATAATTTAATCTTCAACATAGATGGCTCTAAATATGTCTACCCTTCAACTTTTACACTAAAAAATAATAAATCTATCTTTGGCAGAGGACACTTATTGCTGCACTCTCTCTCTTCCCCCGGTTTTCACTTTTGGCTTTTTTTTTTCTTTCTTTCTTTTAAAATTTTTTTGGCATTGAAGTGTAACTAATAATTTAAAACCAATAATGCTATCTACAATCATCTGCTTAAATTGACTGTCATGCGAAATGCATTATATAATCTTTCCTAATTTTATGCCAGATAAAAATGATTAGACCCAAATACGAGTTTCTTCGTCATCAATAATACCGAAAGATCCCCACAAATCAACACAGAAAGGCGTGTCATCCCAATGATTATTTGCCTCCACCATAGTAGGATCATTTCTTGTAATCCATTGAGCATCATTTCCATCAGCGAAGTCCATGGAATAACAGCTTGAGAACAGCTCCGTATCAAGAGAAATACAATCAAAAGTGGAAGGTGTTATTGCCCCATTCCCATCTTCTCCGACACTACTGCAACGTTGTCCAGTTATCTCTCTTCTCTTACCATTTGATGATGTTTCTCCTAAGTTGTCTTCTTCAGACATGTTCTTCGATGTGCTTCTTGTGTTATTGTCATCGGGAACTTCAATATTATAGGTGTGCCTAAGCCAGCGCAACAATTTCTTGGAGATGGTTCGGGGATGGGGCCTTATCGCCTTCACTTTCACCATATTTTCGGATTTGTTGATGGGATTATTATTCCCATCTTCTTCTTTCATCCTTTCCCCTGGTGTTACCTTCTTTTCGATATGAGTATTCCAATAGTTTTTCACATCATTGGTGGTTCTTCCGGGTAATCTTGCAGCAATTAGCGACCACCTGAAAAAGTTTTATACATAATGATCCATGAAGTACATCTAATGTTAATAATAAAAGAGAAAAGTACATTTGACGTTGCAAAACTTTTCAAAATATATTACCTAGCCATAACCAGCAATTTGATGCTAAAGGAGTGCTCTAACATTCTCCATTTTTCATTTCGGTAAAGTTTTAAAGAAACTGCAAATCTGCTACCAACTGTAATCCATTGGTGAATTTTTTCCATTTTTCCTTTTTATAAAGAGCTTTTCAAATAAGTTTGGAAAATTAGAGGCATAATGGTATCATATCAGCTGCATAAAGGTTATATATAGTCCAATTTTTCATATTATATAATACTGTATGTATGATAGTATATGTAGAAAATTGTGTGTAACTGTAACGATATGTAAGGATAGGGAAGGGAGATGATGAGATAAAACAAATGATTAGGTTGATGTGAGTTAGAGATTTTTAATATATATATATTAATAAAATTTATATATATAAAAATATAAATAATAATTTTTTAAAATTTATAAATTATCATTAATTGTTATACAATATTCATCTATATATATAGTATATTAATATTATTAATTTTATTATATATATATATATAAGCAAATACCAATATTTATTATGTAAGATGAAAAGATCATTAAGGAGAGAGAAAAAATATATTAAGTAGAATATGGAGAAAATTATAATAGAGGAAATTAATGTTTTGAAATAAGTTTAAATATAATATTAATATTTTAAAATATTTAAATAAAATATTAATATTTTATAAAATATTTTAAATTTAAGATTTATTATGATTAATTTATAAAATTATTTAAACTCAAAATATTAATATTTTATTTGAATTATTATATATTTTATTTAAATTTTTCATAATATTAATTTTTTATTAAAGTTATTTTATAAATATTAATTTTTTTTGTTGTAATTCTACAATAAAATATTTATTTGGCATTGTTTGATGAATTGCCGTTTAATGAAATATTGAAAAATATGTCTACATTCAGCAAATCAGTAGAATTGACTATACATGGAGTAATTTTAGCTGCGAATCCAACTTCAGCGTAAGTGTGACAGGGAGATATGGCGGTGGTTCTTAGTCGAGTGGAAATCTAAATTAATTAGGTATGGCCCACGGCTCTTCTACAGAAAGATACAGTCCTTCCTCGATTCTGCAACCTAGATCACATATTTGTCGCGGCATGCTTTGCCCCTGACACTTGCAAAGCTGACAAATTTAGATGCTTTTCTTTTCATTAGAAAAGAAGTAAGAGAGATAGATTTAAATGAGAATTTTTTTTTATAAATCCATAAAAATCCTTCGTTGTAAATATGAAAAAAATTAAAAGAAATTGATTCAAATTTACAATTTTATCTTTAAAATAAAAATATAGTTTAATCTTTACAAAATACTTATAATATTTTATTATAATAATAATAATTCATATTACCAATTTTCTTTTTACTTTTCTTCCTTTCTTAAATAAATAGGAAAACATATAATTTTTTCCCTCCATTTTTTTTTCTCCTAATTCATTCCTCCAAATGTCTTTCTCATCTAATTTCTTCCCACTTCACAAGTATAGTGTTATTTTTCTCCTATTTATTTTCCTTTCAAAACATTATTAGTTTCACTCGTAATAGCTAACACTACTTATCAATTTTCATTTACTATATATATATAAATATAAAGATGAATATTTAAAATTTATTCAAATAACTCTCAAAAGTTATAAATAATTTTTTTAAACTTAATTTTAGTATAAAAATACCGATCTTCAATTTAACAAAGTATATTTTCACAACTCTAAACATTGACCTTGGTGCTTTTCCTTATTTAAACTTATTTCTTAAATATTTATCTGGCATGGGGTGATGAATCGCCATTTAGTGAAATATTGAAAAATATGTCTACATTCAGCAAATCAGTAGAATCGACTATACATGAAGTAATTTTAGCTGCGAATCCAACTTCAGTTTTTGCCAATAATATTATATAAGTGTGACAGGGAGATATGACGGTGGTTCTTAGTCGAGTGGAAATCTAAATTAAGTAGGTGTGGGTCCCACGGCCCTTCAACGGAAAGATATCCTCCTTCTTTGATGCTGCAACCCAGATTACATATTTGTAGCGGCATGCTTTAACTCTTGCCCCACGGATCGAGGGAAAGAGTGCAAAGCGACAAATTTAAATGCTTTTCTTTTCATTAGAAAAGAAGTAAGAGGGATAGATTTAAACGAGAATTTTTTTTTTTTTTATAGATCCATAAAAATCATTCGTTGTAAATATGAAAAATTTAAAAAGAAATTGATTTAAATTTATAATCTTATCCTTAAAATAAAAATATAATTTAATGATTTAAAAACATTTACAATATTTTATTATAATAATAATTCATATTATCAATTTTCTTTCCACTTTTCTCCCTTTCTTACAGGAATAAGAAAACATATAATTTTTTCTCTCTACTTTCTTTTCTCCCGATTCATTCCTCCAAATTCCTTTCTCATCTAATTACTTCCAACTTCTCAAGTATAGTGTTATTTTTCTCCTATTTATTTTCTTTTCAAAACGTCATTAGTTTCACTTGTAATAGTTAGCACAACTTACGAATTTTCATTTACTCTCTCTACATATATATAGATATAAAAATGACTATTTAAACTTTATTCAAATAACCCTCAAAAGTTATAAATAATTTTTCTAAACTTTAAATACCATCTTCAATTTAACAAAGTATATTTTCACAACTTTAAACACTGACCTTAGTGCTTTTTCTTTTTTAACTAAATAAACAAATATTTTTGTGTTGCCCATTCAGTAGAATTTAAGTTTAATATTTTGAAAATTTAGAGATATAACCTCATTAAGTTACAGTTTAAAAAGATATATTTACAATTTTTATATATACATATATATATATATAAACATATATATACGTATATATGTATAAGTTGAGCAACAAGACCTTGAAAAATTTACATCTATCCATATAATTAACTTGAAATTCTGTGAAAATAGCTTTATGGATTCCTTCTTTACTTTCAGTGTACTTTTATGGTTTAAATTCCCATTGAGTTATTTTTCCGCTAGACGATAATAGACCTATATTATGGATGTCTAAAACATAAAATATAACTACAGAAAACTTCAACCGAAAAACAAAAATTATAGAAAAAAAAATCAACATATTAATTTAAGAAAATTGATAGTCAGAACAGAAGAAGAAGAGAAACCATAAAAGATTAAACAAAACATATAAAAAAAAGTCTACTTGTTATGTATAGAAGGTCATTTGATTAAGAGCTAAATATCAAAGCGATGTTCTTACTTTACTAATATGAATATTATACGTAGGCATATATTTAATTAGTCAAGGCTAAATGATGGATCTCATGGCTAAGAGCATTCCAGGTGGTGTTTTTGCTTGAGAAATCAAGTTTTGGCAATTTTAGAGACCTCTTCGATCTGCCGAAGGAGAGACTACTATTATGATTTGAACTTGGCGAAGGCCATCATGACGGTCAGTGAGTTGAAGAGGAATTCCTCTAGCTTGGAGGTGTTTACCGCTAAGAGGATTTGTTATGTCTAAACAACTCCAACTCATTCGTGTCTCATCACGGTTTTTCAACATATAAATTCATTTATAATTGTAATCTATTATATTTAGATTCAAAGGTGATATCTGAAACTACCAACACTACATACATGGATCTTTAACAAGTTAGAGTAAAAATTATTATTTTTTGGCCTGTGAGTAAAACTAAAATTCAATGATATATTGTAGCTTATAAACAATCTAGATTTTAAAAGATTAAACCTTTTTCTTAACAAAAAAAAAAAAAACAATTAAAAAAAAAAATATTTGCAAGGACCTTGAGTAACCATTAACGAACACTACAGATTACTTGTTTATAGCTTTGATGAAAAGTTTCATACATTCTAACATCAATAACATATCATTGAAAGAAGTGATAAATGGGTGAAAAGTTGTTCATTTAGTTTTTATACAACTACCTTATAACAATAATCCATTAATAGTGCCTTTCTGTTATTTAAATTTATAACAATGACACCAGTTTTTTTTTTATTTTTTTAAAGGATAAAAATAGCTATCTTATTTTCAATTGAGAAGATTTTGGCCATCAACGCACCTCTCTTTTCGAAATTTTTTCACTTTATTAATTATTAATTTAAAAGAGTTACTTGATAATTTTTTTAAGCTATCGTAGGTCTCATATAAAACTTATATAAATAAAATAAGAATAAAAAATATTAAGCAACGCACTTTTAGGTTGCTGTACGTAAAAGTCAAGCAATTTAGATTGCTTAACACGTAGCACGCTGGATAAAAGATCCTGTTGGATTTATTGCTATTTTCTCTTTTGCACATGTCAAAGCCATAAGCTCACCTAAACGATTCACCAGATCTATCCACATAATGCTGCAGAAAAGAGATCAAATGGGAGGGATCCAAACCTGTTTCCCAAAAGCTTGTGGAGTCTAAGCATCATGTCTACCTCATCTACTTCAAACTCCCCTCTCTTAATTCCTGGCTTCAGGTAATTCAACCACCTCAATCTGCAGCTTTTCCGACACCTATTCAAACCTATATTCACACAAAAGAATCAAACTAATCATACAAATAAAATATGATAACATAAACTAATGCATGTAACGCGTAGGTATTTCCATGCATTTGTTTTTTGATAAAACATATAAGTATCTGGTTAGTTAGTTTTCCGGAATAACTGTTAAGAGAGTATGATCATTTCAAAAGAAATGTCATGTATACCAGCTCTACGAGGGACTTTATGCCACTCCCCTTCACCGAACTTGTCTATACATTTACCTAAAAGAACATCTTCTGCTGAAGTCCATGCCCCTTTCCTTACTCCTGAAGAGCAGTTACCCTTCATATTTGGATTATGAGTTATTGAGTGCATGTGCTACAACATGCATATACAAAACAGACGGAAATCCCTGCTTATACGTTTAAGCAACGGCTTGCATTTATAAATACGAACAGTTTGGAACTGTTTGAGATAATCCTATACCTTCATTACTCCACGGCCACATATCGCTCTGACGGCAAGCTGCTTCGCCAACGTGCACATGTTCCCTCCACAAAATGCGTAACAGTACAGAAAAAAAAAAAAAAAGGCTTGTTTTGCTTAATTACCTCCGCAATGATATATCTTCGAATAAATTTATAAGTGATATTTTGATATATAAATATATAATAAATATTTTAAAAAATATATATTTTTTTATTTTTAAATATTTAAATATTTTCAATATTTATATATTATCAATTAATTTATGTAACTTATTAATATCGCTATACTTTTCTTCCTCAATCATTTGCAATCAACACAAATCTTATCAATCGAAGACCACATCGCTCACAGGTACCACGGAACATTTTCGATGTAAAAGTTATGGGTTTATTCCATATAATATTCCATTTTGTAAGTTCACATGATGTAATTTTTCATTATTGTTATTGCTCGAAAGAAATTAAAACAGTAGTGACTCGTGCATGTCATCAAGAAAAAGAGATTGACCGGGGCAAAAACGAGTTACATAGTGTGTAATGCTACTCCAAGAAGAACACACGCTGTGTATGCCAAGAATGAAGGAAAATACAAGCATTTATATCGGTTTCGAGCTCAGCACGCGATATGTCCACTAAGATTTTAAATACGCGCTGTGTATTGGCGTAGGATGAATGTACATTCATGGTAGTCCTGAGCAAAAATCGATTTCAATCGGATCTGGAAGAGGTTAAGTTAAATTATACCCTCGAACCGTTGAGTTTTAAGAACTTAAACGGTTTAAGAAAACGGAAGCACTTGAACCGGTAGTTCATGAATTACTAGATCGATCCATCATTGAATTGATAGATCGATTTGGTCGATTCACTCCTTAAAAAATAAAAAATAAAAAATAAAGAAAGTGAAGGGAGGTCATTAAGTAAAAAAAAAAAACAGAATAATATTCATTAGATTATAACATATCAAAATTACTTCTTTTGTAACAGTAAACGATAATTTTTTAAAAATAATATCATCAAACTAATAATAATTGATTAATTATAAATTAATTATGTGTTAATAATAAATTAAAAATTCAATTTAAGTTAATACAAGTTTTTTTGTAAAACTTATTAAATGTTAAGAACTTGAATATGATGAAAAGATAGAATTTGAAGAGAAAAAAATAAAAAAGTTAGAATCAAATTAAGTTGGAAATTAATAAAAAAATTAGAAATTATTAATTATTAATAAATTGGTATACTTAGAAAAAAATGAAGTCATTTTATTAGAATTTATTAATGTATTTTAAAAAATTAATAAAAAATTAAATATTAAAAAAAAAACGATTCAATGGCTGAACCCAATTCTAAACCGCTGGGCCGGCTGAACTAGTTCAGAATCACTCCCCTTTAAGCCTATCTTGGTTGAGCTAGCCGAGTGGTCAAGTCTATCCCATGTACATATGTTTATAGCTTTGCAAGTTCTTGTTTTACTATTATTATTATTACTATGAATTATTTTATATATGTTAGATTTGTTTAATAATTGAGTAATGTACGTAATTATCTTAGGATTTATTTTAGTAGGTCTACTTACCTAATTGGCCTTAGGATTGCTAAGGTTTCTATATAAATAGATATCTTACTCTCGTGTAAAAGAAGATCTTGAGTTTTTTGATATCTTTAATAATATTGAGATAATTTTTATCTCTTTTCTTTGGTTCTTTTAAGAACTTTTCAAACTCATCAAGGATTTAGCCTTGTTGTTTCTTTGCTTTACCAAGGTTATTTAATTAGTATAATTCATCAGGTTACAGACTTCCATATGAAGGTTTGGGAATTTACTTAATTAAAAGGTTAAGGTTCTTCCATCAAATTATATTGAGGTTCTTGGGATTCATAACATTAGGGTCAAGTTTAAATTATACCTCTGATTCTACGCTAGATTTCTCAATAGGTTAAGGTCTCCTTTGTTGATTCTTAAAGATCTGGAATTCCGCACTAGCAAACATAGATCGTGTCACGTCCCGAAGCGGCAGAGTCGTAACAGCCCCGCCGTGTAAACCACCCTAAGATTGAAGTTGGCCTTACAACCACTATTTTAGACCTGATCCACACAAGGCCTCCACAACTAACCCGCTTTGAAGTAGACAGTTTGTAATTTAAATAAATCATTTACCTATAAATGTGAGGAATTATATATATCTATTATCATTCAGTTATTACAGTTAAAGTTTACAACATTTATCTATAGTATATTCCTTAGTATTATATCATTCAAAAATGAAAAATAATTCTAAAATAAAAACTTTGACCTTAAAAGATGTGTTTATTCTTCAATGTTTTTCCTCACTCCCTAGGATTCAGCAGTTGCTAGCTTTAGAGTAGTTGTTGCCGCTTCTTAGCCAGCACCTGCACGACATCTATAGGGATGTGAGCAACTACAGCTCAGTAAGTTAGGACGGAGGACTTAAAATTATACCATACACACAACAAGGTTCTCAATCACTTATTAGGTGCAATGTATGTGCAAGCAAATGCCATCGCACGACGTTGTCCGGCCCGTCGTGAAATTAGAGAAATTACACCCGCTCTAATCCGGGTTGAGGAGTTGCCGTTAATGCAATAGCTCGTGACCAAATCCAGGCTCGTGTAATGGAGACCTTGCTCCTCCCGTGACTACCTTCGAACTACTGTCTTCACCCTCGCCGCGACCTCCTCTCCTGTCACTTAGTTCGACTGAGGATGAAGAAGGGACTATTTTGCAATCCTGCGCTATCCCTTCCGAAGGGGTCGGTATTTGGCCGGAGAGTCCTAAGTTCCCCTAACGGGTTGCCATGTATGTCCGATTATGATTACTGGTCGGATATTTAATTAAATCCAATTTAGGGTGATCAATCCTTTCATACAAGTCATATAATATGTGCCAGAGCAACAAACAGAATCATAGCATCACCCATAATCAAGCACATGCATACATTCTCTATCTAACAAGCACAATCAAGTATAATCTTAAGCCTCCAAAATACAGCATCGTATTAATCCCAACTTACCTCGACTCCTTGCTCACTCATTCGAGGTCCGATTTGCTCAGGCCATCGCCAATCATCCCTATAACACGAATGTGGTTTCAGTATTTCATATAATATTATAAGTTCATTTTATCCGATAACGCTTATTGTTAGGTTTTGTTTAAGGTTAAATATACCTAATTATCTACGTATTAAGTCTTTTATAATTATTTTAGGTTTGGGGTTAGGTTCAGGTTCGGTTTTCGCATCGATTTCTAAATTAGGTTTTTAGTTCGATTTCTAAGTAATGTTTTAGATTCCAACCCTAGAAATCCGTTTCAACTCATAATGTGAAATTAATCACATTACTTCCCGATCTCCTAAATACGATTACTACCCCTAGTCAGCATTTTATTCCATCCGGTACACTTAAAATTGTATTAGTGTACCGAATTTACTTATATTGTGAGAAATTTTTATATTTTTCATATAATTACCTAAAATTGAATTTTGTTTCAGATTTGTTATGTTCTGATTTTAATTATTTTATTATCTAATTAAACCTAATTTTTCCATATTTATTAATTTTTAATTCTACATATTCCTAATTTTCTACATTTACCACATAACACCTTCATTACTTATACTTAACACTCCATACACTAGGATTAGGTTTCTACATCAGAGACTAACATCCTTAAACATCTAATTACTATCTAAATCAGTAATTAATATCCTAATCACCTAATTAACTCGAAATTACCCAATTTTTCCATCATTTTAGGGCTAACAATTAACTTAAAAATTTCGAAAGTTAATTTTAAAAAATGACTTCATAGCACTGTTATACATCATATGACCATCCTACAGAAAAATTTTGAACTCCAAACTATATCCCTAAGCCTATTTATTTTCCGGTTTACTAATGCTCGGTTTTAAATAATTTGTTAGGGACCCTATATTTCCAGATATAATTAACCTAAATAAATATTTTTCCCTAAGTCTACATACAATAAATCCTCATAATAACAAGTTTCATAATTTTCTGGGCAAAATAAATAATTTTACAAAATTATACAAAAATCGGGTGAATAACTGACTAACCGGTTCGAAGCTTTTGGGCCGTCCAAACCCGGTTCAATGTTGTCGGCCGGTCCAGGCGGTGGGTCTACTGTAGAGTGGTGGTGGTGGTTCGGTCCCAGGTGGTGGTGGGTGGTTGTTTTTAGTTCACCTTGCTAATCTGCACAGTTTTTTTTTTTATTTTTTGATTTTCTGGAATTTCTCTCGAATTTTTTTGTGTTTCGATTTTTCTCAGATCACAAACTAGCCAAATGACTTCTAAGAATTTTTTCCTTATTTATAGACAAATGTAGTAATTAATGTGCATTAATTTGATGGGATTTTGCCCCATTTCCTTGATTTTAAGCTTTTTGTTTGTCCAATTCCTATTGATTAATTTTTTTTATTTTCAATCCACGACCTGATCTTATTGTAGTTATCCTCTTCTGATTTTTTATAATTATTTTGTATTTTTCTTTAATTATTTACTTAGTTTTCGGACAATTTTAGTAATTATGCGTATTTTTATCTACACGTAAATACATGTAGGATACACGTGAACATTCCTAAATATTATTTTGGTCATTCTAAAATTTTTCGTATACATATAATTTATCTCCAATAATTTATTAGTTATTATATTATACTTTTTGCCTTTTCGGTAATTAGCAGTTATTATGCTTAAAATTTGAAAATTTTATAGTCTCCTATTTTATTACTTATTTTCTTAACTTTAAGTTTGCGGGGTCATTTTTACTAATATTTCTCTCAATAGTTTATAATTTGGATGTGATCGGATCCTTTAGCCGATCGCCCTAAACCTTGGGTTCTAAGTTCAATCCTACGGTTACTTAGCTGAACTTTGGGGCTTACGGATCGGTTTAGTATTGATTTTATATTAAGGGCATGAGTTGGCAATACTAAAAAATGATAGGGGTAGTTTGGATATGGAAAAGTCCTAACAAACTTTAACTATATAAGTCAAGAGATGCTCATTGTAAACCTTTTTTTTCCTACGTTTGCTAATTCCTGGCAGCCATTGGGAATTAGGATTCTATACAAATCTAAAAGTGAGGAGATTACTACAAGTTTAAGCTAGATTAGGATCACAAGAACTAAGGTAAGGTTTGAGAACACTTTTCTATTGAAGAATTTTAGTGGTTTTTCAATAAAAATTCGTTTTTCTTCGTAGGACATGGTGAAAAACGAATTTGGGGTATAGTTTTGAGGACTCTACAATATATTCTTAATGGTGGACAAGCTAGAAACAAGTTACAATTGGTATGATTCTGATCTTGATTATGGTATACGTTGCTTCTTTGAATTACATTATGATTGATACAGTTGAGATACAATTTAGGTGTAAGAGAGTGTTTTCAATTGTGATTTTGAGCGAGTTAAAGTCATTTTGTTGTTAGGTTGATGTTAAGGAGTGGTGGTTTGTGAAAATGGTGTTTAGTGGTGGAGTTTCAGGGATGTAGCAGGCATTCGAATGCCATTCCCTATAGCTTTTTGATGCCAGGGGCTTACTTGCTCCTTTTACGCATAGCGTTTGGATGCTAGTTGAACTAGCATATGGACGAACCAACCTCTATTTCTTACGACTACGTTCCTTTGGGTTTTTAAAGGTTTTTTTTTTTTTCCTATCCTAAACCCTTTCCCCAAATTCTTCTAAACATGTTTCTTAACCTAAAATAGTTTGCAAACTAATCTAACGTCACAGTGATATTAAGTTCCTCAAGTGGTGTAAGTTGTAAGTGTGTGAGAGTTGCAACGTTGAGGTAACAGGTGATGCTAGATAAGTTAGATTAACAATAGATATGTCATTTTAGTATAAGTATATGTTGTGAATTGGGTTTTGGTATTTATGCTATGTCAGGTTCTAAGAGTGTGATAGAGTTGGATTTCAAAGCTACTACTAAACCCTGTACGAAATAATTACTTGTGTTGTATGTTTACTAAGTTAGTAAAATATCAATCAGACTTAATAAATTACTTGACACTAAATTGTTTTGTGCTGCTTGTGCTTAGTTGGGCCTAAGGGATTAGGAGGACTAGACCTTTGGGGTGTCACCATAATGATCCTTATATGACAGTATCCTGACTAGAGTTATGCTTAGAAATGATTTGGGTACACTTAAGATTGATCCTTAGTTCCTAAGGCATTGGGGATGACCCAACACCAATAATATATGGTACAAGTATATTTATATGTGTCAGGGTCATGAGTACCCTTCCATTGGTTGTTGAATTAAAATGAAGATAATTAAATTGTTGCTTGGTGCATTTTGTACTCCGTGTTTGATATAGATCACAGTCCAATCATGCGCTCCCAAGCTCGAAGACTCGTCCATATAATTTGTCAAGTTGTCCGAGGGGAGTTGAACTCAGAAGAGCAATGTATTCTCCAGTCCAATTTATCAAATTACTTTGCTCTCCACCTCATCCGAGAGACTGCCGAGGTAATTGCCCTATCATCGAGTTAACCTCTTAACAATACATCAGTTCAAGATTAAGCACTTACCTTGCAAACTGTCGACCTGATACATTACCAAGGCTAAGCTAAATCCGATCCCAAGCTAACCACTTGAGGCCAATTTGACAATAGATTACCTCTTCCTCAATTCGGAACATTCAATCTATTGAGCTACCAACCTTGATCTGACTTGTTTGGAACCTGCTTTGCTCAACAAACCATATCATTGGGACCATAAGATGGACAATTGATATGCACCTTATTTTTCTGATATCCGTATTGTCCTTTGTGACCAACTATTCCTCTTTTTGTTTGATTACAACTCTACCCTCGTAAATTATTTCCCCTTTCCTTTCTAATAGGAATTTTTTTTTAATTTATTTCCCCTAATTTTCAGAGATTTCGGATTCCGTGCTAACGATCACGCATCAAGTAGGAACTTATATAGATTATAATGGAATGAGCAAGTAAGTATGACTATGAATACATTTATAAAGTGCAGTGATTATCTTTAAATTATGTTCTATATGATCACATCGTATGACTATTGTAAAAATAAATAAATAAACGATTAGTATTAGTATAAATAAATGAACATTCTCTACCTTTATAATATGGTTTACTCATAGCTATAAAAATAGTACATAAAAAACATGTTATTTATAATGTGTGAGAATATGGCATTTACATTTATAGATACTCCCACTTGGCATGCTAATATAAAATCACTATGCAAAAGTAACAATTAGTTTAATCCTAATTACATTGAAGTGGTTTGTGTGAAGGTCCTTTATTAATATATTAGCTATTTGGTTAATGGAAAGTAGATAGCATATGCAGTAAATGCATTAATAGAAGTAGAGGAAGAAATTAATCAAAGGTGGGATGAATTAAAGCGAAAGGACGCTAGAAGCTGACTTGAACCTATTCAGAGGCTATTAGAAGCCATGCGTTTAGAAGTGTAGATAAATCAACTTTGAATGGCTATAACTTTTCATATGTAAAGAGTTACTAAGCTCATAATATGTCAATAAAGACTTTATTGCTTCTATTTTAGGCCTACAAATTTCTTTGCTATTTAGTGTCATTTAGGAAGTCAAATTTTCATGTTTTCATAAGATACCAAGTTGTCAAAGATATCGTGATAGTTTAGGAAAGTTTATCTTAACTTATTTTGTTTTCTTACTTTCTTGATCATGATTTTATTCTATTTCCTTATTTATGCTAGGGTTTAGAACTATATCTTGTGAATTAGTTGCATTGATCATCATATAATTGTAATAAGTCTAATCCTTCACACATATTGTGCGTTTCATGCTATACATTGCTTTAGCTTATCTCAGAATTAACGTAATGTTTGTAACACAAGAGCTAAAGGGCAGGAGTTAGTAGGCTAGGGAAAAAATGGGACTTGATTGAGTCAGTCGACTATTTATTTAAACAAAAATCAAAGAGGTAAAAGACCATTATACCCTTGGTTTTAAATTAAGTTTAGGAACATGCTGATTTAGATACTTCGAGAGGAGTTAAAAATATTTGCAAATTGGTACAGAGATCTTGACTAGTTTGGTAATAAAGTTGATTGGACTAAATTGGTAGTTTATTATCTTAATCTAACCTCTTAACTCAATTTAGATTTAATAAAATTGATGTGTGCTTGTAAAAACCCCATTTTTGTCCTCTCTTTAGTATATGTTGGTTCCTTAGATTAAAAAAAAATAATTAATAGAAAATAAAAAATACTTAAAATAATACAAAGTTGGAGAGTCTAAAGATAAAGAAAGGCCCCAAACTTAGGAAAACGAGAAAAAGTAGAAAACATAAAAAAATTGAAAAATGGAAAATACTAAAAGAATAAAAAAAGGGGAAAAAACCCCTAAAATTAAGAAAATTAACAAAAGTACAAAAAATTGAAAAGATGAAAAAAATTTCATAAAAATAGCTTTTCAATGGTTGACATTGTTCATTTAGGGTTCAAAATAATTTTTCAAAGGCAAAAGCGGACTTTGAAGTCACAATATGTGCATGTAATTGGTTGAATTGTGAGCTTTTTCTTTCTTTTTTTTTTTTTTAAAGAAAAGAGCTAATCTTTATAAAAATTAATTTTTTAAAAGCTTGACTCGATCTGCTCTTTTAAAAATGCATACAAAATTGGTAACTTAAGTTAATTGTAGCTTTGAATAAGTTACAATTGGACATAAATTGCTTGTTTTATAAAAAGATGAAGTTCAATGCAAGTGAAAGAGTGTCAAAACTAAGCTCGTAATTATATCAAATTGACTATTTTTTTAAAATTATTTTTTACATTATGCATACTAGACTCAATGATTGCATGTGGGAAAAATCCATTCCAAACTGTTTCATGAATCGTTACTGTCAAACTACAGTTCAACATTCATTGAATTATGACTGGGCAGCTTAAGGTCAATTCCAAACTATTTCATTAGTCTCACTAGTTCATGGGCTAGTTTGTGAGCTCATGAACCAAATCTCCACTAATTTTCTTTTATTATTAGGTTTGTAATATGTGTATATGTAAAATATATACAAAATGTATATCAAATGCATTTATAAAATTAAATTTATTTTTGTCATCATATTATATATGTTAACATGTATTATATATATTATATATAATAAGTTAATATGTATGATATATATAATATGTAGAATACATAATAATATATTTAAAAATATATTTTAATATAATATATTACATAATATATATAATACATATAATATGTATAACTACGTGTAAATTGCAAAAAAAAAAAAAAAAGGTTTCTGCTTGCTAGTTTAGACAAGTTAGGGGACTTGAACTACCTAGACCAACATGAATCGATAGATATTTGGCCGATTCAAGCTTATCACAGGCTAGTCGATTTTGGTTCATTGAACCAGTGAGCTAGTTTCATACCGGTTCATATTTTGGAATCAACTTTTTCCTAAGTTTAGATTGGATTAGTGGAGTTAACTGGGTTAAACCAATATCACTGTCAATAAAGATAAAAATGATGATTCAATTTGATTTTATAAATTGATTAGGTCAAACCCAGTTGGACTGGACGGATTAATTCGTGTTTGACAATATTGTTTTTTGAATTATGTAGTTTATATAATGAATACTGAGAAAGCAATCGTAGTATGTTGACTAGTGTAGCAAATGGAGAATTTTAGGTTATGAGTTTAACTCCAGTAATTGCATTGCATGCGTGTAGACACCTATTTTTTGCTCTTCGGTAGTCTTAATTTTTATTTTTTACAAAAGGGTCATAATTCAAAGATAACAAAAAAAAAATTAAAATAATAATAATAAAAATTAAAAAATAATGAAAATACCAAAAAAATAAAAAAAAAGGAAAAATCATAAAGATTTCTTAGATTTTTAGGAAGTAATTTATATTAGAAATAATTAGTTTTAGTGTTAGTTTTAGTTTTAGTTTTAGTTTTAGTTTAGTTAAAAATTTTAGTTTAAGGAATCGGATAGTTTAAATATAATTTAATGATAATGAATATCAAAATACAGGTCAATGGCCTAATGGATAAGTAGCGGAGTATTTGGGTGGATTTAGTTTGAGGTTTTCGGTTCAAGTCGGCAATCCTATCAGTGTATCCTCAATCACGACTAGCTTCAACACTTTACTATAGGATTTTCCACAACACTTCTAGACCAATCTGCAGCGCACTTTACTATAGGATTTCCCACAACACTTCTAGACCAATCTGCAGCGAGAACTCTAATATAATATTATTGCATTGTCCTCTCGAGCGCTTCACAGACGTCCATGGTTGAATTCTAATATAATACTATTGCATTGTCCTCTCGAGCGCTTCACAGACGTCCATGGTTGAATTCCTTCAACAACTGCTGCATTGCACTTCACACTCGATTTGTGAAAAAACGAACCCCCACACAACAAGCATTGCTCCACTGACGCTAACAACACGAACAAGCCATACTGTTGATCATTGCTTTCACCGAACAAACAGTTTAGGTTTGGTTTCTTTAGATTTTTATTTTATTTATTTTATTTTTATTATATTTTATTAGTATTTTATTTTATCCTTAGTTATTTAATATTATATATATATGTGTGTGTATATGTTAGTTTAGGACATTTCTTTTAGCATTAGTTTTCTCTATTATATAGATTAGATAATGATTTAATTGAATGGTTATTTAATAATAGTTATATGAGTATAAATGTATATATGTATTATTTTAGGAGTCGTTAAGATTATTATTTTTTATTATATATATATGCATTATTATATTTTCTTAGTTAACATAATATATAATATGACTATAGGAGTTTTGGTATTAGTTCTTATATAAAGTGATTATGTAGAATTATTTTATTTTGGTAGATAGTTATATATATTAGTTCAGTGGTTGTTAGAATTAGTTATCTTTTTAGATTTAGCTTTACTTAAGGATTTATCACATGGAAATTATTTTTTTAAACAAAAATTAATAAAAGGCCCTTTTAAAAATAGGATTTTTAGAGTATTTTTTAGAAAACAATAACATTCAAGAGTTAATACCCTGTTAAATTTTTTTAAATAAACCGAAATAAATTAAAACGTAAAGTTGGACCGTTTTCAAAAATTAAAATAAATCTAAATTTTTCGGAAAGAACTACGATCGTCTGATCCCGATTAGCTAGTACGTAAGCACTTTCAGGGCGACGATAAAATATGTAAAAACTTAGGTCTCTTTTTTGTCTCTCTTTTGATTTTTATTTATTTATTTATTTTAAATATTATAATTAAAAAAATAAATCCTAATTTCGGTAAATAGATACTGGTATCCGTTAAGGGTTTAATAAGTTAGTCCTCGAACTTGGAACTCAAATCGTAATCAATCCACCCAATTGATTATGATTTTTTTTCTTTTCCCGACTTCGATCTAGTGGCGACTCAAAAAATTATTTTCAATAAAAAATCGAAATTTCTCAATTTCTTTAGAAGAGAATTAATATTAAATGGGTTAGATTTAGTATTAATCGAGAAATGGAAAATTAATTTTTAAATAAAAGAAACTAAAAAAATAGACTCGACAATGCGTAAGAATTTTTAATTGGCTACTTGTACGTAAGGTTGATCATTCGTATTATTATGTCCTATCTCGTAACTGTGTCTAAATGGGTTCTTATCTAGAAAAACTTAACATGTAACACAACTCATTTATTAGTCGTGTTTGATTACCTAAACTCATAACTTGACCATTTAATAAGCATGTCTTGTGTTTGAGTTGAATCGTTTATCGATTAAAAAGTTATAAAAACTCTTTAAGATACTTATGCATGCAAAAGGTAAATAGGTAATAATAATATTTAAAATTCTACAAATACATATGTCATTAAACTTTAACACTTAACATAAATTTATAACTACGAACATCTTATTATTACAATTATAGTATTTTCACGAAATTTTATCAACTGATAATTAAAGCTTATATATAAAAAAAGAATTACCATCTTTATAATTAATTTTCTATACGTTAAAGATTTCTTCAATGGATCATTGTGATATAATATTATTTTACTATCTATAATAAATTTTTTCTTATAAGAAAAAAAAATTCAATCATTGCACAATATAAAGAATAGAAATATACTATTTTCTTATTAGAAATTTCAACAAAAGGTTTCAAATAAATTTCAATACTTTAGTATCTCATTATCTTAACATGATGATAACAGACAAAAGAAGATTATAAAAATAAGAAACAAGTACATTAGATCGGACTATGAATATCGTTACTTTGCTTGAGAATAAAATAAATAAAAAAAATATAAATTTATTTGTAGCAAACGGTGTTTGGATGTTAAACCCACAACCTATTTAGTAAACGTGGATGAAACCTTAACCCGAATGCGAGCATAAATCTAAATATATGTAAATGGTCTGATTTATTTATATTTCATATTGATTTTATTTACTTCTAAACCCAAAAATTATATTGTATTGTGCCGGGTCATGTCCGAATTCGACAGGTGGGATTCCAAATTGCTCACGCTACTTGCACGAAGCGTGCCTCGCGTGTGTGAATGCTAGCATGGCTGGCCTGTCTCCTTTCTCTTCCCCTGCATTTCGAGTGGTAGCGGTGCAAGTGTTGCATTGTGCGACCTTCTGACTATTTTTTCCTCTAAATTAGCAGTTTTCATCGTTTTTTAATTGTATTTTAAAAAGTAAATAGAGCACTCATTAAACTTTAATCTTTATACATAACTGAATCAAATAATAAGAAAAATCGATAAAGGTCGAGCAAATAAAAAGACATGTAAAATAACTGGGTCTTAATAAAACTGGGTAACTTGAATAGTTTGGAACATAATTAACTGTCAAGTTTGGGTTTTTCCTGTTCCTCTATAGAAAAGCAATTCGAAAATCAGAGATTTTTTTTTTTTTTTTGGGGAAATTACGCCACCCATTGAGAGATGATAAGTTTCTCGCTCTAGAACATGCAACCTCGAACTCGAGCATTTCTCTCTCTAGACTTGACCTTAATTTTGATCAAACTGGTTGGAATCGAAGTCGAAATTCGGATTAGTGACTCCAAACAATCAAAAGCCCCAAGTTGCTTTCGTCTTTCGATCATAGTAAATCGACTTATTTGGTTGCTCCTTTATGTAGGGTCTTTGCTCTTTTATCGTTGAAGTTTCATTAGGGTCCTCAAGGTAAGGTGATGTTCTAGCTTTCATACTGTGTTGATAGGGATTTTTTTATTTAAAAAAAAAGACCTACCAAACCCAATTAATCTCCAAACTAAATCTAAAGTATGATTTTTCTAGTGATTTGCTTTAAAAAATTTCAAATCCAATCAAATAGTTAATTTATAATTAATTTAAAAGGATAAATTGAACAAATTTTTAAAATCGAATTAAACCGTTTTATAAAAATACTACAACAAAAATTCTTTTATTGTAATATTATATTTAAAAGAATTTTTAGTTTACGTTTATTGACAGATATGTATATTGAATTTTATGACCATAATTTATATAAACATTTAAAATCTCTTAATATTATAAATATTGGCTTCATTAATCTCTAATATGATATAGGTACTTAGTATTATTAAATAAATTCAATACTTTCATAAAATATTACATGTCATACAAATATGCTTTCTTATATTAAAAAATATAGTCAATCTATAAACCAAGGCAATCCAAATGGAGATTTTAAGATTTGAAAAAATTCATAACTCGAATAGTATAATTTGGTTCAAATTTATAAAAACTTAAAATACATCCTTATGATTTAGATTAGTTTCAAGCGACAATCGAATTAATCCGAATTGGACCCACCCTAATCTTTGGATGGATGGAAATCACAACAGAAACCAAGGGAAAGCATGTGCTTAGCTAATTCTGTAGAAATCAGAAATGGGATGAGTTGTTTTTACTCATGATACAATTTGCTTTCTCCCCAACTTTGGACATAAATCAAGGAAATAAATATCATAAAATTATAAAATAACCCTTAAACTAGAAGTAGTAGAGAAATGATTTTTATAATGTTCTAGTTATTCTTCTTCTCTCCAAATGCAAGCTCCTCTCAACACATATTTCCTCCCTCTTTCTCTCTGAACATATTACATATCATACATTTACACAACACGTTGACTTTACTCCAGCACAACCCTTACAATAAATAATGAAATTATAAATGGAAACTGAAATTGGAGTAGAGGTACTTCAATCAAATTATCATGAAGCTATAATAGACATGCTTTGGCTCATTTCCTTCCATTTCTACTTTATCATTGATGAGCCAACGTCAATTGAACTTGTTAAAGCAACAAAAAGAACCAGTGAAATGAGTTCAAATGGGATAAAAAAAAAAAAATCAGTTCATAAATAATTTCAATTAGTTGACAATTACCTAGCAAATCTTACCTCAAAATATGTATTGTAAGGGTTGAGACGGCTTAAAAAGCATTTAATTATGAAAAACTTTGTCGGTAGTGAATATTTACTTATAAGAAGGCAAGTCCTAATGTGTAGTATAGTTGCAATTACAATTTAATTTCCTTTCCTTTCTTTTCCATTTCTACTTTAGTTAAGAGTTATCCAACATAGCATTTGTTTCTTCTTTTTTTTATTACGATTCTTTTTTATAATTTTAACTTTTTCTTTGCTTGATTGATATGGTAACTTTTAATTTGCATTGTGTTTGTCAACATGCATATCTTACGGGCCTTCTTTTTGTATTTCTTTATCAATAAGTACAAATAAGATAGCAATTTTTCAAAATCTAAATAGATAAACAAAGTACTTCAAAATTTTCATTGTGTTTTGGACGAGTTATTCCATGTTCAGTGATATGGCTTGATATGTACTGCAATTTAGCAGAGTTTGGTTAAAAAATGATGAAAATAAAAGTTGTGTAAGTTGGTTTCAAGTCTTGTTTCATTTGACATGTTTGACGAATTAATAGCCTTTATGCTATTTGTACATATCAATAACTTCGGTGCGACTTTGTTAACTATATGAAGAATAAAGGAATATTTGAAAATATTAGAAAGTTATTTATTGATGTGATTTCATGTAATAACTTTTGATTTTACTGTAGGTCTCTTGATTTATACGAGCAACCTTGTTGTTTATCCATTACATTCTTCTCATACAAAATTTTTTTATAAAATGTTTTTTTTTTCCTTATTTGAATATTTTTTTAAATGCCTTTTTGATCAAGAAAACCATCTTACGTCTTAGTACTTCTTTTCAACAGAAAAAAAAGAAAAATTAATTGACTTTTGTTTTTTAGAATTTTCTAAATAAATATGTAAGGGCCTTATAGGGTTCTTTCATGGATAAAAATAAACAACTAATGAACTTAAAGTGAAAAATCTTTCTTATTTTTAAATAAAAGGAATCAACCTACTAAAGTTTTTATTTATTTATTTATTGTTAAATGAACTATGATGGTCTAATAAGACTAGCAAATATGTAGTCACGTACAAGGCAACCACTAGAAGGAAATTTAAAAAAAATATCTACTTTTTTGTTTTTCCAAAAAAAAAAAGTGTCAATTTTGATAATAATATATTTTTTTTCATATGTTTAGCTTTTCCAATTATTGCTTTTTATTGTGTTGTTTTATATTGTATTTTTCTTAATATACTTTGTGAGATATTTTGCACATATTTTGAAAACAGAAAAGAGGGATTGTTTTAATTAAAAAATGTTATTTGGAAATCAATGGGTTGTAAATAAGTTAGCTTTTGAGTTCATCTTTGGTTCAAAAAATCTGTTTTACTCAAAATGGTTTTCAACTAGATAAATGGCTAAAGTTAGCTTTTATCTACCCAAAACCCCTAATTTCCTAAATCTTCTGATTTGGATTGAGTGCTGACTCTATTTTTTCATAGAATACCTTTAAAGGAGTTCCAAAGCTTTTCCTTAATTTTTTACCAAGTAACTTATACTAAATGGGTTAGGTTTAGCATAAGGTAAGGTTAAGGAAAAAAGTAAAATTGGGGCACAAAAAGACTAAAACATAATTATAAATATAATATAAGGTCTTAAAAAATATCATCAAGAAGTACAAGATTATCAATCATAAATAAATTTTCAACACGAGTTGAGATTTATGATTTAATGTTAAGGACTTGACTTTTTGCTCCAAAGGAAAGATTTGGACCCAACTTAGTTAATTTTATGTAGATCATACTGACTATTAATAATTCCAAAATCTTCATATCTAGTGCAAAGCATCAACTCTTAAATACAATTTTCCTTACTCCGCAATCGTATGGTTTGTATCCAAAGATGGGCAGAGCACCGTTTCTTCAACCAGTACAAGTAAAAACAGTACATTAGTCCATGAATTTGATGAGTAATGGCGAGATTATTTTTCCAACAAACTTTTGGGATCTGACTGGAGGCCAAACAGACTATTCCCGGAAATCACTGATTGTGTCTGTACTTTGAGATTCTATGTTGGAAATATATATATATATATATATTATATCATTAAGAAAAGATTTTAAATAATTCTTTAGTTTATTGTTCGAAAACTAAAACTGTCCTGAAGAAAAGATGAGAATTTCGTAAGTCTCCTATTAACTCAGTAAGATAACGCTGTACTAAGAATTATAAATATAAAATAATATTAAATATCTCAAAAAAAAACAAAAAATAATAATATAAGTGATTTAATTGAATATAATCAATATTTAAAAGACATAATATACTTTTTATTATACATTAATTGGGTATATTCTTTGCTTAAAGAAACGCTTTATTTAGCTAATATATATTTTAAAAAAAATTAATTAGCTATTATAATATATACTCTCAAGTCTTATCTCTATTTTTCAAATAAATAATTCATATTTATTTCCTAGCTATCATTTACGGTAACTCCGCCTAGGTACTTGGACTTAGAAGTATAATTACTATTATAATAGCTAATTAATTTTTTAACATTATATATATATATATATATCTCACTAAGGACATCTATCATAAAAGATAGGATGAGGAGCACGAAGATGGAGTATTAATGTAATTAGCTTAATAACAATTACTTGTATATAATATTGAATAATATAATTCAAGAAATTCTATTACATTATCTAGATATAAAAATTCAATAATATAACTATTATTATTATTATTATTATTAACTAATTTGGACATTAAAATTAAAACCACCACAACTTGGATTTTCCTAGCACCTAATAGGGTCTTATAACGTTAATTGCGTCTAAAATAAATATCATATAAATAAAAAGATTCTTCAAGCAAACCGTATATCCAAACAATATAATATAAAAATTCTATTGCATTTTCTAAATAAGAATAAAAGTTAATTACTATCATTATCTTTAGTTTTTTAAGACATTAATTAAACATAAATTATTAAATATGCTTCTAACTCTTCCATATGTAGCCTTGTCTTACTGGGTTAATGAAGAATATTTCCCTTTCTTTTCGTCTGGCAATCTCAGCTTCTAGCCAATATACTTATTGAGTTAGTATGTACATAAACTAAACAAAATATTAATTATTAAACAACATTAAAAGAAGATTATTAAAACCACCACAGGCCGTAGAGTCAAGACTAGTAGGATTTATATATGAATATTAAAAAACATTAGCATAAAGGAAACATTCATATGGAACCACCATAGGTTGTATAACTTGTCGATTATGGGGTTTTAATATGCAAAATAAAAATAAATCTTATAGAGTTACACCCATTCGATTATGAAAATCCCCCTCATAAGATATATGTAAAAGAAAGAAAGAAAATAAATTATTTCATTAATGTCGAAGAGTTTTTACAAATAAAGTGCATCACATATAGATTATTTGTTCAAAAGAAAACGTAGAAGGAGAAACATTAAAGATATAAGAAGGGATATTGAGGTACGATCTTATACCTTAGGATAGAAGTGTATGTACGCTTCTTAATTGTAAAAAAAGAGGAGAAAGAATGTAGAAGAGAAGGGAAGAATGAAGAGAAGAGGAAATTCGAATTAGAGAGAAAAAGGATGTAAGAAGTGGTGAAAGAAGATGTCTAAAGAGGAGAAATGAAAGCCATTATATAGAAAGAGAAACTAATAGTTCACTATTCATGAATAGTGTAAAGTGGCCAACATGTCACTGTAGAAATAGTGAAAGTAAGATAATAAAATCATTATTTCCGATAATGGAATCCAATGTCATTGTGATGCCATTTTGATGTCATTATGCACTGTGATGCATGTGAGTATACGTATCTTCTACTGAGGAATTACACCACAGAATACCTTGAGGAATACATTCAAAATTGAAAATACATTCATGGATTAACCAAATTTGTTCCATAATAGCCATCTTCATTAGTGTTGCCACTGTGATGGGAGGTTGCATTTGTGGTTGATCCAACAGTTGATTCATTGAGAGATGTCAATGCCTTTTTCAGTATTTCTTTCATTTGTTTTGGCGATGAAGCACTGGCCATGAACGTCATTAGAAAACTTTTGTCTTGAAGGAATTGAGTTGTAACATTCTTTTGAACCATTGAAAACTTGATCTTGTTAATCCATTCCAAAATCACATTTTCTTCAATTTTATTCTATAGCTTAAACCCATCCCACCACTTTACTTTGTATTTTCTGATTAAAGTAGTGGTATTGAATTTAGGGTTCATGCTGTATTCATTGAACCAAGTCATTACCCAAGAGAGCATTTATTTTTTATTTTTTAAAGGTAATCTATGTTCTTTGATGTCATAATTTTGCATGAATAATTTATAACCATCGAAAGCTCTTTCATGAATAATTTCATTAGTAGCTCCAAATTCTTCCTATTAGTGTGCAAACTAGTAGAGTAGGTTATTTGAAGAACATTTTTTGAAAAAGGTAAGCCACGTATGGGATCTTTTTGTGTTCATTTGGTAAAATTCATTCCACTAGGCTTGTTTATAATCAAAATAATTATAAGAAATCCAATAATTTGGTTATGGACTCATTAGGAAAATTTGGAATTTAATAGGTATTAAAGGGCAACTAGACCATTCATTAAGGTTATTGATCTTATGAATTCTGATTGTAGAATAACTTATTATGCCATTGTTTTGAAAATGTTTAAATGTAACTGAATCAGTTTTACTTAAAATTCTTTTATAGAATTCAATGGGCTTGTAAGAATCATAAAGAATATAATTAAAATTTTCAGAAAATATTTTCTTTGCAAAATTATAAGGATCTTTTTCATGCATATCTTTTTTTTTTATAGAAAAGATATATTTGAAAATTTCTTTAATGAAAAACATTGATTTTTGAATTTGAGGGGCTGTACTCTTTTTAGAAGAAGATGCCACCTTAGCTAAATGTACATTTTGATTAGACATTTTCTTTAATGGAGTAATTTCATCCACTTTCTGAATTTCTGAATATTTTGATAGCCAATAGCTATCATAATTGTGGAGTATTTCCCAATGTTCTAAGGGAATCCATTTGTGTTTCAGGAGTTACTTTAAGTTGATGAATGGCCATTGCTAAAGATTTCAGAAATTCTATATCTATTGGAACAATGATTGAAGCATTGGTTGGTTTAGAAGATGGTTTATTTTGATGGATTGTTGGAATGTTGAATTCATCGAATTTATTTTTTGGAGGAATTGAGGATGATGATTCATCTTTAATCATGAATGGAATATTGGGCTTGGTGGCTTCAAGCCATGACCTACTATTGGTCAAGCCTTTCTTTTGGGGCTCCTTTCCCTTTCCTTTGTTCTTTTTGGAAGGTATCTGCCTACAAGAATTCATAAGTAAAGAAGTCAGAAAGAGAATTAGAAAATCCATTGATATGCTTTATGTCGAAATTGAAAACAGATAAAAGTAATTGCCATTTGGTAAAAATCTGTTTTAAAGCAATATTTTGAACATCCTTTAATAAAATATCTTTAGTAGCTTTACAATCAATTCATAATTTTTTTTTTCATCAAATAGATCACCTTGAAATTTGGAGATTGTGAAGACAATTACTAAAACTTCCTTTTTTATTGTAAAGTAATTTTTCTGACATTTATTCTAGCATTTAGAAATAAATTGAACAGCATTTTTTTTTCATTTTGTTTTGTTTAAGGATCCTGCCAAATCCGATATCCGATGCATCAATCTCTACTAATTTGAATAGAGATGAGTCTGTAATATGGAGGCATGAGACTTCTTTAATTTTTTGTTTAATTTCCTTAATAACATTACTATGATGTTCTGACCATGGTAGAGGATTCTTTCTTAATCTTTGGTAAAATGATTTACATAAAATATTCAAATTAGGAAAGAAATCTGTAACATAATTTAAACTTTCTAAAAATCTTTAAAGTTGATTTTTATCCTCAATTTCATTAAGAAATTTAGATGCAAATTCTATTAATCTTTGGATTGGAATTATTGTTCCATTATGTATGTGAAATCTTAAGAATCTAACATTATTTTGGAATAGGCTAATCTTAGATGATGACATAACTAAATCATTCTTTTTAATGATATTAATAAAAATTTTAATATACTTAAAATGTTGATCTATGTTAAATGAAAATATCAAAACATCATTAATATAGACAATTATGAAATTTGTACAATCATTAAAAATTTCATTTATTGTTCTCTAAAATTCAAATGGAGCATTTTTAAATCTAAAGGGCATAACATTCCATTCAAATTTATTAAATGAAATAGTAAATGTAGTTTTATACCTATTAAACTCTTTAATCTAAATTTGCCAAAATTCAGATTTCATATCGAACTTTGAGAATATTTTAGCATTATGTAATCCATTAAGTAAATTTCTTTTATTAGGTATTGAATACTTAATCCATTTTAGAGCATTATTGAGAGGTTTATAGTTAATTGCTAACCAAGATATACTATTCTTAATTTCAGTAATTTTATTGATATAAAAGACAAATAGCTCCAAGGAGACTTACTCTTACAAATTAGTTTTTTATCAAGTAAATCATTAATCTAATTTTTGCAATAATTTAAGACTTCGTTATTCATTTGAGATGGCCTTGTTTTAGTTGGAATAATTTTGTTTTTAAAATTGTTTTCATAAGGTAGTTCTATAATATGAGATTTGCAGTCCTAAAAAGTATTAGGTAATGTTGAATATATTGAATTTTTAATTTCTAATTCTAAATTATAATTTTTATTTTTTAATTTTTCATTGGAAAGTTGACTTTCAACTCTTTTGAATTCAAAATCATTTTTTAAATACATTAAATATTTTTCTTTACATTCAATCAAACTATTTAATTTAGGAATTGAATTGTTTTTTAATTCATTTAAATGTTTGGTTTGTGGTTTTGAGACAAAATTGAAAAAAATTTCTTTTTAAAATAATATGTCTCAATACCTGAATTGTTAACAGAAAAAGGTTGAATTAAATTAATAAAAGGTATTCCTAAAATAACATTTTGTTTTAGGTTCTTAACATGAATAAAAGCATTTTTATAGGAAATATCTTCTTTTTTTTATTATTTTAGTATTGGATAGTTTAAATTTGATTTACAATTTGTTACCTGATGCAGAGCTTAAAGATTGGGTTGTTTTTTTAAAATATCTTGTTAGAATTAACCCTTCTCTAATACAATTTAAATCAACACTCGTATCAAACAATATAATGGTTTCTAAAATAAACTCGTTATTAATTCTAATTATAGCATTAATAATCTATTTTCTTGTTGTTATCTCCAACAATTGCATTAAATATTCAAAGTTATCAAAATTTTTTTTACCATTATCATTGTTTGAAGTTTTTGCATTAATGCTAGGTTTAGATTTGTTGTTAAAATATTCTTGAATGACCATTTTTTGTTTTAATTCAAGAAAATCTTTTTGAAAATTTAATTGTATTAATTTTAATTCTTTTATTTCTTGTTTTTAAATATTGATTTCATTATGAAGATCATTTATAGAAATAGTTTTTTTTTTGTGATTTTTTACTTCTTTCTAGAATTTCCTTAAGGTTGTGAGGTAAATTACTTGCAAGTGAAAGAGTGGTTTTATTAACATTTTTTAAACAATTAAGTTTTTCATTATCATTTCTCATAAAGTCAATTTTACGAAAAATTTCTTCTTCTTCTTTGGTTAAAGCATTAATTTCATTATTATCATTAAAAGATATTAATGTTGGTTCAATGTTATTGACTTGAATCTCATCATCACAATCTTCTTCTCGAAGTAAAAGATTCATTATCTATAAAAATTTGTAAAATATTTTCATTTTTTGTTCATCCAGATTTAATTCATTAAGTTTATTATTGATTATACAGAAGTTTGTTGTATGACCAATTTTACGAAATTTAAAACATCTTAATTATTTGTAAGACTTTCTTTTATATTTTTTATATATTGGTTTCTTTTCATTTTCAAAATTTTTAAGAGAATTTCTCTTAAAATTTCTTCTTAGTTTTTTATACGAACATTGTGAGTGTGAATGAGAGTATTTCACATTCTTTTTCTTCTTTTTATTAATAAAAGAAGGATCATATTAGGTACAAAAATCACCAAGACTTTGGCGTTTTATTCGTTCTTCATTTTTTAATTGTTTTTGTAGTCTAATTATTGTATATAAATTAGTTCAATTTTGTAAACATATGATGCTAATTCCTCATATGACAAATTATCATAAGGAATTTTGCCATTTTTTTCTTCTTAGATTTTATTCCTATTAACTTAGGTAAACTAACTAAAAACTTTTCTTTCTAGAAAGGTTGGTTACAATTATTTCTAAGAAGAACTCTTTGAAAGAAAATATATTTATATTGATGGAATTCTCCTAAGGATTTACATTTCATATTGAACAACAAATCTAAGATTTTATCCCTAACGTGTGAAGGATCTCCTATGAAATGTTGGTTAATTGAGAATATTAAAGTATTAACTATATTTTGAATTGGTTTATCATTTTTATTAAGTATTTTAATTCCATTGTCATTAGTTTTATATGAAGTTAAAATATTAATTCTTTGTTTCTCAATGAGATAGTTATCCTACCATCCTTTTAATTGTCCTGTAAAACCAGAAATTAAAAGTAATGCTACTTGATAATTAGTAACATTAAGAATTGTTTTATTAGTGTTGGAAAACATTATCATTCGGTTACGTATATTTAGAATTTTTTTTTCCTGAATATCTATCTATGTTCCATTCATAAATGGATTCTACAGAATACTTATTTTGATAGTTATCATTTTTTTCTTCAAAAATTATATCAAAAGGAGTTACTCTCTGATACTATAATTTCTAAGATTCTTTCCAATTAATTTTATCATTAGTTTCATTAATGCTTACATCTTTCAAAGAAATATTGGACTTTGATTCATTTTCTGAATCATTATCAGTTTCATTTAGGACATTAATTTTTTCAGAAGTAGTATCATTGATAATAACACCCCTTAACTTTGAAGAGTTAAGTGGTGTATCCATTTCTAGCATATCAATCAATTTTACTTTTGCTTTCATTATAGCTTTTAGCATTTTTATTTTATCTTCTAAAACTTTTAAAAATTCATTACTTAGATTTTTTGGCATTTTGAAAGGTTTAAATAAAGGTGCATTTTCATTAGTTTTGTTATTTATAGTTTTTTCTTGGGTTTTATTTATTTCATTATTAATTACATTTTTCATTCTGTCTAATTGTTTTCCTATTGTGTGTAAATGTTAGTTTGTAAAATTATTTTGATGTATTACCATTTTAACTCCTAAGCCTTCTTCTTCTGTAACATTTTTAAAGGGCATAAGTGTTATTTTAGTATTTTTACGTATAGATTTTATATTACTAAGTAGTGGATGATTTGATTCTATTATTTGTCCATCACTTAATTTGCATTTAAAATATTCATCTACAATATTAATTTCTTTAGGTCTCAAATAATATTTTTTAAACCATTCAAAGGAAAATATTTTAAAACCATTTTCAAATATAAAATTATAATATTCATCTTTTATTTGTTTAATATTATTGAAAGTTTCAAAATACCATTTTTTAATTTTTTTCATTTTTTGGTCAATTAAACTCTTTATTTAAGAAAATCTTTTTTGGTTCAAATGGTTTTTCTAAAACATTAAGTTTTGGATCATCTATTATGGATGCTAAAGGTTCTTTATATTTTGGTTCATTATTGGTTGGTATACTGGCCTAGTTATATCTAACCTATTGTTGATTATTCCCGAAATTGAAGAATTATCCTGAATATTAGACTGAACATTTGGTTGAACATTAGATTAGACATTAAATGGTGAATGGATTATAGGTGGAGGTGGAGATAGATCGATTGATCTCCTAGAAGAAGATGATATAGACCTTATTTCTAAAGGTCTTTTAAGTTGATCAAAAGATCTTCTAGCAAATTAGATGGTAACCTTTCCATTTGGATGTTGTACAATATTGGAGGGTTTAATATTGCAAATGGGTTTTTTTGGAAAAGGATTTTCAATCTCCCAATGTTTAGGTAGGTTAACTTAACTCTATTGAATTATTTTTTGTATTGACACATTAGCTTTAGTTAGGTTTATTTGAATAGAAAGAGTTTGACTTCTCTTATCAATTTTGTAGGTCTTAGAACAAAAACAGTTTTCATTCATATAAAATAAATCCTATAGATTACAGTCATTAGTAGAGCACCTTCTAACATTCTATAATTATTAGTTTTAATTTCAAAAATTAAAGAATTCATTATGGTATTATCCTTAAGACCAAGGATGATATTTGGATGACATTTAAATTGAATTAGCCAACCACTACAGCTGATTTCAATAGTAGCATGAATTAATTTTTCATAAAGCAATTTCTTAGTATCTCTACAAACTATGAATATTTCCATAAATTATTACCATCATTATCTTTAGTTCTTTGAGAGACTAATTAAACATAAATTATTAAATATGCTTCTAACTCTTCCATACGTGACATTGTCTTGTTGGATCAACAATGGATATTTCACCTTCTTTTTGTCTGAGAGTTCTAGTTTCTAACCAATATACTTAGGAAGTTAGTATGTACATAAACTAAACAAAATATTAATTATTAAACAATATTAAAGAAAATTATCAAAACCAATACAAGGGTAAAGCCAAAATTAGTGGGACTTATGTATGAATATTAAAGAACATTAGCATAATGGAAACATAGGCCGGCTAACTACTTCCATGCGGCACAAATGCGACCACGTCTACTCAAATCGAACAGTTGTTTATGGAATGATCTAAATTTCCGGTGACTTTCATGTGAAGAGATTTTTTGCTTTTTTTGGGCCAAACACGTGATGAGATTAAAAGCAACAAATGGATAGTCTTAGTTGGCGACTTGAACTTGGGGCACCTGATCGCATTTATCTAAATTGCTTAACTAATTCAAGTTTGGTTCTCATAGTATGGATAAAAAAATTTATTAACCTTTATATAAGTTAATCCTTTAGAAATAATATCGATTTACTAATTTTGACTATTAGAACTCATCTATCCATCATAGAATAGGATAGTGGATGTGGACTAACTTGTCTGTTCCATGTTTCTGAAATGCTTCTGATGTACCATTCATTTTAAGTTGATGAGATCCCTCCCTCTGATAAGGAAGTGAAAAAAAGAAAAAGTTCAAGTTGCTACTGTCCGCATGCCAACAGAGACATGCCTTTCTACGTACGTTGCAAAACACAATTCACATACGGTAGCGGCAACCCAGTCCAGAGGAATAGTTCACCAGTATTTGTCAAATTTGATAGCTGCCGTTCGTTCGCAGGACACCCTGGCCCGCGTCCCCCAAAGTGCGACGATCTTGTCAGATATTAAATCATTTAATAAGTACAGGCATAATTAAATTCTTCTAAGTGTATATGTCATTGCAAAAGACCAATGAAAAGTGTACACATAGTTGTTCTACGTGAAGGAGCTGTTCACTTAACTGTATAAAATAAATGAAAAATGAAATTGTAATTATTACATAATGGAATGAAGATGTAATAGGTTAAGATTGTGTACTATGGTGCTTATTAATACATCATTGAATGGTAATTTAATTGTTAACTTTCAAATACGATATGGGGAATAAATAAGGATTACAATTTGAAGCATAAAATAATACCCCTCCCCAATTAAGACATAAAATAAAATATATAGAATTGATGAACATTTAACAATAGATTATTACATCCTTTGCATCATTTGAAACCCTAGCTATCGAAGCCCTAAACCTTGAAGAATAGATCAATGGTAGATCGACTCAAAGAAGTGGACTTGGTTCTATCTGTTGGTCGTGCTTTCGCTCTAAGTACGTCAATCTAGCATCTGTTGACACTTTCGGCACCATGGAAGAAAAATGGTTAGGAAAATCAAATCAAACCTTTAATGGGGTTTCGATAAGGTTTCGGATGCTCCTTACTTAGATCTATATAGCGACATGACTAAATGTATGAAAATAGATTAAATGGGCCAACCAGCCTGGTTTGGCCTGGCCCGGCCCGACCTGGCTCACTTTTACCTACGGTTTAAAGGGGCTGGGCTCATTTAGTCTATTTTTAAATAGGTTAAAAAATATTGGTACAACCTGTTTAAAAAGCGAGTTAAACGGGTCTACTATAGGCTGAAGGTATATATGTATTAAATAGTTCGGCCCAAGCTAATCTAAATTGGTTCACTTTGGTTCGTAGGTTAAATAGGCTGGCTTAATTAATCCACTTTTAAATGGGCCATAAAACCTTGGTCAAAATCCATTTTAAAAGTTAATTAAATGAGCCGACCTATGGGCTAAAGCCCACTTATACAGCTCTAGACACTTGTCCAACCTTTGATAGGGTTTCGGTTAACATCAAGCAAACAACATTTTGCTGATGCTACTATTGTGTTGAACTTAGGTCTTAGTTGGGGACATGGGGGAAAGAGTTGATTATGGTTTATTATAAGGAGGAAATGGTGGTAAGGTTTCGATGAGGGCGATTAAGGTTTGTAGAGGGTATGTTTTGATTTTAGATTGGCGTGGGATATTTTAGTGTCTTATTAAAGGGACAAAGTGGTGTAATTAACAATTTTGGGGGTGGGTAAATTCAAAAATATATTAGAGGGATAAGTTTGGAGTTGGAATACATAGGGTGATGTTAAGAATCTATATTACATATTTTGATGTAATTATGATTCCTAAGAATTCCTATTATGGAGCACTCAAAACCAAAAAAACATTATAGTAGAACCCTCATCAACAAAAGGACCTTGGGGGTAGGGGGGTACAGGCGGTGAGGGGGTTGGGTTGTAGGGTAGGAATGGTTCTATTCCCCCTAAGTGAACAACCCTTGAGTGTTTAGACTTTATTAATGTTTATGACAGTTGATGCTTTATTATAGGTATTCCAAGGTACTTCGATAGACTTATTGCTTTCATATGTAGGGTGACAATAAAAGACAGTAATAATTAGTATGGGCTAGTCATGTTGATTGATTACTAATAAGAGAAGAGAAGTATAGATTTCACATTCCCCATCAAATCTTTTACTCTTTTAGAGAGGGTTAATTTTGTATTGGTTTAAGCTTACTATTAATTTGCTAATTACTTATTATCTAAATGATATAGTCTAAGGAGTATAATTCGTAATTGGAATGATATAGGGAGATTGTTATAGTCGTACATGGAAAAGTAATATGGACAAAATGTAATACTAAAATTTAAGGAGTTCTCCTACCAATCAGGTTAGTCTTTTGAGATTGGCTTTCTCCTTAAACTTGGGTCATAACATTTGGTGCTTTTGTCAAGAGACCAACCCCATCGAAAGGGCGAACTAGGTAGTTAGAGTGAAAGTTACTTAGAGTGAGTAGTTTAGAGTAAGTTAATGTGGGTATTGGCTTTCAAAAGGGGGTGGTAATGTTACTGTTCCACATAAAAAAGTAATATGAACTAACTAAAGTACTTAAATCGAATGGGCTCTCCTACTTATTAGGCTAGTCTTTTGGGATAGGTTTTTTCCTTGAACTTGGGTCATAATAGAGATTTGGCTTGATGGACTTAAAACATAAATCTTTAGACTGATTCATCTACCCTCAACCTCTCTTAGGCAAGCTAATACACTTAATAAGGTAGACAACTAGCCTTGACCTTAAGGCAAGCTCACTTAGATAACCTTGAATGAACAACTTTAATATCATTAGTTGATCATTAGCATGATCTAACATATGTCATTAAGCTCAGAGTTATGCCTTTTAATTAGACGCTTTAGAAGCTTTAGAGATAAGAGAAATGGTGCTATCTTGTGAAATCTCTATTCTTAAAGATAAAAGAGAGAGCTTAATCAAAGAACGAGTCAATACTTAATCAAGCATAGTGAGGTTAATACTCTATAGCTCTTTCACCTATTACAAATGTGTTTGAGGCATTGAGATTGTTTATTGCTCCTTGCAACCATTTTCTTTTAGTCTTCTCTAAAAGTATCATTTATGTATGACTTCTTTAAGGCTACACATAGTTCCATTTACATTACTTCTACGTGACAACTATCTATAACCTTACCTTACAAACTAGACCATTAATTTGAGAAAAAATCCATTGATGAGACAAAGTAATGTTTATATGCATAGATATTTCTAGAGTAGTAGTTACTCATGTCTTGATGAGTAAAAGAGTGAATTTGACAAAACCCGTAAAGTGATTTTTTGAGAGACAATATACTAGAGAAAATGAGAATATAAGAGAGGGGAGAGATGTACCTCATGGTTAGAAGAAAGAGAGGAGTCTAACATTACTTTCGAAAAAGTTGTTATAGGGTTCATTAGCAAGTTCATATATCTATTAGGTTGGGCCTTTCTAAAAGTGGAAGGGACTTTTTCTAACAAAACTTACTAGGCTCTATATAAATCTCTATAGAGAGAAAGTGGAAGGAAAATGCATAAAATTACTTAAATATGTACTTGTTGAAAAGATGCTTGAAAATGTTAAAGACTTTTTGGTAATTTATCGATATTAAAATAATATCTATTCAACTTTTCGTTTATGATAATTACTTCCTATTTTCATTTTTTGTCAAAACAAATATTTGCTTCATTTTCTTTTCTCCCTTTTTCTTTACTTTTGTTTTCCTTCCTTTATCTCAAGTGGTGTATAAAACTATGAGTAAAAGAGTAAACTTGATAAATCCTTAAGAGTGATTTGCTAAGTGATAAACATGAGAGAGAAAGACAACAAGATTGAAAAGAAACTTACTTTCTGGATAATGGAGAGAATAGAGTAATGTTTCTCTGTTTGGATAGGTTCGTATTTCCATGTGATTGCACCTTTTAGGCTAATAGTAGCTTGAGGGTCATTGGAACGTAGTCGACTATCTCCATCCATTCCACCTTAATGGGTTTAAAGTTACCCATGTTGATGAAACATATAACATGAAAGATATGATTATGATAACATGAACCTAAATATGACACAGTTGGGAACTTGAATACATAGAAAAAACACAATATTAAGATGAAACATATAACATGAAAGATATGATTATGATACGGGTAAACATGCTTACGTTATAAACTAATCATTTTATGTTATCACTATTTGATTTCATTTACTTTTGGTACTAATATGATTTTGATATAAAAAAAAGATGCAAATGTAACCTACTATGAATTACTACCCTTAATGGATGGCCACCTAGTATCCTATAAGGGTGGTGCGACCCTAAGGAGCTACCCTTGAGGCTCCTTGATCATGACATAGGCTAGTGCCTTACATTGCTTGAAAGGAAAAAATAAATACAAAATACAAGACATTACTAATAGTAAAAAAAAAAAAAAACTATTGGATTATAGTTTTAAGTTCTTAACAATCCATATGCGAGATATGACTTTACTATCCAGCTTTTCTAGTCGGTAGGCCCCATCACTTACGACTTCTTAAACCTTTATTAGGTCCTCCCAATTTGCACCAAGTTTCCTTTGGCTATCTTATGCACCTATAAGATAGCCTTTAAGTTAATATAGCAGCAAACAACTTGGCTAAACTCTCTCGATAGTGCTTTCTTAATTTTATCCCTAGCTATAGGAAGCACCTAAAGTTGGGTGGTGCCAACAACCTCCATTTGTTGCACCGGTTGTTCCTCATCAGGTTTATAGGCTTCCTTCTCTCTCTCTCTCTTTTTTTATTTTTTTATTTTTTGCACGGATATCTCTTGGATGACTTATTCTTTAGCAACCTTCTTTACCATTGCTTGCTGATTAACAGTAACTTTGGTGGCATGCTTATTTAGTTTTTGCTTTTTGGCCTTCTCTTGGGATAGCAACTTCTTGGGATCCATGTCCTTTGTACCCGTATTTCCACAAAAGGGAAAAGTATTACAAAAAGAGAATGATTAAAAATTCACAAATCTATACTGAGCGAAGCTCAAAGGCAATAAGTCTCCCCCCATTAGTCACAAAAATCAACTTTCCTCCTGTAGCTCAGCTTGGTACAGCAGGTAGACCAAACCCCTCCTTCATCATTAGAAAATATGGGCTCCCCTTTCTCATATCTGGTTATGATCCTTTCAGAATCTTGGAAAAACATTTTATTGTACTACCTATTTTGAATCTTCTTGGTGGCAGCAACGTCATTTGATAACAATTCTATGTCCTTAGTACCAATGGGTTCGGTCCATTTACTTCAAAAATCCAAATCTTCATTTGACCTGATAGAGACATATTTATCATGCCACTTATAGATTTTATACTCTAAACCATCCATGAACTTGCAACCATAACAAGTTGCTGCATAAAACCAATCGTCTAGCTGTCTCTTTATTGTAACAAAGAATCTAAACAATTGTAGTGTGACTTTAACCTCAAGTTCCTTGCATATTATCTCGAATGCCATAGGAGCCTTTACGTATTCTGAGAAAACATGCTTAGAGCTACATGAAAATAGTTAAAGAATCGTTTTTGAAAAGAGGAGAATGAAAGATACACATCGAATTCAAGGTCCTTTAGATAAATATGGAACTCATATTCAATGGGAAAACAAACCCTTTTGTCTTGTCTCAGCTTACGCAAATGCTACTCAACAAAGAGATCTTGCCCATGTTTATTGTATTTTGCGACAATTGACCTAATATCACCACTCACCACTCTATCTGGAGAATTGATGTTGTATACAACATTTTTATATAAATACCAGGTAAGTGATCTATCTTCCTTATCATTAGCATAATTATCCATTGGGAGAGCTTTAATACAAGCAAGCTTTTTCCACCTTTCTATTGTACTGTTTGCTAAGCCATTGGATGATGAGGCTAAATCGATTCTTTCTTTAGGGGGAGAAGTAGCCTCGGAGAGAGTAGCTATAGAATTGGTGGAGATAAGAGACAAAATTTTGCTTCTAACCATACCTTAGAGTATAGGTCTCAAGGTGGATATAGGGAAAAAAGACATAATACCTGTATCCTACCTTATAGGAGTATGCTTTGAAAAATATGTACTTACAACCCACCCTATGACCTTATAGGACGCAAGCGGGTACCTATATAATAGGATTGCTTGCTTACCTATAGTGTACATTTTCATGTATATAGAGTTTATCATGAATCACTATTCAAACATAGATACTAATACGACATAACATTGGGCATGGTAATATTTAAAAACTTACAATATGATGTGTTTTTAGTATGGGATAAAAAATTGATATTACACACACACATACATATATATTATATATATATGATTTTATGTACGTAGTATAAGATTTAATATATAATAATAAAATAATATTTAAAATAAAAATTAATAAAAAAAGAATGAAAATAGCTTTGACCATTGACAATATTAGAAGCCTCACAAAAGATGAGAACATTGCAAATTGTAAAATCTTACTCCCACATGGTGGTGTGTCTTTGAAAAGAATGGTTTCAAGTATCCAAAAACATCTCTTTTTACAAACTGTCCACGAAAAAGTCTTGACTCTTGAGGAATGATTCCATAGTGGAATATTGGACTAGTAAATCCCATTTATTAGAAGATATTAATATCATTGATGGAGAGATATAAATCTCACTGATCATTAACCATTCGAATAAATTGAGAGATCTTGACACAATGATTACATATGGAGAAATTTTAATATTCTCCTACTTGGCCCAAAAATTCATTATTTTTCATAATAGGAAATAAATTTATAAATCAAGGCGATAAGTCTTATTAAAACAAGTGACATCTTTCATATATTAAAATTTATAATGCATTTTAACTCAAGTCTTTGTAACTTAATGAATATGCCTTATGTTTTTCTTCTAGGTCCAAGTTTAGATGATATTTCTACAATGAATGTGCACAAAATACAATTATGAGAAATATCAAGACTACAAAAGAGCTTTATTACATATATTGATCCATACAAGAAAGTTATATTAATGAACTAAGACTTATTCAGTCTACAAGCAACAAAAGAAAAGAAAGAATGAAGATGATTTGTGCTCAAAAGAAGCTTAATTGGTTTCACTTAAAATTGAGAAGTTTTTTCTTAAAAATGCCTTTTAAAAACTGCATTTGACATTTACGAGATAATTCATGTCTTGATAGGCTTTACATGCTAAGTTAATGCAAACTAGCACATCAAAAAGTTATGAAAATATAAAAAGTACTTTCTTAATAAGCATTCATTAAAATTTTGAATAACTTTGAAAAATAGCATGAAAGCAGAAAGAATATACTCCTTAATTAAGTCTCAATGTAGATTTAAAGGATAAATCTCTTAGATAGTGTGATTATTATTTCAGCTCTTCAAACTTTGCCTCTTATCTTTCATAAGAAAATAGGATCACATACTTACCAAAGTTTCATGCTTACAGAATTATTCACCCAAATAAGAATAACAATTTTATGTCCCATTGAAATTTGCACAATCTAGCATGCCTTTAGAGAATGGATGGAATCATTAGTGTATGTTGAAACTTGTTAACAAACTGTTAAATTGAATAATGATTAAATTTCAAATATGTTCTTTCATATTTGCTTCATGTATATTTAGTCTCGTTGTTCTTAAAATCGACAACCTATTCACTTCATGGTACTAGCCATTCCATCCCGCCCTTATTCCTTATAGAGTGGCTATTATAGCATTCACTTCAATATTTAGCCCATAATTGCATTTTAGCAGGAATTGCAATTACATAGGAATGGAGAGAATCATAATTCCTTATATGATTTCTTATTTTATTTCTCAAATTGACCTTTATCAACATTTCAAAATAACAAAAAAAAAAAAGTTGAATTACACCTCTTCCTCTTCATCAATCATTAAGCAAACTTCTTTGTTAAGCAAATCTTCCCTCTTGCCCTAACCCCTTTCTCTTTCTCTCTCCCTTTCTTCCTTCTTCTTTGCCAATCCATCAAACCCACCAACTGCTTCCAACCGCCCCACCCAATCATACCTCTTCCTCTTCATCAATCATTAAGCAAATTTCGCTGTTAAGTAAATCTTCCTTCTTCCCCCTAACCCCTTTCTCTTTCTCTCTCCCTTTCTTCCTCTTCCTCTTCTTCTTTGCCAATCCATCAAACCTACCAATTGCTTCTACCTCACCTCCACTGCACCACCCCCACCCCCTCCTAGTTTTCTCAAGTGGGGAAAAAAGGTTGTTGAAAATAAAATAAAAAAGGAAGTTATCCTTTTGAATTGTTATTACCGTTGAAATTTTACACTTCGTTGTTGTATTTTGACTGAAATTCATTTGCTCAAAGTTGGTTTTTTTTACTATAGATTAAGTACCGATTTAAAGTTTTGATTTTTCTTTTTTATCACTACAACAAATTGAACATAATGAGACATGCTTTCTTGGATGAGTAAGCTAAAACCACTCATAAAAAAAACTTGTAAAGGCAGGCATAACTTTTCAAGTGGCAAGAAAATAATTCAATGGAGGGAAAATTATTTTAATGAAAAAAATCAACCACCTTTCCTTTTACTTTAACTAAAAAAAATCTTAAATTGAATTAGTGTATCCTCCTTTCTCTCTCTAGCCCTCTCTCATTCACAATCTTTCAAAAACCTAACTTTAACACCAAAATCAACTATCTGTTGAAGATTACAGGAGCAAGAAGGTAAAGAAATGTAGATTCTTTTAAATAACCTTAAACATATCACCCCTTCTCTCTACACATTGATAGAAAACCATAAAAACATTTCATAGTCTACTGAAAAATTGGGTTTTGAAAGTTAGATCTCCAATGACCCTTTTTAGCTTTAAGATTTGTTGTATCTCCATAACATACTTTATGACCCTCTCTCTCTTTACTGTACTAGTAAGGACTTGCTCTTTTCCTTCCTTTAGTTAATATTTGAGGTGTTTTGGTTTTGAGCTTAATTTTGGTAAGTTTTGTTTCAAAGCTAAATCTTAGTCATCCATTTGATATTTAGGTTTATCTTAGTTTGCATTTTGTTTCAAACTTAGCTTTGAGACATCCATTTGATATCTAGTTTTATCTCAATTTGGTGTTTATTTGTCGTATTATTTAAAAGTCTAAATTATTTTAGTAGTATTCTAGTTTTGATTTAATTTGTTTCACTAGGTTTTAGTATTTTTACATCTTTTAGTTATGGTTATTTTCTATTTTTTCTTTTGTATGTTGTTGATGGTTTTCTCCTATGTTAAACTCGCCAATGCAAGTATGATAAAGGTTACCCTTTTACTAGATATATTGCTAATGATGCTAAATTTTTTTCCCTCTTCTTTCTTTAGTTGAAGATTTGAAGTTCCAGTTAAAAACTCCTAATTCACATATAAATATAATTAATGAGGCTAGTAATGCTTAATGTATTCTTTGATACGATTAAGGTTACTTATGCTTCTGTGTTATGGAGTTCTATTTTTTAAATATCTTTAATCTCTTTATATACATTAGCTTTTATGGTGTCATTTTTTTTTTTAATTTTCTTGTTGGATTTTTTTAGAAACTAAATTTACAGATGATAGTTTTTTAGGAACTAAATATATTTATACGGAGGATTAGTTGCAATCATATGGATTTGTAAAATTGATGTTTTTTCTAAGTTAGGATCTAATTTTGTAGTATTTAATGGTAAATATATCTCAAAAGAAGGTATGTGCTAGAAATGAAATAATTTTATTCTTTTAATATTCATTAAGTTAGATATGAGTTTATGTTTTGCCTTAGATAAGGGTTATTATTTTATCAAAGCTAGTTGCTGGTGTATTTAAGTTAATGGAAAATCTTGTAGCTGTATAAGATAAGTTACACTGATTAGGAACATATTTGTGAGTTTGTTTGGTAATAATAAATTGTGCCCTTGATATTTTATTATTCTGAAGTTATCCATAATTTAAATCTTCTGATTAGTACACTTTGATAGGTATATGGTTTGTAACTTCTACTTTTTAGATATTTAGTCATTAATGATCTATTGATATGAACTTAATTATTCCATGGATAAATTGTTCATTATCAATCAAAGTAATGAATACTTCTTTAAAATCCTACAGAACAGATACTTTAGTCCTTAAAGGATAGTAGAATTTATCATGAGATCTACTATTCTCTTCATTTTTTTAATATATTAAAGATGTAAAATACACCATGCTTCTCTTTCCCCTTGCTTTAGAGTATGCTAACTATTAGTATCTAGACTATAGACTATGACTTGCTAACTTTTCATAGGAGGAAAGACGTTTTTTCTAGAGGAACGTAGTTGTTTATGATGATTTTATTTTTTGCTAAATCTTAGGGCACAATTTATGTTACAAGATTCAGTATATGTGTTTGATGGCAAGAAAGTCTTTTGTTTTACTTGATTAATCCAACACCTCATTTTCACCTTTAAAATAACAAAATGATCTCTTTAATTATAAAAATGATTGAAAACTTAAGGTTTCTTAAATGTTAAAGCAATAGTCAAATTGAACGGTATTCCTTGCCATAGATTATGAAAGTTAGGAGAATGGTTATTTAACCATTATTACAGTTAACTAGTTATATATAGTTAGCTATTACTTAGGTAACTTAGTTTACATCGCTTTTAGTTTCAATTATTCTATAGTTTTCTTTATTCCGAATAATTTTTTGGTAATTTAATATTTTAAAATTTTTAGCCGATTGATTAATAAGGCCTAAAAGAATAATCCTCTAATTCTAGAATAAGATAATTCCATGGTGTTAGTGATAATGAGGATGATGATGATTTTGTTCACGACAACATTAATGAGAGGAGAATAATACTCAATCAAGTAGTGAAGGCAATGATGACTAGTTACTTTTCACCTATTTTCTTTGAACATGAACAAGTATTGATTATAATAGGTTTTACATCCTATTAAATCTTGTGTGGTGGTTTGCCCAAATTATTAGTAAGTAGAAAAGACCACATGAATGTAAATTGTCATAGCTAAACTTGTTCAGATTAAATTATATGATATGATGAAATAACATTTGAGATAATCTGTAACAATTGAAGGTTAGGATTTTCCAGCTATAATTATAGGTTGTCTAGAATCAGCTTTTACTCTTTTGTTATAGTGTAGAATTCAATGTTAAACCAAAAAATAAATCATCTATTTTTTTTTTTTGGGGTTTTAAGAACAAGGTTGAATTTTGTTATATCTTTCTAGACAATGAGTGGTTCTAAATATTACTCTCAATTGTCAAATCCTATTAATTATAGGACTTAACTTATTTCTCATAAAATTTGATGTGCTCCTCTAATGGTAGTATGTTTGCTAAGGTTGCATTTTTTTTTTTATAGAGTTTAGCAATAAAGGTAAGATGAAGTACCTTCCATGAGTTGAGAAGTTTTTTACAATTGGTTATACTATTATAATCATTCAATAAGTATTTTTTCTATTTATAAGTGCATGCCATAATGGATAATTAGAGATATGTTTTTTATAATTTAGGTACGTTTTTTTTATAGATCTTTTGATTTTCACAATAACATGTAAATAATGGTACATACCTATTACATTGATTTCTTAAAAATGGATTTATAATGCTTTAAGATGTAAAGTCTTGATTTATATTCCTTGGTAGTGTTTTATATTTTTTTAGTTTTATTTTTTTCTCCATTGTAGATAAATAATTTATTTTAGTAATTTCCAACATTAATTCATCTTTTGACATTCATTAATGCAACTATAAGACTTAACGTAGACTTTTATTAATGGGTTCCAAATTTGTGTGTGCAAATCTATGTTTGTCAAATTTCTAAAATGCTACATCGTGTATATAGGTTCTTGGTATTTGTTTGTTAGAGAAATTATGGATTTCATATTTGATGATTTGATTTATATATATTTTCTTTTAAATTTGTAAAAATTCTAAAGGTATAATCATTGGTGTAACTAAAAAAGAAAGAAATAGATAAAGTTCATAAGGACTAACTTAGGTGTTCGTTAATAGAATCTAATTTGTTTTAGTTACATTAATTGCTAGCTTGATTACCATAAATTTTTCTATTAATTTAGAAGTTTTTTGCATTTGTTTCTATTTGTCTTACTTTGATATTTATTGAAGATTATTGTTTTTTTTTTTTATCATGACTTCCAATAAGATTTATGCTTCCTAATTTGATAGTCTAATTTTAAGCTATTTTAGTATTGATAGACTTACTAATTAATAGCCATTTGCACCCATGTAGTAATTAATAGCCTTACCAATTTAATATCTTTATTATTGAGTTTTTTTAAAATAATAATACTCCATGGATGATTTGATTGGCACTTTAATTTTCTTATCCAAACAAGCTCATTTTCATTATGGAGAGACTATAGATGTTTTACTCTAGAGTTCTTCCATATTAAAATTTCCATGCCTACTTTCAGTAAAACAAATTTGGTACCTTCACCTCTGAGTTAAGCAAACCCATTTTTTTTGTCAAGGTTGCTTAAAGAGTTCAAAGATGGAATATTTCAATTGATTCATGTACATCAAAGCCTAAAGAGTTGCAAACTTATTGGAGTCAAGGGCATAGATATTTTAGGGAACATGGTTTATAGAAATTCTTGGTTCTTGTAGAATTTTTGGCCATGACATATAACATGGTGGTACAATCTTTGAGCAATTTTTAAGTTAACATTTGAGTTTGTTACTAAGCTAGAGGCTTCATATTTCTTTGTTGTGATATACTTATTATGCTACATTTATATTGAACTTCTTCCTCCTTTATTAATTGAGCAATTTGTTTTTAATTGATGGTAGATATACTATGACGAATCTAGCATTTAATACAAGTTTTTGAATTATTATATGGTTGTAACTAAATATAGTTGCTTTAATATATATTAATGGTAAAAGTAATTTTTTTTAAAAAAGGAGTTGACTCGTTTAGGGTAGGCATAAGTGCCCTAATATAATTGTGCCAATAAAATTTTCCTTATTATGAGGGCAATCACTCTCACCCCAATAGAGTTATGGAAAAGAAATTTTACTTACTTTATAGGGTGGCTATAGCTGCCCTAACAACCTTATGCTAAGGTGCATGCCTTTAAGATGGTTATGACTATCCTAAGGGCCTATTATAAGACCCCACATGTAAGGCACATGTTCAACCTACCCTTGTAGCTTTGACTACCCCATTAAACATCTTATTAGGACAGTTTTGACTGCCCTAATAAGTCAAATTTATTGTAGTGTATGATGCTATTTGACTCTTTAAATACCAAGAAAAGAGAGGGTTTCAGTTGAATTCATCTACATGAAAGTGGGTTTTTAAGTTGTTATTCAACTCTTTTTTCATATGTTGATTTCTCCTCTTATTACAGTTTTAACTGAGAGCTATTGGGACTTTTGGGATAGGTTTCACGATTTGTAGGAAGGATTGTTCTTTCTTGTTTATTTCATTTTATTTATCTTTGTTTTTCTTTATTATTTTTTGTTCTTTTTAGTAGGGATCTTTTAAATATTTTATCTCTATCCATGCGTTATTTCCTATTAAATTCTTCAAAGTGAACAATGTAATATCAATTCATTTACACCAAACTAAATACTATAATATCTATTTATCATTTATTACACCCTTATTCCATTCGTTAGTAATCACAGTTGTATTCCCCTTTATTTCAATCTACAAACTAAATGGGCCATGATTTTTTTTTCTTGTTGGCTTTACATGCTTTTGAAATTATATATTCATGACTTGATTAGCTTTATATGTGTAACACCCCAAGACCTAATGGGCGCCACAACTTGCCATGTACTCTTGTTAGTTAGGAACTCTCTAAACTTCTATAAATCTCCAAGTAACATAGAATTTTGCTAAAGTTTCACTAACTAATTCACTACTCCAAATAAATAGATGAATGGAGTAACTACCCATTTAACATCCTCATTAACTTGTAAATAAGTTCAGTATTGACAAAATATAAGAGGTAGACTTACTTCTAACATAAATGTAACATCAAGTCTCCAATGAGTTTAACATGCTCCAAGTATTGTGAGTAAGACCATAAAACCTCTAAGTATCCATCTTACTCCTATATAATAAACCTCGATACTAATAAACAAAACCTCAAGGAGACTTTCTCCCAACAAGCATGTATATAACCTAATAGAACCTTTAAATCCAATAAAAGATAGTGTTTAGATAAACTTAGTCAAATTTCTAATCATCATAGTAATATAAGTAATCCACCCTTTCTTTCTCCTAGATCTCATCGATGAATGACTCTTCAAAAATAACATACTCATTGCCAACACTTATACTTGAAAAAGTTAAAAGAATGAGCTAAAGCCCATTACATAGCACACAAGCACATATGAATGTCAAATACAACACATCACATGCTTATAGTGTGAGAACAAAGTAGGTAACCAATTATTATCATGCATTTGAGTTCATAAGCAATAGAAGTGCACTCAAACGTCAGCAAACCATTATCTCTTATACATATAAGTAGATATAATACACTTTAAGTCTTTTAATTTACTATTATATACTACAGTGGAGGTCATTAGACTAGCACCAATGAAACATGATACTTAGTTTTAGCTGCATCATCTTATATGCAAGTCTACAGAGGAAACCTCACATATGGTCAATAGTTGCCTCTTTTTCGAAAGGACAGCCATGATAAGCACAACCATCAAACAAGATTTTAGGTTTGATATGAGTTATTTAAGGTTTCTTATTGACTATCCTAACAAGTAAAAAGCAACAAACATGAGCTATATACTTGGAATGCTAAGTAAACAAACTACAAGTCCTAAATCCAAATCTCAAGGTCTAAATCATACTTGATAAGAAACCTGAATAAAAATTCTAGCAATTAAAACGACAAGCCTTCCCTAATTCATCATCAAAATTACTAATTTCAACTCAAACACCCACTTAATCATCAAACCCACTAACAACTTTAAGAGCACCAACTTTAAACTAATGAACAAGATGAAAAAATGAAGGATAGTTACTTGCAATGAGTGACTTTGAGCTATGAATCTTAAACACAAATGAAACTAAAGAAGGAAAGCTATAATGTACACATTTAAATTCGGATTACTAAAGAATTATCATGCCCTAGGTGCCTATATTATAACAGTTCCGTTGTGCATACCAATGGTTGATGATAACATAGGGCCCATGTCTACCATTATATCATTATTATATGCAAGTCTTTACAATCAAGCCAACAACATTTAGTGAAAGTGAAGGATACCCACTAATAACCATGACGAGTATGTCTCTTTTACCCTTAAGTTCCTATTTCAATTGCTTGTTAAAACAGTTTGTTAGCTTTTGTTGATTAAACCTCACTTAGTTTTCTTATCCTAAATTTTTGTAGAGATAATTTGCAAAAGAATAACTATAGGGGTATAAGCAAAATCACATTCTCAGAAGTGGTAAGGAATGAGTGTTATACATAAATAAGCAAGGTAAGCAAATCATTTTAGAGTTTCATGAATGCAACAGTTAAAGTGTCATCTGCACAACGTTGATTGGTACGTCGTGAGACTAAAGAAAATAACCCCATTCTAATCTAGGTTTCAAGGAGTTTTTCTACACCATAGCCTTAAGCTTTTATGGGCCCAACTTTCCATCAATCCGAGCATGTGCAATGGACTTTCACTTATCCCCTTTATACCCATTTTGGACTGTCCCCTAATACCTTTCAAACCTAAATGGCAACCTCCTCTCCTGTCACTTAGTTTATAGGATTGAAAAGAAAGAAACCTCTTTATTTCCTTACTGTATAGGTCGTGTTGATGGTAAGAGTGCAAAATGTATGAATGCAATGCATGTATCAATTTTATAGTCAAGTATTACATTAGTCAAGTTTAATTAGGTGATCAAATGGTAAATTAGAAACACAACAAGATAGTAAATACTCAAGTCAAGCAGTATAGATCATTAGATACAATCCTTACATCCACAATTGTTACATATGCACAAAACAACTAATTATAGGCACAAGCAATATAACAACCTACTATCCCTTGTTAATGAAATAAAAATTATCATAAGGCCGGCAACTTACCTGGTATGTAGTTTCCTATACTGTTACAACTCGAGGGGGATAGTCATGGCAATCGTTATATATTGTATGAAGGATTGCAGATTGAATTTTCTTACAATCGATGACCTTTTTATATGATACACAAGGCTACAGCTATAACTAAGTACCAAGAGTACGCAAACATAAGTAATATCATTTCATGATAAATAATAAATTATGGAAACATAACACATAGTTTATTTACATAAGAATTTACAAATAAAAAGTCTAAAACATGTCTTAAGTCAAACTAGTATCACTCGATTACATATTCAGCTCTATAAACTTTAAGAAATATTCTCCGATCATGTCCAACTCCCACATCGACCCCATATAGAACACTAACCTTGGGCATGTGACAGCCCGACTCCATAAATAACTCGGCCTATGAAAGAAGACTACAAGGGTATAAGCTAACTAGCTTAGTGAGATAGTTCCCGCAACCATACATCAATCAAGTTATACAATAATTAAATTCAATCAAATGAATGCATGATAATCAGTATACCAAACAAATACATGTAGGTGACTAGGTATTGTATGCAACTTAGATTTAGTGCCTTCTGAAGTTGGGTTGGAGATACATCGGCATAGTCAGATTCGGGTATCATATTAGAACTTATCTCATAACGAAACTTTTCGTTTTGTATTTTAAAATGTAATGGTATATCATTATCAGTTTTACCAAAAACGAGTTCTACATATGATTATGAGTAGGTTCATACAGCTCTCACTTACCCTTAAATGAATGCTTCTGGACTCGACCCTTAGCTAGGTGGTTGGCACCTCCAACGCCTAGCAATCCTGCGGGCTAGGGTAAGGTCATATTGCACGTATGTACCATACGGAATCTATAATAATCAATAATCAATCCACGTATGGCCTCTTGCTACCTCCGTGTAATGTGACCACTGGAATTAGTTATGCGGTACAAGATTATGCGTATTTCTAGTCGAGTAAAAATTAGGTTTTATTCTTCAATAGTCATTCAAAGTCACAAACAATCAATTCCTAGTGAATCTACTATGCAACAATCAACACATTATTATATTTAAAGTAAATTCACCATTATCAACCAATTATCATACACAAGCATAACCCAACCCCACACATATTCATTTATCAATCATAACTTATATTTACTAACTACAAACATGAATAAGTATGGAATTATTAGGAAAACTCATTCAGTCATAGTCGACTCAAGGGTTGTAGTAATCTGGTGGCAATTTAGGGTCAATATCAAAATCACCTGAAAATAATAAAAATTTGTAAGTTTGAGAATTTAAAGCTAAAATAGTATCGTAATTTGTAAGGTTTACCTTACCTAGTTACGTGAAATTGTCGATTCGAGCTTTTTATCGAATTGCGTATAATTTTTTCATTTTATCTCAGATCGTTATGAACTTATAGTTCATTTTGATTGTTTTCGAGCTTATTTTCTCGTAATGAGATTCGTTTTGGACATTGTGACTTACAGTTTGAATTGTGATATAAAAATATCACAAAATTCATTATTTAAATTACAAAATATTAATTTTAGCTTTTTCTTAATATATTTATGATTTAATAATTATTTAAATCATATAATTGATATTTTTACTATTTTAAGCATATTTTTCCCATTTTTGAGATTTTAATCTTATTAAAATTATTATTATTATTGATATTATTTTTATTATTTATTATTTTCTTATTATTCATTTGTATTTTATGATTTACATATATATATTTATGTAGTTATACTATATTTGATTAATTTTATAATTTACTCTAATTTGTAATCCGTAATTTACGGTAATATATATATATATTTATATGCCTACTTCTTATATATTTATAAATTTATTTTATTTAATAACTATTATATTATATATATACCACTTAATATTCGGTGTACTATTTATATACTATAGGTTATACATATACTATATATTATATCTACTTTAACGCCACATACATGATTACCTATATGTATATAAAATATAACTTACATATATATATATATATATATATATGAAATATATATCTACAAAATACTTATACATACTATTCGAATACATATTCATGTATATATATATTTATATATATATATATATTCATACTTCACGTGTACAACTCTATATATATATGTCTATATTTATTTTGTAAAAATATTACTAAATACATATTATGTATAGTCTTATTAGATACATACACATACTATATATTATACTTTTGTACATACATGTCTACATACATATCTTTATACATACATAAATATCTTAATTTAATTACTTATGTATTCATACATGTATTGATAATGAAATATTTACTAAAATACAATACAAATCCTACATATATACATGTACATACCATATACTATATATATATATACTACTAAAATAATTTTACTTACCTATTATTTTTTTATTTTTCTTCTTCTTTTCTTCCTTCTTCTTCTTCTTTTCTTCTTTCTTCTTCACGGTTTTGGTATTTTGGTTTCCAGAATTTTTTCTTCTTCTTTTCAATTTGAATTCTTTTTTATTTTTTTCCAGATTTCCTTTCTTTTATTTTCATGTTCTAGACATCCACTTTCGGCTGAAATGATTATATATATATATATATTCTTACACAAGTCCAATTGATTTAAGCTTTTATGGAGAAAAGACAACCTAATCTAATTGTATTTGATTTGCTTCTCCTAATTGCAACACTTGTAATTTCTAATTCCTCAAGTGCGCTACTCAATTTGATTTTTTTTTCTTTGATTTCAAGACGTGGCAGCCGAGGAGAAAGAAGAAAAGAAAGAAAAAGGAAGAAAATAAAAATTAAAAATAAATATATGTAATTTTTCTAAACATATAAATTATAACAATACTCATCATAAATTAATTTTGATTTTTTTAAAAAAAATTTATCAATTTAACGCATTACAATTATAATTTTTACAAGTTCTTGTAACGATTTCGTTAAAATTTTATGCGAATAAACGATTTAGTCGATAATTGCAATCGACTATAATTATATCACTCTTGAGTAATATTTAACTATTTTATAGGCTTATAGTTGTAGTTTTAGGGTTTCAATTAAATTCGGGTTTGAATTTTGATTAATGGTGCATAAATCAGTTTTAGGGTTTTAGTACGCGATTTAGGGTTTCAATCAATTTCTAGGGTTTTATTATCAATATTATCTTTTATTGTTACTAGCATTATCGACTTATTATACAGTTTAGGACACTCGGACTTAAATTAGGGTTCAGACTATCGATTTTTTAGGGTTTACAAATACCCTCTTAAAAGCTGTATCGGAATCCTAGAAAATGTTCATTATTAGTTATATTTTGAAGTTTAGTTATATTATGCCATGGTGTTAATAAATTAGTAAAATTTTACTTGTGTTAGTTTTATAGATCATATTATTTCACTATGTACTTATAAAAGAAGTAATAAAGTATTTATTAAAAGAAATCTTAAATTTTACAAAAGAATGTAATTACTATGTTTAGTGTGTGCGTGTGTATACATAAACTAGGATTTGGGAACATATTTTTAGGATCGTTAGTGTAAAAGAATTAAAATAAGATATTTTATTATTGCATAGCTCTTGTAAATGATAAAATAAGGTTATAGGAGAACTTAAAATATATGACAATTAGTAATGATTGTTATTCATGATTATTTATATATTTTATATTTTATCATATATTCAATATTTTATGTGAAAATTAGGCTAAAATACTACGAAAATTAGAAAATAATTTTAAAATTATCAAGGATGGAACCACAATGTAATATTAGATATATGAAAGAATGAGAAAAGGTTTAGAGATTTTAAGAAGTTAATAGATAGGGTTTTATAATTTTTCTTTAAAACTAGTATATTTTAGTAAATTAGGTAGAAACTTGCGAAAAATATAAAATAAAATACTAAACATGAAAAATTAATTCTAGGAAAATTGCAAAAATATATGGTTGTAGAGTACTTATAGTTGGAAGGATTCTTGAAATAATATGAATTGAAATCTCCAAAATTATTGAAATTAAAACCACTAAAATGGCTAAAAACCACCACCTTGTGGTGGCTACCACCACTCCAACCTTATCTAACCTCTTCAGAGGGAAAGCTTCATAAATTTTTCCTCAAATTTTAGAGGCTTGGTTTAAGTAGTGTGAATTTTCGAAGTGAGGAGAAGGGTATTTATAGTGTTGAAGAATTATTATTAAATTTCACATATGTTTAAAAATTATGGAAAACTAGAGACATGTTACAAATCATGTTACACATCTCTCATTAAAATTTCACAATTTTTGGACAAGTGTACAAATTTTGGTGAATTTTTGAAAAATTTGTCTATTATTTTAATAATTTTCTAGTAGGTGTAAATGCATGGAAAAATTTCCATGTATTCTTGACCTTAAGACATGTGTCTAGATAATTTTTTAACATTTTTCATCACTTGTACAATCTTTGGTGAATTCTCAAAAAAGTTACCAACATATTTTAATAATTTTATAATATTTTCTGGTTTTATAAATTTTTATCTACTTTCTTTCAAGTTGTTGGATATTTTTATGACATGTCATTGGTCGTTAGACATTTGTAGAGTTTTTTTTTTATATATTTCTTGCGTATTTTTATAATGTTTTGTATGGTACTTTTATAATATTTTAGCATCCTATCTAATTATTTTGTTATTTAATTTACTTTTCCAAATATATTCTTTACTTTTGTTTGAGAACATGTCATCATAATGTCTTATATGTAAGGGGCATAGGTCATTATAAGGCTTTTTATCCTTATTTATTTATCTTGCTCTGTTATTACTTTACTATTTACTATTCTATTTTTGCTTTTAATTACCTACTTTTACTTATAGGGGCAAATTGATCTTTTTCCCACTTTTTGTCACTTTTAATCCCTGTTTGATGCTTTATAATTAACGTCTTAACTTTTATCTTATGATAACTAATCCTTTTTACTGCTTAATAAATTTTACCTTCAATTGTTAATTATATATATATCGTTATAACATTAATTTTAACTTTCTTTATTAAGTAATTGTTAAGTTAATTTTTTTTAGTCCCCTAAGTTTTCTTCTTTTATGAATTTAATTTATATTATTAGTTTTAGTGCTTTCTACTGTTGTTAACATTGGAGACCTTAATTTTATTAATAGGTTAAGGTCCTTAGTCAATTATTATATTCTAGGGTTATTTAGAGCTATGGGGTTGGCAATTAAATTTGTCTTAAGTCCTTAAGAACCTAAGGTTTGAGTTTTATATCCTAGTTTTTGATTAAGCAAGTTAGTGAGTCTTACATCCTACCCCTCTTTAAAAAGTTTCGTACTTAAAACTTTGAGTAAGTGACACTCTTTAGTTTTCATTGTATACTCTAATTCTAATTAGAGCTTATTAGTTGTAAAGTTTAATGAGAAAAGTTGGGAATGAAGTCTTAGTTTGTATTTGAGGAAAGTGTAACGGCCTCGAAGGGGGCTTGATAGTTTACGTAAAATCTTTATATTACATATGCATCCATGATATAAAGACTGCCTTGCAAGTCAAAGGTTGTAAGGCTCTAACTAGTAAGTTTCTAAAGGTACTTATTCAATTTACATACATTTGTTTAATTATATATATATACATATATATATTTACAAGTAATTCAACAATCCGCAATCACCAAAACCGTAAAGAGTCAACATCACCTACCAAATAATAAGAAAAGGTATTTATATCTTGACAATCATAATGCCACTAAATACCTTAAAAGTTTAATTCGACTATACCACTTGCTTTCTTAAACTTATACTTTACTTTCTTAGCCCAATGGAGCACTATACACTCGAATCTTAACCTAACCCTAGCTTTGTAAGACCTTTAAAATAAACTATTGGGAGATAAGTTACATCCAACTTAGTGAGTAACCTTCCTACCTTACTATCAGATAATAATAAGTAAGTTATTTATCAAACTTCTAAATGCATGTACAAGCATATGCAATAAAAAACTATTAGGGGATAAGCTATATCTAGTTTAGTGAGTATCCTTCATACCTTACCATCAGAAAATAACAAGTAAGTTATTTCTCAAACATATGAATGCATGTACAAGCATATGTAATACAAATAGTATATATAGTTGGCTAGTAATTGTATATAGTACAGCTTTAACGCCCACCGTTGCCCGAGTTAAGAAATATTCAGGCATGTTAGGACCTAGGTATCTACATCCAATACGAAATATCTTAATGATATAACTACCCTCAATAGTAGATACGACTCGACCTTTAGTAGAAGGTGGCACTCCTCGGAGTCGAGTAGTTCTCAAAGGTCGAGACAAGAACATGTTGTACGAAATACATCGTACAATAAATAATCACAATACATAATATCAATATGGATCTATCTAAGCATTATCTCTTACTCTATTGCATGGTGCTAATGCCCTTTTGACTCATGCCATAAGATGTAATGTATGTCCAGTTTAATTAGAGGCCGAATATTTATTAATTTCGGATACATAAGGTGGTCAAGTAAGTATATTCTAGACATTCCAATGCCTTATGTTCTAATGCAGCAAACAGGGGTGTTTGAAATATTTTAAGATATTTTGCAACCATAGTTCAACTAGAACAGGCACACACACATATACCCCAACAAGCATAAAATAGAGTAAAATAGGAGGTAGTATACTTACTCAACCTTGAAGTCAAGTATTCCTAGTAGTCTTTGGTAGTCTCAAACTTGGTATCCCAAATCACCTGAGTAAGGTAACTAAAGTAAATAAGACTCATCTTAAATTTAATCTATTCAGTAGCTTTGCGATAATTTCCTTATTTCTACTAAAGTCAAAATTTTGTGTTCTTATAGTTGATTTTCATCACTTTCGAGTGTTCTTTCATTTAGTGAGGCAATTTTTAGGCTTTTAGATCATCAAGGTTTCGATTTGGGCCTTACAAGTTTGTGAGCCCAAAGGGTGAGTTTGGTTACTTCAAGTTTTGGGCCCAGTTTTGGGCTTTAGGCTTAGCTTTTAATCTTGGACCTTGCACTTAATATTTTGGGTTTCCTTTAAAGTATTTTAAGTAGACTTTTCTGCACAATACTTTAAATTTTCACCTTGAGCCTTGGTGTTACTCTTGTAGAGCTAAATGAGCCATTTTTACTAGTTTAAGGCTTTAACTTGTTATGAGGCCTATAAAGGATGGCTTTAATGGGAATTTGGACTTAATTGGCCTTGTATATTTTATTTTATGAGCCTTTTAATTTCGAGATCAAATCTAATCACTAAGTTATTAGGCTCTATTCTTGGTTCTTTGAAGAGCTTTTAGGTTTATCTTGTATTTTAAGGTCTTAAGGCTAACTTCACTTATTATTTTGGGCTTAAGCCTACTAAAAACCTCATGATAAGTCCATTTTCTACTAGGATTCAAATCTGGTTCTTTTCATTTATTGGGCTGCTAATAATTTTTCTAAGGTTTTAATAACTAATTAAGCTAGTTTAGGCCTAATTTGCAATCTAAGACCTTAAACTTGATTCTAACTTATTCCAATTAGCCAAATATCCTAATGGGTCCACTAAATAACCTATTTTACTAAATGCTTTAGATTTAGTTCATTTCATTAGTGCAGTTTCTAACACTATTCCTAAGGCCTTAATGACCAAGTTAACTAGTTTAGGTCATTAAGTCATCATTACCCTACTTAACTTGGTTAATTACATCCTAAATTATACTTCACAATAAATAATCATGTTATTAAGGTAATAAATTAAAATTTACAGATTTGAAACTTTGATTAAAGTGGTGGCTAAGTAGGGTTATTCTAGGCTTTTCTTCGACTTTTTCCATCCAACACTTATTCTAGTATGTTTACTTGTTTTAATCACATTTCTACTTCTTTTAAACTAATAACATCACTTAACATGGTGAAAACAAGATGGATACATATTAAGGAGGGGGCGGCATGGATGGTACTTGATAACTTTGATTTTAAACATGTTTCATGTGGTGATTTTGTAGTATTTTCCTCACATTTTTTGGTTTTCTTTAAAGAAATTGATACTTAATTGAGTAAAATTTTGATTTCTAGGTTTGAACGCGTTCTAAGATCGAAAACGAAGAAAAGGAATCAAGTTTCACTCAAATCGGAGTTCAAATAAAGAAGTTATGAAGTTATGTAGAAAATTTTGCCTTTGTGCAGAAAGTTACACGACCTAGGGACACGGTCATGTCCCAGGCCGTGTCTGGTGACGAAAACAGAATCCTTATAATACGCATATAAAAGGATATCATAGGGTTTAAAAGAAAGGGAGAAATATTACAGAAACGGAGAGACACAAGAGAAGAGAAAGAGACTTAAGGAGAACATCAAGAAAGAGGCGAAAACAACATCAACTTCGAGATTAGAGAGATTTTTTATCAATCAAAGGAGTTTTCCATGTTTTCTTTTACGTTTTTGATGAAATTAGTTTTTAGATTTAGTATGATAGCTTAGAATTCGTGTATTTAGGATTATGGAACCTAGGGTTTCATGTGATTCTTGGATTGATTTAGAATTCTAATGAAGTTTTTATTTTTGCTTGATTCAATTATGTCGTTTAATTGTTAATTGATATTTCTAGAATATCAATATATGATATTATGCATGTTGATTGAGAAATTGCATGTGTAATTAGATCTTTATATAATTGAAGAGAATTACATGTATACTTAGAGATAAGATACATGTTTCTTCCGGAAAGTTAATTATTTGTATGGGAATTTATTATACATTAATGCAATTTTAAATTATATTACTAAGTGAAGAGATTCCGATAAATAATTTAGGATTAGGGTTAATATCCTTGAGAAAGGTATTAACTTTAGTTGTGAATCCCTTCGGTCAAGAATAATAAAAACTGAATTGAATATATTTTAAGCGATCACATGTTAAATTCTAGGGGAAATAATTCCTAAATACGTTATTACTTTCTTGAAGTCGTTCTTAATTTTATCGCTTTTCCAATTACTTAATCAAGTCTTATAATTAAGTTAGTTTGTTAATTTTAGTATTTTTAATTAATTCAAACTTTCATAATTTTCCGGTTAAATAATAAAGCTAAGGCTAATATTAGTACTCGAAGTCTTTAAGGAATCGACTCGGACTCACATCCGCTATATTAAAACTGATAGTTGTACTTGCCTGATATCAGTACTTAAGGTTTCATGGAGTTTAATTAACATCTTTTCAAGTTATCTACATAAAATTATCTCTTACCCTCTAGAATACAAATATCAAACTAGCTAAGTACATGAATAAATGTGTAATTATAAGGCTTTAAAATGATATGTACATGAATATAACATATTTATATAGTATTTCTAATTTTAAACTCTGAAGATATCATAGGTATAACTTATGCGAACAAGAAAGTTAAGTTGGGTAAGTTTTACCTTAGGCTAGCTTATACAAGTTCTAACTTTTCCATTGATAAATGAAGTCAAAACTCACTTCTTTAAGGAATAATGTTTGTCAAGAAGAAACTAGGGTGTGTATGTGATATTTTGGTGGTAGTGGCTTGTCATTTGGTGGCAGTAGGACCAAAAGGCACTGATGTGCACAAGGGGAGTTTGATAGCTCCTTTTGCTTTCTTCCCTTTTTCCTTTGGTTTTTATTTGGGTTTCTTGAGAGATTTTCCTAGAGTTTTCTATCTATAAAGAATGGTGTCAAATGAGGGTTTTGGAGGGGTGAAAGAGAATATATTAAAGGTGGATTAAGGGGTCAAGAGGTGGTTACTTTAAGATAAGGGTACACAGTCCCCTCTTGGTACTATCGTACTTTGTTTGCTTTTTGCCAAATGAGGAAGGATTTTGTCTCTTTAAATACAAGTGTCCTTTAATTTAATCCTTTGAATTTTTTTAAAATTGAGTTTTAGTTGCTACTAATTAAGATGTAATGAGAGTTGGTAGATGAATTAAAAGGGCAATTAAGCTAATTAATGGCGATTGTACTTAATTAAGCAATTTAGGCCTAATTAGGGTATAACTAGGGTCTTGCCATATTTTATCACTTTAATTAAGTTCATTGACCTATATTACTTTGTTTGTTAGAGTCTTTTATTATTTGGGCTTGGTTAGGGTTTTTGGACCGTGTACAAGGTTGGCGATGTAGGGTTTATAAGCTATTAGAGAAATTATTTGCGATTAGTGAATAGTTTGAGGATATACTTAGGGTTTATTTGTTGAATTAAGCTTTTGGACTTTCAATTAAGGTTTCACTTAGTCTATTGATATTTTCCAATCATTTTAAGGTTTCTAACTTATTAGGGTTTTTAGTGTTTTACACGTATGATTAAGGTTTTAAGGTTTTACTCTTTTTAGGGTTTTTCGACTTATTATTTAGGGTTTATGACTTATGATTTAGGGTTTAATCTTTTCATTTATGGATTTTATTATTATATGATTTATTATTATATATTGGGAAATGCTAGGGATTATTTATTAACTCTTGTATTTGACTTCAAGTTTGGATCCAAAAGTTTACGGGGTTCATATTGTCTCCCTAAGTATGACATTAGCATTATTAAAGAGATACTTTCATATAATTACTTTAGTTTCATTTGATTAATTGTTCTTGATTTGTAGTTAATTATGATATAAAACCCAATTAGTAGATTAAGGTGTAATTAAGTTTCTTAATCATAATTACAAGTACATTTGGCATAAATTAGGCATATTTTAGGGCTTAATGTGTTAAATTAAGTTGGTTAAGCCCATTGATAAACTTATCTAATTGGTTTAAGGAATTGAGACAATTATTGCTATTTGAGTACATCTTAGAGGGTAAATTTTGGTTTTAAGGCAATTAAGCTATTAGCCTCTGATTAATGAATAGTTTTACTATTCAATTATAGCACAATAGTTGGATTAGGGTTTTTGACTATAAATTAAGGTTTTACAATTTAAAGGCTCGTACTTTTTAGGGTTCCAATTAGGATTTTAGTGTTTGAAGGTTCATTTAAGAATTATAGTATTCATTTTAAGGTTTTAAATTCATTGTTAGGGTTATCTATATTAATATTCATTTTTGATTTAGCTTACCCTTTATTAGTTTCAAAGAGCTCTCATGGGTTTCTACCATCAGTTTCTTTCCTATTGAGATTTAGGGTTGGTTTCGTTAGATTAGGTTGTCTTTAGGAGTTAATATTTGTTATTAGCATTTATTTATAAGATCTTAAGACTTTTGAGTGCAAGGGTCAAACTAGGGTTAAGACTACCATTTAGGGTTTTAGGAGTTTGAGTTTACGTTTTTTAGAGTAGTCTTTTAGGTTTAGGGTTAGTTATCTTGTTAATATTAAAGGTATCTTTTAAGAAATCTTATTGACTTCTAACGTCTTATCTAAGAAATTTGTGGGGTTTATAGAAAAGGTATCAATAATTCTCATATTTAAGGGAAGTCTTTATAAACAACGTAATACTTCTTTAGTTGATAAAAAAAGTGATTAGAGTTTGGAGATTACAAAGTTATCAAAGGTAATGGATAGTTATAATGTTTAACGAAACGTATAAATTTTTTTTTTTTAGAATTAAGATGGTCTTAATCTAGATCTATAAGAGAATACAAAATAAAAGTTGGTGAGGAACATTGGGGAAGTTCATTGGTATTTGGTTAATTAGATTCATCTATAGATGATTCAAAGTTGGGCAAGTATGTGAGAAGATCAAGTATGATCAGTCTATAACAGTTTCAAATCATATTGTATAATATATATTTAGAATAATTTGGGAAGAAGATTATAAATGATTAAAAAAGAAATCAATAAGATATTCGTATTATGGTCAAAACTAGATTATCTTGAGCCTTAATAAGGTGGTTAAGTAAATTTTATATTTTCCAATGAGATAAGTCAAATTATAATTTGGAGAATTAGAATAATGGAGATCAAGGAAGATGATAAACAATTAACAAATTAATGTTTTTCCTTTTGAATGTATGAGGAATATTGGTTAAGAAGACACTTGGTTTTAATTAATAAAGTTCTATTTTTGATTGCAATTAGTGTTTCAACAAATTTTTATGTAGAGGATGAAAGATCTGATGGTTCATGGGAAGTTTGGTTTAGAGAGACGTATCTAATTGTAACATATGAATTTAGTTTTGAAATGAATGTTGTAGAAGGTGATAAACAACCACTAATAACTGATATTTTTGTTTAAAGGTTAGAAGAAATTGGTTCTTTTACAAAGTCTATGGGTACATAAGAAAGAGGCACTTAAATTTGATGGGTAAACTTCCGTTGTTTAATATCAATAGGTTTGGGGGTTGGATTTAAGATAATAGTAGATATTCTTGAAAGGATAATTTTATACCTCAGTCCAGTGTAGTTCTGTAGAATGATAGTACAAGAATTAGAATTAGCATTCAATTTGAGGTTTGCTTGGTCCGAGTGAGACGAAAGGACAATAATTAAGTAGGTAAAAGAGAGATTGAATGCTTACAGATTAATTTTATGTGAAGAATCATTAGTTTAAATCTGTTATTAAGAGAATTGGAGAGATACAAACAATATGGATAGAGAGATAAAAGTTGGATTAATAACTAAAGCTCATATTATGATTAAATTCTTACATGAGTAATGAAATGAATATTGAAAAATATTTTATTTGCAACTCTTCTTTTGAATGTAAAAGTAACGAATCTAAAGATGGCAACTAAGGGACAAATTAGGAAATTTTGGAAATGTACGAATTTCTCTTGAAAAAGACGACATGGTAATTGTGGAAACAAAAGATCATTTCAAAATTTGATGATACAATATTGTGTTGGCAATAAAGTAGGGTTGTCGAAAATTAATTAAATAAAGATTTAAAGAGAAAGGACAGAATTTATGAATTAGATATATGAATTGATTTTATTTCGAAAGGGAAATAAAAGAAGACTAAGGAATAATATTTTTTTCCTTTAGTCCAAAATTGTTGGATTGGACTTCATTTTAGGAAAACTCAATTATTTAAATTTGAAAGAGTAGGTAGATAGTTTTATATGGGATAAGGCTTATAGAAGTATAAGATGTAAGATTAAGGTTCAATCTAGGTGAACCTGAGTATCAAACTAATGAAGTAATAATTGAATAGATGGATATAAGAAGACATAAATCTTTAAGATCTTAATTAATGATCTTGAGATAGTTTAGGAAAAAGGGAACATAATGGGGAATTTCTAGAATTTCTTTACTCTAATGTATGGAGAATATTGCTTAGGAAACTTAGAGTGGTTGTTAACATAAGTGTAGAAGTAAAGGTATTAAATTTTAAGTTCTTAGCTTTTCAAGATGAATTAATGGTATTCGAATCAATAGGGGCAATAGGCTTGCATAGTTGTTTTTATGGTTAGGACATGATAAAGGTTTAGGTCAATCAGAGAAAGTTCATCATCATTTGTTTTTAAAAGAGAGACTAGAAGATTACCTTACCCATAGAGAGCTTGAAAATGAGTTTTTCTTGAGTATTAAAAACCCTAAAAGCTTGTTCTAGTTAGGAGAGAGAGGAATGGTGAATATAGAGAGAGGAATGAATAAGCGAGCAAGATTTTGGTAGAGTTTAAGATAAAGGGGTAATATGAGTAGGTTTTAGGATAAATGAAGTTGAGGCCCATAAAAGAGACTACAACAATGCAACTCACTTTAAAACCGTTTTCTTGAATTTTCTTGGACATTACATGCTATCTCTCTTAAAATGACTTTCATATCCTCAAAAGTCATCTATTTCTTGAAGTGACTTTGATTGTTTTTTGTTTGTTGCTTTCTAAAGATCTAAATTTGTTTCTCTTCAAAATTTTCACTCAATTGCGCTTTACAAATCTAATGATTCACCTCTTAAAGACTATCTCCCATCATTCCCACACTTAGCCCCTCTACTCCTCATTCAACTCTTCAAATTTCAAACGCTCCTATTTTATTCACTTCATGGTATCTTTTGATGTGTACAATTCCACTCTTTACTCCAAGGAAATAAAGTACTCACTTCCTTATTGCTAGATTGTTCATTTTTTTTCCTCTTATTTACTTTCATACCAACCTTTGTTCTCTCACCCTTGATTTTAGCAACCCAAAACATAAGTACAATTTCCTTTGACACATTGATTCCAACTTTTCACTATACCACAGAGTCTTATCATATGGCAACAACTTGATTAACATATAATATCTCCAATACAAATCTTTAAGTGTTACAAATTAAGAACTATATTCAGAAACAAGAGACACCAAATCATTAATCCTCAAGAATCCTTCATAAAGCTTAGACTACTAAGGTGAATAAAGCATGCTTCTTTATTTGAAATAAATTCTACAATACCGGTATTAATCATCAAAAAGATTTCATCTCCTAAAAAGGCAACAATTCTTGTTTTAATCGTAAGCCAACACTTTACATAGTAACAAAATAAGATATAAACATTTACTAAGCTTCAACTTATCTAAGAGCATCAACCTTCAAATAATTCTTAACATTCGTCTCCATAAATCCAATAAGATATTTGGTTAAACATACAATATATTCTTATATTGGTTCTTATTAGAGACTACCTTAAGCTCCACTCATAAACTAACTTCAACAACACCTAACTTTAAGGGTTCTTAAGCTTACTTCTACACTTTCCATCTAACAGTGCACTGCTCTTAGAGCATTTACAATATCTTATTTCGCTTGTTCCTAGATCAGATCTATTTAGGGATTTAAGAAGTAATTATGATTATCGTTAATAACTTATATACTTCTTAGCTCATGTAATTTAGGTAGTTATTAGTTTTGTGATATATTGTTGTTGTGTGTATTCATCTTATCACTTTTATGTTTGTTTAAATCTAGAATATTTATACCACTTTATAACCTAACATAAGTACACACGTAATAGGGTCAACGGGTATCAACACAAAACTGACTTAACTAACAACTTACTTAGCTTGGTCCGACAAACTCGACACGACCTTTACTAACCCAAATAAAACCAACTTAACATGCTATGGCTAAAGAAAAGACACATTTATCTGTCCCATCATAGGTATATATACATTAAGCTTTCTTAAGTCTTTTAAATCATACTTCTTAGTTTAGCCTTCTATTTGACATTCCCATTCTTCATTTACTAGCATTTATTGTTATTAGTATTAAACCACCTATGTACCTTTTTTTGAAGCAATTACTATTTCTTAGGCATCACTACTTACCATGTAAGGTTCAACAAATAGTCACATATAGATACATTTTAAGATTTGTATCTAGAGTTTTCCATTGTCTTTAATATAGGTTATGTTAGGTTTTATAGATAAGAAAGGAAGCAATGGAAATAAAAATTATGATAAAACTTATCTTAGGATCCATGTGTAACATGCAAAATAAAATTTTATGTCAACAAAAGATTATAAAATTACTTTTTCTCTTGATCATAGTACCATCTCCTCTTAGGGATGAATCTCGATTACAACATGAATATCAATTTTTTATTTTTACGTACGTTCACCATAAGGATTTCAAATGTATTCTCTCTCGTGGTATCTACACATATGTTAATAAGAATAAGTTCTAATCCTTTATACTGTAAGACAACTCATATTAGAATTAGAAATCTAGGAAACGAAATGTTATATTCTTTTTTTTTTTGTTGATATATCTTTGAATAGAAAATCATAGAACTCTTTTATCTGTCCTTGTCCCTTTTAAAACATTACATTAACTAAAATTAATAAAAGAGACTTTTCATTCTGTAGACTTTTTAATTACCATAACTTTTTAATTGTAAATTCCATGTACTTTTATATGAAAAAGTAATAAAAAACATAGCCTTTAAAAAGGCTTGACCGTAAATATATTCTATGTGGGAAAAATAAATTTTAATACAAATTACTTCCAATTTATTATTTTAAGATTGATTTATCTTAGCTTCGAGACATTGACATTATTTTAGTATCTACTAAAATTACTAGTCAATTATTTTGTTCCATTAATCGTGTCATAAAATGCGACCCTTTACGTTTCTATATATGATGGTAATGTTTATTTAAATACAAACTAGGGTAACCGTTTAGCAACTATTATTGTTCATCGAATGTAATAGAAAAGTTATGAACAGGAAACTACTATGAATTGATTATTGTGTAATTAAATCTCTTTATCAATGATATCCTGATTAATAACTTTACTTGGTTTCAAAGATAAAATAGACTTGATAAAACTTACCGTAGCCACGAGCTTATAAGTCGTTATTATCTTAACCGAGTGGCCCTAACAAGTAAGAATGTACTCATTAAACCAACACATTATATAACCAACTTGGAATGAAGAGTTTTATTATGACTCAAATCAGACCAAACTTAAAGTTTATGCAATAGAGAACAATCTCCTCTTGTGACCACGTTCGAATCATGGCCCCCACCCTTGCTACAACCTCCTCACCTATTACTTAATTTGACTAAGGACAGGGAAATGATCATTTCAATTATCCTTATAGAAGGGAGTCGATATTTGGCTTAACATTCCTAATCGTTTCCTCCTAACTGGTACTATGCATATCCAGTTTTGTTGTTGTCGAATCATTAATAGTTGTAATTAGGGGTGACTAATCAAGTTTACACAAGATAGAAATGATGCAATCATGCAAAACAATACGCTAAGCAGTTCAACTTTTATTACAACTGAATACCAATCACATGCATGGCATATGTACAAACAACTAATTACAATCACAAATAGAAGTATGCTTAAGTCTTTAGATACTCTAATATAGTATCTCAATAAGTGATAAAGCGATAAAGCTATGATCCCAACTTACCTGTTCAAACACTCACTATGGAAGACTTGTGTCTTCAATGAATTGATCATTAGAAGATCCTATATGTAAAAAATCCAGATTTAGTTTTCATAAGGATTACAAAAACATTAGAGTTCTATCTAAAAGTGTTTTGTTAAACGGTTATATATATAAGTATATATATAAAGTATATTATCATTTTCTTTATATAATAGTATACAGTTTTATTATATAGGTTAAGTTAAGTTATTAATTATTAATAGTATATGTAATTATACTACTATTACATATAATATATCGTTTCGATTGTATCGAAATTTATTTTTAATCGATTAAATCATGTTTCAATTACGGTAATGTTATCATAATTCATAAATTCTCATAATATTATAGAGATATAGGTTACATTACCTAAAATTGTTCTATTTTAGTAAAAATAGTGTAGTTACGTTTGTATAAATCCAATGACACTATTTTGAGTTCTATTTTTAGAGATAGCTTCTACAGATAGTTTAAATTTCTAATATAATTATATGTATCTAAATAAATATTATCATATTATACATATTTTATGTAATTAAACTATATTTTATATAATTTGTCAATATAACTCTATAATATGGATATTATCTAACCCTAATATATATATAACATATTTCAGTTTTCAAAATATCATTAAATATATTAAAATTCACTTTTCATCACATTTGACTAGGCTATATATATATATTTTATTTCATTATTTATCATATTTTAGCTTATTATTATTAAAAATATTCTATGGTTCGTAATTTAAGCTATTTTATTACATAAATTCATAATAAATGACTTAAGTCATCAAATAATTCCTTAATAATATCTATAAACTCTTAAAAATATAAGGAATTCAGTCATTACTTAATTTCATGTTATTGATGTACTGCTTATATACTTGAATTTACAATTTTACTCCTAAATTATACTTAATTAACCAAATATTCTTCTTCTTATACAAAATCATTTTCAACCTATCTTAACATCATTTATTTCATAAAACCTATTTATTTCATCTTAATTCTAGTTATTTTTTGGGCTAAAAGTACAATAAATATTAAAAATACTCAAATAAAAAATCTAGCTAAATAGAAATTATCTATATATCATGTTTATTCTATACAAAAATTTTGAGCTACAAATAACGTCATTTGATACATTTATTTTAAATGTCAAAATTTGGGTGAATAGTGACTTTCTTAAATAAGTTTATTAAACATTAAATATTTTTCAAAAATAAAATCATCACAAAAGCATATCCAAAATAATCTAAATACAAAATTTTTCAAAATTTTTTAGGTGGATTTACTATTTTTAAAAAATAATTGAAAAATATGGCAAAAATTTGACTTAACAGTTCATTAAAGCTTCGGTAGCTATAAGTAGTGGAGGGCTGTCAAACAGACTAGGTGCAAGGTGGATTAATGGTGGCCAGCGGGTTCCACAGTAGATTAAAGTTTTCCTTAAGAATTAGTATAGCTCAGTTCTAGCTTTGTTTTTGTATAATTTTTCTATTTTTTTCCTATTTACCAATATTTTGCTCTTTACTTATTTAAGTCTCGACTTTGCTATAACTGTAAAATTATAGTAGGTTGTAATATTTATAGGGTCTAACTTGCCACATGGAATTTTCTATTCTTTAATTTTTTTTTTATTTTTCTCCCTCTAACCTAAGTATGAGGTGCTTAACTCCCATAGATCTTCTTTTGAATAAATAAAATTGGGATTCCATAGCATGCCACGAAGACTTTAGCCATCTTCAACAATTTTGAATACACTTGGATAAGCTTTAACAAATATTTTGATTAAATACTCATATTATATTAGTATTTAGTTATTTTATTAATATACAAGTATATATCCTATATATATATCACGTGTAACATATAATTATACTCATATAATTATGTTTCTAATATTTCTTCTATTTTTAAGATATATTTTCTACTTATTTTTATAAATTGAACACATATTACATATAATGATGTAATTTAGGGTTAATTTATAGGTATAATTATTATTTATACTAAGTATACTAATAAAAATACGTATATGTTCATATAGTAAATTATACTATATTATCTCATTTTATAGCTTAATTAAATCTTTAAGTTTTTATTGCATTCTGAGCTCAATTTTTGGGGGTATTGATCACATTTATACTATATCGAATATCTTATTTCTAAGAGAAAAATTGGGATTTTAGGTCATTATTTTCAAATTTTAATTTCACTAAATCACTTTAACTAACTTTTTTATCTTAGTTATAGAATTTAGGCTCAATTGGATAACTTTTCTCTAAAGGCCCTAAATCTAGACTTAATTGTCCTAAATGCTATTTTAGGGGCTCATACCTTTATTATAATCCTATACATATTTTAATTGTTATAAGGCTTTATTGTAAAATATATGAGTAAAAAAGTATATAAATATAATGAATACTTATCTTAACACATTATGTACAAATTACAATACTCCTACTTATACTAGTACCAAGCACTATAAACTCTAAGTCCTAAGCTTCTCACATAGGTCTTATGTTTCTATTGAGGTGAGGCCTTTATGAGTGGTCAACAAAATTTTCATTTATTGCTACTTTGTAAGCCAATGCATTACCCTTTTGAACTATCTCTTTATGGATGTGAAACTTCTAGAGCATATGTTTAGACCTCTAGTAAGACCTTAGGTCCTTAGCTTAAGATATAGCTATATTGTTATCACAATACAATGTAACATGATCTACAATGCTTGGAACCACTCTTAACTCGAAGATAAAATTTCTAATCTAAATAGCTTTTTTAGCTATTTCAAAAGACACAATGTATTCGGACTTTGTTATAGAATTCACTACTTTCTCTTCTTTGGAACTTCTCTAACAAACAGCTTCATGGTTTAAGCAAATCATATAACGCTACTATGATGTCAGATTATCTTGATCTATTTGGAAATTAGTGTTAGTATCTCATTCGACAGCTAATTCCTTGTCTCCTCCATAAACCAAGAACAAATCTTTGGTTCTTTTGAAATACTTGAAAATTGTCTTAATAATAGCTTAGTAACCATAAACTAATTTAGCTTGATATCTACTCATCATGCTTACAACATAAGTGATGTTTGGCTAAGTACATATCATGGCATACATTTAAGACCCAATTGTTGAGGCATATGATACTATATCCATTTTATCCTTTTACGTTTGTGTTTTTAGATACATTACCATAGAGAGATGTATACCATGTGAACTAAACAAAAAACTTCTATTAGAATTTTGCATATTGAATCTATTTAATACCTTATTAATGTATGCACTTTGACATAGTCCAAGCAACCTCTTAGACCTATCTCAATATATCTTAATTCCTAAGATAAAGGTTGCTTCTCTTAAGTCTTCCATGAAGAAGTACTTAGTTAACCAAGCCTTGGTAGATTCTAGGGTAGGTATATCATTTCTAATTGAAAGGATGTCACTAACATATAAAATTAGAAAACAATTGTGCTCGTACTCACCTTCTTGTAAACACAAGGTTCTTTTGGATTCTTAAGATAGCTAAATTCTTTAACTGCCTTATCGAATCTCAAATTCAAACTTTGAGAAACTTGCTTCTATCCATAAATGGACCTCTTCAACTTATAGATTTTATTGGCATTCTCAGAAGCTATAAACCTAAGAGGTTGTACCATGTACACTTCCTCCTTTAAGTTTCCATTTAGAAAAGCTATTAACGTCCATTTGCCAAATCTCATGATCTTTGAATGCTGTTATAACAAGTGAAATTTGAATGGTCTTAGGCATTGCTACTGGTAAAAATGTTTCATCATAGTCAATTCCATGACGTTTTCGCGGAGCCTTTTGCTAATAGCCTAGCTTTATGGGTACTTGCATTCTCATCCATGTTATGCTTCTTTCTAAAGACCCACTTTCCCCCTATAGGTTTTGCGTTAATTAGTATATCTAATAAATCCCATACTTAGTGTATATGGAGCCCATCTCAAATTTCATGGCCTCTGGCCATTTCTCAAAGTTTGGTTAAGCAATTGATTCTTCATATGTTAACGGTTTGTTATTTTCGATGAGGAGTACATTTTCCTGATGTGTCATGAGTAGATTTAACCTTTCAAGTTCTCAACGTACTCTTATTGAACTATTTGGTTCTTATGTTTCATGATCAATCTCCAGTTATAGCACCATAGGTACTTACGATGTTTGTTTCACATCATATAACTCACGTTCCAACTCATTTGTGGAATCTAGAATTTTCTTAAGATCTACTTTACTTCCATTACTTTCTTTGGAGACAAATTCTCTCTTTAAGAATGTAGCATATCAAGTAATAAACACCTTGCAATCACTTGGAAGATAAAAGTAGTATCCCTTAGTTTCTTTGGGGTATACTATAAATGTGCAATTAATAGACTTAATTGTAAGCTTATAAAAAATTATACTCTTCACGTAAGCGTCAACCCAAAACTCTAAGATAAGATAAATTGGGTTTCTTCTGAAACCATAACTCATATGGTGTCTTATCTGCTACCTTAGTTAGAACACAATTCAATGTATATGTTGCTTTTTCTAAGGCATAACCCCAAAAGGTAAAATGAAGACTTGTATGATTTGTCATTGACTTAACCATGTCCGTTAGGTTACGGTTCCTCTTTTCTAAGATGCCATTAGATTCTAGCATTCCAAGAGGTGTGAATTGTGAAATTATTCTACACTCCTTCAAATAGTCAACAAGCTCTTAACTAAGATATTCTCTATCTCTATCACTATAATGTGTTTTTATCTTCTTGATAAGTTGATTTTCTACTTCAGTAGTAAATTCTTTAAAGTTCTCAAAGGTCTCTAACTTATGCCTCATCAAGTAAATATATCCATACATACTCAAATCATTAGTAAAAGTCATAAAGTAAGAGAATCTACCTCTAGCTTAAGTTAATAATGGTCTACACACATCACCATGTATGAGTTGTAATAACTCTTTTACCTTTTCACCTTTCTTGGTAAGTGGTTTCTTAGCCATTTTACCTTATAAACACCCTTTGTAAGTATCTATGGATTCAAAATCAAATGAATCCAAATACCCTTCAGAACGAAGTTTAGCTAAGCATTTCTCATTTATATGGCTAAGTCTATAATACCATAGGTAAGTTAAATTTGAATCATGTGTTTTTTGTTTCTTAGTCTCAATGTAATGAACAAGTTCACTAATATTAAGAACATAAATACTGTTAATTAATGTTCCATTACCATAAAACATTCCATTCATATAAAATGAACGATTTTGTTTTTAGACTTCAAAACCAATCCCTTGGTATCTAAACATGATACTGAAATTATGTTTTTAGTAAAACTAGGAACATAAGAACAAATTTCTAATTCTAATATCCACTCGGCAAAGAAATGGTATAGGTTCCTACAGCTAAAGCAATTCATCTCGCTCTATCAGTTACTTGCAAGTCCATTTATCTCTTGGACAACATTCTTCTCTCACTTAGACCTTACAAGTCAATACAAATGTAAGAACCACCTCTTATATCTATGATCCATGCAAAAGAAACAAAAAAGATTATATTTGATCATAAAGATACCTAAGGCATTACCTTCACAAGGCATTACCTTCACTTGGCATCTTCTTCTTGAACTGAATGCAATTTTTCTTCTATTGGCCCTTCTTGCCACAATGGTTTATACTACATCCTTCTCATTAGAATTAAGCTTTTCTTATCCCTTCTTGAACGTGGGCTACTTACCCTTTTTTTGCTTTTACCTTTGGAATTATAAATTCCATTAGCCTTTCTTTGATTTGACTTAACAACCAAGAGAACTTCCTAAGGTACCTTTAACTTTGATTTCAAGTCCTTTTCAGCTGTCCATAGCTGCATAAGCGATTCTAATAGAGACCTCTCCATTTTGTTCATGTTATAATTTGTTTTAATGATAACAAAAAGAGTAAAGATATTTAATAAGTGTGCTAAGTATATAGGTCAATAAACAAAAGATAAGAATTTATTTAAGGACTAAATTTGAAAATTAGAAGCAAATTTAAAAACTAATTCAAAGATATAGTACAATATCAAAATGTTATAGAACAGGTTGATCCGTAAAGTATATTAGACTTTTAATTGTTTGAAGGCCTAGCTCCCCTTGTTGAATATGTTTGGTTGATGTATCCAACACATTCTACTAAGTTAGACATTAAATCCACATGGATTAAAGATGATTAAATGAAACATTTTTAAGATAAACTCACTTGGATAAGGATTTTATGAAAACGAACAAATTTTTAGTTAAGTAGATCTATCAGGTATTTATTAAGTATTCACACAATAATATTATCCATATTGAAGAAAGTTTATCATAAACTCATTTCATGGAAACACATTTAAAGAAAGTTCAAGATAAGGATGAATCTTTTCTACATTGCAATAGTTTTTTAAGAAATTTAAATTGATTTATTATAACAACATGTTCGAAGGATATTTATTCAAAGATATCAAATTAGCTATAATATATACACGGAAAGCTTCAACAAGAATATCTTAAGAGCTTCACATTCAAATTCAAGATCATCAAGTATCAAGATCTACTCCTAATTTTTACAAGATATTTATTTTCAAAAAAATTCAATTTTTCGAAGGACTTATTATTGAATTATATGGATGAGTAAGAGTATATACAAAAGAAAAAGTGCAGACTTTATTTCTTATGAGTTACAGTATAACGTTCGAATTAAACTGATCAACAAAGGAGATTTAGCTTCCATAATTCAAGGGATCACAACTTCCAATGGCTAGATTAAGATTTTTCAAGATCCTTCAAGTTGTATCAAAGATATATCTAAGATTTTAGTAAAGAGACATTACATCTTAGGGATATATAAGCTAGGAAGTTCAAATTTTCAAGACACATTTGATATGCAATTATTTATTGCAAACTTCATACTTAAGAAAATTTGGAGATACTTTTAGAAGCTAAATTAAAGATAATGCAGTTTACTCTAGTTTAATATTTTGAGTTATCTTGAAGTTTCATTACGAGGATCATTGTATTTTCTCCTCATTGTCATTGTAAACATTATTTTTCGAGTGATAGGCCATATGTTAGAAGAGAGATTCAAAATTCTGTAAATATATATATATATATATATATATATAAGTAAGGCTAATCTAGTAAGACAGAGTAGAAAAACTTATATTTGTTTCTCTCTTAATTGAGATGGTGAAAAGTGGATAGTGGAATGAAATTAGTGTGGAATATTGGGTCCCAAACAATTGAATTGGAAGAGTACAATAAGCATAACGCTTAAGTATTATAATTCTTAAGCTTGATCTTCTCATCTTCTCTCTCTTTACTTTGTGTATTGTTTATTGCCTATATCTTGTTTTACGCCAGACTTGCTAAAGTAATCAAAGGGGATACATTGAAGTTTTGATTTGCAAAAAATTTAATTTTTCCTAAGTAACCAATTCACCTCCCTCATGGTTACCTTTGGGACCTATAATAACAAATTAGTAGAAGGAATTTGGTAGAGAACCCAATATCAGATTTGTCAAGCCTAGTTTATTTTCGGTTTTTATAAATTAATTCTCTTTAAACCGATTAATATTAAACCCTACTCTTTTAATATTGACTCTTAATTAGGATTTAAAGAAAACTGGTTCTTTAACTTTGAGAACATCTTAGAGTCGCCACCCGCCTATAGTTGGAAAAAAGAGTTAAGTTATAACCAATTGGTCATAACTTAGTTACCAATCTATCGAAAAAACTAATTTTTAAAACAGTTCTTTAAAACTAGAGATCTAGATCTAGGAGCTATCCTATTAAACCCTAAACGGGTACCACTTTCAACTTTCCTAATTTAATTTTTCTTGTCAAATACCCTTCCAATAATGTTTATTTATAAGAAATAATTGAAATTACACCTAAAATAAGAATTTAAAGAAATATCTACTAAAGGGGGGAAAATAATTTTTTTCTATATTTTAAATCCTCCTTATGTATAGGTGCCTACATACTCGTTATTCAGGATTAAAATTCTATAATTCGTTCGCCAAAAATATTAGCGGGTTAATTTATTATAAAAAAGATTGAATGTACATTTTTTCCTATTTCACTTTATTTCAACAAAGATTTTCTAATAAGTCCTAATTAGGCTTTTACTTTAAATTAGTCTCAATTTGGAAAATGGGTTGGTTTATTTTTATTTTTAAAAATATTTCTAAGTTGTAAAATACTTTCCATTTTTATTATTATTTCTTCATATCATTTCCTTTATTTTATTTTATTATCATTTTTTATTTATGCATTGGAAACTAAACTAAGCCCCTTTTATTCTTTGTTTTTCTCCCTTTTCCTTTTTTTTTTCTTTTATAAATATGTTTACAAATACATGAATAATAAATAAATAACTTAAAAAAAAAAGATTACAAAATATAAATTAGAAGAGGGACTTTAGACCAAAGAGGAATGCGCGAGTCAAACTTGGTCAGTCAAGTCGAGTTGGTTCGAATTGAGTTGAGTTGGCTCCTATTGAGTTGAGTTGGCTCCTTTAAGTCTTCTTCCAACAGCGGCTAGCATGATCACTTGGGTTTACTTTAGTCACTAATTCAATTGGGGAATGGGGTTTTTGTGTATATTAGATTGGGGATATATGGGGTAGGATAGATGCCTTAACGGTTCGGATTGTTTTTAATGGTGGTTGAAGGTGGTAGCTTGCGGTGGTTATTGGTGGTGGCATGTGGGGTATTGCGCAAGATGATGGGAACTCGTGGTGGTGGTGGCTTTTGTCAAAAACTATTGTAAAAGTTGCCACTCTTAGAGAGAGAAGAAGAAAAATCATGTTAGAAAGAGAAAGAGGTTGGGATGATGCTTTTTAAGCTTAGAAATGAGAGCTTCCCCCCTTAAATTGCATAGAAAACCCCTTATTTACACCTTTTTCAAGCTCATATAAGCTTGGAAGGTAGAATCAACGACTAAATCGGCCATTTATGTTGAAACCAGAAAATTAAGTTTTGGGGTGATTTTAATGCCAATTTTGACTCTTGAAACATTCGAACCTAGTCACATTTTGCAAGCAAATGCAAAATATGCTATTTAATCTATATGATTTCACCATTAATTTGGTGAAATCGTATAGAAAAAAGAGTAAAAAAATGACCTCAAATTAAGTACGTTGCAAAAAGGAGCAAATTGGAAATTGAGAAAAAAAAAACTAGAGAAGACAGTGGTTGACATATAGTCACGTGCAAGGCACGTACCATACACCAGGCATGGATGCACTTGAAAATTTAAGGTGTACTATAGAGAGCTTGTTTTGCCTAGGGTCGAATCTCTTAGACCTTAACTGTTGAGCATTTAAGGCCGGCGATAATCTGATCAACTTTTTTATTTTGTAATAACTAAAATAAAATAAATAAAATAAAATAAAAGCAAAAAAAATGAAAAACACTAAAGCATGAATCCTAGTTTCCTTTATTTCTCTAAATTCCCCCCATATATATATATATATACATACATATGTATTTGAATTTTCTAAATTTTTCTTTTTTTTTTTATTTTTATTTAATTTTTTTCTTAAATTTTATTATTTTTTATTTTTATAAATTTTTTTCTTAATTTTTTTTTCTAAATTTATATATTTTTTTGTTTTTTTTTCCTAAATTAAGACCCTTTACAGTATCCTAAAAACTCCAAAATTGCAAGGAAACCAAAATGAGGTGTCAACAACTGCTTCTCTTTGTGGTAAAGTTATAAAAATAAATGCAATATTATTTTTGCCCTAAGGGTGGAATTTGTCCTAAGGAATGCCTTAGTTAGCTATCATAGGTTTAATCCACTAGGGATTTTGGTAAAAAGTGAAAAGAGAGATGAGGCGCTCTAAGAGCTAACTAAGGGATTGAAAGAAGAATTTTTGTGGTAAAGTTTGAGTAAAACTTTACCATAAAGATATATGCGATACTATTTTTGCCCCAAGGTTGGAATTTGTCCTAAGGAACGCCTTAGTTAGCTATCATAGGTTTAATCCACTAGGGATTTTGGTAAAAAGTGAAAAGAGAAAGGAGGTGCCCTAAGAGCTAACTAAGGGGGGTTGAAAGAAGAATTGAAACCTAATCGTGCCTTATGAGTTGATGAACCAAGGTGAATGGGTAAGCATTCCTTGAGTTGGTTAAGGCCTTAAAGAGATGTTAAAGACTTAATCGCACCCTTATGAGTTGACTAACCAAGATGATACAAGCGAAGCACTTCTCAAGCTGGTTAAGACCCTAAAGAGATGTCGAAGACTTAGTTGTGCTCTTATGAAATGACTAACCAAGATGAAATAAGCGAAGTGCTCCTTGAGCTAGTTAAGACCCTAAAAAAAATTTGAAAGCTTGGTTGTACCTCTATAAGTTGACTAACCAAGATGAAATAAACAAATCGCTTCTTGAGCTGGCTAAAACCCTAAAGAGATGTCTAAGACTTATTCGTACCCTTATGAGTTAACTAACCAAGATGAGACAGGCGAAGCACTCCATAAGTTGGCTAAAACCTTAAAGAGATAAGATTTTGAACTCCAACGACAAAGACGGGGTTTTTCGGGGACTAGGCCACTAGCACTTGATGAGCTCAGAGCGATGAAAAAGCATTTTCGGGAGAAGGCTAACAAGGGAAATTGAGACCAGGAAAAAAGGCATTTTACTGTATTATTTGAGGGTTACTAATTAAATTTTAATGAGAGGGCTTAAGCTGGACTTGTTGCTGAAGAGAAAAGAGCGTTGAGACGATCAACCTATGGAGATCTAGCTTCTTACTTAACCTAAAGAGATATTGCCATCAAGACACAATGCTCAATTTTGATGAGCGTAGACCAGGCAGGCTCGGAAGTAAAGCTAACCTAAGCAGGAAAAGATTTTGTGACAGAGGGGACCGGTGAGGGAGTAGGAAGAAAAGAGAAAGACTTGGTCTTGCCTCTATGAGCTAACTAACCAAGATGAAGCGGACGAAGTGCTCCTTGACTTAGCTAGGACCCTAAAGAGATATTGATGACTTGGTTATGCCTTTGTGAGCTGATTAACTAAGATGAAACGGGTGAAGGGCTCTTTAAGCTGGCTAAGACCTTAAAGAGATATTGATGACTTGGTCGTACCCCTATGAGTTGACTAATCAAGATGAAACGGGTGAAGCGCTTCTTAAGTTGGCTAAGATCTTAAAGAGATATTGAGGATTTGGTTGTACCCTTATGAGTTGACTAACTAAGATGAGATGGGCGAAGTACTTTTTGAGCTAGCTAAGACCTTAAAGAGATATTGAAGACTAGGTCGTACCCTTATGAGCTAACTAACCAAGATAAAACGAGCGAAGTGTTCCTTGAGCTGATTAAGACCCTAAAGAGATATTAAAGACTTAATTGTATCCTTATAGCTAACTAACCAAGATGAGATGAAAGAAGTGCTACTTGATTTGGCTAAGACCTTAAAGAGATATTGAAAATGTGGTTGTGTCCCTATAAGCTGACTAACCAAGATAAAACGGGTGAAGTGGTCCTTGAGTTAGCTAAGACTTTAAGGAGATATTAAAAACTTGGTTGTACCCTTATGAGTTGACTAACCAAGATAAGACGGGCGAAGCTCTTTTTGAGTTAGCTAAAACCCTAAAGAGATATTGAAAACTTGGTTGTGCCCTTATGAGCTGACTAATCAAGATGAGATGGGCGAAGCACTCCTTGAGCTATCTAAGACCTTAAAGAGAAACCTGATAGTACTCTACTAAGGTAACTAACCTAAGGGGAAGTAGGACTAACAACCCCAAATTGACTTAGAATAAGTGTCCTATAGGTTTGTTAAAAAGAATCAATGATGAAGGAAGCACCTTATGGGCTTTCTACAATAAGTTGGTGAAGAGAAGCTCCCAATGGGCTCACTAAAAGAATTTTGTGAAGAAAAACATTAAATGGGCACGTTAAAAAGAAGCTGATGAAGAGAAGCACCCTATGAGCTCGCTAAGAACCTAGTGAAGAAAAGTGCCCTATGGGTTCACTTGAGAGTGTGGTGAAGAGAAGAGCCCTATAGGCTCACTTAAGAGGAATTAATGATGAAAGGAAGTGGTCTATAGGCTTGCTTGAGAGAAAATTAATAAAGGAAAGTGCCATATGGGCTTGTTAAAAAGAATTTGATGAAGAAAAGCGCCCTATGAGCTCACTAAAAGAATTAATGAAGGAGGGGGTAACACTTTAAAAGTTGGATAAAATCCTAGAGAAATAGGACAACACCTTAAGGGCTGGCTAGAACCCTAAAAAGAATAAAAGAGTGGGTTAGTGCTCTAAGAGCAGGTTACAACCCTAAAAATGGAAGATGGAACAATGCCTTAAAGGCTGGTTGAAACCTTAAAAAGAATAAAAGAGTGGGTTAATGCGCTAGAATCCTAAAAATGGAAAACAGGACAGTGCTTTAAGGGTTGGTTAGAACTTTGAAAAGAATAAAAGAGTGGGTTAGCGCTTTAAGAGTTGGTTAGAACCTTGAAAATGGAAAATGGGATAGTACCCTAAAGGTTGGCTAGAACCTTGAAAAGAATAAAAGAGTGGGTCAACACTTTAAGAGTTGGCTAGAACCCTAAAAATGAAAGACAAGACAATGCCTTAAAAGCTAGTTGGAACCTTGAAAAGAATAAAAAGAGTAGGTTAATACTTTAAGAGCTAGCTAGAACCCTAAAAATAGAAAACGGAATAGTGCCCTAAAGGCTAGCTCGAACCCTGAAAAGAATAAAAGAGTAGGTCAACGCTCTAAAAGTTGACTAGAACCCTTAGGGAAGTTGATGAAGGATTGAAAAAGTAAAGTAAGGAAGGTAACCAATTTTGAAAAGCTTCTTGACTTGGAAAAATATTTATAAGGAAATTGTTGAAAAACCATTTATGAAAAGGGCATTAGGGATAGGCCCCTTGATTTGAAAAAGAATTAATAGGAATTAAAACTGCATTAGTGAAGAATGATCTAGACTACTATGGTTAATTTAAAAAGTGTAACCACATTAAAAAGGAAATAGATGATGTGAATTAAAAGCTTGGCTACTAAAGCCGACATGGATTTGAAAAATAGATTAAAAACCTTATGACAAGCCTTTATTTTCTCTCCCTTCTCTTCTATCATTTTTTCTTTTTCTTTTTCTTTTTCTTTTTGAAAGTTTTTCCAATGGATATAACTTCTTACTTAAGGAATGAGCTTATAACCACCCCTATCTTTGGTAATTATGTGAAATTTCTCAATACTCCTGATCTTAGGGCTTTTCATACGAGGCCTTGTGATTTTAAGCATTCCTTTCCTAAAGAAAAGATAACCCACGATTAGTTTAGTCGAAGAGAGTTTTCTTGCTAACTCTTAGTCTATACTTCACTCTTGACTATAGTTCTAAAAATTATAGTTTATTTTGTAAGTGACACCATTTGATTAATCTGTTAGGTTTTTTTCAATTGAACATTATGAATTTAGGCTTTTGGTTAAAAGGTGACCAATGAAGAGGCCTTATTTTAAAGGAAATACTTTTATTTATCTCAGGTGTATAAGTCAAGAGCCTTAAGGAAAAATTAAAAGTATGCTTACCTTAGTTTCAAAAACAATTTTCATTAAAGATAAATTATCTTTATAGATGAAAAGAGCTTTTATTGTGTAAGGGTAGTATTATCAGTGAAAAGGCCTTATGTAATTCAATAGGGGCAAGAAAGACTTCAGAGTGGATATAGAGATTTTGGGTTTCTAGGTTTTGAAATGTAATTTAGGGCCTTGTGTTTTTGAGGCTATTAAAGCTTTGATTCCCAACCTTTTGATTCGATTTGGTTGCCCCTGTTAGGATGTAATATATGCTTTAGGATTTTCGTCTTACACTTGGGCCTAATCTTTCGGCCTCTTTTCTTCTTCTTTATATTTACTTTGCCCCATTATCTTTCACTGTTCTTTCTTTTCTTTTGGCCCTAAGAGTGATTGTTTCCATTGTTGAGTTTTTGCCTTTTAAGCGATTTAAGGCCCTAAATCTATGGATTTTTAGCGTATAGGCTTGGGTGAGGTATGTATAAGCTTGAGGTATTTGAAAAGGAAAATAACTTATCAGAAATAAAAGTTATCTTTAAATTTAATGTTCTTAAAGCAAGTACAAACCAAATTTATCCTTCTCTTCTCATCAATGTCCGTAACCTTCGAATTGCCACATTGTAGGGTGGTTTTTGACAAGGTTTAAATTTGAAAATTCTCCAAATAGGTTCAACGAGGTTGACAAGAGTAAGCATATTTAGGATTTGAAAATGAATGCCTAATTTTATTTTAATTTACGTATCACATTTAAAGTGAACTTCCCTTAAGGAATGAGTTCAAAGCATCCTTACCATTAAGTCGCTTAACTCTCAAAGTGTTTTAAGGGTTAGTGTATAGGATATAGTTTTCCTTTTTTTCATTCGAAACCTTTTTCTTTGAAAGTAGGTTACCGATTTGTTAAGGAGGAGTCTGTTTTTATTCAACCTGTAGTAGAGATTGGCTTTGCCCCTTAGTTTCTCAAAACATGCCCTAGTATTTGGCTTTGTGTTTTGGCTTGGTTCATGATTGGGCTTAGCTTTCTAAATAGACCAAGGGTTTTGACTTGGCTTAGTTACCTTTATGGGTAGAGGATCGTGTTTGGGTCAGTTGCCTCGATAGCTATGGTTTATGTTTGGATCAGCTGCCTTAATAGGCTAAGTGGCTTGTGTTTAGGTAGGTTGCCTGAATAAGCTTAAGGTTGATGTTTTAGGTTGAATAGGCTAAGGGGCTAGTGTTTAGGTTAAATGGGCCAAAGGGCTTATATTAGCTTCCTTAATAGGTCAAAGGGCCTTATGTGGGTTGGAAGCTAAGTGTTTGGGTTGGCCGCTTGAGTAGGCCTAGAGGCCTGAGCTTGGGATGGTTCCTTGAGCCCATAAGGATTTATAGCTATCAACAATTTTCCTTTTCATTTTCGTTTTTTCAACTTTTGTTTCTTCTTTTATTTTATTTTATTTTTTTAACAAGAGAAAGAGAAAGATAAAGTTTTATTTTACAGAAACCAAGAAAATAATTTACAAATAAAGATAGTGATTTTTAGGGTTTTATTTACATGTTTATGGGATTTTACGTTTCCCTAAATGAGAGGGAACAATGGTTAGATAAATGCCTATTAAAGGACTACTTACAAAGAAGGGAATGCTAAAGAATGAAGAACAATGAACTAAAGAGAACTTTTATTATTATGAAAGATTAGAATACAGAAAGTAAAGGTAAAGAACGTAACATTTATTTTAGAACTTGATATTTATTCCAGGCTCTCTAGATATGAATTGGAAAAAAATCTTAAATTAAGTCTGGCAGATGAGTCTTAAGGTCCTCTATCATTTCATAGGTTTCCCTAATGACCTGTACTAAAAGAGCTCTTAAAGCCCGGTTGTGAGCTTTAGAACACTCAAGCTTTTCCTTCAAATAGGCGATCACTTCCTTTAGATAGGCAATCTCATCCTTCTACTGTTGCTTGTGAATCTTGTAGATGTCTTGTAGTCTATTATTCCCCTTATTGTTTGCTTAGTTATCTGTCATTTTAGGTTTACACATTCTATGGACAAGAATTAGTCACCAATGCAACAAAAGAAAGCATGTGGAAATATGCAAATGTTAGGATTTTTTAGGTTACTACTCCTTAAGTTGCAACCTTACTGTTATTTTCAAAAACTTGATTGTATTAAAATTCTCGAACAATTAGTAGGGTTGCAATTCATAAGAATAGTGTATAAACTCAAGCTTGAAGAGGAGTATATACAATTAGGTGGGTTCTAAAAGGTCCTTAAACTTTATGACCTTACTTGTTTTTTAGAAATCACTTTCATTGGTTACATCACAACTTAAGTGGGGTGGCCTAATCAGCCTTATGTGGTGGTTACACCACTACACCTAGAGCTTACACAATGACCCCCCTCCTAGGGTCCTAAGATAATCTAAGTCTAATTACATTTACCCTACATCTTTGATACAACAAATGAACCTCCCATGTCTTGATCTATGCGGTATGCAAAATAAATATGATAATCAAAACAAAGTATACACATAAGGTTAATAAAAAATAAACAAATAAATAAATAACAAGGGTATTTTGAAAAGCAATTTTAATTTCAGAAAGATTTTAAGTGGTTAGCCTTCTTGACTTCCCTTGTAGAGTCACTAAACTATCAAGCTTTTTTTTTTCCGATTTTTATAAATTAGTCTTTTTTAAATCGATTAATATTAAATCCTACTCGTTTAATACTAACCATCGACTAGAGATTAGAAAAAAAAAAACAATTCTTTTAACTTTGAAAAGATTTTGAAGTCGCTACTCGATTGTAGTTGGGAAAGAGAGTTAAGTTATAATTAGTTGGATAGATTAATCATAATTTAGCTACCGATTTGTCGATAAAACCAATTTTTAAAACAATTCTTTTAAACTAGAGATTTGGATTCGAAGGCTATCCTATTAAACCTTAAATGAGTACCACTTTCAACTTTTCAAATTTAATTTTACTTTTCAAATATCCTTCCAATAATGTTTATTTATAAATGATAACTAAAATTATACCTAAAATAAGAATTTAAAGAAATATCTACTAAAAGGGAGAAAATAAAATTTTTCCATTTTTTAAGTCTCCTTGTACATATAGATGCCTAAATACCCACTATTTAGAGTTAGACTTTCATAGTTCGTTCATAAAAAACATTAGAGGGTTGATTTAATTTAAAAAAGATTGGGTTTATGTTTTCACTTGTTTCACTTTATTTATGGAAAAATTTTATAACAAGTCCTAATCAAGGTTTTACTTTTAAGTAATCCTAATTTGGAAAATGGGTTGGTTTATTTTTATTTTATTTTTTAAAGTATTTCTAAGTTTTAAAACAATTTCCATTTTTGTTATTGTTTCTTCATATCATTTATTTTATTTTATTTTATTATTAGTTTTTATCTATGCGTTGGAAACTAAACTAAGCCTCCTTTTTTTTTTCTTTTGGCTTTTTTTCTTTGTTTTTCTCCCTTTTCTTTTCTTTTTTTTCCTGTTACAAATACATGAATAATAAATAGATAACATAAAGAAAAAGAAAAAAATTATGAAATACAAATCAAAAGAGTGACTTTAGACTAAAGAAGAATGTGTGGGTCAGACTTGGTCAACCAAGTCGGGTTAGGTTGGGTCAGTTCGGACCGGGTCAAGTTGGCTCCTCTAAGTCTTCTTCCAACAGTGGCAAGCATGATCACTTGGGTTTACTTCGATCACCAATTTGAGCAAGGAATAGGGTTTTTATGTGTTTTAGATTGGGGATATGGGGGTGGGGGGGGGGGGGGGGTAGGATGGATGCCTTGGTGGTTCAAGTGGTTTTTGGTAGTGGTTGAAGGTAGTGGCTTATGGTGGTTGTTGGTGGTAGCATGTGGGGTGATGCGTAAGATGATAGGAATGTTAGGTCTTAGTATTTCAAGGGTGTTACAACTTATGGTACTGGTGGCTTTTGTCTTAAACTATTGTAAAAGTTGCCACTCCTAGAGAGAGAAGAATAAAAATTGTGCTAAAGAGAGAAAGGGATTGGGACAATGCTTTTCGAGCTTGGAAATGAGAGCTCCTACCCTCAAACTATATAGAAAACTCCCTATTTATACTTTTTTAAGCTCATATAAGCTTGGAAGATAGAACCAATGGCCAAATAGGCCATTTATGTTGAAGCTCGAAAATTAAGTTTCAAGGTGATTTTAATGCCAATTTTGGCATTGTAACATCAAAGCCTGATCGTGTTTTGCAGGCAAATGGAAAATATGCTATTTAATTTATACGATTTTACCATTAATTTGGTGAAATTGTATAGAAAAAAGGGTAAAAAATAACCTCAAATTAAGTACGTTGTAGAAAGGAGCAAATTGAGAATTAGGAAGACAAACTAAAGAAGACAATAGTTGATGTGTGGTCACATACAAGGCATGTACCACGTGCCCTAAGTGCAAACTTGAAAATTTAAGGTACGCTATAGCACTTGTTTTGCCCTGGGTTGAATCTCTTCAACCTTAACTGTTGGGCTTTTAAGCCTAGCAACAATTCGATCCACTTTTTTTTTTTAATAATTAAAATAAACTAAATAAAATAAAATAAAATAAAGAAACACCAAAGCATGAATCTTAGTTTCTTTTATTTCTCTAACTTCCCCTTCTTTATATATATATATATATATAAATTTTCTGAATTTTTGTATTTTTATTTTTCTTCAATTTTTCTTGTAAAATTTTATCTTTTCTAAATTTTTTATTTTTTTTTATTTTTCTAATTTTTTTAGGTTTTGCTTAATTTTTCTATTTTTTTTTTTGTATTTTTTTCAAATTTCTTATTTTTTTTGGTTTTTTTTTTTCTAAATTAAGACCCTTTACTATATCCTAAAAACTCTAAAATTACAAAATGCCAAAAATGAGGTGTTTACAAGATCGATGGCTAGGTTATTATTTAACTTGAAGCCTAAGATCTCGAGCCTCTCTATGTACCCTATTATCTTGAGTACATAAGCCCCAACTTGACTCCCTTCAATCATCTTACAATTAAATAGGGCTCAAGATATATTGTATTGCTCGACCCTAGCACTCTCCTAGAATAACTCCTATAAGTGAGTACACATCTCTCTTGTACACATATTTTCATGCCACTTCTGTAAATCAGATGACATTGCAAACAGCATGAGATACTAAAAATCAATATGGTCCTTTAGGTACTTTTGATATTATACATACTTTTCCATGATGGCATCCTCACTTAGATCTTTAATTTCTTTCTCTTTTATGACATATAATTTCCTTTCATGCTTAAGGACAATTTTCAATTTCCTCAGCCAATCAACAAAATTTGGTCCCATGGGAATGTTGCCTTTGTTAAGAATAGATTACAGTGAAAGGTTATTGTTGATATTTACCATTTTAGATCTACAAAATAAATGCAAAGTTTAATATTTATAAATTTATTTTATAAAAGGACTTTTAAATTAGCTCCTACTATTTTACTTATATCTAATAGCCTCCTGTATTAGATTTGCAAAACCCCATTGAAAGGTTTTTAAGTGGATCTAAAATCCCAAATAAAAATAATATGTACACAATTGAGCTGTACCTACATATTATATTATTTAGGTAGGTCTTAAATTAACTCACCAATCATAAATCTATGCTGCCTTTAGATTTCCTATTGGGATGACTCCTCATTTAAAGAATAACTTCAAAACCCAACACTTACCTATTAAATTGTCAACCTTAGTTAAGTTAACAAATCAACAATTTAATTTAAGTCAACCTAATAGTAAGTTATATAAATTACAGTAATTTAATATGAGTCCACAATTGAGTTGTATCGGCTTATGTAAGATCTTGATTTTTCATAATTTATAACTAAAGGGCAACATTATTTTATCTTGACTTAATATACTTAGAGGATTCATATTATGTCTCACAATATATATTATTGTTGATTATCAAAAATACTTGCATACATAAAATAAATAGATCAACTATAGTAAAATAATAATGCAATGATCACAAGCCAGCTAAAATGTATGGGCTAAGGCCAGGCCGTATTTAAGGGTCACAGGACCAAAATTTGTTAACTTGGATGCAGCTTTTCTTTAGCCTTCTCAACTTTTCTATGTCTCATGTAAATATGGATCTCCAATCTTTCAATTTAAATATTAAAACTAATTTTATAAAATATCTATTTAGAAAACAAAGTACAAATGAAGTTTAAGTTTAGGTTTATAGGCTCACATACATTTAATTTATATTTTATCTATGAGTATATAGACCCAAATAAAATAAAATTATATTTTTTTTTTTGGACTCAACTCATCTAAAGGATATGCATGTCCTATTTTAATAAATCCATAAATATTCACACAAAATCCATTCATGCTTAAGCCCATGATTAAGTACAAGCAAAATTAACTCCATCAATAACATAAAACATATTAACCAATTGATTCAAAATAATTATTATAATCTAAGTATTTACACTTGGGGATTACTATGACTAAATTGTCATAAACAAATTCAAAACTTTTATTTATGAAAATTTCTCGGTCTATGAGTTGAAAAACACTATTGTTTTCCAAACAATGGTTTATACTTATAAAAGATATAAGTTGTTGTTTCATAAAATGGCCTGTACATTGAAAAATAAAAATCCATACATCTCGAATAAAAAGATAGCCATATAGCATAAAACATACAAAATGTTATAATAGGAAAAGATATATAATGCTCTTGATCCAAAAAGAAAATTATCTCATGTTTCACATCAAATCCATAATGTAAACATGATTAAATTAATCTTCTCAAGATTATGACAATTATTCTATGAATCAAATTTAGGCCAATACTAACACATATTTTACATGATATATAAGTTACTTTGTTACTATTGTGAGGTTTTATAAATAAAAAAGAATGTAGCGGAAATAAAAATCACTATAAAACCTATTATAGGATCCATGAGTAACATGCAAAATAAAATAATATACTAAGAAAAGATTATAAAATTACCTTCTCTCCTAATGAAAATGCTATCTCCTTTTAGAGATGGAGTTCAATTGTGATATGAATATCAATTTGTTATTTTCAAATGTATTCACCATAAGGACTTCAAATGTAATCCCTCTAGTGGTATCCACATATATGTTAACAACGACAAACTCTAATATTTTATATTGCTAGATAACTCATATTAGAATTAGAAATCTAGGAAGCAAAATGTTACATTCCTTTTGTTGCTTTTTTGTTGGTATATCTCTGAATAGAAAATCATAGAACTCTTTTATTTATGCTTATCCCTTCTAAAACACTATATCACTAAAATTAATGAAAGAGACTTTTTATTTCATAGACCTTTCAATCGCTACAACTTTCTAATTACATAATAATTGAACATGAATTAATAGCAAACAATTTTTCAATGGTCACAACTTTTCAATTGCATAACAATTGAACATTGAATTAATAAATTCCATATACTTTTATATGAAAAAGCAATAAAAAAAAACACAGCCTTTAAAAAGGCTTGACTGCAAATATATTTTATGCAGGAAAAATAAATATTAATGCAAATTGCCTCTAGTTTATTCTTTCGGACTAATTTATCCTAGCTTCAAAATGTTGACATTATTTCAGAATCTACCAAAATTACTAGTCAATTATTTTGTTCTATTAATCATGCTATAGTGTATGACTCTTTAGATTTCTATATATGATGGTAGTGTCTATTTAAATACAAACTAAGGTAACTATCTAGCAACAGTTATTAGCCATCGAATATAATAGAAAAGTTGTGAATGAAAAACCATTATGAACCAATTACAGCGTAATTAAATCTCTTTATTAATGATATCCGAATTAAACTATTGCATATTATGTCATTAATGTTTAATCATTTTACTTGGTTTTCAAGATAAAATAGGCTCAATAAAACTTACCATAGCTATGGGCTTATAAATTACTATTATCTTAACCAAACAGACTTAGATATCGACTTCCTAATCTAAGGGAATGATCAAATCTGTCTTGTCTCATCAATAACCTCTATGTACTCTATGTTATATCTAATAACCATATTATTTATGATCTAAATAAAGAATGTATTTAGCAACATTAAAGCAAGACATCGATTTAGGACCCTATTCAACTCTTTTGGCTTCTATTAAAATGACCCATAAGTGCATGGAAGCATACATGAGTCTTGATAAGAAGATTTCAACTATTTATTTTTTTGAAACCATTTCTATATTTCATATGTAGGATATATAAAGGTCTTAAGTCTAGGGATTGTTTATATTCATTCATATAAAGGAGAGATCAATGATATTAAACATGCGGTGTCAACTCATATCCAATTTACCCACTTAACTTTGGGTCCACTTGTTATCTTTCCCTCAGTTTAATAAGAATGACCTTAGTTATACAGTATATTGGTTTAATTTTTTATGTCACCTCTAGATATTTATCTAACCATGCACAAGTTTTAGATAATACGATGTCATGAGATCTCACTAATAATATGCCTTTATTATATTTCCATACAAACTTTAATTATTTATGAGACTTTATTGTAAAATATACACAAGTAAAAAAATATATAAATGCAATAAATACTAGCCTTCTATAAATAATATTCATAAATATATCAAAAGTATCTTAACACATTATGTACAAATTACAATAAGTGAGTTATTTGGTTATGTTTTCCTTAGGTATTTTATGCATATTCTTGATTTTATGAAATTAATTCATATCAAAATGAACAAACTTAACCAACCCTATCTTCATTCCCAATCTATTACTTCACTAATCTCCATAAACTACACTTAGGCATACTATAGTACAATTGGACATGAAAGAATCGAAAGGAAGTGATAGTAAAGAGAATCAAGCCATTGGAACAGATAGGCAAGCATGGAATTAAGGTAAAAGTAGAAAGATACATTAAGCAGAAAGCAAAAGTGAAAGGTGGAGATTAGACTTACAAGTACAAGGACTAGGGTAATTATTCACTCTTTTACTTAAGTTGGACCTAGGTTATACTTTCTCCCCCTATTGCTTGCTATCCTATTGATCTATTGCCTAAGCTTTCTAAGACCAATCAACCTAAGTTCAACTATGATTAATTAACTTAAGTACTTTTGTCATTAGCAATCCTAAACCCTTATGATCAATTAACCTAAACACTCCTACAATCAATAATCCTAAGCTTTTTACTAATCAACCAACCTAAGTCTTTTTGTGATCCATTTCCTAAGTCGTTCCATTATTCTCCCATTAAAATCATTCTAAGATCTACCAACATAAGTTCTTATACGATCCATATACCTAAACTATTCCAAGATTCATAAGCTTAAGGTTACTATAAATCAACCAACCTAAGCCTAACTATGATCTTCCAACCTAAGCTCTAATACCACTTAAGTTATAATGCCCTAAGACCTAATGGGCATTACAACTTGCCACGTATTCTTATTAGTTAGGATCAACTTACAAAAGCTTCATTAACCAACTCAGGACTCCAAATAAATAGATGAATGGAATAACCACCAATTCAGCATCGTCATTAAATTGCAAACAAGTTTATTAATGACAAAATATAGGAAGCAAACTTGCCTCTAACATAAAAACATAACACCAAGTCTCCAAGGAGTCTAATACGCTCCAAGTATCCTGAGTAAAACCATAAAACCTCAAGGAGTCTATCCCACTCTTGCATAATAAACCTCGATACAAATAAACAAAATCTCAAGGAGTCTCTCTCCCAATAAGCATGTATATAACACAATAGAACCTCTATATTTAACAAAAGATAGTATCTAGATCAACTCAATAGGATTTCTAATCATCACAAAAATATAAGTAATCCACCCCTTCCTCCTCCTAGATCTCATCAATGAATGTCTCTTAAAAAATAACATACTTATCACCAACTTTTGTTCTTGAAAAAGGTTAAAGAATGGGTCGAAGCCCGATACATAGCACAAAAGCACACATAGATACCAAACATAACATATCACATGCATGTAGTGCAAGAACTAAACAAGTAGCTATTTATTATCTTGTATTTAAGTCCACAAGCAATAAAGGTGCACTCAGACCTTAGTAAATCGTGATGTCTTATATATAAATAGATATAATACAATATAAGTATTTTAATTTACTATCATATACTACAGTAGAGGTAAATGATAACTAGTTCTGAAGGACAACCATGATAAGCAAAACCAGTAAACAAGATTTTAGGTCTAATATGGATTAGTCAAGTTTCTTACTAACTATCTTAACAAGAAAAAACAACAAACATGTGTTACATACTTCAAACACTGAGTAAACAAACTGTAAGTCTCAAATCCAAATCTTAAGGTCCAAACCATACTCAACAAGGAACCTGAACCAATAACCTAACAATTAGAACCATAAGCCTCCCTTAACTAATCATCAATCCAATTATATATAGAACTTCTAGTTTAAAACTCCCTACTTGACTTAGCTTACAACCCTTATAAACTTAATCCTAACTCTTAAAGATACTACAACTAAGGTTGAGGCTGAAGTTCAAAACTTTAATTAAGAATAAGTTGGAGGAAACATTTGAAAGAAGAATTGGAAGCTTAAAGTAGTAAGGGAGATTTAGGAGTATAGTTTAAAAGATACCAATTATTGTATGGACTGGTAAATAAGCTAAGACTCATTAAAATTGATTAAAATGACATTGGAAAGTAAAAAGTGTCTATAATTAGTCAAAATGCTTATCAAACTTAATGAGCTTGAAAATTATAGGTGTAGATTAGAACTTTTACAAAAGAACATTAACTGAAACTCAATATTGAAAAACACTCCACTCCATCTATTTCCTTCCATTCTTTAACCTAACTGTAAATATAATTTAAACCATCAATTACTCATCACCTAAACTCCTTTTTAATCCATCAAAACTTCGAATTTGAACTCATATACCCACTAAATCATCAAACCCACCAACAATTCCAAAAACATCAATTTTAAATTAAAGAACAACACGAAATAGTGAAGGATACTTACTTGCAATGAGTGGATTTGGGCTTTGAATCTCAAACACAAACCAAACCAAACCAAAGAGGAAAAGTAGTAATGTACACATTTAAATTCGGATTACCAAAAGAATGTCCAAGAAACTCTATGGAAATGGAAGTTTTTCGCTAAAGAAAGCTTAGAAAAGAGAGACTAGAAGATTACCTTACCATTAGAGGAGCTTGAAAATGGATTTTTCTTAAGTATTAAAAGGTCTCAAGGCATGTTCCAATTGGGAGAAAGAGGAGTGATGGAAATAGAGAGAGTAATGAATAAGCTAACAAGGTTTTGGTGGGTTTAAGGCATTAAGGTTTAAGATAAATGGGCAATAACGGTAGGTTTTAAGGTACATGGAGTTTAGGCCCATAGAAGATATTACAACAATGCCACTCACTTTAAAATCATTTTCTTGAATTTTCTTATACATTACAACATGCTAAGTTAATGTAGGACTAATGCATGAAATGTTATGAAAATGTAAAAAGCACTTTCTCTAAAGATATTAATTCAAATTTTGAATATCCTCTAAAAGTAGCATCGAAGTGGAAAGAATACACTCTTTAAATGAGTCTCAATGTAGATTTCAAGGATAGACCTCTTGGATAACGTGACGATTATTCTCTTTTGACTGTGGAACTTGTCCTTGGTAAGAAAAAAGGAATACATACTTACCAAAAGTTTTCATAGTCATAGAATTTTTCACTCAAACAAGAATAACAATTTTATATCCCACTACGATTTGCACAATCTAACAAACCATTAGAGAATGAATGGAACCATTAGTATAGGTTAAAACTTGTTAACAAACTATCAAATTAAATTTCGGTTAAGTTTCAAATATATTCTTTTATATTTACCTCATGTATATTCAGTCTCCTAGTTTTTGAAATTGAATATATGTTTTTTTGATAAAGACCATGTTATTCATTCATTGAACAAATAAAACCAACAACAAAAAGTATCAATCATGGTCTCATAAGATCTCATAAGTTATATATACTTTGGCATTATAGTAGCTTATAAGATTATTACCCTAGTTCTTACATTAGTAAAAACATTAGAGGAAAGGAAACTAGAAATGGTCATTTCATTATCATTATCAAAAACTAAATATTGATTTGTCTCTCCTTGTATACTCTACCAAGGTATCCACCTCTGTATTGCAATCATGGGGAACTCATATTATTATCTTTCTCCTCAACATATGGATCCCTTACTTGCATAAATATACAAAATTAGATAAGAGCTAAAAAAAAAAAATCATCTTTTTTATTTAACCATTCAAATTCTTCTCTTAAGTATAGTTATATTTTCATGTCTAAGAATCCTTGACTAGGATTAGGGCCATGCATACTCCTTAGTACATACTCTAAATTTTCGCTTCTAATAAGGTAAACCACACTGAGTTTTTTTACATAGATACCCACAAATCTTCTATTCATATCTTACCTTACTATTACCTTCACCTACTACCACATTCCCCCTCCCTCTTTTTCCCTCTCCCCTTTTGTGTGTTCCTTTCAAAACTGCCATCATAAAATTGAGTTTAACCATTCAGGTAGTAGTAAAGAGCAATCTATTTTGATGAGTTTGCAACTAATACCTCAATCCTTTCTTCTCATGAGAGTCTAATGCTCTACAATAGCAACCTTAAAGTTTATTTGTTACTCTCCTTCCATAAATCCCATCAAACATACACAAACTTGCATTATTAGGGAGTTGATACTTCATAAGAGCTCATAAACTTTTACACCAGTCATAATCTTTTAAGATATGTATGCTCTTTCAACAACAAAATCATAGAATATGCATCATTACTTTATGAATTAACCTCTTTTTAGTGGGTTTTCTTTGGTAGGTAAATCATCATATATGTGTTTCCATAAAATGAATTGCAATTTGGAATTAGCTTAAGATTTCCTAATCCAATGATAAGTATGATTTAGAGAGGTATTAATAGTTTCTTTTGTAAGACCTCATAAGCTACTAATTACCTACTTACTTCCCATTTTTAGGCTACCTCGTCATTCTCATCACCTTCTTGTCTAGGATAATGCTTCATAGCTAGTTAGCTATTTAGTCATCAATTAGGTATCTAATTACTTCTTTGTTCCGTCTTCCAATATCTAACCAAGCTTGGTTTAAGATAATTTCCCTTGCACTTTTTTTTTTCTATTAATAGCCCATAAATAAAAGAGATGAATGTACCTATTCAAGTCTTCTCCATATTCTAAAATGTTGTGCACAATCCATTTCTTAGCCCCATTGTACAATTTGATCTAATTCATGCTAAAGTCTTCCTAAGTGTTTTCTCAATGCTCAATTTTTTCTTACCTTTTCCATTTCTTCAATTTCATATTTAAAAGCTTTTGCCGTAGAAGGGGTTTGCATCTCAATCTCTAAGTAAGGTTATCCATGGTAGCTTAGTTTCTTTTGTGAAAATTCTAAATTTGTAAGCATCCATCCTCCTTTGGTTTAGTCACTTTCTTTTAAGGAGATCTAAAAGAATTTCCTTTTCTACTCATTTGAATTCTTAAGAAAATCCCTAGTAAGCTTCTAAAGTATGTTGATGAAGGACTTAGAAAATCTAATGTCTATGTATAGTACCTAACTATCACTTTAAAGACTGACTTAACCAAGATATGGCTCCCTACCATGCCTAAGAACATAAATTTCTATCCAATATTCTTAGTTCCTAGTATTTTGATCATGAAATCCAAGACTTTATTCTTCATGTTTCCATTTTTTGTAGGAAAACCTAAATATGTACCAATATTGCTACCTTTACTTATCTTGATTGGTTTAGAAACTTGTTCTTGCATATTTGAATTAACATTCTTTGAAAAGATTATGATTTTTAGAAGTTCATCCTCTACTCTAAAAGTGGCACAAAGTGCTTAACTAAGTCCTCATACTTTTTGTATTTAGGCACAATGCTTCTCGTTATCTGCAAACATGAGATGAAAGATTAGTAATTCTATTTCCTTCACTTTTATTGGCTTCCACCATCCTTGGTTATTGTAGCATTCAACCCATCTGCTAAAATTTTCCATTGGTAAGAGGAAAAGGTATAAGGTATAGGTTCACCTTACTTACATCCCTTAGATGGATTGAAAATACCGTCATTGAAATGCTAGAGAAAGAGAAATTACAGTCTCTTTGTTCACTCCTCCAATTGGAAAAGTTTAAACATTTAAGGGTAGCGTATATAAAGTTCCACCAAGTCAATCATAAGCATCTTTCACATCTAGTTTTATTATCAACCACTCTTCTGATTTCCCATCAAAGTCCCTCATAAGTTGTTTCAAAGTAACTACATTATCCATATCTAATCTTTAGGAATAAAACATACTTACATCAAGTTTATCATATTATTAAGAAGTAGTCAGACTCTATTCACTATGATCTTTATAATCACTTTTTATATCGTGGTACACAAGTTGATTAGTCTAAAATCTTTTAAATTATTTACCCTCTTAAATTTTGGTATATGCACTAGTAGCGTTTCGTTAAGTTGTAGAGGGATGCTCTTGTCTCTAATGATTTCAAAGATTATCTCTTCAACTAAACTTCTTACTACAACCTAATATGGTTTGAAGGAAAAAAAAAATGTAGTTCATCAATCCTAGTGGCTTATTTGGTCTAATACTTTTAAGAGCCCTTAAGAGTTCTTATTTGGTTAATGGTTAGCCCAATAAGGCCTTATCATTCTCATCTAGCTTGTTTCCCCACCTATTAAGGGATTCATATGACAACTAATTTTGCCATATATCGATAAATCATAATAATACTACACTATCTAATCAGTAATATGCTTTCCATGTGTTAGATAGTTACCAACATTATCAAAGAGGCTAAATATTCGAGATTTTGATCTCTTAAACAAAGTGGAGAGATGGAAATATTTACTATTTTGCTCTCTTTCTATCTCTTGTTTCATTTTGGCTTTATTTGCCCATAAGGGCTTCTTGTTTCAGGATTATGTTTAGCTCCTATCACATAAACTTACCCCTATTTCAAGATTCAAATGGTCCAACAATATTGGTGCTAGGGTTTACACTTTCAAGAAGAAAGAGTTTGATTCAATATTGAAAAGTATTAGCAATGATTAACCCCATACAATGAAGGAAAAGAGTTCAAAACCCCCTTAAAACCTAATGGCATAACTGTAATTAACTAAAAAGAGGAAAACAATAAAATACATTTTGCTAATGGAGTAAACATCTAAGTATACAGCCATATACTAGGTCATGTTCATCTTTGGAGTATATTTCTTAAAGTAGCATGCTCATGTTGTTGCGCTTGTTGGATGTGTACATTTATATGACTAAGTATGGGCATATACTTGATTGTGCATCTCATGATGACCACTTTTGATGCCTCTTTTTTTTTTTTGTTCTTTGACACCTGTAGCTCCTTTGTTGACTTGATCCATGACAATGTGAACCTTGATTCCTATTATGTGTGTTCAAATTAGGTATTTTAGCCAGTAAGTGAACTGCCTTTTTGAACAAGAAGAGTTATAAGATTGTTGCATTTGCCTCATTCTACATCTTTAAAGATATACTCTTAACCTATAGGACCATTGTTCTTTAAATGAAAAATAAAAATATTTACTAAAATAAATATAAAATAAGGAAAGAAAAAAAATTTTCCTTTTTCATCTTTTGAATTATTGAATACTTTGTTATCGTCAATGCTACTACTATTTTTCAAATTTATTTTTGTTAATGCATGAATTCATATTTGCGTGTACATCTCACACTTCATGAGATATGGATGAGAGCATTGAACAGTCCTTAACACTAAGTGATGAAAAGGAGCAAGATTATATAGAGGAAAAAATGGTCTTGTGAAGATCTCATATTATGGTGACATGTGATGAAGAAGAAGTTTACTAGCATCTAAGCTCTTGAGTAATAATTAAGCTAGCTCATGGCAAATGCAAGTTTCAGAGTAATACTATTGCAGAAATTTCTATATATACACTCGACGTATGTTTGTATACGTACACACAAAACCTTACACTATTGTAGATGAGCATAATTATAGGAGACATGAAATTTTTATGCTTACACTTCGAACCCTCACTTAATCATGCAAGCACATAAATACTGTCCCATACTCTAATATAATAGAAAGGGTTAAATTACAACATACTCCTCAAATTCATCAAAATTAAAGAAAGATCTCCAATTTTATACCATATTAATATACCTTGAAAAATGTTAATATCAGAAAATTTTACCTCCAATACAACATATATAAAATCAATCTTTAACAATAACCAGCAATTGTAATTTTTTCAAAAGTTAGATTCATTATCCAATTTGCTTGCATGGAATGTCAGTTGAGTTAAGAATACCCTCAATCAAATATAAATCAGCTTAAAAGTTATGTGCAAATGAATATTTATATAAAAGACTGATTTTATATTTCATCGGCTAAGAATTTTTTCGATATCAACATTTTTAGGAGCATATGTAATATCTTAGAAATTCCAAATCTTTCTTGACTTTTCCTACTTTTTAGAAGATGCCGTAATCTACCTGATAGGAAAATTAAATAGTCACATTACTGAGAATCTCTTGGAACCAATGGGAACCGCAGTCCAATGCAATTGGAGCTCCTGTTCTCCACACTCAACGTCCCTTAACCGTAGAATAATTTCTTGAGAAACCTTATCATTACCCCAAATTATGCAGCTTTCTTCAGCCAAACAGTTTTGCCTATTAGGTTGAACCTTCTCAATTATGGTTCCGTTGGGAAGCCCAACCAAATTCATCTGGGCAGCGCGGATAAATGGACATATGTCGATCTCCGCATGGCCCATTTTGTCATCGGAACTGAAACTATCCCGGTCATACACACATTGTACTAGAAGAATCATGTAGACGAGATTAGAGATTTTTGAAGGGCTCTTCTCATTCATATAAGAAAAATACCAATGGTTGTTCTAGAGATGTAATTGTTAACAGCTAGTAAGAGAAACTTTTCATCTTTTCGTAAATTTGCGTGAACATTATGGGGGAAATTTTTCCTTTCCTTAGCCTTAAAAAATATTTAGGAGACCTATTAATCAAAATGGTAACAATTATTCCTTCAGTTCAATCATGTAAAATTAGAACCGAATCCGAGTACTTACGAGCTTGAGTGGAATATTGGGATCCATCACACACATAGTCAACTTTTCCACTCGGGATTGAGATTCTTCTTCACAAAGCAAGTTCTTACTTTCTGCAAGACAAAAAGAAAAAGAAAAAAAGAAAATCAAATCAAGAAGCAAATGTACGTATTCATCAAGGATTAACATTAGATAAAAGAACGTAAAAAATGAATGTTATGTGATAAACAAAACATAATATGAGAACATTATCTGTAGCTTCTCAGATTACATTCTTTTGGCTACCACTGTTTTTTGGGTAATTCTTGTTTCTTAGGTGGTATTGACCATTGCAACAAACATGGCTGCTGTTTCATATGTAATTAATATGAGTTTACTAATCAAATTGATTTGTTGATGGATTATCTTACAATTGATTTACAAAAGCACATGGGTGTTTGTTTCGTCGACAACGCATTTTTTAACTTTTGACATTTGCTGTAATTTAAACTTATCCATTATCAAATTTTACCACAATAATCTTAAAATATTAATCAAAGTCTTTATAACCTAATAACATAAATACTAATTTTTTAATAAGATGAAATGGGTTATAATCTCCTTTTCCCAAGTTGTAATATTATTTGTAAAAAAAAAAGAAAAAAAATCTTAAAACATTGGGTGAATTACTCATTTTTATGGTTAGATAGTGGTTAAGGATAAAAATAAGCAATGAACAACAACTAGTGGAAGTGATCAACTGTAATATAAATGAGAAATATTATTTCCATTTTTAAAAAGGAAAAATCATTATTTCCATGTTCAGAAAGGAAAACTCATTTTTATCATTTTTTATTAGAAATTTCTTCTTTAATTGGCGAGGGCCACCACTGCTTTTCATAGAGAGCTAGTACTAAAAGTTACCGGGAAGCAGTTGACCATGGACATATCTTAGATTATTAAGATAAAAATTCAAGTATCATGGATGTGAAGTTACAGGCCCAAATAAATTTTAAAAAATTGTCCGTCAAATCAACAAATCCTTAATCTACTTTTTGTTGCAGCTTCAAAGTTCAAGTTTGGGTTTATTTTTGATTCAATCCATCAGATAGGCAAAGCTTGCGCTTATGAAACCTCTGGGTGGGATGAAGAGCACCTGCAGTTCTCGGAAAATTAAGATAGTTCACTCCGCAGGGGGTCTCTTTCTCTTCTTTTCATTATCAGAATTTAATAACACGTACTGTAAAGATCAACACTCAATCACATCAAGACAAAACATATCCTTATTAATGTTATACCAAACAGCCGTTATAAGTTCCCCAAAGTCAACATGAAAATCTAATATTTGTACGTCATCGTATAAGTGAGAAAATAATTCAACGAAATTCAAAACATAGTATATGATTAGTAATTATGGGCACGAATGGGCATACCTGCTTACCCAGTCGGACCAAGACAAAAGGATCACTGCTTTTAACATCTTGCACAGCAAGGTTAACACCTCTTATAATATGAATTCTTAATAGACCCAGAGTGTTCTCCATTTTTATTGATCTCACCATCTGATCTTTGCATAGGAAAGATAAAAGTAAATAAGGGCGGAGGAAGGAATATGGTTTCTTGTGACTTGTGGTGAAGATTATTCCAAGCTTTTTAATTTCAATTTTACACCTCTGCCCTCCTCAAAAATGGTAAGTACTTTATTGGCACTTACCTCTGATTTGATTGGACCAGCTTTGTTTCTTTTCCTCGTTTAAAGGCAGACATGACATGTTTTTAATCGTTTAGGGAACCCCTGTTTGTTGATTAGTGGTGTTAATCTTATACTTGGTAGCAAGTGCAGACGTTACAACAATTCAAATGTTTAGTCCTACTATGGCTGCTAATTAGCAAAATATGGAAATCTGTATGGTTAATAAATAGAAGGAAATCAGATTGATTAAACAAAATATATATCCGTCTTTAAATTAGACGGAAAAAAATTGGCATGTGGAAAGCCTAAAAATAAAAGGAAAAGAAAAAAAGAGAAAGTAATCCCAAACATTACGATTAAAGTTATAAAAGGAGGAAGAGTTCTGATCCTTTTTGCCCTGTCAACAATCTTTTTACATATTTCTAAGGTCTAGCTAACATTTTCTAATCAATGAAAAACATGAATTGTTAAAAAAAAAAAACATATATATATATATATATATATATATGTATGTATATATATACGGACAGAAAGACAGTAAAACAATGGGGAACCTACCCTTATAATTCGGAATCTTCAACTCCAACGTTTGGCCAAAGCCAAAACCTATCAATGACTTAGTCCTTACCGCCCTGCGGTGAGAAGGACGATCGGTGAAGAGATGATGTTCTACTCTTGGCCCACGAAAGATAGGTCTTCTACTCGAAGCTCTGCGCATTGGATGGTGGCAAAGAAAACCTCCACATTAGTCTCGTATACTACGGGTCTACGAGATTCGTTCGAACCATCGTTTTAGATTTTGCTTAGGCACATCGTGCATGGTTACAAAAGGCTGAGTCCATGTCCAGATTCTTATCGATAAAAAGAGCGAGCAGATCCATCATCACGAAATACTTCAGAAGTTATCATCAAGGAGTTATCAAAGGAGAAACAATGCCGCATAAGTACTAATAACATACAGCATTGACCGGTGAGCAATATACAAATACTATAAAATCATTTTCGATTTCAGTATTATTAAATCTTTTCTAAATTTATGGAGAACGATATTGGAAAGATAATTATTTTGATGAATTTTTTATACGGGTGTAGATCCACCGTTTTGACTCGATACAAATAATTTTATCTCCTCTCCTACTTAGGCCACGGAGAGAAACTTAACTGTCATATTTTCTTGAGCCAATTGTACAGGGGAGAAAAAAAATTATGCAAATAAATGTAGTAAGAAAAATAAATATTGGCACCAACTGGAGGCACCGGCACAAGGTTAACATGTGTTTTATGTTCGGAGCTAGTCAAAATTCTGCACAATGGGTAAATAAATATTAAATAATTATTATAACTTTTTTAAACAATTAAAATCAATATATATATATATATATATATATGAGCATTCATAATTTGAACATCTTATTAATATGTTATTAAGGAAAAAATGTCATATAAATTTTTTTTCAAGCTTTGTAGAATTGACTATTATTTATTACATCTTCAACATTAAACTGGAAAAAAAAAAGTTTATGTAAATAGCAATTCTAAAAGAAATAGCTTATTTCATTTTCATCCTTATATTGTCAAACGATTCTTTATTTGCATGATCATGATTGTTATTTATTATCTTTGAATTTTGGAGAATGATTTTATGAGCAATTGTTTTATTGATAATTCTTTAGGTTAATGAAACATTCTATTAATCTATTCGGTGACAAACATCATATTAAATTATAATATATTGATATCATAAAAATTTGTGAACATACATTATATTAAATTATCCTTTTGCTATAAAAGGCAAGATCTTTTGATATTTTATTAAGTTTAACAAATGAAATTATGAAAATTTATTAATGCCACAATAGAAAAAAAAGAAAAAAATTTCAAAATTATATATTATAATATGATTTATCTTCTTCTTCATATTCACCCAATAGTTAGTTTACTTGTAGGGAATAAAGATGAGATAGAATAATTTTTCCCTCTTAACTTTCCATTGCTTTATTTATTTGACAAATGAGCCGGGAATAATTCCTAAGGATTTTTCTATTCTCACTCCATTTGAAGTAGTTGTTCAAGAAAATGTGAAAATTTTTGTTCTCGCTACTAAGGGAATAAAAAATTTAAATACTGTGACCATTTTACTCTCATTAATAACATAATTAAATAGATTTTGATTATTTTCCAAAATAACTATGCTAGGACGAATTACTATTTTCGTTATGTTCTCAATTTAATACTACGGTTAATAAGTTAAAGTAAATACTAGAATAAATATTCCTTACAATAAAAATTTACATGAAGTAAACACTAAAATAGAAATTTTTAGCCTATTCCTAATATTAATAAATTCCAAGGCATTATTTTCCCATTCCCTTTTGGTTCCATTCAGAAAATAAATCGATTAGAGTTAAATTACAATGTTTATTTTTCATTTGGATGTTAAGGAAAAGTTAGTTGAAGGCTAGCCAACGTAAACTTATAATCACCAAAAAGGCAATCGTAGAATCTAAAACTAGTCCATCCTTTCTTTTGCTAAGAAAAATAAACAAATTAACACTAAAGTGCAAGCACATGAGAGGTTAGCACTTCCATTGAAAGCTTGCTGAAAGAGCACTACTACAAAGGGGGTTTCTTTAGAACCCTTTTATTTCAAGTCAAAACACAAGAAAAATAGAGATAACCTATCTTATAATTTAGCTATGTTCATTTAAGGAAATCAAGGAAACATCCTTAATTACCATTATTATTGTACATCCTTTCTTTTGATAAGAGAAATAAACAAATTAACACTAAGGTGCAAGCATATGAGAGGTTAAGGTTTCCATTAAAAGGTTACCGAAATAACACTACATAAGAGGTTTCTTCAAAACATAAGTAAAATATAGATGACTTGTCTTATAATTTAACAATGATAGTAAGGGGAAATCAAGGCAACATCCTTAATTGCCATTATCATTCCACGATTAGAAAAGTCAATACTACATTCAACTACCATTATTGTAGAGTTGGTGTACCATCGTAGCTTCCATGACAACATTTTTTTTTCCTCCATTTCAAACAGAAATAAATTTAAGAAACATTATTTATACTAAAATTAATAAAACTTTCCAAGTAAAAGGTGTCATCTTCGTAAAGATGCCCTAATCATGACAACTTGCTATATATACTCTTCAAAATAGAGAATTCCAAGTCTTGTCAACTACTCTAGATTAATTTAAGAAAGTACTAATAACAAAGTTAAACTTACATAAAGACTTACCATTGTATAAGCCTTTATGTATATTGAGCTTCAAAAAATATATAAAGGGATAATCTTAAATAGATATAGCATTCTTCCACAAATCAAGACTTATTAAGGTCATATGATGCACGCAACTTGCACGTAACCAATTGACTACAGCAATACCCCCATCCCCCAAAGTTAGAGTTATTGAGTATAAAATCGTAAATAGAAAAGAACCAAGAATACATGTGAATAGAATCTAGAGAATATGTAGATTTTGTAACAAAACTAGCCATAGAAAGAGTTACAACTATGTTAAACATAGTTAGTAAAGTATATTAACTTATTATATATGTAGGTTATATGCATGCTAGAGGGTTCATAATTAACACATATGTTTATATCTAACTAGAGATAAAAGAAAAAGATATAACAAAAAGGAAAGAAAACACTATGAGGGGGATCTTGAGCCTCGAAAATTTATTGATCGTTGAGTTTCTAGCACTCAAAAGTCTTAAAAATTTATTTTCTTCTTCTTTGTACCTTGAACAAAATAAACAAAACCATAGAGTTTACTTCAATCTTGCACCCTGTACTCACTAAAAGTATTAAGTTAGATATTTTCACATTACATACACACAAACCATAAAAAGTTACCATTAATAGCTAGATTAGAAGAGTATATTCCTTTTTTACATATAAATTTCATTTTGAGAAGTATCTTTGTAATAGATTAGAAATGCTATATTTGTTAAGAAGGAAAAAAACAAAAGCAAAAGAGAGAGGAAGAGAGAAAGATTTTTACCATCAAGAGTTATCAAATAAGAGTAACGTTACTTTTTAGACAATATTTGTAGGAGAAGAGATTGGATGACATCGTTAGTCAAAGAAGATTAAAAATAATTGTGATTTGAGCCTTCCCATTAGGCTTATATACGATGCTTTCATTAATCTTTTAGGTTTCAATAATGACAAACAATGTTAAAGGATTCATATAATTTCAAGAACAGGTAAATCTACATATATGTCGTTTTGATGCATTTGATAAATACATGGATAGAATAGATGTAAGATTTATGCAACCCAATAGTAACAAGTGCTACTATCAATCGAAAGCTTCCCATATCATTTCAAATTGTATCGAATTATTTAAAATCTCTTATCCAAATCCTTCACATACAGTAGAAATATCATTGGGCTAGTCCATCTTATTAAAGTACAACTTTTTGTATACAATTTTCTTTTCTTTTTGGCTATAACCATTACTTCATTCTTATATACATAAGAGAGAGTTTTTGGTGTTATTGGAATAATTCTAAGGATTTCTGTTGGCCTTGGAACAGCCAAAAGTCTGTGTAGAAGGCGAACGTTGATCATAATGAAGAGGTGCTGATCCATGTCTTAGTCTTGTGATTTTCTTGATGGTTGAAAGTCTCGATTGCGAAGAGTGTATGTGTTCCAGTGGGCTTTGAGGGGGTAGTTTTAAAGATGTAGGTTAGGCTCTCGGATTTGGGGTGATCTGCAGATGGATTTGGTGATGACGAGGGTTTATTAATTTGATTAGATGTTTGTGTGCTTGGTGTGGGAATCATTAATGGAAAGATCATGATTTTTATCTCTTGTGCTAACCTGATGAGGATTTGGTACAGTGTCTATGATTTCATTTGGGATTTGATTTAATTTTTTTTTTTTTTTGTGGGGGGGGGGGGGCGCGGCGGAGGCGCCGGGGTGTGGGGGTTGTTGTGGTGGGGAAGTGGGGTGTGTTTGTGCGGGGGGATGAAGTTATTTATGGAGTTGTTTTCTTCATGGAGAGCTTTTTCCTGTTCATTTTTCAGGTAACTAAGCTCCATTCCCCATAGTTACTGTAGTTTTCTCATGATGCGGTTAAAGTTTGTTACTGTGTAGTTTCAACTGATCCCGTATGCTCCGTATCTGGTTTCTCCCTTTTTCGATCCTGTTGGTTCACATTTAATGAGGACACAGATTGCCATCAATTCCTCATTTATGACCTTTGTTTCTGTTTGGGGTTTTGTGCGTCCCCTTCACGGATTTGTACGGTACATGGTAGTGTGCCCTATTACACCACAACTAAAGCATAGTATGGTAATTTCTTCGTATTGGATTTGATAAGCTCTGGTGTGAATAAATAAACTACGAACTAGTACTTATGTGAAATTTACTTGAACACGTAATCGAACAAATCTACCTCTCTCTCCGTATTGATTGTGATACTATCGTATTAGAGAACTAGCCCGATGGCTTCACTAATATATATATTTTTTTCCAGAGCTATTGGTGGATAGTGATCCAGGGGAAAATGACCTCTAATAAATGATGATTAATTTTTTATTACATATTTTGGATCATTTATGCCATAGAGATTCACTATGTAAAATCCGTTGCCCATGGTTATTAGTCGCAAGTGTCCTTAAGTTTTCCAGAATTGGGTTAATTTTTTCAACATAACCGGGTATCTTAATAATCTTCTAAACAATTTAATAATGATGGATTGGCGCCATGGGTGTCTTGGCACGTTCTTTTCATCTTTTGTGAACAGGATCTCCATTATTCCTATTGCTAAAGTTTTTGGGGTGGGTTGTTGGAGTGCCATCTTTCATTTCATCATTAGTTTCCTCCAGCATAAAGGTTTATACATAAACATTTGGAATATTCGCTGTTACCATATCTGTGTAGGATTTTTTTATTATTATTTGTGATTTACAACTCTTGATTAGCCTTCCTAATGTTTGTCTTCATTAACCTTTGTTTGCTCAGTTGCATGATCACAATCTTGATCATTTTGAAGTGATGACCGTGGCTTGCCTTGCGGTTGGAGGTTCCGATCTAAATGGTCATGAAACTCGTTTGCTTTTAATTATCTTTTCTTACTATTTAGAAGATGAGTTAAGGTCGTTGGTTCTTGGGGGTAGCGGAGGGGTCCATAAGTTAGCGGCCGTGTTCATATTTTTATATTTGGGGATGAATAGGTCCTTTAGGGGTTTGATGGTACGTTTTTCTAACAAATGATGGTCATTAGTTTAATTTAAAATATTAGGGACCAAGCACACTTTGAGCAAACATGAAAGGTGATATATAATTTACCTTTGAACGATTGCAAATCGGTGTTTATGCGTGCATACTTTCGAAAAAAGATTTATCAAGTATTATATATTATGTATTATATATATAATGTATAATAACTAATAAAATTTTGATATATATATTATATCTAAATTATGGATAATGGTTATTTTGAGAATTACTAATTCAATTGTTATGCATGTGAACATTTTATTATTACATATATACATATGTTATAACACTAAATATATAGTTGTTAAAATTATGAGTCAAATATATAATTTTACGAGTTTATAATTTTATTATATTTTTCTTAATTAAAACAGATATAAAATCATTAATTAAAAGGTTTTTCATATAATTGTAAATTTTGATATAAGACAAGTTTACGGTTTTACCAATTTTTCACGATTATATATATTTAAAATAACAGTAAAATCATACTTTTAACAACTATATGTTTTTTTTTTTATTTTATATCATACATACTATATAATCAATGCTTAAAAATAAACATACACCCTACGAAATTCCTTAATAAATAATGAAAAACCAACTTTGTTTTCCTTAACACCATACCATTATCAAAATGCACAAACCTGATACATGATATCAATTTATTCCCTACTATTCCACATAAGGCAAAAATGCATTTACAATACAATAAAAGGTTTCCGAGTCGCTAGGAAGCATCTTCACCGATTCCTATAATATATTATTTGGAAACACTTCGTTAATACTAGTGGTTGAACCGGCTAAAATTTGTGAAACATTACGAAATTTCTTTATGTACACTGCAGTACCACATACTGCCCCATATTGTAAAGGGAAAAGATTACATTACGTAACACCGGCACAAAAATAAAATAAAGATATTGTGTAAAAAAAGTGTTATTATTATTAAAGGGTAACAAGGCAATAATAAAAAGTGCTAGGGGCAAGCTTAAAATATTAAAATGTCCTAATCTAGCTTTTACATAAAAGCTTTTCTCTCTTTTCAGAAGACTCATTTAGACTCTCTTTGTGTTACAAATTTAGATTATCCTATAGTAAACTTAGTGAATTCCAAAAGTAAAACATGAAATACCTAAGACTTTATTGGTTTCATTGAATCACAAACAAATGTGGTTCTCGTGGTAATGTAAGAGGAAGCCATTGGTAGCAACTTGAACGCACAAAGCTTGCAGTGAACCCTAAAACTATAATTCGTAAGTGTCTTAATAACTATGGTTAAGCGTTAGATTGAATCTAAAAGTATGTTTTTTATTTTCAAGGTGGTGAACATTTGTTTGGGTTGGAAGAATTTAGAGGACCTCTTTAAGGTTTCTACAAACGTAAGATAATGTATTCTTTCCCTCGTAATCTTGTTTCTTTTGTAGAAATTATGTAATTGGTTGTATTATGGAATTGTTAAGGCAAGAATTGTTGAATCATAAATGGAGATTTTTGTGTTTTTAGGTTGAGATTGAGATTGAAGTTGGATCTATGATGCAGAGTAGTGTTTTTGGATCATAGACTTACAAAGATGTCTAAAATTTAGGTTTTTATTTAGGATTTTGAAGATAGCACATAAGCGAGCAAACTTAGTTAGAAGCCCGATATTCACTCATTTCAAGGCAAGAATGTCAACTTAAGGCACTAGAAATGTCAATGAAACCAAGCTTATTGCAAACCGTAATAAAGAACAGACAATGCCAGTCATTAAAAGGGTTTAAGCTTACAGAAAGATCGAATAGAGTTAATGAGGAAAGTTTGAAGAGGGAAAAAATAACGAATGAATCAGTGAGCAATACCCACGAACAGTTTTAGAAGATATGATGTGCCAATGGAAGTTCCGAGGACTCGTGACACAATTTAATATAATGTACGAATTGGTTCGGTAAGGTTACTCACTACCTAACCTTATTTAAGGGAAATGATAAGAGTGATACTGAGAATAAACAAATAGTGTTTACATAAGGAAGAAAAATACTAAAAAGTGTATCTATTAATGAATGTTTGTCTGCCTACAACTATAAGGGTATTTATACCCATAAGTTAGGGTAACTTGCCTAAAAAGAAAAAGACAAAAAAAGGCATTTCCTAAGGAAGTAATGAACGAGATGCAAAAGAGTAAAAATGAATATACAAGGAAAGTAGTTATTGGTATAACAGATTCTATACATAATACTATACATATGGAAATTCTGCATTGGTGAGGCTGTTGGAGAAAGTGGACAAAAAAGTACGAACAAATGCTTGTCCAAACAGGGGTGACTACTCTACCCTTAACAAAGTAGGACTTGACTTTTGCCTTCATTAATACTCTCAAAAACCCATAGTATCAACATTTGGTAGGATACCATGCCTTTAACTTTGTAGAGATTGTAGCCTTAGGGTACCAAATTGAGGAAGCTATTGCTACTAAAAGGCTTCCCAATCTTGAAGCAGTTGAGAATAAAATGCCTCTCGCAAGATTTTCTAATAAGGCCAAAAAAGCTACTGTAAGTGTTATCAATACCAGCAATCTTATCAGATTGGCAGCCCTAGTAGCCATGATAGGAGGATCTAATCCCTTACCAAATCTGAGTCAAAATAACTGCCCACAAAGGAGACAATTTACCAATATCCTTATTCCTCTAAGTCAGGTTCTTGCCCGATTAGGGAAGGAGAATCTATTAACATTCGAAATACCGAAGGAAGGATAAAGATTGAGTGACTACAACTCGGAGCTTTGTTGTGATTATCATTTAAGGCATTTTATGGACTAGTGCTAGAGACTTAGACATAAGATCTAAGATCTCATTACTGCAAAATTGGTTTAGTTGAATTTCATTCAAACTCCCGTTCCTAATGTGGGTAACAATCCTCTATCGAATCATAGATGCTCAATCAACATGATCATTACCGAAGAGTTTAAACTAGAGATCAATTTAGATCATCTCCCCATCACTATTAAAGAGGTAGCTTGGAATTTGAGGTAGGTTAGACACTAATTGAATATGAATCTTAGAGATAGAACCCGGACTAGACTGGCAATTTATCAATTGCTGAAGGATGGGAAGATAAAGAAAGCTGACATTATGGCTATAATGATTCCAAAATCGCGAAAGAGATGTACCTAGAAGGAGCTTAGAAAAAGGTATGAAGCTAGAGATTTGACGGTCGATACCCTAGGAGAACCATTAGGAAAGTTTGAGTATTTGGTCAATTACGCTGTTTCACCCGCAGTATATGCTAATGAACCACCCACCAGATGGGGTCTTGAATTTGAGAAAGAAGACAAGCTTATTACAAAAGTCAAGAAGATAACTGAGATGGTTGAAATAATTAGAGAAGGGCTTAAGCCATTGGTTTTTGAGTACTACAAAGCAACCCTTTTAAATTACCGAATGGTAAATCAGATAGCTAGGTCTTCATCACCTATGGTTGGTGGGCTTATTTTCTTGAGACGAGTCTATGACCAGAACGAAGAGACTAAGAAGAAGACTATTGTAGAAGAGGCTTCTTGAAAGATCTTTGAAGATACAGATGATAAAGATTGGAATGTTGCTAAGAAGATAGTGAAAGCTAGTGAGTACAAGATTATGGATCAATTAGCTAAGGTATTGGCCCATATCTTTCTAATGGGCTTATTATTATCATCAAATACTCACCAGGAAGCTTTGATCAAAATTCTAAAGGATGTCAAAGTACTTGAAGGGATTTCCATTGAAAAGCTGGGATTGGTGGTTAATTCGATATTCGCAATGGATCAAATTTCGTTCTTAGCAGATGAGCTAGGTAAAGAAAGAGACTGGCATACAAAGCCCCTTTTCATAATAGTTAAGTGTACATGGAAAGTAGTCACTCAGGTATTGATAGATAATGAGTCTTCATTGAATGGATATCCATTAGTGATACTAAATTTGCTTGGAGTAGATTCGATTAAGATAAAGCTTAGTTCGATTTCAGTAAGGGCTTTTGATGGGTCAAAGAGGGAGATACTAAGAGAAATTAGGCTGCAGGTCGAGATTGGTCTACAGATGTTTACTATTTCATTTCAAGTTTTAGATATACTACGAACTTTTAATCTTCTATTAAGGAGGCTGTAGATGTACTTAGCAGGGGCAATTCTATCTAGTCTACATCAGAAAGTGAAATTCATAGCCAATGGGCGGTTGTTTACTATTCTTGGGAAGCAAGGTTATAAGTTTACAAAGAGATAGATATTTTGTATGTTGGGAGTGAAGAATTGGAGGAACTAAGATTGTAGATTTTTTATGAGGTTAGCATGATTGAAGTATCAAGATAGGGGATAAGGGGTCACTTGAAACAGACTAAGCAACAGATTGGAATGTCCAAGCTTGGATATGAGCTTATTGAAGAGGAGATTAAAGAAATGAAGGCTGAGATCAGTTGTACCATGCTCGTATGGATTTTCCAAACATCCATCACGTATTTAAGAACTCGAAGTAGCCAATTTATCTAAAGTTTTGGCTCAGTAATGTAGCATTAAGAAGGAAGATATTGGCATCCCAGTTTTTTTATGCAACTAGTTTTCTGTTCCTGTTAATAGGTCTCTTTAGAAAAACAATATTAGATCAATTAGGAGCATTCAATTTCAATAATTAATCTAATTAGTTAGTCCCTTTTTCTTTCAAACAATTTCAATTCATTTAATAAAATTAGTTCCTTTCATTCTATCAATTCTTCCTTATTGTTTATTTGTTATCCTTTTGTTTTTTTTTTCTTCACTCTTCAGATCCGATAAAAATGATGAACATAATGGATATCTCGTGTATGTAAACGATGAAAATATTATAATCACCTTCGGCCCTACTAGGTCAGACGTTGGAGTTAATATTGAGATTTCAAGTGAAATATAAGAGAGTTGGCATCTATTTAAATAGGGTGGGGTGATTATTGATGAACCAATAGTTGTGATTAATTTGGGGATAGAAGAGAATCCACGAAACTTGAAAATTGGCGATAATTTAGCGAATGATCAAAAACAGGAGTTGTCGCAATTATTATTGAAATACTTACATATATTTGGCTGGTCCTATGAAGACAAGCTCAGTTTGGATTCATCCATTGTAGTTCACAAGTTGCTGACAAGAGAAGATATTAAACCGAAAAGGCAAAAGCTTAAGCAGTTTAAGCAAATATACTTCTTGAAATAAAAGAAGAAGTAAAGAAAGTACTAGAAGTCGAGTTCATAGAAGTGTTAGATTATCCTAAATGGGTAGCTAATGTGGTGTCGGTGTTGAAGAAGAATAGGAAAGTTAGGGTATGTATGGACTCCCATAATTTAAACCAAGCAACACCTAAAGATAACTTCCCTTTACCACACATTGACATATTGGTGGACAATACGGCCAAAAATCATCTTTTCTCATTTATGGATGGTTTCTTGAGATACAATCAAATTAAGATGGTAGAAGAAAGTAAAACCAAAACTATCTTCGTTACTACTTGGGGAATATTTTGTTATTGTGTGATGCCTTTTGGGTTGAAGAATATTAGGGTAACTTATTAGCGTGCTATGGTATCTCTGTTCCATGACATGATGCATTAGGAAATTAAAGTTTATGTAGATGATATGATTGTCAAATCTAAGGAGGGTGAAAATTATGTTGGTGTTTTACAAAAATTGTTTGAGCAGTTGAAGAAGTTCCAATTGAAGCTGAATCTAGAAAAGTGCACCTTTAGAGTAACTTTGGGCAAATTGTTAGGTTTCATGGTTAATAGAAGAAGGATCGAAGTGGACCCAGATAAAGTTAAGGTAATCATAAACATGCCTACACTAAAGACTGTAAAAGAAGTATGGAGACGATTAGGGAGGTTGAATTACATTGCTCGGTTTGTATCACAGATAACCAATAAATGTAAATCATTATTCAAACTTTTGAGGAAGAATGCAACAATAGAATGGGATCAAGAGTGTATGCAAGCATCTGCTGAAATCAAGGAGTATCTCATGAATCTGCTAATACTGGTCACTCTTACACTTGGACGGCCATTGATTCTTTACTTAACTATTCTTCCTAAATCGATGGGATGTATGCTAAGGTAGAAAAATGACACAGGCAGAAAAGAGCATCTTATATATTACTTAAGTAAGAAATTTACAGAAGGCGAACAAAAACACTCAAAGGTGGGAAGAACATATTTTGCTTTAGTATGGGTAAAGTATAAGCTCAGGCAGTGGAGTTGTTGACAAAACATGACCCGTTGAGGTATTTAGTAGAAAAGGCAACATTGATCGGGAGAGTATTGAAGTGGTAGATGTTGCTCTTTCAGTTTGATATCAAGTATGTAAGTCAAAGTTTAGTTAAAGGATAGGCAGTAGCCGATCAATTAGTAAAATACTTACTAGAAGATAATGGTTTGAAAGCTTAATTTTCTTGATGAAAATGTAATGGTGATGAATGAAATGAGTGGTGAGAAATTAAGACAAAGAATGTATTTTGATGGAGCAGCTAATGTGTTCGGATGTGGTGTAGGAGCAATATTGGTATCACCTGAGGGTAATCATTTCCCTATGGCAGCGAGGTTAACATTTCCATATATGAACAACATATTGGAATACAAAGCTTGCATTTTAGGGTTCAAAATGGTGCTAGACATGGGAATATAAAGGCTTAAAGTGTATGGAGATTCTTCTCTTATAATTCTCTAGATCTTGGGAGAATATAAGACGAAAGACGATAAGTTGATACCTTATCATGAGCATTTAAGCAAGCTGGTTGAAAGGTTCTAAGAAATTTAATTTACTTACATTCCAAGAACCCAAAAATCAATTTGCCGATGTATTAACTATGTTAGCATCAATGGTGAAAGTGATAGATGGGATCGAAATCTAACCCTTGAAAATTGAGGTAGAAGAGAAGCTGGCTTTTTGCTTGACAGTTGAAGAGAAAGTACCAAAGAAGCCCTGGTATTATGATATCAAAGGTTACTTCAAATAGATGAGTTCCTTGATGAGGTTGATAGAAAAGATAGAAAAGCTTTAAGGAAATTGACTGCTCATTTTTTGTTAAGTGAAGCATCTTTGTACAAAAGATCACCAAATGCAATATTTCTAAGGAATGTGGATAAAGAAGAAGCCAAGAAATTAATGAAAGAAGTGCATGAAGGAGTTTATTGTCCTTACATGAATGGATACATACTACCCAGGAAGATCATGAGGATGGGATATTTTTGGATGACAATGGAATCAAATTTAATCAAGTACATGAGGCATTGTCACCCATATCAAGTATGTGTTAACAAAATCAACGCTTCTCCCTAAGAATTGCATGTGTTGTCAACTCCTTGGCCTTTCTCAATATAGGGGATGGATATGAATGTCCAATTTTTCCAACGGCATCAAATAGGCATAGATTTATTCTAATCGCGATCGATTATTTTACCAAGTGGGTAAAAGTAGCATCGTATGCCATGGTGACTAAAGGAGTGGTAGCTAGGTTCCTTAAAAGAGACATTATTGTAAGATACGGTGCACCTGAGTCTATTATTACGGACAACAGGTTGAATTTGAATAACAAGTTGATAGATGAAGTATGCAACCAATTTAAGATCAATCATAGAAACTTAACTTCGTATCGACCTCAAATGAAAGAGGCAGTTGAAGCCACTAATAAGAACATCAAGAGGATCATTTAGAAGATGGCAATCACTTATATAGATTGGCATGGGATGCTTCCATTTGCTCTCATAACTTACAGGACTTTATTAGAATCTCTATAGGTACAACACCTTATTTATTGGTATATGGAATTGAAGTAGTACTACTGGTAGAAGTGGAAATACCATCGTTTCAAGTGTTGGTAGAAACTTAGCTCGATGAAGTAGAATGGGTAAAGAAGCGAATGAAACATTTGAACCTTCTAGATGAGAGGAGGCTTGTAGCAATATGTCATTATTAGTACTACCAACAGAGGATGATTTGAGACTTTAACAAGAAAGTGTGCTTGAGATACTTCAAGGAAAGAGACTTGGTGTTGAAGAAAGTATTGCCAAATGTAAAAGAACCTAGGGGCAAGTTTGCTTTGAATTATAAAGGCCCTTATGTAGTGAAAAAGGGTATTATTGAGTTGACAAAAATGGATGGTTTGGAATTAAGAGGATCTGTAAATTAGATGAAATTAAATTGTATTATCCGTTAAAAATGAGTTTAATAAAGATTCCATTCTTTTTTCTTGAGAATTGTTTATGGTTAATTTTTCATCATTTATAAGTAAAGTTGATATCCATGAATGTTCTTGAATTTGGATGGTTATTGATCAACAAACACTTCACCAATAAACATTTGTATACCGTTTTCCTTAGCCTCATATACTTAAACATAAAACACTTACCATTGAATTTAAGTCACCAAATAAATTGAAATCGAATGTTCTTAATGATTTAATCTTGTTTTTTTCGAAAAGAGATTTATTTTTCAAGAATCATAGAAAGATAGAAATTGAGACTTGACGATGACAAAAGCAGGATTAAAGCATGAGTATGGTATAGTTAAGTGAAAGTTTTCAATCAAGGAAAAAGAAAAAGAAAAGAAAAAAGAAAAAAAAAAAGGTAAAGAAGCAAGTATAACACTTTGGTGATATTCTGCGATTAGGACGAGTGAATATCGAGAGTCAACATGAGGTATGCCAATTAGTTGCAATTTACGAAATTCTTCATTCCCAAGTAAAATCATTCTAAAAGTTCTTGAAAGAGATATTTAGGAGAACTAAAACAAGTTTTTTTAAAATCTTGAAGAGATATATCCTTTTCGGATCATCCACCAAATGAAAATAAATCTCGAAGAGATCTATCCTTTTCGGATCATCCACCAGACCAAAAGAAATCTCAAAAAGATTTATCTTCTTCAAATTGTCCACTAAACTAAAACAAGTCTTTTTGAAATCTCAGAGAGATCTATCTTCTTCAAATTATCCACCAAACCAAAATAAGTTAATTCGACCTTCAATGGTTTTGGCCTTATCCTTCCAAGATAGGCCCCTTTGAATTTTTGCCATACCCTTCTAAGATAGATACTCTTAAGCCTTATCCTTTCAAGATAGGTACTGTAGTCATTTGTCTAATCCTTTTAAGATAGGTTGTTATCCCTTACGTTGACCTTTCAAGTTGGTATCCTTCATCAAGATAAAATATAATTTAGTTGATCAGTTTAAAATAGGGTTTGGCAAAAATGGGCATCTCTTTTTATCTTTATAGTACAATTCCAATCGAACTTCATTATAGAGAGAAGTAGTTGTAGACACTTTATTTTTGTCATTTTTATTTTCATTTTATTATTATTATTAAGCCAAGTTAAAAATAAATAAACAAAAAATATGTAAATAAAAATAAATAAATAAAATATATAAAATAAAATAAAAACGACAATTGAAAAAAATATTAAAAATAAAGTGTCAAATCGAGTTGTATTGAGTTAAGCTGAATCAAGTCGAGTTGTTTGGGATCAAGTTGGATAACGGTGTGTGTTTAATTTAATAAATTTTAAGTCGTTAGAGAATTGGGCTTCATTAAAATAATTTTGTTCCACTTTGATGTAAAGTAGATTTTTTATCTAATTTATATTGAGCTAAAATAAACTTAGGATTTATTAAGTATATTATTAGGCTAAATTAAGTTGAATTGGATCGAGTTTGAAAATTAGAAAGCTCAAATTAAAATAGGGTTCGTAGAATATAAGTCAAATCTCCAAAGAATCATTATCGAATATTTCGTATTTGAGATATGAAAGATTTAATTTTAGGTTTATAAATAGTAAGTTAGCAAGTGATATTTGATACGTTTTTCAATTACACACGCCCACCTGATCACTATCCATTGCTATACTATCCCTAAACGCATCCACATACTGCTACACTTACGTTTTTTAATTACAGTTCCAATCGAACTTCACAAGCATAGCCTAATACAACAACCCCCATACATATGAAGCACTACACTATCAATAGCAGTCTACAACACTTGATCCACTACATTTACATAAGTACATGCTACACACTCCTATGTCTGCAACACATAATTCCCCAACCTACAGCCACACTACTCCGCACATACCCATATGCCAATTGATTTGTATGCCTATACATGCTAGACAGGCCCTGATCACACATACCCACATATGTTAACCCCTTGACTGCATAGAACACCAACACACCAAACATATTGACACACATATGCATGCCATTGACAGCCCTAATGCACACATGCACATCGTTAGCCCCTTAGACATACACGTACATAAACAGACCCCAATTCACACACATACATCGAACACCCTTACAATTCACACAAACACACTGAATACCTTCACAAATTGACATGCCTTTGACTGAACACAGCATACATATGCAATTGGATATACACTTCATTGCTATTCTACGCATGCAATCCAACACACAACACATGTGATTTATTGCGATGTACATGATCAATACGGCATCGATTGCCCGTAACTTAAGCTATCTGGACTTTGCCAAACGTAGTCATAGGAAGGAAACTTCTACTGATGAAGCCAATGTTAGTGAGGCTAAGGTGGAAGAGCAGCCAGGTAAAGGTGTTGATACCTTTACAGCTAACCCGACTAACATACAAGAAACATGTGGTACTCCAGAAGTCCTTGAGGCTCCTATTACTAATCCTTAACCTGTGCCTATTTAAGTTTTTAAAGACTAAGCTCTTGTTATTGACTAAGCTTAAGGAGAATGATTTTCTTTTATCTATTTTGTTGCTATTCTTGACAGGTTGTTAGGTTGGTATGTCGACCTTTGTTTTATGTAATGACCACTCTAAAAGACATTTTCTATTCCTTTCCTTTGAACTTTTAAACTATTCACATGATGTTTAACATTCATATATCCTTACATTAATTTCTTTGGTGAATTTTCTTAATAATACTGATGAGCTTTCTGTTTGCTTATCAAATGATCTAGACTATTACTTAACTTGTCGCTTATGGCTTGGAGTATTATTCTTGCATTTTAGTAACTTAAGAACCTTCCAAGGACTACTTATGCGATTGATTTAAAATAGTTAATTGATAGCAAATCATTTATTCCTTTGTTGGACTTAGTTGTTGTGTTTGTACCTTAAGGCTTTTAAATAGTTCGTTACCTACTTAGTAGATTTGCAATTCCATACTTGGCTATAGTTGATAGCTTAGGGCCTTAAAATAGCTTATCGTCTGTTCATTTGACTTAGAGTGATTAAGTTTGTGATAGCTCGTTATCTATTCATTAGACTTAGTGCATTATTCTTGTTGTTAGCCAAGGACTTGGGGACTCATAAATAGCTCATCATCCGTAAGAGGATTTATAGCTACAATGCTTATCACTCTTAAAAGAGTTTAGGGCCTTTTCCTTTTATTGTCCTTTCTTAATACTTAGTGATTCTTAATATCCTTTTCCCACTATTTGTTAAATATAAGACTTAGGGATTTAGTGCTTTATAACTTGCTTGTTGCCCTTTGATAAGGCTTAGAGATATTTTAAGTTCCTTCTTATCAAAGAGGTCAGATAAAGATCACATCATTATTTGTGATTAGATTTATGCTTTTGTGAAAAGTGTCATATTAAAACAAAGTAAGGTATGAAATTAAACAATATTGGATAACAAACAAGTACTTTATTATACAAAATATTGAAAAGGAACTAGGTTAGTCTATTGGCTCTAACGTTACACAACATAATTACATCACAAAAATGTTAAGGAACGAGGTTAGATTATCAGTCTTGACCACACACAACATATTGATTAGAGATAAATAAGCACTTCAATACGGGTAGTGATAACAACAAAATACAAAAAGAAACAAGTAAACATATCTTCTTCTAGATAAAACAAACAAACATATCTATTCATTGCTCAAAATATGGCTTAAGGTTCAACATTCCATGCCATAAAGGTTAGCTATCCATTAAGTATTTCCAACCTATAAGCATGTGTCATATCTCGAAGTAGTAGAGTTGTAATAATTTTATCGTGTAAACTATTCTAGAATAGAAGCTGATCTTATAGTCACTATCTTAGACTTTATTTACATAAGACATCCACGGCTAACTTATTTTGAAATAAACGGTTCACAAATTAAATAAGTTATTTACCTAAGAAAGTATAAAAATATATATATACACACACACTAAGGTTCAAATATTACAATTAATGTTTATAAGATTTCATTATATTATATTACCTAAGTAATGCTTTATTTGAAAATGGAAGATTCTAAAATAAGAATTAAGACTTTAGAAATATATCTGTTCTTTAGATTTATTTCCTCTCCCCCTAAGATCTAGTAGTTGCTAGCTTCAAGATAATTATAAGGTTACTTTCTAGTTAGCACTTGCAACAGCATCTATAAAAATGTGAGTAACCAATTGCTCAATAAGTTGGGATGGAGACTTAAAACTATACGCAAATACAAGCAAGATCATCAACTAAAATTAGTTAGATGCAATGCATGTATAAACAAATACCATAGCATAACATTATTCGATTCATCGTGAGATTAGAAAAATTTCACCCACTCTAATATGAGTTGAGGAGTTTAGCGTACATTTTAATAACTTACAACTAAACCTAGGTTTATGTATTGGAGACATTACTTCTCTCGCTATTACTTTCGAACCATTGACTTTACCCTTGTCGTCATCTCCTTTCCTATCACTTAGTTGAACTAAGGATAAATAAGGGACCCATTATATTATCTAATGTTATCCCTTTCAAAGATATCGATATTTAATCAGAGAACCCTAAACATTTCCCCTAATGAGTTGCTATGTAGATTCGTTTTACATTTACAAGTCATATATTTAGTTAGATTTAATTTAAGGTATTCAAGTATTTCATACGAATCACATAATTTTCAATCCAGAACATCAAATTAGAATCATATAATCAAATCTAGAAATACGCATTCGCAGGCATGTGCACAGTCAATTATCTAACAAACACAATCAAGTATATTCTCAAGCATCTGAGCGCTATAAAACAGTACTCTAAAATACAATAACATTTGGACTTCCCGCTTACTCACTTAAGGTGTGACTTGCACAGGCTATTGCCAATAATCTCTATAATACAAATATTGTCTTAGTATTGATAGAATTGTCTTATATAAGCTTTACTCTGTAATTCTTTATGTTATCTTTAGTTTAAGGTTTTATTATACCTAATTATTTAGGTTTTACAATTATTCTTAATTTAGGCTAGGTTTTGATTCAGTTTCCAAATTGGTTTTTAAATTAGGTTTTAATTTAGTTTCCGATTATGGGTTTTATACACAAACCCTAGGAACTCAATCTGAACCATTATGTGAAATTAATCACATTACACTTGGGTATCCTAATCTCATATTTAGCCCTTAACTAGTATTTTGATCTATACGGTATATTATATTCTTAATTTAACTACCGAATTAGCTCTCAATGTAAGAATAACCTATATTTTTCACATAATTTCATAAATTCACCTTCCAAATCATATTTATATTCCTAATATTATAATACCATTAATTTTTACCTAATATTTTCTACCTATTTAATTCCTATATATACATATTATGTATTATGACATATTATATACTTATATCACCTATATAACACTTCTAACACTATACATATCATTCTTCATCATCCAATAACGTATTAAAATGTCTAATTATATCATAAATCAGAATTTGTACCTAATTAACCCTAAATTTCTAAATTAACTTAAAATATACCATTTTACCTATTACATATTTATTACATAATACTTAAATTTAACACCTTACACATTATAAATATCATCCTATATTAGTAATTAACATCCTAAGATACCTAATTACATACCTCATAAAAATTTTCACTAAATTAACATTAAATTACAAAATTAAACTCAAATATTTCCCTTTATACATGATTTTAGGTTCTAAAAATTAAGTAAAAATTTAGAAAATAATTTTTTAGAAAAATCTTAATATTACTACTATATATATCCTAAATAGTTTATCAAAAAATTTTGAGGTCAAAACTATATTATTAAGGTTATTTATTTCAATATCAAAAACTAGCTTGAGTTTAAGAATGTATATCACAGGACCAAAATTTATTAAATTGATATTTTTCCTTAAATCTACATACAAAAATACCTCAAAATGCCAAATTTCATAATTTTTGGACTTGATTTACTATTTTTGGCAATTAACTAAAAATCGGATTGAATTTAAGCACTCATCGGAAATCAACCTCACTGCCAACTCTGGCCACCTTCGATGTGTCGACCCACCCAAGTAGTTCACTTTATGGTGGTTTGTCTGGTTCCTTCCTAGGTGGTGGTTGGATGTGGTCTTCCCTTATAAGCCTTATTTGCACACTATTTTTCTAATTTTTGATAAATTTGGTTTTTCCTCTCTTCTCTTCTCTTCTCTCTCTAATTTTTTTTTTTTTTATTCCCAACTGACTGAAATGATGCTTAGATGGGTTGTTCTAAATTTATAGTGTAGTTTAGGGTTTTACTATAAATTTTATGTTGCCAAGTGTCCTTATCTTTTCTATATTTTATTTGTCTCAATTTTATTGGATAATTTTCTTCTTTAATTTTTAGCTTGCTACGCCTATTTCTATATCATTCCACACTTTTCATGAATTTTTCTTGATTTTTCCTTAATTTTATGATTTTTCTTTAATTAATTAGCATTAATTCAAGTAATTTTTCATATTTTTACCTCTATGTAAATACAAATATGGTATAAATAAATACTTATAAATATTATTTAAGTTATTTTATAATTTTTAGTGTGCATATAATTTATCTCTATCGATTCGTTAATTATCGAAACTCATTTTACGTGTTTTCGATAAATAATGAGTACCATGCACATACTTTAATATTTAATTATTTATTTTCTTAAATCCAAACTTATGATATCACTTTTACTAATATTTTTAGCTTTATTGTAAAATTTAGACTTGATCAAACAATTTTCTCAATCGCCTTAAATTTTATGAACTAAACCCCAAACATTTGATTACAAGGCTTATAGTATGTCCATTCCCTAGCACCTCCTTTACTCTGATGAGATCCTCCTAAGTTAAGATAAGTTTCACTTGACATTCTCTTGCTCCCAATGCTTTGAGCTTCCTACAAACCAAATCACTAGGTTGGAAGCACTTATGCTTAACTTGTTTGTCATGGTACTAAGCTACTCATTGCTGATAGGTAATGAGATAAGCTTTAGCTAATGCTCGTGTTTCATTGTTGGTATCCAAATTAGCTAAGAGGCTAATATCATTATACTTAAGGATATATGCTTGGACTCTTGCACTCACCACTTGAATCTTAATTAGTAATACGGCCTCTAACCCAAAAGCCAATTGATATGAAGTATGGCTTGTTTAGGTTTTCTACATAGTCCTATACCCTACACAAAGCATTGGACAGTTCATCTGCCCACTTGCTCCTTGCTCGATTCACTTTCTTCTTTAAGCTTTGTAGGATAACCTTATTAACTACCTCCACCTAACTGTTGCTCTAAGGGTGCACAATAGATGTGAAGCATAGCTTGATTTGTCGAGCTTTACAAAACTCTTGAAATTTATCATTATCAAATTGCAATCTATTATCTATTATTATAGCATAAAGTATCTTAAACCTGCTTAAGATATTGCTAACCATGAAAATGTTTATACTCTGCTTTGTTATGCTTGCTATTGCCTTAGGTTTAACCCATTTTATGAAGTAATCTACTACCACAATAATATATTGCCTTTACTTGGTCGTCTTCAGGAATGGATTGAGTATATCTAATCCCCACTGGGGGAAAGGCCAATGACCGATGAGAGGAATCAAATATGAGCTTGGAGCTCTCTCTATTAGGGCATTTCTTTGACATCAATCACAAGTTTGAGCTAAACGAAGTGCATCTTTGTTCATCGCAGGCCACCAATACCCTAATCGCAATGCCTTTACACACAAAGCTGCAACCTTAATGTGATTGCCACACACTCTAGAGTACAAGTCAAAGAGAACTTACTCTTCTTCAAATGGTCATAGATACCTTACATAGGGCATGCTTAAACCTTTCTTAGACGAATTTCCATCAATGATTGTAAAATTGGTTGCCTTGTATATGAGCCTTTAAGCCTTCTTAGTATCTTGAGGCAAAGTTTCGTCCTTCAAATATTCGATAATAGGATCCTTGCAATAGTGCTCTACATCCCTTTATTGGGCCTCTAAACACTCCACTAGTTGTCTCTCCATGCTTTTCTCTAGCATATATTTGATGAAGATCTTCTCCTCCTAATTTGGTAAGCCCATAGAGGCTAACTTGGATAATTTGTCTATTACATAGTTCTTTACTCTTAGAATCTTCGTCAGTTGGCAGGTCTTAAAATCTAGGCCAATTTGCCTTACTAATTGTAGATACTTGATCACATTTTCATCTTTAGCTAAGTTGCTTCCTATGACATGAGTTACCACTAACTAAGAATTAGAAAACACATCTAAATGCTTTACTCTAATTTCTTTGGCCAGCTTCATCCTACTAGCAATGCCTCATATTCTGACTCATTATTGCTAACTGAAAATCCAAACTTTAGAGCATAAGAAATCTGATCTCCCATGGGTCCTTTCAAGATCAAACCTGGTCTACTTCCTTCATAGGTGGACGAACCATCAACATACAACTTCTAAGTCGACTGCTTACTCTTTGTAACGAACCTCTCAATCCTAGTAAACTCCATAATAAAATCAGCTAAGATCTAAGCCTTATATGCCTCTCTAGGTTAATATTATTTCCTAAGAGCACTAAGTTCCAAAGCGTATTTCACCATCCACCTTGAGGCATCAGGTTTATGTATGGCCTGCTTCAATGGTTGATCTATTAAAATAATGAGCTGGTGAGCTTTGAAGTAAGGTCGAAGTTTCCTAGTAGCCATAATAATAACTAAGACAAACTTCTCCAACTCAGTATACCTCAACTCTAGACTTTGCAAAACATGGCTTATATAGTATTGTCAAGCCCAATTTTTTTCGGTTTTATTAATATTTTCCTTAACCCGGTTGGTATTAAACTTTACCCATTTAATACTAACACTCAACTAGTGATAAAGGCATATTTTATTCATGTTTTAATATGTAAAACATATATAATTATCATTGATTTTATAGAAATCATTAAGAATTGGCACTTAAGTATTTTCATTTGGAAATTTTAGGTATTGAAGGATTCAAAGTGGAATCAACTTAGAAGAGTTTTATGCAAATGAATGAAACTTGAATCGAGCTATGATAATTTGGAATTGAAGGTAACCGGCCTATACTGTACACTGGCAGCCTTGGATGTCTACATCGTTGACCTTAGAAACTACACCGCCGGCCTTCATGAAGAAAAAGCTATTCATAAGCCAACCTAAGTTTTTGCTATAAATAGAGAGTGTTGCATAGTTTAGGCAAAACTTTTCATATTCTTTAGAGTTAAAAAGTGCTAGAACATTTAGTATATAGTTTTTGAAGAATTTTTCTTTAGAATTTATTGGACTGTTGAGAAGACTTCGCTTTTGCTATAGAGATCCACTTTGGAGTGAAATTGAAGTTTACCTTTCTAATTACAAAATTGGTAATCTGTTCTATTTATGTTTATGTAATTATGTAATCTATTCCTACTTTTAATCATCAACTTCTTTTCAAATTTCATTATTATTTGTGCTTTTGTTTTAATTTCTATGGCTGGCTAAGTTTAATTGTGGGAATTAATGAAACCCTAGGTAGTTGAGACGAGAATTATATTCACATTATAAGGTTAATAGATATATGGATGATTCTATGATTTCGATTGTAATTCTCTAATTGATTATAATTGTTAGAAACACTATTGATACGGGAGTTAATATGTGGTTTGTTAGAAATTCTTGATTAATTTAATTGACTAATGCGTGAGTAGTGTTAATTGAATTAATTAGAAATTATCTAGAGATTAATGTGATGTTTTGAGATTAATTATTCACTAAGACATTAGGGATAATTGATTTAGGGTATTAGACGATCATAACATCAAGAGATTTGTGATTATAATTTAAAGTCTACTATTAATTAGAGATGTGGAAGCTCACTAATTAATTAGAGGTTTAAGTTCTTAAAAATTAAGGCATAATAATTTCACTTAAATGACCATATAACTATTAATCTATATAACATGTCAACAATTTGATTTGCATAACTAGGGTGGATTATGTTTTCCCACATTTTCAATTGATTGCTTAGTTTTAATTATTTTATCGTAATTTCATTTTTGACAATTTTAGGGTAATTATTAGATTAGTTAATTTATAATTTAATTTTGATCTCCTAAATATTGATAAGAACTAATATAGGATTAATAATTTTTTAGTCCTAGAAGAATTAACAACCTTATTAACTCTTTATTACTTAATTCTGACTCATTATACTTTTTTAGTATTCTCGATTGATTTATATATATATATATATAAAGTCTAAGTGGATCAACTAGGAGTTAAGAAAAACTTAGTCTTTATTTTGAAAATTATTTGTAGTTGCTATTCGACCGGAGTCAGGAAAAAGAATTAAATTATAACTAATTAGGTAGATTGGTTATAACTTAGTCACTGGTCGTTCTATAAAACCAATTTTTGTTAAAACGGTTTTGAAAACCAAAGCTTCAAGTCTAAAGGCTAATTTTTTAAACCTTTAATGAATACCATTTTTTAAACTTTTTTATTTTAATTTTATTCTTCAATATACCCTTATCTACAAACCATTCACATGCAACTAAATTAATTAAATTAAAAAATTATTTACAAAATATGAAAGAAAAGAAATTTTTACATATTTTAAGTCTCCCTGTATTTACCTATGATTGCCTACGTAGTCGCTATTTGGAATAAGATGTATGTAGTTCATTTATAAAACTTTAGACATGTTGATTTCTTTTAATTCTAAAAATGGTCGGCTTTAAGTTTTTTAGCTATTTAATTTTATTTAAGAAAAACACCAAAGAGGAAAGGGTACTAATTTGGTATTCTTATTTTTGGGAAAATTCTAAAATATTCTTTTTTTTTATTAAAAAAAGTCCTTTTATTTTTATTTGTTTAGAAAAAAAATGCCAAGTGATAAAATTTTTTAGAAAAATCTTAAAATATCTAAATGCAACTTTCCATGAAATACGCAGTTACCATGGATAATATGCCTAACTATAGAAAAGATACCTAATTATAGAAAAGAAACTTAAATCATGGTAAAGATGTTTGAATTATAGAAAACAAGCTTATAAGAAAATGGATCATAGAATGGTGTTTTATTTTTATAAAATTCTATAAGAAGTCGTAAGAGTTTATTTATTTTATTAGCAAAAGGATATTTCTTTTTATTATTATTATTATTATTATTATTATTATTGTTTATTTTTATGATTTTTCTTATCATTATTTTTTGTTTTATGTTTTAGCTAAAAAAAAAGAAAATATATAAACTATGCCTCTCTGCCCTTTTTCTCTTTCTTTCTTTTTTTTTTTTAGTTACAATTACAATACATTACAAGAATGAATAAATAAGAAATACAAAATATGAAGAACAAAACACAATAAAAACCAAAGTAGAGCTTGACCAAGTTAGAGTTCACACAGGATAGAGCTAGGCACTAGAGTGGTTAGGTCGGGTTAGAAAGCTCTCACTATAGGAAGTTTCAAGCACAATTTGTCTTAACTCAGAAAGCCTTAAGGTTACATGAATCCTAGAGAGAGAAAAACAAGTTGTATAAAGAGAGAGAGAGAGAGAGAGAGAGTGGTGTTGTGAGTGGATTTAAGTGATTATGAGTGATGATTTGATGGTTTGTAGTAAAATGGAATCTCTTATTTATAAGTATCATTATCAAGTTAAAGATAGAAAATATTAAATGTAGTATGATTTTCTTCCATGTTTGGGCTAGATGAACCTAGATTATATGTAATGCTAAATACAAAGTGGTGCATGGAAAACATAATTAATATGCACCAGGAGTATATCTGTTTTGCGTAAGAGTGTGTCAGAATATGTGATGTGGCCTGTAACATGGCAACGATGTGGCAATGATGTAGCATGATGTGTCGATGATAAGGCGATGATGTGGTAAGTGACATGGCATGACGTGGTGAAGATGTGGTGGTGACATGGGATGATGATGTTACGAGTGACATAGACGCATATACCAATGAGGGATGGACAAGTGTCTAAGTGAGAGAAGAAAATAAGATATGTATTTTGTACCTTCCATGGATTGAACCTATGGATCTTTAGATCATATGTAATATCAAGTTAGAGTATATTACCATCAAGCTATTAGCCTGTACCTTATCCATATATACAATTAAATTGTCTATATAGATTAGGTTAGCCTAGGTTAGATTTAAATCTAAGCTTAGACCCAATATCCATTTTCTCTTCTAATTATTTAAGGCCTTAAAAAATACTAAGGTTAAATTAAAAAAATCCTAGTCTATCTAAAAAACTATTTTATTATTATTTTTTCTTTATTTTTTTTGTAGTTTTTTTTTTAATTTTCTATTTTTTGTCCCTTTTTTTTAATTAAGACCATTTACCCTATTCTAAAAACTCTAAAATTAATGTGAGGGTAGGGTTGAAAAAATGGGGTGTCTACAATTACTTCTCTTTGCTGTGAAATTTGAGTAGAACTTTATCATAAAGATAAAAGAGACACTATTTTTGTCTTGAGAATGAATTTGTCCTAAGAAACGCTTCAATTAGCTAGCTATCCTAGGCTTGGTCTATCAGGGATTTAGGTGATGAAAGTGGAAGTCACTTTGATGTATGATTTAGGTATTTTAAATGATAACCAGAGTTCCCAGGTTTGACTTGATAATGAGGGTTTCTTAAGGATGACTTACACATGAGTAAAAGATAACTAAAGCTCCTAAGGATAACTAGGGTCCTTAAAGTTTCAAGAGAGGATGATTGAATGATCAAAATTCCTGATATAAGGATAACTTTGATTCCTTAAGGTTCTTTTAAAATAATTAGAGCTCTTAAATAATAGGATTACTTAGTTTTCAAGTCTTAGTTTCTATAAAATAAAATAAGTTGTTAAACAGAAGGATTACTTCGTTTTCAAGACTAAGAATAGCCAAAGTTTCTTGACAAGAATAAATAAGGTTCTTATTGAATATTTAGTTTCCTAAAAGGAAGAATTACTTAATTTTAGGATCAGAGATGGCTAAAGCTTCTTGATAAGAATAACTAAGGATAATATTAAATAGCTAACCTCTTAAAATGAAGGATTACTTAGTTTCAAGATTGAAAATAGCCAAAGTTTCTTGAAAAAAATAACTAAGTTTCCTATTAAATGACTAAGTTCTTAAAGGAAGGATTACTTAGTTTCGAGATCAGAGATAGCTGAAGCTTCTTGATAAGAATGACTAAGGTTTCTATTGAATAGCTAAGTTCCTAAAAGGGAGGATTACTTAATTTTAAGATCAGAGATAGCTAAAGCTTCTTGACAAGAATGACTAAGGTTCCTATTCTTAAAAGGGAAGATTACTTAGTTTTAGGATCAGAGATACCCAAAGCTTCTTGACAAGAATGACTAAAGTTCCTATTGAATAGTTAAGTTCCTAAAAGAAAGGATCACTTAGTTTCAGGATCAAAGATAGGCATAGCTCTTGATTGAGGATAGCTAAGACTTTTGGAGTTTCAGTATTTTTCCTAAAAGGAATAACTAATGACCTTAAGTTCCTAACTTGAGGATAATTAGGGTTTTTAAGATAGTTATAGGTTCCTAATCTTATGGATGACTCGTACATTCACAATTTTTCCAAAGGCAAAATTTCAAGTTTTTGAAAAACATAAATTTATTCAAAGATAACTTGGAATTTTTTTTCCCTTTTTTAAAGAGTTGCTAACAAGTATAGATTCTTCATAGGTCCTTATAACTGCAAACAAATGATAGGCTCACTCCTTTCTTTTCTTGCCTTAGGGACAACTACATGATTATTTTACAAATGCTCCTTTAGAAAACATCTTTTGAAGCATTTAAGGCATGATAGAAAAACATTATCTCATAATTAATTAATTTAGTCAAAGAGGACTTTCTTAAACTCTTAACTTAAATTTCACTCTATACTACAATTCTAAAAAATTATGGTTCGTCTTGTAAGTAATGCATTATGATCAATTTGTTAGGTCTTTTTCGGACTATAATATAATAAAGGTTTAATCATTAATTTAAACAAATTAATAATAATGTATAGGTCTTTTTGAAAGAATTCATTCATCTAACCTAGGTTTACAAGTTAAGAACTTTTTGGGAAAACTAAAATTGTGCTTGCCCCAGTTTCAAATGTAACTTTTATTAATGATAAGTTATCTTCTTCAATCAAAAGGGCCTTTAAGGAAGGGTGGAATTGCAGGTGAGCTATAAGCCTTGTGTCAACTACAATTTTGGGGGGAAACTTGGGTATTTGCCCTGGCTTCTTTTAAACTTAATTGCTTTGACTGTATTTGGGGGGTCTTTATTTTAAATGTAGGTTTTAATTCAGGAATGGGTTTTCGTGCCTCGTATCCTTTTAGGTTTTAAGGCTTTGGACTTGATCACCTCTTAAGCAAACTTTTCATTTTTCATTTCACATTTTCTCATTTTTCCTTTCTTTCTTTCTTTCTCTCTCTCTCTCTTTTCTTTTTCTTTTTTTTTGTGTAATTTAAGATAAAGGTAATCTTTCCTTCTTTTGGCTTATAGCTTAAAAATATATAGCATTTAAGATATAAGCACCTCTCCATTTCAAAGGAAATAAGTTATTAATGATGAAAATTACAGTTGAACTGATGCAACTAGAGTAAACACAAATTAATTTTAATTTTTTCTCCTTTTAATGACCTTAACTTCTATATTTCCCCATTGTGGGGTGGTTCTTGATAGGGTTTAAATTTTAAAATACTCCATTAAAAGGCTCAATACGGTTAGCGAGGGATTTTTTGTTTAAGATATTGAAAAAATGAATGCTTATCTTCTTTTTGATTCACTTATCAAATTCAAAACGGACCTCCTTTAAGGAGTGTTCTCGAATCCTCACATTGAGGACACTCAACACTCAAGTACTTAAGGGTTGGTGTTTAAGATGTAGTTTGTCTCTTTTCATTATGAACTTTTGAAATGAGAGACAAAAAATACACATTCATTTATCCCAATAATAAAAATTTCAAGTTGAACACTCATACTAGACAAATGGATTACTTTTATTTCAAATGATCATAATTATAGAATTATGTCAATTTTCGCATTATGTCACTTAAAATGCTCCTACTCCATTTAACTTAGGGATACACCCAACCACTTTAAGTGATAGGCCAGCCGGTTAGATGGTAGAAGTAGATTCTTAAAGTTGGGTATAGTAGGTGGCCCCTTTGAAGTCCCTTTATGATTGGGCTTGCAACAAAAAGCTTTTAAGGTATTAAGTCGTATTATCTTAACATCAATCATATCTTGAATTTTTTTCTTCAACCTCTAACGCCCTTCTGTAAAATGCTCCTTCTGACCTATATGGTAGTTACATTGTGCTTTTAGGTCGAAGTTTTGTAACTTGTAGTTTGTATTAGGGGCTTCGTAAACCAGGAACTTAGCCTCCTTTAATTGAGGAAAGATTTGGGTTATTGGAATTTTGAACTTGGTAAACTGTCTTCTCAAGGCATTATAAGTGAGCTTGTCTTAACCTTGTCTTTTTTGACTTAATACTAGCTCCTTCCCCTTTGGTGATGTTTGAATATTAATGGACGTTGTTTGAAGTCTTTTGAACATAAGACCCATGGTCATTTCTAGATTTGAAATGCCCCTCTATAATATTGCCACTTTTTCTTCTAGGCTTATAATTCTTTTTTTAAGATCTAAATCTTCAAATACTTGCAAGCTGCTGATTATGAAAACTAAGATTTGCAATTGTTGAGTCATTTGATATACCTTTTTTTCTAAGGACTTGATCTTATCGTTAGCCATTTTGAACCTGGTTTAGAAGAATCCTTACCCATAAGCAATTCTCAAAAAATATATATATCTATATATATATATATTCTCTTTTTTCTTTTTAGGAAACTTTTAATTTGAAATGAAAATGAGTTAATTTGACCCTAACTAGCTTATTTGAAAGTGAGGTAATGGAAAAAAAAACAAGGATAAAAGTATGACCCTAATCTATTAATGAAGAATATTTGTGTCTTGTAAGTATTTAAAAGGTTACTTACAAGAAGTATAAAGAAATATTTAGGGAGTATTTGATATTTACAGCTAATTACCAATTATTGATAAGGATAGAGAGTGGTTATTTTACAAGAGACAAGAGTGATTTAAGAAAGGTGATTGATTAAAAGCCAAAAGGGAAACAAATATTTACAACTCATAGAATTTGTACATGGGAATGATTTTGGATATTTATGAATTAAAGGACCTATGACATTCTACAAGGAAGGAAAAGGTTGGTGGACTAGGTCCAATTCTTTTTTTAAAGTAAGGAAGACTATTTTTTAATTAACGACCTTATTATAAGATGGTGATTTAACTAGAAAATTATTTTATAATATATAAGGAAACCCTTTTGATTTGAAAAACAAGATAAGATAACAAATACGGGGGCATATAGATGCAGTTGCAAAGGAGCAGCGACTAAATAATAATGTGGCAATATAAAAGGGTTTAAGGTTGGGACCTTACCAAAATTACATTATTACAATACAGGGAAATTGAATTGTAACATAAGAATGTTATTTATACTAAATCTATAGGGAAACTATAGTTTTACTATGGAAAATTCCTATACAAAGGATAAAATTACATTTAGTGGTATAGGGAAAGTATATTACAACCTTTTTTTTATAATATAATGGAATTTCGATAGGGTTACGGCCTTTTGTAGGTAGCATAACCCATCACTATTTATTTGCCAATCTAAAAGTTATATATATAATCAAGATAGGTTCTAAAGGTCCTTAAACTTTATAATCTCACATTTTTTGGAGGAAATGGTTTATCGGTTACATCAAAGCTTAAGTAGACTGGCCTAATTAACCTTAAGTAATAGTTACCCCACCATGCTTGGAGCTTACACAATGACCCCCCTCCTATGGCTTTAAGCCGGTCTAGGTTTGATCGTATCTATCTTATATCCTTAATGTAATCATTTTCCCATTGTCTTAAGTATGTTACATCTAAAAATGAATATAACAATTTAAAAACAAGTATATTACATGAAAGAAATAAATAGATAAACAAATAAATAAATAACATGAGTATTTTGAAAGGCAAAGTTAATTTCGAAAATTTTTTTAAGTGGCTAGCCTCTTAATATCTCTAGTGGAGTCGCTAAGCTGTCGAGTTTGATTTTTTTTTCTATTTTATTAATATTTTCCTTAACTCGATCAATATTAAATCCTACCTGTTTAATACTAACCCTTAATTAGGAGTTAAGAAAAACTTAGTCTTTATTTTAAAAATTGTTTGGAGTTGCCACCCAACCAGACTTGGGAAAAAAAGTTAAATTATAATTATTTAGATGAATTGGTTATAACTTAGATATCGATCTTTCGATAAAACTGATTTTTGTTAAAATGGTTTTGAAAATCAAAGATTTGAGTTCAGGGGCTAATTTTTTAAACCTTTAATCGATACCACTTTTTTAACTTTCTAATTTTAATTTCACTTTTCAATATATCCTTATTTACAAACCATCAACATGTAACTAAATTAATTAAATTAAACAATTATTCACAAAATAAGAAAAAAGGGATTTTTTTAGATTTTAAGTTGACCCATATTTGCGTACGAGTGCATTATACCTGCTATTCAGAATGAGACTTACGCAATTCTTTTATAAAATTTTAGTTGAAAATGGTCGACTTTAAATTCTTTAACCATTTAATTTTATTTAAGAAAAACACCTACGAGGAAAGGGTTCTAATTTGGTGTTCTTATTTTTGGGAAAATTCTAAATATCTTATTTTTTCAAAAGGTCCATTTATTTTTATTTGTTTGGAAAAAAATTATAAATGATAAAACTTTTTAGAAAAATTCTAAAATACCTAAATGCAACTTTCTATAAAATACGTAGTTACCATGGATAATATACTTAACTAAAGAAAGGATGCATAATTATAGAAGAGAAACCTAAATTATAAAAAAGAATTGTAACTCATGGCAAAGATGTCTGAATTATAGAAAACATACCTAAAAGAAAAAAGGTTGTAGACACCTAACTTTTGCTCTTCTATAGTCTTAATTTTTTATTTTTTTTATAAAAAGGGTCTTAATTCAAAAATAAAAATAATAAACAAAAAAATTAATAAAGATAAAAAATAATAAAAATTAACAAATGATGAAAATACCAAAAAAATAAGAAAAGGAAAAATTATAAAAATCTCGTAGATTTTTAGGAAGTAACTTATATTAGGAACAAATAATTTTAATTTTAGCTTAACACAAATAATTATTTTACGGAATCGGGTAGTTTAAGTACAATTTAATTGTACTGAATGTTAAGGTGCAGGTCAACGGCCTAACGAATAAGTATTGGAGTATTGAATTGGATATAATTTGAGGTCTTAGGTTTGAATCTCACTAGAAACTTAGGTATCTTTTATTTCAAACTTTTATTTTTATTTTTACAAAAAAAAGAAAAAAAAAAAACAAGTTGAACGCGCAGAATTCATATCTAATCAAAATTATTTGAATCTAGTTTGATTAGATTTGGATCGATATTAAGGATTCTAATCTAATTTAATTAGATACAATAGATATGATTTGATATTATTTTATTTAGCTTTTATAAATACAAAAACTCCTAAAAAGAATTAAGATCCTCTCGTCCGTCCAACGAAATCAGTCATTGCCACATAGCAGCAAGCTAAATTGAATTCCTACACCAACTCGATGCCATAGCAGACCATCTCCTTCATTAAAACAGCAAACACGCGACTCATACAAACATACTACACAAAGGCCGCTATCTTTGTTCCAAGCCGACATGTAAACTAACCTTACGCTGGTCGCCACCGTCTAACGTTGCAGTCCTTGTCGTACAAATCGCCATAATAGCAGCAACAACGCACATAGGATAACTCTCGCCGAGCATTGATCAGCCCACAACTGCAGCACGATTAGGCAACTATAGCAGTAACACCAGGTGAACAGTAGCACAACCAGGCGAACAGCAGTAGCACCAGGCGAACAGTAGCACAACCAGACAAACAGCAGTAACACCAGGCGGACAGCAGCACGTTCTACACAACAGCAACGTAACGCACGATTCTACACTTTCCTAACGCCACTGTACACGCAATCACCCTCACTGTTGATAGCCAAGACGAACCACGTTCCACAATCCTCACATAGATCCAGATGCGACAGCCATAGTCATCTCCACATCGCTGGAACAGTAGAGCGCGTACGACAGCGATACCCCACGTGATCCTTACATTTTGTCCAATACGCCCTCACTATCTTCTCCATCCACAAATAGCATTGGGCACAACAAATACTACACCGACTCCAAAGTAGTGATATAACACATCAATCACGACCATCGTGATACGAGTACAGCCTGCATTGATGACATACTTACCGTCAAGCTGCATATACAACTTCATAGATTTCTTCACCGCGTAGTGGACACAAATAGGTAAGGCTCAGTCTTCTTCATTTTTTTTATTATTTATTTATTTATTTATTGTTATTATTATTATTATTATTATTATTATTATTATTATTATTATTATTATTATATTATTATCAGTATTATTGTTATTTCATTAGATCCTTATTATTTATGGTGATGACAATATATATAAGTAGGTATGTATATATTAGCTTAGGTGATTTTTTTAGTATTAGTTTTTTATTATATAAATTAAGTATATTATATTTTATTTATGTAGGTAGTTGTTTAATAGTGATATTATAATGATATATATATATATGTGTGTGTGTGTATGTGTGTGTGTATGTTAGCTTAAGAATTTTTAGGATTAGGTTTTTTTAGAATTCTTTACATAGAAAACTATTTTTTTTTTTAAAAATAAAAATAAATAAAAGTCCCTTTTCTAAAAAAATTTATAGGACTTTTAGAAGAGTTTTATTTTAATAAAAGAGCTTAAGAAATAGGACTCTTTAGCTTTTATTTAAATAAATTAAATTGGTAACAACATAAACCTGATCGATTTTCAAAGTTAAAATAAATCAATGCACTAATTTTTTTTTGGAAAGAACTAAGATCGTCTGATCCCGGCTAGCGGGTGGTACGTAAGTACCTTTGGGGTAACGATAATATATGTAGAAACTTAGGTCCTTTTTTTTCTCTCTTTTGATTTTATTTATTTATTTTTTAAATATTATAATTAGAAGAATAATCCTAATTTCGGTAATAGATAGTGGTACTCGTTAGGGTTTAATAGGTTAGTCCTCGAACTTGGAACCCTTTGGTTCTTCATTTAAAATTGAAATAAAAGACCGGTAGTCGAATCGTAATCAATCTACCCAATTGATTACGGTTTCTTTTTCTTTTTCTAACTTTGGATGGGTGGCGACTCCAAAAATTATTTTCAATAAAAAACTAGAATTTCTCAATTTCTTTAGTCAAGGATTAATATTAAATGGGTTAGGATTTCGTATTAACTAGGAAATGGGGAAATTAATTTTTAATAAAAGAAACAAAAAAATAAGGCTTAACAAGGGTTATAGATTGGTGTTTTAATTTTATAAAATTCTTCAAGAAGCCTTAAGAGTTTATTTATTTTATTGGAAAAAAAAAAGATTTTTCTTTTTATTATTATTTATTTTTTACGATTTTTCTTCTTATTATTATTTTTTCTTGTTTTATGCTTTGGCTAAAAAAAAACAAAATAAATAAATTATACCTCTTTATCCTTTATCTTTTTCTTTTTTTTTTTTAGTTACAATTACAATAATAAATAAATAAAAATAAAAAATACAAAGAACAAAATATATATAAAAACCAAAGCAGAATTAGACTAAGTTGAAGTTTACATAGGTTAGAATTAGGCCCTAAAGTGGTCAGATCAGATTAAAAAGCTCTTACCGTGGGGAGTTTCTAGCACAACCTATCCTACCTCAGAAAGCCCCAAACTTGCACAAATTCTAAAGAGAGAAAAAGAGGTCGTATAGAGAGAGAGAATGGCGTTATGAGTGGACTTAAGTGATTGTGAGTAATGAGTTGATGGTTTATAGTAAAATGGAATCCCCTATTTATAAGTGTCATGGTCAAGTTAAGGATGTAAAATATATTAAATATAGTATGATTTTCTTCCATATTTGAGTTAGGCGAACCTAAACCATATGTGATGCAAAATACAAAGTTGCACATGGAAAACATAATTAGCACACACCAAGAGTGTACTTATTATGTGTAGGAGAGTAACAGAGTATGTGATGTGGTGATGATGTGACCTGTGACATGGCGATGATGTGGCAATAGCGTAGCATGATGTGGTGATGATAAGGTGATGACATGGTGATGATGTGGATACATGTTCCAATGAGGGGTGGATAACTGTCTAAGTGAGAGAAAAAAGTAAAAGATGCATTTTACACTTTTCATAGATTAAACTTAAGATCTCTAGTTCATATGTCATATCAAGTCAGAGTATGTTACCATCAAACTATTGGCTTGTGCCTTATCTATATATGGAATCAAATTGCATATATAGACCGAGTTGGCTTTAGTTAGATTTAAATCTAAGCTCAAGCCCTAATCTAGACCTAATATCCCTTTTCTCTTTTAATTATTCAACGCCCTAAAAATACTAAAAACTATTTTATCATATTTTTCTATTTTTTTTATACTTTTCTAAATTTTCTATTTTTTGCGCTTTTTTTTTAATTAAATTAAGACCCTTTACCCTATTCTAAAAACTCTAAATAGAAACATATCCTTTTATTGAAGTCAAAGTTTTTAATTTGATTATTATGATACTAAATAACAATGTTGTAATGGCAATTACCATCATGGATGATGAATTTTTAATGGCAAAATGTACGATTGCTTTCAAAAATAATTTGCCATATATTGGAAAAAGTAAGAGAAATAAAGTACCATTAGAAAGTTATACTCTTTCACTAGTTTGAATGTTCAAAATTGCTAGAATATTAGACAAGGAAAAAATACATTTACAAAACATATAAATAGATTAAAAAAATGAGGAGTTAGTTGTTGAATTTTAAGATTTAAACTTGGTTGGGACATTTTGTCAAGTACAAAATGGGTATTTTACCAAAAGAATAGAAAAGGGATAGAAAATATAGAGATTGTCAACCTAATAACTACCAAAAATAAGAAATCAGATCTTATTACATAAATAAATTATACTAATGTCTATATGTACAAGATGTTAAGAACATACGTATTTTAGTCATGCAAATAAGTTAAGAACTAAAATGTTTTATGACTTTACTACACCACAGTTGGACTTAGCAAAAGAGGAAGAAGGAGGTGAAAAAATGAATGATAGTAAAGAAGGGAAGTGATTAACAACAAAAGACAGCATTTAGACTTTAGTTTAGTGTGGGTTGGGCTTTTTCTTATTATCTTTTTAGGGTAGAGGAAAAATTACAATTGTAATTTTTTTTTAATTTACTACTACTATTTAATTATTATTATAGGTAGAGTGTAGGGTATCTTGAAACTTATACTTTATATACTTATAGAATATAGATTTTAAGGTAGGTATACGTTATTTTAGACTTGTATGCTAAGTCAAACTGGCTCGAAATTGGTCTTAAATTGTCAGTTCACGGGTTAATGGCAAAGTGAACAAGACTCTATCTTAAGGCTATAGGCTCGGGCCAGTTTAGTCTAATTAACGATTTAAGGGCCAATTCAATAGGCCTTAAACAAGTTCTTCTATTTTTTTTCGCATTTTCATAAATTAACGTAAATAATTTTTCGCTTTCTCTCGTAGTTCTATTTTTTCCTCACATTATTGTAACACTAATACTTTATGTGTATATCATATGTAATGACGACGTGTGACAAATTGTTTGTTATTTTCAGTTCAAATTTTATTTTATTCCAAAATAATTGATTTGGATTGCGTGATTATAATATTACTTTAATATTACAATGTTGAGTAATGTTAAGCAAAGCGAGATAAATTACAAAAGAGGAAGATTTGTTATTCAATTCTTGAAATACAATATCAATATAAAAAGAAATAAATTACAATATAACTATTAATTGTAATTTGTAATAGTACGTTACAAAATATTATTCCTCATGTGAAAATTCTCTAGACTCTATAATATGTTGGTAAATTACACATGTTGTGTAGGGACTAGGGTAGAGACTAGATTAGTGTAGCTGGGAATTGATTAACATTTTGAAATGGAAAAGGAGAAGAATAAAGGGAGGAGAATAATTATGGGAGGACAAAGTGTAGAGATTAAAGTGAGATGTCATAACTCATAAAGGAAAATGACAAACTCAACTATATATGGTGAGATATTTTTTTTTTTTTAATAAAGCAAAGTTCGAGCAACTTGAGTCGACAAGTTACTAGCGGTTCAGGTTTGTTAGTTAATGGGCTTATCGAGTCGGCAGGTTCACCAAGCTAAATCACTTAGGGTTCAATAGTTCGTAGGTTGATTCAGGCTCGCTTACTCTTAAGCCCCGGGTCGGTTCATTGTTCAAAATCGAACCTTTCACAAATTTAAGTTATCTTGACTTCATAGTTATGCTTTACCCTATAAGAACAGGTTATAGTAAATTGTTATTTAAAACTTACTCTATAACTCTTTATAACCATCTAAAACCAATCCGATTGAGGGGGGTATTGATGGTATCTTGTACCTTCACCCGTAGTTGCTTAATAAGATTTGAAAATATAATTTTTTTTATTTTAAATAGAAAAAATAAATGTGGGAAAAAATTAATATTAATTGTAATTAGTTTTAAAAGTAAAACACTAATCTTTAACAATGAGGCAATTTTGGACTTGTAGACTTTAAGTTTAAAGCAAAAGTGTTTCTAAAATATCAAATTTTCTTTTTTAGGATTATTTTCTAAAGGGAGGCCTAAAGATAAGAAGAAAATTTAATTATTTTTTAAATTGAAGTAAGATAGCAAGGGAAAGAGATTATTTTAATTGACTCTTTTCTTAAAATTACTTACTTACCCTAGTAAGGTTCAACAACCTTTCACGGATGTCAAGGCCATTGTAACCTAATATATGGGATGGATACTAGTCTCCAATGGGATGGGTCAAGTTTGAATTCATTTCCCTTGACTTGTAGTGTAGTTGCAAAAAAAAAAAAAAAAAAAAAAAATCATGGTTCACAAATAAAAATTTTCAAGTTGTTACTTCTATTTTAATTTTGCAGTTTATATATATATTTTTATTTATTACCAAAAGTAATGTAATATTTCCAAAATGTTTTTCTTATTTTAAATTTTATTGATTATATAAAATATTCAACAAAGAAAATCAATTTTTGTAATTATCATTCACATATTTCAAGGAAAATGCATCTTAAGTAATCATTAATTAAAAGAACCAAACGAAATACAAATTACACAAATGTGATTTTCTTTAGAATTATTGTCTTTGTAACTTCCAATTAAATTTTATGAAAAGGAAATGAATTTTGTACTTTTAATTAATAAATCTCAAGAGAAAAACATAATTGTTACGATTATATCAACCCCATTTCTATAAGAAGCAATTTTTGTATTGATTGTTGAAACTTTTTAAATTGTAATTTTGTAAATCTTACTCTAGGTTATATATATATATATACATATATTAATGGAACTCCAATTATTCAATTGGTGAAAAAGCAATTGCTCTCTTCCCAAGAGTATGGTTGGTAATTCACATTAAGCCATCTTGTTTCATGCCCATTTTAAAATGGGTTTACAACTTAAAAATCTTAATTCACAATAAGATCCATTTATTAACTATAAAAATCTAGACTTGTAACTTGATCCATTTAATAAATATTCTATTGTGTCTAGGTTGGAAAGTTTATCTATTAAAAAGTTGGAACTAAATTTATAAAACATCAATAAATACATGGGTAAAGTGGTAATTATAAAATTAACATTTGCAAATAAAAATAACAATCTTAAAAGTACAATCTAATAAAAGTTTAATAAAATGCAATAATATTATACCCGATACTGATAGTTGATCTGCAAATGTGAAAGGATCAAGGGCTAAAGGGCTAAGTTGGGTTGGACAACGGTTAAACTAGACCAATTTTATGGAATGATTTGGTTGAATCGGATCAGCCATATGGGCCAATCTAGTTTTGACAATACTGATAAAACAAGGTCTTATCAAATAGATTGTTATATAAAAAGTTATGTTGTCTTGCATTTAATTCAAATTTTTTTTAATAACTAGAAAATTAGGTTAATGTTGCAACTATTTAAAATGTTTCATCATATATATATATATATATATATATAATACAAATGGATGTGTTTTTTCGAACAATTTTTTTTTCCTATTGTACCTCTTCAATATCACTTTTTTTCCCTATTGTACTTGTCATTAATAGGATTCGATCAATAAGGTTTAGTATAAGTGGGCCTTACATGAGTGTGTAATGGGCCTACAAAAAGAAAGCATAATAAAAGGCACTAGAATGTTGTTCGAAATGGCTACTCCGACACTTTAGTCAGTGTATATATAGTATAGTACAGTACAGTAGGTAAAAAAGCTAGAAAGGTTAATGTAAGCTAAGTTCGTAAGGGAGTCAAAGTCTATTACCATAAAAGAGTTTAGGCGATTTATAAAGCAAGGTTGTCGTGAATCTAGGAGCATGTTCATCGCGTTAATATGTCTGCTAATTTTGGTAAGTGGGATTGTGTTAACTATCGTGTTCCAAGAATATATGAACATGGTTATTGACTAAGTTTTAGAGCTTTATCCATTTGGTTTATAATCGTAATGATTGTCTTGGTATGAGGACAGAAGCTAGATGGCATCTAGTCTTCATTTAGAAGCTTTTTAAGTAAGTTGATCATTAGGTAGGATAGGTCGATTGATGGTGAAACATGTTGGTCTTAGGCCCAGATAGATTGGTCTAAGGTCAAAAGAGGTTAGCATAGTCTTGAGGGATTAATGACTAAAATGTCCTATCAATAGTATCTCTCAAGTATTGCTTTTAACTTTAGATAATACTTATTTTATGTTAACTTTTGGTCTTTTATCAAATGCCATCATTAATTATAAAACAACATTTTTGAAAATAGCAATTCCTTACAAACTAAATTAAATGTCTATGCACTTGTAAGTATATGATTTTATAAATAATACACTATTGTCATTTTTAAAAACTTTTTCTTATACGTATTTTCACTATCTATACCATTTTGATGTCATATTAGTACTTTTTAGCCATTTATAATTTTTTTCACTTTTGTTACTTATACATTTTTCATTACTAATAGCTTTCATTAATAACAACTATAATCTTACTTATACCAAATGTCTAGCACTAATAAGTATGTACACACTAGTTAAAAAAAATATTATAGTATCAATTATTTATTAAACGTATCAATTATTTATTTTTTATAGTATCAATTATTTATTAAACGTATCAATTATTTATTCCTTCCAATAAGCTATATGTCATTTTTAGAGAAAATGGCTTTATTCCTTCCAATAAGCTATATGTCTAAAAATGGCTATGCATAATAGTTATGATTTTCACAAAAATCTCTTAGTTGATCAATTGGTATTAATACTATCATGCGATTAACAATTTGTTCGTATGTGGTTCAAATATTTGTAAATTTTTTTTTTTAATACAAAACATTAAAGTTGAAGCTTTGCTTGCTTGATTTACAATAATATTTTAATGTTAACTACAAATTTTCATTCATTGGTTAAATATTCATTCCAATAATTAGTGAAGTTTTACGATCACTCTACTAATAAGATATTTTTATTTGCTACATCATGTTTAATGATATTTTTGGTGTTTGTTCTTACACACATGTCCATTTTCTTAAACATGATTAGTCTTTCGAGTATAATATGTCCATCGAAAATAAGAAAATAAAAAAACCACTTAAATAATTACTACATAGAAACACTTACTTTTTTGAATAGTGAACATGGGAGGATAACATAATTAATATGTAGTTATGATTGTTTTAATTCCTCTTGAAGTTCATTCTCTTATTATGTTAACATATTCTTTCATTAATATTTTTTTTTTTTTGTTAAGAATTTGCCTTTTTAAGTATTTGTTAACTTTTCATGCCAATGTCCTAAATTCTTCAAACTCTAAACCTAATTTCATTACATTAATCTTATTTAGCCAAATCCCTTACTTGCATTTTCATTTGTAGTATTGTTGAGGTAAGCATAAAGATTTACATGGGAAAGTTAACATATGATGTATAAAGCTAAAGCTGGTATGATTATAGGAGTTTGTAAAGTAAATGAAAATTGAAGAAACTCATAAGAGAAAAAGCGTGTTAAGTTAATATTTCATTTTTACTCGTTTATTATTGACATTATTATAATGACTCTCTCGAAATAAGGAAAACGATTTTGTCGTTTTGTATGGTTATTTTTCAGTCGACCATACCATTCCCTATCGATTATCTTTTTGACCTTCCACTGCTGCTCGTAGTAATCCACAGTCTTTGTCTTCATGCTCTGGATTTTTGCCAACGAGGTTGGTGATTCCAACTTCCAAGTGAGCCCCATTGAGTATGGACACAGTCTCCTCATTCCCCGTGTAACCGATTGCTTGCCCCAAAGCATTGATTATGAAAACTTCTGGCTTGCTATTTCTTTTGCTGTGGAGGCTGCAGATCCTTTCCACCGAGTCGGTAACAACAGTTTGGGTGCGTTTGCCTCCATTAATCATTTGCCCTTCCGGGCAATACTAGTTATCAAAATCGAATAGCATATCGAATTTTTAACTCTGCATCTTGTATTGATTTTGAATCTAATGGATTCTACAGGCCTATTACTTGGCTATTCCATTCCCGGTTGAAAATGCTGTTACACAAAGAATTGTGGGGGGTATGGAGAATAAAGGAATATCGGTATCAAAGCAGTTGAATTATCCAGTTCGGGGGCTTGTTTTTGAGGGGTTGAACGCACGCGCTTTGTCGGATGCAGTTGCTAGCTCGTGCATATATCTGCAGAACCACAACGTCCCTTTCAATATTCTCATATCTGATTGTGGCAAGAGACTGTTTCTTTTCCCTCAGGTGATGCATTTGCTTTCATAAAGGTGCGACTGTGATGTAATTTATGTATTCTAATGCTATCATTGCTTAGTTTTTCTTCTTCCTATTTCAGTGTTATGCAGAGAAACAGGCACTTGGAGAAGTGAGCCAGGAACTCCTCGACACTCAAGTGAATCCTGCTGTATGGGAAGTATGTGGACACATTGTACTCAAGCGAAGACAGGACTATGATAATTCATCCGAAGCTCATGTCTGCAGGCTTCTTGCTCAGGTCTCATTGCCAGAGGCAAAATTTGAAGAAGTGAAGGCATGCATCCTTGGAGCTGCGGGCTTGAAGGAAGGTGTGGCTGATGATGAAATTGATCATTCCATTTACGAAAAACCAAGTTCCATGACATCTCATTTGCATCAACATTGTTTAGCCGAGATGAGGCACTTCGTTGATTCAATTATACAATGAGAGTAGGAAAATAACTCCGGAGTCAGATCTAGACACTGTCTCTTCTCTTGGTAACGCTAAAATTCGTAGTGGATCTTGCTACTTAGTTGCAGGATTTACATGTATATAGTGAATATTATCAATACCGAAAGATGAAGCATAGTCGTCAATGTTTTATTCTACCCTATGACCGTGGCGTGTCTCTAAAGTTGAATGTTGTCTTGCCTCGCTAATTCTGTTGTGTTACTTGTGTATATTCTGTGCATGCATAGGTAAGATGGCTCATGGCTGTTGAAGGAGCCCGAAAATGCAGGGATTTCTTTTCTTTTGCCAACCCAATGGCCGTTGATAATATATTCCACTAATCATCAAAAGTCCACTTTTCAAATATTATGCAAATATTTATATTCCGTGCAATTTTATATAGCAAAATTAAGCTACAATAGGAAAATAATAATAATAATAATAATAATAATAATAATAATAATAATAATAATAATAATAATTTTACGTGAGATATTTGTAGGGCAATAAAGATTATAGGCTAACATATAAGAAATCTGATTAACTTCAAGTTATTGACTACTTTGATTTTGATTTTACAGGTTGTCCTAATGATTGAAAGTTTACTTTTGGCTTTATTTTAATGATGGTAAGAGATGCTATTTCATAGAAAAGTATCAAACATACACTTATACACTTATAGCTACTTCTAATATGGAATCACATTATACTGTTATGAGACTATTTATTAAGTTATATGGCTAAAAAACTTAATTTCTAGCGTTTGAATTGTTAAGAGTATATCTACAATACTTATGATATATTACGATAATATTGTTACTGTGCATTTCTCTCAAAACAATAAAAGCTCTTTTTGCTCAAAACATTTTGATATAAAATAGTTGTTTGTTAGAAAGAAAATTATGGAGTTTTAGACTTGAATTGAGCATTATAGAGAACACATGTTAGCATATCATCAACTAAAGGCTTAATTGACCATGTAGCTCGTATGGCTTGATTAAATTTTTTAATGTTTAGGGTTAATGGAAGTTTAAAATTGTCTATATGTGCTAATTCTTACATTTTGATGAGATGATGTCACTTTTGCTATCATATCTCTTATGGTATTATTGAGATGCTTGTACCATTTTTCTTTTTCTTTTTTATTTTCTTTCAAACGGCACATTTGTCTTATTAAATTGTGCTTTTCTTGTCCATTAATCATTGGCGTGAAATAGAAGCGTATTAACATGTATGATATATATTTCTATTAGTATGATACTATTTTTGTAATGTTAGAGCTTTATATTTTTAAACTATTGGTTTATATGTACTTTGACTATAATTGATATTTTCGCCCTAATAATTCATATATTTTTGATAATTGACTAATTCTATCTAAATGAGAGAATGTTAAATTATTTGATTATGTGAATTAACATTAATTAATTATTTAGAATGTATCATTTTCAGGTATTCATATATCACTCATAGAATCATTATTTAATTATAGCACTTAACTAATATAGATGTTGTAATCAAGGCTACTACTTTGTTATCTAATGAGGGGTCTCACTCTGATTGATGAGGATATAAAAGTTATTATCCTATTAAGCAATTTTCAACCCTAGCAATACCTTTCATTAGAAAGAGAGTATTCTTTTCTCATATTATACAATTTACAAAATATTATTGCTAAGTATACAAATTTCACTTTTACTTTATAATTAGCATGTTATAATCCTATATCAATTTATATTCAATTTGATCTAGAATAACATAGTTTTACTAGCAAATACAAGCAAGACAAATTTGTAATACCTATTAGAATATTCATATACATGTCATTCTTTTTATTTCAATATATATAGTAAATTTTAGCTTAATTAACATATTTGCAAGTTGGTCTGAATAGGTGCCGGAAAAGCTGCAAACAAAGGTGGTTGAATTACCTGAAGCCAGGTATTGAGAGAGGAGGGCTTGAAGAAGATAAGGTAGACATGGCGCTTAGCCTTCAAAAGCTTCTACGTAACAGATAAGTGCATTCTTTGCCCTAAACTTCATCTCCAAAGCTACAGCTGACTATTTTGGGAAGTTCACTCGAAAACTAAAATCCACATGGAATTTATGGGAAAAGCAAACGTTCACTAAAATTAAAAGAGCGTTTTTCTACCAAAAGGAATAGCGTTATATTTTTTTATTTTTGATAATTAAAAACATTATAAATTACCTTGTGTGGAATCGACATCTAATTGTATCATAACTTAGGTTCTAGGATCATGTCGGCGAGAGTACAGGTTGCGGCTTCCATTTTTAAAAACCAATTAACTTTATATCGCAAAGTTTTGTATATATGGGATTCGACATTAGTCAATCCTGCATAACTCTGGAACATATATCTTATCGTCCATTGTAGCAAAGCACTCTTTACCAACAGTATAAAAATCCCTACTAAATATGCTGGAAGCAAATTGCAAACACTCTCTAAAAAATTATTTGTTAGGAGAAGATAAATTCCTAAATCTTCAAACTGTACTTTTTGAAAATATACATATAATATAACTTAAATCATTACTAAAACGCCCAAATTCATTGCTATTATCACTCTTTAGTAATGATTTTGGAGTGTTAACGATAATTCAGAGAATATATACAATTTTTCAAAAAGTTATGAAGGGAGTAAAATCATAGTTTGAGAGTTTAAAGAATTGTTCTACATCTAGTTAACAATATTGGAAATTTGCTTGCAATTATCCATAAAGTTGAATCTCGAATGTACAATAAATTAGCCAACCAATCAACTGGCCTAACTTATAACTAACTCACAATAGTTAAATATATCATTAGCTTATTTAATCAAATCAAATAATTAAAAATAAAATATAGAACTAAGGAACATTAAAAGAAACAAACAACAAGGACAGCAAATTGCTCCTTGTGATCGGCCAACCTAAGGCCTCGACACTAAGGTGGTCGGAACATCACCATATAACTAGTGAATGGCACCACCAACCATCATTGTTAGGTCGCATAACCTTCTAAGTTGTAACTCATCATGTCATTTTGTGGTATCTTTGGGTGGCTGATCATAGATTGATGGCAACTACCTAAGTTTTCTTTTTTTGCCTTTTTTTTTCCAAAATCTATTTTTTGTGTTTTATTATTTCTGTTATGTAATTTAATAAATATATTTAATTATTTTGAGCTAATTCAGAGTTGACAATCATCTAACTTTGGTAAAATATTTCATGAAAAATTTAATAAGATGACTCAAAAGAAAATTTTCAAAATAATGAGGACTTAATTAAAGATAAAAATCATTAAGGAATGGATTAGAAAAGCACAATTTTTGGATTTTTCAATAAATAGAATGCTTAGTGTTTATTCAAGAACAAAAACGACTTAATTAGACATAAACTATATGCTTCGAATATTAGACATCTTAAATGATGGGGTTTCTGTGATACAGTCACTTAAAAGTGATTATATAATGTAGTTACTTTTGAGTTACAGTTAATCAGTCAAAATTATAATAAAGAAGGTCCATTAATAATAAAAATAAAACTTTTGATACTGAAAATAAGACCATTGATAGTTTTTCATGAAAATTAGAGACTGTTGATAAGTTTTTTTTATTATCAGTGGATCTTATTTATTGTAATTCTATATGATTTACTATAATTTAAAAGTGATTACATCATGTAGTCACTTTTGATTAAGGCATATACATATATATCTTTCTAACTTCTAACTAAATCTCATTGGTATATTATATTAAAACTACTTACTTTTATTTTTAGCTTCCCCTTTTGTAATAATATTTTGTGATAATATCATACTCCCTATCAAAACTTTGACAACCAAATCTAACTTTTTAAAATTTCCTTATCTTTAAATTTTCAACAAAATACAAGTACATAATATAAGCTGTACAGTATGTCTACATGGAAAAAAGTTGTTTAAAGTTCCAAAAAACCAAAATATAACTTCTGACATAATGTCGTTGGAAATTGTATAAAAACTTGTAGTTATCAAATGTGATGGTATATAACAGGTTGCATGGAGGAACCTGTTGAGAGACTAAAAAAGAATATTTTCACACTTTATAACACTAATTAAGTACATATTTTATGAAAAAGTAAGCACGTAAAAAAATTAATTGAATTTTTTATTTAGTTTCACAGGCCACCAGCAAAATTTTTCTAATTGTATGGGAAAAAACTATCGGCCCGTTAGTACTTCATTGCTATAATATTTTTAACTGTCTCTTAGGTGGTCACTTATGGCGAGCAGAATACCGAGAAGAATAGTGAACAAAATAAAGAATTTTTGGAACACTCATTTGGGAGAAAAGGTAGCACACCAAAAAAAGGAAAAAACAAAGTATTGGGACTAATCACGCTTGTATGCCTGAATATACAGTAAGAGAGAAGGTCATAAGCCCCATCCTCGAAATTTTTGGAGGAACTTCATATCTGAATTGAGATCATCTTAGGATTTAAACCCCGCCCGAGCCCCTTTCTTCTTGTTCCTCCTCATTCTTAACAGAACGCTTGCTCTCTTTCTCTCTAAAATGGAAAAACCCCAAAGCGATGTCTCTCTTTGCAATCTTATTTTTTACCCGATTTCTTGTTGAATCGACAGTAGAGTTAAGGTACTAACATAGTTACCAACCCTTTCCTACCTCAAATTAGTAAAAACAATGAGAAATGCACACCTTGTTTTCGTTTTCTCTAGCTAGACATGATGCAAAAAAGGGTACTTATTTTTGAACTTTTGCTCAATTGTATGTACCTATAATGGTGAAAAATAACTTTGTATAAGTAAATATCATGCTACATTATTGTTCTCATCATTTTTTTTCCCTTCTAATTTGTTTGTCTATAGTATTTTACATGCACATGTAATACGCAATGTAGTTGGAACCGATACACACATAAATGTTTTTTATTTTTTTTTCCTTCTAAATTTTGGTTATATTAAACACTGATTCAACTATTATAATGCTATCACACCTAGGATTGATTCAACTCTTTTTATGTGTATGTGTATCCATTACATTGCTGGTATCCATGATTGCACATCTGGTTTTTTATGTCTTGTAATTTTTATCAAGTTATTGTGACAAATAACATGAGAATGAAAAATAAGAGAGTGGATTACTATACTGAAGGAAACATTATAGAAGAGAAGTATAGGTTGTGCTATGATGGACACCAAAAAATAGTAGCTGAGGGTCCAATTGGTGCAATTTATTATTAGTTGGTAGGTTTGATATATAATCATTGTTGGATTGACATGATGACTGTAACGCTCCAAAACTTAGAATGTTATAACCTGTCACATATCCCTAATCTTCATCGATATGATCGATGTCTTAAACAATACACTACTTCTTCACATACATATCAATTCTCAAAACTTGTAGTATTTCTACAAAATCTCATGGATGTCTCTAACATGTTAGACCACAAATAGTATTAAATGGTCAACATTCTCAATTTCTTTTATTTAACTAAAGATATATTGAAATATATTACAATAACAATGGTTCTCAATAAAACAAAATAACAACTTAACCTTTTATTCCAACCAAACTTGATAACTTACGTACTTCCCACTACAACACTAGGAGAAGTCTTGATGGAAAACAATTGAAATAAAAAAAAAAAACTAAAGGTTTACTAACATTTTCAATCAAACTCATACTCTTACTTAGATTAGACTGAACTATTTCCATCCTCATCGTATTAATAAACACAATAGTCTACTGCATCACCTTAATATTCAAGTTACCATACTAAGCTTCATAAATACCTTGACCTATACTTATACCTAAAAATTATAGAAGGGATGAGCCAAAATCCAGTATGGAATACATAATCATGTGTATGAGCAAACCATAATGATGACATCACATACATGGAACAAGTATAGATATGCAATGAATAAGTATAGATAATCACGTACATGAGCAAACCATAATAATGATTCCGATCAAGCAATATTTATATACTATATAGTATTGGTATGGGTCCTCCCCAAACACTCTAGGAACTAAGTATATAAGTAACGACTTCAATTTACCCGGATAATTTCCAAGCAAAACTCTAATCAGGACATTGTTCATAAGGATCATTGGGGTATCACCTTATGATTTGGTCCTCTTATCCCTTAAGCTTAGCTAAGCACATGCAACATACATTTATTTAATGTCTAATAACTATTTAGTCCAATTGTACTACCAACTTAACACCACAAACACCAGCAAGTATCCCATACTTGGTTTAGCTGCAATTATAAAATCCAACTCTAACACACTCCTTGAACCTAACATAACATTAATACCAAAACTTAAATCATAACCTATATTAGAACAACACCAATACTTAGTCTCTAAGCTTAATTAACAATGCTCCTTAACTTAACTACTTAATCTTCTCACACTTGCAACTTAAGTCTATTGAGGTACCTAGTATTACTAAGAGAATGAATTAGTTCATAAAACATTTTGGGTGAAGAATCATGTTTAGAAAAACTTTAGAGAGGATTAGGAACAGATAAACATGCTTGAAAAATAAGTGAAAACTACACTTAACATATAAATATAATGCTACTCATGCCCTTAATATAAAATTAATACTCAATTATCCATTTTTCCTTTACTATATTTCTTTTTTTTTTATTTTATTTTGGGTTTTACAATGACTCATTAGGTTGAGTTGGTCTACAGGTGTCCTCTTGTAGGAGGTAGTAGGTAGTAGGGATTTGTTTTGTGCTGTGTCTATAAACAAAGACTATGATGTCCAATAGCTATTGGCAGTTTCCCAAGTATGTAGTGGAGTAAGTAGTTCAGTAGAGATGTATGTTCGAATTCATGAAATTAACATCCATATATAGAGTGTTCCAGTCTTTTGGGTCATGTATTCAAGCTCTTATTCACTGGAGGTACAATAATATACCTAACTCTTGTAGTAATTGATTCTAATAACTTGCATAGTTTGCTTATTAAGTAAACAAGATAATTCCAAATGTAATACATCAATTTGGTCATATTTGCAATGTCATACCTCTAAGTTTTTAGTTGCAAATTTACAACTTAGTTACACTACATGTTGGAGCTCCTACCTCAATTAGTTCAATTAGTTGCCATCAAGAATGCTATCATTTCAAGCTAAGCAACTCGTCATCTGTCCATTTGGCTGACATAGCGTATTTTAATATTTGACATACTGCATGAATTAAGGTAGCATAGCATACCAAGTTAAGTGTTACGTTAGTTGTGAGTAAGGTTGAAATACGTGTTATCGTGTTGTGTCTCATTTTCATGTCTATAGGGGTTCGTGTATGAAAAACCTAACCACGTAGTACACCTATTTATTAGTCGTATATGAACGCTTAAACCTATGATCTAATATGTCTTGTGTTTAGGTTAGACTCACTTATATTAGGGCTAACAATTCGTTTTACCATGTTGTATCTCATTTATCTTAAGTTTGATATCGTTTATCAATTAAAAAGTTATAATTAACTTTATAAAATATTTATAGATACAGTAGGAAAAGAACAATAATAATATTTAAATTTTATAATGACAAATGAAAAGTTTTAGTAAAGTAAAATTTAACCAAATATAAATGATAAAAAAATATAAGTTGCATAACACCACTAAATTAATTGGAACTATGAATTAAATGAACATTAATATTACTACTAGTATTGATTTCCAAAGTTATTACATTATTTGTTAGATTTTCAAGGGAGACAGTTAAAGAATCTATACATGAGTTCATAATTTTTCATCAATTTAAATTAGGATGCAGTAAGAAGAGTATATAACATTATTAAATTTAACTTATATAGTATTACTAAACTAAGTATAACTATGAATTAAATAGATTAATATCACTACTAATGTTAATATTTAAAATATCACTACTAGTGTTAATATTTAAAATATCACATTGTCTATTGACTTTTAAGGTAGACAGTCAAAGAATTTGCATATTAAAGTTCTTTTTTTTTTGTTATTTAAACTATAATGCGGTAAGAAAAAATATATAGCTAAAAGTATTTAATACCTTTAATTAATATCTAACTTAGAAAGAAATTATTTATGCAGCAAAGTATAAAAATGGAAGAATATATAGTATGTCTCGTATCCCATGTCTAGGTTTAAAAGTTTGACATGCACTCGAACATGAATTTAATTATGTTTAAATGTGTCTAACCCGTTTGTATTTTGTATCAAATTTTTCTTTTTATACATTAACCTATTTAAATCTTATCATGTCATATCATATCTGGATTATAAATTGCTAGCCCTAGTTATAGGTCTTTGATATGTAACTATTGAGATTTTATGTAGTGAAATCAATTTTTTTTTTTTGAAAAAAAAAAGAGATTATAAAGAGAAGTAGAGAAAAATAAGAACATAGAGAATGACACTAAGTATTGATAGTATGCTGCCATTCCACTTAGGCTAAGAGTTTGAGACATAACTTGTGAAGCTAGTTACTATATGATACAATATGATTATCACTGGATTTGTATGTATATATTTATATATAAATCAATATGAAATATAAAAGAGTCAAACCTGTATAAGAATGATAAAATTCATCTCTTGATCTAAGGTATACTCATAAACATAATTATAAACATGTTTAATAAATAAATGATACTATAATATTTTTTCTATTAGTCACACATATTTTGTAATTCTTAAAAATTTTGCATTTTAGATATAGAATCAAACTTGAGAACCGGCAAATAATCTCTAGGCCTTATGAGACTAAAGGAATTAAAGCCAATAAAAATTCTAAAACAAAAACATAAAATGAATTTGAAAACGTCAACATAAAAATTCAAAAACTGTTATTGCATATAAAAACCCTAAACCCTAAATATGTGCAAGCATGTATAGTAATCATGAAATGAATAAAAAGCTCCTGAACCTAAACCCTATAGATGCAAAACCCTAAACTAAACCCTAAATGATGGTGAAATAGTAAAACGGTAAATTAAACTTGAATTTCCTTAAATTGTGAAAATTTGGTACTGAACAATTAAAGATATTCCTAAATAATAACAATTAGCTAAATTAAGTCAACTAAAGATAAAATTATGAATTTGCCCTATGCGCATGCATCGTACCATACATGTGTAATTTCCCTTCTACATACCATTATTTATAAGATATACCACATTATATCAATTGACATAAAAATTGAACCAATTAAAACACTAATTTAATAAATTGATTCTAGATATTTCAGAATCATGCAAATTCAATATAAAAAAAATTAAAGATGTCCTTAAATAGTAGTAATTAACTAAATTAAGCTATCTAGAGAATAAAATTTATAAAACTAAGAAATCATCTCTATGAATATGTATTTCACTAAACATGTGCACACATATAATTTTCTTTCACGTATGATGTATTGCAAAACATCAATTGATTTAAATCAAACCAATTAAAACATTAGATTAATGAAAACATATCCTTACCTTACAAGGCTAATTACACCACACATACATATACATACAACGTAATTTTATTTGAAAACATTAAAAAGTACAAAACACTATATAATGTTAAATTGATTTAACTAAACCAATTAAAATACTATATTAATGAAATTATAGTTGTGGCTCATACATAAATTGCACCATATATAAATATAAAAGTAACCTTATTCATGTTTGATAAAAATTTGAGATTAAAACTCTAAATAATGATTTGAAAACCCTAAAACAAAGAATCGAAAACCCTAATACTAAAGTGAATACTTATAACCCTAGATTGAAAGCCTTAAAACCTTATGGAGCTCAAATTGAACTCAAAGAAAACCTATAATCTATCTTAAAACAAGCTTCATAAATAGAAAGATCAAAATCTAAGTTTAAACCTAATCACTTAAATCAATTGATCAAGTCTTGATAATTCAAAATGTCAAAGTTAAGGAGCCATATGTGATTGGCTAGGGGCCTACCAACATCCCCATTCCTTTTCCATTCATTTTCATTTTAAACTTAGTTAAACACCAAGATGTAATCATTAGTTAGTGTAAAACTCTTACAAGACTTTAGTGAATCCCTAGAGTTAGTTAGATAAAACCATTCTAAATCCCTAAACAAGTTATACCATTTAAGGAAAAAAGCCACTAGTCACTTTTTCTTCAACCTAAAAGAGAACAGCAAGGAAGCTTGACAAGCTACCCCTATCTACTCTTAGCCATTGGTTTTGATGCGCCCAAGGAGGCCATCACTTCACCTTTCTCTTCCAATAAAACACACACAAATGACTAGCCATTCGAAGCCTAAAAGAACTAGCCACTTCCATGCACCATTGCCTCATTCCAATCACCTAATGATAAGCTAAAAAGAGGACTCCTATCAAGCCCCAACCAACCATTTAAGTCACCCATCATAACCATTTAAGTTTCCTTCATTTCACCCCATTCAACGCATAAACTTCAAGAGCAAAAACAACCCCCAATTGTCGGACCAAGCCCTAACCATAGGCTGAATCTTTATTCTCATTTCCACCATTACATCTTCCAAATCCTCTTACGCATACACTACCTAAGTTTAGTCCATCTTAGGAAGCATTAAGTCATTTTCACTCCATAAGCTTCATCGTCCAACAAAGGTTTAAGAGGTCAAAGGTGTAGCAGGTGTCAAAGGCTAGGACCAGGACAAGCATAAGGACAAGGAAGCTCATTGTTGGGGAACCATACACCCTCAGTAGGAAAAGTAAAGTCCTTTTCACTTCATTACAACCTTAAGACATCCATGGATAAATTTCATCCTTTCCTTTCCAGTAATATTTTCTAGTGATTTACTAAGAGTCTTTTATGCTAAGCAAGTAGTGGCTTTCTTAAAGTTATCTTGTAATATTGTAAGTTTTAGTAGCTACATTCATGTTATCTAATAAGGAGTAGATATGTACTTTAAAACAATGTAGGAAAGACTCGTAACTAGTGAGAAATATTAAAACAAAGCCAAGATCCTTTTCTTTGTATGCTGGATGTGAGGAGTATGTAGGCCTTGGGGATGTTTTCTTAACTTATTATAAGATACTCATGCATTAAAGTACCCTCAAGTAATAGTGTAACAAAGACATAAGGCCCTAATGAAGGGAAAACACAACAAAACCTTAAATAATCGCCCTCACCACCTTAGACGCCTCACATATCAAGTTATTTACATGTGTCATTGTAATAAATCAACTAATATGGAGCAACCAAAAGCCAAACAATTGTTAAGTTAATGCCCTAAGTTAGTAAATAGATTAAGAAAATAAGGAAATGAGCTTAGAAATGAAATTGAGAGCCCCTAAGCTTCAACCACCATATCTAGAATAATAGGTAAAGTACCTTAAAAAATATGGCACATTAAGTAAAAGGCCTAAATAATGCTAGTAAGATGAAGATAGAAGGCTTAGGACACTTAATCGAGCTAAAAGACTATAATCCAACCCAAAACTGCATCAAATCCGAGATGAGTTATCTTGGAAGCACCAAAAGATATTTGAAATATTTAAAAAGAGTCCACTAAAAAAACCCTTAAGCCTATTAAGACACGTAGTAAATCTACTTCAAAAACCTAGCCCATATATAACATAAGGACCTACTTGAAAGCTTATAAAATAAAAGATAGAATTAAAGTCAAGAACAAACCTAAGACTTTAAGAAATCAATTACGTATAAATAATGAGACCCAAATAATGACCTAAGAATTAATTAAACCTGCAAAACAAAAGCTTAATAATACAAGATAAGGCTAAGAAGGAGCATAAATGGAGGGTTCACTATTGTTCTAATTAGAATGCTAAGATGAGGGCCCTACCTCTCCGAATTAACCACATTACGTAAAAGAACACTCGAAAATGATGGAAATCAACTATAAGATCATAAAAATTAGATTTAAAATAAGAAATTTGTAAGTGATTGAAGAGTTTAGCCTAACTAGGAAAAATATAAAGATGAGTAACAATACCAAAGAAATAACTATAATAAGCTCATTAGGGTGAAATCATAAGGTAACAAGTTATTGTACTCCTCATTTATCTTGATTAGGTGACACTGATTTCGAGGATGATTTACTATCTAACTATTACGATTTTCAGCTATGGTTGAGTGAGTAACTCCCGATAACTCCATGTTTGGTTTTGCTTATAGGTAGTAGCACTAAATACCTTATACATGATAAATTGTTGCATATAAGGTTGGGAATATGCATATATGATGTTATTTGATTGTTAAACGATTTGATAATGTTATAAGAACTAGAAGTGCTTGCATGTTAGACACCTATAGGATTGGTGCTTGCGAGTGCTGATTATTTAGTCACTTAAATTAATTAACCTAATACCTATTTGGCTAATAGCTAAAAAGGGATCATGCATCACATAACATTGCATTATACTTATACCAACTACCACCTTATGTGAAAGGTGGGGGGGGAGCTTACAGGAGCAGGACCTCTTAGAGGTATTATTTTAGAGCACATTATAATGCCATATTTGTTGAATCCTTATCCTAGCCTATAGGCTAGTTAAGGGTTGTATCTTGTGACTTCTACTTAGGGCATAAACCATTGATTGGAGAAGCTACCACATTGCTAAACTTGGAAATCTTTTAGTTTTGAAAAGTTCATGTTATTTATCAAAGTAAAGTATATATAAGTATATTTATATAAGTGAATTTATGGCATATTGGTGCAATTATGGACAAAAACCCAAATGCTATGACTCGGTTGATGGTTTATGTTGGTCAATAATCTCCAAACTTGACTATAGAGAGCGAAATTCTAAGTTGCATGCAGTTCTTGGGCCATTGTATGTACTTGTATGGAATACTGTTGGTTGTATGCATTCATATACTTATAAATTATTATTGCTCAAAGGCATAGCAAGAGAGATTATTTCGCTAAGCTTGTATAGCTTGCTCCCTAACAATTTTTCCCTTTCAGGTTGATTGATAGTTGAGATTGGGATAAGCGTCAAGTGTAGAATGCGACTATTGAGTAGTATAATAAAAGGCTGGAATTCAAAAAGGATTGTATAGTTGATTTAGAACATTTTGTGAAACAACTAATCTCTTAAATAAGTTTAGCGTGTTTAGTAAGTTTTAGAAATTTCAAGAATTATCTATCCTATTTCATTATTTGGTAGGAAATATTAATTTGCTATAATTCTGATGGATTGTAGACTAATTAGGGCATCCATAGCTATTTATTAAATAAACTAGTATTATGTAATATAATTAAATGTAAATAGCAAATAATTAGTTAGTCTTGTAACCTTCGACTTGTTAGGCGATTTTTACACTATAGGTGCATACATGTTATGAAAATTTTAAAACAACCGCACTAAACCCATTTTAAGGTAATTAAATACTTATTAATGCTAGATGTTTGGTAGGAGTAAAATTATAGTTGTTACTAATGAAAGCTATTAGTGATGAAAATGTATAAGTAACAAAGCAAAAAAATTATTAATTGCTAGAAGGTACTAAAATGACACTAAAATGGTATTGGTAGTGAATATATATATAACAAAAATTAAAAAAGTGGCAAAAGTGTATTATTTAAGAAAACATATACGTACAACATGCATAGACATTTAATTAGTTTTTAAGGAATTGTTATTTTCCAAAATGTTGTTTTACAATTAATAGTGGCTCTTGATAAAAAGTTAACGACAAAAAGCTAGCATAAAATTAGTATTCTCAAAGTTTAAAGTAACACCTAAGAGGTACAATAGGAAAATAAATGATATTGAAGAGATAAGGCGGGAAAAAGAAAGTTTTGTTCAAAAAGACACATCCGTTTATATAAATGATGAAGCATTTTAAATATTTGCACCATTAACCTAATTTTCTAGTTATTAAAAGAATTAATTAATACAAAACAACACAACTCTTTACATAACAATCTATTTCATAAGACCTTTTGTTTTATTAAACTTTTATTTGTTTGTAATTTTTATGTTTATCTTTTAAGACTATTTTTATTTATAAATTTTAATTTTATAATTGTCACTTTTCTATGTATTTATAACTATTTTATTGATTTAGTTCCAACTTTTTCTTAATAAAAAATTTAAACGAAGCATGTTTGTTAAATGAGTTAAGTTGGGAGTTTAGATTTCATACATAATTAATAAATAAGTGTGTTATGAATTGAGATATTCAAGATAAAAACCCATTTTGAAATGGATATGAAACACGATTGGTTAACATAGATTGTTAACCTTATTTTTTGGAAGATAGCGACTGCCATCAAAATAAATAAATAAATAAATATATATATAATAAACCTTATCCAGTATGATTTACAAAATTATAGTTTAAAAAGTTTGAACAATAAATACAAAAATTGCATTTTATAGAAATGAAGTTGCTATAAACTTAAGAATTATGTCTTTCTCTTGAGATTTAATTAAAGGTACAAAATTCATTTCCTTCTCATAAAATTCAATTAAACATTACAAAGACCATAATATTAAAAAAAATTATAATTGCCAAATTTTTATTCTATTTGGTTCTTTAAATCAATCATTACCTACCCTGTATTTTCCTTGAAATATGTGAATGATAATTAGAAAGATTAATTTTATTTGTTAAATATTTTAAATAATTGATAAAATTTAAATTTAGAAAAACATTTTGGAAATATTAAATTATTTTTAGGAATAAATAAAAAATATAAAAAAAATAAAATTAAAATAAAAGTAACAACTTGAAAATTTTTACTTACAAATGTTGATTTTTTTTAAGCCAATTGCATTACAACTTAGGGAAGGAAAGATTTAATCTTGGTTCATCCCATCAGAAGACTAATATTTATACTACTCGTCTCTAATGGCTGTAAGCCTTAAAACTATCAATCCAAGGTTTTGATCAGTTGAAAGACTCGATCGAGCTTAAATTATAAAGTAAAGTTAGAAATATTAGTAAATTGATCCCGTAAGTTTGAATTTAAGAAAATAAGTAATAAAATAGGAGACTACAAAATTTTCAAATTTTAAGTATATAACTCGTTATTTATCGAAAATACGTAAAATGCATTCCAATACTTAATGAATCGTTAGAGATAAATTATATGTATATTAAAAATTATAAAATAACCTATATAATATTTAAGAATACTTATTTGTACTATATATGAATTTACATGTAGGTATAAATACACGTAATTACTTAAAATACGCGAAATGTGCTAAAATAATACTAAATACTTAAAGAAAATTCATAATTAATTAATAAAAAATCAAGAAAAATCAGGAAAAATCAAGAATGATCCAAATCAGGTTGTGGCTGGTCAGGATCCATAAAATAAAAATTAACCAATTAAATTAAGACAACACAAAAGCCAAAAATTAAGGGATAAGGCAATTATCTTGTCCAATTTAATGCACAATAATTACTAAAGCTCTATAAATAGCAAGAAAAATTCAGAAGCTCATTTAAACAGTTAGAAATCAGAGAAAATTAAGGAGAGTAAAAAGTTGAGAGAAAAACTAAAGAAAAAAAAAAAGAAAAGGAAAACTGTGTAGTTAGAGCCACAAGGGAGAACTCAGATCCGATGGGCAGCTGGGAGTGAACGGCCATCACCACCACACGGTGGTGGCAACGCCCAAGTGAGCCGACACATCCATGGCTACCGACGGTGGCTGGAGCCACATAAATAGGTGAGTTCAATTTATAGCCCGATTTTATATAATTTTGAAAAAATAGTAAATATTCTTAGAAAATTATGAAACTTGTTATTATGGAATATTTTTGTATGCAGTTTTTAGGAAAAATATTATTTTAATGAAAATATATCTTGTGATATAGGGTCCTTAAGAAATCGTACAAAATAGAGCATGTTTCGGTTTAGAAATAAATGACCTTAGGAGTGTAGTTTCGAGCTCAAAATTTTTGTGTAGACCACTTAGATGATATAGAACAGTGCTATGAAGCCCGTTTTCAAAAATTAATTTTCTAAATTTTTAGATAATTTTTAGGCCTTAAAATAAGGCATAAAATGGGTAATTTAGGGTTAATAAAGTAATTAGATAGTTAATTACTGTTTTAGTGAATAAGTATATGTTTTAGGATGTTGAAATCTGATGGAGTATGATACTTGTAGCATTTAGGGTGTTAGATGTAATTATTAGGTTAATTATGTAGTAAATGAGTAATAAGGAAAAATAGTAAATTTTAAGTTAATTTTAGAAATTAGAGTAATTAGGAGTAAAATCTGATTTAGGATAAATTTAGACATTTTGAAATGATAATTGGTATTTAGAGAAGATAATTAGAGTGATAGAAATAGTAGAAGTGTATTATATACATAAAAGGTAATAATACATAATATGTAATTATTAGAATTTAATAAATAGAAAATATTATAATAAAAATTGATATTTTGATGATAATAAAAATTTACAATAAATCTGATACGAAACTTGAATTTATGTAATTATATGAAAAATGTAAAAATTTCTTACATTAGGAGTGAATTTGATATACTAATACGGATTTAAGTGTACCAGGTAAAATAAATACTGACTAGAGGCAATGATGGTATTTAAGAGATCGAAAAGTAATGTGATTAATTTCACATTATGGGTTGAAATAAATTTCTAAGGTTGGAGTATAAAACACTACTTAGAAATAGAACTAAAACCTAATTTAGAAATTAACGCGAAAACGGAACCCGAACCTAATTCCAAATCTAGAATAATTGTAAAAGACTTAATGTCTAGATAATTAGGCATATTAAACCCTAAATAAAACATAACAATAAGCGTTATAGGATAAAATGAACCTATAATAGTTATCCGAAAAACTGAAATCACGTTTGTGTTATAGGGATGATCGGCGATGGCCTGAGCAAATCGGACCTCGAGTGAGTGAGCGAGCGAGAAATTGAGGTAAGTTGGGATTAATACAATGCTGTATTTTGGGAGGCTTGAGATTATGTTTAGTTATGCTTGTTAGATAGTTAGATGTGTGCATGTGCTTGATTATAGGTGATGCTATGATTCTATTTATTGCTTTAGCATGTATTGTATGATTTATATGAAATGATTGATCATCCTAAATTAGACTTAATCAAATATACGACCAGTAATCCTAATCGGACATACATGGCAACCCGTTAGGGAAACTTAGGACTTTCCGGCCAAATACTGACCCCTTCGAAAGGGATAGCGTAGGATTGTAATTGGTCTCTTTTTCATCCTTAGCCGAACTAAGTGACGGGAGAGGAGGTCGCGGCGAAGGTGAAATCAGTGGTTCGAAGGTAGTCGCGGGAGGAGCGAGGTCTCCATTGCACAAGCTTGGGTTTGGTCATGAGCTGTTGCATTAATGGCAACTCCTCAACCCGGATTAGAGCGGGCGCAAATTCTCTAATCTCACGACGGGTTAGACAACGTCATGCGATGGCATTTCCTTGCACATGCATTGCACCTAATAAGTTGATTAAAAACCTTGTTGTGTTTGTGGTATAGTTTTAAGTCCTCCATCCTAACTTACTGAGCTGTGGTTGCTCACATCTCTATAGACGTCGTACAAGTGTTGGCTAAAAAGAGGCAAACAACTACTTTGAAGCTAGCAACTGCTGGATCTTGGGGAGTGAGGAAAAACATTGAAGAATCAACATAGATGTAATTACTTTTCATTTTTGAATAATGTAATAACTGAATTATAGTGAATATATGTAAATTTTCTCACCTTCTTAAGTAAATGATTTATTTAAATTATAGACTGTTTACTTCAAAGCGAGTTAGTGGTGGACGCCTTGTGTAGATCAGGTCTAAGATAGCGGTTGTAAGGCCAACTTCTATCTTAAGATGGTTTACACGGTGAAGCTGTTACGACTCTGCCACTTCGAGACGTAACAATGGCAATGTTAAACCTTACTAAGGTATGTAGACAATTTTAAGAGTAGTGTTAATTAAAATAATTTTTTACCTTTGCTATCTTGCTTGAGTTAAAAAAAATAAAATTTTCTTCTTATCTTTGGGCTTGTTTTTTAGAAAATAAACCTAAAATAGAAAATTTTGATATTTTAAAAATATTTTTACTTTAAACTCAAAGTCTACAAATCCAAAATTGCTTCATTATTACATATTAGTGTTTTATTTTCAAAACTAATTTTAATTAATATTAATTTTTTTGCAACATTTCTATGTTTTCTCTATTTAAGATAAAAAAATTATTTTTTTAAATTTGGTGAGTCACTAACCTTATCATATATGATACTCATAAAACCCTACTCAACTAGATAGGTTTTGGATGAGTATTGAGAGTCACATAATTAGTTCTAAGTAACAACTTATCAGAACCTACTCCTACATAGTGGAGTATGACTATAAAGTTATTATAACTTGCATCTACCTTGGAACCTTTATTTTAAGGAATACAATGTACGAGTTCTAAGGTACCTTGCATTGCACTTGTAATAAAAAATTAAATAATATTAGTAAATAAAAAAAATTACAATTGCATTATTTTCTTTGCCCTAAAAAGATGATTAAAAAAGCTTAGCCCATACTACTAAAGTCTAAAAACTACCTTTTGTTGTGAGTCCCTTCCTTTCTTTATTATCATTCATTTTTTCACCTTCTTCCTCCTTTGCTCAGTCTAACCATAGTGCAGTAAACTCCTAAAACATTTTAGTTCTTTACGCTATAAGATTTGATTTCTTATTTTTTGTGGCTATTAGGTTGACAATCTCGGTATTTGATGTCCTTATTCTACGCTCTCGGTCAAATGCCCATTTTTAGCTTTAACGAAATACCAAACTAAGTTTGAATCTCAAATTTCAACAAATAATGCGTTGAGTTTTTGTTTTATCTATTAATTTGTTTTGTCAATATATTTTTTCTTTCTCTAATCTTCTAACGATTTTGAATATTCAAACTAGTGAAAGATCAAAACTTTCTAATGGTACTTTACTTTTGTTTTCTTTTTCAATATATGGAAAATTATTTTTAAAGGCAGTTGTACTTTTTGATGTTGGGAATTGTCGTCCATGATATTACTAGCCATCGAATTGTTATATAGTATCATGGTAGAAAAAGACTTCGGCTTTTATCAAAGGATATGCTTACATTTTTGGATGGAGTGATAGGATATACTTTTTATGGGCTTAGTCTTGTGCTTTTATTGGCTTTTAAGAATCTTTCCAATTACTATAGAGAGTTTATGAGAATGATATTAATCCGATTTAAAATATATTGTAAATCTAAAAGCCTTTTAAGTTATTACTACTGGTCCATAGTATTGAAAATAACTAGTTTGATATTGATTATGTATTCAATATGGTATTTAAAAGGAAGACAAAAACAAAAATATATAAGTTATATAAGATAATTTATATCTGATAAAACCCATATATTATTGCTTTATATTTTTACTTACCCTCACAAATAGCTTATATTCGGTCATAAAAGCCTAATACAAATTCAAATTAAGTAAAATAAAGTCATGGAAAATTTGGGTTAGATAAAGACTTTCGAGAGTAAAATTGATCTACTTTGTGTTAAGTGTGTCAAATAAGTAAGAAACCTCTCAAAAGAGATTGAAAGAAGAATTATAATCAGTAGTTGAGTTTAATGTTTTTAAATCATTTCAACATTTAAATTTAAAACTTCAACTTTATGTACTCATATATCATTGAGCATCTAGTAAACAAAAAAGCATTATTGAATCTCACATCAAACATAGAGGGCTTCAAATATGTTTACCCTTAAACTTTTACAAAAAAAAAAAAAAAAAAAAACCTCTATATTTGCCACCAGACACTTATTGCTGCGCCCTTTCTCTCTTTCCTGAGTTTTTTTTTTTCTTTTTAATTGAAGTCTATCTAATAATTTGAAACCAAAATGCTATCTACAATCTTCTGCGAATTTTATGCAAGATAAAAATAATTAGACTCAAATATGAGTTTCTTCCTCATCAATGATACCGAAAGATGTCCTCAAATCAACACAAAAAGGCGTGTCATCCCAAAAATTATTTGCCTCCACTATAGTAAGACTATTTCTTGTAATCCATTGAGCATCATCTCCATCAGTGAAGTCCATGGAGTAACAGCTTGAGAACAACTCCTCATCAAGAGAAAAACATTCAAAAGTCGAAGGTATTATTGCCCTATTCCCATCTGCTCCATCACCACTACAACAATGTCCTGTTATGTCTTTGCTGTTACTATTGGATGATGTTTCTCCTAAGTTGTCTTCTTTAGACATGTTCTTAGATGTGCTTGTTGTGTCACTGTTATTGGGAACCTCAATATTATAGGTTTGCCTAAGCCAGTACAACAATTTCTTGGAGATGGTTCGAGGACGGGGCCTTATCACCTTCACTTTCACCATATTTTCGGGTTTGTTAATGGAATTATTATTCCCATTATCTTCTTTCATCCTTTCCCTTGGTGTTACCTTTTTCTCGATATGAGTATTCCAATAGTTTTTCACATCAGTCGCCGTTCTTCCAGGTATTCTTGCAGCAATTAGCGACCACCCGAAAATGTTTTATACATAATGATCCATGAAGTACATCTAATGTTAATAATAAAAGAGAAAAGTACATTCGACGTTGCAAAACTTTTCAAAATATATTACCTAGCCATAACCAGCAATTTGATGCTAAAGGAGTGCTCTAATGTTCTCCATTTTTCATTTAGGTAAAGTTTTAAAGAAACTGCAAATCTGCTACCAACAGTAATCCATTGTTAGATTTTAGGGTCGTTATAATGTGATTTTTTCTTTCTTTCTTTTTTTTTTTTATAATGAGTTGTTTTAATAAATTTGGAAAATTCGAGACATTATGCTATCAGCTGCATAAAGGTTATGCATGGTCCAATTTTTCATATTATATAATACTGTATGTATGGTAAGGTATGCAGAAAGTTATCTGTAACTGTTAAAATATGTAAGGACAGGGAAGGGAGATGACGAGATAAACCGAATGATTAGGTTGATTTCAATTAGAAATATTTTTATGATATTAATAGGTTATATCATTAGATTCATAATATATAAATATTAATAAACTTTTAATATATAAAAATATAAATAATAATTTTTAAAAATTTATATACTATAATCAGTATTTATATATTATTTATTTATATATAATATATTAGTATTATTGATTATATATATATATATGAGCAAGTACTGGAACCTACTGTGTAAAAATGAAAGGATTATCGAGGAGAGAGAAAGGACACGTTGAGTAGAATATTTATTTGGCATTGAATGGCCGTTTAATGAAATATTGAAAAGTATATATGCAGCAATCAGTAGAATTGACTTTGCATGAAGTAATCCGACGTCGGCCTTCGCCAATTATGTTATGTGAGTGTGACATGGGTAGAAATAACGGTGGTCCTTCCAGGAAAGCACATTAATCAGGTGTTGGACCCACAGCCCTATTATGCAAATACAGACGCCGACCTTGACGCAACAGCCTAGTTTCCATATTTGTCTTGGCAAATGTGTTTGTCATTCCTCCTGTGTCAAGGAAAAAGGGGAGGGGAAAGGTAATAAGATTTGAAAGGAAACACTTTTCTTTGGACTTACAAAAGTCATTTTTTAAAAATATAATTGGAATTGAAAGTAATTGGTTCAAATTTATAATCTTATCTCTAAATAAAATTATATTTTATTGTTTCATGGATTTTCATGACATTTTGTTGTAATAAACTAATTTTTCCTTAATTTTTTTTCTTCCTTACACAAAGAGAAATTGTATAATTTTTTCCCATTACTTTCTTTTCCACCTATCTCCTTCACCCTTTCCAAACATAGTATTACTTTTCTCCTATTTATGTTCCTTTGAATACATCATTAGTTTCACTCATAATAGTTAGCATAACTTACAAATTTCAATTTACAATATATATATATATATATGAAATGATAAAGATGAATATTATATTTGGTATCTAAACTTTGTTCAAATAACTCTAAAAAATTACAAATAATTTTTCTACATGTTTTAAAACACCATCTAAAAATTTTTACATCACCAAACTTTGACCTTAGTATTTTTAATGATATTAATATATTACATAAATAAATTTGTGATACATAAATATTAATAAATTTTAGTATATAAAAATATAAATAATAATTTTTTAAAATCTATATACTATTATTATAATTTATATATTTTTTATCTATATACATGATATATATTATTATTGTTTATATATATGTATATATATATATATATATATGAGCAAATACTGGAACCTACTCTGTAAAATGGAAGGATTATCGTGGCGAGAGAAAGGATACGTTGAGTAGAATATTTATTTGGCGTTGATTGGCCGTTTAATGAAACGTTGAAAAGTATATATTCAGCAAATCAGTAGAAACGTTGAAGTAACGGCCAATCCGACGTCAGCCTTTGCGAATCATGTTATACGGGTGTGACAGGTAGAAATAACCATGGCCCTTTGGCATGAATGCCAAAGCAAACTAATGAGGTGTTGGTCCCACAGCCCTATTATGCAAATATAGACACCTACCTTGATGCAACGACGTAGTTCCATATTTGTCGTGGCAGATGTGTTTGTCACTCTTCCTTTGTCAGATAAAAGTCGGACGAGAAAGGTAATAAGATTTGAAAGGAAAAAGACGGAGGAGAAAGGTGATAATTCTAAATACGAAGAGAGTTAAAAGTAATTGAATCTTATCATTAAAATAAAATTATATTTTAATATTTTAAAGACCCTCATGTTATTTTGCTACAATAAACTCGCTTTTCCTCCAATTTTTTTTTTTTCTTTTCTTACACAAACAGAGATTATATAATTTTTTTGCACCTATTTCCTTCCCTGAGCAAACATTGTATAATTTTTTTCCACCTATTTCCTTCTCCCTTTCTAAATATAGTCTTACTTTTCTCCCATTTATGTTCCTTTGAATACATCATTAGTTGCACTCATAATAGTTAGCACAACTTATAAATTTCTATTTACAATATATGTATATATATATTATAAATGATAAAGATAAATATTACATTTGATATCTAAACTTTGTTTAAATAACTTTTAAAAGTTACAAATGATCATTTTAAATTTTTAAAAACACTATCTCAAAATTTTCACATCTCTAAACTTTGCCTGTGGTATTTTTGTTTTCTTTTTTAACTAAGAAGTCAAATATTTTTATGCTATCAATTTATTAGAACTTAAGAATTATACTTCAAAAGTTCAAGAGTATATCTACCGTAAGGTAACAGTTTAAAGTGGTATATTTTCAATTTTTATATAAATGTGTACATATATATGTATATGTATTAGTTGAGCTACAAGCATAATTAATTTGAAATTATGCAAAAAAATAATTTCACGTGGATTTCTTCTTCGTTGTACGAATTACCTTTAGTATATTTTTATGGTTTCAAATTCCCATTGAATTTCGTTTACACGACGACAATCAACCTATATTATGGATGTCTAAAACATTAAATATAACTATAGAAAGGCTTCAAAAAAAAAATCATAGAAAAAACCGACATATTAATTTAAGAAAATGGATAGTCATAAAAGAAGAATAAGAGAAACCATAAAAAGATAAACAAAACATATGAAAAATGTCTAGTTGTTATGTAGAAGAGTTATTTGATTAAAAAGTAAATATCAAAACTATGTTGTTACTTTACTAATATAAATATAATATATAGGCATATATTTAATAAGTCGAAAAAAATGGTGACTGCCATACTTAAGCATTCCAAGTGGTGTTTTTGTTTGAGAAATTTAAGTTTTGGCAATTTTAGAGACCTCTTCGATCTCCAGGAAGAGAGATTAATAATAAGATTTGAACTTTCGCAAGGATCAGTGAATTGAAGAGGAATTCCTCCAGCTTGGAGGTGTTTGCTGTTGAGAGGAGTGATAGGTAGAATTCGCATCTAGCGAAGTACCCAAAAATAAATAAATAAATATAAAATGATCACTTAAAAGATTATGTTATTTGTAAAGATCCTGATTAATCGTTAATAAACACCGTGGATTATTAGTTAATAGCTCGATAAAAAATTTTATACACTCTATTATTAATAACATATTATGGAAAGAGATAATAAATAGGTGAAAAGTTCTTTATTTATTTCTTTTCTATGGTTAAAGAAAAGTTCTTTATTTAGTTTTTATACAAATACCTTATAATAATAATAGTCCATTAATACTGTCTTTCTGTTTTTTAAATTTGTAACAATGCCACCAGTTTTTTTTTTTTTTTTAAGGATAAGAATAGATATTTATTTCCAAATGAAAAGATTTTAATAAAAAAAAGGAACTATTTAGAGAGTATTTGAGTATCAGTATTTTAAGCACTTCTTCTTTTAAATTTTTTTTACTTTATTAATGAATTAATTTAAAAGAGTTACTAAATAAATTTTTAAAACTTCTTCACCTCTTATTAAGCAACTCACTTCTAGGTTGCTATATATAAAAGTAAAGCGACTTATATTGCCCGACGTAGGAATTTATACCTCGCACGCTGGATAAAGATCCTGTTCGTTTTGTCGCTATTTTCTCTCTGTGAATGTCAATGTCAAAAGCTCACCGAAACGATTCACCCGATCTATCCACATAAAGCTATAGAAAAGAGAATAGAGAGCGACACAAACCTATTTCCCAAAAGCTTGTGAAGTCTAAGCATCAGGTCTACCTCATCTTCCTCAAACTTCCCTCTCTTAATCCCTGGCTTGAGGTAATTCAACCACCTCAATCTGCAGCTTTTTCTACACCTATTCAAACCTATATTCATACAAAAGAATCAAACTAATTATACAAATGAAATATCATAACACAAACTAATGCATGTTCTGCATATGCATTTTCATGCATTTGTTTTTTATAAAACATACAAGTATCTTGCTAGCTAGTTTCCTAAAATGGTTATTATTAGAAAGTCAGTCATATCCCTCTATTATCAATATAAAAGAAAAAAAATACGAAAAGAAAGTGCGTACATACCAGCTCTACCAGGGACTTTATGCCACTCCCTTTCACCGAACTTTTCTATACATTTCCTTAAAAGAACATCTTCTGCTGAGGTCCACGCCCCTTTCCTTACTCCTAAAGAACAATTACCCTTCATATTTGGATTATGAATTGTATGCGTGTGCAACAACTTGCATATGTAAAACAAACAGAAATCTCTGCATAGTTGCTTAAGCAATAACTTGCATTTATAAAAATATGAACACTACGGAACTGTTCAAGATAATAATAGTAACTTCATTACTTCACGGCCACGTGCACATGTTCCATCCACAAGATGCATAAATGTACGAAGAGGAATCCTCGTTTTTCAAGATTACCTCGTCAATCGTTTGCATTCAACAAAGTTTCCAATCAATTGAATACACATCACTCATAGGTACCACTTAAGACAACAATCATTTTCAATGGAATGGTTGGGGTTTTACTCCATATAACGGTCCGTTTTATAGTTTCATGTATTGCAATTTTTCATTACTTTTATTGCTTAAAAGAAATTAAAACAATGGGAAGTTACTTATAAATTATAATGGACTTTGTAAGTAAATATGATATGAATGCATTTAAAAAGTATACTGATTATATATATATATATATATATATTATCTAAATCATAAGCGCTATGTAAAAACACCTTTAATTTCTCATCCCTAAAAATTAACCACTTAATGATAATATAATATTATTCAAAAAAAAAAAAAAACCAATACAAATCAGTTTTCTCTGCATTCACGTTTTACATCTCTACCGCGTATATCATTTCTTTCGCTCTTTTTAATATTCTTCTCGGAACAATGAAGTTATTGTATTCTTATTCGTTGCCGAAGCAACGCTGGACAACATTTGAATCATAGAAATTGTCTCTATTAAAATATACCATAGTGATAAGTAGTGATATATTAATAATTTATTTAAACATTTTCAACTAAAAGTATTTTTTGTTGTGACTCCAATCCTGACTTACGAGGAAACAATTGGACCATTGGAGGTAAAGGCCACTATAATGTTATTGAAACTTTGCTTCATGAATCACTTAGATAATAAATACATTAAGATAAATAGAGTGCTTTTTTTTTCCTTTTTTTTTTTTTAGTCCAGTACATTATTAAGTCGGCCCAAACCGAGTTATAATTGACTGATTAAATAATTTATCGGACTACTATATACTAATATGACGTAATATTATATTATACTAAAAGTTTAACTATCCGGTACCATTTTAATATCATTATATGAAAATACTTTAATATGTATTTTAAGTAATATATCATAGTTATAATATTAGTTCACTGTGATGATAGAAATATTTGGCATATTACTTATTGTCTTAGACGTTCAATATCACTTAAAAATGTACCATAACTAGATCAAAGTTTTACATACATAACTATAAATTTGTAAACTAAACAGCTGAAACAATAACACATCATTATTTTGTATCTATTAATACAGTATCTTTTGGGAGTCTAAAGCATACTATTTATATAATATATAAACAAATATTAATACAATACATCCGTTAACTCCCTATTGAAGAAAGCATTTTTTGTAACAATCTTCCCTCTATTCACTGACGTGTCCGCCATTATAGAACATAAAGTGTACTAGGAGTGTATGACAGAATGCAAGAGGATATGGAAACTTGAGGAGAATAAGAGTTGCAAAAATAACTATTAGTTTTCTATATCTGTTACATTGATATTTATACAGCAACCTAACTAACTAACTAACAGGAAATAACAGTAAGGAAATAAATAATCCTCTACAAGCTAGTCTTTAATATAAGTGTACAACACAAATCAGTATTAGTCAAATAGTCAATATCCAAATCCTACCCCCCATCCCTAGGTTGGACTTGAATGAATAGCTAACTTAGAGTAAAAATACTAAAATTATCATGCAGTTATGACTTTGGTTAAAAGATTAGCTAGTTGGGAAGTAGAGGGAACATGAACTATAGAAAAGAATCTAGATTGAATATGGTCATGAATAAAATGAATATAAACATCAATGTGCTTCCTTTAGCCATTTAAGCAAGGATTCGAAGCAATTAAGATGGTTGACTTGTTGTCATTATATAGAGTAATGAGAAATGCAACAAAAATATGAAGATCACAAAGCAAATATGATAATCAGAGAGTTTCCTTAGTAGCAGTTGCTAAACTTCTATACTTGGCTTTTGTTGTCGAAGTAGACATAATAGGCTACTTTTTGGTTTTCCAAGCAATAAGAGCTCGGTTAAGAAAAACACAATAACTAATTGGTGATTTACAATCTAACAAAGAACCCCAATCAGAGTTGATTAGGTAGATAGTTGCAACTAATTGCTAATTGCATAAAATAATCCCAAATGAAAGGGACCCTAAAGATAGAATAGTAAATGCAGCAAAGCATGATGATGTGGAAATCTTGGACTTGAAACAAATTGACTTAAGTATTAGATAGAGAATGAAATGTCTAACCTAGTAATTGTTACATATAGCAATCGGCTAACAATTCGCCTGAACAAAGTAGGATCATCAAATAATTCACCTAAATCCTTATTAAGTTTGAAACCTTTTTGCACAGGAGTTTGAGCAGGTTTACAATCAAACAACCTTGCATCACTTAATAAATCTAAGATGAACTTCCTTTGGTTAATAAAAAGACTAGCACTACTACAATAAAGATCCAAAACAAGAAAAAAATGTGCTTGTCTTAAATCTTTGATAGTAAAAACCTTGTCAAGTTTATGCACTATTTTTATAATGAAGGCTACATCATAATCGGTTAATAGCATATTCTCAATGAAACCAGTAGATCCAACATGAGTATATAAGGAATAATCATGTTTGGAATGAGTAAAGCCACAAGATAGAAGAAACTTATAGATTTCTAAGTTCCATTGCCTAGAAGCCTACTTTAAACCATATAAAGACCTCTTTAATTTGTAAACTTGCTTGGGAAGAGCTTTATTGTAACCTTCAGGAGGTACCATATAAATATCTTCATCATGATATCCATCGAGAAAATCATTGTTAATGTCAATTTGATGTAAAGGCCAACTATTTGCTACTACTACTACAAGAACAAGTCTAACACTAATAAGTTTAGCAATGGGAGAAAAAGTTTCATAGTAGTCTTCACCCTCTTTTTGTGTACATCCTTCAACAAATAGCCTAACCTTATGCCTTTTAATAGTTCCATCTGACCTATATTTGATTTTAAATACCCATTTATACGCTACAGCTTTCTTCCCTAAGTCTAATTACATTCAAGAGCATCTAGTTCTCACTTCATGGCATCATCTCATTCTTTTTGTTAAGTTGCTTATAAGTAATAAGTAGGTTCCTTAGTAATAAAGACATTAGCTAAAGAGGCAATAAACTTAGTAAGGAGATGGGAAAAGCTTTTAGGTGATAGCAAAGGGTATTGAGTTGTGATTGACTTATTAGGAAAAGAAGTGGTAGAGGCTGTATGGTTAACAATGTAAACAAAATTTTTCAACCATTGAGGAGGTTGCTTATGTATAGTAAAGTGTCTAAGCTGTGCATTAGTAAGCACAAGCAGTGGTTAATCATCATAAGTGACTATAGAAGAATGAGAAGCCTGACCAGATGAGCTATCATTATCGTGATTAGTAGATGACTGATTAGAAATGAGAGTATGATAATCAATAGAAGAATGATTAGTTAAAGCAAGTGACTCAAATGAAACATTTTCTTTTAGAAGTGATAAAGAAGAATTAGGAACAAACCATTGAGTGTGTTGATGAAAATGAAAAATGTCTTCAAAGAAAACAACATCTCTAGAAACTAAAATTTGATTAGTTGTCGAGTTGTACACTTTGTATCCTTTTTGTGTTGGTGTACATCTAAACTTTGGACGTATCAACTATAGATGATTGCAAAAGAGAGAACTAATCATATAGTAGTAGATTACACCATGGTGTTAAAGCTTCTACAATAGTGGACCCTACCTTTTGATGATAGATCAAAGCTACTAATTGATCCATCTACCATTTAGTAGCCCCATCTACTTTTCATTTGACTCAATAAATCCATTTGTATTTAAAAATTGGTATTAGGAGAATGAAGCTCTAAATTCTAGGTCTAATTATTCAATAAAGCTTCATATTCATTATCCTCATAGCTAGGTGATACTCCATGGACTTAAAGGCATGGGTGTATGATGTAGGTTTAGTGAAGGGTGATTATAAAGCTCCAAATGATCTAAGTGCTAAAGCTTGAGAAAAAGGACTAAGTAACTTGGCTCCTAAAATCTTTTCTAATACCAAATCCTAAGGAGAACAAGCTTGTTTTAAAGCATATGAATCACATACTTAGATATGGGGGAGTTGACAAAGTGCATAAAGGGAACTACATTCAAACACCTTCATCATGACATTTAAATGAAGTGGCAAAAAAAAAAAAAGATAAAAGTTGGATTTGTCTATCTTATTCAAATACCTCATAGAGTCATTCGAATGAAGTGATCATTTAAAGATAGATATTGCTTTGCCTCACTTGAATAGGATAATACTATTATAGAAAGAAGCCTCCTAAACATTTAATTGACTAAATTCATAAATTGACTACTTGCGCGTTATTTTTTGCATAATTACATTTTCATGTTTATTTTTATTATATTTTTACCTACAATTACCCTAATAACCTAATAAAAAGGGTCATTTCATGTAGGAGACAATTACCTTACACTTGAATATAATTTTTGTTGATTAGGTTTTACACTTTCAAAATCTTATTCTTATTAATCTTAAGATTGTAGCAAACACTCCACCATTTAAATTTGTACATCATATCAAGTCAAGAATGCCATACTTCAATTTCCTTGGTGCATAATGTCTTCAGAAATTGTCCACATTATCATAAAACCAAGAACCAAAAATTAAAAAAATCGTTTGTTTTTTTTCTTGATTGTATTTGATTTTGGCTCTTATATTTAAGCTTGTGGATTTAACATTAATTCCAATCTAAATGCTTCTAGCTAAAGTACATATCCAACCAGCCACTTCATTTAGGGAAAGACACATCAAATTAAGCTTTAATCTTCTTTAAGGATAAACAATCGTAATTTAATTTATTGTTTAAGATATAATATTTACAAATATTTGTTACATCTAACTCCACCAAATGAAAAATGTTTAAGGGGTGAAACATATAATACATGGCCATTATCTTTTATGTCAAATAAAAAGGGGATAAGTTGTTTTATCCTCAAGTAAAAGTTGAGTTAAGCAGAGCATCCCATTGTAGAGGTGAAGAGATTTCAAAATACTAATTAAGGATGAGCTTTTGGAAGAGGTGATTGACTTTAAGGTATGATTTAAATGCATGGAGGTAGGTTTCTAAGGAAAATGTAGGAGATACCTCACAAAAGATTTAGTATAATCATTGTAGTCATAAGTATGTACCTGTAAAGGATTATTATGTAGTATGGAAGTATGTAATTGTGATACTCTAAGTATGGCTTACTTTTGTAGAAACTTTTACTGTTGTTTTTTATATTTAACAAAAGAAATTTAGAATAAAATGTTGTATGTGGTGGAATAGCAAGTTAGATATAGGTTTTTCCTTATCCTTAAATAAAAAATAACAATAACAAATCATTTTCAAGTACCAAAAGTTTAAAAAAAATTTTTAAGCAAATACCTCGAAGGCAAGGCATTACAGTACATTTCTAAGAAAGGATTCTTTTAAAAGAAAGGTTTTCGATTTCAATAAGTTAATCTCACTAATGAATAAAGTGTTCACAAAACCGTACGTGCGTGCGTGCGTGCGTGCGTGCGTGCGTCTATGGATGTAAATTAAACTATCCAAAATATTAAATAAACCTAATAAAATTAAAAATAAACAAATGTTCAAAAATAAGAAAATAAAAACTTGTCACGGGGAATATGGTGATGATCGTGTTCGTTATCATGGCCATGAATCTCTTTGCCCTTAATATCTTTGTAACTCTCTTGTTTATGGGTATGCTTCTAAGCTAAGCCCTTTATCTTGGCTACTTCATATCAAATTAATAACTTTAGATACTTGATGCCTATCATCACCCCCTAGCTTGAAAAGATTCACTCTCGAACCTTAAATATGTATAGTTTAGTGTCAAAAATTGGCCTAAAAGTTTTGAGAAAGTCCTCCACTCTACACTACGGTTTCATGAATTGAACTTTGTTACCTTCCTATACAAACTAGACTTTGACCCAGAATCCGAACTTGTTGACATTTAAGGGATTTCCCGTCAAAATGATTTCACAAGCACCATCCTTGTTGCTCTTCCTAATAAGAGTGAACTTAGTAAGAATGAGTTGAATGAATTTGATTAACTGTCACCCATATGCACTATTTCCATTTATCATGTGCATTATCCACCAACATTTGTAATTTTGGAGGATCTTCATTCATCTATGACAAGATATTACCATATGACCTATCCATAACATGCTAAGGCTATTTTAGTGTACAAGTGGTTGGTGAGAAATCAATAACATAATGCTCTTAGTATAGTTCCATGTTCATACTCTCCACTAACTCTGCACTTTCCTCATGAACATCGTAGGAAAAAAATTTATTAACTTCATACGTAGACTCCTTGAAGACCTATTCTATTCTCACATTTGTAATCCCGACTTCCTTTATAGCTTCTTGTTGATCAATAGCTTCTTACGGGGGCCCTACAACTACGGGCTCTTCTTTTTCTTCATGATTATATGAAGGTTCTAGAATGACTGACTGAAGGTGCTCATTCTCTATGTAGATTTATTTCTCATCTCTCCATATTTTTACTACCCTCTTAACTACAAGCTCCCTTGAATCCATCCTAAAGTCATTAGCAATAGCCTAAATATAGCTTACTTAGTAAAATAGTAAGTATTCTTCAATGAATCATACATCATGATAGGATTGCCAAGAGATTCCCAAACATTTATGGCAATCATCTATATCAACGACATAAAAAATCTCATCCATATATTGGTTACAAATCGAAAAACCAATCCTCACCTGTCATGTAACTAGAATCACTTAATCATTATAAGCAAGCTCATAAGGGCAAGAATGTGCGACAATTTCTATACCTAAGTTGTCAATTCATACCTCAACAACAAGATTAGCAAGACAATCATTGATATAAATTAACATTCACCCTTGTTCAATCTAACCCTTAGCATAATTTTTTTCCATCGCTAAAAGATAAAATTCTCAACTATCCAACTAACACTAGCTCTTCTCAAAGATTGAATCAATAGATTTGAAACTTAGCATAATGAAGAGCATGAACCTATGTCCTGTCAATCACATGAACATAGTTGAATCTTCCATTATTCTAGAAGTAATTTTTAAAATTTTTTAAAACTTAAATAAACCTAAAACTTGTCAAACCATATACTTTACTTCACTAAACCTGTACTCTGATACCAAGATGATATGATTCAATTTTGTATCTTTTGTTTTGGCGATTAGGGTTTTTGTAATAAAATAAAAATTCAATCCTTTTGGTTTTCCAACTATTTATGGATAAAAAGAAAAAATAAAGTTATGCACAAATTAATCTATGGATATTACAACATCAAATATTAATTTGAATTAGTTTTGTTTAATTATAATTTGACATGATAGCACAAATTATAATTAAATAATATTTGAAGACAACTAATTGATATGAGCACAATTAGTTGAATCTAAGGATTTAAAATTATTTGATGATATGATAGTACGTGAACAAGATCAAAGAGATGTTGTTTACTATCATCTGAAGGATATAAGAACTATAATTTCCAAGAAAGGGTTATCTTAAAAGAAAGGTTTTTAATTTCGATAATTCATTCTGACTAATGATATGATGTGCTTGCAAAAGCATATATATTTGTCTCTTAATAACCTTAGGGGCATAGGTGTTAATTAACCTATCCAAAATATAAAATAAACCTAATAAAATATAAAAAATAAATGATTGTTTTCAAAAATAAGAAAATGACAAACTTGCTATGAGGACCACATTGGTGATCACAGTCATGAACATCCTCGCCCTTAATATCTTCAAAATTCCCTTATTCATAGGCATGCTTCTAAGCTATAGGAATGTAAACCCTCTGTCTTGGCCATTTTCACATCCAATTTAGTGCTTACCATTTAGTTTCACCATTAGTAGACTTACAGAGTTATTAGTCTATTGTAATTGTTTATAAAAGTGTCGATGCCATCAATCTGACCCATTTACAACTTCTTTCCAAGGATTAGAACCATATGATAACAATTAGCCAATGAACAATCTATAAGCATATGCGTAGCAACTCAACATAAAAAGCAATAGGAAGCAAGGTCCTCTTACCCATTCAAAAGCTCATAGGTTAGCCACATTGGTTCATTAAGCTTTCTCCCAATAGTTTACAAATGAGGAAGACGAGTTTCTCTATAGGATCGACCTATCTAGGCAATCGAACGCTTGCTAAAATTATATTATCTCCTTGTAGAGAACCATCATGATCCCGACTTAACTTAGGTTAGCTTACAAATGGACATCCCTAACTTAAGCACAATAAGTTTGAAGGTTGATTTCCTATGCCAGTTTCAAACGAACAAAGCAACAACATGTGTCTTTACATTTTTTTTTTGACATTGTATAAGATCTCATGTACATTATCCTTTTGCTGCTTCTTGTTCCTGCCCTTGAAAATGTTATGTATACTAATTCTAGGCTAGAATCCTTTTGGGTAATTATGTACTCATAGGAATTATTATAACTGTAGGGATATAAATGCCCCTTTTGTGAATTCACTTGAAATCATCTAAGTTAGAGAATAATTTAGAATATTCAAAATTTGTTTTCTTCCTTGTTTTTGTGTAAGTTTTTTCTTACCAAGTTCATGTTTTACTCTTATCTATTCCCTTGAATAAGAAATTTTGGTGAGTGAGCTTAGGAAATTAGCTTATGCATTAGATCAATCTAGTTCCTAAGTTCGTATGAGCTTGAGTGATGAGTCATATCCATTGAATTGTATATAGCCTTGCTTAAATTTAACTTCTATTTACCTTTTGAGTCATCTTGACCAACTCTCCAGCTTCATGTGTTTCTTGCTAAACGTGTTTATTAAGCCTAGCAGCACATCATAAAGTATAAGCCATTTCATTCCAAGTTTTTAATCTTAAATATGTTATACCAAATTTATCATGTCCCGAAATCAAAGGTCGTGCCAATCTACCATATATTTGAACCTTAATAGCAACATAAAAGGCTCGATCTTATTCTCTTTAACTTTAAGTTTGGAATTTTTCCATAACAAAAGAAGATAGAGTATTCCGAATGGAGTAGGAAAAGGCCAACAAGCAGTCTTACTACATTCATACATACACATAAGTCAAATATTATAATTCAAATACATACTTAATTTCTATCACACTAAACATCGACTTGTTAATTTGACTTAAGTGTAGCAAGCAAAACATTTGTGACTTTCCAACACTTAAAGTATTTTCAACTCCCCAATAAAATATACACATATACATAAACACATACATACAACCATGGTGAAGATCTATAAATCCCATCACCCTAAAATCGATCCAATTGTATCATCCAAAGGTCTTTACTAATATTATCTACTAGTAACGTTGGTCTGTTATATTTGTTTAGAATATTGTCCTATTCCATTTGTGTAACTCAATTACAGTTTCCTTCAAACAGATCAATCTATCTTATAGCGACTAACTAATCAACAATCTACATGACCTATCAATGCATAGTGATTTAGTTCCTAAAATATACAAACTATGTTACCCCATAAGATGCTACAATTATCATGGCATGACTACTACTTTTGATACCCCCATACTCCCGACTGTCTTGCCATAAGTGTATTCACTACTAACACATTAATTAATTGATTGGAACATAGTGATGTTGATTTATTATCTAATCTTATAAGTATATATAATGGACAATAGTGAGGTAACTGTAATGCTCATAAACTCAAGAATATTACAGATCACCATGTATCCCTAATATCCATAGATACATCAAGTGTAATCATTCAACTAAAACTCCAAAACATCTTTATAGTCTCTAACTAACTCATGAAATTTAATTTTGCAATTTAAATCATAACAACAACTAAATAAGTCTTCTTAAGTTCATGAACAAGAAATACTTAATATAAGTTAAATTCTAATTAGCTTAGATTAGAACTAATCTTCATAATGGTAAAACTAATTGTCATTCCCTAACTTGGCAGTTTTTGTATAGTCTTCAAATTCAATAATGTTGGTAATTTCCACTTAAACACTTACATTTGATAAATGATAAGGAATAAGCCAAAGCCTAGTACAAAAACTTATAAGCATATATGTATATCAAGCATCATACACACAACTTCACATGCATTTATGCAATAGGAATAAAAAAAAAAAGCCATTTAACTATATTTTATTAGCTAACAAACAGCACATCTTAGGATCATTTGCAACTAGCCTTAAACTCGGAGTGACTCATAACTCAACTTCACAGTTCTTAGGTTAAGACATTAGTATTGTGGCTCCTGTCTAAATAGGCATTGAGATACTAGTACTTCAACCCTTAAACACCACCTAACCTAACTGGTGCTAGGATATTGGTGCTACAACTCTCGTACACCAATACTATCTACCTTAGATCATTTCCAAGAACAACTCCATTGTAGACAACGTCACTCAAGGATCACTAAGGTGCCTCTTTAGAGATACTGGTTTTACAACCCCTTGAGCCTAGCTAAGCAGATTTAGCACGTAATTTAATGGCTCGATTATTTATTAATCCACACACATATATAACAAGCAAGGGAAATGTGAACCTAGGTCCTGAGCAACAATTTTAGTTCAACTTGAACTGCATTTATTTCCATAAGGTTCTATACTTAGATTATAGAAGAAAAACTTACAACCTATCTTGAATTCCATAAATTTTGTAACCTATGTTGTTCTAAACTTATAGGATTATTTAGCTTATAAGTTAATTTACTTGATGATTTATAAATTCTACTTATCTACTTAGCAATTTAAACCATTATATTAAAGGGTTCAAGGTTTAAGGGTAGATGACATGACTCTTAAAAGCCAAAACGATCAAGAAAATGAAGTATACGGCTTACTTAGGTTGAGCATGGGTATGCACTAACCCATGCAAAGAAGCACAACTTCCTTTCTATACCAACACCGCATGCTCCTGGCTATGCTCATTAGCATACCCACTAACATGGCCATACCATAGCTATGCTTCCTATTTTGTAAACTGTGCTCTTTCTTTTGATCCAACCTTTCTCTAATCATCAATAATCTTCACCTTGAGTGCCTTAAACACCTCAAAATACATTTCTTTTGAATCTAAGAGCCCACAAACTATAGAAAATACTCAAGTATGTTTTCTTAAAACAACATAATCAACGATAGAAAAATGTACCTTAAATATTATATTTCTCAAAACAACCACACTTCACCCTTGGTTTACAGTTTGGCTACAAAGCAGCATACAACAGCACAAACGTCTTTAAAATCAAAGTTAATATGTAATTTATATGCTTTTTGTAAGGTAGTTATGCTTACCAGTTTAAGGCATCATTGACTCCAACTTTACCACTTAAGCCTTTTTATAATTGTACCTTAATGCTTTAAGAAAATAGAGGAGAAAACCTTATCTATGTCATACGTACCCTAGGTTTTCTTGGAGAGAAGCTGTACTAACACCAGCATTAAAACAAACCCCAGGTGAAAAACAAGGCTTACATAACTTGAGTGAGAATTCCCCTCAACACCAATACCTTTATTATTTTATCTTACCACTCCTTATTTTCCACTAGCCTCAATTATTTTCTTTTTATTCTATTATTGATTTTACATTAACTCGTTTCTTTTTCTTGCTTAACAACTTAAAGTACTTTAAATAAACCCTTTAATGTTTTTTAGGTAATATAAAACCTCCAATGTTATTCCTATACAAGTAACTAACATTATTAGAACTTTTTCACAAAAGTCCTAATTTATTGTTTCAGTTATTTTCAAGCTTTAGTAAGATTAGATATTATTTTACTTAAATAGGGGGCTAAGTTTTAAGCATTTTGGCTGAGTGAAGTAGAGCTAAAACTCCTTACTTTGATCGAAGAAATAAAGTAGTTGACCTAAATCAAATTAGAAATGGGTGGTTTATTGCCCCTTATGGATCTAGTTTTCTCTTTGTTTTAGGTTTTTCTAATTTAAAACTTTGATGAGCAATTTATGGGTTTCTACGAACCTTTTTTACTAGATGCATTTAGGTTTTCTCCTCTTTGTTATCAAATTCGAAGGACATCCTTAAATCTTTAAGATCTTAAGCACTACTCTACCTTCTCATGAAGAATTTACTAGGTTTTATATTTGTTTCATAATCCATAATCGCCACTTCTTGTAGTCCCTAATCCTAATATAGGTGAGAGTACAAGAAGCAAACAATTTCACAAATCTTACATGCACAAACAAGCAACGATAATCTTATACATGGATATCACTCACAACCATCAAAATACTCTTACTCGAAATAAACTCTTATTTATATTTAACATACAACAACTAAAAAATTAAATACGTTGGCGAAACTCCTTATTGCCGGAATACAATCTATCGATTAGTATACTGAATCAACTAGGTTTCCTCCTAGGCTACTCAAATTATCAGTTTGGTTGACAAACTTACCTCAAGCACTAGTAAATTATAAAACTAACTCAAAATTCACCATAAGTCCTTTTTATTGTAATCTTTACTCTACCGAATTACCTTTTTAGGTAGTTATTAACCACATATACAAGTTTTCATCCAATTTTCATATTTAGACTCTAAAATCATGGTTCTTAAATTTCAATTAACCTTTGGAAATTTGTACAAATTTAACAAAAAAAAAAAAGAAAAAACACAAACAAAAATGATCTATAACTAGCGTATAATCTATATCCAATTTAACAATTAAGGGTCAAAACTCAAGGGTTGCCTTAAACAAACCTCGGATGGATTTAGGACAAAAACAAGAAAAATAAAAAATTCACCATGACAGAACAACGATGCCTCCGGTCCGATGGATGAAACCACATATAATATGCTTCAACATGCTAATTTCACAAAATTAGAATCTTTTCACTAAGTGTTAGAAATTTCATAAAAGCCATTATTCAACTTATTATTGTTAGCACTTTAAAGTTTCCTTTGCATCACCTTAGATTCGTTAGAGAAAAGCACAAAATTTCTTGTTGGTAACTTATCAATTTCACAAATAAAGAAAGTGAAAGTCGACACTGAAGATAAAATGAAGGAGCTTCCTTATGACGCGGATGAGTTTGGATTGCAATATATCGAGTCGATGGGTCAATAGAATCAGGGAAGAAATCAATCAGAGGAGGCATGAATTGGAACCAAAAGAGGTCGGAAGCTGACCAAAGCCATCCAGAGGCTAACAGAAATAGCCAAACCATGAGTTTAGAAGTGCAATTCTGATTTTCTATTTATAGGTAAGTCAATTTTGAATGGTCATAACTTTTTACATATAGAGAGCTTCAAGGTTTATAATATGTCATTAAGGACCGATTAAACTTGATATGATCTAGAACAAATCACTTTACTATTTTGTGCCATCTAGAAAGTCAAATTTATATGTTTTGGCATGATATCAAGATGTCAAAGATATGTGATAGTTTAAGAAAGTTTACCTCAACTTTTCCTTTCCCCTTGCTTTATTTGATCACAATTTTATTTTATTTCCTTATTAATTCTAGGTTTAGAACTGTAAATGCCATATGCCTCATATTTTTGAATTAAGAGAAGCTTAGTCCCTCAAACATATTGTGTGCCTCATTCTATACACTATGTCACCTTATCCTGGAATCAGACCAACAACGTGCGCAACACAAGAGCTAAAGGGGGGGCGTCAGATGGCTAGGGAAAAGAATGGGACTTGACTCAGTCCTCCATTTGTTTAAAGCAACACCAAGAAGTTAAGAGACCTTTCTACCCTTGGTTTTAAGTTAATTTGAGAACATGTGAAGCGAGGCACATTGAGAGGAGTTAAAATGTTTACAAATTAGAACAGAGATCTCGACCACTTTGGTAATAAAACCTACTAGAGCGAGTTAATATTCTATTATCTTGGCCTAATCTAATAGATTAATTTGGGTTAAATTAAATAAAGTTGATATGTGCTAAAAAAATAATAAAAAATATAATAAAAGATCTTGAAGAATATTATCAAGAAATACAAGATTAATGACCATAAATAAAAATTTCAATGACTAATTCAGATTTAAGATTTAATGGGATAAAACTTGTAGAAGTAATCGAACTTTCATAATTTTTCATTTTAATATCTAAATTTAAATTTTCTCATTTTAATACCTCATCTTTTTAAATGAAATAAATTATTATCTCTATTATAATGGCTTATCATAAAATGATAGGACAATAATATAAGTATATTAACTTTCACTTTATTTTCATTCTACTACTCAAACTTTTTTCTTTTCATTTTAGTACTTCAATTTTTTAAATGAAATAAATTGCTACTCTTTACTATAACCTTTATAAAAACCTTATAAAAAATTAACAAATAACAATGAACAATTACAATATATCTATAAAAAAAATAAAAGAAAGAAAGAATAGACTTGAATCTTCAAATTTTAATTAATGTGGCTTTTGGAAACAATATTTGACTTTTGCAAGTTTTTGTATTGCCAAAAAAAATCTTAAGTATACTATATAATTATTACTATCATTATTTATCAATAATAATAATAATAATAATAATAATAATAATAATAATAATAATAATAATAATAATAATAATAATAATAATAATAATAATAATAATAAATAGAAAAAGATTGAAAATAGATACATATCAACCAAATCAATTGTTATTGAACTTGATGTGGAGTATACTACTTTTAACTTTATGTTGACAAAAGGGTTAGTATGATATTGATTTCAACTTATTGATATGGAGTAGACTAAGAGTAGACATGAAATTGATTTTATCGAGTTAGAGTTGGAAAAAGATTAAAAAAGGATTGTTTTAGTTAATGTGTCTAAAGTAATAATTGAGATATGAGGTTAGATTGAAGCTAGAAGGAATTAACAAGAGATTAATTTCATGGACATGCTTCCATTTTTATCATTCTATCCTATTTATTTATTATTGTGGTTGTTGTCATTGGTGCTTCTTTTTTTTATTGGTTATTTTAATTGATGGTAACAATGATGATAATGATAACTAACACAATTTATTTGGAGATATAAAAACTCTCAAAAGTTGCATATTATCTACAAAATTCATATGTATAAATAAAATTTCAAGAATCAAACCTCTTCTCTCTCTCTCTTTTTCATTTAATTGTTTCTATGTATTATTGGTAATTTTTTTTATTGATTGTAATATTTTTACAAAATTTAATATGAAAAAATTATTTATTTTTTCACTTTTAAAATGTTATAGTACCAAAATGAGAAAAAATAAAAGTTTTAGCACTAAAATAGAAATAAAATGAAAGTTGATATACTTATACTATTATCCTATTACATTAGGAAAACAGATGTTATAATAGAAAATTAATTTGTCTCATTTAAAAAGTTAAAATACTAAAATGAATAAATTTAAAATTTATGTAATACAATAAAATTTAGGTGGTACAATGAAAAAATTTGAAAGTTGAGATATTACTACAAGTTTTATCCTAAGATTTAACATAAAGAACTATACTTTGTAGTCAATCGGAAGTACAATGAAAATATCTCCGATTTGGGACTCAACTTCTCATTTATTTGTATTTAGATCACATTGACTATCAATATTATTTCTAAAATCTTGATATCTAGTGCATAGCACCAACACTTAAATATAATCTCCTCCTTACTGCACAGCCACATGGATTGTATACTAAGATGGGAAGAGCTCCGTTTCTTCAACTGATCCACAAAGTAGAGGAGTAATGAGTTCCCAATTAGGCAATTAATATGATGAGTAATGGTAAAATTAATTTTTTCAACAATTTTTAGGAATTGGCGAGTAGGGTTGGGCAAAAAAAAATATGAATCGCTCATCGAACGGTAAACCAAATCAAATTGAATTGAAAAATTAGTTTTTTTTTTTTTTTTACGAATCATTTAGTTTATGATTCGATTCAGTTATATATAAACGGTTTGTGGTTTAGTTTAGGAAAATGAACCAAATCGTACTGTTTTGAACTGAACTAAACCATTTAGTTAAATAAAAAAAATTATATAATTATTTTATATTTTTTTCATCAATTTTCATAAATTTCATTAAATTTTTTATATCTTGTTATTATTTATAATAATTTTGTACTAATTATTAAAATTAAATTGAGTAAATTTCATTTAAAATTTTATATTTATTGAAAATAAAAATATTTAATAAAAATTTAACACAAACGATTCGAATTATGAATTATATTGATTTTAATTAACTTCAAAAAATTTATAAATATAACCACGTTCAACTTCCATAAAAGAAAAAACCAAACATTTATATTCAGCGAATACCAAACATTTATATTCAGCCAATTATATGAATCCAACCGTATTTACCCAATTAGGCCAAACAAAATATTCCTTAAATTTAGGAATGGAGATTCTCCGTTGTAAATGCGTTTCTGGCTCGCTCTTCAAATAAGGACAAACCTCCCTTTTTAACTTCCATGCAGTACAAATGCGACCAAGTCTACTCAATCGAACTGTTGTTTATAGAAGGATATAAATTTCCGGTGACTTTCATGTGATGAAATTAAACGCAAAGAATAGTTGGTCACATGAACCCAGACCACTCGAGTAATTGAACCATCAATCTAAATCATTTAAACAATTCAAAATTTGATTTTTAAACTATAAGATGAATTATTTTATATAAACTAATTCTTTAAATAAATCAACCGACAAATTTGTTCTCATCAAAACTCATTTAATTATTATAAAATAAAATACAAGAAAAATATAAAATATTTCTCTAAATTTTGATCTTATGTCGTTTATCTTTCTAAATTTTAAAAATATAGTTATTAATTATTAAATTTTTATAAATTAATAAATAACCTTTAAAACTCTTTTAAACTTTAATTTTGATATTTAAATATTCTATAAAATTAAAGTTGATTATTTTCTGTTTAAAGATTGTTTTGTTAATTTGTAAAATTTTAGATATTAAAAGTTATATTTTAAAATTTACAGAGAAAAATCGTGTTTAAATCAAAATTCATAGTGAATAGAAAAAAAAATAAAATGAATTAATAGGTCGATTTACTGACAATTCCAACTTGCTACTGTATCACGTCGATTGCCAACAGGAGGCATGTCTTTCCACGCAAGTGGCAAATCACAATTCCCGTGCGGCTGCGCCGAGCCAGCCTAAAAGATTAGCTGTCCGCTGTTTCTCAAATTTGATAGCTGGCGTTCATTGGCGGGACACCCTGGCCCATGGATGATCTTGACAGATATTAAATTATTTAATAGTTATTTGAAGGAACTCTAGTGGAGTCGTTGCTTTCGCACGTCGGTTGATAGGTAAAAGACACTAATAGTTAGTATGGCCAGTCGTGTCGATTGACTATTAATAGGAGAACAGGAGTATAGATTCCCTGTCTCCCATCGAATTATTTGCTAAATTTTGTACTGGTCTGAATCTATTATTAATTTTTCACTTATTTAGCTTTAGCTTGATTCCTTAAATTAAATGATAGAGTATAAAGAATTTAATTTGTAAATAGAATGATATAGTAAGATTAGTTAAATAGACTTAAAATATAAAATTTTAAATCGATTCGTATACTCTCAATCTCTTTTAAGCATACTTACACACTTAATAAAACAAATTACTAGCTTTAAACCTATGATAAGCTTATTTAGATAATCTTGCATGAGCAACCTTAATAACATTAGTTGAACATTAGCGTAATTTAATGGATATTAATAAGCCCAAAGACAATAAATGCCCAAAGTTAATAAATACCTAATTATACTTTCTCATTAGACACTTCAAAAGCTCTAGAGATCATGAAAACAACGTTATCTTGTGAAATCTTTATTTTTAAATATCAAAACAGCCCTTGAACGAAGAATGAATTAGTACTCGATCAAGAATAGTAAGGCTGATACTCCATAGTTCTCTCACCTATTATAAAATATGTTCGAATCACTAAGATTGCTTGTTCCTTTTTTTGACTATTTTTCTCTAAGTCTACTCTAAAAGCATCATTTACATGTCACTCTACTAAGGTTAGATGTAGTGCTGCAATCATGCAACTTCCATGTGATAATGTTATCTAAAATGCCGCCTTTACATTTATGAACTACCTTTCAATTGGTACCATTGCCTTTCATTGATAGTTCTTACTAAAATCTACCAACAATCCAATCACTTAAGACTAATAAAATAGGATTTAAATAAGAAAAAAAAATTTTTAGTTGTCAACATTTTATCGTTTTTCTATTTCAGTCTTATATCTTTCTTTTTTTAATGTATTCAAGTCCTTGACATTTCAAGAATTTGTAGACAAGTTTTTCTTCTAATTGGCATTAGTTTTTCTATTAACAAATGACACATGGTACTATTTCATTGATCCATGTTATTATATTACATAAATAATATATATAAAATAAATAAAATTTACAAAAAAAAAATTTAAAAAAGAAAAAATTGGTAAAAACCCATAAAAAAAAATCTATTTCAACCACCCAAAGGCCAAGGGTAATAAAAAGGCCACAACATTCAAGTAGGTCGCAGTCCACTTATGAAAGTGGATTGTACAACATTAGTTATGCAGCTATCCTTATCATTTATTTAAAAAAAAGGAAAATGACAAAAAATAGATTGAATTACTTACCAAATTTTCAATATGATTGAGTTTCTAGTTACTTTCTGCTTCTTCTTCTTCTTCTTCTGTTTTTTTTTTTTTGAAAAAATAAGGGTTATGGTAGTCGTCTCCTAACCTAGAGGATCGTAGGAGAACTACCACTACCAACCCCCAATATTCAATCGCTTTCTTTTTTCTTATTCATTTTTTTTATAAAATTAACTTAAATAATATATGTATAATTATATTATTCAATTATTTTAATTAATTAGATTGTAGCACAAGTAATAAACGGATGGAAAACTCAACAGTGTTACAAAAAGACCCATTTGCAAATTTATGGAAACATCAAGGAGTTGGATACAATAAGAGAAGATTTTAAACTCAAAGAGAAAAACCTAAAAATGTCAAGGATTGATTGCGTACTTTTTATTTTTTTTGTTAAATATTATATGTAAACCCTAAAGCCAAGCCAAGTAACCATAGGTTTGAACTTAAAACCCAAGGTTTAAGACGATCGGCTAAAGGATCCGATCAAACCCAAATTATAAACTATTTAACAAAATACCAGTAAAAATGACCCTGTAAACTTAAATTTAAGAAAGTAAGTAGTAAAATAGGAGACTATAAAATTTTCAAATTTTAAGCATAATAACTACTAATTACTGAAAAGGCAAAAAGTGTAATATAATAACTAATAAATTAGTAGAGATAGATTATATGTATACTAAAAATTTTAGAATGACCAAAATAATATTTAGGAATGTTCACATGTACCCTACATGTATTTACGTGTAGATAAAAATACGCGTAATTGCTAAAATAGGCCGAAAATTAAGTAAATAATTAAAGAAAAATACAAAATAATTATAAAAAAATCAGAAAAAAATCAGAAGGAGAGGTCTGCAACTGGATCAGGTCGTGACTGAAAAGAAAAAAAATTGGCCAATAAAAATGTGCCAAACTAAAAGCCTAAAATCAAGGAAATGGGCAAAATCACATCAAATTAATGCACATTAATTACTATGTTTGTCTATAAATAAGGAAAAAAATTCACAGAAGACGTTTGGACAGTTTGTAATCTGAGAAAAATCGAAACACAAGAAAAATCGAGAGAAATTCCAGAAAATAAAAAAAAAAAAAGAAAACTGTGTAGATCACCAAGGTGAACTGGAATCACCACCCACCACCACCTGGGACCGAACCACCACCACCACCCTACCCTAGGACCAGCGTCTGGGCCAGCCGACAGCCTTGGACCGGTTTTGGATGGCCAGAAATCCTTGAACCGGTTAGTCATTTACTCATCCCGATTTTTATATAATTTTGTAAAATTAGTTATTTTACCCAGAAAATTATGAAACTTGTTATTCTGAGGTTTTATTGTATGTAGATTTAGGGAAAAATATTGATTTAGTTTAATTATGTCTGGAAATATAGGGTTCTTAAGAAATTGTTCAAAACCGAGCATGATTAAACCGGAAATTAAATAGGCTTAGGGATGTAGTTTGGGGCTCAAAATTTTTCTGTAGGACGCACATATGATTTAGAACAGTGATATGAAGCCTTTTTTTTAAAAATTAATTTTCGAAAATTTTAAGTTAATTTTTAGCCCTAAAATGATGGTAAAATTGGGTGATTTGGGATTAATTAGGTAATTAGAATGTTAATTACTGATTTGGATCTTGATTAGATGATTAAGGAAGTTAATCTCTGCAGTGGAACCCTAATCCTAGCTTTTAGGTACTAATTATGGTTAATTAGGGAAATTAGGTAAAGAATATGAGAAATTAGGAATATGTGAAAATATAAATTACTAAATTTAAAAAAAAATAAAGTTATTTAGATAATATTATAATTGAAATCAGAAAAATAATAAATCGGAATTAATATTTAATTTTAAGTAAATATCTTAAAATGTAAGATTTTTACACCTCGGGAATAAATCCGATATCCCAATTAGGGTTAGTGTGTACCGAATAGTTAGAATACCAAAATTACGACCCAATAGGATATTTGAATACCCGAGCATAAGGTGATTAATGTCACATTGGGATTCGAGCCTAATTACGACCTAAGAATTAAAACTAGAATCTAGTTTAGGAACCGAACCCCGAAATAAAATACAACGAATTATTAGTACGTTGTAGGTATACATGAGGAAAATGAGTTACATTATAAATTAGAATAAGAATCCATAAAAATAAGTACTAAAAGGACCTCTTTGCATTATAGGACACCCAGAAACAAATCAGCTCGCAATTTGAGGATCGAGCGACCGAGCAAATTCATGTAAGTTGGGTTATTGCTTATTGTAATAGAGTACTAGTTTTGTAGTGCTCGGAGACTTAGGCTTGTATATGCTTGTGATTGTAAGTAGTTTGCGCATGTGTGATGTATTTGAATTCGTGCTGGAATTTGTGCTGTGGGTGATTTTGTGACTGATTGAATTGTTGTGGTCTTGTTTGAACACTCTAACCGGAATTTAATCTTAGTCGACCGTAATAACCGAAAACGTCATGCATTGCAACCCGTTAGGGGATCATAGGACTCTCCAACCAAATACCGACCCCTTCGAAAGGGATAGCGCAGGATTGCAAAATGGTCCCTTCTTCATCCTCAGTCGAACTAAGTGACAGGAGAGGAGGTCGCGGCGGGGGTGAAGTCAATGGTTCGAAGGTAGTCGCGGGAGGAGCGAGGTCTCCATTGCACAAGCCTGGGTTTGGTTGTGAGCTGCTGCATAACATGGAACTCCTCAACCCGGATCGGAGCGGGTGAAATTTCTCTGATTTCACAACCGACCGGACTACGTTGTGCGATGACACTTGATTGTTGCATTGCATGAAAATAATTGTTTGATAATCCTGTTTGTGCTTGTATGCATTCATGAGTCTCCAATTCAACTTACTAAGCTGTAGTTGCTCATACCCTTATAGATCCTTTTGCAGGTTCTGATTTGTAATCTCTTCAAGTACCATGCCGCCCTACAATTATCCAGAGGTTAGTCTTTTGAAGCCAGGGGTGTGAGGATCAAGTTATTTAGCTTAATGTGTAACCAGACTGACCTTGTAGTTAAAGGATGAGGACTGTTAGTTATTCTGTAAATTAGTAAACTGTAGTTATTATGTAAATCTTCCTGGGAAGCTCTGTGGACTTATTTATATGATTATCTATGTTTAATAGTAATTTGAGTTAGTCATCATATTTGTAGTATAATCATTAATCGAACTGTTTACTTCAAAGCGAGTGGTCGTCGACGCCTTGTATAGATTATCTCTATGGTGGGAACTGTGAGGCCAGTTTCTATCATAGAGTGGTTTACACGGCGGGACTGTTGCGACCTCGCGACTTCGGGGCGTAATAGTTCTCGGTTGGTATCAAAGCGAAGTTTTAGTAAACTCGCTTTGAAGCGTCATACCTTAAAAGAAATAGACATTATCGGAATGTTGAGAGTGGGTAATATTAGGTGGACGATAAAAGATTGTATAACATAAATAACCTTAATCTTTAACATAGGAAATATGACTTGGTTTAATTATAATTACAGGGTTAAAGGGGAGAATTAATTCATAGTTGGATACGGTTTGGATGGAATGGAGAAGTATCTCCCATTGATTATAGGGTGAAATTACAATGGCTATTGATGGAACTAGCTGATTGGAATATATTTAGGACGGTTGATGAGATCATCAATAAGTTCCATGATCAAATGTGCTATAGTTGGAAGGATGAGTGGGCATGGATGGAAATGAGCTTAGGCCCTCAGTATAATAGATACACTGCTATAGCCGCTTTTGAGCAGAGATGGTTGGAGAAAGAGGGAATTATAACCCTGATGATGCCCTTACGGTATTTTCCTGCTAGGTTAGAGGATGGGAGACCATACCCTGCTAGTATTGCACATATCCCTGCTGACATTCCATACATTCCTAGACAGTACCCACCAGGGATCATTGATTGGTTTCCACAGTTTCCAGAGCCTGCTGGGGATGGTATAGAGGTACCATTGAACCCTAATCCTGAACCTGAGTTGGAAATACCAGAACCACCACCAGAAAACCCACCACCAGTTGAACCCCACGTGGATGGAGTCTATGTTGAAGAAGACCCCGAGGAAGATCCAGAGGAGGACCCTGAAGAGAACCCAGAAGAAGAGGAACCAGAAGAAGACCCTGAGGAAGAGCAAGCGAACGAGAGTGAGCCTGATATAGATATACATACGGTAGTCATGCAGGTGATCGCAGACACCGTGATAGCTAGAGATGGAGCTGGTGCTACAGCTGAGTCGGACGATGATGATGTGCAGGAGGTGATTGTGATTCCTGAGACTCCAGAGATCGTGTTTATAGACTACGCATCAGACAGCGAGCCTGAGGATCATTCTGTAGGAGGCTATATGGGTCACGACTCATTTGATGGAGTAGCTACCACAGATTCAGAGGAGGACTAGCCTAGTTATACGACTGATTTGTTTTAGTTAGGTTTTTAGATATGATCCAGTAGCAATTTTGATGGATACTGATGTATTTTAGGACCTTTTGATGTATTTCGACTTTTGATGTATCTTTTTGACTTTTGATGTACTTTTTAGCTTCTGGATCAAGTTAGGTGTATGTTGTAATTAAGTTTGATGTAACCTTTTGTCTTGTACAGTTGTAAAGATCGAGTCTGTAGTAGATGATGTAAGTAATGATGTAATCGAGTTGTAAATTTGATGTATGTATTTGAAAGATTATCGAGTTGTATCTTTTGTTTTAAAGTTGTAATAGTGATGATGTAAGGTTGAATGAAATATATAATGGAAGTTAGACTACTAAGTATGTTGACTTCAATAATATTGTCCTCACTATTTGATATGAGTACTTATTGCTAGTAATTATTAATATTCTTTAAACAAAAGTAGGGATAACTTATAGATAGGTATGAATGCAGGATTAGAAGTTAAATTATTAAGCGATCATGGCTGAAGCTGGAAATGGAAGTAGTCAAGGGGAAACTGAAGGAAATCAAAACCCTCCACCACGAGCATCATCGCCACCAAGGGAACAGAATAGACAAGATTTACCTCCACCTCCTTCCCAAGAGAATGTGCCTATTGGACAAATACTTGCCAGTATGCATACAATGATGAGGCAGCAAGGAATGTTGATTCAACATCTTCTAACTGGTGGTAATGGGGGAAACAGGAGACCTCAAGAAGTTGAACACCGAATGGAGCGACCTCAGGAAGTAAATAAACTTCCTGAATTTATAAAAGCCAATTATTATTTTGAAGGGGAGATGGGTAAGCCAGATCTAGCTGATGATTGGCTAGCCCAAATTGAATGAAGTTTTGAGGCTTTTAGAGTTCCAGAATCTCAAAAGTTGTCATATGGTACTTTCATGTTAAAGTTAGCTGCAAGAGTATGGTGGGACTCGAGAGCAAGGCAACTTGGAAATAACATTGATTGGCAACAATTTAAGGAGGAATTCAGAAAGGAGTATTTTCCTCATAGTGTTCAAAACAGAATAGTGCGAGATCTGTTTGAACTGAAGAAGGGAGGTATGAGTGTAACCCAGTATGAGACTGAGTTCAATAGATTGTTACAATATGTGCCTGGTTCATACCGGGATAATGTTGAGTTGAAGAAAGATTTGTTCCTTACTGGATTTGACCCCACAATGTGTTGCAAGCTGCTGGATTATGGTTTTACCACTTACAATGAAGTGGTAGATAAGGCAAGACAATTGGAGGATAATCGTGTGAGGATGCAAGCAATGTGGAATCAAAAGATTAATAGAGGATATCGACCAGGACCATCATTTAAGAGACCATATCCTGGTGCCTCTAGTAGCAATTCTGGACTGAAGAGAAGGAGACCGGTAACTCTAGCCAGTAACCCAGCACAGTCAATACCGAATGTGAGTTTTTATGACAAGGATGGTAATGTCAAATGCTGGAAGTGTGGTGCAAATCATTTTCCGAGGAATTGTACTCAGCTTAAAGGGAAATGTTTTATATGTGGAGATCCGAACCATGTACTGAAGGCATGCCCTAAGATGAAATTGGTAAAGTGTAATAAGTGTGGTAGAAAGGGCCATTTCTCCAGATACTGTCCACAGTTTGTACAAGGAGCTAAGCGAACAGAAGGCTTTGATAACGCCATTGCACCTGCTCGTATCTTTGCTCTGGAGGATATGGGAATTGAGGAGGATGAAGATTTCTCGGATTTTATGGAGGAATACTACCATGATGATGTCGAGGAGATCATGGGAGTGGAAGAGGAAAATGATGAAGGACTTGTAACTGGTACGTACTCAGACTATCTATCGTAATAATAATTTTAAGTGTGAATTGAATTGAAATATTTGCATTTTGAGATTTATGAATGCTAGTGTAGTTGGTAACCATAGTATTAGTACATTCCAGGACATGTGCTGATAAATGGACAACCTGCTTTTGTGCTGTTTGATACTGGTGCATCACATTCCTTTGCAAGCCAGAAATTTATACATGAACAAGAAATTAGTGTGGTTACTGTTAATGTAACTTATAAAGTTAGAACTCCGACTGGGGAGAAAGTAACAACCCGAGAAGTAGTAGCAGATGGTAGAATAAAAATCCAAGAGAAAGAGTATCCTATAAGTCTTGTGATATTACCTTTACAAGGTTACGATGTAATAGTGGGAATAGATTGGTTGTCTAAGAATAAAGCCATTATGGAGTGTAGGAATAAAATTGTCGATCTTAATGATGGAGAAACGATATTTCAAGGAAAAGCCGGTGGAAGTAGGTTGAATATATCAGTGATGGAGATATGTGATGAACAATTTGAGACAAGAGTAAAGGAGGATGATTGGACATTTTGTTGGGTGTTTTGCTGTGGACGCAGAGAAGGAAATACCCAAGGTAGCAGACATACAGGTAGTGAATGAGTTTCCAGATGTATTTCCGGAGGATTTACCAGGGTTAGCTCCACCCCGAGAGTTGGATTTCAATGTAGAATTAGTTCCTGGAACTGAACCTATTTCGAAAGCCCCATATCGGATGTCACCCATAGAACTTCAGGAACTAAAGAAACAATTTCAGGAGCTATTGGATAAAAAGTTTATTAGACCGAGTGTCTCACCGTGGGGAGCACCGGTATTATTTGTGAAAAAGAAGGATGGTACTATGAGATTGTGTATAGACTATCGGGAGTTAAATAAAGTTACCATTAAGAATAGGTATCCGCTACCTCGCATTGATGATTTGTTTGATCAACTCCAAGGTGCAACTGTGTTTTCTAGAATAGATTTGAAATCAGGATATCATCAGTTACGAGTTAAGCCGGAAGATGTGCATAAAACTGCATTTAGAACTCGATATAGACATTATGAATTTTTGGTGATGCCATTTGGCTTCAACGAATGCTCCGGCTGTATTTATGGACTTGATGAATCGTATATATCAACCATATTTGGATAAGTTTGTTGTGGTGTTTATTGATGATATCTTGATTTACTCAAAAACTAAGGAGGAGCATGCGGAGCATTTACGATTGGCATTGCAGAAGTTGAGAGAGAATCAATTGTATGCCAAGTTAAGTAAATGTGAGTTTTGGTTGGATAGGATTTCTTTTCTAGGTCATATTATATCTGGTGAAGGAATCTCTGTAGACCCTGATAAAGTGAAAGCAGTAATGGACTGGAAGCAACCAACCACAGTGACTGAGATAAGGAGTTTTCTGGGTATGGCTGGATATTATCGACGGTTCATAAAGGATTTTTCTAAAATCGCCAAACCATTGACTCGATTAACCCAGAAGGATGTAAAGTTTGAATGGAGTGAAGAGTGTGAAATGAGTTTTCAGGAGTTGAAGAAACGACTGGTTACAGCACCAGTATTAACATTACCTGATCCGGATAAACCTTATAATGTGTACAGTGATGCTTCACGAAATGGATTAGGTTGTGTATTGATGCAGGATAGAAAGGTTGTTGCATATGCATCAAGACAATTGAGGCCACATGAGAGGAATTACCCAACTCATGATTTAGAGTTAGCAGCTGTAGCGTTTGCCTTGAAAATTTGGAGACATTATCTTTATGGGCAACGATGCGAGATGTACACTGATCATAAGAGTCTAAAATACTTCTTTACTCAGAAGGAGTTGAATTTAAGGCAAAAAAGGTGGTTAGAACTGATTAAGGATTATGATCTGAATATAAATTATCACCCTGGAAAGGCCAATTTGGTGGCAGATGCATTAAGTCGAAAGAGTTATGAACAGGTTGCTTTACTGTTAACACCTCAATATGAATTAGTGCATGAATTTGAAAGGATGCAAATTGGGTTTGATTGGTGTGAACCTAATAGCCAGTTAATGAACTGGGAATTGCAACCTACTCTATTAGAGAGAATCAAGCAAAAGCAAGAGGAGGACAAGGGTCTGATGGAGATAAAAGAGAAATTAAGTAACGGACAGGACCCTGACTTTAAGGTGGATGATAAAGGTCTAATAAAGTTTAGAGGAAGAATATGTGTACCATAAGATGCAGACTTAAAGAAGCAAATTTTGGATGAAGCACACATTACAGGTTATACTGTGCACCCGAGAGGAAATAAAATGTACCAAGATCTAAAACTCATGTATTGGTGGAATGGGGTGAAGAGAGAAGTGGCACAGTATGTATCGGAATGCCTTACATGTCAACAAGTCAAAGTAGAACACCAAAGACCTGGTGGATTATTGCAACCTTTAGAAATACCGCGATGGAAATAGGATCATATTACCATGGATTTTGTAGTAGCCTTACCAAGGACTCAAGTTGGATACGATTCTATTTGGGTAGTCGTAGATAGATTAACAAAGAGTGCACATTTCTTACCTTATCGGACTGGTGATTCAATGGAAAAGATGGCTAGACTGTATGTCCGAGAAATAATAAGACTACATGGTGTTCCTGAGAGTATTGTTTCTGACCGAGATAGTCGGTTTGTATCCAAATTCTGGGAAAGCTTACATAGAGCTTTGGGTACAAAGTTGCAGTTTGGTACAGCCTATCACCCACAAACAGACGGCCAGTCTGAGCGAACGATTCAAACTTTAGAAGATATGCTACGAGCTCGTGTGTTGGATTTTGGAGGTGATTGGGATAAATATATACCGTTGATAGAATTTGCCTACAATAATAGTTATCATGCAATAATACAGATGGCGCCGTATGAAGCACTATATGGGAGGAAATGCAGATCGCCACTGTATTGGGATCATGAAGAATATGCTATGATTGGACCAGACATGATCAATCAAACGAGTGAGAAGATTAAGATTGTGCGACAACGGATGAAGGAAGCTCAAGACCATTATAAAAGTTGGGCTGATTTGAAGAGAAGACCATTGGAATTCAAAATGGGTGATCATGTTTACCTTAAAATAAGCCCATTCAAAGGACTCCGACGGTTTGGTTCAAGGGGAAAACTAAGCCCACGATACATTGGACCATTTGAAGTATTGGAGAAAGTTGGCAATGTATCATACCGGGTGGCTTTACCTCCAAGTTTATCAGGCTATCATAATGTATTTCATGTATCCATGCTGAGAAGATTCATTAAGAACCTGAATGCAATAGTAGAAATAGAGCCAGTGGAGTTAATGAGCAATTTTCAACTGGTGAGACAATCCATAAAGATATTGGATAGTCGGGTTCAGAAGTTAAGGAACAGGGATATGGGGTACGTGAAGATTCAATGGAATGAAGGTCCAGACTTGGAGATGACTTGGGAGCCAAAAGCTGCGATGATGGAGCAGTATCCATGGCTTTTCTGATTTTCAGGTTAGTAAAAGTATACAAGTTATTGTATTTAGTCAATTAAGTATACATTAGATGTACAGAAGTTTTGAGGACAAAACTTTTTTGAAGGGAGGTGGAATTGTAAACCCTAAAACCAAGCCAAGTAACCATAGGTTTGAACTTAAAACCCAAGGTTTAGGACGATCGGCTAAAGGATCTGATCAAACCCAAATTATAAACTATTTAACAAAATACCAGTAAAAATGACCCTGTAAACTTAAATTTAAGAAAGTAAGTAGTAAAATAGGAGACTATAAAATTTTCAAATTTTAAGCATAATAACTACTAATTACTGAAAAGGCAAAAAGTGTAATATAATAACTAATAAATTAGTAGAGATAGATTATATGTATACTAAAAATTTTAGAATGACCAAAATAATATTTAGGAATGTTCACATGTACCCTATATATATTTACGTGTAGATAAAAATACGCGTAATTGCTAAAATAGGCCGAAAATTAAGTAAATAATTAAAGAAAAATACAAAATAATTATAAAAAAATCAGAAAAAAATCAGAAGGAGAGGTCTGCAACTGGATCAGGTCGTGACTGAAAAGAAAAAAAATTGGCCAATAAAAATGTGCCAAACTAAAAGCCTAAAATCAAGGAAATGGGCAAAATCACATCAAATTAATGCACATTAATTACTATGTTTGTCTATAAATAAGGAAAAAAATTCACAGAAGACGTTTGGACAGTTTGTAATCTGAGAAAAATCGAAACACAAGAAAAATCGAGAGAAATTCCAGAAAAAAAAAAGAAAAAGAAAACTGTGCAGATTAGCAAGGTGAACTGGAACCACCACTCACCACCACCTGGGACCGAACCACCACCACCACCCTACCCTAGGACCAGCGTCTGGACTGGCTGACAGCCTTGGACCGGTTTCGGACCGCCAGAAATCCTTGAACCGGTTAGTCATTTACTCATCCCGATTTTTATATAATTTTGTAAAATTAGTTATTTTGCCCAGAAAATTATGAAACTTGTTATTCTGAGGTTTTATTGTATGTAGATTTAGGGAAAAATATTGATTTAGTTTAATTATTTCTGGAAATATAGGGTTCTTAAGAAATTGTTCAAAACCGAGCATGATTAAACCGGAAATTAAATAGGCTTAGGGATGTAGTTTGGGGCTCAAAATTTTTCTGTAGGACTCTCATATGATTTAAAACCGTGCTATGAAGCCTTTTTTTTTAAAATTAATTTTCGAAAATTTTAAGTTAATTTTTAGCCCTAAAATGATGGTAAAATTGGGTGATTTGGGATTAATTAGGTAATTAGAATGTTAATTACTGATTTGGATCTTGATTAAATGATTAAGGAAGTTAATCTCTGCAGTGGAACCCTAATCCTAGCTTTTAGGTACTAATTATGGTTAATTAGGGAAATTAGGTAAAGAATATGAGAAATTAGGAATATGTGAAAATATAAATTACTAAATTTAAAAAAAAATAAAGTTATTTAGATAATATTATAATTGAAATCAGAAAAATAATAAATCGGAATTAATATTTAATTTTAAGTAAATATCTTAAAATGTAAGATTTTTACACCTCGGGAATAAATCCGATATCCCAATTAGGGTTAGTGTGTACCGAATAGTTAGAATACCAAAATTACGACCCAATAGGATATTTGAATACCCGAGCATAAGGTGATTAATGTCACATTGGGATTCGAGCCTAATTACGACCTAAGAATTAAAACTAGAATCTAGTTTAGGAACCGAACCCCGAAATAAAATACAACGAATTATTAGTACGTTGTAGGTATACATGAGGAAAATTAGTTTCATTATAAATTAGAATAAGAATCCATAAAAATAAGTACTAAAAGGACCTCTTTGCATTATAGGACACCTAGAAACAAATCAGCTCGCAATTTGAGGATCGAGCGACCGAGCAAATTCATGTAAGTTGGGTTATTGCTTATTGTAATAGAGTACTAGTTTTGTAGTGCTCGAAGACTTAGGCTTGTATATGCTTGTGATTATAAGTAGTTTGCGCATGTGTGATGTATCTGAATTCGTGCTGGAATTTGTGCTGTGGGTGATTTTGTGACTGATTGAATTGTTGTGGTCTTGTTTGAACACTCTAACCGGAATTTAATCTTAGTCGACCGTAATAACCGAAAACGTCATGCATTGCAACCCGTTAGGGGATCATAGGACTCTCCAACCAAATACCGACCCCTTCGAAAGGGATAGCGCAGGATTGCAAAATGGTCCCTTCTTCATCCTCAGTCGAACTAAGTGACAGGAGAGGAGGTCGCGGCGGGGGTGAAGTCAATGGTTCGAAGGTAGTCGCGGGAGGAGCGAGGTCTCCATTGCACAAGCCTGGGTTTGGTTGTGAGCTGCTGCATAACATGGAACTCCTCAACCCGGATCGGAGCGGGTGAAATTTCTCTGATTTCACAACCGACCGGACTACGTTGTGCGATGACACTTGATTGTTGCATTGCATGAAAATAATTGTTTGATAATCCTGTTTGTGCTTGTATGCATTCATGAGTCTCCAATTCAACTTACTAAGCTGTAGTTGCTCATACCCTTATAGATCCTTTTGCAGGTTCTGATTTGTAATCTCTTCAAGTACCATGCCGCCCTACAATTATCCAGAGGTTAGTCTTTTGAAGCCAGGGGTGTGAGGATCAAGTTATTTAGCTTAATGTGTAACCAGACTGACCTTGTAGTTAAAGGATGAAGACTGTTAGTTATTCTGTAAATTAGTAAACTGTAGTTATTATGTAAATCTTCCTGGGAAGCTCTGTGGACTTATTTATATGATTATCTATGTTTAATAGTAATTTGAGTTAGTCATCATATTTGTAGTATAATCATTAATCGAACTGTTTACTTCAAAGCGAGTGGTCGTCGACGCCTTGTGTAGATTATTTTATGGTAGGAACTGTGAGGCCAGTTTCTATCATAGAGTGGTTTACACGGCGGGACTGTTGCGACCTCGCGACTTCGGGGCGTAACATTATAGTAGCTGAAACCAGTACAAAGATAATGGCTAGCCACCCCGAGGCTATTATAGCATGGTGACAAAGAGAATAAGAAGACCTCAATATCTAATGTATTTTGCATGAAAACAATAACATAGAAAATCTTACAAACCTATAACCAACTAAAGTAGTTCATTGTAATAGTTGGAGTGTTTTCAACAAATTATGATAATAAACACATGTAGCTATGAAATGTAAGCCCTAAAACTAAGCCAAGTAACCGTAGGATTGAACTCAGAACTTAAGGTTTAGGGTGATCGGTTAAAGGATCCGATCAAACCCAAATTATAAACTAATAAAAGAAATATTAGTAAAACTGATCCCGTAAACTTGAATTTAAGAAAATAAGCAATAAAATAGAAGACTATGAAAATTTTTAATTTTAAGCATAATAAGTACTAATTACCGAAAATGCGAAAAGTGTAATCAAATAACTAATAAATACTAAAGATAGATTATATGTATACTAAAAATTTTAGAATGACCAAAATAATAATTAGAAATGTTCATGTGTACCCCACATGTATTTACGTGTAGATAAAGATACGCAAAATTATCTAAATTGGCCAAAAACTAAATAAATAATTAAAGAAAATTATAAATTAATTATAAAAAAATCAGAGGAAACTAAATGAATCAAGATCAGGTCGTGGCAGGTCCAAAGCTACAAAAGAAAAATCAGCCAATAAAAATTAGACAACCTAAAAGCCAAAAATCAAGGAAAATGGGCAAAGTCTTATTAAATTAATGCATATTAATTACAAAAAAATGTCTATAAATAGGGGAAAAATTTCCAAAAGTCATTTGGTTAGTTTAGCATTTGGGAAAAATAAGAACACTGAAAAAATCGAGAGAAAATCTAGAAAATAGAAAAAAGGGAAAATTGTGCAGATTAGGTAAGTGAGCTACACCCACTACTCACCACCACCTGGGACCGAACCGCCACCACCAAGCTACTCTAGCCCCACCGCCTAGGTCGACCGACAGCCTTAGACCGGGTTTGGACGGCCAGAAAGCTTTGGACCGGTTAGTCTCTTAAATGTCCCTATTTTAAATAATTTTGTAAAATTAGTTATTTTTCCCATAAAATTATGAAACTTGTTATTCTGAGGTTTTATTGTATGTGGATTTAGGAAAAAATATTGATTTAGTTTAATTACATCTACAATTATAGGGTTCTTAACAAATTGCTCAAAACCGAGCATGATTAGAACCGAAAATAAATAGGCTTAGGAGTGTAATTTGGAGCTCAAAATTTTTTTATAGGATACTCATATGATGTAGAACAGTGCTATGAAGTCATTTTTTTAAAATTAATTTTTGAAAATTTTAAGTTAATTTTTAGCCCTAAATTGATGGAAAAATTGGGTGATTTGGGATTAATTAGGTGATTAAGATGTTAATTACTAATTTACATCTTAATTAGATGTTTAGGGATGTTAATCTCTGAAGTGAAACCCTAATCCTAGCCTTTGGAGAATTAAGTATGGTTAATTTGGGAAATTAGGTAATTAATATAAGAATTTAGTAATATATGAAATTGTAAATTAATAAATCTAAAAAAAATAGAGTTATTTAGATAATATTATAATAGAAATCAGAAAAATAATAAATCTGAAAATAACATTAATTTTAAGCAAAAGTCTCAAAATGTAAGATTTTCACACATCGGGAATAAATTCGATACTGCAATTAAGGTTAGCGTGTACCGAATAGTTTAGAATATCAAATTACAACCCAATAGGATATTTGGATACTCGAGCTTAATGTGATTAATTTCACATTAAGATTCGAGCATATTTAAGGCTTAGAAATCAGAGTTTAAAATCTCATTTAGGATTCGAACACCGAAATAGAGTACAACGAATCATTAGGACTAATGGGCATACACGGAAAAAAAATGAATTAAAATATAACTTAGAATATGAAACCGTAAATTTTAAGTACTAAAAAGACCTATTTGTATTATAGGACACCCCGAGATAAAATCAGCTTGCGATTAAGGGATCGAGCGATCGAGCAAATCCAAGTAAGTTGGGTTATTGCTTATTGTAATAGAGTACTAGTTTTGTAGTACTCGGAGACTTAGGGTTGTAGATGATTGTGATTGTAAGTAGTTTACACATGTGTTTGATGTATCTGAATTTGTGTTGAATTTGTATTGTGAGTGATTTTGTGACTCATTGAATTGGTATGAAATTGTTTGAATACCCTAAATGGAATCTAATCTTAGTCGACCCAAATAATTAATAATGTCATGCATTGCAACCCGTTAGGGAATCATAGGATTCTCCAACCAAATACCGACCCCTTTGAAAGGGATAGCGCAGGATTGCAAAATGGTCCCTTTTTCATCCTTAGTCTAACTAAGTGACAGGAGAGGAGGTCGCGGTGAGGGTGAAGTTAATGGTTCGAAAGTAGTCGCGGGAGGAGCGAGGTCTCCATTGCACAAGCCTGGGTTTGGTTGTGAGCTGCTGCATAACATGGAAACTTCTCAACCCGAATTAGAGAGAGTGAAATTTCTCTGATTTCACAACGGATCGGACTACGCTGTGCGATGACACTTGATTGTTGCATTGCATGAAAATAATTGTTTGATAACCCTGTTTGTACTTGTATGCATTCATGAGTCTCCAATTCAACTTACTGAGCTATAGTTGCTCATACCCTTATAGATCCTTTTGTAGGTTATGATTTCTGAACCCTTCAAGTATTATGCTACCCTACAACTATCCAGAGGTAAGTCTGTTGGAAGCCAGGGGTGTGAGAATCAAGTTACTTAGTATAATGTGTAACTAGAGTGACCTTGTAATTAGAAATAAAAGACTGGTAGTTATTCTGTAATCTAGTGAACTGTTATGTTATGTAAAACTTCCTAAGAAGCTTTGTGGACTTATCTATAGAATATTGTATATGTTATTAGAAATTTGCACAATTTATCATAATTGTAGTTTAATTGTTAATCAGACTGTTTACTTCAAAGCAAGCAGTCGTCGACACCTTGTGTAGGTCATGTCTATGGTAGGCACCGTGAGGCCAGTTACTATCAGGGAATGGTTTACACGGCGAGACTGTTGCGATTCTACAATTTCGGGGCTTAACATGAAAGGTAAAAGAAAATATAGAGAGTTTATCCATCTTTTGCCCTAGAAAAGAAATCAATCCCCTTAGGAGCTCTTAGTGCTCGAAGTCCATATTATCTTTCACACTTTTATTGTTTAATCCCAAGCAAAGAAACGATACTAGAGATTAATTTGAGAAGAAATCCATTGATGAAACAAAGTAATGTTTACATATACAAATAGATCTAGACAATTAATTACTCACATCTTGATTTCACTATGTGTAAAAGAGTAAATTAGACAAAACCCTCAAAGTGATATTTTTAGAGACAAACATGTAAGAGAAAGTGAGTACATAAGAGAAAGAGAGATGTATCTTATGGATAGTGGAGAGAGATGAGTATGACATTACTTTCTAAAAAATTGCTTTAAGGTTTCATTATTTAGATGGGTTCATAATTCTATTAGGTTGGGCATTTCTAAAAGTGGAACGAATGACTTTTTTTTTAAAACATTTTTCTAAGCCCCATATAAATTTGTTATCTCTGCATATATAGGGAAAGTAGGAGGGAAAATGCATAGAATTACTTAGATATCCTTTTGTTGAGAAGATACTTGAAGATTTTAAGGACATTTTGAAATTTAGCATGCTTAAAATAACGTTTATTCAACTTTCCCTTTAAAATAATTTCTTCCTATTTCCTTTTTCTGTCAAAACAAATACTTCCCTTCATTTTTTTCCTCCCTATTTCTTTATTTCCACCTTCCTTCCAATTTCCTTCATCTTAACCATATTGTACAAGATTGTGAGGAAAAGGGTAAACGTGATAAATGCCTAAGAGTATAGTTATCAAAATTGCAATTCTACCTACACAAATTTATAAGTTTATGGTTTTAGGAAGCTCTTTCAAGTTAACTCATATATAAACTTATTTTTTATGTAGAAACTTACGTTTTTAATTGAATTAATCAAGCTTACATATAAACTTAGTGAAAACATATATTTTTGAGTGAGATTATTGATTTTACATATCTAAGTTGAATGGGCTAAAAAAAAAAAAAGTACAACTAAGCTTCTATAAACCATCAATTATCAAGGCATTACATCATCTTCCTTATCTTTTTTTTTTCTCTTTTTCTCTCTCTTAGTCCCTTATTTTATATTCATAGCATTTACCCAAGTTTTAGCTCCAAGAACACAAGAAAAACTATATAATTCAATTTATACGATCAGTAATTTAAAATCAATTGAAATATTTGGTTCCCTTTAGTTCATTGCTTTTTTTAAAAGGAAAATAATGGAAAAAGTTCAGTTTCAACTTTGTTTGTCTTTCTTTTATACATTTTTAATCATATATCGTTAAGAATTTTTTATGAAAAAAGAACTTAATCTCTTTATTTCTATATTTCCATCATGTATTTCAAGTTTTGACTAATTACTATAAGTATCTCCATTGTTTTTTTAAACTATTTTACATAAATTATAGAAACTTACGTTTCTACATTTTAATTTTGATTTCACATTTGAAATATACTAATCCTCTAATAATTCTATATAGAATTGTGACTTGGATAACCTTACCTAAGAGTGATTTATTGAATGATAAACATAAGAGAGAAAGTGAGTAAGAGAGAAATACACTAAGATGAACAAAAATAAGAAAGAAAGAAAGAAAGAAAATACTTACCTTCTGGATAGTGGAGAAAGAGTAGAGTCTCCCATCTTTCTGAAAAAGTCTTTTTAGTGTTTCTCTATCTAGATGAGTTCATATTTCCATGGACCTATGCCTTTTAGGTTAACATTAGCTTGATTGTAGCTAACTATCTCCATCCTTTCCACCTTGGTGTGTTCAAACCTACCCATGTTGATAGGTGTAAAGCTAACAGTTAACAAATTTTGACATAACGCGATAATATGAACCCAAGCATGGTACCATTACGAACATGGATACATAGAAAAACACAAAAGTGAGATGAAACATATAACACGAAAAACATGATTACAATATAAGTAAAAATGCTTATATCATAAACTATTCATTTTCTATCACTATTCGATTTTACTTTTTGGTAGTAATATGATTTGATATGAAATAAAGATACAAACATAACCTAATATGATTTACTATCCCAAATGGGTAGCTACCTGCTATCTTATAGAAGTTGTGTGACCCTTAGGAACCACCCTTGAAAATTAAAAAAAAAAAAAATGATGACAACACTTGTCAAGTCAAAGTCAGGTCATGTGTATCCAAATTCAACCCTATGGGTTTTTTTTTTTTTTTATTATTTACTTTTTAGGTATGTCTAACTAAGGGGTTGCACTAGCTCATGGGGTAATGGGTACAACACATCACCTTCGGTAGGTAGCAAATTTATCAAATTAAGATTAGGCACTGATAACTCTGATTTAAACATATTTCAAATGGTGATTTTATAATATTTCCTTTACATTTTTGGTTTTCTTTAAAGAAATTGATACTTAATTGAGTAAAATTTTGATTTCAAGGTTTGAACGCATTCTAGGATCGAAAATGAAGAAAATGAATCAAGTTTCACTCAATTTGGAGTTCAAATGAAGGAGTTATGAAGTTACACAGTCTGAGACATAACCATGTCCCTAGGCTGTGTCCATGCAGGGAAATTTGTCAGGGTCAGAAAGTTACACGACCTGAGGACACGGTCATGTCCCAGGTCGTGTTTGGTAAAGAAAACGAAAATCTTATAATACAGTATAAAAGGACATATTAGGGTTTCAAAAGAGAGATAAGACATTGGAGAAGAGAAGAGACTTGAGGAGAAAGAGAAGAAAAAGGCGAAAGCAACACCAACTTCAAGATCGGAGAGATTTTTCATCAATCAAAGGGGTTTTTTATGTTTTATTTTATGTTTTTGATGGAACTCGTTTTTAGTTTCGTTATGATAGCTTAGAATTCGTATATTTAGGATTATGGAACCTAGGGTTTTGTATGACTCTTGGGTTGATTTATAATTCTCAATAAAGTTTCTATCTTTGCTTGATTCAATTATGTCGTTTAATTGTTAATTGATATTTCTAGATTATCAATTTATGATATTATGCATGTTGATTGAAAAATTACATGTGTAATTAGATCTTTACATAATTGGAGAGAATTATATGTATACTTAAAGATAAGATACATGTTTCTCCCAGAAAGTTAATTATTCATGTGGGAATTCATTATACATTAATGCAATTCTAAATTATATTACTAAGTGAAAAGATTTCGGTAAATAATTTAGGATTAAGGTTAATATGCTTGAGAAAGGTATTAACTTTAATTGTGAATCCCTCCGGTCAAGAATAATAGAAATTGAATTGAATATATTTTAAGCGGTCACATGTTAAACACTAGGGGAAATAATTCCTAAATACGTTATTGCATACTTGAAGTCGTTCTTAGTTTTATTGCTTTCTAAGTTGCTTAATCAAGTCCCATAATTAGTTTAGTTTGTTAATTTCAGTATTTTTAATTCATTCAACTCATCACAAGTTTTTGGTTCGATAATAGAGCTAAGGTTAATATTAGTACTCGAAGTCTCTGAGGGATCAACTCGAACTCACATCCGCTATATTAAAACTGATAGGTGCACTTGCCTAATATCAGGCACAAAAACGAAAATTGGTTATGTAGAAGGATCAATATAGAAGCTTGATAGTAATACTCTTAATTTAGTGAATTGGAATAAATGTGATTACATGATTATATGCTAGATCTTGAATTCAATAAGTAATGATCTAGTATAAAATTTCTTATACACTATTTTCACTTTTGAGCTTTAGAATGAGGCGAAGGAGTAGTACGATGTTTCTAATGAACCATTGATTTTTCAAATTCATCATGAAATAGCTAAGTTATGCTAAGGAAATCAACTCGATAGTGTTTACATTAATAAGTCGCATAGAATTTGAGATGAACTATGTGAACTTCATGCTTTTCCTTTATGTGAGTGTAGAAGATTTGATTTTTACATATATACCTTAAAAGAGAGAATTGTTGAGTTTGAATCTCATCATAAAGTGATACAATTCTTAATGGGATTGAACAAAGCTTATGGGGGAATTCGAAATTAGATTTTATTTATGGAACCTTTGCCATCAATGAATGGGGTCCACTACCTAGTTCAAGAGGTTGAAAAACAAAGATAAGTGCTTGAATCTTTAAATAATGAAGTAGAAGTCTTTACATTTGCTTATGATAGAGCTGAGAGACCCTACAGTATGGATTGTGATAGATTATGGTATTAGTTTATAAGGTTACGGTTATGAATACCTTATCAACATAAGTTTGAAACTTTTGGGCGAAGTAGTTGAAATGAGCTCATTAGTGTTTGTTAGTTTAATTATTCATTGCTTTTGGTTTTAGACATTACAAATAGTATCAAAGCAAACCCCCTATTAACAGATGGATGATTTAGGTTTTCTCCAATTTAGAGAAACATCTAAGGAAGGTGAGAAGCGTCACAAGGGTATGACTTTTTACACGCTTCTAGGATGGCCTATAGGTAATGGGTGGCCCAAATCGTACATTGAAAAAGGGAGAAGATCTAGGCCTAATTGTAAAGTCTCATGACGAAGACGTTGCGTGTTTAAGGGGAGGGAGGGTTTATAAGACCCTAGGTTAAGTGTCCTACATGGATTATGGGAGGCTATGATACTAGTTTATAATGATATGGTTGTGAACATCTTGTTAGTGTTTTTTGGTTTAGTTATTTATTACTTTTAGCTTAGGACGTTACAAAAGCTATGAGGAGTACTAATAAGTTCAGAATAGATAGAAGAAAGCCTAGAAAAGGTTTATTTTGCAAGCATTTCAAAATTGAGGGTTCTAGTATTGATATATGCTTTCAATTAGTTAGTTATCTTGACTAGTACAAAGGTAAAAGAGTTATTAAGAAGAGAGAGAGAGAGAAGAGTAGCTCAACTGCATTTTCAAAATCTCTTAAATTCTCCATTTGATGAGCAAGTGTCATCTAGTGCAATAGTAGAATAGTTTAGTTCTTCTACAAGTGTTCAAAGGCAATTGATATAAAGCATTTGTTAGGAGATGTTTAGAGTTATGAAGGATGAGGATGATTCTGTGGCAGTAGCAAATGTAGACTTAACAAGTAACACTTACTCTTCTTTATGTTTTACTTCGGTAAATAATAATTTAGCCCTTCGGATAGTTGATACAAGGGCAACCGACCATATGATACCTTTTTATCATCTACTTCATGACATTAAACACTTAACCATGTCAAATGAAATTCATTTACTTGGTGGAACATCCCTAGTTGTTGAATTTGTCAGTAAAGCAAAAATTTAAGACTAGCTTACTCTTTCCCATGTCCTTTTTGTTTCCCAATTTGCTTATAGCCTCTTCTCTATACAAAAAGCTTATTAAAGATCATTCCTTGCAAGTTGTCTATAACTAGTCCTCTAGCAAATTTTAATACCCCAAGTGTAATAAGTTAGTAGCTTTAATATAAGGAAAGAAAGGATTATATGTACTATGTTCTAATTCTAGTAATATTGTAGTTGATTTGGATAGCTATACTTTACCTATTGTCACTTCTAGTCCAAATAGCAATTTAATACATTTGATCCACAATAAGTTAGGGCATACTTCTATTTCCAAATTGTAGTACTTGTAATTGTGCAAAGGCTCATAGTGTGACAATTTCTCATGTAACACATGTTAAAAAGCAAAGTTTCATAGATTTTCTTATCATATTGATTCTTCTTTTAGTTCTTTTGCATTTGAATTAATTCACATTGATGTATGGGGTCTTTATCATTTGACTTCTTTGAATGGTGCTAAGTACTTTTCTTACCATCATGTGAAGCACCCTAGTTAAGTAAGTAACTTAGTTAAGTTGTAAAATTCTTTAAACTCGTATTGTTAGAAACCAATTCCTAGTAGATAATTTCTCAATTTAGTTAACTTCAAGCAATTCCGGATTTATTCTAAAGTGTACCCTATAGTAAAGATGCCTAAATTAAGATTTTGATTCTATTTTTCTAAGAATCTTATTTACGTACGCATTAAATAGATTGGATTTTAGTTTACGTATAAAGATTAAATATTACGATATTTTTATATAGGAATTATTTTCCTAAATATTCTATATATTCTTATTTTAACTAATTCTTTAATTTTCTATTTCAAATATAAATTCACCCTACATTTTCGAAAGTTCTAAAACGATCAAGATATTGTCCTAAAACCCTACTCCATTTTCCCTACTACAAATCCAATGTCCATTTTCCTCTCTTGGCATTTTTTTTTCTTTTCTCTCACCAAGCTCCTCTCTCTCAGCTCAATCTCTTCCCTTCATCCTCTCATCTCTTTCTCTCCCTTCATTATTTGATCGTCCCTACCCCCTGTACATCTTCCCCATCCCCTCTCCCCCTGACTAATTCCTTCTGAATAAGTAATGAGACTAGACCCCACCCCCTTTCGCTACATCCTTTGTTTTCACATAGACCTAACCCCAATCCCAATCTCCCTTCTCTTGCTCACTCACCCCTTACCCTTTCTTCGTCTTTTTCCCCCCACATCCCCTCCTTCTACTCTCTCTTGCCTAAATCTCAAAACCCCCCTATTTCATTGTTTTCTTTTCCATCAGCTAGATCTACTCCCTAACTCTCTTACCTACTCGCCTCCTCCCACGAACTCTTACTCTTAGGCCCACCTTGATTTCCAATTTATCCATTTGTAGACCCCCAAAACCAATTTCTTTGCTGTAGTCTTTAATTAGTTGTTCGAGTTGAGTATTAAATACATCTCTTTTGCACTCTAGTTAGGTTGATTTTGTTCCCATTTCCATGTGTTTCAAACCACTTTGGTAAATTTAGTATATATTAATTATTTAAGTACATGATTATATGAAATATAATATTTATAATTTATTTTTATAGGTTTACTTTCAGCATCAATCCAGTGTTCATCTAATGTTCTGGACTCGAGTTTATTTCAGTAGTTGATTTGATTCTATTTTTTGGTATCGTGTGAGTATAATATTATTTCTATTTTCTAATATCATTGTGAAAAACAATTATATGCTAGTACTCAATTTCTATTATGATTGTTTTATTTATCGTAATCATCATTTTAGTTTATATAAGAATTTTTTATTATACTTTATGTGATACTATTAAATTATGTGTATATATAAATTTATAGCGTAAGATTTCTATTTTCTATTATATTCGATACTAGATCATCATTTTCTAACTAATTATAAAGTTATATTAATACTCGTATTCTATATGTAAGTTTTCAGTATCAATTTTAGTTACAATGATACTATTTTATTATTATCATGCCTTATTATTAATATTTATGGCCTTACGATTTAAGTATTTTTTTATATTATTACAATAGTTAGTATGATTGTATAGTATATTATATTATTTGTAAAGTATGTCCATTGTAGATTTTGATTATTAATATGTCATTTCTTATGTATTTCTATGAACTATAATATTGTCTGATTAAGTATGTAGTCCTTTATTTCTACATCTATTAGTAAAATTATGTCGACATCATCTTCAGGTGTCCTCTTTATATTTTCTTTTATATATACATATCATATTCTACGATTTAAAGTAAATAAATAATATTATATAGATATGTCAACTTTTTGCTTAATCATTTTACGTATTATTTTTATTCTAGACTTATGAATTGATTCGACGATTTTCTTCCGAGACCGTGATTGGACAAGTTTATAGATTCATAAGTAACTTTTAGGTATAAACTAATTATCAAGTTCCTAATAGTTAATGTATATGCTTGTTTTCAAATAGATTTATGCTGGTTATTGAGTTTCTTTTTTATTGGGTAGTTGGATGTTTTTCGTACGGGACTTAAAGTTACGGATTCTAGTCAACTATCAGGTTATTAGATTTGAGTTACATGGTTGGTTTAGACCTTATTTTGGTTCGGATTCAACTTTCCAGGTATATGGTGCTTATTTATATGGTTGTCCTTGTTAGGACTTAGAATTTAATCAGATTAATTTATATTCGGCCTAAAAGAATAGTTTACTAATTATGCTTTACCCGCTCGCTTTAAGGGCTCACAGTAGCAGTTCCTTAGAGGAGCAATCACTGATCATGTGCAAGGTTTCCTTAATGGACTTTTATATGAGATGACACAACTAGAATATTAAATTATGGACTTTGAACTCTGGGGCGTAAAGGACTTAAAAGAAAACTTATATTTATATCTACTTATATATGTGGACAAAGATCAAAGCATAGTGGGGTCATGAGTACCCCAGTGTTGTATACTAGCCTAAATTGAAGATAATCAAATTATTGTTTACTTATATTTTGTTATGGTTGCATTATATGTATGTATATGTTTTGGGCTTGACGTCCGTATGTGTTTGTGCATCCGTACTGGAATTTGGCTCACTTTTATATTTTTACAACTGTAAGTCAAATTGATAAATTTACAAGTATGAAAATTGATATCCTTAGATTAGGAATCACAGGCGGTTGGCTCAATATGTTGTAAAAGATTAAGATCTACCTATTTAGAACGTTTGGGGCTATAGTGACTCGCATGTGAGTTACCAGAATTGTTATATTTGGAGATTTTTCGTTTTGTATTTGTTAAGGAGTTATTATTAGTGATTTTGGAGATTATAGTTGGTTTTAGAGTCTTAACATGTTTTGAATGACAAGGATACGTGGCAAGTTATAACGTCCTCTAGTTCTAGGGCATTACACAATGTGTACTTATTTGATGCATCATAAATTTCAAAATTGCTCACTTCTTAAATAATATTTCCAATGCAAAGAACCACTTCTCTATTACTCCTAAATTTTCTATAATAGAAAATGAGGAAGAGTTTATGTCCAAATCTTGTTAAGAGTTTTTCCACAACCATGGCATTTCATATTAATACACCATTCCATATTGTCCACAATAAAATGGGAAAGTTGAGAGAAAACATAGTCATTTGCTTGAAACTTCAAGAGCACTTAGAATCTATGCTAACATACCAAAAGAGTTTTAAGGTGAGTGTGTTCTTACAACCACTTTTCTTACAAACAAAGTACTAATGTTAGCCTTTGGTTGGAAGTCACCATAATTTGATAAACAACCATATTATAGTAGCCTCGAAGTGATGGGATGCTTCCATTGTAATAATCAATTTTCACCCAGACTTGACAATTTGATCTAAAGGTTGCTAGATGTGTTTTTTTTTAGGTATGCCAATGACCAAAAAGGTTATAAGGTATATAATCTTGACACAAATTGTTGTTAGTAAAGATGTAGTGTTCTTTAAGGATATTTTTCTTTTTAAACAAAGCCATTTCACTGCTATGTCAGATTGGGGAACCAATTGTTGTAAGCATTTTCCTCATCTTTCTCTTGGAACACCCTTATTTCCTCCTTTTACTTCTCCTATTATACGTACTAATGCTTCACCTTCTATTCTCACCAATGAGTCACCTAATTTGGTTTGATCAAATGAAGATGAAGTCGATGTTTATGCTCCTTCTTCTAATGTGCCTCTTGCTGTTCGAATATCATTTAGGTGAGAAATACACATTGTTAGCTATAATAATTTGTGCATAGTGCTAAGTCAAATTTCTTGCTGATACCACTAATAGTTCTTTTCCCTTGTAGTTTCTTTAATAAATTTTATGATATTATTTAATAGATTATATTTTTAGAATATTATTTTATTATTTTAATAATTGTAAGTTAATTAGAAGGTGAAACATTTCAATTGATTAAGAATAATGGATAAAAATAAAGTACATATTTACAAAATGTATGCATACAAGTAAGCAAATGTGTCTATCATGAAAAATTCAATGGCAAAATTATAACGGAGGAGATCAACATTTCAAAATAGTTTAAATAAAAGATAAATGTTTCGAAAAGTTCAAATGAATGATCAACGTTTCACAAAGTAGTTCAAACGAGGGATTTACAATAACTAATTCATAAAATTATTTGAATCACTTTATGAAACATTGATCCTTTATTTGAATTTTCGAAATGTTTATCCCTTATTTGAACAATTTTTTGAAATGTTAATTTCTTATTTGAACATTTTAAAACCTTGATCCTCTATTTGAACTTGCTCCCAAATGTTGACCCTATCCATTATAATTCTCCCAAAATTCAAATATGCAAAATAAAATTTATCTAATTTTTTTTCTAGGGGAAACAAACCATACTAATGTAATTGCAAAGATATTAACTTATCTAAAAGCAGAGTTGCTACTTTGATTAGTTTTTGGTTTTACAATTATATAGAAAAATCAAAATAGAGTCATGTTACTACTAACAAATGATAGTGCTTGAGTTATTGTGGGTTGTTACTTTTAATGGTAAAATAAATAACATGACATTAGTTTGATTTACAAGAGAATGTATGTCTACTTTGGACCTTTGTAAGGAAATGAAACTCAAGAGTCAAAAGCATTTATTTGGATGATATATAAGAATTTAATATTGATATTTGCTAGCCTAACACCATAGGTAATTCTGCAAAGCAAAATCCACCTCGATACATGACCAAAATAAGCAAAGTATTAACAAGGATGGTTTCATTTTGTTTCACCCTTACTCGAAAGTTGAAAGTGTTTGAAGAAAATTCAAGTAAAAAGGAAAAAGAAAAAGAAAAAGAAAAAGACCAAAAATATGTTAAATTCTCATCCATTTTGAATGAGGTGTACATTAAGGGTAAATGGATATAGGGTGGTTAGTGTATGAGGTCCTACATATACTTAATTTTCTGGCCTAATTGTACAATTTAACTTGATTCACACCAAAGTTTTCCTAAGTGTTTTCATAAGACCTAAGTTTTTTACCTTCATCATTTTGTCATTTCTCTAATTTCATATTTAAAAGCTTTCCCATCGAAGGGGTTTGTACCTCAATCTCTTGGTATGTTTAGCTATTGTAGCTTGGTTTCTTTTGTATAAATCCCAAATTTCTAATCCTCCTTCATCCTTAGGTTTAATTACTTCATTTTAGGAGACCTAGTGGAATTTCCTTTTCTACCCATTTGAATCCCAAAGAAAATCCCTTGTAAGCTTTTTAACATTGTTGATGATGGATTTTGGAGGATCTAATGCCTACATATAGTACCTAACTATCCATTTAAAAACTGATTTAATCAAGATATGGCTTAATACCATGCTTAAGAACTTATATTTCCATCCAATATTCTTCATTTTTAGTATTTTAATTTAAAAATCTAGGAGTTTAGTCTTTATGTTTCCATTTTTCTATAAGAAAACCCAAATATACACCAAAGTTTCCATCTTTTCTTATCTTAATTAGTTTAATAATCAGTTCTTGCACAACCAAATCAACGTTCTTTGAAAAGATTGCGAATGATTTCATATTCTGCTCTATAAGTGGCATAAAGTGCTAAACCAAGTCCTCATACTTTTTATATTTTGGCATGATGGTTCCTTGTCATCTACAAACATAAGATGAGAGATTGGTAATTCTACTCTCTTCACTTTTATCGGCTTTCATTGTCTTAGCTTAGTACAACGTTCAATCCATTTGCTAAAAGTTTTCATAGGTAGGATGAAATGATACAAGAATATGGAGACCTAAGGCCCCTAGATGGAATGAAAATAGGATCATCAAAATTCTAGAGGAAGAGAGATAAGAGCCTCTTAGTTCATTCCTCCAATTGCAAAATTTGAGCCATTTAAAGGTAGTCCATATAGAGTTCCATCAGTTCAAATCATAAGCATTTTTCACATATAATTATCATCAACTACTCCTCCTTCTATGATTTCCTATCAAAGTTCCTCATAATTTCTTTCAAAATAACCACATTATCCATACCTGATCTCTTAGGAAAAAAACATACCTATGTTAGGCTTATCATATCATTAAGAAGTAGTCGAACATTGTTCACCAAGATCCTTATAATTGCCTGGTATATCATAGTGTGCAGGTTGATTTATCTAAAGTCCTGAAGATGATTTTCCCTCTTCTTCTTTTTTTTTTTTATTTTTTTTCTTTTGGTATATGCACTACCAGAGTTTGGTTTAACTTTAAGGGGATTCTCTTGTCTATAAAGACTTCGAAGATTATCTCTTTAAATGAACTTCCCATCACATCTTAACATTGTTGGAAAGGAAAAAAGAAAAACATGTTCTTGGCAACTTATTTTTGGTCTAATACTTTTAAGAGCCCTTAGGACTTCTTCTTTGGTTAATGGTTATCCCCGTAAGGCCTTAGTATTCTCGTCTATCTTGTTTCCCTACCTATTAAGGGATTAATATGATAACTAATTTTTGCTAGATATCAATAAATCATAATAGTATTTCACCATTCAATCAATAATTTGTTCTCCATTTGTTAGCTAATAATCAACATTATTAAAGACGCCAAATATTCAAGATTTTAACCTCCTAGCCAAAGTGGAGAATATGAAAAAATTTAGTATTTTTCTTTCCTTTTATCACTCATTTCATTTTGGTTTTATTTACCCATAAGGTCTCTTTTTGTTTCAAATTATGTTTTGCTCCTCTTTCATAAAATTTTACCTATTTCAAGATTCAAATGCTCTAGCAATTTAGATTAAGGTTTACACTTTCAAGAAAAAAGAGTTCAATTTAATATTGAAGAGTATTAGAATGATTAGCCCCCTTGCAATGAAGGAAAAGATTCAAATACCCCTTACAACCTATTGGCATAATTGTAATTAACTAAAAGGTAAAACAATAAAATATAATTTGCTAATGATGTACACGTCTAAGTATATGGCCATGTACTAGGTCATGTTTATCTATGATGTATATTTCTTGAAAGAACTTGCTTATGTTATTATGCTTGTTAGATGTATATATGTACATGCCTAGGTATGGGCATGTGCCTAAATGTGCATCTCATGATGACTCATTTTCACGTCTTTTTCTTGTTCTTTGACACCTTAGCTTCTTTGTTGACTTGGCTCATGACAATGTGACCCTTGATTCCTATTATATGTTTTCAAATTAGGCATCTTAACCAGTAAATAAACTTCTTGTTGGAATGAGAAGAGTTCTAAGATTGTTACATTTGCCTCATTCCGCATCTTCAAAGATATGCTTTTAACCCATAGGACCATCTTACCCTAAATGAAGAATAAAAATATTTACTAAAATAAACATATAATAGGAAAGAAACAAAGACTTCCTTTTTCATCTTTTAAATTATTTAATACTTTGTTATAGTAAATGCTGCTATTATTTTTCTATTTTTTAATGCATGAATTCATATTTGCACGTATGTCTTGTGCTTCATGTGACAAATATGAAAGTATTGAGTAGTTCTTAACACTAAGTGATGAAAAGTAGTAAGATTAGATTAAGGGAAAAATGATCTCTCTAAGATCTTATATTATGGTGACAAGTGATGAAGAAGAAGTTTAGTAGCACCTAAGTTCTTCAGTAATATTTTGGCCAAATACTAGAATGAAGCCTTCTTATAAGAGGAACTAGTAAATATTTACATAGAGATGTTGTAAATAACTATCCTTAAATGACTTTGGCAACCAACGAGCCAAATTGATTGGGTTACGTTAATGGTGAATATAGGTTTTATATGTTGTTTAATAGATCTAGGAGTCTAAAATGGATTCTCATGAATAGATTTTGGACCTAAGAGTCCATAAATGATTTAGGTTAATTAGAAATATTAGAATTAAGTAAGTTAGCCATATTAAGCATTGTTCTTTGGCTATCAATTTAAAACTCTCCAAATCAATCTCAAATTAGGCATAATCAATCAAAATCGTTGTCTATCTAAGTCCTTAATCACACTTACTATAGGAATGTCATTGAGCCTAGCTTGTTCATTTGAAGAACACAAATTCTATCTACATTCTTTATATTCTTTTATCTTAGGATAAACAGGTCTTTGTGGGGTTTGAAAGCACATTTTCCAACATGTGATGGTTAACATGCTCAATTTTAAATATTGGCCCAACGCTTCGTACACTTTGGCAAACATAAGAGGTCCATGTACAATTTACCCTTAAATTTTTGCATATTACAAAGTTCTCACGTGCATATCATACTACATAATCAATTCTAAAAAATAAATTGTCTTGCTCTTATGTTTGACATGCATCCCATAATACTTGTTAATAGGGATAAAGCTACTAGAAGTATTCAAAGTTTCATATTTTTTTTTTTATTTTAGTACTTAAACTTTAAATTTGTTCATTTTAGTACCCCAACTTTTTAAATGAGACAAATTAGTATTTTTATTATAACAACCATTATAAAGAATACTCATTTATTTCATATAAAAAAGTTCAAGTATCAAAATGAAATAAAAAATAAAGTTTAAGCACTAACATGGAAATAAAATGAAATTTGATGTACTTATATTATTATTCTATTATTTTACAATAATGGTTGATGTAACAAAGATATGAACTTATCTTGTTTAAAAAGTTAGGATATTAAAATATACAAGTTTAAAGTTTAGGTATCAAAATGGAAAAATATAAAAGTTTAAGTATTTGTATTGGCTTTATCTCCTTGTTAATATATAATGAAAAACCAAATTTTGTTTTCTTAAACTCCATATGATTGTCAAAATTCACTTAATTTATATGTGGAAATTAGTTCGTTCTCAACCATACATAAGATATGAATGCATTTACAATTCAAAAATCATTTGGTAAAAAGATTTTCTGTGATCAACAATTGACAATATATTTTTAGATATACTAAGCAACCTAACACCAATATACCCTTTTACAAGCATTACCTAACAAAAAATCTTACATCTAATTTCCTAGTTCTAAAGTGCATTTCCTATTAGTAGTAATTGTCATGATAAATTCTTGGAGCATATTATTTTATAGCAAGTAGCTAATACTAGTTCTTAAATAAGTTAAACTTTATAAAATACTATTGCAGAAATTTGTATATATACACTTAACACATGCATGCACACACTTAAAGGCCCATACTATTGTAGAGGAGCATGCTTATAGGAGATGATATTTCCATATGTACACTTCTACCCCTCACTTAAACATGCATGTGTCACAATCCATGATTTGGATGGCAAGTAGGGGCTTAATGTAGAGTGAGTGGTGTCAACATGTGGTTTGTTCATGGAGTAGGACATTCTCTTAAGGCAGGTTTAGCCTCTCATAAGCAAATTAGTCAAGAGATAATGCTACTCTTTTAATCATAACCATGGTAGGCTAAAACTGGTTAAGATAGTTGAGCCTCCCAAACATATGGGAGCCTATGATAATGTAGGATGGTGCTTCAAAAGATGGAAGGGCTTAGAATAGTTTTGGATATACAGGAAGGGGAAGGTTAGCTTGCCATTTAGAATATGAGCAAATATGAGAGATAAAGGATGGTCAAATGCTACATAAGCAGTTTAAGAAGGGTGAACCTCTCATCCCGTGACAAGAAATGCAACAAGCAATTTTTCTAAGCCCATTTTTCGCCTTTATACTTATATGTAGAGGTTCATTATATATAAGGCTCATAACTAAGGCCTAATCCACTCCTAAGAATGTTCAATAAGTTTTTGAATATATTGAACCTTGGTAAGTAGGGGTAGTTGGATTAGGGTTTGTTGGAATGTATAGTAGTTGTTAGATCGGATAAATCTAGGCTGTCCATTGATGGAGACCTCTTGTATATAAGGTGATGAACCTCTTACTTGTAAACTATCTAAAAATATAAATTCTATTCTTACTTGGGCAATTTTCTAATAAGAATCAACTTTCTAGATTGATCACGCGCAACCAAGCTAAAGGACTCTAAGGACTAATGTGGAGAATATTAGCTCATAACCCCATACAAGACAAGAATTTCTATCCCTACCTCCATGTTTCACTCTACTACCAACCTAAATACCGAGCTCTCACATGCACCAACATAGTTTCTGAAGTTGCTGAATCAACGTATTGTCCTATCAAGCAGCATTACCATGGCATAAATAGCATTTGAGTTGACAAACTTCAAGTGACTGTTTGAGCTAAACCCCTGAGTTGACTACCAGCACCTAACCCTAACTTAGACGAATATCCTAAGTAATTCATAAACTGAGCTCCAACCTGATCAAGATCAGGTTTGCTTTGACTACAGACTCTCTTTTCTTCATTTTATCCATTTTGTACTATATTTCAAACACCAACCATTATGCGATACGTGTCTTGTGACACATATCTTCTGACAAAACATTCCAAAAGGATTTTTTACTTTTTCTATACACAATATTTTTTGTCACTTTTACCCTTTTTAGTATCATTCATGTATCCTAATTGTAAATTACCCTTTTATCTTTTCCATGTATTTTTGTAACCTCAGTGGGCTAGTATTTAAACCCCATTTATTGTTTGTAGACAACACCTTTTGTTTACGATAATATACAAGTTTTCCCTTTGAGTAACCTTAGTGTTTTCATTTATCCTTAACTCTTATCAATCCCCTTTAGCAAGAAGTAGTAGCGAGTGACCCTATAATTCAAATCGATAAGTCATATCCAATGGATTCTTGGTCGAGTTGGATCGATTGGTGTATCATATTTAGTTGGTAGTTGCCTAGACTTTATTAATCTTTTTTTTTTTTTTTACTTTCTTTCAATTCACTTTGTTTTAATGCTTCTTCGTGTGTTCTACCCCAGAGATGCATCAACTTCACTAGTATCAAAGCATAGTTTTGAGAGGGAGTGGAAGAAGCTGTAGTGAATTTTTTGTTTGAGTTTACTGTTAATGGATACTGTGTTCCTTCTATATCTGCTTTAGTGTGTTCATGTAGAGTGAGTCTTGAAGGTTTGAGTCGTGTAGTGAAGATTTTTATGTTGGTAAGTGGGGTTTCATTGTTACTCTGTTTTTTACTATGAAAATAGAGTAAGTTCATTTTTATCTTGTTTGAGTGATTATTGGGTGTTGAAGTTGTTAGAGTGTGTTAGTTGAAGTTTTGGGTAGTAAGGTAGTAGTGTTTTCTATGTATTGCATTGTTAATTCATTTGAGAAGTATTATATCATGTCAGATTCAAGTGTTTAAAGTGTTATTAGTAACTAAAGTAGTGGTGCTCAACCTGGTCTTAGTCATAATGGTAGTAATACTCTAGGGTCAATCGATGATAAACTTGATAGACTTACTAGTCTTGTTAAGAGTTTAGTCACCGCAATGTAAGATAATAGATAATAACCCCAAGGTGTGCTGAATCATAACCAAATTGTAAATGTTCCAAAGAGACATTATGGCTAGGGTAGCTAAGTTAATCGCCTAATTTGACTCCCTCGAGCTGGAGGAGTAGCAAATTGAGTTGCTAGATGAAGGCTGGAGTTGAAGGAGAGTAAGGGAGATGATGAGGAGATAGATGCCGAAAAGTATGGAGAGGAAGAAGAAGATGCTGAATATTACCAAGCATAAGAGCGAAGATGCTGAGCTCTTTGAAGACTTGATAATGTTAAGGTTTAAATCTCGCCCTTCAGTAGAAGGGAAGATGTAGATGAATATTTAGAGTAGGAGGAGAAGGTGGAGAAAGTGTTTGATTATTATGGATATATAAATGCTGTTAAAGTATGACTTGCTATACTTAAGTTCTTTGGATATGCTACTATGTTGTAGAAAAATCTAAATGCAGCCAGGGTAAGGGATCGAAGATGAGGAGTGAGAACTTAGGATGAGATGAAATGATTGATGAGGGGTAGATTTGTGCTTGAGACCTACTTGTAAGATATGTTTGCCAAACTGTAGGAACTTTACCAAGGAGGCCAATCTATTGATGATTATGTATCATGTTAGAGAACTCCATATACTTATAATTTGAGCTGATGTGGATGAATCGAGGCTCGTATAGTGTTAAAGTTCATTTCTAAACTTAAGTTTGAGGTTTGCAATATTGTAGAAGTACAAAGGTTTTATACTTTGGAAAAGGTAATTAAGGTGGCACAGAGGGTCGAAAAACAGAAGAGAAATACTCCGAACTGACCTGGACTAACATTTTCCCTAGTCCTATTCCATGCCTATTTATACTGAGTCGAGGAGAGAAATGATTAACTTGATGAAAACTGAGCAAACCAACAAGGTTGAGCAGGCTAGTTGAGATGAACTGAGGTTAGGCTGACCTCGAGGGCATATGAGAGAAGATAGACTTCAAGACATAAGACTAGCAAGGTGAAATGCTTCAAATGCTCAAGTTTTAGACACATGGCTGCTAAGTGTCTAAATCGACATGCCATAGTACTTTGAGGAGATGTCATAGATAACACTGATGAGAGTGAGTTTGAGGGTGAGAAGAATGTTGGGAAGGTGGAAGCTAAGGAGGAAGAGGAGACCTATATCTATGCTGACCAGGAGAACTAATGACCATAGTGTTGAGACAAATACTGAGTTCCCTACCGAACTTAGAGGAATACTAGAGAGAGAATTTATTCCATACAAAGTGTACCATCAAAGGATGATTATGCACCATCATAGGATGATTATGCACCATCATAGTGGATGAAAGAAGTTATACTAACGTTGTTCATTGTACAGTCCTTTGTGCAAAGATTAGGACTGCTAACCTCTAACCACTTTCGACCTTATAAACTACATTGGCTTCATGATAAGGGTGCTTTGCACATAACAGAACAAGTAACTTTGCACATCTGTTACTTGGAAGACCTTAGTTGTTTGACAGACATGTTACTTACAATGAATACAAGAACACTTATGCCTTTGTTAAGGACGGGAAGAAGATTATGCTACAACCTATGATGTCGACTTAAGTGAATGAGACTCATAATTAGCTCATTGAGCTAATAAGAAAAAGACCTTAGTAATGAGCTGAAGAGAGCTCCAAGCTGCTGAGACAACTGAAGAGCCTATGTTCTTGTTGATTAGAACATTATTGGAGATGAGAGATTTTGAATATGTACCTAATAAGGTTTGAAGCTTAATTGATGAATTTTTTGACTTGTTTCTTGAAGAATTTCCTACCCTTGGTCCGAACCATAAAACATTGTATCACTTTACAGCTAAGCATAGCCTTATCGAATTGACCTACTCACAGAATGAACCTCGAGTAAGTTGTCAAGCTAAAAAGACAAGTAGATAAGCATATAGAGAAAGGATATGTGAGGGAGAGCATGAGGTCTTATGCTATACTAGGTCTGCCTATCCTAATGAAGGATAGTTCATGGCACATGTCCATCGCTAGTCGAGTAACCTACTAAAAAACTGTCAAAAACAGATACCCAATACCAAAGTTTGATAACATGTTAGATGACCTTTATGGTACTAAGGTATTTTCGATAATTAATCTACAAAGTGGCTACCACCAAATTAGCATGAGACCAGGTGATGAGTGGAAGATTGCTTCAAGATGAGTCATGTTCTCTATGAATGGTTGAGTATGCCGTTCAGACTTACCAATGCATCGAGCACATTTATGAGGCTTATGAACTATGTGATGTACCCTTTGATCGGACGATATGTAGTCATGTACTTTTATGACATATTAGTGTACAGTATTGACTTGAACAACCATGTTCAAATCTTTGAGTTGATGAGGAGAAGGTTTGAGTTGTCTTGGAGTAGCTTATGTCGAAGGATGTTACTAAAGTTTGAAGTTTTCATGGCCTTAGTTCCTTCTATAGGTGATCATTAAGAACTTTAGTACTATTGTAGACCCCTTGACTGAGCTAACTAAGAAGAGTAAAGGGTCTAGATAAAATGATTGAGTTAAGTAGAGCTTCTAGGAGGTCAAAGAAAAGCTTACCTCTACCCTTATCTTGGCTTTACTCAATTTTGACAAGCCGTTTGAGTTGGAATATAATGCTTCAAGCATTTGAATCGAAGTCACCTTGATGTAAGAACAACAACCAGTTGCTTTCTATAATGAGAAGCTGAGTGGTGTTACATTAAACTATTCTATGTATAAAAAAGAGTTGTACTTTCTTTTCCAAGCTCTTACTATCTTGCAACACTATCTACTCCTATGAGAGTTTGTTATTTATACTGACTGTTGATAGTTAGATTTCATTCAGCTATTTAGCTGTTGACATACCGAGTAACTCACTTCTTAACTAATGTTGATTAACATAAATTCGTATTTAATTTGAATTTAAAGAAAGTGGTGCCAACAGTTATCATGTAGCATTGTTATATTAGATAACTGCTCACTATTCCTATATTTGAGGAATGTACTTGATCGAGAGGTCTGTTTAAGTTGAAACTTACCTATGGTTTAGGCTTCTTGCTTATAATTAGGCATCTTTTTCATGGTTTAGATATTTTTTCTATAGTTAAGCATGTTAGGTATGGTAATTGTGTATTTCATGAAAAGTTATTTTTAGGTATTTTAGGATTTTTCGAAAAAAGTTTTATCACTTAGAAGTTCTTTTTTTTTTCAAATAAATAAAAATAAAGGGACCTTTTTGCAAAAATTAGGATATTTTAGAATTTTCCCAAAAATAAAATCACTAAATTAGCACTCTTTTCTCTTAGGTGTTTTTTTTTTAAATAAAATAAAATGACTAAGAGACATAAACTCGGATACTTTCCAAGTTTAAACTTAACCAACGAGCTTAAAGAATTTCTCGTATCACCACCAATACTCTTGACACTGATTCCATGAAAGAACTTATATTTACACTTATCAATTAGTAGTTGAGCACTTTCCTATATGTTGGTTCAAACTGACAGCAAAGAGCATCGGCCAATTTATTATGTGAGTCATGTCTTGTGAGGATCGGAGCATCGATATACCAAAATTGAGAAATTTGTGTTAGCAGTAGTTCTTTCGGCAAAGAAGTTGAAATTGTACTTTGAAGATCACCAAATCATAGTCCTTACTAATCAACCATTGCAATGGCCAAATTATTTAGAGAGGATGATGAAATATGCCTTGGAACTAAGTACCTATGGTGTACAACACAAACCCAAAATGACATTAAAAGCTCAATTGTTGGTGGATTTTGTAGCTGAGTTCACAGGTGAAGAAGACAGCATAGATATTGTCGAGAAGCCGATATGAAATCTCTATGTCAATGGTTCTTTGACTAAAGAAGGAAGTGGTACGGGTCTTGTCCTGTAGGGACCCATAATGTTAAGGTCAATTATGCCCTGAAGTATGGATTTCTAACTAGCAACAATGAAGCAGAATATTAGCAAAGGAAGTTAGTGCAAGGAAAGTTGAAGTTTTCTCAGATTCATAACTTATTATGGATAAAGTGAAAAGAAGTTATGTAGTGCAAGAAGAAAAAATGAGCAAGTACTTGTTGATAGTACAAGCACCTACGGAAGAATTTCAATCCTTTTCAATTCACAAAATACTAAGGAGTAAGAATATCGCTACCGATAAGCTATGGAAGTTGGCCAGTATGGATTTTCTTGATTTAAGTAACAAACTTTTTGTCGAGTTTTTGCCCTACAAGAGTTCACCAATTGTTCCGTAGAGCTGTGAACTAAGTGCCTGCTTGAAAGAGAAATCTTGGATGGATCTAATTATAGAATATCTAAGGGATGGTTTCCTCTCTATTGACAGGAAAGATGTTCGAAGATTGGTTTATCAAGCTGCAAATTACATACTGATAGATGATTAACTATATAAATATGGTATATCCTAACCTTATCTTTGATACCTTCCTGCAAGAGATGCACAACGGGAGTTATCTAAACTACACAGCAATGTATGCAGCAACCATATGAAAGCACAAATGTTGTATATCTGTGTGCTACGCCTCAGTTATTATTGGCATACAATGAAAGATGACGCGAGAATAGCTATTCGGCAATGTCCACAATGTTAGAAGCATGAGGCGCCAAGTCATGCTCCTTCTACTGAATTGTACTACTTAGCCAATCCTTGGCCGTTTGCCTAATGGGGATTAGACATCCTCAAACCATTTCTAAAGTCTATAGTCTAGCGACAATTGGTCATTATTACTGTGGATTATTTCATAAAGTGGGTAGAGGCCGAAGCATTGGCAAAGATCATTGAACAGAAGGTTGAAGCATTTGTTTTCAACTTCATTATATCAAGGTTTAAAGTCCCATTTATGACAATTATGGACAATGGACCATAATTTGACAATGACAAATTTCATGCATTTTGTGAGAAATACGACATTCACCTAATTTTAATCCTATAATCTTAAGTACTCTAACACGTGTATATCTTTCAAATCCACACATTTCTCCTATCAAAAAATACAAAAAGATACACATTAGTGTGATAGAAAGCCAAAATAAAATATCAACAAATGAAGTATAAATTAAACTAAAATTATTATAAAAACTCTATAAAATCATTATAATATCTACCTATAAATACATTATAATATCTACATGTAAAAGCATTATAATATCTACTTATGAAATAAGTACAATAAAGTTCAATCAAATTCCCCACACTTAATCTTTCACTTATTCTTAAGTAAAACATTCATAACAAAACATCTCTAAGACAAGATTATTAGTTTCTCTTAAAACATAGAAAAGTGTATCCTCAAATCAAAGAACTTTACAATTTCCTTCAAAATTGCTCTTGCTTCTTTCATTAGTAATGCCCATAAAGTACTTAAAATAAGTTCAAACCTATCATGGTTAGCAAACTTTATAAGTTAGTCGAAAAGCTGAATAACAAGTGTATTAATTCATAGATGCGATCTTGTGGCTTAAGTTAGATGACTAGTCCATGTCTCAAATGACTAATGGACAATGTCTCTAAAAAAAAAACCAAATTAGGCATATAAAATAATAAATGCCGAGAAAAATGTATATGTGAATCAAGACATACCAAGAAAATTAGGCATGTGAATTGAAACATGCTGAGAAAGCAGAGCTTATGAAATAAAATAGGCTAAGATACCAAAAATGCGTAGAATAAAATGTGCTAAAACTACTAAATTATACATCAGGAAGTGTGCATGAGATTACTAAGAAATATAATGATAAATGTTCAACCACTTAATCGAATACTGTCTATACAAAAGAAAAAAAAAATGAAATGAACAAATTACAAAGGGAATAATCTTATGATTTGTTCTTACATTGAGTAGAGGCATTCTCTTGATCGAAAGTCGAAGCATTATTAGAGCATATCTCTTTTTCGACGCTTAGAGTTTTGGAACAGGTGGATTTCTCTTTACCCACATAGGGAACTTCCTTGGATAGATGATCTTCATCATCACTAAGATTTTTGACATAAGTCTCGTTATTACCTTGCATATGGATCTCGACACTTAAACCTTCGTCGGCTTCTTCGTCACAACTGTTGACTTGATCATCGACGTTGATGAAGTCTAAGTACGAAAGATCATACTCAGGGTGAAACTTTAGGATTTCTTCTCTTGTCGCTTAGACCCGCTCTAATAACTTTTTTCCCAATAATCTCTTGTATTGTTAACTTGGAGTTATGATTTCAAGCCTTTCTTCGATAGAAGACACTTTTTTCACTACCTTCTCTAACTCGGTAATATAGCTTTTTAGTTCAGAGTTATTGGTTTCCAATTCCTTTATCCATAACTTAAGCTTGTCTTCCTCATCATTCATTGAGCTAGGTATTTTGCTTAAACCCCAGCACTGTTCTTTTTTCTTACAAAGCTCCTCCTTTAGGTTTTCAGCCTTTTTGTATTTCTTGTCGACCTTAGCCTTGAGGCTTGAGACTTCATCTGTAGCCAAAGAGTATGCCATTTTCTCGACAGCAAGTTCATCTTGATACTTTCTGGCCTCCATCTCAGCCTTAATTCTTGCATTCTCGACAGCCATAGTTTGAGCCTTTGAGTTAGATGCATCCTTAATGTTCTACAACAAGCTAACAATATGAAATGATGAATTCACTAGACGACCTGGTAGAATACATAAAAAGTTATGATTATTATTATTATTACCTTTTTCATTTCTTTGTTGGCTTCATCTAAGGCCATTAGAACGTAGCTGTTAATTTATAAACAAATAGGATTGTTAGCAATAAAATACGCGCAACAGCTAAAAGGATTCAATTAATACTTTCATCATATAGTTTAGCCACGATGTGAACCTTATTACAACTATTGACTTTGTTGACATCCTTTTTTTCAATTTTCTTATCCTTAGGAAGAATGATACCTTCTATCAAGGCCAGGGATTTAGCACTATCTCCTAACGCTGAGTCGGTGTAAAGGATATTATGGTCCCACTAAACAAAATACTTGTCACCTCATTACTTAGGACTTATTCAACGCTACTAATACCAAGAGCTTTATTTCCCATTGCCTCCTTCATCCTCTCATTTAAAGTCTTAGACTTCTTAGGAGGATGTTGGCTAGTAAGCTCCTTACCACTTCTCCTGTAGGGACTCAGCATAACATCCACCTGAACCGATTGTTCCTTTGTAACTTTTAGACATATGATTTCATTTTCATTGCAACCGTTGATTTCTCGATTAGGTTCTCTTGGCTCTTCAGCCTGAAGAATACTTTACTACTTCGACTACACTATCTTACTATTCTATTACATTATCGGTCGAGCTACTTGTGGAGAATGCTGTCTTGCTCCTTCTTTGGGGGGTGGGTTGGGTTTAGTAGAGAGGGGGAGGGGGAGAAGTAGCATTGGTCTCAATTGCTTCAAACTCTAAAAGAACAAGTTGACAAATTACTTTTTCAACCATACTTGATCTTGGCTATAACAAATGTCACATAACTTTTTTGAAGATTTTGAAGGTGAAGACAAAATGGCAAAAACAAGCAAAAGCTTATGGATGCAAATGAAGATGAAATTTGTTTTCAATATTGAAAAATTCTATAAATATGGATGATTTAGCCCCATATCCACAACACGTTTTTAATAGAAATGATGTGCTGCTTAAATGATGATATGGATTATTGACATGTGTTTCGAGATGGAGATCCAATAGTTATCAAGGCTTTGACAGTTTTCAGTGCCTACAATGTAATTATGCTTAGGATGATAGCTATCGTATGTGCTACCATTCAGTCTTTTGATAGGTAGAAAAATTGAAAGGTTATGACCTTTCGAATAAGATACAATCTATCCTTCTAAATCAAATCAAGGAACTTCCAACATTATTTGACATTTGGGAAATTATTCTTTGCTTAACCCTATAGAGAATATTGAAATATTTACTCCCTTAGTTGAATCCTCAATAACGGGAGTTGGGGGGTACATGTTAATAGTCAGATTTCGTTAAGCTACTTAGTTGCTAACATGCTGAGCAACTCATTTCTCAGTTGACGCCAATTAACAAAGTTCTATATCTAATTTGAATTTAAGGAAAGTGACACCAACAGTTATCACGTAGTACGATTATATTATATAACTGCCCATTGTTCCAACATTTAAGGAATACACTTGATCAAGAGGTCTTCACGTGTTTCAGTAATAATGCATTAACTGTTGTTTTAGATACTTGACATTTGACTATAAATACAGAGAAGAAGCATTGTAAGAACAATATGAGACCCCATAACTACTTGCTTTATTTTCTCACTAAATTAATTTACTGACTTAGGTACTAAAGTGGTCGCACCAGACCGGCTTCGGTACCCTTTAGTTATTTGTACTTTGTTGGAAGGAAATTATCCAAAAATCATACAACAACACTGACCATGAATCATTAAAGCACCTTAAAAGTTAGAATAAACTTTTGAAGAGGCAAGCCAAGTGGTTAAAATTCATGGAAGGGTTTTCCTATGTGATCTGACACAAAAAGGGTAGTGCCAATGTGGTCGTTGATGCTTTGTTATATTGACAAACTTTGCTAACCACTTTATAGACAAAGTTACTGGGATTTTCACTTGTTACTGAGCAGTATGCTCATGACCTTTACTTTGGTCTAATTGTAGAGTAATGTAAAGATGGAGTTATTATTGGAGGTTACTATATTCAAGATGGTTATCTCTTCAAGAAAAGAATGATGTGTGTGCCTAACTATTCCACATGTGAGTTGTTGGTTAAAGAATCTCATAGTGGTGGATTATCTAGTCATTTTGGAGAGAACAAAATAGCTAACTTACTAAAAGAAATTTTTTATAGGATTGGTTTAGCTAAGGGTGTCTATAGAATAGTTTAAAGTTATGAGGTAAACAAGAGAGCTAAGGGAAAAAGAGAGCCCCATGGAGAGTATATGCCTCTACTAACATCGACCTTAGCTTGGGTTGACCTCAGTATAGACTCTATCCTAGGGTTACTCAAGACATCCAAGGGAAAAGATTTGGTCTTTGTTATAGTAGACTGCTTTAGCAAAATTGCACACTTCATCCCGTGCCATTGAACTAAGAATGCTCTATATATTATTGATTTGTTTTTTCAAGAAGTTGTTCAACTACATAGAAGTTATTTCAGATTGAGAAACAAAATTCTTGAGCTATTTCTAGAAGACTCTTTAGAGAAGACTAGGGACCAAACTTGTGTTTAGCTTTGGTAGCCACCTTCAGACTGATAGTTAGATTGAAATGGTGAACAAGATACTAGGAAATTTACTTAGGGTTGTTATGGGAAATAACCAAAAAGACTGGGATCTATGTTTACTAGTTATAGAGTTTGCATACAACTGAGTTATCCACAGCACTACTAGGAAGACTCCATTCAAGGTTATCTATGGCTTTAATCCTTCTATTCCGCTAGATCTAATCAGTACCCTCACAATTACTAAAGAAAGTCAATTTGGAGTTGACGGAGCCCAAGAATTGCAAGAGCTATACCAGCCTATTACAAGGAAGATTGCCAAGTCCAACCAAAGACAACAAGAGATTGGTAGTCAAGACCAATGAGCTGTTTCTTTCAGACCAAGAGACTTAGCATGGATTCACCTCAATTGAGAGTAATTTCTATACTTAAAGCAAAGTAAGCTATCTCCATAAGTTGATGGTCTATTCATGGTCTTATAGAAGATCAACTGCAATGCTTATCGGATCGAACTACCCAAGAACTATGGTGTTTCTTCTATTTTCAATGTGTCCAACCTAATTTCCCGTAGATGCACCAAAAGAACAAGAGCTCAAGACCACTTCAAATTTGAGGATAAATCTTTCCGATCCCTAGGAAAATGATTGGAATCAACTTTTCAAACTGAATACGTGTAGTTGAGCTAGAGGACTCTATGGACTCACATGGAGAATATTAGCTCATAACCTTATCCAATACAAAAATTCCTATCCTGACCTCCATGTTTCACTCTACTGCTGACCTGCGAGCTCTCACATACACTAGCATAGTTTCTAAAGTTGTTGAGTCGACATGCTAACTTGCTGGGCAGCATTACGATGACACAAACAACATTCAAGCCAACCAACTTCAAGCTCCGAGTCGAACTCCTAAGTCAACCACCAGCACTCGACCCCAATCCCAACCGAATATCCTAAGTAATTGATAGAATAAGCTTTGACTTGATTCAAATCAGGTTAGCTTTGACTATAGACTCTCTTTTCTTCGTTTTGTCCAATATACACTATATTTAAACACCAGCTACCATATGGTATGTGTTTTCTGGCACAACATTTTAAAAGGATCCTTTACTTTTCTATACATAATATTCTTTCTTTTTTTTACCCTTTTTAGTATCATTCATGTATCATAATTGTAAATTACCCTTTTATCTTTTCCATGTATGTTTGTAACCTTAGTGGGCTATTATATAAACCCCATTTGTTGTATGCAGACAACACCTTTTGATTGTTAGAATATATAAGTTTCCCTTTTGAGTAACCCTAATGCTCTCATTTACCTTAACTCTTATCTATTTTCTTTAGCAAAGAGTAATGGCAAGTGACCCAATAGTTCAAACTGATGAGTCAAATTCGACAAATTGTAAGTTGAGTAAGATCGATTAGTGTGTCATATCTAGTTGGTAGCTACCTGGACTTTGCTAGTTTTTTTCTTTTTTTACTTTCTTTTAATTCACTTCATTGTAGTGCTCCTCCATGTATTCAACCTCAAAGATGCATCATTTTCTCTTTAACTTCTCTCTTTAAGAGAATGTGATCTTGTATGTTCTAAACAGGTCGATTGACTTAGCCTCTCTTTAGAGTGTTGGAGAGTTTAAGTGTTGCACATGAGAGCTATCAACAAACTCTATACGTAACATTTGGTATCAAAGTAGAATCCCAAAAGCGAAGGTAAGAATAGGTGCTTCTAATGTCCCTTCAGAGTACATTAGAAGTCCCTTGACTCCAATGAAAGATTAAGAACTCATCCTTCAAGGGAAATCCTAGGAAAGTAAAGCCTGTACATTAGAAGTCCCTCCCTCGACTCCAATGAAGGATTAAGAACTTATCCTTCAAGGGAAATCCTAGGAAAGTAGAGCCTTAATAGAAGCAAGGGTGGAGTTAGCAACAATCAATATGCTTAATCAAGTTTATAGTGTTGAGGAAGGCTTGGAGAAGGAGCTCTTAAGCAAGATGTTGATATTCTTGAATCGAGTTATAGGTGATCTACAAAAAAAGGATGTTGCCCTTGAAGAGCTGGTGAAGTCCTTGAGGAAGGAATTAAAGGGTTTAAGGGCCTGCATCTAGGAGCACTTTGAGATAAGGTTTGGTTCGAATCATGGTGGGCTATGCGAGAATCAATGTGCCTAAGCCTAAGATCTTTAATGGTTCCCAGAATGCTAGGGAAATAGATAACTTCCTTTAGAGCCTAGAGTAGTGTTTTGATACGATTAATGTTCTAGATGATGCACTAAGGCTAAGAGCGGCTCCTATGCTTCTTGATGATGTGGCGATCCTATGGTAGAGAAGATGGGTAGATAGAGCTAGGTAAGGAGCCGAGCAATCGGATCGTAGGAAGAATTCAGGACTAAATTATGAGTCCAATTCTACCGTAATAATGCTAGAAGGGATGCTTAAGTTAGGTTAAGGTGGTTAAAACATTAGGAATCCATAAGAGATTATGTGTGGGAATTCTCAAAACTACTATTAGAGATCCTCGACATGAGAGATAAGAGATGCTATGTTTGCTTTCTATAATGACCTATAGAAGTAAGCTAAAATAGAGTTAGAAAGGTAAGGAATCCAAATCCTAGCTTAAGTCATGGCTATAGTTGAGGGCCTCATAGAGTTTAAGTTAAGCAAACGACCATAAAAGGAGGTAATGGAAGGTAGCCATGAAAGAGGTGGGGAAGTAAAGAAGGGATGGATTGAGCTTAGGAAGGAGGGACAACAACTTAGCTAAGAGGGATAAGGTTGCTATGGATGAGAGAGAATATCCTAGGCAAAGGCCATCTTGGTTCATGTATGGAGGGACGTAGAAAGCAGGGGATTGTCCAATCCAAAAGAAATTGGTGGCCTTAGTTACAGCTAAAGAAGAAGAAGATGAGGCTTAACTCGACCATAAGCTTAGAGTCATGAAGAGCTTGGGGTTAACTACAGAGTAAGCTTACTGAAGAATCTAGAAGCCTAGTGTATGTAGAGGCACTTGCTGTAGATCGATGGATGAATGCCTTAATGGATATTAGGCAACAAATCTCTTCATCTTTAGAGAGGCAACGAAGAAATTCAGTTTCAAGGTCAAAAGGGGTAAAGGAAGACTAAAGACCTTCAATTCAAAGGTAGTCCCTACAATAGATGTGGCCCATGATATTGACTTCCAGCTGAACCAATGAAAAGGAAAGGTAAAGTTAGAGGTAATCTCCTTAGATGACTACAAATTGATCATTGGCATAGACTTCTTTGACTAGGTATGTGCTCAAATTTCCCCATTGGCAAACTGCATAATGATCATAGATGCAGGACAACAATGTATGTTTCCAGTTAGCCATAACTTTAACCAAGCCTAAAAGCTTTATGTTTCATGTAAGATACCGATAAACGAAGTGGGAAGAATGTCATAGCCTAGAGTTTAAAGACAGTAGGACTAAAGGCACACAAGTTGCCCAAGGAGAATATTCAACCCAATGAGAGGCCCAAAATCCAAGCACCTAAGGAAGAGGTGGAATTAGAGAAGGAAGAACCTTGAAGGGTAGAGGAGAATACTTTGTCTTGAGGAATAAGAGACCTAGAACATGAGGAAATACTTAAGCTAATTAAGGAAGATTTAGCTTAAGATTGCCAAGTGAAGATAGTGTTGGAGTAAGCAAGCTAGACTAAGAAATACTTTATAGAGGATTAGCTACTTTACAAAAAGGGAGGAAAGATACATGTTACATACCATAAAGACCTTGAGATGAAGATACTAGAGAGGCATCACAACCCAAGGGATTTGAATTACCTAAATATCTATAAAACACTGGCTAAAGTAGAGGAAAAGTTTCATTGGCCGAAGATGTCAAAAGACATAGAAGCCCTTATAGAAACTTGTATAGTATGTTAGATTGAGAGGTAGGAGATCGTAATGGCTATAAGAAGAAAACTTACTAAAGGTATAAGTTAAGAAAGTAGAAGAGAAGTGGAGAAGACCAAACGAAGGGAAATTAACGTAAGAGCTAGGACAATTATCTTACCTATAGTATTTAGTAAAATGGAATGGTTTATTCTTAAGTGAAACAACTTGGGAGAACATCATGGATTGTATTCGCTTTGGACATCTAGTAAAGGATTTCTCCAAGGAATGAAAGGCAATGGGGACTTTGCCAGTTTAGGTGGGGGAGAATGTTATTAGCTATTTCCCCAAGTCTATTTTTTTCCTTTTGTACATGTATGTAGAGGTTCATTCTATAGAAGGCCTAGACTAAGGTCCAATCTACTCCTAGGATTTTATAAGTGTTCGAACACATAAAACCTTGGTAAGTGGGGTTAGTTAAATTAAGGTATGTAAGAATGTATTATATATATATATATATATATGGGAATGACTCTCTCATTTGTAAACCATCTAAAAATATAAGTTATATTCTTACTTAAGTTAGTTTCTCTCTTTAAGTGAGTATGATCTTATGTGTTCTAGATAAGAAGTCTAACTAACCACTCTTCAAAGTGTCGGAGAGTCTAAGTGCTGAATGTAAGAGCTAATGACAAACTCTACATGTGACACAAGCACATAAACATTGCCCTCATACTCTAATATAATAGGAAGGGTTAAATTATAGCGTACTCCTAAAAACCATTAGAACTAAAGAAAGATCCCCAGTATTATACCTTACTAATACACCTCTAAAAGGGTTAATATTAGAAAATTCTATCTTCAATACAACATATATATAATCAACCTAAATATTGGTATGCGATTGTAATTTTTTTTTTCAATTGATTCATTATCTAATTTACTTGTATTGATTGATGGAACGTTAAATAACTTGAGAACACCCTCAAATCAAATAATGAACTAGCCTAAAAATTACATGCAAATGGATTTTTATATAAAAGATTGATTATATTTCATCTTCTAGAAATTTTTCAATGTCAACATTTTTTAAAGAGCAAATGTAGCATCTTAGAAATTTGGAATCTTTCTCTACTTCTCTTCGTTTTCAGAAGATGTCGGAATCTACCTGATAGGAAAATAAGAGTCATGTAACTGAGAATCTCTTGGAACCAATGGGAACCTTAATCCATTATAATTGGAGCTCCACTTCTCCACATTCAACATCCCTTAGCTGGACAATAATATCTTGAATGACTTTACCATTGCTTCAAATTATGTGACTTTCTTCAGCCAAGCAGTTTTACCTATTGGGTTTAGCCTTGTCAATTATGCTTCCGTTAGGGAGCCCCGCCAAATTCATCTGGGTAACGTGGATAAATGGACATACATTGATCTCCGTGTAACCCATTTTGTCGTCAAAACTGAATTTGTCTTGGTCATACACATACTGTGCTAGAAGAATCACTTACAAGAGATAAGAGATTTTAAAAGTGCTCTTCTCATGCATATAAGAAAAATACTAGTGGTCGCTTGGAGATGTAATAGTTAAAAGCTAGTAAGAGAAACTTTTCATCTTTCCGTATATTTGCATAAATATTAAGGGGGGAAATTTTTCTATCCTTAATCTTGACAAATATTTAGGACACCTATTAATCAAATGGTAGCAAATATTTCTTCTGTTCAATCATGTTAAATTAGAACCGAATTCGAGTACTTATGAACTTGAGTGGAATATTGGGATCTATCTTTTATACTGTCAACTTTTCATTCTACTCAGGATTGAGATTCTTATTCACAAAGCAAGTCCTTACTTTTTGCAAGACCAAAAAAAAACAAGAAAAAGAAAAAAATCAAATCAAGAAGTAAATGTGTGTGTTCATCAAGGATTACTAGTATATAAAAGAGCGCAAAAGAATGTTATGTGATAATGAACAAAACAGAAGCGCAAAACAATATGTGTGGCTTCTCATATTACATTCTTTTGCCTACAATTGTCTTTTGGGTAATTGTTGTTTCTTAGGCGGTATTGACCATTGCAACAAACATGGTTGCTGTTTCATATGTAATTAATATGAGTTCACTAATCAAATTGATATGTTGATGGAGTATCTTAAAGTTGATTTACAAAAGCATATTATATATTTTTAACTTTTGATATTTGTTGTAATTTAAACTTCACTATTATCAAATTTTACCATAATAATCTTAAAATATTAGCCAAAGCCATTGTAACCTACTAAGATAATATTGGTTTTCTAACGGGATGAATTAAATTTTAATTCACCTCTCTAGAGTTGTAATAATATTAGGGGAAAAAAAAGTAAAATATTAGGTTCATTACTATTTTAGTGTGTAGATGGTGGTTAGAGATAAAAATAGTGGATAACGAATAACAACCGATGGTAGTGATCACCTATAATATAAATAAGAAATATTATTTTCATTTTAAAAAAAAAAACCATTGTTTTCGTATTCATTTTTATTAGAAATTTCTTATCCAATTGGCCAAGACCACCACCACAACTAACAGCTGAGCTACTACTAAATGTTACCGTGAAATAGTTAAATATAGACATATCTTAGATTATTATGATATAAATTCAATTATTATGGATGTCAAATTAATAAATATAAAAAACATTGTCTGTCAAATCAACAAACCCTCAGTTTTCTTTCTGTTGCAGGTTCCAAGTCTAGGTTTGGGGCTCCATTGGATTCTGTCCATCAAATAGGCAAAGCTTATACTTATGAAACCTCGGAGTGGGATATAGAGCACCTCCGGCTTCTGAAAAGTGAGGATGATAACGGTGGTGGTGAAACTAATAGTGTTGACAGAGTCGAAATCAGTGACTAAGTCAAGCAAGTCCTTCAACGATTATTATCAGAATGATATTCTATAGTTAAGCTTCGTAGGGGGGTCTCTTTCTCTTCTTTTTATTATCAGAATTTAACAACACGTACTGTGATGATCAACACTCAATCACATAACGAGGAACATGCTTGAATCTAGACAAAATATATCCTTATTAATGTTATACCAAACATCTGTTACATAAGTTCCCCAAAGTCAACATGAAAACCTAATATTTGTACATCATTATAAAAGTGAGAAAATAATTCAAAGAAATCCAAAACATTGTATATGATTAGTAATTGTGGGTAGACATGGGCGTACCTAAGTACCAAGTCGGACCAAGAGATAAGGATCAGTGCTTTTAACATCTCATATAGCAAGGTTAACACCTCTTATCATATGAATTCTTAATTGACCCAAAGCATTCTCCATTTTTATCGATCTCACTATCTGATCTTTGCATAAATAAAATAAAAATAAATATATGAAAAAGTTGGGGTGGGGGAGGAGTAGAAGGAATGTGGTTTCTTATGAGTTGTGGCGAAGATTATTCCATGCCTTTAATTTCAATTTTACACCTCTGCCCTCCTAAAAGTGGTTAAGTATTTTATTGGCACTTACCTCTGATTTGATTAGACCAGCTTTGCTTCTTTTCCTCGGTTAAAGGCGGACATGACATATTTTTCATTGTTTAAGAAGCCCCTGTTTGTTGATTAAGTAGTAATGTTAATTTTATACTTCGTAGCAAGTGCAAACATTACGACTGTTCAAATGTTTAGTCCTATTATGGCAACTAATTAGCAAAATAAGGAAACCTGTATGGTCCATAAATAGAAGGAAATCAGATTGATTAAACAAAATATATATCCGTCTTTAAATTAGACGGAAAAAAATTGGCATGTGGAAAGCCTAAAAATAAAAGGAAAAGAAAAAAAGAGAAAGTAATCCCAAACATTACGATTAAAGTTATAAAAGGAGGAAGATTTCTGATCCTTTTTGCCCTATGAACAATCTTTTTACATATTTCTAAGGTCTAGCTAACATTTTCTAATCAATGAAAAACATAAATTGTTAAAAAAAAAAGAAGAAAAATATATATATATATATGTATATATATACGGACAGAAAGACAGTAACACGATGGGGACCCTAACCTTGTAATTTGGAATCTTCTACTCCAACCTTTGGCCAAACGCAAAACCTACCAATGACTTTGTCCTTGCCGCCTTGCGGTGAGAAGGACGATTGGTTAAGAGATGATGTTCTACTCTTGGCCCACGAAAGATAGGTCTTCTACCCGAAGCTCTGCGCATTGAATGGTGGCAAATAAAAGCACCACATTAGTCTTGTGTACTACAGGTCTACGAGATTCTTTCGTACCATCGTTCTAGATTTGCTTAGACACATGGTGCATGGTTACCAAAGGCTGAGTCCATGTCCAGATTCTTATCGATAAAAAGAGCGAGCAGATCCATCACCACGAAATACTTTACAAGTTATCATTAAGGAGTTATGAATGGAGAGAGACTTCAATGGCACTAATAATATGTTGCGAGGATCCATAAGTAATATTTAAATATTATTAAATTATTTATTTATTTATATGATATTTTAGTATTGTTAAATTTTTTTAGATTTATGGAGAATGATATTAGAAAAAGAATTGTTTTGATAAATTTTTTATACAGGTGTAGATTCCACCGTTTTAACTTGATACAAATAATTTATCTCCTTTCTTAAGTGGCCATGGTGAGAAATTTAACTTTCATGTTTTCTTGAGCCAATTGTACAGGGGAGAAAAAAAAATTATGTAAATAAATGTAGTAAAAAAAATATATATATTGGCACCAACTGTAGGCGCTGGCACAAGGTTAACGTGTGTTTTATATATGGAGCTAGTCAAAATTCCATGCAATGGGTAGATAGATATTTGAATAATTATTATAACATTTTAAAACAATTAAAATCAAGATACATGAAATTTCATAATTTGAACATCTTATTAATATGTTATTAAGGAAAAAATATCATATAATAGTTTTTTTTTTTCAAGTTTTGTAGAATTGACTATTATTTATTACATCTTGAACATTAAATTGGAAAAAAAAAAGTTTATGTAAAAAGCACTTCTAAAAGAAATAGCTCACTTCATTTTCATTCTTATATTGTTAAATGATTCTTTATTTGCATCATCATCATTGTTTCTTTTCCATTTAGATTTATTACTTTTGAATTTTGGAGAATGATTTTACGAGCTATTGTTTGATTGATAACTCTTTAGGTTGATGAAAGATTATGTTAATCTATTCAGTGACAAACATTATATTAAATTGTAATATATTGATATCATAAAAATTTTTGAAGATACATTATATTAAATTACCCTTTTGTTATAAAAGACATTACCTTTCAAAATTTTATTAAGTTTGACAAATAAAATTATGAAAATATATTAATGCTACAAAGAATATAATAAAGGAAAAAGTTTCCAAAATTATATATTATAATATAATTCACCCCCTCCTTCATATTCACCTAACAGCCTGTTTACTTGGAGGTAATAAAGTGGAGATAGAATAATTTTTTCCTCTTAACTTTCTATTGCTTTATTCATTTGAAAAATGGGTAAGGAATTTTAATTCCCAAGATCTTTCTATTCTCGCTCCATTTGAAATAGTTGTTCAATAAAATGTGAATTTTTTTATTTTCGCTACAAAGGAAATAAAAAATTTAAATAGTGTGACCACTTTACTCTCATTGATAATGTAATTAAATAACTTTTAGTTATTTTCCAAAATAACTATGAAGTAAACATTAGAATAAGTATTTCTTATAATAAAAATTTATACGAAGTATACATAAGAATAGAAATTTTGAGCCTATTCCTAATAATAATCAATTCCAAGGCATAACTTTTTCATTTCTTATCTATTATATTCCAAAAAGTAAATTGATTAGAGTCAAATTACAACGTTTATTGTACTTCTAGATCTTAAGTAAAAGTTTACTGAAGGTTAGTTAACATTGACCCATGATCACCATAAGGCAATGCAGAATGTTAAACCAGTCCATCATTTCTTTTGCTAAGAAAAATAGACAAATTAACACTATAGTGCAAGCATATGAAAGGATGAGGCTTCCATTAAAAGGTTTCCAAAAGAACACTACCACATAAGGGGGTTTCTTTAGAGCCCTTTTATCTCAGTCAAAATACAAGAAAAATAGAGATGGCCTATCTTATAATTTAACTATGATTGTGGAGGGAAATCAGGCAACATCCTTAATTAACGTTATTGTTGTACATTGTTTCTGTTGCTAAGAAAAATAAATAAATTAACACTAAAATGTAAGCATATGAGAGGTTAGGGCTTCGATTAAAAGGTTACCAAAAGAACACTATATAAGAGGGTTTCTTCGAAGCCCTTTTAGCTCAAGTCAAAACACGAGAAAAATATAGCTAACCTATCTTATAATTTAACAATGATGGTGGAGGCAAATCAAGGCAAAATGCTTAATTGCCATTATTGTTCCACAATTAGAAAAGTTAATACTATCATTGACCAACATTCAATTACCATTATTGCAAAGTTAGTATACCATGGTAACTTCCATGACAACCCTTTTTTTTTCCCTTCATTTCAAATAGAAATAAATTTAAGAAACATTATTTATACCAAAATTAATAAAAATTTTCAAGTTCTACATAATTCTAAAATTAAATCGCAAATTACATAACATAACATTGCTCATCTTAAAAGGTGTCATCTTCATAAAGATACCCTAATCATGACAATTCGTTATATATATTCTTCATATTAGAGAATTCCATTAAAGTTATTCTAGATCCCGTCAACTACTCTAGAGTCATCTAAGAGAGCACTACTAACAAAGTTAATTTTACTTGAAGACTTATTATTGTATTGGCCTTCATGTATATTGAGCTTTAAAAAATAATATAGAGTGATAATCTTAAATAGATATAGCATTCCTCCACAAATCAAGACTTATTAAGGTCATATGATGCACACAACTTGCATGTAACTAATCGGCAACGGCAATAACCCCACCTACAAAGATCAAGATTATGTGTGAATAGAATTCAAAGAATATGTATATTTTGTAACAAGTAAATTGAACACAAATTAGAGTTACAAAACTAGTCATAGAAAGACTTACAACTATGTTAAACATAGTTGGTAAAGTGTTAACTTATCATATATGTAGGTTATATGCATGCTATACAATTCGTAATTAACACATATGGTTGTATCTAACCAGAGATAACACAAAAAGGTATAACAAGAAGGAAAGAAAACACTATGAAAGGTATCTTGAGCCTAAGAAAGTCTATTGATCTTTATGAGTATCTAGCACTCAAAATTCTTGAAATATATTTTCTTCTTCCTTTGTACCTTGCACAAAACAAACAAAAGCAAAGAGTTTACTTTCAATCTTGTTCCTTATACTCACTAAAAGCATCAAGTTAGATATTCTCACGTTACATACACACAAACCATAATAAGTTGCCATTCATAGCTAGATTAGAAGATGTATATTCCATTTCTACATATAGATTTCATTTGTGGAAGTATCTTTGTATCAAATTGGAAATGTTATATCGCTAAGAAGAAAAAAAAAGGGTTAAAAGAAAAGAAAAGAAAAGCAAAAGAGAGAGGAAGAGAGAAGGATTTGTACCTTCAAGAGTTATCAAATGAGAGTAACATTAACTTTCAGACAATATTTGCAAGGGAAGAGATGGGATGACACTGTTAGTCAAAGAAGATTAAAATTAATAATGTGTTGGGCCTTCCCATTAGGCTTCTTGTTGATGCTTTCATCAATCTTTTAGGTTTCAACAATGGTAAAAAATGTTAAAGGATTCACATAATTTCAAGAACAGGTAAATTTGCATGTATGTTGTGTTGATGAAATTGATAAATCTGTAGATAGAATAGATGCAAGATTTATTCAACCAAGTTGTAGCAAGTGCTACTATCAATTTGTCAATCCAAAGCTCTCCATATCATCTCAAATTACATAGAATTATTTAAAATCATTTCCATCCAAATCCTTAACCACATACAATAGAAATATCATAAGGCTTGGTCCATCTTATTGAAGTACAACTTTTTACATACAATTTTCTTTTCTTTTCTTTTTTGGTTATAAACATTACTTCATCTTATATATATAAGATATAGTTTGGCCCAAAGGCCTTACATTACTTAGTAAGAGTTGCTTGAATGAGAGCACAAGTCTACTCTTTGTTAGTTCCACTAGAAATATTATACTACTTCCTAACATATGTCATTAGTTGACCATCTACAAACAACTAGGAGTGGAACTAAAAGGATAGTCTCCTCCTGGTCTTAGTCCAGTGTAGTAATAGCTAAGTAGTTTGTTGTTACACCTTGAAGCGGCGAAATTGTAATAGTTTCGTCATATAAACCAACTTATGATAATAACTAATCTCACAGTTCCTGTCATAAACACAATTTATATAAGGCATCCACGAATCATCACTTTGAATAAACAGTCGTTCATTATTAAAGATAGAATTTATATATACAACTAAAATATTTTAAGTTATATTTACATTAAGATACTCATTTTGTCCTACATTCCTAGGAAATATCTACATGCCACAGTAATTTGATAAGTAACATATTACATAATTGCTCTAAAAACTTAAGAATTAGCAATATAACTCTAGATGACTTGATTGCATCATTAACCAACTTGATCCTCACTCTACCATAGCTTAGCATTTTACAAAGATACTAACCTTATGATAGTTATGTTCGACATATTAGTCAGTGCCTACAAGAAAATTTATAAAATACGTGTAACCAACATTTCAGTAAGTTAAGATGGAGACTTAAGAATGTATAACAAACACAAAAAGGGTTTTTAAACAATTAATTATGTGCAATATAACAAGCAAAAATACCATCACACAACGTGGTCCGGTTCGTTGTAAAATCAAAGTAGTTTCACTCACTTTAATCCGAATTGAAGAGTTTTCATGTTTATTTAATAACTCACAATCAAACCTAAGTTTATACAATAAAGGCACCGCTCCCCTACTCCTACCCCACCCCCCACCACAATACACCCTACCTCCCCTACAAACTATCCTTCTAACCAGTACCCTCATTCTTACCGCTTCCTCCTCTCCTGCCACTTAGTTTAGCTAAAGATGAAAAAAAGACCATTATGCTATTTAGTGCTATCTTTTTCAAAGGTATCGGTATTTGGTTAGAAAATCCTAAATGTCCCATAAAGGATTGCAATACATGTCTAATTGAGGTATTTATGTTATTTATAATTAAGTTCGGTTTAAGGTAATCAAACAATCTTATATTATTAAATTTACAACAATCACTAAAACACAACATTGATTTTTAGCATGAAATCAGATATACACAAGTGCATATACATATAACTACCTACAAGCACAATCATATACAACCATAAGCCTCCGAGTACTTTAATATAATACTCCAAAATACAATGAAGTATTGAACCCAACTTACCTAAAGTCCTCGGTTAGCTTACTTAACTTTCTGTAGGTTACTTATCTTCTTATGTCCTGTAATATAAATACATTTTTAGTATTTATATCCTTATAATATATAAACTTTATGTTATAATTTGACTCAATTTTTCATATGTATATATATTATTGATTTCCAATCTATTCTAGGCTAGTTTTAGAATCAGTTTCTAAATCCGTAGCTAATTCAATTTCAACTACGAGTATTATATGTAAATATTAAGATCTCATTTCGAACCATAATATGAAATTACTCGCTCCCAAATATTACTTTTAGTCCCTAACTAGTATTCTAGTTTGAGGGGTACATCCTAATCATAATTTAACTACCGAATTTACTCATAATGTGACAAAATTTTACATTTTTTATACAATTATTCTAATTTAAGTTTCCTATCAGATTTACTATATATTACTATTATTATTATATTATCAATTTTAATCTAATATCTTCTATTTATTATATTTCCAATTTCACATATTATTAATTTACATATATTTACTACATAATATACATAATAATTGCATCTAACACCCTAAATGCCATAAGTATCATTCTGCATAAGATATTAACGTCCTTAAACACCTAATTATATACTAAATTAGTAAGTATCCATTTAATTATCTAATTACCCCCAAATCATCCATTTTATACATCATTTTAAAACCTAAAAATCATCTAAAATTTTTGAAAATTGAATTCCAAAAAATCTCTTCATAGTACTGTTTTATATCTTCTAAATAGCCTACACAAGAAAAAATTGAGCTCAAAACTATACTTATAAGACTATTTATAGATTGAAATAAACTTGGGTTTATGGGATTTCTTAAGCACTATATATTTCTAGACATAATTTCATCAAATCAATATTTTTCCCTAAATCTACATACATAAAAATCTTAGAATATTAAATTTCATAATTATATATATATTTAATATTTTTACAAAATTAAACAAAATTGGATTAGAATTTAACTCACCTGCCCAATGGACTTTTGAACACCGGTGGTGGTCCTAAGGATATTAGTAAGGCTAGTTGATAAGGATAGGGTATGGGGGCGGTGGCGACGGCGGCAATGGTTTAGTTCTAGATGGTTGTTGGTTGTAAGTTTGCTTCACATGCCATAAATACATATAATTTTTCCTAATTTTTCTAAATGTACTAAACTCTTACTTCCTAGTTTCTCTTTAATTTTCTTAGAAGTGTAATTGACCAAAATGAATTGTGATGAGTGTTTTCAAATTTTATAGGGGTGGTTAGGGTTTGCTTTTGATTTTTTATAATGCTATTTGTCTCTTATTCTCTTCTAATTTGCTTTCTGTTTACCCTAATTTGATTGGTTAATTTTTTTCTTCTTAATCCTAGCATGCCATGACCTAGATCCAAACAATTCCTTGCCTTTTTTTATTTTTCCTTCATTTTTTATTATTTTCGTTAATTAATTAGTATTAATTTAGTATATTTTAAGCATTTTAAGTAATTTTGTGTATTTTTACCAATACGTAAATATATATGGAGTATAAGTAAATACTCCTAAATATTATTTATATTATTCTGTGATTTTTAGTGTACATATAAATTATCTCTAGAAATTTGTTAGTTATCGAAACTCATTTTTACGCATTTTTTAATAAATAACGAATAATATATTTGTTATTTAAAATTATGATATTTAATTATTTTATTAATTATTTTCTTACATTCAAACTTACGGAGTTACTTTTACTAACACTTCTAGATTCATCGTACAATTTAGACTCGATCGAACACTTTATCTATGTGCCTAAAATTTTATATATCAAATTTGAACTTTTAGTTGTAAGGCTTAAATTTGTCATTTGAGTACTTTCCCATCGGAGCATGAGAGTGTATAGTCTTCATAGCACATGGAGTTGAGTTTGTCCCTACATGCATAAAATATATTTACATAATTATTACACGAGTTCATTTGTGAATTCAATATATCTATGGCTATTTTTAAGTCCATTTGTATTTCAACATGATGAATTTTTAGTTTATCACATAAGTCAAGACCCAAAAAGTCCCCAAAGTTCACCTATTAGTATACTAGTGTCTCCAATTTTCTTAGTATATCCAATTATCCATTTGCAACCTGTGTCTTTAAGAACTCCCCCATTGTCGCTTGTTTACATTTCATGGAATAAGAAGCATTAGTATTAAGTTTGCACTATTTTTTCTATGGTTTTCTTTAGTGGAGTCTACGTAACTATACTCCATGTGATGTCTTTCTTGTTATCATTTTTATACACATTATAGCACCAATATTCATCTGTTAGGGACAGTTCCTATGCTCCTATGTTTTGATAATTTAGCTGTTGATGTTGTTGAAGGTGATATATTTCCTTGTTTCTATCTTACCATATTAGCTAGATAAAGAAGGTAAGTATTACTCCTTTTGGGGCTCTTAGGTTAGATTTGTCAATTTCCCCATATGATAAATTTTGTCTTACATTAGTCAAGAGGTAGGGTAAGGATGTCTAAGTCAAAGAGGGCCCATAAGAGTGGTTTCAATGTAAAGCAATTTAATAATGCATTAGTTGTGTCATCCTCTAGTGAGTTGTACATAGGGATGCTACGGGGGCGAGTTTCCAAATAGGTTCTGTAAAACCTAAACTTGACCTGCCATCCTATAAGGCTTCCCAAAACCCTATAGGGTTTTTACCTTATTTTTAAAGCCCGTCCTTATAAGGTTTTCTAAAACCCATTAAAAAGCCAAACTGACCACTCACTAATACTAAAAAAAAAGATTGATTTACAAGTGTACACTAAAAATAAAGCAAATGGCGTATGATTTGTCTTATATAATAAAACAAACGGCGTATAGTTATTCAAGACCAAACCAACTTCTCTTTACTTTAAATTAATATATAATTAATAATGAGGAGATAGGTAAGGATTAATGAACTTGACTGATTGGTTGAGAGGGAGAGTAAAGGCGAGAGAAGAGAGTTATAGAGAATGTAAGAATGTGAGAGAGAGAAAAAGATGGGGCTAAGTTTTTTTTTTAAAGACAAAGTATAAAAAGAGATAAGATATATTTTATTATTTACAACTAATACTAAATTACTAGTATCATACATATATATATTATTATTTTTAACTAGGTTCGGATTTTCTGTCAAGTATTTTTAAATCCTAAAACCCAATTCAAAATCTTATAGGGTTTGAGAACCATTTCCAGAGCCTATCTCAAAAGTCTATAACCTTATAGGGTTTTTAGCAGGATAATTAGATTAGAAACCCTATAATAACTACCTAATAGGATTCCCAATAGCACATCTTGAACATCTAATATTTTCTACGCCTCTTATTCTTAAATTGTGCTATTGAAAGGCCATTATGACATATTATCCATATGAACATTTGAACTTCAAAGGATACTTGCAATTCCCATACCTAGGTTAGGTCTAAATAGTTTTCTTCAGCCTTTTTCATCAATTCTTTGTACATATATTTTGTCTCAAATTCTCTATACATCTTAGACCCTAGACTATCGTTTTCTATAGTGAGGAGAAGGTAGGTTTTGCAATTAGTTCTCTACCCTTTATGTAGTTTTCATACTTGGCTTTGCAAATTGATGTCCATAGGTTCCTCTTACTATAGAAAAGTCATGCTCTTTTCATTTGGAAAGTTTTATTTTTTTAGGCTAAGTTTGCTATCTTAAGAGCTCTAACTTCTTTTGGTTTACATAGTTTCTTCCATGTTAGCCAGTATATTTTGTTTCTTTCATTTATGCCTTGCTAGAAAAATTGTCAAGTGATGTAGTCAAGAGATTGAACAGTCTTTGATGGTTGTGTGGTGCTTTGCATATCGTAAGTAAGGAGGGAGTTTAGTACAGATTGTACTAAAAATCTTTTATTTGCCATGCTAATCAATTTCCCTTTCCAACCATCACATTTCTTTTGCATTCTTTGAATAAAGGGGGTGAAATCTTTTGGTATTGGTTTTTTTCCCTTCATTTAGTAGGAAGCCCATGTATCTGCCTAGTGTAAAAGCACTTTTAATGTCTAGATTGTTTACGATTGGTCTTTGTGTTACTTTTGAAAAGGTTATTGTTGATTTTCGATGATTAATTCTCAAGCCTAACCATTGCTAAAATAGAAAGTGTTTTTGCAATGGTCTTAGCCAAAGAGAGGGTTGCTTATGACATGAGATTGATATCATCCACAAAAAAAAAGGTGGATGGGCTTCAGGTCATTTTGTTGAATCGATTTGGTATCCATTTCCTTTGATTGGCTTGATAGTCTATCATTCAGCTTAATATTTCAAAACTTAAGACAAACAGATTCTTTTTTTTTTTTTAGGCAAGGTGGGGTTCTCCTTCTCTATGTCCTCAACTTAGAACATAGATCAATTTAGAAGGACGCGTATTAACGTGGTCATAATGCATGATGTGATGAGTTTTATCCAAGATGTTCAGAAGTTTAAGGCTTAAAGGAAAAATTAGAGAAAGTATGTCAAACACTTTTTCCAAATCAATTTTGATGATTGTTTGGCCCTTCTTAACGTTTCTTTTCCTAATAATATGAAGCACTTCAGTGACAACTAGAATATTGTCCAAAGTAGATCATTTTGCTACAAACTGAATTGGTTGGGACTAATGAGAGAATTTAAGTGCAAACGAAGGCTAATATTTTTATAATAGTTTTGTACAAGGTATTACATGGATTGATTGACCTGTATTAGGTTAATTAGTTGGCCCCAATAGTATTGGGGACTAGAGTGATGAGTGTTTCACAAAGGGCCTTAGGGATTTAGAATGTGTAAAAGACTTTAGCGATGAGTTCAATAGCTAATTTGCCCATTTTCCCTTAGGATTGTTTGTAAAATCTGGAGTGTAGCCTATCTTTCCCTAGTGTTTTTAGGAGCCAATAGATCTTAGGGCTAGTTGAATTTCTTTTGTTATGATAGGTTTTAACGGTTGATTTTGCTATTCCATTGTGAGGCCCCAATGTAGCATTTTAGGTATGTATGATTTCATGGATGCCATGAGTTTTGAGGAAGAATAAAGGCTACATAGGTCACTGTTAATGCGTTTGCGTAAGGCCTTTGCATCATAGATCCAATTTCCTTCATGATTTTGATGTCTCTAAATGTGGTTTTTGTTTCTATGGTTTATGACAAGCTTGATAGTATTTGGTATTTTTTTTCTCCATCTTTAAGCACTTTTTTCTAGATTTCATTTTCCATGGATATTCTTCATGCCAAAGGGTTAGGCAAAGTTCATCACTTAACTTCCTTTTAAGATTTACTTGAAAGGGGGAGGAGGTTTTTAAAATGGCATTTTCAATTCCTTTTAACCTTTTTAATAATTTTTGGTGTTATATTCCTAAAAATGTTTTTGTTTCATTTTAGGGCATTAAGTTGGAAATCTTTAATTGCTACCAGCACATTATTATTGTCTCTCCTAGATGATTTGAATTAGGATAAGGAAAGTACTATGATCAAGCCAAAATAGTAGGAATCGAAAAGGTCATTGTTTCCACTCCATGGGGACATTTACTCTAATGTTTAATAAGATGGGACAATGGTCTTAAAATCGATTAGGAATGCAGGTTAATTTGTGTCGCAAGGAATCTTAGTTCTACTGTGAATTTGACCCATGATATATCAATATGGGCCTGTATAAGGGTTCAAATCTCTTATCTATTTGATCACATGAATTTATGGCTAACAAAGTCGAGGTCTATTAATCCATAAAATGACATCCCCACCCCCCCATTTTTATTTTTCAAAATTTTTAGAATAAGATAAAGGGTCTAAATTTTAGAAAAAATACAAAAAAATAGAAAATTTAACAAATGACAACAAATAATAAATTTAGAAAAAAAATCACAAATATATAAAATTTATAAAAATACAAAAAAAAATAAAGGATTTAAGAAATATGTAAAATAATAAATTATTTGTTTAGAATAGAATTTTTAATAAAAGTAGAAGATCGTTAGGCTTGGGCTTAGATTTGAATCTAGTCCAAGTTGATGTTATCCATATAATTACACATATGAATAAGGTATAGGCCAATGACCTAATGGTAAAATACTTGAGTATGGCATTAGGTGTAACTTGGAGGACTTATGTTTGAATCTTGTTAGGCATAAGGTGTCATTTTCTTTTTTAAAGGAAAACGCATAATAATAATAATAATAATAATAATAATAATAATAATAATAATAATATATGCAATTAGGATATGACTTAATTAATAGGTAGTTAATTTTTTTAGTCTCTAACTTATTTTATTCTTATATGAATATAATAATAATAACAAAAAAAAAAGGAACATTTGTTACGAACCAAAGATTGGATTGCAATTCATGAAACAGGGCATAAGGCCCTGATTGGTGAGTAGGGGCATACTTATTTTTGGATTGCACATGCCTCACACCCCCTTTTTCCTTCTTTTTCCCTAAAAATTGTTCCTAGATTCCAATTTTGGTGTTCTTTTTCCATAACACGGTGTAATAATTCTAGTAGCTTTTTTAATGTGATTTTTACACATTCCCATACAATTTCTTACTAAAATCACGTATTAGGCTTAGCCAAGTTTTGAATTCACCAAAAAACTAGTCCGAATTCAGTTGAAAACACATTTAAAATAAAAATAAAAAATTGAAAAAAAAAATTGATTTTTCGAGTTAAAATTCATTAACACATTTAATTTGATCTTTGAACTTTACCAAGTTGTTCAATGTTAGTTTAATATAAATAGTCCTTTTGATCCATTCCAAAGAGCATCGGAGATAAAAAAAATCATCTCTCTCTCTCTCTTCAATCCTTTCTCTCTCCCCCTCTCTCTCTATCTCTAGGATTCTCTCTCTTTAGACATCTTCTTTTAAAACCACCACCATTATGACTGACTTCATGGTGGTCAAAAAACCAATACTTCACCTCCCATTAACTTCCAACAAGCACTGTGCACCATCGCTAACAACCATCACGAGCCACCCCCTTCAACCACCACCCAAACGGACTCTAATTGCCAAGGCATCAAGTGTACATACCCAACCCCATCCCCCGACGATCCCCTTTAATCCAATACAAAAGACATAAATCTCCCATTCCTTGCTCATTTTGACGTTGATAAGTATTCGAAACCATCTCGATGAAGCTACTGTTGAAGAGCAGCTTAGAGCTGTCTAAGTCGACCCAATTTGTACAATTTTATTTTATTTTTTATTTACTTATTTTATTTGTCATCCATGTAAGTGTAATAATAAAAAGGAAAAGAAAAAAAAAAAGGAAAAAAAAGGAGTAGAAAAGCAAGAAAAAGAGAAGAAAAAAGTAGTCCATTTTTATTTTCTAGAAATAGATAAAATAAATGAATGAATAAATAAAATTTTATCACTTAGAAAAAATTATTTTTTTAATAAATAAAATAAATGGAATTTTTCAAAATTAGGATCCTATTTAGAATTTTCAAAAATAAACACCAATTAGGACCCATTAGAATAGTTTCCTTAAATGAATTGAACCGAGTAAAAACGTAAACCCTACCTTTTTTTCAAGAATTAACATTAATCAACCCGCTAAAATTTTAAAAAAGAACTACATACGTTTGATCCCGAATAGCAAGTATATAGGTACTTACAAAGCGACAGTAAAAAAAACATAAAAAAACCTTTTTTATTTTTTAATTTTTAGTTTAAATTACTTAATTCAATTTGTTAACTGATAATTGAGTTTCAATTTATAGAATAGTTTTTAGCAAGGTGATTTTCAAGATTAAGATTAAAATTAGAAAAATTAATGATACCCATAAAAGTTTAAAAATCCTAACCTTCGAACCCATTTTTCTGGTTTCTAAACCCGTTTAGAAAATTGATTTGATTAAGAAGATTGGTAGCTAAATTATAACTAATCCATCCAATTGGTTATAATTTAAGTAATCCATCCAATTGGTTATAATTTAACTCTTTTTCTTGACTCCAATTGGGTAGCAACTTGAAACAAATTTTAAAAATAAAAACTATTTTTCTTTAAACCTCAATCAAGGGTCAATATTAAATGGGTATAGTTTAATATTGATCGATTTAAAAAAGACTAATATATAAAAATCAGGAGGAAAAAACCATGCTTGACAGCTTGGCGACTCTATTAGAAAACGTCAAGAGGATTAGCTATTCAACTTTCCAAAATTAAGATTAATCTTTAAAAATCACCTTACCAAAGTGCAATTTAATTACTTATTCATTTGTTGTTATTTGTACCATAAACTATACTAACATTTTTTGCAAGTTTAGTTTTAATTGTTTGATTGTTTGGGTGGGGGATTTATTTTATGTACCATGAATGCATAATAGACATAGTTGAACCTGAACCATCTTAGGACCTTAGAGCAAGGAACCATTGTGTAAGTTCCAAATGTAGTAGGGCAACCACCACTTGGAGCCGATTAAGGAACCATTTCTTCAAAAACGCACAAGGTCATAGAGTTTAAAGACTTCCAGAACTCACTCTTCTTGTATACATTTTTTGGGGTCAACGAATAGCTAACAAGGCATCATTGTTACAAAAAAAAAAGAAAAAAAGAAAAAAGAAAAAAAATGACAAACTCGAAGTTTCTTTTCCTATATTTTTCCTAAACTTCATGTACATAGGAAATCTTTTGTAATTTCTTTTAGTGTAAATATTCTTTCCTTTGTAATTTATGTTTTCCTTATAATCTTTTAGAAATGGCCAACTCATCCAATGCTAAGGTCTTCACAAAAAAGATTCATGTCTACAAGCCTACAAAATGAAACCCATACTCAATCAATGGTTTTAAACCTTTAACCCAAGAAAACAAGAGTTCATTACTAATAAGATTAGGCCCATATTCTCACTATCTAAGGTAAATGTTAACATTATGCTAGTGAGGGCCTTGGTCCATTTTTGAGAGCATAAGGAAATCGTATTCCATTTTAGGCCATACTTAATCAACCCAACTCTAGATGAATACACCTAACTACTTCAAGCCCCTCCCTTAGATGAAATATATGTTCTAGAGTTCAGCTTCGGCCCAGCTTACATTTTTTTTTAAATTCTTGGGGATTAAAAAAACTAAGATAAATGAGGCCCTAAAGTCATATTAGTTTCCAGGTCGAAGACATGCTGTAGACCACCAAATGAAGCAATTACACTAAGGTAATATTAGTTTGTAAATATTATCATGTCATACCATTGATCGGAATAAGTTGGTGTACAAGCTACTATCTTAACAACATGGCGAGGTAGTTTAAAGGTATCTAGGACATAGTTCATATGCCTTCATTGTAGCCATTTACCCTTAACCTCGAAAAGCCTCACTCATTAGAAAAAGTATCTAAGCTTCGCAAGATCAAAGCTTGGTGGCATACCAAAATTATAAGCCCTAACATTGATTTAAGCGAATTCATAGGAGAAGTAGACAAACATTGTATCACCAAAGAGTGCTTATACAATCAACTTTAGAAAGTAGGCATGATGCAGTATCAAGCACTGGAAGTCCTTTAACCTTCCCCCATAAGTCCTAACTCTAAAATAGTAACTTACATGGACCAAGTAAAACCTTGTATGGAAGCCCTTTATGATGAAAAAGACAGTTGGGAAAACCTCTTTCGGGAATCTAGGCAAAGATTGCATGCCTTAGAACATTAGTTGAAGATAGCTTAAAAGAGAATCCAAAAATTTGAAGAAGCAACTGAGCAAGGTCAAAAGTAGGGTAAAGGAATGGCCATCAAACCTAGCAACCAAAAGGAAAAAATGTCATCCGACCTACAAAAGAAAAGAAGATTAGTCTAGATAAATTTGTATTTTTCTTTTTTTCTTTTTATGTAATAAAACTCCGAGAGTTGAAGAATAATAAATAAACTTACCATTTTGTTAGTTAATTGCCAATCCCCTCCTTTTCATCTGTATGATATGCTTATATTTTATTAATTTATTTTGGTTCTTCAAAAAGAAAAATTTAAATATTCATGTGTTAACTTGTTGAGAAGTGATCTAAAACTAGGTTGCCAAGATAGCTCCAAAGTGTCAAACTTTCCAAAGAAGTCTTATCCGAACCTGCTCTCAAACCAAAATGGCTAACCAAGAAAACAACAATATCAACACCAATAACAACAGTGTTAACCTCAAAGTTGTTGGCCTCATTAAGTTGAGGTTCTGCTCTTTAGAACGAACAGTGGGGAAGATTGCATGTCAACTAAGCTTCTTTGCTGATAGCATCACCTTACTAAGGTCCATAGCTCCAGTAAATGAAGAAAATTGCAAAGCTCGATATAAAAAGAATGTTGAAACTCTACTAACTAAAGCAAAAGAAGCTTATCCCAAAATCGACCAAGCCTTTGAATCCTTTGAGATAGAAGGTGTCTATCTGAAGGTTAACCCAACTTTCCAACCAAATAGTTACTCATTTCTAGCCAACTCAAAACCTGTAGCTGATTAGGACAGATTGGAAGAACTCAAAAGGCAATTGACCCAACAAATCACTGAGAAGATGAAAATGCTGAAAGGGTAAGATGAATTCAAGCAAGGTGGTATAATAAATTATGACTATGGAAGTTTCCTAGAGAAATTTAAAGTACCTAACTTCAAGAAGTACAATGGGATCGATGACCTAAATTACACACCAGGCTACATGTACGCAAGATGGTTAAGTATGTATAATATGACCAACTCATGGTCCAAACTTTTTAGGACAACCTGATGGGCCTTGCTTTAACTTGGTATGCTCAACTAGATCTAAACTAGATAAGCATATGGAAAAAGCTGGCTAGGGCATTTTATGAGCTGTATACGTTCAAAGTTGATGTAGCACTAACTATGATGGACTTAGTTGCCCTGAGGAAGAGGCATAATGAATTTTTTAAGGAATATACCCAAAGGTGGAGGTTCCTAATTGCAAGAATGTCCACCCTCATGATTGAGAAAGGGCTGACTTTGACTTTTATCAACACTCTTGTGAGACCCTACTTCACTTATGTAATTAGGCAAGCCTCTTCTAGTTTTCCAAAAGTAGTAGCAACAGGGTATCGAATTGAAAGTGCCGTCTCCTTCAGCAAGTTACAAAAACCATTGGATAGAAGACTACCCTCTACTAAACCTATTACCAGCAAGCTTAAAGAAGCTACTATCAGCATGGTTAATTCAAATACCAAGCCTAACTCAACAACAGTTCAAAAGCTAACTGCAAGTCAGTAGGGCCCCAAGGCAGTTCACCAAAATACCCGTTCCTCTCAGTTAAATACTTGAAAAATTAAGAAAGGATAATCTGCTTTATTTCGAGGCTCCCAATGAAAGGTACAAGCTAAGATTTTTTTATCTCAATGCAAGGTATCAATATCATTTAAGGCAAGTGGGCCATTTAATAGACTCATTCTAGAGATTAAGAAATAAAATTCAAGATTTAATCGACAAAATCACAATCCAACTAGACTTTGTAGAAGCTCTAGTTCTAAATATCAATAACAACCCCTTGCGTAATCATGGGCTTGTTATCAATATGATATTTGATGACTCAAATCCCACCATCAACATGATTGATTCCAATTGAGAGCCCAGGGTTTATATATTATATGAATAAGCGGAGAAGCAAATTCCACAAACCAAAAGTACACCTTCCATGTGCCTATAGCCTCCCAAAATTATAAAACCGCCCCTCTCAACTACCAGACAATAAATTAAGGGCAATTGAGCTCGTTTGTACGAGAGATTACCCATTCTAGTATAATTTACAACTTGAAGGAGGACTTGAAAAGGAAAACTGCATTGGAAAGGCCAAACAATGAACCGGCTGAATATGAGGAAAGATTGCCTGCCTTCACCAAAATCAAGTCTAGTGAGTATAAAATAATGGATTAGCTCGCTACGACTCTAGCATATATATCCTTCATGAGTTTATTAATGGCGTCAAAATCGCATCGGGAAGCTTTGTTCAGAACATTAAGGGAAGTCAAAGTCCCTTGTGAAATACCAGCTGAAAGAATAGGATCTGTCACCAACTCTATCCTCACCATGGATTAGATTTCTTTCTCTACTAAGGAACTCGGTGAAGAAGGCAACCAACACACAAAGTCTCTCTTCATAATAGAGAGGGTGAACAACATCATCACAGCAAGAGTCCTCATTGACAATAGATCATCCTTGAATGTCTACCCTCTCACCACCTTAGATCTATTGGGCATTGATACGATTACTATCAAGCTAAGTTCAACAATAGTTAGGGCTTTTGATGGGTCTAGAAGAGAAATTATAGAGAAGATGGACTTGTCGGTTGATATTGGTTCACAAACTTCCAACATTCGATTCCAAGTCTTGGACTTCCGAAAGACCTTTAACCTATTATTAGGTAGATAATGAATACATTCAGCATACTTTTAAGTCTTCATTAAAAGGTTAAGAAGTTCATGTCCAATGGCTAGGGCATAACGGTTCTAAGTGACAAGGATTATAAAATATATAAGGAAATGGCTATAGCTTATATTGGCACTGAGGAACAAGAGGACTTTGAGCTCTAAATATTTGAAGAGGCGTACATGATTATTGATCGAAAGAAAGATGAGAGGCTAAAATTCAAAAAAGGCCAATTTAGTACCCATGGTCTAAGTTACATCCCAATTCCGATGGAAGAGTTGCAAAAAATGCAAACTAAGGGCAGAAGAGGTAATAGGTTGTATTACGCCCCAATGATCTTCCTACCGTTGTCAGAAAATTTCATCCAGGTCGATGTTCAGAATTCAAGGCTTGCCAAAGAGGAAATCTCCAGTAGAAATAAAATAGCTAGCCCATCCAACAAGTCCCAACACCTGAATAATTGATTCTCCATCCCTATGAATAGCAATAAGTTTTCTCTAGGGTAAAGGATGAATCACGGTTTAGTATTTTATAAAGTTTTGTAATAATTACCTTTATTCTACAATATTATACTCAAAATAATTTCCTCTAAATAAGAATCAATCTACTTTCTCTTCACTTCTTCCTTACTTACACTCTTTCCTTTACACACTTTTCTTTTTCCTAAATCTAATGCTTCAAATAAGGGCCATGGATACCTCGTGCAGATAAGTGATAAAAATATTGATATCACTTCCAAACCTACTAGGTTAGTTGTTGAGAATGATGTCAATGATAATAGTGACTTATAAGAAAGTTGGCAAAAATATGAAATGAGTAGAAATTTCATTGATGAGCCAATTAAGATGATTAATATTGGGATTGATGACAATACCAAAACATTGAAAATTGGAGGGAATTTGAAAGAAGAACGAAAGGTAGAAAATGACCGCATTACTATCTAAATACCAAGATGTGTTTGCATGGTCTTACGAAGATATGTCTAAATTAGATCCATCAATTATAGTCTATCGCTTACCCATACAAGAGGATATCAAACCTAAGAAATAGAAGCTAAGAAGGTTCTGACTAGATGTCTTGCTGAAAATTAAGGAAGAAGTCAGAAAGTTGCTGGAGGTCGGTTTCATTGAGGTATTTGATTATCGTGAGTGGGTAACCAACATTGTAGTAACAAAGAAGAACAAAAAAGTCAAAGTGTGTATGGATTTTCGAGACCTCAACCAAGTAACCCTTAAAGATAATTTTCCCTTGCCCTATATTGACATCTTGGTCGATAACGCAGCAGGAAGTCATCTTTTCTCATTCATGGATAGATTCTCCGAATACAATCAGATTCGAATGTCCGAAGAAGATAAATCCAAGACAACATTTATTACAACTTGGGGTACATTTTGCTATAAAATAATGCCTTTCGAATTAAAAAATGCTGGGGTAACTTATCAAAAAGCTATGGTAGCAATCTTTCACGACATGATGCACAAAGAAGTCAAAGTATATGTTGATGATATGATCATAAAGTCTAAGGAGATTGTTTGATAGCTTGAGAAAATTTTAGTTGAAGCTTAACCTAAAGAAGTGTACCTTCAGAGTAACTTTAAGGAAATTATTGGGTTTCATAATCAACCAAAGAAGCATAGAAGTGGACCTTAACAAAGTCAAAGCAATGGTCAACTTGCCCCCTCCATGCATACTCAAAGAAATTAAAGGCTTATTGGACCATTTAAACTACATAACTCGATTCATATCTTAACTCACAGATAAATGCCATCCCTTGTTTAAGCTATTGAAAAAGAACGTCTGTCATGCCCCGAAGCGGCAGAGTCGTAACAGCTCTGCCGTGTAAACCACCATAAGATAGAAGTTGGCCTTATAACCGCTATTTTAGACCTGATCTACATAAGGCATCAACGACTAACCTACTTTGAAGTAAACAGTTTGTAATTTAAATAAACCATTCATCTAAGAAAGTGAGGAAATATATATATTCACTATAATTTCGTGATTACAATTATCGTTTGAAATGTTTCTTCAAAATATATTTCCTAGTTATTACATTATTATAAAAAACGAGAAGTTCTAAAGTAAAAGCTTAAACCTTAAAAATATATGTTCGTTCTTCAATATTTTTCCTCACTCCCCAGGATCCAGCAGTTACTAGCTTCAGAGTAGTTGTTGCCACTTCTTAGCCAACACTTGCACGACGTCTATAGGGATGTGAGCAACCACAGCTCAATAAGTTAGGACGAAGAACTTAAAACTATACCATACACACAACAAGGTTTTTAATCACTTATTAGGTGCAATGCATGTGCAAACAAATGCCATCATACGACGTTGTCCGGCCCGTCGTGAGATTAGAGAAATTTCGCCCGCTCTAATCCGGGTTGAGGAGTTGCCATTAATGCAAAGCAGCTCACGACTAAACCCAGGCTTGTGCAATGGAGATCTTGCTCCTCCCACGACTGCCTTCGAACCACTGCCTTCACCCTCGCCGCGACCTCCTTTCCTGTCACTTAGTTAGACTAAGGATGAAGAAGGGACCATTTTGCAATCCTGCTCTATCCCTTTCGAAGGGGTTGGTATTTAGTCGGAGAGTCTAAGTTCCCCTAATGGGTTGCCATGCATGTCCGATTATTGTTATTGATCATATATTTGATTAAGTCCAGTTTAGGGTGATCAATCATTTCATACAATTCATACAATACATGCTAGAGCAACAAACAGAATCATAGCATCACTCATAATCAAACACATGCACACATCCAACTATCTAACAAGCACAACCAAGCATAATCTCAAGCCTCCCAAAATACAGCATTGTATTAATCCTAACTTACCTCGACTCCTCGCTCACTCACTCGAGGTCCGATTTGCTCAGGCCATCGCCGATCATCCCTATAACACAAACGTGGTTTCAGTTTTTCATATAACTATTATAGGTTCGTTTTATCCTATAACGCTTATCGTTATGTTTTATTTAGGGTTTAAGATACCTAATTATCTAGGTCTTAAGTCTTTTACAATTATTTTAGGTTTGGGGTTAGGTTCAGGTTCGGTTTTCGCATCGATTTCTAAATTAGGTTTTTAGTTCAATTTCTAAGTAATGTTTTAGATTCTAACCCTAGAAATCCGTTTCAACCCATAATGTGAAATTAATCACATTACTTCCCGATCTCCTAAATACGATCACTACCCCTAGTCAACATTTTATTCCTTCCGGTACACTTAAATCCGTATTAGTGTACCGAATTTACTCATGTTGTGAAAAATTTTTACATTTTTCATATAATTACCTAAAATTGAATTTTGTTTCAGATTTGTTATGTTCGGATTTTCATTATTTTATTATCTAATTAAACCTAATTTTCCATATTTATTAAATTTTCCATTCTACATATTCCTAATTTTCTACATTTACCACATAACACCTTCATTACTTACACTTAACTCTCCATAGACTAGGATTAGGTTTCTACATCAGAGATTAACATCCCTAAACATCTAATTACTATCTAAATCAGTAATTAACATCTTAATCACCTAATTAACCCCAAATCACTCAATTTTTCCATCATTTTAGGACTAAAAATTAACTTAAAAATTTCGAAAATTAATTTTAAAAAATGGCTTCATAGCACTGTTCTATATCACATGAGCATCCTACAGAAAAAAAAAAAATTGAGCTCCAAACTACACTCCTAAGGTCATATAGCGTCTCTGCTTCCAATTGAGCAAAATAAGAAATATCATTCCGAAGTTTAGCGGTCTTTGCAGGTGGGAAATATTTCTCCAAAAATTTCTCTACCAATTTATTCCAAGTTGTGATTGAATTTCTTGGTAGGGAGTTCAACCACTATTTTACTCTACCCCTCAGGGAGAAAGGGAATAGCCGCAGTCGGATGGCATCATCCGTGGCTCCGTTGATTTTAAAAGTATCACAAATCTCTAGAAAGCTAGAGATGTAGGCATAGGCATAGGTGCAATTTGGAAGTTGTTAGCCGCGACGGTTGGCCTTGCAATGCTAGAGTCAGCCCCAATAAGTGTAGGCTTTGAATAATCGGACATGGTCCGATTTACTTCATTCCCATTGTTAGCCATGTGTGGTGGATCTTCCTGCTCGATGAATTGAGTGTTGGTCTCTTCACCTTCTTCCTTGATTTCAATAATTGACTCGTCGTCAATGGTCGCCACAATTTGTCTAGGTCGTGATTTCAAATTTTGAAGGGTAGTTCTCTCAATTTCAGGATCAAATTCTACTAAATCTTCCGGGTTACTTCGAGTCATGTACTGCAAGGGTAAGAAATATAAAATCAATTGCAGCTCTAACTAATGAAAATAAACAATGAAAACAAAAGGAAAAAAATGGTTAAAGTAATAAAGCAACTAGTGTTCTTAATATCGAAAATCCCAAGCAACGGCGCCAAAAACTTGATATCAGGCAAGTGCACCTATTAGTTTTAATATAGCGGATGTGAGTCCGAGTCGATCCCTCAAAAACTTTGAGTACTAATATTAACCTTAGCTTTATTATCTAACCGGAAAATTATGAAAGTTTGAATTAATTAAAAATACTAAAATTAACAAACTAACTTAATTATAAGACTTAATTAAGCAATTGAAAAAGCGATAAAATTAAGAACGACTTCAAGAAAGTAATAACGTATTTAGGAATTATTTCCCCTAAAGTTAATTATGTGATCACTTAAAATATATTCAATTCGGTTTCTATTATTCTTGACCGGAGGGATTCACAACTAAAGTTAATACCTTTCTCAAGCATATTAACCCTAATCCTAAATTATTTACCGGAATCTCTTCACTTAGTAATATAATTTAGAATTGCATTAATGTATAATGAATTGCCATACAAATAATTAACTTTCTAGAAGAAACATGTATCTTATCTCTAAGTATACATGTAATCCTCTTCAATTATGTAAAGATCTAATTACACATGCAATTTCTCAATCAACATGCATAATATCATATATTGATATTGTAGAAATATCATATATTGATAATTAAATGACATAATCGAATCAAGTAAAAATAGAAACTTTATTGAAATTTCTAAATTAATCTAAGAATCACATAAAACCCTAGGTTCCATAATCCTAAATACTCGAATTCTAAGCTATCATAATGAATCTAAAAACGAGTTTCATCAATAATATAAAATAAAACATGGAAACCCCTTTGATTGATAAACAATCTCTCTAATCTTGAAGTTGATGTTGTTTCCGCCTCTTTCTTGATGTTCTCCTTAAGTCTTTTTCTCTTCTCTTGTGTCTCTCAGTTTCTATAATGTCTCTCTCCCTTTTAAACCCTAAGATATCCTTTTATATGTGCATTACAAGGATTCTGTTTTCGTCACCAAACACGACCTGAACTGATACCTTATCACTAGCACTTAACTGAACTGATGAAAAATTTTAAAGGAATCACTTTCAATCACGTACTGAGGACTTAGAATGAATTTGCCGATGCCTTGGTCACTCTAACATCTATGGTCCAAATTTCTGGTGGAGTTGAGATTCAACCCCTCACCATTGAAATTGAAGATAGGCCTACTTGCTATCTGGCAATTGAAGGTATGGGTGGTAAAAAGCCATGGTACCTTGATATTAAAATGTCCCCACAACAAGGCACATATCCTGAAGAGGCTAAGAAAAAAGACAAAAGGATGATTAGGAGATTAACTGCCTAATTCTTAATAAGCAAGTCCACTTTGTACCCATAGGGAGCTTTCCTTTAATAATATTCTTTTAACGAGCCCATAGGGCATTTCTTCGAATTTTGGCTTAGGATTGTTAGTCCCCGAGAGACACTACCACTTAGGTTAGTGAGCCTAAAAGGGCACAATCAAATTCTCCAAATCAATTTCAACTTAAGGTTGCTAGTCTCCCAGAGATGTTCCTGCCTAGGTTAATGAGCCTAGAAGGGCATGACTAGGTTCTCCAAATTGATTTTAGCTTACGGCTGCTAATCTCCCCTAGAGGCACCCCTATCTAGGTTAGTAAGCTTGGAAGAGCATGACTAAGTTCTCTAGATCGATTTTATCTTAGGGTTTCTAGTTCCCAAGATACGCTCCCGCCTAGGTTAGTGAGCCTAGAAGGACATGACTAGGTTCTCCAAATTGATTCTAGCTTAGGGCTGCTAGTCCCTTAGAGATGTTCTTGCTTAAGTTAGTAAGCTTAGAAGGTTACGACTAGGTTCTCCAGATCAATTCTATCTTAGGGTTACTAGTTCCCTAAAGACGCTCTCACTTAGGTTAGTGAGCCTAAAAAGGCATGGTTAGGTTCTCCAAATCAAATTCATTTTAGGGTTGCTAGTCCCTAAGAGACATTTGCGCTTAGGTTAGTGAGCCAAGAAGGGCACAACTAGGTTTCCCAAATCAACTTTAGCTTAGGGTCTTAGCTAACTCAAACAACGCTTACCCATTTACCTTGGTTCGTTAGCTTAAAAGGGTATGACCAAGCTTCAATTCTTCTTTTAGTCCTTCAAGCAGCTCTTATAGTGCCACCTCTCTATTAACTGAAATCCCTAATGGATCAGGCATAGTATAACTAGTTAATTATAGCATTTCTTAAGACAAATCCATCCTTAGGGCAATAATAGTCTCTTTGGCTTTTATGATAAAGTTTTGCTCAAAACATTACCACAAAAATAGGCAGTTGTAGACATCTCATTTTTTGCCCCCCTTTTCAAAATTTTAAGAATAGGATAAAGAATCCAAAATTTAGATAAAGAAAAGAAAATTGAAGAAAAGCTAAAAAACGAGAAATTTAGAAAAAAAAATAGAAAAAATTTAAATTAAAAAAAATACAAAAATATAGAAAAATAGAATATATAAGAAACATAGAAAATAATAAATTATTTATTTGGAATAGGATTTTTAATAAAAGTAGAGGATTGTTGGGCCTAAGCTAGAGCATAGGCTAACCTTGTTTTAATTACACATATGAATAAGGTATAAGCCAACGGTTTAATAGTAAAACACTTGAGCATAGCCTTGGGTATAACTTAGAGAACTTAGGTTCGAATCTTGTTAGGGACAAAGCGCCTTTTTCTTTTTTAAAAGAAAGCACATAATAATAATAATAATAATAATAATAATAATAATAATAATAATAATAATAATAATAATAATAACAATAATAATAATAATATATGCAATTAGGATAAGACTTAATTAATAGATAATTAATTTTTTTAGTCTCTAACTTATTTCATTCTTATATGAATATACTAATAATAATAATAACCAAAAATTAAAAACAAAAGGAACATTCGGTATAGACCAAAGATTGGTCTACAATTCACGAAACAAGGTGCGAAGCCTTGATTGGTGAGTAGGGGCTGCTGGGTGCACCCCTTTATATTTGGATCGTACATAATTGCGCGCGCACGTAGGGCTGCATAGCACGTGCCTTGCATGTAGCTTACATCCTCCTCGTTCCTTCTTCTTCCCTAAAAATTGTTCCCATATTCCAATTTTTGCATTCTTTTTCCCCAATGTGGTGTAGTCATTTTGAAGGAATTTTCAATACGATTTTTACATATTCCCATACAATTTCTTACTGAAATTGTGTACTAAGTTTGGCCTAGTTTCAAATTCACCCCAAAACTAGTCTAAATTTAGTTGAAAACACATTTAAAATTGAAGTCAAAAATTGGAAAAGAAAAAAAGATTTTTCGGGGTCAAAATCCATTAACACATTTAATTCGATTTTTAAACTTTTCAAAGTTGTTCAATGTTAGTTTAGTATAAATAGAGTCCTTTTAATCCATTCCAAAACATACCGAAGATAAAAAATCACCTCTTTCTCTCTCTCTTTCTTTCGATCTTCAATCCTTTCTCTCTGTTTAGACATCCTCTTCTAAAACCACCACCACGACTGATTTCGTGGTAGTAAAAAAACCAAGACCTAACTACCCATTTACTTTTGACAATCACCATACGTTACCATCATCAACTGCTACCATACCCCGAAGCGGTAGAGTAGTAACAGCCCCGCCGTGTAAACCATTCTAAGATAGAAGTTGGCCTTACAACCATTATCTTAAACCTGATCTACATAAGGCATCCTTGACTAACCCGCTTTGAAGTAAATAGTTTATAATTTAAATAAATCATTTACCTAAAAATGTGAGAAAATTTATATATATACACTATAATCAGTTATTATATTATTCAAAAATGAAAAATTCTAAAATAAAAACTTAGACCTTAAGAATATATGTTTGTTCTTCAAATATTTTCCTTACTCCTCAGGATCCAGTAATTGCTAACTTTAGAGTAATTGTATGCCGCTTCTTAGCCAGCACCTGCACGACGTCTATAGGGATGTGAATAACCACAGCTCTGTAAGTTAGGATGGAGGACTTAAAACTACACCATAAACATAACAAGGTTATCAATCAACTTATTAGGTGCAATGTATGTTCAAGCAAATGTCATCGCACGACGTTGTCTTGCTTGTCATGAGATTAGAGAAATTGCGCCCACTCTAATCCAAGTTGAGGAGTTGTCGTTAATGCAACAGCTCATGACCAAACCTATGCTTATGCAATGGAGATATGGTTCCTCTCATGACTACTTTTGAACCATTTACTTCACCCTCACCACGACCTCTTCTCCTGTCACTTAGTTCGACTAAGGATGAAGAAGGGATCATTTTTCAATCTTGCGCTATCCCTTTCGAAGGGGTCAGTATTTGGCCAGAGAATCTTAGGTTCACCTAATGGGTTACCATGTAGGTCCAATTATGATTACAAGTCGTATATTTGATTAGGTCCAATTTAGGGTGATCAATCATTTCACACAAATCATACAATACAAGCCAGAACAACAGACAAAATCATAACATCACTCATAATCAAGTACATGCACACAATCAACTATCTAACAAGCATAACCAAGCATAATCTCAAGCCTCCAAAATACAGCAACGTATCAATCCCAACGGACCTGGACTCCTCACTTACTTATTCGAGGTCTAACTCGCTCAGGCCATCGCCGATCATCCCTATAACACAAACGTGGTTTCATTTTTTCATATAACTACTATATGTTCATTTTATCCTATAATGCTTATTGTTATGTTTTGTTTAGGGTTTAGTATACCTAATTATCTAGGTCTTAAGTCTTTTACAATTATTCTAGCTTTAGAGTTAGGTTCGGATTCGATTTCCACATCGATTCCTAAAATAGATTCTATTTCGATTTCTAAGTATTGTTTTATACCCAAACTCTAGAAACTTGTTTTAACTCATAATGTGAAATTAATCACTATACTTCTAGATATCCTAAATACCATAATTATCCCTAGTCAATATTTTATTATATCCAATACACTTAAATCCTTAATGGTGTACTAATTTCTTTTAATGTAAAAAATTTTTACATGTTTCATATAATTACATAAATTCAAATTTCCTATCAGATTTATTGTATATTTTTATTATTATCATAATATCAGTTTTTATTCTAATATTTTCTATTTATTATATTTCTAATAATTGTGTATTATGTATTATTACTTATTATGTACACAATACACATCTAATATTTTTATCACTCTAATTACTATCTCCCAACATCAATTATCATTTCAAAATGTCTAAATTCATCCTAAATCAGATTTTACTCCTAATTACCCTAATTTACAAAATTAGATTAAAATTTACTATTTTTCCCTATTACTTATTTACTACATAATTAACTTAATAATTACATATAATATCCTGAATGCTATAAGTATCATACTGTATCATATTTCAACATCCTAAAACATATAATTATTTACTAAATCAGTAATTAATTATTTAATTACTTAATTAACCCTAAATTACCCATTTTATGCCTCATTTTAAGGCCTAAAAATTATCTAAAATTTTCAAAAATTAATTTTTAAAAACGGGCTTTGTAGCACTGTTCTATATCATCTAAGTAGTCTACATAAAAATTTTGGGTTCAAAACTACACTCCTAAGGTCATTTATTTCTAAACCGAAACATGCTTGATTTTGTATGATTTCTTAAGAACCATATATCATGGGACATATTTTCATCAAAATAATATTTTTTCTAAATACTACATACAAAAATATTCCGGAATAACAAGTTTCATAATTTTCTAAGAATATTTACTATTTTTAAAAAATTATACAAAATCGGGTTAAAAATCGGACTCACTAGTCTAAGTGGCTCCGGCTACCGTAGCCTTGTCGACCAGTCCAAGCGCTGCCACCACTATATGGTGGTGATTACTGTCCACTCCCAGCGGCTCGTCTGATGTCGGTTCCCCTTTATGGCCTTAACTGCACAGTTTTGCTTTTTTTTTTCTTTGGTTTTTCTATTGAATTTTCGAAGCTCTCTATTTTTCTTTAATTCCTAACTGTCCAAAGGTGCTTTATAAATTTTCTCCCTATTTATAGAAGTTTTTGGTAATTAATATGCATTAAATGAAATAAGACATTGTCTACATCCCTTAATTTTTGGCTTTTGTGTTGCTTAATTCTAATTGGCTAATTTTTCTTCTTCAACTCCTGACTTGCCACGACTAGATATTCATCATTCTCTATCCCTCTGATTTTTCCTCAATTAATTAATGATTTTCTTTAATTATTTACTAAGTTTTTGGCTAATTTAAGAAATTTCATGTATTTTTACCTACACGTAAATACATGTGGAGTACATGTGAATATTCCTAATTATTATTTAGGTCATTCTATGATTTTTAGTATATATATAATCTATCTCTAGTAATTTGTTAGTTATTAGATTACACTTTTTACCTTTTCAATAATTAACAATTATTATACTTAAAATTTAAAACTTTTATAGTTTCCTATTTTATTACTTATTTTTTTTAAATTCAAGTTTACGAGATCATTTTACTTATATTTTTAGTTTTACTTATAATTTAAGCTCGATCGTATCTTTCAGCCGATCGAAGCCCTAAGTGACTGGTTATAGAACTTACAACCACCATAAGCAACTACCTTCGACCATCACCCAAATGGACTCCGATCACCAAGGCATCAAGTGTGCCCTTCCCCCCTCTAAGTCTAATATGAAAGATGAAGTTGTTATGGAGAGGAGTTTAGAGCTACTCGAGTCGACCCAAAGCCAATCAGGTTTGCACAATTTTATTTTTATTTTTTTTATTTACTTATTTATTTTATTTGTCATCCATGTAAGTGTAATAATAAAAAAGAAAAAAAAAGAGGAAAATTAATAGATAAAATAAATAAATTAATCACTTAGAAAAAATTAGTTTTTTTTTTCAATAAATAAAATAAATGGACCCTTTCAAAATTATAATCGTATTTAAAATTTCCAAAAATAAACATTTATTAGAACCCTTTAAAGTAATTTCCTTCAATAAATTGAACTGGGAAAAAAAGTAAACCCGACTTTTTTCCAAGAATTAAAATTAATCAACCTGCTAAAATTTTCAAAAAAACTATATACCTCGAATTGTGGGTACATAGGTACCTATGGGACGATAGTAAAAAAACAAAAAAAAAACCTTTTTTTTATCATTTTTAGTTTAAATTACTTAATTCAATTTGTTAACTAATAATTGAGTTTTGATTTCTGGAACAGTCTTTTGAAAGGCGATTTTCAAAATGAAGATTAAAATTAGAAAAGTTAATGGTACCTATAAGAGCTTAAAAATCCTAACCCTCAAACCTATTTCTTTGGTTTCTAAAATCATTTACAAAATTGATATGATCAGGAAGATCGATAACTAAATTATAACCAATCTACCTAATTAGTTATAATTTAACTCTTTTTCTCAACTCCAATTGAATAGTGACTCTAAACAAATTTTCAAAATAAAAACCGTTTTACTTTAAACCCTAATTAAAGCTCAATATTAATTGGATAGGATTTAACATTGATTGGTTTAAAGAAAACTAATTTATAAAAATCGAATAAAAAAACAAGCTCGATAGATATATAAGAGCTTTTAAGAAGGGAGCTCTACTGCTCTGCCCACCCCTCTCCCCAATTTATCATTTTTGTCTATAATGTCATAAAAATCTCCCAGTGAACACCAAGGTAAGTGTTTCACTACACCATAACGACTTATGGGGTTTCCCTACAGATATTTATGAATTCCTACTCTACAATGTCCATAGACAGTAGTAAAAAAGAAGTTAAGAAGTTAAGTTTAGTCTTACCTTAGCCATGACGTGAACCTTTTAGGTTGAGTAATGGATTTGTGAAATTGAGAGAGAAGCTTCATGCCACATGATGCATAAACCCCCCTCGACCTCCTTTGGCTTTCAAATAGAGGTGGTTGCTAAGGAGGAGTTGAGTAACAAATTCCATGATATCCATGGCAACCATTTTTGTTTCTATTAGAATAAGCATGTTCGATTGTACTTCATGAACCAATCCTTTAATTGCATTCACTTTGTAATGAATTTATTCTCCTTTTACTCTAAGTGAGAAATTTTATAGGCCTCTCAAAAATTAGGATCATTTCAAATCTCAAGTCCATAGAGATTACCCTATACCAAATTGTGTTAGGTCCTATCTAAAAGATCCTGCCAGTTTCCATATGGAACCTCATTTACTCATGATGTGCCTATAGTAGACTCATTTCCTCTTATTTGTGTAGTGCATTGTTGGAATCATTTGCAAAGTTGGCTTGAAGTTGGGCCTTTGGAATAGCATATCCAAAAGTTGATAACAAGTTGGCTCTATGAGATCCGTAATGAAATTTAGATATTAAGGGTGCTCCAATAGAGTTGTTAGAATTCTTAGATGGTATTCCTTGATCGTGATCAATCTCACTCATGTCCTTATGATTCTAGTCTAGCCATTTTACTCCACGATGAATAGTCTTGGTGCATTCATTAGGTGAGTTTTGTACTTCTATAGTATATTTCATAGAAAATTGTAAAAAAATGGAGCATTTTGGATAAATATTACAAAAATAGTATAGTAAAGGCGCACGCGAAGCCCATACCTTTATTGTATATGCATTTTTTATATTGAAGGTACACTATGTAAGTATGCCTTCCTCATTACAAGAAAGGCGCATGCTATGAATGCGTCTTCCTCATTACAAGGAAAGCACGTGCCATAAACACGCCTTCCTTGTAATAAAAAAGGTGCACTTCTAGTATACGCCTTCCATTACCCTATAAATAGGCCAATTTTCATAGTTTTCCCTCATTCTTACTTCTTTTAATTATGTAAAACCCTCAAAACCTTTTATTTTCTCTCTTAGAGCAATAGTGTCACCCTATTTTATCTCTCAAAGCAACAACGTAACCTTATTTTCCTTAACTCATTTGTAATTAACCCTAGCCTATATTTATTTTGCAATAATTTTTTTTTTAAATACAATTTACATTGTTAGTATAGTTATATTTATATTGTCAATAGGAAATGTAGTTAAATAATAATTTTTTTAGTGTTTATATTTTCGTAATATACATGCTGCATATTTTTTATTATTCATATGATAATATATAGTTATATAATTTGTGGTGGTTATGTAAAAAAATATATATATACAACCCATTGATTGTATATGATTTTATCAATGTATCAGTAAAGCACATATGCATTAATAATCATAGTATGTGATGAGACGCCTCAAAGAGAAGCGAAATTGTATAAGTACAATAGGACGCCCCACTGAGAATTGATGTTATGTGGGTACTTAAAGTTATAGTGTATGATAAGATGTCCCACAAAAAAATGAAGTTGTGCGGATACTTACAATTATAGTATGTGATAAGATGCCCCACTGAGAAGTGAAATTGTGTAGGTGTGATGTGACGCCCTATGAAGAAATGAAGTCATGTAGGTATTTAAAGTTATAGTGTATAATAAGATACCCCACCGAGAACTAAAATTATGTAGGTGCTGTGAATCATGCAAAATCGTATGAGCTTTACCGATTTTGTAATTTATGAATCAACAGGTTGTTAATAGTTGATTATGTGAAGATAATTGTGTATGCAGGTGGGAATATAGTAAATGAAAGCAACGGTCCATGATATGATAGGGACCCGGTGAAAAAGTTGAAGATGATGAAGTATTCCAACTTTGGTGATTTCTTCTAAGGGATCTGTATGAGCATCAGAGTTAATCTTTGTGGAGTTGAGCTTGATCATCAACATTCTTCGCACTATGAGATAGGTGTTTCATATACTTTGATGGCCATTATGGATGATGATGATATAGAAAACTTCTTAAAAATGGCCAACATACTTGTAGAAAACCAGATACAGGAAATATATGTTAGGGCTTTTGGTCAACCTACTAAGAATATTGTCGATAGAACTTTACGGGTTAGGTCTTCTAGTTTTCCTTAACCTTATGTGTAGCAAACGGAGGAAGATAACCTTATGTATGATGGATTGGAAACTTATCCAGTGGAAGACCCCACTTTTGATGAGGGTGGTGTGAATGAAGAGGTAATTAATATAAAAATAGGGTCAATCTTAATAGAAACGGTATAGACAGACATACATGTACTGTTTTCTTACTTTATATTATATATGATATCATGTTATGCTTCCATAAGTCAATGACACTATATTTTTTTTATTGGTTTGCAGGTTAGATGAATCCAGGGCCGAGTGACCTGTCTATACTACATTGATAGGGACAACATCGATCATAGGATGTATGGGATTTTTGGGTATGGCTTGACATTAATTCATCTTTTAAATTATACAATTCAATAATTTTCTATAGTTTTGATGAAAATGAATCTAATATTACAAGGAAGTTAGCACATTACAGTTCATCGAATAGAGTCGAACTTATAGAAGAGCACGTCATAGATACTATTGGATGATTGCTTCATTACCCATCTTGTCGATGCTAGTTTCCTAGGTATCGTACGGCTACTATTCATACAGATCAGTTATTACCGTATCATGGCATTAGTTAAGAGGTAGAGACCTAAGACCCATACTTTTCACATAGATCACAGGGAGATGATGATCACGCTCTAGGACATAAAGGTACTATTTAGTCTTCGTATAGATGGGGTTATAGTGACTGGGTCTACGCAATTAGTATAGCCTCAGATAGCTAGGGGATAGCTAGGAGACTACCCTACTGAAAGTGCTAGTAGAGGGGAGTATGTTAGTTTGGCTTAGTTATGGGACAAATTTAGCATACTTCTTATAAATGCAGATTGTCGACACATGTCTCGCCTCAAAGCGGCAAAGTCATAACAGCCCTACCGTGTAAACCATTATAAGATAGAAGTTAGTCTTATAACCGCTATCCTAGACCTGATCTACATAAGGAGTTCACAACTAACCCGCTTTGAAGTAAACAATTTGTAATTTAAATAAATCATTTACCTAAGAAAGTGAGAATATATATATATATATATACTATAATTCAGCTATTACAATTAACATTTACAACGTTTCACCGTAATATATAGTTGTTACATTATTCAGAAATGAAAAATTCTAAAATAAAAGCTTAGACCTTAAAAATATATGTTTATTCTTCAAATATTTTTCCTTACTCCCCAAGATTCAGCAGTTGCTAACTTCAGAGTAGTTGTAAGTCACTTTTTAGCTAGCACCTGCACGACATCTATAGGGATGTGAGTAACCACAGCTCAGTAAGTTAGGATGAAGGACTTAAAACTATACCATAAGCATAACAAGGTTATCGACCAACTTATTAGGTGCAATGCATGTTTAAGCAAATGTTATCGCATGACATTATCTAGCCCGTTGTGAGATCAGAGAAATTGCGCCCGCTCTAATCTAAGTTGAAGAGTTGCTGTTAATGCAACAACTTATGACCAAACCTAGGCTCGTGCAATGGAGACATCGCTCCTCCTGCGACTACCTTTGAACCATTAACTTCACCCTCGCTACGACCTCATCTCCTGTCACTTAGTTCAACTAAGGATGAAGAAGAGATCATTATGCAATCTTGCGCTATCCCTTTCGAAGGGGTTGGTATTTGGCTAGAGAATCCTATATTTCCCCTAATGGGTTGCTATGCAGGTTCGATTTATGGTTATAAGTTATATCTTTGTTAAGGTCATTTTAGGGTGATCGATCACTTCATACCATACAAGCCAGAACAACATATAGAATCATAGCATTACTCATAATCAAACACATGCACACGACCGACTATCTAACAAGCACATGTACATGGCCGACTATCTAATAAGCACAACCAAGTATATTCTTAAGCCTCCAAAATACAACAACGTTTTAATCCTAACTTACCTGGACTCCTTACTCGCTCAGTCGAGGTCTAACTTGCTCAGGCCATTACCGATTATCCCTATAACACAAACGTAATTTCAGTTTTTCACATAACTATTATAGGTTGGTTTTATCTTATAATGTTTATTGTTATGTTTTGTTTAGGGTTTAATATATCCAGTTATCTAGGTTTTTAAATCTTTTACAATTATTCTGGGTTTAACGCTAAGTTCGGGTTCAGTTTCTGCGATAATTTTTAAATTAGGTTCTAGTTCGATTTCTAAGTATTGTTTTATATCCGAACCCTAGAAATTCATTTCAACTCATAATATGAAATTAATCACATTACTTCCAGATATCTTAAATACCATCATTACCCCTAATCAGTATTTTATTTTATCTGGTACACTTAAATCTTTATTAGTGTATCGAATTTACTCTTGATATAAGAAATTTTTATAATTTTCATATGATTACATAAATTTAAGTTTTCTATCAAATTTATTATATATCCCTATTATTTATATAATATCAATTTTTATCCTAATATTTTCTATTTATTATATTTCTAATAATTGCATATTATGTGCTATCACTTATCATATACATAATGCACATCTAATATTTTTATTACTCTAATTACCATCTCCCAACATCAATTATCATTTCAAAATATCTAAATTCATTTTAAATCAGATTTTACACCTAATTACCTTAATTTACAAAATTAACTTAAAATTTACTATTTTTCCCTATTACTTATGTACTACGTAATTAACCTAATAATCACATCTAACACCCTAAATGCTACAAGTATCATACTTCATCAAATTTCAATATCGTAAAACATATAATTATTTACTAAATCAGTAATTAACTGTTTAATTACTTCATTGACCCTAAATTAACCATTTTATGCCTCATTTTAAGGCCTAAAATTTATCTAAAAATTTTGAAAATTAATTTTTGAAAACACACTTCATAGTACTGTTATATATCATTTAAGTAGTTTACACAAAAATTTTGGGCTCAAAACTATACTCCTAAGGTCATTTATTTCTAAACCGAAACATACTCGGTTTTGCATGATTTCTTAAGGATTATATATCACGAGACATATTTTCATCAAAATAATATTTTTCCTAAAAATTACATACAAAAATATTCTAAAATAACAAAATTCATAATTTTCTAAGAATATTTACTATTTTATAAAATTACACAAAATCGGGTTGGAAATCGAACTCACCGATTTAGGTGGCTCTAACCACCGTCGGTGGCCATAACCACCGTCGGTGGCCATGGGTGTGTCGGCCCACCCGGGCGGTGCCACCATTGTGTGGTGGTGGCAGCCGTCCACTCTGAGTTATTCGTAAGGTTTAGGTTTTCTTTAGAAGCCCCAACTACGTAGATTTTTTATGATTTTTTAAATCCCTAAGTTACTCTCAATTTCGCCTCTCTCTATTTTTCTTACTCTCTAAACTGACCAAATGAGCTTCTGAAATTTTCTTATTATTTATAGAGTATTAGGTTAATTATTGTGTATTAACGAGATAAGACAATTGCCTTATTTCTTCTTTTTTTCCACTTTCTATTTGTTTCATTTTAATTGATTGATTTTTTTTCTTCAATTCCATATTATCATGCCTCAATCCTGGATTTTTCCTCAATTTTCTTGATTTTTCCTTAATTAATTATAAATTTTCTTTAATTGATTATTATTATTTTAGCATATTTCACATATTTTAAGTAATTACGTGTATTTCTACCTACATATAAATTCATATATAGTACAAATAAATATTTTTAAATATTATTTAGGTCATTCTATGATTTTTAGTATATATATAATTTATCATATTAATTCGTTAATTATCGGAATGCATTTTACGTATTTTCGATAAATAACGAGTTATATACTTAAAATTTGAAAATCTTATATTCTTTTATTTTATTACTTATTTTCTTAAATTTGAACTTATGAGATTATTTTAATAATATTTCTAGTTTTACTTATAATTTAGACTTGATCGGATCTTTCAATCGATCGAAACCTTAAGTGACTGGTTGTGAGGCTTACAATACACCTAGATATACATCCTATAGTTATTTGGTGGATTTTTATTTATCGATAAATCTTCATCTCTTGTTCACATGATATTCCTACCCATGCTAAAGTATTTCCTCCATGCCATGACGTTAAGTTAGGAATCAGCTTGTTTGACTTCGTCGTATCATCAACTATGTGGGATTACATGATTAGGAGCGCAGGAGATTAAAGGTGCCGCTATACTACTGCAGATATGAGCATGAGATCATTTCCCCCACATTGCACCATGAACCAAGTCCGGCTTTACTATACAACAGGGCCTACTACTAACTGCGAAGTGGGCTATATCACGAGATACTATATACTGTGCTACACATGTTGTGGATGTGTACCGGACTACATTTGATTTGTAGACGAGTTAACAGATATGTACTTCTTGAATTTTGTTTTTATTGTTGATCTTTATTAAAAATTTATAGATTATTAATATACTTTATTTGCAAATGTATTGTAAGACGTGTGAGAACCATACTTGGATGATCTTATTGATCTTCTACCCTCGTTTTGTATTGCTGGTCGAGCTTTCATTTCCCCAATTATGTTATACAACAGTTTAAAGGCTTCCAGATGATACCGATCGATGTTTATATAAGTGAGGAGCTATACCATATTGACCTTAAAGATAAGATAGACATAGACTAGTCGATCATGCATTAGGGATATATATCAACCTGGATAGACTGCCAAATGTGAGTTATTCATGGCTAGGGACTAAGGGATGTTGATCCAACTTATTATAATTGGTACACGCTGATACATCACCTATTATGGGGTGATGATGGGATACTTAATAAACTTTCCTTCAATTTATCTTATGGTTTTTCATAAAGCAATATGTATGAATATAACATGAACTGTTCCATTAACTATAGGCGAATACTTTATGTCAAATGAAGCTAGTAGACGATGTCGATGCTGTTCATCATATCATTGATGATAGCCTTTACCATCTTGAAAAGTATAGCGGTTTAATATTATTCCCTGATCAACTAGTTGATCTAGCCCCTATACCTGCCCTTCGACCGTTTGTAGGTCCTAGAGCTTGTACGAGAGGATGTTAACTAACATAAGAACGTGGTTAGAGATACAGAGACGATTCTATGGCAATGGGATCTTGTCATTTCATTGACTTGGGTAAGATTGATCGTAGTACATTACCTACTGATACTTCCAGTTTCGGCCATTCCTTATTCGACACTTTAGATGTTCACGTGTGGATGTATCTGCAACTAACACCACTAATTCCTTGTAAACGTCGTATAGGATGGCCTCAGTCATTATACATAAAAGGATGCTGACACCTAGCTACTACCATCATCGTCTACTCCAGTTCTTCGTATAAATTTCACCGATACTCATCTATAACCATTTGAGTTTCAGCCACTCGAGGGACCATCTACTCATAAACCATCATTATTATCTTGTTTCGAAAAAACAATTAACTAGATCTAGGAAGAAGTAGTTGTAAATAACTATCTTTATATTATTTAGTTTGATTATTATGTATTATTGACATCTATTACTCATTATGTAAATAGTTTTTGTAAATGATTTTTCATATTACATTGTTATTTCATTAATACTGATAGTTTACTATATATATACTTTCTATATATTATATCTGCTTTTAATAGGTTTAGTTGGTAGTTTATTGAACTATTTAAGCCAATCCGCTATGTTAATAGTTTTCGTATGTAGTATACTTAACTAGAGGGAATGTGAAGTGTAAATTAAACTTAATAACGTAATAGGCAACTAACTTGCTATATTACAAGTACTTAATTAGTGTCAATTAAATGTGTGCGGTAATAATATTAAAGGGGCATGATAATGATATTGAAGGCATGCTCAAAAGATGCGTATTTATATAATAGTTTATATAAAGATTAAATTAAATTTTTATTACCTAATTAAATAAATTAAATCTAATTTAAAAACAAACGATTGAAAGTGCACTAAAAACAGATGCGCCTTTTTTGTTAACATTGAAGATACGTTTATTCAATGCACTTTTAATGTCTACAAAAAAGGCAAATCCTTTGGGATTGTTGGCAATATCATTGAGTCCAGACACGTCACCTGGTATAGATCCAGAAGCACCCTTATCATGTTACCCCCATATGATATTGGAATGATTCTTAGGATTTCTGTTGGTCTTAGAACAGCCAAAAGTCTCTGCAGAAGGCAAACGTTGATGGTAATGAAGAGGTGTTGATCCATGTCTTGGTCTTGTAATTTTCTTGATGGTTGAAAGTCTTAATTGTGAAGAGTATTAGTGTTCTAGTGGGCTTTGTGGGGGTGGCTTTAAAGATGTATCTACAGATGGATTTGGTGATGACGAGGGTTTATTAATTTGATTGGATGTGCTTGTGTGCTTGGTGTGGGAATCATTAATAGAAAGATCATGATTTTTTTCTCTTGTGCTCACCTGATGAGGATTTGGCAGTGTCTATGATTTCATTTGGGATTTGATTTAAGTGTAGGTTTGTGGTTTTTAGTCGATTTCTTGTGTTTTGTTCGTTGGAGTGGTTTTGAGTTGATGAAGTCATTGATGGAGTTGTTTTCTTCATGGAGAGCTTCTTCCTGTTCATTTTTGGGGTGAGTAGATTCCATTCCCACGGCCACTTTGGTTTTCCTATAATGTAGTTGAAGTTTGGTACTGTGTAGTTTCAGTCGATTTCGTATGCGCTGTGTTTGGTTTCGCCTTTTTCAGATTCCGCTGGTTCACATTTATTGAGGGGCCAGACGCATCATGTCCTCATTTATGACTTTGTCTCTATTTGGGGTTTTGTGGATTCCCTTCACAGTCGACTCTTGTATCTTCTTGTTCTTGCTTGGACTGTGTTGATAAGCCCTATTTTCAATAATTTACTTAAACACATATCATATCAGAGAACTAGCCCGATGGCTTCACCATTTTTATTTTTATTTTTTTAGCTATTAGTGAATAGCACTCAAGCGGGAGTTCAAGGATTTGCACCCATGCTGCTATGACTTTAGACTCAATTGTTGATACCTAAAAATTAATCTCCCATTTTCTTATCGTCTAATAAACGATGGTCTATTTTTTTATTACATATTTTAGATCATTTATGTCATAGAAATTCACTTTGTAAAATTTGTTGCCCATGGTTATTAATCGGAAGTGTCCTTAATTTTTCTAGAATTGGGTTAATTTTCTCAACAAAACCTAGTATCCCAACGATCTTCTAAACAATTTAATAATGATGGATTGGCTCCATGGTTGCATGATCACACTCTTGATCATTTTAAAGTGATGTCCGTGGCCTGCTTGGAGGTTGGAGGGTATGATCTAAATGGTCATAAAACTTGTTTATTTTAATTTTCTTTTCTTACTGTTTGGAAGATGAGTCAAGGTCGTTGGTTTTGGGGCTAAGAGAGGCGGTGAGAAGTTAGCGGTCGTGCTCATATTTTTATATTTGGGGATAAATAGGTCCTTTAGGGGTTTTTTTTTTTGGCCAAGTCTTTGAAGGGTTTGATAGCACGTTTTTCTAACAAACGATGTTCATTAATTCAATTTAAAATATTAGGGAGCAAGCACACTTTGAGCAAATATAAAAGGTGATATATAATTTCTCTTGAACTGTTGCAAATCACAGTGTTTACATGTGTCTACTTTTGAGAAAAGATTATTAAATATTATATGCCAAATATTATATATATATATATATATAGTGTAGGATAACTAATAAAATTTTAAAATGTATAGTATGTTTAAATCATGAATAATGGTTATTTTGAGAACTATCAATTCTATTGTCGTGCATGTGAAAATTTTATTATTACATATATATTCGTGTCATAATATCAAATATATAGTTATTAAAATCAAGAGTCAAATATATGATTTTATGAGTTTATAATTTTATTATATTTTTCTTAATTAAAATAATGCAAAATAATTTATTAATAAATTTTTTATATAATTGTAAATTTTAATATACGATTTTATAAGTATAAGGTTTTATCCATTTTTTACAATTCTATACGTCTAAAGTAACAGTAAAATTGTGATTTTGATAACCATATGAATCTTTATATATATATATATATATATCATACATAGTATATAATCGGTGCTTAAAAATAAACATGCATCCTAAGAAATTCCTTAATATATAATGAAATACCAACTTTGTTTTCCTTAACACTGTACCATTATCAAAATTCACTAACTTGATACATGATATCAATTCATTCCCTACTATTCCACATAAGGCAAAAATGCATTTACAAAACAATAAAAGGTTTGATAGTCGCTAGGAAGCATCTTCACCAATTCTTATAATATATTATTTAGAAACACATCGTTAATACTAGTTATCAAACTGGCTAAAATTTGTCAAACACTAGGAAATTTCCTTATGTATATTGCAGTACCACATCTTGCCACATATCGTAATGGGAAAGGATTATATCATGTAACTCCTAACACAAAAATAAAATACAGAAAAATAAAATAAAGACATAATGTAAAAAAGGAGTCGGTATTATTGAAGGGTGTGCAAAAAAAAGAGTTAATATTATTGGAGGGTGACAAAGCAATAATAAAAAGTGTAGGGGCAAGCTTTTGAATCTACTAAGAGGTTAGCCACCTCATAAAATTTCTCATCAGTGCTCTTAAAGGTTCCTTGAAATTGTCAGCCATGGTGGACAACTCCACTGTAGTCATCCCCAACGCCAGCATTAATACTCGGGTTTGTCATTTGATCTATAAGATTCAAGTCTAAACTCCTTGACTCAGTGCTATGGTCGAGACTATCTCTCGAAGTTTACTAAACAGTTCCTCCAAACTAAAAGCTCAACAACCAATAAACATGACAGTTAAAATAACTCAAAAGACTTGCTCTATTTGACACACATAAGACAATAAGGACAGAACTTCGAAACAACTACTATAACGCAAATATAACCTTTGCTCTAATACCAAGATTATGCGTACCATAACTAAGAATAAATAAGGCCAGTTGCTGGATAGGTCTAAGCTTGCCGAAAGCTTAAAGAGATGATGGGTAAATGCATGAAAGAATAGAATGGTAAATGAAAAGCAAGCAAAATTCATGAACAGCTTTAAAGGATATGATACACCAATAAAACTTCCGAGAACTCACAACATAACTCGATATGATGTATGAATTGGTCCGGTAATGTTACTTGTCACCTAACCTTGCTTAAAGGTTAAGATAAGAGTGTAATGAGAGTAAACAATCGGTGTTTACGTTAAGGAAGAATATTCAGTTGTATTGATGATAATCACTCTAATTCTTTACTACTACAAATGCAAGGGTATTTATACCTAATAAGTTAGAGCAATTTTCCTAAAAGAGAAATGACAAAAAAGGGTATTACCTTTAAAGAAGTAATGTACAATAATACAAAAAGGTAAAAATGAATATTCAAGAAAAATAATGATTAGTGGAACAAATTTTACATATGTTCCTGTACTCGTAGCAGTGATATATTGACGAGGTCATTAGAGGATGCGGATAAAAGTGTATGATCAGATTGCTTGCTTTGGTAGGGGTAGCTAAGGATCAGCCCGGGTCCTCTCTTTTAGCCTCTCGGCAGGGGTGACACTGAGTAATTGGCCAACTTGAACATGAGTGTAATCAAAAGAGGTTTGGTTAATCTATTGGCAATCTACAATTTGACACACTTTAGAGAGACAAGTAGTTACACGGCTTGGCACACAAAGTGACTCATTAAAGAAATACTCAACTTCAATAGGAGATGATTGGAGCAGAAGGATTCACCTTGCTAACCCTTCCAATCCTCGGGTTCGGCTATGAGTCAAGGAGCCAGTAGCCAGTAGCCTGATTCCTATCATAAATGGGTACCTATATAATAAGGTTGCTCCCTTACCTCTATTGGTCATTTTCATGTATATAGATTTTATCATGAATCATTATTCAAACGTGGATACTAATATGACACAACATCGAACATGGTAATATTTAAAAAATTACAATATGATGCGTTTTTACTATGGGATAAAAAATTGATATTACATTTTTACATATATATATATATATGATTTTATGTACATACTATAAAATTTAACATATAATAACATAATAATAATCAAAATAAAAATTTTAAAAGGAAGAATTAAAATATCTTTAGCCATTAATAATATTAGAAGCCTTGCAAAAATGACAACATTGCAAAGTCTAAAGTCTTATTCCTACATGATGCAATGTCTTTGAATAGAATGGCTTTAAGTATCCAAACATCACTCTTTTTATAAATTGTCCATCACAAAGTCTTGAGGGACAATTCCATTAATAATGGAATATTAGACTAATAAATCCCATTAATTAGAAGATATTAATCTCATTGATGGAGAGATATGGATCTCATTAATCATTAAACAATCAAATAGATTGAGAGATCTTCACCCAATGATTAACACCCTTAATGGGAAGATTTATGAGCCACTTTATTTAGCTTTGTACCATATTAATAATGAAGAAATTTCAATATTCTCTTACTTGGCCCATAAATTCATTGTATAATGTATTTTAACTCAAGTCTTTGCAACTTAATGAATACACCTTATGTTTTTTCTAAGTCCGAACTTAGATGATATTTCTATAATGAACGTGCGCACAATATAAATATGAGCAATATCAAGACTATAAAAGAGTTTTATTACACATATTGGTCCTTAGAAGAAAATTATATTGAAGAACTAACATATCAAGTCTACAAGAAAAAGAAAAAGATTGAAGATGATTTGTGTTCATAAGAGGCTTAATTAGTTTGATCCAAAATTGTGGAGTTATTTCTTAAAAATGCCTTTTAAGAGACTACATTTGACATTTATGAGATAATTCATGTCTTAATTGGCTTTACACGGTAAGTTAATATAGACAGATACATGAAATGTTATGAAAATGTAAAAAGTACTTTCTTAAAAGGCATTCATTAAAATTTTGAATAACTTTAAAAAATAGCATGAAATGAAAGCAAAAAGAACATACTCCTTAATTGAGTTTCAATGTAGATTTAAAGGATAAACTTCTTGGATAGTATGACTATTATGTCAACTCTTTTGACTATGCCTCTTGTCCCTTATAAGAAAATAGAAACACATGCTTACCAAAAGTTTTCATACTTATAGAATTACTCACTCAAAGAAAAATAAAATTTTGTCTCACAAAAATTTGCACAATCTAGCACGCCTTTAGAGAATCAATGGAATCATTAGTATATGTTGAAACTTGTTAACAAACTATCAAATTAAATTTTGGTTAGGTTTCAAATATATTCTTTTATATTTGTGTCATTTATATTTAGTCTCTTTGCTCTTGAAATTGACAACCCATTCACTTCATGCTAATAGCTATTTCATTCCCCTCTTATTCCTTATGGTATGGCTATTATGGGTTTTACGTTAATATTTAGCTTGTAATTGCAATTCAACGGGAATTTTGATTACTTAGAAATGGGGAACCACTATTCTTAAGTCATACCTCCGAATCATAATTCCTTATAGGATTTCTTTTTCCATTTCTTAAACTAACCTTTATCAACTTTTCAAAATAACAAAAAAAAAAAAGCTGAATTACAATTCTTCCTCTTCATCAATCAATGAGCAAATTTCTCCATTGTGTAAACCCCCCCCCCCCCCCCCCCCTCCCTCTCTCCCTCCTTATCTTCATCTCTATCCCTACCCCTTTCTCTTTCTTTTTCTCTCTCTATTAACTATTGGCATGTTTGGCTTATCAAGGGAAAAAAAGTTGTTCAAAACAAAACAAAGAAGGAACTTATCTTTTAGAACTATTTTTTTGACTTATAAATCACTAAAAGTTTACACCTTTTATTGTATTTTGACTGAAATTCATCTGTTCGAAATGGGTGTTTTACGGTAGATTAATTATTGATTTAAAATTTTGATTTTTCATTTTTATGATGCTATTCAATTCTTAAAATACCTAGAAAAGAGAGAGTTTCAATTGAATTCATCTACATGAAGTGGGTTTTTATGTTGTTATTCTACTCTTTTTTCATCCATTGATCTCTCCTTACATTAGGTTACAATTTTAACTAAGAGATGTTAGGACTGTGGGGTTAGGATTCACCATTTGTAGGAAGGATTGTTCTTTTTTGTTTGTTTCATTTTATTTATCTTTTTTTTTATTACTTTTTGTTCTTTTAAGTAAGGGTATTTTATTTCTATTAATGTGTTATTCCTTATTAAATTCTTCAAAGTGAACAATGTAATATCAATTTATTTACACCCAATTAAGCATTGTAATATCTATTTACAGCTATACGCCCTTATTCCATTCCTTCCTTATTTCATTAAGCAAACTAAATGAGCCATGGCTTTTTTTTTTTTCTTGTTGACTCTACATGCTTTTGAAATTATATATTCATGACTTGATTGCCTTTACATGTGTAATAGCCCGGACTTAAAGGACGCCACAACCTGCTACATATTCCTACCGGTTAAGAATAGTCTAAGACTTTATAAATTACCAAGTAACATACAATCCTACAAAAGCTTCATTAATTAATTCACAACTCCAAATAAATAAATGAATGAATGGAGTAACTACTCATTTAACATCCTTATTAATCTGTAAACAAGTTTAGTAATGATAGAATATAGGAAGCAAACTCACTTCTAACAAAAAAATGTAACATCCAGTCTCTAAGGAGTCCAACACGCTCCAAGTATGATTAATATAACCATAAAACCTCAAGGAGTCTATCCCTGTTCTTTCATAACAAACCTCAATACATAGATAAACAAAATCTTAAGGAATCTCTCCTAACAAGCATGTATATAACCCAATAGAACCTCTAAATCCAACAAAAAATAGTCTTCAAATCAACTCAGTCAAATTTCTAATCCTTGTAGTAATATAAGTAGTCCATCCTTTCCTTCGCCTGGATCTCATCAACAAATGGCTTTTCAAAAATAACATACTCATCACCAACATATGTGCTTAACAAAGGTAAAAGAATGACCTGGAGCCTAATATATAGCACAAAGCACACACAGATGCCAAACACAACATATGACATGCATGTAGTGTGAGAACTAAATAAGCAGCCAATTATTATCTTGTATTTAAGTCTATGAGCAATAGAAGAGCACTTAGACCCTAGTAAACCATGATCTCTTATATAACATAAGTACATATAATACAATGTGAGTATTTTAATTTACTCCTATCTACTATGACGAAGATCATTAGACCAACACTCATGAAACACAATACCTAATTCTAATCGTGTCATCCTATATGCGAGTCCATAGGAGGAAACTTATATATGATTAGTAGTTGCCCTTTTTTTGAAGGACAACTATGATAAGCACAACCAACAAACAAGATTTTAGTTTTGATATCAATTAGTTAGGTTTCTTACTCACTATCCTAACAAGTAAAAGCAACAAACATTTGCTTCATACCTAGAACTTTGAGTTAACAAACTATAAGTCCAAAATCCAAATCTCAACATCTAAACTATTTTAAAGAAGTAACATGAGTAAAAAACCTAGCAATTAGAACAACATGCCTTTCTTAATCCATCATCAAAACCACAAATTTCAACTCAAATACCCACTTAACCATAAAACCCACTAACAACTTTAAGAACACCAATTTTAAATTAAAGAACAAGATGAAAGAGTGAAGGATACTTACTTGCAATGAGTGAGTATTAGCTTTGATTCTCAAACACAAACCAAACCAAAGACAAAAAGTTGCAATGTACACATTTATAATTCGGATTACTAAAGAATGTCCAAGAAATTCCATGGAAATGGGGGATTTTCACTAAGGAAAGCTTAGAAAGAGATATTAGAAGGTTACCTTACCCTTAGAGGAGCTTGAAAATGGGTCTTTCTTGAGTATTAGAAGTTCTAAGGGCTTGTTCTAGCTGGGAGAAAGAGGATTGACGAATATAGAGTGAGGAATGAATAAGCTAGGAGGGTTTGGGTGGGGTTTAAGGCATTAGGCAGTAGGTTTTAGGGTAAATGGAGTTTAAGCCTATAGAAGAGATTATAACAATATTACTCAATTTAAAATCATTTTTTTGAACATTACATTCTCAATCCCTAAAATCACTTTTGTCCTCGAAAGTCACTAATTCTTAAAATGACTCTGATCACTTTATCCTTATTCCTTTCTTAAGCTCTAAGTATAATCTCTTCAAATTACCTACTTGGTTGTATTCTACATGTCTAATGATTCACCTCCTAAGGTTTACTTCCTAGCATTCCTACCCTTAGCAAGCACCCCTACTCCCAATCTAGCTCTTTAACTTTCTACCTCTCTTGTTTTATTTGCTTCATGGTATCTTTTGGTGCATGCACTTCTACTCTTAACTCCAAGGAAATAAAGTATACACATTCTCATTACTAGATTGTTTATTTTATCTCACATTTACTTGCATATCAACCTTTGTTCTCTCGTCCTCGATTTTAGCGACCCAAAACACAAGTACACTTTCCTTTGTCTAATTGATTCCAACTTTTCATTACGTTACAGAGTCATAACATACGGCAACAACTCGATTAACATTTAATGTCTCCAATAGAAATATTTAAATCTTATAGATCAAGAACTCTATTCAATAACAAGAGACACCAATCATTAATCCTTAAGATTCCTTTATCAAGCTTACACTACCAAGTTGAATAAAGCATTCTTCTTTTATTTGAAAAGAATTTTATGATACTTGTATTAATCATCAAAAGGATTTCATATCCTAAAATGGCAATAATTCTTATTTAAACTTTAGGCTAAAACTTCAAATAGTAACAAAACAAGTTATAAACATTCACTAAGTTTCAACTTATCTAAGATGATCAACCTCTAAAGAATTCTCTCCCTAAATCCAATAAGATCTCATCAAACATACAACATACTTCCAGGTTGGTTCTTATTGGAGATTATTTCAAGCTCCTTTCATCAAATAACTTTAACTACATCTAACTTTAAAGGTTCTCAAGCTAACTTCTAAACTTTCTATCTAACAGTGTACTACTTTTAGAGCATTTACAACTTCTTATTTTGCTTGTCCCCAAATCAATTTCATTTAGTGATTTAGGAGGTAATTATGATTGCTATTAGTAACTTATATACTTCTTAGCTCATGTAATTTAGGTAATTGTTAGTTCTATGTGATATTGTACGCATTCGTTTTATCACTTTTATGTTTGTTTCACTCTGGAATATTTCTACCTCTATAACCTAACATACGTAAACATATAATAGGGCTGATGGATGTCAATACAAAATTAACTTGAATGACAACTTACTCAACTTAGACTGACATACTTGGCACTACCTTTACTGACCTAAGTAAAACCAACTTAATACGCAATGGCAAAATAAAAAGACCTATTTATTTATCCCATTATAGGTATACACATGTTAAGCTTTCTCAATTTTTTTAAATCTTACTTCTTAGTCTTCTATTCCACATTCCCATTCTTCATTTACTAACTTTTATTGTTATTAGTATTAAACTACGTACATACTTTTCTTTAAGTAATTATTATTTCTTAGGCATCACTGTTTGCCATTTAAGGTTCAATAAATAGTCTCATAAAGATACATTTTAGGATTTGTGATAAGGAATTGATTCTCTAATACTAAGATAATAAGGAATCAAAGGATCGATCCAGAAAGAAATGGTAGCAGATCTCGAACAAATAGGAATGGGTATTTAAAAGAAAATGGGTACGAGGAATAGGAAGATTTTTTTGGTGAATGTAAATGGATATAACTCACCATAACACAAATATAATCAGGGTTTTGAGCTCGAAATAGAGTTCGATATAACTCACAAACACTAAATGTTGCTCGAGGTTTCAAATGAAGGTTAGATGCAACCCATTAACCGGTTCAAATGAAGGGGTTCACCACAATCTAAGAACAAGATTGATAAGAACGCAGGAATGATTAAAGAGTCTAATAGACACTCGATAATTCAGCAAATGCTAACTTAAGTATAGCCTTGCTTAAAAGAGGAAAGTTTCACACTCTCTATATATCTATATCTATCTATCTATCTATCTCTGTAGTTGTACATATATTGCTATTTATAGTAAGTCATAAACCCTAGTGGCAAAACTGTAAATAATGTATAAAGCCTTAAACCCTAAAAAATTGGCCCCCTCCAATAAAATAAAGGAAAATGTATATAAGAATACAAAACTATTTGTTTTACATTAGTTGGCATGTAGTCACTCGGCAAGTCTTGGGAGTAGTAATATCCGAATCGGATGGGGTCGGCAATTTGATGTACAAGTTCAAGAAGGAGTCCCTGAACTATTGTGTAGCTTAGTTGAGACATTAGAGAGGTCAACCTACAATTGTTGAGTTCTAGATTCAATTGGCATGAGTCTCTTTGTGTTGTGCCAAGTGGTTCTTCACTCTCGCGTCTTCGGCCTTGTAGTTTCTCAGCACGTAGGTTGACAATAAAGTCGACGCTGAGTGTTTATTTTCCTTCCCCTTATCCTTCTGGCTACAACTTGGCCTTAGTAAGCATTAACAAGACTCAGCTTGGATATTGTTGGAGGTTGATTCCCATCATTACTATAGGTTTAAAAGGAAGTCGTCCTCGATGTTAAGTGTTGAGTTCGGGCTGAGATGCCGAATAAGGTCCTTCTGCCTTTTCATTTTTCCATGGGTGTCGAATGTCTCTAGATTTCCTTAATGCTCATCGGGGTTAAGAGATAGTTCTTCCCATCCTTCTGAATAGTGTAAGTGTTGAGGAATCCGTCATGGATCACTTTTTGATCAAACTCCCATGGTCGACCAAGAAGTAAATTCCTAGCATTCATAGGGACCACATCAAATTCAATCTCATCTTTGTACTATCCCGCCTTGAGTGCAATCTGAGTGCACTTATGTACATGGTCCATACCCTTGTCATTAAACGACTTCAATCCATAAGGTTGGGGGTATGGTTAGGTTGGCAACTTCATCTTTTCCATTGGCTCGGTGGAGACGATGTTGGTGAAGCTACCTCCATCGATAACTAGGGAACAGGTCTTCCCATACACCAGGCACCACATATGAAACAAAATTTCCCTTTGTTTGGGATTCGCTTTCAGGTCAACTCATGTCGCCATAACCAAAGTTTATCAAAGTCTTTGGGATAGACATCTTCTTCTATTAACTAGCCTTCCGAACTCTTGTCACTCTGACTTTCGATTTGAGCCTCGAGTCTTCACCCTTCAAGACCATGACCCTTTTATTTAGGCATTAGGACATAATATGTTTGTAGCTTAAGCATTTGAAGCACTTCACTTCTTGAGCCTTATTGCCAGGTGCCTTTTCTTTCTCAGTAATCCATTTCCTGGCATGAACTAGTCGGCTAGGCTCTCCTTTCTCCATCTTCTTTTCTTGCCTTCTCTTGGCATACCTCTCAGGCTTAGGGTTGCCTTTTTGAGGTTGGCTACTTAACCTTTAATGCCTTCTTCTCCTCTTCCTCTTTACTCTTAATGCTAAATTAATTAGCTCATCTAAGGAGTTGAATGGCTACATTTCAACTATGTCAACAATGTCATCTTAAAGTCCACTCAGGAATCTAGCAATGGTATGGTCCTATGGCTAGGCAATCTCACATCTTGTCATTAAGGTCTCAAACTCTTACAAATATTCTTCAACAGTATTTCGACCTTATCTTAAGTGTTGGAAAGCATGGAGCATCTCCTACTTGAAATAAGTCGGCATAAAGCATTGGTTCATCAATTTTTTCATGAGCCTCCAAGTTATGATCATCTCTTCTCCTTCAACAACTCACTTGGTAACCAACTTATCCTACCAAAGACTCGCATATTCAACAAGGGATAGTGAAGTAAGCTTAACCTTTGTTCGATCATCACATTCGTAGCACTCAAATAATTTCTCAACTTGGGGAACCTAGTCAAGGAACTCTTCAGGTTAGCTAATTCTACAGAATGTCGGCAACTTAAGCTTTATATTGTCAAGTCCTTGGCCAGATGCTCGAGGTTCATCCCTTACGTTCCTAGTAGGTCAGTTTAACTCAAATCGGCCACTTTTGTTCAAGCTCTGCTTGGTCATATCTCTTCTCGACCTTGGCTCTCTTTTCCGAGCTCCATGGTTCAATTCAGAGTCAATACTCCTGTCATTACATCTTCTCAGCATTGGCGGGTTTTCTCTTCTTCTCAGCTCAACAACTCTTCTTAACTATCTTGCATCATTACAAAGTTCATTGGAACCACTCCTACTGGTGGGTGTCCGTTCCCTCCTTTCTTCTTGGCCATCACGTCTGCAACCTCTGACCAACCCAGTAAGCTCTTGAATAGAGTTAGTTGGATTATGAATTTGGTATTTTAAGTTATGAACACATCTCCTCAAGCTTCTACGAGGATTTTCTCCAGTGTTATTGACACTATCATTTGACATTCTTGTTCATTCAGTAATTTACCAGCAAATTGAGCAAACACGTTTTACAACAAAACTGCAGCAACTTAGAATCGACTATTATTCGATTTTTACAGCTACCCACAGCCAACAAACACTTCCACAGCAACTATAACCAAACTTTGAAGAACACTATCACGCGTTTCACCCCAAAGATTTGATACTAATATGATAAGGAATTGAATCTTTGATACTAATATGATAAGGAATCAAAGGATCGATCTAGAAAGAAATAACAGTAGATCTCGAACGAACAGGAATGGGTATTCAAAAGAAAATGGGTATGAGGAATAAGAAGATTTTTTATGGTGAATATAAATGTATATAACTCACTAAGACACAAATACAATCAGGGTTTTGAGCTTGAAATAGAGTTCAATACAACTCACAAACACTACATGTTGCTCGGGGTTTCAAATAAAGGCTAGATGCAACTCAATAACAAGTTCAAATGAAGAGGTTCACCACAATCTAAGAATAAGATTGATAAAAACACAGGGACGATTAAAGAGTCTTGTCAACACTCGATAATATGGTAAATGCTAACTTAAGTATAGCCTTGCTCAAACGAGGAAAGTTTCACTCTCTGTATATATCTATGTATATCTATCTATTTATCTCTGTAATTGTAAAAATATTGCTATTTATAGCAAGTCCTAAAATCTAGTGGCAAAACTGTAAAAAATGTATAAGGCTTTAAACCTTAAAGAATCGGGTCCCCCAATAAAATAAAGGAAAACATATACAAGAATACAAAACTATGCGTTTTACATTGGTCGGCATGTAGTCATTCGACAAGTAGTCACTCGGCAAGTCTTGGGAGTAGTAATATCCAAACCGAATGAGGTTGGCAATTTGATGTACTAGTTTAGGAAGGAGTCCTTGAATTTTCGCGTAGCTTGACCGAGACACTAGAGAAGTCGACCCACAATTGCTGAGTTCTAGATTCAATTGGCATAAGTCTCTTGGTGCTGTGCCAAGTGGTTCTTCACTCTTACGTCCTCAGCCATACGGTTTCTCGGCACTTAGGCTGACGAAATAGTTGATGCTGAGTGTTTATTTTCCTTCCCCTCATCCTTCTAATTGTAGCTCAGCCTCGGTAAGTATTGATAGGACTCAGCTTGGATATTGTTAGATGCTGATTCCCATCAATTTGTGTCTTAAGTTTTCCTCTGTCTTTGATAACAATTAGTCTTTTTGTTAAGTTTTCCTTAAATATTTTATGCATATTCTTGATTTTATGAAATTAATTTAAGTATATCAAAGGGAATAAGCTTAATCATCCATATCTTCATTACCAATCTATCTCTTCACCGATCTCTACAAACCATACTTAAGTACACTACAGCACAGCTGGAGAAGAAAGCATCAAAAAGAAAAGATAGTATAGAGAATCAGGAAACTGGAATAGATAGGCAAACATGGAATTAAGGTAACAAAGAAAAGTAAAAAGATAAGTCAAGTAGAGAGCAAAAGTGAAAGGTGGAGATTAGATAAATAAGTACAAAGTTTAGCGTAATCATTCACTCCCTTATCAAGTTGAACTTAAGTTATATTCTCTCCCCCCACTACTCTCTATCCTACGGATCTATTACCTAAGCTTTCTAAGACCAATAAACCTAAGTTCATCTATGATTAATTAAGTACTTTTTGTAACCAACAATCCTAAACCGTGATGATTAACTGACCTAGGTACTCTTATGATCAATAATCTTAAGCCTTTTAGTGATCAACCAACCTTAGTCCTTTTATGATCCATTTCTTAAGTTGTTCCATGGTTCTCTAACCAAAATCTTTCTAAGATCCACCAACATAAGTTCCTATACAATCCACAAACCTATACTATTCCAAGATTCATAAGCCTAAGGTTACTAGAGATCAAACAACCTAAGCTCCATTATGATCTTCCAACTTAAACTTGGATACCACTTAAGTTGTAACACCTTAGGATATAATAGGTGCCATAACCTATCATGTATTCTTGCTAGTCATGAATACACTTAGGCTCTATAAATCTCTAAGTAACATAAAATCCTACAAAAGCTTCATTATCCAATTTATGACTCCAAATAGATAGATGAATGGAATAACCACCCATTCAACATCCATTAGCCTATAAATAAGTTCACTAATGACAAAATACAGTAGGCAAACTTGCCTCTAATATAAGAACATAATATTAAGGAGTCTTATCCTACTCTTGCATAATAAACCCAGATATAGATAAACAAAATCTTAAAGAGTCTCTATCCCTACAAGCATGTATATAACCTAATGGAACCTCTAATTTCCAATCATAAAACTCAATCAAATTTCTAATCATCATAGTAACATAAGTAATCCACCCATTCCTCCTCTTAGATCTCAACAATGAATGGCTCTTAAAAAATAACATACTAATCACTAACACTTGTGCTTAAAAAAGGTAAAAGAATGAGCTAGATCCTAGTACATAGCATACAAGCACATACGGATGCCCAATACAACATATCACATGCATATAGTATGAGAACTAAATAAGCAACCAATTAATATCTTGTATTTGAGTTCATAAGCAGCAAAGGGACTCTTAGACCCTACCAAACCATGATACACACACAAGTTTAAAGGGGAAATGTCACATATCATTAGCAATTGGCAGTTGTCCCTTTTTTAAAGAATGGCTATGATAAGCACAATTGACAAATAAGATTTTTGGTTTGATATGAATTAGTTAGGTATCTTACTTACTATCCTAGCAAGCACAAGCAACAAATATGTGCTACTTACTTAGAATGCCAAGTGAATAAACTACAAGTCCTGAATCTGAATCTTAAGGTCTAAACTATACTCAACAACGAATCTAAGTAAAAAACCTATCAATTATAACAACAATCCTTCCTTAATGCATCATCAACACAATTCTATATAGAACGTCTACCTTAAAACTCTCAACTTGACTTTGCTTACAACCGTTCTAAACTTAATCTTAACTCTTAAGGGTACTGTAACTAAGGATAGGGGTAAAGTTCAAAACTTTAACTAAGAATAAGTTGGAGGAAACATTTGGAAAAGGAAACAAAATCTTGAAGTAGTAAAGGGGATTTAGGAGTATAGCATGAAAGATGCTAATTGTTGTGTTGCATTGGTAAATAAGGTAAAACTCATTAAAATTGGTTAAAATAACATACGAAATAAAAAGTATTTAAAATTAGTCAAAATGCTTATTAAGCTTTAAGAACTTGAAAATTATACGTAAAGGTTGGAACTTTTACAAAAGAACACTAAGTGGAACTCAATATTAAGGTTAGGAAAAGGTTTAAGTAAGATTAGTTAGAAAAACCATAAGAAAAAATACACTTGAAGATCACTATTTGATATGGTCAGACATGACTAGGTCGTTCTAGTTGTGTCACATTTTGCCCATTTATTCCTCCTGTCAAACACGATCAATGATGTGACCATGTCATTAGTCATGTCCCTCCAATAACAAAGTTTGTAAATTTTTTTCTCTTAGAAAAACACTCCACTTCATCTATTTCTTTCCATTCTTTAACCCAGCCTTAAATATAATTCAAACCCTTAATTACTAATTATCTAAACTCCTTTTTAATCCACCAAAGCTAGAAATTTGAACTTAAGCACTCACTTAATCATCAAACCTATCAATAGTTCCAAGAATATCAATTATAAAATAACGAGTTTTTAATCTAAGGTACAATAAGTGAATCTAAGTTTTAAATCTCAAACCTAACCCAAACCAAACCAAAGAGAGGGAAAAAAAAAGAATATTTAAGAAATTTCATGAAAATGGAGGTTTTTCACTAACTTAGAAAGAGAGACTGGAAGGTTACCTTACTCTTAAAAGGGCTTGAAAATGAGTCTTTAAGAGCTTGTTCCAACTAAGATAAAGAGGAGTAATGAAAATAGAGTGAATCCTCCAAGAAATTTCATGAAAATCAAGATGAAAGAGAAAAGGATACTTACAATGAGTGAATCTAAGTTTTTGAATCTCAAATCTAAACCAAACCAAAGAGTGGGAAAAAAAAAAACAAAAAGAATGTCCAAGAAATCTCATGAAAATGGACGTTTTTCACTAACTTAGAAAGGGAGATTAGATTGTCACCTTACCCTTAAAGAAGCTTAAAAATGGTTTTTTCTTAAGTATTAACAGCTCTAAAAGCTTGTTCCAACTAGGATAAAGAGGAGTAATGAAAATAGAGTAAGGAATGAATAAGCCAGGAGAGTTTTGGTGGGGTTTAAGGAATTAAGGTTTAAGATAAAGGGGTGATATGGGTGGGTTTCAAGGTAAATGGAGTTTAGGCCCATGGAAGAGATTACAATAACAATACTTACTTTAAAATGATTTTCTTGAATTTTCTTAGATATTACAACATGTTAAGTTAATGTAGGGCTAACGTATTAAGTGTTATGAAAATATAAAAAGTACTTTCTTAAAAGATATTAATTTAAATTTTGAATAACTTTAAAAAATAACATGGAAGTCCATCCTCAATCGAATCTCAATATAGATTTAAAGGATAAACCTCTTGGATAGTATGACTATTATTTTAGCTCTTCTGACAATGGCTCTTGTCCATAGTAAGAAAAGAGGAACACATCCTTACCAAAAGTTTTCATACTCACAAAATTTTTCACTGAAACAAGAATGACAATTTTATGTGCCATTGGAATGCGTATTGTAAGCTCCAAAGCTAAGTCAATTGACCGTACGATTGAACTTAGAACCCAAGGTTTAGGGCGATTGGTTAAAGGATCCGATCAAACCTAAATTATAAACTATTGAGAGGAATATTAGTAAAACCGACCTCGTAAACTTGAATTTAAGAAAATAAGTAATAAAATAGGAGACTATAAAATTTTCAAATTTTAAGCATAATAAGTATTAATTACCGAAAATGCGAAAAGTGTAATGAAATAACTAATAAATTACTAGAGATAGATTATATGTATACTAAAAATTTTAGAATGAACAAAATAATAATTTGGAATGTTCACGTGTACACCACATATATTTATGTGTAGATAAAAATACGCGAAATTACCTAAATTGGCTAAAAACTAAGCAAATAATTAAATAAAATTATAAAATAATTATGGAAAAAATTAGAAGAGGACAAGATGAAGTAAGATCAGGTCGTGGCAAGCCAAAGCTACAAAAAAAAAAAAAATTAGCCAATAAAAATGAGACGACTTAAAAGCCAAAAATTTAGGGAAATGGGTGAAATCTTGTCAAATTAATACACATTAATTACAAAAAATGTCTATAAATAGGGGAAAATTTTCCAGAAGTCATTTGGTCAGTTTAGCATTTGAAAAAAATCGGAGCACTGAAAAAATTGAGAGAAAATCGAAAAAAATAAAAAAAGGGAAAACTGTGCAGATTGGGCACGTAAGCTAAACCCACCACTCACCACCACCTGGGACCGAACCACCACCATCACCCTACACTAGAACCACCGCCTGGACCGGGCTTGGACGGCCAAAAAGCTTTGGACCTGTTAGTCTCTTAAATGACCCGATTTTGAATAATTTTGTAAAATTAGTTATTTTGCCCAAAAAATTATGAAACTTGTTATTCTAGGGTTTTATTGTATGTAGATTTAGGAAAAAATATCGATTTAGTTTAATTAAATATGCAATTATAGGGTTCTTAACAAATTGTTCAAAACCGAGCATGACTAAACCGGAAAATAAATAGGCTTAGAAGTGTAGTTTGGAGCTCAAAATTTTTCTGTAGGATGCTCATATGACGTAGAACAGTGCTATGAAGCCATTTTTCTTAAAATTAATTTTTGAAATTTTTAACTTAATTTTTAGCCCTAAAATGATGGAAAAATTGGGTGATTTAAGGTTAATTAGGTGATTAAGATGTTAATTACTGATTTAGATAGTAATTAGATGTTTAGGGATGTTAATCTCTGATGTGGAAACCTAATCCTAGTCTATGGAGTGTTAAGTGTAAGTAATGAAGGTGTTATGTGGTAAATGTAGAAAATTAGGAATATGTAGAATTGAAAATTTAATAAATATGGAAAATTAGGTTTAGTTAGATAATAAAATAATGAAAATCTGAACATAACAAATTTGAAACAAAATTCAATTTTAGGTAATTATATGAAAAATGTAAAAATTTCTCACAACATGAGTAAATTCGGTACACTAATACGGATTTAAGTGTACCAGATGGAATAAAATGCTGACTAGGGGTAGTGATCGTATTTAGGAGATCGAGAAGTAATGTGATTAATTTCACATTATGGGTTGAAACGGATTTCTAGGGTTGGAATCTAAAACATTACTGAAAAATCGAACTAAAAACCTAATTTAGAAATCAATGCCAAAACCGAACCTGAACCTGAACCTAATCCCAAACCTAAAATAATTATAAAAGACTTAATACCTAGATAATTAGGCATATTAAACCTTAAACAAAACCTAACAATAAGCGTTATAGGATAAAATGAACTTATAATATTATATGAAATACTGAAACCACGTTCGTGTTATAGGGATGATCGGCGATGGCCTGAGCAAATCGGACCTCGAGTGAGTGAGCGGGGAGTCGAGGTAAGTTGGGATTAATACGATGCTGTATTTTGGAGGCTTAAGATTATGCTTGGTTGTGCTTGTTAGATAGTTGAATGTGTGCATGTGTTTGATTATGGGTGATGCTATGATTCTGTTTGTTGCTCTGGCACATATTGTATGATTTATATGAAAGGATTGATCACCCTCAACTGGACTTAATCAAATATCTGACCAGTAATCATAATCGGACATGCATGGCAACCCGTTAGGGGAACTTAGGACTCTCCGGCCAAATAATGACCCCTTCGAAAGGGCTAGCGCAGGATTGCAAAATGGTCCCTTCTTCATCCTCAGTCGAACTAAGTGATAGGAGAGGAGGTCGCGGCGAGGGTGAAGACAGTGGTTTGAAGGTAGTCGCGGGAGGAGCAAGGTCTCCATTACACAAGCCTGGGTTTAGTCGTGAGCTGTTACATTAACGGCAACTCTTCAACCCAGATTAGAGCGAACGCAATTTCCCTAATCTTACGTCGGGCTGGACAACGTCGTGCGATGGCATTTGCTTGCACATGCATTGCACCTAATAAGTGATTGAAAACCTTGTTATGTGTATGGTATAGTTTTAAGTCTTCCGTCTTAACTTATTGAGATGTGGTTGCTCACATCCCTATAGACATCGTGCAGGTGCTGGCTAAGAAGTGGCCATAACTACTCTAAAGCTAGTAACTGCTGGATCCTGGGGAGTGAGGAAAAATATTGAAGAACGAACATATATTTTTAAGGTTAAGCTTTTACTTTAGAACTTCTCGTTTTTATATTTCGGAGAAACATTGCAAATGATAATTGTAATCACTAAATTATAGTGAATATATATATTTCCTCACTTTCTTAGATGAATGATTTATTTAAATTACAAACTGTTTACTTCAAAGCGAGTTAGCCATTGACGCCTTGTGTAGATCAGGTCTAAGATAGCGGTTGTAAGGCCAATTTCTATCTTAGGATGGTTTACACGGCGGAGCTGTTACGACTCTACCGCTTCGGGGAGTGACAGTTTTAAATTGGTATTAGAGCGTAGTTTTACTGAACTCGTTTTGAAATGAACAATTAAAAAAATTAGACATTTTAGGAGTACATTGAGAGTGGGTAGAAATAAAGGGATACTAATGTATCGTATTACATACTATACGATAAGTAGCGATTATAACGCTAAAGTGAGATAGGCGTTAATCGAATGTAACTTTAGTGATGGGATCATATGGAGAAATTGGTTAGTTAGGATATGTTAATATTATAGACGGAATTACTGAAGAGTTTGTTAATAGAGTTGTATGGAAATTAATGAGAAGTAATGAGATCTATGGACAATAAGGGAGACCAATATGAGTTTTGGCGTAATAGGGATCATATGATATGATTTGTTGAATAAGGATGGTTTGAGAGTGAAAGATTGTAATTCAGGCGATGCTAGTAAGATATGTGTAGTAACGATAGAAAAAAGATACCCCAGTCTGCTAATATGACTTATGTTGCAACTAGCATATCATATATCTTTAGAGGATTAACCCTTGAATGGCTTTCGCATTTTCCTGGATCAGTTGAAGTAGAATAAGATTATATACAGCATGAGAATACAATATATGAGGTGATAGTAGATAATAGTATTGAGGAGTATAGGATGATTACTCTTTCTGATTTCCCTATTGAAATACAATGTCCTGAATCCCCAAATGGAAATGATACTCAATGAATGAGAAGATGAATGTGGTGGAAATTTGAATGATGAATACAACGTACTAGTTGGTTACATTCTGTCAGGAGTTGGAATTGATCATATGATTAGCTATTCATATAAGTTAAGATCCTATTAATCTTTCAATAGATATAGTTATGCTCATAGAGGGATGTATGTCCTTTGGACATGTACATATGCTATAGTGTATTATACACTTATGAGTAAGAATGTACAAGGGGATTGGATGTGTCTTAGGTCAGAATAGTATAACTGGGGGTTCCTTATTCATTTCTAGCATCAATCAACACTAAAAAATCCACCATACAAGCTCTTTATCCCCTATCTCTCTCTAAAACTCTAACCTACAACACCCCCCCCCCTTCTCTCTTTCTAAAAATTTGACCTCTACAAGGATTGCCAAGAGAAGCCATCACCATAAAAGTACCTTAGGAGCTCTAACCTTTCCAACTCAACCCCTCTCATAGTCCATCATACTCCTTAGTACCCACTCCACTACATGAGGTTCTCAAAAAACCTTTGCCGCGGCTGTTATACATTAAGCACCACTCTAGCCATCACCCTAAGCCAAACTGAACACATAGCCGAGCTCACTACATCCTAAAGTCTAAGAATCGACCATCCACTTGTCTCCAGCAACCTCCTATAAACATTACCCACCACCACCATCGATTGCCACTTTCAAACCCCCCTAAAAACACCACCACAGACCAAGGGATTCTCCCAATACCCCTTATTCCCAATCAATTTCACATGGAAGGCTTATTTCCTGTTTGGGAAACAACTAGAGAACCCCTAAATTGCAACTCCCATACTGCAACTTCCTTCTCCATTGCAACTAAGTCGTTTGACCCAATTTTGACCCTATAACCCGAATTCGCTCTGACTTGATTGAAGCTACCTGACCCGCGCATACCTTATCCATCAAGTCTAGCCCTCTTATACTTTATTTTGTGTATTATTTTTATACATTTCATGTATTTTTTTTAATATTTTGTTTTATTTAGTGTAACTTCTAATATATTGTAACTAAAAAAAAAGAAAAAAAAGAGAAAAATGATAAAGAGGCATAGTTTATTTATTTTCTTTTTTTAGTTAAATCATTAAAAAATTTTAAAAATCATAAGAAAAAATGATAAAAATAAATAATAAAAACAATAACAAAAAAAAATTTATCACTTAGAAAAATCCTTTTCCAATAAAATAAATAAACTCTTAGGGCTTCTTGTAGATTTTGCAAAAGTAGAACACTAATCTAGGACCCTTTTCTTTTAGGCATGTTTTCTATAATTAAAATATCTTTGCCATGATTCAGACATATTTTCTATCATTTAGGCTTCTCTTCTATAATTAAACATCTTTTCATAGTTTAGGTATATTTTCTATAATTAGGTATGTTAGCCATAGTAATTGTGCATTTCATTTAGGTATTTTAGGATTCTTCTAAAATGTTTTATCACTTTGAATTTAAGAGATCTAGAATAACTTCCTTTTCTACTCATTTGAATCTTAAAGAAAATCCCTTGTAAGCTTCTTAACCATGTTGTTGAAGAATTTAGGAGATCTGACAGCTACATATAGTTCCTAATTGTCCCTTTAAAGACTGACTGAATCAAGATATGGCTCCCTATCGTGCCTAAGAACATAGATTTCCATCTAGTATCTTTATCCTTAGTATTCTAATTACAAGATCTAGGACTTTATTCTTCATGTTTCCGTTTTCCATTGGAAAACCTAAATATGTACCTACACTGTCACCTTTCCTTATCTTATTCAATTTAGAAATAAATTATCATGATTTTTAGAAGTTCATCCTCTACCTTAAAAGTAGTACAAAGTGCTCAACTAAGTCCTCATACTTTTTGTATTTTGGTACGATGCTCTCTATTATCGGCAAACATGAGATGGGAGATTGGTAATTCCACTTCCTTGACTTTTAATGGCTTCCACCGTCCTAGCTTAATGTAACATTCAATCCATCTGCTAAAAATATCCCTGGCTAAGATGAAAAGGTATGAAGACATGGGGTTACCTTACTTAAGGCCCTTAAATGGATTGAAAATACCATCATCAAAATGCTAAGGAAGAGAAATAAGAGCCTCTTGGTTCACTCTTCCATAGGGAAAGTTGTGATGTATAAGGGTATCGTATACAAAGTCCCATCAAGTCAATCATAAACATTTTTCATGTCTAGTTTAATCATCAACCACTCCCTTTTCTTTGATTTCCTATCAAAGTCCCTCATAATCTCTTTCTAAATCACCACATTATCCATATCTCTAGGAATAAAACCTACATTAGACTCATCATATCATCAGAAAGTGGTCAGACTTATTTACTAAGATCCTTGTAATCACTTTTTATATTGTAGTGTAGAGGTTGATTAGTCTAAAATTAGATCATTTGACCTCTTCCTTTTCTGGTATATGAACTAGTAGAGTTTGGTCTAGTTTTAAGGGGATTCTCTTGTCTCTAGACACTCTAAAGATTATCTCTTCAACTAAACTTCCCACTACATCCCAACATGGTTAAAAGAAAAAAAGCATGTCATTCATTAATCCTAGTGGGTTATTTGGTCTAATACTTTTAAGAGCCCTTAGGATTTCTTCTTCAGTTAATGGTTAGCCTAGTAGGGCCATAGCATTCTCATCTAGCTTGTTTCCCTACCTATTAAGGGATTCATATCGAAACTAATTTTGTTAGATATCAATTAATTATAGTAGTACTTCACTACCAAATCAATAATTTGCTCTCCATTTGTTAAATAGTTACTAACACTATCAAAGATGCTGAATATTTGAGATTTTGATCTCCTAGACAAAGTAGAGAGATGGAAATATTTAGCATTTTTATCTCCTTTTATCACTCATTTCATTCTGCCTTTATTTGCCCATAAGGTCTCTTCTTGTTTCAGGATTATGTTTAGCTCCTCTCTCATAAATTTACACTTGTTTCAAGATTCAAATGGTCTAGCAGTATTGGTGCTAGGGTTTACGCTTTTTAAAAGAAAGATTAAGATTCAATATTTAAGAGTATTAGCAATGATTAGCCCCCTACAATAAAGAAAAGAGATCAAATACCCCTTGAAACCTAATGGCATAACTGTAATTAACTAAAAAGAGGAAAACAATAAAATATATTTTGCTAATGGAATATGCATCTAAGTATGTAGGCATTTACTAACCTATGTTCATCTTTGGAGATATTTCTTAACGGAACATGCTTATGTTGTTGTGCTTGTTAAATGTACACATGTATATGCCTAGGTAATACATCTTACAATGACCTGCCTTTTTTTTTTTTTTCATTTTTTAACACTTTGGCTTCTTTGTTGACTTAGCCTATGACAATGCGAACCCTAATTCCTATTATGTATGTTGAAGTTATGTATCTTAGTAAGCAAGTGGATTGCTTGTTGGAAGGAGAAGAGTTCTATGATTATTGCGTTTGCCTCATTCTATATCTTCAAAGATATACTTTTAACCTAGAGGACCATTTTACCTAGAATGAAAACTAAAAATATTTACTAAAATAAATATAAAACAGGGAAGAGAAAAAGACTTCCATTTTCATCTTTTGAATTATTGAATAATTTGTTATAGTCAATGCTATTATTATTTTTCAATTTTATTTTCGTTAATGCATGGATTCATATTTGTATGTGCATCTCACACTTCATGTGACAAGGATGAGAGGATTGAGTAGTCCTTAACACAAAGTGTTGAAAAGGAGTGAGATTATATAGAGGATAAAACAATCTTTCCTAGACCTCATATTATAGTGGTAGGTGATGAAGAAGAAGTTTAATAGCATCTAAGTTCTTGAGTAATAATTAGATTGAATATTGGAACGAAATCCTCTTATGAGAGGAACTAGTTTATATTTGTATAAAGGTGTTGTAAATGACGATCCTTAGATTGCTTTAGCAATCAATGGTCCAAATTGACTAGGCTAGGTTCATGGCAAATGCATGTTTTAGAAGTTGTATAATAGATTGGATTCTTGCGAATGGATTTGGACCAAAAGATTTTGTAAATGATCTAAGTTAATATGAAATATTAGAATTAAGCAAGTTAGTTGTATTAAGCGTCATTCTTTGACTATGAATCTAAAGCTCTGCTTATTAATCTCAAATTTGGCATAATCATTCAAAATTTTCATCTATCCAAGTCTTTAATCACACTTACAATAGGAATATCACTAAGCTTAGCTCGTTCAATAAATGAACACAACTTTGTATCTACATTTTTTATATTCTTATTTGGCCAAAGGCTTAGTGCACTTTAGCAAACATAAGAGGTGGATGTCCAATTTACCCTTGAGTTTTTACATATCAAAAAGTTCTCATGTACATATTATATTACATAATCTATACTCCAAAAGAATCCATGCTCTTATGTTTGACATGCATCCTTAAATACTCATTAATATATAATGAAAACCCTAACTTTTATTTTCCTAAATTCCATATGTTCATTAGAATCCACTTACTTGATATAAGGAAATCAAATTTCATTCTCAACTATGCATATGACATGAACGCATTCACAATTCAAAAATCATTTAGGAAAATGGTTTTCAATGACAAACAACTAACAATATATATTTACATACGTGTTTCATTCAACGTCGTGATGGAGGACATAGCTTATGATCATCAGCTTTGATCATGCCACTAAGCATTTACTAAGCAACCAAAGACAAATACACCCTTTTACAAGTGGTACATAACAAAAAATTTTACATTTAAATTCTAAGTTCTAAAGTGCATTTCTTAGTTAGTAGGAATCGTCATGACAAGTTCTTGGAACATATTATTTGGAAGCAAGTAGCAAATACTAGTTCTTGAACCAGCTAAAGTTTATAAAATGCTATTGTAGAAATTTCTATATGTACACTTAACACATGTTTGTGTGCGCACATACAAAGTCTCACACTATTGCATACAAATGTAGTTATAGGAGATATGAAATTTTTATATATATACTTCCACCCCTCTCTCAAACATGTAAGCACATAGACATTGCCCCCATACGCTAATATAATTGAAAGGGTTAAATTACAACATACTCCTAAAATCCATCAAAATTAAAAAAAGATCCGTAGTTTTATACCATACTAATACACCTTGGAAAATGTAAATGTAAAAAAATTTTACCTCCAATACAACATATATAAAATCAATCTTTAAAAATAGCATGCAATTGTAATTTTTTTCAAACGTTGATTCATTATTGAATTTGCTTGCATGGAATGTCAATTGAGTCAAGAATACCCTCAATTAGATAATAAAACAGCCTATTATATAAAAGATTGATTTTATATTTCATCGTCTAAACAATTTTTCGATATCTTTCTTTACTTTTCGTAGTGTTGAGAAGATGAAGTTGTAATATACTTGATAGGAAAGATCGTCATATAATTGAGAATCTCTTGGAAATGGGAACTTCAATCCATTGCAATTGGAGCTCCACTTCTCCGCGCTCAACATCCCTTAGCCAAAGAACAATATCTTGAACAACCTTACCATTACTCCAGATTATGCAGCTTTCTTCAGCCAAGCAGTTTTGCCTATTGGGTTGAACCTTCTCAATTATGGTTCCATTAAGGAGCCCCACCAAATTCATCTGGGCCGCGCAGATAAATGGACGTATGTCGACCTCCGTGTGACCCATTTTGCCATCAAAATTGAATTTGTCCCAATCATATACATAATGTACTAGAAGAATCATATATAGAAAATTAGAGATTTTTCAAGAGCTCTTCTCATTCGTATAAGAAAAATACCAATGGTTGCTCGGACTAGTACTTGTTGTAAAGCTAGTAAGAGAAACTTTTTATCTTTTGGTATAATTGTGTGAACATTAAGGGGGAAAATTATCCTTTCCTTGCCCCCAACAAATAGTTAGGACAGCTGTTGATCAAATGGTGGCAATTAATTCTTCAGTTTAATCGTGGCAAATTAGAACCAAATCCGAAAACTCTAGTACTTACGAGACTGAGTGGAATATCGGGATCTTCCATACACACAGTCAACTTTTCATCTCACTCGAGATTGAGATTCTTCTTCACAATGCGAGTCCTTACTTTCTGCAAGAAAAGAAATCAAATCAAGAAGCAAATGTAAGTGTTCATCACGGATTAACAATAGATGAAAGAACGTAAAAGAATGTTATGTGATAAGGAACAAAACATAAAAGTAAAACAATATCCGTAGCTTCTCAGATTGCATTCTTTTGGCTATAATTGTTTTTTTTTGGTAATTGTTGTTTCTTAGGTGGTATTGACCGTTGCAACAAACATGGCTGTTGTTTCATATGTAATTAATATGAGTTCACTAATCAAATTGATTTGTTGATGGAGTATGTTAAAATTGATTCAGAAAGTGTACGGGTGTTTGTTTCACGGATAACATATATCTAACTTTTGACATTTGCTGTAATTTAAGCTTCTCTATTATCAAATTTTATCACAATAATCTTAAAATATTTCCTCAAGTCATTATAATCTAATAACATAAATACTAACTTCTCAACAAATGGGGTTATAATTCCTCTCCCCCAAGTTGTTATGTTGTTCGAGAAAACAAATCTTAAAATGTTGGCTTAATTACTCATTTTTATGGTTAGATGATGCTTAGTGATAAAAATAGCAGCCAATGAACACCAATTAGTGGAAGTGATCAACTATAATATATATGACAAATATTATTTCCATTTTGAGGAAGGAAAAATCATTTTTCCCATGTTTTGAAAGGAAAACTCGTTTTTATCATTTTTTATTAGAAATTTCTTCTTTAATTGGCCATGATCACCACCGTAGCTAACAGCTACTACCATTGCTTTTCATAGAGAGCAACTACGAAAAGTTGCCATGAAGTAATCGACCATAAACATATTTTAGATTATTATAATAAAATTCAAGTATTAAGAATGTTAAATTACAGTACGAAAATAAATTTAAAAAACATTATACGTCAAATGAACAAACCCTTTGTCTACTTATTGTTGTAGTTTCCAATTCCAAGTTTAGAGTTATATTTGATTCAACCCATCAAATGGGCAAAGCTTATATTTATGAAACTTGTGGGTGGGATGCAGAGCACCTACAGTTTCCCAAAAATGATGATGATAGTAGCAGTGAAAGTGGTGGCACAATAAAAATTAATTCCTAACTCAAGCGCGTCCATCAATAATTATTGTTAGAAATCAATGTCACGTACTGCGATGCGAAGATCAATACTCAAAACATAAAGAGGAATATGCGTGAATCTAGACAAAACATATCCTTATTAATGTCATATCAAACAGATGTTATAAGTTCCCCAAAGTTAAAATGAAAATCTAATATATGTACATTATCATATAAGTGAGAAAATAATTCAAAAAAATTCAAAACATAGTATATGATTAGTAATTATGGGCAAACATGGGATACCTGCTGTCCCAGTTAGACCAAGACGTAAGGATCACTGCTTTTAAAATCTCGCACAACAAGGTTAACACCTCTTATAATATGAATTCTTAATAGACCCAAAGCATTCTCTAATTTTTTATTGATCTCACTGTTTGATCTTTGCATAGAAAAAAAAAAAATGAAAATGTAGGAGGGGGAAGGAGTATGGTCTCTTGTGAGTTGGGGTGTGAAGATTGTTCCATGCTTTTTAATTTCATTTTTACACATCTTCCTTCTTTAGAAAGTGGTAAGTACTTTAGTGGCACTAATGGATTGGACTAGCTTTGCATCTTTTACTCGTTTAATGGCAGACGTGACATGCTTTGATCGTTTAGGAAACCCCCGTTTGTTGACTAAGTAGTAAATTTAGCATTAGTATAGATATGCGCCCAAGAAGGCAGAGAAGATTGTGAAGCTATGGCTAAGCAAAGATCGGGGTCTGATCATGACCAAGGTTAAGTATGTACATGATGAGGAGTAGTAGCATCATGTTTGCCAGGAGGTTCCCAGAATATTGATGTAAGGGTGATCGGGCGTATGACTACAGTAATGTCAAGCGCTCATTCTATTTATACTGAAAGGTAGTTGATATGGGCTAGAACCTACCATTTATTCCTTCCTAGTTGGAGGTCTTCAATTACTTCTAGGGATCATCAAGCTTTCTCCACCCCAATACGTAGCAAATACTAGTGGCCTTTGAGGCCTTTTTAATTTTTCAGATGAGGAGGTCGACATCTTGGTTATTTAAGCATTTCTTTCAATTTAAGGGTAAATAAGAGGGTTGGGTATATTATGTGAGCTGAGGGCTATATTTTACACTCTTCTATGGTAGAAACTCAAAGGTAGAGGATTAGAAGTTCCAATTTTATAAGGTGAAGTTGGCCTACTGTCACGCCCCGAAACGGTAGAGTCGTAACAGTCCCACCGTGTAAATCATTCTAAGATAAAAATTGGCCTTACAACCACTATCTTATACTTGATTTACACAAGGCGTCCATAACTAATCCGTTTTGAAATAAACGGTTTGTAAGTTAAATAAATCATTTACCTAAGAAAGTGAGGAAATATATATATACACTAGAATTCAGTTATTATAATTATCGTTTACAATATTTCTCTGTAATATATTTCCTAGTTATTACATTATTCAGAAATGAAAAATAATTCTAAAATAAAAAATTAGACCTTAAAAATATGTGTTTAATCTTCAAATGTTTTTTCTCACTCCCCAGGATCCATCATTGCTAGTTTCAGAGTACTTGTTTGCCGCTTTTTAGCCAGCACATGTATGACGTCTATAGGGATATGAGCAACCACAACTCAGTAAGTTAGGATAGAGGACTTAAAACTATATCACAAACATAACAAGGTTATCAACTAACTTATTAAGTGTAATGCATGTTTAAGCAAATGCCATCGCACAATGTTGTCCGGCCCGTCGTGAGATTAGAGAAATTAAGCCCGCTCTAATCCAAGTTGAGGAGTTGCCATTAATGCAACAGCTCACGACCAAACTCAGGCTTATGTAATGGAGACCTCGCTCCTCCTGCGCTACCTTTAAACCATTGTCTTCACCCTCGCCATGACCTCTTCTCCTGTCACTTAGTTCGACTGAAGATAAAAAAAGGGACCATTATACAATCCTGCGCTATCCCTTTCAAAGGGGTCGGTATTTGGCCGAAGAGTCTTAAGATCCCCTAATGGGTTGCCATGTAGGTCTGATTATGATTATAGGTCGTATATTTGATTAGGTCCAGTTTAAGATGATCAATTATTTCATACAAACCATACAATACAAGCCAGGACAACAAACAGAATTATAGCATTACTCATAATCAAGTACATGCACACATCCAACTATCTAACAAGCACATGTACACATCTAACTATCTAACAAGCACAACCAAGCATAATCTTAAGCCTCCAAAATACAGCATCGTATTAATCCGAACTTATCTCGACTCTTCGCTCACTCACTTGAGGTTCGACTTACTTAGGCCATCGCCGATCGTCCCTATAACATAAACGTGGTTTCAATTTTTCATATAACTATTATAGGTTCATTTTATCCTATAACGCTTATTGTTATGTGTTGTTTAGGGTTTAATATGCCTAATTATCTAGGTCTTAAGTCTTTTACAATTATTCTAGGTTTGGGGTTAGGTTCGGGTTCGGTTCGGGTTCGGTTTCCGCATCGATTTCTAAAGTAGGTTTTAGTTTGATTTCTAAAGTAGGTTTTAGTTTGATTTCTAAGTATTGTTTTATACTTGAATCCTAGAAATTTATTTCAATCTATAATGTGAAATTAATCATATTACTTTCCAATCTCCTAAATATTATCATTACCCCTAGTCAGTATTTTATTTCACCTGGTACATTTAAATTCATATTAGTGTACCAAATTCACTTCTGATGTGAGAAAATTTTTACATTTTTCATATAATTACATAAATTCAAGTCTTCCATTGATTTTATTATATATCCCTATTATTTATATAATATCAATTTTTTTATCCTAATATTTTCTATTTATTATATTTCCAATAATTATATATTATGTATTATCATCTATTATGTATATAATACACTTCTAATATTCCTATCACTCTAATTACCATCTCTAAACATCAGTTATCATTTCAAAATGTCTAAATTCATCCTAAATCAGGTTTTACATCTAATTATCCTAATTTACAAAATTAACTTATAATTTACCAATTTTTCCCTATTACTCATTTACTACATAATTAACCTACTAATTACATCTAGCACCATAAATGCTACAAGTATCATACTCCATCAAATTTCAACATCCTAAAACATATACTTATTCACTAAATCATTAATTGACCATTTAATTACTTTATTAACCCTAAATTACCCATTTTATGCCTCATTTTAGAGCCTAAAAATTATCTAATATTTTCGAAATTAATTTTTGAAAACGGGCTTCATAACAATGTTCTATATCATCTAAGTAATCTATACAAAAATTTTGGGTTCAAAACTACACTCCTAAGGTCATTTATTTCTAAACTGAAACATGCTTGATTTTGCACGATTTTTTTGGAACCATATATTACGGGATATATTTTCATCAAAATAATATTTTTCCTAAAAACTATATTAAAAAATATTTCAGAATAACAAAATTCGTAATTTTCTAACAATATTTACTATCTCTAACGATTCGTTAATTATTGGAATGCATTTTACACATTTTCGATAAATAACGAGCTATATATTTAAAATTTGAATTTTTTATAGTATTTTATTTTATTACTTATTTTCTTAAATTCAAACTTACGAGATCATTTTTTACTAATATTTCTAGCTTTACTTTATAATTTATAATTTAGGTTCGATTGAGTCTTTCAACCGATCGAAACCTCGAATGGCTAGCTATGGGGCTTACACCTACGAACTCGGCTTCTCGATTAAGTGGACTAAGCCGATTCATGCATTGCTTGCAAATTACTTCTAAGAAGAAGATGAAGAGGTAAAGGAATGGATCCTAGATGTGGTGTAGTTCATGGATGGCTTTCATGTGGAGAACACGATAAGGGCATATCTCCATAAGGAGAGGTCATATGGCCGGGAGATAGGTATGAGTAAGCGTGTAGCTAGAAAAGGGTAGCTAGGAGTCTGCCATGGTGGTTCGCTTTGGGGGAGTTTAAGGCAGCTCATTCTTGGCAAGTATTTCTATTTGGTATTTTCATTTTCTCATTGTATTAACTTTCTTGTTGTGTTTGTAGCATATGACTAGTGGTGGTGAGTCCTTCAAGGAGAAGATGATGAGGGTAAGGGAGTAAAGGATGCAGGAGAAGGGAAAGAGACCTATTGAAGAGTAAAGAGAAGCCTTGGTGGTGGAGAAGAGTAAAAAGAGCACTTTGAGAAGGGGAAAAGGAACAAGCTTATAGGTGGGGTCGAAGGACATCTCGACAGCGATGCCGCTTAGACTTGTGGTCATGCAGTAGGTGCTTATAGTAAGTGATTTGGTGGTGTTTGAGCACGGGGGGTCCATTGAGAGAGAGTTGGAGAAACTTATCTCTAACTAGTCGATATAGGAGAGGATTATGGAGATTGTTCGGCACCTGTGAGCTAGGGGCCCACTGATGCTGTAGGAGCTGATGAGACACTAAAGAATTAGCCTATACAAGTGATTGACCTCGAGGGTAATGTGGTAGAAGATATCAAGGAACCTAAATTCGATAGGTGGATGTGGTTGTTCGTTTGTGGCCCCTGCTAAGGGAGCATATGGGGATGTTTTGTGATAAAAGCTACAACGAGAGAGTACTAGTTACTCTGCAAAGGCTAGCCATCTCTATGAGTATGTACTGCCATAGGTTTGCATGCGAAAGGACTCTTCTTGATCAAGTTTAGTTTCAAATTTTGTCTTTTTTATTAAATCCTTTTGGGTGCTCGTTTATACTAATGTTATTTATTTCAGTCTTCTCAACAACGTTGCTAAGAATTGAGGCGGGGGTACAGGGAGCTAAAGAGGGAACTAGAAAGGCTGAGGCAATGGATCTCGATCGTATAAAAGGACTATAAGTAGTTTGGTGAAGAGAAGATACGGCTTGAGTAAGACGTAGTGAAGGCAAGGTCAGAGGTCGATACTGAGAAGAAGTAAGCCCATGACTTAGAGGTAGCCCTTGCTGCTTATGCTAAGGAGTTTGAGGTAGCTAGGAAGGAGGCTAAGGTGACTAAGGAAGGAGCTAAGTCCACCAATTAGGAGGCGGTAGTCGCAAGGGAGGAGAGCAAGTTTTGAAGGAAAGAGGCTGATGTTGCTAAGTGAGAGGTTAACGCCATAAGGAGGGAGTTCGAGGAGGCTCGAGCTCATTTCCGAGAAAGGGAAGTTGAGCTAAAGGAGCTCAAGGAGTTGACCGAAGCAACAATAGAGAGGTTGTTCCAGGAGTTCGCATCAAAGGATAACTTTAGGGTTTCAATTGATAAGATTAGTGGCAAGGGGTAAAGCTAGTAAGGGAGGTAATTGGAGGGGAGCACCTCTACCTAAATCTTGATTGCTTTACTTGGTTAGAGGAGGAGGCTTCGAAAAGTAGAAAGGGAGTAGTTAGAGGTATGGACACTGATGATGAAGAGGCTATTAAGGATACAGAAGAAGATGGTGGTGCTAAGGAGGATGGCATGGGCAACATTAAGTTAGGGATGGCAGGGGGAAATGAACTAGTAGATTTTGTTGATGTTTGTTGTTGTTCAAGTGTTGGTTTTGTGTTTATCCTTACTTTTGCTTCGTTTTGTTTTTCTTTTTATTTGATGTATATGGGTTGGGATGTTAGCCCTTTAACTCTTGTCAATATGATGAATATTATTAATGGAAATTTGGCAAGTGTCGTTTAATCCTCATCATGCACCTTTCTTCTTTTACTTCCTTGCACCTATTTTTTCTTTTACTTTTCACCTTTTTATGCTTAAAACTTTGCATTTGCTCGTAACTTTAAGTGTAAAGTAGTTCTTGGTATTATACTCCGATTGTGGGGCATTAGGCATGGGCTCAAGAACCTCGATTTGAGTATTACATAGTTAGGAACGTCGAATGCACTGAGCATAGCTTTAAGCAAAGGAGTCAAGCATTATAGACTTGGTCAATGTACTTACTCTATGTAAACCTTCAGATGTGGGATACCTATCAAGTTCTCGAGGTAGGGTTCGAGGCTTTAGTGATCTGGAGTGTAGGGATAAGAGAGAACGTCTGGACTTTGAGGATGTGGATTAACTCGACTTAGTCAAGTGTTTTGTGGTTGCCAATAGATCAAGGGTAAGGCTCGATAATGTCAAGATAAGGTATTAGAGTAGGCAATAGGGTGGGATAAATACAAAACTTCCTTTTCATTTCTTTTTCAAATTTTACAAAGTACACTTGAGTATTCATTCATATTACAAGAAAAAACAAAGCCTAAGGTTATCAGCGTTCTAAGTTATAGGGATGGGTTGTCCATCCACAGTCTCTAACCTATAGGCCCTTACCCATGTCTTCCTTAACTCAAATGGGATCTTCCCAGTTTGAGGATAGTTTGCCTTGTCCTTCTCGTAACCCAGTAGCTTCGAGTTTACAAAAAATGAGGTCTATGATCGGAAAACCTTGTGCTTGACTTTCTTATTGTATTACCTAGCCACCCATTATTGGTAGGCAGTGACTTGAGGATTATATTGTTGATGGCCTTAACTTGCCCATTGGTATTGGGCTAGGCAATCGAGGTGTAGTGGAGTTAAATATGATGCTTATTATAGAATTCCTTGAACCATGCACTATAAAACTATTTGCCATTATCCGTAATTAGGGTATACAGTACCCCAAATCTAATAAGGACATAAGTTAGGATAAAACCTTCTACTATTCTTGCAATGATGCTCACAACCGCCTATGCTTCCACCTATTTTATAAAGTAGTCCACGGCAACTAAGATGATTGATATCCCTTAGATGCCTTTAAAAAGGTTTGAGGACATCAAGTGCCCAGTGAGCGAAAGGTTATAGGCTTGTCATGAGGTGAGGCTCTAAGTTAGGTATATGGTCAGTAGGTACATGCTTCGAATAACTATGGCATTTCTATACTAAGGTTCTTACATCCAAGGTAGACGGCACGAATGTATAAAGCTTGGGGTTAGATATGGTTACTGCAAATGCTCACATGGAGTTCCTTAAGGGCATGAAGGCCTTCTTCCATTCTCAAGCAATGGAGGAAGGCCATGTTATGCTTGGCTGATAGAGGACATCATTAATGATAATACAGTTGGTCGCACTATAGGTGACCCTCTTAGCTTTGGTGTTATTATCAGGTGGGGCACCATTCTTGAGGTAATCAAGGAGAGGATCCATCTAAGATAACTCAATGGGTGCATAGTGGATCTCGAAGGTTTGTTGTAGCATTTCATCAACAGTTTGTTGTGGCATGTACTAGAGAAACACTTGCCTAATAGTTTCATAGGGCAAGGGTACAGTTGAGGATGTAAGCTTAGACAGCTAGTTTGCCTCAAAGCTCTCCACCTGAGGAATTTTAGTGATGTTCCAAGAAGTGAAGCTAAAGACGAGGTCCCGCACCATCTGGAGGTACTTCACCATGGCTTCTCCCTTTATCTCATATTCCCTTTTCACTCGTTATACCACCAATATAGAGTTCTAGTAGATGTTGATTTTTTCAATACTGACATTTATTGTAATCTTCCGTCCCACAATGAGGGCCTTACATTCAGCATCATTATTATTAGCAACGAATATGAACTAGAGTGCATATAAAACTTTGGTGTTGTAAGGCCCTTGTAAGACTATTCCTACTTTACTCCTCCCTCAAGTGGAGGATCCATCTATATGGAGAGTCCATGTCGATATGTTCATATAGGTAGGTGCTTCCTCCCTTCTTGTATATTTAGCAATGAAGTCAGCAATAACTTGTGCTTTGATGGCCTGTTTGGGGTGAAAATAGATACTGCATGCACTAAGCTCCAGGGAGTATTTGACCATTTGCCTTGATGCATTTGGTTTTTCTAAAAAAGTGTTCATAAGGGCTAGTATATGAGAATGATAATGGGGTAAGCCTAAAAGTAGGGTTTGAGTTTTCGAGCAGCAATGACTATTGCAAGGTTAAACTTCTTAATACATGTTTATGTAACCTTGAGCCCCTATAGGATGTGGTCGACGTAAGAGACTGGTTTACACTCGTGCTTGATAGCTTAAATGAGTACTAAGGATAAGGATCAATTGCTTACGGATAGATACAAGCAGAATTCTTCTTTAGGATTAGCTTGGAGAGCATAGGTAGGCTCTCAAGGAATTGCTTAAATCTGTCAAAAGCAGCTTCACATTCATCTGTCCACTTAAATTCCAATAAGCTCTTTGGTAATTTGAAGAATTCAAAACACTTATTAGTTTTGCTATAGATAATGTGGTTGAGCACATCTATTTTGCCTATAGGGCCTTTATGTCTCAAATAGCCTTTATTTTATTAGGATTAGTCTCAATGTCGCACTCTGTAACTATGAATCCTAAAGACTTACCTAATCTTATGACAAAGACATACTTTTGGCAGTTAAGCTTCATTTTGTACTTCCATAGTGTATTGAAGGTTTTATGTAGGTCATCGATGTGGTGGCCTTTGTCTTTTCTTTTGACGATCATATCATTAATGTCAACTTTGACATTCCTTCTGAGTTATCGTTAAAGAAGGCTGTTTCTAACATCTAATAAGTCACTTTGATGTTTTTGAGGCCGAAGGGCATTACTTTGTAATAATAGGTTCCAAAGTTGGTGACAAAGGAGGTATAGACATGGTCATAAGGGGCTATGTGTATTTGATTGTAGCTAAAGTAGGAATCTATGAAGCTTAATCTTGCATGGCATGATGTAGAATTGATGAGTTAGTCGATTCACGAGAGCGAGAAGTAATCTTTGGGACATGCTTTGTTGAGGTAGGTATAGTTGACACACATATGCCACTTGCTATTGGATTTCTTTAGAAGGATCATATTTGCCAACTAAGTATGATAGCATTCCTCTCTAATGAACCCAGCTCGAAGAAGCTTTTGTACTTCTTGCTTGATGGCCGCTCAAGCACAAAGTGTCTTTGTTTTTGTTTCATGGGGCAAATATGGGGATTGACTCGAAGGTGATGTATGGCCTAAGGTATGTTGATGATCCCCGAGCATTTCCTCAAAGGATGTCACAAAGACATCTAAGTTAGCATGAAGGAAAGTGGTGATTTCTTCTCTTTCTTCTATAGATAGGAAGATCCCCATTTGAATAGTCTGGTTAGGATGGTTGCTATACTGGATGACCTCAGTTGCTTCTACTGGTCCCCACCCCTCCGCTTAAGTTTTGTGTCTTATTTAGGGGCAGACTCAATGTGCATGATTTTGTCATATGAGATGTCACTAAGATAAAGCATTTAAGATAACTTCCGGTTGTTGCGTGCAGTTCTTACGCCTATATGCATAAGGAAATTCATCTGGAGACATCTTTAGCTAGTGCATGCATTGAATTTGTTGAGGTTAGGCTGCCTTAAGATGACGCTTCAAAGGGATTAGTGATCAACAACAATAAAATTGATCAACTGTAAGGTGATGTGTTTATCATCACCCAATTGAATAGGTAGCGTGATCAAACCTTTTACCGGGAACATTTTCCCACCAAACTTAACGAGGCCCTACTTGTAAAGCCAAAGTTCTTCTTCCAACTTGTCCTTCATCTATTCGTAGGTGGAGTAAAAGAGGATATCCACCGAGCTGCCATTGTTTATGAATGTTTTAGGAACATTGAAGGTCCTAATCTCAACATTAATGACTAAAGGGTCAATAAGGGGTACTCAATGCCCCCTTATCATTGTAGAAAAAGGAGATAGTGGTGTTTATTTTCAGCTTCTTGGCTTAGATAGAGAGTACTTCATGTTAGGGTTAAGGAGAGCAATCTTCCTTTGATAGTCTTAGTCTACCTGTGATTGTTTGTATCTACCTGCGCTTGGCCTTACGATTTGTATCAATTGGTCTATTTTCTTAGCACAGCTATGGTTATTGTTGTGGCTCTTCAATTCAATGCGGTTAAGCAGCTCATGGATAATTTTTCTCATTGGCAACAAGGTGGTCGATGTGGCCTTCACGAATAAGGCCTTTGATTGCATTCTTAAGGTGCCTACATTCGTCAATGTTATGACCATATGCATTGTAATATTGCAAAATTTTCTTTATGTGAATGCTTCAGGTGTTTCCCTAATGTGTGGGGCATGAAGCAACTGCTTGTAAACTTTGTAGAAAACTTTGAAGAGGGTGGTTTAGTGGGGTGTAGCTAGGGTAGTTGACAAACTTCTACTTCTATCTCTCTCATCGTTCTCTTGAGATTAAAGGGCAATCCTCATGGGGATCAAGGTGGTCCTTTACGAAGGTGCTATGGTGCAAACCATTCTCAAGGCGTGCTCAGATGGTGTCTTCTTATATGACATACTACTTGGCGATGGTCATGAAATCTTCAAGTTGTTTGGTTTGTTGCACTGCTATGGCTTCAAAGACTTTGCTATTAGGGTCTAAGCCATAGATGGTGGCCTAGAGAGTTGTTCCACTCTTGACTTTAGGTATGAAGAGCTTGGCGTGATTGAGGTACTTAAGGAAGGCTCGTAAGGTCACATTTAGGCATTGGCATACATTGTGCAATATGGACAAGTCCTTAACAGTACCTTACTACTAAAGAAGTGTTGCTAAAATCTAGTGGCAAGATCGTTAAAAGAGTGGATGGAACCACCTGGAAGTTAGCCCAACCATACTAAAGCTACTTTGGGAAGTGTGTTCAAGAATGACTTGCACATGATGGTGTCAAAAAAGTTACGCAGGCTCATTATTGTGCAAAAATGTGCTAAGTAGTCTTCTGGATCACCCACACTGTCATATGAATTCAAATAGGGTAACTACACGCCTTGCAGAAGAGTTTATTCCAAGATGATTGGAGTGAATAGGCTCTTGCTTGCCATTATGCCTAATTGTCGAGCAAAGGATTCAAAGCGCTTCTGATTATGTAGGATATGTTTGTCGAACGCTTGGGCGTTCATCTCATCCAAGTGCTTTGGCGAGTGCTTGGCGGAGAGGTCCTTTTATATCCTGCTCATACTTAATTGTGTACCCTGGTGGTGCATCTTACCATGATTAATGTTCACTCTATCACGCAAGTCTTCTAGTAGATGATGCTCAAGCTAAACATGGTTACGTAGGTGCACAGGGTTTGTGGGCAGGGGTGTGGGTGAGCACTTAGGGAACCTATTGAGTTGGCTATTAGAGTTAGCGGATGTATCTTTAGGATTGACCCTATCGTTAGGGCTAAACTTTTCCTTAAGCTTCTAAGCAGCTGTTAATTGCTACATTAAGTTAGCACTGTCTTAGAGGACTTTTGTGATGGCCTTAATCAATTTGCGGAGCATTTCCTTCATCTGTTCCATCTTTGATGGTTATGACTCCATTTGTAATGATGGTGGTGTTGTCATCAACTATTCACCACTACCTAGGAGTGCTGGATGAAGTTGTATGTTCTTACTCTTAACCATGATGATGAGTTGGTGTAAACAATGGGTGCCAAATGGCGATAATTGGTATCACTTGTATAAATCTTAGGTGAACTCTTGATAGTTCATTGGTCATATATAGCAGTATACTTGTAAAAAAAACCCTATAGCATCGTCAATGAGGGCTCTTTGATGCTCAATTTAATAAGGAGAGTATTTGAGTTCTATAGAATACGAGAGTTTGTAGATTGAGAGAGTTGTCAAGAGATTCCAAGATCCCTTTACCTAATGGCTTTCCTTTTATTTATAGATTGAGGGGGCTGACCTATTTGGATACATGTTAGGAGAGGATTAGTTGGAACGAAATCTAAGGGCTTAACTATTAGTACAAGAAAGGACTTCTTTTCTCATATCTATTAGTGAAAACTTAGGAGACAGGCTTATCACGTTAGCATAAGAGGCTACTATAGCCTAGTGGCTAGACTGTGGGCTGTGTATCAAGCAGTCATTTAGCATTTAATGAGGAGAGAGAAAAAGGCAACCGGGGGGGGGTGTAAGGCTGGATGTTCCAAACGGCATGCTTCCTGAAGGTTGCCTTAAATTGGAGGCGAGCTCTCTCCTTGTTGCCAAAAGGTAGAGCTTAGGGATTGTAGCAAAGAACTTCCCGAGTTCAATGCCAAGCTAAGTGGATAGGCCTAGAAAATGTGATGAGCTAGTCTTCATACATGCTAAGAGGAATCTAATACCGTGCTGGTCGAGCTCTTAAGTGGGCTTGGGCCTTCGGAGCTCTAGATCGAAAGGCGACTGTCAACAAAGCTATAAAAGGGGGAGAGTTCCTTTTTTGCCCAATGAGTAATCCTTGTACCCGTTTCTCATAACTAGCTAGCATTTTCTAAACAATGAAAAACATGAATTGTAAAAAAAAAAAAAAAAAAAGTAAAACCTACCCTCATAATTTGAAAATTTTAACTCCAACGTTTGTCTTTTGGCCAAAAGCAAAACCTTTCAATGGCTTTGTTCTCAACGCCTTATGGCAGAAGGACGATTGGTGAAGAAATGATGCTCTACTCTTGGCCCACAAAAGAAAAGTATTCTACTCGAAGATCTGCGCATCGGATGGTGGCAAGGATAGGGACGACATAAGTCTCGCATACTATGAGTCTACGAGATTCGTTCGATCCATCTTTTTAGTTTTGTTTAGGCACATGGTGCGTGGTTACAAAAGGCTGATTCGAAGTCAAGATTCCTATCAATAAAAAGAGCGAGTAGATCCATCATCACCAAAAACTTTACAAATTAATATCAAGGAGATACTAGAGTATGCAGGTTAAATTTATGGAAAACGGCACAGGAAAGAGGACTGTTTTAATGAATTTTTATACGAATATAGATCTCGCTGCTTTGACTCATTACTAATATTTTTTAAATAAACAAATATTAGCACCAATGCGATGCTCCGGCACAAAGTTAACGTGTGTTTTATTAATGGACATAGTCAAAATCTCCCGTAACGTGCGGATGAATATTTGAACAATTAATATTATTTTATAAAACCAATAAAATCAGTACACATGAAAATTCATAATATGAACATCTTATTGATATTAAGGAAAAAAATATCATATGACAGTTTTTTTCGCGTTTTTTAGAATTGACTATTATTTATTATATATTGAATATTAAACTTGGAAAAAAGAAAAAGTTTATATAAAAAGCACTTCTAAAAGAATGGTTTATTTTATTTTTATTCTCTTAACTATATTGTTAAATAATTCTTTATTTTCATCATCATGATTGTTTCTTTTCCATTTAAATTGTCTATCTTTGAATTTTGGAGAACAATTTTACAAAATAAAAAGCAATTGTTTGACTAATAATACTTTAGGTTAACGAAACATGATATTAACCTATTCAATTGTAAACATCATATTAAATTATAATATATTAATATCATAAAAATTTGTGGAGATATACTATATTAAATTATCCTTCTATTATAAAAAGTAAGAGTTTTTGAAATTATATTAAGTTCGATGAATAAAATTATGGATATTCATTAATGCTACAATTTAAAAAAAAAAGTGGAATTTTTCCCTCTTCACTTTCCACTTCCTTATCTATTTGAAAAATGGGCAAGGAATTTTAATTCCCAAGTATTTTTCTATTCAACTCAGTTGGAAATAGTTTTTATCTAAGAAAATATGAAAATTTTTATTCTCACTATCAAGGGAATAAGAAATTTAAATAGAGAGACCATTATAACCTGAATAATAATACAATTAAATAACTTTTAATTATTTTATAAAATAACTATATAGGGGCAAACTAGTATCTTTTGTTATGTTCCCAACTTAATACTTCAATTAATGGGTTGAAGTAAATACTAAAATAAGTATTCCTTATAATAAAAATTTAAACAAAGTAAACACATGAATAGAAATTCGTAACCTATTCCTAATAATCAATCAATTCCAAGGCATAACTTTTTCATCCCGTGTTTATTCCATTCTAAAATGTAAATTAATCAAAGTAAAATTACAACATTTAATTGTGCATTTGCACCTTGAGAAAAAGTTTATAGAAGGCTAGCAAATGTTGACCCATGATCACCATAAGGCAGTTGTAGAGTCTAAAACCAATAAATCCTCTCTTTTGCCAAGAAAAATAAACAATTAACACTAAAGTAAAAGCATACAAGAAGTTAAGGCTTCCATTAAAAGGCTACCGAAAGAACACTACATAAGAGGGTTTCGTCAAAGCTCATTTTACTCAAGTTAAAACATAAGAAACATAGAGAATCAATGATCGTAGGGGCAAATCAAAGCAACATCCTTAGTTGTCATTGTTGTTGCTGAATTTTGGGATGTGAGAGAACCATGCAAAAGAAAGTGAAATGCTTGGTATCAAGGCCAGTCTAATGTAGTTACCCTAATGCCTAAGTTAGTAGGGTGACTTTGTATGGAAAATGTATGAGTAAGTAAAAAGTCTCAGAGAGCTCTTATAGAGTTTCTTTCCAATATTTATAGTTGGTTATATTGTCTAAGGCAGTTGTTGGAATAACTATTATGACACGTAGAAACATTTTGATTTAACATCTCCCCTAATAAGTAAGAAGAACAGGCGGTTATGTATTGTAATCGTACTTGTGATAACCATTCGCATTATGAACTTGAATTCAAATCAGGAACGAATTTATTTTACTTAGTAGAAATGATGTGTGTCATCTATCCAGTAGTATGTCGAGAGATTTAACTATCCGGCATATCAGCAACCGAATGAATGGGTATATCAGATGAGTAAAAACTGACTATCAACATTTGCCCCCCAACTTCCATGTTTAAGTAATCAATAAGGGGAGTTTCATATATATATCGCACTAGAGGTCGAGTAGGGGAGTAATTCTTTAGATTAATGCCGAGCATGATGGGAAGTAAGATGGATCACATCCCAAATGAAAGGTCGCAATTTCTAAACTCCAGCCTGTTCAAGAAGCCAAGAAGTTGGAGGCATAATATCTATCGCCCAGGTCATCATTTTGTTGTAGGCCTAATAATTGTCAAAAAGTTGTCAACCGTCAAATTTCTATCACGAAACACGCGTCAATAATATACACCATTACCAGATTAGCACATCATTACTATCAAAAGTAGATTTACAGTTATGAGGATGAATTGTCCATATATAAAGTACTATTCACAATTAGAATTGATTTCTGTGGTTACATCTTAAACTTTTATTTGCTTGCTCATCTTCAACCTCACATTCTTTGACTTGTATTATATCATTTCGCACAACCATTCAGGTATGGTTCGCAAAGTTACTCGTTGACTTGTTTTGTCCGATTTCAAGGCAACGGAAATTGAGGTCACTTCCTCCCCCACCCACCTACCCACACCCCTTCCCCCCCCCAAAAAAAAAAAAATTAAGGAGTGAGGCAACATGTTCTTCGGACAATTCGACCAATAGTATGGAGGCAAGATAGGATAAACTTGCTCAAATTAACAAACTTCCTGTAGATAATTATCCTGAGGGTAAAGAAGGGAAGTCCTTAGCAAGATATTTGTACAATACTATAGCCTACTCCCGTAACTCTCCGAATCGCATTGCCAATTCTGTTGACAGAGTTCTTGTCACGAAATACAATCAATATTGGCGAGACCGTCCCGAAACATAGAATTTGAGGAGGCTAAGAGACGCAAAGAGGGTATATTTCCTAAGGGAGCGCAAGTTCCATATATACTTAAAATATTTGAATTTAGGATTACACTTCCCTTTTTTAGCTTTTGTTAAGGGCTCCTTCAAATAATTTAGAGTCGCGTTGAGTATATTCTCACCTAACACATACCGGCTCTTGACGGATTTTGAGATAGTCTATAAAGAAGTCGAAGTCAAGGCTACGCCTGAGCTACTTCGGTTTTTCTTCACTATTCGGAGGTAGTTTGATGCGTAGTACTTTGTTGCTGCAAGGCATAGACGTAAGTTCATGGATGGGTTAGAATCTAAGATCCACAAGTCATGACAAATTCGTGTCAATAGTATCTAACGAGGACTTGGACTTTTGGACCCAATGGACTAAGCTGATAGATATAAAAGATATAAATCTGAGGCCAAATGATGCAGTAGTAGTGAGGAAAATTGAAGAAAGAAAGAGGAATAAAATGTTTTTTTAAGACGCCGAGAGAATTATATGGCGTTATGAAAATGGAGACCCAATCTTCTTTGAAAAAGAAGGTACACTAATGAGTTATCGCCATGTCGAGTATAGCTACAAGAGGAAAGCCATTCTCGAGACTTAGGGAGAGAATTGTGGCCTTTGAGCCTTGCTCAGCATAGAAAATGTAAGTTCATCTTTTTCCCATATTTATATCAATTCTTTTACTCATATCACAGATATGGGTGTTGCTGAGGTGAATCTAGCCAAGCTACTAGCTCAGGCTAAGGCAAAAAAATTTAAGGCTGATAACAGGGTGACTTCCTCAGCAACTACTACTCAGCCTACTGTCACAAAGAAGGCAACAAAGGAGGCTATAGTAAAGCAAGCAACAATACAAAAGACTTCCCATCCTATCGAAAGGCTAAAGGAAAGTGAGAAGACATTGCCAATCAAGGTTGTTCATTCTGAGGAGCCTCCAATAGAGAATATTCAAACTCCTGTTGAGCTAAGGGATGATAAACGTTGAGAGACACATCCCGGTGAAGAGGATGAAGATGCCACCATCATAGAAGGGCCATCACTAGCAATTGAGGCGGTTTCAAGTGCTAATAAAAGCCCAAGGAACTTACCAGCTAATTACCTACCAAGAAATCCAAGGGCATGGACGAAAAGGCGAAAGAGGTAATGCAGTTGAAAGCTCTCAGTATCAATAGTGCCGAATTTGTCCCTAACAATGAGGTCAGTGAGTACTTCGTCCCTTCTTGGAGCCACTAAATTTTAGATACTGACTCGACCTTGGGAGATAGGATGGAATCTTTAGCTCTAATGGAAGGGATTATTCTTGTAAAAGACAGAGATATTGCCAAGAAGGATGTCGACAAGTACGATAGTTGCAATAAGGCCCATGTCACAGCCAAACTGTATGATGTAAGTATCCATAATCATTATTTTTAATTATCGAATTCGTTCAGGTTACTAATACATGTCCTTTTCCAAATGAGCAGCCACATTTTTATGGCTTTAGAGGAGGTTGACAAAGAGGCAAAGAAGGTAATATCTTTTAGTTGTACCCTTATGTTCTGCCCAATCATTCCTGATTGTGTTAAATGAACTTATTGTAGAGAGTTAAAGAAGCATACAATGCATTGAAAGCTCAAATTGTTGCTGCCAAAAATGTGAGGAGAAGGGCTGAGATGGAGGCAAGAAAGCTCCAACATGACCTTGCTACTAAGATATTGGCACATGACCTTACCGCCGAGAAGTTAACTCATGACCTTACCGCCGATGAAATATCGAGCCTGAAGGCTAAAACGGAAGAGCAGTATAAAAAGTATGAAGGCCTAAAAGAGGAGTTGCAGAAGAAGAAAGAAGAGTATTGAGGCTTAGGTTAACCTATTTGTATGATGAGCGAGGATGAAGATAAGCTCAGAATATTGATAAAGGAGTTGGAAACCAACAACACGAACTTATATAACCATATAGCCGAGTTGGAGGAGACTATGAGGAGAGGACCATCAGTTGAAGAGGCTCTCGATATATTCACTCCTTACAAGAGGCTTCTACAAAAGAAGTTGTTTTAGGGGGTCTAAGCAGTAAGAGAGGAGGTCTTGAAGCTTCACCTTGATTATGATCTCTCCTATATTGACTTTGCTGACGTAGACGATAAAGTTAGTAGTGCCGACGAAGATGAATGTGATAGGATAGGTACTGAGACTATAAATCAAGGTGACAATGAAGCTCACGTCAAGGAAATTGCCTACTTGAAGACCCTAGTTACCGAAGAAGCCCCAACCATTGATCTACAAATCACTTCTGCTGAATCCGAGAATGGGCCATAGGATTTCTATTGTACTGGTACATTGCGTTCTCGTATAATTATCAATCAAAATATCCTTAAGATAGTACCATGTGCTTGTAAACCTTGTTAAGTGAAAATACTTTTCTTTCGAGTCTCCAATATGTTTAATTTCAAGTACCGAACTTTTACAACGTGTATGGTATATATGTGTTGCTTCACACTATTATTCTTCAGCATGGTTTATTTTACACACTAGTTTTTCTCGGCATGTTTTATTCCACTTGCTAGTTATTTCATAGCATGTTTTACTTCATATGCTAGTTATTTCTTAGTATGTTTTATTTCACATGCTAGTTATTTCTTAGCATGTTTTATTTCACATGCTATTTGTTTCTCGACATGTTTTATCTCACATGTCCAACTATCTTTCGGCATGTTTTATTTCACATTCTATTTGTTACTTCGTGTGCTTTATTTCACATACCCATTTTGTATGTCTTTACAATCCATTAACCATTTGAGGCATGGACTAGCCGCATTATTTAGCCATGAGGTTACTAGAACCTTGATTGGTTCGTTTGTCGTGCAGCCTACAAATCATTAATTCGACAACCATAAGGAAAAAAAACATAATGAGACTTTAAATATAATTCTCGTAAATAAGTATTGTAGTCTTACAAACAAGTTGGTTGTCACCAAATGAATGGTGATAAAAATCATCCAACAAATTAATTGAAATATAATTTCAGATTCTCGACGTTCCATGCGTAAAGGATGATAGATCAATCTAACCTTTCTAATCAATAGGCCCCTTCGTCAACGACTTCCCAAATCTTAATAGGATCCTCTCAATTCACGTCGAGCTTTCCTTGACTCACTTGCATACCAATAGCTTCCATCTTACAACAAACCAGATCTCTAGGTTAGAAAACCATGTACTTCACTTTCTGATTGTAATATCTTACCGCTCTACGTTGGTATTCTGTGACCCTAGCTTATCCAGATTCACTATTAATCTAACTTAATTAAGCATAATATCGAAAATATGTATTTGCATATTAAGTAAGTTTAGCTCAATCGGTAACACGGCTTTTGTGCCATATGCTAACCTAAAGGGCGTTTCCCCAATTGCAATTCTGTAAGTAGTTTAGTACCCCCATAAAACATTCGATAGTTCATCAACCCATCTCCCCCTAACTTGATCCACTGTCCATCTTAGGCTGTATAGTATGATCTTATTTATGGCTTCAAAATGTCCAAAACTTGTTGTTGTCAAACTGCAGGCCGTTATTTGTAATTATCATGTAGGGAACTCCGAATCTTGATATGATGTAGTTGAAGATGAATGCTTCTATTTTCTATTCGGTAAGTTTCGCTACGGCCTCGGCCTTAGCCTTTGCCCATTTGGTAAAGTAATCCATTATGACAATGACGAATTTTCACTGTATGGAAGACTTCAGAAATGGTCGAGAATATCTAGCCCCCATGGGCAAAAGGATAAGGGCTAGTTAGGCTACATAACTCAATTACAGGCCTATTACTTGATGACTCGTGCTTTTAGCACTAGGGGCAATGCCAAACAACTTCCTTTGCATCTTTTCCCCTAGTCAGCCAGTAATAGCCAAGTCGTAGTAGTCGGACATATAGCGTCTACGCTTTTACGTGATTACTGCATATGCCACCATACAGCTTGAACAATACCTTCTAGGCATCTCTTGGAGGAAGGCATCGAAGATAGGGTTGTGATGTGCCGTGTTTATACAACTGAACATTAATTAGTATGTAGTTCATAACCTAGTATGCCAATCTTCATGCTTCTTTCTTGTCGTCAAGGAGAGTACCATCTTTTAGATAATCTACTAAAGGATTCATCCATGATTCTTCTTTTAGGCAAGGAGCTAACTTACAGCTCTACAAAAGAGTGAATAAACTTTCTTTACTACAGAAGAAACTCAACGAAAAGTTTATCGCTCAATTCTGGGAATGCCATATTAGCCAACTTCGATAACTTATCGACTGCAATATTGTTGCTTCTTAGAATTTTGTAGATGGAGAAAGATTAAAATTCTTTTATGAGTGTTTGTACCACTAGTAGGTACTTGCTCATTTCTTCTTCCCCTATTGCATAACTTCTCATCACCTAATTCACCACCAATTGGGAATTAGAGTACACTTTTAGTTTCACGATGCATATTTCTTTTGCCAGTTTCAGTCTGACGATTAGAGGTTCATACTCCGCTTCATTATTGCTGGCTGGGAATCCAAATTTCAAAATGTAATGAACTTTGGCATTATGGGGGCCTTAAAGAACTAGGCCTACACCACTTCTTTCTTGCATCGAAGAACCATTTACATAAAGGGACCAAATCAGCTTCTCAACAATCTCCACAATCTTCCTCACTAGTAAATTCGACTACAAAATCTGCCAATACTTGAGCCTTAATGTTGTTATGGGTTTATATTGTACACCATGGGCATTAAGCTCTAGGGCATACTTCTTCCTCCTCCCCAAGGAATCAGGTCATTATAATGCCTGTTGCAATAGCTGATCGGTAAGAACAATAATTTGATGTGCTTCAAAATATAGCTTTAACTTTTATACTAAGAGAACCATTGGTAGTACAAAATTTTCAATCTTTGTATACCAAAGCTCTAGCCCCTACAGAACATGACTCACATAATAAACGGGTCGATGTTCCTTACAGTCAATTTGGTTCGTTATAGAGGAAAGAGCTCAACAGCTGACTAACAGATACAAATATAACTTTTCCCCAAGAATGGGTGTTAAGAGTATTGGAGATGACACAAGAAATTCCTTAAGCTCATTGAAAACTCTTTGACAATCATTAGTCCAATTAAATTCTTTTGGGTTCTTTAAAATTTTAAAGAATTCTGCGCACCTATCTACGCTTCTCGACACAAATCTGTTGAGGGCAGCAATTCACCCAGTAAGTCCCTACACTTCTTTAACAATGCAAGGTGATTTCATATTCCTTACAGCTCAATCTTTCTTAGATTGGCCTTAATACCATGTCAAGTAACCATGTATCTGAGAAATTTCCTTGATGTTACACCAAAGATGCATTTTTGTAGGTTCAGTTTCATGCTGTATCTCTTCAATGTGGCAAACGTTTCCTCGAGGTCGATAAGATGCCGATCTTCCTTCACGCTCTTCACAATCATGTCATCAACATATATTTCAACGTTTCTATGAATTTGGGGTTTAAACATTTTGGTAATAAGTCTCTGGTATGTTGCATCAACATTCTTGAGCCCAAAGGGTATCACCGTATAATAATACATTCTAAAGTTGGTGACAAAAGACATGTGGACTTCATCCTCCTTGTCCATCTTAATTTGATTATAACTAGAGAAAGCATCCATAAAGGAAAGTAAGGCATGTCTAGTGGTTACATCTACCATCTGATTAATTTTTTGCCAATGGGAAACAGTCCTTTAGACAAGCCTTGTTAAGATTTGTGAAGTCTATGCCCATTCTCCATTTGCCGTTAAACTTCTTGACTAGCAAACAATTGGCTAGCCAAGTCAGATAAGGCTCTTTTGGGATGAATCTTACCTTCAATAACTTTTAAGCTTCTTCCTCTAGTGCTGCTTATCACGTTAGTACAAAATGCCTCTTTTTTTGTTGGACCACTTTTACATTCGGATTAATCTGGAGCTTCTATACCATAACTTCTCTCGGGATACCCGACATGTTTGAAGGAGACCATGCAAACATGTCAGTTTTGACTTGTAAAAAGTTGATCAAACTTTGCCAAGTGTCTACTGATAAGGGTTTCCTGATTCTCGTTGTTTTCCCTGAGTCATTCCCCAAATGAATTTCCTTAGTACCACTCTCGGCATTCTCGATACCAACTGACTTACTAACCTAAAATACTTCTTCTCGTCTCAAGGCCCTTATGTATAAGGAGCGTACCAATTATTGATCCCCTTGGTATATGCCGACCCTCATAAAAGTAGGGAACTTAGCCTTAAGGTGTGTAGTTAAAGAGAAAATGCCGAATAGATGTTGGCACGGCCTTCCCACTATCATGTTGTAAGGAGACCAACATTTGACGACGAGAAAGTCTGCTTTATCCTCTACAACATGCTTGTCATCGCCAATCTGTATCTGTAAAGAAATAACTCTTACTACTTGGACGGGTTGATTATTGAAAGCATAGAGATCATACTTCTAAGACCGTAGCTATGCTTTGATCTTAGGCTTCATTTGATCAAAAGTATGTTGAAAAATGATGTATGTTAAACTTCCTGTATCAATAAGAATCTTCTTGACTTTAAAGTTGGAAACTCTCGCATTGATGATGAATGCGTCATCATACGGCCTTTGGATGCCCTCAAAATCTTCCTTTCCAAAAGATATTATATTATCGATCTTAACCTATTGACCTTTTTCCTTTCAATATTACAAATGTAATTCTTAGTGTTAATTGACTTTGAAGAGCTTGATTGACCTATAGTAGGTCTGCCGATAATGGTGTTGATCACTCCATTAGGTGCTCTACTGGAATTCACATCCTTTCCATCTCTCATGGCTACTACCGGTCGTGTACCATTTTGTTGTTCCTCATGTCTACTTTAAGACAATCTTTCTATATTCTTGGCATCATACGCTAAGAACTTGCATAAGTGCCCACGTTAGATCGCATCTTCATTTGCATTCTTAAGTTGAATGCACTCACCTATATTGTGACCTTTGTCATGGTAGAAATCACAGTACTTGTTGGAGTTTCTCCTTAAAGGATTCCCTCCCATTATTTTCAACTACTAGAGGATGCCTTCCTCCCTACGTACCTCCATCAAAATGTCCGAGATTAGACAATTGACAGGCGTATGGCATAAGTCTATCAAGATCCTCAGTCTCTTCCTTTCGGCATCTGAACTGTGGTCATTGTCCGTGTTGAGTCTATCTTTCATACTTTTTCGCTTATTATTCTTTCCATCTCCTTTACTCTAATTGGCCTCTTGTCATGCCTTTTTGTTGTCTTCCTGACTGATGTATAAGGTAGCTTTAGCCTTAAACTCAGTGAAATTTTTTGGCTTGGTCTTTGCGAAAGACTTGAAAAAGTCTCCATAGGGCATAACTTCATTGATTACAGTATTAAGGGGCCATACTCATATCTAGTTTTGGGATTTGAACCATCACAGCCATAAATCTGGCCAAATAGTCCATGATTGACTCATCGGACTTTTGTTTAATGGTGTTATGGATTGAAGAGTCCTAAATAGGAAGTTTGCTTGTAAGGAAGTATTGAAGGAACACTTCTACTAGTTCATCTTCAATATAGAAAATGGTGTTTGGTTTTAAATGTTTGAACCATGTGCTAGCTGCATTCTTTAATGTTGAAAGAAAAGCTTGATAGGCCACTACATCACTTAAACCATGCAACTTAGCCAACGTACGGTAGTACTCCAACTAGTCTTTAAGGTCCTTTCTTCCATCATAAGTCTCAAATTGTAGCAACTTGATGTGCCAAGATATCACTTCCTCTAAAATCTCTATAACAAAGAGACTCTTTTTAATTGGGAACTGCTTGCTTGGGGTAGTAGAGGTGTTGACATGCGAAGGAACCATATGGTGTACTTACTGCAATTTTCCTTTATCGTTCCTTTTAAAAGTAGGAGCCATATTCTTGGCTTGCTTTTTTTTTTTGCAACTCGAATGAATAAATGGAATCATCACTTTTTTTTCAATATTGTGATCACCTTGGTCTTTATTTTAGGTTGGATTTGGATGAATATTACTATGGAAGAGGTTAAGGACTTGCTCATATCTTTTGTTCAATCTTGGTTTTCTTTGGCTAAATTGAGGCAGAGTTGCTTAAGTCTAACCAATTGCTGCTCATCAGTATGCCGACTCCCCCTTTTTAGGTGTTGGGAGGTAATGCTAGCACCTACAGTCTTAAACACTCTTGTTTTAGCCATGTAGGTATACTTAAGAAAAACCAAACAGCACCAAATGTTGGCGAATTTTAAGATGAGGGAGAATCCTGCAAAAGAAAGGGAAATGCTTAATATTAGGGCCAGTCTATTGTGGCCATTCTGATACCTAAGTTAGTAGGGTGATTTTGTATGGAAAATGTATGAGTAAGTAAAAAGTCTCAGAAAGCTCTTATAAAGTTTCTTTCCAATATTTATAGGTTATTATAATGTCTAAGGCAATTGTTGGAATAACTATTAAGATATGTGGAAGCTTCTTGATTTGATATCTCCCTTAATATGTAGGGAGAGCAAGCGATTATGTAATATAACCATGCTTATGATGATCGTTCGTGCCATAGACTTGAATTCGAACCAGGAAGGGAATTTATTCTACTTAGTAGAAATGCCATGTATCATCTACCGAGTGATATGCTAAGAAATTTGACTACTTGACATATCGGTAACCGAATGAACAAGTATATTAGATGAGTGAAAACTAACTATCAACAGTCATTATTATTCTACTATTGGAAAAGTCAATACTATCATTCATCAACATGCAACTACCATTATTGTAGAGTTAGTGTACGCCTTGCATCATTCTATCCATGTATATCTATCCAATCATTCTATCTTATAATTTAACTACCATTATACAAGGGCTTACATGCATTTACAACATTCAACTACCATTATACAGGTATTGTTAACTACCATTATACAAAGGTGTACAAGCATTGTTAAATTCTATCTTATAATTTAACCATTGGTCTTTTAGGTTTCAACATTCAACTACCATTATTCCAAACTGTACATGCATGTGCGCCTTTTTATATCTCTCAAATCATATTTCCTCCAATTCCTTTAATTGCATAGGTGTATTAATTTAGTTGTTGCAGGCATTGCTCTATATGATCTAGAGAACGGCTATGTTTCCAGTCACTTATCTTGATGTTCTTCCATTCCTTCTTGTCGTAGTCATGTTTTTTCAATTTTCATTGCTCATGTCATTTAACACATCCTAAAACATAATCATGTTCCTAGCCATATATTTCCTTGCACTCATTTTCTTGTGCTAGATCTCTTCTTTTAACTTGTGATGCTTCATAATCCTACTTAGAGGTCCTAATTCTTATCATGCCTTCGTAATAGCTAGGTAAGGTTAAATGCATTCTTACCAATAGTTTTCATGCTAATAGAATCGTTCACTCAAACAAGAGTAACAGTTTTACATCCTATTGACATTTTCAATATCTCATACCCACTTAACGAATAAATGGAACCGTTAATATATATAGAAAATTTTTTAATATATTATAATATTGGACTTTGTTTAAATTTCTAATATATCCTTTTCTATTTGCTCAATGTGCATTTAGTCTCCTTATTTTTGAAACTAGGTATTTAGACCTCAAAAACTTCAAAATTATGCTTGTGTGCCTCTAAGACCTTTTTGCCCTAAATAAAAAAAAATATTTACTAAAATAGATATAAAATAAGTAAATGAAAAAGAGATTCCTTTCTTAATCCTATTTATTTATCGAATGCCTTATTATACTCAATGCTACCATTTGTTTAGTATTTTATTTTCCTTTAAATGCATGTATTCGTATTTTCATATGTTTTGCTCTTCATCAGATAAGAATATGAGCATTAGGTAATCCTCAACACAAAGCGATGAACAAGAGTAGGATTAGATAGCAAAGGATGATTTCTTTAACAACTCATATTATGTTGACAAATAGTATTGTCAAACCTAAATTGATTTGTTTAGTCCAATTTGGTTCAACTTGACTCTTCTATAAAACTTGTTCGACTCACCCCTTTAGCCCTCATTAATAATGATTTTAGTTTGACACAATTGACCTAATCGATTTAACCAGGTTTCTATAAGAACTCATCGGGTTTTTTTCAAGTTAAAATATATTATTTTCTCATGTATTTTGTAGAAAATATACCAATTTGCTAAAAAGTAAATATAGATAGAAAAACAAAATATAAACTATAAAAAATTTTCAACTTTTACTTTATAAATAAATATGAGTTGTACTATAATATTTTTGTTGATTTAGGTTTAATCCCAAGTGACCTTTTCGACCCTTAACCCTTTCTCACTCCTAAGCCAACCTTTTGGTTTAAGTTTGATGAAATTGGTGACTAATAATAAAGAAAAAGGTCTAGCAATGTTTGTACTCATGAATAATAGTTAGGTTGAATGCTAAGATAAGGTATTCTTACCAGAAGATCTAATAGATATTTATAAAAAAGAGTTGCAAATGAACACGCTAGACTATTTAGATAATCAATGATCTAAATTGATTAGAAACATTCACGGTGAATTTAGGTTTTATAAGTTGTATAATATGTTTAGCAGTCCAAAATTGATCTTCTCATGAATGGGTTTAGATGCAAGAGTCCATAAAAGATTTGGTTTAATAAGAAAGATCATAGTTGAGTTTGCTAGTTGTAGTAAGTACGATTCTCATCTATCAATCCAAAACTCTTTAAATCATTTCACATCAAGCATAATTATCTAAAATTGTCATCCATCAAAATCCTTAACTGCATAGAATAAGAATGTAATTCGGCTAGTCTATTCTATCAAGGTATAACTTTGTATAAAAAAATTCATATTTTTATATTTGAGGATAATAGGTCCTTTATCTACCTGGTAGTATATTTTCCAACACTTTTGATGGTCATTATGTTCAATTTATAATTATTATTGGCAAGCACACCTTCAGCAAGTAATGTCCAATTCACCTTAAACTTTTGCAAATCAAAATATTCTCTTGTGCATATTGTACCGATAAAGACTCATCAAGTATTATATGTTACGTATGATATATATATATATATATATGGTATATCAATTATACAATGTGTCCAAATCATGAATGATAGTTATTTTAAGAACTATTCTTTTCATTATCATACATGTGACAATTTTAAAATTACTTACACACCATGTATATATAGAATGCCAAATGAATCTTTTTTCATATCATATGCACGGTATAATCTATGCTCAAAATGAGTTTCCTTCCTTTTATGTTTAACATGTACCCTATGATATTTGTTAATATATAATGAAAAACCGCCTTTTGTTCTCCTTTTAGTACCATACCGTTATCAAAATTCACTAACTTGACATATGGAAATCAATTTCGCTCCTTACTATAACCACATACGACAAGAACAGTCAATAAAAAGATTCCTTTGATCAACAGCTAATAAAATATTTTTAGGTATGCTAAGCAACTTAGATGCATTGGTCAAAAAGAAAAAGCGACTTAGCCGCAGACATACACTTTTACAAGCAGTACATAACAGAAAATCTTGCATCCAAATTCATGATTTTAAAGTGCATCTTCCTAGTCGCTAGGAAGCCTCTTCGCCGATTCCTAGAATATATTGTTTGGAAACAAATTATTAATACTAGTTCTTGAACTGGGTAAAATTTGTAAAACACTATGAAGTTTCCTTTATGTAGACTGCCATACACTGACCCATACTCTATCACAATAGGAAGAAATAGATCGCGGTATTACTCATGAAGACCATTAAAAATAGAAAAACATTCTAGATTTTAAAATACAGCACTTAACACACTAAAATTTTTCAATACAGTATAAAATGAATCTTTTTATATTAGTATAATTACTTTTTGAAGTCGAATTATTACCCAATTTGCCCTGTATTTATTGATGAGATATCGATTATCCAAAAAGAAAAACTCTAAAATCGGATAATGGATCAACCTAAAAGTTATTTACAAATGAATATTTATATAAAAGATGGATTTGATATTTCACTGGTAAAGAAACTTTTCCGACGTCAACATTTCTTAAGGAGTACAAACATTGTATTTTAGAAATTAGGTTTTTTTTTTTTTTTTTCTACTTTTGCTAGTTTCTAGGGGATGTAATTTATCCAATACTCAGGATTTCTTCGAACCAGCAGGAACCTCAATCCATTGCAATTGGAGCTCCACTTCTCCACACTCAACATCCCTTAGCCGGACAATAACATTTTGAACGACTTTACCGTTGCTCGAGATTATGCAGCTTTCTTCAGTCAAGCAGTTTTGTCTATTGGGTTGAACCTTCTCAATTATGGTTCCGTTAGGGAGCCCCAACCAATTCTTCATCCCTGCGGCGCGGATAAACGGACATATGTCTATCTCCGCGCAGCCCATTTCATCATCAAAACTGAATCTGTCCCGGTCATACACGTACTGTACCGGAAGAATCATGTACATGAGATTAGAGATTTTTCGGCAGCTCTTCTCATCCATGTAAATAGTAGGAGATCACGCACCCGTAGTGTAGGTATAAAGACAATTACATATTGATAAAAATAATAGACCTACAATATAGGTATCTATAAAATACAAAATAGTTTTTATCTCATATACATGATAATCCACGTATAGAATACAAAATGCATTTTTTGAGATAATCCTATAAATACCTTATATTTACTCGATATTTATAGCATTTTTGAAAATTCATAATGATGTTGTATCTTCTAATATTTGTTTATTGTACCTTGATTGTAAAAAATCAAATAGATTGAAAAATGATAAAATTAGATATTTGTATAAGCAGGGACTTGGATTAAATTAGAAAATATCCCATCTCAAAATAGGAAATAGATGTAAAAACAATGTTGTTAATGCATTAGAAGATAAACAGAATGACAATTATAAAAAAAAGAAAAAAAAAAAGAAAAAAAGAAAAAAGAAAAAGCACAAGCTAACGTAATATTTTCAGGAATGGAAACATTTATATAAATTATAGATAACTAAATAAATATAAAAGAATATAAAAGCCGATGGAAATTATAATTAAGTTGAAAAAACTGTTAACGTAATTAATGGAAAGTGGGAATGGAATTTAAAAGGTCGGCAGTCATTGAAAATAGTGAGAACAAAAAGTGAGAGTAGAAGAATGGGAAGTTATGAAAGTAGTGTCCGTATAAATTTGAATAATTTATTCATTTAATTAAAGTAATAGAATAATTATAAGATACTAAAATAGTTAGTGGGGATTAAATAATATATATAGGTAAATGATTGCTCGGGAATACACTTTGTAAAGAAGCTAACAAAAGAAACTTTTGACTTTTTTTTTTACCTTTTTTTTTTTTCCAAAAAGAACTTCTCACCTTCTCTATGTAATCTTTTCAGCATTGAGTCTATGGTAACAAATGTTTGGAGAGTTACAAGGGTGGCAATTAATTCCTTCACTTCATTATTGTTAAATTAGAACCAGAGCTGAAAGCTTTAATACTTACGAGCTTGAGTGGAATATTTGGATCCGTCACACAGAGTGTCAATTTTTCATTCCACTCGGGATTGAGATTCTTCTTGACAAAGCGAGTCCTTACTTTCTGCAAGAAAATATCAAATCAAGAAGCAAATATACGTATTCATCAAGGACTATCAGTATATATAGGTTATGTTATGTGATAATATAAGGAACAAAACTTAAAAGCCAAACAATGTCTTTAGCTTCTCAGATTGCATTCTTTTGGCCCTAATTGTCCTCCCGGCCCTTTTTACAATTATTGTTTCCTAGGTGGTATTGATCATTGCGACAAACATGGTTGCTGCTTCATATGTAACAAATATGAGTTCACTAATCAAATTGACTTACTCTTGATTTACAACAGCACATGCGTGTTTGTTCGCCGATAAAACATTTCAAGCTTTTGACGCTCTGTTGCAATTTAGATTTCTCTACTATCAATTGTTTTCGCGGTAATCTCAAAATATACGGATAACTACTGGTTTTTATAGTTCGGTGGTGGATATTAGCTAGAGATGAAGATCGTGAACTGCAGACAACAAACGGTGGAAGTGGTTAACTTTAATATAAATGAGAACATTAATTCTATTTTTAGAAAGGAAAAAAAATCATTTTTCTCAGTTTTGAATAAGATTTTGTTTTTGAATTTACCAATCACCACCGTCCAAGCAGCTACCTCACAACTACCATTGCCATATGTGAAGAGCAATCGTATATGATAAAATTATATTAGATTATTATGATAAAATTATAGTATTATGGATGTTAAGTTACAGTACTAAAATAAGTTCAGAAAACATTGACCCTCAAATCAACAAACCCTTGGGCTACGTTCACATGCAGCTTCCCAACTCAAGTTCAACACCTAGTCCATCTGATTCGATCAATCAAACGGACAAAGCTTACATTAGTGACACCTCCGGTGATGTGATGCAGAGCACTTGCAGTTCGATGAAGAAGCGGTGGTGATGTTAGTACAGTAGAATTCCAATTTCTAACCCAACATTCCCGTCAACAAGTATTATCAAAACAATACACCAGTTCCTTGGATCTCCCTCTCATCTTTTTATTGTCAGAATTTAATGACCCGTATGGCGAATGTCAATACTTAGGAAACATGCGTGAATCTAAACCAAATATATCCTTATTTGATGTTATATCAAACAGCTGCTAAGTTCCCCAAAGTCAAAATGAAGATTTACTATTTGTATACATGATCATCATATATAAGTGAGAAAACAATTCATAAAGATTTATGAGAGAGTATGAATAATATATTGGAACTAAATGATTATGGGCATACAACGGCATACCTGCTTCCCCAGTCGGACCAGGACATAAGGATCACTGTGTATAACATCTCGCACAGCAAGGTTCACCCCTCTTATAATATGAACTCTCAATAGACCCAGAACGTTCTCCATGCTTTTAATGATCTGATCAACATCTGATGACATTTGCGTACAAACATAAATTTAATAAAACAAAAAAAAAGAAAGGTTTAGCGGAGAAGGAATATGTTCTCTTGTGAGTCGTGGTGAAGATTTCATGCTTTTTAAAAGTCGATTTTCACACCCCCTCCGTCCTAAAAAGTAGCAAGTACACTAGTGGCACTTACCTCTGATTGGATCAGACATGCTTTACATCTTTTCCTCGCTTAAGGGCTGACATGACATGTTCTCTTCGTTTAGGAATCCCGTGTTTGTTGATTAAAAAGAAAATTTAATGTTACTCTTACTAATTGTGCATAAATTACAGCTATTCGAATATTTACTCCAATTATAGCAAAATCTGGAAATCTATCTAGTCAAGTGAACAGAAAGAAATCGGATTGATTAAAGAAAAAAATATATATCAATGTTTAAATTTGACGTCAAAAAATTGGTACGTGAAAAAACCATGAAACCTAAAAAACGAAAGCAAAAAGGAGTAACAAATATTACGATCAGAGTAATAAAAGAGGAAACAGTTTCTATCTTTTTTAACCCCAAGAAGAGTTCTCATACCTATTTCTAATGTCTAGCTATCATTTTTCTAAACAATTTAGAACATAAATTGTTAAAAATAAAAAAACGGACATATAAAATATCAATCATTGATTGAATTGTTAGGCAAGAGCGATACACATACTCACCAGACTGTGACCGCAAAACGGTAATACATGGGGACCCTAGCCTCATAATTTAGAATCTTCAACTCCAAATTTTGGCCAAACGCAAAATCTTCACGTCTTATGGTAGGATGATTGGTGAAGAAATGTGCAACCTCTTGGCCCACTAAAGAGAAATCTTCTACTCGAAGCTCTGCGCATTGGAAGGTGGCGAAGAAAAGGACCACATAAGCCTCGTATGCTATGGGTTCTACGAGATTTGTTTGATCCACCGTTTTACTTTGTTTCAGACGCGTCGTGCATGGATACGCGAAAGGTTGTGTGCATGGACCCATTTCCTTTGACTTGACATAAGATGTTATTAGTGTATGCAGTTTCAAATTTATAGAGATTAGGGTTGGAAAAGATTACTCTCTCTATTAATTTTCTATATGGGTATAGATTCCGGTGTTTTGAGTTGTTATGGACTTTTTTTTTTTGTTCTCCAGCCCGGACCTTGAAATCAAATTTAACTTATATTTTCTTGAGGCAATCATATAGGAAAAAAGAAAACTTATGCAAATAAATGTAATAAAAAATAAATAAATATTTACACTAATCATATGGTTAACATATGTTTCCATGGCCAAATTTAAACCATGTTGGCGTGAGCATATTATAGAAAATTTTATGGTGCTGTTAATAAAAAAATAAGTATGTGGCATGATCATTTATAAATTACAGCAAAACACCCTGTATTCTATAAACAATGATATTATTAACTTCATAAGAAACTATCTATTAGATCAATTTTTATTAGTTGATGGTTTCTTTTATACTATTAATGGGATTTTATTTATTATGAATAGTAATTTAACACAACTTAAAAATAACTACACCATATATTCATTTTTATATAGTCACTTCTAAGTCACTGTACCTTAAAATTCCTCTTGTTCTCTTATGTAGAAGTATAGATACTATATTTTTTTTATTTTTAACATGTTATTTTCTTATTGGCTATAGGATAAAAGTAGTTTTGTTAGTTAGATCTCTAACTTGTAATATAAAAGGGCCCTTCCTATACATTTGCAGTAGTAAAGAAACATAATAATAAAACCTTTCATGGAGCTTATTGATCATACAACACCAATTGTAGAATTCTTTGTTGAAAAGGAAAGATGTCTTCCTTTGTTGAGAATCTTGTAATTCAATACCCTTTGCACAAATCTTATAGAACCAGCAAAGCTCTTAGTTGGCCTATAGATTATGTGCAGACTATGCTCGCTCATTCAATAGGTCCTAGTTCTTTTCTTTTAACCTTTGCTATTATACAATTAGTTACTGATATAGACATAAGCACATTTTTCAAACACAAACTTGTTCTTTATTTACCAATTTTCCTCATGGTTATGTTTTTTCTTTAGCTAATGTGTTGGTTGTTCCAAAACCTTACAATTACTTACAAGGTACTAAACATGAAGAATGGGTAGATGACATGCAAAATGAACTCAATGCTCTAGTGGCAAATGATACATGGGAATTAATAATGTTACCTAAAGGAAAGAAACCTATAGGTTCTAAATGGGTGTTTAAGGTGAAACATAAGCTCGATAGTAATGTTAAAAAATATAAAGTCCAATTGGTGGCTAAAGGATACACATAAGTGAAAGGAATAGATTTTCATGGTACTTTTTCTTCAATGGCTAAAATTAGTATAGTTCAAATTCTAATTACTATTGTTGCTTCTTGTGGTTGGCCTTATATTAAGTAGATGTTAATAATACCTTTCTACAAGAGAATTTAGATGAAGAAATTTATATGATTCCACCTAAAGGATATACTAAGGTATTACCGAATCAAGTTTGTCGTCTTAAACACTCTCTTTATAGGCTTAAACAAACTTCTAAATAGTGGAATTTGGAAATTTCCAATTTTCTAGTTAAAGAAGGGTATTCTCAATCCAAGCATGATCATTCCTTGTTTGCTTGTCATGGTTCTCATGGCTTTGTTGCTATTCTACTTTATGTGGATGATATGATAATTACTATATCCAATGCTACGTTTATTTCCGATATCAAACAAAAACTTCATGATGCTTTCACTATATAAGAAATTGGACTTGCTGGTTTTTCCTTAGTCTAGAGCTTTATAGGATTGATGCAGAGATTCTCTTAAATCAAAGAAAATTTGTCATTGATTTGCTATTTGATATTGGTCTTACTACTACCAAACCAGTATCCCATCATATGGCTATTGATCTTTCGGATAATTACATAAGGGAAGCTCGTTCTAATCCTACTATCTATTGTAAATTATTTGGGAAGCTTTTTTTATCTTACTCTCACTAGATCTAACATCATGTTTACAATACATCGATTAAGTTAGTTTTTATCTCAACTAAGATCTACCCATTTACAAGCACTTTGTCATTTACTTTAGTACATCAAGGGAACTACCTCTTTAGGACATTTTTATTCAGTTAACACTGATCTTATTCTTCGTGCTTACTCGAATTCAGACTAGGGGAGTTGTCCTGTTGATAAAAAAGTCTGTTACCGGTTTCTACCTATTGCTTGATTAGAATCTTATTACTTAGAAGATAAAGAAACAAGCTAATGTTTCCACTTCGACATCAAAAGTTAAATATTATAGTATTGCTTCTACTTACAAAGAAATTTTGTGGATGTCTTATATATTGAGAGATCTTAGCTTTCCTTTTGCTTTGCTTATTTCTCTTCCATGTGACAACAAGTTAGCCATCCTCATTGCCAATAATCCTTGTTAACATAGATGCACAAAACACATTAATGTTGATATTTGTTTTGTTCAAGATTAAATTTGTTCAGGCTTTCTTCATTTAATTCACATTTCATTTGAATTGCTATTGGCCAACTTATTTACTAAAGCCTTGTTTCGTATAAGAGTTCAAATTTTGTGTTCTAAGTTAGGCCTTCCAAAGGCTCTAACTTATGGGGGACTGTAAAATATAGATATTATATTTATTTTTATTTTTGACGTATTATTTTCCTATTGGCTATAAGATAGAAGTAGTTTAGTTAGTTAGCAATTCAACTTATAACATAAAATGAACCTTCCTATACATTTACAGAAGTAGAGAAATAGAATAACAAAACCTTTCATAGAGCTTATTGATCACACAACACCAACTGTAGAATTTGATCTCATTCTCTAATCCAAAAGTTCACATCCTCATGATGGAATAATTTGAATCCCCATCTCCATCAAATAAGTAATCTGTAGATGGTTGGAAAATAAGGGGGAGAGAAAAAGAAACATATTACTATTAATGGAATTCAACCCTTTCTTCATATTGAGCTAAAAACCCATAGCAAAAGTTTATTAAAGGCTAGCCAAAGTTAACCTATGATCACTATAAGGAAATTGCAAACTATAGAATAAGTTCATTCTTTCTTTTGCTAGAAAAATAAATAAATTGACATTATGCGAAAGTATATGAGAGGTTGAGGCTTCCACCAATGGGCTATCAGTACAACACTAGATAGAAGGGTTTCTTCAAGGCCCTTTTACGATAGGGTACAAGTCAAACATAGCAAAAAAGAGATGAACAAAAGTATAATTTAACAATGTCTATGGGGATATGATATGAGAGCTACAAATACTGTAACTTAGAGTTGCAATCTTCATAGAACTTAATACAAATAAACATAACCTTTGAAAAGGAAATGTCTAACCTATGACTTCTTCAAGTCAATTCTCTCCTAACCATACCCACATAAAACCACCACCACCACCACCCCTAACCCCCACCTCTTTCCCCACAAAACAAAACACCCTCTTTTGCATTCTCTTCTCCTTAACAAGAAAAAACAATGTCTTAAACACAATGAATTCCATGATCACCTTGATAACATTCTGGATACTAACTTAGGTAACAACTACTAACAAGAAGTAGCACATGCCACTGAGTCCTACGTATCCCGAAGAGCTTGTACTGCATCTACTGTGGTTGAGACAGATAATACTTTCCCCAATGCTTAAACATAGCCGAGCAATAGAAAACCAACTTATAAAGCAAAAACACTTATAAAAGGCCTCTTAGATAATGCTTTCGAAAAGAATTTTTCCCTAAACGATACGACCGAAGACATAGAAGATGATTATGAAGAAGAAGCCATAGAGGATAAGACAAAACATGGTAATGCAACCAAATTTGACATGCCAAACACTACTAAATATGAACATCCTAAAGGTACAACAATAGTCACCTTCACAAAATGTGAAAAACAAGAGCTCTAAGATCCATAACGAAATGCACTAATCGTAAAAGTGTTTGATAGAGTCATGGGCTATCCTGTATACTATCCTAAACTGAAACACTTATGAACCCCTAAGCATGATTTTGATACGATCAACCTTAGTGCTAGCTATTATGCAATCAACTTCCAAGATTTGAAGGATCTAAAAACGGTTATAAAAAATGGACCCCAGTTTGTTAATGGCCACTTCCTTACAATGGGGAGATAGAAGCCAAATTTTCAAGTTTCTACATCCTCTCACTCCTCAATTACGATTTGGATTTGTATCCTTGAACTTCCCTTAGACTATTATGTACCATTTGCATTGAGGGAAATTAGAGAGTCCACTAGCTTAGTTTTACACTTTGACGTACACACCATTAATGTTAAAAGAGGACAATTTACAAGGCTTTTTATATAAGTTAATTTCATAAAACCACTCAAACATTCCATAACAATTTATGGGCAAGCTTATAAAGTCCAGTATGAAGGAATACATACCTTATGTTTCTACTATGGAAAAATTGGGCATAATAAAAAAAATTTTCCTACCCTTAAGTCCCAACATGAATAGGGAAATAGCAATCATGAAGACTCCATTGTTGACTTAGAAGTAGCTCTAATAAAAATGGATCATGATTAGAGGGTATTAAATGTAGGCGACTTACATAAAAAATTGAAGGACTCAATAACATTACGTCCCTCTCAAGCAACCATGGATGAATAGACAAACATAATTACCCATCAACAATCATGCCTACCTTCTTTTACTCTCATTCCGATCAAATAGAAATTGAACAGGAGAAACAATATGATGAATGGACTTTCGTTGGTCCTAAGAAAATCAAGTCGATGACCTCGACAAAATACCAAAAAAATCACAATAGAATGCATCCACGACCCAATAACCCTCAGATCCTCTCATAAATAATACCCATGACAATCATAAATTAATTTCTACAATTTCCCCAAACTCTCTAATTCATCCTTCCAATAACTAATATGAAGAGTCTCTTAGTTCCCCTTTAATTGAAATGAAACAAAATGTCATCTTGATGCACACCCTTACTCTTTCTCTTTCTAAATCAAATGCTAGTGTAGATGATAATTATTACCTAGCCATTTATCCTACTGCAGTCTTTAAATCCCCACACCCACCCTTACCAAAGTAACTACACTCCATATAAGAACAAACTCACATCAATGAAAAAAGTAGCTAAGAAACTAACTACTGATGGATCAAAGAGTATTCATGTCCATCGAACTCAAAGTTCTATACAGGAACTCTTGACTCCCATAGCTCCTATTGGATTTGAGGATCCTATACTTTCAACATGGCAACAACTATTTGAGAGTCATTCCCATTGTTTACCAACTAATCTAAGTAAACAACCTTCTAGTGCCAATAGAGCAGGTTGATGGATTACAGATGTTTGTCACAAAACTATTGGGCCGAATAAGACTCATGAGGAAGGGGATTCATTTCATAAACATCAAGGAATTTCATCTAATCATTCCTACAATGATCATCGTTTATCTTCGCCATCCAAAGTACTAAATAAACCAAAAAGAGGCAACGATTTATGTAGCCCTCCATCAATTGCTGCAAAAGGCATCGATAGACCCAGCTCCTGCCTTACTTCTAGTGGGTCTCTACATGGAAGGGAAAACTATTCCAATACTCTTCTACAGCCGTGACAATGTAACCACTCTATCGATTAGATCGAATCATGCTACTCGTTACATGATAGAAGTGGAAAAGGTACATCTGACGAGTTTAACAACCTAATCGTATAGGGTTGTTACCACCCAAATTTATACCTACTTAACCCCAATGACAAAGGGAGTACTATAAGTCCTCGCTTTAAATGTTTACGGAGCCAACTCCTAACGTCGTGTAGATGCAACCTGTAAACTAGTCTATGAAATCCAACCAGACATGTTGATCTTAACTAAGACCAAACTCATCGTAGTAGAAGCAGTTGACCTCTTCATCCTCCTTCTCTTTGATGGATTCTAATGTAGCAAAGCTAGGGGACAACATGGAGGAATCATCTTACTCTAACATGAAGCATCTATTAATGTCATCGTCCTTTCCTGATCCCTCCAAAATATGCATTTTATGGTCCATGTTAGACATTCTACTCTCACTTGGTTTTTAACTACTGTCTATGCAAGTCTTGACCTTGAAATCCGAAATATTTGTTAGCATGACCTTTGTAGTTATCATGATACAATTATTAATTCACCTTAGATTATTATTGGTGACTTTAATGACATTATATCCAAAGAATACAAGTGGATGGGAATACCTTTAAAACTTAGTAAAAGCATCCCATATCGTACTTGTATATCATCTTATGGCCTAATAAACCTAGGGTTTTTTGAACCAAATACATATGATCCAATAAAAGAGACCTTCTTAACCTTATAGAAACAAGAATTAACAGAGTTTGGGCTAACCGAGCCTAGAAATCACTATTCCCCAAATCTAATGTTAAACACCTACCTAAATGCTTACCTAACAACTTTTCGATATTATTATCCACTAACCAAACTCCATGCCTCTACAAATGTGAGTTTCAATCCATATGGTTAGCCCATCCATCCTTTTTTCAATTTGTAAACAACATTTGGTAACAAAATGGCCATGACATCCTTTAAGCACAAACGGCGTTTACTGAAGAAGTGAGGCCTTGGAACACGCGAACATTTGGGCTCCTAAGTGTTAGGAAAAAAGAGCTATACAAGAAACTACGAGAATTTGAAATTGCATTAACCCATTAGCCATCCACATACTTGGTAAACTTAGAGAAAAACTAACAAGCAGAACTAAATTATGTCCTCTAATTAGAAGAACATCTTTGGAAAATGAAAGCTAGAGTTCAATGGCCAAAAGATAGAGAACGGAACTTATTATCACTATCTAATTCTAGCTTGTAGGGCCAAAAATAGAATTTGGAGTTTGCAAAATGATGTTGGCAAATGGATTTTACACCCTTATCATCTCAAAACTCATGTAACTACCTTCTTCCAAAAACTTTACACCATCATGATATCCCAATTTAACTTAGCGAATTTGATTCTTCATAAGCTTTGGGGTGGCTTGGAAGAACATCAACAAGAGGACATGAACAAAATTTCTTTAGTAAATGCAATCATAGAAGCCCTAAAATCAGATGTACAAAAACCCTAACAATAATGGGCTCTACTCTAAATTTTACAAAAAAAAATGCTTGCCCATTATTGGAAACTCAGTCTTGCAACTAATCCAAAGAGCCTTCCTTACAACCATTGTCCTCCTAAACATCAATGATATACTACTTGTGCATATCCCCAAAACTCTTGGTGCTAATCACCTTAGCCAATTTCAACCTATTAATTCTTGCAATACCTTATCAAACTCATTACAAAAATTTTATTAATGAGATTAAGACCATACTTGGATAAGCCCATTCATCTATCCTAAGCTAGCTTCATTCCTAAGAGGAACTTGGCAAAAAACATACTAGTGTTGCAAGAACTCTTTCATGGATTAAGAAGGAAAAGTGGAAAGAAGTCATTCATGATTCTCAAGGTTGATCTCCAAAGGGCTTTTGATAAAATTGAATGGGATTTCATCCTTCATTCGCCTTAGGCCTTTAATTTTCCCCCTCATGTATCAAAACTTGCCGCCTCATGCATTTCAACCACATCCACCCTAGTCTTACTCAACTACACCAAATTGGACTCATTTGAGTTGTCTTATAGAATTTAACAAGGAGATCCATTATCTCCTTATCTATTCATTATGTGTATAGAGATACTAATCCAATTAATAGAAGAGAAAGTAAAAGGCAAAACATGGGCTCCAATCTGATTCAAGAGAATCCCCTTAATTTCTGACATATTTTCTTCGATGATGATATCGTGCTTATGCTAAAAGCAACTGAGTCATCAACTTTGATAGTGATGAACACCCTTGAAGAATTTAGAAAGTGATTAGGATTGCAAACTCATCTAAAGAAGTCTCTAGTAACACCCCTAATACATTAAGACAATCACTAGCACAAAAGATAAGGCTGAAAGAAGTTGACGACTTCGGCAAAAATCTTGGTTTCCCATTGACAAAAGGACACAAACCAAGGGCTAGAGATTTTGACTTCCTCATTCAACAAATGAGAAAGAAACTGGATGGTTGGAAAAGGAAGCATCTTAGCATGATGGGTAGAGTGCTTCTTACTAAAACTGTCCTTCACACTATACCCACTTATTACATGCAGCGTATTACATGCAGCGTGCCACCTTACTGGAGAAAGTAATTTCCCAAATGAATCAAATCTCTAAAGGTTTCATTTGGAATGGAAATCAATCCCAAAAGAAAATTCACTGGATAAATTAGGAACTCCTATGTAAGCCTAGGAAGCTAGGAGGACTAGGCATTCCCAACTTGGAAGTTTGAAACAAACTCTTTGCGTTGAAAATTGCCTGGAAAATCCAACAGAACCAAAATAAGTGGGCTGAACTTTGCCAAAAGAAAATGCAGAAGCCTCTTTTTTCATGGAAAGAGGCCACAAAACTAACGGATAGATTAAACGCCTGCATCACAACACCGTCAAACACAGTGGCCTATCAAAATTTTTGGGAAGACTTATGGTTAGGACCAAAACCAATTCGCAATTCGCAACCTAATCGAGGGGCCAATTGAACGTCACCAAGATTCTCTAAAAGTGTCAGAGGTTTGGATCAACCCCTCCCAATGGAATGATGTCAAATTGGGCTTTGAATTGACCAACATCTTTTATAATCTCTTTGGGCCTTACCACTTAAGGGAAGCAACAAATAACCAATCTGAACCAATCGAGCCTCAACCGTCCTTGCCAACTCAATGTGTTACATCTTAGAGTCAAGTGTCTGAATCTAAGTTCGGTCAGCCATGGCCACTTCCCATACCACCTAGGCTACAACTGCTTTTATGGCACATACAACATAATGGTCTTCCCACAACCAATAACCTCAGAACCAGAAATATACAAGTCAGGGGCTGTCCTAGGTGTGATCATCCGCATCAAGATCTAGAACATATATTTTGATCATGTCCCCAAACAACATGGTTATTTGGACTGATGAATATCACCTTCTCAATTGAGAAAGATTTTCTAAGATGGCTTCAAGATATATGCAGGAACAAGCTGCCAAGGATTCCTCTTGTTCATCCACTGATAAAATACTAATAATCTTTCTAATGGGGAAAATTTGGAAATCCAGAAACAAAAGCCTATTCTCCCAGCAGCATGATGAACCCAACAGCATTATACAGCGTACAAGGGTGCAAACTCATGAATTCTGGATGCAAGTAATTTTTAAGAAATAATTCAGGCAAGAATTACTAAGGAATCTCACTTGGCAACCTCCAGCAAACCTCCGGTTAATATTAAATACGGATGCAAGTCAGGAGGCACAATCTAATATGGCTGCGTGTGGATGTGTAATCAGGGATAGCGAAGGCCAATGGGTAATGGGGTTCGTGAAAAAACTTGGAAGAATTGACATGATTTCTACAGAACTTTGGGGACTGCTCTTTCGATTAACACTATGTGTCAGATTGAAAATCAAATGCTTAGAAGTCCAAATGAATTCACAAGCTGCTGTACATATGATTAATACACAGAACATTCCATGGTCACAATATTCTAATGTGCTCTTTGCTTGCAGGGACTTGTCAAGGTAAAATCCCTAATTGCCACTATTGTGCGACAATTAAAAAAGTCAATAATATTATTGATCTTTGGGCAACATTCGACTGCTATTATTGCCAGTTGGTGTATTGTGTTTTTTCTTTTCTTTTTTTTGTTTATTTATAAACTTTGTATAGAAATAAATTTAAGAAATTTTTATACTAAAATTGATAAAAACTCTCAAAGCCTTACATAATTCTGTATATCTCAAATCACATATTGTAAAAGCGTCATGTCCCGCAATTACCCTATTCGTGACAATTCGCTGTAGATACTCTCGAATGGAGATAGAGAACTCCATTCAAGGCATTGCGGATTCTGCCGAGTATTCATGAATGTCTAAGACAACACTAACAACAGAATTAATTTACATAAAAACATACTATCATGAGCTTCCATGTATGCTTAGTCTCCAAAATATAACTATATATAGTAATAATCTTAAACAGATACATTCATCCAGGGCTCAAGCACAAACAGTAAGAAATATAGCAGTTAGACACATGGTAAAAAAAGACACCTCTACAGTTTCTTCCTCGTTTCCCACTTTTGAGGCTAATGTCAAAGTAGCAAAGATTTTTAAAAAACGTGGTTACCTTGTTGAAATCATTTTCAAAAAGATAAAAAAAATAAAAATAAAAATTAAGGAAGAATGAATGAAGGACGATTAAGAACACCTATGAATGACATTCCGTCATGTGTATTTCTTTCGGCCTAGTTTATCCATTTCTCCTCTCACACCTTTCTCTAATCTCATCCCTATGCGTGTCATCAGATTGAGCTTGGAAGTGATTGACCAACTGCAGAGAATATAACTGAAGATACCAAGTGGAAAGGAAGAAGCTTAATAAGTGAGGGAAATTAATGAGAATAAAATAGTTAATAAGATTTTCAAATGAATTAAATTAATTCAAACAAGAATAAAGTTAAGCTTCATAAAGAACTCAAATCTCGAGCCCTGTTTGTTAATTACTTAATGAGCTTCAATTATACTTGATCATGTCCATTTAAACTCCAAAGTTTCTGTAACATAATTTTTTTTATTAAATTTATATTATAGCTTCAACTCAACATAATTTTAATTTTAAAAAAGAAATATAATGACCAAGTTTGATTAGATTCGAGTACTTAGTGAACTAATTAGAATGAAACTTGAACTTCATTTGACAAGTTACTTGAGTTGCATAAGTTCGAGCCTGCAACTTCGGTGGAGTCTACCTTAATTAATGAATTTAATATCACGTTGAACTGAAAAATCAGCAAGCTGGGCTTCATTCATTATTAATAACTTTAGCAAATAGAAGATAATGATAGTGTGTTCCAATTGGAATATCGTCACTCCAGAATTTATATTCACTTTCTACACTGTGAATAGAATAAAACTATATATTCTTTGTGTTCACCCTCAAAATGTGCGATATTGACCAAAAAGAGTGAGAATAAATTGGCATTGGATCCATTACTGGTCAAAAAGTAAGTAGAATCAATGCTACAGGTTCAGGGTGATGCAGTACATTGTTGAAATTGTTTCCTGAAATCCTCTCGATGGAAAACCACTAACAGTACAACTTAATTACTCAACTGTATTTCTCCTAGTTAGAAAGAAAGCAGGGACTGCAATTTTGCACCCAAGCCATCAATCCAGACACAATATAGTATAATTATGAAGGATTTTGTATAACCAAAACTTGGCAAGATTAATAAATGGATCAAACTCCTTTAAAGTTATTTATGAACATATCCTATTTTGGATCAACACTTAAACGCATTTACAAACTCATTTAATAATATCCAAATCCAAGCCATGAATCTTTTGAAGTTAGTATTTGTAGTATTTATACTCTTCTACTTACTTACTCCACTCTCTTCTCAAGCAAGGACTAATCCATACATTCAATCTAAAAATGGAAAGCTATCTCTACAAATGACTGCATAGTTTTTAATGGTTTCTATTATGAGCATTTAAAATTGAAGATATTTGTAGAAACATATCTATTAAATAAAGCTTGATAGTTATGATATATTTATTTTAAATTTTTTTAATCAAAAAACACATTCAATCCAATTACAAAACATGCACATTAGATACATTTTCGATTGTCTATATGTATTATTATTAAACTTATTAAACGAGTAGTTTTCATTCGACTGCACAGTATATAATGATAAGTTTTAATATAATTTTTTTGGCCATTTTCCCTTGCATCAATAACTTGTACATGTTTCTCTCTCTCGATTTTTCTGTTCAAAACCCACGTTCTCTCTGTCTCTCTCTCTTTGATATTAACTGACCGTACATTTTCCTCTCTCCTCATTTTTTTTCTCCCCTACGTGCTCTCTCTCTTCTAGATATTTTTATTTCATCTCTTCCCATGATCACTTTCAACCGGTTTCTTCCCCCATTTGCCAAAAGAAAAAAACCATGGACAATTTAATAGCCTCAAATCAAAAGAGAAAAGAGAAGAAGAAAGAAACCTAGAAGCTTTGTAATAGGAAAAAAGTAAATTCAAGAGAAGAAATAAAGATGGAGAAGAAGAAAGTGAGAGCATCTTCGAAGAGATGATGCTATTGCTGTGATAGGAAATTTAATGCCAAAAAAAAAATAAAAATCATGAAGTGTAAATTGGTAAATCAGATTTTAAACTATATTTTGTTTAGTAATCTCATTCATTTAAATTTACAGTTGCTTTGTTATTGAGAAATTTTCGCTATAAAGCCATCATAGAAAGAAACCATTGTTTATTCAAAGAGTTAAGTTTGATGTAGAATTTATTCCCTTCTTTTATATTTTTTCTTCTTTTTCTTTTTTTTTTTTATATACTGTTTCTATATTTTGTTCAGTGACATTCATTTATTTTAAGAAAAAATGCAAAAAACCATCCAATAAACTCTTTTTTAAAAAAATAAATGTCTACTTTCTTTATTTTTTATTTTGAAGTAAAGTAGCAATTTTCTGAGAGATGTATTATGGTAATAAATTTTTTGTTGAGTACAGAGATAATAACTCTTTGTTGGTGATTGCAATGGTGATGAGGTGAGGGTGAAAGCGGAACTAGTATGTAAGTGTACTGCTGTCAAGTAAAGCATTTGGACTTCGATTTGTTTATTTGAACGGGTGCCAAGTTTTTCGCTAAGTGGAGTGTAGGAAATGGTGAAAGATCAACGGATCGAGATAAACATTTTTTGCTAACTTAATATTTTTGTGGTGTAATCTTCAACATAATGTGATTTAAATCTAGATTTGTCCACATATTTTGTCCTTTTAATTGTTGTGCTATTTTCATGGCAAGATAGAAGTATATGTAAATTTAAAGTCCAAAAAGTTTTTATCTTGCATATTAGAAGAAAGGGTGACAGATGTTTTTAAGATAAATCATCCTAATATTACAATTTAGCAATTAATCTATTTGATAGCTATTATCATATATCTTTATTTCATCAAAACTTTTAAATAGTAGTTACTATATTCTTCTTTTACGCAGTTTATCTTTAGTAAAATAATTTCCTTTTTTGATTTATTTTATTTATTCCATGATTTTCTTTTTGCCCGATTTTATGGCCTTTACCCCTTTTGTCAAACTTATGCTTGTGATTTAGGTGGTGTTGTGAAACTAAATTATGTACTTTGTGATATTACTGTTAATTGTGTCTTTTATCTAATAGCATTACGTACTTATTCTTTTTTTTTTTCATTGATGTGTACCAATAAACTATTTCTTAGTTGGAAAAGAGTGGATTTGATGGATAATAGTCATTTTGTTATACCCACATAGAGACACGCGTCAAAAAATAAAATTGATTTATCCTCACTCTCTTTTAATATACACAATCTCATCATACATTTTCACCATCCTTACGACATGAATGAAAATAAGTTATAATTTTTTAAGCACTCATGTCATGGGTGCAACGTTTTTGCTAGTGATTATATAAACGAGTTACATAGCAGGTTAAGCTTTTCAAACACAAATTCATCTCATTTGAGATACAAGGCACAACCTATAAACATGAATTATTGCTAGTCCAAGTAAAAAGTACCACAAACAATGGAAATGCTTCAATATTTGAAGGTATGCATTACTTATTTATTAAAAATCAATAATGTTTATCTATATTATTAAAGCAAGTAGATTTTTATGTAACTATCACTTATTTTTTTCATAAAATTCCATTAAATACGCTTGAAACATTTATACTATTTAATGTCATAAAAATAATTACACATGGTATTATAGAAAATTTTTATATAATATCCTTTTAACCTCACTAACCCACTAATAATGGTTTCTTTTCCTACTCCTCAATTATTTTCTCCTCATTCTTCCTTTTTCCCACGTTTTCCTTTACTTTCTCATTATCAAATTTAATCTATTTTTCTTCTTACGATTTTCTTTAACCAACAACCTTTTATTATTTAATGCACAAGGCACGAAATTATAATATGTAATAAAAATTGATATAGTTTGATTAGTAATTTAAAATGTTTGAAAATGATATTAGTAATGCTGACGCAGGATAACATGATGATAGCATATAATTTGCCATAATATTAATGTATACCTTTATTTTTGAAAGATAGGATCTGAAATAATTTAATTTGAATAAAAATATAATAACCCCCAAATTGGAGGCATGAATTAAAAGAGAAAAGTTCATCACCATTTATATTGATAATACTTTTGATATGTAATTTCTCTCCTCTTTTTATTTTCTTATAGTAACATATAATTAGTCTAAGAGACCTTATTATTTTTATATTATGAATTGTTAAAATTTTACTCAATAATTGTTTTATGTGTTAAATTTTATTATACTATTATTTTTATTTTTTGTACACGTATTGCGAGTACACATCTGCTAGTATATATATATATATATATTATATATATTTAATCTCTTTTATTATTGAGCGTGAAAATAATGAGAAACGATATACATCTATTATTTCCCTTTTCTAAAAACTTCGTCAGTATAGGATCATGGTTTGGTTATAATAGAGTTCTAAAAGTGACAATGAAGATGAACAAAATTGTCATCCCCAAGTCAGCGAACCTTTTAACGAGTTGAATAGGAGAAGTGATTGATAGATGGTACCCAGGGCATCAGCATTTCCAATCATCTCATGGTTACTTACAGTGAATTAAATCAGATGTTTCGATTTCTTAATCTTTTCAGTTTATTTCTGTAGAAGTAAGGTACAAAAGATTAAGAAGATGATCAGCAATAGAGTTATTAGACCAATGGTTTTACCTTAGACGTGTATGGATGGTGAAGACGTAGGCCAATGAATTCATATTCAAAGTGGTTATACATCAATAGTGTAGGTACAATTTGATACATATCGGTATGATTCATCTCCCTAAATCAATTGATTGGTTTAATTTTTTTTTAATCTAGATTAGTGCATAAATTTTTGGAACCTACAAAAAGATAATTTCATCTAATTCAATTTGCGGCTCAAAGAAAGAATCTCAATATGTTTAGGAGAAGTACTCATATTTTAATACGAATTTTCTTGACCATCAACAGAAAAAAAAAAAAGTATTTTTAATGTAATTTTGAGACCAAAAATTTAAGGCTTTCTCTAGAGATGACTTTTTTACATTCTATATAATCCATGAAGGTATTACGCATCAGAAATAGCTATTAAGTCCTAGTATGATTTAGATGGCACTTCAGAATTTAGATATCATCCAAATTGACAAAGGAAAAATAGAAAAGAAATCATTTTTCACTTATTTTCAAAATCTATAAAATCTAAGAATCTTGTTTGCTTTAGATGAAAATTGGTTATTGACCAAGGTAATAAGTATGATAAGTAAAAATGTAATTGGATATATAATTTATCAAACACCTCAGTTGGATTAGTAATTTAATTAAATCATAAAATCTTTTAAGCTCGTATCGTTAGAAATCGCTTTTTAGTAGATAATTACTCAGTTAAATAAACTTCAATACAATTCCAGATTCATTCTTAACATATCCAATAGTATAGAAGTTTAAATTAAGGTTCCGATAATATTTTCTAAAACTCTTATTTTACATATGTATTAAATAGATTAAATTTTACTTTACATATTAAATATGAATAGTTTATTAATATTATATTTATTATAATATTTATATATATGATTTTTTAAAATACTATATTTTTCATTTCAATTAACTCTTACTTTTCTATTTTAATTATAATCTACCTTTTATTTCAAAATATTCTAAAACCCCACTTTAAACCCTATCCTACCTTCTTTTTCTCCCTTCTAACTGCAACTTTCATTCGTTCTCTCTCAGCTAATTATTTTTTCATCATCTCTCTCTCGCCTGGACTGCATTTCTCTCGCCCCTCTTCATTTCTATATCCTCTTGCCCAATCCGCCGACTCACGTACCTCACCCTCTTTCCCTCGTTAAATTCCCTATCTGGCCACACAAACCCCTGATGCTGACCCCACCTGCTCTTCCTCTTTACCCCTCTAATCCCCTCTCTTGTAAATCCCTTGACCCCACTCTCCTAAATTTCCCCTATCTTTAAAAGTTATCATTAAATATTTTATCGTATATCTGAATACTAAATATAAGTATATATGTTTAGGGCTAAATTTCTATTTCCTGTTATACTCAAAATTGTATCATTGTTTTCTATTTAATTATAGAGTTATATTAATGCTTGTATTTTACATGTTAGTCCTAAGTGTCGATTTGATTATGACGATACTATTGTATTATTAGTATGCTTTATTATTAATATTGATAGCATTACAATCTAAGTATTTTTATCACAATAATACCGTGATTGTATAGTATGTCGTATTATTTGTATAGTATGTCTGTTTTACATGTCGATTATTATTATGTCCTCTCTTATGAAAGTTTACGAATCAAAATATTATTCGATTAAGTATGTATTATTTTATTATCATATCAATTTGTTAATCTATATATTTTGATACTCTAATCGTCTGTTCACTTTATATTTTCTTATATATAACGAACTTTACGATTTATAATAAATAAGTAATCTTATATAGTTATACTAACATTTTGGCTTAATCGTATTACCTTTTATTTCTATTTTAGACATTATTTGATTCGACTATTTCCTTTCAAGACCTTGATTAGATAAATTATAAGTTTACATATAATTTCTAGGTAAAACTTAGACCTAGGTAAGGGCTGATTCTGAACCGTGAACTAGCTTAGAATCGGCCCAAGTAGGCCTTGAACCAGCTTGGCTTGTTACTGGCCAGGCCGACCCGCTTAGGCAAACCACTAAGCTTTTAAGGCTCAAGTGGTTCGCTTAGGCGAAACGCTTAACCTAACGGTCTTTGAACCACCGAATTTATTAAAATATATATATATATATTTCGCTCATCCTACCCACCTTTTTTCCTTTTCACTTTATTCCCCTGACTTACCTTACTTCTGTCCTCTAACTGTCTGTATATGTTAAAATTTTTCGTACACACGCCGAAAATTTTAAATTTGTAGATGTAAATTTAAAATTCTGCATATGTGCCGCAAATTTTAAATTTCAAGTTCAAATTTTAAAATTTACAATGTAAAACCGCTTAAAATTTTAAATTTCAAAATTCAAATGACACGTTTTCATATTCCTTGAACCTTATAAGTAGCCGCCTTAGGCCTGATAGAAACACTTACTCTACAAATTCCTTAAATCTCTCCAATTTCAATCATTTTGCTTTCAAATTTTTTTCCAGTTGCGAAATGTTGTTAAAAATATTTTCTTTTACTAACCACAAATTTCTATACGTAATTCTCTACTCCACTACACAAAAATTTGCATTAACAAATAACGCCAATATACATATACCCACCATATAATTTCCACTATATTTTCTCTTATATATTATTTCTATCTTTCACTCATAAATATTTGCACAAATGGAAAGATTTTTGCGCTATAACTTTTCTAATAAAAAAAACGGTTCATCATCTGATGGTAAAAGTAAGGGTAAAGGCATTGAAACTTCCAATACGATATCTGTGCCACTACGATTTCAGGACGTTCAGGCATATCCAAATAACGAATACGATCTAAATGAGTAAAGATCACACGATATGGTTGAGAACATAGAATAAGAATTTATACCACCTCCAGACTTCGATGTAGAACCTCATCACACGAGTAATCGGAGCACACTACCTCTTGGCTTTGACGTTGAACATCAATGTATGAATTATCGAAGCATGCCACCTCTCAATTTCAAACCTCCATGTATGAGTGTCCTTGAACGTCATGTTGGATTCAAACCTCTTCGTATGAGCATCTTGCATGACTTACGGGATTTGAACCCCCACGAATAAGTTACCCCGTAAGCATGTTCGAGGATAAAGAGGACGACATTAAAATTATTCCTGAAACAGAAGAGTAACATATGGGACAATATAGGCCCAATAGTTTGAGACCATCCGGCTCAAGTAAGTCCCTTAAACCTGGTAAGTCTAATATTTTCACTACTTATTTTCATAAAGGTACATACAAAAGGGAGAACTCAAGGGCATTCTATAACTATTGTAATGCAAATTATTCATGGAAAACGGGAAAAGGATATAGTACCCCTAACAGGCACTTAAGGTCGAAGTACCCCGGAGAGGTAGGAATAAATAGAACGTAACAATAGAATACCCGAGGCAGTGGTTCATTCGGACAAATGCTAATGAAGTATGATGAAGAGAGGTATAAATATAACTTGGCATAGTACCTGGCAAACATGTACCTCTCATTCAACGCAGGTGCCTCAGAGTGGCAAAGTTGATACGAATGGGAGACATTCAACCCCAGCTTGCAACAACTTAATCGTAGAACAATAACTCAAGCTAAGTAGGAGCTCTACGACAAAGGTAAAAGGGAGCTCATGGGTAAGTTTGCTTTCCTTGATAAGCAAGTATCCATATGTGTAGACATATAGATAGATCCTTTTTATAATAATTCTTATATAGGTGTTACTGTTCACTGGGTAGAAGATAATTGGTAACTTAATAAACGACTATTGACATTAAGGGTACTTAACGATCGATATACAATACAAAATATTTATAAAATTATTAAATAAATCCTAAATGAATACGGATTAGTGAGGAAAATTTTTTCTCTTGGTTTTGAAAATACAACTGCTAATATTGCATCAATATCTGATTGCAAAATTACTGTCAACCAGCGTTGAGGGGGATTTTTTTCCATATATATTGTACATGTCATATTCTTAACTTGTATGTTAAGGATGGCATTACAGCTTTATACAACAGTATAATTTCGATCAAGAATGTCGTCAAGACAATAACAGATAGGCCATCCCTTCATAAAAAGTGGAGGAACTTCTACATGGAGCATGGGAAGAGACTTCAAAAATTTAAGATGGATGTGTAACATCGCTGGAACTTGACTTCTGAGTTATTACATAACACAGTTCCTTACAGATTACTGCTATGTGACTTCACAATGTACAATATGTAGAGAGTTGATATTTTCCCCGATAACTAGGATATTTGCATCCAATTATTTAAAATTTTGAAAGTTTTTCATGATGCTAATAAGACTTTTTTATAAGTTTATAGGCTTAGTGTTCACTTGTTTGTTATGGGTGAGCAATTACTGGCATAAAAATTAAAGAGGGAACGGTCTGGTGGTCCAATATCTGAGATGTAATACTACACCAATACAAATTTCGAGTTTTCAAAAAATATCTCCATCAAGGACTTTAATATTTTAGAATGGTGGCATAGGCATAGAAGGGACTACCCACTGCTATCTTACATCACCCATGAATTATTTACTGCTCTAGCTTCAACGATTGCTATTAAGCAAGTGTTTAGCACAACAGGCCTGATTGTCGATGAATGCTAAACCTCCTTATCTATTGTCAGTATTGAGGCAAATGCTTGCATAGAAGATCGATACAAGGCGAGCTGTAGACGACAAAAACCATGCGGGATATCAAGCGAGGAAGATGATTACTTCAATGATTGGAACTGATCTGATGGAAGCCCAAACTCACCTACGGGTTCTACTCTTACTCACGAACATGAATAGTTACCTTAAGATAATACATAGTAAGTTTTCTTTTTATCCTTTACGAAAAAGTTTTATCACCTAGAGAAATCTTTTCTTCGAATTGTCTAAAAAAACTAAATAGCGTAGTTTTCCTAAAAGTGCTGATATAACATTAGGTTTTTCCAAAATTATGATCGATTAAAATTCTTTTCATTCAAAAAATTTAACTTAGATAGTCACATATACTTTAACACTTTTCTGAAAACATAAAATTGATCAACAAACTAAGGGTTTTCTAAAAATTTAAACCAAACTACGATAGTTTAATTCCGATTCACGGTTACGTAAGAACCTTATGAGCAACTGTAAAATACTATAAAAAAATATTTTCTCTTTAACTACTTCATTCTATTCAAACAGATTGGGACATTACGTATGCATACTATAAGAGACTTTTTTTTTATTTTATTTTCTTTCCATTTTAAATGTATATTTGATGGACGGTTTGAAGAAAAAAAATTTGTTAAAGGATTGGTAAGGCAAGAAGGAAAAAAAAATAATGTGAAGGCTTAAGAGAAGAGATATAAGGGAAAAAAATGAACCAACCCTAAATTATCGATTCACGAGCCGGTTACGGTTCAACGTGATCTTGGCCTGTGAACCGACGGTTCAAAGCTGATTCCGGGCTGAGCCAAACCGGTGCCTAGGTCTAATAGAACCTAGTTGTAGGGTGTTTGAAAGTTAACATGATTGTTTGTTTTTCATTTAGATTCATGGTGGTGGTCAGTTTTCCTTATTGAGGTCTGAGCTTTCAGATTATAAGATTGGAGTTTTGTATTTTATTATGGAGCAATTCCAAGTGCGTAGTGCTTGTTTGTATAGCTTGTTTATATGGCTGTGCTTGTTAAGACTTAAAATATAATTGGACTAATTCATATACGGTTTAATTGACCTTAACTGTTGGTTATGCTTAACTCGCTTACTTTAGGGGCCTACAGTAGTAGTTCCTTATAGGAGTAACCGCTAATCATATACGAAATTTCCATAGTAGATTTTTATATGGGATGACACAGGTAGAATATTAGGTTTTTGGTCTTTCGACTCTGGACTCTAGGTATAAAGGACTTAAAAGAAAACTTATATTATATTTACTTATATATGTGGACAAAGATCAATGTATAGTGGGGTTATGAGTACCTTTATATTATATGCTATCTTAAATTAAAGGTAATTAAACTATTGTTTTCTTATATGTTGTTACAAGTGCATTATACGCATGTATGTATTTTAGGCTTAGGATCTATGTATGTTTGTACGCCTGTAGTAGGCTTTGGCTCATTCCTTTATTTTTACAATTGTAGGTTGACTTAATAAGTTTACGGCAAGTGTGAAAATTGTTGTTATCGGATTTGAAAAGAGTGGTGGTTAGTTTTATATGTTGTAGAAAATCAAGATCTAGTTATTTATTATATTTATGGTTGAAGTAACTCATTTGGGAGTTGCTTGATTTAATATATATAAAGAATTGTTGTTTTGTATATAACGAGTGATTATTATAAGTGATTATGGAGCTTTAATATATTCCTGACAAGTGGAGACACATGACGAGTTGTGGTGCCCTCAAGTAGTGGGCGTTACAACTTACAAACTTCATACTTTACATATAAAGCAAGGATGAAAGGAAGGAAGAAAAAAAAAAAAAATCAGATAATGAATGTCGTGTTAATTACGTGCGTTAATAATTAGTAGAATTCTTCAACGTAGTGTTCTTTATTCTTGAATTTGCGTGAGCGTGTATCATTGTCTGATAATTGCATGTTTGGACTTGTTAGGCGGACTGAACGTGGAACAATTAATATATTCATCTCTCGTGGAAGATACGTTCCAAAACACAATTCCTCGACGCAATGGATAACATGAGAATTCACCAAGGACCATGACGTTTTAACTGGACGGAGGTTGAACTGAGGGCAACAAAAACTCGATTTGTTTTAGCCTTTCGTAGTCGAGGTGGTTGAAATTCGTTGAGTAAATAGGTGCATTTATGTTTTTTACTTCTACTTATGCTTTACAGGTATTATTATGAATAATATCATTTTCTTCTACCTAGCTAGCAAATGGATGTCCACGATGCGTGCACAAAAATATAGCAATCTAATCAAGTTAAAAATATAAACAATTAACGAATCAGGCTATCTACAAATAGATAAATAATGAGAAAATGAAGATTTTGTTAAAAGAAAGAAATGTAAGATTTTAGTAAAATATTCTAAATGTATTAGTTAAAATACACTAAAATACTTAAGATTTGTATTAGTTATCAGTGAAAGCCGGATAACTTGATATTTACATATTAAAGAAAAAAAAAATCAAAAGCACAGTTTGAACAAATTTTATGATGTTCAACATTCAAATTTTAATAATACTATATTCTATAGATAATAATGTTTTTGCATGGGGAAAACAGTTAGACTACTATCAAAGTGGAGAAGCTTCTAAACCTCAGGTACTCTTCGTCTGAAGTATAATATTTTTCTTGAAAAGTTAATTTAGTTTTTATCGATCAAGACCGACCATTGATTTTTCATGGTCCTTCTCTCGCAATTGGGAAAAAAAAAAAATTTAGTTTTTATCTATACGTATTCACACATTTATCAATAAATGTAAGGTCTCATAAGATGATGTTGATTTTCTTCCCATTCCCCCCCCCCCCCCCTAAATCTCTGTTGATAGCTTTGTAGTCTAATATCAGATCATGTATTCTTTCCTTGCGACTAGCAAAAAATTGTACGAAAAAATTGGTAAAGTAAATAAGCATAGAAACTTTCACAAATAAATGCAATAAAAATTTAGCTGCTAAAATTACAATTGCAAAAATAAATGGCGTAGCACGGTAGATGGCATTATATTCAACGCAATTGAAATAATAAACCTAGAAAAATAAATTATGAGAACGATTTGAAGTTGATAATTTGAAAGCTATGCCTAAAAATGAGGAACACTTGAATTTTCAACTCCAAATAGAAAATACAGGAAACCAAAATCATACTACCCCTTTCTCCTCCTCTTAATAGAAGTTTCAACCCACAAACTTAATTTCAAAATTGATTCATGGGAAAGGAAAAAATAAATATAGAAGTTCATTGAAGAAAAGACACCTTACTATACGGGAATCGATTAATAGAATAAGTGGAGTTTATAACTTACGTTACTAATGAAGACGTAAGGAAAGACAAGGGTAGTCAGTGACGGATACGCCGCAAAGAGTACTGGTACAAATTAAAAAATAAAAATAAAAGTATAGAGATTAATAGCATTAAGGATGTAAATGAATTAAACCGGTTTGTAAGTTAATCAAGCAGTAAAGAAAGTTGAGTTCGAACTTTGAAATATTAAACTTGAGTTTTAAAATAATAGGTTCGATAGATTTGCGAAATTAATCGAGATTGATATAATTTTTAATGTATTTAAATATATTTAAGTAAACTTAATATTGATTAAAAACAAATTTATTATATATAATTTTTAATTAAGCTCAAGTATAAAATTTAAATTTCTATCAAGCTTAAGTTTTGAGTTTTTAAATTAAACTCAAAATCGAATCTAATACTATTTGGTTCAACTTGATTTGATTATACTCCTAGAGAGCATATTGTAGATGGTAAAACTATATAAAATAATTGCTAACAATTTGTGTTATATTGGTGGGAGATATGGTCTTCAAAAAAAAATAAGTGTGGTAACCGTAACTTCAATTTAATTCTTGTAGTTATAAAGAATAACAGCCATATCTGGAGAAAAAGGAAGCGTCGATGAAGTAATTAAACCTGTATCTCCACGTTGTACCGTGGCTAAAAACTGTAAAATTAATAAAATGACCGAAAAGGCCTTAAGAAATGCTGAACATGTGATAAAACGGTTTTTTTTTTAAGGTCGGTGGAAGAATATTTGACAAAAATTTTATTTTTGTAGGCGGGGAGTTGAATGCTTTGATTTAAGAGAGAGAGAGAGATAAGAAAATCCTCCCTTGTTCCTTCCAAGAATTCATTTTAGAGAAACCATTACCATTCAATTAAAAGACCAAAACCAAATAAAATAATGCCTAACTGAGCATTTTCAAGCCAAAACACAGAAAAAGCCAATGCTAGCAGATTGAAACTAACAAAAGGATCGTATCTTCGTGTTCCTCTAATTTAGAAATCAACTTCGATCACTTATTACCAGCATTAAGGAAGGGCAAAAAGGAAATTCTCATAACAAAATCCCCATTAAGGAAATAGAAAGAAATAGATATGGAATGTAATAGTTACAGCCTCATTGGAGCAATTATTCAAACTGAAACATCCTGACATTTTGTTTTTGGTAAACATATTTGAACATTTACAAATGAAGACACCAATGTTAAAAGCACAACCAAAGAATAATATGGAGGTACACCTCCAAGGCAACTCGGAAGATTAGATGATACAGAAAAAAAGCCAACTCCAATGACTTCAATGCAATGCTTCAACTTCAGTGACGAAACAAATCCAACTCCAAGTCTCCGAGGCAATGACGTTGGCGACTCAACACGACTTACGCGATTTCGTCGATGACTCAACATGGCTTACGCAACTTGATACAGTTGGAAGATAGGAACAATCTACCACAAACTAAATAGATTTAGAGATGATATGTAAGGAACTTGGAGTACGCAGTTGCAGTTCGTGCTATAAAAAGCACTTACTTTATGATTGGTTTGTTGAAAAATGTAGTAAAGAGGAGTAAAAACTTAGTTTTTAAAGGGGAACAAAAAAAAAAAATATTTCATCTAAATGAGAGTACACTAATGTGTTTTAGTGGGCAGATTTTGTGCCGAAGAAATTTGAAAGGAAATGGGAGTGAGGACGGCTATGTGTTATGAACATGGGACAGGCAACTTGGGTATAGATAACGTGTTATGAAGACAGTTTTTGGTATGTGAACATGGGACTGGCAGATGACATGGGCATGGATAACTTGGCATAAATTTTGGTTGGTTTTAACTGCGAAACAGTTTTACCTCAAAGCAGTTACTAAAGTAGATTACATGGGCATATATATTTGTTTTATATTATAGTTTTTATTGGAGGAGTCTAATAGTAGTTATTATCTCGTTATTATGTTAAATAATATAGACTAACCGATAATGTACTCGTAATGTACGTATAAAAGGTAAATAAATTAGTTTGATATAATTTAATATAATGGAAAATAATTAACTAACTTAATGCAAAATGTAAATAAAATATATTTTGTTTCTTTCTTTATTGTTCTTTTGCAATTAAGGTGTTAATGAACCATATAACTTTAAAGCAAAAAAGTTGACAGCATGATTGATCATATTAACTATTCATACCCATATAACCAAGCATGACATTTGAATTATGCATGGATCCAATTAAATATCAGTCTTAATATTATTGAAAAAAGTGATGCTGTCTTGCATTAATAGTGGACATAAAAATGTTTAATGGAATAGTTAAAAACAATTACATCACCATTTAGCATGTGTGTAAAAATTAAATATAGGGAAATAATGAAATTGTTAATATAATATAATTATTAAATTAAATTATTTGATTAAATTATAATGAGATTGTCATTAAAAAAATAACAAAGTGGTTCTTGCTTGGACATACATCTCTATATGGTTACACCAAAATAATGCTTATGCATTAGACTAATACATAATTCCTTTATTTTTTTTATCCTAATTTATTAAATTAGTAAACATGTAAAATGCACCAAAATAACACTTATGTATTATACTAATACATAATTCCTTTATTATTTTTTATCCTAACTTATTAAATTAGTAAACATGTAAAATAAACAAAACTTCATTAGCTATAATATTATACAAACGAATATGTTTACCAACAAACATCAACACTTAAATCATCAATATATATTCAAAGGCTAACAATAATCAATAAAACAAAACCAAAAGTTAGTTTCCAAGAAAAATTCAAATGGTTTGTCATCTTGTTCTATATTACATGTTTGAGTTGAAATAATTTTAGATTATGTAATATAGCAAAATCAATCAAGAAAAATAACCTTCCACACCAACTCAATTTTTAGGTTATTTTAAAGTTCACTCATAAAATTGACTTATAGTTTAGATCTCTTACGTTGTATGCAAGAAACATTACAAAAATGTATTTGATTACAAAATCTATGAATCATCAAAACTTCAGGTAATGCAAAAAGCATAATCGTAAAATATTATTAAATTTCTTTTATTTATTTAATACACCATATAATTTAGCCAATTTTACCCATCAATTAGAAAACATTGCAAATTGTAATGCAATGTTTATCCGATTGCAATTTTAATTGAGAAGTTTAGGATAAGCAACCAAAATGAATAAATTTGATTTCAAACATACATACAAATACAAACTCTCATATATCGTAGGCTAATGGAGAAGGTGTATAATGTGGAATATTCTCATTATATTATAATAGTAGATAAACAGAGAAAATATTCCAACTCAAAAAACTAAACACTTTAACGGGATAAGCCAAGGAAAATAAAAGTTGGACCATTCCCAATATGCCATTTTCAGATATGAAAATATGTATCAATTTTATATTCTTCTTAGCATAGGTATGGACCATATCTTTTTTGTTATTGGGAATGAAGGTAGAAAAACAGACTTTTTTATTAGAAAAAGCAACCTATCATCTTGGCTGAGATATAAAACAGTAAACACTTTTTAAAATATAACAAATAATGACCCATTCATCCTTTTTTTCCAATGAATGAACAAGTAGTGGGTAAATATGAATGATAAATCAGGTTTGCCTCGTTCAAAGCATTGTTCTCAACAAATTCTCTACGTTTCAATACCATCAAATCATGAACATGTCTATAAACACATAGGAAAAGGAAAAGAAAAGGAAAGGAAACCTAGAAATACCCAAAAAAAAAAAGAATAGAGAAATAGATGCAACACAAAATAATCATACAATATTATTAGGAAAAACAAATGCTTCTCCAACAAAATGGCAATGGCCTATCAAAAAGAGTAAATAATATATCTTTTCTTCTAAAGCCATGTATTGACTTTGAGCATAATCAAGCTAAAAGACGATTTCCATAGGATACAAATTATAAATTAAGAAAAGCAAAACCACTTAACTCTAGATGTTTGATTCTGTCTCATCATGCTATTAAAGCAAACATAGAATAACACTACTGATGTTTAATGCCTATACTAATCTTGCCTCTTCTTTCTCTTGTTATTTTCCTTCTTCTACATAGCTAAAGGATATATTTGGATCTCAAAAGTTAAACAAACGATTCAAAACTCCTTTTGCTTATTAAAATGCAAGAATAATTGGCCTTTATCCTAGTCAACAGTAGCTAACAAATCTAGTAAGTTCATTAGTACAAAAACATAGAAAAAACATAACAATTAGAAAAAGAAGAAGAATGGTTGAACTATTATCATAATATCAATGATCAATAACCTACCTTCATCTTCTATAAATTATCAATAGGTTTTGATTTTATTGCCAAGTGAATCAAGTGTGATTGGTTTCTTGATATAACTTCAAATTGAAAAAATTGACATTCTTTTATTCACTTAATCCATGGTCCATTGATTCTTGACACCATAGACTAAAACTCCATCTACTTATTTTTGCAATTATTGATGAGTTAAGCTTACAAAGCCTCACAAGATAGTAGTTATGAATGTGTGTATATATATATATATATATATATAGAGAGAGAGAGAGAGAGGGGGGGTGGAAGCAAATTGTGGTACTTGGTAAATACTGGCATAAAAAAATGTATAGCAATTAATGTGAGTTAGATAAGGTAAGAGGAGAGAGATTTTGGGGAGAGAAGATTACATGGACATAAGTTTTTAAACTCTAATAAAAGAGTATCTATCCTATCTTATTTTAAAATTGATGGAGACAAATGTAGCTATTGTATCCTTACTCCCTTAATATATATAGATATAGATAATACTAGTTTAATAGTATCTTCCCCATAAAATTTTATACGAAATAATTTCCCATCATGTTTTAAATAAAGGTTCCATTGGTAGGTGCTTTAAGATACCTAAAAATAGCTTTAGGGGGAAAAATCACACTTTTGAAAACTTTGATTTTTTTTTTTTTTCAAATTTCTATTGTTTAGCTTTTTAGTTTTCTTTTATCATTTTTTCTTTTTTTGAAATTCAGTTATATATACATATAGAACATTCTTCGCTAGATGGATGCTTTATTGTTGTGAGTAGTTGGTTGTAACTAGGTGACAATGCCTAATAAAGTTAGAGCAATTTGTTAAGTGCATGGAGATACCATAGATAGATATGATGGGGTATGTCATGACAACATGAGTTTAGAAAAGGTAGATGGGATTCTAATTGATACAAATTATGAGCAGTTATTAGGTAATAGGGATCTTTAGATTAATCCTGAAACCTATTGAAGTAAGTGAATTTAAAATTGTCTAGTTAGATAAGTTAGTCAAGTTTTATTGTGTGTAATACAAATTGCTAGGTGTATTCTATTAAGAGGTCATTAGTTTACTATAAATACAATGTGTTAGTTAGTTAGTGGGTGTGTATAATGTCAGTGCAATAATAGAATTGAGTGTGTAGTATGTGTAAGTAATATACAAAAGTAACGGTATGAAAGAAAAGTGTGTGCATAAGTGCCGTAATGCAGTATGTGAATGAGAGTGTGACAATGCAAGTACAAATCATAGTGAATAAATGAAAGTGAATATTCAGTGCATACATGTGTAATTGTTTGTATGTGCCCATCATGATATTCTGATCTTCTAATAGTGGTATTAAAGCAAGGAAGGAGTTGAGTTTCTTGGAATCTTATGTATAGTTCTTTGTGATTCATTAATGGCGAGCAACGTTAGGAACATAACTATTGCGCTTCTTATTCTAGATGGTAAAAATTACAATAAATGGTGTATTCAAATGTGTGTTATCTTTGGGTTTCAAGAAGTATTAGAAATTGTTGATAGTGGGCTACAAGAATTAAGAGAAACCCCAACCAATGGTTAGCATACTGCCTATAGAGATGCTAACAAAAAGGTTTATAAACCTCTTTACTATATTCCTCAATGCATTGATGCCTCAAATTTTGAAAAGATTACTTCGGCTAAGATAGCAAAGCAACCATGGGACACTCTTGAGAAGTGTTATAAGGGGGGTTGATAGGTTAATGAACGTTAGGTTGCTGAGAAGCCAATATGAATTGTTACAAATGGAATCAACGGAGATTATTAATTATTATTATACTCGTGTTGTGTCTTTGGAAAATCAAATGAAGTTTAATAGGGAGACCATGATAGTTTTGATTATAGTGGAAAAAATTCTTCACACACTAACTCCTAGATTCAATTACATAGTGGTTGCCATTAAGGAGTTCAAAGATCTTTCAAATTTGAAACTTGAAGACTTACAAAGCCTATGAGCGAAGGATGAATAATAGAAATTTAGAAAGAAACTATGAACAAGCCCTTCAACGACAAACTAAAAGAAGTAGTTATGATTCTATCAAGGATAGGAAAGGATATGGTAAAAGCAAAACTAGACGATGTAGAAGGAGTTTTCAAAGTTAAGGGCATGAACAAGAATATTTGAATGATTAGACTCAATCTAATATGAACAATACTGAAAAGCGTGGAGGATTATGTAGAAGAGGAGTTAGGATAAAGTTTGACAAAAGAAGTATTCGGTGTTATAATTACTAAAGATTTGGTCATTTTGCAGATGAATGTAGAAGCTCTAAAGGGTCACAAAAGAATCAAAAAGATGTAACTGCATATGCTCAAGATGATGATGAATCAAATCATGTTTTGTTAAAGGTTATGGTTGAATTTGATAGCACCAGTACCAATTCTTAGTATCTGGACATAGGGTGTTCAAACCTTATGTTTGGAATAGAGAATGGTTTATCAATCTTAATGAAACTTGCAAAAAGTAGACTGAAGTTTGCTGATAATTGTGTGGTTTTAGCAGAAAGGCTAGGCAAGATTATTATTAGGTAGAAAAATGGGAAGTTCTCATGCATCTCAAATGTCCTATACATGCTTAAGATGAAAAATAATTTGCTTAATTTAAGGAAATTGCTTAAGAAGGGTTATGGTATGAATTTACATGAAAGGGAGTTGACTTTGTATGATAATAAAGGGCGTTTGATTTTGAAGTCACAACTAAATAAGAATGGGACCTTTAAGGTTGATATTCAGACCAGTGTTTATCAAAGCCTTTCTGCAACAGTTGATAATGAGAGCTAGCTGTGGCATATGTAGTTTGGGTAACTCAACTTCAAGAGTTTGTGTGAGCTAAAAAATAAAAGTATGGGAACTTGCCTTCTATAGATTTCTATTCAAGAATGAATGTGTGAAGAGTACTTGTTAGGAAAACAAATCGAGGATTGTTTCAAATAAGAAATATCTCCAAGAACTTCTAATTTACTTGAAGTTGTGTACTCCAATGTATGTGGCCCTATTGATACTCCTTTTATTAGAGGTAATTGATATTTTATCTTGTTTATTAATGATTTTAGTAGGAAATTGTGGGTTTATCTAGTTCAAAACAAGAGTGAAGCATTTGAAATCTTTAATAAGTTTAGAGTTTCAATCAAGAAACAAAGTAATAGAACAATTAAAATCTTACGAACTGATGGAAGAGGGAAATATACCTCAAATGAGTTTAGAAGGTTTTATCATCCTACTAGTGCTTACAAGTTATATAATCCTATGACAAAGAAGATTTTCATAAGCAAGGATGTTGTTTTCTAATGAGGGAAAAACTTGTTAGTGGGATAGTGATACTTCGAATGATTTAAAACAAATAAAAGAACTACATGTTTAGGGCAAAGAAGGAGATGTGAATGTATCTCCATTTGAAATGATTAGAGAAACTGTTGAATAGAATCGACATGCTATATAAAGGTAGTAGAGGAGTAGACAAAGACTAAGGAGGTTTAAGGACTATGCTGTATTTCTAAATAGCATGATCATAGTGGAAGGTGATATGGTATACATGGCATTGTCTGCAAATGTTGAACCATTAACATTTGAACAAGCAAATAAAGACCCTAAGTAGATTGCAGCTATGGAGGAAGAACTGCTATCTATTAAGAAAAATTAGACATGGGACCTTGTAGAATTACCTAATAATGAGAAACTTATTGATGTGAAGTGGGCCTGTAGGGTGAAGATGAAGCCAAATGGTTTAATTGCTAAATATAAGGCTAAACTTCTAGCTAAAGGGTTTCTATAGAAGTCTGGATTAGACTTTAATGAAGTATTCTCCCTTGTAGTTATGATTGAAACCATGAGGATTGTTGCAGCACTTGCAAGTTTCAATTCATGGCCAATGTTTCAGATGGATGCTAAGTCCGCCTTTCTAAATGGGCCACTTAAAGAAGAAGCTTATGTTTGTCAACCCCTAGATTTGAGATGAAAGGATGTGAGGATAAAGTGTTTAAACTAAAGAAAGCTTTCTACGACTTGAAACAATCCCTATGAGCTTGGAATAAAAAAGTTAATACATTTCTAGTACAACAAGGCTTTGAGAAGTGCAATTGTGAGCATGGTGTCAATGTTAACAAGAGGCACCTAACTAATGCGAAGAGAAGAGATGAAATATTAATTGTATGTTTGTATGTTTATGACCTCTTGGTTATGGGAAATAATGAGTTAGAAATTGACAATTTTGAAAGAGTTATGAAGTCTAAATTTGAAATGTTAAACTTTGTAAAATTATCATGTTTTCTAGGTCTAGAGTTTATAGAGACACCAAACCAAGTAAGTTAAAGATATTTTGAAAAGGTTTAAAATGGCTAATTTAATTTAGTTGCTACACCAGTAAAGGTGAATACTAGACTCATGAAAGACGAAAAGGAGAAGTTAGTTGACTCAACAATGTTCAAACAAATGGTTGGGTCCTCAAGGTATTTTTGTAACAGTAGACTAGACATTACATTTGGTACAAGGCTTATTAGCAAATTAAAAAAGTCCAAATGTATCTATAAAACCCGTAAATTCCCTAAAACGAGGGTTACAAGTTAATAAGTTTTTTTCCAAAAGATATCCTTAGTGTTAGCAGGATAACTAATCCTGAACCTAAGAGGCTATGTTAAAAACCCTTAATGCAAACCCCTAAAACCCTAAATGGCAATCTTAACCCTGATTTGACCCTTACACTCAAATACCTTAAAATCTTATAAACAAATGCCAATAACTAATGTTAACTTTCAAGGTCAACTTAATCTAAGGAAACTAACCCCAAACCCCAATGAAAAAAAAAAAAAAACCAATAGTCGAAGCCTCTAAGAGTTTCTTAAAACTGATAAAGGGTAAGCTAAGCCAAAAATGAATATTGGTATAGATAACCCTAACAATGAATTCAAAACCTTAAAACAAATACTATAACCCTTAAATGAACCTTTGAACACTAAAATCTTAATTGAAACCCTAATACGTGTGAGCTTTTAAATTGTAAAACCTTGATCTACAGTAAAAAAAAACCCTAATCCAACAAGTGTACTCTAATTAAATAGTAAAACTATTTATTAATTGAAGACTAATCTCTTAATTGCCCTAAAACCCTAATCTACCCTCTAAAACGTACTCGAACAACAATAATTGTCTCAATTCCTTAAAATAATTAAATAAGATGACCTAATAGGCTTAACCAACTTAATTTGACACATTAAGCCTTAAAATGCACCTAATTTGTGTCAAGTCTACAAGTAATTAAGATTAAGAAATTTAATTACACCTTAATTCGCTAATCGAGGTTTTACATCATAATTAACTATAAGTCAAGAGCAATTAATCATATAAAACCAAATAAATTATATAAAAATATCTCCTTAATGATGCTAACCCTATACTTAGAGAGACAATATGAACCTTGTAAACTTTTGGATTTAAACTCAAAGTCAAATAATAAGTAATCCCTAAAACTAAAAATAATATAATATTAAAATCCATAAATTAAAAAATTCAACCTTAAATAATAAGTCATAAATCCTAAGTAATAAAGTTATAAAACCTTAAAGAGAGTAAAACCCTAAAACGTTAATCGTACGCATAAAACCCTTTATATACGAGAAATCTTAAAATGATTGGAAAATATTAATAGACTAAGTAAAACCTTAATTGAAAGTCTAAAATCTTAATTCAACTAATAAATCTTAAGTGTATCCTTAAACTATTCGCTAATCGCAACTAATTTCTCCAACCACTAGGAAACCCTAAATCACCAGCTTCATACGCGGTTCAAAAACCTTAATTGATCTCAAATAATAAAGAACTCTAACAAATGAAGTAATATAGGTCAATGAACTTAACTAAAGTGATAAATTATGGCAAGACCCTAATTACACCCTAATTAGGCCTAAATTGCTTAATTAAGTACAATCATGATTAATTAGCTTAATTACCCTTTAATCCATCTACTAACTCTCATTACATTTTAATTAGTAACAAGTTAAACTCAATTAAGAAAAAGGACAAATGATTAATTAGGATTTAAAGGACACTTGTCCTTTAGGAGAAACTCTCTTTTATTTGACAAAAAGCAAATAAAGTATAATATCACTAAGAGGGGACCATATACCCTTATCTCAAAATAGCCACCTCTTGTCCTCGTTAAACTGCCTTCAATATCTATCATTTCAACCCTCCAAAACCCTTATTTGACACCATTCTTCATGCATAGAAAATTGTAAGAAACACTCTTAAGAAACCTAAACAAAAACGAAAGGAAAAAGGAGAAGAAAATAAAAGGAGTAGTCTAACTCCCCCTGGACACCTCAACGCCTTTTGATTTTACGGCCACCACATGCCACCAAATGATAAGCCACCAATACCAAATGACCACATACATACCCTATATTCTTGCCAATAAACATTTTCTCTTAAAGGAGTAAGTTTCGACTTTTGTTTTTGAGTGAAAAAGTTGGAACTCATGCAGGCCAACCTAAGGTAAAACTCACCCAACTTAACTTTCTTGTTCACATAAGTTATAACTATGATATCTTGAAAGTTTAAGATTAGAAATAATATATAAATATACATCGAGTTTGGTTTTTCACCTTCCCAATTCTTTCTATAAAATAGTCTTTCTTTGAACCATTCAATACTAAACCTAACCTATTTAATACCGATGCTCAACTAAGGTTTAAAGAAAAACAATTTCTTTTTGTTTTGAAAACAACGTTAGAGTCGCCACCCGACCGGAGTTAAGGAAAAGATTATTATAACTTAGCTATCGGTTTATCGATTAAAAAACCAATTTATAAAACGACTTTTGAAACTAGAGAATCTAGATCTGGGGGTTAGGAATTTTAAACCCTTATGGCTATCATTGACTTTCCAAAATCAGAATTAAACTTAAAAATAATCTTTTAATTTTAAAAGATAGAAATTGGTTATTAATTACTCCAATTAGATAAACAAAATAATCTAAAGAAAAAGGGAAATTAGCTTTTTTCATTTTTATCGTCGCCTTGTAGGTATCTACGTACCTACTATTTAGAATCAAACATACGCAGTTCTTTTAATGAAAACTTTAGCAGGTTAATATGATTTTAATTTGGAAAATATGTTAAATTTACGTTTTTAGTTCAATTCGATTTATTAAAGGAAATTTATAAAAAATGAAGGTCTTACATTAAAATTTTTATTTTTGAAAAATCTGAAAGGACCTTAATTTTACAAAGGGTTAATTTATTTTTTGAAAAAGACGTTTTTCTAAGTGATAAAAAAAATATTCACTAGCCTAATTAAATATTTTTATTATTGTTTCCTTTTTTTTTTACTACATTATCTTATTTATACTTTTTATCTATTTCTACTATACTAAAATAAATAAACTATTCTTTTTTTCTTTCTTCTTTTTCATTTTCTTGTTATATAGTTTTTTTTTCTTCCTTCTTTTTCTTATTTTACATTTACAATTACAAATAAAGAGAAAAATTAAAAAATATAAAAAATAAAGCAATAACAACAATTGAAAAAATAATAAGAAATAAAAAAAAAAGAGACTTCGAATTAATTGAGCATGTAAGTCGAACTTGGGTGGGTTGGTTAAGTTATATGCAAATCCGAGTAGGGTCGGTCAGTTTGTAGTAGAAGAAGAAGCAATGTTTACAGAGAGTTCGTTTTGCTTGATTTAGCTACCAAAACAAAGGGGGAAAGAGGATTTCATGTGTTTTAAATTAGGGGTATGGGGGGTAGAGCTAACATTGTGATTAATAAAGCTCATCTAGGTGGTTTTTAGAAGTAGCAATTAGCGGTGGTGTTTGGGTAGCGCGTGGCGTGGCTATTCGAGGCTAGTAGTTAGTTGGATTGGGGGTTTGAGAGTTGTGGTGGGTTAGTTTTGCTCCACTACGGTAACTAGGATGGGGTTTAGAGCTTAGGGTCGCAATGGTTAAGGTTTAATGGAGAGGTAGTTTAGGGATGCTGCTAGGGGCTATGGCAAGGCGTAGGGTTGGTCAATTTCGAAAGTATGAAAGGTAGGGACACTAATGGAGGTAGTAGCTGGTGTTGGTAAGCTAGAAGGAGAGAGATTCAAAGAGAGAGAGAGAGAGAATAAGAGAGCTAAGGCTAGAGAGAGAAAACTAGAGAAAGAAGAGAGAAAGAGCTCGTAAGCGTTTATGGGTGGTTACCTGTGGTTGTGAACTCCTCCAACACCCATTTTATAGTTGAATTCAACCTAGAAACATGGAAAGCTTAAATTCAAATTTATTGAAAATGTCCAGAAAACCAGTTTTTTTTTTTTTCCAAATTTTGGAGCTCAAATTGAATGCTTTTTTTTATTGTATTTAGATGTGTTAATGGGTTCAATCCATAGTAGGCTATGTCTAGTTTGCAATTTTACCATTGATTTGGCGAAATTGCAACAAGAAGAGGTTCGAAAATCATGTTGAAATTGGCTGTCTGAGGAGGAAAGTACTGGAATTCTAGAGAAAAACAAGAGAAAGAAGAAAGAAAGAGAGGGAAAGAGCTAACGTGGCGCTATGTATGTTAAGACATGTGGCGCATTAAGATCCTAACATGTAGTAATGTACTAGTTAACAAAAATAAAAAAGGCTTTCCTACCATTACCAAGATTCGATCCTAAGACCTTACACTCAAACCCAATGCAAATATTCATGTGATTATCCGTTAGGCCATTGGCATGTGCCTTGTCCATATGTTCATTGTCCATATGTGCAACTAAATTGCATATGTGGACTCAATCAATCTGGGCTAAATTTAAATCTGAACTTAGGTTCAATGGCATAACTTCTAAACTTAAATTAAAAATAAAAATCTACCATAATAAAATGTTATTTTCTAAAATCTTTTATTTTTTTCAATTTTCTTTTTTTTGTAATTTTTTCAATTTTCTAAATTTTTTAACTTTATTTTCTAAACTTCTTATTTTTTAGGGTTTCTTTCTACACTTCCTATTTTTGGTATTTTTTTATTTCTTATTTTTCGTGCTTTTTTCTTATTTTTAAATCTTCTTTTATTTTCTCAAAATTCTTGTTTTTTTCTAAACTTTTTATTTTTTAGGCTTTCTTTAATTTCCTTTTTTTTTTTACTAATTTAGGACCTATTGAAGAAATAAAATAAAATAAATGGGGTAAAAATTGGATATTTACAATATGTTATAATCATGTACATATCATTTTAGAGCCTTATAATTACACGTTCATTTATATACTTAGCTAGTTTGCTATTTGTATTCTATAGGTCTAGGAGATAGTTTTATATAAATAACTTGAAAAAATGTTAATTAAACTTCATAAAACTTTAAGTATCATCCATGCCACCCCCTCCTTGATATGTATCCATCTTGTTTTTACCATGTCAAGTGATGTTATTAGCTTAAAATAAGTAGAAATGTGATTAAAATTAGGAAACACAATAAAATAAGTATTAGATGGGAAAAGTTAAAGGAAAGCCTAGAAGAACTCTACTTGGCCACCACTTTCATGAAAGTTTCAAATCTATAAATTTTGATTTATTACCTTAATGACATGATTGTTTAGTGTTAAGTATGATTTAGGATGTAATTAACCAAGTTAAGTAGAGTAATGATGAGTTGATGGCCTAAACGAATTAAATTAATGATTAAGCCTTAAGCAATTTTGTAAGGTAGGACTTGGTAGACCATTGAATAAGTTAGAATCTATTAAGTCATAGAATTCAAATTAGGCCTAAACTAACATAGTTAGTTAATAAAGTCCTAGAAATATGATTAAGAGCCCAATAAATGAAAAGAACCAGATTTGAATTGTAATAAAAAATGGACTTATCTTAAGGCTTTTAGTAGGCTTAAGCTCAAAATAATAAGTGGAATTAGGCTTAAGGTTTTAAAATGCAAGATAAGCCCAAGAGCCCTTTTGAACTAAGAATAAAGTTCAATAACTTAGTTACCAGATCTAATCCCTAAATTAAAAGACTAGTAAATAAAATATAAAAGGCCCATTAATTCCAAATTCCCATTAAAGCTATCCCCTATAGGCCTCTTAGCAAGCTAAGGCCTTAAACTAATAAAAATGACCCATTTAGGCACACAGAAACAACACTAAGGCCCAAGGTGAAAATTTAAAAGGTTGAGCAAGAAAGTCCACTTAAAATACTTAAAAAGAAGCCTTAAATATTAAGTGCAAGGTCCAAGATGAAAAGCTAAGCCTAAAGCCCAGCCTAAAGGCCAAAACTAGGTCTAAACCCTAAAGTGACCAAACTCACCCTTTAGGCCTATGAACTTGTAAGGCCCAAACCAAAACCTTGCTAATCCAAAAGCTTAAAAATAACCTCACAAATGAAAGAACACTTGAAAATAATGAAAATTGACTATAAGAACGTAAAATACCTACTTAAAACGAGAAAGTTATACCAAGATACGAAATAAGCGGAAATAGGGAAACTGTAGCGAAGCTAGTAAATAGATTACATTTAAGATGAGTCTTATTTACTTTAGTTACCTTAGTCAGGTGATTTGGGATACCAAGTTCGAGACTACCAAAGACTACTGAAATACTTGACTTTAAGGTTGAGTGAGTATATCGCCCCTTATTTTACTTTGTTTTGTGTTTGTGGTTAGTGCATTATCTAATTATATATGATAATTGAACTTGATGCATGTTGGGGTTTATCAGAACTTATGTGTGCCTATTCTAGTTGAACTATACTGGCGAAATATCTTAAGATATTTCAAATACCTTTGTTTGTTGCATTAGAATGTAGGGTATTGGAGTATCTAGAATTAAATTGGACATGCATTACATTTTATAACATGAGTAAAAGAATGTTAGCACCATGTAGTAGAGCGAGAGATCATGCTTGGATGGATCCATATTGATATTATGTATTGTGATTATTTATCATACAACGTATTTCGTACGACCTATTCTTACCTTGACCTTTAGAAACTACTTGGCTCTAAGGAGTACCGCCTTCTACTTGAGATTAAGTCGTGTCTACTGTTGAGGATGGTTATATTGTTAAGAGATTTTATATTAGACGTAAATACCTAGGTCCTGATATGCCTACTTCCCAACTTGAGCAATAGTGGGTGTTAAAACCATACTGCATACAGTTGCTGGCCGACTGTATATACTGTTTGCATTACATATGCTTGTACATGCATTCATAGGTTTGATAAATAACTTGCTTGTTATTATCTAATGGTAAGGCAGGAAGGCTACTTACTAAGCTGGATGTAGCTTACCCCCAAATAGTTTTTTTTTTTTTTAAGTCTTACAAAGTTGGGGCTAAGCTAAGATTCAAGTGTAAAGCACTCCAGCGAATAGAGAAAGTAGAATATAAATTTAGGAAACCAAGTGGTATAATCAAATTAAACTTTTAAGGTATTTAGTAGCGTTATGGTTTTCGAAATATAGATACCCTTTTTCATTGTTTAGTAGGTGACTCTGACTCTCTACGATTCTGATGACTATGGATTATTGAATCACTTGTAGATATATATATATATATAGTTAAGCAAATGTATGTAAATTGAATAAGCACCCTTAGAAACTTACTAGTTAGAGCCTTGCAACTTCTAACTTGTAAAGCAATTTTTATATCATGGGTGCACACATGATATGAAGATTTTAGGCAAAACTATCACGCCCCCTTTTAAAGCGTTACAGTATCACATATATTGGCTATAAAGAGAATACTAAGATATTGGAAAGGGACTTTAAACTATAGAAAGCTACAGTATCAATGTAGCTAGTGTTATAGGTTTTTCTTACTTAGATTGGTGTGGTGACAAAGTAAAGAGGAGAAGCGCAACTGGATATGTTTTCAAGGTTTGCAATTCTCCTTTCACGTAGAGTTTAAAGAAGCAATAGGTGGTTGCATTATCTTCTTGTGAGGCTAAGTATATAGTAACATCTATTGCTACATGTGGGGCCATTTAGCTCACAACCTTGTTTAAGCAAATAAAAGTAAACATTAAGAGTCCATTAGTGCTGAAGATTGATAATAAATCCATGATAAATTTGGCTTAGCATCCTATTGCCCATGGTCGAAGTAAGCACATTGAAACTAAATTCCATTATCTAAGAGATCTAGTCAATCATGGAAAGCTGAAGCTATTGTATTGTAGTATAGAGGAACAACAAGCAAATATTCTTACAAAGCCATTGAAAATAGAGAAATTCGAAAGGCTAAGGATATTGATTGGGATGAGGTTATTCATTAAGTATTGAAACAATTGGTATTAAGGGGGTGTATTAATGTTTAATACAAATTGTTAGGTGTGTTTTGTTAAGAGGCGGTTAGTTTACTATAAATACAGTGAGTTAGTTAGTTAGTAGGTGTGTGTAATGCCAATGCAAAAACAGAATTGAGTGTATGGGGTATGTAAGAAATATACAAGAGTGATGGTGTGAAAGAAAAGTGTGTGTACAAGTGTCATAATGTAGTATGTGAATGAGAGTGTGACAGTACATGTATGAATCATAGTAAATCAATGAAAGTGACTATTTAATGCATATATGTGTGATTGTTTGTGTGTGCCCATCATGATATTTTGATCTTCTAACAAGTTTTTGATCTTATCATATCAATCCATGAAGATAATGGTGTCAAGCAAATTGTCACTTTCATAATCATATAGTGGTGTAGATGCTGTAGTATAGGTGTTTAGTCGAATTTATGCAATTAATTAGCCTCACCCCAAACGTAACTTAAGGTACAAATCTTGGTAATTTGGCTATCACTCAAGGATATGAATCCAAACTTATGCCAATGAATTTAGAAACAAGTAGCAATCGTAGTTTGTCTAAAACAAATGCAAATTTCCTAATTAAAATTAATCAACATGTGGCGTAATAAGGTTGAATAAGCTCTTTAGGAAGCTATTCAAGGTTTTGTTTTGAAGACATTTATGAGAATGATAGGGTGATAACTATGATTAGTTCAAACATCTTAAGAGCCACACGGATCACATAAGAGGAATGACTAATGCAATAAGTTCATGGTAGATGGAGATGCTATTAGGAGTTTAAACTAAACCATTTGTCCTTCATAAGTATCAGTAGAGTGTATGTATCAATTTAGACATGACTAGCTCCTTCATGATGATAGAGATTTAGTGAAAATTTATGTAAAGGTTTGAGAAGATAAAACACTTGATATAGGTAATGAAAAAATGCGCCATCTATTATACTACACCATCACAACTATGTTGTCTATAATTAAAGAGGAAATGTGATTCATACAATGTATTGATAAGGAAAAAAAGGATGTAAGTGGAGACATTGTGCCTATTTAAAAAAGCGAGCTATACATTTTCATATTGGAGAATATAAGGGTCTATAATCATGTGCTAACATTCTATCAATTATGGCCACCCTCAATTGCACTCTACCAATATGTCATGTTGCCTTATTATGGAAGTAGAAAATTTATTGAATGCTAAGATATCATATCTTTAAACTTCCCTTTGCAAGTTATGTGCTTACATTGTTGCATAAAAAGAGTTTCGGAGGCAAAGTTTCAGGCTATTAAACAAGTATACCGCAAGTTAGATGAGTCATATGCCATGCCTCCGCATTTGTTGAGTGCAATAAAATAGGCTATCCCCGATATCAAGTTGAGTGAAATTATCTATACACCAAGAATGATGGTTATGTTGTATTTAATAGAGTTGTTTAGGTCTTTTGTCCACGCATTAAGGTTTTTTTACATTAAAAAAGTTCTTCCAACCATTGCTTATGTGATTAAACCTATTATTTATTCTTAGTATGTATGGACAAACAATTGACCTTTTACTTGTTTAAGCCACTCATTAGTGCATCGCTCATCAACATTGGTGGCACATTTTCTATGGTATACTTATATATTACAATTTTAAAGAGCTAAATCAATAATAATCTTCAATGCAAGCAGGATTCATCTAACTTGCTATGTTTTTTTATCGTGCTTTGTCGACTAATCAAAATCTTTTAGGAGTACTTCAATGCATTTGTATACCTAACATAAATCATTTTCACATATAATAGTTGGTGGCATGTACACAAAGTAGATAGTGAGTCTTTGTAGTAGATATTCGAAGAGGAAAAAATCGAAGATGTGACAATAATTAGAGAACAAGAAAGTGGTACAAACAAAGGACAAGAAAAGATAAAACTGCTATATGGGGGTAATGCTGATCATGTGCGATCATAATTATTAAAATTGTGATTTTATCTATACAATTTTATAAGTTTACAATTTTAGAAAACTATTTAAATTAACTCCACATAAAATTATTTTCTTATACACTTTAGTAAAATCATGAGTATGTATGTTAAACTTAATAAAACTAACACTTTTTACTTAGTGCACCAATTCTATATATCTAATTTGAATGGGTTAATAAATAAAAGATATAACTAAGTTTTCACAAGCCCATCAATTATTAGCGCGATATATCATTTCCCTATCTTATTCCAGTTTTTTTCCTTTTTTTTTTATTTTTCTCTCTTAGACCCTTATTCAATTGTTCATAAGTTTCATTAAAATTCCAATCCAGTAGCAATGTTTGTAAGTGATTCTATTTTTACTTTATATCATCGGTAACTCAAAATGAGTTCAAAAGTTTGGTTCTCTTTAATTTATTTCTTTTTCCAAACAAAATAATAATAATAATAATATAATAAAGAAATAGTTTCAACTTTATCATTCTTTTGAACATGTGGGATTATATATTAAAAGGTTTTTTTTTTGGAAAATAAGGATAAGTTTTTTTAAATTTCTATCATGTGTTACAAGTTTTGTATAACTACTAAAAACATATATATTGTTTTTAAATATTATTTTGTATATGTTATAGAAATTTATATTTTTATATTTCAATTTACATTTCAATCCTACAAACACAATACTACTTTTAAATGGAATCATGAGTTTAATAATTTTACATTGTTCATACCCTTATTATATACATAAATGAATTATTATACATGTTTCACGATAAATTCTCGAACGTATCCGTGCAAGTACTCTTCACAAATTATGACATTGCGGTCGACGGATAAAACCATCGTTGGAAGAAAGATGTAGATATGGTGGTATGTAACCGTTCAAGCGTCAAAGTTGGCAATCGAAAGAGAAAATAGAGCCTTTTAACGAAATCCAATGAATCATGTGTTGGAATAATCAAACAATAATGCTCTAATTTTGACCAAATTCTGCAGCCAATTGCAGCTGCAAATTGGATACAAAGTGCTTGGAAACAAAGTAAGTGTCCTCTTTGGATAATTTACATTTTGAATAGGCAAGCAAATTTGGAGCTGGAATTTACAAGCCCCTTGCGCCAGGTATATCAATCCATTGGATTTGGAGTTCGATTTCGCCACGCTCTACGTTGCGCAGTCTGAGGACCATGTGTTGCACCACTTTGCCATCCTTCCACAAGATGCAACTCTCTTCAGCCAGGCAGCTTGCTCTGTTTGGTTGTAATTTGCGTATTATTGTCCCGCTTGGAAGATGACCCAATCGCATTTTCTGAGCTTCTAGGAATGGTCCAATGTCAAACTCTGCCTCCCCCATTTTATCATCTGGACTGAATGTATCCTCGTCATACACCAACTGCATGCAAATTAGTCCCATAATACATGTTAGTACATCAATATCGAAAATGGTTCGAAAATAGGTTAATTTTTACTTACCAATTTGATAGGAAGATTAGGATCGGAAATGGAGAGATTTAGATCTTCTTCCCACTCGGGGTTTGTGTTCTTCCTTACGACCCGAGTTTTAAGCTTCTGCTTGCCCATTCTAATGACAACGTAAGGATCACTGCTTGTGACATCTCGAACGGCAAGGTTCACCCCTCTGGTAACATGAATCTGAAGAAGTCCCATAAGATGTGCTAGTGATGACGACTGATGATGGCGCGTCATGTTTGGATGATCGGCGGTTGCAACTAGTTGATACTTGTGTTCTAAAACTGCGTATTAAAGAAGCTGTTTGGCTTAGGATGTTGATTTATGTCTCAGTTATAGAGATAGAGAGAGAGGAGAGAGAGAGAGAGAGAGAGAGAGAGAGAGAGAGAGACAGACTGCTATTTGGATATTGATTCGTGAAGGAGATTGTTGTTAACTGGCAAGAACTACTCCTAAGACGCCATTTATATACAAGAAGAGGAAGCCAAGTCTTACTTTTGAAGTTTGACTTTGAAAATTATGCAAAACTACGGTGAATAATTTAAAACCACTACATGACTAGCCGCTGTTTTTCTTTCTTTTTATTTTAATTTTACACTTTTTAAGTCTGGAATAATGTTGTGATTAGTTGAAATTTTATTTGTCAGAATTCACACTAAAATTAAAATTGCTATATAGCAATATCCTATTTAATTTTTTTTCCTAGGCAATTTTAAGAAATAGCATGATAGTGTTTATTGATTGAAAAAAAAAAAAAGATAAAATGGTTGATACGGTGAATCCAATAAGTGAAAACTCGATTAAATATATAATTTAACGATTTCAAGCCTCACCTAGGAATTAAAATAAAAAGAAGATGAAGAGTTTTGTAATAATATACTTATACTATAAAAACAAATATAGATATTCAAAAATTTAAGTTGGATTGATATATAATTTAATAACTCCAACTATCACTTATTTTATTATAATAAGCATCCGACGTTTTCGTAACTGTTTCATAATTATACCTACCATATGCCGTAAAAATCAATGACCATGTCAGGCTTTATATTATTATATTATTACATAATAATCACGCGCATTAATGTTTAGCGGACACCTTCAACGTCGTAGAATTCTCTACTCCTGAAGTTGCGTCAGTGTCATTGACACGGCGGACGGCTTGACTGGAACGTTGAACCATCAGTAATATCGATCCCTTGGGGAAGGTACGTGCCAAACCCAATCAGCAAACCCCTCGACGACGAAGGTAAGACTCGACGAAGGACTACGAGGTTCTAACTTGACTATGAATGGAAGGCACGCAACAAATACTTGGTATGTTTATATATATCGTCTTTCAACTCTATCTATTATAATAGAAAAAAAAAAAAAAAAAATCTTTCTATTTGATGCGGTTAAAAATTGTTGGTAAAGAAGTACATATGTTTTTAATTCTACTTACGCATTACAGGTTTCATTATGAATAATATTATTTCTTCTAACGATATATAATTGCTCTTTAGTATATCCTATATCCTATTTAATAGCATACTTGATTATCAATCAAATCTATGGGAGCTGATAGCATGCTTGATGCATTAAAAAGAAACTTCTTATATATTTTTTATGTTAGGCTGACATTTAAAAATATCATCTTTTTTCTTCTTCTTTTTTTTTAGGAAAAATCTTAAAAAAAAAACATTTCCTATATTTTAATTTAAGTATATAAGATCTTTTAAACTTTTAAAATGAGATTTTTGACCACTTAAACTTTTATAAATTAATAAATAATTTTTATAACCCTTTTAAACTTTAATTTGATTTATAAATACTGTTTAAATTTTGATTTTAATGTATAAATACTTTTTAAATATTTTTACCCATCAAAATCAAAGTTTAGGATTGTTTGCCCATTAAAATGAAAATTTAGAAATGTTTATATATCGAAATCAAAATTTAAGTATTATAAAAATTGTTTTATTAATTTATTAAAATTTAAGAGGTAAAAGTTGAGAAAATTCATCAGCATTTAAATCAAAATTTGGAACGACTTTTTATTTGACTCTTTATGCTTTTTGGTTTCAGCGTGATGTCCCATCACGGTTGGAAAAGTTTGACTGGCAAGTGGAAGGCAACTCAATTCCACAAAGATGAAACCATGGACCACTTGGTAATCTGGCTGGAGGGGTACCCTCCCTTCACATGCGGATAAAGTGGTGATTTGAAAAAATAAAAAGAAAAACCAAAATTAAAAAAAAAAAAAAACGAAAGAAAGAACGAGGAAGGATAAAAAAGAAAATAAAAGAAAAAGATATGGATAGGCTTGATACTGTGAATACCGTATTTAGTATTTAAATTTTATTTATTTTTATGGTTACTTATCTAAAATTTAAGAATATTAATGAACCATTTAAAATTTTCGATATCATTTCTAGTCCTCAAGATAGATAATTAATTACAAAAATAAGTAAAGTTTAAGTAGTTATTTACAAAAATTAGTATGTTTAGGTAGTTAATTGAAAAGGCAGCTAAAACTAAGGTACAATATTAATACTTTTAAACTTTAAATAATTAATTATAAAAATGAGTAAAAATGGGATTATTTACCCTTTATATACCTCATATAATTGATTCAATGATATCAGACTTTGTGAAATCTAAATTAGGTGAGAACTTGATAAGAATGTAGCAAAAGATTAAAAATGAGTACAATGTATACTTTTTTTCTTTTTTACCATGTCATTCCTAAATATGTACACATGGGCATGGGTGGGTCCATTCTATGCCTAAACATGACCTGTTCTATTAAGTTATGAACTAACTTTGGTACTGTAACATTTAGTCGAAAAATTAAAGGCTTTAAGCAACAATATATATAGTAGCGGTTGGAAAACTATTACCTTAAGTTTGGTATCCCATGGCTAAAAGTTTTTTAGAATTGTTGAAAGAGAACTAATTAATTACTGATGGTTTTAGTGTATTGAGAGCAAGGAAGAGAGAAAGTTGTAGTTGGAGTGTATTTGAGTGAAATGCAAAAAAAACTAAAATTAAGTTGAGTCGTATAAGCTTTAAATACAGTTATCTAATAAGATACAACATATGTGAAATTAAATAACTAACTAGCAACAACTAACAACTAACTACTAACAAAAACTTGACCATAAACTAATGATAACTAACTAACCCCTCGAAAATGGAAAGGTATAAATGTTTACAACTCCCATCTTGCTAAGGAAAAAATAAAAATGATCAACACATACTCCTTTGGTAAATAAGTTGGCAAGTTGCTAATGATTAGAAACATAGATTGGCAAAATGACAACCTTGATAACCTTATCATGAACAAAGTGTAAGTCCATCTCTAAGTGTTTGGTGTGTTCATGAAATACCGGATTTTTAGTAATGTATAAGGCGCATAAGTTATCACAAAACATCTGGATGAGCAACTGACACTAAACATGAAATTCCTTCAGCAAAGTGACTAGCCACATGACCTTACAAGTTGTAGCAGTAAAGGTATGATACTCTAATTCAATTAAGCTACGTGAAACAATAGATTGCTTTTTTGACTTCCGACTAATGAGTGAGCTTCCAAAGAAAACACAAAACCCAGTTGTAAAGCTTCTAGAATTAAGACAGCTACCCCAGTCCAAATCACTAAAAGCTCGAAGAACATAGTCAGATTTGGTTGGAAAAAGAAGACCTTGCCTTGGACTTTGTTTGAGATATTGCAATACACAAAATAAAGTAGCTTGATGAGAGCACCTACGATAATCCATGAACTGACTCAGGATATGAACAACATAGGTAATATCTGGCCTTGTGATGGAGATATAAAGTAATTTCCCCACAATCTTCCTATATGTAGAAGGATCAACTTGAACAAATTCATCCTGTCTAGATAATTTGTGATCTGGGACAATAGGGCTATTAGGGGATTTGCTTCCCAAATAACCAGTCTTAGAAAGAAGCTTAAGTGTAAATTTGCATTGTGAAACCAATAACCTCGTATCAAACCGAGCAACTTCTAAACTAATAAAATACTTAGGCACTTCCAAATCTTTGACTTTAAAATGAGCTGCTAAAAACTTCTTAAAGTCTTCAACAACATGAATATTCTTACTTGCAACGGCAATGTCATCAAATATATATCAAAATTACTAAAAAATCATCACCACTACCCTTAGTGAATAGAGAATGGTCACTATGTGATTGAACAAAACCATGTGATAGCAAACAAGAAGTAAGTTTTGCATTCCACCATCGGGTAGCTTGCTTAAGACCATACAATGACTTATCTAGTTTATAAATTAAACATCTTATAAAGGAAATTTTTAGTGGCTTATCAATAAGCTTAAGTCCTCGTAGAAGATCTATATAGACTTCCTCAATCAAATCACCATTGAGAAATGTGTTATGCATATCCATTTGATGAACATGTCATCTGTTCATAGCAACCAAACAAAAGAAAATCTATACTAAAGTGTGCTTAACAACTAAACTAAAGGCATGCATTTAATCAAAACCCTCCTTTTGGCTATAACCTTTAGCAACCAAGTGGTTTTTGAACTTATGAACATTGACGTCAACTTTAGTTTTTAATTTGTAAACTTACTTACATCCTGTTGCATGTTTATTAGGTGGTAAAGTTGTAATGGTCCAAGTGTTATTACTTCTTAAGGCATTTAGTTTTTTAACCATGGCTTTGCGCCAATGATCAAACTACATAGCTTAAGAAAAAGAGGATGGCTCAAAGTGTTTAGCGACTATGACAGTAAAGAGATGAAATGTAGGAGACAAAGGTTTGTAAGATAGGCATTTTTGAATTTGATGTTGAGTAAAAGAACGAGATTGGTCAACCAAAACTAGACTTAGATCATGATAGTAATTAGATAAGTATTTAAGAGGTAAAGAAATACGTTAACTTCAATGCAAAGGAATAGGCTCAATATTATGTATATCTGACATAGAAGAAGGAGAAGCAATGTGTATATTGGAAGCTGGAGAAGAATCTTGTATTTCTGGTACAAAAGAATGAGAATAAGGATCAAAACTAGAAGATTTAGTAGCAATAATGGGACTATGAACGTTGTCAAAATGATTAAAAAGATCATCAAGGAGAAGTACTAATAGTGGAAGGTAGAGAGCAAGAAACTGAAGTATTGGTAATATAGACAATAAAGCATGAATGGTGGGAATCTTAATTGGGAACACATGTTCAACATAATGTTTGTCACGTGAAATGATATATTTTTTTATCTACTAAATCAAAAATCTTATGCCTTTTAACATGGGAAGGATGCCCAACAAAAATGCAAAGTGTGCTCAAGGATCAACTTTAGTATGGTTTCTTTTTAAAGTAGAGGCAAAACAAAGGGAACCAAAGACATGAAATTGTCAATATGAAGGAATGTGACTAAATAGCATTATGTATGGAGTAATGTTTCTTGGAAGAGTGAATGAAGGAACTCTATTAATGATATAAGTTGTAGTAAGAATAGCATCACCCCAAAAAGAAATGGGTAAGGAAGACTGAAACAAAAGAGCTTGAGCAACAGTTAATAAATGTTTGTGCTTATGTTCAACAATGCCATTTTGTTAAGGAGATTCAACACTAGACAATTGATGAACTATTCCATGTGTTGAATAAAATTCTGCCAAATTGAACTCTTTGCAATTGTCAGAACAACTAATTCAAATGTGCCTATCAAATTAAGTAATAACCATTTGATAAAAAGTAAGAAGCAAAGTAGTTACTTCATGCTTATTCCTCATAAGAAATACCCAAGTAACTTGAGTATGATCATCTACTATAGTTAAGAAAAACCAATGACCATCAAGAGTAGGAGTGCCATAGGGACCCCATATATCCACATGAACTAATTCAAAAGGAAATAAAGTAGGCTTTATGTATGGGGGAAAAGAACTTCATTGCTGTTTGGCTAAGGGACAAACATTGCTATCAACAAGATTGAATTGAACATTTTATCAAGACTATGAACAACTTTGAGTTTATCAATTGAAACTTGTCCAAGCTTGTAATGCCAAACATCAAAGCTACTTAGCAAATTATTAAGGACAGATGAAACAAATGAAACGGTAGTAGGATTACAAGAAACATCAGCTTGAACTGAACTTTACTTTAGAAAAAACATACTACACCTAGCCTTGGCTTGACCAATCATTTTTCGTGTAAAAGAGTCCTGAATATATGCACATTGTTTAGTGAAACAAATTGTATATCTGTTTGTATAAAAAAGTTTGGACAAAGAAATTAAATTATATTGAAGTGAAGGCACAAACAATACATCATGAAGAATGAAATGTGCACTCAAATGCACTTATCCTTTGTATGTCAGTTGTAACTTTTGTTGATTAGGCAATTGAACAAAACAAAAGGAATGAAATAGATTCAAGGAATCAGTCATATGGTCTGTAGCACCAAAGTCCATTATCTAAAGATTTGAGGGACTATTACTTGACATATCATTCAAATAACTTAAAGACAAATGAGATGAATCCAAAGGTCTTATTGATGGTTTGTTCTACAATAAGGATGCGTTAAACACAAAACAAGAATAAGAAGAAGAAGGTTCTTATTGTAAAGTAGGATTTTTCAAGCTAGAATATAATACATTAAGTAAAGATAAAAGTTGAACAACCCGATCCTCAGTCATGTTAACATTTGGAACATTCATATTACTTCTGCCCTCATTAACAGAAGCTTTATCACCTAAGACATTTGAACCAAACTATCCTACATTGGCTTCTTCAGAAAATCTACTAAACACATGATTTACACCAACAACCTTAGCCTTATTAAACTTGTAATGTGGAGGATATCTAATTAACTTGTAGCATTTCCCCTTTAAATGACCTTTTTTCTTATAATAACTACAAAAAAGTTCATTTCTACTTCTTACCTTATTATCATTCATAGCTAGCATAGGAGAAGCATTTGAAAGATTTAGATCTCTAATTCTAACAGATCTCTGAAACTTATCTTGTATCACCAAGTTATATGCGTCATCTAACATAGGAAATGGCTTGGAAACTAAATATGTGATCTTCTAGTAGAATAATTCTCATTAAGCCCATTAAGAAATTTAAAAACATGATCCTTCTATATCATATCAACAAACTTATTGAAACATTTTGCATTACACTTTCCATAAGAGCAATATGGAAGTAGTCTATTGTTCATGAGTTCTTCCTACATTGTGTTGAGTTCAATGAAATAATCATCAATAGAACAATTACCTTGCACTATGGAACTCAGAAGATTGTACAATTGACAGATTCTCGAGTCGTCAGGTTACAAAAACCTAACTTTAAGCTTATTCCAAATCTACTTCACAAACGTCATGCATATCACAGTTGATGTAATCTGAGGTGAGATCGACCCTAATAGCTAAGTAACAATCAAATTATTACTTTGATTCTAGATTTAAAACAAAGAATCAAATTCCTTGGGTATTGGTATGTTTCCATCAACAAACCCAACCTTATTTCGTATTGACAACGCTAAAAGGAAAGGGTGACTCTAGGTGTTATAATTTAGACCAGTAAGAACTGGTGTTACACAAACCGAGTTTTGATTATTTAAATGATGCAAGAAGTATGGAGAAGACATGTCCTCTAATGGTGACAAAGCCATAGTTGGTCAAATGTACAAAGAAAAACACAAACAAGTAAGGAAAGATGATCTAGATATGCTTTCTAAGCTCCAATACCATGAAAGTTTTTGAGAATTGTTGAAAGAGAACTAACTAGTTACTGATAGTTTTCATGTTTTCAAAGCAAGGAAGAGAGAAAGTTGCAGCTAAAGTGTTTTTGAGTGAAATGCGAAAAACTAAAATTAAGTTGAGCTATATAAGCTTAAATATAGTTCATCCAATAGTCTATAACACGTGTGAAATTAAATAACTAACTAGCAACAACTAACTACTGATAGAAACTTAACTACAAACTAACAGTGACTAACTAACTCTAATAGTAGCTAAAGCAACAGTTTGTAATCACTATAAAAAAATATCTCTTTTAAGCAACAGTTCATGGAAACAATGTTGCGTTAAACATTTTAGGCGAGATTAATTAAAATCTTTCCTTCATTTAAATTAAAGATAGAGGTTTTGTACTATTTATTATAAACCTACTAGAAAAAAAAAAGGAAAAAAGAAAAATATGTTAAAAGGAGGGGAAAAAAGAAGGTGTGCTCACTCCATAAGGCTCACTCTAAAAGACTTCATTTTCACAAGACCTAATTTTTCATTTTGTCAATCCAATAATTCTTTTAATCTTATCCTTCTCTTGCCACATAAGAAAAGAAGAAGAAGAAGAAGAAGAAATACTCCCATCCATTGGTCTGTTCTCTCTCCCTCTCTTTCTCTTTCCTCTTATATAAGGCTTACATGGTGAGCTTTTTAAAGTTATTAAAGTTGATTTTCTATTTGTATATATATTGTTAGGCGTGTATATGTAATTTCATGAAGATTCTAACCATTTGTAATATTTAATTTAGAGATTGGGTCATAGTAATTTTTTAATCTCATAATTTTCACTTTCTAGCAAAAGCTTATAATATTTTAATTGAAGGTTCTAGGTTTGTGTAGAGGGGAAATATATATTTAATTAAACTAAAAATAAATTTTTTTTAAAAGAAAGGATTGGATTATAATATGATAGGTTTTCTCTATATCGTGTGTTTGTAACAATAAGAAATAATTTAAGTATACTTGAGATGAAATAATCAATTACTTTTTTTGTTCATAAAATGTTTCTCATTGGGTTTGATAATATATTTATTTAGGATACATATTGGGAAAAACTTTTTGTTCACTCTCTATATTGTTATAATTCAAAAGATATATTAGTTTTAATATCAATGGCTGGTGAGTGATTGATGTTGCTTCCATCATTTGCTTTTATGTTATGATCCCTTCTTGAGTATTAATGTAATAGTTTTCGATGATCGATAACTGCATAATGGCTTACATTGATGACATCTAATTCCTCAAGAACTCATTTGAATCTTCAATTTTAAGGAATTCTTTCAACTTTTTTTTTTTTATTTTCATTTCTTTCATTTTTCTTTTTAATTTGCTATGACGGTTCTAGACCAGGGCAAATGTTTCCTGCATTATGATCAATTAAATTTGGTGATCAATGACGTATAAAAGATTTTGATGCGTCTTCTCTTGTTTTACTTACAATTTAACTGTTTTATGCTTTACTTTATATCTCAATTTTAGGTTTCTTTAATGATAGCTATTTGTGTATATGATGTGTTTGTGACAACTAAAAATAATTTAAGCTAATGGAAGAGGTAAAGCAGTGAGTAAATGAAGTTAGATGACTTGTTAACACTCTTCTCTATTTTTTATTACGACATATGATCAACAGTAATGGAAAGGTAAAAGCAAAATTCCTTTTTCTATTTTAGTTTTGTCTAAATTCATGATAATAGTATAGAAGTAGAGCACCTTTATCTAGATTCTAGAATGGAAAACATGGATTACTAAAAGAGTATGTAGTATTGAAAGAGGAACATGGGAATGATTTCCTGGAGAACAGCCATTTTTATTTGGCAATGGAGAATCAATTAACACAAAAGTGATAAGGTGATATGTCTTTTGAAAATTATGTAGGCTATTTCAAGGGACAAACTGAGGACTTCACTTGGAGTAATGTATGATATGTATTGCTTACTGATAAATATAAGAACTTTTTTTTTTTTGAATAATAGATAGCTTTTTGCAACCATGGTGAAACATGATGGGTAAAAAAATCCTTGGACAGCCCAAAGTGACATACGAGTTCTATTGAATCTTTTTAGTTTCTTCATAAAGTTGAAGAAAGTGATTTCACCTCCCACTTATGGTAATTGGACATCAAGCATTTCATCACAATAATCAAATAGTTTAGGATGTAATGTAGTGGAATGCTATAACGAACTTCATCTTTAGTGAGGATGCTAGCTATCATTGAAGTTTGCCAATTTTAACACTAGATGGAAAATAGGTTTGTGAATTCATTGTATGCTCTGTAAATTGTTAGTAATTTTTTTAAATATAACTTTTGACTCTCCAAGTAAGTTTGCATTAGTGGTTCTTAAAGTTCCCGTTCCAAACAAATTATTATATGGAAGAAAATAGAAATGTGTAAATATTTTTAATATCTTCTCATTGTATATTATACTTTTTTCTGCAAAGAGCATTGTGATGGTGTATGTATTTAGTCATCCATCTCTTTCTTTTTCTCCCCTTGTTTTCTTATATTTGATAATTGATAATTACAATATTTCATGTAGTTTGGAACCCCAATAATTCACATGTCCTTCCAGTGTGAATTCTATAATATTAGTGAAATATGTGATTTATTTAATTTTATAGTAATGGCCAATGCTTTGTAAATGGTGTATGTGTATCTTTTAATGAGATTATAGCTTTTTTGCTTTTAGTAGATAAAGATTTCTTAGTTGCGAGTTTATTATTGTTCTAATAGTATTGAGAAAAAAAAATCATTTATTTTATTTAATGCGTACAATTTCTTCTTCTCCTCCTCCTCTCTCTCTAGCTCTATGTACGTACGCGGACGCGTCGGAGTGTCTCTATGTCTTACTAATAAAATAAGGACATAACTTTCATGTGTGAATATAAAGGGTATTTTGTCTACGATGAAAGGAAGCTAATAAACCATTGACTCCCACTTGAAGGACGGTGGAGAGACATTTGGACATGTACTTTGTTATAAATGGTTTTAATAGTTCTCTATGGAATCAGTTCTTCTATTGTTCTTATGGATTATAGGCTAAAAATATAAACGAACCTACCAACAATGGACAAAAATTTGATGTTTTCATTTGGTTTAATACCTAACTTTTTTTTTATACATCTTATTTATGAGATTAATATTTCTTTCTTAATGGTTATAGGTTAAGGTATAATATCAATGAATAATTTATGTGCCAATGTATGAAATAATAATTTAATACTATTAGTTAAAAGGGGTAATTTGTAAAATTTTATAAATGTTGAGAACTTGAATAAAAATTTTGAAATGTTAAGGACTAGAATAGGAAAAAAAAAAGAAGCAAATGTTAAGGACTTGTTTTGTACTTTTTCAATTTAAAATCTAAAGTTGTCAACTTAAATGAAAATTTTAAGACGTTGAACATTGAAATAGAAAAATGAGGTAAACGTTAAGAATTTTTTTGTACTTTTCCCATGATTTAAAGAAACATATTACTAAGAAGCGTGCACCATAAAAGCAAAAATCCTTATCACTTTCTCAAGTATGGCATTAAAGAAACAACTACAACATCAGCTACCAAAGGTAATAAGAAAATCGACATCCCATAGTTCTCAACAACCACAATAAGCTAAAAAAAAGCAACCTCAAATCTCAATGGGTTATGCTTCAAATTTCCTAAGGATGCTATAGAGGAATCACATGGTTCAAGAATTTCAAATGGAACAAGAGGAGTAAGAACAAGTAGAAGAAATGGAAAAAATACAAGATGAGCAACAACAAGAAAATGATCAACAATAAGAACAAGTTAAACATCGAGGAAATTAAGTACCTGGACTTGATGCAAATTAAAGAGAAGAAAATTCTCAAGAGATAGGTATGATATTTTATTTCTCTATATGGTTTGAATATTAGGTAATAGGTTGGCCATTAATTTTTTTTTTTAATTACTGTGATTCTCTACATTTAGAAAAGAGAAAACCCCGAGGGCTGACAACAATGAAGGGGTACATGCTCGACATGATGAAGATCATAAGTTGATTAGTTTAAATAAGTTCAACCAACCTCTAAGTCCAAATGATGAGACTTTGAATTAATTTAGTAACTTTTTGATGACTTTGGCTCAAAATGCTAACTCTTTTATCATTGAATGTCATCATAAGTTAATTGTTCTACTATCATAAAAAAAAAATATATGATTCCTCAAAGGTAAGAAATAGGTCCTAAAGATGATTAGAGATGATTGGAGGACTTAAAAATATAGATTAAAGAAATGGCACTACATGAAGTATAAAACTAATAAAGAGAGATCGCAAAATATACTAGAAAATGTGTATGAGGAACAATTTAGGTGTTTTATGGATTATCGGAACTCTAGAGATGTCAAGGTATATATCTTTCAATGTATTAAATGTATATGTTATTAATTTTAAACTTTGTACTAAAAGTTATTTATAATATCATGGATAAGCAAGATGTATTGTCGAAGTCATGATACGTATACTTATAATATAATTATGTATTATACAGGAGTAAGCAAGATGTATTGTCGAAGTCATGATACGTATACTTATAATATAATTATGTATTATATAGGAGTTATGTGGTTTTGATACTTTGAGTACGACTCGCTGTTGTACGGATTTTTGCTATGATTTATTATATGGTATAAGAATAGATTTAGAACTAAGTGCATATGAAGTTCAATGATAGATGAAGTACGAATTCTACCTTATCATTAACTTAAGAATAATAGTAATGAACTGTCTTCAGGTACCCAAAAGTTAAGAAAAAATTTTAAACAAATGCCTATAAGGCGAGACATTACACATACTCATAATTATATGTAAATAAAATGATTGGGAAATAGGGGTAGTGATTTGTGCTAGCAAGTTGAGTTCGTATCTCATATCAAGTCCGAATTTGTATTGATGCCAAAGTGCATAAAATTGATTTGAGATTTTAAAAAAAATAATTAGTTCAATGTTTCTTTATGTCCTGATTTTCTCTTATGTATCGTGTATCATATTAGATTTGTTTTTTGCTTCTACAGTAATGTTTTCAACAACAGTGTTGTTTGTATGTTATCATGTTATATTAGCAATGGCTAGTCCTACTAGGTTGTGGTTAGTATATTACAAGGAAATTCCTAACATTTATCTTGTTATGATCTTGGATCCTTGTATAAAAATAGTAGGACCTAATAATTACTTGACTTTATATTGTCAGTATGTTGATAAAATGTCTACTAGTCGATATGCGTATGACAGTGATGCATTAGTTGGAGTATTAGAGGTGGCATAATTCATATATGAATTATTTTTTCCGTTTTTCTTAATGTATGGTGGTCAAATTCCAATTAGTCTCGTGCTACTTATTGCCCTTCATAGAAGCTCATTTAGCAAACTCCAATTGAATGCCACGTGGACATCTTAGGTAAAATATGTTGATTGAATTGAATGCTTGGGACACATGGGACTACTACTACTTCTTCTTTATGTCCGTTTTCAAGGTACATTCTTTGTGAGTGGCACTAGCTGAACAAATGGAGTTAGTATAATTAATATCACCTTCTTCAGAAATTTAATTGGCAATTTCAAAGTTAGATTATTAACAGAAAAAATTGGATAAAATTTAGGTAACAAATGCAACATAATCCCTTTCTTGTTTGTATTGAAAAAATTAGTTTGTTTGTTCTATTTTAAAACGACTTGGGAGCATTTGCTGCTTTTAAGAGTCCTATTGACACGTTTTTTAGAGGCACTAGTTAAGAAGTAAAAAAAAAAAAATCTAATTTTTTAATATTTGATTACAAAATATGAAAAATCCTGAATAGCAAATGCGCAGAGCGTTGCACCTATTTGTTTTTTCGATGAAATATGTATAACTTTAAATATTAGTGTCTGAACATAAGTTAAGGGTACCCATTTTTAATTAATTCGATACTTATGAAGTGTTTATCTAAAGAATCCAAATACAGAGATACAGGCAAGTTGAGAACAGCTGCAATGTCTAAGATAAATAAAAGTAGAGAGCAGTCGCAGCTGTCAGTTATTATCAATTAAAATTTACATTTTATATTAATCGAAAATGTTTATTCTCGAAAAGGAAAAATGAAGAACTACTCTCGAAAGAAGATAACCTACGGATCACGATGCCTTTCTACATCTACTGATATACCAGGGAGAAAATTTTATGCTAACCAAGTTGCGATTATGATTCTTGGATCTTGGAAAAATATCGGAAATCCAATCCTAAAATGATTTATTAATATTAATACCCAACGTAGATCGATAAATAGTATATAATATAAATATTAATAAAATTTTAATACATAGAAATATTCACATTACTCACACGCCAACGTAACAATAAAGCATATATTAAGAAATAAAATTATTTTTATTTATATATCATGTAGATGAACATTTCTTAAAAAATTCATATATCATAAAGAGAATTACATTGAGAAGCCAAGGGTAGAGTCTACCAAATAACATTGTGAAGTGTAATTCTTGAATTTTAATATAATAAAAAAATAAATTGATTCGAATATTGAACTAAACCGAATTATATTTTAAGATTCAAAAAATTTATCAACTAAAATAGCATTTAATATTTATAAAAGCATAAAAAAAAGAAGTCATATACAAATATATAGTAACTAACCAAGAATATTCCCTTTAACGGTTGTTAAGCTTGATTTTTTTCGATTTTATAAGTTTTGTTACACCGATCAATACTAAATTATACCTATTTAATATTGTTTATCGATTAAGATTTAAAAAAAAAAAGAACTGATTCTTAAAAGAGTTTTATAAGCTTTTAAAATCATCATCTGACTAAGGTAGGAAATTTGTTTAGGTCAAAACCAAATGAATATATTTAGTTTTGATCTGGATATTGGTTTACGTAGAAAAAATTGATTTTAGAGAAAAAGGTTTTGAAAAACTAGAAAAATGAGTTTGGGAGTTAAGTTTTTTAAATCCTTATGAATACTATAAATTTTCCTAATTTAGATTTAATTTCTTAAAATCACCATTCAAAATTACCCTATAAAATGAAATTAAATCACTAGTTAATAAATTAGACTAAATTGAATAATTTAAACTAAAATGAAAAAATAAGTTTTTTATTTTTTTTTACTTTTTACGTCACTTCAGAGGTGCCTATGTATTAGCTATTTATGATTAGACGTACACAATTCTTTTTTTTTTTTAAATGTTAATAGGTTGATTTATTTTACTTTTGGAAAGTAGTAGAGTTTACGTTTTTTAACCAATCCATTTTATTTTGAAATTTCCTAAAGGTTTATAATTCAGGGTTTTTTTATTTTGAAAAAGTTCTAAAAGTATCCTAATTTTGAAAATGGTTGATTTGTTTTTTATTTATTTGGGAAATTGGTTTTTCCAAGTAATAAAACAATTTTTCATTTTTTTATTTTTTTTATCTAAATTTGATCCTATTTAAGTTTTATCAAGAAAATGAATAAATAAATAAACAAGTTAAGCTACGTTATCTTTGTTCTTTTTTTTTATTTTCTTCCTTTTTCTCTTTTTTTTTTCTTTTTCATTTTTTTATTTTTATAATACTTACATAAAAAATAATAATAAAATAGAAATGACAAAAAAATATACACAAAAAGAAAGGAGTAGACTAGGTCAATTAGGAACTGAGCATGGGCTCCTAAGTTAAATCTGAGTCAGTTTTGGGGTTAGATTGTGTCATTAAACCCGATCACAAGCATACCACGTAAGTTGCGTAGAGAGGGAGGTAGTAACATCAAGGGGGAGACTCCAATCCAAGGACTCCGATCACTATTTTTTATGGGAGAAAGCAGATTCACGTGGATCTAATTGGGCAATGGGAATTTAGTGCTAATACAGTAGTCAACGTAGGTGGCTAAGATGGCTTCACGAATTGAGTGTGGTGGTTAATGCTTGGGTAGCAATAGCTGGTTAGTTACAATGTGGAATGGGTGTATGGCTTGGGTTTATTGACCACCACAAACTCATTTGCAGTGATAGTTTTATGTAGAATGTGGTTATAGGTGTTTCGAAGGGGTTGAGGGTAATGGAGATTAGTGAAGGTAGAGCTAATCGATGGAGTGATGACTAAGTGTTTAGGTTTAGTTGCAAAGGGTTTAGGTTGCTTGCAACAATCATGCAAGGAACTTGGATGGGTAACATCAATGTTTGGCTAACAATTTGAATGTATATGTGCTAGACATAAGTGCGACTAACTATAGTTTGTTGATGTTTGTCAGGGGATGTGGTGGTTAAGCAACAGTTGAATGGAGAGGTTGGATTAGTTTAAGTATGTGAGAGTGGCTTTTGTATTTGAGTAAAGGTGTAGGCCATAGATACATTTGTGTTCTAAGCTCAATTGTGTGTGAATAGAATTAGTGTATGCTTAGATGTGAGGAGGAAAGAGACTATGTTATTGTTGCAATTGGATAATGGGTTGCTTGGGCGTATGACAAGGCATCGGTGGTCGCAGTGGGTTTGATTGTTTAAGTAAGGGAGAGATAGAGGATTGTAGTCAAAGATGGATGGTGATGGAGATTCCATCTTTTTGGTAGAGTGGTTGTCAATGGAGTGGGGTTGAAGATGAAGGAAGGTGGAGTTGCTCAAGATTGAAGGATTAATGTGGTCGTTATTAGTAGTCGAGTTTCATTCACTCATCCACTCAGTTGCCAATAGGCCGAGTTGTCTACATTCTCAACTAAGGTAGAGAAATATAGATCTGTGTCTAATTTGAGATCAGGGGCAGTAGCGTGAACAATTTATCACTTGGTACGGTTATATTATATAATTACCTACTCTTCCTACATTCTAAGTATATGTCTAATCAAGAGGCCCCTACATATCTCAATAATCATTCTAATAACTGCTTCTTCAAATATGACACTCACCTATAAATACAGGAAAGAAACGATGTAAGAGACATCTAAGAATTCTTTATCACTTAACTTTTTCTACTTTCACTTACTAACTTAGGCATTGAAGTAGCTACACTGGACTAACCTTGGTACTAAAAGTTTCCATTTCTTTGCAAGACAAAGTTCAAACCCAAAATTCATTGACAACAGTCGTGGTTGTACTTGATGTTGGGTTTGTGTTTAGAATAGTAGACAATGGAAAAAAGCAGTTGAATTGTGTTTTTTTACAGTGGATATGCTATTGTGCTTTTTGTTATTTCTTCCCCCCCCCCCCCCCCCCCCCCCCTTAAAATCAATCTTTACAAGTCCTTCTTATCCATTCAATCATGAAAAAGTTTAGGAATTAAATTCGAAATTTTTCATTTGATGAGCTTTACTATATTGAATATGAAATTACTTAAGTTTGATGACCAATAATGGATTTCGTGAAGCTAGTTCTTACATAGGAAGGATAGGGAAAGAAAAGGAAAGGGGCAGAAAGAAAAGGAAAGGGGATGCTGATGTGGTGCCTTGTCAGCTGTGTCGCCTAATTAGAGTTCGTCACATGTCTCAGTTAGATACGTGGTCCAATGGTTGATCGATACGTGGTAGGTGGGTTTTTAGAAAAATAAAAGGCACTTTGTATCTTTGATGAGATTCAAACCCCAAATATATAATCCTAACGTTAAGTTTAGTCAGAGTATGGAACCGTCTGGCCATTCACCTATGCTTTGTTCATATGTACAATAAAATTACACATATGAATTAGGTTAGTTTAGGATAGATTTAAATCTAAACTTAGGTCCCACATTCCACTTCTCTTTTTTATTATTAGGGCCTAAAGCTAAATTAAAAATCTTATTATTATTAAACTATCTAAAAAATTTATTATATTTTTTTATTTTCTAAATTTTCTTAAATCTTCTTCTTTTTGTCATTTTTCCATTTTTTTGTGATTCTTTTTTAATTTTCAATTTTTTTTGTATTTTTTCTAAATTTTCGATTTTTTGGAATTAGGACCCTTTTTCCCTATTCTAAAAAAAAAAAATTAAATATGGAGGGGCAAAAATGGGATATTTATAACTACTCCTCTTAGTCGTGAAGTTTAAGTAAAACTTCACCACAAAAATAAAAGAAACACAATTTGTGCCCTAGGGGTAGATTTGTCCTAAGAAGCACTACAATTAGATAGCTATCCTAGGCTTAGTCCACTAGAAATTTGGTGAATGGTGGGAGATGAAAGAGAGAGAGAAGGTGTTTAAGAGCTAGCCAAGAAATTAAAATAGGGTAATACTCCTGTAAGCTAGTAAGAACCCTAAAAGAATTTGAAAACCTGGTCGTGCTTCTTTGAGTTAACTAACCTAAGTGAGTGGGTAAAAGTACTCCTTGAGCTGGGTAAGACCTTAAGTGAAAGATTAAAATCTAATCATGCCCTATTGAGCTGACTACCCTAGGCAAGATGGGAAAATTACTCCTTTAGTCGGTTAAGACCCTACATTGAAAGATTGAAAACCTAGTAATGTCTTACTAAGCTAACTAACCTAAGTGAATGGGTAAAACACTCTTTAATCCTTGGCATGCCCCTATGAGCTAACTAACCTAGGCAAAATGGGCGAAGCACTTCTTGAGCTAGCTAAGACCCTAAATGAGGATTAAAACCTGGTTGTGCCTCGATAAGTTGACAAACCTAAGCGAAATGGGGCAAAGTGCTCCTTGAACTGGCAAAAACCCTAAATAAGAGATTAAAGCCTAATCGTGCTCTTATGAGCTGACTAACTTAAGTGAAATGGGTAAAGTGCTCCTTAAGCTGGCTAAGACCCTAAATGAGATATTAAAGCTGATCGTGCCCCTATGAGCTAACTAACTTAGGCAAAATAGGCGAAGTACTCCTTGAGTTTACTAAGACCCTAAATGAAAGATTAAAACCTATTAGTGCCCCACAGAGCTAACTAACCTAGGTAACTGAGCAAAGTGCTCCTTGAGTGAGCTAAGACCTTAAATTAAAATATTGAAAACTTTGTTGTATTCCTTTGAGCTAACTAACCTAAGTAGGATCGTCTCTAGTAGACTAACAACCCTAACTTGTATTCGATTCAAGAAAAACCTGAAAGTGCTTCTCTAAGTTGACTATCCTAGGTGAATAGGCAAAGTGCTCCTTGAGCTGATTAAGACCCTATATTGAAACCTAATCGTGCTCTTTTAAATTAACTAACCTAGGCAAAATGGGCGAAGTGCTCCTTGATTTAGCTAAGACCCTTAATGACGAATGAGATGGCTAAGCACTTCTTGAGTTAGCTAAGACCTTAAAAAGAATCTTGCCGTGCTCCTTTAAGCTAACTAACCTAAGTGAACGGGCAAAATACTCCTTGAGCTAGTTGAAACCTTAAAGAGAATGAGATAGTTAAGCGCTCCTAGAGTTAGTGAAGAACCCTAAAGAAGAACCTGGTTATGCTCCTTTTAATTGACTAACCTAGGTAGGAGCATTTTTAGTAGACTAGTAACCCTAACTTCGATTCAAGAAAAACTTGGAAATACTCTTCTAAGCTGACTATTTTAAGTAAATGAGCAAATCATTCCTTAAGTTAGCTAAGACCCTAAACTGAAACCTTGTTATACTCTTTTGAGCTGACTAACATAGGTAGGAGCGTCTTTGGTGGACTAGCAACTCTAACTTAGAATATGTTGAGGGAAGTGCCCTATGGGCTCGCTGAAGTAAGGTTGGCAATGGGAAGTACCTTATAGGCTTGCTAAGGCACCTAACAAAATTTAGTAAAAGGAAGTGCCCTACAAGCTCGTTAAGATAAATTGGTAAAGAGAAGCGCTTTATGGGTTTGTTATAGTAAATTGGTGAAGAGAAGCACCTTATGGGCTCACTACAACAAATTAGTAAAGAGAAGCACCCTATGAGCTCACTAAAAAGAATTAACAAAGAGAAGTACCCTATGGGCTCGCTAAAGGGAATTGATGAAGAGAACCACCTTATGGGCTAGCTACAAGAAATTGGCGAAGAGAAATGCCTTATAGGTTAACTATAACAAATTAGTGAGGAGAAGCACCCTATAGCCTCGGTAAAAGAATATTGGTGAAGAAAAGCGTCCAATGGGCTTACTACAATAAATTGGTGAAGAGAAGCACCCTATAGGCTTGCTAAAAGCCTAAAGAGAGATTTGGTGAAAAGGGAAGCGCCATTTGAGCTTATTAAACCTTAGGAGAAAATGGTAAATCGGGATAGTCCTCTACAAGCTTATTAGACCTTAAAAATGATGAAAGATAGAATAGTACTCTAAGAGCTTGCTAGAACCCTAAAAAGAATGGATGAAAGACGAGATAGTGGTCTAAGTTGGCTAGAACCTTAAAAATGAAAGAAAAAGGGGGACAACACTCTAAGAGCTAGCTCAAACCCTGAAAATGAATGAAAGACTGGATAATGGTCAAAGAGATAGCTGGAACACTAAAAATGGATTAAAAGATGGGACAACACTCTAAAAGTTGGCTAGAACCCTAAAAACGAAAGAAAGAGGGGACAATGCTCTAAGAGCTAGCTCGAACTCTAAAAAGAATGGCAAGAGGGGACATTGCTCTAAGAGTTAGGTAAACTCTAAAAAGAATGGGAAGAGGGAATAACGCTCTAAGAGCTGGCTAGAACCCTAAAAGTAGATGAAAGATGATACAATGCTCTAAAAACAGGTTAGAATCCTAAAAATGGTAAAAGACAGGGACGAAGTGAGGGACATAACCCGTTTTATAAAAAAAAAAAAAAATTTCTTGACTCGAAGATATTTACAGATAAACAATTTGGTGAAAATCATTTAATGACAAAAGAGGCATTAGGGAATAGGGACTAAGTCCCTTAATGACTTAGATTAATGTGATCAACTTAAAATGTGTAACCACATTGAAAAGGAGATAGATGACTTGAATTGAAAGTTTAGTTAATCGAACAGGCATAAATTTGAAAATGGACCAAAAACTTGTGACAAACCTTTACTTTCTCTCTCTCTCTCTTTGAAAGCTTGCTAATGGGTATAAATTCTTATTTAAGAAGTAAGTGTTATAATCATCCCTTTTCTTGGTAAACATGTAAGGTACCTTGTATTCTTCTTGAAAATGTATCTTGACCTTGATGCTTGGCTTTCTAGTAGGGTTTTATGATTTTAAATATTCCTTTCATAAGGAAAAGGTAACTCACAATTAGTTTAGTTGAAGAGGGCTTCCTTACAAACTCTTGGTCCAGATTACACTATTGACTATAATCTTAAAAATTATAGTCTATTTTGTAAGTAATACACCTTGATCAATCTGTTAGGTCTTTTTTGGTTCAACATTAGGAATTTAGGCTTCTAGTTAAAGGGTTTCAAAAAATGATTAATGAGAAGACCTACTTTGAAAGGAATACTTTTATTCAACTCAGGTGTACAAGTTAAGAACCTTTAGGAAAAATTACAGGTATGCTTGCCCCAGTTTTAAAAACAATTTTTACTAAAGATAAATTATCCTTTAAGATTGAAAGAGCTTTATTAAATAAGAGTGGTATTGTAGATGGGAAGGCCTTGTGTTTGTGATGGGTAAGGGGCCACTTTGTTTCTTGTGATTTGGGATGGATATATAGGGCTTATGTTTTTAGGTTGGGCACGAGATTCAAGGCCTTGCGTTTTTCGGGTTATTTAGGCTTTGATCCCTAACCTTTCGATTTAGTTTTATCGCCCCTACTAGAATGTGATATATCTTTTGGGGCTTTCACCTTATACTAAGGCATAATTTTCCAACCCCTTTTCTTTCTTCATCTTCTCTCCTTTTGTTTTTTAAATGAATTTTTTCTTATTGCCCCATTCTTTCAATTTTTTTTTTTACCTTACCCCTTTTCTTCAGGCCTCTATTATTAAGTCTTTGACTTTGAGAGATTGAAGGCTTTAAATCCGTGGATTCTGAGTATATGGGCTCGAGTAAGCTAAGTAAAAGCTTGAGATGCTTGATAAGTATCAACTTCTTTTCATTTCAAAGAAAAATAACTTTTTAGAAATAAAAGTTTCCTTTGAATTTAATGTTACTAAAGCATGCATAAACGAATTTTATTCTTCTCTCCTTATCAATGACCTTAACCTTTGAATTTCCCTACTGTAGGGGTGGTTCTTAATAGGGTTTAAATTTGAAAATTCTCCAAATAAGTCTAATGAGGTTAACAAGAGATAATCATGCTTAAGATTTGAAAATGAATGCTTAACTTCATTTTAATCTACGTATCACATTCAAAGTGAACCTCTTTTAAGGAATGAGTCCAAAATATCATCACTATTATGTCGCTTAATTCTCAAAGTGTTTTAAGAGTTAATGTTTGGGATATAGTTTGCTTCTTTTCATTCTAAACCTTTTTAAAAGTGAGTTACCAATTCCTTAAGAAGAAGTCTATTTTTTATTTGGCCTATGGTAGAGATTGACTTCGCCTCCTAGTTTCTCAAAACATGCCCTATTGTGATATCTTTTCACTTGATCTAAGTTCGAAGCTTAGGTTGTATATGACTTTGTGTTTTCACTTAGTTTATAATTAGGCTTGTTTTCTGAAATGGACCAGGGGTTTTGGCTTAACTTGGTTACCTCGATGGGTTGAGGATTGTGTTTGGATCAATTGCCTTGATGGGTTGTAGTTTGTATTTGTTGGATATCTTAATGAGTCAAGTGTTTAGGTTGGCTACCTGAGTAGGCTAAAGGCTTAGGCTTGGGTTTGAGTTGGCTCCTTCATATTTAGGTTAAACCATAAGCAACTTTTTGTTAATTTTTTTTTTAATTATTTTTCATTCATTTTTTTTATGAGAGGGAAAGATGAAGTTTTATTTTACAGGAACTAAGAAATCTAATTAAAAATAAGGATGGCAATTTTTTGGGCTTTATTTACAGGTTATGGAATCTACATTTCCTTAAGTGAGAAGGAATAGTGGTCAGATGAATGCTATTAAGGAACTATTTACAAAGAAGGGAATACTACAAAATAAGGAACGCTAAACTAAAAAAGCAAAAAAAAAACTTTTACTAATTTAGAAAATTGGAGTACAAAAGGCAAAGGAAGAGAGCCTAACATTTATTCTTGATTTGGAAATTGACATTTATTCTAGGCCACTTAACTATGAATTGGAAAAACCTTAAGCTAAGTTTTGCAAGCTGAGCTTTAAGGTCTTTCAGCATTTCATGGGTTTCCCTAATGACTTGTCTAAGAAGAGCTTTTAAGGCTTGATTACGAGCTTCAGAACATTCAAACTTTTCCTTTAAGTAAGTAATTTTAGCCTCTAGCAGCTGCTTACAAATCTTATGGAGGTCTTATAGCCTATCAATTCTCTAATTATTTGCTTAGTTATTTGTCATTTTATGCCTAAACATTCCACAGACAATAATCAGTTATCAATAAAAGAATATACATGGAAACATGTATATGTTAGAACCTTTTAGGTTAATACATTATTCCTTAAGTTGCAATCCTACTATTTGATTTGATATTTAACTTTAAAAAAGATTGATTATATTTCCAAAAACTTTCAAATATTAGTAGGGTTGCAATTGAAGAGTAGTGTATTAACTCAAAGTTTTAAGGGAAGTGCATGCAATTAAGGCTAGTCTTAAAGGTTTTTAAGTTTTGTGACCTCGCTTGTTTTTAGAAAACACCTTCATTGGTCACATTAAGCTTAAGTGGGAGTGATATAATCAACCACGAGCGATAGTTACATTAAAGCACTCGAAGCCTACACAATGACCTCCCATCTTAAGGTCTTCATACGGTCCAGGTTTAACTGTTTATACCGTACAAAAATGACATAGAAAGCAAAAAAGTTAGTACAATCCTATACAAATGTAGAAAATAATGAGTAAATAAATAAATAAATAACACTCGATGAAGTGATTTCAAAGAATTAATTCTAAATTTGGAAAGCTAGATGGCTAACCCTCTTAGCATCCCCAATGAAGTCACCATCTTATTGAACATGATTTTTTCTCAATTTTTATAAGTTTCCTTAAACAGATCAATATTAAACTATACCCATTTAATATCGATCATTGACTAAGGTTTAAAAAAAATTGATTCTTAGAAGAGTTTTATAAGCTTTTAAAGTCACTACCCGACCAAGATCAAGAAATGGTTTAGGTCAAAACCAAATATATAAATTTGGTTTTGATCTAAACACTAGTTTACGTGGGAAAAATTGATTTTATAGAAAAGGTTTTGAAAAACCAGTGAAACAAGTCTGGCGGTTAAGTTTTTTAAACCCTTATGGGTACTATAAACTTTCCTAATTTATATTTAATTTCTTGAAATTACTTTTCAAAATTACCTTATAAAACGAAATTCAATAACTAGTTAGCGGATTAGACTAAATTGAATAATTTAAACTAAAATGGAAAAAATAAATATTTTCGTTTTTTAATCACTCTAGAGGTATCTATGTATCTATTATTCCAGATTAAACATATGTATTTTTTTAAAAAAAAAAATTAATGAGTTGATTTCTTTTATTTTTGGAAAATGACCGAGTTTACCTTTTTTAGCCAACCCATTTTATTTTGAAAACTACTAAAGTGTCCTAATTCAAGGTTTTTTATTTTGAGAAATTTCTAAAAGCATCATAATTTTGAAATGGTTGATTTGTTTCTTATTTATTTGAAAACTTTTTTTTCCTAAGTAATAAAATGATTTTTCACTTTTTATCTAATTTTTTTCTTGTTCATGTTTTAACCGAGAAAATGAATAAATAAATAAATAAATAACAAACAAGTTAAGCTACTCTATCTTTGTTCTTTTTTATCTATCTTTTTTTTTCTTTTTTCTTTTTATTTTTACAATACTTACATAAAAAATAAAAAAGAATAAAATAAAAATGACAAAAACAATACACACAAAAAGAAAGGAGCAAACTAGGTCGAATGGGAACTGGGCATGGGATTTTGGGGTTGGATCAGGTTGTCTAACTCGATCATGTGCACAACATGTGAGTTACACGGAGAGGTAGGTAGTGGCATAGAGAGGACTCCTTTCCAAGCCCTCCGATCACTATTTTTTATGGGAGAAAGCAGATTCATGTGAATCTGATTGGGCAATGGGCGTTTAGTGTTAATGTTGTCGCCAACGGAGGTGGCTGTGGTAGCTTCGCGAACTGAGCATGATGGTTGATGCTTGGGTGGCGGCGGCTGGTTGGTTTCAATGTGGAATGGGTATGTGCCTTGGGTTTATCGATCACCACAGACTCATTTGCGGTAATGCTTTTGTGTGGAATGTAGCAGTAGGTGTTTTGAAGGGGTTGAACGTGATCGGGGTTAGTGAAGGTGGAGCTAATCGGTAGAGTGGTGACCAAATGTTTGGATTTGGTCGTAAGGGGTTTGGGTTGCTTGCGGCAGTCACGCAAGGAACTTGGATGGGTGGCATCACTGTTTAGCTGGTAGTTCTGACGTGTGTGTGCTGGACGTAAGTGGGGTTGATTATGGTTTGTCGACAGTTGTCGGGAATGTGGTGGTTGAGCAACAGCCGAATGGAGAGGTTGGATCGGTTTGAGTACGCAAGAGTGGCTACTGTGTTTGAGCGAGGTTGTAGGCCGTCGATGCATTCGTGTTCTGGGCTCGGTTAGGAGTGAATGAAGTTGGTATATGCTTGGATGCGAAGAGGATGGAGACTGTTGTTGTCGCGATTGGACAGCGCGTTACTTGGGTATACAACAGGGCATCGGCTGTAGCAGTAGGTTCGATTGTTTGGGTGAGAGAAACAGAGAGAGGATTGTGGTTAGAGACGGATGGTGATGCGGATTCAGTCTTTTTGGCAGTGTGGTTGTCGATGGAGTGAGGTTGAAGATGAAGGAAGGTGGAGGTGCTAAGAATTGAAGGATTAATGTGGTCGTGGTTGCACTCAATGTTGGGTTTGCTTTTAGAACAGTGGACGGTGGGAAAAAGCAGGAGGATTGTGTTTTTTTTTTTTTACAATGGTTGCGCTGCTGTGCTTTTTCTTGTTTCCTTTTTCTCCAGTCCCCCCACCCCTCCTCCCAAAAATAATCTTCACGAGTTCTTCTTATCCATTCAATAATGAAAAAGTCTAGGAATTAAATTCTAAAATTTTCATTTAATTAAGTTAAGTTTTAACTTATTGAATATGAAATTAATTAAGTTTGACCAATAATAGATTCCGTGAAATTAGTTCTTGAATGGAAAGGAGAGGGAAAGAAAAGGAAAGGAGGAGAAAGAGAAGAAAAAGGAACGCTAAGCATGTGGATTTTTCGCAAAATAAAAGTGACTTTGTATCTTTGATAAGATTCAAACTTAGATTTATAGCCTTAATATCAATTTTAATCCAAGTGTGAATCTATCAAGTTATTGACCTATGACTTATTCATTTGTACAATTTTCTCTGGCTTTCGCTAAATCTAAATCTACATCCAAGCTCAACATTCCACTTCTCTTTTTTATCATTAGGGCCTAAAGCTAAATTAAATCTTCTTCTTTTTGTGATTCTTTCTTTCTTTTTTTTTTTGTATTTCTTCTAAATTTATGAATTTTTGGTATTTTTTGGAATTAAGACCCTTTTTCTCTTTTCTAAAGAAGGAAAAAAAAAATCTAAAATATAGAGGGGTAAAAAATGTAATGTTTACAATGGTGCAATTGTCTTAGCCAAATAAACAATTGGGAACAATTTGTCCATACAATAGTGTTTTATACATTTCTTTAAATTGTAGTCATTCAATTTCAATTTAAAAATAAATTTTTATCCGCATAGCTCATGTGTTTGAATTGGCAACTTAAATGTTTCATCCTATATAAATTTATGAAACCCTAGTCTTCGACCTACTATCATGGATCCGAGATAGTAGGTTACTTTTATTACACATGAAATTTAGAAAGTATAATTACGGGAAACAATGAGATAAACTTATTAAGGAAAGCTTGGCAAAAGAGTTTAGTTGTGTAATAAAACCCTAGCTATCGATATTGGGCTTTTAGAAAAAATTTTCAAATTATGTAAAATTTTAATATGATGTTACAAAATTTAGATGAAGAGTTTTAATAAGGTTAATTTCTTAAAATAAAATATATAGAATATTTAATTTTAATAAAATGTACTTTTATCGAGATTATTCGATTATTATCAAGGACTCAAAATTTGAGTCCTAGAATATAATAGACTCTTAGCGATAAATTATTTTACTTATAAAAATAATTTTTTAGAATCAAATAGCATGTAGTATAATTATGTAATCATAATATATACATGATATATACCCTATATGTGTATATTTAAGTATAATACCGGAAAATATAAGCGTATCACGTATTAAATCAATAAAATAAATAAATGTATACACATATCAACAAATGACATTTCTTTTATTACTAAAGTGTGCTGTTGTTGGGAGGAACAAAAGGGAATATATATATATATATATATTAACTAAGGAATTTTTTTTTTTTAAGGCCAGCTAACAAAGGAACTTGAATGGGAAAAATTAAGTAGAATAGGAAAAGTAAGTAGAATATTTGGGTCAAGCATGTGTCCTGGAGTTATGTGAAAGCAGTAATGAAGGCAGCTTGGCATCCCATATCCGACACTAAGGTGAGCCTTTCTGACGAGAAGGTTTCCTCGTAAGTTCTATAATTTATTAGAAATACTAAACATCGTTAATTATGAAATTTGATTTTCTTTGATATTTTTACATGTAAAATCAGAATATTAACCCATAATTTAAATTAAAAGTGCTTATATAGGTTCCTTAAAAATAGGTAGGATTTCAATAAATTTTGTATGAGTTTTTAAAAATAGTAAATGGTATTGTTTTAAGCTAATTTTTGGTATATATATTACTCATATGATATATAATTTACATAAAAAGAATTTTTGAAAAACTATATGGATAGAATTTATTAGATTTATTTTACATAAACCATCTTGTTTTTCGTATCGAAGAAATAAGAGGTTTTTAATTAAATTTCTTAATGAGTTTGATTTATAATGATTTTTAGAGCTTTGATATGATTTTGGAAGCATTAGTGTAGATCTTATAATTTTACGTAATTATTTACTTAATTTTAGCTAATTTTTTTTTTGGCCAAAATCGAGTTGAAACAAGTATTTTGGAGTATATTGTATATTATACTATTCAGTACCTTTTATGACCAGAGTTTAATGAGTATAGTTTTCTATATATAAAATATTTTTCATGGATTCAGTGAAGTATAGATACTAATTATTAATTGATTTTTCATTATTTTGTATATTTGCTAAAAATGATAAATAAGGTAAATTGTATAATTAGTACCATAGTTAGGAAGTCGTAATTAATGCTGTCTATGATATGTTTACTAGTCTCAACTTGGTTTGATTGAAAAATGGGAGTATTATAAGTGATCATAGAGCTTAGTTGAACTAAAAGCTAAATCAAAACCTGAATCAGAACCCATATCTGAAGCTACTATATTTAAGGGTTTTTGTATAAGTTGAACTTAGACGATTAAGCTAGGTGTGAAACTAGAGATTTTAGTTGATAAATTGAAAATATAAGTTAACTGGTATTTGATCTAATTATGAATTTTAAAGTTAAGCCATATTAGAAACAAATTCATAAGCTATTTTAGTAGCTAAATCAAAAGCAAAGTCAAAGACTAAGTCAAAAATAGTACTGGGAGTAAACTAAAAGTCAACAAACTAATATCAAGATAAAATATATTTATATGAGGTTTGTAGTTAACCTTAGCAACATTTACTCTTGATAAGTGAAATCACTAAGGAAAGAGCTTGCATTAACAAGTAAGTTTAGAAATGTACCACTAATCAGGTAAGTAGACATTTATGTGTACTTGAGTAGACTTATGTTTACCCCTAACTTTGTATGCTTGGTGATATTTTGGCTTAGTTGAACTTGGTTATAAGTTTGATGTGTTTTTTTATGAATCATATGGAGCATCCTGTTATAACTATTGTTGATTAAATGATGATCTGATATTGGACTTGGTAGTGGTGGTTACGTTGCTGATTATTTATGTGACATTTTCTAAGACTTTTATTAACTTGGAAAGGAACTTAGGGACTAACATTACCTCAAGGTTTTTAGAAATGAAAAGGGGAAGGAAATAAAGCTCAGGTATAGCTAAAAGAACAACTAAATAAGTCCAGTTGCGTTACTTGGTATTCATCTAAGATTTAGTTGATGCATTCATGGCATATCATGGAAAAAGACCTATAGGTCAAAGTTCTAAGACTTATGATTTTGTTAGGATTAGTTTTCAAAGTTAGGTTTTCATACATTTAGATTTGCATTAACTAAAAACTTCAACCACATTATGTGGTTTTGTTAGGTAGAATTATTGCTAGGTTTTTGGGTATATTATCCAGACTCCTAAATTTGAAGTTGACCAAATGGATGAGTTGCTAGGCTGAGCTACGATATCGGTACCAATGCATGTTACATGTATGAGTGTAGTATGTACTTGTCACCTTCATATTATTTGGAAAGGAAACAATAAGATAATGTAATTGAACTAACTACTTGAATGATGTTGCTATTTTGTTATGATTGTTGTTCTATGTTTGTCCACTTTCACTTAACTTGTAATAGTTGAGGGGATAAGTTTCTCTTATGCTTAGGCTATGGATGAATAAACAAAAGATTGTATTACAGAGACAAGAAGACTTCAAAACTCTAGTTGAAAATCAACTTTTGAGAGAAATTGTTGACTACAAGATATGGCTTAAGCACATGGAGATAACTTTTCAAGGAAGTAGTAGGTGTTACTTCACAAAAGAATTAGTATAGCCATTGTAGTTAAGAACTTGTATTTATAAAAGAATTATTACATTGTATGGAATTATGTAACTATGATACTCTGAATACAACTTACATTGTAAAATGTTTCTCTATTGTTTATGATATTTAGAAGATTTTATTTGGTATCAATTGTTGCTTAAAGTAGATTAGCAAGTTGGATACAGGTTTGCCTTACCCCTACTTTAGAGATGGTAGTGATAAATTGTTTTTAGGCAATAAGGGTTTGAGAAAAAATTTTAAGCTAATGGCTAGACGACAAGACGTTACAGTTATTTATAGAGGCAAAATTATATTGTATAATGTTACATTTGTGAAATTGGAAAATGTGGACATTTTTATAGCAAATTTAAGTACTTGATTTTATTTGTGAACAAATCGTTAGCATGTACTTTCAAGGGCTTTTCTGCTTCACAATCAAACATAACAAATGTGGCTATCTATATGTTATCAGCTACTACCATTTGTATTCTATACCATTAAAGTTGGAAAAATAGTCTATATAAGAATCTCACACACTCTGTCTTGTATTAAAAATGCATAATATATCAATGTGTTTGAAATAGTAATAGAGATGATTAACTTAGCATTGGTGATTGTGAATATCTTGGACAATAGTTGCAAAAGAACTTAGTTTCTTCCTTTTCAAGCCTTCATCTAAGGTAATGAAAGGAAATTATGGAAATTAACATCAATATTTATCATATAGTATATGATACTCGTGATTTAAGTAATCCAATCTTCCCACTTTAATATTATAGACATATGGTTAATTTTATTAAATTTGTATGGAAACCAAAAATAGATACTCTTTCCGACATTAATATTATAGATATATTGTAATGAACATATTTCCATCCTTTTTTTTTTTAAATATAGAGGGGTTTTATTAGCTATTGACTTTTAAATTATATTAATATTCACTAACTTTGTATGTCATAAACCATCTTTATAGCTTATTCTTCCCATAATTATGCTAATAAATTCTACAATTAATTGACATTGATAATTATCATCAACTGTAAATTATTCAATCAATTGATATTGATGTGAAAATAGTAAAAAAAAAATGGCAATAAAGAAAGGAAATTAGCATAAAATATTTATGATAAAAAGATGATTATACCTTACTACCTTAGTATTATGGAAATATGGTAAATCTTATTAAATGGGTATAAGAAACCAAAAATAGATGCTCTTTCCCACTTGTATACTTAATAATATTATATGTTATAGTATTATATATTACAACATCATATATAATTTAGACTATGTTACTGTATGCATAGTTATCAAAATCGCGATTCTATCGATGCAATTCTACGAATTTATAATTTTAGTAAGCCCTTCTAAGTGAACTCGTATATAATTTTTTTTTTTATGTAGATACTTATGTTTTTAACCGAATTTACTTATAAACTCAATAGAAACTTACGTTTTTTACTGAGTTTACGATTTTACGTATCTTAGTTAAATGGGCTAAAAAAAATAATATAACTAAACCTTTACAAACCATCAACAATCAAGATATTACATCATCTTTCCTATTCTATTTTATTTCATTTTTCTTTTTTTCTCTATCTTAATCCTTTATTTTATGTTCATACCCTTCACCTAGGTTTTAACTCTAATAACAAAGATTACAAGAAAAGTCATATAATTCAATTTATACTATTAGTAACTTGAAATGAATTGAAATATTTAATTTTCTTCAGTTCATTGTTTTTCTTTTCAAGAAAATAATGGAAAAAGTTTAGTTTTGACTTTGTTTGTTCTTCTTCTGTACATGTTTAATTATATATTATTAAGAATTTTTTACAAAAAAAGAATTTAATCTCTTCATTTATGTATTTCCATAACATATTTCAAGTTTTGAAACACTACTATAAGTATTTCTATAGTTTTTTAAAACTATTTTATATAGTTTATAGAAACTTATGTTTCTATATTTCGATTTTACGTTTTGATTTTACGACTTGAGAGACTAGTCATGGTAGTCGCCGTATATTATACAAAGGATTGTAGATTGATTTCTCTTACACTCAATAACCTTTTATGCGATACATAAGACTACAGTTACAATTAACAATCAAGAGTTGTGCAAGTGTAAGCAATATCATTTCATGATAATAATAATAAGTTAAAGAAATATAAAACACAATCTATTTATATAGAAATTTATAGATAAAAGTCTATAATACTCCTTAACTCAAACTAATAGCATTTCATTACATAATAGGATTCATAATCTAAATCCACTATCATAAGTACAGTTTGATCATATCTTACTTTCACATCAACCCCTGTTGTAAAACTAACTTCAGGCATGCAACGGCCTGACTTCATGAACAGATCAGCCTGCGAAAGAAGACTATAAAAGTATAAGCTGACTAGCTTAGTGAGTTAATCCCCTCAACCATACAACAATCAAGTTATACATCAATTAAGTTCAATCAAAACAATGCATGACAATTAATATGATAAACAAATACACGCAGGTGGTCAGGTATTGCATACAACTCAGATTTAACGCCCTTCGAAGTCAGGATTGGAGATATATCGGTATAGTTAAATCCAGGTATCATACTAGAACTTGTATCATAATGAAACTCCGCGTTTCATATTTAAAATATAATGGCATATCCATTCTCAATTTTTATAAAAAATGAGTTCTACATACGATTGTGAGTAGATTCATGTAGCATCCATTCACTCCTAAATAGAGACCTCTGGACTCGACCCTTAGCTAAGCGATTGGCCCCTCCAATGCCTAGTGATCTTGTGGGCCAGGGTAAGATAATATCGCATATATGCACCATACGAAATCTATAACAGCAAATAATCAACCTAAGTATGACCTCTCGCTAACTCCATGTGATGTGACTGTCGAAATTAGTTATGCGGTATATGATTATGTGTATTCCGAGCTAGTTCTTCTAAGTTGAGTAAGATTAGGTCTTATTATTTAGTGATCAATAAGGTCACAGAAAATCAGTTCCTATTGAGTCTACTATGTAATAATGAACACGTTATCATACTTTGAAGTAAATTCACTATCAATAAATAGTACCATACGTAAGCATAACCTAGCCCCACATACAATAGTCAATTATTAATCACAATTTATTTTCACTAATTATAAACATAAGAAAGTATAGAATTATTAGAAAAAACTCACTTAGCTATGATCGACTCATGGGCCATAATTGATTGATAGCAGCTTAGGGTCAAGGCTGAGATTATTTCAAAATAAAGAATATACAAAATTGTAAGTTTGTAAATTTAAAGCTAAACTAATATCGTAATTTATATTGTTTGCTTAACTTAGATATGTGAAATCATTGATTCAAGCTTTTTATCAAATTACGTATAACTTTTTCGATTTAGTTCGGATCATTATAAACTTATAGTTCATTTTGATCGTTTTCCAGCATACTTTCTTGTAGCGAGATCTGTTTTAGACATTCTGACTCGTAGTTTAGACTATGACATAAAAATATCACAAAATTTATTATTTTAATTTAAAAAGTTATAGAATATTAATTTAAGCTTTTTCTTAGTGTATCTACGATTTAATAATCATTTAAATCGTATAATTGATAATTTTCTTATTTTAAGCTTATTTTACTATAATTACTTATATTTACCTATTTTTGAGATTTTAGAATTATTAATTCAATTTTTTTATCCTTTATTATTTTTCTATTTAATTAATTATTCTTATCATTATTAATTACGAAAATTAATTAATTTATAGTAAATAGTGACGTGGCATCATTTGAGAGTTTCATGTATCAAGTTTGTACATTTTTCCGAATTTTTCATTATTTCCTATTTTACAGTATAAATATGTATATATAAAAATACTTATGAACATATTTTATTAAATTTGCTAATTTACTTAATTATTAAATTTTTCTCTAAGTTTACGATATTTATGCATATATGTATATATTTATTAACTTACTTTATTTATTAAATTATTAACATAGTATATGGTATACACTATTTAAGTATACTCATAATTCTAAGTATATGTCACCATTCATATACATACATTTATACTATACTATACTATACTTTATATGATAAATTATTCTAACTTTAATTATATATTATATACTATATGTATAATTATAATATAGATGTATTTGCATTTTATATACATATCCCTACTTTTATACATGTACACACTTACATATATAATATAAAATACTATGTTTATATATATATAATGATGCCACCTATATATATATATATAGATAAAAAAATAGCTTACATGTATACATAAATATAAAAATACGAAACATATGTATATATATATATGATATACGTATACTCATACTTATATATATCATATATTAAAATAAACATTATGTACATATATATATATATATTCATGTGTACATACATACATATAATATATATATATCAATACCTAATTAGTGAAAATATTAAATACCTACCACATGTATTCTTATTTATACATACACACATATACATATACTGCATGTTCTACATAATAATATATATATACATGTCCACATACATATGTTTATACACAAATGAAAGAGATACACATACATATTTATCTACTCATGCATACATATATATACATGTAATTAAATATATAACAAAATACTTAGTATATACATACACATACTATATAATATACATATGTACAAAGAAATTAAACATATACTTACCGACCTTTTTAATTAATTGAAATAATATTTTCCTCATCTTCTTCTTCTTCTTATTCTTGGTCTTTGTTTTGTTCTTTTTGCTTTGCTTTTCTTTTTCTTCTTCTTTTCTTTTTTTCTCTTTGTGTGTTTGGTTTGTTTTTTATTTTTTTCCCTCCAGATTTGGCATAAAACATCAGCGGAAATGAAACAAATAAGTAAAAAAAAAAAAAAAGAAGCTCATCCACTTAGACTAGGTATTAATTAAGATAGAACATTTTTTTTTATTATTTTTGTCCTTTGTCCCTTAATTGTATGATACGTGTAAATTATTATTTTTCACACATGAGTTGTTGTAGAAGTAGCTAGAAAATCACGTGGAAGATAAAAAAAATATAAGAAGAAGGAAAAGGAAAAGAAAGAGAAAGAAAAATAAAAATAAAATTAAATATGTAATTTTTTTAAACATAAAAATCATAATTATAAATTAATTTTGGGATTTTCTGAAAATTTATTAATTTAAGTAGTACCCATTACAGTTATAATTTTTACGAGTTATTTTAACTTTTTCATTAAAAGTTTTACACAATTACGTGATTTAGTCGATAATGGTAATCGACTACGACTATATTACTATTAAGTGATATTTATTCATTTTATAAGCTTAAAGTTATAGTTTTAAGGTTTTGATCAAGTTTGAATTTGATTTTGAGTATTTGCACGTATATTAGATTTAAGGTTTTTGTACGCGATTTAGGTTTCAATCAATTTCTATGATTTTTATTTCGATATTATATTTAATTTATAAAATTTTATAGCCTTATCGACTTATGACATAGTTTAGGACACTCAAGCTTAAATTAAGGTTTAAACTACCGATTTTATAAGGTTTACAACCTTAACTATATGAAATCATTTTTTAGCAAATGACGTATTATGTATTTACTTTACATATTAGATAAATCAAAATTAACTGTTGACTTTTAAATTATCAATTTTCATTAATTTCTTACTTTATATAATATAATTTATGCTAAAAGAACATCCAAAAGAATATCTTTTAAGTTGTTAGAGATGTGGTATAATCACTGTTGTCGATCACTAATTATATAGACAAATAACATTTGTTGATTATGTATGATAACTTATAGTTTATGCTGTATTTATATGTAAAGAGTTATACTATTATTTAATTGTGTGGATATATATTATATATTGATCGTTTTTTACCATTGATAGTTAATTTCATATTTATTTATATATTACATAAAATGAATGGTTGTACTATTTTACATTAGGAAATACAAAATTTCAATTTTTAGATTTTCATCCACTACATATTTTCTAATAATACATCTTCGTTTCCATAAAATTATATTAATATATATGTCATACATCTTTATTTCCATTAATTTACACCAATATATGTATCTTTAGTATTCATAAAGCAATTAGAATAAATTTCATCTTAACAATGCAATAAAAACATTCAATCTTAATAATCTATTCACTTTAAAATTTTGTCCACTTCTTTGGGTTTTCTTGTTTTATAATAAGATAGCAATGGATCATCTGTATGCTTAATTTACATTTATTTATGTACTTAAATGCTAAATCAATTGACATTAATAATTATCAAATTGAATTAACCCTAAATTATGTCATCAATTAAAATTGATAAACATTAAATTAAATAACAATAATCTATACCTTTTAACAAAGTATTAATCTTAATTTATATTGGCATTAATAATCATCAATAATTTAAGTCCAAAAATAATAGATTTATTTAATTGATTGTCATAGTTAGCTTTTTTCATAACAATGTTCACTCATAGATTATTAATAATTAATATTTTAATTAACAATATATATTCGTGAATTGTTAAAGATGTGGTATAATTGCTATCATCTAATTGTATAGACATATATTATTTGCTGATTATATGATAATTCATAGTTTGTCCTGTTTGTATATAACTTATGAAATGAAAGATTTATGTTATTATTTAAATGTTTGGATACTTATTATATGTTGATCGTGTATGACTATAGATAATTTATTTTATATTTATTTATACATTACGTGAAATGAATGGTTGTACTATTTTGCATTAAACAATATATATAATAATTGCAATCGATTTCAACTTTTATATTTTCATCTTCTATATATTTTCCACTAACATATCTTCATTTCCATAAATTTATACCAATATATATGTCATACATATTTATTTCCATAAATGTATACCAATATAAGTGTCATTAATATTCATAAGACAATTACCATAAATTTCTCTCTTAATAATACAATAAAAAACATTTAATCACAATATACTATTAGCATTTAAATTTTGTTTAGATTTTTACTTATACTATGTTAAGCCTTATCTTATAAGTTTAGCCCACATACTCTTTTGACAACTCTAAATTACTAAATTGTGTGGTACTTTCAATTAGATCTCTCTCTCTCTCTCTCTCTCTCTCTCTCTAGATACTTCTGGGATGAGTATTTGAAACCCTACTTGTTCTTTTTCGCTTATTGTATCAAATCTAAATTTATTATAGATACTAACTGGGTTATTTGTATGTTTAGGTAATGAAGGAGATCTCTTTGAGTGGATTTGAACTCTAAGAAGTGAAACACTTCTAAAATTGCTTGTAATAGGGATGATCTCCTTTCTTTTTATTTACTTTTCTTTTACACTCTTCTCTTTTATAAATCTATCATACTAGTAGTTAGATCTATTTAGATCTTGTTGTAAATTTATTAGATCTGCTATATTCTGTTATACTTGCTAACTATTGATTATAATTTAGATTTATTACATTAACTATCAATTTTGTATATAAACCATGATGTTCTATTACTTGAGTATAAAGTCTTTAAACTTAATAGGTCTTCAAGTCACTCTTTGTCCTTTGGCCCTAACATTTTCCCTAAGGTCTTGGAAAATGACCTTGTTTGTAAGGTTACGGTTTGAATAAAGTTTTTTAAATGTGTCATAATCCTCTTACAAAGCATCGTATGGTGCTAACCCTTGCCACTGCACCAAGGTTTAAGGCACCTTATGTCCCTATATGAACATCAATCAAGCAACCAAAATAGTTAAAGGTTAAATGAGTAGGTGACCATTTAAGGCATCTAAAGGTAGGCCTAATGAGGGAATGTGAGATCCATGTGCTAGTTTGAGTATAAAGACATGGAACACATTAAGAATACGTGTATATAGTGAAAGCTGAAGCTCATATCCACAGTTTCCTGCTCTCTTAGTAATTAGAAAAGGCCCATAGTATCGCCTGGACAATTTATGATTTCTTTGTTGAGTTAAGGATAGCTGTTTATAAGGTTGTAACTTTACAAAGAACAAATCACTAACTTCAAACTTTACCTTAGACCTTGATTGGTTAGCATATTTCTTCATAGTCCTCTAAGGCTGTTCTAAATACTTCTTCAATGTATCCAAAATCTCTTTCTTAGTCGAAAGATCAATATTAACTGCATTCAAAGTAGAGGCACCCTTCACATAATGTATCAAAGTGGGCGGTTTGCTGCCATACACCACTTCAAATGGTGTGAACCCTATACCCTGATGATAAGAAGTATTATAGGAAAGTTTAACCCATAACAAATACTTAGCCCAATCTTCTTACTTATCTATGACTAAGCTTCGTAGATATTGTTGGATTACCCTATTCAACACCTCTATCTATCCATCACTTTTATGATGATAGGTACTAATTATTGAGAGTTTAATGATGCTCAAAGTGAACTATTCTCTTTGGAATCTACCAAGGAAAATAATGTCTTTGTCTGATATAATTAATCAGGGAAAACCATGATGTTTGACAACCATATTGAGAAATAAGTAGGCAACCTTAGTTGTTGTCAAATGAGCATCCAATACTCTTAAATGACAATACTTAAAAAATATATCAACTATACCACCAATATGATAGTAAAACCCTAAGGCTTTAGCAAACGTGTAATAAAGTCCATTGAAATGTCCTCCCATGCCTATTCTAAAATCGATAGAGGATGCAAAAGTCCAATAGGATACTTGTAGTGGTAGGGTACTTCATCTGTTGTCACACTACATACCCTTTAACAAAGATCTCTACATCATGTTTCATACCTTCCTAATAAAAATCCAAAGCCAATTTCTTGTAGGTCTCCAAAACCCCAAATAGCCAAAAATAGGTGCACAATAGTACTTAGTAAGCAAATGAGGAATCAATTGAGATGTAGGCACCAAGAAAAACCATTAGTTGAAATATAATAACCCATTGTGCCAATGCAATTGCTATTTCATCTCCTTCCCTTCAGACAACTCTTGTATTAGCTTTTAAGAAGCAAGCAATTTGCCATACTCTGCCTTTAGTTGTTCTACTATATTAAAACATGGCAAAGATAATTCCATGAGAGAGACATCATGCTATCTAGATAAAGAATCAATAATAATGTTGTCCTATCCTAACTTATACATAATAGTATAGTCATAATCCAAAAGCTTAGTTAGATATTTACGTTGTTCTAGTGTAGAAATGACCTGGGTTAACAACTCCCTTATGCTTCTATGGTGCCACTTCCTTATTGCTAGTGTAGAAATAGGATATACATAATGGATGTCTAGGGAGTTTCTTGCTAAAATAGGAAATGGGATGACTCTCTTATAATAAGACAACTCCTACCCCTATCTTTGAAGCATTTGTCTCAATAATGAATTTCTTACCAAAATTTGGTAAAGCAAGAAGAAGGTGTTGTAATCAAAGTATGCTTAAGTTATTGAAAGGATTGTTTTACTTCTAGGGTCTACACAAACTTATCATGTTGCATCATGTTAGTCAAGAGAACTATTGTTATAGCATAACCCTTGATAAACCTACAGTAGTAACTTGACAATCCTAAGAAAGCTTGTAGCTACATGTTGGATCATGTTAGTCAAGAGAACTATTGTTATAACATAACCCTTGATAAACATACAGTAGTAACTTGACAATCCTAAGAAAGCTCATAGCTACTTAGCATTTTAAAGTAATGGCCAATCAGTCATTGCTTATACCTTACTTGGTTCTAGCCATACTCCTCCTTAACTTACAATATGACCTAAATACTCGATTGTATCCTTCCCAAAAGCGCATCCACTCTTTTTAGGCAAAGAATACTATCAAGTAAAATTTGTAACACTTGAGTTAAATGCACAACATACAACTTGAAGGTCGTACTATAAACTAATATGTCATCAAAGAGCACAATGACAAACTTTCTAAGGTATGGCCTAAAAATCTTATTTGTAATTGCTTGAATAATTGCTAATGTATTCCTAAGGCCAAATGGCATCATAAAAAATTTGTAGTGACATGGGTCCTAAAAGCAGTCTTTTCCACATCTTATAGATGCATTCTAGTGGTAACCCAAACGTAAGTTTAATTTTGAAAATAAAGAGGCACCTTTCAACTCATCTAATAGTTCATCAACTGTAAGAATAGGAAATTCATCCAAACCATAGCTTCATTAGGGGCTTTGTAATCAATACAAAATCTCTATGTTCCATCCTTCTTCTATACATGTAAGATAAGTGAAGAGAAAGGACTAGTGCTATACTATATGATCTCTTACTTTTGAAAATGAGGGTATTTATATGGTTTCACATTAATCAAAACCATTACCTTCTTTTAAATGGATACGATGTTGAATTTCCCTAAGTGGAGGAAATGATGATGGCCCCTTAAATAATTAAGAAAATATGTACAATACATCCTCTATAAGTGTATTATAGGTGATATTCTCTGATTGTAACTCTACCTTTTGAGCCTTACATTATACATATGATATTATAGCATCTTGAGCAACCAACTTTCTCAATTGATGGTAAGTAATTTGAGTAACATCCATATTAACTCCATGTAGAGCTACCAACCTATTATCTTTTTGAAAAGTCATGGTCAACTTAGCATAATCAATTGTGATAGGACCTAAATCTTGTAGCCATTATACCCTCAACACTATATCAGCCTCTTGAATAGATAATACATAAAATGTGTCTTGAAATTCCATCCCTTGAATTTCTTACTAGAGGTCAAATTATTTACCCTCACAGTTAAGTTTCTAACTATCTCTAACCATCTCTTGGAATTTAGGAGAAGGAAAAATCTTATGTTCCAAATATTTTGCTAATCTACTTTGAACAAAGTTATAAGTACTATTTGAATTAACCAAAATTGTTACTACATGTCCTCTAATAATGCCCTTGAAATGAAGACTATGAGGAATAGACTTACCTAATAAGGCATGATAACTAATGGCCACTAAGTCATCTTCCTGTAACATTGGCTATTCTTCCAAAATCTCCTCAATCTAATCTTCTACAATTTCATTTTCATCTTCTTGTAAAAGCAAAAGAAACTTTACATTTGTGGCTTCTATAGTACTTCTCATTGCACTTGTAATAGAATCCTTTTTCCCTTCTTACATTTATTTCATCCCAAGTCATCTTCTTAATAGGTAAAGCAGGTTTGGGACTATTGTAAGTTGGTGTCACAAGTGATGTCTTAATACTCTTACTAGTATCTAACAATGGTTTTGAAAACTAAATTGTTGATGAGAATTTCCTAGCTAAAAATGAAGAATTTTTTGGGTGGGGGGAATGATTTATGAGTGTGTTTGGCTTCATACATTTTGGGAAGCCAAATGGCTTTTGAAATGGATGAAGGTTAAGCAATTTGTACATCTTTTCTTATGTAAGCTTTAAGTCCAGACACAAAATAACTAGTGCAAAAACTATCTTAAAGAGCTAACCATTTGGATCAACACCATTAAATTTTGGTATTTTAAGCTTGATGCCCTTCAATATACTATCTGATGATGAGTTATTAGTTGGCGAATGTGATGAAGTACCATTACACTCACTAATAACCACATTGCTACTCTGATTCGATTGTTATCAACATTATTTGCAATTGTGAAAGTTGTTGAGCTAAGAGCTCAAATTTACCTTGTATATCTTTTTGTAATAGTTGCTGACTATTCTACAAAGAATCAATCTTTTCATTTAATATTGAAGCTCTAGTAAAGTTTGTTATGGCAACAAAAGCACTAAAATGTTAGGCCTTCTCCTATAAGTCCAACCCACTTACTCTTTTGATAACCCTAAAGTACTAAAGTGTGGTACTTTCAATCAAATTTCTCTCTCTCCCCTACTCTAGATACTCTTGAGAAGAGTATCTAAAACCTTACTTCTTCTTCGCTTAGTATATCAGATCTAAACTTATTACAGATACTGACTTGGTTATTTGTGTGTTTAAGTAATGAAGGAGATCTCTTCGAGTGGATTTGGACTCCAAGAAGCGAAACACTTCCAAAATTCTCATAATAGGGATGATCCCCTATCTTTTTATTTGCTTTTCTTTTATACTCTTCTCTTTTATTGTTCTATTATGCTAATAGTTAGATTTATTTAGATCTTATTGTAAATTTGTTAGATCTGTTATATTCTATCACACTTGATAACTGTTGATTATAATTTAAATTTATTGCATTGACTATCAATTTTGTATACAAACTATGATATTTTATTGCTCTAGTATAAAGTCTTAGAACTTGATAGGTCATCAAGTCACTTTTTGTCCTTTACTCCTAACATTTTACACTTTCAAATTTGCTCGTAATAGGGACGATTCCCTTTTCTTTCTTTTTACTTTTCTTTTATACTCTTCTCTTTTATAGATTTGTTATTTTAATAGTTAGATCTATTGAGATCTTATTGTAAATTTGTTAAATCTGCTATATTTTGTTACACTTGCTAACTGTTGACTACAATCTAGACTTATTACATTGACTATCAATTTTATATACAAACTATGATGTTTTATTGCTCTAGTACAAAGTTTTTAAACTTGATAGATCTTCAAGTCACCCTTTATCTTTCTATCCTAACATTTTGGCATTAATTGCTAAATTAATTAGCATTAACAATTATTAAATAGTTCATTCTTAAATTATATCATCAATTAACATTCATAATCATCAAATAAAATAACCAAAATCTACACCTTTCAAATTTTAACTTATATTGACATTAATAATCACCAGTAACTTATCATATCATTACCTATTTTAAATTAGAAAACTTATTGTTCTTTTAAATTCCACAAAATACAAACTAACCCTTTTATGTCTACTTTTAGAAATGGAAAATGATTTATACAATAAAAATAATTGATGTAGATGTGATGAATTAAAATTAAGGGAAAATGTATAATAAGTCATTCACTTTAATGAAAATGAGTAGACGATACGCCTGCAATACATATGCAAAAAGTATATTTTAGCATATTATAAATTTATAATTGTAGAAGAGTGATAATATTATAGATCGATATAAATAAATAAATATTATGTAAGCATTTTTTTACCATCAAATTAAACAATTTAGTAAGATTTTCATGTATGGAGTTTAATTAATTATCTTTCCTATGTAATAAGGACTAGATTATCTACATTACTCTCGTAAAAATCTCAATGACTAAGCATAAATAAGCAAAAACTAGGGCAAGTGCAACCTCAAACATAGAGCATAACTTCCATTTGCATGTTTAGAAACTACAAAAAACTATGAATGTAGAATGTGGCAATAGTAGAGAGAGAGAGAGAGAGAGAGAGGAGAGAGAGAGAAGAAATAGGAAAAGAGAGGGGAATTGTAAGAAAAATAAAATCTTGAAAGTTAACAAATTTGTCTATAGTATAATACATTTATAGTTAATTTAGTGTTGGTTCTTTTGTTCTATAGTTTGAGATTGGAGAATTAAATAGTAATTTTAAAAGAAGAGTCTAATGACAGTTATCTAAACTTATTTTAGCTTAAATAATATAGATCTAATGGTATCACAATGATTATCTAATATAATTTAATTATAATAAAATGCACTAGATTCTAACTTTATTAGTTTTCTAACTCTTAGTACAATAGAAGAAAATGGGAAGGTGAGCATATGTTATTTTCTCTCATATATACTAATCGTATTATAATCTTCTTATACTATATGACAAATAATATATATTATATACTCATATGGCACGTGCAAAATTTAAATTATTATAATGCTAAAATATAAAGCATAAAATAATTATTCAATCAAATAGTACATGTGAGTAATAAGACTTTACACATAAATTGTCTTCAAATGTATAAATAAGAGGAGAAATGTATAATGACAATAATATATTATATGTGTTTATTCATTAAAAGTATTGCCATACACCTATAAAAACAATAGCATAGATATTAATTGAATAATTTTATACATTGTAATATAAAGCTTTTCAATATAAATTGATATTATTTAGTAATTAAGCCACTAAGTTGGGTGAACATTTTAATACTAATAAACTACACTAAAAAGATAAAATTTGGAAAACTAAAATAAATAGTCCGTAATGATGTGGAGTAGAAATAAACAATAATTTTAACTAAATATATATAAAGTGAGGGTAGATGGAAGTGTGATTTTTTACTATATTTGGAAAAAGAAATTGATCATACTATACCAAAGCTTAACAAAATGCTAAAAAGCAAGTCAGTCATAATTCCTAACAAACACAATGATTAAGTTTGAAAAGGAATAAAAAATTAAAGAAAAACACAAATCTAAAGGTTCGGTCATAGTCATATTTTAATGTTGTAGATATGAAATTATAAATTTGAAAATTAAGGATTGGATGGGATAAATATATTTTATCATGGCAAAATTTGTTGCATTGTGAATCTTTGAGATTTTTTAAAGATAAATCTTTCTTAAATGAATTTATAGGTCTTATTGATACAACTAACTTAAAAGCGATCCAGAAAGGAAGGAAACAACTTAAAATAGAAAAGTTAATAAGTGCTAAACAAAAATCTTTTTTACATTTTATAGGCTTTGTAGAAGTCCCATAAGTTAAGCAATAACAAAATAGATATATTGAATAATACCAATTTCTTACCAATTAACACATCATCGGAAGTAAATGCGACATTAAAAATCAATAGAATTTGATTATATTGAATTAAAGGTGATAACTAATAATTGAAATCATAAAATTGAAAACTTATAGGCAATCCCAAATGCAAAAAATTTATATTAACTAGTGTCCAAATAAAAGAAACTGTAAGTTCAGTCTCACTTCACAAGTCAAAGTAAGTTTTTTTTTTTTTTTTCCCTCTCTTGGTGAAACTACTTCATGTTATTAAATAAAAGAAAAATGTACATAACCATGAAAAAGTGTTGAGTTCTTATTTAACAAATTTTGATGATCACAAAGAGGTTAAAATAAGTTTAACAAGTGTACGAGCCTTTTTAGAATGAAATTTGTTCAAGCAAGAAAATAAAGTTTGAAAATGTGCTGGTCAGAATATATGTCAAAATATATGTTAGAAAGTATATCAACAAAAGAACCGAACAATGTTGACAATGTATAAGATCGTGATAAAATAGTGTTCCTAAGCTATTTTTTGAACAATTTAGATTAATTAAGTTGTAGAAATTTAGTAGAAGACCTAACTCCACTTTTATTAAGTATATTAGGGAAATATGTTCAATTTTGTTCTAATAAGTTGGTTTAAGTCCTTGGGGATTTAAAGGTAGATTTATATTGAGCTTCTTAAAATTAGTCTTAGAGAATTGATTTGAATAATTATATGCAAAATCACTTTGGAAGATTATTAAATTGACATGGATGGAAAGTTGCTAGAAACATCAAGTATGTAATTATGGTAGGAAGATTAAAATTCAAACAGATGTTTAGTAGATTTACTGATATGGAAGTATCAGATCATGTTGAATGACAACTTTAGAGTGAGATATTCTAGGAAAATTAAATCCGATGATTGGATGAGGGAGATAGTTTGCAAATTCAAAAAGAATTGAGCTACAAATTTTTAAGACAAGGCTTAACATTTTAAATTTTATTTGTAGCATGATAAGATAAGGATATATCGGATTTTTAAATTAAATCCAATATGTTTCAAGGAATTAACCATGAGTATGTTGATATACATGTGCAGTTTCGAAGGATATTTCCTTTTAAATCAGATGTGAGAAGAGAGTTTTCGAGGCATCTAAATCAAGTTCCACGAGCAACAACAGACAAGAAAAGAGATCAAGTTTTGCATGAAATACATCAGGGAATAACAGCTCTTGGTTTCAGATGTTCAAAATTCCTATTTTCTTAGGATTTTTTTTTTTTCAATAGCAAAAGAAGATAAGATTGTAGGAAGATCTTTTCAAGAAAAATAAGGATCTAGCCGTTACTCTAAGAAACAATACAATATAAGTTGAGCTGCAAAAGAAATAAGAAAAAAAAAAAAAACTCAGAACAAAACATAATACTTTGATATTTCTCATGCAGAATATCAAAAACTCTATTAGAAACATAGTAAAAAACTGTGCTAAAATAGAATTTTCACTCTAGTGTTCTACATTTTTGTGAATGTTTTAGAGATGTTTATTTTACTATATTATCTCATTCCTTGTAATCATTATTGAGAAAGTGTAATCGAATAAGTGTGAAGTTAAGGAGTTCTTTATAGGCTTGTGTTTAGCTTAAGTAAGAGCTAGTGAGATAGGATGGAAAAGCGATTGGATATCTTTATAACCTCGATTTTATATTTTATTTTTTGAAAAATTTAGATTAGTGGAACAACACCAGTGAGGAAGATTGGGTCTTTAGTAGTAGAGCTAAAAGATAGCAGTAGGCATAAGATAACTCTTTAAATTACTTGCTTGTTCTTCTCTCTCTCACTCTATTTACTTTCCTACACTTTATTGTTTGTATTGCTTATTCTATGCCTGAAAGTTAACATTGAATCTACTACTACTTATATACCATTTTAGTTAGTAAAAGGGGATTTCATCTAAAATATCAAAAAGTTTTTATTTTTACAAAAGATATCAATTCATCCCTACTACCCCTCCTCCCCAAACACACACATACTTCCTTCTTCCTCTCTTGATAGCTTATACAAGACCTATAAAAAGAAATAGATTGATAATACAACCACTGCTTATGACTATCAAGCTACCAAAATTAAAACCAAATTTAGAATAACTAAACTCAATACAAAATGTAGAGGGTTTTTTTACCTTAAATTCTTTTAATTTATCATTGAACACATTAAAAAGTGAAATAGACAATGCTTTAAAATAATGTTCATCCTCCTTCCTCCTTACTTTTGTACATGCAACTTGTTAACTTATGTCCATTGGATTTTCTAATTCCTCCTTTCATAGATAAAATGCTTACATAAAATGATGATATTAAGTGCAAAATGTTTTTTTATCTTAAAGATATTTTTTCAAATGTTCTTTTAACATAAATGTAAACACCGTAATTTTAGCCATTTGAGAGTAGAATTGAACTTTAGTACTGTAGATAACTTCATGAGTTATTAAGGCTGAGTAAGATAAAAATTTTATTAAATTATGAAATTGAATAGATTTTAAGTAATAAAAACCTCAAAAATTTGATCGAAACTTAAATTGCGTACGAAAATCCTATCCTTATGTATGCGTAAATACTCAAGATTGAACACGAATTTAACAAAAATCCTAAAACTATAACTTTGAAGCTTATTAAATGAATAAATTTATCGTAATACTAATAAAACCCTAAACAGATATAATTATTGATTAATACACATAATTTCTTGAAATTATTAACAAACACGTTAAGATAATTTTTAAATATTATAAACATAACAGATAATAATTTAATTAATAATTTTATAAGATTTCAATATTATTTCATAATTACTAAATTTATAATTTTTATATTTAGAAAAGTTTAATATTTATATTTATATTTTTCTTTTTTCTTTCTTTTCCCTTTCTTTTTCCTTTTCCTTTTCTTACCTTGTTTTCTTTTCTCTCAATGCCATGTTCCATTTCTAGAATGCATTCAAAGGACACTTATAGTTGGTTTGTTTTAGCATATGTTAATTGTGAGTGAAAGACAAAGCTAATATATAAGCTTAGTCACATCATATTAATCATCGCTTGTTTTTTCTTTTTTCTTTTTCCTTTTTCTTTTCCTTTTATTCATTACATTTTCTCTCTTCTCTTTCTTCTGTTGAGTCCGAATCCTACGCAGTTGGAAATTAAGGGACAAATACACATACTTTTTCAATACAAAAACAAGGCCCCACACATCCTTTTCTCATCCTTAAAACTGTGAAGCTTAGTCCCTCCTTTTAATTTCTTTTGCTCTCAAGTCAAACACAATTTAATACTTACAAAACTTTACTGAAAATTCCCTTTCTTTTTGCCTTCTATTATGTCCGTTACTTAATTTTCTACTCAATTATTAACAAATATAAGAAGAAGGAGATAAACCATTTGGATCAACCACATATCAAAGCAACAAAATAGTAGTTAAGTAGTCTTTTAATGTATTTTTTTGCTAATTATGTGTACGTTTGTATACATGTATTTTGTAGCAATATATGTATTTAGGGATTTTGTAACTATAATTGATTTTGGTAATTCTTTTCTTATATTAAAGATGAATTGTAGCTATAATAGAAATATATGTAATATTAGTATTTTCTTATGTATATATGTATAGATATTAAAGTATATTCATATGTACATACATGTTATATTTGATTCTACAAATATGTAGTATAAAAGGATTTGTGTATATGTAATTATGTGTATATAATAGTATGTATATTAAGTATTTTCATTATATATGTATATGTATAAATATGTGGTTGAAAATATATATATGTATGTATAAAGTACAAAAAAACTAGTATAGTATATATATAGGTATATATATGTATATCATATGTAATATATTTAAGGTATATTATTTAACTACATAAGAATATATATACGTATAAAAATACATATATTAATAGTATAGTATATATAGATTAATGAGTATACTTAAATAGTACTTATATAATATACTATATTATTAAAATAATAAATAAAGTAAGGTAGTGTATATATATATATATATATAAATATATATAAGTAAATGTGTCGTGATCCCTAAAGAATTAGGAAATAATTAATTTACAAAATTTAGTAAAATATAATTATATAAATATTAAGTAAAAATACAAAATAGGAAAAATTTGCAAAAGTTATGGAAATGACACGTGGTACTTTCCTATGTTGCCATGTCAGCATTTAACAATGTTTAATTAAATTCACAATAATAATAATAATAATAATAATAATAATAATAATAATAATAATAATAATAAATAATAATTAAACAATTGGAAAATTATTAAAATAGTAAAAATGAATTAAATAAGTATTAAACATTCAAAATAGCAAAATACGTAAAGTATGATAAAATAAACTTAAAAATAAGGAATTAGATAATATAGGAATTAGATAATTATTAAATCATAAATATGTAAAGAAAAGCTTAAAATAATAATTTATAATTAATTAGGTCAAAAGAATGAGATTTGTGATATTTTTGCATTATAATGAAAAATGGGGGTTATAACGTCTAAAATGGACTTTGAAAGTATATTAAAAAACAATAAAAATTGACTATAAATTCAAAAAAAAAATCATAGTTAAAATTAAAAAGTTATATGCAATTAATGAAAAGGCTCAAACTAAGGATTTCATTTAAATTAATAGCTAGCTTAGGTAGTTATTGCTATGTATATAAATAGCTTAATTATTCAACTTACATACTCATTACTTTTCATGTTTCCTAAATGTTAGGTGATTTCGATATAGCTACCGACTTACTTAATGGACTATTATAACAATTGATAGACTCAATGACTAAGTGAGTACTCCTAATGACTTTATACATGTTTTGTATTTGTAATTAGTATACCTAAAGTAACTATTAATAATTTGATGCATGAGGGGTTCAGGTTATGCATATGTTTGAATAATTATTGTGTGTTATGTAAAATATTGTGAAATGTAATAGCTAGATAATTGGCTGCTCGATTTATTACTGCATAATTGAATGGTTTGTTGATATTGGTTGATCATCTCATAAATTGACCTAATTATATTCAACTTAACCAAAATTAAATGGGTCATGCATAAGTATGAACATTGCATATAATGTTCCGACTATCACCTTACATAATTCATAATAAAGGGCCTTATAGGGATGGATTCCCACATGATTTGATTAGTATAGGATCATTGGTATAACAAGACATGACCCTTGGCTTACGGTTTTACTTAGTGTCGGAGACGCTAATTATAGGTGGCCAAGGGTTAAGTCTGGAGATCACGGCTATAGGGCATTAACATAGACTACGAAGGCCATTCATCTTTAGACTTAGGAATTTGTGTGCTATTGGATTATTGGTAATAGAAACCTATTTCATGAAACATGAAATTTCTATATATATATATATATATATATGGTTGAAAACCTAAGTTCTAGAACCCGGTTGTGATTGGTGTCAATGTATTTTCAACTCTTACTTCGAGTTGTATATAGCACCAATCAACTGCATATATATTGTTTGGCATACTACTTATTTATGTATTCATATGTTTGTTAATAAATTGTTTGATAGCTTGCTTACTAGTATAGTATAAGGGATATTTCACTAAGCTCATATAGTTTACCCTCCGATAGTTTATTATTTAATAGTTTTCTCTTGCAGATTGTTAGATAATTGAGCATGGGTTAAGAGCCAATTATTGAGCACCAACCTTGAGAGGCATAGAAGTTAGAACTTGAAGATAGACTGTATAGATGGTTTGAATTATTATATATAATTATTAATACTATATTTAGATTTTATAACTTTTATGAGTTTAAGTTTTAAAACTTTACTATCTAATCTTATTGTTTGGTAGGAGATATCGATTTTCTACAGTTCTGAAAAATTGTAGATTATTGGATTTTTTAGTTACTTATATAATACGATGAGTTATAAATAAATTTTTTTTTTGAAACCTATAGATTATTTAATTAGAGTTTTGCAATCCTTCACTTATAAGACGGTTTTAGTATTACGGGTGTATACGTTATATGAAAATTTTAGACAATTTTACTAAAGCTACTTTATGGTCATGACAATAAATGTATAATATTAATTTAAGTTGATGTATAATATGACTAAAGGATCCCTATTCCCAAATTAATAAATATAATGTCTTTTAACTTTATGAACAAACTAATTAGTAGAAAAACAATCTATAATCCAAAAATGATGCACAAAAGAAATGAAAAGACTTTAAAAAACGAACTAGCAATTGCATTAAATAATTAATAAAAAAGAAGGGTAAAATATGTTACCTATCAAAGTTTACTACCAACATAAATAGTAATAGCAACACTGAATTCCATACAGCCATCACTAGTATAAAATCATCTTTTTCACCATAGGGGTCACCATATGTTACAATAACATAAGTTGATTAACTCTACTAGATAATGAAAATATAAGAAATGTATAATGGTTTAGCCTTAAAGAAAAAAAAAAAAGAACTACAGTTGCATGACATTTATATAAAAAATATCCATGCATGTTGGTCCTTGATTTATCTTTTTTGGTTACTTAAATTAAATGCTATTATTACATCCTTTATTATTCTTGTTTACCATCGAATAATACTTTATCAAGGAAAATTGATATAGAAGAAAGATCTATTATACGACAAGATAGAGGAAATGATTGATTATGAAAGGAGAAGAGGAGATAGAACAAAAATGGAGAGAATATGGGTATAGGGCTTGGGCTTATCTCTTTTAAACTAAATATGTTACATAGATTTTGTCATTTGTCAATATTTTTCATTAATTAAATATTAGCAGAAGTAGTGTTAAATAAAGCAAATAAACAAGTAAATAATTTGTTGATAACGAATAAAATAAATCAAGCATATATAGAAATGCTTATAAAAAAAAATTCCTTTTTCCTTCCTTAATAAAGAATGGAGCATATATATTGATAAATGATTGATTGTATTTGATATCAATTATCATAGAAAGTTTAAAAGAAAACTATTCTTTCAAATAAATATATAATCTATTTAAATACAATATATTAGGCTTACAAAGATAGAAACAATTACTAATATAGTAGAAACCTGCAAAAAAAAAAAATCCTTTTTTTTTTCCTTCTATAATTTACTACCTCTAATCATTTACATAAATCATAAATTAGCATACTAGAAGGGATAAGAAAAAATATGCATTAGCAACAACCATATGAAAACTTTAGAAAAAATTAACCAATTATCATGGGTAGTTAAAAAGAAAATTATTATTGCAAATAAATACATAATCTATTTAAATGCAATAAATTAGGCTTGCAAAGATACAAATACCTAATTTAATATAAACTAGCAAAAGAAACATATATTCCTCTTTTTTTCCTTCTATAATTTTGTTACCTCTTATTATTAAAAAAAAAAGCACAATATAACGGTTTACACCTTAACTTTACAATTCTTTTTGCAATTATATATCTGAAGTTTCAATTTATCTAATTACATAATTAATTGAAGATTTAGTTATCACGGTCTACACCTCAATTAACTCTAATTCATACTGTTAATTCAATCAATACGATTTATTAAAGGAATGGTCGCTTACAACTCTAAGGGGTTCATAAAAACCCCGTAGGGTTGTAGACGGTCGTAGACAGCTACTGGTAAGTTGCATAACCTATATTTTTAAAGTCGGCCATAACTTACATTTTCACAAGAGGTGGTTAGTAACTGCTGATAGGAGGTTGGTTAAGCACTTTAAGGTTGTAGGCAGTCATCCTGCTAATTAATCGTACCAAATGGACTAACGATGTAAATTGGAGTTAATTGAGGTGTAAACTGTAACGATTAAATCTTTAATTCAGCATATAATTAGAAAAGTTAAATTTCAGGTGTATAATTGCAACAAGTAATAAAGTTGAGGTATAAACAACAACATTAACCCAAAAAGAAAAAGCATGTTAATCCGCATTTAGCCTATAATAGCTATAATTAGTATACTAGAGGAGATAAGAAAAAATATGCACCAATAACACTCATATGAAAACATAAAAAATTATTCCAATAAAAATTTTAAATTTCTTATCGTAAGAATATGAATCTTTGATTTATTTATTCAAAAATTGCTACTACATATATTCTTATAGTATATATACTGAATAAAGAATGTAAAATTTTTAATATAAATCCTTATATTATATATATTTCTATAAAAAACTTTCTTTCTTTTTTTTTTAATAAAGAGGCAAAATGAAAACTTATAAAAATGTTAAACAATCTTAAATTATGCTGTCATGATCTCCTATTAAAAACAAAAATAGGATTAAATTTTCTTTTTGGCTAATAAATAAGATTAAATTAAAGTATTAAATGACTTAACATTAAGTTTCCACAAAAAAATATTTAAAAAAAATCAAGTTATGGAAAATGGATATTTGGTGGTGTAAAAAGATTGCCAAACATGACACGGAAGGCTACTAAACATTCGATGGTAGCTTTAGGCAGTTTTTTCAAAGTGCAAAATATTTGGGCAGTTTTTGCATGGGTATGAAGTCAAATATGCATGTAACACGTTAGATAAGTTTGGACTATTTTTTTAGTGTTAAAAATGGGAAGATTTAAAATATCTATATTATTAAAGCCATAAGGCATTAAGTAATTACCATTTCCTCAAATTATAATTTAATCTCTAATTTAAATATATATAACATTAAAACCAACAATAAACTAGATTGTTACAAGTATAAAAATGAATATATTTGTTAATTCATTAATATGCAATATACTTTGAACATTTTTTTTCCCTTTTCCTTTTCTTCTCTCTACACCCAATGTCACTCTCCTACTTTTTGAAACCATCTTCCACTTTCTTCCCTCTCCCTTTTCTCTCTCTCCTACTTTCTTATTCTTTCCTTTTTACAATTTCCAATAAGGCCACTTTCTTCACAATTTTTGATGTTTTCACTCATTACCTAATGATTTTTGAAAATAAGTCATTATAGATTATATAGATATATTATATGTGAAATATGTAATAGGAAATAGAAAATATTTTAAGATAAGTTTGAAACAAACTTATTTTTTTTATTAGATGTAGAAAAAAAATTATTATTTGCACATGTAACATGAGTGCATTAATAACTAATAATATAATAATTGGTAAATATATCCCCATTGACTTAACTAATAGTTGATATAAGAGTTGGGAAAAACTCAAAAACTTATTGTAGACACCAAAAGACATTGGGGCTTAAATAATATAGATAAGTATAGATTATATAATACTAATAATATACTAAGCACTTGTTTATATTTATTAATTAGTATTGAGCTATATGGATATGGTTTTAAGAGTTTAATATATTTCACTATTTTTTTTAATATTTTTTCACTTTACTATATTCTAGAATAAAATATGATATTTTTTAAAACAAGACATAAAATTGCTTTCATTTCATCCATGTTTTTAGACGCAGCTACACTAATGATGTATCATTGCAAGATAAAGCATGCCCTAGTGTTTCATTCTTGTTTGTAAATATCATTTTCAAACTCACTTTGTTTTTTTCTCTAGAAAATTTTTTTATCTTTTTTTGGGTGAAAAAAGTCTTTAAAGGGCATGATGAACATTAAAGAGTCTTTTGGCAACATTTGCTATAAGAAAAGGGTAGCAAATTAAAGTAAATGTTCAATCTTCTAAAGTTCATCACAAACGTAACTAACGGCATATTTTACCTTACGTTTAACAAATGTTGTTAAAACATATAACAATTGACCGTGTTTGTAAAATTTGCAAACATCGCTAAATATCAAAATTCTTGTAAATGAAATTGTTATATTAGGTTTAGTTCAGTAAGAGGATACAAACCATGTAGAACCTAACCATACCCATCCCTAATTGAGCTAATTCTCTACCTGTGTTTATAATAGTTTAACAAACCATTTGTTATTGAAAATAGGCTGTTTGTAGCTATTTGTCCATATTTGCCATTGTAGAAAGGCAAATGTAATTTCTTCATAGATTAGGTTTTAAGAGATTGACCTCTATATGCATGAAGTTGGCATAAATCCAAATAGCTAATTGAAATTGTTAGATTGGGATAAGGTATAATTACTTAGGAGGGGCAACTAAAGGGTAAATAGTTATATTAAGCAGTTAAATTAATTAAATCTATTTCCTACTATTAAAGCACTAATATTAGATGAGTACTTAGGCCTCATAAAAGGTAATTACACGAAACATTTGAATCAATAGATACATTCAATAAATGAAAATTGAATTAAGGGGAGACAAAACTAGATTACAAATTAGAACTTAAATTTTCATGTGGACTTCAAGTGTGACTTTGTTTTTTATTCTCTTATAATCATCATATATCACATAGAAAAGGATGTCCATACCATCCTATTATAATAATAACAGTCAAACGTTTCAGTTTCAGTTACCTTTTATTCACTTACAATTCTATTAACTTCAAAGGAATTTGGTTAAGTTTAAAGGACTTTGAAGGGATAATGTCAAAAATACTGTTTATATTTTAGACTTCTTCTTTCAATTGAAGACATCATATCAAGTTGAGGTTTTACTTCTCAAATTTATTAGTTCTTCTGTAACAACCTAAAATTTTGAAATAAAATAAACAAAATTAAGGGCAATGGCATTTTTGAGAATGTTTAAAGTGTTAGGGGTACTTTAGTCATTCTAATAATAAAAAGGCACATACCTTTTAGAAATTGAAATAGTACGTTGCTTTCCTTTCCTTTTTCCCTCTCTTATGCCTTAATGTATTTTTTTATCAAACAAAACTATCCCATCCCTTCTCTTGTACCAAGTGCAAGACCATAGTGGTAAGTGGAAACCTCTCCAAAATTTTGAAGTTTTTCGTATGGAAAGTGAATTTGACGAAGAATTCCTTAATGCAATAATAGGAGATCAGAGAGTAGAAGAGTTCAGCAATTCTAACAGTTTAGAGGTGTAATCTTGTGGTAAGTGTAATGAATACCAATGTCTAATGTTGTTACTATTGTTAGAGTATTGAATTGAGTCTATAGATTTTATTGTTAAAGGGAGTTGCAAAAGAAACAAAGGTTTAGAGAAGAATCAGACAAAGAGACTCAAAGCAAATAAATAAGTATAGATACTCTTAAGTCGGATTACGATTTCATATCAAATTAATGTATTAAAGAATTGAAAGTTGACAATGTTGTTGTTGGGAAGGAAAATAATGGTTAAAAGAATGTAGAATGTGAATTTTCAAAAAGACAATGAAGTTTAGGAATTTTTGCAATTTGTCATTAGAAAGAAATTCTGTAGAATTTCAAGCTATCAATCAATCGGTAGCTAATCTAGCAATCGAACAGTAAGAGAAGTTGTACTACCTATCGATTGGTAAGCTAGATGGTGATCAATCGCTAAGGTGCTTCTTAAGTACAGAACATTTTGACTTGTTCTAACTCCTAGGTCATTGAGTACAAATAGAATATTTGAAACCCTTACGTTTTGTAACATTTTTCACCAAAACCAATTCCCACTTAATTTTAACATTGTTCTTAGCTAATATATAAACCAAAAACAATTTTTAACCACATTTTAGTCAATGAATCAAACTTGTTCTAGCGACTTAAACCTAAAACTTAGTATCTTATTTAATGCTAGGAGTAAGAAATGAAGTTAGATAAAATTTTGTTTAGTTGCACATTTTAAGTAAGAGGTTACATGCTTCTTGTATGTGATTCCCAAATTAGTCATAATTATGTTCAACCTAAATGCTTATTGTATTTGGCTGGGCTTAAGGGACTGAGAGTATTAATGATTTTAGAGTGGCACTAAGGGATTGGTAAGTGGTGTTGTCCTTAGTAGAGTTGCTTACTAAGTCGATGCGTTTAGATTTTAGGTTTTTTAATGACTCTAAGGTGTTAGAGAGTATCCAACACTAATATTTGTATTGTGTGTGATATTTGAATGACTTAAGGTCATAAATTACCTTAATCTTTAGGATGCTAAAGTTGTGATGCTTATTAAACTTAAATCAAAGATAATAATTAGCTATGTGATACATGAATGCAATTTTATGTGAAATATATGATGTTTTTTCATGTGTATGTGGATGCGTAACTCTCATATTAGGCATATTTACTTACCCTTCAGGAACTTCTATTTTTAGATGTAAGTAATATAGGAGATTAAGACTACTACGACGACTTAGGATATGACTTGGTGTATGAGGTAGAAGATGATTATTATACTTACTACGAGGAATAGTAAGAGGGTTTGTTAGCTAGTTAGTGTGATGTCTATGTTATGGTTATACTAAAGATATAGACTCCTTATGTTGACTACAAGTTTATATTTATGTTGTTATGTTGTAATGGGAGTAAGTAAGACTCTATTATCGGTTATCAAATAGTTTGGATTGTAGGACCATGTCGGATTCCATGATTGCTATTGCGATTGTAAGGTGTGATGGCGATACTCTATAGCTACCTTATGTATTGACATGAAGATTATCTAATAAAGTGTGCCATTATGGTGTGGTAATTAAAAGCTTTAGAGGTTATTTAGCAGGTTTTGAATCTTTACGTATCAATACTTCGTATTAACATATGGCAGATAAGAGCAATCAAGGTTCTAGGGAGCTACATCTTTATTAGCTAGAATAGAATAATCTCTTAAAATAATGAAATAGGTTATATTTGTCAATAAGTGTTATATCCTCTTAAACTAAGTTTTAAGCAAGTAGGCTTATCTTTCAAGTTTCCTCGCAAAGTTATTTTGACTTAAAATGAATGATCCTTCATATTTAGATATAATTGTACTATTTGACAAGCAATTATTTACCACATCATCTATCTAATAATGTTGGAAGTAGTAGTTAGATAAACTATAGTTTAAATAGATGTGGCATTTAGTAACTTTTAACTTCAACTGTAAAATTTGGTAAGTTTAATTGGATATGATATTTAGTGATTTTAAATTTTACATACAAAATTAAAAACAATTACCTTTAGTGATACTTTTTATTAGAGTTAAGGCTAGCATTAGATAGATGAAATAAGGATGCAAGTAGGCTTATATAAGGTGTTCGATTCAAAAACCCAATATCTATCCTATATGATAATTCCCTATAAGGCTTTTGAAAGTTTTAATTAAATTGTTAAGATCCTATAAGGTTTCGGTATAAAGTTTAATGCCCAATAAATTCATATCTAATTAACTTTACTATTGAATATCTGCTCTACATCTTATTTATTAATTTGAGTTATTGAATCACTAAGCAGTACTCACCCTCTAACTTTTAGAGAGGATTTTTGTCTCATTTTGGAGAGTACTTCACACCTTTAAGGTATTTTTAGTAGTTAGCTACCATCTCTCTCTCTCTCTCTCTCTCTCTCTCTCTCTCTCTCTCTCTCTCTCTTATTTGTTAATGCTTTCTTTGTGCATTTCACGTGTTTTTACATCATTCTGTTGAGTAAATTCACCATTTCTCATATGCATCTTACCTACATTATTACTCCATTGTACTCTTCTTTTTTTCAGTCTACTCTTAAACCTTTGACTTGAAGGTACTTTCATCTCACATTTCCTCATTCCTTTACATCATGATTTACGCTTTATTTGTAAATCCGTTATACATCCATGTTGCTCTTCTTCGAGCTAAATCTTATTAAATAAAAAGGGGGAGGGGGGAAAGAGAAAGATAACATGAAAAAGAGAAGAAAAAAGGTAAAAAAAAAAAAGGAGAGAAAAATATAAAAAATTATGTTAGATATATTGTTTGTTCATTCTTTTGGATCCTTTTATTTCTTTTCATATCCATCAAGAGGTTTTTCTTAGGTTAGTTACTATTTATTGTTCTTATTCTTAATCCTTTTTAGGTGTTTCAACTCCATGGTGACTGCTTTAGTGAGCAATGATTCAACAAACCCAGATTTGGATAAAGTATTCTTAGAAAATTAAAATGATATTGAGAATGAAGCTTAGTTAAACTCGAAGGAGATCCTACTTGTGGCTAAAATAATTGCAGACGAGACCTTAAATAAAATTGTAGTTATCATTGTTCCTATTAAATCTTAGAATGGTTATGGAGTGAATTCAATTTCATTCTTGCAAGCGAATATGTTTTTTGTTAATATTAGAAGAAAGGATACTGTAGTGAAGTTATTGGGTGAAAATCCCTAGTCGGTGTTGGGTCACTACTTAGTATTGGTAAAATGGCATGATCAATGGAATATTAATGAGGTCCCTTTTCATACACTTCCCGTTTGGGTTCAGATCCATGGCCTTAAGCTAGAGAATATGACTTTAAATGCTATATGGGTGATTAGAAGGAAGATTGGGGAGGTTTTGGAGATATAACCAGTTGTTTCTATGAAAGGGGAACAAAGAGGTTTTCTTAGGGTAAGAGTCTCAAACTCTATTATAGATCCACCAAAGGCTAGTGTTTAGGTGAATAAGGGAGTGGTGTGAAGTACCAAGTGTTCCTTAATACAAAATACTAAATGATTGGTGCTTCAATTGTGGAAGGTTGGGTCATTTGGGTAAGAATTGCGAGTTTGAGAAGTGTAAGGATCTTAATTTAAGGCCTGGGTTAAGAGCATTTGCTATGAAAGGGTGGAGCTCTTAAGACTATACACCTTTGAAGAATAAGAACATGGAATTTCAAAATAAGGAATCTAACCTAAAACAACCACTCACAAACATTACCTCTAACCAGAACATCATTACTGAATCACTATGACCTACATCTTCTTCTAGTTTAAACACTTCACCCAACCCAACATATTGCTCATTCATCTACTCCTTTGTAAGATATAATCCCACTTTAAAGAAAACCAACAAACATTATTTAATAACTTGACTCAGCATAGTAAGTTTACCTATGAGCACTTCAACAATAGACTAGACTTTTGGATATCATCAAAGTTTTCACTAAATTCTCATTCTTCGATCTCTTAGGATGGCTTTGATCTTTTAGGCAATATTTCAAACTTAAATCCTCGAAATCAAGTGTTGAGTTTAAACCCTGCTTTCTTAGTTGTGAATAATGTTCTAGTATTGGATTTAAGGAAGTTGAATATTAAAAGATCCATAATGGAAGAGGAGATGGAGATGTTTTCATCCTACAAAAAAAGTCAAGTTTTGTGAGAATGTCATAATTAGAGATTTAGTTGAAAATCAGAGAAGTGAGAAAAATGAGGAAAAAGTGATTGCAAAGGAGTCTCTGGTAAAAAATAAGAGTGAAAGAAGAGTTGCTAAGGGTGAGAAACAAAATTACTGAAAAAATTTAGAAAAGGAATTGCATTAAAAAAGATAAAAAAAAAAAATTAGAAGAAGAAGAGTAAAGAGAAAATTAAAGTGTATATAGAGGAAGTTAGCTCTTTTTCTAGTTGGGTGGATGTGCTTAATCAAGGATATGATATTAATGGTGGTAGTAGCTGGCCCATAACAACCATATAGGAGCCATGGGTTTTATAAGTTGGAAATTGTTGAGGAATTGGATCCCCCGAGATAGTTCATAATCTTAAGGGTCTTAATTAATAAATTTAGCCTAAGTATTATTTTTCTTATGGAAAAAAAAATAAAGAAAATCATCTAAGGAAGCTAAGGAGTCGACTCCACTATGTAGAGAGTTTTTATGTGCTTAGCAAGGGTATTAGGATAATGCAGTAGATGTTTCCATCATTAATGTTGCGAACCATCTAATTGACTCATGTGTTGGGTAAACCAATGGAAGTGTGATTGGTAAAATTACTCAGGTTCATTCCTAAAACTTTGAACAAAAATGTGGACTATGGAATTACTTGAGAAGTGTTGAAATTTTCAATATTGACCCTTGGTTGCTTGTAGGTGACTTTAATGCCATGTTATTTGAGCATGAGAAAGAAGGCATCTAAGGGGTGGATGTGAGGGTTATGAATGGTTTTAGATCAATGATCGAGGACTCTAACCTTCAAAACTTAGGTTTTGATGGTCTAAAATTCACTTGGACAAATAAACGTAATGATAATGCTCTTATGTAAGAGCAGATTGATAGGGGACTTGGTTGTTTGCTTTAAGTGGAGAAATTTCCTAATTGTAGAATAAAGCACGTGCCTACTTATGGCTTTGATCATGTTGCTCTTGTCATCAATTTGGAAAAATTTGTTTGAGGATGTGATAGAAAATTTAAATTTGAGAATATGTGACTTTCTTCAAAAGATTATAGAAAAATTATCCATAGAGGTTGGGAATCAACTCTAGGCAATTTTGAGTAGGATAAAGTCTTGGAAAAGTTGAAGGAGTGTAAGATTAAATTGTAGGAAGAGAGTAAGCATGCATTTCCTAATAATAAGAAAGAGATAGATAAGTTGCTAAGGGAAAGTGCTCACCTCCAGGCTAATCCATGTAGCTTAGATTTACAAGAGGAAGAAGTGTTGTTTGGTAAGCTTGACTCTTTGTGGAAAAATGAGGAAGGATATTGGCATCAATGAGCCAGGACTAATTGGATTAAGTTTGGTGATCAAAATACTTCCTTTTTCCTCCTTACTATAATTACAAGAAGGAGCAGGAATAAAATCTTAAAACTTAAAAGTGGTGCTAGTCAATAGGTGGAAAATGAGTCCGATGTGAGTGTTGAAGTGTAGAATCATTTTAAAAATCTGTTTATATCAGGTGAAGGTGTAAGGATGTGAGGTGCCATCAATGGATTGATCCAAAAGTCAGTAATGCTATGAATTAGGTTCTATGCAGTGAGGTAGAGGATTTAGAGATTAAGAATGCAGTTTTCCAATTAGGGAGGTTGAAGGCATTGGGACCCAATGGTTTTCCATGAAGTTTTTACCAAAAGTTTAGGGATATTGTTGGCTCATCCATCATTGAAATAGTCTAAGTGTTTTTTTTTTCACTTAAGTACCTTTTCTCTTACTATTAATGAAACTAATCTCATTCTTATTCCAAAAATTGCTTGTCCTGAAAATGTGTCCTAATTCCATCCCATAAGTTGTTGCAACTTCTTATATAAAATCATTTCAAAAGTCTTAGTTAATTGATTGAGACCCATCATAGGTGAGCTAATTTCTAAGAATCAAGGTGCATTTATTTCTAATAGAAGGATTCATTATAACACATTGATTGCACATGAAGCATTCCATTTTTTAAACAATTAAAAAAAGAAGAAGAGGAAAATGTATGTTTTGTGCTCTAAAAGTATATATGAATAAAGTTTATCATAAGTTTAAGTAGTCTTTTCTTGAGAATGTTCATTTGAGATATGGCTTTGATGTGAGATGGGTAGGACAAATTATGAAGTGTTTGACGACTATTAAGTTTAACCTTATTTTGAATGGAATGAATTTGTGTAAGATTATACTTGTGAGAGGGTTAAGGCAAGGAGATCCATTATCTCCTTATCTTTTTTTATCTTAGTTGTAGATGTTTTATCTAAAGGTATAGAACAAATGGTGCAATAAGATAGACTTAAGGGTCTAATAATGAGAAATACTTGTCATAGATTCTCACATCTTTTTTTTTTTTTGGTAGATAACTCTATTTTCTTTCTTAAGGCTAAGGATGATGAGATTTGGAATTTTGTGTCTTTAGTATACTTATATTGTGATGCATCTAGACAAGTGGTAAATTTTAGCAAGTCTAGCATATTCTTCAACCTTAATACACCATTGGAAATCAAGAGGGATCTTGGGGAGTTGCATGATGTAAAGGTTACCAACAACCTGGGTGCCTGCTTAGGTCTTCTTACCATTTGGGGCAAATCTAAATGTAAGGCTCTTAAGTTTGCAAAGGAAAAAGTTATGAGTAAACTTAAGGGGTAGAAGTATTGTTTGTTAAGTAAGGTGAGGAGGGAAATCTTGATTAAATTAGTAGTTATAGTTGTGCCCACCTATTCGATGACTTGTTTTAGATTTCCTCTTAAATGATGTAATGAGATTAATAGCCTGGTTGCCAAATTTTGGTAAGGGCAAAAAAGAGATAAGTTTAAGATTCTGGTCAAGTTAGGAGAAACTGACTCAAGCTAAAGAGATAGGAGGAATGGGTTTCAAAGATCTTCATGTTCACAGCCTAGTGTTACTTACCAACCTTGCTTAGCGACTAAAGCATGTCTTAAAAGGATTATATTTCCCTAACAATGATTATTGAGAAGCGACTATAGGGAGTAAAGCGTCATGGGCTTGGATAGTGTGCTAGAAGGATGCGAGTTTTTATTCAAGGGGCATGGTGGAAAGTTGCGAATGAGAAGAGAATTAGTGTATGGAATGACAAGTGGATCCCTTTATTGGAAGACTAGAGAGTGAATAGTGAATCTCATGCATATGCAATCATCAATAAGGTAAAGGATTTTATTAACATAGAAACACATACTTCGAATACTATGCGGCTTAGGCAATGGTTCACAAAACAGGTGGTTGTGCTTGTTCATGTAATTCTAATCCATGTAGTAGCAAATAAAGATTTCATCATATGGCCTTTACTAGATGTGGTACCTGTACAACCAAATTGGCATATCATTTTATCAAACAAGCTGTCTCGAAGCTTCGGTAGGTTAAACCATCTTCTTCTAGATTTACATCAAAGGAACAATGGAAAAAGTTATGGAATGTGGAAATCTTACCTAAAGTTCAGCACTTTCTTTGCCGTATGATGTCCAACACTTTTCCGGTAATGGAAAGGTTACATTACATGAAAGTTAGGCTTTTACCAATATGTCCCTTTTATGGTAAACCTGAGATTATTGAGCTTGCCATTCTCCTTTGTGAGTGGGTACTAGCCATTCGGTTTGGATCTATGGGGTTAAGAATTGACAGTGCAAAGATCAGAAGATTTGATAACTGGTGGTCATACCTTTAACGGTTATTAGTAACATAAAAGCTCCCTTGCAGGTGTGGAAAATAGAGATGAATAGAGATTTATAACTCCTTAAAGCAAGATTTAGGGTTTGTGATAAGGAAGGGAAATGGTCTAAACCTAGTGAGTTATATCTCAAAATTAACATTGATGCCTCGTAGGTAGTGCACGCCCTGAACAAGAAGAGTCATAACAGTCTCATCGTGTAAACTAATATAAGATAAAAGCTGACTTCACAGCTGCTATCATAGAAACAGATCGTATAAGACATACATAACTTAACTAGATTGAAACGTTTGTTTTGACACCTATTAATAACTAAACATGTGGTAAAGCTTTACAAAATACTTATTCTATACAACCTATTGTCTAGTATCACAACAGTATTTACACAAATGTTTTACGCTCAAAGGTAAAGTTTACAATAAGAGTTTATTAAAAATTACAAATTTTACAGTCTATATACAATAAGTTAGGAAACTAGTGGGTTTTTATAGAATTCCCAATTAGTTTCCTCAAAAACTAAAAAATAAAGTCGAAAGCTCAGGTTCAGTTGATTCCTCAATCCTTACTTTCCCAAACAGCAGTACACTGACTTGGAAACAGTAGTATCTGAACATCCTGACCTCACTTAATACCTACAAAAGAGTTTATAGGGATGTGAGCACAACTAACTCAGTAAGTGGAACGAAGTCAGAAGAATATTATACAAAAATAAATAAGGTTAATACTTATGATGAAATGTAATGTAATCAATCAAATGAAATATTACACAATGTTATCTGATCCACTGTGAAGTTAGAGAAATCATATCCGCTCCAACCCGGATTGAGGAGTTTCATCGCGACTTAAGTCAGACCAAACCTGGGTTTGTGTAATGGAGAACACCCTCCTCCTATGACAGCCTTCGAACCACGGCCCCTAACCTTGCCACGATCTCCTCACTTATTACTTAATTCGACTAAGGATTGGGAAATGACCATTTCAACTATCCTCATCGAAGGAAGTCAGTATTTAGCCTGACATTCTCAATCGTTTCCCCTAATAGGTGTTATGAATGTCTAGTTTTATTTTAGTCTAATAAATGTTAGTTTTAATTAGGGGTGACTAACAAGTTCATATAATACAGAATCAATGCAAACACATAGAATAACATACCAAGAAGTTGAACTCCTGTCACAATTGAGTATCATCCATGCATATAGCATGCGTACAGTCAACTAACTACAAACACAACTAGATGTACTCTTGGTTCTCAGATACTTTAAACAGTATCCCAACAAGTGGTGAAGCTACTATCCCAACTTATCTATTTAGATGCTCACTACTACTAACTCGAATCATCAACTGTCTTTATACTAGAAGATCCTATTTATACAAAAAACTTAAATTCAGTTTTCGTAATAATTAGGAAAACATTAGGGTTTAATTTAAAATAGTTATATATATATTATTTCCATAATATATAGTCGTATTATCACTATATATCGAATTAAACTATTAATTATTGATATTATACATCATATATACTATTACGTATTATATATCATTTCGATCGTATCTAAACGCACTTTTAATTTATTAATTCACGTTTTAATTCTGGTAAGGTTACCAAAATACGTACATTCTTGAATATGATAAAGTTATAGGTTATATTATTTAAGGTTGTTCGATTTTAATAAAATTAGTGTTGTTGGATTCGTATAGACCTAACAACATGTTTTATGAGTCTTGTTCCTAAAGATAGCTTTTAACGGGTAGTTCGAGTTTTTAATACAACTATACATAATTATATAAATATGGTCATATTATATGTAATTTACGTTATTAAATTATATTTTACTTAATTTGTCCATATATTATTATAATATAAGTATTATCTAACTTTAATATACTTAAAGTATATCTTGATTAGAAAATATCAATAAATATAATAAAAATACTCATTTAATCCAATTTGATCAGCAATCACATATATAGTTCTTATTTAACTATTTAATTCATTTTAGTTTATTAATATTAAAAATACACCTCGACTTGTAATTTAACCTATTTTATTAGGTAAATTAGTAATAAATAGTTCAGGTTTCCAAATAATTTCCTGAAAATTTCTATTGACTCCTAAAAATATAAGGAATTTAGTTATTACTTCATTTCAAGTTTTCAACTTATCACCTATATACTTGTGTTTACAAGTTTACTCTTAAATTATCCTAAATTACTTAATTATGATTCTTTTTACACTAAATTAATTTCAATCTGACTCAATACTGTTATTATTTACTATAAATCAGTACATGTCTATTTCATCAATTAATTTCATAATTTCTTATTTAATTCATAATTTGAGCCTATTTTCGAGCAATTTTTAGGCCAAAAAATGCAATAAATATTAAAAATATTCAAATTAAAATTTAGGCTATATAGAAATTATCTATATATCATACACATCCTACAAAAAAATTTTTAGATAAAAATAAAATCATTTAGTACATTTATTTTATAATTCTAAATTTGGATAAATGGTAGATTTCTTCAGGAAGTATATTAAATATTATGAATTTTTCAAAAATAAAAATATCACGTAAAAGCATGTTCAAAATAACCTAATTATAATTTTTTTCATAATTTTCTAAGAGGATTTACTATTTTTATAAATTATTGAAAAAATAGGGTAAATAATCGACCTTTATGTTCTTGGATTCTTTGGTAGCTGGCGATAGTTGGGGGTGTGTCGGACGACTTGTGCGATGGGTGGACCGTATGGGGTTAGCTAGGCTAGGTTGCACAGCAAAATCAAGGTAGGCTTGGGTTGTAGCCCAATATGGAAATTGCTCTGTTTTTCTTATTTTCTTTTCTATTCTCTACAACTTTTTTTTAATTTTTCTTTCTATTGTTTCTGGTTTCAAAAGATGTGAAATGATGTCGTTCAATAGATTTATAGTGGTTTAGGTCGATTTCTTTTCCCTTTATTTTTTCTTGCTTTTTCCTCTATTAATTGCAAGTAGTAGGAGGCTCCTTCCTAGTGAATCAACTTTTGATTCATCAATTATCAAGTCTTATAGCATGCCACAACAATTCCCCAATTTCCAAGCCGTAATTTGAGTGAATTGGATGAGATTTGCTTTTATCTTTGATATTTTAGGTATATTTTATTAAGATTTAATGATTTATTAATATACGAGTATATATCCCATATGTATATCACACGTAATATTTAACTATACTCATATAATTATGTTTCTAATATATTTTTTATTTTTAGTATATATTCTCTTAATAAATTTCATGAATTCAATGCTATATATATATATATAATTAAGTAATTTAGAGATAATTTAAGAGTATAATTGTTATTTATATCAAGTATATTAAAAAAAATGTGTGTATATTTATATAATAAATTATAGTATATTATCTCATTTTATAACTCAATTAATTTATCTCTAAATTCTTATTGTAATCTAAGATCGATTTTAGGAGTTTTGAATATTTTAGTACTATATTAAATATTCCTACTTTTAAGGGAAAAATTAGGATTTTGAATCATTATTTTTAAAATATAACTTCACTGTATCATCTCGACTAACTTTTTTATTTTAGTCATAAAGTTTATGCTCAATTGGATAAATTTTTCTAAATACTCTAGATTTAAGCTTGGTTGTTTTAAATTCAATTTTAGGAGCTTATAGGTAGCTAAGGATAGATTAGCGATAGTGGTTGTGGTGGTGTATAATAGTAGAGGTGTGTTGATTTTAGGATTTGCTAAGATGATATTTTGTGTGAATGTGGAAGAAGCTAAAAGTATGGATATGAATGAGGCAGTTCAAGTAGCATGTGAACATGAATGGGAACATGTAGAGTTTGAAAGTTATACTGTGTTTGTAATTGTCAGTATCAAAAGAGGATGTGCGAATGGCCTATCGAGCTTCTCAAGCCTATATTCAAGAAATTTGAAGTATGGTATCTCGTGGAGTTTTTTCTTCTTTTTGAAGTATGGTATCTAGTGGAGTTTTTTCTTCTTTTTTCATATCCCTTTCTTATGTTAATAGAATAGCTAAGTGGATAGCTTCATGTGTCCAAAGAGGGATAAGTCCTAGTAAATGGTGATTTAAACCCTCATCCCATCTTTTGAAGTTACTTAGAGAGGATGATGTTTTAGTTTCATATGTACCTAATGCGTTGGAGCACTCTAATCATAGTTAATTTCAAATAACAATATTCACTCTTTTTGAGAAAAAAAGAATAATTTATTGAAAGTTCTTTCATTAGTATCTTGTTGTCTTTTTTGTATCATTCTTATTTCTGTGTGATCTATGTTTGACAAATACTTGAGTGAATAAGATGAATGAACATGGCTGCAACAGCATTGCTAGTCGTATTAAGATTTTTAATTACCTTATAGAGCTAAAGAATGCACAATTTCCATCAATGAATCAATCCTCTGGGAGGCGAATCTGCTGAGGGTTCTTGCGTAGCACATGGAATGGTAGTAAAAATTTATGAAATTTTTAAAATGTTAAATTTTTATTCTAATTGTAAACAGGTTGACATGTAATTCCATCTAGAATTCCAATTAAATATAGTAAGAAAAAAAATAGTAAAAGCGGTAAATGCACTATTAGTGCGACATCAGATTGGCCGTCCCGACATCCCTAAGCATCCTCAGTCCGCGACTTATTGCAGTAAAATCCCAACGCTAGTAGCTTTTACGGCATGTGCTTAATAATGTCTCTGTGGACTCTGCTCGAATCGAACCAGAAGATGCCACGTGGAGAGCATCTAGCCCAACACCTGGAAGGGTCCAGAAATCATCAGTTCTCTGCCACACACAATACAACCCCAACCCCCACCCCCGAAAAAACCCTTGTAATGTAATCAGGGTTATTTAGCACACAATCACAACTGAAGAAAGAATGTAAGTGAATGGTGTTTCCGTTTGATATACACTGATTAATTGAATTGATCACTTCCCCGTTTGTTGATTTTTCTTCTTGTGTTCTCCAGGGCAACTTTTGGGATGGAGTTGGGTTTTTCTGCCAGGTTTAAAATCTAAGGCTTCGATTTTTGTTTCTTTTTCTGATTACTTGAAATTGATTTTGATTTGGTTGAGATTTGTTTCTTCATAGATGTTGTGTGGACAAGCACAGTTTGCAACTTTCATGGAATCCTAGAACATTTGATAGCAGAACCATTCGGAAATTCCCATGTGCTGTTTTGCCGACATGTAGTCCTAGTTCTTCCTTTTTTAAGACATGCCGTGTTGAGCACAGACTGCGGAGATTCTGTTCAATGCCACTTAATGTGGAAGAATCTTCATCAGTTGATGCCGACGATTTCGGTGAGGAAAATGATTCGTCGGATGAGCATTCTCCTAAGCCTTTGAGCAAAGAAGAGGTATGACCACCTTTATATGCTCACTCTTGTTCATATAGTTTGAAGATGTTAAATTTCATACAATTGTGACTGCGACGACCCAGAAAGCACTTCATTAACTTTGAAAATTTATATGCATACTGAGCGTTTACTTGTTTACATGTTAAATTTCATACATGGTAGTCGCAATTGCGAGAAATGGAATTCCATACATTTTCTCCTCCGTAGAATTAAAGGAAATGTGAAAAGTGAAGTTACTACATGCTATTCCTGATTGAACTTTTCCTTAATGAATTTTGCATATGCAGTTTGGAGTTGCCAAAAAATTGCACTTAGTCAAACTTTTACTTATTAAATTTTACCTTCATAATCTTTATACAAGTGATGTGGGAAATGCTGGGCAAAACTACTAGTGCAAGTGATTAGAGGTGGGATAGTAAATTTAACAAGTAAATATCCACTTCAGTATAATACTTGCCAACTTCAAATTCAGATAGTGATTTGACATTTGTTCCTTGAGTTAGTCATATGTACCCTTCTCTTACCTTTAAATCCATAAGTCCCTGGAGGATCGAGAAATTACCTGGTACATGAGTTATTCCCTTTGGTATTCTTCTTGTATTATGGCTCCCTGCTCCTAAATGATACTATTTTTTTTTCCCAGACTTTTAATTAGGAGGAGTTATTTTTTAGTTAAATTTTCTTTTTCTTTTCACATCTTGGATATAGCTGATGGCTCTGCTGGCTGATTCTCAAAGAGCAAAGCTTAACCAAAAGCTTAGTGAAGCCAATCAACAAAATCGATTCCTCAAACGACAGGTTTGTATCTTTTCTGTGGCAATGTTCATCTTTCAATCCATTGAAGATATATTCTTTGGTTGTGCTTTACTTCTACACTATGTATATTCTGTATGTACTTTACTCTCCTTATGAGCTAAGTAGTCTTTCATATGTTAAATGCATTTACATGAGAATCATCTCTAGGAAAGACCCCTATCCTGATAGTGTATCTGATTGTATGTTTGATGGTATGTAGAAGAAATCCAGGAGATAAATTAATGGAGAGTATAGCCACTTGAACCATTGTCTGAAGCTTCTTCATGATATTTAAAAATTGGATATCTTGTGCTTTGATGCATGATGCCAAGCCAACTCCTGACATTCTGAGTACATGAAAAAGAATACCATAGAACCAAGAAGGTGCTGACAACTCTATGACAGGAAGGACATGCCCACTGCCATATTCTTTAATAAATGGAGATGTCAACGAGAAAAACCAAATGGGACATATCTCCTTGTTTATAAACTAAACTGATTTCTTAAACATATAGCTCATCTTACTACGTTGGGAGCAGCCCAACAAATCAGTTAATACTCTTGAACATGTATGACTCTTGGCCAATAATTCTTGCAGCCTTCTATCATACATGGAGAGTGTAATCTCAGTCATTCCTATTTTAAAGGTTTGCCGCCTAAAGGGATTGACTAGATGAATCTAGCATGTATCGTTGTCACTTTTTCAGGATGTCCAATAGTTGATAATTGAGGAGTGTATTACTTAGTAGGTTTGTGCTATACAATTACTATTTATGATATATCCATCCTCCTTTCACCCGATAACTGAATCAGTCATGTTGCTTTCCTGATTGCAACTTTCAAGTTGTTTTTTTTTTTAATTTAATTTTGGCCCAAATAAACTTTCAAGTTTAATGATAATTCTTTCTTCTAGAAGATATATCTAGGAAAACCAACACATTAGTTGCAAAGACAATGTGATACAATTTGCCGTTTTCATCATACTAGCCATAATGTGCTCTTCAATTTTGTGCAAATACATCAAGAAGATGTATTTTTCCAGCATGTTTTCCTTGGTAAAATTTGCTGTTCGCACTAATTCTCTTTCTTCTTTTGGCAGCTGCATGAGAAGGAGGATGCATTGGTTAAATTCAAAACCGAACTTGCTGTTATGGAACTTGAAATTCAGGTTCTTTAGAGTACTCTAAGGTTCTACCCTTTCATGACCCTATATAATGGATGGTATTTGAAGTTCTATATAAAAATAATAAATGATGAACTTTGTCTGCAAGATTTACGTGGTAGAGCAGTGCCTCCATATGGAAAATGAAGGCTAGATACATGATCTATTTATTGTATTTCTTTAATCTGCATGGTTTTTCTCTCATATATGGTTTAACAAAAAAAAAAAAAAATAAATAAATAAAATTTAGAGTTTTACAGGTAGGCAATGATTGTTGTTAACATATTACTGAAAGTTAGAGCCTTCATTCGAAGTTGAATAGGATGTAAAGCAATTAGTCTTGATTTAAGAGTCAGCTTTGAAATTTGAGTTGTAGGTAGTTGCTTCCCTGTAAAGTTTCTTGATTGCAAGACGGTTATATATCTTATTAACTTCATGTATGAGTCCAAAAACATTCATCTGTAAATGTTATGGTGATTTGTGCTTTAAGTTGCTACGTGGCTTTTTGTCCACAGGCTTTGGTGGCTCTTTCAGAAGAAATAATTAAGTTAGGAATTCCCGAAGGATCCAGAAAAATAAATGGAAGATACATTCAGTCGCACCTCCATTCACGGTTGGAAGGTGATTCCCTTTTCTATTTATTTTTCCTTTTATTTTATCTTCTTGATTCATCCTTGCCTATTGTTGTTCTTCCTTGACATATTGGCAAGGTTGCCATATTAATTTCTGTTTTGACATCTAAAGTAACCAACATAAAAGAGGCATCTATTAGTGATGCATTGCATCTTTGATGGTGCTAAAACTGTAGTAGACAGTTCACTCTCACTCTGAAGCTTGGAATCTCGCTCCATTATGGCTCACCTTCTATCTGATGCGTTTCTGTTCTCTTTCAAAGCAATTCATGAGAAGTTGGTGGAACAAATAAAAGATGTTGATGCTGTGCAGTCGAAGGAGGTGCCTCTAATCTGGTATGGTATGGCTGAGGTATGCCTAGGCAGCTATATGTATATATATGTACACACGCGCGCGCACACACACACACACATTATAGGTGAACCTTAATTTCCTTGAGTTTATTCTCTTGATCTATCCTTGCAATTCTCGAAGTTAGTATTATGGAATCTCTACATTCATAGTTTAAAAAGTTAAAAAATAGAAAGGAAAAATTAGTAGGGTGAGATAATATGATCTCTTATTCATAACCCTTTCATTTTGGGCTCGCAAAAGCTGCCCATTTCATCCTACATGATATCACTTTTTCCCATCATCTAAAATCTGCACTATTATTTGGTCCCTAGCAAGTAGCAATTTTTATCTGAGTGCCTTTTCATGGAGCTTGTTACACATATGGTCATGGTTTGAATCCAAGTATGAATATATTATCATATGGATGTGCTTTGCCTGCGTTTCTAAGCATAATCTACGAATATATCATCTAGGTGCGAAATATCATTTGAAGGCTAGAGCTTATTTCTCCTCCCTTCATTCACGCTTTCCTCTTACCGTCAATAGGAAATTAAGTTGACTTTGATAATTTATCGACTCTTATGGAAGCAGAGTGTACAAGTCATGGGCTCATTCGATGGGTGGAGTCAGGGGGAGCACTTGTCTCCAGAGTACACCGGTTCTTATACAAAGTTTTCTGCAACCCTAATGCTCCGACCTGGAAGGTACAATATGTTCTCACCCTTTTAATTTTCGTTCCTTCATTATCATCATCATTAATAATCATCATCTTATCTTGTAATTTTGTATTTGAGGTACGAGATAAAATTCTTGGTTGATGGGCAATGGCAGCTGTCTCCAGAGTTTCCCGTAGTTGGTGAGGGTATGATGAAGAACAACTTGCTTGTTGTAGGGTAACGGGCTCTTCTGTGGACCTAAGCGTGTTTTAATGTAACGCATGTGCAAATTTTATCTTTATAGTCTAATCTTCTATTGGTTTTTCTTCTTCCTATCTACCATCGTGTTTCTTGCTTTGCTTTATGTCTGCATGGTGAAGCGTCAATGCAGATTGGCTTCCTGCTGTAAATGTTAAATAATTGAAGATTTTACTGATATGTCCGGCACGATGAATTATCTTAAGATGGGTTCTGATCTGCTTGACCACCTTATTTTATGAGGGTAGAGTTAAATTATTATTGTTATTTATGCATGAATAGCTTTAGCCTTTCTACTGCTAGTCCGTTTACTTCATTGAATATAATTGGAATTTTTAAGAAATGTAATAAAAGTATAATATTTATTACTTTATTTAGTTAAATTAATAAATAACTTAAGAATAAATATAGAATAGAATTTTAATAATTAAATTACTCTTGATGTATTTTTTTTCTCAAGTAATTATAAAGTAATAGATGGTGATAGTAGTGAAAATCGATTTTAGAGGTAGAAACAGTGGTAATGATCAACAGTGATTGCGAGAAGTGATGATAATGGTGGTAGCGATGATAATAATAGTAGTGGAAATTGATGGTAATAACAGTAGTTGGGATAGCAGCTTGAAGGAGGCATGGGGTAAGTTGTAGTGGTAGTGGCGATAATAACGGTGGTAATGATAACGATAGTTGGTGGTGGTATTGACGGTAACGGTGGCGATAATAGTAATGGTAGTCGATGGTGGTGGTAGTAGTCAATATCGGTGGTGGCAATAATGGTAGTGATAATAATAATGGTGGTAATGGTTGGTAGTAATGATGGCAATAGTGATGATGGTGGTTATCGTTAAATTAATATAAAGTTATGTTTAAAAAAATATAAAATTTTATGAAGAACCGTGATTTTTTATTAAGAATTCTTATTACTTAATGTTACATAATAAAAATTTTTAAGGAATTGTGATTTGAACATAAAATAAAGTGAATAAAAATGAATACTGTAATAAAAAATACGCCGGTTAATTCTCCTCAAGTGAGTAAAAATATGAATAAGCGGATCTTATAAACAAACAGCTATCAATGGTCCAAATGGAATCACGTGTGATGTGATGGTATAATAGTAGTAAAACATTAGATCAGTAACAGTGGTGACATGAATTTGCCCCTTCTCTTGGTTTCCTTACTCCTTTTCCCGCGCAAAGGTCCTTATCTTTATCCCTTTTTCTTCCTACTCGAGTTCTTTAATACTAGAAAAGCAAGTGTCGTTATATTTTCCTTTATTTTGTGACGTGTGTCATGCTTGGTCGTCAATGAAGGGCGAAGTGGGGTTGGGGGTGGTGGCGGTGGTGAAGAGAGAAAGTAAAGAGAAGAGAGAGAGAGAAAAAAAAAAAAAAATTCACGGGGAAATCTTTCCAAGAAGAGAGGTATATACATCGACTAAGACGGAATCATGTGTACAGTGTAGTAGCAACGAGATAATAATTCTCACATGAAAAAACTGAATATTTTTATAGTATGTTTGCTTTACTTAAAGAGACGAATAGAATAAATGCTTTTTTTTTCTTTAGAGCTACAAGTTGGTTGGTGCAATTTCCATTCACATAATTTTTATTATTGTCAATAAGATCAGAGGAATAACTTTTTTTTTTTTACTTATTTACTGTCCGTTTCCATATTTCATCTTTGATACCCTGGCATAGGTCAAGGGTATAGTGGTACTTATTCCTAATTAATTTTTTAAGTTATTTTAAGTGAAATTAAATAAATTAATAGTTATCGCTTTTTATTTTATCCCTTAGTAATTGAACTTCTATTCCTATTTTATTTCATTTTGCTAGCTCAATGTATTATTATGATATTATCTTTTCTAGTATGCTATATAATAACGTGTATATATATATATATATATATATATATATATATAATACAATGTTTAAAGAAACCATACACACTAATACAATAAGAAATCGCAAACGAAGAAAGTACGAGGGATAACGAAAGCATTAACTAAAATTTTACTGAATTTTTAAATCTATTAATGCTCTATAGTTAATGCAAGTAGAAAATCAACTAAGGCCGTGTTTTCGGTCCTTGGATTTATAACACTCAGATGAAGAAATAACGAATCCTATGAATCAAAATCTGCAATAACACACAATCGCTGGGTGTGTGGTCACGGGAAACTAGGCAATATCATGAAGCTACAGGTGTATCACGCAAGAAATCGGGTCATTGTTATAAGTTGGTTTTAAGACTATTATACTCATGATTATAATTTAATAATATAACTATCGATTTTTCAATCGAATAAATTAGATTTAATTCTTTTAATTTTAAATTTGTAATATGTAGCAATTGAAAAAAAAAAGGAAAAATCCCCAAAGGATGATATTGGAGGGGCTGTCAAAATTATTCTAATTTTTATATCAATAGCAAATTTATTATTAAACAAGTCGGTGTAAATTAAAATAAAAAAAAGAAGTATCATAATTCAGAACTCGTAGAAAGGTGTCTATCAAAGTAGGTATAAAGCGACTTCTAACAGTATGACTGCACTTTACCATCCTAATGAAGATTGAGGAGTACAGGTAATATCTTAATAATACCGCTTAGACTGCGTAATAAAGAAAAGAAAGAGCAAGAAACAATAAGAAAATTTTATTTCCTTTAATGAATTGATTTTCTCTTTTGTTTAATATTGGTTTTAAAGTTTTAAAACCATTCAAAGGTGCTTTTAGAGTTTCGAAGTTCCATAATCTACGAAGCATCCAAATTAAAGATTTTGATAATGGCTACGCTGTTTATATAATTAATTAATTTTAGCACAAAATAAATGGGTAAGTCATGTCTGATCTATTTATAAACCTGTCCGAGTTGGATTGGAATTCTCTAAAGTTACTGTTTTTCTATTTATAAATCTGTTCTAATCTAATTAAAGTTATGATTTCTAATACTTATAATTTCCTTTTATACTTTGTTATTCACTTATCCTATATATATTTTTTTTCTTTTCCTGCAGATCTCTCTCTCTGTTATTATGTGTATGTTACTATAAACATCTATCAGCCTGCCATTAGACTCGTCAGTATCAACATTTTATCATTGATTATCATTTTCTGGTGACATAAGAACAACACTATTTCTCAAGTTTTCATTTCATTCTACCCTTTAATTTCAAAATTTCAGAAATAGAAGTTTAGTACAAAATACATATTTATGTGTGTGTGTATATATATATATATGTATATATATTGTAAGATTCATTCCTATATAGGGATCTATTAATGGGGCATTTTTATAGTGTTTTAATATAATTTTGTTATAAGCATCTAACAAATTGAAGGAATATTGAAAACGCTTTCTTTTCTAATGGAAACTTGATATTCATATTGTTAGAATTCTTTCAACCTATAGATAAGTCTGACTCAAACATGGAACATGTCTACTAAATAGATTGATTCATGGATTTAGATTTTTAAACAACAATGAATAAAAAAGTTGAGTTAACGCTTGATGCTTTTAGATATGAATAATGAATAAGTTTATGATTTGTATATATAACACAAATCAATTAATACAAATTGTCTACCCTTTCTATAGTAATAGAACATGGGGACTACTAAACAAAATTCGGAATATCAATGAGATGATAAATTTTCTTGTTTGTAAAAGGTGTGTTAAATAGTAGTGAAAGTTATACAGGGTGATGCCATAAATATTACATGAAATTTGAGTTTTTTTTTTTTTTTTTGAATCTTACGTGAAGTTTGAATGCACTAAAAATCATATCCAATCAAATTATTATTTGTCATTTACTACAGGTAAAGTTTAGTTACTAAATATAATACTAAATCTAAGTTGTCTAACTTAATACATGCATCATGTAGAGAAAGACAATGTGGCAACTGGCAAACACTCATTAAATGAAAAGTACAAGAAGATATTCAATCATAATCACTACCTAAGCTTTATGTCTTTTTCAAGATTACTATTTCCTTCATCTTTAAATAGACGGTGTGGCAAAATCATAAGGAATACAATTATATGAGTACAAAATTATTGATGCATCGATTGCATTTGCATTTCACTTGTGTTGCATTGCTTGTCCTTTGGATATAACCTTTGTGAATGTGATATGTTTGGTAATTTTCTTATTGTTTTGTCTTTTAAGTTGAGGGGTGAGTAATTGCTAATCTTAGGTGCATGTGAAGTTAGCTGGAGTCAAAAGCTTAGATCTTGTGTGTAGCTGAGAGCACTAGTTTCTAGTTTTTATGAATGTCTAGACTAATGTTGACAATCTGTATAGATAGATCACCATTGCCACGTTATAATAATACTTGTATCCACGTGTGAAGTGTAAAAATTTGTACATAATTTCTCTATTTGTGCCATAAACCTAAAATAGGTACAGTCAATTGCTATAGAGTTTATAATAGGAGGAAGTTGCCGTTTTGCCCTAATTCATGCATGTATAAATTGGTAAAAGTTATACAAGACTGGTGATGTCATGCCTTGAAAGCTAGTGATAGATGGATCCCTATTTTAGGTGGAGCACTCAATAAGTACCTTTTGAATAATTATACAAGTGATTTCTTATTTATATAAGTTATTATGGAATGTGAAAAGGTTATTTTAATTGAAAAATCTTGATCAGTCTTATCCTTATTTTAAGGATAGTATGTGCTTTTTAGATATCATATTTGAGGAGTAAAAGTAAAAATTGCTGGTAATATATTATATTTTTCTATGATTAAAGTACCTACCCTATATCTATGACACAATCTATAAATGCGTACTATTGATGTATTAATTAAATAACCTTTTTAAGTTTATTTATTGTTGCTAATAACTTAGCTCAAAATCAATATCCATGTGCAGCACTGGTTTCATCTAATAATAAAAACTCTAAAAATTTGAAAATCATAAGTAAACACTAAATTGGTTTCATTGTAGGTGATTTTTTAGGACAGTAGTTAGATAAGGTAGAAGGCAGATTTATTTTATTGCAATTTTGACATGTGTTTGTATTTTTTAATATGAAATCTCATAAAAGGTCACAACAATAATATTATTTAGTATTTTCCCGCAACTAATTAACCAACAGAAGTAAACCTTTAACGGCTAAGCCCTCTTTCACGAAACAGCAATCTGAGAAATAGCTTAAAGGGATCCAACGAATCCCACAAAATCATTGCGCATATGGTCAATCTCAACAGACTATATGAAACCGTAGAGAATCCTTCAGAAAGCATGACCCTTGGAGCCCTTTCGTGCTCAATCCTTGTCTTAGTTATACATGTCACGTTCCATAAAAGGCAAAATTGCCGGACCATGTGTATTGTTTGAAGAATAAGCTGGTGCAGATCTTATCTTTTTATCAAGGAGACAATATTATAGTATAGTATTATTTCTAGTTTTTAAATCTCATTAACAAAGTTCTTGATGGATTAAAAATCAATATTACACTCAATTTGATCACTAACTGGTTAAAAATAGTTTATTAGCTGATATTTGAGATATATTATACGAGAATTTTTCAATACCACTTCGTAGTCCGTATATCATCGTGTATCTGTACAACGATTACTTTACTTAAGTCAATCTTCGTATTTAACACGTACACAAGCCATTCACTACAAACAATCATCAGAAACACTAGGAGGAAGCATTATTGCCGTCTTAAGATTTCAACATCTAAGTTAAGGGGAAAAAAAAAAAGGGTGGCACAATTTGTATTAGACATGCATGGATCCAATCGTTTCCCCCAAGTACTAAGACTAGGCTTGGATTCGCTTTCAAATGTACTAAACTCATCACCAAATGATTTGCTGACACCTAATAGATTACTTGTAATATTGGTTATCTATTATATATTTTTATTCATTTTGTTGATATGGCTTTTTAATAAGTAAGTCATATGCTTAAATTAATAGGTTTAGGACTTAAGTCTAACTCCAGTTATCTAGTTCAAGTATTACTTACTTTCATCTACTATAGATATGGGACAAAACCCTCTAGTAAGGATCTTCTTTTTCACTATCTTTTTCTTTTCATAACTTCACGGTTTTACTATCACAACAAGAGGGCTCGTAGTCGTTTTCTATTTTGTAGGTAGTTATGTATTAGGGGAAAAAAAAAAAAAAAAGAGAGACTATCAACAGTTTGATTCCAAATGCCAGAAAAACGCAATCTACTATCACAATTTTCAGTGATTTTTCGGAATTTGGGAGTTGAAACATTTCCTTATTTTCTTCTCCAAATCTAGAACCTGTTCGTGCCACAAAATGTGTAAAACTGTTTCATGTGTCATGTAACTAACACGGTGTAGAATAGAGGGGTATTTTTTTTTTTTTTTCTTCTTCTTCTTCGTAATCCTCATCATTGGTGAAATTGTCGGAGGATATCGAAACCCCTAACTCCTTCACATCAGGGAGCTTACAAACAATTTATGGGAAATCTTAGTTTTCCACTTCTCACATTCTGTATCCTTACATCCATAAAATTGCAAACACACTCTTCACTCAAGTTGAAAATGGCCTTAAATTTTTGTTTCCAATATCCTCCAGTTATAATCTTAATCGCATAGAGTCAGTATATCGATGGAAATCCTCCCCGCCATTTCAAATTCTTATTTGTAAAAACGAAGAGACACTCTCATACAATGCAAAAGAGTTGATACCGCCATCAATTCTTACTTCGTGTCCTTATATCCACGGTGCGAAGGGGAGAAGGGCTCTATAATTTTTAGATGTTCGTGTGTCCATGGTGCCACTTTTGCCAATTGGCTATAAGGAGTTTGTAGTTTGGATACTCCGTTCATGATTTTCCGGCTTTGATCTGTTTGTAAAAGTTAGAGTCGCATTCCATAAGCCAGTAGTCTTCTCACGCGTCATTTTCACTTCCCTGACATTTCGGAAGCGCTCACACCCCACGAACAGAAACTGCATTCCCAATCCCCTTCCTTTCAAATTTAGGCAGATACTCCTCTTGGTTTTAGTGGGTGGCCTATTTAGCATCTAAAAAGCCTGCACGCGAAGAAAGTAAAGGGGGTGTTTTTAAGATTATAGTGGAGGGGCCATGCAAATGTGCATAGAGCAATTAGGGTCGTGCATAGTTTGATCAATGGTCGTCGAGTTATAGTGGAGGGGTCATGCCAAGAAATGGTTTTTTTCTTAACTTATGTAAAGAGTTTAAATTAAATAGGTATAGAGTTTACTTTTATCTTTTTGTTTTTTCAATTTTGAAATTTTTATAATAGGATAATGGGTCTTAATTTAGGAAAAAAAAATACAAAAATAGAAAATTTTAGAAAAATGCAAAAGAAAAAAGAAAAAGAAAAAGAGTAGAAAAGTTATAGAAAAATAAAAAAAATAGAAAATAAAAAAAATCATAACAAGTGAAAAGTTTAGGAAAAATAGAAAATTAAAAAAAAAAAAGAAGAAAGATAGTTTAAACAGAATTGTTTAAATAGATAGTTTAAATTCAACCTTAGTGTTTTTTCTTAAGCCTTGGATAAAAAAGGAAAAGTGATATTGGGCTTAAGCTTGGATTTAAATTTAACCTAAGTTAACTTTGTCTATATGTGCAATTTGAACAGAGTTGTATATGAATACGGGTCCTTTTTCAAAATATAATACGGAAAAGGGCCCTATGTGAAAAATATTAGGAATCTGGTATTGTTTTTTACACTGAAGACGTATGCAATGTATACGCTTTTAGTAATTAACAGTTAGAATGAAGATGCATGCATTGCATGCGCCGTAAGTGTAATTCTAAATATAAACCCCATCTGCATGTGCCTGGTCTTATTTTCACTCCAACCAAATTCTAAAACATCTAAAATGTAGAGAAAACTAGAAAAAAAACCCTAAAATTGAAGTTTTTGTCCAATTTTTCACGTTAGTATATGTCTGAAATGGATAATAGTCCATAATTTACATTTGCGAATTTTTTTTTAATCTTAATAGTAATCTATATTATGTGCCTTTTTTTTTAAGAAAAAAAATGTTAATGCATTACGTATATTAAGTAGTCATGGATATACCATAAGTTATCTAATTTATTGATATTTTATGAAAATTTGTTATATTTTGTATATGTTAAGCCATTTATGTATTTCGATAGATAAGTTGTATGAATCTGTGTATGAACATGGGTATAAAAAATTTTAGTATGTAGATTGAAATTGTTATATATATATTTTTTGGCTTTTGTAATGTATTGGGTAGAATTAATGAGTTGAATGAGTTGAAGTTAGGTAATGCATGATGTAGTTTAATGAGATAACTTCGTATATTTTGTTAAGTTGTCACTTAGTGTATAGATGAAGTTTTTTTTTTTTTTCTTTTTATCATCTAAATCTTCGGTTCATGATGGCATTACTAGGGTGGAAATGGTAAATTATATGAAAGCAATTGTGTATGTGAATGGAAATATTATAATAGGTAACTTGGGGTTGGAGTATGATAGGGAGCCTATTAAGAAGTTAAAGATTAGGAATGATTTGAACTTCTCTCATTTCATTTGGACAATTTGTGGATGCGTTGGAGTTGATCCGAGTATTGTTGAAATCATGCATAGGCATCCCTTTTTCCATGATGCTAGAGTTGCTTACAATTTGATGGTCATTGAAGATAATAAGGATGTTGAGAATTTCATTGAGATAACTGAGTCTTTTAGAGAATGAAGTATTTAGGAAGTATACACAAAGCACAATGGGCAATCGAGTACTTGGGCTGAGCATGAAATACATGAGCAAAACAATTTGATCCTTTTGACTCCTAATGTGCATTTTATGATGACTGATGTAGAGCGAATGAATGTAGATTCATCAAATAAACTGTACATGGATTTAACTTAGTATGGGCACGTCGATATCACAAAAGAGTAGCTTGACGAAGCATTTGGTTCTATTATTGAACACAAAGAGTCTTGTAATTTGTATGTAGAGAGAATATACATGAACATGAATGTCAACGATGATGAGCAAGATAAGGCAAATGGAGATGGTGATGAGGATCATGTTGGACTCGAAGATGATGACTGTAAGGGTTGTGAGGATTTGGGAGAACCCTAGGTGAGACCAGATGTTGTCAATAATAATGTGCCGATCTAACCATTTCACGAAGACGGCACAAGCAGGCCCCATCGTCACACTTATGAAGCATTATCTAACAATTAGTTTCATGACTTTCCACAAATAAATGAATCGGTGAACAGGCTTGTGAGATATCCTATTTCATTTTACAACATCTAGTATGATGGAAATGAATATGTGACATTTGAGAGGGACATTAATGAAATGTGTAGCGACGTTAATGAAATGTATAGCAACATTAGCAGTTCCGATAACTTGAGTGTCGGCATACGTTTCAATACAAAAAAGGACCTCATAGATAATGTGAAGTCGTTTCACATAAGGAACTACTATGATTTGCATGTCAAGATATCAAAAACAACTATATATGCGATCTGCTGTAAGAAGAAGGAAGAAGGTTGCAAGTGGAAACTACTGGCTTGTTTGTAGAAGGTAGAGGGTCTTTTCAAAATCACAATTCTAGAGGGCCTACACACTTATAAAAACCCGATGATGAACCAAGACGATCCTCAGATTGGTAACAACATAATGGTTAGGCTATTCATCAATAATGTACGGAATAATCCAAATGTGAAGATACCTAATCTTGTAGCTAATGTGAAAAATATGTAAGGATGTACAGTAAGTAATAAGAGAGTTTTTGAGGCCAAGAGGAAAGCTATTGAGATGATATACAGTAATTGAAAGAAGTTGTATAATGAGTTGCTAAGGCTATTTAATGCAATAAAGTGAGTAATCCAGCTACACAAGTGGATTGGGGCTGGAGTAATTTGCTGAAGCTAAGTGAGTCTCAGTTCAAGTAGGTTTTCTAAACATTTGAGCCGTATATGGAAGCCTTCAAATATTGTCGACCTATTATATGTGTCGATGGCACTTTCTTATATGGACAATTCAATAGTTCCATTAGCTTTTGCTCTTATTGATGTAGAATCTGAAACTTGGGGGTGGTTCCTACAGAAGCTTAAAGTGCAAATAGTTGATTAGAAGGAGGAAACCTTATGTCTTATATCTAATAGAGCATTTGGCATTGATTCCGCATGCAAGAAACCATCATTAGGATGGCAGCCTCTGTTTGCAATTTGGAGATATTACTTACGGCATGTTGTTAGTAACTTCAATACAGACTAAAATAACCAATTGTATGAGAAACTTTTTTGGTTTGTAGGTGTACAGGCATAAGAAAGGGAATTCAAATGTCTCATAGAGTAGTTGGCACAAACTAAGGAAGATGCTCCTCCGTAGTTTGATAATGTAGATTTGGATAGGTAGATGCTTGCATATGACGGATATTACCATTTTGGATACATGACATTAAATTTTTCATGAAAGTTGTATTACTTGCTAATTTCATTGATCATTTGTGTATGAGGTTGCCTACGCACTATGAGTGTAATGCAGCGAGATGTCTTTATGTAAGGAAAAGCAGGATATTCCCATACATCCTAAGGTAGAGCATTACGTACGAGAGGTTGGTTTTTGGGGAGTTGCATAGCTTCCTTTTATCATGTTGGACTAGCACTTATAGTTTTAGTGGAGAGATAGAGGCTTAAGATACATACATTCCACTTACCTACCGAAGAGGCGTTCATCATACTATGAGATGTTAAGGTCTAGTTCGAGCTTCCAATAAAGGGGTTTGCAATGGTGGGTCGGATCGAGATAGATGATGAGCAAAGTTGGGTTGACGTAGGGGAGAGATTGCTGGATGTTAGGCTTACTTTGATGAGGGGTGTTTGTTTATCTCTTACCTGGCTACGTATATACTTAACTTGATGGAGGGATTCATATTTGTAGATAAATCCTCCAGTCTTATTCACCTCATGTTCATGCAATTATTGGAGGACTTCTCCATAGCTGGGTAGTTCAGCTAAGCTAGCGCTTGCTTGGCATGGTTGTATTAATAACTGTGCTCTACCTCATTATCGAACGCTTATGAACTTGGTGGGGTTGTAATTTTACTTTACGTCTGAGTTTGGGATAGATTCCTACATGTCGCCTCGCTTAGTCGATATATATTTATTATCAATGGAGATAGGCCATTGCTAGCTAGATGGAGGGTAGTGCGGGATACTACTTAGCATTCGATACATATAGTAGATGCAAACCACACATCGTTTGACATGCAGATAATACAACAGGTACGATATGATAATTCTTCCTCTTTCCTATCCTTTTGTTAGACTTAAGTGCTAACCTTGATTGTTTTGCTGATTTCTTTTTTTTTTTTTTCTTTTTTCCCATTAGGTTGTTTGAGAGCCTTACACAGAGTAGTTGTTGCAGTTTCCGCCTTACTTTTATACTGTTAGGTGACACATTTGGACTGCTTAAGTACTACTCACATGTTTTCATATCATTGAGTGGTGTTTTTCAAATCGTGTCGTCCAACAGTTTGGTGGATACTAGTACCCTTATAGGAGGCAGATACCTTTAAGTAGCTCCACCAGTTGGACCTCTGGGGTAGGATGCGTGTTGATTGAATCAATATGTACGCTATGTACATCCAAGCTTGCGGGCATAGACTTTTAGTACATATTTAGGGTGCCCAAAGGGATGATGAAAGTTATTGGCTGTAGTATAGATAGATCACCTGGCGTTACATTACACACTAAGGAGCTATCATCGGTTGGTTAGTAAGTGCATGTGAAATCGTCCATTAGTTCTTATACTCATACATGCTTGCTATCATATATTCTAACACTTGTATTTTTACTTATTTCAGGTTGACTTGCTTAGGGTTGTGCGGCTGGCACCTGATTATCTTACAATGCTTGTTATTGCAAATGGAGTAGTATAATTTGTTGAGCAGTAGAGTGGCCTCTTCTTCTACCCATAGTACGAGGGCGTATAGCAACTACCCCATATGGACCACGGTAGGGAGTAGGGACCACCTACGGACAAGAATGTACCGACTCCTTGTATACCACCTATGGGCAAAGCCTGAGCTCAAAGAGATAGGACTCAATTGTGACGTCACTGGAGAGACCTTAATGACGACATATCATCATATGAGCATCATTCCATAGACCTCAGGTAGCTCAGCAAAGAATATGGCACATACCCCAGGTTAGGAGTTGCTTCCACCTTAGGAACCAAATCCAGCTTTAGGGTAGATCTAGGTCTTATATGACTCTTGAGTTTCAGTGTCATCTTGATCTCGTAACTCTACCAGCACCTTAAAAGTGACGTTCCATCCCCATATGGTCCTCTATAAGTGAGGACGTCACTCAGCTACAGTTAGCCCCTTTAGTCAACCTAGTCCCTCCCAAGGATCTTAATCTTGATGAACTACCACCTTAGCCTATGCAATCATAAGACGGACAGGGGTGTTCACTTTTGTCCTGTGCTGTTAAGACCTTCATATGACGTAAGTGACAGTAGATATGTTTTGTCTATTTTTTTTTTAACCATTGAATTGACATTAACATTTAGTCATGACAAATTATATATATATATACTGATTATTTGAAATGCAGTTTAGCTTTCATCAAAGATCGCAGTTCGTGGTATTCTTTATTTATCCTAGTATTACAATTTCAATTTTTTTTTTTTTTTTTACTTTAAGTGACTTCTATGGTAAACAGATGATAATTCCGTGCCCCGAGTTTTTTCCTACCTGCTATCTTTCTTAAGGTGTCCCATTGACTAATATTGTATGCAATCAACTTCCGTAGCAAACTTTTCATTCGGTTTGTAATGTATAGGTGGTAGTATATGTTTTAATCATACGGAAAGGGAGGAAATTATTGAAGGGGCATGTAGTACATGAACTTTCAATTGAAATACTTAGTACCAATGGAGCAAGTAGTGCATGCACCTTCAATAGAAATTAAAACACTAAAGGTTCATGTTTTAGTTGTACCTTCACTCTACCATATAAAAACATTGAAGGCACATGTAATGCATACACCTTTAGTAGAAAGGTGAAGGCACATACGTTATGTGACATTCATAATATTTTTCACGTAGGGCCCTTTCTATAATATTTTTCAGGAAATGACACCTATATTCTTATAAAACTCCATATGAACAAGGCATAAGCTAATGATTTTACGATTCCACATTTTGACTTAACATGGCATATGACTTAGAGATCTAGGGTTCGAATATCACTAAAGGCATAAAGTGCTTTTTATTTTTCTTCATAAAACACACTCACCACGTATCAAAATATTATTAGGCTACATATTTAGTCATTATAGACACCACATTTTTGCTACCCTTAGGATTCTTTTCTTATTAGGCTATATTTGAAAATAAAATAAAAAGAAAAAATAATAAAATAATAAAAGAAAAAAAAAACAAAAAATAAAATAAAATATAAAATATAAAAGTGTCAAGTTGAGTTGAGTCAAGTCAATCATTTAAGTTCAGATTGGATAATGGTTGAAGATGTATATTCAATTTAATGAATTTCGAGTCTTGAATAGTTAGGCTTCATTAAAAGTATTTTTTAGTCTAGTTCAATATAAGGTAAGTTTTTATCTAATTTATATTGGACTAAATAGATTTAGGATTTATTAAATGTTTTAGCGTGTATATTAGGTTAAATTAAGATGGATTGAATTAGGCCTAAAATAAAAAATCCCAAATAAGTGTGGAGTTTTTAGAAACTAGATTAAATCTTTAATGAATTTAAAAAATCAAAATTAGATATCATTGTATCTTATCAATATTGAATTTGTTAAAATTAATCTTCATAACAAAAAGATCCAAAAGATCCAAGTGTATGGCTTATAAATAGTAGTTTTCAATTGTAAAAATTTTAAGTTTTTTATACTCATAAACTCTACAGATATAATCACTACACATCCCTACAATTTTCACATCTCACTGTCCAACACACACCACGATTAGCACACATTATCTTCACTGCTGCACAACAATTCACGATTACTACATGTTCACAGATCATAACACACTCCAACACATACATAAAGCTACGACTAGACATACATCCGCATACTAAACAACATTGTTTACACCATGTTTAGTAGACACAACATGCACGATAACACAACCATTCACAAGTCATTGTCCACTATCTACGTTTATGCAACACACACACACATCCAATTGTTCACAGTTTAGCGCTTACACATACTCACTATTGATCACATAACGTACACTTACATAAGTCCAACATGTCATGTCACATAGCACCATCCAATAGACATCTATGCCGCTATACATCCAATCATGCCGAGAATGACAAACGTCTTGCACATACATCTACTCATGAGTAGTAATACACTTCACAACATGAATAATTGATCACACATCGTGCATGTGCATGCACCTCTAGTTCAATCATGCGCGTGATTCGACCTACTTAAGTAATTGGGTAAATCGTTTTATTTATTTATTTATTTATTTATTTTGTTTTTTAATTAATTGCTTTATTATACTAACTTATTTTTAGTACAGGATGTTTAATATTTTTTAACATAAACTAGAAATTTGTAATTTCTTAGATAATTTTTTTTAGACAAGTTTCATGTTTTTTAGTTAAATTGCATTTTTTTTATCTAGTTGTGTATCTCTTCTCTGAGATTCATATCTTTAGAGAAGATATGTATCTAGAATACGAATCTTAGTAGATTGCGAATTTAGCATTTAGAAAAATTAATTTTTGACATGTAATAATTCTTTTAAATAAAAAAATATTAATTGGAGTTTTTTTTTAGAAGATTTAGTTAGTTAGTTTTTTTTTTAAATAGATCTATGAAATTAGATCTTCTTAGGTCTTTTTTTTTTAAATAATAAATTGATAACTAACATAAATTTGGCTCAATTTATTAAAAAAAAAATCAACTTACTAAATCTTTTCTATGGGTTTAATCCTGACTAGTAGATACGTAGATACGTAGATACCTTCGAGGCAACCATAAAAACATATATATATATTTTTTATTAAATTCATTGTAAAAAAATAATAAAAAATTCATTTTAGTTACATTTTTGTATATCCTTACATAACTTAGCATTTCTAGAAAAATTATAAAAAATAAAAACCCATTAGTTTTTTTTTTAATCTTTACATGGTGACTTAGTCTTAATAGGTTAGTTCTCGAACTTTTGGTTTAATTTTCTAAAAATTATTTTTTTAGAATATTTGTAGGTTAGTAGCTTATTTTTTATTAGTTTAATTGGTTAGCGACTCCACTTTTTAAATATTTTTTAAAAAAGAAAAGGGTTTCCTTAATTTTATGTTGAATAACTTATATTAAGTGAGCTAGGCTTAACATCGGTTAAATTAAGGAAAAGTGAAATAGGCTCGACGATCCTAACATGTAGCACTTTGTGTTTTGACTACATTATCCATGCTACAAACACGTGTTAATCATGTGGCATGATACGTAACATGGCATGTCATCAGCCACGTATTGTTTTAAGACATGTAGCATATTTCCATTGGATCATGCGACTGATATAGCACCACCTCAGCACATCTTTCCTCCTCCTTCTCTTCCTTTCTTGCTCTTTCCTTTGTTTTCTCATGTATAACATGCTTGGACAGCTTGCCACGCCCCAAAGCGGCAGAGTCGTAACAGCCCCACCGTGTAAACCACCCTAAGATAGAAGTTGGCCTTACAACCGTTATCTTAGACCTAATTTACATAAGGCGTCAACGACTAACCTACTTTGAAGTAAACAGTTTGTAATTTCAATAAATCATTCATTTAAGAAAGTGAGGGAATATATATATTCACTATAATTTGGTGATTACAATTATCGTTTGCAATATTTCTTTGAAATATATTTCCTAGTTATTACATTATTAAAAAAACGAGAAGTTCTAAAGTAAAAGCTTAAACCTTAAAATTATATGTTCGTTCTTCAATATTTTTCCTCACTCCCCAGGATCCAGCAGTTGCTAGCTTCAGAGTAGTTGTGGCCGCTTCTTAGCGAGCACCTGTACGATGTCTATAGGGATGTGAGCAACCACAGCTCAGTAAGTTAGGACGGAGGACTTAAAACTATACCATACACACAACAAGGTTTTCAATCACTTATTAAGTGCAATGCATGTGCAAGCAAATGACATCGCACGACGTTGTCCAGCCCATCGTGAGATTAGAGAAATTGCGTCCGCTCTAATCCGGGTTGAGGAGTTGCCGTTAATGCAACAGCTCACGACCAAACCCAGGCTTGTGTAATGGAGACCTTACTCCTCCTGCGACTACCTTCGAACCACTGTCTTCACCCTTGCTGCGACCTCCTCTCCTGTCACTTAGTTCAACTGAGGATGAAGAAGGAACCATTTTGCAATCCTGCGCTATCCCTTCCGAAGGGGTTAGTATTTGGCTGGAGAGTCCTAAGTTCCCCTAACGGGTTGCCATGCATGTCCGTTATGATTACTGGTCGGATATTTGATTAAGTCCAGTTGAGGGTGATCAATCCTTTCATACAAATCATACAATATGTGCCAGAGCAACAAACAGAATCATAACATCACCCATAATCAAACACATGCACACATTCAACTATCTAACAAGCACAACCAAGTATAATCTTAAGCCTCCAAAATATAGCATCGTATTAATCCTAACTTACCTCGACTCCTCGCTCACTCACTCGTAGATCTGATTTGCTCAGGCCATCGCCGATCATCCCTATAACACGAACGTGGTTTCAGTATTTCATATAATATTATAAGTTCATCTTATCCTATAACGCTTATTGTTAGGTTTTGTTTAAGGCTTAATATGCCTAATTATCTAGGTATTAAGTCTTTTATAATTATTTTAGGTTTGGGTTTAGGTTCGGGTTTCGCATCGATTTCTAGATTAGATTCTAGTTCGATTTCTAGGTACTGTTTTGTACCCGGACCCTAGAAATTTGTTTCAACTCATAATGTGAAACTAACCACATTATTTCCACATACCCTAAATACGATCACTACCCCTAGTCAGTATTTTGTTCCATCCGGTACACTTAAATCCGTATTAGTGTACCGAATTTACTCATGTTGTGAGAAATTTTTACATTTTTCATATAATTACCTAAAATTAAATTTTGTTTCAGATTTGTTATGTTCTGATTTTCATTATTTTATTATCTAATTAAACCTAATTTTTCCATATTTATTAATTTTTAATTCTGCATATTCCTAATTTTCTACATTTACCACATAACACCTTCATTACTTACACTTAACACTCCATAGACTAGGATTAGGTTTCCACATCAGAGATTAACATCCCTAAACATCTAATTACTATCTAAATTAGTAATTAATATCCTAATCACCTAATTAACTCCAAATTACTCAATTTTTCCATCATTTTAGGGCTAAAAATTAACTTAAAAATTTCAAAAATTAATTTTAGAAAAATGGCTTCATAGTACTATTCTATATCACATGAGCATCCTACAGAAAAAAATTGAGCTCCAAACTACACTCCTACGGTCATTTATTTCTAAACCGAAATGTGGTCGGTTTTGCATGATTTCTTAAGGACCATATATTACGGGGCATGTTTTCATCCAACTAATATTTTTCCTACAAACTACATACAAAAATATTCTAGAATAACAAAATTCATAATTTTATAATAATATTTACTATTTTTACAAAATTACACAAAATCGAGCTTGAAATCGGACTCACCGATCTAGGTGGCTCCGGCCACCGCCGGCTGCCGTGGCCTTGTTGTCCGGCCTGGGCGCTGCCACCACCGTGTGGTGGTGGTGGCCGTCCACTCCAAGCTCCTCGTCTGGTGTGGGTTCCCTTTGAAAGCCCTAATTGTACAATTTTTCTAATTTTTTTTTAAACTGAATTTTTCTCTCAGTTTTCGTCTCTCCCTAATTTTTTCTGATTTCTAACTGTCCAAATGAGTTCTTGAATTTTTCCTGCTATTTATAGGGCTTTAGAGGATTTATTGTGCATTAAATGGGACAAGACAATTGCCTTATCCCTTGATTTTTGGCTTTTATGTTGGCTTATTCTAATTGGCCAAATTTTTTCTTATTTTTTCCAGCTGCCACGACCTAATTCTGGATCATTCATGATTTTTTCTGATTTTTCTTGATTTTTCCTTATTTAATTATGAATTTTCTTTAAGCATTTTGTATTATTTTAGCACATTTCGCGTATTTTAAGAAATTACGCGTATTTATACTTACATGTAAATTCATATATGGTACAAATAAATATTCCTAAATATTATTTAGGTTATTTTATAATTTTTAGTATACATATAATTTATTTCTAGCGATTCGTTAAGTACCGGAATGCCTTTTACGCATTTTCGATAAATAACGAGTTATATACTTAAAATTTGAAAATTTTGTAGTCTCCTATTTTATTACTTATTTTCTTAAATTCAAACTTACGGGATCAGTTTACTAATATTTCTAGCTTTACTTTATAATTTAGGCTCAATCGGATCATTCAACCGATCGAAATCTCAGATTGCTTAGTTGTGAGGCTTACATAGCTCATTTTCAAGCCATTTTGCTTCACAATTTCTCTTAACTAATGGTGAAATTATGAAGTAATCCTAGAATACTATGGAATAGCACTCTTTTTTCATCTAGATTCATTCATTAAATGGGTCAAATTCAAGGTTAAATTTTAAGAAAAAGATGAATGAGCAATTTTCATCCGAGCCTAATTTAAGTTCCTCATTGATTTTTGAAGCTTCTAGTCGATAAATTTGGAAAAAACAAAGCATAAGCACATAGTTTTGACAAGCAATTAACACCAATTCATCATAAATTAAGGCTAGTCAAAGTGGGTTTTATTTTTGCATTCAAGGCGATTCAAGATTTTCCTTCTTAAAATTCGGGCTATAAGGAGGCAAAGGAAAAGCTTCTAGGTATAGAATCAATCTAGCAACCCTCTCTCGCTTCTTCCTGAACGCTCTTTCCCTACGATCTCACTCACTCTCTCTCTCTCTATGATCTCTCTCTTACAACATCGTCTCTCTCTACACATAGATCTCTCTTTGACTACCATCAAACCATGCCACCACCATAGTTGACTCCCCCTAGACATTATCTCCTATAATGCAGCTAAGCTTAGCTTCTATTGTACCCCCTAACTGTACCTTCAAACCTACCATCACTAAACCCTAACCGTTGTAACTCTTCCATATGAAACACCACTATCACTCAACTCAACTCAAAACTGAATGCATGAGTAAATTCACCGTACTTGAAAACCCAAATCCCAACCCTTCGCTAAGCTCCAATAACCACCATCATGATCGAAGCTTTACTGTCGTCGCTATTGAAATCCTAAAACCACCCAAATCACAGCTACTGACCTTGGTGTTTTTCCTAACCAACACCCCCCTCCCCCCCCTCCCAATGCTCCTTATCATCCATTACCACCCAATCAACTCCATGTCCGACCCGAATCCAAGTTCTACAAGCAACCGCCCCAACTCCAAGACCAATGCACTCCAAATCCAACTTAGTTTGTCCTACTTCTTTTAGTTTTGAATTCATATATATATATATATTTATTTATTTTCAATTTTTATTTTATTTTTGTAAAAGCCTTTGTAATTGTAAGAGAGAGAGATAAAAGAAAACAAAGGTAAAAGAGGATAAAGTAGCGTTTTTTTATTTTATATTCCTAATTAAAATTAAATATAAATAATAAAAAATAAAATAAATAAATAAAAAAATAAAATTTTTTATTACTTAAGAAAATAAATTTTCCTAAATAAATAAAAATAAAATGATCCATTTTTCAAATTAGGACCATTTTAGAACTTTAATATATATATATATATATATATATATGTAACAATTTAAGATCCTTTAGAAAATTTCCTTAAATATTATTGAATCGGATAAAAACGTAAACTCGGCATTTTTTAAAATAAAATCAACTAACGCACCCAAGGTGTATAAAAGAACTATATACATTTGATCTCAAATAGTAAGTATGTAGGTATCTCCAAGGCGACGTTAAAAATGAAAATTTTAGTCTTGTGTGTGTGTGTACGTGCGTGTGTTTACGTATGTGTGTGTGTGCGTGCGTATGTGTGTGTGCGTGTGTGGGTGTGTATGTGTGTATACGTGTGTGCGTGTGCGCGCGCGTGTGTGTGTGCGCGTGTGTGCGAGTGTGTGTGCGTGTGTGCGTGTGTTTGTGTGTGTGCATGTGTGCGTGTGCGTGTGTGTGTCTGTGTGTGTGTGCGTCTGCGTCTGCGTCTACGTGTGTGTGTGCGCGTGTGCGTGTGATTGTGCGTGCGTGCGTGTGCATGTGTGTGTGTATGTATGTGCATGTGTATGTGTGTGTCTGCGTCTGCGTCTGCGTCTGCGTGTACGTGCGCGTCTGCATCTACGTCTGCATCTGCGTGTACGTGTGCGTCTGCGTCTACGTCTGCGTCTGCCTGTGTATGTACGTGCGCTTGTGCGCGTGTATACGTTTGTGTATATATGTACGTACATGTGTGTATCATATACATAAAACATATGGGCTTATAGATAATCCTTGTGAAATATATCATTGTAATTAAACTTTGATGAAGTTGCAATATCTAATCCTTAAAATTGCCATACTATTGTTTAGTTGTTGATCCTTTCTACATTCATGTGCTCTCATTCATTTCTTTATTATTTAGTTTCTTCATTATTTGCTTTATTTTATATGACTTATAGATAATTCTTGTGAAATATATCATTGTAATTTTTTTTTTTCTAAACTTTTATCTTCTCTAAAAATAGGACTCTTTTTGTTTCATAATTTGTGAATAATTACTACCCCTTTAAATTGTAAATTATTACCTTTCTTTATTGAAAATTTTCAAACAAAATTAAGATTTGTATTCTGTTGATTGTTGGTAAAACAAAGTTTTATTAATAATCTTTCCTCCTTTTGTTGTTACTATTTGCAATCTTTCATTACCCTTTAAACTATAGATAGGAATCTCTTTACCCTCTTGTGAGTCGTCCCCATTCTGAAAGAAATAACACATCATCTTAGTTAACTATGAATAGGTAGTCATCCTCTCTTTAGCAATTTAAATTCTCAATCTAAACAATCTTTTTTGCATGTAATCAGACTCTAAGTTTTGAGGCCTAAACTTATTTTTCCACTCAATAACATCTTTTTTCAAAAAAAAAATAATAATAATAATAATTTTCATAGGTTTCTTTATCTTAATTTTGTTTTACAAAGGGCATACAAATAATCATAGATTATAATATTTGTTTCTTTTCTTAATCCTATACTTTTAAAAATCTGTAAACAGCGTTTTCTTTCAAATTTTGTTATAAATAATCTAAAAAATAGAAAATGAAAAAAAAAAGATCCTCATGTAAGTAGTTGTCTATCCATTTTTTGTCTTGTAAATAAATCCTTTTTCATTTATTAAGTTTTTAATCTAACTTCTTTTAAAAAAGTTGTAGAAAAAAAAAATAAGAAAGAAAGCAAAGAAAAAAAGAGAAAGAAAACAAAAGAAGGTTATGAATTTTTCCCTCATTTTAGGTTATCTTCCATTCCCCTGTTACCTTTGATTATTGTCTCTCTAATAATTCTCTTTACCTATGAAGCAATCACTTTAACCATAATATATTTGGTTTCCTTCCATTCTTGACTTTTCATTCTGAAAAAAAAAAAGAGAATGCGTAATTTGTGAATAATTCTTTTCCTAACTTTTGGATTGACCCTCTTACTCCGTAAATCTTTTAGGTGTCTTAAATTTTATTCACATATTATAAACATTTTCTTTTCCTATTCCAATTCAAAATGCTTTATTCTTCAATTAGCATCTCATCCTCTTCCATAGCACTTATAAATTAGTTGACCTTTACTATTGATCCCATTATATGGTAAAAGATTAAGTTCTCTATATATCCAACTATGCGATATCCTAACTGAATTTTAGCCAAATTCACATATCTTACCACTCTATAATAAGATTGTTTCCCCTGATAAATAGTTATATGTCTTAGGCCCGTGATCATTCCCTTGTTATAAGTGTTTGTCTCCCCTCTTTCATAAGGTTTGTAGGTAGACCCATGTGCTAACCCATAGGATTATAAATAATGAACCCTTCATCATTTATAAATTAATAATTTGATTTTTATTTTCAAGAGGATCCTCATTGATTTTTTTTTTTATCCTGTCTCTAAGGAAAACTCCTCTCCCTCTTAGAAAAAGAGAGAATTTTTTTTTTTTAAAAAAAAAAGAGAAAAATGAGGTCACTTATAGGTGTAGATTGCTATGCTTCACTTATAGCCCATTACTTATTTGCTCTAGGTTTAGGGAAGAAGCACATCTAAATTCAAAGCACCAATGTTGAGGGGTAATGAAGCTCGGTAAAAGGGGCATGCTGTAAACCCTACAAAGTTTTGATAACCCAAAAGTGGAATCGGGAGAATGAGTCCTTGGATAGCCCCTAGAACCACCTAAACATGATCATAAAACCTAGGTAAAAGAATTAGACTCTAATGGTTTAACCAAAAACCCTAAATGAAGTAAGCCTTAAAAACCTAACTAATGGAGCAAGAACCCTACTAACCCTAATACTCGATAAACCCTAGAATGGTAGCAAAACCCTAAAATGATCATCTAACTCTAATTAAGTGATCAAATATCTTAACACCACAAATAAACACTAATAGTAAAGTTAAATCGATCAATACAAGCGATTGATATCACTAAATGATAAAAACCTTAACTTTCGAGTTCGTACGTAGATCAAATTACTATAAATGAGCACCAAATCTTAAGGGAACCCTAAGTACATGCGTAGGGTATTTGGTTTAGCTAAAATATAGCATCAAAGTCCAACAAAACCCTAAGCTCATCCTAATTGCACCTAATTAGCTTAATCATGCCTAATCACCACTAATGACCCTAATCAAGCCCTAATCCTTAACCAACCCCATTACATCTTGATTAGCTACAAGTTAAACATGATTAATGACCAAAAGACAAACTCCTATCCTTTTTTAGAATATCTTGTACTCTTAAGAGATAAAATCATACCCAAATTGGCAAAAAGCACATGAAGTACATGGTCTCCATTTAATACTTATCCTAGTTTTCCTAAATTACTCACTGCTTATCCCCTCACCTCTCCTCACTTCCACAACCTACTATCCCTTTCCCCCTTCCTCATTTTTCATTTTCTCAAACCCTTGAACATACCTAAAAACTCTCTCATACTTCCTCTCAAAGATCAAGCCCTAAACTCCTTCTTTTTCCTCTTCTCAACCACCACCAACTACCCTAGCACCAACCTCCATAAATTCACTACCACCACTCCAAATCACTCTAAACCAAGTCTTACGCCATACCCCTACCCTAAGCTACCCTATTGACATACACACCCACCATTATACACACCAAGGCTCATGGCACACTCATCTCTAAAGGACCCTCCTATACATTGCTCCGACAACTACTTAGGTTAGGTTTTTCCTTAGTTTTCTTGTAAGATAAGGCTATATACTAAGGTTTTCTTTGTTGAAACTTATTTTACAATAACTCCATAGAAGTTTTAAGTCGTTTCAAGAAGGTCAACAAAGGTAAGTACAAGAAAAACCCCTTTTAGTAGAAGTTATAACACAAATAGGCTAAGTTACGTGGAGTAGTGTAATTGTTAGTAGAAAATCTTCAAGTAGGTTAATGAGACTCTTGTTTTCCATGCATGCTACCCCATATTTGTCCCCTCATCATACTTCCACACACTTTTATGAAATGATTATGGTTTTAGATTAGTAGAAACATAGGTTAGTTAAGCTAAAACACCATAAAAATCAAGTGTTGCATGAAAATGGAAAGTTTGACCCTAGAAACCACTCTTGGCTGCCACTTTCATTGAACTACCAGATGTGGAACTTTTTGTTTTGTAGCTTAATAACATGTTTATTTAGTGTTAAGTATGGTTTAAGACTTAATTAATCAAGTTAAGTAGGTTAAAGAATAGTTAAGGCCCTAAACTAGCTTAGTTAGTGATTATAGGCTTAAGAATGGTGTTAATAACCTCAAGAACCATAATGGAAAGATCTATAACCATACTAAAAATAGGCTAAACTTAAGTTTGATGTTGAGCTTAAGTCCATAAAGACAAGTGGGAATGAGCCTAGGCCCTAAATAATGAATTAGACATAAAAAGCCCAAAAGAACCAATTTAGGAGTCCATTTGGCTAGATGAACAGATCTGAACCCTAAGATAAAAGGCTTAGGAAGAGCTATTTAGGAGGCCTACAAAACCCAAAGGCCCATCCAAGATACCCTCCATAGGCCCTTTGGTGAACTAAAGCCCTAAACTTAGTAAAAAGGCTCATTTGGACATATAAGAGCATCACCAAGGCTCACTTTAAAATTTTAAGGTGTTTGGTAGAAAAAGCCCTTTTAAAATAGTTAAAATAAGCCTAAAATTTTTAAATGTAAAGCCCAAATTCAAAAACCAAGCCTAAGGCCCAAAACTAGGCCTAAATCCTAAAACGACCCAACTCATTACTTGGGCCTACGATCTTGTAGGGACCAAACCGAAAACTTACTAATTCAAAAACTTAAAAATAACTTCACCAAATGAAAGAACATTCAAAAACGATGAAAACGACTATAAGATTACAAAAAATGGAGTTAAAATGAAGATGATATGCCTAAATTATGGAAACAACTAACTCTATGATAATGACAGATAAGCCTAGTTAATTGGTACAAATAGAATACTCATAAAACTTATTCATCTTCTTCAAGGGACGAGGAGTTTGACTTGGACATAGTACAAGATTATTGGGACTACTGAGCATCATGGCCAAGTGAGTATACCGCTCCTTACTTTACTTGTTTATGTTTGTTGAATATTTAATTATATCCAATGAGTGAAATTGTTGCATGTTGGGGAAAACAAGAAATTGTGTGTATTTGATATGATTGATCTTGTTTGAAAAACTATCTTAAGTTGATATGAATATTATATGCTTGTTGCATTAGAGCTTAAGGTCTTAGAGTGTTTGTATATTATGATTGGTTACCCATGAATGAGATTAATGAATACTTAACCCCTAATTAAACTGGATATGCATCACATCTTATAGCATGATAATATGGGCATTAGGATCACATAGTAGAATCAGAGATCATGCCTAAAGGATTCATATTGTATTTTGTGTATTAAAGTTGTCATCGTACGACATACTTCGTGCAACATGTTCCTACCTTAACCTTTAGGAACAACTTGGCTCCAGGGAGTGCCACCTTCTTCTTGAGATTTGTGTCGTTTCTATTGCTGAGGGTGATATTGATGATAAGAGACTTCGAATTGGACATGAATACCTGGATCCTGCTGAAATAATTTCTAACCCGGGCAATGGTAGGTGTCAAAACCGTACTATATACAGTTACCAGTAGACTGTATATATTGTTGCATTGCATATGTTTGACCAAGCATTCATACGCTTGTTAAATAACTTACTTGATATTGCTTGTCAGTAGAGTAAGTAGGTTACTTACTAAGCAGTTGAGCTTACCCCTTACAATTTATTGTTGCAATAGGACTTGTGGTTGGACCTAGACCACAAGATGCTCGAGGTCAGTAGCACTGGCTTGGGATTGGGATGTGAAGGAGTTAAGAGATCGAGTGAACCATATATATATGAACGCTCTTTAATTTCTAATTATTAAGTATCTTTAGTTTGTTGAGTAGCATAAACTACTTCTAGTGATTTATCTTGGTACTGTATGACTAATTAAGGGAGACCTGATATTCCCGCTTATCTATATTATGTTAGTGATCATTTGGATAACTTAACTTTAATTTATATGTTCTATATTACTTATCTATTAATCTATATTATGTCTTGTGTAGTACGTTGAAGGCCCTTGATCAAGGATGGTGCTTAATATTGGATCTTCATGTATCACATGGTGGTACTGCTATGACTCGACGCCCTTCTAGGTTGTGAAACATGTAATCCCCTAGACCTTTAAAGATGCCAAAAAATATACAATCTTGGGAGATGTAAGTCTTCACTCATAAAAGGAAGCCAAATAATGGCCTAAGCTTAAATGCAAGAGAACCTAATCCTAAGCATGCTCCTTAACTCAAGGTAATCTCACCCTAAAGCCAATCTACTCAACAAGCCCTAAGAGCTAAGAGTCATTCAGCTTTTAAGATCAATAAAGGGATTGATCAAAATCAAGTGAGCATAGGGGCAAACAAAGTATTAAAGAGCATATGACCTATAAACTAAGTTTGGGGCAATCATTTTCCTAGGCCATCAAATATGCAAAGGGGCATACCATTAATAGTTTTGACAAGGATAGGACAGCAACAGGAGGAAACCATCATGAAGTTAGGGACACCATTCAAAAGATTATTCTCTTAATAGTCTTTGTTTTTTAAGTGTAACTGTAAGCTTAGGATGAATGAAATGCTCCTTTTATACATTTTTGTGTCCTCTCTTTAATACTAAATGGCTTAAGTGGGCATATTTGTAATGAAAATTCTAAGAAAACGTAGGACATTTTTGTAGAGCCAATCCTTACTTTGAGGAAAATTAATGTAGATCCATACTTAGGGAAATGGTAACTTATCATTTAAAGGTTAGGAATGAAAAGAGGTAGAGTGTATTCTGAACATGAACCTTAAATACTTTAAGGGTTAAGAGACATCAATGTGAGGATTTTTGGACTCATTCCTTAAAAGGGGTGGATTTTAAACTTGATACGCAGTTCAAAGTGATGTTGGGCAATCTTTTCAGTATCCCAAACACAAAATATCCTTTGTCTACTTAGTTGAGCCTATGTTAAAAGTGTTTTTTCAAAAGTTAAACACTATCAAGAACCAACCTAAAATGGGGTAGTTTAGAAGGTATGGCCATTAATTAGGAGAAAAGGATAAAACTAACTTGTGCTTAGTTTAGTAAGATGATACAGTCTAATGTAGATCAACACACGATGTTTGGTATCACACAACTAAGGGGGTAGGTCTGAACATTGGGATGGTTCGAAGGATAAATGATAGTTGAAGGTTGAGCACGATTCCTTGTGCACCAATAATGGATATAATGTACCAACGCCTCACATGAACTCTAGTTACACTTGATATTATGTACAAGTATGGTTAGAGGTCATTCGCCACTAATCTAAGCTCAATGGGCTAGATAAGAGTAGTTGAAAGTAAGCAAAATACACTTAGCTTACATAAGAAGAAAAATGTTTGAATGTTGATTTTGTTGACTGTTGTGGCTATTACAATACACGAGTATTTATATGACCTAATTATGGTAAGTTTTAAGTTAATGTAAATTACAAAAAGGATTCCTACTAATAAAGGAAAATTAATAATTTATGGGGGTAATGTTGTAAACAAGCAGAAAGAATATCTGGTGATAGAAAAGGACAATATGGATGTTAGGAAAATTAACATGTGTGTCAACTGTCCATTCTGTGGTCTAAATGATATTGTAGGTTGAGCAAAGCAAGTTTTGAATAGGTCAAATTAGGCTTAGCAATTCAATAGCTTGGAGGTTCGAGGCTAAAAAAGGATCATTTCAAAAGGTGACTTATTATCGAGTCAACGTCATAAGGTTGGATTAGATAGGTGTCAGCTCAGTCTTGGTATGCATCAGGTTGATAGTATACTAATTCGATACTTGGCCTTAGGCAGAGGTGTTGTAGAGATGTTGGCTTAGCAAATAGTTTGATAACCTTGGTAGCTTCTTGGATGAGGTAGAGAGTAAAGTAACTCGATAGGTCAGATTGGGGAATGCACCATTCTTCTAAGTTCAACTCTTTTCGGATAGCTTGACAAGCCGTAAGAGTAAGTCCTCAAGCTCGAGACTACATGATTGGTCTATGATCCCTATCATCCCCTTCGAGTTGTTTTAGATTTAGATTCAAATTTGGTTCAACATCTATGTTGCTCTTCTTCAAGAGTATGTGAGTAGAGGTCAATAAGGTTAAAGCAGTCTAAGACCCTATACTCTTCTGGTAGTTTAATCTTATAAGCATTAAGATTGATCTTTTCAAGTACTTTGAATGGTCCGTCAGCCTTGGGAGATAACTTGCTCTTCCTTAAGTATGGAAACCGGTTCTCATTAAGGTAGATCTAGACCAGATCACCTAGCTGAAATTTCCTATTCTTTCATCCTCAACCTTGTCTCTTGAGCTTGGTAGTAGCTCAGCTTAATTGTTCTATGACCTACTAGTGCATAGCTCTAATGGGTTCGGCTCTTTCTATAGCAAGCTAATCATCTTCTTGACTTGGAAGGGGTGTTTAGTCCATTGAGAGTTTAGGGTTGAACCCATAGGCAACCTCAAACGATGACATGCCTATTACATTATGGGTAGTCCTATCGTGGGTGAATTCTATGATCAGTAAGCATAAATCCTAATCTACCATGTTCCAACTAATGGTAATCTGGAGTAAATTCCTTACTTTCCTATTGACAACCTTGGTCTATCTATCCATTTATGGATGATGGGACATGCTGTATAATAGCTTGGTTCCCATTCATCTTCATAACGTCCTTTGGAAGTGGCTCATGAACTTTGGGTATCGATCCAAAACAATGGTTCTGGGTACTTTATGAAGTTTGACTATTTTCTGTAAAAAAAGAAAGATAGTCGAAGCATCATTAGTTTTAAAGTAGTGCACAAAGTATGCCATCTTACTGAATCGATCCATGACCACCATAATGGAATCGTTCCCTAAGAACGTTCTCGGCAACCCCAATGTAAAGTCTATACACAACTTAAACCATGGTTTGGTTAGGATGGGCAATGGTAAATAATGTCCTTATTCAACTTGACTCTTCACTTTTCTACAAGTAATATACCTTTCCAACACAAATCGGACATCTCTCTTCATTTTTTGCTAAAAGAGTATCGAGGATAGTATCTCATGAGCTCTATGTTGGCTAAAATGTCCATACAATCTTCCTTTATACATCTCGTGTACTAACAACTCTCTCATGAAATAAGTTAGGATATATAGTCTCCTCTTCCTAAAAAAGTATCTATCCCCCTTATGATAGTCATTAAGTATTCGGCCTTCCTCACACCTAGCATAGATAAGACCAAAATGTAGATCATCAGCATATAAGTCTTTTATTATTGAAAAACCTATCTACCTAATATACAGTTGAGTTAGGAAGGAATGTTGTCTTAATAAGGCATCAGCCACTACATTGTTGTTTCTATTCTTGTACTTCACGACATATGAAAATACCTTCATGAACTTCACTCATTTGGCTAGCTGTCGAGATAACTTAGGCTAGCTCTTTGAGTAGTAGATAATGTTGCTACATAGTCAGGGTTTGGATCAAGGAGTAAAACTTTTTATCATAGACAAAGTAATTGAGTATAGCTTTTCTAAATTTCTTACTAAAATAAGCAATAGGTCGGCCTTCTTAGATCAATATAGTACTTATGGCTAGTCTAGATGCATCACACTCCACTTCAAATACTTTTTCCAAGCTTACTAGAGTTAAGACAGGCGTTGTAGTTAGCTTTTCCTTCACTTCTTTAAAACTCCTTCACTCCTCTCCCTATCTGAACTTAACATTCTTCTTTGATAGTTTAGTAAGTGGGGCTATGATCATATTGAAATTCCTTATAAATCTACGATAGAATGATGCTAGGCTGTAGAAGCTCCTCATCTCAACCAAAGTGGTCAATACAGGCCATTTGGTGATTGCCCTTATCTTTTCATCATTGATTTGTATTTTACCACTACCTATAACAAACCTTAAGAAGATTACTTTAGGTTAGAAAAAGTCATACTTCTTTAGATTGGCATAGAGCCTTTTAGCTCGGAGATTTGTAAGGAATGCTTGAAGATTCCCTTGTTGAGTCTCCAAATGAAGGCTATACAATACGATGTCGTTGAAGCAAACTACTACAAATTTCCCTATTAGTTCTCAAAGTACATGATTCATCAGTTGTATAAATGTTCTCAGCGCATTTGATAGTCTAAACAGCATCATAAGCCATTCATACAATCCATGGTTGGTCTTAAATATGGTCTTCCACTCATTACCTTTTCGCATTCGGATATGATGGTATTTAGATCTAAGGTCAATCTTAGAGAATAATTTGGCTCCATTCAACTCATCCAGCATATCATCAAGCCTTGGTATGGTATACCTGTATTTGATGGTAATGTGATTGATTGCTTGGTTATCTACACACATCTTCCGTGACCCATTTTTCTTTGGTACCAACAAGGCTGGCATAGCACAAAGGCTAAGGGATTCTCATACATACCCTTTTCTTCATCAACTCTTCTATCGGTCTCTACAGCTTGGTAACTTGTTCATAGTTTAGCTTATAAGCAGGCTTGTTCAACAGTATGGCTCTTACAAGTCAATTACATGTTTAAAGCCTCGAATGAGAGGTAGACCTTCCAGTAGCTCACCTAGAAACAGGTCGATAAATTCACCTAATAAGGTTTTCACCTCGATAGGCAGCAATTCCTCTTCGAATCCTCTCATCTCAAGTAACCTTTTGATTAGCAAATTGGTCAACTCTTCAAGCTCTATCTCTCTCTTAAGCTTGGCTTGGTTTATTACCAAAGCCTCCTTCTTCAGGACTTAACTCGATTGAGTTTACGTGCTGTAGACCCTAATTATAAACTCTGTAACCATAAGATCAAAATTAGAGTATAAGATTTAAGGCAATTGGTTAAAGGATTTGATCAAGCCTAAATTATAAAATAGAGCTAGAAATATTAGTAAAAGTGACCTCATAAGTTTGAATTTAAGAAAATAAGTAATAAAATAAGAGAGTATAAAATTTTCAAATTTTAAGTATATTACTCGTTATTTATCGGAAATGCGTAAAGTGCATTATGATAACTAATGAATTGCTAAAGATAAATTAATGTATACTAAAAATCATATAATGACATACATAATATTTAGGAGTATTTACTTATACTCCATATGTATTTACATATGGGTAGAAATACGTGAAATTACTTAAATTGCTTGAAATTTGTTAAGAAATTGCTAAATAATTAAAGAAGATGATAAAAAAAATCAAAGAAAAATTAGAAAAAAATAAAAAGAATTTGAGATCAAACTAGATTTGGGTCGTGGCAACTAAGGGGAAGAAGAAGGAAATTGGACTAATTAAATTCACCTACTTAAAAGGCAAAATGGAAGTAGATAAAGTAATAGTCTTGTCTAATTAATGCATCATAATTCACCAACACTTCTATAAATAGCCAAAAAATTACAAAAGACCATTTGGATAATTAGAAGAGTAGAAAAATTGAGAGGGTCGAAAATTTGAGAGAAAAATTAAGGTTTTCAAAAAAATTACATAAAATTGTGTAATTAGAGTAATTAGGCCAAACCCACAAATTACCACCACCTAGAATTGAACCGCCACCCCCACCATTACCACCACCCCACTCTAAAGCCTACGTCTAGGCTTGCCGACTAGCCTTAGACCGATTCTAGTGGTCGGAAGCTCAAGAACTAAGTAAGTCCCAAATTTAGTTTGATTTCGCAAAATTTATTAAAATTATTAATTTTGCCTAGAAAGTTATGAATTTGGTTATTCTAATGTTTTATTGTATGTAGATTTAGGGAAAAAATAGTGAATAAGTTTAATTACGTCTGTAAATATAGGGTGCTTAAGAAATGAATCAAAACCGAGTATGTTTTGAATTAGAAATAAATTGGAAAATAAAATGATAATATTAATATATGTTAAATCTGGTATAAAACTTAATTTTAGATAATTATACCAAAAATGTAAAATTTTCTCACATTGGGAGTAAACCCGTTACACTAATCAAGATTAGAGTGTACTGAATGAGTTAGAATTTTGAATTAAGACTAAACATTTGTGATAAATTCTACGTTAGGATTCGAAAATTATTTTAGGATTTACTCGTAGTTGGAACTAATTTAGAGCTTGAACTAGAATCAGATTTAAAAAAACGAACCCTGTACTAATGTAAAATGAATCATTAGTAAATAATAGTTATATAAAAAAAATTTAGTTAAACCATAATCTAGAATATATATATATCATCAAAGTATAAGTACTAGAAAGCATAGTTATATTATAGGATACATGGAAATAGGTCGACCTATAATAGATTAAGTGAGCGATTAAGGATTTTAGGTAAGTTGGGTTTAATACTTCACAGTACTTTGGATTACTATTTTAGAGTACTTAGAGACTTAGGATTGCGTATGATTGTGATTTGTAAGTAGTTTTATACATGTGCTTACGCATTTGATTTCATGTTGAAATTTGTGTTGTGTTTGGTGACTGTTATGATTGGATTGGTATGCAATTATTAGAATACCCTAAATTGAACCTAATCCTAATCAACCTAAATGTCCTAATTTGATATGCATTGCAATCCATTAGGAGATCATTAGGATTTTCTAACCAAACATTAACACCTTTAAAAAAGATAGCGTTGGATAGCAAATCGATCTTTTATTCATCCTTAGCCGAACTAAGTAACAGGAGAGGAGGTCATGATGAGGATAAGGGCATTGGTTCAAAAGATAGTCTTAGGGGGAGCAGTGTCTCCATTGTACAAACCTGGGTTTGGTTGTGAGTTGTTGTATAATGAAAACTACTCAACCTGGATTAAAGCATGTGAAATTACTCTGATTTCACAATGGACTAAACTACGTTGTGTGATGACACTTTTTTGTTGCATTTCATGTAAATAATTGCTTGATAACCTTGATTGTACTTGTATGCATTCATAAGCATCTAATTCAACTTATTAAGCTGTAGTTGCTCATACTTGCCTAGATTCTTTTGTAAGTTCTGACTTCTGATTATCCTGACTATTATGCCGCATTACAACTATCCGGAGGTTAGTTCTCTTTTAAAGCTATGGGGAGTTAAGATTGACTAGCCCAATGATTAACTTTTATTCAAGGTTTTGCTAGTATCTTTAGGATGAAGAACTAATATATAATATGTAAATTAGCTGGCTATTGTATTATGTAGAATCTCCTGAGATTCTACGATAATGTGATATCATAGAATTCTCAGGAGATTCTACATAATACAATATATATATATATATATATATATATATATAACTTAAGGTTTTAACCTTTATTGTGACTTTTAACTAAAATCTTATTTGAATAGTTTACTTCAAAGTGAGGAGTCGTGGATGCCTTGTGTAGATTAAGTCTATGATAGGGATTGTAAGGTCAGTTACCATTATAGGTTGATTTACACAGCGGGACTATTGCAACTCCATGACTTTAGGGCTTAACACATGCTTTTAACTTGTTCAGTAGTCATAGGGCTCAACTTCAACTTCAACCTCCTGTCTTCGTGATCCTGAGAACATGTATTCTTCCTTCCATCGTATATCACACTTTAGTTAAACATCTACGGCCGTCTAAGTAAAATATGAGACATACTCATAGGCAACACATCACAAAGCACCTCATCTCGATATTTTCCAATGCCGATCGGCACAATCACTTGCTTGTTTACATATAAGACTCCCTTGTCACTAAGCCAACGTAGTTTATAAGGTTTAGGATGAGGCTTAGTCAGTAACTTTAATTGCTAGACCATGTAGGTAGATGCTGCATTGGTGTAACTACCATTGTCAACAATCATTGCACACATGACCCATTCACCTTACATCTAATGTGAAACAAATTCTCTTACTATTTGTCCTCAGGCACAAGACTCATACTCATTTTTCTTCTCAACACCAAGGTGGTAGGTATAAAATTATCCTCCTTACTATAAATGACTTCCTTTTCCTTAAACAGTTTAATATGCTCGGCTTCTTTCGGGTCTTCCACTTCCTCATCAGTATTGTTTATCTTAGTGGTTGGCATTTCACCTTGAATCACTATGGTTCTTTTTTTATATAATGATTGACTATTTGTCCAAATCCTTAACACTTGAAGCATTTGATCTCACTGGCCATCCTTCTTGAGCCCTAGCTTTTCTCAAACTTTCTAGAGATCTCCTTCTCCTTTGCTTGGGTATTTTAAGCAAGTCAGGTCTGAATAACCTTACTTGGTTTCGATTGCACAGTATCGAGCCTGAATTTTCAGTTTTCTTATTTAAATTTCATTTCTCATTTCCTGATTAATACTAAAACCTAACCCATTTAATATTAATCTTTGATTAAAGAAATTGAGAAATTCCAGTTTCCTTAAAAAAACTTTTGGAGTGGTCACCTAACCGAAGCCGAGGAAAAACGGAAATCGTAATCAATTGGGTAGATTGATTGTGATTTAGCTACCGGTTTTTTATTTTCTTTTGATAAAAACCAGAAGGTTCCGAATTTGAGGGCTAACCTATTAAACCCTAATGGGTAGCATTATCTATTTTCCAAAATTAGATTTATTATTCTAAACTAACTTTTTTTATATATTTTTTTTAAGAAAAATGAAAGATAAAATAGAAAAAAACCTATGTTTCTACAGATTTTAACGTTAACCCGAAGGTACTTATATACCCGCTAGTTAGGATCAGATGACCGTAGCTTTTTCCAAAAAACTTCAATGAGTTGTTTTTTTTTTATTTTTGAGAAAATTGATCAAGTTTACGTTGTTACTGATTCAGTTCATTCAAATAAAAACTAAAGGACTCTAATTCTTGATTTTTTTTATATAAGGAAACTCTCTAAAAATCCTATTTTTTTTTTAAAAAGGGTCCTTTATAAATTTTTTATTTTAAAAAAAATAGTTTTCTATGTAAAGAATTCTTAAAAAAGATAATGCTAAAAATACCTAAGCTAATATATATACATATGTACATATATTTACATATCATGTTATAAACATAACTGAATAACTAATAATAAAATAATACTAACTAAATAAATAAAGAAACAAATAAATAAATGAAAATTAGAGGACCAAACCTTGACTTCAACTTTGTCGTGGAGTGCTGTTTGTCTTTGGTGATGAAGCTTAGATGTGCTCAAGTGTGGTATTGGAAGTGTATAGTAGCGAGGGAAGTGGACAGTGATCGGTGAAATTCGGACAGCAGAGGCAGTAGTGTGGACTATTGTTGTTGGCCTATGCAGTAGCTTGTGTGTAATCAGTGATTTGGTGTTTATTGTGGGCATATGTGCATGATGCTGATTATTGGATGGTAGACGAGATTGCTAGTATGAGTATGTTCAATAGTGGAGTGTGGTCGTAAGATTAGGACGGGAGTGTCAGTATATGAACATGTTCCGGTATGTGATACTGTCGTGTGTGAGTGAAGTGTGTTTGAGGCCGTAGATAGAGCTGATTTGTCATTATGGATGGTGATCGTGGCTATTGGAGTGTTGATCATTAGTGGTTCAATGTATGGACTGATGTGTTGGAGCGTTACTGGTGTTTGGAAATCTAGCCATGTTATAGATCAAGGAATTGTGGTGTTGGAGATGGCATGTCAACGGCTTGTACGGTTGGGGATTGTTTAGTTAAGGGGTGAGTGAATTGTTAGGGGTATTTGTGCTTAATGATCGATGTTGGTGTGCTACTGTGGGCTTACTGGTGCATTAACTTGTTGCTACTCTTTATGTTGTCATGAAATTAGTATACTACTGCAGTTGGCATTTGTTGCAGTGTGGACTTTAGGACTAATGAACTGTTGACCATCAATCCCATTACTTGTGCACGGCTCTGAGGCCTTTAATCCCTCACCTGAAGAATCTTCTTAGCAACTTACTGATGATGAGAAAATTTACATTGAAGGAGGATAGCTGAACTTCTTGAGCTCCCCACATTGTTATATGTTGATCTACACTCTTGATTGTGATGATGTTGACCGTTCCCTTACTAAGGACCCTGTGCTGAGTAATTAGATCAACTACTACCGAAAGGTTCTTGCCAAGTGACGAGTGACAAGAGACTCACTTACCAGTCGAGTGGTTTTCTCTCAGCCTATTATCATTTCTCTTTTCACTCTCTTCTTGTCTCAGCATCTTTATTGCAGCAATATCTTGATCCCTCTCGCTTGTTGTGTTTAGAGAATTTTCATACGGGACCAATGTTGCATTGCTACTTGTCCACCTCATCTAACATTATACTACTTTTCTATTTTTGTCTTTTATCCTTTTTACCTTTTTTTTCGTATGTATTAAGAATCTTTTTTTTGTATATACTTTTTTATAATTTCTTTATTTGTAACGTTACCGTAGGGACTTACTATAAATAGTCCCTTTCCCATGTAAGCCAAGATATAGAACTTGACATATATACATTAAATATCCTATTCTTATGAGACAACCCTCTATAAGTCCATTTTTCATATACTCTTATCTAATTTTGTTGAGAAGTTCAGCATTAGTAGCGGGTAGACCTTAGCATCAACTTATGCATTGTATCAAGCAAAGTGTCAAGTTTTATTGTGTTTGTTGGTGTGTCATATCCTCTAAGCAGCTTCACATCAGCTACTTTAGTTTGTCCGTAGACCAATTCCCTCTATTTTCTTCAATATTTCAAAGAACCTATTTAGCTTAGATCTATTATGGTAATTCCTAGTGATAATTGAGCTCCTAAGCACATTAAGGATAGAGGCTAATTGTAGAGATTAGTATTGCTGCTATCATGAAGTGTTCAGTCGGTAAGTATAGTAGTGTAGATGGGGGCTACAGTGGTGATCGTATAGGCGTAGCTGTTGGATAAGGAGGATAGGCACTTGTGTATTGTGTTGATGCAATAGGAAGCGTTGTTCAGCTCTACAGCTGTCTATGTTAGTAAAAGTTCGTGGTTGTAAGCTACTATGTTCAATCACAGGCTTAGTAGGTGAAGCAATGCACGTATGCTAATCGTAGTTGTGTTCATGCATGATGACAATACAGTGCAAACAAGAGATGAAAGTATGTTGTGGCATACAATGGCGCAAGAGAAAGCGGCCTACTACTATGTTCAATTGTGGGCTCAATGAATTGTGAGTATGTTAGTGAATTGTAGATTACTGCCGAGTGTATGGATGTGTTCAGTTGCTTAGTTGCGATAAGGATGGTGATTGAGAAAGAGGACTTTGGTTTGTTATGAGAAAGGGAAATCAATGGCATTTTTTTTATTGAAGTGAGTGTGTCCTTTTTATTTTATTCCATGTGATCAATATTTATAAAGTCCAGAAAACAAACCTTTAGAATCATATAAAATTGAATCTTTTATATCCACCCAAATATGATTTGATAAAAATCAAATTAGATTTAAATCATTTATATTAATTTAAACCCAATTTGATAAAAATCAAACTAGATTTAAATCTTTTATATCGATTTAAATCCGATTTGATAAAAATCAAATTACATTTGAATCTCATAAATCTTTATCATATTAGATTCAAAAGTTTTGAATCCTGTATACTCAACCAACTTTCGCAAAATGAAATAAAGAAAAATAAAAAGGGACATGCGTGCCTGGTGAGATTTGAACCTATAATTGCGGGCTAACTTAATGTCAGTATTCAAATGCTTATTCGTTAGGCCGTTAGCTTGTTCTTTAACATTTAGTACAATTAAATCGTATTTAAACTATATAACTCTCTAAGATAAACTATTTGAACTGAACTAAAACTAAATCAATTTACCCTAAAACATTTTACTTTCTAAAAATCTAAAAAATCTTTATAATTTTTTCTTTTTATCATTTTTTTTGTGTTTTTATCATTTTTTTATCATTTATCATTATTTTTTTATTTCAGAATTAAGACCCTTTTAAAAATTAGAACTACGATAAGGGGCAAAAATTGGGTATCTACACACAGGTCTGCTTGGAACAAATTGGCTATTGTTGGGTTAATTGACAGGGGGTTGGAATCTTCTTGTTTGGTGCCTCTTGATCCTCTAGGCAGTGCAGATCACATCATTAAGTGATCCAACATCCATGGTGTCCAGGATATCTCTAATTTTGTACTTTAAACCACTAATGAATCAATACACAATTCGGTCTTCTACCTCAACGACTTTGCATTAGATCATTAGCATATGAAATTCCTTTATGTAGGCATCAACACTTGACCTTCCTTGTCTCAACTCCTATAGCTTCTTAAATGCATCCTACAAATAGTAGCTTAGAACAAATCTTTTCCTCATGACTCTCTTCATTTCACTCTAACTCCTAACTTCATGTTATCCTTCTCTTCTACATGTAGCTTACATGTTCTTCCATTAAAAGGCAGCACAACTAGTAAATTCTAACACAGGAAGTCTAACCTTAACATTTTTAGGTACCTCATGGCATTCAAATTGCTTCTCAATCTTATTTGTCTAGTTTGGGTAGTTCTTAACATCACCACTATTAGAAAAGCTAGGGATATGCATTCTCAACCCTTCCACTCTAGGAGCTCGAACGTTCTTCTCTTTAGGTTCATAATATTCTTTTGCTTCATCACTTACTTCCTCATTTGCTTCTTCAATTTCATTGAGTGCTAATCTGCACCTAGTAACTCTATCTACTCCTCTAGTTCAAGGTAGTTTAATTGGGGCATTAGCTTAATCAAACTGACCATTGCCTCTCTTAAGCTATTCACATCCTTTATATGGACCATTTCTAGCTTATTGCCTATCTTCATTTATGTTAGTCACCAGACTAGCCACCATATCAGTGAGTTTGTCTAGTCGATCACCTATTGATTGGGTTTTAAAGTTTCCTTACTAACCTTAGTCATTCTAAGCACTACTCTCTTGATTACTTATAGTTCTTTGAATAATAGAATTAAACATTGTTGACTATCTTACGAGATTGACAGTTAAAATACCACTCAAAGCTCTTACCACAAATAACAACAATTGAACAATAATTAATACTCCTACTGTGATGTCAACTTTCAAACTCCAATGACAAGCACAGAATGTCTAACACATACACATATAAAATCAATAACAAGTTACAATAGAAACTAGCTTTGAACATAGTCAGGCTATAATACCAAGATGATATGGTCTGACATGGATGAATATATGACGTCTAGTATAACATGAACTAAGGGGGTTAGGTCTTGACCTTGGGACAGTCCGAAGGATAAATGATAGTCGAAAATTGAGAAGGGGTCCTTGTATACTGAGGGTATATATGATTCACCAATGCTTCATACGAGCTCTGGTCGCACTAGATATTATGCATATGGTCGGAGATCACTTGCTACTAGTCCATGCTTAATGGGCTAGATAAGAGTAGTAGAGAGTAAACAAGATACACTTAGCTCATGCAAGAAGAAAAATGTCTAAATGTCGATTCTATTGATTGTTGTAGCTATTACAATGCACGATTATTTCTATGACCCAATTAGGTTTAAGTTTTAGGTTAGTGTAAATTACAAAAAGGATTCCAACTAGTAAAGGAAAAGGAATAATTTATAGAGGTAATATTATAAACAAGCAAAAAGAATATTTGGTAACATAAAAGGATAGTATGGATGTCAAGAAAATTAGCATGTATGCCAATTGTCCATTTTGTGGTGCTAATGACACTACGGGTTAAGCATAGTAGGTTTTGAATAGGTCAGGTCAGGCTCAAGAATTTGATAGCTCGACAGCTCTAATGTTCAAGGCTAAAAAAGGGTCGTTTCAAAAGGTGACTTATTGTTGGGTTGGCCTTAGGAGGTTGAATCCGGATAGGTGTCAACTCAACCTTAGCATGCATCAGGTCGGCATTATACTGATTTGATACTTAGCCTTGGGCAAAGGTGTTATGGAGAGGTTAGCTTGGCACACGGTTCAATCACCTCGTAGTTTCTTGGATGAGCTGGATAGCATAGTAACTGGGTAGGTTGGTATGGGGAATGCACTGCTCTTCTAAGTTCAACTCTCCTTGGATAGCTTAGCAAGTCGTATGAGCAAGTCTTCAAGCTCGTTAGCGTATGATTGGTCTATGATCCTTATCATGACATCAATTTAAGAATAATTTTTATCATTGGTAATTTATTTTCTCTAAGATGAAGAAGATCCTAAATAAACCATGCACATATAATCTTAGCACTTGGGTCACAAACCATTCACTTTCAAAGATATTCATTTTTTAGCAAAAAGAGAAAAGAGGATGAAATAACAAAAAAGTGGGGCAATTGAAAAGGAAAAGAAAAAAAGAAGAGAGAAAAGGAAAAGTATACGATCAAATAAAGGCGATTGGGCTCAAATGCAAGAGAAAAGCCTAGAGGCTTGAAATAATAAGGGATATATCCTAACTGATGGGAATTAAGCTATCGAACCACTTACTCATAGCCGAGTCTGAGGACTAGAGGGACTAGCAAGACGAATCCTCCTGTTCCAGTTAGCTCATGTGGAGGCTGAGTATCTCCTTGTTGACCCATTCTGCTTACTAAGCTGAATGACTACCTATTTCTTGCATGTTGTGTGTTGGAAAGTGGAAGGCTGAGATGGTAGTCCATCTTCATTTTTACATATGCTTGACCAATTGGTTATTGGATGTCACTTTTGCCAAGATGCTGAGAGAAAGAGTCCAGATTGATGAAGCCACCCCTATTCGGAAAAGCAAGCTGTCTGTACTTTTTATCCACATCTTCTAACGACATCACCAATACAGCATCACCACGTGTGTAGAATTATGTGTAGAATCTGTTGTACTAATGATTGTTTTTCTTATATATTTATTTTTCTTATCTATTTATTTTTACCATTTTGTATCTTATACATTACTTCCTTAGGAAATGCCCTTTTTGTCTTTTACCTTTTAGGTAAGTTGTTCTAACTTATGAGTATAAATACCTTTATACTTGTAGCTATAAAGAAATCATAATAAAAAATTGAACATTAATACACTTGTGTATTTTCTTTCCTTGTGTAGACACCGCTTGTTTACTTTTGACATCACTCTTATCCTTACCCTTAAACAAGGTTAGGTGGTAAGTAACCTCACTGGATCAATTCGTACGTCATATTAAATTGTGCCATGAGTCCTTAGAAGTTTCATTACTGTATCATATCCTCTAGAGCTATTTATGGGTTTTTGCTTACCTTTCATTCGCTTTTATCCTTTTCTATACATTCTCGATCACTTCCCTTTTGAGCTTTTTGTAAATTTGGACCCACCTAGTGACTAGCCTTATCAATTCTTAGTCACTATTCACATCACCAACCCACAAAAAAAAGAAGAAGCAAATCTAAGGATAATCCCCTAATACATTAAAAAGGCCAAAGCTCGAAAAAGCCCCAAACATGGTCCCTAGTCTAATAAACTCCCCAAAACACAAAGCCTCCTTATCCATTCTAAATCATAAACATGAGGCTTTTCTATAATACTAGTTATTTTTATAAGGCATTGTTTGATTGTAGGGAATAAATTATCTTAGATAAAAGTTAATTTTGAAATTAGGATAAGAATATTACTATTTTTCCCTAACAGTTCTTGACTTGTAAACTTGGGTTAAATGAAAATTTTTTCCAAAACAAGCCTTTTCATTAATCCCTTTTGAAATCGTTAACCAAAAGCCCAATTCACATTACAAAATTGAAAAAGACTTAGTAGATTGATTAAGGCATATCACTTACAAAATGAACCAGAATTTTTGGAATAGTAGGCGGGAGTAGAATCTAGACCGAGAGCATATAAGGAAGTCCTCTCTAACAAAACTGATCAATAATGAGTTACTATCTCCTCATAAAAGAGACTTTTAGTGCCATAAAGTTGCACAAGTAAGGTTAAGCCCACATGTGCCAATATCTTCAGAGTTTGAAGATTAGCCCCAATACTATTAAAATTGTTAGACTTTCTATAAGGATTAAGTAGAAGAGTTGCCTATATGATCAGCCTACAAAGGAAGGATGAGTTTGTTATAGGGCCTATGCTTTTAAGTAGTATTTGTACCTATTAGTAATTTCTAAGAAAAAAGAAGAAGAAAAAAAGAAAAAAAAACTAAAAAAAAAAGAGAGAGAGAAGAAAAAGGAAAAGGAGAAAGAGAGGGAGGATTTTATTCCTTTTTCAAAAGAAGTGTTTTTCGGATAGCATCTTTAGTGGTAATTTTTTGATGAAAGTCCCCCAAGTTTTCTCTATTAAGGATCTATCTTTTTATAGTTTTCATTTCAAAAGGCTCTACTGGCCAATTTTATCCATTCCAACATGCTTGGACCAAAAGGCCAACTTCTTCTAAGATTAAGGAGTCCAACATCTAAGCCATTCCTTGCTTAAAAGGTTAACCTCAATGATTAATGTCTTCAATTTCATGGTTATAGCCCCTTTGGGAACATTGTCCATCGAAGATGGTAATCTGTGATTTTTTTTTCTCATAGTTCTAATGCCATTTCAATATGTCGATTTCCTATTCAATGAACTCGTCATTCTAATGTGCTTTTATCCTCACAGATTGCCTACTCTTTAGAGTAACATTTAAGGGCTTTTAGGATCGCTTGCTCATATAGGTGCTACCTTAATTTCAAAAGTTTTAGGATCACCTATTCATAAGAGCACTATTCTAATTTTAGAAGTGTAAGCATCACTTGCTCATAGAAGCACCATCCTAACTTTAAAATGAAGTGTTAAGATTGCCTACTCTTGGAGCGCTGCCTCTTTCTCGCACAATCTGATTTTAAAAGTGATTCCTTAAGGTTATTCTTAAATAAGCACTACTTTTTAAGCACAGTGAAGAATCATCATATCTCTAAACTTACCTCTCCAGTAGAGTATAAAGCAATTAAGATACTTACCAAGTTTCAAACCTTTAAACATTAGATTTCTTTGGAAACACTGCCTTTCCCTTAGGATAGGACATCTCGTTAAGGGGTTTAGTTAAGATAGGCCGCAAATGAGCCCCATCCTTCCTTAAGATAGTCTTAATGCTATAGCATCCCTTCAAGATTAGGACATCTCACAAAGGGTCTCATTAAGATAGACTACAATGGAGCCATATCCTTCCTTAAATAGCCTAAATGGTATTGCCCCTTTGACAAGAAGATATCTTATTAAAGGGTTTCATTTAAATAGATTGCATAGAAGCCATATCCCTTCTTAAGATAACCTTAATGTTATCACCTCTCTTTAAGATTGGACATTTCACTAAAGGGTTTCGTTAAGATAGAGTAGAAATGAGTGTTATCCTTCCTTTGATAACATTAGTGCTACTACATCTCTTTAGAATTAGACATCTCATTAAAGGGTCTTGTTAAGATAGACAGTATAGAAACCCAATTCCTTCAAATTCCTTTTAGGGTAGGATATCTCAAAGAAGCCCTATCCCTTCATATACATTGTAAGAGAGGATGCCTTTAGTAGCCTTATCTCTTTAAGTATCTTTTAGGGTAGGGTATCCTATAGGAGCCCTATCTTTCTTCAAAAGCAATCTATTATGGTCCTAAGGGAGCCTAGTAAGATTGTCTAAAATTTTCATATTACGTATATATTCATAATTTAAAAAAACCGTTTTATAAGCCAGAGATTGCACAATTCTAAACAATTAGTCACTAAGGTTTTCAATTTTAATTAATTAACTTACAGTAAAATATAGTAACTATGGTTATGGATATCCAATAGGCCACAATTCATCAAAATTGCAAAGAATTGGTATCCTTTACTAAGTTCTAAGATAAGGTAAAACAACTTACTAATTTACGAGAAATACTATATAATTTTGTCATATGAACATACTCTATGTAAATTGTTTATGTATTGCTAATATTGCTAAACTTATCTCTAGTTTGTACTCTGCTCTTAAGCTTATCCCAATCCATGCTTACAAAAAACCTGTAAAGAAACTATAAAGGAATGAGCAAATTACGACTTAGTGAGTTCATTCCTTGTTACTACTTCTCAAGCAAGTTATCAATCATTATTAACACCCATACAAGCTATCTACATACGAAATGAATCAAGCACGATGAATGCAAGCAATACATTCATAAAAGTCCGGAACTATAAAAGGTGTAGAGTTGCATCATCTACATGTCAATTTTTCCTCTGTCTTTACTCGCATGGAACACCTCACCTTAATCGCATGAGACTACTTGGGGGAACAGTCCTACCAGACATTACTCGACTATTATCCTAATCCAAGAATCAACAATCAATATAGGTGAATCCAAACTAGAGCCACCCACCAAACATATCAAAGGCCCCTCGGGTACGCAAAGCGAGTCTATCTCGCTATCAACAAATATCCAAGGACCCATAGGTACAAATTTATGAGTTCTTTTGCAATCAATTGGAGATATTATACTAGCTTTACCTTAACGATAGAAATATCATTCACGAACACTACGAGCCTTCATAGAAATCATATATAATATATTTAAGATTGGAAGAAAAATTATTTCAAAAATTACTTTTCTAAAAAATCTATAAAGCTAGTACTCTCCATTAATATACCAATTGGATCGTAGACATGCAATAAATATAACTAATTATTGTAGTCGAATAGTTATGTTTATCAGTTTAAGAAAGTGAGCACATAGATAATAGCGCACAAAGCAATCAGCCATTCAACCGAATAATCGGTATCAACCAACAAGCAGCACACAAATAATAGATAACAGATTATAAGAACTCCTACACCTGGGTTAATACTTACTTTCTCAACCTTTGAGAATTTCATTGCTCAATAATTGATTACTTAAAAGATAAGAAAGCTTATAAATATTATGAAAAAGTAGGTTCCCCAATTAACTAAATATCTATAATTATTTGCTTAGTTTTCCACTATAGCCTAAGTATGGTATAAATATAGTTTGACTTAAATCTCTCACTCAAATTATTTTAAATTTTCACTCGCGTATAATTTTTTCAATTTAGTTTGGATTTTTATGAATTTATAGTTCATTTTGATTATTTTTTAGCACAATTTCTCATAGTAGGGTCCATTTTGGATATTGTAACTTGCAGTTTTGATTGTGATATAAAAATATCGCAAAATTCATCATTTTAACTTAAATAATTGTAAAATATTATTTTAAGTTTTTCTTAGTATAATTATGATTTAATAATTATTTGAGTTGTATGATTTGTAATATTCTTATTTTAGGTTTATTTTACTATAATTACTCATTTTTACTTTTTTTTTAGATTTATTAATTCAAATTTTTCTACTTTATCATTTTTCTAATTAATTAATTATTATTATTATTAATTACGAAGATTACTTAAATTATACTTAAGTGGTGATGTGGCAACATATGGTAATGTCATGTGCCCTTTTATACTTTTTCCTATATTTTCCTATTATTTTATATTTTATGGTATATACATATATATATACATATATTAATATTTTTTACTATATTTTACTAATTTTTTTAAATTAATTATTTAGTATAATTTTTCCTAATGTTACAGTATACTCATATATATATAATATTATTAAATTACTTTATTTATTAAGTTAATAATATAATATACTTATTCAAATATACTTATATTTCTATATATACAATACTATTCATATACGTATACTTATATGTATAATATACTTATGCATTAAATTATCTTAACCTTAATTATATATTATATACTACATGTATGAGTATAATATACACATATTTGTACTTTATATACATATGTACATATATGGTTGTGTTACATATATGTATATATTCAAAAATACAACGTAAAATTAATAATATACATACATACATATATATATATATATATCCAAACATCATGTCCAGCCCACTTGTATACATATATATACAAAAAAAAATTTATAAATTAAAAATACTAAGTATATATATACATATACATATTCATGCCTACAAATATTATACATACATACATAAAGAAAATACTAAATACATACATATGTACATAAATACCGAAATACATAATACATGTATATATATCATATATGTATATATACATTTATACATCATATACTAAAAAGAAATATAAGGGACATACACACACACACACACACACACACATATATATATATATATATATATATACCCATTTATGCATACATAGTGTATTAAAAAAATACTATTTACATATGCATATATATATATATATATATCGTCACATATACATGTACATATACACCTAAATAAGGAAATACATAGTATATATTTATTATATATGCATACAAGTACATGCTATAAGCTATGTATAATACACATATATACTCCAACACATACATATATGTAAATAAAATTAAAAAAATACCTAATATACATATACATGGTATAGAGGATATATATATGTACAAATAAAATAAATAAACTTACCAAATTTCTTTAATAAATTAAATAATTGAAATCCCCTTATTTTCTTCTTCTTCTTAGTGTTTGCTAATTTGTATGTGTTATTTGTTTCTTTTCCTTTTTGGTTTGCTCTAGTTTCTAAGCATAAAACAAACATCAACAATCAAATTAAGAAAAAAAAGAAAAGAAAAAGAAGGAAATAAAATCTTACCTAATCTCCTCATTAATCTAGATAAGATGCATGCTTTATTATATTGTCCTTTCTTCTATAAATTGGTGATACTTGTAAATTGCAATTGAAACACATGGGCTGTTGTATAATACAGCTTAGAGTCACATAGAGCAAGGGAAAAAAAATAGGAAGAAGAAAAAAAAGAAAAGAAAGGAAAGAAAAGGGAAGAAAAAGGAAAATGAAAATAAATATATTTATTTTTTCAAACATTAAAATTATAAAATAAATATTTCTAAATTAATTTTGCGATATTATGAAAATTCATTAATTTAATTGGTACCTATAATATTTATAATATTTACGAGTTATTTCAACGTTTTCGTTAGAATTTATATGCGATTATGCGATTTAGTCAATAATTGCAATTGACTATGGTTATATTATTAAGTTATATTTATTCATTTTCTACTCTCAAAGTTGTGATTTTATAGTTTTTATCAAGTTCAGGTTCGATTTTGGATATTGGTGTGTATATTGAAGTTAAGATTTTTGTACGCGATTTAGGTTTCGAGTAAAATTTTAAGGTTTTTATCCTTCGTATTATGCTCGAGTTTAAAATTTTAATTAGTTTTAAATTTATCAATTCTGTTGAGTTAGGATAATTACGTATAACATTTAAATCAATTTGTTACCTAAAATATTTAATTTGCAGGATTTACACAATCTCCCTCCATCCCTAAAGGGTTGATTTACTCGCAGTTTTCTTGAAGTGAAAATAGTCTCTCGTTGTTTTTATAACAAAGTTTTCACTAAATTTTATTGTAAAGAGGTGCAGCTGTAGACACATTATTTTTTACCTCCCATGTTATTTTAAAGTTCTCAAATAAAACACTTAACTATAGAAAAACTCCAAAAAAAAAAAGTTTGAAAAACACACAAAAAAGAGGAAAATCTATTAAAAATGTTCTAAAAATAGAAAAATTGGAAAAATATAAAAAAAAATAGGATTTTGGAGAAATATGGATAATTGGGTTTTATTCCAAGGCTCTTTTATCTTCTCAAGGTCAAATGACTTAATTAGAAGTCAAATAGGCATATGTGATTTGGTATAATCATAATTTCTTAGAAAAAAGGGGCACTTTATTGAAAAGTAATTTTTTATTAGGTTTTGCTTACTTATTTTTCAAAATATATTAAAAATAAACAATTTAAGTTGATTGTAACTTTAAATGGTGCCTCAATTAGACTTAAATTAGATATTTTATAAGCAATTTAAGTTTTAAGTGAAGCCGAGCACTAAATGAAATCATACGTATAGTTTTATTAAATTGGTCTATTTTTGAAAATAATTTTTGACATATGCTTAGTAGACTAAATATTTACATGTGGGGATAAATTGGATTTTCTAGACTCAAAATGTTTGGACTGATTTTAAGGCTAGATGTTCGATGGGACTTGTATTAAAAATTAGTACAAAAATAGATTAGATATTATTTTTATTAAAAGGTATAAAATGTATATTTTATTTTCTTCGTTTACTTGGATACATGTCTATCCCTCATTGGTATATGTATCTATGTCAGTTGCTATGACACCATGTCATTTCCATGTCAAGTTACGTCATCACCATATCACCGTACCATCTCATTACCATGTCACATGCCATGGAACCATGTCATACTACGTTACCATACCATGTCATACTACATTACCATACCATGTCATTGCCACGTCATACCATGTCACCATTGTATGTTATCACAATGTCACCTACTATAGCACTATATCGTCATTAGGTCATGCTACATCATTGCCACCTTATCCACTATGTTACTTAATACATCACTACATCATGCCTGGTCACCTACCATATTATCACCACTTCACTAGCATGTCATTGCCACATCATTCAACAACTCGCTTCCAAGTGTGGTAGTCATAATCTAGAACATTCCTACATGTGGTTAGCATACTGCTTGTGCATGTTGATCATGTACCACAAGTTGCTTTGAATTGAGCATTACGTATCGTTTAGATTTGTCAACTTACATCGAGCCTAAACATGAAAGAAAATCATTTCACAATTAATATATTTCATCCTTGATTCAATTGTGATATCGATAAATAGCGATTTCCATTTCACTCCAGACCATCAATCATTGTTAAAAATATCACTTTTTCTCTCAGCGCCACTTGTAACCATCACTGAAGCATCAGGAAACCATCTTATTGCAGCTACTACTTGATCTAAGACTGGAACTTCTATAGTTTTCCTTTATTTATTTTATTGATTCATTTGTTTATTTGAATTTATTAATTAAATAAATTTCTTTGTTTTCTAACTTTTTTTTTCTCTCAACACCACTTGAACCGTTGCCTAAGTTATGTGAAGCTACCCCTATTGATGCTTTCTTTCTCTTATGTAACTCACTTGACTTGCCTTTAATCCATGCATGACCCATTCTAACCTAAGTTTGATATTTTTTTATCAGTTTATATGTTTAGTTTATTAATTCTAGAGGTGGGGGCATCTATAATCCCTAGGTGTTGGGGGGTAATCACTTCTAAGGGATGAATAGGCTCTACATTTAATAATAAGAAATAATCAAAATAAAAAATAGGTTAAGGGCATTATATAGTCTCAGGATTTTATAGGGTAACTATCGTCCATAAGACTATTAGGGCCTACTAAATAAAAATTAATAAAAAATAAAATAAAATAAATGAAAAATAATAATTATTTTATAAATCATTAGGTTTGACAAACAAAAATGTTTTTCTCAAATAATTTTCTAGTTATAGGGTTTTTTTTTTAAAAAAAATTCCTCTAATCAATAAATCATTTTCTATAGAGTTCTTTAAAAAATGAATATTTGTTTTCCTTCTTAAATAGATATTATAGGCTTTTATTAAAAGAAAAAAAAATGAATAACATTATCCTTTACGAAAATGTGTTTTTAGTGGAAAAAAAAAAGTTACATCACTTAGGAAAATGTTTTTTTTTTTTAAAAAAAAAAGGAAATTCAAGTAGCCTTTTAAAAAAAGAATTTAGAATCAATTGAGTTTTTTTTTTTTTTAAGTCAATACAAATAAAATTAGGGTCTTCACTTAGAATTTTCGCAAAATCAAATAAACCATTTAATGATGTATACCCAACTTGTTTTCAAAATTAAAAAGAACTAAACCCCTAAAGTTTTTAAAAAAAAATAAATAAATAAGAACTACAATAGTCTGATTCCAAATAGTTAATACGTAGGTATCTATAGGTTGACCATAAAAGAAATAATAATTTTATTTTCCATTTCTATTCTAAGAAGACAAAAACTTTTGAAAAAAAGCAAGTAAAAATTAAAAAATTAAAAACCAAAACAAGAAAAAAAAAATAATGAAAAATTGTTTCCTTTAAGTTTAGGAGGTATTTTAAAAATTAAGATCTAATTTAATATTTTAAATGTGGTCACCTTTGGTTTTTAATAGGTTGGCTCTTGAATCCAGTTTCTTTAGTTCCTTGAAACTTTTCAAAAATGTTTTCAAAAAGCTTTTCAAAACACAAACTAATAGCTAAATTAAAATTAGTATGTCCAATCAATCTTAATTTACTCATTTTTCCTAATTATACCAAATAGCGACTCCAATTTTACAAATCTAAAAGAAATAGTTTTTTCTTAACTTAAGTCGAAGGTTTTTTTTTTTTTTTTTTAGTGGCAAACATCGTATACAGGAAGAGAGGGGTAGGGGGGTTGGGGTGAGAGATGCTAACCCCAAATTTTATTAATATAAAAAAAAAAAAACATAAAGAGAGAGGGGGATGTTGACCTGACCTCTTAGCATATAAACACCTGTCACCTGCATGTAAGAAAATAAACAAGGGAGTACTACTCCCCTTACAATAAAGGGATCACTTGTAGAAAACATAGCCAGAAACGGGAGACTTTCCCAATACAACCCAATTTGAACAAAATTATGAAAAAGGTATAAGATACAACTAAAAAATGAACCAATCTAACAAGTAATAATCCTAAGATATGACATCTCCAGCAAGTCTTGCATTAAAATTCTCTTCAGCTCAAGACTTAATTAGGCTAAATCCATAAGGAGGAAATCTATTTGTGTCTCTTTAGCTTATTTGGCCAACCAATCAACTACATTGTTCTTCTCTCTCAACGCATGGTTAACCTGGCCTTGCATTTCTACTAGCAGTCTCTTCACCCAAGAGATGGCATTCAAAACATCTTATCTAGTGATTGCTGTTGCTAACCACCTTGATACCACCAAAGAATCTATCCTGATGCACACCTTAGTAATATTAAATTACCTACATAACTTAAGACCTTTCATAAGAGTCTTTAATTCAATAGTTTCAATTGATTTACTGTTCTGCTTGAACTTAAAGCCCTAGATAAACTTACCATTTGAATCCTTAAGAATCCCATCGCCTACACCTTTACGTTTTGAAAAACTACCATCAACATTTAACTTAACAAAATCTTTCTAAGGATGAGCTTAAGAGAGAGAGAATAGAGCTTTTTCTATGGTTTGGCAATGCATTTAAAAATGTTTTCATCATCTTTGATTTGCCATAGAGGAAGAGGGTTAGCCCTCTTAAACATAATCAGATCCTCGATGATTTGATTAACAAGAATTTGAAGGGGGGGGGGGGGTTTCAAATTTCTATGCTTACGATTATTCCTTTCACCTCATAGATGCCATAAGGTAACCAAAGGAACACAAATTCTTATATGATTGGAAATGTTACCTGCTCTGCTTTTCCAAAACGTTGACATGGCATCTATGGCGGAGAATTTTACAACAAAAAAAAAAAAAACCAAAGTAATGAGCAACACAATTGCAAACATCTCTAGCATAAGAATAAGTTAAATCAACATGAATAGCTAATCTACCATCCTTGTGACAATTGACACACTAAGAAGTTAGAGCCCTACCCTAGGTATGTTGTTTATCTTCTATGGGTATGAATAGTCTAATAGCCCTCTAAATGAAGAAAGAAATTTTGACAAGTAGGAATTTGTTTTATAGAAAAGTGTGAGTGCTAAGTTGATTAGCCTTAGTTCTGATAAGATTCTAAGCACCAGACACTAAAAATTGACCATCAATCAAAGCTTTCCTAATGGTAGAATTAGCTACTTTCTAATTCAAATAAATGATAAGGATTTGTTGAAGCTTGGACATGACAGTTACGTTTTCCTTTACAATTGTGCTCCTATTGTTAGTGATTTAGACATAGAGAAGGAAATCGTGTGACTTGCATGTGATCTAAATAGATATAAGGTTTAGCTTAAACCAAGTTAACAAAAATAGAAAATTGAATTTTAGGCTTGATAAGAGCAAGCTAAACATTGTATAATCCCTAATCTTAATTGAAAACAAATGACGAGAATGAGACATCTCAATGCTCTAAGTCTAGCAATAAGCTCGAAAGACGAGATATGAAACCTTAACTCTTTTAAGAGCCATAGGACCATTTTCTCTAAGTCCTAAAACTAAAATAGGCAATGACCTATAGCAAACTTAATTGCTCTGAGTCTAACGAACAAACAATAAGCTAGTTAGAAGCCTTAAGTCATAAATTGGCAATGAGCACAATGCTCTAAGTCTAACAAATAGATGATGAGCTACCTAAAAACCTTATGCCATTAAGTGGTGATGGGTAAAATACTCTAAATCCTATGACTTGCATGAATGACGAATAAATTAGCCTAAATTCTTTTATCATTAACGAATTAGAAGACAACTAGCCTACCTTATGGCTCTACTTAACATAAGTCATGCCTAGCTTAGATAACCTATTAGTTTTCCTTGCCTTTTCAAGCACATTAGCTTCTTTAAGCCCTAAGCTTTTTAAACATACCAACATCTTCAAGTGCTCCAACCTTTCTTAACCTTTGCTTGTCTAGACCCTTGTTTCTTCATGTATCCTAGAAGTCCCAACTCCCTGATCATGGATAAGCTTAGAAACACTGACAAGAAGTTCTTTATATATCTTTAACTCAACTTCATTTAGCAACAATTCAACTTAGAGCTTTAGGAGCCTACACAAATGCTTACTCTCTTTGTCGAGCCTCTTGCCAAAGAAAGTAGGGGTAAGCATTGATAGAGCTTTTTAATAAGTAGGTCGTAGGCTTAAATTAACAGGCTCAAGACTTAAGCCCAATTCTAACAACTAGTATTGGTACAACTTATCTACTACAAATATAGGACAAGACCCCCATATAAGGGGCTCTTTTTTTTTTCACTCTCTTTTTCTTCTTATAACTTCACAATTCTGCTATCATTACAAGAGGGATGACTTAAGCATTAGAGTGGCTACAGTAAAGTAACCTCCAACATCTCTCATAATTTTTTTTTTTTTTTGTTTTACAAACTCGTGTATCGAAATGAAAAATGATTGTCAACAAATATAACCTACAACTTAGTCTAAGTGCAATACTACTCAAGAAATGAATCATTAAAATTACTAACACTTGGAGCCATCTAGTTGAAAGGTGGTAGGTTAGTAATAAATAATTTAATTTGTAATCATTATTTTGTATAAAATGGTAAGGACAACATCAATTACAAACATCCACCATGTGAAGAAAAATTTATGAAAGCTTTATTTACCCTTCTAGTGAAAAATGTTCTATTTCAACATCCAAAAATGTTGAGTTCATCAATCCATGCTTATGAGTTTGACTTAGTGATTAATACTTACTATACTTTGTAAAATAGCCTCAATTAGAGGTACTTATATGATTCGAAATGATTTGTTCAAAATAGATGTCATCCTAAGTGCTTAATGTTTTGCTCAAGTTATAAGCATCATGGTGTGAAGATGAGGTTTAAAAGAAGGTCAACGCATTGGGATGAAAGGAATGAAACAAATGAGTCAACCACTTTCTTTCCAACGATAGTCATCCTATAGGAGGTAAGAAGAAAAAAAAAACACATAATGCAATTTTTTTAGAAACCCTTTCTTAAGCTCAAGTACATCAATACATCTTGTTTAATTGTGGAGATGGCTAAGTTGAAATATATATTAGGTAAAATAATTTTTCTTTTATAACAAACTTATTAATTGCTACTTTATCAATTGATAAATGTAAATGTGATTGAAAATTGAAATTTTATTTATGTAGAGAACACGTAGAGTTGTTAGAAAGATAAGGTAAAAGGAGTAAGTGGGAAAGTGCAAGAGATCATGATAGAGATTTCATAAAATGATTTCAAAACAAACTTAAACAAAAGGAAGTCCCTCCTCACATTATGTGGTTATCAAAAGATTCTAACATTGTGGCAAAAAGATATAAAGAATATTTCATTAATGGATATAGATTCCAAACAAGAGAATCTGACGGTGCTTGAATGCATGTCCAATTTTATGCAAGAGTAAGATATTTGAGATGTTATCGAACTTTTTAGGATGAAATGTCAATTGATATTATTGAGCTTTTTTATGTTACTTTTAGAGTATTTGTCTGAACAACTTACATTGTAAACCCTATGAAATTTGATAACCTAAAAGCGGAATCGGATGAAGGAGTCCCTAGAACCACTCTAAACATGATAATAATACCTAAGTAAAGGAATCAAATCTTAAGTGTTTGACCAAAACCCTAATTGAAGTAAGCCTTGAAAGCCTAACTAAACGAGCAAAAAACCTAATACTTGAAAAAAACCCTAGAATGTTATTGAAACCTTAAAATGACCATCTAACCCTAATTAAGTGATCAAATACCTTATTATCACTAATAAATACTAATAGTAAGGTTGAATCGATCAATAGAAGTGATTGGTAGTACTAAGTGATTCAAACCCTAACTTTCGAGCTTGTAGGTAAATCAAATTACCATAAACGAGCACCAAACCTTAAAGGAACCCTAAGTACAAGTGTAGGGCATTCAGAATAGCTAAATTATAGTGTCAAAGTCTAACCAAACCCTAAACACAACCTAATTAGCCTAATCATGCCTAATCACCACTAATTACCCGAATCAACCTCTAATCCTTAACCAACCCTATTACATCTTGATTAGCTACAAGTCAAATATGATTAATGACCAAAAGATAATCTCTTATCCCTTCTTAAAATATCTTGTACTCTTAGGAGATAAGATCATACCCAAATTGGCAAAAAGCACATGAAGTACATGGTTCCCATTTGGTACTTGTGGTTGTCCTTGTTTTCCTAAATTACTCACCACTTATACACCCACCTCTGCTCACTTCCACGGCTTGCTATCCCCTTCCCCCCTCTTTCATTTTTCATTTTCTCAAACCCTAAAAAACATCTAAAAACTCCTTTAAACTTCCTTTCAAAGATCAAGCCTAAACTCCTTCTTCTTCCTTTTCTCGACTACCATCGACCACCTTAACGCCAACCCCCATAACTTCACCGCCATTACTCCAAACCAAGTCCCATGCCTCGCCATGAAATCCCCTTGTTTTTTGACATACTCATACCCCCTTACACACACCAAGGCTTACGGCTTACAACCACAAAGGGAAGCTTTTCATACTTTGCTTCGGTAAGAACTTAGGTTAGGTTTTTCCTTAGATTTCTTGCAAAATAATGATAGATGCTAATATTTTCTTTCTTAAAAATTCTTTTACAACAACTCCCTAGAAGTTCTAAGGTATTTCAAGAAGGTCCACAAAGGTAAGTAAAAGAAAAACCACTTTTGGTAGAAGTTATAACACAAATAGGCTAAGTTAGGTAGAGTAGTGTAATTGTTAGTAGAAAATCTTCAAGTAGGTAGATGAGACTCTTGTTTTCCATGCATGTTGCCCCATATTTGTCCCCTCATCACACTTTTATGAATGATTATGGTTTTAGATTAGTAGAAACACAGGTTACTTAAGCCAAAACACCATAAAAATCAAGTGTTGCATGAAAATGGAAAGTTTAATCCTCGAAACCAATCTTGGCTACCACTTTCTTTGACCCACCAGATTTGGAACTTTTTTTTCAGCAGCTTAATGACATGCTTATTTAGTGTTAAGCATGGTTTAGGAATTTATTAATCAAGTTAAGTAGGCTAAAGTTTGGTTAAAGCCCTAAATCACCTTAGTTAGTGATTATAGGTTTAAGAATAGTGTTACTAACCCAAAGAACCATAATAGACAGATCTGTAACCATATTAAAAATGGGCTAAACTTAAGTCTAAAAAGACAAGTCAGCTTGAGCCCAAGGTCCTAAATAGTGAAAAAGACACAAAAAGCTCGAAAGAACCAATTTAGGAGCCCATGTAACTAGATGACCATATCAAAACCTTAGGATAAAAGGCTTAGGAAAAGTTATTTAGAAGGACCACAAAACCCAAAGACCCGTCCAAGATACCCCCCATAGGCCCTTTGGTGAATTAAAGCCCTAAACTTAGTAAAAAGGCCCATTTAGACCTATAAAAGCATCACTAAGGCTCATTTTAAAATTTTAAAGTGTTGGGCAGAGAAAAATCATTTAAAATAATTAAAAGAAGCCCAAAATTATTAAACATAAAGCCTAAAGTCAAGAACCATGCCTAAGGCCCAAAACTAAGCCTAAATCCTAAAATGACCCAACTTACTACTTTGGCCCACAACCCTGTAGGGCCTAAACCGAAAACTCACTAGTTCAAAAACTTAAAAATAACTTCACTAAATGAAAGAATATTCAAAAATAATGAAAACGACTATAAGATAACTGAAAATAGAGTTAAAATGAAGAAGATATACCTAAATTACGGAAACAACTAACTCCAAGATAGTAAATGGTAAGCCTAGTTAATTGGTACAAATAGAATACTCATAAAAATTAATTATCTTCTATAGGGGCCGAGGAGTTTGACTTAGACATCGTAGAGGATTATTAGGATTGCTGAGCATCATGGCTAAGTAAGTACACCACCCCCTACTTTACTTGTTTGTGCTTATAGTTAGCAGAATATTTAAACATATCCAATAATTGAAATTATTGCATGTTAGGGCAAATAGGAAATTGTGTGTGTTTGATACGATTGACCTTATTTGCAAAAATATCTTAAGTAGATATGAATATTATATGCTTGTTACATTAGAGCTTAAGGGCTTAGAGTGTCTGTATATTATGATTGGTTACCCATGAATCGGACTAATGAATATTTAACCCCTAATTAAGCCTGACATGCATTGCATCTTATAACATAATAATATGGACATCGGTATCACGCAATAGAACAAGGGATCATGCCTAGATGATTCATATTGTATTTTATGTGTTGAAAGTTGTTATTATATGACACACTTCGTACAACATGTTCTTGCCTCCACCTTTGGAAACTACTTGGCTTCGAAGAGTGCCGCCTTTTACTTGAGGCCATACTGTGTCTACTACTAAAGGTGATATTGATGACAAGTGACTTTGAATTAGACTTAGATACTTAGATCCTGACGTGCCGAAATACTTCCTAACTCGGGTAATGTGGGCATCAAAACCGTTCTGTATGCAATTACCAATAAACTGCATATATTGTTGCATTGTAAATGTTTGGCCAAGTATTCATACGCTTATTAAATAACTTGCTTGATATTGCTTGTTGTAGAGTATATAGGTTACTCACTAAACAATCGAGTTTACCCCCCTATAGTTTATTATTGTAATAGGACTTATGGTTGGAGCTAGATCGTGGGATGGTTGAGGTCAGTAGCATCAGCTTGGGATTAGGATGTGAAGGAGTTGAGAGCTCGAGCAAACCATTTGATTATATATGTGTGAACTCTCTTTAATTTCTAATTATTAAGTATCTTTGGTTTGTTGAGTAGCATAGACTACTTATGATGATTTATCTTGGTACCGTATAACTAATTTAAGGGAAACCTGATGTCCTCACTCATTTATGCTATGTTAGTGATTATTTAGATAGTTTATTTTCAATTTATATATTCTGCTATTACTTAATGCTAGTAATAGTGTGCTGAAGGCCGTTGATTAAGGATGATGCTTGATTTTAGATCTTCACGTATTACACGGCGGTACTGCCATGACTCGACCCCCCTTTGGGTTGTAACATGCATCTTATTAGTAGTATTAGGCCTTATGAACCTTTTAGATGCTAATTATATGCAAACTTGTAATCTACAAATGGCAATTGATGTTACTTTTGTGATATTAGCATTTATAATGTCTATAGTTTTCTATTATCAAGTATAAAATGTTACATATAAATTTGTAAGTAGTTGTAGATTTTTTCGTGATATTATAATTTATAATGTTTCTAGGTTTTTCATTATTAAAGTTCAAAATGTTACATATAAGGTAAATCGTTGGCCTTAATTATTATTAAATTGTTTCCTTATATTTTAGAAATTATTACTTTTAAAATGCACTAAACTATTTCCATTATAGAAAGAAACAATTGACTTTTAAAGCTGCAAACTATTACCTTTACCTAATTATCCATTATCGAAACTTCTCATGAACTATTACCTTTGTGACAAACCATTGCGTTTTATTCTAGCCAAATCATTGCTTTGATGATTATAATTGTTGTTAAATATCATGTGTAACTGTTGCATTATCTCACATAATTGTACCTATTTCAAACGATAAAGAGTTTCATATTGTCAAGTTCTTGATCTAATTAAGTTCTACAAGTGAGATTTGTATTCTCTATTGAAGAGGAAATAAAAAGCCTTGCTTGGGTGAAAGAAAAATTGAAAGTTTACTTTTGTTATTGTGTTACAAGTATATATACATGAAACAAGTGCTAACTAACTTCATAACTACCTAACTAATGAAAGAATTCCATATGGCATGTGATGCCATATCAACAATAATACAACAAACTAGAGTAAAATAAATAAAATTCTAATATCTTCACATGCCCTCTCAAGATGGAGCCTCTTAAAGGCCCATCTTCGAACTGAGAAACTCAAACTGATGAGAAGGCAAGGGCTTTGTGAATGTGTTTGCAAGTTGTTGATCAGAGGAGACATGAATTAGTTGAAGAAAGCCAAAACGAGCATGGTTACAAACAAAATGGATATCAACATCCATGTGTTTTGTTCAACTATGTAAACAAGGGTTGTTAGTAATGAATACTGCAGATTTGTTGTCATACATAAGTGGAATAGGCATAGAAGAAGGAAATCCAAGATCACGTATAATGAACGAAATCCACAAAAGTTCTTTCGATGTAGATTCTAAACTTCGATACCTTACTTTGGAGGTTGAAGTAGCAATTGTAGATTGTTTCTTTTCTTTCCATAAGACTAGACTATCACCAAGCAACAAACAATAGCTAGTAATGGATCTTCTATTTGAATGTAAACTACCCAAATTAGAATAAGAAACTACTCTTAACTGTATTGCATTGTTAGAAGAATAGAACAAGCCAAGTAAAGAAGTATGCTTTAGATAAGCTAATGAGCAGTAAACAAGTGAGGAGTCCATGGTTGAGACATAAACTAATTAAGCCTATGAACAACATATGTAATATTAGTCTGAGTAATAGTTAAGTAGAGAAATCTCCCTATTAATCTTTGATAGACAATCAAATCAAGAAGTAATTCACCAGAAGTCGAATCCAATTTCAAACTAGTAGCCATAGGAACAAAAGTTGGTTCATAGGTAACAAAGCCAAAGTTTGATAGTAAGTCTAAAACAAACTTATGTTGATTAAGTAAAACACCTAAATTAGTTTGAAAAAGCTTTAAGCCAAGGAAGAAATGTACATTGCTAAGATCCTTAGTTGTAAACACCATACGAAGCTTGGTTTTTATGGTTGAAATGAAATGAGAACGAGAACCTAAAATCAACATGTCATCCACATATAGCAATATAGTAGTAAAACCATTAAAATCCTGATAAGTAAACAAAGAATGATCATAAGGAGAGTGAGCACAACCCTCTTAAACAAGGAATTTAGAAATCTCTAAATTCCATTGCCATGAGGCTTGTTTGAGGCCATAAAGAGAATGCTTCAACTTGTAAACTTGATTAGGCAATGCCTTAGCATAACCTTCTAGTGGTAGTATGTATATCTCCTCATCCAAAAAGCCATGTAAAAAAAGCATTATTCATCTCTATTTGATAAAGAGACTACCTACAAGAAATGGAAACAACAATTACAATTCTAACAATGCTTATCTTGGCTATTAGAGAAAAAGTGTCTTGAAAATCAATTCCTTTAACTCGAGTATATCCTTTAGCAACTAATCGTGCTTTATACATTTCAATACTACCATTAGGATGATATTTCACTTTATACACCCATTTGGATCCTACGGCCTTCTTTCCTTTAGGTAACAAAGTTAATTCCCAAGTGTCATTTGCTTCTAATGCTTTTAGTTCATTTTGCATAGCATCAATCCATTCTTGATGCTTAGTTGCTTGCAAGTAATTATAAGGCTCATGAATTACTAACACATTAGTAAGAGAAGCCATGTAATCAGAGGGAAAATGTGTAAATGATTGCGTTCCTTTAAAGGATATTTGGGAGTAAAAGAAGATGCATTATTAGAAATAAAAACTATAGTATCCACTGCTTTATCATTACCAAAAATTTATGCAAGTACCACTCTAGTAACCATGATCCTTACATAATCCTTAAGCTACACAGGATCTTATTTCACTCTACTAGACTTGTGTAAATTGTGCTGCAAAGGATTTGTAATACAAATATCATCGTGAATAGAAGAAGATGTGTTTACTTGATCAGTCTTCAACTGATCAGGGAGGATGATAGTTGCTTGATCAGTTAAAGATTGATTAGGTTGAACAACAATGGCTTGATCAATTAAAGACTGAACAGGGGAATCAAGCAAGACGTGTCTTTGAAATAGCAAATTTGGGAATATGATATGTAAGTAACTCTTATCTATAAGGGAATACATCCTCTTGAAACACCACATCACGTGAAACTAAAATTTTCTGTTGCACCAAATCAAATACTTTATACACTCTTTGATTGTGAGCATAACCAAAAAAGATGCATTCTACTCCTCTAGGATCAAACTTATCATGTAGCTTGGGTAACTTTGCCACTTAACACAAGCAACCCATTATCTTGAAATGTGAATAATTTGGTGGATGACTAAAGAGAACTTCATAAGAGCTCTTCCAACCTAATTTAGCAAAGTGCATTCTGTTAATAAGAAATGTAGCAAATAAGAATGCATTATCCCTAGAAAACTTTATGCAAATTAGCAAAAATCCTCGATGCCCTTGATGTATCCAACAAATGCTGATGTTTTCTCTCAACCCTACCCTTTTACTATAGAGTATAAGCAACAATTTGTTGATGTATAATCTTAAGCCTTTGAAACATTAATTGATAAGTAGATGACAAGAACTCACTTACATTATCAGTCTTAACAAATTTAGGAGTAATGGAAAAATAATTCTTAACATAATTCAGAAACTGATTTATGATTATGTAAGCTAGTGATTTAGACTACATTAAGTGAGTCCAATTGGAACGCAAATGATCATCAATTATGGTGAAAACATAATGTGCACCAGAAAAAGAAGTAATAGCATATGGACCCCAAATGTCTATGTGTAAGAGCTCAAAGTCTTGTAGTGCAATATTGGAACTATGAACAAAAGGAATACAATGAAACTTGGCTTGATTATAAATAGGACAAACAAAATGTTTTAGGGACTCACAAGATTTATTCAAGTCCATATGCTATAAAATAGAAACTGATGGATGCCCTAGTATGAAAGAGATGAATCAAATGATCATCAATAAATGTATCTTTATTACAATTCATTGTAACTATTGAAAAAGCAGCTCTACTACCAACAATTTGACATCTACTATCATTAAGAACATAAAGGCGTGAAACTAGAGAAGCAATAGCCACTTCACTTCTAGTTCTCTAGTCTTAAAAGATGCATGAATTGGGTGTAAAAATGGCATGTATTGAGTTTGTAGTTAGTAATTTAAGAATGGAAAGGAGGTTGTAAGAAAACTTTGGTACAAGAAGGACTTGGTGTCTAATGAGTTGTGAGGTAAGTTGGATAGAACCCACTTACCAATAGGAATGGTTTAGTTCTCTAATGATTTTAAAGTAACTAGAAGTGATAGTGTCTGTATATCACGTAGTAAGGTGGAATAAGGTGTAACATGGTTAGTTGCTCCCATGTTAATAATCCATAAATCTCTATTATTACTTATAATAGTAAAGCAAGAATGAATATTCATACCTACATATTGAACCAAACCTCGTATTAGAAGAAGGCTTCTCCTTAGAGTTCATCATTTTGAAAACCTCTTCATAGATATCCTACATCATCTCTTTATCAAACATAGGACCATGCTATCCACTTGCATTGACAAAACCATCAGTATCAATAGCATCAAAAGGAGTTAAACAAGATGTTTCCTAGTTTGTTGAATTGATGACCGCATTAACTTTCTTTCCTTTAACATATATCTTTCCTTTATACCAATCTAAATATCCAACAAGTTGAAAATGACTCTCAACCAAGCGACCATCTTGTTTGTAGTATTTACAGAATAATTTGCTCATATCTTTCCTTTTGTCACTCATAACCATCCCTTACTTCTTCACTACAACATAAGCTAAAGCCTCAAGATGAGATCCCAAAAGTCCTACTACTTATCTCTATTTTTCTATTTGCTGAACAAGATAGAATGCATGATTAACTGATGGCAAAGGATCCATAAACAACACTTGATTCCTAATTCCATAATATATGTTACAAAGTCCCATAAGGAATTGCATGAGATGATTTTAAGAATCAAATTCTAGAATTCTCTCTTGTATTATATACGTACAGTAATTGATTCTTCCACATATATAGGTGAGATATGCATGTAATTGACTCAATTCATCTCATAATTTCTTCAACTGATTATAGTAAGTGCTAACACTTTGATTACCTTGCTTCAAATTATAAATTTCATGTCGTAATTGAAACACTAAAGTTCTATTAGTGATTCCATATTGTTAAGAGATTTCTTTCCAATGTTCAAAAGAAGATTGACAAACATAATACTTTGTGCAATATCTAGAATCATCGAATTGAGGATCCAGCAACGGATCATGTAATTGCATCTTAACCATTTCACTAGATCTGACAACATATCATTAAACTTTTCAACAGAACCGTCAATAAAACCTACCTTTAACTTGGCTCCTAGTCCTATTCTAACTGAATGACTCCATGAAAGGAAATTATTTCCATTAAAAATAAGTGCTCTAATGGACATTGAAGGATTATCAAATGTAGAAATGAATAAAGGATCAACAATTGAGGGATTTGCCATAGGTTGATCTACGACTATACTCATATAATCTGTTTTCTACTAATAACTAGTTGTTCTGAATGTAAACGAAGCATCAACGACACTTTTTACCTCGAAGTTCTAATACTATGTCGAGCTCTTGATCCAATTAAGTTCTATGAGTGAGATTTGTATTCTACCAAAAGAGGAAATAGAAAGCCTTGCTTGAGTGAAAGAAAAATGGAAAGTCTACTTTCTATTATTATGTTGCAAGTATATATATATGAGAAACAAATGCTAACTAACTTCATAACCACCTAACCAATGAAAGAATTCCATATGGCATGTGATGCTATGTTAGCAATAGTACAACTAACTAGAGTAAAATAAATAAAATTCCAATACTTTCACACATATTTACATAAAAATTATTGTAATAAATGTGCATAAATTGTCGTCTTTTTATTTTTAAATTGTTGCCCTTTGAGGATTTTAAAACTTTACTTCAACTAAGCAATGGTTACCTTTACCATTACCAAATCTTTTGCCTAATATCAAAGGTAATAGTGATCAAATGTAACAATGGCAAAACCATTGCCTTAAGTCAAAGATAATGGTTTTAAGATCATCGCAACAGTTTGACATTGTTGTTGTAGGTATAAAATGGTGTAGTGTTATAAGGATTCAAAGCATACAGAGAAAGAATTAGGATAATACATTGGAAACTTGTCCTCCAGTGGACTATCTACTTCTCAAAAGAATACGACATAACAATTTTGAGGTTGTGTTTTCCATTTTCTAAACCATGTGCAGCCAATAATTATTGAGGTCATTTCTTTAGAAATTTCTTTTTTAGCAATACAGTCACGTCATATAGCACCATATGTAACATGATAGAAATCAACATGGACATATGTTTCAATAGATCCATAAAGGAAATTGTTGGGCTCGAAATTTTTTTAGTAAGTCGGGATTTCATATTAAACGGTATCCAGACATTAAAAGGCAAGAAGAAAGGCCTCCACCATCCTATTCACATATTTTGCAGGAGCAGGACACAAGAGCCTTTAAAGACAAGAAATGGTCCATCATGTACATATATCTTTTAGACAAAAATTTTTTCGAAGCAAGAATAACAGGCAAAAAAACATGTTTTCATGCAATCAAATTTGTACAAAAAAACTTAGAATTTCGCCCTTTGTGAATAAAGTGGACTGACAATGGTTGTACTCAACGTAACTTTTGCTCAAACAATGGAAAAAAGAAAAAAACTTAATATATTCAATGGTTGTAATACCTTGTTATAAATATATGATACATAATTTGATAGAGTAAATTTGGATAAAAATTAAAATTGCAAACCTTAAATTTTTATAAACAATTAATCAAATAAATTTTAAGGAGGAATCAAGATCACTAAAAAAAAAAACTGTATAATAAAATATAGGTTTTGGGTCTGAATGTCAATAAATATAAATTTGAAGGATTATCATCGTACAAGGAAATAACAATACTAATAACATTGCTATTATTAATACTATGGCCCAATAAATAGCCTAAAAAAATTATAGTAAAAATATTTTGAAATAAATAAATAAATTTTAGTATGACATAAAGTCCAACATGCAAATGTCGAAACTTAAGAATATGAAGTTTTCAATACCAAACAGCTAATTGACGTTAAAATAAGTATTAGTATCATAAAATATAGAATCATCACGTGAAAATATTAACCTAAACAAATTTTCTTTTTGTACAATCGATTTTATGCTTGCCCATAAATTTTCGTTAAAAAATGAAGTAAAAATAATTTTAATCCTCATATAACTTATGATAAAGTCAATAGAAGAGAAATCTTCAATTCTACCACCCTATATATAGCCTTGGAAAAGTCCATGTGAAATATGCAAAAGCATCCCCTACGTGTAGCCTTAGAAAATGTGCAAAAGCATTCCCTATGCATAACATTAGAAAATTTAATGCGAAAACTGCAAACATATCCTAACGTAATCCCTTCATTCTCTCTTGTTGTGCCACATGCCAAAAGCCAAAACCTCCAAAATGTCTAAGCGAAAACACAATATAAAGAAGTCAATGATCGCAGTACTAAAAATGTGGTACTTCTCTCTTTTTCTTCCTTTTCTAGTCATCACGCCAACCTAAACCTTCGTCTTTTCCTCTTGTTCTCTCTGCATTAATTCAACTATTTTTAAAATTAAAACCACATATAAGCACCAAGCTAAGCCTTCTATCAAAACCTCACAACCATTATAGTGAAGCCAACTCTATCCTCTCAAAAAACCCACCCAAAAGCGACCCCCTTGAACTGTCAAACAACACTTAAAGTAGCAACAAAGGACACAATTCGACCATACTATTTCAAACTTTGATTATTTTCTTCCTTGATCACCACTCAATGAACCACCACCACTACCAATTTATTCGGTATGTAAAGGACTACAAATATTGATCAATAACTAAACCCAACTTCTATTTTGTAGTAAGATAATCAAATGTAAAATGTTAAACTTCTATTTTTTCTTTCTATAATTGATAACGCATAGGTACATATAATATCAACTAAAGTTATTATTTTTATAAAAAAATCTAGCTTTAAATATACATGAAACGAAATTACATACATATTATAATGACTTCCAAACAACTTTATCAAAACAACAAACTTAGAAAAGCATGAAAAAAAACTAAATTCGAAATATATATGGGTACACTACTGCAAATTCGTGATAGTATAAGGGCTGATTTAATCCAAGTTCTGAATGTGTTATAGCCAAATTTTAGATAAAATTTTGCATAATCTGAAAGCATACTTGGAATAGATTCATTATTAGGTAATCTTATCCAATTTGAAAAAGAAATTAAGGGATAAGAATCAAGATGAAATAAGGAGATGTGGTTGTGAAAACTACGAATTACACTTCATCTTGTTCCTTTAATTCGTCATCTGACATTGCAAGTTTCAAAGACTTTGACTTTTATGTAAAATAACAAGTTAAACAACTTAGTGAATTAAGTATACGGCTTCGTTAGAAGGTGAAGGATAGATGGTTTGTTTTGGGAGGACTTATAGTCATTTTACATCTCCCATGGTTATTGCATTGGTTCGGTTTGCTGACCGTGAAAATTGGATTTTTCTTTCTGAAATACACTATAGTGGTGAGATGAAAGTGGAAAGCATTTATATTTGAAAATATCAACTAATCATTTAGGGTTTCGATTAGTTGAAAGATTTGATCAAGGCTAAATTATAAATAAAGCCAGGAATATTAGTAAAAATGATCTCATAAGTTCGAATTTAAGAAAATAAGTAATAAAATAAAAGAATATAAAAATTTCAAATTTTAAATATATAACTCGTTATTTATCGAAAATGCGTAAAATACATTTCGATAATTAATGAATCGCTAGAGATAAACTATATACTAAAAATCATAGAATGACCTAAATAAAATTTAGAAATATTTATTTATACTATATATGAATTTACATGTAGATAGAAATACGCGTAATTATTTAAAATACGCGAAATATGCTAAAATAATACTAAATAATTATAGAAAATTCATAATTAATTAAGGAAAAATAAAGAAAAATCAGAAAAAATAAGGAATGATCGAAAATTGGATTGTGACAACTGGGGAAAATAAGAAAAAAATTAGCCAATTAAATTAGAACAACACAAAAGTCAAATTGGAAGAAAATAAGACAATTGTCTAATCAAATTAATGCACAATAATTTCCCTAAAACTCTATAAATACTTCAAATTTTTTGAAAGCTCATTTTGGATGTCAAGAAGTTTAGAAAAATAGAAACAGGCGAAATTGAGAGAAAATTAAGATTTTACAAAAACTTAGTAAAAATCTGTGCAATTAGGGCTGGTAAGAAGAACCCAGACCTATCGAGCAGTTAGGAGTGGATGGCCACCACCACCAACACAAGGTGGTGGCGGTGCTAAGGTGGGATGACACACCCATGGCCACCAACGATGGCTAGAGCCACTCAAATCGGTGAGTTCAATTTCTAGCCTAATTTTGTGCAATTTTGTAAAAATAGTAAATATTCTTATAAAATTATGAATTTTGTTATTCTAGAATATTTTTATATGTAGTGTTTAGAAAAAATATTATTTTAATGAAAATATATCCCATGATGTGTGGTCCTTAAGAAATCATACAAAACCGAGCATGTTTCGGTTTAGAAATAAATGACTTTAGGACTATAGTTTTGAGCCCAAAATTTTTTTGTGGCCTACTTAGATGATATAGAATAGTGATATGAAGCCCGTTTTCAAAAATTAATTTTCAAAATTTTTAGATAATTTTTAGGCCTTAAAATTTCTCACACCAAAAGTAAATTCGATATACTAATAAAGATTTAAGTATACCGGGTGGAATAAAATACTAACTAGGGGTAATGATGGTATTTAGGATATTTGGAAGTAATGTGATTAATTTCACATTATGAGTTGAAACGAATTTCTAGGGTTTGGGTATAAAACAGTACATAGAAATCGAACTAGAACTTAATTTACAAATCGATGCGGAAACTGAACCCGAACTTAACCCCAAACCTAGAATAATTGTAAAAGATTTGAGAACCTAGATAACTGAATATATTAAACCTTAAAAAAAAAACATTACAATAAGCGTTATAGGATAAAACCAACTTATAATAGTTATATGAAAAACTGAAACCACGTTTGTGTTATAGGGATGATCGGCGATGGTTTGAGCGAGTTGGACCTTGAGTGAGTGAGCGAAAAGTCCAAGTATGTTAGGCTTAATACGTTGCTATATTTTAGAGGCTTGAGATTATGCTTGGTTGTACTTGATAGATAGTTGGTTATGTGCATGTACTTGATTATAAGTGATGCTATGATTCTGTTTGTTGTTTTAGCTTGTATTGTATGATTTGTCTGAAATGATTATTCACTCTAAACTGGACCTAATCAAATATACAACCTGTAATCATAATCGGACCTGTATGGGAACCCATTAAGGGAAACTTAGGATTCTCCGGCCAAATACCGACCCATTCGGAAGGGATAGTACATGATTGCATAATGGTTCCTTCTTCATCCTTAGTCGAACTAAGGGACAAGAGAGGAGGTCGTGGCGAGGGTGAAGTCAATGGTTCGAAGGTAGTCGCGGGAGGAGCAGTGTCTCCATTGCACAAGCTTGGGTTTGGTCGTAAGCTGTTGCATTAACTGCAACTCCTCAACCCGGATTATAGGGAGCATAATTTCTCTAATCTCATGACGAGTCAGACAACGTCGTGCGATGTCATTTGCTTGAACATGCATTGCACTTAATAAGTTCATTAATAACCTTGTTATGTTTATGGTATAGTTTTAAGTCCTCTATTCTAAGTTGCTGAGCTGTGGTTGCTCACATCCCTATAGACGTCGTGCAGGTGTTGGCTAAGAAGTGGCATACAACTACTTTGAAGCTAGCAACTGCTGGATCCTAGGGAGTGAGGAAAAACATTTGAAGAACAAACATATATTTTTAAGGTCTAAACTTTTATTTTAGAATTTTTCATTTCTAAATAATGTAATAACTAGGAAATATATTATGATGAAATATTGTAAACGTTAATTATAATAACTGAATTTCAGTATATATATATATATTTTCTCACTTTCTTAGATAAATGATTTATTTAAATTACAAATCTTTTAGACGCCTTGTGTAGATCAAATCTAGGATAGCGGTTGTAAGGCCAACTTCTATCTTAGAATAGTCTACACGGTGGAGTTGTTACGAATCTGCTGCTTTGGGGCGTGACATAAAAACAGTTTTAGCTACCCTATAAGTGCGAATTTAGTGTAGTGAGCAGTCCTATCTTAGAAATTCTTGTTTTAAAGTTCTATAACAACTTAGTTTTTTGCAAGTCATTAGATTAAACATGAAATAGGAGAAAAGAATCATGGACAAGTAGTAACATTATAGAATCCTATGATTGTGAAGCTTTGGCAAGTTCGTGATCTCATCGAAAAAGTTTTTAACAAGCAATAAAACCTCCTAAACTTGCAGCAATAGTTATTGATTTGAACCTATATCCACTTGGTGCACATGAAAATGGAAATTGATCAATTATTAAGGTAAAAAGTACCAATTGGTATAATATTTGCATCAGAACCACCACAAAGCATCATATCTTACAAGTTTAGCACAATATAAGAAAATAATGTACATACAATGAGGATACACCGTTATGTTATAGCAAGCTAAAAGGAACCATACCATGCAACCTTCCAATACTAAGAGATTCAATTTCATAAAGACTTACAAACTAAGCTAAATCTAACTAATACATGAGTTTCTAAGGTTGTTTGTATGCTTGGATATAGTCAATGTAATTACCTCCATGTCCTTCTATTATTTAACAAGAAGAGAAAAAAAAAGGCAAAACAAAGAAAAAACTTAAAATAACCTAAATCTTCTTGTCTATTGATAAATCCATACATATAATGTGCATAACTAAATTTCAATAAAACAAAGAACTTTCTATTAGCTAGTAAATATGAATAAGACATGTAATGATGGAAGTAAAACCAATTTGTATACTATACTTCCCCCTCCCCCCTTTTTGGCCTCTTCTATTATACAATACTCCTTAAAATCTAGATAGGAGATTGTAAATACACTTCAAAGATGAAGAGTTTTTGTAGAATATTTGCGTTTTGCTAAAAAATATGTGAGAATCTAAGCATATCATGATAGTTCCTTTTATATGCTTCTTATAAACATTTTATCAAACATAATACCTAATTAAAACTTATAGGTTAAGTCTATAGGCAACTACATAAGAGAGTTTAATGGAGAAAAGGTTTATTACGGTAGTAGACAAACTAAAAGAAGTCCCTACACCTTTGTTTTCTCATCATTTTCCAAATTCTAACTATCCATTGAACCAACAAAAATTATATGTATGACAAATAACCCTAGATAGATGTATCTACTGTAAATAACGAAATAGAAATGGGAAGAAAGTCATGGTTTTTTCATCATCATGTCTAACCAGCATCAAGGGAAAAAAAGAGCAATAGTTTTTGTTATGTGTATTTCATCATCACCAAAGGTTGTAAGTTTGGCTTCTTTTAGTTTTTGCGGATTTTTTAATTTTCCATTTTCTAATTCATGTATTATAATAATATTAAATGTTAATGGTAATATTTGGTCACCTCTAAATAAACGTAAAAGAATTATATATGCATTAACAATATTTGAAAAAATCACTATTATCACTTATCTTTAAAACTCTTGTAGTATTTTTTAGAGGCATTTTCTTTCTCCCTAGATTTAGGAAGAAAGAAAGAGAAATAAAAGGAACCTATATGAAGTTACAAAAATACCCCAAAAGGAGGAAAATAAAGGAGTTATAGTGCATTGTCTATGTGATAAACCCTTCCTTCTTGTCTTGTAATAGAAGATTTATTTTAGAGTTTGCTTTAAGATCTAGAGATTCCTTTAGAGCTTATCAATTTCAATGTTGTATTAATGTAATTTAGTGGAGATTGCAACTAATATTGTGATTTCAGGATGTTGTAGTTGCTGCAATTATTGTAGAATTTGTTTGTTGGGTATTTTATTTCATCCGTTGTGAGTGGATGAAGATGTAAGATTTGAGAAGATGATGTGTGTTAGACCGTCATCTAAGAAGGTGAAGAGAGAAGAAAAAGAAAGTTTGGTTTCATGTATTTTTGTTTCTTAAAGCTTCTTTATTTTTTCCTTAAATTTTCAATATTTTTTATTATATTGATTTCATTACATATAATTAATAATTATATTATATTATATTACTTATTAGATATTAATTAAAAGTTGACCCATGCCAATTAACTAATGGTGACAGGTAGAAATACAACTTAATTATGTAAAGTGTCACATCTAAAAACAAAGATATACAAAATGTTAATAGTTGAAAACTCATATATGTATAGTGAAATTTATCCTAAAAATAATAATATAACACAATTACTTTAATAATGCAAGCAAGTTTAATATGTACTGTTGTTTAAGGTTCATGGTTGAAAAAACAAAAGGAAAAAAGAGTTTAACTAAATAGTAAGATCATTAAACTTCAAATAAAATGAGTACGAAAAATTACCTTTTTAATTTCATCAATTTTGTTAAAGGTTATACGATTTTTTTTCATATTAAGAACTTAAAATATTACATATAGATATCACATAAACGTGAAACTTATAACAAAATAGTCAAAATTTATAAGTTCTATAAGATATTTTATACTCTATAGATTTTATGAGATACTGATTTTAAGGTAGTTTTAAGGTATTATAAAATACATTTTAATTTCAAAATTTGAAAACATGTACTTTATATAGTAAGGTACAAAAAAAGCCCCACTATACTTATCTTATACCTGCTTACCCTTAATCATAGGATTATATTGACACTAATGTTCCATCCTCCATTAGCATCTACCTATTTAGACAAATTTATATTGTATATCTCGATATAATAAACCATTTGATGAGATGCATATGTATAATACCTTCAAATTATCTTTTGGCTTTATCTAGCAATTTATTTGCGCACATTCATTCATTTTAAAAAGAAAAAATGAAAAGAAAAGAAAAGTAGTGCATCGTTTTCAAATGACGTCTTTTGATGTACAAAGAGTATTATCCTTATGTATTAACTACATGGAGGAGTATCTTTATTAGACTCGGTCTTCGACTTACTATCTAAGACTCCAAGTAGTAGACCACCTCTACTACATGTAGAACCAAAGGAGTATAGTTGATGGAAGTAATAAAGTAAAATCACTAATAGAAGTTCAAGAAATAGGTTAAGTTAAATGATCATACCAAACTATTCGATACCAATGCGAATTAGGGCATTTGGAACAATTTAGGACCTTCGAAAAATTTTGTTCAAATTGGACCAAATTTTAATATAAGTTCATAAATGTTAGACAAACAGTATTAGTAAAATCAATTTCTTAAAATAAATTAATTAAATATTTAATTTCAATAAAACATATTTTCCCCCTATATGACTGATAATTATCAGAAATTCAAAATTAAAGCTCCGAATGATTACAAAACTTTAGAGATAAATTATATATGTAATAAAAATATTACATGATACAAAATGATATATATAATATATTTACATACCCTACATGTAATTATTATGTGTATATACGTGCCCAAAACTAATTAAAATACATAATTGTGTATATTTTAAGCTAAAAGGAGTAATGTAAATTTTAGTAAATTATAAAAAATTATAAAAATAATAAGAATGGTTAGGGTCAAGATTTTGGGGCATGTAGAATCACTAAGTATAGGTGTTAACAAAATAAGAGAAGTTTAGCATGCAAAAAGAGTTATATTTAAACTTAGAAATTGAAGAAAGAGAAAAGGAAAAACCATTTTCACATCAAATAAGCTTTGTAAAATCCATAAACCCTCTCCAACATATTGTTTCGGCAAATTGAAGTTTTGGAAAAATTATAGTGGGTTAAAATAATCAAAGAACAAAATTAAGGAAAAATAACAAAATTGGGGGTATGAAATTGAGCTTCGAAGAGTACGGGTGGCTAGGGAGTTGTTGAAAACCAAAGGCAGCCACCATAAGTGATAGCAATCATCACCCAGATGTGCGACAATGGTGGAGGAGCCATTGGTGGTCGAAGCTCCATTTTCCAATAAGGTCTTATTCTAGTCCAATTTCGAGTAAATTATTAAAAATATAAGTAATGCCCATAAAATTATGGAAAATTTTATTTATATATTTTTTATGTATAGAATCTTAAAAAAAAAGATATTTTGTATAAATTTGATATTTATAATGTAATACCCCTTACATGCTTGGAGAATAAACTTTAATCATCAAGACGCTTTTTGGTATAGCGGTTTGGAGTACATTGAAACTCCAAGTTAAGTGTGCTCGAGTTAGAACAATCCTAAGATAGGTAACCTCTTGGAAAGCTGCTATGCTAGGGAACAAAACCGTGTGGTGTTTCACACCAAAGCGGATAATACCTTGGTAGGAATAGTTCCGACCAGGTCGTTACATATAATATACATCTGTAAGAAATCAATGAAATCAGACAATTTTCGATATTTAAATAAATAGGCCCAATGACATAGTTTCACCTTCAATTTTTTTATTTCAAACTACCTTATATTAATATTGAATTGTTATGAAAAGATTTCTCATAAAAGTATTCTCTAAATTTTTATGTGATTTTTGTGCCCCAAATTAGGTATTAAATGGTGATTTTAGTGACGAATAATCTATACTCTTAATAATCTTCCTTGCATTCTGAGTTAGATTAGTTAATGAATTGTTTGTATTGTTATGGAATGGTTGGATTTATTAATTAAGTGAGAAGTTATGGAAACTGGTGAATTGGCCTTAATGAATGAAGTTAGTATTTGAATAACTTAATGAACTTAAAACAATTAATAGATTGGGATGTAATGAATAAAGAGTTAAGAAGTAATGAAACTGATGAAGGTTGGTTTGAGGTGTTATTTGATGCTTAATTTGATTTCACAGTTATAACTTAGAAGGAAGTTAGTAAATTGGCTACTTCTAGGATATTATTAAAAGGCAAAGGATGATTAAGAGGCTTTTGGTAATGAATAATGCATTAAATTAATGCTTAGAGAGCAGGTCAGAGGCATGAATTATTAACTAATGTGAAAACAAGAGAAATAGAAGATTCATCAAAGGATGATTTTATTAAAAAATCCTATAGCTAACAGAGTTAGAGGATAATTTAGTAAGGGTCTTAAACTAGAGAAACTCAAAAGTTGTGTCAGAGGATAAAATTGATATTATGAATTACCCCAATGTAGCTTAGATGGTAACTTAGAGGATTTTCAACTAGAAAAAATTGCTATAGAATTGCTCATAACCAAACTCAAAGGATTTGGTAGTTTCAGAAAACTTACAAAATTCATTGATTGGTCAAGAAATTATGATTTGTGAAAGAGGATAGTGCAATATAAAGTTGTTTTAGAAGCTAACTCAAAATCAAACTCAGAGACTAAATTGAAACCAACTTATAATGAACTAATTACCAAAAAGTGAGAATTTAATTGGTATATGTATATCTATATATACTCATGACCTATAGCTGATCGCCAATGAATTCATGGAAGAGAAAGCTTATGTTAGCAAGTAAGATTGGGAATATATCGCTCGCAAGTAAGTGGATATTTGTGTGTGCTTAAGTAAACTTATGCCTACTCCTAACTTTGTGTTCTCTATGGTGGATTGTCTTGGCTGGACATTAATTGTAAGTTGATGTGGTGTTCAATGGCTTAGTTGAAATGGGTTATGAATTGATGTATCACTTGTTAAGTTATATTGGTTGCTGATTGACTGGTGACATGATATGGAACTTGGTTGTATATTGATGCTGATGAATGCATATATGACATTTGCTAAGATTGGTGTTATCTTGGAAAAGAATCTAGGAACTAACTTTATCTCCTTAGGTGTTCACCTAAGTGAACTTAATATTGAGATCTTAAAGCTGATAAAACTACAAAGTAAAGGCTGAGAAATAAGTGATGAATAAGTCTGCTTAGATTTGCTAGATTTTGCTTGGCGGGCAATCTAATGCATTCATGGCATTGTACAAAAAAGGACCTACAACTTAAGTTTTTTGAAAACTAAGATGTTGTTAGGTTAATTTCCACATAAGAAGCTGAGTTTATCAAGTGAACTACTTGATTAGTAAAAGCTGAGTTTTTGAGCATATGGAGATTGCATCATATTTGATAGGTCAACTATATGCTAGATTTTCCAACTACTCTATATGGTTATTACTTAGCTGAAATGTTTTTCAGGTTCATGGATTTATTTTAGATGCTCGATTTGAGTTGATCGAACTAAATGAGCTGTTAGGCTGGGCTAGGATATCAGTACCAATGCATATTACATATACGAGCATGGCACACTCTTGTTGCATTTGCATTGCTTTATTGAGAAACTATAAGATAACATAATTGGACTAACTACTTGAATAATGTACCTATTGTTATATGTTTATCCACTCTCACTCAACTTATAGTAGCTAAGGGGATAAGTTGCTCTTATCCTTAAGCTATAAATATATAAACAGAAATGGCAAGGAGACTTCGAAAACTATAGTTGAAGATGGGCTCTAGAGAGAGCCCGTTGACTACATGATTTGACTTGAGTACATGAAGAGAGTTTTTAAGAAAGATGTGGGTGTTATCTAACCAGAAATTTAGTATAGTAGTGGAAGTTCAAAAACGTATATTTATGATAGAGATTTTATGTTGTCTAAGAAGTGTAAGTAATCGTGATACTTTATGTATGGCTCACTAATATAGAAGCTTCTGCTATTGTTGGTTATATAAATGAGAAAGTATTTGAAAGTAGTTGTGTATGAAACGAAAGAGCAAGTTAAATAAAGGTTTCGTCTTATTCTTAACTCAAGGATAGCAGTAACAAATTGTCTTTAGTTACCAAGAGTTTAAGAAAATGATACATGGAAGACAGGACATTACAATCTTCATATAGATTCATTCATGAATAAAAGGGGCATCTTTGGAATCATGTCGGGCTCGATCTAAGTGCTATGGCATAGTGTTAGTATGCTTTAGAAAATGGACATTTTTCATGTATGGATTGTTTATATTAAAATGGCCTAAACTAATTCAACTTTACAACCTATGACATTATAAAGCCATCTCTTTCCCATTTTTAAACCAACATGGGGCTCTTCTTTTATCATCTTCAATACTTTCCCTTAAGTTAAATTGGCTTAGCTTAGTTATACTTGCCTTCATATGCCTAAGCTTATGCTAAGGCCTCAAGTCTTCACTATCTTTTTTTTTTATATATATATAGTTTATATATATATATATATGTTTCGCTAGAAAATGAGCCATCTTTTTTTTTTCTTTTTTTTTGCTTCTTTTCCTTTTCTTTTTTAGTTTATATTTACTTGCACCTTGGATCTTTTATCATTAAGCCATTAAGTCTTTTAGGCTCTGATACTATAAAATGTATTTTAAAGGATATTTCATTAGAATAGCATAAAAAGCAAGACAATGATATTGATTTAGAAAATTATAAAAATAGAAAATGGTCTATAGGAAATGAAGGAATAGAGTGGAAGTTTAGACTTCAAAGACATATTTTTGTCTGTAAAAGTAGGAATTCTATCATAAAAGATTTTTAGAGATAGAATTTCCGTTGCAACAACCTGTTGTAAATATCCTTGTCACTAATTTTATTTTGCAACCAATGTTAACATCTATCACAAAATAGCAACAGAAGTTTAGTCACTAATACATTTACTATTTGTCTCAAAATTATCATAAAAACATATGATGAAATGGCTTAGAGACATAACATCCACCGCAAAAGGAAAGAAAATTTGTCTTAAAGTCCATAAAATTTACAATAGTTATTGATTTAATTAAAATTTTTCATTGCAAATCTATCATTAAATTAATCTTTATTTTAATTAAATTCTTACTTTTAGTATATTTTTTCGAAAATTTGTGTCTATTTTTATAATAATTGTAATTAATTGTTATAATAATTAATAATTCTATCGCAAATGTGTCTCTATTCTTATTATTATATTTAATTTTCATGATTAAAAAATTCCACTGCAAATTTGTCTTCAATTTCATGACTATTAAAATTTTATTTGCAAATTGTGTTGCTAATTTGTTTCTAATCATATAAGAAATATATTTTAGTTTCATTATTAGTGATTTCTTTCGTAAATTTGTCACCATTTTGGTTGTTATTGCAAATAGAAATATATTTATTAGTGAATTTCATAATAAACTTGTTTTTATAACTACACAAACAAACATATATATAATTATATTTGTAAACAAATATACAAATATAATTTAAATGTTATATAATAAACACTAGAGCATAAACATTTTAGTCAAATTGAATAATAGAAGTACCCATCCATATAGTTCCAATTAGTCTAAACACATAACATCCACACAAACCATTAAACAAAAAAATCTAGCAAACCTTCAAAGTATTAAATTTAGTCACATTAGGTTTAACCAAAAGCACATGAAATATCATATAAAGTTAAGATTGTTTCCCTTGAAGTTTGGCTAAATCAAGCAACATAGCTCTAATTTGTTCTTTAAACTCCACTTTGAATTCTTCTCTTTTGTTCACTATTTTTTTTTTTGGAACTCCTGTTCCCTTTTTTCTACTTGGTCTTGCTCTCTTTTCTCTATTTTTTCTCGTACCTCCTCTTTTCTTTTCTCCATTTTTTTCTTGTAGTTCCTCCACCTCCTCTTTTTTTTTTTCATTTGCTCATGCATATCCTGTTGCATTTTTTGTAATATTTCTCTAAGTTGCTCTTGAGTGATGATGGGTGATGAATACTCATAACTTAAGCTATAAGAAGACGAGCTCTTACTAGTCTTAAGTATATTATTCAGTTTTTCCCTAACTCTAAGTCCATATAATCTACCATGACTAGGACCTCCAATTGCTTCTACCCATACTTCTAAGTACAAGATTGGTTGTGCTGAAGAATCTTTTCCATGTTTTACCATTAATGATTCCATTTATTTTTCCTAAAAGATTTAGCTAAACATATTATATATTAAAATTTATAAAAAGGTTAAATAAAGAATCTAAAATAAAGAACAATATAAACTTACACTAATAATCTTTGACTTCTTATCAACATATTCACCCAAACATGTATTTTCCTATGTATACGTTCAAGCAGTTTGATATGGGAGATGGGTCTCTTCAAAGTGTTTTCCTACAATAATAATATTGAACTATGTTAAAAGACAAATCTCATGATTTCTAATTCCCAATCATACATACATTTAGTACTCAAATTTCACGTCACAAAAGAAAAAGAGAAAGTGAATTAAGAGCACACCATCATTTTTTTATGTAGGGCAAATCAAATGGAACTTCCGAAATGTTTTCAAATTGAACCTTCCTTAATTGTAAGTTGGTTTTTACGTGTTGCTTCAAATTTCTTCTCCCATTTAGAGCCACTCTAATAGTCATCAATTAGTTTATCCCATACTTCAGGTGGCATCCAATTAGGCCATGTCGCTTTGTACTCTCTACTTTTTCTATGCCAACTTTTTGACAAGAATCCTTTCTAGCCTAACTAAGTAAATAACTAAATTGTCTACATGATATGTTGTTCCATACTTGCTTTATCTTATACTCATTTATCGGATCCCATGTCTATCGTTTCTGAAGTTCATTGAAGTTATCAGTATCAATGAACATTTTAACTTTAAGGAAATAATCATAATACAACCAATTTAACACACTCGAAATAAGTCTTAGAGTGCTTCCTTATCTTTAGTGCTAACTTTCTTCTAAGTTAGGCATGGACTTTGAAAATTTGCTTTGATATTAAGAGTAATATCTTTGGGTGTACCATTATTTTCAAAACTGTTATATAACAATATATAAGAATAATTATCACAAATTTGATAATATTACTTCAAAGCTTTAATAATTAACCCAAATCACAAACCTCTAATTAGAAATAGTGATAAGTGTATGATGTATTGAATCTGTTGGGAAAGGAGTTCCTCGATGAGACCTTCATGTAGTAGGACTATCATTTGCATGATGTTCTATGTCTTGGTTCTCTAAACCAATAGGTAGTTCTGAGGTAGCATTTTCTAAAGAAGGAACCTCAACTTATAATTGATGTCATAACTCTACTCTTGTGTCTCCTCTATTAGTTGTGGCATTCTCTTCTTAAGATGATTCTGGAGTGCATTCATCATGTATGATATATGTATGTGGTGGTTATCCCTTACTAATGCACTTATTTGTACCTCTTCACATCATATCTAGAGTTGAAATGTCACAACTTTTCAAATATGTTATCATATTCAATAAAGTGGAAAAACAATTAATGAATATAACAATTAAATGAAGTAGAAGACATAGTTAAATCAATTATAAAGATCATATATCCAAAATGAGCGAGAAACATAATACTTAAAATATAAAGAAGTCAACGATATTTGTATATTATAGATATTTAACTATAATAAAACCAAGTTCGATGGTATTTCACATGTCTTCGTCGCTACTATTATAGTCAAACCCATGCTCTTTGTTTTCTTCATCATAACTGGAGGAGCAAAGTTCAAAATCTTCTTCATCCTCTTCAACTTCTTGATCAACTTGATGTGCTGTAAGAACTTCATTCAAATTTACTTCTTCTAAGTATCTAACATCAACAAGTATTCTAGTATCATCAAGTTTTAAAGATGCCGTTACTAATATAAGTTTATCTTGGTAATACCCGTTCCTCATCTTTGATGTATTTTCATCTTATTCTTCATTCAAAGGAATGTCAAATGTACTTCTAGCCTTAGTTTTACAAACAGCCAACTAGTCTCTTAACTTTCTCTTCTTACTCGGATAAGCTGCATGGTATACTTACTTAGCTTGTTGAGCTAATATGAATGGTTCATTCATACCAAGTTTGGACTTGTGATTAACATCAATGAGATTGTATTGAGGATGTACTTTAGTCCCCCTTCTAATGTCAAACTAGTTACACTTAAACAACACAACTCTATTCCCTGCTCTACAATAAATTAACTTAATGATGTCAATCAAAAGTCCATAAAAATCACGATCATAATCATTATAACAACTTCCGTTTACACAAACTCCACTATTCATTATTTTTTTATTCTCTTCAAAATCAAGTGTTTGAAAGTTGTACCCATTAACATAATACCCCTTATAATAGGTGACTATATGCAATAGACCTTGTATTAGATCACTAATATGAGGATCAATATTGTTGGGATTTTCAATAACCTACACAAAAGTAATAACACTTTACTATAATTTATAAATCAATTTAATATATATTTTTCTAAAAAAAAAAAGAGAACCTAATTATTTACCATGCTAGAAACACTTACAAAATGCTTTAACCAATTTACAAGCTTTTATTCTTGTAACTTCTCTATTTCTTCCTCCCTTATATTTGGTCTTTCTAATCTTAATATGTTATCAAATTTTCAATCATAAAAAAATCATATTAGCATATATAATTACTAATGATTTATATATAAAACCATAAAAAAATATATAAATATATTTACTCTATTAGTGATACAAGTTCTTCACAATTCAACAAAATGTAAAATGTTGCAACTTTATATTCATTTAGGTCCATCAACTTGTAGATACCATTAGAGCCACAAGCTCTTCCTAGATGCTTAAAAATTGCTAAACCTTCCTTAATCTCAACATCACCTCCATCATCATTTTGTGGAACTTGATTCAATCTTGTTTGCATATTTAGCTCAAAATAAAGAGAACAAAATGTTGAGATTTCTTGAATAATATAGTCCTTACATATTGAACCTTCCACATAAGCTCAATTTCGCACTTTCTTTTTTAGATAAAGTAAAAACTTATAGATAAGATTGACATCAATTAGTAAATCATCAATATAAAATCAATATGCCTATATCTAGTTTAAATTTATTACTTTATATAATATAGAAGTACTTCTCAAAAGGATTAATCCAACATTATTACATAGGTCTACCAACCCTAACTTCATAAGCTAGGTGCATAGGTAAATGCTCCATGGAATCAAAGAATCCAAGAGGAAAGATCTTCTCTAATTTGCATAAAGTTTTAACTATATTATTCTCAACCATCTTTATATGTTTTGTCTTGAGTGTTGATGAACAAATTTCTCTAAAAAAAAGACTAAGTTCTGTAATAGCTTACTGTACCGATTGAGGCAATAACTCACGAAAGGCAATTGGCATTAACTTTTGCATAAAGACAATCATGACTTTTTAGCCCATAGAACTTACATTCTTCTAAATTCACACAATGACCAATGTTCGAAGAATATCCATCAAGAAACCTCAATTTTTTAATCTAATGGCATACTTCTCTTTTTTATCTTTTGTCAATGTACAAGAAGCTTTAAGCTTTAGGATCTTTTCATTTTCTTCTACTAACTCCAGCTGTAGACACTTGCAATACAACTTCAAGTACAACCTAGCCTTTATATTGTCTTTTGTTTTTTCTTGAATGTCCGTCATCCTTTTAAATACATTCTCAAAGGCTTTTTTTTTTTCATGTGCATAGCATCCAATTTATGCCAAATGAGATTTGTATGGCAGTATGGTAGCTCCCAAAATATACTTTTCTTCACCCAATTGTTCTTCTCACCAAATCCAACAATTTTCTTCTTATGATGTTGATTTCTAAAAGTGACATTAGGAAGTGCGGATACTCGTCTCAATATTTCTTCTCTAAAGAGTTGAAGAGGTGGCAAATCTTTTATAATTTAACCATTTAAGAATTTATCTTTCTATTTCCTATATGGATGATTGAGAGATAAAAATTGATGATGACAATCAAAAAAGGATGTTTTCCCACTATTTTCAATGAAAAAGATTTAGTTCTCTCTATGCAATAAGGACATGTTAACTTCCCATGAGTACTCCATCTAAAGAACATTACATAAGTAGAAACATCATTACTTGTCTAAAGCAAAGCAACTCTCATTTGGAAATTTTGCTTACGATGGGCATCATAAGTTTTAATGCCATTAGTCCATAATAGTTTTAGCTCATCAAATAATGGTCTTAAGAACACATAAATGTGTTTCCCGGGATCTTTAGGTCTAGGGATGACCTCAACCAAGAACAGATAAGAGTGCTTCATGCATAACCATGGAGACAAATTATATATAGTAAAAATTATTAGCCAACATAAGTATGGAGTTGTTGACTAACTAAAAGGATTGAATCCATCTATGCATAAACATATACATACATTCCTTGACTCAGTTGTAAATGAATGGTGTGCTTGATCAAAATGCCTCCATGCCTCACTATCATAGGGGTGGGAAACTTCATCTTCTAATGTATGATTGTATGCATACCATGTCCTATATTCTACATTCTTTCTAGACATATGGAGCCATTGGAGTCTTGAAGCTAGGAGTAAGTAGCGTAGCACCTCATAAAGAATATTCTCTTACTTACCTTTAGTAAACTTCTTTGGTTTGAGATGAGGATGTCCACAAATTTGACAAGCATGTCTATTTTCATGCTCTTTGTAGAATAATATGCACATGTTGATATACGTACCAATCTTTTCATATCCCAATCTAATTTTTGTCATTAATTTCTTACGGCTGTAATAACTATCCACTAATTTCTCATCCTTTAGCAACATAGTTTTAATTATTGAAAAGAGGCAATTAAAACATGCCTTGCTTATATTACAGGCAGACTTAAGATTTAGAAGTTACGACATAGCAGAAAGTTTTGTTTGCTTTTTACAACCCTCCTAAAGTAGTTTATCAGCATCATTTAACATAGTAAAAAGCTCCGTAGCCTTAGGATTTAGTGTATCCTCTTCAATCTCAATATCAAGACAATCAATATTCAATTCCTACCATCTATTATCATTTTTTCAGACAGGTTGATATCATCATTCACATTTCTTGAGAACTTTCCAACATTCGTTCCCCATCATTTCTAGAAGGCTCTCCATGTGCATACCACCATGTATATAACTTGGTAAAACCTTTAGAGTAAAGGTGAAATTTCACTTCTAGATTAAGGAACCGCATACTTTTGCATTTAAAATATGGACATCTAATCTTGTTTTGTGAAACAATTTGGGTTTGAGAGAAAGGAATTCATGAAATGATTCAACTCCATTAACAAAATCTTCAGTCAAGTGATCATTATTATTAAATCAATGATACATCTAAGTATAATCTGATGACATTTTCTCTACACTACCTTTGATAAACTTTTATTAATAAAATGGGTACAATTATCACAATATATAAGAAATGGAATCCAAAATGGACAGTTCTTTAATGTTTTGAAATGTGAGGGATAAAGCAAGCAAACGAAATACTTTCAAAAATAATTATCATTCTCCATTTTCAATTTAGCTTCATACTGTAACGTTGCATTTACATAGGGAACAAAAAAATGGTCCCCTTAACATTGCCAGCAAAATAAGTCCAGAACAACTTATTGTATCAAACCACTAAAGGGAACATCACCAAAGGTAAAAGTAAACAAAGGCAACAAAATTGAAAATAATTGATTAGCATGCAACATACTTCGATGGATTAACTTAATAATTGATATTTTATTGCTTAGCTTGTGAATGGATAATAGTTGGTTTACCTTTAATCTTGACAATAAGTAATAAGCATTTGCTTGTAATTTTAACTACCATGAAAAAACAAAGCAGCTATTTAACATTTAAATATGTACTAGTACTACCTAAACATTGAACTCATAATCCATAATACTACATGAAAATAAAATCTCAAATAATAAGATAATATAAAACAATATAGAACACTATTTTAGTGTTATGTTATAAAATAGAGGCAAACAAGATTATTTTTGTTATAGAATTGGTGACTTTAATTTTCTTCCCCCTTATGCTCTGTGATATAACTGTCTTGAGTTGTTCCTTTTGAAGATAGAATCTGTCGATTAGAAACTCCAAGATATGTGTCCCCGATTGCGGAGTGAGAAATGGAGTCGCACAAATTAAAGTAGGATCCTTCATTAATTTAAATTTCATAAAATTGAGACCAATCTACTTCTACTAATCGGGATGTATCCAATACGTCCAAAAACCATATTGACACCTAGATCACAAAAAACCACAAGCCTCAAACACCGACACAGTTCCTTCTCTCAAAAAAAAAAAAAAAAAAAACAAAAAAAGAAAAAAAAAGAAAAAAGGAAAACCCCATTTCTGACCTTTTCGTTCAAATTCAATACTCTGATAGAAAATATCCAAACTCATACAATCAAGACTCTCCTTCAACGACAAGTCATGTAAAAGTGTGGGGTCGCAAAAATATTCGATAAGCCGGAAGAAAGGTTTTTCCCGTTACATGGACGCACGACATGGATCAAGTGTTACCAATGATGCAGCTTAACTTCAAAAGTAACATATGCCATAATGTTTTATAGGTGAAAAAAAATAAATAAAAAATATGCCACAATGTTATTAACTAATCAGTCATCAACGTGAAAACTTGGTATTTGATAACTCAAAGGTAAGAAATTGAAAAAAGTGACAAAATTGTGCAAGCGAACATGATATTATCCTGATAAAGAAAGGCATTGCTTCAGCTAATTCATTTGTATCTGTAAATTCAGAGAAACGACCTGTTTCCTTTACTGTCTAATAAAATTCCCCTATTAGTCTATCTTCTCTTTGTAATAATTCCCATCTCCATGATTGATAGTTTCGTTAGTTCATGAGCAATAGGCAACTCGATGACAACAAACGGGATGCACTGATTTTGGGGTATTAAGCCCACCACATATTTTCCGATGTTACACCAAATTTTATATACATTGTGATATTAAAAATAAAATAAAATAAGATAAAAATTAAGGTCACCAAATTTTTTTTACTGCTCAGTCATTGAAGAATCAAATACCTACTACTATTAAATCTTCATGGTATTCTCTACTAAAAGGATAATAAAACACTTTAGTCAATATCAACTTATTGCTCACATGGCATACCTCATCAATAAATAAAGTGTGATAAACAATATAGAACCAATTTCCTAATTGCAAAAAGCAAAGAAAAGAAAAAAGATAACGAAGAAGACAAGTTAGAGAATTATCATATCTTTGTCTGCATATCCTACGTCTACGAGCTCTCAACTAGTGGAAAAATTATTATAAGAAAATGCATAACAATATTCTCCTATAAGAAATCAGTGTACAGGGGATTTGAAATAAGTTCAGTTCTTTATAAATACTAAACTCCAAAACTATACAGAGAATCAAAACGTGATGCATATAATACATTCATCTGTAATTGACTAGCAATAAGTTTGAATAATATACTCTAAACTCGTACTCTTTAGGAACAATTTATAGTAGCTACACAACTAGATTCCCCACCATGAAGTGAACGAGCTTTGTCATTTTGTCATCATATCTCCTTCAAAAGCCAAAATAATTAGTTGCTTCAAATAAGTACTAACAATTTAAATACATAAGCCATCCAGCATAATCTTCTTTTAAGAACACATAAAAATTTCATACGGCATCCTGTTTTTTCTATGAGTATATGTCCTTTCTTAGGGTTGAAGCAATATTGCATTTCCAAATTTTCGAGAAATAAAGGTGTGAATATATATATATATATATAGGTGTAATAAGTATATTTGTATTTTCTTATTTAAGACGATTGTCTTTTCTGATAATCTGAAGCTTGTATTTCTACATCACTAGAGACGAATCCTTTGTGGAAAAGTTTTAATATTGTGATAAGCCTACAGAGGCCTAGCGTAAATCCTGCTTGTTGTTTAAGGGTTGCATAAAGGTCATAAATTGGAAATCACAATATTTAACTAAATTTAGTCTCGTGATCTAGACCTATAGGATTTAGAAAAATTAGTCTCATTTGAAAATATGAATTTACTTAGAAGATCTATGTCCTCTTCTAGCTTTGCTCCCACAGAGCAATCCGAGGAATCTATGTTGAATAATCAAGATGAGATACATATAAAACATTTTGACAAAGCAATTGATGAATGGAAAATACCAAAAACATCATATGATCAGATATATCAAATTGGTAAATGGAAAATTTTTGGAAAAAATGATTATGTGATAGCCACAGAAGAAAAGGATATTCCTGTTTCTGATGGTCTAACAACAATCAGACTTTTGAATGAAGAATCAATTAAAAAATATGCAAAAGATTGGAATTATATGCATTTAGGCTTAGTTTAAGTAAGAGCAAAACCTCTTACTAAATTAGGCTTAGATACATCAATTTTCATGGTTCTTAGAGATGCTAGAGAACTAATATATGAAAGATCAATCCATGCCACTATTGAAACTAGTCTTAGTAGTGGACCAGTTCAATTTGAGTGTCATCCAAACATTACCCTTGCCTTTAGGGACAAGACAATCATGAAATCATTAATTCTTCAAATTAAAACACATAATTATAGAATGATAGAAGGATCAATACCAATGGTTGTAATATATAGAATATATTTCAAATTAATGAAAACTGCTTTTGGATCTAAGGCATATAAAATGGATAAGAGAGGTCAGACTCTACTTATTCAAACAGACTTAACAAAAGCAAATATATCAGTTCCAAAAATGATTCAATGGTCACAAGTCAATTTACCAGATCACTGGGAAATAGAAAACCCACTTCCTAAAAAACCTATATACAATACTGAACCATCAAATGTAGTACAACATCCTGATGGTAAAGTTACCATTCAGTTTAATAGGAAATCATTTGATCAGCCAAGAAGACCACTAGAAATAAGATCTATGTCATCTTCTTCAAGGAGATCAGTAGATCTTCCCAATCCTCCTCCTATTATATACACTCCGTACCATAATCAAACTGATAATCAACAGGTTAGACAACCAAATATTCAAGAAAATCCGTCCCTTTCAGGAATTGTTCATGATAGGTCAGGTATAACCCAACCAGTTTACCAACCTAATGAGCCAGAACACGGAGAGCCTTCATTCTCAGAATTAGGTGATCCAGAATTAAATGTCTTAGAAGAATCCTTTGTACCAAATAAAATACTTTTGAATCAAGACTTCAATTCTCGAAAGAATGAAAAAATTAGAAATTAGTACTTTGAAACATTTGGTCATATAAAAATAAAAATAAAAAATGAATACTATAATTTCATGGAAGAAATTGGTGCTCAGATATATTTCTTTGAATGGTTCGAGAATTATTATCTGAAATCTAAAGAAATCAATGTCATTAATAATTGTTTTACATGGAAATTAAGTGATAGACAAATCATAGAATCAAATCATCCACCATTAAGTAATATAAAATTGATTCATAAAAATACAGAAATCAGTCTTACTCCATTTAAAAATGCTATTGAAGAAGAAGGATCAGGAATCAAAAAAATAATAAATCAAAATAATTACACTAATCAACATTTACATACTATAGGAGAACAATTAAATAGAATGGAAGATACAATTAATATTGAAATTAATAAGGTAAGTGAAAAAACTTCAATCAATAAAAATACTCCTTTGTTTAAACCATTTGAAATGCCTAAAAATCCTAGTCAAGAATTTTTAAAAGCATTAGAAGATAGAAAAAGAATGTTAAAAAACAAATCTATAAAAGAAGAGTCTTCGTCAACAAAACCAATAAATTTCTTCAATATGGATACTTCAACTTTAATCGGAAAAGGTATAGTAATAGAAGATACACCCTCAGAGAAAATCCATGTTCTAGACAATGAATCAATCAATAATGGATCAATAGATGAATCAGATAGGTCAGATAATGAATCAATAAATGAATCGATGTCTAATGTCTCTTTAAATATTAATAAAAACGATGATGAAATCAATAAGATCAATTAGAAAGAACCTCAAAAATTATATTATCAGAGAGCAACACCCCCCTGATATATTAATTGAAGAAAAGAATGATAATTATCAGAATAAATACTCAATAGGATCCACCTATGAATGGAACATAGATGGATACTCAGAATAAAAAATCCTCAATGTTTTTAATCAGATGATCATGTTTTCAAATACTAATAAAACTGTTCCAAATATTACCGATTATCAAGTAGCACTCCTTCTAATTTCTGGCTTTACAGGACAATTAAAAGGTTGGTGGGATAATTATGTCACTAAAGAATAGAGAATCAACATTCTTACATCATGTAAAATAGATGAAAACAATAGAAGAATTCTAGATGAGAATAATGAACCAATTCAGGATATGGTTAACACTTTAATATTTTCAATCAGTCAACATTTCATAGGAGATCCTTCTCACATTAGGGATAAAACCCTAGATCTATTATCAAATATGAAATGTAAGTTACTTGGAGAATTCAGATAATACAAAGATATATTCTTTCAAAGGATATTCCTTAGAAATGATTGTAATCAGCCTTTTTGGAAAGAAAAATTTCTAGCTGGTTTACCAAAATTAATAGGTGACCAAGTTAGAAAATTGCTTAGGGAAGAAAACAATGGTGAAATTCCCTATGATAAATTGTCATATGGAGAATTAGCATCATATGTTAATAAAATTGGAACTAATTTGTGTAATACAATTAGGTTACAAAAACAATTAAAAAATGAACAGGGACTAAAACACCAAAGTCTTGGTGATTTTTGTGCTCAATATGATCTCTCTTTTGTCAATAAGAAATCAAAATTTCATAAAAAATCATCTCATAAAACACAAAATTGTCCAAAATGTATAAATAGAAAACCTCGAAGAAATTTTAAGAGAAAATCATTTAAAAAATTTCAAGGTAAACAAAATCAAGGAAAATCTGAAGATAAAAAATATAAAAGAAAATCATATAAACAGTTAAGATGTTATAAATGTAAAAAAATTGGTCACACAGCAAATTTTTGTAAAATAAATAATAAACTTAATGAATTAAACTTAGATGAACAACCGATGGAAAATATCTTACAAATATTTTGCAAAAATGAATCATCCTCATCAGAAAATGATAGTGATGGGATCCAAGCCAATGACATGGACTCCATTTCATCGGAATCAGAAGAAATTAATGTACTAACTAATAATGAAGAAGCAATTCTTAAAAAAATTGATCAGATGACAAATGACAATGAGAAATTTGAATATATTAATAACTTCAAAATTCACATAAACCCTACTCCAAAATTACCATATAATCTTAATGAAATTCTCGAGAGAAATAAAAAGAAAAGTAAAGAAGTATTAACAATCAGCGATTTACAAAAAGAAATCAATGTTCAAAAACAAGAAATCAAAGAATTAAGATCAATGCAAATAAAATTTCAAAAGGAATTAATTGAATTAAATCAAAAAATAATCCAAGAGAACGAATCAGATACTTCAAATGAAGTAAAAGAAACTTCATCAAATGGAATCAATGATTATTTAATGCATCTTGTTCAAATCACTTCAAGAAAATGGATAATCAATATTTCAATCAGGATTAATAATGAATTTGTTTTACAAACACTTGCTTTATTTGATACTGGTGCTGATTTGAATTGTATTAGAGAAGGCTTAATTCCAACAAAATATTTTGAAAAAACCACCCAATCTCTAAGTTCTGCATCCGGTAACAGATTAAGCATCAAATATAAATTATCAAATGTTGAAATATTAAAAAATCATGCTTCTTATAAAACCTCATTTATATTGGTTAAAAATTTGAATAAAAATGTTATTTTGGGAACACCATTTATAAATCAAATTCAACCATTTGTGATAGATAAAAATGGAATCAAAACACAGTATCTGAAAAAAGAGATTGTGTTTGAATTCGTAACCAAACCACAAATCAAATATATAAATCAATTAAAAAATGATGAATTAAATTGTTTAATACAATATAAAGAAAATCATTTAATGTACTTAAAAAATGATCTTGAATTCAAAAGAATTGAAGATCAACTCAACAATCAAAGCATAAAATCAAAAATTTCTCAAATAGAATAAAAAATAAAAAATTCAATTTGCTCCACACTCCCAAATGCATTTTGGGATAGGAAATCATATATTGTAGATCTCCCATATGAAAATAATTTTAATGAGAAAAGTATTCCAACAAAAGCTAGACCTTCACAAATGAATCAAGAAGTCCTTAATCATTGTAAAAATAAAATAAATGATTTACTCAATAAAAAATTAATCAGAAAAAGTAAATCACCTTGGAGTTGTTCTGCTTTTTATGCAAATAAGAATGCTGAAATTAAAAGAGGCGTACCAAGATTGGTAATCAATTATAAACCTCTTAATTTTGCTCTCAAATAGATAAGATATCCGATTCCCAATAAAAAAGATTTGCTTAACAGATTAACTCAAGCTAGAATATTCTCAAAATTCGATATGAAATCTGGGTTTTGGTAAGTTCAAATTAAAGAAAGTGATAAGTACAAAACTGCCTTCACTGTTCCTTTTGGACAATTCGAATGGAATGTAATCCCATTTGGATTAAAAAATGCTCCTTCAGAATTTCAAAAAATCATGAATGAAATTTTCAATAATTATATCAATTTCATAATTACATACATAGATGATGTTTTAATATATTCATCTAATATTGATCAACATTTTAAACATATAAGAATTTTCATCAATATAATCAAAAGAAATGGTTTAGTAGTTTCACTTACTAAAATTAGTCTTTTCCAAACCAGAATCAGATTTTTAGGATTTAATATTTATAATGGAACCATAATACCTATCCAAAGATCAATTGAATTTACTGAAAAATTCCCTAATGAAATCAAGGATAAAAATCAGCTTCAAAGATTTTTAGGTAGTTTAAATTATGTTGCAGAATTTTTCCCAAATCTTAACATAATTTGCAAACCATTATATCAGAGATTAAAAAAGAACCCACCTCCATAGTCTAGCGAACATACTGAAATTATCAAATTGATTAAACAAAGAATTAAGGAAACTCCTTGTTTACATATTGCAAATCCATCATTACCAAAAATTGTAGAAACAGATGCTTCTGATTTAGGATTCGGAGGAATTCTAAAACAAAAGCAAAATAATAAAGAATGTGTTGTTCAGTTTATATCAAAAAACCCTTTTGATTTTGCAAATAAAATATTTACAAAAGAATTTTATTATGTACCATATGATTAATACAAAACAATCTAGTTTTATGAAAAAAATTTGACTGAAACTGGATCAATCAAATTCAAACATTTTGAATTGCTTTATTTATTAAATTAATATTATAGTATATTATATATGTACTATTTAAATATACTTGTATTTCTATATATACAATACTATTCACATACGTACATTTATACGTATAATATACTTTATGTATTAAATTATTTTAACCTTAATTATATATTATATGTATAAGTATAATATATACGTATTTGTACTTTATATACATATGTACAATCCAATTGTATTATATATATATATATATACTGAAATACGAAATAAAATTAATAATATTATACATACATATTACGTCTAACATACATATATACATACCAAATTTTTATAAAATGAAAATACTAATTATATATATAAAAATATCTACTATACGCATACATACATATATCGTATAATCAAAACACTAAGTGTATATATATATATATATATATACACATGTACATATTCATGCATACTTTTGTATATAAATATATATAATATAAAGAAAGAAAATACTTAATATATGTATTTGAATAAGGAAAATACTTAGTACATGTATTTATACTATATGCTTATACATACATATATTATATACTAAAATACTAGATAATAAATATATACATATACCCATGCATGCATACATACATGCCATATGCTAAATATACAATGTATAATACATACATATATTTACGCATATATACATGTAAATAATTAAAATAAATACTCAATATACACATAAATGTTATAGAGTATATATATGTGTGTGTGTGTGTGTGTGTACAAAAACAATTAAATAACTTACCTAAATTCTATAGTAAGTTAATTGATTGAAGTCCCCTTAATTTCTTCTTCTCTTTCTCCTTCTTCTTAGTATTTGTTAGATTTGTGTTTGTTGTATGCTTTGTTTTCTTTTTCAATTTGCTCTAAGATTTTCCAGGTGTGGAACAAATAAACAACAACTTAAAAGTTAGAAACAAAAGAAAAAGAAGGAAGGAAATCTAACTTAATCTATTCATTAATTTAGATAAGATACATGCTTTATTATATTTATCCTTTGTTCCACAAATTGTTGACACTTGTTATTTGCAATTTAACACATAGGCTATTGTATTTTCTAGCTTAGGATCACGTGGAGTAAAGGAAAGAAATGGGAAGAAAAAAGAAGGAAAAAGGAAAATAAAAATATTTAATTTTTCCAAACATAAAAATCATAAAAGTAGTATTTATAAATCAATTTTAAGATTTTATGAAAATTTATTAATTTAATTAGTACATATTACGTTTATAATATTTATAAGTTATTTCAACGTTTTCATTAAGGTTTATACGCGATTAGGTGATTTAGTTAATAATTGTGATCAATTATAGTTATTTTACTATTAAGTTATATTTATTAATTTTATAAGCTTAAAGTTATAGTTTTAGATTTTTCGTTAAGTTCGAGTTCGATTTTGAGTACTTGCGTGTACTTCAGATTTAAGGTTTTTGTACATGATTTAGATTTCAAGCAAAATTTTAAAGTTTTTATCCTTCGTTTTATGTTCAAGTTTAAACTTTTAATTAGTTTTAAATTTATTGATTCCGTTGAGTTAAGGTATTTACTTATAATATTTAAATCGATTCGTTACCTAAAATACTAAATTTGTGAGGTTTACAAATTCCTACAATGCTGCTTTTGAATCCAATAGAGAAGAAAGAAAAACCATTTTATAGTATATTAATGAGTCAAGAAATGAAAAGTCAATCCATACAGGAAGCTATCAAGTCTATTTATATGCCTATGTCTAGAAACTAACTAACTAACAAGATTGAGTTGTACAAAACTAATTAGCAATGTTGAGCTATACAAATTATTTACAGAATAAAGTAATGAATTAAATACAAAGTCTTACATCTCCCCCCTCAAGTTATATCTCCTTTAAAAGCCAACTTAGAACAAATGAATTGCAAACTAGCCTTAAGAAGAGATTTTGTAAACATATCAGTAAGTTGTAGTCTCGAGGGCACATGAATGAGTTTGAGAAAACCAAAAGTGATTTGATATCATGTAAAATGAATATAAATCTCTATGTGTTTAGTTCACTCACATAAATAAGGATCGTTGGCTATAAGCTATGTAAATCTATTATTATAACAAAGAGTGACTAGAAAAGAGACATCCACTCATAAATCCTTTAAAATATAGGAAACCGACATCAATTCTTTAGTTGTTGCAACTAAGTCTTTGTATCATGCTTTAGTAGTAGAGGTTGCCATTGTGTTTTGCTTCTTTATTTTCCATGAAACAAGTAAGTTGCCTAACATGATACAAACCTTATTACTAACCTTCTATCAATGGGATAAGAGCCCCAATTAGAATTTTAATAGCCCTACAAATGAATAGAATTGTTGGATGAATAAAACAGGCCATTACAAGATGTTCCTTTTAAGTAGAGAACAACATGAGAAAGTGCTTGTAAATGTGGTATTTGGGGCAAAGAAAGAAACTGAAAAAGGCGATGAATGGCAAAAGAAATATCTGGATGATTGAGAGTAAGATAAAGAAGTTACCTAACAAGTCATCTATATTGTTTAAGGTTAGGCAAAAGTGTCCCATCTTGATTATTCAAACAAACACCAGTAGGCATAGGGGTAAAAAAAGGCTTTGCTATAGCCAAACTAACATCATTTAGAACATCTAAAATGAACTTATGCTACGCGACAAGAATACCTTATTAAGACTTGCAAATTTCAAGACCAAGGTAAAATCGTACATCTCTAAGATCCTTGATAGTAAACTATGAATCAAGCTACAATTTCAAGGTTGATATAGCATCCACATTTGTTTTAGTTAATAACAAATCATCAACATATAAAAGAGAAACAATAAAACCACTAGGATCATCTTGAGTGAACAAAAAATAATCACTCTTTGATTGACTAAAACCATGCTATACAAGAAAGTGAGAAATTTCAAGATTCCACTGTCGAGAGGCTTACTGATATCAGGCAAGTGCACCTATCAGTTTTAATATAGCGAATGTGAGTCCGAGTTGATCTCTCAGAGACTTCGAGTACTAATATTAACCTTAGCTTTATTATCTAACCAGAAAATTATGAAAGTTTGAATTAATTAAAAATACTAAAATTAACAAACTAACTTATTTATAAGACTTGATTAAGCAATTGAAAAAGAGATAAAATTAAAAACGACTTCAAGAAAGTAATAACGTATTTAGGAATTATTTCCCCTAGAGTTAATCATGTGATCGCTTAAAATATATTCAATTCGGTTTTTATTATTCTTGACCGGAGGGATTCATAACTAAAGTTAATACCTTTCTCAAGCATATTAACCCTAATCCTAAATTATTTACCGGAATCTCTTCACTTAGTAATATAACTTAGAATTGCATTAATGTATAACGAATTCCCTCACAATTAATTAACAATCCGGAAGAAACATGTATTTTATTTCTAAGTATACATGTAATTCTCTCCAATTATGTAAAGATCTAATTACACATGCAATTTCTCAATCAACATGCATAATATCATATATTGATATTCTAGAAATATCAATTACCAATTAAACGACATAATTGAATCAAGCAAAGATAGAAACTTTATTGAAAATTCTAAATCAATCCAAGAATCACATGAAACCCTAGGTTCCATAATCCTAAATACATGAATTCTAAGCTATCATAATGAATCTAAAAATGAGTTCCATAAAAAACGTGAAATAAAACATGGAAAACCCCTTTAATTGATGAACAATCTCTCTAATCTTGAAGTCGGTGTTGTTCTCGCCTTCGCCTTCGCCTTTGCCTTCTCCTTCTCCTTCTCCTTCTCCTCAAGTCTCTTGTCTTCTCTAATGTCTCTTATGTCTTGTGAAAACCTAATATGTCCTTTTATAGTGTATCAAAAGGTTTTCGTTTTCTTTACCAGATACGACCTGGGACATGACCGTATTCCCAGGTCGTGTAACTTTCTGTCTCAAGCCAATTTTTCTGCATGGACTATGTAACTTCAAAACTTCATAACTTCTTCGTTTGAACTCCGAATTAAGTGAAATTTGATTCCTTTTCTTCACTTTCGATCCTAGAATGCATTCAAACCTAAAAATCAAAATTTTACTCAATTAAGTATCAATTTATTTAAAGAAAACCAAAAATGTGAGAAAAATACTATAAAATCACCATATGAAATATGTTTAAAATCAGAGTTATCACTTGCTTGAGCTCATAGAGAGACCGTTTAAGTCTATAAACTTGACCATTTTGAGCCTTAGAATAACCTTCTAGTGGCAACATGAAAATTTCTTCATCAATATGCCCATGAGGAAAGGCATTATTGATTTCAATTTGAAATAAAGGCCAACCATAGGCACTAGCAACTGTTAAAAGTATACAAACAAATCCTAATTTGGTAACTTCACCTTATACTTAAGTATACCCTTTGGCAACCAACCTAACTTTATATCGCTTAATTGAACTATAACCTTATACTTTACTTTATAGACCTACTCACAACCTATGGCTTTCTTTCCATGAGGCAAAGTAATGAGCTCCCAAGTATCATTCTTCTCTAACGCATTCAATTTAGATTACATAGCCTCTCTCCACTCTTTATGTTTTAAAGATTCTAAATAAGAGTGAAGTTCAAGGACTGTTAATACATTGGCCAAAGAATGAACAAAGTCTAATGGAAAGGAAGCAAAGGCCTGTGATGAGTAAAATGGATAGCTAGGTTATGTATGGTGAGAATGAATAAGAGAAGTGTTTGTTGTCTAAGAAGTGCTATTAGTAATTGTATGCACATAATCTTGGAGCCAAGAAGGAGGATGCTGTGGCTTATGTGACCTACGTAAAATACCTTAGTTAGTATTGTTTGAAGAAGTAAGAGAAATTGATGTAGTAGGACTAGAAAGAAGAAGAAGGTGGTGAGCAAGAAACATTTGGTGTGACAGAATCAGTGAGATCAGGTTAGTCAGGACAAATTGAATTTCGATGGATAATGGAAGAAATAGGAGCTGAATAGGGGTTGTTAGAAGAAATGTGTTTAAAGGGAAAGATGTGTTCTTGGAAAACAACATCTCAACTAAAAAGGATTTGTTTATTATTCATGTCAAACACTTTGTAGCCTTTCTAGCCTTAAGCATAGCTTAGGAACATACATTTCAATCCCTATGGTTCAAGCTTGTCTCTTTGTGGTAATGATTTAATAATGAAACAAAGACAATCAATTGTCTGAAAATGAGTGTAATCATGAGCATGTCTATATAGGACCTCATAGGGTGTTTTCCAGTTGAGCAATGATGTAGGCATTTAGTTAACTAAGTAAGTTGCTGCTAATATACATTCACTCTGGAACTCCTTAGGTAAATTGGCTTGTAATTGTAAGGCTTGAGTTGTATCAAGTAAATGTCTATGTTTCATCTCAACTCTCCTATTTTGTTGGGGTGTAAAGGTCATGGTTCATTGATGCAGTATTCCTAGACTTTCAAAATAGATCTACAAGTGTTTAACATGAACTTTGTGCCATTGTCTAAACAAATATGTTTAAGAGTAGCATCAAAGTGATTTTTGAGATAATGGAAAAACTTGCAAAGTATGCTAAGAACTTGTGACTTATTATTGAACAAGTCCAAGTGCAATGGCTATAGTCATCAAGAATTGTCAAAAATTAGGTTTCACTTATGATAGAAGTGACCTTATAAGGTCCCCAAACATCTACATGTAATAAATGAAAAGCAAATGAAGAATAATGATAGCTTTTATTAAAAGGCAAATGATAAATGTTAGCCAAATGAAAAATTTCACAAAAGAAATAGATTTAGACAAGTTCAAATGCATCATTTTTTAAATTGAACTATGGCCTAGCCTAGCATGCACAAGATGAGCTAAATCCTTCTTATTACAAGAATTACACCCTTTAGAATTCAAAGAAATACGAGGATGACTCACTACAAAAACATCTTAAGCTCCATAATTGTTAATACGAAGCACATATAGCCTAAAAAATGAATGAACAATTGCTATAATTGTCTTAGTCTTCAAGTCTAGAAATTGACATGTAAAAGAATCGATAGCAGCTATAAGTTTGGTTCTTTAAAAGTTTGCTTACTGATAATAGATTATGAGTGAAGTCTCATATAAAAAATCATTGATGAAGTGTTAAGTTTGGCTACAATTGTACTTAACCAATAGTTCAAACTGTTTTAACTTGGCCATCTAGTAATTTCACTAAGACTAGTACTTAAAATGTTTATGTTTAAGTTAAAAGAAAAGGAAATGGGTTATATGGCTAGTGGCCCCTATATCAATTACCTATGAATCTACATTTTTACTCAATACATTAAAACAATTAGAGTGTGTTAGAGTTATACCTACAAAGTAGACAAAATTAACCAAAGATGTAGCACCATCTAACCCTTTTGGCTTTGACTTCATGATCTTGGATACTTCCTAACACAAATTTTATATCATAAGCTAATCATGTAGTGATAGATATGAAGAATTTTCTACTAAAACTTCAACATCTACAAAAACATTAAAGGTGTATCAACAATATGTTGGTTCTTATTCACAAACAAGCCTAATGAGTTACTTCTACTGTTCTTGGACTTGATCACTCTTTTTCCTTTAAACCAATCAGGGTACCTAACTATTTGGAAGTAACTTTCAATGCTATGCCCTTCCTGCTAACAATGTTTACAAAATTGCTTACTATTACTACATCTAAACCTACGCCTCTCATCCACTATTTTTCCACTAGTAAAGTCCTTACTAGAATAGAAGTATAGTTCTCTATTCCTCCTAGCATTGTGATCTGTTTCTGCTTCTCAACTTGTTGTATTATGTGAAATGCCTTACTTACGTTTAGAAGAGGATCCATGGCAACAATTTGGTTGCAAACATGTTCAAAATTCTCATTCAAACCCATTAAAAACTGCATTAACTTGTGTTGAAACTCAAATTAAAGAAGTCTCTCTTTAAACTCACAAGTACAATATATCAATCTTCCACAAGTACATGAAGGAGAGGCATTCAAAGCACTTTATTCATCCCAGCACCTCTTCATTTTATTATAATACATTCCAACACTTGTATTACTCTATCTAAGATTACATATTTCATGTTGAAGTTGAAAAATCATCGGTCCATTCACTTGACCAAATTGTTCTACAATCTCCTTCCATAACTCTTATGTGTATTGAGTATAGAGAAAAGTTTGAGACAAATATGGATTCATTGAATTAAGAACCCAATAACATACCATATAATCACATCTTCACCATTTAACCAAATCAAGTGAGTTCTCATTAGGTTTCATTATAGTGCCATTGATGAATCTAATTTTCTATTTAGCTCGTAAGGCCATCCTTATGGATCTACTCCAACCAACAAAATTAACACTACTAAAAATTATATTTCCTAGATTCATCCTAAGGTTATCAAATCTAGAGAAACAATAGGGATTAAAAACTATAATTTAACCTTGATCTTATGGATTTGCCATTTGTTACTAAATTACAAAGAAGATACAATGAATCAACAATAAGTTGGATCTTCAATCCATGTGTACTGATACCATGTAGAATTCCTACAATGTTGCTTTCAAATCCAATAAAGAAGAAAAAAAAAAACTATTTTATAGTATATTAATGCGTCGAGAAATGTAAAGTCAATCCATATAGGAAGCTATCAAGTTTATTTATATGCCCATGTCTAGAAACTAACTAACTAACCCAAGCTAACTAATAAGATTGAGCTATACAAAATTAGCTAGCAATGCTGAGGTATACAAATTATTTATAGAATAAAGTAATGAATTAAATACAAAGTCTTACAAAAATATAATATATAACATATATATATATGAACTAATTGAGGCTATGATATATTAGCCTAGCTAATATCTATGAATGTGAAGGAAAATAATCATGCTGCAATAAAAGTTTAAAAAATCACCACATTAACCGCGCTAGTCACCTAAGAAGGAGAGCTGATTTTGACTATAAATATGTTTGAGCATTCCTACTAAATTAACACCTCCACAATTACATCCTACATAAGAAGTCCAAAAAGTTACTGAAATTACATAACAACCATGCTGAATTGCACAAAACGTCCTTTAGACGACTCAAATTTAGGCAAGCCGATGCGAATAATCGGCATTTATATTGCTGGAGCAACATTGCTTTGTACTATAGCAATGGTCACATATCTGGTAAAGGGTATCAAGAGCAGGCAGTTTCGTTAGAGTAGCAATTAAGCTTTCGGTTCATCTAAATTCACCGATGCCTTCAAGGGTGGATCAGCTGGGAAAACTGGCTACATCCACGTTCATATGTACTGTGCTTGTTAATGTCATACCTTCTCTAGGAAAACAGAAGAATGGTAAGCTCCTAGGAAACACAATAGCTCTTGCTATTCTTGTTGTCACTTCAATTGTAAATGTGTGCATTCAGCTAAAAACTGGAGTCATTCATGCTTTCAAATATGCACATATCTTCATGATAGTTATGATGTCTTTTTTTCTGTATTTGTGCTATATTTCAGCAATAGCCCTCCCATTCAAAATAAAACAAAAAAAAAAATTACAATTGAGGTTTGAAAAACTGAACCAGCAAGCTTTGAAAGAACTCATTGACAGCAATGAAAACAATATGATTGAAAGCAAGAAAATGAGAAATTATCTGATGAAATTTTCTATGATGGCTCAGTCCAGTTGCTCCAATGTCCTGTTGAGTAGGTCATTTGTGAGCATGGCTGTTGGGCAGTAATATTGATCACACTTCTGAGGAGTGGTTGAGGATGCGTGTAAATGAGGGTCTAGTCTACATTAACCTAGTGGAAGACAACCTGAATGCCACACGTGATTTCAGTAATACTCGGTATGCTGCACATATTGTGTGGAGAGGTCTTAATCGTTCTAGACACAGATGGTTATTCATAGATCTTGATAACATTGCTCAAAATAGCGAAAATCCAACTGAAATTCTGTTGTCCCTTGCGGATTAAGCAAAAGAAAGCTTTTCTAGGAATTTAAGTCATAAACAGAAGCGAGCATGGCTTTCTTGGAAGCCTCCAATTGAGCCTACAAGAATAAACATTTATCCGGGCCATGGTTGCACATTTTATGTATAGAATATGTCGAACCGCATTGCAAGACTGCCAGAATGAGGACAACCTCGACCAGTCAAGCCACGTTATATTCGAGAAATTATGCAAAACCATCGCTGATATCCTGGCAGCTTGTTTTACCAATTTAGGACGAAGTATTCTCCAGGAATGCAAGAGAACCACCATGGAGAATAGGAGAGAAACTGCGTCACGCATGCTCAAAGTTTTCGGTGAAACCGAAGAAATAATGAAAATCCTGGAACTCCTCGATGATAAAATGGCATTCATCGATGAGAGGCGTTTGTATCTTAATCACCACCGGGACACGTGTAAGCTGACGGAGGTTCTTTACTCCTGCATATTATTTTACTTGTATCTTTTCACTTGTTTTCTTACTTGTGGTTGCTCATGTTTTACTTTTCACTTGTATCCTTTTGCGTTTTTCGTTTTAGTTCTTCAATTTAGGGTGTACGAGATATAAAAGGAAAGGAATGGAATAACGCAACAGCAGTGCTTTTTCCAGTTGAGCTCTGTAAAATTTATAATTGTTATTTGTTTCAACCATAGTTTTGCTTTTCAATTTAGTTCTGCAAATTTTCGTTGTATATATAATTTCTTAATTATACTCACAGGCTATGTGAAATTGTTTATCATACATCTGTTTACATACATACATACATAATATGTACACACACACATACATGCAGGGATTTGAATATAATTTGTACTTATAATTTTATACATATCAATTGTCGTCATAGTATTATGGAATATTATTGTAATTTAACGTACAAACTTTCAGAGAATCATTTACATATGTATATAGTCATATATAACTAATAAATAAAAAGTTATATATATCTATGTATGTATGTATAGTCATATTAAAGTATATAGATAAGGGTATATAATTTATAGCCCTAAAAATAATTTCCCTCGCGTATTAAGGCCATATTCACTTAATTATCACTCCCCTCATTACCTTGTTCGGTTTCTTTTTCCCCTCCTATGATTCCAATTCTCTAGAAACCTCATTTCCTCAAATTGCTGCATCCGAATTCATTACAAAAAGAAAAGAATCCCGATTCCCTTCCATCTAACATATTTATTCCAATCTTATCCTCATTGAAAATCATAAATTACAACTTTTTTCCCTTCAACAATTGTCAAACCCACAGCTACCATTCCCTCATCTACACTTCCACACCATTCATTTTATTCCATGGGCTAATCATATTCACAAGAGCATGATAAACTTTCCAAGTTTCAAAGGAACTTATATTCGCAAAATCTAAGTCGACAAAGGATTTCCGTTAGTTTTTTATACCTGGTTTGTTGGAGGGACGTCTCAACAAGGTCGTTGTAGCCTTTCATCGATTCCTTTCCCAAATATCTTCTAAGTAAGCTATTCGCTGAGATCTACATGTAGGGTTCCAACAACTTCGTTAGAGATTAGGATTGGGGTTTCCAATTAGGAAGTATTGTGATAATATGGTTAGAGTTTCACGATGGTGTAATGTCGATTGGGAATGTCTTTGACATAACTTCCTTTTATTATTTGAATTTGATTTTGTATTTTAGTTTTCACTTAAGTAGGGTATTTTTGGTATTTCTTCTACCAATCATGTCTTATTCCATATCAAGTCTTATAAAGTGAATAATGTAATAATAATTCAACACATTCAACTAAACATTGTAATATTTATTCTCTACTTATTATATGTCTATTTTATTCCTAAGTAACGACAATTCCATTTTTCTCTTATTCCATTTAGTGAACTAAACGAACCTTAATAATAGTAACCTTATTATAACTATGATATCAGTAAGAGGTTAAAGTACTAAAATTTAGGTATAGTTGGAAGTAATATAACACAACAGTGGGTCTACTATCTACTAAGTACGATTAGAAATAAGGGAGATCATTTATATGAATTTAGAGGAGAAGCAGTTACCTTGATGCAATGGAGAAGGCTGACTAGGGTTCTTTTAATCATCTTAAACCAACACAATAATTTTTACACTTGCTTGATTCTTAAAATGCAAGTCAAATGCCTCCTCTTTCCGCTGCTTGAACTTAATTTTTTGCACTAGATGCTATCATCATAAGCACAAAGTACATAAATTGAACGGAGGTGCCCCATTAATATAAATTCCTAGCTTATTATTTCATAGTTACCGCAATACAAAGGCGACATCTTGTGTTAAATCGTGTACAGGCACTTTTTGGCGACTTTATATAAAATCGCTTATATGGTCAGTTCGATGGAGCAGGCATAAATGCAAGACACCGGTTACCGGTGTCAAAATTTAAATCCTGTTGCAATTTAACAGGTGTGGGAGTTGTTTTGGAGATTCTGGTACACCCATTCCACCAACTTGTCAGTGAATTCATGCACGGAACCAACTTGCCATTTCATTTTCTGTTCCCGAACGACAATCTTATACTGCCCATACATATTATACGGTAGAGACCAATCGATCTTTCATCTCCTTGCATAAAAAATTGATAGGGTCTGATTATATGCAGATATATATTCTTATAGATAAGAAAAATGAGACTTATATATGGTTTCATTTTTCAATTATGGACTCCTACACGTAATGCATTAAAAAGTTAATATAAGTTACATCCAAAAATAGATACGATGAAAAGATTATCGCTTTTCTCATCACCTATCTATAAACGAAATTGTATCTTTAATTTGAAGTTTAAATAAATCATTACATTGTGAGCATATAGTACAATACCAAATTATTTTTTGTCTTCATTGGACGATGCATTGATACTTTCATCAATAAATCTACATGGAGTAGAAACTATATACGGTTATTTTCAGATGAAACCATGTGAATGATGATAAATTGTACGAGCCCCGGCCCAAAACAAAACAAAGGTCATAGGTGTTGACTTTGAGAACCTGTGTTTAAAACTTTGCTATGGTTAATAAGAAATTAATAAACGAGTATTATACACATGCAGATCCTCTTTAGAATTAAGTATATGAATCTATTTTATTTCCTCTTATGACTTTCCCTAGGATGGACGGAGACTTATCGAATAAATAAAGACTAAGATACCTCCAAGTCTTTGCACAGCCTTAATATCATCCCATTTCAAAGGAAAGATGCAGCATATATATACTACCAAACTACCTTTGTCAGTATTACGTCCAACCTAATGAAAGGAAGATGAGGAGGAACCTCCATACTTCTTTAACTTAAAATTTTCTCTGTTCTTACTCTTTCAAATTTCCACTTCATTTACATATCTTATCTATCGCATGAAAGGTACTTTTATATTAATTTAAATCATTAACTTGACAATGATATCATATGCAAACATCCGAAGAGGGATGTCAAAACAGTATTTAAAATGTAAACTCACTCCCTCTTCCTAGTTACTTATTCGGGATATATATTCATGTACATTAACTATATAATCATTGCCTATATATATCTAGGAGATATAGTATTTACAATGAAAACAAAGCTTCTCAACCTTGGTATTCTCTAAGTTTGCACGTTTTTTGTTAGAATACTTACAAGAAAAGCATTTTAGTGAATGAGGAATTACAGTTTTTTTTTTTTTTGAGACATTTTCTTCTTCTTTTCTTTTTCTTTTTTTTCTATTACAACAATGCTAATATGTTGGAACAACAACGACAAATTCATATACAGTTATAATTCAGTAGTTATCTTAATTTCTCTCTTCATTTCGACTCAATAGGATTACATTTTGTTTAAAACATAATCGTGCCCTAGACAAAGTATTCAACAATAATATTAATATAAAATCATTTTTTTCCAAAATTCTTACTTGTGATATTTCAACACTAATGAGTACCCTTTTCAATATGCTTCTATCTCTACTCACTTTTTTTAGCTGTTATTGTATAATTAAAAAGAAAAGGAAATGTAGTTTTAAATCTTAGTATCTCTTCATTACTCTCTTATTATTTTTCAATGTTAACAGTTTGCAGTATTATAACGACTCTATTTATTAAGATGTACGCACGCGCATATACATACACACACATGTATGTGTTCTATATTATTAAGTTAATACTCTCAATTCATCTCTGCATCCTTAAATAGTATATAAAGTACACTTTAAGAGTTTAAATAGTATATATTAAAACATAATTTATTTTTTATCTATCTATACCTATTTATATTATTTTTTTAATCTAAAAGAATTTTGATTTTATATATGTGGTAAATATATAAACTAATTTTCATTTGTAATTAGATAGAAGATAATAGAATAAGGTAAAGTTTTATAACTAATACCAATTACAATAATATTAGAAATTTATTTTGTACACATGTATTGTGAGCACATCATCGGCTTGTATGTATGTTGGGGGGGGGGGGGGGGGGGGGGGGGGGGGTTTCGGTGGTGGTGGTGAAGGATTGGTATTAACTGAGGATTGTTCCAAGCCCATCCTTCTTAAGGAGTGCTATTTGATATTGTCATAAGCTCCAATATGATTGGAAAGCTTAACTATTCCAATTAGTTTTGGCCTATTATGACTATCATCAGGAGAATGATAGAGTGAATCCATTCCTTGATTAGGAATATGATAAGGTAGGAAGTTCAAATGAATTAGGAAAGTCCATAGTTTGTATCTAATAAGGCTCAAATCTTCTCTAACATATCTAATATGCATCTTGAAGATATGACTAGTGAATCTTAAAAATATGATGTACTTCCATGATATATTATGTCTATCACTCTTATAAATATCAAGTAATTTCATTAATAGAGGGGCTTAATCCCTTACCCTTACTTATACTATTATTAACCTTTATAAGTGAGCCATTGCTGACCTATGCGTCAAAATGGTCCCATCAAAACCACCTCTAGTGACCCTCATGTAGCTTACATTTATTTAATTTTATAAGTTGTCTTCAACTTCATCCAGTACATACAAAAGTTGAGCATCAACAAGTCCCACTTTATACATATTGGAAAACATTAACGATTCGGATGAGGAAATAAATTTTCTACGATGTATTTGTGAACCATAAAATATACATAGACTACAATAAAATTTTATGGTAAAGCTCAATAGAAATTCTACTTGACAAATAACCATATAAAGGTATCAATGTACTGAAAAATATTTAAAAAGAAAGAAATCCCAAAATACTAAAGGTGAGTAAGTAACCTAATTAGAACATAAAAAGCTGCTCTAGCTCGTGTGGTCTAGTATGTCTTGGGTAGGTGTTGAAAGTTACAGAATAGGTTAGATTCCACAGGTTGAGGTATAAGGTATAGCATCTCTACCCTAATACTCACTTTAAGACCTATACTTTAAGATATATAGTATAAGCTTTAGGGTAGTCTAAACCTATATTATGAAAATTGTTAATTGTTAATTATTAATATTAATGATAACAAAGTATAATATTCTTAATTTAACACATACTCAAGGTAGCCAACATCCATTTGCCCATTAAAGAAGAGTAGTTGTGTTTAAGTTAACATTTTTTTGATATTATATTTTCCATTAGATGTTATTGCATTAGTAAAAATACTATAATAGTTTTGGTATTGTTATTTATTTCAACATATATCTTATGGTAGATTGCAATTTTGCAATAGTATTCCATACAGAATTGCTTGGAGCTATATTATTAAGTTCATGATGTATGCCTTCATGATAACATATAATTAAAAGAAATGTGATTGAATTGTTGGAGATTGCTGGATTTGGGAATATACTAGTTACAAGTACATGGAGAAATTAACATATTGTTCATGACTTACCTTTGAGAAATTATATTATGAAAATATTATAAAATTTATAAGTTCTACATCATAACCTACACCTTGTAGATTTTGCAACATACAATTACTTATTCCTAAGAAAAGACGTACATCACCCTAACCCTTAATACTGAAAGCTTGATTTATGAGCTTATTAACTTCATCAATTTCATCAAGGCTATCTCCACATATCAACACATTATCCACATAAACAAGAAGAATAGTAAAATGACTAGCTATAGTCTTGCATGTGAGTAGGGGATAATTGCTTTTAGATTGGATAAACTCAAGAGAGACAATGAATTTAGTGAATTCCTTATTCTATTACCTAGAAGCTTGTTTAAGTCCATATAAAGACTTAACAAGCTTGCAAACTTGCCCCAGTTGTGCATCATTATAACTTTCAATGGGCAACATTTGGATTCCAGAAACCCATGTAAAAATGCATTATTTATGTCAAGTTGGTGTACAGACCAACTTTGAACAGCTATAATAGAAAGTATAATACAAACAAAAGTTAGCTTGGCCATAGGCAAAAATGTATGAATATAATCTATACCCTCTATTTGATTATACCATTTAGCCACAAGATAAGCTTTATATCTTTCTATTGAACCATCGGCTCAATACTTTATTTTGAAGACCTACTTGCATCCAAGTGCTTTATACTAGATGGTAAAGAAGTTAATTACCATGTTTGGTTAGAATTAAGAGCTAATAACTCTTTATTCATGGCCTTTGCACATTTAAGATCTTGTTTGGCCTCATGATAAGATGTAGGTTCTTGGATTATAAGGACATTTGCTAATGATGCTATAATCCTTTGGGAAAGAAGTAAAATCTAACTCATGGAACATAAGGTACTAAACAGTTCATGTAACAGCAGTAGCTGATGAAGTATAGTAGATTACATGCACAAAATCATTAAGCCAAGTAGGTGTGTGTTTAATATGAGAAGACTTACATATAACAAGAACATTTGATGAAGAAAGATCATTTTATGAGTGTTTGGGTAAGGATGATAGGGTATAATCTAATGAAGTCATGGATTTGGAGATAGGGAAAGAAACAGAGGACTCATCTTCATTACAGTAAACTGATGGAAATAGTGAAAAAGATTGTGTATTTGTATCAAGCTATTGAAGAGATGTATTACGGAAAGGAAAACAATGCTCATAAAAGAGGACATCTCATTTAACAAATATTTTCTTAGTGTCTAAATTATATAATTTGTATCCCTTTCTACCAAATTGATAACCTAGAGAAATATACCTTCTACCCCTCTAATCCAGTTTATCTCTCAAATGTGGATGAATATATGCATAACACAAACACCCAATCACTCTAAGGTCATCATAGGTAGATCTTTTATTTATAAAGTAGTTCATAAGGAGATTTCCAGCCAAGATTTTGTGAAGGTATCTTATTTATAAGAGTGGTTGTTGCCAAAACACAACCCCCCTAAAAATTATAGGTAAATTAGCATGTATATGAAGGGATCTAGCTATATTTAGCAAACGTCAATGTTTCCTTTCAATAACTCTATTTTGTTGTGAAGTATAGATGAACTTCCGTTGGTGTACAATATCAAGCTTGTCAAACAAGCTTAGCAGTGTTTTGAAAGAAATTCAAGCCCAATATCTATTTTAACATGTTTAAGGGTACAATGAAAATGATTTTGAACGAAAGTAAAAAACTAACCGAGAGAAGCAACAAAGTTTCTAACTTAGCAAACATCAAATATGTCCATGTACATTTAGTTTTGTCATCAACTATGATGAGGAAGAAACTAGCACCAGAAATGGAAAGAACATGATAAGGACCCCAAATATATGTGCAACAAAGTGAAGGGTTTTGGAGCAAAAGAATTACTAGTGTCAAAAGGCAATCGATGAAACTTTGCAACTGAACAAGTATCACAAAGAAAGTTTAAGAAATCAAATTCTTTACAAACATAAATGTGTTTAAGTTTAAAAATAGAAATACGACCCAATTGGGCATGCAAAAGACTTATATGAGCACGACTACTAAGTATATTTGATATATCATGAAAAGGAATACAATTTTTTGCCGATTGCTTTATTATATAGAGTCCAAGATATCCATAAGCTTCTACAACCCTTTCTTTAGTAATCTAGTCCTGTAATGAACATTTAGTTACATAAAAAATAGCAGAAAGTTTCAAGTCATTTAGCAACTTATTGAATGAAAGAAGATTGAACTGAAAATCTATAATCAAAAGTACTTGTTTTAAAATAATATAGTCACTAAGCTAAACCGAACCAACTATAGTTACCAATCTCATACTGCCATTTAGTAAACTGACTTTTATTAAATCAACTAAAGAATGTATACTGAAGAGAATTTGAGCAAATGGAGCGATATGATTAGACGCAGCAAAATCAACAATCTAAGTTCTTAGACTATCATGCTTTGAGGCTAAAGGATGAGATAGAGTATACAGTGTACCTGCAAAATTAGTCATCCAAACTTGATCTTCTCCATTAACCTTTAATTTTAAAACCTTTATCACTTCTACACATACTTTAGAGACCAAATCATCATCTGATTTGGAAACATTCTAGTTTATACCTGCACCAAAGACGCTTGATGAATCATCAATAGGAGTGTCTACTATAACTACTTGCCTTACAACTATTTTCTTATCAATACAAACATTAGTTGCAATTTTAGTATTCATCTTCTCTCTTTGATTATTATACCACTCTAAAGATCCAATGAGTTCAAAACACCTTTCAATAGTATGACTTGTTTTCTTGTAATGACAAATCCTGTTATTTACATGTTTTCCTCTTCTATCCTTCCTATATATTCCTGTCTTTCTTATTGATCCTCTAATGGCAACACAAGCAAGGTTCTCTTCATTCACATTTGTTCATCTACTTTACTATTTTTGTTTCTCATTTGCATATACCAAATAATATGCCTTACTCACTATAGGCAAGGGTTCCATGGATAAAACCTGATTTTATACATGTTTGTTGACATCATTGAATCCCATAAGAAATTGTATATGTCTAACATCTTAGCATTTAGATCACAAGAACATTCATTCCAAGCACCATACATACACTAGGGAAAAGCACTTAAGCTATTCAATCCATCCTACAATCATTTGAGTCAATTAAAATACATACTAACAGAATTTGAACCTTACTTTTTATTAATAATCTTTTGTTATAATTGATAGATCAATAGCCCTTTAGTTAAACTAAATCTTTCACAAATATCATCTAAAAGATCCTTTGAAGATTTAACATATATAAAATTCTTAGCTAAATCTTTTCTCGTTGAATTTAATAGCCAACATCAAATCATGTGGTTGCATCTAATCAATTAATTCAAATCTACATGGTTATCATTAGGCTTAGGGCATGAACCATCAATAAATCCTAATTTAGCCTTTACTCCTAGAGCTAATTTGATAGATCTACTCCAACCTTGGAAATTCAATCCATTAAACAACATACTAGTAATAACATTTCTAAGTCCATCCGATCCAGTCAATTGTAATGGATTGCTTGTAACAACATCAATAACTTGATACATGCCATTATCACTAACTTCTAACTTGATTCTACCTAATTCGTGACTCAATTAGTAAAAAAAAATGCAATGCTCTGACTTATAATAGCTCTAATACCACGTAAAGAACCTTAATTTGTTGATTTAGATGGCTCGATCTTACTAATTGTAGCATGGGAGAAGAGCAATTATATAAGAAAATAAAGAGTTGCATATAGAAGAGAAAATGAATTATATGACCTAAATTAACTAACTATTTGGTCTAGTTGTACAAGTATATATATGGAAGGTTTTGACATGTATGTAAATTACACGTGTATAAAATAAATAAACAACAAAATGTTAACTCCTGACCACTACTTTATACTACTAAACTGCTGTTATGCTGTTGTATCTCGTATATTTCAAGATATAACCTATTTCACTTTCATATGTTATAATGACGTTATAAGATATTTAATAAACATAATAATGTCAACTATTAATTGTAACTTTATTTAAAATAACTTTATAGATCCATTTATACTACATTTTAAGTTTATAACACCTAATTATCTTTTGTCTTCACTGTGCAACGCATTAGCAATTTACCAATCAAATCTATATGTAAATAGAAACATTGTAATTATTTCAAACCAAACCATCTCGATGTTGAATTCCACCAACCAATAAAAAAAAAAAAGAAATTGCTACATTTAATTAAATATTAACATATGAGTATTATGCACATGCAAAATAATAAGCTCTACAATATTGAGAAATTTGTATGTTTACCATCAAAATTAATAAATATTATACAAATACTAATTAAATAAAAAATTATCAAAATACCGTTATTATGTCGCTTCTTTAGTTATTTATATTAATATTGCATCTTCAAAATACAATACTATTACAAAATGGGACATTACAACAAAATATGATACAAGATGCAACATTAGTGCATTTACACTTATGTTGCATCTTAATATATTTGTATTTATATTGCATCTCAAAAATACGACATAACCATAGTACACAAATGTTAATATCGCATCCTTATACAAATAGGAATGCTGCATCTTAAAAGAATTTGTAATTATATAATCTTTTAAGTTGATAGACATATACTACACTGGTATGATATTTCAATTCTTCTTATGACTCTCACTAGGAGAAGATGAGCTTATAAAATAAATGTAGACTAAGATACCTTCCAAGTCTTTGAACAGCCTTAACATCATCCCATTTGAATGAAAGGGATGCAACATATATTGTCTGTATTCGCATCATAATCTTCCATTAGACTAACTTAATGAGAAAAAATAAGAAAGAAACATCAATACGTTTAACTTAATATTTTTATATCCCCTCTCTTTCAAATTGTTAGTTTATTTATTTGCATATCTAATCTATTGTATAAAAGATACTGTTTAATCAATTTAAAATATCAGCTTGACTAAGATCTTAAGTAAAGATAAAATATGGATATTTTATAAATCCATTTTTTAGATATTAATTCACTCCCCCTCCTCCCAGTAAAAAGCCAAATAAAACATAGTGATAGGTGTTGACATGAAGATGTTGATGATGCGAGCCCATATTCAAGAAATAATATATCAGTGTCATGCACATGTAGAATCACTTGAAAATAAATTATATGACTCCTGGACTGAGACTTCTAAACTACAAAAAGACTTTTGTAAACTTCAAAGTCTATACATACAATTAGTCTCTAGCATCATCCCATTTGAAAGGAAGGGAGTAGGAATGGTGCATTAATATTCAAATAATCCATCCAAATATACTAACTTAATAACCTTTTGTCTGTATTTGAACATGATTCTCTTAGTGAGTCCTGCCAAATGCAGTGAAGATAAGGGAAGGACTTGTATATCTTAACTTAAATTTTTGTGTATTCTTGCTCTTTCATTTTTTGTTCTTGTTTTACACATTTTAACTGCTGCAAGAAAATTACTGTTTAATCAATTTATAAAATGTCAATCCATCTCCTCACAGAATTAACAAAGGAAATAAAGCTTCGCTCCGAGTTTTTGTGTTCGCTGTATGAATACTTGTAAGAGAAATATTTCTGTGGAACAGGAATTAGGATTTCTATTTTATTGGAACGTTCTTTTATTTTATTTTTTTGAATTACAGCGGTCGCCAATATCTACTTTGAGGATTATATTCAAATTGCAGTTCATTCCTCAACGAATCCAACTAAGCAAGATATAGTCGTTGCAACCATAAAGAAAGTTCTACCCATTACATTGCTATTGCATTCCTATTTCCGAAAAACCTTTATAATAAGAAACCTGTGAGACCCTGCATAAAAACCCAAATTAATAAAAAAAAAATCCAAAATCCAAAGAATTTAGATAGACAATAACAAATTTAAAAGATATCACTAAAGAAATATATATTAAAATTTGAAATTATCTGTAAAAGCTAATATTAACAAAAATTCTGATATTTTAAAGTATACAGAATGATATTTCTTAAAGATATAAATTTGATGTTGTTCAATTTGCACATGAACGTATTATGGGTGGGTCGTCAGCTTATAAATAATTGTAGAAAGAAATTATTATACTGGAAAATTTAATTGAAAGCAAAATAAAAGAAAGTGAAGTCCCTTGATCTAAAGTATGTCAACCGACTACTACATTCAGGTATAAAATTTCAGCCAAAAATTGGATGACTTTCGAGGCCAAATCACATCACACTTCAAGTATGTAGCTTTATCATCTTCCTTTCCAATCCAGTCAATGGATGTCCAAAATATTCTTATTGAAGTCTAGGAAATTAAAATCTGATGTCGATGACTTTGCCTATTTTCACATCTTGTACAGCTGGCATTCGAAAATAAAATATGACTGCATCGGGTAGTAGTTAATTTCCACATTGAAACAACAAAATATAATACATCGTAAATATTTTGTAAACCATCAGAGACTGTCGTTTTATTGGCAACGTGAAAGAAAGCATGCTGTGCTTCATAAAAGTCACCGCATTAACCGCAAAAGTCAACAACGTAAACATGAGAAAAAGAGCTAATTTTGACTATAAATACGTTTGGGCATTCCTGCAGATTGCAAAATCAACACCTCCACGATCATACCCAAAATAAAAAGTTCAAAGGGTTTGCCAAAACTAGATAGCAATCATGTTGGATTGCACAAAAGGTACCCTCGACGATTCAAAATTCCGCAAGCCGATGCCGATAATCGGCCTTTACATAATGGGAGCAACACTACTTTGTACCATACAAATGGCAGGAGATGTAGAGATGGGTATTAAGAGCAAACAGTTCTGGATACCTGCCAGGTACTTCTCAATTAATGCTACTTGGCTAACTGTGGTTGGAGTAGCAATCAAGCTTTCGGTCGATCTGAATTCACCAATGCCTTCACAAATCGATCAACTCGCTAAGTTAGCTACATCTGCATTTATATATACAGTGCTTGCTAATAGCGTACCTTCTCTAGCGAAGTTGGACAAAGTTGAGCTCCAAACAAACAAAGTAGCTCTTGCGATTCTTGTTATCACTTCAATAGTGAATCTCTGCGTTCAGTTAAATACCGGAGTTATTCACTCATTTAGAATAGCACATATTTTCATGATAGTTATGATGTCTGGTATCATACCTTCTTGCAGCAACACAACTTCCGACCATAAAAAATAATACACAGGGTAGGTTAGAAAAACTGCACCAGCAAGCCCTGGAAGAGTTATCTAGTGATGGGAGTAATGAAAACATAAGAAAGAGCAATAAATTGAGAAAATATTATGATGGCTCAGTCCGGTTGCCCCCATTTTTTTTTCGCAAGTAGGACATTGGCTGTGGGTCTGGCACTCTATAGTTTAATGCCAGCATCAGCATTACTTTTTGTCCTTTTTGCATCCGTAGCTCATAATGATAAATTGGTGAGTTTGAATACATGCAGTGGTGAGACTGATTATGGGTGGTCAGTTTTTGGGATTCTTATTATGCAAGCTATCGCAATAGTCATGGCTTTGATCTCCATAGTTAGTAAATGTTTTTATCTTCTTACTGTGTTTCGTCCCAGCCCAAGCCCAACGAAAAATGATGAATCTTGGGAAATGGAAAGGTTTTGAATGCAGAAACTGAACGGGACAATAGAAGTTCCAATCTTCCCATTTATAAAGGATAGGCTGCAGTCCCCTTTTCTTTATCGTGAGAATGCAATACCCAGTGATATTGTCACCATCTGTAAAGAACTTACTATGATGCCGCTGTGGAAGGGCCGGAGGGCATCGGCTGAGATGTCTGATCGCAAGAGTTCAAATGATTCGAAGCAAATGTCAAAGGACCTTAAGACTTTACTTTTTGCATGCGGAGGGCCATGAAAGTTTATTTATTGAGGGAATGCTGCTATCTAGCTCACAAGTTTTCTGAGGAATATCTTAAAAATGCAGAAAAGAGGGAACCAAAACATCTCATAAAATTCTTAAAAGATCATCTGTCCAATGATTTTAAAGGAGTTCACTGCTTTGAGAGTGGTCAAGTTCCTCAATTGAGTGGCTGTCATGGAGGTCCTCCAAATTGTTGGGCACTTTCAGTGCTGACACTGACTTGTATTGCAACCGCTCTTCCTGACATTAATCAAAATCTTAAAGAGCAGTTGAGGAAGTGTATAACTGAGGGCCTAATATATGCCAAGCTAGTGGAAGACAATCTAAATGGCGTACGTGATTTGGTTAATATACGGGCTGCTGCAAATCTTGTGTGGAAAGTTCTTGATGAAGGATGCAGTTGGATAGCTAAAGATCTTAGAAACGTTGCTAGCAAGAGCAAAAGTCCGACAGAAGCTCTGTCTTCACTTGCAAAATCTGTAGAAGAGGAGTTCTCTAAAATTGTTTATAATCAAAGGAATGATAATGGGTCGCCTTGTATGAAAACTTTTGGGAGGTCTGAAAGCCAAAAAACCATTGACAATGAAAGAACGTCTTCAAAGCTTTTGATAAATACAAAATACAAAATTTGGAAAGCGGTCGCTGCAAATTCCATGTACAGAATATTTCATACCCTATTGCAAGGTCTCAAGAGCAAGGGCAACATCAACCCACAAAGCCATGAAATATTCAAGACATTGTGCGTCACCATCGCTGATATTTTAGGAGCTTGTTTTACCAATTTAAGACAATATATTCTTCTGGAATGCAAGAGAAGCAAAATAGAGAAAAGGAGAGAAACTGCATTTTGCATGCTCCAAGTTTTTGGGGAAACCAAAACAATAATGGAAATCATAGAACAGAATGACAGCAAGATTCCAAAACTTTCAGATGATAAAAAAGCTGGCATTTATTTGATGTACAAAGATGGGGATAAGAATTCCTTTATTTGATGATGAAGTTTATTCCGAATGGTGCCCAAAGCATGTGTTACATGCTTCTATGTATATGAACTTCTACTCTCTCTTTTTTAGCCTTTAAATTTTTGAGGTTCGGTATAGGAATTTTACTTAGCCGTAAATGATTCCACAGGCAGTTTTTTGAACCGAAATAGCTATAGGTTCATCTTAGGAACGGAACTCGCCAATCATCTTTTCACTTAATAAATCCGTTATCACATATGTATATATGATTGGAAGTCGAGAGAAAAAGAGAGTATTTTATAAAAGAAACCATGGTGGAATAAATGCAATAATTATAAGTGCCTTCCTTGGATTGAACTTTAAGATTTTCCAAGATTCCTATTTTCAACCTATGCTTAATGCAGGAGTGAGCCGGTAATCGTGTTGTACAGAATGCTCTCTCATATTCTACTCAATCAAATAGATTCTAAGTAGATATTTAAGATCACAGTATAAATTCTATGTAATAATTTTCTAAAACTTTACCAATAGAATAGAGTACAAATATGAGGTCGGGATATTATATATCTACTTTGAAACTCGTATTGTGAAGTATATAAAATACAAGTTTGAAAATCTTTATACTTACCATGTAATAATAATTAAATAAAATTAATTAATAAAAAAGAGTATCATTTCATTTATATGGACTTAAAAAAAATAACAAAGCGCATCCCTTGAGTTCCCAAGACTAAACCCAATGTCCTCATATTAGTTTATTCATCCTTACTCTTTTATTTGTTGAATTTTCATTAAACTCCATCTTCTGCATTTATTAAGTCAACTTCTACAAAAATTAAAAAAAAAAAAAAGAATCTACATAAATCTATTACATGACTATTACAAAATGAATGTTTTATTTGCACAAAAAATGTTTTATATAATACTTATGTAAAAATTCGTTGATAACAATAATGGTTAAAGAACCATTTAAGGAAAAAAATTGGTTAAAAATAAACCTCAATGGATTACATTCATTGCATCATTTGAAAGATTGGCCAAATTAAGCCATTGTTTTTAAAATAAAAATATGGTCAAGTTTGTTTTATATTTTGTAAAAATAGCTACAGTAAAATTTATAAGGAAAAAAAATCTTCAAGTATCCTATACTAAAGATGCTACTAGGTAGGTCATTATAAGATTTTTGACTCAATCAACTCAATAAAAATTTTATAGGATTTGACCATATAGGGTTTTGGGTTAGAATTTAGAAGTAGTTCTCAAACCTTATAAGATTTCAAGTCAAGTTTTAAGATTTAGGAAAAACCCGAGAAAAAACTTGAATCCAATTAAAAATAATAATGTGATATTAGTAATTTGCTATTACCTATAAATAATAAAACATAATAATTAATAAGAAATATCTTGTTTCTTTCATACTCTATTTTTCGAGAAAACCTTAGCCTCATCTCTTTCTCTCTCTTACATTTTTTGTGGCTCTCTTTTCTCGCCTTTGCTTTCTCTCTCAGCCAATTGATCACATTTCTTAATTTCCATCCATCTCCTTTTCATTAATCGTGTATTAATTTAAAATAAAAAGAAGTTGCTTTAGTCTTGAATAATCATATGCCATTTGTTTTATTATTTAAAACAATCCATATGCTATTTATTTTAATTTTTTTTTTCCATTCACTCCCAAATCATTTTTTTTAAATTTTTTTAGTACTAATGGCTCAAGTTGGGTTTTTAATAAGTTTTACGAAATCCTATAGAGGTGGATTCTAAAAATAGGGTAAAAATCATGTAAGGTACCTTATAGAGTTTTGGGAAGCCTTATAAGATTGTGGGTTGTGTTCGAGTTTTACAAAATCAGTTCCGAACTTGCTACAATGGCATCCTTATCATGTACAATATGCAAGCTATAGGATAGTTTTAGTGTATCATAGGGTATGGTAGAGATAACAAAGTTTTGGAATATATACCCATAGAGTCAAGTACAAGTAGAGCTCATATTCTATCCACCCTATATCTACTGACCCCTAGCCTTCAGCACGTGTTACATGCATATATCCTCTCGTTTTTAAATTTTAAACTTTTGGGAGCCTAGTATATATAATTTTATATTAAGCTAAAGTAAGGTATGATTGATGCTCATATTCAATAACAAATTATTCCACCTAGAGCTTTTTGAACTGAAAAAGAAACAACTTCATCATTTTAAGGAAATATGGATTTGGCTATCAACTTTCACCTAATGAGTTAGTTGCATTTTAAGTAAATTAATCTTTGTATAGATACACAATGATATATGGACTACAAAATAGTATTGAAAAATTCTAATATAATATATCTCAAATATCGACTAATAAACCATTTTTAACTAATTAGTGATCAGAGTATAATATTGATTTTTAATCTATCAAGAACTTTGTTAATGAGATTCAAAAATTAGAAATAATACTATACCGTAATATTACATTAGACTTCTTCTAACCTATAAATAAGTCCAACTCAAATGTGAAACATGTCTACTAAATAAGATTGTAGACACTCAATTTTTGCCTATATTAGTTATAATTTTTGTTTTTAGAGTTGTAATTTAGAAAATAAAAAAAATATTGAAAAATGATTAAAAAGACAAAAAAAAATAGAAAATTGTTGGAAAAAAAAAACAAAAAAATTAAAAAAAAAATTAATTTGATGGAATCTTGACTAAATAGTTGTAAAAAAAAAAAAACAAATCTGATACGATGACGTTAAGTCTAATAAAATCAAGATTTGTAAGATTTGAATCCATTTTGGATCTTTATCAATTTAGATTTGATTGGATTCAAAAGATTTGTTTTTTAGTTTTATAAATAGGGGTTGCATTGTGCGAGAAAAGGAATAATTATACATTTATTAAAAATACGCTTGAACCCACTCTTTAAACCAATTCTATAGTTGTGCATGGGATAAGACTAGGGATTCAATCTGTTCCCTTTTATCAAATTTGCGTATTTTGCTTTACAGGTATATAATAGTGGTTTTTAATTATTATTTACAACTTGTCTTATTTATTTATTTTTATCTCACTTAATATATGCGCAGTTATTTTTAAGACTTGTACTAATTTTTTTATTTTTATCATGTCTTTAATTACTAGTAATTAGTTATAGCATTAGCGTTTAGTGAACATGTGTTAAGTTAAATTTTATTTTTTTTTATTATTTTAGATTTAATATTTTCAAAATGATATTTTTATAAAATTTTATATTTTACAAAATCTCATTCTTTGCATATTATATTAATTTTAAAAAATTACATTAGGCATGTTAGGGTTTTATAGATAAAAAAATCATTTTGATGTTTATAAAATAAAAAAATCATTAATTGACTTCTTTTTTACGGCGAGACATTTTTTCTATAGTTTAAATTTGTTTTCCATAGTTTAGATATGTTTTTTATAATTTAGATCTCTTTTCCATAGTTTAGGTTTTTTTTTCAATAGTTTAAACATCTTTTCTATGATTTAGTCTTCTTTTCCATTATTTAGTTTTCATTTCTATGATTTAGACATCTTTTCTATAATTTAGATTTTTTTTCCTATGGTTTAAACATCTTTTCATAGTTTATATATCTTTTCTATGGCTTAGACATCTTTTCTATGATTTAGATTTTTTTTTACAGTTAGGCATCTTTTCTATTATTTAGATATCTTTTTTTATGACTAAGAATTTTTTTTTCTTTTTTATGTTTTAAGCATATTTTTTATATAAAAGATTTATTATATAGAGCATTGCATATTTCATAAAAATTTCATTTTTAAGTCTTTAGGGTTTTTCTTCAAAATAAAAAAAAATTATCACTTAGTTACTTTTAAATAAAAATCTTAATTTGGGACTTTTCAAAAATTAGGTTTTTAGGTTTTTTTTTTATAATTAGGAATAAAAATTAAGTTTCTAAGGATTTTTTTTAATAAAAATGAAATGGTTAATAAAAACGCAAATTCAACTAATTATTTTTTCTTTTAAAAAAAATCAACACATTAATGTTTCCGAAAAAAACTATAATTGTCTAATCCTAGTTAGCGGGTACATAGACACTTTCAAAGTAACGATAAAATATGTAGAAACTTAGGTCTTGTTTTTTTCTTTCTTTTGATTTTATTTATTTATTTTAAATATTATAATTAGAAAAATAATCCTAATTTCGATAAATAGATAGTGGTACCTCTTAGGGTTTAATAGGTTAGCCCCAAACTCCGAACTCGGAACTCTTTGATTCTTCATTTAAATTGAAATAAAAAACTGGTAGCCAAATCGTAATCAATCCACCCAATTGATTACGGTTTCTTTTTTTTCCCAATTTCGGTAGAGTGGCAACTCTAAAAATTATTTTCAATAAAAAACCGAAATTTCTCAATTTCTTTAGTCGAGAATTAATATTAAATGAGTTAAGGTTTAGTATTAATCAGGAAATGAGAAATTAATTTTTAAATAAAAGAAATTGAAAAATCAGGCTCAACAATTTGGCGACTTCACTGGAGACGCTAGAGAGCTAACTATTAGAAGTTACCAAAAATAGGATTATTTTTCAAAAAAAATAAAAAATAAAAAGATGAAATAATAAAAATAAAAAAAGAACTTATGTATGTTATTTTATGTATTTGTTTATTTTTTTTACTAATATTTTTTGTTGTAGTTTATTTACGTGGGGTAACTTTAAGGGTTTACTTTATTTTTATTCTATTTTTTTATATCATAAATGCATGGTAGATACGATCAGAATCAGACCGTCTTAGGATCTTAGGAAGGGGGTCATTGTGTAAGTTTTGGATGTTGTGGGGTAACCATCTTCCGGAGCTGATCAGGCTACCACACTCAAGTTCAAATACAATCATAGAACCGTTGTTTTGAAAAAATGCGGTGGTTGCAGAACTTGAGGACCTTTAGAACCTACCTTTTGCATCACATCAAAACATTTAAAAAAAAAAATCACAAGAACCTATAATGTGGCAAACCAAAATGGATAAGAGTAGTTGTGAAGTTGCAATTGTAATATTTCTCCGTAAATAATTTGTAATAATTCAATGTAAAGTTTGGAATAGGTGATGATTGTAATTTTGATTTTTTTTTACATAACAATGGCTAGATCAAGTCAAGAGGCTTCTAAACAGATCTACATCTACCTACCTCATTGGCCTTAAGAGATCCTCTAAATATGGTTCCAACTTTTTAGCCCAAATAAGTAAAAATTTATTAGAAACAAGATTGGGCTCATCTTACCCCTATAGAAGGGCCCTATGAATATTACTTAGTTACAAACCTTAGTACATCTATTAGGGCTCGAATCTATCACTTTTCGTTTGGGCCCACATCAGTTGAGTCTAACCTTTGCAAAGTAAATAAATAAAAATAATAAAAACAAAAAAAAAAGAAACAAAACAAAACAATCAAACCTGTAAAATAATAGGTAGTTATCATTATGCCTAGTATTCTACCAACCAGAAATATGCATTCTTTTAAGTAAATTCAATATGTTGCAAATAGCCTTATTCATTGGGAATAAATAAGATTTAGATATTTTCTTTGTTTAGTCTTTTATTCTTTAGAATTCGTCGCTTGTAAATAGACCCTTAGTAACGATAAATTGTATAGGCTTGTATATAGAATTCTATGATTGCAAACCTCCATAATCATTTATTTACAATCCCATCACTTGGGCTTCGTAACATAAAAGCCTCAACTTTTTCTCTCTCTCTTTCAAAGAAAAAAAAAAGAAAGAGAAAAGAAAGAAAAAAGAAGGAAAGGAAAGAAAATAAAAGAAATTTGCTAATAGTTACATATCCTTATGAGACTCAAGACAAATACAATCACTTGGCCCGTTAAGGCAACTAAACTAAACAGATCCACTTGGCCCGAGAAAATAACTAACCAAACCCAAACCTTAGCCCATCAAGATGATTCAGCCAACTCAAAGCCCTTGAGCTATTGAGTCCAAACACGAATCAAGTCAAAACACAAGACTGTGAAATATTATCCTGAGCTTGATCCCTAGTACAAATAAAAAAGGCAATTTATTAGACCCTTCGACTTTAGAAGTTGTCAGTTCTAGCCCATTCGAACTCTAACAAACCTAACCTAAAGTCACATATGGAAGCTCAAGGGCATTAAGACCTATAAGTTTGGGGCATGGGGCATTTAGTCTTTGAAGTTTCATAAATGGAGAATGTTCCAAGAAATTGGGAAGTAAGGTCAATACCCTAAGGTTAATTAATCTTTATGTAAGGAATTGGTAACTCATTTTAAAAATTTTTAAATGAAAAGAGGTGAGCTATATCCTATACACTAACCCTTAAACACTTTGAGAGTTAAGAGACATCATGGTGAGGATATTTTGGACTCATTCCTTAAAGGAGGTCCATTTTGAATTTGATACGCAGACCAAAATGAAGTTAGGCATTCGTTTTCAAATCCCAAACACAATTATCCCTTGATAACCCCATTAAACTAATCTGGAGTCCTTTCAAATGTAAACCCTGTGAAGAACCATCCCCACCGTGGGTAATTCGGAGGTTAGGGTCATTGATTAGGAGAGATGGATAAAATTGATATGTGTTTACCCCTGTAATAATAATTTAAGGATAATTTTTATTTTCAATAAATTGTTCCCTTCGAAAAAGAGCTAATATTTTTTCCAAATACCCCAAAGGCCACACATACCTTACCTAAGCCAATGCACTCTAAACTTATGGATTTAGGGCCTTGATTCATCTAGAGACAAAAACTTGACAAAAGAGATAGTTATTTTTGGGGAGAGAAAAGAAAGAAATGAATTGAAAAAAGAAAAAGAAAAAAATAGGAGAAAGGAAAATGAAGAAATACCTAAATATTGGGCTTGAGAAAATCCTCAATCAAAGAAAGCTTAAGTTGCTCAAAGAACATAAGGCCTTGAATTACATTCCCAATTAAAAACACAAAACCTCGTATTCATTCAGAATCATGTTCTCAGCCACAAACCAAAAACTCCATATTCAGTTCAAAATCACACTACAAATCACAAACATAAACCCTTTCTATCCATTCGATTCTCAAACACAAGACCTTCTTACTAACAAGACTTTCCTACCCACAATACCTTCCTACTCAAAGCTCTTCTAAATTTGACGAATAATTATCTAAGATAAAAATTATTTTGAAAATGGGGCAAGCGCACATCTAGTTCATTCCTAAGGTTCTTGACTTATACCCTCGAGTTAAATGAAAGCACTTCTTGAAAAATAAGCCCTCTCAATTAACTTTTTTTGAAACCATTTGACCAAAATCCAAATTTACAATACTGAACCTAAAAAGACCTAACAGATCGATCAGAGCATATCACTAGTGAATTAGACTGTAATTTTCGAAATAATAGTCAAGAGCAACATCTAAACCAAGAGTGCGTAAGGAAGTCATCTTTGACTAGACTAATCGTGAGTTACCTTTTTCTTACAAAATGAATGTTTAAGGCTTATCTAAGAAGCTCATTGTCTTGGTTACAAACTAGGGTGGATATGAGATACCCTACATGATTATAGCGTTTATCTTTTAAATAGGAATTTGTATCCGTTAGCAAACTTTCAAGGAAAAATAAGGAAAAAAGAAAATGAAAAGACATGAAAAGGAGAGAGAGAAAGTGGAGGCTTGTTACAAGTTTTCCATTCATTTTCCAGTCCATCTCATCCACAGTGCCCAAATTTTCAATTCATGTTATAAATAGTTTTCACCAAATCCTTCGTTTTTAAATTTCTCAAGTCAAGAGTTTTTTCCAAGTCAACTATGTTTCTTAGTCAATAGAGTTTAAGCGAGTCCAAAGGGTGCTTACTCTTTATCCATTTTATCAAGCATATAGCCAACTCATAGAGCACTGTTCCTATCCATATCTTCTTTAGCGCTTTAGCCAGTTCATAGAGCACTATCCAGATTCATATTCTCATTTAGGGATCTAACCAGCTCACAGATCGCAGTCCCAATCTAAAGTTTCTTAAGCTTCTGGCTGGCTCCTAAAACACAGTCCCAATTTATAATCTCTTAAGGAGTTAGCTAACTCGTAGAGCGTAGTTCTAATCCAGAGTTTCTTGAACTCCCAGTCATCCAACTCACAAAACGTTACCCAACTCAAAATTTCTTCAAGGGATATAGTAAGCTTAAGAAGCACTATCCCAATTCAAGTTTCCTCCTCTTTAGGTCTTACCAGCTCAAGGGGCGCTTTGACCGTCTTGGTTAGTTAGCTCATTAGAGTACGACCAAGTTTCATCATTTTAGATGTTAGCCAGCTTAAAGGGCACTTGGACCACCTTGGTTAATCAGCTTATTAGGGCATGATCAAGTTTTGTCATTTTTAGGTCTTAGTCAACTTAAAGGGCGCTTTGACCACCTTGGTTAGTTAACTCATTAGGGTACGACTAAGTTTTCTTCATTCTTTAGGTCTTAGCTAGCTCAAAGTGCGCTTTGATCGCCTTGATTAATTAACTCATCAAGGCACGACCAAGTTTCCACATTTTTAGGTTTTAGCTAACTCAAAGGGAGTTTTGACCGCCTTAATTAGTCAGCTTATTGTAAGCCTTCCAACTAGTCACTCAAAGTTTCGATCAACTGAAAGATCCGATCGAACCTAAATTATAAGTAAAGCTAGAAATATTAGCAAAATGATCCCATAAGTTTCAATTTAAGAAAATAAGCAATAAAATAAAAGGATATAAAAATTCCAAATTTTAAGTATATAACTCGTTATTTATCGAAAATGCATAAAATGCATTCCGATAATTAACAAATCGCTAGAGATAAATTATATGTATACTAAAAATCATAAAATAACCTAAATAATATTTAGGAATATTTATTTGTACTATATATGAATTTACATGTATGTAGAAATACATATAATTACTTAAAATACGCGTAATGTGCTAAAATAATACTAAATAATTCCTAATTAATTAAGGAAAAATAAAAAAAATCAGAAAAAATAAGGAATGATCTAGAATTGGGTCATGAAAGTTGGGAAAAATTAAAAAAAAATCTCCAATTAAATTAGAGCAACATAAAAACAAAAAATTAAGGGATTTGGGCAATATTTTGTCCAATTTAACGTACGTTAATTACCACAAAACTCTATAAATAGGGAAAAAAATCATAGATCTCATTTGGATAGTTAGAAATTAGAGAAAAATTAGGAGCATTGAAAATTGGAAAAAAAATTCGGGTAAAAAAAAAAGAAAAGAAAATTGTGCAATTGGGGCTTATAAAGAGAACCCAGATCCGACAAGCAGCTGGGAATGGACGGCCACCACCACCACACATTGGTGGCAACGCTCAAGTGTACCGACACACCAATGGCCACCGACGATGGCCAGAGCTACCCAAATCGGTGAGTTCGATTTTTAACCCGATTTTGTATAATTTTGTAAAAATATTAAATATTCTTAAAAAATTATGAATTTTTTTATTCTAAAATATTTTTGTATGTAGTTTTTAGGAAAAATATTATTTTGATGAAAATATATCCCATGATATATAGTCCTTAAGAAATCATGCAAAACCGAATATGTTTCGGTTTAGAAATAAATAACTTTAGGAGTATAGTTTTGAACCCAAAATTTTTGTGTAGACTATTTAGATGATATAGAAAAGTTCTATGAATCCCGTTTACAAAAATTAATTTTCAAAAATTTTAGATAATTTTTAGGCCTTAAAATAAGGCATAAAATGGGTAATTTATGGTTAATTACTGATTTAGTGAATAATTATATATTTTAGGATGTTGAAATCTGATGAAGTATGATACTTGTAGCATTTAAGGTGTTATATGCAATTATTAGGTTAATTATGTAGTAAATAAGTAGTAGGGAAAAATAGTAAATTTTAAGTTAATTTTGTAATTTAGGGTAATTAGGTGTAAAATATGATTTAGGATGAATTTGGATATTTTGAAATAATAATTGATATTGGGAGATGGTAATTAGAGTGATAAAAATATTAGATGTGTATTATGTACATAATTAGTAATAGTACATAATACACAATTATTAGAAATATAATAAATAGAAGACATTAGAATAAAAATTGATATTATGATAATAATAAAAATATAGAATAAATCTGATAGAAAACTTAAATTTATGTAATTATATGAAAAATATAAAAATTTCTCATATCAAGAGTAAATTCGGTACACTAATACGGATTTAAGTGTACTGGGTGAAATAAAATACTGAGTAAGAGTTGTGATGGTATTTACGATATTGGGAAGTAATGTGATTAATTTCACATTATGAGTTGAAACAAATTTCTAAGGTTTGGGTATAAAACCATACTTAGAAAATCGAACTAAAACCTAATTTAGAAATCGATACAGAAATTGAACCCAAACCTAACCCTAAACCTAAAGTAATTGTAAAACATTTGAGAACCTAGATAATTGGATATATTAAACTCTAAATAAAAGATTACAATAAGTGTTATAGGATAAAACGAACCTATAATAGTTATAAGAAAAACCGAAACCACATTTGTGTTATAGGGATGATTGGCGATGGCCTGAGCAAGTTGGACCTCAAGTGAGTGAGCGAGCGAGGAGTCCAGGTAAGTTGAGATTAATACGATGCTATATTTTTTAGGCTTGAGATTATGCTTGGTTGTGCTTGTCAGGTAGTTAGTTGTGTGCATGTGCTTGATTATAAATGATGCTATGATTCTATCTGTTGTTCTGGCTTGTATTGTATGATTTGTATGAAATGATTGATCACCCTAAACTAGACCTAATCAAATATACGACCTATAATCATAATCGGACCTATATGGTAACCTATTAGGGAAACTTAGGACTCTCTGGCCAAATACCGACCCCTTCGAAAGGAGTAGCGCAGGATTGCATAATGGTCCCTTCTTCATCCTTAATCGAACTAAGTGATAGGAGAGGAGGTCGCGGCAAAGGTAAAGTCAATGGTTCGAAGGTAGTCATAGGAGGAACGAGGTCTCTATTACATAAGCTTGGGTTTAGTCATGAGCTGTTGCATTAATGGCAACTCTTTAACCCGGATTAAAGCGGACGAAATTTCTCTAATCTCACGATGGGTCGGACAACATCGTGCGATGGCATTTGCTTGAACATGCATTACGCTTAATAAGTTGATTGATAACCTTGTTGTGTTTATAGTATAGTTTTAAGTCCTCCATCCTAACTTACTGAGCTGTAGTTGCTCACATCCCTATAGACATCGTGTAGGTGCTGGCCAAGAAGTGGCATACAACTATTCTGAAACGAGCAATTGCTGGATCTTGGGAAGTAAGGAAAAATATTTGAAGAACAAACATATATTCTCAAGGTCTAAGCATTTTTCTTAGAATTTTTCATTTTTGAGTAATGTAATAACTGAATTATAGTGTATATATATATATATATATATATTTTCTCACTTTCTTAAGTAAATGATTATTTAAATTACAAATTGTTTACTTTAAAGCAGGTTAGTCGCGGACGCCTTGTGTTGATCAGGTCTAAGATAGCAGTTGTAAGGCCAACTTCTATCTTAATATGGTTTACACGACGGGGCTATTACAACTCTGCCGCTTCAGGGCATGACACTCATAAGGGCAAGACTAAGTTTCCGTATTTTTAGGTCTTAGCTAGCTCAAATGATACTTTGACCGCCTTGGTTAGTCAGCTCATTAGGGCATAACCAAGTTTTTTTATCTTTAGGTCTTAACCAGCTCAAAAGGTACTTTGACCGCCTTAGTTAGTCAGCTTATTAGGGTACAACCAAGTTTCCTTATTTTTAGGTCTTAGCCAGCTCAAAGAGCGCTTTGACCATCTTGGTTAGTCAGCTCATTATGATACGATCAAGTTTCTTCGTTTTTTAGGTCTTAGCTAACTCAAAAGGTGTTTTAACTACCTTGGTTAGTCAACTCATTAAGACACGACTAAGTTTTCTGATTCTATTAAGGTTTTAGCCAGTTCTAGAAGCGCTTACTCATTTCATCTAGTTTAGGGCCTTAGCCAGCTCAAGTAGCGCTTTGCCCGCCTTGGTTAGTCAGCCCATAAGGGGACATGATTGAGTTCTCATTATTTTTTTTAGGGATTTTTTCCAACAAGGGCGCTACCTTCGCTATTCTTCATTTCAAACTAATCGTTATCAAATGTCTTAATGTTCCTTAGGATAGAGTCGTCTCAAGGCAAAAACAATGTCTCTTTTGTCTTTGTGGTAAAGTTTTGCTCAAATTTCACCATAAAGAAGGACAACTGTAGACACTCGATTTTTGCCCATAATAGTTATAATTTTTGTTTTTAGGGTTGTAATTTAGAAAATTAAAAAAAAAATTGAAAAATGATAAAAAGACAAAAAAAAAATAGAAAATTGTTGGAAAAAAAAGAAGAGAAAAACTAAAAAAGAAAAAAATTCGAAAAAATTAATTTGATGGAATCTTGACTAAATAGTTGTCGAAAAAAAAGCAAATTTGATACGATGACGTTAAGTCTAATAAAATCAAGATTTGTAAGATTCGAATTCATTTTGGATCTTTATCAATTTACATTCGATTATCAATTTAGATTCGATTGAATTCAAAAGATTTGTTTTTGAGTTTTATAAATAGGGGTTGCATTGTGTGAGAAAAGGAATAATTACACATTTATTAAAAACATGCTTAAACCCACTCTTTAAACCAATTTTATAGTTGTGCATGGGATAAGACTGGGGATTCAATCTGTTCTTTTTCATCATAGTTATGTACTTTGCAAGATAATAATGGTTTTTAATTATTTTTTATAACTTGTCTTATTTATTTATTTTTATTTCACTTAATATATGCGCAGTTATTTTTAAGACTTGTACTAATTTTTTTTTATTTTTATTATGTCTTTAATTGCTAGTAATTAGTTATAGCATTAACGTTTAGTGAACATGTATTAAGTTAAATTTTAATTTTTTTTATTATTTTAGATTTCATATTTTCAAAATGATATTTTTATAAAATTTTATATTTTACAAAATCTCGTTCTTTGCATATTGTATTAATTTAAAAAAAAATTGCATTAGGCATGTCAGGGTTTTATAGATAAAAAAATCATTTTGATGTTTATAAAATAAAAAAATCATTAATTGGCTTCTTTTTTATGGTAAGATATCTTTTCTATAGTTTAGGCTTGTTTTCCATAGTTTAGATATCTTTTTTTATAGTTTAGGTTTTTTTTTCTACAATTCAAACATATTTTCTATGGTTAGATATCTTTTCTATGATTTAGTCTTCTTTTCCATTATTAGGTTTCTTTTCTATGATTCATACATCTTTTCTATAATTTGGATTTTTTTCTATGGTTTAAACATCTTTTTCATAGTTTGTATATCTATTCTATGGTTTAGATATTTTTTCTATGATTTAGATATTTTTTCTATGATTTAGATATTTTTTCTATGGTTAGGTATCTTTTCTATGGTTTAGGTATCTTTTCTATGATTAAGAATTTTTTTTTTATGTTTTAAGCATATTTTCTATATAAAAGATTTATTATATAGAGCATTGCATATTTCATAAAAATTTCATTTTTAAATCTTTAGGGTTTTTCTTGAAAATAAAAAAAAAATTATCACTTAGTTACTTTTAAATAAAAATCTTAATTTGGGACTTTTCAAAAATTAGGTTTTTAGGTTTTTTTTTTATAATTAGGAATAAAAATTAGGCTTCTAAGGATTTTTTTTTAATAAAAATGAAATGGTTAATAAAAATGCAAATTCAACCAATTATTTTTTTTTTTAAAAAGAATCAACACATTAAAGTTTACAGAAAGAACTACAATCGTTTGATCTCGACTAGCGAGTATGTAGGCACCTTTGAGACGACGATAAAATATGTTGAAACTTAGGTTCTTCTTTTTCTCTATTTTGATTTTATTTGTTTATTAAATATTATAATTAAAAGAATAATCTTAATTTCGGTAAATAGATAGTGGTACCCATTAGAGTTTAATAGGTTAACTCCTGAACTCGGAACCCTCTAGTTCTTTATTCAAATTGGAATTAAAGACTGGTAGCCAAATCATAATCAATCCAACCAATTTATTACGGTTTTCTTTTCTTTTCCTGACTTCGGTCAGGTGGCAACTCTAAAAATTATTTTCAATAAAAAACCGGTATTTCTCAATTTCTTTAGTCGATGATTAATATTAAATGGGTTAGGGTTTAGTATTAATCAAGAAATGGGAAATTAATTTTTATATAAAAGAAGTCGAAAAATCAAGCTTGATAGTAGATACTTGATTTTTGCCTATATTAGTTATAATTTTTGTTTTTAGGGTCGTAATTTAGAAAATAATAAAAAATTGAAAAATGATAAAAAAAAAGACAAAAAATAGAAAATTATTGGAAAAAAAACTAAAAAAGAAAATTTTGAAAAAATTAATTTGATGAAATCTTGACTAAATAGTTGTCGAAAAAAAAAAAGCAAATCTAATACAATAACATTAAATCTAATAAAATCAATATTTGTAAGATTTTAATTTATTTTGGAACTTTATCAATTTAGATTCGATTTGATTTAATTCGATTCAATTCAAAAAATTTGTTTTCAAGTTTTATAAATAAGGGTTGCATGATGCAAGTGAAGGGGGAATAATTACACATTTGTTAAAAACACGCTCGAACCATTCCTTAGACCAATTCTATAGTTATGTACGTAATAAGACTGGGGATCCAATCTGTTCCTTTTTATTAGCTTTACGTGCTTTGCCTTACAGGTACATATTAGCGGTTTTTAATTATTATCTACAACTTGTCTTATTTATTTATTTTTATCTCACTTAATATATGCGCAATTATTTTTAAAACTTTTTTATTATTATTTTTATCATGTCTTTAATTGCTAGTAATTAGTTATAGCATTATTATCTAGTGAACATGTGTTAAGTTAAATTTTAGTTTTTTTTATCTTTTTTTAGATTTCATATTTTCAAAATGATATTTTTATAAAATCTCATATTTTACAAAATGTTGTTCTTTATATATTGTATTAATTTAGAAAATTACATTAGGCATGTTAGGGTTTTCTAAATACAAAAATCATTTTGATATTTATAAAATAAAAAAATCTTTAATTGGCTTCTTTTTTACGATGAGACATTTTCCATATTTTAGATGCCTTTTTCATAGTTTAGATTTCTTTTCTATAATTTGAACATCTTTTCTATGATTTCAATATCTTTTATATGATTAAACATTTTTTCCATAATTTAGGCTTCTTTTCTAGAATTTATATATCTTTTCCATTGTTAGGTTTTTTTTATGATTCAGACACTTTTTCAATAATTTAGATCTGTTTCTATGGTTTAAATATCTTTTTTATATTTTAGACATTTTTTCTATACTTTAGATATTTTTTCTATGATTAAGGCATCTTTTCTATGATTAAGAATTTTTTTTTTATGTTTTAAGTATCTTTTCTCTATAAAAGATTCATCATGTATAACATTGCATATTTCATAAAATCTTTAAGGTTTTTCTTGAAAATAAAAAGAAATTATCACTTAGTTGTTTTTAAATAAAAATCGTAATTTAGAACTTTTCATAAATTAGGTTTATAGTTTTTTTTTAATTTTGTTTTTTTATAATTAAGAATAAAAATTAGGCTTCTAAGGATTTTTCTTAATAAAAATAAAATGGTTAATAAAACTCGAATTCAATCAATTACTTTTTTTATAAAAAGAACCAACACATTAAAGTTTTCGAAAAGAACTACGATTACCTGATCCCGGCTAGCGAGTATGTAGGTACCTTCGAGGCGACGATAAAATATGTAGAAAGTTAGGTTCTTTTTTCTTTTGATTTTATTTATTTATTTTTTAAAATATTATAATTAGAAGAATAATCCTAATTTCAGTGAATAAATAGTAGTACCCGTTAAGGTTTAATAGGTTAGCCCTCAAACTTAGAACCTTTTGGTTTTTCAATTAAAATTGAAATCAAAGACCGGTAGCCAAATCATAACAAATCTATCCAATTGGTTATGATTTTTATTTTCTTTTCCTGATTTCGGTCGGGTGGTAACTCCAAAAATTATTTTCAGTAAAATACCGAAATTTCTTAATTTCTTAATTTCTTTAGTCGAGGATTAATATTAAATGGGTTAGGGTTTAGTATTAATCAAAAAATGGGAAATTAATTTTTAAATAAAAAAATCGAAAAATCAGGCTTAACAGTTTGGTGACTCCACTAGAGAGTTAGAGGGCTAGCCACTAGAATTTATCAAAGATATGATCATTTTTCAAGAAAAAAAACAACAACAAAGGATGGAAAAATATAAAGACAAAAAAAAAAAGGAATTTAGGTATGTTATTTTATTTATTTTATATATTTGTTTATTTTATTTCTTTGCAGTTTATTTAGGGGGGGTAGTTTTAGGGGTTTACTTTATTTTTATTTCTTTACATCATAAATGCTTGATAGATACAGTCAGAACCAAGTCGTCTTAGGACTTTAAGAGGGGGGTCATTGTGTAAGTTTCGAATGTTGTGGGGTAACCACCTTCCGAGGCTGATCAAGCTACCCCACTTAAGTTCAAATGCAATCACAGAACCGTTGCTTTGAAAAAATGCGATAGTTGTAGAACTTGGGGACCTTTAAAACCCACTCGTTGCATCACATGAAAACGTTTAAAAACAAAAATCACAAGAACCTATGATGTGGCGAACCTAAATAGATAAGGGTAGTTGTGAAGTTGTAGTTGTAATATTTCTTCATAAATAATTTGTAATAATTCTATGTAAAGTTTGGAATAGGTGATGATTGTAATTTTGATTTTTTTTACATAACTATGGCTAGATCAAGTCAAAAGGCTTCCAAACAGATTCACCTCTACCCACCTAATTGGCCTTAAAAGATACTCTAGATATGGTTCTAACATTTTAGCCTAAATAAGTAAGAATTTATTAGGAACAAGCTTGGGCTCATCTTACCCCTATAAAAGAGCCCTATAAATAGTACCTTAGTGCAGGCTTTAATACATCTATGGGAGCCCGAATCCATTGCTTTTTGTTTGGACCCACATCAGTTGAGCCCAATCCTTACGGAGTAAATAGAAAACAAAAAAAAAATGAAAAGAAACCTATAAAATAATTTCAAATAGTTACCGTTTTGCCTGGTATTCTACTAGGTAGAAATATTCATTCTTTTGGATAGATTAACTCCTTAGCCTTTATCATTCGGAATAAGATGATTCATGGGTCTAGATTTTTAAACAATAAATAAAAAAGTTAAATTAATGCTTGATGCTTTCAGATAGGAATAAGTTTATGATTTCTATATGTAACATAATCCATTAATATGAATTGTCTACCCTTGTTATAGTAATGGAACATGGGGTCTATTAAACAAAATTTGGAATATCAACGAGACAATAAATTTTCTTGTTTTTAAAAAAGGCATATTGAATAACGGTGAAAGTTGTAAGGGGCAGTGTCATTAATATTACAAGAACTTTTGGTATTTTTCCAATTTTACATTTGAAGTTTGAATGCCCTAAAAATTATATCAATCAAACTATTATTCGTCATTTATTACTCATAAAGTCTAAAGTTACTAAATATGATACTTAATCTTGGAACTTGTCAAATTTATTATGTCTATCATGTTGAGAAAGATAACATAGCAATTGGCAAACACTCATTAAACAGAAAGATCAAGATATACAATCATAATCATTACCTAAACTTTATGATTTTTTTTTTGCTAATTTTACAATTAAAATTTGAAAAGCTAAATGTCATACTTAGTCAACTTTTAGTTGTTGAATTTTACATCTAAAGCTTGAAGTTATTAAGCACCATATAAAATTAAACTTTTTTTTCAAGTTTACTACTTCCTTCATCTTTAAATAGATGGTGCAACAAAATCATAAAGAACACAACTATAAGAGTAAAAAATCATTGATGTAGTGGTTGCATTTGCACTTTACTTGCATTGCATTATTTGTCCTTTAGGTATAACCTTTGTAAATGTGATATGTTTGGCAATTTTCTTTTTGTTTTGTCTTTTACACTCACTTTACTCTACAATGGAGCTGAGGGGATAGTAATTGCTAACCTTAAGTGTAGGTGAAGTTAGCTAAAGTTAAAAGCTTGGATCTTAAGTGTAGCTAAGAAAACTAATTTCTCGTCTTTTTTAAGGGCTAAATTATTGTTCAGAATCTATATGGATAGATCATCATTGCTATGTTATAGTAATATTTGTATCTATGTGCAAAGTGTAAAAATTTGTATGTAATTTCTCTATTTTGTGTCGTAAACCAAAAATAAGTACATTTAATTGCTCTATAGTTTATAATAGGAGCAAGTTAGCAAGGTTTAGGCTATTTAGACCTAATTTAAGCATGTATAAGATGGTAAAAATTTTACAAAACAAGTGATGTCACACCTTGAAAATGAGTAATAAATGGATCCCTATTTCAAGTAGAGCACACAATAAGTGCATTTTGATTGATGATACAAGTAATTTCTTATTTATATGAATTATTATTAGTATTAGGCAAAAAAACTGTAAATTGTAAACTAAAATCGAAATGGAATCGAATCGAACTGAACTAGAAATTTTTATTTTTTTTTTTACAATTGGTTCGATTTGTAGTTTGGTTTAGTTTAAGAAGTTCGGTTTGATGAAGTAAATCGAACCATTCAGTTTGATGGAACTAAACCAGTTGATAATAATAAAGAAGAAAGGTAGCATTGGATAGTCAGCGCCTAAGTAGGAAAGACTTGTTATTCTATTTTCATCAACCTTAACCCTTGTCATTCAAACTTACGCCTCTTTCACTCCTTAGTCTTCACTACCTCAATCTTTCTTCCATCTAGTGACGAAGCTATCATGCTCTTCAGTGATTGGCTTTGGGTCTCTCATATCATTCTTTCTTTTCCTTCAAGATTCGAGTATTTCTTCCTCTCTCTCTCTCTCTCTATTGCTTCATTTAGCTATACATGCTTCAAAATTGTGACTTTATTATTGTTTCTTTTTTTTATGAATCTAGCCTTTGGGTTGATTTTGAGTAGATTAATCTATGTATCTTACAATGTGACTTCCTTTATTTTTGTTTATCATGTGCTTTTTGTAAGAGTAAATGTAGCTCATTTATCGAATTTTCTAGATGATGGTGGCTTATTACATGAAGGGCAAGATATTGTTATTTTAGCCGTTTCACATTGTACTATTTCTTCTGGGTAAAAGTATAATTTCTAATGAAAATAGAATATATGGTGCTAGGTATTGGTTACTTGAAAAGTTTAGGGTTTTGTTGTTTCATGCTCTTCTTCTTCTTCTTCTTCTTTTTATTTATTTTTATTTTTTATTCCATATTCTCTTCATTTAAAGCATTCGTTTAATATTTATTATCTACTACTATTTGCTCTTGTTTGACCAAGATTGTGTGGGGGAGAAGTGGCAATGATATTGTCATAATCTTAAAGGAGACTTAGTAAGATTGTTTAAAATTTTCATATCATGTGTTTACCTATGATACAAAACCGCCTTGGAAGTTAAAGATTGCAAAACTTTAAATGATTATTTATTAAGGTTTTCGTTTTTTAATTAATTAACTTATTATAATATATAAATAACTATAGAGATCCGATATTCTACAATCCTTTAAAACTATAGAGAATTGGTATCTTTTACAAAATACTGAGATAAGGTAAAACAACTTGATAATTTATAAGAGATATTATATTATATATAATACTATCATGTAAATATTCTCTACATAAATTGTTTCTGTACCATCTATATACATTTCAATTAAGTTTAAAAATATCATACTTATCTCCAATTTATACTATGCTCTCGAGATTTCTCTCAATCCCTACTTAAAGAAACCTGCATAATAAAATATAGGGGAATGAACAAACCATAGCTCAGTGAGTTTGTTCTTCACTATTACCTTTTAAACAAGTTATCAATCATTATTAGTACCTAAGCAATCTATCTACATACAAAATGAATACAAATGCAACGAATGCAAACAATACATGCATAAGAGTTTGGAATTATGGAAGGTATAGATTTATGTCATTTACACATCAATTGTTCCTCTATACTTACCCGTGTGGAGCACCTCACCTTAATCACATGAGGCTGCTTAGGGACACGATCCCACTAAACGATATTCGACTATTACCCTAGTCCGAGAAATATAAATCAATATAGGTAGACTCTAACGAGGGTCATCCACTAAACATATCCAAAGTCCTTTAGGCACAAATATGCGAGTCTTATCATAATTAATTGAAGATGCGATGTTAGTTTTTTCTAAACGATAAAAATACCAATTATTGGCACTATAAGCCCTTATAGAATTATATAAAATATATCTAAGATTGGAAAAACATTTTCTAAAAATACTTTTCTCAAAAATCAGTAAAGTTAGCACTCTCTATCAGTATACTAATTGGGTCACAGACATGTGACAGATATAACTAGTTATTTTAGTTGAATGGTTATATTTATCAGTTTAAGAAAGTTATCACATGGATGATAGCACACAAATCAATTAGCCATTCAAATAATTAATATTAACCAACAAGCAAATAACAAATAACAAACAACAAGCAAATAACAGATCATAAGAACTCCCTTACCTAGGTTAATGCTCATTCTCTTAGCCTTTAAGAATTTCAGAACTCGATAATCGAATGCCTAATAGATAAGAAAGCTTATAAGTATTCTAAAAAACTAGGTTTTCCAACTAATTATATACTACCATTATTTGCCTAATTTCTCACTATAATCAAAGAATGGTACAAATATAGTTTAACTGAAATTTTTAACTATTTTTCTCGTTTTATCTTAAATTTTCAATCGCATACCACTTTTTAGTTTCAACTTCGATTTTTATGAACTTGTAGTCAATTTTATCATTTTTTAACATACTTTCACGTAACGGGGCTCGTTTTGAACATTATAACCCGTAGTTTCGGTTATGATGTAAAAATATTATGAAATTCATTATTTTGACTTAAATAATTATAAAATATTATCTTAAGATTTTCTTTGTATAATTATGATTAAATAAATATTTAAATCTTATATTTTGAAATTTTATTTTTTTAAGTAAATTTTATTTTTTTAAGTCTATTTTATCATAATTACTTATTTTTCCTAATTTTGAGATTTAAGACTTATCAAATTCACTTTTTACTACTTTATTAATTTTCTAATTAATTATTATTATTATTTTTAATTATGAGTTTAATTAAATTTGGCTTAGTGCTGACATAATAGCATAAGAGAATGCCATGTATCACTTTCGAAACTTTTTCCATCTTATCTTATTTTTGTATTTTTACGTTATATACATATATATAGTAATAATTATTATTATATTTTACTAAATTTTATAAATTAGTTATTTCTTATATTTTTAAGGATGTTTCGAAAGATATATATACATATATACATATTTACCACTTAACTTTATTTATTAAACTAATATTATAGTATATTATGTATGTATAATTCAAATATACCTGTGTTTCTACATATACCATATTATTCATGTACGTATTTTTATACATATAATATACTTATATACTATATTAACATAACCTTAAATATAATATACATATATTCTATACATATGGGTATTTATATACATATAAATATCATGTCCATAGATATATATATATATTTGTACATATTAAAATACTTAGTATACATAGTATTATTCGCATATATATGTACACCGAATATATACTCTAAATTAGTATTTTTCTATTTTATACCTACATAAATATATACCCTTTATTATACACATATTATATTATACTAGTATTTTGTATTTTATAATTATATATGCCTATCTTTGATTACATATGTATACATATTATTATTTATACCAACATATATACTATATAATAAAATACCAAGTATATGTATATATAAACGCATACATGTATATATGTACATGAACATACTTCTTTGTACTAACTATTTGTAGAAGTTATTATAACATGTATAATATACATGTGAATAGACTTATAAATATTCATATATAAAAAATACAAATCTTATATTTATTTCTAATACATAACCTTATGTTACATATGTATACGAACATATAAAATTATTTAATATAAATTAAACATAGTATACATACTAAATACTCATCTTGGAAGTATCTTGATTGAGTAATCCCAAGCTTTCCTTTTTCTTTTTAATTTGCTTGCCTTTTGAAAATTGAAAAAAAAAATTGAGAAAAGGGAAGGATGTTTTACATTTGAAAGAAGAGGAAGACAATGAAAATTGTGTGCATGACTTTTTGTTTCTTTCCAAACTTATTGGATGAGTATAAAACAAGGGTACAATTTATGTAAATGAAACCAAGAAAAGAAAAAAAAATAAAGTTAAGGCATGATGAAGTCATTAAGGTGATAAGACAAGCACTTTATCCTTTTGTTTTGTTTCCCATAAATATCACATGGTAAAAAAAAAAAAAATTGAGCAACACTTGTCTACCGAAATGTCTAGAACTTGTGGGATGTAGGTAGCAAGGAGAAATAAAAAAAAAAAATCTGGAGGAGAAAAGAAAGGGAAAAGAAGGAAGAAAGGAAAATAAAAATAGAAATATTAGGTTTTTCTAAATACAAAAATTATAAATTTAATATTTATAAATTAATATTGAAATTTTATAAAAATTTATTAATTTAATTGATACTTGTTACGCTTATAATATTTACGAGTTATCTTAATATGTTCGTTAAAAGTTTTATGTGACTGTCATGATCCATGTTTTGGAGTGACGAAGGGGTGTTTAACTTAGGGCTTAATGTGAAGTGAGTGGTGTCAGCATACGATTTGTTCATGAGATTGGGTAGTCTCTAAAGGCAAAGTTAGGTAGTCTCTCAAGGCGGGGTAGTTCACTTATGAGTAAACTAGACAAGAGCTGATGTCACTTTCCTGATAATGGTTATGGTAAGCCAAAACTAGTTAGAAAGTTGGATATCCCCTATCATAGAAAGGATGGTGATAATGCCAATCAGTACTCCTAAAGTAAGAGGGGCTTGGAACAGTCTTGAGAAGACAGGAAGGGAAATGCTACCTTGCCATTCGTTATCAAAGAAAATACATGAGGCAAAGGAGGGTCGAGCACCACACAAGCACTTATGAAAAAGGTGAACCTCGCGTCTCATAACAACTATACATATTAGTTGATAATTCTAATAGATTAAGATTTTATTACTATTAGGTTATATTTATTCATTTTGTAATCTTAAAGTTATAATTTTAAAGTTTCCATCAAGTTTGAATTTAATTTCAGGTATTTACGTGTATATTGAATTTAAGATTTATGTACACAATTTAGATTTCGATTAAATTTCTAGGATTTTTTTATGTATAATATATTCAATTTCATAATTTAATAAAATTTCCATCTAACTTAATCTTATCTACTTGTGAGATTATCTACAATACTAAGGTTTAATTATATTCTTAAACAGCTAAATTCACGAGTGGCTACTATGAGTTGGAAAAAAAAAAAAAAGACGTAAAATCTACCATTTTCCATTCCCAAGTATGCTCCCATTATCCGGACTTTTAGATTTATGCATATTTGTACCATTTTTTAAACTTTTTTGTCTTCGGTTATGTTTAACACCTTGACTAGCATGATTTCATCATTATTGACATGGTAGATCCATAATTGTGATGGATATATCTATGGATTGTGCCACCATGTTGGCGGTTAGCTGAGTGCTTGAAATGCATGCTTCATGCTCCAGGTTGTGTGATCGCTATATTTTGTTTGAAAATCTATCGTCATTCGGATGCAGCATATGAACGTGAAGAAAGAACTTAATTATTAGAATTCATGTATTACTGAATTAGTTCAATATCATGCACTGCAATAATGGATAGAACCATGTATCAAAACCGGATTGGACTGTGTTTTTTAGTTTAAAATTTACGACTCGTATGATTATATTGGATTTAGAAAAAAAAAAATCAAATCATAATTTTAGATTTGATTTAATAAAAAAAGAGTAAACTGTACTATATCCAATCAAATTGTCCCTACTCCTAATTATTATGGAATGTGAAAAGCTGGTGTTATTGAAAAATCTTCATTAGCCGTATCCTTATTTTTAGGATAGCGACGTACTTTTTTAGGTACTATATTTAAGGATTAAAAGTAAACATTGCTGGACAAGTAAAACAGACATTGGAAGGAAGGCAGAGCATTACACATTATTTTATGGAAAATAATCTAGTGCTCACATAAAATGGTAATATATTATATTTTTCTGTGATTAAAGTACTTGCCCTATGACAATCTATAATGCATAGTATTAATATATTAATTAGATAATCTTTTTTAAAGTTTATTCATTATTGCTAATAAACACTCAAAATTAAGGAAAAATTATAATGGAGAGATTAACGTTTGAAGATAATTTTATGTAAGGAAACAAAATTTCACAAAGTTAAAATGAAGAATTAAGTTTAATAGAAGATTTGTTTGGTTGCCATTATAATACCATCAATTTAAGCTGAGTGGCACATGAAGTTGGACATGTATAGTGATGACATGGATTGAAACAAAATTAAGTTAAATGAAAAAAGAGGAAATGTAAACATATAGTGAAACACTAAAAATCGATTTCATTACATAGAAATCCTAATCCTAAAACGTGGAACACTAAATTACGAAGAAAAGAACTATTACAAACCCTAATGCTAAAAAACAAAACCCAAACTTTCATTCATCGATTTGTAATTGAAACCTCAAACCTAAATTGACGCTAGAATAAAAAAGGACTGCACACTTCTTCTCTTCTTTTCCCTTTTTACTATTTCATTTGTTGGTTAGCTATTAGAAAGATGGATACAAAGTTGAGGTGAGAGAATCATGCTGTCGTATCAAGTTGCTTTCTAGAGAATAAATTCTGTCTTTGACCGTTTTGGGATTGAATGATAGCTGGACATCTCTTTTCTGATTGTTTGATTTTTCTTATTTTAATTGAATGAATTATGTAAAGGCTTTCTTTGCTAGGAAACTAGTACTGAATCTAGCTTTTGAGTGCTGTAAGTCTGAACATGTTGATGAACGAATTGAAGATGCATCAAAACCTGTGGCGAGTTTAGATCATGGACTTCTTCCCATCAATATATATCAATTTGATGGGAAGAATTATCATATCTAGGCACTGCAAATAGAGCTTTTCCTAATTCTACTTGGTGGTTTAATTTTTTTAATTTCACTTTTCAATATGGGTTATTGGGTGGGTTTTCTTTTTCAACATCAAATATTTTCTTTTCATGTAGGTTCTATTTCTTCACATTAAATCTTTTTGGGTTGGGTTTCTTTCTGCCATGTCATGTCCACATGTTCGTCAAAATGCGTCAACAAGGGTATACGTATAACTTAACATGCCATGTAGACTTGGGTAAGAGCCGGGCCAAACTATTAGGTTTTAAGGGTTTAGGTGTTTTGCTTAGTTGAAACCACCAAAATTGGCGAGTTGTAAACTGTCGGGCCGATCTGCCACTGACTCGCCATTAAACTGGTGAGTAAACCTAGGCAATTCACCTCCTTAAAAATAAAAATTAAAAAAAAAAAGAAAAAAAATTTTATTAAGTCGAAAAAAAATAATTGAATAATACCTAATAAGTTATTATATATTAAAGCTACTTTATTTTTAATGGTGAAAGATAATTTTTTAAAAATTAATATCATTAAATTAATGATAGATGATTAATCATAAGTCAATTATGTGTTAATGATAGATAGAAAATTCAATTTTAGTTAATATAAATCCTTTTTTCTAAAACTTATTAAATGTTAAAGACTTGAATATAAGAAAAATAAATAAATTTGAGGGAAAAAAATAAAAAGGTTTAAATCACATTAATTCGAAAATTAATAGAAAAATTAAAAATTATTAATGAATTAGTACACTAAAAAAAAAAGAAATGAGATCACATTATAGAAATTATTAATATATTAAAAAAAAAAAGAAATTAATAAAATTAGTAAAAAAAATAAAAACTGTTCAAGAGCCTCAAACCGACCCTTGAACCACAAAGCTTAATAAATCGGCTTGGAACCACTAACTCACGAGCCAGTCATGGTTCACCATGTCACCAACCCATAAACCAGCAATTCAGGATCGGTTCAACTTGGCATGCAACTCTAGTGTTATGTAAGATGCAAGTTAATGGCAACATAATTGAACTTCTATTTCAACTTTACATTGAAACGTTTATAATTTATTTTAATTTCATAAAACGTTAATCCCCTTTATTATAATTTCTTCAATAATAAAAATTCTAAAAATTTGAAAATATCATAAATGAAAAACTAAATTGGTTTCACTAAAGGTGGTTTCTCGGGACAGTTGTTCAATATGGTAGAAGGTAGATTTATTTGATCTTTAACCTGAAGGAGGGAAAAAAAAAAAGAAGAAGAAGAAGAAAACACTCAGAGGCAATTGTGACATGTACTTGTATTTTTTAATATGAAATTTCATACAAGGTCAGAACAATAATACTATTAACCCGCATCTAATTAACCAATTGGAGGAAACCTTTAAGGGCTAAAACCTCTTTCACGAAACGGAGCAATCTGAGAGAAGTAACCCAAACGGATCCAACGAACCCCACAAAATCAGTGGCACATGGTCAATCTTAACTAACTACATGAAACCGTAACATACGAATGTATTTGAAAGCATAACCCTTAGAGCTCTTTTGTTCTCAATCCTTGTCTTAGTTATACATATCATGTTCCATAAAAGACAAAATCAAATCACCTTAATTTGTCGAGATACTTTCTCATTTTGAAACCCCCATATCCCTATCTCTCTCCCCCTTACCAGCACCTACCTCATTGGCTTCTATTCCATTCCTACAATGGTTGAAATACTTGCCTCATGGTATTTTATTCCATTCCATTCATGCATTGTGCAAGAGTGCTACAATTCAGGTGCAATTGTTACCTCGGCCTTGATCCTTTTCTTTGATTCTACACGATATATTTATTTGGCTCACTACTTACAGCGAAAGGAAAAAAGAAGATGCTAAAGACAAAGCTGTCTGAGAATAAGAAGGCACAAAAGCGAAAGCTAAAGGAGAAGTTTAAGAGCAGTAACACAGAAAATAGCAAGTTTCTGATAAATGTGAATGTGATTGGGAGTGCAGGACCAATAAGATTTGTGGTGAATGAGAAAGATGCTGTTTCAGGGGTCATTGAGACATCCTTGAAGACTTATGCCAAGGAAGGCCGGCTTCCGGTTCTTGGTTCTCACGTCAGTGGTTTTCTTCTGTACTCTGCTACTGGTTCTGAAGGTAATTCCTGTGCAATTCTGTTAATAGAATGTGTTCGTTTGCTAGAATATTTTTCGAACTTTTTTGTTTTTTTTTTTTAATTGGATAAGTGTTAGTATTTAGAATTGTCAAAATCTCATCAGGTAAATCTCAAGTGTTTATAGTTAGCAGTGGCCTTTTTTTTTTCCCTCTAATAGCAGCTAATGATGGGAGATGAAAGTTGCAGCCACCAGCGCCTTCTATTCTCATCGTCTTCTATCATCCCTTACCGCCAAAAAATGCTTTAGAACTACTACAAGAACATTTAACAACGATTAATATCTTGAGTTACTTTCGTAAAATGTGTTTTTCTCACAAAAACTTTGTCCTAAATGCTTCTCTTTCAAAAAATCTGATTGGTTAGTTAGGAAACACAATACATGGCAGATATTTTTTCAATTAGGTAGCTTTAGATTTTTCTATTTTCTGAATTTCTCTAGTAAAATTTTAAGCAGTTCATATCATTTTAAGTTCTGATCATTCGGTTTACATGGTCCTTAAATCAGAATCCTAGCAGATTGAAGCAATTCGATTTGCGCAGATTTCAACTTTTATTTATTTTTTTTCCTTTGAGGTGACCTTTCTGAAATATTCCCTTCTTCTGTTTTTTTTTTTTTTTTAATGTTTTTTTCATAGCTTTGAATCCATCAGAACCCATAGGGTCTCATAGAGGTAGGAACTTTCTGCTGTGCAAGAAGCATAATGAGCCGCGGAAGACACAAGGCAAATCAGACTTGAAGGCACATAAGCGTAATGGAAGTTGGAATACATGGCTAAACAAGAACTTTAGCTTCAAAATATTAACTCCTTGAGATGTTTACTAATCAAAAAATGTTAGTCTGATCAGTGTAAGAAATATGTTAAAAGAACAAGCTTCTATTTAATACATGCATATCCATCTAATCATCATTTTTAATCGAAATCCAAATGTGCTGATCCAACTTACATCCGGTAATTCCAGGTCATAATCAGTGAGATAATCCGATACATATTGGTGCTTGCACAGCTACTACTCTTATTATTCCTAATCACAAACTGTCTAAGAATGATTCTTCTAACTTTGTTGATTCTATACAATGTAGATAACTTGTTGGAAAGATTTTATATCTTTCTATTATGCGTTTCGATATTACTTACTATGTTAATGTTCTCAACCAATTTATGTAAGCTCTATGTCAATCTCATCAATAAGCTTTGGAGAGAGTTCTACATTATGTGAAGTTGCATCCAAGGTAGGCCCTTTATTTCTCTACTAAATCATATTTCATTTTGTGAGCTTACGTTGACAGTGATTAAGGAAGTTACATAGACACTCGTCATTCTACATCAAAGTTTTGTATGTTTCTTGGTGATTCCTTAGTGAGTTGGAAATCCAAAAAGCAATCTATGGTTGTGTATAGCTCTACTGAATCAAAGTATCGCACCCTTGCTACCATTACTTGTAAACTAATGTGGCTGCTTACTCTTCTTAAAGAATTCCATGTTGATCTACCTCTCCCTATTCACTTCTTCTCAGATAATCAATCTACTATACATCTCACTATACTGACCATGAGTCTCTAAGGTACCTTTGAAGTCAAACTAAGTTGTCAAAGTGGCCGACAAGATAGGTTGAATTCCTTGAAGGATTCAATTTCGTAATAAAATGCAAACAGATAAAGAGCAACATAGTTGCAAATGCTCTCTCGAGGAGGAATGCACTCCAGACTGAACTTTAAGCCAAATTGTTTAGGTTTGTCAGCATTGAGCAATATTCCAAGGATCCATACTTTAGACCCATATTTGCACATTGTATTGATGGGAGGACGGTAGACAAGTATCATTTGGAGGAAGGATACTTGTTCTAAGAAGGGAAATTGTATGTACTGACCCGTTCACTTCAGGAACTTCTAATCAAGGACGCTTACAGTGAATGACTATATGGACATTTTGGGAAGAAAAGAACTTATGAATTGCTAAGTAGTCGATTTTTTTTTCTCGAAAATAAGGCAAGATGTGCACCACATTGTTGAAAGATGTGTCGTGTGCAAAAGGGCTAAGTATTGAGCTGAACAAGAGAAAGTAATGCCTTTACCTATTCCAACGAAACCATGGGCCGACTTGAGCATAGACTTTGTTTTGGACTACCACGAACTGACTAAGGCAAAGATTCTGCAATAGTCTTCATGGATAGGTTCAACAAGATGGTGCACTTTATGCCTTGCTCTAAAACTAACAATGCATCGGCTATTACTTCACTTTTCTTGCAAGAGATTGTACAGTTACACTGCATGCCAAGAAGTGTAGTCTCTAACAAAGAACTGAAGTTCTTAAACCATTTATGAAGTTCTAATACTAACGCCATATTACATCATCCATGCCTAAAATTTTGGTTTGTTGAGATAAGATATAAACTAGGGAAGAGAGAAATAATGCATTTGAGTGATGAATATAAATAATGTTAGGCATCCTCTTTCTTTTTTTTTTTTAGAAAACGAATATTTACTTGGTAAATGATAGCTTTAAGTACAAAAGTACCAATTGCAAATACAAACGAAGTTTAGAATTTCAAATATAATTGATTACAAGTTGAAGTTGTTAGTTGCAAATCCATTTACATTCAAATACAAGATAAGAGCCATCAACATGAATTATCCACCCAATTTGTATTTATGACATGGGACTATGCCAAAGAAAATTTCGAATAGGAACATCATGAAAATGTATATTGAATAGTAATGAAGTTGCAGAGGGCATAACTGTGCATTTTCCGAAATAGGGGGAAAAGAGGCAATTTACTAAGTCGAATTCAATTTTCATCTCATCCTTTTGTATGTAAAGTGAAACACCCTAAAAAATATTTTAAGGACATGGCCAGTTTTAGTCAATTTATTCTTTGGTTATTTCTCAAATATGTGATTCATCCATCCTTTGTTTTCACCAAAAAACTAAGACCACAATCTCTCTATATTTCTTTTAGACGCTGTTGCCCCTCCCGTCTCCCTCCTTTTCCTCTTCCTATCCCATTCACCTAATGACCCTTTTCTTTTGTTTCTTGTAATCCATGAGCACATAAGTATTCATCCAAGATAAGAAATTGTTCCCGTTAATATTTCTACTAGCTTTAAATTGGTATCATGGAAGGATTAAAGTGTTGCTGTAGGTAAGATGGATTGTGGTTTTCGTAAATTTCTTGGATTTCAGTGAAAAGCTACTCACTTTGGGGATTGGCGTGTTGAAGGAAGATAAGAGGCTTTGGGTTACCAGTTGCAGGAAGTGTTTCAATATTTTAGTAAAGCACCCCTTCAGATTTTGTGCTCAAATTAAGTTCCTCAAAATCGTTAGATTTCCATTTTAAGGAAAACCTTATATTTTGATACGGTATCATTGTTGGAGCCAAACAATACTATAACTTAAGAAACTTAATCATGGATATTGATTTATTCATGAAAATGATATGGAAGTTATGTAAATCTACTTAAAACATGAAAAATATTTATTTGGAATTAATGTTAAAATAAGATATCTATAGTGTTTTGATTTAAACTATATTGGAAAGGGTTTTAAGGTTAGAAATTTCTCGCAAGATAATTGGGTTGATAGGGAATCATTCAAGTTGATTAAGTAGGAAGCTTAGTAAACTCGATGGTGGGACATGCTGATTGTGCATATGGTGAAATTGGCCTCGGTATAGTAGATAATGATGTAGGTTGATTGAAATAGAGTATAGTTGACGAGACTGTTGGTCCCATTGAACAATCAAGGGGAGAAAGAAGAGGGAGAGGGATGCGGGGTTGAATTTATTGTTATCTTAGATCTTAAAATTTATTTTAATTTTACTTTTTGATATTCAATATCAACCGCATAGTACAAAACTTGTTTTTTTCTTTCTTTTTTTTCATTCTAACAAATTAGAAATACTACAAATTTACATTAAAGATATATACACAAAAACTTTCTTAACTTACTTTTCAATCTAATCTTTTAACTTTAATTCTGAATCTCTCTTGATGTATTTGATACTTAAGATATCCTTCTAATTCAATTCTGATCTTCTTCTTATCTTTAAGTCTTATGAAATGTTTCTCATCAATCAATATTATGTAATCAATCAATAGTGCAATATAAATAAATTATTGAAAAATAAATAGATAGATAAGGATTACAAAATTATGTAGTTATTTAGAGTAGTTTCACCTTATGTGTCAGTCCATTCATCCATCTTACAGCTAAGGTTCAAGTTTTTGTAGGAGATTCCACTATTTGAAAGAAATCAATAAGAGATGTACAATTCCTTAACTCTACCTTATGTCCATACTTCACATTACAAAAGTAATCGTAAGTTTACAAAATCTCCTTACTATTCTATCAAATAGTCTCTTACTAATTTTTCAAGAGATTGGCATCTCTAATGAGGATAACAATTGATTTCCTCACAATTTAGCTCGAGTCTCAAATCTAACAATAAATTATACACTTTGGCCTACGTAAAACTTAGTCAATCACTTTGTTCTCAATATTCAATCTATCTTTTGTATGTCTCTTATCTTATCTCTTCTTCTTTTGTTCTTATTCTCTTCATCTCTTTCAATAGTTATGGCTTCAATATTCAATTGTTCATTCTTCGGAAATAGCTAGTTTATAGCCTTTGTGATTAAAGTCTTCATGATCTTTTCATTTGTCAAATATCTTTGCCTTGCTGTAATTTCGCATCTTTCCTTCTTTGCTTCTTCTAAAACATAAGTCTTTCCTTTTTTTGTAATTTGTCTCTTGTTCATCTTCATAATATATTAAGTAATAATCTTTCATCTTGATTAAGTATAATTCTTTTGTATTTCTAAGTCTTGATCAATATCTCTTTTCTTTTTCTTTTTTGAAAGCTTTTGTAGTAGCTTCTACTTCTGCCATGTTTGTGAACAATTATTTATCTTTTAATGTATTTTGTCTTCTACTTCTAAAATATGTTTCTACTTTAGTTTTTCCTCTAGCTTCTAAAATCTTCTTTTGGCTTTGTATTCAAACTTTTCTTATCTTCCTTTATCTTTACTATTTCTATTTTTTTTTTCATTTTCTTTCTTCTAATAATGATTTCTATTCCTTCAAAATGTTGCTTATGATAATAAACTTCAATGTGGTTTTAAGTGATAATTGCTTATGCTTTTTTTTTTTAGATCAACTTCTTTATTTGTCATACTTATCATTCTTTGATTTTACTTATTAGGTCATAATCTCATGATCCAATCTCATCTTTCACTTTTAATCATGTTCTACTCTTTTCTTTTCAATTATGAATATCTCATACTAATCTTAAACTTGTTCAGTAAACTCAATAACTTGATTAATAATATCATCACGTATGTTTTGTTATTATAAGAACACGTTTCTTTAGGGTTCTAACATAAGTCAGATGAAATTGAAACCTTAATAGTTGAATTTGTGATCTTTCATTACAAATAAGACATTAAATTATATTGTTATGTATGTTTACTAGGATTGGATCAAACTTAGAGTCATCTCAAGGTTGTGAGCACATTCTAAGTACATGACTATTGTTATTTGTTTGTATGCTTATAAGATAGTGGAAATCAATTAACAACTACTCTACTTTAAATAAGTGCATGTATTGATTATGGTTGAATTTGATGTTTAGACTTATATATAATGGTTAAGGACTAAGGGATTTAATGATAATGAGACCGATCCTTAACGCGAATGGCTTGTATGTTGGTGCTTATGCCATAATGTATGACTTGATGTGATGTCGATATGAAGGAATTGAGGCTAGTACAAGTCTAAACATCCCTAAAGGAGTTGCAAATAGGTTGTATTAGTGGTATGGAATGCTAATGCAGATGATATTAAATGGATTGAAGTATTGATTGCTAGTACAGGTGATAAACCTAATATGAGACAAACTCAATGTTAATGGAAGGACTCATATCGTCCCTTGCAAATTTTAGTGAGAAAGTTAGAAGAAAATGACTCTCCACATAAATTATGTATTACATATGTCTATAGACCAATGTTTAAGCTATTATAAATCTTAGAATGCTAAACTTATATTATTTGATATGCTTTTAAATACAACTCATTGAATCCTACTTGTTACATTTAGTAATTATGGCCTCTAGGTTTCATTATAGTGTAATGTATATGTTAGATGAAATAGTTACATAATAAATTTCATAGCTACCCATTGGGAAATTTTAGATCATCTAAATTTAATGTTACAACTACAACCATTATTGAGATGGTGTGTGGCATTAATGCGTCAAATAGTCATGGAAGATAGACGGACTTAGTTTTTATTTTCTTCCCATTAAAGATGAATTTTATTCATTAAGAAAATTTTACATCATCCACATCAATTAATACAAAAGGACTTATAGACAAAAAGTTAAATTTGTACTAAGAAAATAATAAGATTTCTCCCAAATGAATAAACCTACCAATCTGATGATTACAATATATCCCATAGTGAAGATGACATAATCCATATAAGGGATGCCAACAAAAAGAAAAAGAATTGACAAATACATAAGATAAAGTTGTTTATTCCAAAAACTACTATTTGACTAATATCTCCCATCACTTTGATCTCTTTAGACTCACCAAATTTGTAAAAGTAGACTTATGTTGATGGATATGCAATATGATGGGTTAATGATTGCATGAATTGTATAAAAATAGAAATATGAGAAATTCTTTTCAACAAAAATAAAAAAAATAGGGATATGTTGATATTGAACTTAGTAGTGTTAAATATGCTGCCTTAGGGTAGTGAAGTAAAGGAAGGAGTTTTAACATGGCTGCTCACCAATAAAATATTGACACAAATATTAATGGAAGAAATAATTTCCAAATCAATTACCATACATGATTTTCACACAATATATATATATATATATATATTAACACCATATTGGTATTTACACACCACATGTGTTGTGAGGCCCTATAATTTTAGTAACTATGTCCTAAATGGTCAACTTGGAGGACTCTTGTGAGTTGCTAAATTAAGCTAGCTTTTAGTGACAGAGTCTTAGACAATAGTTAAAATAATATGCCCCATAAGATCATGAAATTATATTAATAATATGATAATAAAGAGTTAAAAAGTAGACTTATTATAAAAAAAATGAACGTAGTTCTTGTCGATAGTATGATATAAGTAAGAATAGTTTGTAAATTCTTAGAAAATAAAAATATTCTAGTACTACAAATATACAAAATGCTATAAGGATTGATCATAAAAACTAATATAAATAACCTTCTGAAACTCATTGCATCAAATATAAAATAGAAAGAAGCAAATTTAATTATAAAATACAAAGTGATAGTCGAATGATTACTTATCAATACATACCCATATTAAGTCCCAGTTCATAATAAGATTCAGTAATAGCTTGCTAATCCAAGGAACCGATAATTGTGAGCAAACTAGGCTAATAGAGTACAATAATAAAGCAAGTTTATGCTATCAAATGTAAGACTCGTACTTCCATAATTAGGTATCAAGCAAGGTAATTTAAGGCATAGGTAAAACTAGGCAGATTTAGTTAAAAATTTATGAGTAAGCTCAAAACATTAGTCAACAAGACCTTGATGGCTTAAATCTAAAAAATATAATAAAATAACAACAATATATCTAAAATAATAAATTTTTACTATACTATTTAATATTTTTCATAATCGTGCAAAATAGGCTTAGGTAACTAGTAAATTTTTAGAGATAAATTATATATGTAATAAAATTATTAAGTAATATAAAATAACATATCAAATATAGATATATACACCACATGTAATTTTTACGCATAAATATGTACCCATAATTGCCTAAATACCTAATTAAATGCAAATTAAGCTCAAATAAGCTAAAAAATAATAAAAAAATTACTAAAAATATTGGGATAGCTAGATAATACTTGGTTTAGGCATGTAAAGGCTAAAGACACTTGTTGATATGTGAATTAGGCAAAAAACATAAGTAGTAAGTCATCTAAGCTTAGTATAAAAGGAGAGATTTTGCATGGAGGAGAGAGAAAATTCATTTTTACATCACCAAAACGCTCTAAAACTTTGCGAAAATCCTCCTCAAGCTCCTTTAAGCAAACTATGACTTTTGGAAAAATATGGAAGTGATCTCAAAAGCCCTAAATGCTGAAGAGTAGAAAATAGGAAAAATAGTACACAAATCTGATTAAATGTTACTTGGGAGCTTTGGCAACACCTGAACATAAACCAAGGGTGCTGCCTAACTGGGAGGATAGTGCCAGTGCCAACCGACAATAGGGGATGGAGTAGCTGGTGGCCAGAGAAACAACTTCCGATGAGGGCTTAATTATCATCCAATTTTACTAACTTATGCCTAAAATTTTGAAACCGGGCTTTCTTAAGTATTTTTAGGTGTCGAATCTAATTTTCAACCCAATATTTTGAGATTCAAATTGGATGCATATGCTCCTTAAGAGATTACTAAACCCAAACATAATTTGATATGGTTTTAAAACACTTTAACGACATAGTTTCAAGCTCCAAATTTTTCTACGAACTATCCACCATTGATATTGAAGTGCTATGTAAAGATTCATGCAAAAACTATTTTCTATTTTTTCCTTAATTTTTAGTTAAAAAATTATGGCTAAACTGGTATTTTTAGTGAAATTTAAGAATTTTCTTCAAAAAGCAGTACTTGAATTTTATACCACACTAATTTGGGATGTAAATTCCTATGGCCGGTGGTGTTAAGTTGAAGTTTATAGATAGGAATTCTAAATTTTGGGAATCTGTGACTTATATAGTTAAGTTTTATATTACATAATCTTATGATTGTATGTAAATTTGAGGGTTAAGTGAAGCTCTTATGAAATAATGCAGTATTTTGGTGTTGCATATACTATTAGTGCGCTTTTTGGTAGTTGGAATCAAGAGAAGTGTGAACAAATCTTATGGTTATAAGAGTTTGAGCAAAATTAGAAGATAAGTCAAAGGGTTCAAAAAGTAAAACTCTTATTAAGCCCATACTTAGTAGTTAAGTTAGAGGGAATACTCATGAGAATTGTAAACAGAGGAATCTCATGCACTAAGTTAAAGGGTTTAATCATAAGAACTTTGAAGATAGTTGGACTTAGAGGATAGTTTAGAGGTTATCCAATTCAAAAACTTTAAATTGAGTAGACTTAATGGTTGACTCAAAAAGTAATTCATATGGAATTTGAAATGAAAATATGTAGATGTAAGCACTTAGAAGCTGCTTTAGAGGGTATTCCGCGAGAAGTCAAGGGTACTTATCAGACTTAAAGGTTGACTTAAAGTTAATCATATTATAACTTTACCCTGATATGGCTCATAAGCTTTCTAGTCTAAAAACTCCATGGATGACCTAACTCAAACCTTAGCTTAAAAGTTGTCAAAGATGAAATTCATTTATAAAGCAATTCTAACTTCCTATACTTATGCATACATAACTCATAAATTAAATTCCACATCAACCTAATTCTTACGAAGATGAACAAAGTAATGGTATCTCATGCCATGTATAGTAACTAAAATAATTAGTTGGATTAATATATAAGGATTCTTGAAGGAGGACTGTAGACACCTTATTTTTACCTTTTATATTTTTAGAGTTTCTTTTTTTAAATAAAGGAAACTAATCTAAATTTCAAAATATAAAAAAAATATATAAAATTTAGAAAAATTCAAAAAAAAAATCTTTAGATTTTGGATCGTTTCTAGTCACATGGATAAGGTCATTTTATTTTTAAGGTCAAATAAAGTCAAAGTGTATATAAGAGATTTAACAATTTCGAGTTATATTTGAGAATATGAAATTTTTCGAAACATTTCATATTTGGAGCATGGTTCACTTCAAGATTTTTTTTTTTTCTTTTTTTGTAAAAAGGAAATTAATTTAATTTAATCATAGGTTCAAACTATATGTTTTAATATAACTTAAAAATTTAATATTTGGAGCATGGTTCACTTCAAGACCATTTTTTTTTTTTTGCAAAAAGGAAATTAATTTAATTTAATCATAGGTTCAAACTATATGTTTTAATATAACTTAAATTGATTGATTTGTAGAAAAAAATTTGAATCAACTGCATTATCAATGAACCTGAGCTCATAAAACCATTAGAATCAACTCAATTTGAATAATTAGACTTATAAATGGAGGTTGGTGTCTTTTATTTATTTATTTCACCTTTTTAATTTATAGGCCGATTGAAGATTGAATTTAGCTTGAATTAGATTCTCAATTTTAAAAGTGGTCAAGCCAATTTATAGGATATATATATTTAATTTGCAAGATATGGTGGGAATTTAAGCTAGCTTAGCTAGCTAAGGCAAGGGTATTTGAGTCTAAAATCTAGGTATCAAATTCTACCATGGGTGCTTCTACTTTCTTTCATTTCTCACGTTTTCCCTGATATTCCTACTAATTTCCCACTTGCATAGCTCACTTTTGAGCTCTTTTTTATCCCCTTTTCCTTACCATTTCACCAAATTAATGGTAACAATACAATGTACACTTGGAATAATTTGCAAAGAACCAAATATCGTATCTTGATTCAAACAATTAAAGGGTCAAAATGATAAATGAAAATTGGGAAAAACTTGAAAACATGAATTTTCCTTTAAATCGAATGTGAGCTTCGTATTCAATGAATAAAGATCGAGTTGGTAAATTAGGGTATTGGTAAAACTAACCTGATTGACCTAAAAATTTACGAATAGGTTGAAGACATAACCCCATAGACTCGGATATTAAAAATATAATAAAATAATAATATAGCTAAAATAGTATGCTTTAACTATATTATGTATTATTTATCGTAATCATGTAGAATAGGTTTCGATAGTTCGTAAACTTTTAAAGATAAATTATATATGTAATAAAATTATTTTGGAATATAAAATAACAAGTGGAATATATACATATGTGTCATATGAAAATTAATAAAAAAATTTTGAGAACACTTAGGCAGTTAGATTACTTTTAAATAAGGCGTATGGATTGTATTATATAGGTATGATGCAATTGGGAAGTAAGAAACATGCAAAGAATTAGCTTATAGACCCAAAATTTCAAGGAGAGAGAAAATAAAATTCATCTTCACATCATTTAGGCTTTGAGAAACCTAAAACTTCTCTTTAGAAAATCATACATGCAAAGCAAGATTTAGAAAAATTAAGGATAAAATTAAGTGATTAAGGAAGCTAATATAGGAAATTATAAATAAATTAAGTGTAAACTGAGCACCTGAAGGTACAACAACTTAGTGCATTGCTCGAGCCCAACCACCACCATCACTAGAAGAAGCTACACCTAACTTTTGGTGGTTCCAATAAGGTAGGATTGCTGTGGGTAGTCGGAGTTAGCTTTTTTGCAATGAGATCCACTTTTAGTTTGATTCCTTATAATTTTGTAAAAATATAAAAATACCTAGAAAATTACAAAACATTTATTTAGTAGTTACAATATACGCCCTTAAGAAATCAATGAAATTGGACAATTTTCGATATTGAAATAAATAAAGTTAATAATGTAATAAATAAAGTTAATAATGTAGTTTACCCTTTAAAATTTTTCTATAAACTATCCTAAATCATTGAATTGCTATATAAAATTTTTTCATAAAATGATTTTTGAGCCTTAAATTATGTTTAAAATAGTGCTTTTAGTAAAAAGTGACATTTTTTTTCTTAGGATCCTCACTTAGATACTGAGCTTGATTTATTGTTGAAGTATTTACATTATTCTGGAGTGGTTGGATTGAGTAGTAAAGTAAGGAGTTTTAGAAAATTTCAATTTAGTCTTTAAAAGTGATGTTACTAACTTAGTTATTTTTTTTTAAATTTGGTAAATCAATGAATTAAGATGTCATATATAAAGAGTTAAGAAGTAATAAAGCTAAGGAAGGTTATTTGAAGTGATACTTATTGTTTTAAATTGATCCTATAATTGTAACTTGGAAGAAAAGTGGGTAAATTGACTAATTATAGGATATTGGCTAAAGGCATAGGATAACTCATAGGTTATATAAGTGAGTTGTACACTCAAATGATACTCAAAGATTGAGTCAAAAATTAATTTTTCTGAATCTTAAATGCAAGATCTATCTGGATATGGAATTTAGATATATATTTTCACCAAAGATATAAAATGCAATTAAACTAAAAACATGAAATTTATCTACAAAAAAAATTATCTAATTAAAATACATAACATATAATTTATGTTAAAATTATTAAATAACCTACACTAAAAATAAGTTAGTAAAATAAAGTGATTAATTAATTAAAAACAAAATAAATAAATAACAAAAATAATTTACCTAATTACTTAAGCAGGTCGGACTAGTCAGCGTTTATGTGTACAGATGCACTATTTAGATTGCAGTAGACTACCTGGACAGTAGACGTGTAGTCGTGTGTGAGTATTGGTCTAGGAGTAGACTATGCGTACTACTTCATACGACGTGCTGGACGTATGCTAGACAGTAGACATATGGCATGCTGGACGTATGGCAGCGAATGTGCGTATACTAGACAGTGCTATGAAGTGCTCATGATTAATAGAGTATGTGTGAATTGTTATGACCATACGTGAGTGTATGAGCTACTGATCATAAACCCCACATTTATTTGGGATTTCTATCTTGGGCTTGATTAAGTCTATCTTAATTTAGCCCAAAATATACGTTAACCCATTTAATAATTCCTAAGTCTCTTTAGCCTAATATAAATTAGACAAAAATCCACTTTATATTGGACTAAAAAATATTTTTAATGAAGCTTAATTATTTAAAGACTCAGAATTTATTAATTTGAATGTATAGCCTATCTAATCCAACCCTAAACGATTTGACTCAACTTGATACTTTTATTAATATTATTTTTTTATTTTATTATTATTTTATATTTTTTATTATTTTATTTTCAAATCTAACCTAATAAGAAAAGAATCCTAAAGGTGGTAAAAATGAGATGTCTACACTAAGAACCTCAAGCCAAATATGGATCCTTCGATAGAAATAGTTGAAATGGTCCTTTACCCATACTTAGTTGAACTAAGTGATGAGAGAGAAGGTTACAGTAAGGTTGGAAGCAATGGTTCGAAGGTACTCTCGGATGAAGAGTATTCTCAATTATATAAGCCTTAATTTGGTTCCAAATTGGATGCCTCAGAGCAGTTTGGTCGAGAAGGCCTGGTGTGGACTAAGTCTATGGTAGCTGCTGTAAGACTAGATTCTATCTTAGTATAATTCATATCGCGGGGCTATTACAACTTTACCTCTTCAAAGTGTGACATATGAATAATCTGTAATGTGTATTACCTACTAAATTCTTTTTTATCCACCAACACCTAAGGTTTTCAAGGAGGTTTTATGTATGCTAAAGAGAGAGAGAGAGATTCAATCGGATTTAGATCTATTTGAAGAATCTTAACTATTTATAATTTGGCAATTTGACGAATAAAAGGGACATACAAATTAAAGAGCTTGGATGATTTCTAAGTATATGTTTATATATGTATGTATGCAACATTTATGGATTCAATAATAAATTTTGAACCTTATACATTCTATCAAGGTAAGATCATGAGATAAAGCAATCACTCCGTACAGATTGAGGCTTGGCATTTAATACAAAACAGTACCTTTGGTATCTATGATGTTTAAATATTTTGATAGAATGTAACTCGTATAAGTAGCTAATGATTTTATTAAAAAATATCTTATAATCACATAAATTTGTAATTTTCTTACGCAATTAAATGATAATAATATTTGTCACATATCTATAACTACTCACACACACACACACACACATAAATATATAGTTAATATATTAATTGAGATAATCTTTTATGTATATCTATTATTTTTGCTAATAAATATACATACAACCAATATTTGTATGTAGCCCAACATTTTATCCAGTCTATTTTTTTTCCCATAAGTTAATAATAAACTAATCAACTAATGATTGATTCCAGTACACTTGTTAAGACTTGAATAAGGCTTCTTTATCTAATATTTAATGATTTACACAATGTTAAAGAGAAAGCTCCTATTTAGTACCTCGCCTTTTCAGGTGCCTTCCTTCTTAGGTGCTTTGGCCTTTCACCAAGTCTAAATTTGATAGTTGTAGGTTCCTTACAACGAGGTCAACCTCTTAAAAGTCTATAGACTTACTTAGGCCCAATCCAGTTTCACTCCTAATTTTAAGATGGTACCATATTGATGTAGGCTTAAATTTATTAGGCCAACCTGCCTGAAACTAGCTTAGGTCTAAGGTGTTGCCCAACTTGCTCTTAAGTCGGGTCTATGCCGTTCAGCTACTTTAGTAAAATCCCATACCTCCTTTAAGTAAGCCAATCTAGCTTAATGTAACTTACCCCAAGTTGGATCCTCAATAGCACCATATTGACAAGAGCTCTTCTAAGCTCTTAATTACCTTGCTTGTCTAGTTTAAGTCCTACTATTCAACTTGACCTACTTGCATTGCTATTTAGATTAAGTCAAAGCTCCATCTCACTAGACTCAGCTCACCTTTCTCAAGCAGCAGCTTGATTTGGAGCCTTGGAGATCTATTCATGCACTTACTCTCTTGACCTCAACAAGATACGTATATACTTAGCTAGATATACTTTTATATTTAAAGAGATATAATTTAGATACGCTAAGAGAAATCTATCTGAAGATATCTTAGTCCCATCTCCTATAAATAGGAGATGAAGCCATAGGTAAAAGGGCTCCTTCTCTTCCCTTAGTTTTTTTACACTAGAGTTTTTACTCTATAAACCCTGTGTTAACTAAAGCATCAAAGTGACTGTGCCATTCATCACTGTTTGATATATTTTTTTTTTTTTTGTAGGAAGTCACACGATAACTCTAAAGACACAATCAATAATTTTCCAATCACTTGTTAAAAGTGTTTCATCTTTTTCACTAAAAACTATTTAATAATCACATAAAATTGTAATTTATTGTATTCTAATATAATTAAAGAATAATATATAACCCAAATTTACAGTAATTCTTAGATATTGTAAAAATATTAATAAAGATAATCTTTTTAGGCACATTCATTACTTCTTGTAATAACTATATTCTAATGCTGTGTTTGGAATTTTTTTTCTTAGAATTTGGCGCAATCAAGTGAAAAGGAAGAGAGCGGCGCAAAAATAGAAAGAACTATAATTTGTATTTTATGTCTATAAATAGCGGAAGGAAACAAAAAGAAATTGAGAGAAATATTTTCATTTTCTTTTTAGGTTCTTTTATAACAAAGAAATTAGTATTCGACTAGATTATCTCTATTTTATTTTAGTGAACCTTTTTTATGGGGACATGTTTTTCATTTTCATCCGGTTCCATATCCGCAATATTCATGTCACTGCATTATAGGAAATGTTCGTGTTAATAAATTATAATAGTCTTGCGAATAAGAATTTTGAACTTGAAAAATAGTTGAAAATAATAATTTCCTTCTACTAATGATCGAGTCCAGCACGCTAAATAAGAACTGCGTAAGACAAATTTGTCTATTCAAAGAAAACAGGACGCGCTAGCAATTGGGTCGTGAACTTGTAATTTTTCATAAATTATCCAATAAAAGATGCCATCACAAAACCTTAAATGATATTTACTCATTATTAATCGATTCATGCTGACTTAAAAATAAAGCCATTCTCACAACAGCAGTTTAAAATCCGATTAGGAACCTTTACAGGATCCAACAAACCCCACAAATCTAGTTACATTTGTCTAATGAGAAATAATTGTCATAAGATGCGAATGGTGACCTCAAAGTCAATTGTCTCTCTGTTTCTCTATCGTTGTGTTAGTATTAATATCGTGTACTATAAATGACAAAACCCAAACTGCATTAATTCGCTCAGATACTTTCACATTTTGAAACCTTCTACCCCTATGTCTCTCCCTCGCCAGCACTTAAGGCATTGGCTTCCATTCCATTCTTTGAATGGTTGAATTACATACCCATCGTACTCTATTCTTCCATTCATGCACTTTTCTTACGTCTTCCTACTGCAAAGCGGGAGAGCGCCACAAGTCCCTAGCCACCGTCATCTTGGCCTTGATCCTATCCCTTAATTCGACATCACATATTTGTATAGCTCACTAATTAACGGCAAAAGCCAAGAGAAGATGCCGAAGACGAACCAGTCCAAGAATAAGATGGCTCAGAAGCAAAAGCAAAAGCAAAAGGAGAAGAATAAGAGCAGTAATGCGAAAAATAACAAGTTTCTGATAAATGTGAATGTGAATGGGAGTACAGGACCCATAAGATTTGTGGTGAATGAGAAAGATGTTGTTTCAGCGGTCATCGAGACATCCTTGAAGACTTATGCCCGGGAAGGCCGTCTTCCGGTTCTTGGTACTCATGTCAGCGGTTTCCTTCTCTACTCTGTTGTTGGCTCTGAAGGTAATTCTTGTGAAAGTATACTAACATATTTAGGATGTGCTTGTTTCGCAACTTTTCCATATTCAATGTAATCAAAAGTTCTAAAATTGTCAAATTTCAATATAGAAATCTCAAAAAAAAAAAAAAAAAAAAAAAAATTTCGCTCTCAAAAAGCTCTTAAATGCTTCTCTTTCAAAAAGCTTTTTTTCTTCTAAATAGCTGTTTTATTTTATTTTATTTTTCCTCATTTCCAATTTATTTTAGCTTTGAATCCGTCAGAACCCATAGGATCCCATAGCGGTAGGAACTTCCTGCTCTTCAAGAAGCAAATGCAGCCACAGATGACTCAAGGCAAATCAGAAGTGAAGGCACATAAGCGTAACGGAAGTTGGAAGGCATGGCTTACCAAGAGCTTTAGCTTCAAAATAGCATCTCATTGAGATATCCACTAATCAATAAATGTTGACTTGATCAGAGTAAGAATAACGCTAAAGAGGAAACAACTGTTTAGTCTAGTTGTGCTTTTTAATAAAGATCGAAGCGCGCTGGCGTAAACCCGTATCAGTCTGATGTATTAAATCTTAAAAGCTATCGTATCTCATTTTCTAGTTTAAGTTGATCTTTTGATTTAAATATAATGCATTTTGTAGCTGTTTTATAACTATCAAAATATTTTATGCTTTTTTCCTTGTTACAATTAATTGTTTAAATATACCGATTGCTAATCTAAACAATGATTTTCGGTACGGTTGGTTTTAATGTTCAAGTATTAACATATCCAAGATTATATAATATCATTACACATCCATAATGTGTCAACACATCCACATTTTCAGCTGGGTTTGGCGAGTTATATTAGATAATCTAGCTTTCAAAATATTTAAGAGAAATTGTATAAAACCTCCTCTAAACTTTGATATTTGTACTATTTACATTTTAAATTTTTAAAATATGATTTTTAGTTCTTAAACTTTCATAAATTGACGGAACAACCTCTTAGATTAAGAATAACCCTTTAAACTTTGATTTTGATATATAAACATCCCCTCTAAACTATAGAGTGTTTAAAAAGTATTTATATACAAAAATTAATGTTTAAAGGAGTTATGCGAATTATTTATCAATTTATTAAAGTTTGAGGATCAAAAACCATATTTTGACAATTTAAGAGAGCAAACCACACCTAAATCAAAATTTAGAGAGGTTTTACATTTTCCTCAAATTTTTATACATTTATGTAATGGGTTAAGATAAAGTGACTAATCTAATGCTAATGAGGCATAGGAATGATATGTTATGCTTAAAAGGGCTAATTGCATTTTGGAAAAGTGATTAAGAGAGGAACTTCACTAGATAATGCGTTTGCCTTAGTGACTGAAGGGAGGGCACTCGAAGGGAGCTAGTGCCTCTGGCTGCGTTGTAACACAATTTGTTATATTAAGAAAAACAACACTGGTCGGGAATATGTTATCTTATGCCAAGTTAATCTAAGATAGGATAATTCGTGTGCCACTGAATGGCATTAAAGTACTCGTACTCATGGTAGGTCCCATGATGGCCTGCCCAAAATTGAAATAATTGCTGACACCCATGGACGACAAGATTCGTTTGCACAAAACATGTGCTGTACCGGTTCATGTTTAGAGAACAAGAGAATTCACCGTAAGAGGCGTATTCATCCAACAAATAAGCTGAAGGAATACGGCAGTAACTCCAGCAACTGAAGTGCTTTTTACTCGTGATTATTTTCTCTCCAAATATTCATCTATAGCATGGGTCGGAAAAAAACAAATGGGTAGAACTGTGATTAGATCAGAATAAACCAAACTAAATTAAATCGGAAATTCAATTTTTATTTTTTAGTATGCTTTGATTTGCAATTTAGTTTGCATTAAGTATATTGGCTTGCAATTCAGATTGAGTGGAGCAAGCTGAAAATTCAAGAAGCTGAAGTAGAGAAGTTTAGCGAAAGGGAAAAAGCCTCAATATCGTGCGTGAAGAAAAGACTGAAATGTGAGCCAAGAATTAAGTATTTATAGGCTTCAAGCGAGGGCAAATGAAAAGTCAGTTATTGAGATAGAAGGGACATGATGTTCTACTGTTTAGATCTTGCCACAACGCTAACATTGAATTCAACGGCTAAGATCTCCCTAACATAATGGACTCTACCGTACGATATTGGTAACGCATGACATCTGTCAAATTGCATCAAATGTATCAGAATTTACATGCTCATAGAGTATATGCTTATTCATTGTAGTCTAGCACGTAGAGGATCACGTCCTACAACTAATTCCAACTGATTTTTGTAACTAACTAGAAGATAGCAGCTTGTATATATAACATCTTGTATAGTTTTTTAGTTCTGCAACACGGCAGATTACACTATCATCCTCTCTTGTATCTTCTTTCTCTTTGGTAAACAATCGACATACAATTTCAATTTCTTGGTTCTCGTCTTGCACTTTCGCTGATTAGGCTTCAAGTTCATCATGGTATCAAAGATTGAAGTTTCACCATTAGAAGATATTAAGTCTCCTTACTACATTCATCATTCCAATAGTCAAAACTCGGTTTCGATTTCTCCTATACTAACTAGTCTTAATTACAGTACATAGAGTAGATCTTTTCTTTTAGCACTCTTAATAAAAAATAAAACAGGCTTTGTAGACGAATCAATCAACGAGCCTTTGAAGGATGATTCTTTGCATCTGATATGGCATAGGTGCAACAATTTGATCGTAGCTTAGTTATTGAGGTCAATTTCTCCATCAATTGCCGCAACTGTTATATATATGAACATAGCAAAAGAGATTTGAGAGAAATTGAAGGTAAGGTTTTCACAACCCAATGATACTCAAATTTATCAATTGTATAACTTGTTGAATACAGTCGTACAAGGAAATAGGATAATGGGAGTATTTTAATGAGCTTAACATAGTATAGGAAGCATTAAGAAACTTTAGACCTCTTTCGCATTGTACTTGTAGATCTTATAGTTCGGATTATTTTAAAAAGTTCGTTGAAATGGCTAAGAAGAACTATGTTTTCAAGTTGCTTAATGGTTTAAATGATTCTTTTTCAATGTTGAGGTCACAAATACTAATGTTGAAGCCTTTTCCATCTCTAGATGAAACCTATAATCTAGTATTACGAGATGAATTTCAGAGATTGAGTAAGCCGAAAGAGATGGTTTTTTGAGAAAGTTCGACTATGATTACGGCAAGCCAAACAGGGGAAGGTCTTTTGTACTTGGTGATCAAAGAAGTAGAAATGATTTGCTATGCATCTACTATCGAAAAAGAGGTCATCTTAAGGATAGATGATATAAATTGATTGTTTTTCCACCTTACTTCAAGTTTAATAGATCTAAAGTTTTAGTTGCTAATCAAGTTGCAATTGGAGAAGCAAAAAATTCAATTATGTCTGCTACTAGTCTTTCTTATATTGTTGTTGTTGGTAATTCTACTATTATGGGTACAGTAGGGAATTCATCTTCTAAGAATAATAATTAAGTTGTTAATCTAACAAAGGATCAAGTTCTTCAACTATTAAGCTTACATAATGCATTTGAGGGATCTAGTTCTAAAGCTTTTATTACTAATAATTCACCTATGTCTTCAGTTGTTTCTTTGTAGAATTCTAGTTTAGACTAAGAATATGTTCATGCTAGTCATATGGCAAGTATATCTCTTTTTTCTTTTGTTTCCAATTCTTCAAACACAGTTTCTTGGGTGTTGGATTTAGGCACTACAAATTACATAGTTGATTCAATTGCATTTTTTCAAGAATATTCACCTCTTCCAAACACTTTTATTCAACTACCTAATAGTATCCATTTGCAAGCAAATCATAAAGGCACAATTTCTATATCATTTAATTTAGTACTTTATGATGTTTTTTTTTTTTCCTACATTCAAATTCAATCTTATATTAGTGTTTAGAATTTTGTCTGCCGATTGTTGTGTTCTCTTTTCTAAAAATGTTGCCTTCATTCAGGACTTTTCAACTCAAAAAGTGATTGGTTAAGCTAAAGTTAGATTTGGTTTATTTTACTTGGAGCAAGATCTATTGTGTTACAATCTTGTTGCCATGCCTTGTAAAAACATAAATGTTTCTTTTGCTTCAATTTTTCTTAATAATGTGCCAAGTACATTTGATGTTTAGCACTTTAGATTTGGTCATTCTTCTTTTGATAGGATGAAACACATTCATAAACTTGATCACAATGTTGCTTGTAACAAATTTGATTGCCTTGTTCGCCCACTTGCTAAACAACATCGATCACCATTTTCTTTTCATGTTAGAAATACAACTTGTGCTTTTAACTTAGTTCACATGGATGTTTAGGTCCTTTTTGCACTACTACTTTGGAAGGTCACAAATATTTCCTTACAATTGTTGATGATTGCACTAGAGTAACCTGGGTCTATCTTCTGAAGTACGAAAATGAAGTTTCTACGATTGTTTCTTCCTTTCATCAACTTATCCTTACACAGTTCGATTAGAAAATTAAAGTAATTTAGTCAGATAATGGTAAAGAGTTCATGTTAAGTGATTTTTATTCCAAAAATGGTATTGATAACTCTTATTTTAAATACATTTCACATGGTGATTTTATAGTATTTCCCTTACATCTTTGGTTTTCTTTAAAGAAATTGATACTTAATTGAGTAGAATTTTGATTTCAAGGTTTGAACGTGTTCTCAGATTAAAAATGAAGAAAAGGAATCAAGTTTCACTTAATTCGGAGTTCAAATGAATGAGTTATGAAGTTTTAAAGTTACATAAACAATAGGAGAAAGTGGTAATTTTTTATTAGAAAGTTACACAGTCTGGGACATAACTAGATCCCCAAGCTGTGTCCATGCAGGAAGATTTTAAGTGCCAAGGTCAGTAAGTTACACAACCTAGGGACATAACTGTGTCCCAAGTTGTGTCTAGTGACGAAAAAGGAAACTTTATAATACATTATAAAAGGACTTATTAAGGTTTTGCACATAACTTTGGAGATTCAAAAGAGAAAAGACTTGAAGAGAAGAAGGAGCAAAAGAAAAAAGGAACACCTAATTTCAAGATTAAAGAGATTTTTCATCAACAAAAGGAGTTTTTAGTGTTTTATTTCTTGATTTTGTTGCAATTCGTTTTTATTTTCATTATGATAGCTTAAGATTCTTGTATTTAGGATTGTAGAACCTAGGGTTTCATGTGATTATTAGATTTATTGATAATTTTCAATAAAGTTTCTATCTTTTCTTGATTCAATTATGTTCTTTAATGGTTAATTGATATTTCTAGGGTATCAATCGATGATATTATGCATGATGATTGAGAAATCATATGAATAATAAAATCTTGACATAATTGGGGAGAATTACATGTGTACTTAGAGATAAGATACATGATTCTTCAAAAAAGTTGTTCTTTTGTGTGGGAATTCATTATATATTAATGCAATTCTGAATTATATTACTAAGTGAAGAGATTCCGGAAAATAATTTAGGATTAGGGTTAATATGCTTGAGAAAGGTATTAACTTTATTGTGAATCCCTCCGGTTAAGAATAATAAAGATTGAATTGGATACATTTTAAACAATTACATGTTAAACACTAGGGGAAATAATTCCTAAATACGTTATTTGCATTCTTGAAGTTGTTCTTAATTTTATCGTTTTCTAAATTGCTTAATCAAGTCTCATAATTACGTTAGTTTGTTAATTTTAGTATTTTTAATTCATTCAACCCATCACAATTTTCCAATTAGATAATAGAGCTAGAGTTAATATTAATACTCGAGGTTTCTAAAGGATCGACTCGGACTGATATTTACTATATTAAAACTGATAAGTGAACTTGCCTTGTATCAGGTATCATTCATCAACTTAATTGTGTTGAAACACCTAAACAAAATGGAGTTGTTGAGCGCAAACACAAACATTTGTTAGCTGTTGCTAGGTCTCTTTTAATTCAGTCCTCCTTACAATTTCCCTTTTGGGAGAAGCCATCCTATATGCTACTCATTTTATTAACCATATTCCCACTTATGTTCTTAATGGTTAGTCTCCTCATCAAACTTTATTTCATACATACCATTATATTCTCATCTTAGAGTGTTTGGTTGCTTATGTTTTGTATCCACTTTAAAAAAGGTTCATACTAAGTTTGACATAAGAGCTCTTTTTTGTGTATTTGTTAGCTATCCTACTAATGTCAAAGGGTACAAGTTATATGACCTACATTATCAAAAATTCATCATATCTCGAGATGTTCTTTTTCTAAAACATTTTTTTTTCCATTTATGCTCTCATCTACCTTTGCTTTATTGCCTCTACAACATACACAACCTTCTATTTGTTTGCCAACAATAGACTCATCCAATTATGTAGACCTTTTGTACTCATTTTTTCCTCTTAATACCTCTACATCGTAGCTTGCTTTAAATAGTACTTTACCTAATACATAATTTATTGATTCACAATCATATGCTAATCCCCCTACTTTACCATACATTGGCCTACCTCCTGTTCAATGTTCTTCTATTGATCTACAAACACAATTTAATGATCTACAAACATTTTGTCTTACTGAACAATATTCTTCTATTATTCAACTAGTCAGGACAAGCACCAAAACTAAACACATACCTTCATATCTTGCTAACTATCATCATAATCTAGGTTTAGCATTGACTAATCAAGTTTCTAATGATTCTTATTCTATTGCTCACCCTCTTCATAGAGTTCTTTCTTATAATTCTTTGTCTTCTACTTATAGAGCCTTTTTTGTTACTTTGTCCCAACACATTGAACCTACTTCATATACTTAAGCTAAGAACTTAGAGCCTTGGCAAAAAGCTATGGAAGAAGAACTTGAAGCTTTGCATTGAAATAACACTTTGAGTATTGTTTCTCTACCTCAAGACAAACACACTGTGGGTTGTAAATGGGTATATAAGCTAAAGACCAAAGTAGATGGTACTATTGATCGTTATAAGGCTAGTCTAGTGGTTAAGGGATATAATCAGCAAGAGGGATTTAAGTATATTGAAACTTTTAGTCCAATTACTAAGCATACTACTGTATGGTTGTTCTATTGTCTTGCGACTCATTTTAACTGGCATATTCATCAAATGGATAATGCTTTCTTGAATGGGAATTTGCATGAGGAAGTGTACATGGATTTGCCACCGAGTTTGGACATTAAGGGGGAGCATGGTGATAATTTGGTTTGTCGATTGTATAAGTCCTTATATGGCTTGAAGCAAGTATCTCGCAATGGAAAAGCTCACTAATTGTTTGTTGTCACATGGTTCTCATCAATTGTACTTTGATTACTCTTTGTTTACTAAGGGAAGCAGAGATGATTTTCTTATGGTCTTAGTAAATGTTGATGATCTTGCTATAGCAAGCAAAAGTTTTGCCATCATTACTAAGTTTAAAGAATTTCTTGTTGCTCATTTTAAAGTAAAGGATTTGGGTATCCTTAAGTATTTCATCACCCTTAAATTAGCCAAGTCTCCAGATGGTCTTGTTCTTTCACAATGAAAATTTGCTATGATCTTCTTCAACAATTTGGCTTTATTGGTGCTTGCACAACTACTACTCTTATTATTCCTAATCACAAGCTGTCTAAGAATGATTCTTCTAACTTTGTTGATTCTATACAATGTAGATAACTTGTTGGAAAGATTTTATATCTTTCTATTATGCGTTTCGATATTACTTACTATGTTAATGTTCTCAACCAATTTATGTAAGCTCTATGTCAATCTCATCAATAAGCTTTGGAGAGAGTTCTACATTATGTGAAGTTGCATCCAAGGTAGGCCCTTTATTTCTCTACTAAATCATATTTCATTTTGTGAGCTTACGTTGACAGTGATTAAGGAAGTTACATAGACACTCGTCATTCTACATCAAAGTTTTGTATGTTTCTTGGTGATTCCTTGGTGAGTTGGAAATCCAAAAAGCAATCTATGGTTGTGCATAGCTCTACTGAATCAAAGTATCGCATACTTGCTACTATTACTTGTAAACTAATGTGGCTGCTTACCCTTCTTAAAGAATTCCATGTTGATCCACCTCTCCCTATTCACTTCTTCTCAGATAATCAATCTACTATACATCTCACTTGTAATCTAATATTTCATGAACACATAAAACATTTCGAATTAGATCTTCATTTCATATGTGATAAAGTTACTTTTGCCAATATCTGTTCCTAGTCAACAACAGCTTGCTAACTTGTTTACAAAGGGTTTGTCTTCTACATAGTTTCGTTTTCTTAGGCAAGATGGGAGCAATAGATATTGACTCTCCATCTTGAGGGGGAGTCATAGAGTATATGCTTATTTATTGTAGTCTAGCATGTAGAGGATCACATCCTACAACTAATTCCTATTGATTTTTAAAACTAACTAGAAGATAACAGCTTGTATATATAACATCTTGCATAGTTATTTAATTGTGTAACACAACAGATTACACTTTCATCCTCTCTTGTATCTTCTTTCTCTTTATCTGCATACACTTTTCAATTTCTTGGTTCTCGTCTTGTACTTTCACTAGTTAGGCTTCAAGTTCATCACATGCCAAGTTCAACCTCAAAATAAATCTTCTAGAAGCCTTATTTGCCTTAGGCTAAAAGATCGCCAACACATTTAGAGGTACCCTATGATAGGAATCAAGCTATTAAGCTTTTGACTAGCAGCTGAGCTCGAGGACTAAAAGGCTTGGCAAGGCGGATTCTTCTGCTCCAGCCTACTCCTGTTAAAGTCAAGTACTTCTTTGCTGAGTCATTTTGCATGTTGAGACGAATGAATGCCATCTCTCTAAAGTGTACCGAGTTATAGATTACTAAGAGAATAGCCAAACCTTTCATGATTACTCACTCGCACCTAAGCCGACCAATGACTTGACATCTCCCTTGCCGAGAAGTCAAGAGAGAGACCCATTAATCCTTAGCTACCCTTACTCGGACAAGCAACCTGACTGTACATTTTTGTCCGCATCCTCCAACTACTTCACCAATGTCTCACTACCACATGTAGAATCAATTACACTAATCATTACGTTTCTTAAATATTATTTTTTACCCTTTTGTATTCTTATAAAATACTTATTTAGAGTAATATACTTTTTGTCTTTTCCTTTTTAAGAATGTTGCTCTAAATTCTCGAGTATAAATACCCTTTATATTTGTAGCTATAAACATCAGATTGAACATTAATACACTTGATATTTTTCTCTCATAAACACTACTTTGTTTACATTCATCTCACTTTTATCCTAACCCTTAAATAATGCTAGGTAGCGAGTAACTTTATCGAATTATCTTGTGCATCATATCAAACTGTGTCGTGAGTCTTCAAAAGTTCCATTAGTGCATCATATCTATTGGAACTATTTGTAGGTTTTTACTTACTTTTCATTCACATTTGTTCTTTCACACATTCCCTATCACTTCCTTTTCAAGCTTTCAGCAAGCTTAAACTCATTTAGCTACCAACCTAATCTACTTTTAGTTACGATTCACACTATCTTGGTATCAAAGTGGAGGTTTTTGTATGAGCTATAGTTCGTGTTTGAAGTTCTGTTTATACTTTATTTTGCGTGTATGAAACAGAGTAAGTTACTGTATTCATTTGATTACTGTGCTTGTCAGTTGTTACTTTTTTAGTTTATAGAAGTGTTTGTTATATTGCCTACTTAAAGAGTTTGAGCTTTGAATCTATGGAGAAAATGACTAACTTAAGTATAAACATCGGTGCTGAAGATGACAATAGTGGAGTTATCTACCATGGACAATAGTCTTAGGAAACCCTTAGGCGCACTGACAAAAGACTTAATGAGGTGGCTAACCTCTTGGTAGACTTAACCCAAGCTATTTATGCATTAGCTTACCGACTAACTGTGACCGCATAAAACACCCCACAAATTACTTAACCCACTAGAGGAACCTAGCTCGACTAGTTTAAGGTAGAGGAGGAGGTAGACGAGTAAGACGAAAGATAGACCTAAGAGAACTTGTTGAAAAGGGTAAGGAAGAGTATTTTGAAGAAGAGCAAGCCTAAGTCTCCTAAGCATCTGACCATATGAAACTTCAAATTCTGAGTTTCAATGGATCTGAGAATGCTGATGAATATCTAGAATGGGAAGCGAAAGTGAAGCGTGTTTTTTACTATTATTAATATAGGGATTACGAGAAAGTGAGAATTATTGCTCTTAAGTTCTCTAGATAAGCCGTCATGTGGTAAAAAAATTTCTAAGCTATGAGGAGGCAAGAAGGCTACCGAGAAATTAACACTTGGCTAGAAATGAAAAGAATACTCACAAATAAGTTTGTACCAGATAATTATTTATAAGATACCTTTATTCAGCTTTAGGAGCTGAGATAAGAAGACCAAACAGTTAACAAGTATGTCCAGGAATTCTAAATACTCATGAATGTGAAGTGGAGGAACCACCAGCACAAATAATCTCTAGGTTCCTTACTAGATTGAGGGGTGACATTCAAGACATTGCAGAATTCCAACAATTTACCACAATGGATGAAGCCATTAAAATAGCCCAATAAGTAGAGAGACAAAGAAGAAACCGAGTACTAACTAGAATGCCAACTAGCCGACCTAGACAAGGAAGTCACTGAGTTTAGTCAAGTACCAAGTTGACTCGAAAAGTTGATGCTTGAGTCAAACAAAAAGGTCGACCTGACAATGACTTGCCTACCCAAACTTATTAGAAAAGATAGGGGTTTGGCAGGAAGACGAGCTAGATAAAGTACTTAAAGGGTTCGGACATATGGTTGCTTAGTATCCAAACCAAAGGACAATGGTCATCAAGGGAGACATCTCAAAGCTAAAGGCAGAAAGTACCGATGAAGAACTTAAGAGGGAAGAAAGCACTGCTAAAAAAGAAGCTGCTGAGAAAGAACTTATTGAAGAGAATGTGTTTGCTGAGGACTTAAATCAGTTGGTCATGGTTGTCCAACGTGCCATTAACTTAGAACCCTCACAAGAGAAAAAGTAGAGGGAGAATTTGTTTCATACCACCTGAATGGTGAATGACCAGGTGCAAGTATTAATTATGTATAGTGGAAGTTGTACCAATGTGGCATCAGCCAAAATGGTCACATAATTAAAGTTGCTGACCATTGCATACCTGAAGCTATACAAGTTGTATTAGCTAAGTGATAAGGGAGCACTACATGTCACCTGGTAAGTACTGTTGCCGATTACAACTGGAAACTACTCCAACAAGATTCTCTACGATGTGCTACCTATGTGTGCCTCGAACATGTTGCTTGGTTGACCATGACTATTTGATAGAAGAGTTATCTATGATAGATACAAGAGTACATATGTGTTCGAAAAGGATGGCTAAAAGATTACACTAAACCCAATGCTGCTAAGACAAGTTAATAAATTACAAGCAAAACTTGCTCATAAATTGAAGAAAACTCTTATGAGTAGAGTCAAGCTCCAAGAGACCATCAATATTGATGAGCCGACCTTCATGTTAGTCGAGCAACTATTAGAAATAGAAGAGTGGGGTAAACTACCCTAGGAAGTGTAAGCGTTTCCAAATGAATATGCTGACCTGTTCCTAAAACAGTTACCCGAGGGATTTCCCCCACTCCGAGGCATTAAACACTACATTATCTTAATACCCAACACTACATTATCTTAATGCCCAGCGTTCCCCTATCGAATAAGCCAGTCTACTGGATGAGTCCTGAATAAGCATCTAAACCCCAACGTCAAGTCAATAAATTACTGGAGAGAGGTTATGTTAAGGAGAGTCTCAACCCTTGTACTATGCCGATGCTTCTAGTGTTGAAAAATGATGGAACCCAGTGAATATGTATAAACAACTGAGCCATGAGCAAGATCATTATCAAGTATAGGTATCCTATTTTGAGATTAGAAGACATATTGGATGAGCTAAGTAAAGCTAAGGTCTTCAGCAAAATTGATCTAAAGTCTAACTACCATCAAATCTGCATAACGTTAGTAGATGAGTAGAAAACAGCATTCAAGACTCGATTTGAACTTTATAAATGGCTAGTCATGCCCTTTGCCTCGTCAAATGTCCCAAGCACTTTCATGAGACTGATGAACCATGTTGAGACATTTGATAGGGAAGCGTACTGTTGTGTACTTTGACGATATCTTAATCTATAGTACCAACATGCTGATTCATTGTAAACATCTCCGTGCCGTATTGAACATCCTCCATGCCGAGAAATTGTTCAACAATCTTAAGAAGTGTTGCTTTTGTTAAGAGAAAGTGGTATTCTTGGGTTACGTACTAAGTGAAGAAGGCTTATAAGTAGACAACAAAAAGATCCAAGCAATCATCGAATGGCCAACTCCTACCACTTGTGTTGACATAAGAAGTTTTGATGGACTGGCCTCATTCTACAAAAGATTCATCAAGAATTTTAGCACCCTCACCACACTACTTACTAACTAATAAAGAAGAACACTAACTTCCAATGGAGAGAAAAGGAGGAGAGGAGTTTTGCTAAGATAAAGAAAGATTAACCTCCACCTTAGTGTTAGTTTTACCTAACTTTGAGAAAATATTTAAGCTAGAGTGCAACAAGTCATGCATTGGAATAAGCATTGTCCTAATGCAGAAAAGCCGACCAATCACCTATCATTGTGAGAAGCTCAAATGACCTTAACTAAATTACTATGTATATGATAAGGAACTTTTGGCACTAATTTGAGCACTGCAAATATGACAGCATTATCTACTACCGAGAGAATTTGTTATTTATACTGACCATGAGTCTCTAAGGTACCTTTGAAGTCAAACTAAGTTGTCAAAGTGGCCAACATGATTGGTTGAATTCCTTGAAGGATTCAATTTCGTAATAAAATACAAACAGATAAAGAGTAACATAGTTGCAGATGCTCTCTCAAGGAGGAATGCACTCCAGACTGAACTTTAAGCCAAATTGTTTAGGTTTGTCAGCATTGAGCAATATTCCAAGGATCCATACTTTAGACCCATATTTGCACATTGTATTGATGGGAGGATGGTAGACAAGTATTATTTGGAGGAAGGATACTTGTTCTAAGAAGGGAAATTGTATATACTGACCCATTCACTTCAGGAGCTTCTAATCAAGGATGCTTATAGTGAATGACTATATGGACATTTTGGGAAGAAAAGAACTTATGAATTGCTAAGTAGTCGATTTTTTTTTTCCCAAAAATAAGGCGAGATGTGCACCACATTGTTGAAAGATGTATCGTGTATAAAAGGGCTAAGTATTGAGCTGAACAAGAGAAAGCAATGCCTTTACCTGTTCCAACGAAACCATGGGCCGACTTGAGCATAGACATTGTTTTGGATTACCACGAACTGCCTAAGGCAAAGATTCTGCAATAGTCTTCATAGATAGGTTCAACAAGATGGTGCACTTTATGCCTTGCTCCAAAACTAACAATGCATCGGCTATTACTTTACTTTTCTTGCAAGAGATTGTACAATTACACTGCATGCCAAGAAGTGTAGTCTCTAACAAAGAATTGAAGTTCTTAAACCATTTATGGAGGACCTTGTGGCGTCGAATGGAGACTGATATCAGGCAAGTGCACCTATCAGTTTTAATATAACGGATGTGAGTCCGAGTCGATCCCTCAGAGACTTCGAGTACTAATATTAACCTTGACTTTATTATCTAACCGAAAAATTATGAAAGTTTGAATTAATTAAAAATACTAAAATTAACAAACTAACTTAATTATACGACTTAATTAAGCAATTGAAAAAACGATAAAATCAAGAACGACTTCAAGAAAGTAATAACGTATTTAAGAATTATTTCCCCTAGAGTTAATCATGTGATCACTTAAAATATATTCAATTCGGTTTTTATATTTCTTGACTGGAGGGATTCACAATTAAAGTTAATACCTTTCTTAAGCATATTAACCCTAATCCTAAATTATTTACCGGAATCTCTTCACTTAGTAATATAATTTAGAATTGCATTAATGTATAATGAATTCCCATACAAATAATTAACTTTCCGGAAGAAACATGTATCTTATCTCTAAGTATACATGTAATTCTCTTCAATTATGTAAAGATCTAATTATACATGCAATTTCTCAATCAACATGCATAATATCATATATTGATACTCTAGAATTATCAATCAACAATTAAACAACATAATTGAATCAAGAAAAGATAGAAACTTTATTGAAATTTATAAATCAATCAAAGAATCACATGAAACCCTAGGTTCCATAATCCTAAATACTCAAATTCTAAGCTATCATAATGAATTTAAAAACGAGTTCCATTAAAAACGTAAAATAAAACATGGAAAACTCCTTTAATTGATGAAAAATCTCTCTAATCTTGAAGTTGATGTTGTTGTCGCCTCTTTCTTGATATTCTCCTTAAGTCTCTTTATCTTCTCTTGTGTCTATCCGTTTCTGTAATGTCTCTTCCTCTTTTAAACCCTAAGATATCCTTTTATATGTATATTACAAGGATTCTGTTTTCGTTACCAGACACAGTCTGGAACATGGCTGTGTCCCTAGGTCGTGTAACTTTCTGCACTAAGGCAAAATTTTCTGCACAACTTCAAAACTTCATAACTTCTTCATTTGAACTCCGATTTAAGTGAAACTTCATAACTTCTTCAAAATTTTACTCAATTAAGTATCAATTTCTTTAAAGAAAACCAAAAATGTGAGGAAAATACTATAAAATCACCTTATGAAATATATTTAAAATCATAGTTATTAGCAACCAAACTAGTATTTAGTACTTCTTGTTACCTCCAAATCGACTATCAAATAGAGGTGGTTAATCGCATTTTAGAAGCATTGCTTCGAGTTATAATGGGTAAGAACTTGGTTGACTTAGACATCTACTTGCTAGTAGTCGAGTTCGCTTACAACCGAACAATGCATAACACTACTAAGCAAACCCATTTTGAAGTGGTCTATGGTTTTAATCCCGAGTTGCCCCTTAATCACACCCTCATACCTGTACCTACACGAGAGGACCTTAATACAAAAGCTAGAGCACAATCTCTTTAGCACATCTATGAAAATGTTGCTAGATACATCGATCAAGCAGCCAGACGTATGTGTGAGAAGGCCAAGGGTAAGATGACCAAACATTTTCAATCGGGAGACTTAGTGTGGCTATACCTAAGCAAAGAAAAGTTTTTGAGCAAGAAGAGGAACAAACTATCCCTAATGGCTGAAGGAGCTTTTAGAATCCTCCAGATTATGGGGTTTCCGACACCTTTAACATTACCGACCTCAGTCCATATCACCCCGATAGAGAGCTAATTAAAGACTATTTAGATTTGATCCCAAATCCAAATTAATCCAAAGGGAGCAAAAGGAATCAGGCTATTGGATCTTTAACCCATAACTAAACCCGAAGACTAGAAGGCTTGACAAGGCAGATTCTTTTGCTCCAGCCAACTCCTACGAAAGCTAAGTACTTCTTTGTCAAGTCACTCTAAATGCCAAGCCAAATGACTATACATCTCTCTGAAGTGTATCGAGTTATAAATTACCAAGAGAACAGCTAAACCTTTCAAAATTACTCAATCATGTCCAAGCCAACCAATGACTTGGCGTTTCCCTTGTCAAGAAGTCGAGAGATAAACTGGACTGATCCTTAGCTACCCTTGCTCGGACAAGCAACCTGACCACACACTTTTGTTCGCATCCTCTAATAGCCCGCAAATGTGTCACTGCCACATGTAGAATCTATCACATTAATCGTTACTTTTCTTGAAAATGCATTTTTACCTTTTTGTATCCTTATACAATACTTCTTTAAGGTAATGCCCTTTTCATCTTTTCTTTTTTAAGAATGTTGCTCTAAATTCTTGGGGATAAATGCCCCTCATATTTGAAGCTATCAACATCATATTGAACATTAATATACTTGACATTTTTCTTTCGTAAATACTATTTTGTTTACATTCATCTCACTTTTATCATAACACTTAAATAAGGCTAAATAGCGAGTAACCTCACTGAATCATCTCGTATGTCATATCGAGTTATGCTATAAGCCCTCGAAAGTTCCATTGGTGCACCATATCCATTGGAGTTATTCGTGGGTTTTTACTTACTTTTAATTCACATTTGCTCTTTTGGGCATTCCTCATCACTTCATTTTCAAGCTTTTAACAAGCTTAGACCCATTCAGCGATCAACTTTGTCTGTTCTTGACTATGGTTCACACCACTCTATTTATCTAACCAAAAGAAGTGGTAGGGATGGAAGGGTGGGTGGCAAGCAAAACCACTTGGAGCATGGACCATAGGACTATGTATCCCTCTACCATCACTTCGGTACAACTACCTAGTATGGACACTTGACTTACTCAACTATTTAGCACAATTTTTGTCCAATTCAAATAGCTTACATGCTCAACCTCTCCATTTGACATGAAGCTCCAATCACCTATAGAAAACCCATCTACGAGATAGACATTAGTTCCCATACGAAGAACATCTCAATGCTATGCCATAGGAACCTACTAACCCTTTGACTCCTTATAGACACCTAATTTTTGCCCCCCTTTTTTTTCAAATTAGGTTATAGGGTCCTAAATTAGAAAAAGTTTAAAAAAATAGAAAATTAAAGAAAGCCCTAAAAAATGAAGAAATTTAGAAAAATAGGAATTCTAGAAAAATATAAGAAAATAGGAAAATAGGGAAAAAAGCACAAAAAATAAGAAATTTAGAAAATACAAAAAAAAAGAAAAAGAAAAAAATAATAAATAAATAAAAGATTTTAGAAGATAACATTTTGTTAGATTAAATTTAGGTTTAGAAGTTAGGCATTGAACCTAAGCTTAATTTAAATACGACCCAAGTTGACCAAGTCCATATGTGCAATGGACAAGGTACAGGCTAACGGCCTGATGGTTAAGTATATGGACGTAACATTAGCATAAAGCATAAGGTTTTGGGTTCAAAACTTGACAAAGGTAGGGAGGTCTTTTTCTCATATTTTAGTTTTCAATCACATTAGGGACTGGCACGTTTCAAGGTCTGATTGCACCACGTGTCCTGACATGTGGCGTCATCAGATTTGTTGGCCCGCTGACATGGTACCACATGGCATCCATGTAGTATGCCACGTCAGCTGCCACGTGTTCATGAAATGATACGTGGCATGCCGGGGTTAGTCAGCATAGCTGACGTGGCGCCACGTCAGCCCACTTTTTCTTCCCCCCTTCCTTCCTTTTCCCTTCTTTTTCCTCTCTTTCCCTCGACTTTCTCCAGGTTTCCAGCACTTTCTGTTTTAGACCACCCACTTCAGCATGATTTTTAAACCCTTTCTCATTGCAATTTCACTAAATCAATGGCGAAATTGCAGAATAGACATAGCCTATTGTGAATCAATACAAAAAACATGTTGAAATACAATGAAAGGAGCATTCAATTTGAGCTCCAAAAATTGGAAGAAAGCTATTTTCCTAGGCATTCTTCATTAATTCGATTCTAACTTTCCTTTATTTCTGGGTTGGATTTGTGTATAAATTAATAATCATGGAACATAGACGAATACACACAACGAACAGAATCAATCCCCACACTCTCTCTACCCATTCCCGATCACTTTCTCTCTCTAACCTCTCTCTCTCTCTCTTCGATTCTCTCTCTTCACTACGACTCAAGTTGAGCTACTACTTTAGGAAGACTACCCGCAGCTCAAGCTCCCCAACCCAGCTATTTTCGACCTCCGCCGTGACCCTCAACTACGCTACCAAGCAACCACCATCGAACCCTAATCGCCCCCCTCTTTCTCTCTTCAAACCACCACCTCCAACCACCCTCGAGCAAAACTAAGCCTATAACCAAACTCCCTACACTCTGAAAAACCTATCCCAACTTACCAATCATACCTAGTAGCCCCCACATGGTCGAAACACCACCATTGCCCACAACCAACTTTCGAAAACCACCCAAACGGCTCCAAAACACCAAGGCATTAAACTTATCCCCCCATCTCTAATCTAATACTCATAAAAAGATTGTCACCCGCTCATTTCGGTGGACGAAACAAGCTGAATTGTACCCTGTTGGTGCTGGAGAAGAAGAAGCCAAGATCCAATCCGATCCGATCCGACCCGTCCAAGTCCAACTCGTGCATCCGAATCCGTCTGAAGTTGTTTTTTTTTTTTAATATTTTCAATTCTTTTTTTTGTGTTGTTTTATTTTATTTTTGTTTATTTGTTTTGTGTAAATGTAATAGAAAATACTAATAATGAAAAATATATATATATAAAGAAAGGAAAAAGAATAAAAAAAAAAAGAATGAAAAAGAAACAAGAAAGAGAAGAAAAATAAAAAAGAAAGAAAGAAAGTAGTCCATTTATTTACTTTAATAGAAATAGATAGAATAAGTATTAAATAAATAAGATAATAAATAAAAATAAAAATAAATAAATAGGTTAGTAAACAAAAATCATTTTCGCACTTAGAAAAATTGAGTTTTCTGAAAATAAATGAAAATAAATAAATCAATTTTTAAATTAGAATCATTTAGAATTTCCAAAAATAAAATCCAACTTAGAACCCCTTATAAAAATAAAAATAAATAAATGGGTAAAAACATAAATCCGGCAATTTTTCCAAAGTTAAAATCAATCAGTCCACTATATTTTCATTAAACGAGCTACGGAAGTCTGATCCCGAATAGCAAATACGTAGGCACCCATACGCAAGTACAGGGCAATTTAAAATATGGAAAGTTTTATTTTTTCTTTTTTTAGGTATTTATGTAAATTAATCAATTTAGTCACATGTATCATAATTAGATTTTTTAAAAAATTAAAAAGGGTATACTTGAAAAGAGAAGTTAAATTCGGAAAGTTAAAAATGGTACCCGTTTAGGGTTTAATAAATTAGCTCCCGAATCCAGATCTTTAGTTTTTAAAAAACCGTATTTATAACTTGGTTTTTTAATCGATAAACTAGTAACTAAGTTATAACCAACTACCCAATTGGTTATAACTTAACCACTTTTCCCGACTTCAATCGGGTGGTGACTCCAAATCTTTTCAAGTTGGAAAAAATGATCTTCTTTAAACCTTAGTCGAAGGTCAATATTAAACGGGTAGGATTTAGTATTGATCAGTTTAAAGAAAACCTAATCTTATAAAAAGAACCGGAAGGGTGAAAAACCAGGCTCGACACTCCTCTTGCCAATTCTTGCATCCTATTTGAGGCTCTAGGGACTTGTGACCAAACACCTCTTAGGTACTGACTTCATTCCAACTCGAACTTGTCCACCCTCTCCCAAACCAACTTCCTTTGAAGAGCAGCTAACCTTCTAAGACACGAGCACTTAGCTAAGAAATCAAACAAAAAGTAGGAGCTCGACATTAATGGAAGACTGAATCTAGGAAAGGAAAGTCAATTTGTCAAACAACTCCCTCGATTACTCAAGATCCAACCATATTTATAGATCCACCTTTGTAATTCGGTGGGATAAATTTTCCTTCCCCATTAAATTTAACCTTATCAAAGTTTCTAGATTTATCTCTACGTCACTAGTACAAAAAGTATTCTACCAACGATAAAACATACACACTTACTTGTATTCTTACTATCTTGCTATCTTCTTTTTTCCACAGATTATTATTGACTTAAGTATCAAAGTGATCACACTGAATAATACTGTACCTTTTTTTCATATTTTTTTGTTTGTAAATATACTATTCTGGTTGTAACAAAAGGTACACCTTACAGTCTTCTGTTGTATCTTATTATCACGTAGCACCTCCTAGGTATCAACCTCATTCTAGTTCGGACCTATCTACCCTCTCCCAAACCAACTACCTTCAAGTAACATCCAACCTTCTGGGAGATGATTGCTCGACTTAGAAATCTAACCAAAAGTAAGAGCTTGACATTAATGGAAGACTAATATGAGGAAAGGAAACTCAATTAGTCAAACAACTCCCCTAATTTATTAAGATCTAACCATATCTACAGATTTATTTTATAGGACTTAGAGTGGAGTATTCAAGGTGTGGTTGAAAATCTATTATTTATCTCACCTTTTGACATAAGGGGAGCTTGATCTCGCCCTTTAGAAAGATGCTAAAGTAGCCCTTTATTTAGAAAGAGGCTAACTTGCTTACCATCTTTCCTTTATTATAAAAAATGGAAGGTTAATCCCTAAAATAAAAATAGAGAGCAGAGTTTCGATGGGATACATTTTCCTTCCCCATTAAATTCAACCTTATCAAAGTTTCAAATTTATCTTTATGCCACTAATACAAAAAGTATTCCGCCATCTTTAAAACATCTACACTTATCTTGCTATCTTCCTTCTTGCATGGATCATTGCCAATTTAAATATCAGAATAGTCACATAAAGCAATACCTCCATCTTTTTTTCCTTTTTTTTTGGTTTGTAAATATATTATTTCCATTGTAACAAATAGGTGCACCTCATAGTCTACTCTTGTGTCATAATATCACATGGCACTTTTTTTCCCTAGAATATAGAGAAATCAGCGTATTTGATCCTTAAACTTGTACTTCGAAAGAAACTTCAGCCATCATATATGAGGTAGGCTTTTAGAAATCACTTAAAATTTAAGATAAGAAGTGGGATGCAATTTTGAAGTCCTGGCAGTCCCAACCATACACAAAACTCTTTGGGCCAAGAAATATGCAAAGGTTTTGGAAGATTGCGCTAATTCTATCATACGCCCGGGGTAAAAATAGAATAACAAACAAATAATAAAACCAATTGAAGAAATGAAAAGATCACAAGTTTTTATTTTTTCATTTTTTTCCTTATCTTAAACCATAGGCCCAAGAAATATGCAAAGGTGTTGGAGGATTGTGCAAATTCTATCATACGACCGAAGGTAAAAACGGAAGAAGAAACAAATAATCATACAATCAAACCAATTGAAGAAATGAGAGGATCGTAAATTTTTATTTATTTATCTTAAACCATAAGATCGATATACCTTTATGACAAGAGACTTGATCTGAAGTGTAAAAGCACTCATGGGAAGCAGTAGGATATGGAAACTTTTTTCTTTTTTAATTTTGTGGTGGGCCAAGTAAGGGAAGCGAATGGTAATTGCCCGTGAACGACGGGTGTAATTTTCCCAAGGCACTACGTCGGGGTTAAAGCATCATTAGTAGAGGTCGATTGTCGTTGTTCAACCCTTTACATGCATATATAAGAAGGATTTATTCTTTTCTTAATGTTTATTAGCTTACGTGTTTACACATTTTAGTAATGTATAACAACAACCGATCATGCAAGAGAAGAATCGTAAGCTAGGGTCCACTAACATTGCTACTTTCTTTTTGATTGGTATTGGAGCCCTCAGATAAAAGGTATATAATGAAAAGGGAATGAAAACCGCATTACCTCCATCGAAATATTATAGGACACTATCTCAACAAGGCACGAATATTCTTTAAAGCATGACCTTAAATCAATAATCTCTTTCTTTCTCAATCCTCGTGCTAATATTAACATCATGTACTATGTATGACAAAATCCAAATCGCGTTAATTTGTTCATATACTTTCTCATTTTGGAACCCCTTATCCCTATCTCTTCTTCCTCACCAACACTAAGGAATCGGCTTCCGTTTCATTTCATTCCGTCCTTTGAATGGTTGAAATACCTACCCATCGCATTCCATTCCATTTGATTCTATTCATGGACTTTCCTAATTTCCTCTTGTTGCATAACGCCTGGGTGCCAGAAGTCCAATGCCACCATTGCCTTGGCCTTGATCCTATCCCTTAACTCGACATCACATATTTATATAGCTCAATACTTACAGCGAAGGACAAGAGAAGATGGCGAAGATGAACCTGTCCAAGAATAAGATGGCTCAAGGGCAAAAGCAGAAGGAGAAGAATAAGAGCAGTAATGCTAAAAACAACAAGTTTCTGATAAATGTGAATGTGATTGGGAGTACGGGACCGATAAGATTTGTGGTGAATGAGAAAGATGTTGTTTCAAGGGTGATTGAGACATCCTTGAAGACTTATGCCAGGGAAGGTCGCCTTCCAGTTCTTGGTACTCATGTCAGCGGCTTCCTTCTCTACACTACCGCTGGTTCCGAAGGTAATTCTTGTGAAAATTTATTGATAGACTTAGGGTGTGCTTGTTTCACAATAAACGCTCCCCCAGCAATTTTAGTTCTAATCAAAATTTCTAAATTTTCAAATTTCATTTTATGAATCTCAAAAGGTTAGGCTTACCAGTGAGTGTAGCTAATGGTGAGATATAAAGTCGTAGTCAATAGCTGGTAGTGATGCTACCATCTCAAAAGATCACTACTAATGGCCGGCTATCGTCATCGCCTTCCCTCATCGGTACTACTACAACTCAGTATTTGAATCTCATAAGACTATTATGACAATATTTGACAACTTTTAATCTCGAATATGGTTTTTGCTCTCAAAAAAAAAAAAAAAAAAAAGCTCTTAAATGCTTCTCAGAAAATCTAATATATCTTCTCTCTTTCTTTCTTTCTGTCTTTTTTTTTTTTTCTTTTTTTAGGTGACACTTTCTGAATTGTTTCATTTCTTATTTCAATTTTTTTTTTTTTTTTCAATAGCTTTGAATCCATCAGAACCCATAGGATCCCATAGAGGTAGGAACTTCATCCTCTGCAAGAAGCAGATTGAGCTGCAAACGACACGAGACAAATCAGAATTGAAGGCCCATAAGTGTAATGGATGTTGGAAGGCATGGCTTAACAAGAGCTTCAGCTTCAACATGTTATCTCACTGAGATATTTAATAATAAATAAACGTTATTCTAGTCAGCACAAGATGTAAGAACTATGTTTAGGAGAAAGGTTTTACTTGGTACATGTATGCATATGTTGGTTATCCTTTTTAATAAAATCCAAGCACGCTGATACAATTTATACCCCTAATTTTAGGTCATAATCAGTGAGAATGTCGGATATATAAACTATTGAAAATGGTCAAATGTCATTTTTTTGGTCTAAGTTAATATTATGATCTAAATTTGGAGCATTTTGTTGTTGTTGTTTTTTTTTTTTTTATAAGTTGACGCATTTTGTTGTTGTTTTATAATTTTTATCTAAATTTTTATGCTTCATTTGTCACAATTTATATTTGAAGTGACACCAATTTCTAGTTTGAATTATGATTTTAGATTTAAATAACTCAATATTTAAGCATTAAGATATCCACAGAAATACTTTTTAAGTAAAAGCATTAAAACGACATTTTTTTTTTTAAACGTATCCTCGTTTTGGATTGATTTCAACAAGTACTAAGATAAGTTCTAAAATTTTCATCAATGTATACAATGACAAAAATTGAACTTCCCAGCTTATCCGTCTCTCTAATGCATATGCCCTACTACGTTTTCCAAACATAAAATATAGGTATGCACTTCTAAGGAAATATGAAGTACTAGTGAAGAAAGCCATAATGCGCCTTGTGAGGATAAAATATAAACGATGTTAAATGTTAGGACCATCCAATTATTTTCCGTGACAAAGGAATCCCAATTCTTGTAGAATAGGAATATAACATCAACTTGGCAAATGGTACAAAGGGGCTAATTGCATTCCGGAAAAGTGTTTTAACAGAAGAACCTCACTAGATAATGCGTTTGCTTTGGTGTTTGGATGGAGGACACTCGAAGGGAGTGCCTGGGGTACCAACTGTTACTTTAAGAAAAACAACACTAATTGTGAATATGTTATATCTTATGCCAAGGATAATCTGGTATAGGATGTTTCATGTGCGTCAATGAACGACATTAAACAAGTACTCATGGAGGTCCTACGATGCCAGCCCAAAGCCGAAATAATTGCTGACACCAAGGACGACAAGAATCGTTGTAACAAAACATGTACGTATGGTGGTTCATGTTTAGGAACAAGATGTTTCACCAAAGAGGGATGTTCATCCAACGAATAAGCTACCCGAATTTTGGTGATAACCGAAGAAAACAAAGTGTTTGGACTTGTGATTCCATCTCCGAAGCATTCAACTATAGTATGATAAATCAATTAAGTCGACAAATTGTGGCGTCCTTCTCTTGGTGATCAATCGTTATATATTGAGCTTGGAAAGATAAGTCCATGAGCATGCACGGTCGAAGCCCTCAAACTTGATTTGCCATGGACAAATAAAATTATAAATCGACTCACTAACAAAACTAAGATGACTGTTGGAATTCCTTAATGTGGATATGAATAGCAATCCTTATGGGGACTGCAAGTATCTAGAAAAGAATAACTCTCGGGTAAAGCAATGATAGAGCACCCAAAAGTCTACTTAGCGGAAAAGAGTTATCAAAACTTTGAATTTTCACGAAGTCCAATATAGTAGAGCATAATCTAGAAAATAGTTAATTGAAAACTCTACATGGACGTCTAGAAAAATTGCTACTTGGGTTATATTCACCTAAATTTAGGGTTTTCAAAGACATTCGCTGTTTTAGCTCAAGATTTTCGAAGTGGACATAAAAACTAAAAAAAGTGACCTCATGAAGTATAATTTTTAATACGGGTTAATTAAATTGTCATTGTACCTATAGACCTAGGTTTATAATTATAATTTATAATTTATTGAAAACTTAAACTTCGAAGTTAAAAATATAACGAGACTTTAGTTAGAATTTTTTTGTCTTATAAATTTAATAAAACACCATAAATTGACATCTAAATGAAAAATATATACATTTACTAAACATACATAACAATTGATATAATACATATATATTAATACAAAACCGCTAAATATGGGAAAATTATTCTCTAAATCAAATTGGAAACAACACTTAGGTGATGAATCGCCATTGAATTTAGCACCGTAGGCAGCAACTAGAAAATGAAGTGAACCAAGACCAATGGAGGAACATGACATGTATATATGTATTTTACTAGGTAATATGTGAGAGGGATACTTAGATTACATCATTGTATTTATCACCGACTAAGCACTTCTAATTAGAATTCATCATTCTTCACTGTTTTGGAAGCTGAAAAACAAGAGAAATAATTAGAAAAATTCTATTGAAAATAAGAAAAAAATTAAAGAAACTTCTAGTTGAAGTTAGCCGTGTGTGATCCGAGTGGCAAACGTGAAGCTGCTATTGCACGCAACCAAGGGATCAAGGAACACCTCGAGACGTGCTTTATCAACAACTTCTCTCTGGCAACCTCTCTCTGGCAAGAGGCTGTTCCAGCTCGAGCAACCAGTAAACACTAACTTTCGCCCAATATTTAATTCATTTCTAAAGATACTAAAATGACTAAATCAACAACAAGAAAGCTTATTCGTGAATTATTTTATCTATAGTTAAATGTAGTACTTTTATTTACATGAAATCGTTGAGAATTATGTGAATTACTGCATTTCAATGGAATTTAAATTAGACATTTGAAAACTAATTTAATGTTGTTACTTGCTCAAAAATTAATTTTAAACTTCTCATAACATCCATTTTATATGAACGAAAAGAAATTTGGAATATTGATCCGTTGATTATTTACTAATTTTTAGTTTGTTAAAAATGCTAAATCTAGGAATTAATAAAATCTATTGACTTTTATGAAATTATTTGATGCATCTAAGATTTATTGATTTCTAGAGTATTGTAATGATGTAAAAATGTTTGGATATGATCTAATGCATAGATGAGGTTATTTGTATAAAATCGTAAAATGGGGGTTAAAAAACGTGATTTTCACATAAACAGACGATGCAATTTTTCAGTCCAAAGCTTCCGCATAGTTTTCTCAGTATAAAATAATATTGAGATCATTTGGGATCTATAGTATCTAATCTATTATCAATTATAATATATAATTATGAAAGTTGAGAGAAAGAGTACTTAACTCAAGAAGATTACGTCATATCAATTTTTGATACAAAATAACCTCATATATGTATTTTTAATTTCACGCAAGATATCTTTTATAATATATTAGAAAATATTCCTATATCTATCTCTTATCATATCTTCCATCAATTTATCTATTTATAATATATAATTTCAAAAAAAATTTCCTATCATATAATTTCCAATGGATACAACTCTCCAAAACCTTACTAAAGGCTTATTAAAATAAGGTACTCTCTTTATTTTCCTTCTCTTTCACTTCCATCCCTCTTCTCAAGTTGTGTTATTACACTCTCATCTTTCTATCTCTTTTTCTTGCATCCTTTCCCTTTCTCTTCTGATGATAATAATGATGACTTTGACCATTTGCATTTACGGAGGACTAAAATTATTATATTAATTATTAGGTTAAGATTAATATTTATGTGGGCTTAACTCCTTGAGCTAGGTGGCAAGATCTAAGGAGTCTGCTCTATATTAGAGAGATTTGGCTTAATAAGCTCGAAGAGCTCCAAATAAGGATTATCAGATCGATCCGTCGACCTCTAACCTTTCTTAGGTAGACTTATTTAACATAAGAAAGACTATTATCCTTGGGCCCATGCAAATTCATGGAATGAGTAAAACTCAATCTCGTCCATTAATTACTAATACAATCTAATAGATATCATCAAACCTAAGAGCTTTTAAATATTCAGTCATTCCTCCTCAATGGAAATAACTCCAAAGTTTAGAAAAATAGTGTTTCACTATGAAACCCTTGCTTTTTAAAATCAAATAGCATTCAAGCAAAGAATGGACTTAGTTGTTCAAGAATTACAAGGTTAACGTCTTAGGTCCCTATGTTCCTTTGTTTGTCACTTGTGCATTCGAGACTCCAAGATTGCCTCTTCTTCTTCCTTATCATTCTCCCTCCTTATCATTCTCTCTCTAATCATCCCATTGAGTGCCATCTCTACGCCATTACTCTGAAGCCACATATAATGCAATACTTGCATAACTCACGCATGATCGCTCCAATTAAAACCCCTCATCAAACGCAAGTCTCAAAACGTGTCTTCAGAAATAATCTAATCCAACGATTGGTCCCGAAAACACAAGACTACTGATAGGTGTTTATCTTGATGTATCAACAAGTCTTTAACCTTTACGACCTCTGTGCTTCAACTTAGACTAGTCTTAATATCTTTTGCCAATAAAGCGCAAAATCACTTTATTCTCTAAGTAGAGAAATTAAGCTTAGCAAATTGCAAGTCATGCCATTATTGCTAGTACGAGTTGAATTAGTTACTAAACAACATGAAGACTTTATACAATTTGAAGAGCTATAATTTCAATGATGATACCACTCCCTTCTATTTCTTGTAATGGGAAAAAAAAAAGAGAAAAAGGAAAATATAAATATCAAAGCAAGCCTCCCAAAATGCAATAAGAATGGTGTAGCCCAAGCATCAAACAATATGTGGCAAAGAAATATTTTATCAAGAGATTTCGTATAGGCGATATTAAGTGGATTCCAACAATTCTATCAAGAGCAATTTTCTTCAAGCCTCAGTTCTTAGTAAGCAACATATGCTATGTATCTAGCAAATCTATGTGAAGCATGCAAACCAAAATAGACATGACCTACACATGACTACTTAAGCCAAGAGTGAACATGATTAGTTTTGAAAGCTCCTTCACTGTGGCAACTTTAAATTGAATTAACACCAACATAGTTGGAAATCTTTTATTCAATATGTTAAGTCACCTCATTATTTTATCATTCCAAGTATTGAAGCTTCGATGGAACATGGTTCCAAGTAACAACTTCGATAAAAGCAAATCAATTAGTTTAAATTTGTACATAAGTCGAAGGGAAAGAAAAGGACAAGGGCATTGAAGGACTTTCGAAGTTTACTAGGTCTACCTCCTCTAACCAACATATGAGATCAAAGAGTTCATTCGATGAGCATGCCTTGTAAATCATAAAAGACACGTCATGAAGCAAACAAAATAAAAGGAGGGAACTTAATGGATTTCAAGCTTATGGTGAGATTACCTTTCTATGGTAGATATATTCACTCGTTATGGTTTATCGTAGCCGATGTGTAACCCTACCAAAGAGCAACATTGATCAAGACTCAAACTATGGAATCAAAAGTCAAAATAAGTTAAAATAGGAAAAGAAAGAAAAATAAAAGAAAAGAAAGAGAAAGAGAAAGAGAAAGGGAGAAAGAAACTTAAAACTCAAAGGTTGTCAAATATTAGCTTGTGAATTGTTTGATAATGAATTCAAGCAAGGGAGAGCTCTAGCTATTAGATACTGTTGTAATTTTATTCTAACTAAACTCGATAGAATGGAAGAAGAAGGTGAATAAACTAATAGAACTAGATCCTCTATTGTCCTTATTTAGAAGTTTCATAGCCGTTCCTAAAGAACAATAGGCTAAACTCAAGAGGGAGGGTGAATTGAGATTTGAGAACAAATTGCAATTCTTTTGCAATATAAACAACTAAATGCAATAATAAGAGTAATCAAAACAATAATAAATGTAGAAATTAAAAGAAATAAGGATAAAGAACATCAAGCCTAAATATAACGTGGAGTTCGAACCGCCCTCTAGTCTCCACAGACACACAATGCCTCCAACCGAATACTTCGCGCTACTTTATTGATTTCTCAATCCAAGTTCCAAGAGTTACACAAACATAAAATTGATTACACAAGTTTCACACTCACAGCTCTCAACACAAATCACAATCTCAACTTACAACACAAAACTCAATCTCAACTCACAACACAAAACTCAATCTCAAGAATTATTGTAGTGTTTTTAACTTTCAGTACTTTACAACTAATAGCTCACAAGCACTACACTTCAAATCTCTCTAAATATTAGTAATTTATGATACAAGAGACAATGAAAATCATAGACAACAAGAATACAAGAAAATGTTGAAATATTGTAGCAAAAGATCACTTCTCCACCGCTCTTGGTCAAGTCGTTGAGTATTTATATCATCCCATTCAATTCTTCCTGTTACAGTGCATTAAATACTCTAACGGTTAGTTATATTAGACTTACTGGCATGACGGTACCTTAAACTATCGGCAAGCCGGTAACAAAATACTTTATCGGCATGATAACCGGCAAGTCAACTCCTTCAGTCTAATGAGCTTTTTTTTTTTTGTGTTTTTCAGGACTTTATACTATCAGCTTGATTCTTTCTTAAGCCATCAACCCCATAGACCAAATATCGCCTGAAAATTCTTTTAACACACAATAAACAAATACTCTTTGCAATCTAACTTCAAGATCATTTGATCACCACTCAAAAGATTAAATTTCTTACAGAGATAATTGATATATTTAATTATTAAGCAAATTAATTAATCTTATTCAATTACCTAAATATAATCAAATAATACTTAGTTTAATCATCCTCTTGTTTGTTCTCTTCAAAAACAACATATTTAGTTATATACTTTCTATTTTGTTCTCATCAAAATCAATAAGTTTAATTATATACTTTTGGTTTTTTTTATTCTCATCAAAATAAAATAATAAACCTTAGGTTTAACAATCTCCCCCTTTTTGATGAGGATAAAATTCTTATACTTTAAATGCTCCCCTTCAATTTAGCACTCGATTTCAAGATATTTGACAATTAAATAAGATTAAGTGAGTGCTTGCAAAATGAGAGTATATGGATGTACTAAGGAACGAAGTCTCACTTCTTAATAACTTCACATAAAGAATATATCAAACTTTCAAAGAATCAAGACATGCCAAAGTTATAGGATCATTATCATCTTTTGAGTAACTATTATCAATTTGATGTAATACACGTTTTGACATTCTAACAACTTGAATATTTCTCCCCCTTTGGCCTCATCAAAAAGAGGAGGATCTAGGTGGTGAAGAGGGAAAAGGATTCAAGTCAAAATTTTAGCATAATCCCAGCTTAAGCCTTAAGATATACCCCTTACAAAAGTGAAATTAAAGAAGCTAAAAAACATGCCAAAATAAAATTTCCATAATAAATTCATCAAAATCAGCCTATGACACATCAAATGTTCAAAAATGTGAGCCAACTATGTAGAGTGTAATAACAACATGAGATACATGAACCACAAGTAGTAAACAATATAAACAAGCAACATAAGTGATAAAAGCCACAATAATGGCCAAGGTAAGACAATAGAAAATAATAATAATAGTGGCTAATGGCTAAATTCATAACATGAGAAAAACATAATGAAGAGCATATACAAAATAGATTGGAAATTAGCAATTCATGCAACTTATGAATCATCATCTTTAAGTTGGAGGAGGAATGAGACAAGATGAGTAGTGATAGTTCATCTAAAAGTGGCTATAGTTCATCAAGATGGCATCTTAATAGTATATGGGGGGTTGATAGAGAGAGAAAGTCATATGAAGGAGAAGAGGAGAGTGTGATTTGAATAAGTGAAGGGATTAATGAGAGATTGTGTGGATTTGGAGATGATTGATGAGGAAAAATTATGATTTTGAGAGTTTTAAGATGAAAGATTGAAGAGAGAGGGATTCTAAGGTTTGGGGGAAGAGAAAGAAGGGTTTTAGGAAGAAGATGGAAAGAGAGAGAAAGGAATGGCGTTATTTGTAGCTGGAAACAAAGGTACCGATAAGCTGGTAGTATGGGGGGCCTGTATACTGGTTATGGGAATAAAATTGTTGCAAATTTGTTATAAAAAATAGTATATCGACACGCCAGTAGTTAGGGGTACCGACATGCCGATAGTTAGAATAGAATTGACTGTATCTTCTTATTTAGTAGAGTATACCAGCATGCCGGTAATTCTGGGTACCATCATACCGGTATTCTGCAGTTATGTAGAATCTTGATTAAATTTACTTCTTTTGTCTAAGTTATCAACTCAAGTTTATTTTAAATAATTTAATAAGTGTTCTAACAGTTCAAGCAAATTTATTTGAGTCCATTAAGGCCTAAAAAACTCAAATTTCAACTAAATACCAAGGATTTAGCCAAATCAAATCCATTGAACCATGTAATTCATGATAAAGTGAAAATGTACATGTAAGAGCAAAATATATGTATAGGCATTAAGTTTTTGTACACCAACACTTCAAGTAAAATTCAAATACATGTTTGAGCATAGTAGACACAATTTATAGCTTTAAGGCTCTGCAAATTGTAAAATCACTACTTGAGTTCATTAACTATGCAAGTGGCTAGAGAGCAAGCAGAGATCCTTTCTTAATGTTTAAGATGAGTTCATGCTTCAAACATATTAAAAGATATCAAGAGACATAAAAGATACATGATCAAACCAAGAAACATCCATATTGGCAAGAAATGCTCCATATTGCACTTAGAACCTAAAAAGGGTCTAGAGAGATCAAATATGCACAAAATTCAAATCAAACTAATTTGACCACTCAAACATGATTTAGGAATGAAAATAAACATGTGAGACCTGGTTTTGGGCACAGAAACCAATGCATAATTAATTTGTACATATATCAACTTAGTTACTTATGAATGACTTTTAGTATGCCCAAAGCATACAAAACGCTATGTGTTGTGCATGAAATATATATGAGCATGTTTCTTAGGTTCAATTAAGTGTGAAAAGTTTATATCTTAGCAACATTAGCAAAATTTAACAAAATTAAGCCATTAGTTGCTAGAACATTCATTATTAAGCCATGTAAATGTATGAATGACTAATTTCAAGCAATGAGGCTTAGTTATCACACATCAATACTTCAAGCAAGTTTCAACACTCAAGTATTCAAGCATGTTGGAAGGAAAAATATCACAACAGGGAATCAAAGGTCTTAAAATCATCAAAATCAATTATTGAATATAAATTGAGCTTAATGAAAAATATGCACACTAAGTTAAGTTCATCACAAGTTGGTATTTTAAGTAAGTTTCAATAGTCTTTCTAGGCACAAAGATAGTATGATTATGACATATAGCACGCAAATGAGCAAAACGATTATGTGACTTCCCAACCATTAATAAGAATCTAATTTGGGGCTAAGGGAGTCAAAATCACACATAAAAAAAGTAGACTAAATCAATCATTCAACTACAATCTATGGATAAAATTAAACATGCGGGAATTAGATTTGAACACGAAAATCAAAACATGGCAAAATTGTGTGCATATAATTCTAAATATACATAAGAAACTTCAAATGTGCACAAAAAGTATGATATTTGCAATTACCTGGAGACTTTTACCTCTATTTATAGGTTATGGATACTAACGTATGTGGATACGTAGCAAGAAGAGACTAGTTAGCAAAAAATCCAAGAAGGTTGCACTACTAGTACTAGATAAGATAATCTACCTTCTACTGGTTGGTGAATGCTTAGGAGATGGACCTATCCCATTGGTAATAGGTAGCCACGCTAGTTTGACGGCTAGACTATAGGTTATACGACAAGCGTCATTCAGCATTTAATGTTGAGAGAGAAAAAGGACAGGGAACAAGGAGAGTGCTCGATTCACACTCTAGTGAGCTCCCTTAAAGTGGTCTTTGATAGGGGGAGACGAGCTTCTCTTTCCCAATATAGGGGCAAAGGTCGAAGACCTCTAGAAAGAACTCTCTGGAGTGCGTACAATCTAACTTAAGAAGGGGGTAAAGTCCAAACAAGCTTCAGGTCATTTTTCATTTAGGTTAGAGAAATTTCATAAGCATTCTAGTCAAACTCCCCAGTGGGCTTCGGCCTTCAAAGCCTCAGGCATCATAACCAACCATCAATAGAGCTAAATATATCCTTTAAGTTCAAATCAAAGTTAACTTAAAAATGAAGTTACTTCAATATCTTTATCGAATTAATTATCCTAAAAAAATCAAAATCATATTATAATATATAGTTTCGGAAGCTATTTCCATATATAGGCTTACAATCATAAAAATGCCATTTAATTTTTTAAAATTAATCTTTTCTTTTATTATCATTATGACACATTAATTTAACAATTAATACAATATCCAGAATTAGCATAAGTTATTCTTGAATTTATTTTGACATTCCATATATATGTACCTACATAACCTATATAATTCATAAAAAGTACAAAAACGTAAATCCACTATGGACACCATCTCCTTAATTATGTATAAGTTACAGTCTAATCCATTCATTGCATTTGATTTGATTTGTTTTATTTTTATAGTATAAAAGTATGTTAGTTATTTATATTATGATGCCTCATTCTTATAAGTATAGTTTTATTTATAATGCGATAATTTTTTTTCAAAAAAGAGTAATTAGTTGCTCTCATATATTGGATCCCTTTGCTAGCATCAAGGCTTTTTCTGTTACACAATGCCATTGTCAAAGTCGTTACACAATGCTTCATATGTTCTTCTTCTTCTTCTTTTTAGTATTTAAGTTTCTAGATGTGAAATTTGCAACTTTTGATGTTATAAAATTTATAACTTTTGAACTTTCTTTATAGTCGCACTTACTATTCTATATATGGACGTTTATGATTGGTTAATACTTTTCATCCATTAAAAAATAGTAATAAGAATTTGGCTATTTTCTCTATAGCCACAAGAATAATTGCAATTAAGAAGATTACAAACGTAGGCCATACAGTCTTGAAGATGAAAATATTAAAAGGAGTTCCCATGAAGAGTAAACCATATATGATGTACGGTGATTGAAAAGATCACAAACATAAACCAAACTAAATTGAAGAGCACCAAGAGTTAAAGGAGGGTTTTCGGGATTCAATTAATGTGCTACTTTTGAGTGGTTGTCATGGATACTATCCATAATCATCATATTATAATCTCATCTGAAAAAGCATTACTTAACTCTAATGTTTGTGTTTTGTTTACCACTCAATTGAGAACATTATCAAAGTTCCATTTTCTATATATTGTAAAACCACAACTTATTATATTAATTATTATGTATAACTACTATATGGTTCATCTTACCTTATTGTATTTTTCCGCAAAGCTCTACATTATTCTATATCCTTAACAAAAGGATTTTTCCGTTTTTATTTTCTTTGAGGCGAATTAAAAATTGTTCGAATTGTATAATCGTCAATTACTGATATTGGTAAACAACCCAAAGCAATTTGATTATAATTCAATTCGTGACGATCATAAGTAGAAAGCTCATATTCTTCAGTCATTGATAAGCAATTTGTTGGACAATACTCAACGCAGTTACCACAAAAGATACAAATTCCAAAATCAATACTGTAATTAAGCAATCGTTTCTTTCGAATACGAGTTTCCAATTTCCAATCTACAACAGGTAGATCTATAGGACATACACGAACACATACTTCACAAGCAATACATTTATCAAATTCAAAATGGATTCGTCCGCGGAAACGCTCCGATGTAATTAATTTTTCATATGGATATTGAATAGTTACAGGTAAACGATTTGCGTGGGATAAGGTAATCATGAACCCCTGACCAATGTACCTTGCAGCTCGTACTGTTTGTTGACCATAATTCATGAACCCAGTTACAATAGGGAACATATCGTAAAGATCTATGAATAATTTGATGTTTGTTTCTTTCTCTTGTTTGAGAAAAGTCGTAAATAGAGAATATCGTATTCCTTATTTCCTTTACAGTGAAAAGAGTTGGGAAGAAGTTGTTAATAATAGATTACCGAGAGAAATAGGTAAAAGAAATTTCCATCCAAGATTTAATAATTGGTCCATTCTTAGTCTAGGTAAAGTCCATCTTGTTGTGATAGAAATGAACAAAAACAAATAGGTTTTGGCTAATGTAATAAAAATACCAATTGTCGTTCCAAAGACTGTACCCACTTTAATTATTTCAAATAGCTCAGGAACGAGTATGTAGGGAATCGAGATGTTCCAACCGCCCAAATAAAGAACTGTTACAAATAACGAAGAAACTAATAGATTTAAATAGGAAGCAACGTAAAATAAACCAAATTTGATACCTGAATACTCCGTTTGATAACCCGCTACTAATCCTTCTTCTGCTTCTGGTAAATCAAAAGGTAATCTCTCACATTCTGCTAGGGAAGAAATTAGAAAAACGATAAACCCTATAGGTTGACGCCACAAATTCCACCCCCAAAAACCATATTTTGACTGGGCCTCAACTATATCAACTGTACTTAAACTATTAGATAATCATAGTCGTTGGGAACATCACTGTTCCTATCGCTATTACAGAACCGTACATGAGATTTTCACCTCATACGGCTCCTCCAAGGCCACCAATAAATCTAAGGACCGGTTCGATATTTTTTATGTTGATATGTTTGTAGTATAAATATATATAGATAAAATAGAGCAAAACCTTTCGAAGGTCCCGAATTAGACCAATGGAATTCTGTCTGCTATAATAATAACTAACAAAAGACTTCTGAATTGATCTCGTCCTTTAATAATTTCAATTTATTGTTTATTGAGTAATAACTTAATCTTTCAATAAAATACTCCTTGTAAAACTACAAGAGATATTTCAACCTATCTTTTTTCGGTTATGAAAAATAAAATTCTAAAGTAGTTCATCTATCATGACACACGATTTTTATGAATATATGAAAGAATAAAAAAAAGATCTTTTTATTTTTTCGTTCCTATTCTTCTTTCTTAAAGAGGGGACTTACATAAAAAAAGGATTATTTCGTTCCTGATAGTCATTTTTTGAATCTGTGGATAGGAGCATACTCTGGATCGGAATCGTGGGGAGTACTACTTGATCATTTCTACTAACTTAAAGCCCCAATTAGGATTCTTTTTTTTTTATGCAAAAATATATATCCTTTTGGATAATTTACCTAAAGAATCTCCATTACTAATCCTTTATGTATTTTTGTGTTCCTAACCATCCACTCATTTTTGTTCAATCACGCGTTATGGTAATACATAGAAACGATAATGAAAACTCTACACGGTTGATCTTTTGAGCCCGCTTCAAGACGGGATAACTAATCCCTCAATCTTGGGTAAAGGTCTTGCTTATATTTCCTTTCTTTTAATTCTTGTACATAGGAAATGAGACTCAATCTTTTTACAGCTAATTTAGAAGCTGTTTTCTTTCACTCATATAACTATCGGATTTAGTTCATCGGCTTGAATGATGAATAAAAAATGAAGATATCTATTCAACTTATTTACTAAAAATAACAGAATAAAAAAAGTTTATGTTTAAACGAATCGCACGTAGAGATATTGATAACACACAAAGAGTTAATGGTATTTCATAACTAATGGATTGAGCAGCAGCTCGTAGACCACCTAAAAAGGAATATTTATTATTTGATCCATATCCTGACATAAGAAGTCCAACGGGAGCAATACTTGAAATGGCAATCCATAAAAAAACCCCGATATTGAGATCAGATAAAACAAGGTGATAGCTAAAAGGAATTACTAAATAACTTAGTAAAATGGATATAACTGCTATAGATGGTCCTATACTGAATAAACGAGTATCTCCTCTAGACGGAAGAAGATTCTCTTTGAAAATGAGTTTTGTTCCATCGGCTAAAGCTTGAAGAATTCCCAAAGGGCCGGCGTATTCAGGCCCAATACGTTGTTGTATTCCTGCAGATATTTCTCTTTCTAACCACACAATGACGAGTACTCCTATTGTGATTCCCAATACAAGAGTCAAAATAGGTACAAGCATCCATATGATTCCATAGATCTCGTTTAAGAATTCTAATCTGGAAAAAGAATTGATATCTTGTACTTCTGTTGTATCAATTATCATTTCAACGATCAACTTCTCCCATAATGATATCTATGCTACCTAGTATCGTCATAATATCAGCCAATTTCATTCTTTTAACTAACTGGGGAAGAATTTGCAAATTGATAAAGCCAGGTGGTCGAATTTTCCATCTCCAGGGAAAACCGCTCTGATCTCCTATTAAAAAAATTCCCAATTCCCCTTTTGGGGCTTCAACTCTTACATAAAGTTCTTGCTTCGGCAATTCAAAAGTGGGAGACGGTTTTTTACTAATGAATCGATATTCAAAATCATTCCATTCTGGATCCTTTTCTCTATCAAAGCATCGGATTTCTAAATTCTCATAGGGACCGCCCGGAATTCCTTCTAGAGCCTGTTGAATAATTTTTATAGATTCTGTCATTTCACTGATTCGGACTAAATAACGAGCTAATGAATCCCCCTCTTTTTGCCACTGGATTTCCCAATCAAATTCGTCGTAACATTCATAATGATCAACTTTACGAAGATCCCATTGTATTCCGGAAGCTCGTAGCATTGGTCCTGATAAACCCCAATTTTTTGCTTCTTCTCCGCTAATAATACCCACTCCCTCAACTCGTTCTAAAAAAATTGGATTTCGTGTAATAAGGTTTTGATATTCAGAAACCGCTGTTAAAAAATAATCACAGAAATCCAAACACTTATCTAGCCATCCATGAGGTAGATCGGCCGCGACTCCTCCGATACGAAAATAATTATGCATCATTCTCATACCGGTGGCAGCTTCGAATAGATCATATACTAATTCTCTTTCTCTGAAAATATAGAAAAAAGGAGTCTGTGCACCAATATCTGCCATAAAAGGGCCAAGCCATAATAGATGAGAAGCTATACGACTCAACTCTAACATAATTACTCTGATATAACTGGCTCTTTTAGGTACTTGAATATTCCCCAACTGTTCTGGCCCATTTACAGTTATTGCCTCTGTGAACATAGTAGCTAAATAGTCCCAACGTGTTACATAAGGAAGATATTGTATAACTGTTCGGTTTTCCGCAATTTTTTCCATCCCTCTGTGTAAATAACCCAATATTGGCTCACAATCAACAACATCTTCACCGTCTAGAGTAAGGACGAGCCGAAGAACACCATGCATTGATGGGTGGTGAGGTCCCATATTGACCATCATGAGGTCTTTTCTTATAGTTGTTCCATTCATAGGTTATTCCTCGATTCATTCTTTCATGAATTGCTGAAAACAAAAAGAAGTTCATCAAAATTTAAGATTTAAGATCTAATAAATCAAATAATTCAAGTTACTTCTTTAATTTAATTTAACGATTTTTTGATTCCCGAATATCCAGTTGACTAATTAATTCTTTATAACGGACTCTATTTTTCTTTGAAAAATAAGACAACAGTCGTTGGCGTTTTCCCAGGATTTTCCGTAGACCTCTTTGAGATAAATAGTCTTTTCTGTGCAATTCCAAATGGGAAGTAAGTCTTCGTATCTTATTGGTGAAACTAACTATTTGAAATTCAATAGACCCTCTGTTTTCTTTTTTTTCTTCTTGTGAAATACCTGAAATGAATGAATTTTTTATCATAAATTTTTTATCATAAAACGAAATCTTCTATCCTCTTTTTTTATTTTAATAAAAAAAAAAGAAGAATTTTTCGATTCATTTATAAATCTAATGGATATTGAGACATCCATTCTATTAGTATTCATGTATCAGAATGGAATGTGTGCATCTTTTTCTTTGATATATCCAATATGGTAGTCTGTGAGATAATGGAAAGACATATCATTAACGAATTTCAAATCGTGGATACATATGTATCCTTACCATAATGAGACGGCTTCCATTATTGGTATCAAACCAATATCGATTCATACAAGCTAAATCTTCTAATCGATAATTAGGCCAAAGAAAGAATTTGAATTTAATTATTTTCTTTTTATCTTTATTAAAACGTTTACTTTTATACAAGATTTTACCCCATTTTTTGTTTTTGACGTTATTGCACATAACATTTCGAGTTCGTGAATTGCAACAAATTAGAATTCTTAATTCTCTACGCCCTTTAGTGGATAAAAATGTTTCAGGAACAAACAAATCATAATGATTTTTGTTTCGATTTTCAATCATTCTTTGATGTCTTGTAATGGATTTCTCAAAAGGGTTCTTATCAACATACTTTCTTTCTCGGTATCTTTGATTAGTTAGGGACTTATTCTTATGAACTAATGAAATATTTATAGTTTGATACATAATAAATTGACCGTCATTTTTTATCGACAAACGAACTGGTTCAATAAATAATATTCCTTTTTTTATCAATTCGGTAAGAGTTAAATCCTTTTGAATCATCAGAATATCTAAACTCATCTCTCCCCTTTGAATAGAGGATATAGCAATTTCTCTTGGATTTATCAGTCTAAGTAGGAGACAATAGACTTTGATATTATTGATTATTTTTTGATTGAAAGAATCATCCCATCTTAATTGAAAACGTAAATATCTTTTTAGGAAGAAATCAAGCTCTGCTTCCGTGTTACTCTTGTATTGCTTTTTCTTTTGACGTTTTCTTATATCCCTATTTTGGCCCGCATAATCTTCATCTTTTTCTTGGTTTAAGAGAACTGATCCAAGATTGCCTTGGTTTTGTGCATCTGATTCAAGATTCCCTTGGCCTGTAGATTCTTTTTCTCCGTGATTTCGATTTTCTAATTCAATAGATTTTTTATCATTCGATAATAGAAGAGGATCTCCCTTTTTCTTTTTAGTGATGTTTTTATTTTCACTAAAATTTGCATTTCTATTAAAATTGAAAAGAAGTAATTTGATTGGTATAATCCACGGTTTAATTTTATATGTATTAAAAAGTAGTACAAATTCTAGGAAGAACCAAAGTTTCATATTTGATATGGGACGACTTAGTATTTCTTCATTCATTCCCATCCAATCAAAAAGGTTTTTTTTTTGGTTGGATGGATTGATTTCGTGATCTTTAGAAATTGAAAGATAAAAAAGGCCTTTTTTATCAATTAGTTGATAATTGTTAACTCCATTGTTAGTATTTTTTTTACTATCGGTAGTGATATCGATCCAAGACTCAATATCTACTTTATTTTTAAGATAAAAAGGGAAAATTCTCCAATCAAAAAATTTTCTATCTGGAAATTTTTCAAGATTCAGAATATCATTTTCTCCTAGATAATTAGGGATAGGGATCATACTTCCCGGTATATGAAATAATTTTTGTTTATCTATATTGTAATTATAAGGAATCCCTTCTTTTTTATTTACACATAATGGTGATAAATAAATAGATAAATCTTTCTGATCTTTATAATTAAGAAATTTATAAGAGAAAAGGTCATATCCATAGCATTTTTTAAAGTTATATTTTTGATTCGTTAATGAATTTGAATCAAATTTATTCAATTTTTTGTAATGAATTAATCGTTCTTTTTCCGCCAAATAAGTTTTGTTTAATTTTGGATTTTGATTCATACGTCGTTGAGTGATTCTATTTCTCCATTTTAGCGGTACTAATCGATACCATCTAATAGAAGATAAATCGTATTGATAATGACTCCGTAACCAATTTTTCCATTGATCTATTCCTGAATTCTTCTGTTTTAATTCAGAATGAAATAGTCCTTGTGTTTTAAAAGAATTCTTTATCTCATTCTTAAGAAAAAGAGATGTTTCGTGATATTTAAGAACATATCTTAGTTGATATAACTTAATAAGTTTTGTTTGGTATAATTTGTAAAAGACATATGCTTGGGATAAGGAGGAGAGGTCACAAAAAATCTTTGAATTTGTATTACTAATATCAGAAAACCCATTTTTTAGAGCTAAAATAAAACGAATTGTATTTTTATTTGTTTTATCAATTGTTTCTTTATTTGTTTCATTGTTATAAATATATTTATCAATGAGTTTTCTTGATAATTCAAAAGCAAGTTGTGTATTCATCCTGGGAATATTAATGATACATAGAACAATATCTATATATATCCTTTCAATTAAAAATATTAGAATATAATATGATTTACGGATTAATCGAATATTTTGTCTTTTGAATTTCTGCCAATTGCTTTTTATTGATGTTATTAGTTTAGTGAGAGAACTTATTTTATTCCAACTAATATTTCTTTCCGGAATTAAAAAATTCTTCTTCTTATCTTTTGTA